>JALAZF010000265.1:5000-2918541 GCA_022829125.1 Lathyrus tuberosus
ATCTATGATGGTTGTATCTGAGAAGCTTACAATTCTTGCAAGCTCACTGCTCAACCATTTCTGGAAGTTTTGACAAGACCTTTCAAGTTCCAAAGGCTTGGTACTTGTGTTAAATTCTGCTCTTAGGTTCACAAACTTCCTTAATGCCTTGTTATAAAATTGGCTTACGCATTCTTTAAAAGACGTTGGAGGTGGTTTGGTATAGATGACTAAGGCAAGGCCAGGTTTGGCAGAATTCGTTTCAGGTGGTGTTTGCTGAGATGGAACGATCTCAGTAGGAGCATGTTTACTGATTTGTTGATCAATAGGAGATGTCACTTCTGAAGTGTCTGAGACCATGAGAGATTCGGGTGTGACAATCTCTAAAGATTCAGAATATGGAAGTGAAGTATCAGAGTGTTGAGTCGAGGAATCAGTGGTTTGATGAGAAGTGTAAGACATTGGTGAGACAGACACGTCTGATTGGATGATTGAGGTGGTTGTTGATGGAGTGTATGTAGGAATTTCTAAGGATTGGATTGATGAAAGGGAGATTTGTGGAATAGAGATTGATGATGGTGGTATTGAAAAAGATGGAGGTTTGAAATTGACTTGTGGATGTGAAGTGGAAATGGAGATAGTTTGTTGTGAAGATGAGGTAGAAACTGATTCAACTCTAAAGACAGATGGATCAGAAATCGACTTACTTATTTTCGTTAAAGTAGAGGTTAGAGTAGTAGTTTTGGAGATTTCTGATTTGTCATTCTTCTTTCTTTTCTGGGGCTCAGAAACAACAGTAGCTTGCTTTCTTTTCCTTCTGGAGGATTCAGCAAGAGTTAGTTCAGGAGCAGATTCATCATCCTCTTTAGTTTCCTCTTCTTCTCTTTTGTTAAGTTCAATTTCTTCCTCTTTGACTTCAGATACATCATATCCTCGTGCTTTCAGTGCATCTATAGATGCAACAATTTCTTCAATGAGGTCGCTTCTATAATAGGCAGGATAGTCTGGTACTACGATCATGCGTTTGAATAAGTCCTCAGAGACAGAAAAAGGTTTCACTCTTACTTTATTAATTATTCTCATATGCTTGAGTGTTGTGGCATTGACTGACTCTCCAAGAGTTGCTGTCAGATCTTCCGTGTGTTGAACTTCTGTAACCAGAGTGTCCACTATACCGCTTTCATAGAATATGTCTGAAAGCATTCTTCCAAAAGGAATGTACTTGAGTATATCACTTTTTGGTTCCCCTGTTGTTCTTGTCTTCTTCACCATATCTCTCATATGATAAAATAAGATGGAGGGTAAGCACATCCTTTCCTTGGTGAACAAATAATATAGCATATACTTCTGGTTAGCATTGAAATAATCTGCAGCATATGATGAAGGTCTTGGATTGATGCAACCAAGAATGATCTTGTGCCATATTTTTAGATGTAGATGCAGGTCTTCTCTCCTATATTCTGTTTTATTTGCTTAATGGTTTGTGAAGATAGTTGGGTTGATTACCTTTTTCATAAACAGAGATTTATTGACCATTTCATAGACTCTTTTGTTCTTCAGAAATTCCAGTTTGTAAAGTTCAACAATTGATTTTTCAGTAATGACAATTTTTCTTCCCAAGACATAGGAGACGATATGGAGTTTATCACATATAGCTTGTCTCCAAAAATCCTTGACGAGTGCTTCAGGAATTGGACCTTTAAGCCTATCAAAAAAAGTTTCTCCAACCTTGAGCTTTCACATCATCGATCAGATTAAATCCATTTTCAGCAAGATTTTTGAAGTCTACATGTAGTTCCTTGAGTACAAGTAGATTCTAAAGAGTACAGATGACTGAGGCTTCTTGTTGAGTTACATGATTCTTATCTATCTTAGAGGATTGTGAAGAAGATGGCATGACTGTCACAATTGCTGTAGACATTGTTGAAGTAGTAGACGACACTACTGACGATGATGATGACCTTTTGGCGGGATTCAAAGATGCTTCTGTTTCTTTGAAGAAATTGACAGTTTATTATTAAATGTGATTCATTAGGATAGGTGAGGATGAGAACAAGGATTGAGTTGGTTTGAAAGAGATAGAAAAGGAAAAACTATTAGCTTTTAGGGTTTCCGTTTGAGTGAAAGAGGGAATATGAATGGTTTTTGAAAACTTGAAGAGATAGACACGACAGGGGATAAGTGAATAAATGTAATTAAGTTTTGAGTCAATCCCAAGAAAATTACTGTTCGTTTGATTTGGGTAAATATAGTGTATTAGATGTAATCTAATCATATGCAAAGAATCATTTTCTAATTAAGTGACGCGTCAGAACTGACCCAGAAGAGAAATGAATCAGAACTGAGATACTTCTCACAAAAGTGGTTCTGATGAATTAAAAATACTTATTTCTTCTGACTAATACATCGGGTTTTGAAATAACCTTATTCTGAGCAGTACACCATTTTCAAATGTTTTAAAATATTTAGAAGTCTATCTTCAGCTAAGGGTTTTGTAAAAATATCAGCCCATTGATGGTCTGTATCAATAAATTTTAAGCATAAGATTCCATTCTGAACATAGTCTCTGATAAAATGATGTTTTATTTCAATGTGTTTAGCCCTAGAATGTAGAATTGGATTTTTACTTAAACAAATAGCAGCAGTATTATCGCAGAAAATAGGAATGTTACTCTCATATATCTGATAGTCTTCCAGCTGATTTTTCATCCAAAGCATTTGTGTACTGCATAGAGAAGCGGAGATGTATTCAGCTTCTGCTGTAGAGAGAGCAATTGTAGATTGCCTCTTACTTGACCATGAGATTAGATTGTTCCCCAGGAACTGACAGTTTCCAGATGTGCTCTTTCTTTCCAATCTGTCTCCAGCATAATCTGCATCACAATAACCAGAAAGAGTATACTCTGATGTTTTCTCATACATCAAGCCCAGGTTAGTAGTACCTTTCAGATACCTTATAATTCGTTAAACTGCAGTTAAATGAGATTCTCTTGGATCTGATTGGAATCTAGCACATAAATGTACATTGAATAATATATCGGGTCTAGAAGCAGTTAGATATAAGAGAGAGCCTATCATACCACGATAAAGATTCTGACAAACCTTAACTTCTGTTTCTTCTTTTCTCATGACACATGTTGGATGCATTGGTGTTTAAGCTGTATTACAGTCCATCATGTTGAATTTCTTCAGAAGTTCTTTTGTGTACTTGCTTTGATGAATGTAAGTGGCTTCTGATTTCTGATCTATTTGAATTCCCAGGAAGTACCTTAACTCACCCATCAGACTCATTTCGAATTCGGCTTGCATTAACTTTGAAAATTCTTCGCATAAAGAGGAGTTAGCAGAACCAAAAATAATATCATCAACATAGATTTGAACTATAAGAATATCATTCTTATATGTTTTACAGAAGAGAGTTGTGTCAACCTTTCCTCTGGTGAACTGATTTTCTAAAAGAAATTTGCTCAATCTATCATACCAAGCTCTGGGAGCTTGCATTAAGCCATAGAGATACTTTTTGAGTTTAAAGACATAATTTGATTTTTCTGAATTTTCAAAACCAGGAGGTTGTTTGACATAGACTTCTTCTGATATATAACCATTTAAGAATGCACTCTTAACATCCATCTGATATAGGGTGATGTTATGGTTTACTGAGAATGAAATTAATAACCGTATTGCTTCAAGTCTGGCGACTGGAGCAAAGGTTTCATTGTAATCAATTCCTTCTTGTTGACTGTATCCTTGAGCAATAAGTCGTGCTTTGTTTCTGACAACTTCGCCTTTCTCATTTAGCTTGTTCCTGAATACCCACTTGGTTCCAATAACATGAATATTCTTAGGTTTTGGAACTAGATCCCAAACATCATTCTTTGCGAATTGATTCAGTTCTTCTTCCATAGCCAGAACCCAGTCTTTGTCCATAAGAGCTTCTTCAACTGTAGCTGGTTCGATCAACGACACCAGTCCTAAGAGTGTTTCTTCTGATTGTCTGAAAGCTGATCTGGTTCTGATTGGAGCATCCTTGCTACCCAGAATTAGTTCCTCAGGGTGAGAAGTAGACATTCTTATTTTCTTTTGTTGTGGAGTATTCGGAGTTATATCAGTGGTATCAGATGTAGGATCTTGCTGGTCTTTGACTTCATATGCTTTTTCTTTAGGTTCTGAGAAGCTAATTTCCAAACCTGCAAGCTTTTCATCTAGCTCTGACTTTTCAGAGTCAGGCCTGTCATTGAATCTAACATGGATTGATTCTTCCACAATCTGTGATTCTGAGTTATAAACTATGTAGCCTTTTAGGCGTTCAGAGTATCCTAACAGCAGACACTTATGTGCTTTGGAATCAAACTTGCCAAGATTCTCTTTAGTATTTACCATAAAACAAGTACATCCAAATGGATGAAAATAGGAAATATTGGGAATTTTATTCTTCCACAACTCATAAGGAGTTTTATTCAAGATAGGTCTAATAGAGATTCTATTTTGAATATAACACGCAGTGTTTATTGCTTTTGCCCAAAAATGCTTAGCCATGATAGTTTCTTGGATCATGGTGCAAGCCATTTCTTGTAAAGTTCTGTTCTTTCTCTCTACAACTCCATTTTGTTGTGGAGTTCTAGGACAAGAAAAGTCATGGGATGTCCCATGTGAATCAAAAAGGTTTTCAAAGTCCTTGTTTTCAAATTCTCCACCATGATCACTTCTGACTTTGATGATTTTGCAATTTTTCTCATTTTGTACTTGGATGCAGAAGGAAGCAAACACATAATGATACTCATCCTTGTGTTTTAAGAATTTCACCCGTGTCCAACGACTGTAATCATTAACGATGACTAGTCTGTATTTCTTACCATTGATCGAAGCAGTTTTCACTGGTCCAAAAAGATCAATGTGAAGAAGTTCTAACGGTCTGGAGGTGGAAACAATATTTTTTTGCTTTAAAGGAGGTTTTTGAAAACTTGTATTTCTGAGATACTTCACAAAGAGCATCTGAAGAGTACTTCAGATTTGGCAAGCCTCTGACAAGACCAAGCTTGTTCAGCTGAGAAATTCTTCTCAAGCTAACATGACCAAGACGTATGTGCCAGACCCATTGCTCTTCATTTACAGAGAGAAGACATTTTACATTTTGGTGTTTTAAATCTGATAATTTAATTTTGTAAGTATTGTTCTTCCTCTTTCCGTTGAACAGGACAGATCCATCCTTTTGACTTACAGCTTTAAAGGATGTTTGATTAAAGATAACGTCATAACCATTGTCACTAAGCTGACTGATTGGCAATAGATTATGCATAAGACCTTCAACTAACAGAACATTATTAATAGAGGGAAGCTTACCATTTCTAATAGTTCCGGAGCCAGTGATTCTTCCTTTATGATTTCCTCCGAAACCGACGACACCTCCGGGTTTAAGTTTCAGATCTTTGAACATATGCCTTTCTCCCGTCATGTGTCGCGAGCATCCACTTTCCAGGTACCATGATTGGTGTTTCAATGGTGCCATTAAGGATGTCTGCAACATAAATTATCTTATTCTTAGGTACCCATTTTATGGGTCCTTTCACATTAGCCTTTCCATAGGTTCTGACACCTTTGGACTTCCTTATATTGGAATAATAGTGTGGAACTTGTGCATAATGTTTAACTTTAGGAGTTTTCTTCAGTGTCAGTGTTTGTGTAGTGATCGGTTTTGAACCTTTTTGTTCAGAACATTTTAAAATAGTGCCATAGGGTACAAAATGTTTGGACAGAGGTATTATCTTGATACTTTTGGTCTCATCATATGGTTGTGATGGTCCTAAATATCCTAGACCTCTGTTACCATTTCTGCTGACTCCATATATCATTGAAGCCATTTTGCTTTTGTCTATGCTTTTAGCAAGAAAGCGTTGGAAAGCTCTATCATACTTGACTACTTCATTAGTATTGGTTTTGTTAGAGATGATTTCTTCTTCTAACCTAGAGATATTAGTTTTTAATGCATTATTTGAATTTTCGAGAGAAAGTAGTTTTTCATTTAATTCAAGAATGGTTTGTTTGCTCTAGTAAGATCTTCTGAAGGAGTCACAAGAGTCTTTTTCAGAGTTTTGTGTTTTCTTCGAAGAGTTTGATATCTTTCCATAAGTTCATATAATCCTATTTCAAGTTCAGAGCGAGATAGGGAAGAAAGTACCTCTCTTTCGTCGTCGGAGTCTGAAGGTTCTCCTTCTGATAGAACATCGTTTAATTTAGCCATGAATGCTACGTTGGCACGTTCTTCATCAGAATCATCTTCGGACTCTGAATCATCCCAAGTTGCCATAAGACCCTTTTTAGCTTTCTTAGGTCTTTCATCTTTCTTAACCTTTGGACAATCATTTTTGATATGTCCAGGTTCCTTGCATTCAAAGCACGTAATATCTCTTCCATAAGTTCTCTTTTGACCATATGTTGATTCAGATCTTCTTCTTGGTCCTCTGAACTTATTTCTTCTGTATTTCCATAGTTGACTAATTTTTCTTGATATGAGAGATATGACATCTTTGTCTGATTCTTCTTCAGATTCTTCCACTTCCTCCTCTGCTTGATACACTTTTTTCTTCTCAGGTTTAGCTTTTAGAGCAATGGATTTGCTTTTCTTTTGGGGTTCATCTTCTTGGAGCTCTATTTCATGACTTCTTAAAGAACTGATTAGTTCCTCAAGACTTATACTATTCAGATCCTTTGTTAGTTTCAAGGCGGTCACCATGGGTCTCCATTTGACAGTTAGACTTATGATAATTTTCTTGACATGGTCTGCAGTAGAATAGCCTTTGTCCAGAACTCTGAGTCCTGCAACAAGTATCTGAAATCTTGAGAACATGGTTTCCACAGTTTCGTCATCTTTCATCTTGAAGACCTCATATTTTTGAACTAGTGCAAGAGCCTTCGTCTCCTTGACTTGAGCATTGCCTTCATGAGTCATACGAAGAGAGTCAAAGATGGACTTCGCAGTTTCTTTGTTTGTAATTTTCTCATATTCTGTATAAGAAATTGTGTTTAACAGAATCGTTCTTGCTCTGTGATGATTTTTGTAGGTTTTCTTCTGTGCATCTGTAAATGTACTTCTATCAATCTTTTTGCCTGCAGTATCTACAGGGTGACTGTAGCCATCGACTACCAGATCCCATAGATCTAAGTCAAACGACAAAAAGTAACTTTCAATTCTATCTTTCCAATAGTCAAATTTTTCTCCATCAAAGATATGAGGTTTTGCACTATAAGAATCTCTTTCATTTACAATAACACTTGTCTCAGCATTTGGTATAGACATTGTTTTTGACACTAGGATCGGTACTGAACACTGTTAAGTGCTTGATAAAAATTCAATCTTTTTATCACCTCAGAACCGGAGCTCTGATGCCAATTGAAGGTATGAAAAACTCAAGAAAGGGGGGATTGAATTGGTTTTTCAAAGTAAAATTATTTCTTTTATTAAAACTTACTTTTGTTAGACTCTTTCTTTTATCAATAAAAACTCTTTTGAATCACGACACAATGACACGTTATGTTTATACTAGTTCACTTGAGAAACACTCAAGCTAGTCTAGTCCACCCACAAAGATGATTTTGCCTCTCTTAACGAGGTCTTAATCCACTATTCAATCAAATCAGTACAATGCACGAGCCAAACCGCTGGTGACTAACACAACCTCTAAAACTCACAAGTTTTAGACTTCTCAAGTAATACAACCTCACAGGTCTTACTTAAGGAACAACCTCTAAGACACACGACTTAGACTTCTCAAGAAATACAACCACACGGTCTTTCTCAAGGAACACAAACCTAAGTTTGAATAAAATTTCGTTTACAAATAAGTGCTTCTATACAAGCTGATAACGTAAATAAGTTTTCGACCAGAATGACTTAAGAAAGATTTCAGATTGAAAGAGTATTGCAATGGCGTTCGTGTGTATCTTTCTTCAAGTCTTTTGTTTCCTTTTATAGCCGTGTAGAAAGAGCCATTGAAATGTAATCATGATAGCTTAACTAGGCTGACGGCTAGAAGCGTGAGGACAGATAAAAACTTTTGTGTGCTGCGTGTCCTGTTTTTGTCAGAATATCTTTAATTGTACCGTTACACTGTTACCAAGATATTTTAACTTAAATTAAGGTGCAGTTGTACTATGTAGCTTTGTCTTCTTGGCTTCTCAACTTGGGAAAACTTAGCTAGGTTCTTGAGATTCTCAAGTCTTCGAATCTTCAGAGTCTTTAGTACATGGTTTTCAGAACCTCGATCGCTTGGTGCGTTGTCTTCATATCTTCAGAGGCTTCTGATAGTATTTGGTTGAAGCATGAGTAGAGACTTGATTTAGGTCTTTTAGCATCTGGACTTCGTTCGATCAGAAGCTATGTCTTCAGATCTTCAGAACCCGTTCTCTTTTCCTTTTATATCAGAGTGTGTAGGCGGAGTATTTTACTTTAAGCATTGTGTTCGCGCCAATTTACGGAAGCATAACCTGTCTGTTACATTCTCACAAATAACAAACATTAGTTGTACAAAATTGTTCATACAAAAATACTCATTTGGTATCATCAAAACTTAGAGATAAAATTGCAGAACCAAATATTGTTCTCACAAGTTCACAAAGGATCAAGCGCTTACCACTAGGCCAAAAGCATTTGCTGATAGTCAGGGCGCAACTATATTTCCTTATAGTGAACCCCATGGGGCCTACTTGAGTAGGGCGCTCATGGGTGGGATGTTAAGCCCATCGAATCCCTTAGGGAGATGCTGAATTAAATAATCCAAACAATCTCCCCCCCAGTGTCAGCCGGGGGGATTCGAACCCATGACCTTGGCTCTGATACCACACAAAGGATCAAGCGCTTACCACTAGGCCAAAAGCAATTGCTGATAGTCAGAGCGCAACTATATTTCCTTATAGTGAACCCCAAGGGGCCTACTTGAGTAGGGCGCTCATGGGTGGGATGTTAAGCCCATCGAATCCCTTAGGGAGACACTGAATTAAATAATCCAAACAAGAACAACTATAATTAAAAAAGAACAACAACAACTAACATTGCTAACTCGAGTTCTGAAATTTGTTCTGAAATTTGGTTTAGTGGAGAAATAGAGTATCATAAATGAAAGATGATGTTTAGAGGTAGAAGATGTCTAAGTTTTAGGTTTCACGCGGATCACTAATAGTAGTGTCTTGGCCGTTGATAATCACTAAATGGACGACCAAGATTTGTTTAAGGATAGTGAATAAACTCAATATGCACGCCACCTATAATGTTGGTAATGAGACTTGAAAAATGCTGGTGCTGGGACTTGAACCCATGACAAGATGATGCCTATAATGACGGTTGGTTTAAATTACCCGTGGTGAAAGGTCGGTAAGCATTTTGAAAAAATAAGTAAAAAACACCACCTATAATGACGGTTGGTTTAAATACCCGTGGTTAAAGGTCTGTCAGCATTTTGAAAAAATAGGAAAAAAGTAACATGATTAAAATAAATTCAGAAAAATCTAAAAACACAAAATTTAATCTAATTAGGTAAAATAAGAATTTTGAGATTTTTTTTTGGAATTTTTTGAGACTATGAAAGCAGTAAAAAATTCATTAAAAATAGAAAAAGATGAATTTGGGGTTTTGAGGGTGAAGTCCCGTAACCGATTTTTTGAAGTGCAAGACCTAAAACTAAACTATAGGCTATAATGACGGTTGAAAACATAACCATTGTGAAAGGTTGTTGGCACTTTGAAAAAATATTTAAAAACAATAAAGGCTGGTGCTGGGAATTGAACCCATGACCAGGCGCTACCTATAATGATGGTTCTTGAAATACCAGTGGTGAAAGGCCTCACATTTCACCACGGTTGGAATTTTAACCGTCATTAAAAAAACGCGCGAATCTATTACAACGGTGTATAGGCAAGCCGTTATAAGCCTAGCGTTGTTGTTTGCGCGTTTTGTAGTAGTGCATCTACACCTGCACAAACTTGTTAGTCATAATGAGTATGCACGTAAAATCCTATGACCTAATTCTCAGAAGATCATAGCTAAAGGTCAAATGATTTTACAAAGAGAAAACTGAGAAGGGTGGGACAAATTTAGGGTATGATAGATGCCCCTATCTAATTGCCTTAAACCCGAGAGAATGAACTGCTGCATAGAGTTTGTTTTTAGGGTAAATGTTAATTAGATATAAGAAGACCTCGAAATTTGTCTACCAAGAGGAAAAATGCAAAAGGAAACAACATGATGCAAGAAGAACAACACGAGATTCTTTGGATTGCCAAAGCAGTACCTTAATCACAAATGGGATCTCTAGGTCGCACGAAGCAGTACCTTATAGATTAAGGCTCTTCAGTACCTTCAGAGTAGCTTAATAAAGATGATGACATTCTCTGTATCGCATGAAGCAGTACCTTATCGATTAAGGCTCTCCAGGGATATTCCGAGCAAAATTTTCTCAGCAAGGGCACGAGATTCCCTAGACCATATGAAGTAGTGCCTTATTGATTAAGGCTCTTCAAAGATGTTAGAACAATATCTCGGTAAAAGATATGAGACTCTCTGGGCCGTGCGAAGCAGTACCTTATGGATTAAAGCTCTTCGAGCAAACCAAAGTAGATTCTCTAGATTGCACAAAGCAGTACCTTATAGGATAAGGCTCTTTGGGAATAATAGAGCAATATCTCGATAGAGGCATGAGACTTTCCGATCATATGAAGCAGTACCCTATTAATTAAGTCTCTCCAGGGATATGGGAACAGTATCTCAACCAAAACATGAGATTATTTAGGCCAAGTGAAACACTACCTTATGATTTAAGACTCTCCAAGGATGCCAAAGCAGTATCTCAAAAAAATGAGACTCTCCGATTTAACAAAGTAGTGTCTCAAACAAAGGTATAAGACTTCTAGATCATGCGAAGCATTACCTGGTGAAGGCTCTTCGGGAATACTAGTACAGTATCTTTACCAAAACGTGAGATTCTTTGGGTCGAAATAGTACCTTATAAATTAAGGCTCTTCGAGGATACCAAAGCAATATCTCAAACAAATGAGACTCTCCGATACACGCAAAGCAGTGCCTTATAGAATAAGGCTTTTGGGGAATAATATTGCAGTACTTCAAATGCTAAACGTGATACTTTCTAATTCATGTGAAGCCGCACCTCTCGGACCGAGGTTCTTCAAGAATACTAGAACATTATCTTAACAAAAGGCATGAGACCTCTTATACCATATGAAGCTTATTATTTAAGGATCACCTGAGGACATTAGGACAATATCTCAACGAAGATATGGGACTCTCTGGATCGTACAAAGAAGTACGTTATGGATTAAGGCTCTCTGGGGATCTTTAGAGCAGTCTCTCAGGTATTAAACCAGTTAGGGAAAATAGTTTTAAGCAAGAATCCTTTTTAATGAAAAGGGTCAACAAATCTTTGCAGGGGAAAGTTCACAAGAAACTTTTAAGATAACCTCTGTTTGAGGAGCAACAAGAGTAAGAATGTAGGGGATTATCATTATCAACCGTAAGGTTGAAGAATAAAATGTTGGGGGATAGAAATCCGATGAGCAAGTGCATAATATCAACTCTTTTTAGAGGAAATACAATTGCCATTAAAGGAGGACTGGTTGGTATGCTTGCTGATTAATCTTGGGTCCTGTTATGATACGATGTTCCAATTTGGGTGGAAATGCCATGCATTGCATGATGCATGAAATTATATATGAGGATGCAGCTGTTGGGGATTCTTATGCATGTATGCATGGACAAGAATATTTTGTAAAGCTTCTTAACAGAGAGGCCATGCTAATGATTGATATGATTGTGTATGATGTATGTTATTCATGGACAATGCAAATGATTGAGTATGTTGGGATAGGTCTCCCTTATAAGGGTATCACTAGGGATTGGATTTAGGAATTGCCAAGTGAAATTGGACTTTAGGTTTTATGAAGGTGCCAACGAGGGTGGACTTTTGGTGGTTGCCAATGAAAAGTGGAGTTTAGGTTTTATGAAGGTTCCAACAAGGGTGGTCTTTTGGTGGTTGCCAATTGAAATTAGACTTTTGTTTATGCGTCATATGAACTTGGACTTTTGGGGATTATGAAGATGCCAACGAGAGTGGACTTTTAGTAGTTGCCAATGAAGACTGGACTTTAAAGGGTAAATTTTAAGATGCCATCAAAGGTAGACTTTTAGTGGTTGCCAATCAAAATTGGACTTTAGGTTTTATGAGGATGCCAATGAAGTGGACTTTTGGTCATGGTAGTTGCCAGTAAATGGGAATTTTGATTGGTAAGAGGGTTTTGACTTCCCGACACTTGAATTTTGATGAGGTGATAATCCGGATCATGATAACTTTGTATAAGCATATCGACGTGATCAATGCATACTGATCGTACTTCTGCTCTGCCCTAGCGCTACTGCCAAGAGGAGATAGGATGTTGTATTAGCGTGATCTTTTGACACTTATTGTGAACTCAACGGTTACCACCATCATGCACAACCTGCTTTGATGAAGTTGACAGCATGAAGGAAAACCACTGCAAGATTTGCAACTAGTCTTGCTCCAGTCTGTAGGGTCCTTGAAGAGATTCAACTTGAAAATGATCATACCATGAAATGGTCCGAGACGATTTTCCCTAGTGTTTGAATCTTGCAGTGGTTTTCCATTGAACAAGCCTTTGAGGGAATTGCCCCGGATGAGCTAAATCTTTGAGATGGTCTTTCCCCTGTGATCTACTGATACTTGGAGATTTTTCAGCCTAACTAGTTTGTTGAAACAAGTTTGATTCATGCCATGAATCCTCCAAGGTTTTGATGATAACAAAGTATTTGAAAAAATAATTAGGATCTCTAACTAGCCAGTTTACGTCTCTAGAATTATATTTACTTGATGGAACTAGTTCTGACACTAAAAAGGCTTTGGTTTGGTTCTGGTCACACTCTCTCAAGGGCGACTGATCAGAAAAGCAGTTGCTAGTACACTCCAGCTAAGAAGAGCGCTATGCTGCCTCTGATGCTGAGTAATGTCATATCGATTCTGCTAACACGAGACTCAAGATTTATTGACATTATCTTCTACAGGTTGTGTTGTACTTGAAACAGAGTTGTATCCTCTGGACAAAGTCCTTGTTTCACAGATACTCTTGTGACTAAAATTTCCAACACTTGCTTCATTAGAAAAGAAGTTGTACTAGAAGATTTGGTTCTGTTTGTAGCCATTGGACATCTCCAACATCTTTATTTTCCTTGGCTATAAAAAAGAGCTGAAGATTTGAAGATCAACTAAGAAATAATGCTGGAGATTGGTTAAGCAAGGTTGAAGTCTTAGACACGAGCTCTAAGCAAAGGAAAGTCTTAATTAGAGACTGGTTAAGCAAGGGAAATTCATAGACACGAGCTCTAAGCAAGGTGAAGTCTTATACAGGTTGTCTAAGCAAGAGAAGTCTCGGTCAGGAACTAATTGAGCAGAGTGAAGTCTTAGACATGAGCTCTAAGGAAGGAAAGTCTTGGCCAAGTGGTCTGAGCTAAAAGAAAAGTCTTATACAAGTGTGTATCAGCAAGTGTAATCCAGTTGATTATCCGTGGAAAATATCTTGCTTGGCTAGGGGACTGGAATGCTCTCAGTTGGGAGAGTAACCAGGATAACTACTGTGTGTTCTTTGCTATTTTTACTTTACTTCTATCTCTATTTCCACTGCACCTTATCATATTCTAAACTTAGCTTTTAGAATCTAAACTCTGGTTAAAAATTAAATCTATTTTTGCAAAACACAATTCAACCCCCCCTTCTTGTGTATTTTTCTCACCTTCACAGTTCACTGGTCAACATAGTCATTGGATGCCATGCCCCTGTTTCATAGGGCTATAAGGTGAACTTGGTTTGGATCAGCATTGTTGAATGATCAAGTTCCTCGAACCATTGCTTGGAATTTCCTTGATGCCAAGTACTGACTCGCACTTAAAATTGTTTATTCAAAAATGGTAATTTTAATGCAATGTCCATGCAAGTTTGAATGTCAATCATTATTAGAATGATATGATAGTGTGTGACAGATGGACCATTAGTCCAAACACATTGTTGATTTAGCTGGCGTGAAAGATATAGAAAGAAGATGACATCAATACTGATGATTAGCAAATATCAAGGAGTCACTTTACGCAACCTTGTTATAGTATGCTTTCAGAATAAACCCCGCCTCAATTAGGTCTTTTGAGGGTTATAACGTGGTCTGGTTCACGGTTATAGAAACAAAGGATATAAAGCTCAAAATTTATTTTGTACCCAACCCTTCTTCGTGATGTTCTCCAGTCCTATGTTCAGTTAGACATGCCATACATTTATCTTTTACGAGAATTTGACGGTATAAAAGTGACGATGAGAATCCGCTTGAAATGGTAGTCACTTTATTTGCTTTTGTCATGGATGTCAGTGACCCTTTTATTTCTGACATGATGGTCACTGAATCCCGTGTTGCTTTGTTGAGGATTTTGAATACCTCTTTTGATTTTGATATTTTTTTAATCCCTAACTTTTTCATGGACTGACTTTGTTTTTTAGTCCATCGGGATTGCCCTGATTTTTGCCTAAGTCGCCTCTTTGGGTGTTCAACTTAACGAGCTTTTTCTTTCCTTTTGATTTTTTTTGAAAGGCTTGTGACTTTAAAGTCATTGATCATTGAAGAACAACTGTCAAAACTTTTGAGTTTTGTACGGTTCCTTCGACACTACAGGAGGTGTGCAAGGAATAACATATATCTGATCCACAGACGAGATGTATTATCTTGAAATCAAATGTGTAGTCAGATTAACTGAACACTACCCATGCCCTAGGTTAAGTGTAAGGGTTTAGAAATCTGAAGGAAATTCTAACTTCTAGGCTCTAAGTGGTTAAATAGGGAGTAACTCTTTATTTCTCCAGTGTTTGGGGATTTGAAACAATGACTGTACATCATCAACATTATTTTATTCGAAAGCATACAATTTGCAATTATGACTATTTCGTTTTCATCATCCTCCCTCCAATCTTTGCTAAGACAACAGTTTGATGAACGAGCGGTATATGGATATATTTTTTTTGTTTTTTTTATATAAGTGAAGAAAGATGAGAGAATGCGACATGATTAATTAAAAAAAAAATGCATGATTACTTCATTAATATTACCATTCAAAACAACAATGTTTAAGAACAAGTATCATTTAACAAGAAAGAAACTACAAATGCAAATGATAAAAGTGATCCAATGATTTCCAGTTCCAAAGAGAGTGTCTTCTTGTCTAAACCACTGGCTTTAGGATGTGCCTCTTGAAGTCTTAAAACTCATTCAGGCGAGAAGTTGACGTGCACAACCAAGGTTCCTTCTGGAAAGGATATGTGCTTATTGTCGATCAACTTTTGTACTTTGGCTAGGAAAGCTTTGCAGTATTCACTTGAGTGCCCCATTGATCAAGCATGATATCCACATCACATATTGGGATTGTACCCAAGAGGGTATGGCTCAGTAAAGGGGTTTAGGGACTTAGGCTCCACTAGAGAATTTTGGACCAGATATGGCATAAACTGAGTGTATGACATAGGAACAGGATGAAGAGAAGCATTCCTTCTTTCCATATTATTTTGAGGCCTATGCTGACTCTGACGCTGATTCTGATGTCCTCAGCCATGAGCTCGTTATTTGCATGAGGAGCGGTCCAAGGTTTCTTGTATGGCGCTCTAGGTATTGCTAGTTGTCTATAAGGATGACATGGTGCTGAAGAGGACTACTAAGAAGATGAGGGACCATAAGGTCTTGCTGTTGCACCTTGAGAAAACCCAACACTTGCCATGACTGCACTGATCTCATCCTCTTCTTACTCTTGGGAATTACTGAGAGACTTAGTTTCACTAGCTTGGCTGCTTGAAGCTCCTTGTATTCTTCCATTTTTTAGGCCACCTTCGATGTGTTCTCCAATTGTCACTAGGTGGGCAAAGTTTGATATCGCACTGCTCATCAACCTTTCGAAGTATGGGCTTTGAAAGGTTCTCATGAATAAATCAACCAATTCATTTTCTAAGAGTGGCGGTTTCACTTGGGCTCCCAATTCTCTCCATCGCTGCACATATCCTCTGTAGGATTTTGTTGTCTTCCTGAGATAGGTTTTGCAATTGCATACGGTCTGGAGTCATGTCCAAGTTACTGCTTTAGAAAGATGTTGGATAAGTCTCTCCATGACTGGATGCAACTTCTTTCTAAATCCATGTATCAACTCAAAGATGCTACACTTAAAATGTCTTGAAAATAGTGAATCATCAACTTATCATTGTGGATATAAGAGGTCATCTTTCGACAGAACATGACCAAATGACGCTTTGGGCAACTGAGACCAGTGTACTTCTCGAAGTTAGTTACTTTTAATTTCGGAGGGATCACAAAGTCAAGTACTAGACACATATCAGTAGCATTAAGCACAGGCGCATCATGCACTTTCAAAGCTCAGACTTCCTTTTCAAGGGCACAAAACCTTTCCTTCATAAAATTAGTTAGTGGTACCATCTGAGACCGAGTATGAATGTTCACTTTTGGAAGATCATCATCAGGTTGAAGATTGTACGTTTAACTGATCGACACAGTGAAACCTGATGGGGGATCAAGATTCTCCACCTCAACATGCTGAAAGTTGTTTTCCACCATGGCTTCCACAACTTCCAACTTGGTTTATCTGACTAGCTTTTGTCTATGCTCCTTTTGTCTCAGTTTGAACTTGCTTCAAATGCCTCACAATTTCAGTATGAGTGTCGGGAAATCAACCCTCTCTGATTGAATAGAGGATGGAATGAGTTTCTATTGGGAGAATGCGATGCAAATGAGATGTAAATGCAATGATATGCATATAAACACAATGTATATTTTAGGTTATTTTAGATACAAGATCCAAGGTACGGATGGAGGATAAAGGCTGATTTCTCATAGCACAGGGTTCTCACCATGTAGGATCTAGAGTTTAAAGGAGCCCCAAAGCCACAGTTCCATACAATATTCATCAGACACGCCATGAGAGTGACGGTTGATGACTCCATCTTGTAAATCTCTTATGGGTGAGGTCTTCGTATCAAACTACACGAGGTGTGCACCTCGGTGTCCCATACTAATGCGACCAACGACATTAGGTTCTAAACAAAGGTCTCAGAGTCATGGTCTCCCTTGACTGTTTATTGCATATGTCAATGATTTCCATGCAAACGACTCCATCAAGAAAGCCTTTTCTGAGTGAGATCTTTGTATCGAACTACGCCAGGAGTAAACCTCGGTGCCCCATACAACGTGACCATCAGCCCTAGCTCTTGGCCAAATGGTTCAAGGTTCTAAAAGGTCCTTAGAGTCATGGATCCTAATGAAAACATTGGTCTTCCACGCCAAAAGTTTGACGGTCGCCGACACTCTCAGTAGAATCTACTCTAAGTAAAGTTCTCGTATTGAACTACACGAGGAGGACTCCTCGGTGCCCCATACCCCCTCCTATCTTATGTTTTTAATCTAGACTCGGGTATAGAGCCTTTCCCTCAAGGTTTACAATCAAAGTTTATCCATAATACCAAGGAACTACAAATATAATATGAAAAGCAATAAAGGCCAAAGAAAATAAGCAAGCAAGAAAGATAAACAAACACTCAAACATGCGAAGGAAACAACCTAGACTAGGCCTGACTTGCTTAGGGGTGAACCTTTCCCCATCGGAGTCGCCATCTGTCGTACCTCGAAAAATACGATCTTCGCGATATGCAAAACTAAGGTTTTCACGATCACGGATGGACTTATGAGATTCGCCATCGAACTTTATTTATTCCCGAGAAGGGAAAGGGAAAATATCAATAAAACCCACGGGAAAAGGATAGGGTATGGTCATCGCAACCATGTTGGGTTCGGAAGTCGGTTATGTAAAAGGAGAAGGTACTAGCATTCCCTACATCCATCGTACTCGATGAGAACCATCTAAGTTGTCTACGCATGAAAGGTGTTTGTTATTTATAAGCTTGCTAAGGGAAAACCGATGATTGCTTGAGGTAAAACAAAAGTTTTTTCTTATTGAGTTCGTCTGAATTTACAATCCAGTGCCTATGTATCCAAGAGGGAATTAAAACTCCATAGTTCTTGTTGAAAATGTTTTTGGTTTGTTGTGTATTTTTTATGGACAATGTTAGTTAGCATGTCCTTTTTTAAAAGTTTTAACTTGAAAAGGCCGAAGGAAAAATGATTTGAGATTTGTAAGGTATTTTATTAGGGTTGGGGGATGGTTATAGATATTTTTGTATTTTTGAGAAAATATTTTAATAGGAAAGGAAACTAGCCTAATTCTATGATCCTAAAGTTATGATTAAGGGAGACTATCTTAGAAGTTATCATGCGAGAAATTAAAACCTAAGATTTAAACTGATTCACTTTATCGAAGATAAGATTGGACTAGAAGACCTAAGAGAACATGGAGATCTAAATCATCAGGATTACGTATCGAGATTATTTAACCGCCATAAATATTTCCATAAGGACTTGCAATAATAACGGTCAAAGTTAATATTAAAACCAATTAAGATTCATCGATTAGAATTATGGCTAATAGATAAAAAGGCCGATTCTAACTAATTAATTAGGATTTTATTTAATTAACTACAATTTTCATTAATTAATTAAACTTCTAATTAAATAGAATTTCTATTAATCAACGATGATTTTAATCGAATAAAATTTCATAGTCGGAGGTCTAAATACGATTCACACTTAATCAAAAATTAATCTCATAAATTTCTATTTTTGAAAACTTGTAAAAAGCTAATCCTAATCTAAAGACCAGAGTGCAAGATCATATTGGGAAGGAAGAAATGAAATGGGCTTATGCCCAAGGCCCATGAAGCTTTATGAAAAAGAAAAAATAAAAAACAAATAATATAAGAGGGTAGTGAAATGTTGGGCCGGGTTATCCAACACCAACAACATTTCATATTGAGGATTTTACCGGCCACCCCCCAGTTAAACCTGGCACCCCCCATATTTTTTTTAAATGGCGAAAATGTTCTTTAAATTTTTTCAAACAATCTCCGGACGAAATTCCCGGTAATGTTAAAAAAACTTCCGGTATTGTTCAAAATTTCCGGTAATGTATTTGAAATTCCCGGTATACCGGAAATTTCAAATTCCCTGTAAGTGGTAAAAATCCGGTAATGCCCTGAAAATTACAGTTTGATACCGGGAATTTCACCCTAATTGAAATTCCCGGTAGTTCTAATTTTAGGGTTTTTTTTAAACGGTCGAGATTTTGCCGACAGTTTTGTATGGTTGTGATTGCACCGACACTTTGTGCGGTCCAGAATGGATGAACGTTTGTATAAATAGGGGTTAGGTCTTATGGTAAAACATATCTAAAAAAAATGGCTTCTCGTCCTGTCGAATTCATGCTTCCCGATGACACAACCTCCTTTGTCGGCCTAACTTCGAAGTTGAAGGGATTGTTGCCTGATGGTGATAATAGAAAGGTGTCGAAGATCGAGTTTCGGGAGGATTGGGTGGATGGTAGTCTGAAATACAACCTAATTGAGCTGAAGGACGATGAAGATGTCATCAAAATGTGTAGATCATTTCGCCGTAGGCTAACAAGGGGTCCGATGGAGTTTGATGTGCAACTTTCAAGATCAGTTGATGAAATAATGGAGATGCTGAAACGCCCTGAAGCATCTGGTAGTGTTTAGGTTTTTAATGTTGATTAATTAAGTTGTTTATGTAATGTTAAGCGTTGATTTGTTTAAGTTGTTTTTTCATATCACTGCAATTTAAGATTTTAATCGAAGGTATAATAATAATATATTGTTCTGACATAATATACATACAACACAATAATATACATATGATACAATATATTGTTATGACAAAATATACAAATAATACAAAAATACATATACAATACTAAATAGGACCCCCACGGGCTAGGTGTGCAATCCTAGCTAATCCAGCAGAAACACTGCCATCAGGGTCTACCAAGCCCATGAGCTCATCCACCATGACTACTATCATCTGAAAGCGCTGTGTGTCATCATGGTGATGTACTGGAGGAGGAGGAGCTGCGTCATGAGAAGGTACACCCCCAGAAGGTGCATCCTCAGAAGGTGCTTCCTCAGCCGGAAGTGGAGTAATGCGTGGATGTGATACGCTGAGAAACCACTCCAAGTAGCCATCCTCACACTGCGAGGGATACTGAATCGGTGCAGATCGGGCTACAATGGCACGACCGAAGCTGAGGAAGTGCGTCTGAAACCACCGATCAATACCTTCAGAAGGTGTATCTGGAACTGGTGGTGGTCTCCTCTGGATGTAGCCATACTGGCGCAAGCATCTCTCTGGAAGGTGCCTGGCAACCAGAGTCTCCCATCTCATATATCCGGAGTATAATGACGACTCCTCGAACTCACGGACGGCTCTGTGCTCTTCGTAGGGTGTCCATATGACATCCTCTACGGTCACCTCATCCAGTCTCCTCCTATACTCAAGAATGCCCCCCGGGTGTTTCTGCCTCGCCCTCCACCTCTCGCCCGTGGCTCGCCCTGGGTATATGGCTGGAACCTCCTATCGCATATCATAGGGAAATGCTCATAGATCCAGCACTGAGATCGCAACAAACAGTAAATTAGAAATAGAATGATTTAAATAAAAATATAATGACAAGTAAGAACATGAATTAAGATATACCTGCAATAAACTAAGGTACCCAGCAAGCTGCTTCGTCTCAAATCGGGTCGCCTCCCCGAGCGCATGATACAACTGAGTCAGGGCTGCACAACCCCAGACCCAGTTGTGCATCTGTAGATCGCTGAAGAGGCATAGGTAGCGAGCATCAACATACGTACTAGACTTGTCCGCAAAGAGAGTACATGCTACTACATGCAGCATGTACGCCCTAGCGGCAGCCTGGAACCTCCCAGCAGCAACAAGCTCGTCGTACCTATCACGGAGCCACCACATGCGTAGGTGAGCGCCCCGTGTATCGGTGAACTCCTGATACACCACTGCCTCAGGCAGCTCCAGATCACGAACCACCAACGTATGTGCCTGGGATACACTCATGATCGGGGCCGTCCAGAATCTACCGCCGATAGGGAGGTTAAACAAGGAGGCGACATCATCTAAGGTCACAGTCATCTCTCCGAATGGGAGATGAAATGATGATGTCTCCTTGTGCCATCTCTCCATGAAGGCACTCAGCAGATCTGCATCGAGCATGGTGAGAGAGCAGTTCCCAAAATGCAAGAGGTCAAACTCCTCCACGATCCTCGTCACCGCAGCGGGGAAGGGAATACGCGGGAAGTTCTTCATCTTCGCCCCGTGAGACTGGACCCTCAGTACAGGTCGTACCTGTGACACGAACCATTAAACAACTTTGTTAGTACAAAAACAATTTATGTATAAGCTAACAAAAGGAAAAATGAAACGCAAAAAACATATACCTTGCCCAGCCATAATCGCAACGCCACATGCTCACTGTACTCTGTAAGCACAGACGTATCTATCGGCCCGCCAGGGAATCCTGGCTCAGTGTGCACCGATGGCTCGGTCGATGGGACCGTGACACCGGTCTCAATGGTCTCCTCGACCCCTACTGTGCCAGCATCCCTGCTGTGCAA
This sequence comes from Lathyrus tuberosus, assembly GCA_022829125.1. Lineage (NCBI taxonomy): Eukaryota > Viridiplantae > Streptophyta > Magnoliopsida > Fabales > Fabaceae > Lathyrus > Lathyrus tuberosus. The sequence goes on from JALAZF010000265.1 coordinate 26,618, forward strand.
GCAACCTCTGCTGTACCAGCTGCGTCTGCTGTACCAGCCGCCTCTCCTGTACCAGCCGCCTCAACCTCAACAGCCACTCTAACATTAGTCTCCTCTACCACATCCCTAACAGCAGTCTCCACCGGAACATCTCCAACAATAGCCTCCTCCGGCTGAATAACAGGGACGTCCGCATCTGTGGCCTGCACTGAGGAAAGACTTCCACATCGCCTAATAGAGCGAGGTGCTTGGAAACGCCCCCGCTGCTCGGCCATCCGCCTCCGGTGTGAACCGGTTGGGACCACCCGGCCTGCCCGTACATGTGCAGACTCAGCATCCGAATCTACTGTACCTTTACCCCTACCACCTCCCGCCAAATCAAGCGCCCTCCCAGCAATGCTACCATCACGACCTCTAGTTTTCACTGAAAAAAAAAGATTAAAAAAAAATAACAAATATTGAAAAAATACCGGATTTTTTGAAATTCCAGGAAAAGGAAAAATTTACAACTACAGGATTTTGTGAAATTCCCGGAAAAGAAAAAATTTACAACTACCGGTTTTTTTGAAATCCCCGGTGGCGATTATCGGTTATTTCAAAATTCCCGGTAAGATGTTACCGGGATTTTTGAAATTACCGGTAATATTCACCGGTTATTTCAAAAAATCCAGAAATTCTTGTTAATTCTAAAATCCCGGTAGGTGCTTGAAATTCCCGGTATCTTCTGAGAATTTAAAAAATCCGTGCATCTACCGAATATTTCGAAATGAAAAAATATTTTTTTGAGAGGAACTAATATGACTTTTCACAAGTCATAGGGGTGCCAGATTTAATTGTGGGGGTGAGGGGTAAAATTCTCTTTCATATTTGGAAAAGGGAAAAGACATCAGAATCAATATCATTTAATTCTCTCTCTCTCTGCTTCGCTACCCTCTCCTTCTCCATGCGTTCGCGTCGCCGGTTTCAGCATCAATCTCTCTTGCATCATCATCTTCATGCTCGCAGCTTTCTCTCGCCTGAGAATCACGGCCGACCTTTCTCCGAGGCCATCATGAAACCAACCGTGCCATGGCCTTCTGGCCGGCGACGGTGGAGACGATTCAAGAAAACTCCCTCCCTCGCTCGCAGATTCCCCAACAATTTTCAAGAAATAAGATTCCCTAATTCTAAATGAAATCACATACCTCTGAAGAATTACGAAGCGACGGCTTTGACAACGACGATTTTCCAGGTATTTGTCCTATGTGCTCTTCCTCTTCGTGTATCTGCTTGCTTCTGCTCTTTTAATTTAGTGTGAGGACGTATTGTTGCGGGTGTATGTGTGTGTGTGATTTCTTGATGCTCTGATGATTTTTGTGCGTAACTGTTCTTGCTCTACTTGCTCATTGTATTGCTTTCTCTTGCATGTCAGTCTCGTGTATGTGATAATGGTGCTATGTATGCTTCAGTCTGATGCTTCGTGCGTTGTTGGCATATGTGTCGGAAGTTGTAATCACTGCCTCCGTGTATTCTTGCTATTGTGACTCTTGTGCAGAAGTGTGTGTCTGCTATTTTTACCACTATTTCTTGTGTACTGATCTCTCAATTCGTGTGAGCTTGTAATCGTTTCCGCCTTGCTCATTATTGCCTCCTCCCATGTAAATGAGGTTGATTACCTTCTATAGGACTTTTTAAATTGAATTGAGATTATGATTTTGTTGAATGTTGTTGGGATTTCTTGTTTCTTTGCCTTTTCACATTTGAATGCCGCCAATGATTGCGGTTCAGAACTTACCTTTTCAAATGGAACATTTCGATTGTGTGATATCGTGATAAATTTCTTTCCGCTTTTATTTTGACATGCTTGTGTATTACTTTGGAAATTAGGGAACATGATTCATGATTTTCTTTGAATTTTCCTTTTTGATTTGTCATGCTGGGAGCTGTTGTGAATGTTTCAGTTTGCCGCATATTTTTCACATTCTGTACTATTTTGAAATGCAGGAGATCTACACACGTATCGCAGTTTTTTTTTCAAATGTTCCTTTTAGGCATATACTCATCCACAGAGATTCTTCTTTGGACAGTACATTTTCATAGTTAATAGTCTGCTATATTTCTTCAGCCTTGAGCAATGGTGGTAGTCCACTTGATAGCAATGGAAAAAATCCTGCAAAGGACGTATACGCGAGAATCCGTTTTCATTAAGCATATTCAAAGCATCATCATATGCAGGAGTTGGATTCTTAGCCCCAAGCTGAGTAATAAGCTCAACATTCTCTGTTATCGTTTCACTTGTCTCCTTCAATCCACGATCAATCCCATAAAACGAACTAACTAAAGCCTTCTTCACATTTTCAATTAGTGACTCATGGTCTAACGGTTTTGGTGGTATTTGTCCGGTATAATTTCTTGCAGACATCACTGCGAATTTGGTCTCAAGCTTTTTATGAGAAGAAACACACTGAGAAAGAAAAAATAAGTAGTTCACATAATGTTGTATATGTATGTAATAACAAAACTATGAATCTTATTTTTGTCTGATGGATTATCCTTGTGTATTGAAAAGTGAATGTAAAGTTTCCTATACTGCAAAGGTTTGTTTTGTAATGCACGCATAGCTATTGAAGCAGCACGGATGTTATAATATAATATCATTACAAATCCCACGCAGTATAAGGTTCTAATATCACCACATTGCTCGAAAGAATTCGCAGCTCATTTATCCTTCCAATTATTGTTAACATTTTAAATAAGCAATGTTTGAGAAATATGTTTTCCATGTGGATGTCATCCTTCTATCTACATTTTTCTCTTGTGGTAAAATAAAATCTCGTCAGCACTTTCAATAAATGATCTTGCCAAAAAAAAAAAAAAAAAAAGGTTGAAGTAGTTTATTATAGAAAATTAAATCTTTCATTTCCAGAGACTTCAAGATAGTACAAATGAGAATGTCACTCTCTTGGATAGAAACCTCCACCTGACCCCTTATTGCTCGGAGTTCAAACAAACATTTCTCTTCATTTAAAAGCACGTCCATTAAGCTCAGATTAGACTGGTAGCTATACGGAAGTAAACCTTTAATTCATCAGGAACATTTTGAAAACTTTAGATAATATGCTTCAAATGATCCACTTGAATGATTTTGAACTCATCCCTCGTAACTTGTATTCTACATAAACTTGAAATGGATGACATGATGTATTTCAAAATTTGGATACTTGCATTTCAAGAAATCCACATGAATCTTCCATCCAAACTTATCATGCTTAGTTCTTGATCCAGTTAAATTGAACCCTTTGAACTCGAAACATTATGAATCAAACTTCGATACCATACAGAATCTTAATCACAATGAACCTACAACTTTATCTTCTGCACAATGATTTATATCTTGCACTTTAATCAAACAAATCTCTTATTTTAGCAAACCCTTCTTCATTTGATGATCTTGATAAAGAAATGACTTGAGAAGTTGAGAAGAATCAAAACCCTAATTTCAAGTATTCTCAGTTGAAGTAATGATGAAGCATTAATCATACGCTCTAGCATCTTGATCCTTAGGTATCCTTGATCCACAACCCGGCCTTAACTTTAACGAGATATGGCCACCAATCCATCCAAGATATAGAAATGATCTACGGATGGCCCAAGAATACGAAAGAGTTCTAACAATAAGGCTCAGATCAAAATAGAAACCCTAGGACCACTTTGAATCAGGCTCAACTGGTCATGCTCTGAAATGCTTGACTGTGAGAATAAATACCATCTACACATGTGCAAACTTGTTAGTGATAATAAGTATGCACATAAAATTCTATGACCTAATTCTCAGAAGATCATGGCCAAAGGCGAGATGATCTTACAGAGAGAAAACAGAGAAGGGTAGGACAAATTTGGGGTATGACAGTAGGGAGAAAAGAAAATGGCATAAAAGTTAGATGTTTAAGAAAACGTGTCAACTATTATACAGTGGTAAACTGATTTTGTAATAGAAAGTTATTGGAGTCTCAAAATCAATGTTTGGAAGAATTAAACCATATAATGTTTCCTCTATTTTCCATCAAACAATTGCATTGTCCCTGCATTGGTATTTACTCTTTAGAAACCAAGCTTATATAATAATAATCTCTTATATATTATATTATTATTTTTGTTGTTTATGGAATTGGATATAATAATTATTGATCAATATTTTATGTTATTATTACTATTATTATTATTATTATTGTATTTTTATGCTACTTTATTTCTTACTTTTTGAATGTAAATTTGCATTGTGCTTCAAAAGATAAAGGAATAACTCAATGCATAATCAATTTCGATAAATAATGCTTATGGTGAGGACGACATGTCAGGTGAGCATACTTTTAACTATTGAAATGAATTTCTATTTCATCTTGTCTATTAATCGTGGTTTGTGGTTATCCTTGTTTGATATAATGGCTTGTAGTTATCCTATAATTGTGGTTTGTGGTTATTCTATAACACCACTATCATTTGACATGTCTTAGGATGTAGCATGTCACATTTTCATTGTCCAAATTAATGGGTAATATTTGTTGTTTCTTTAATTTTGAAATTCATATGATTAGTAATTGGTTTTTTAGATTGGAATTAAGTGTTCTATATAAGTCACTTATAAGTTATATGTTTGTTGACACTTTTGTTGGCATGTGATGTCTGATGCAATGTGAAGTTTCTTTGAGTTAGTGGTGGTTCATTTGAGATTTTATTGAAATGTCCAATTCTAAAAAATAATTATTTTTTCTTTGTCAAGGTTTTTTTTATTTATCTCCTTTTATAGTTTATGAAAGTTCCATCTTTCATTGGCATGCATGTCGTTGGAATTAATGGGAATAGGGTTATCATGGATAGGACTCATGTAATTATGAAAATTAGAATAATTATATATATTTGTCTCTTTCCGACTCATTGTATGTATAAATGAGCGCTAATGTTTATCTTTTAATTTGATTAGATATGTCTTGCATTTTGGGTGATTTCCTTGAAATAAAGTATTCAATTTTTCTATCTTAAAGTGAGGCAGGATCGGGTTTAGAGAGACTCATCAATGGTCCGTAAAGGAACTCCACATATTCCTCCATGGTGATGGACCATCTAAAGATTTCAATGATTTGTTTAGAAAGATAGCTAGATTGTGAGAAAAGAGAAGCTAGATGGAATTGTGATGTTTGTAGATGATAGTAATATGCATAATATGGAGCTGTTGGATGAGTTGGTTGGGTGGCACACCTTTGATTTGTTAAGATATAATGGGAAGAGTGCGATTTACGTTGATTACCTATCACCTATTTGTCATACCCTAAATTTTGACCACCAAGATTTCCCATCATTGTGCAAATTATTACCACAATATGGATGTACCTTCGTGCCTCATCAATCTCCTCAAAGATGGTTGAGCATTCACTATAATCAAGACTTAGGGTTTCAAGCCCTCTTAGAGAACTTAGAGAAAGGATCAATCAAGAAATGACATAATATTAAACTTTTCTAACATCTCAAACATCCATAAGAGATCAAGAGGACTCCCACCTCAAGAATCAAGCACAAGGTTGCAACATTCCAAGTGGATCAAGCCTCAAGATCGCTAGTGTCACCAAATTAGGGTTTTAGTCGACTAAAGCCTCCATATGAAAATTTTCATCTGGGCATGAGCCAATGCTTCAAAGCACAACCCAAGATACTCCAAGGGACCTTATGGACCCAATTATCAAGTCAATTTAGCCTCAGGGGATGCATTCACAAAAAAATTAGGAATTAGGGTTTCTTGACCTAATTCACCCCTAAGTTGACTGTTGGGGCAAAGCATGATCCAAAACCTTAAGACATGATTTGAGAGCCTCAAATACACTACATTGATCCATTTACAGCAATGGATTAATCCAAGAAGCATGATTCACAAGTTTCAATTTCATATGGACCACAATTAGGGTTTTGAAGGAAAAGTCAACTGTACCTTTGACTTTTGACCAAGACATGCTCCCAAACTTTGGGACATGATTCAATACACCCTATAACACCTATGAAATTCATTCATTAGGTTTGATTTAGGTCAAGGACTTGATTTCAAACGGGATCGCACAGTTTGGATTTCATCCGATAAAAAGTCAACTATGCATAAAATCAAGCTTGACTTTTTGGAATTTTTCACAAATATGGTTCCCCTAAGTCAAAAATAATGTTAATGTATGGTATTGATCATTATTCATTAAGAAAAATCAAGAAAAGTGAGGTTTCTTGAAAAAGGGGCAACCATAAGAAACCAAAATTTTTCTAAGTTATGGAACAAAAGTGATTTTGTACCAACTTTGCAAGGTCATAACTCCTAAACCACAAGGCCTTTTTCCTCCCATTCAATGCTCAAATGAAAGTCCATCTGACATACTTTAAAAGTGTCAACTACAAGAGATTCCAAATCCTCATGGATTTTGAGTTATGGATTGATCAAAATCACAAAAACATGAAAATGACACTTTTTCCAACACTGTGTGAAATTTTCAAAAAGTCAGAATCTGCCTTACTTTTTCCAAAATGTAGGGACATTTTTCACCTTGATACAAGCTAAACTAGGTCCATTGGTGAACATCAAAGTTGAAGTATGCCATGAGGGCTTTCCAACAAGTACCAGATCATCTCCAAATTCAATTTGAGTAGGGAGATACAACCCTTGGAACATGGCACCATGGACTGATTTGGACAACTCCAAGCCTTGTCATCCATTTGGACACATCAGAGGATAACATCCAAGAGAAAAGATCTGATCCACAACCTCCCAAGTCCAAGGAACTACATGTATCCATGAGTGCCCTAAAAAGGCTAAAAATCTTCAAGACTCCAATTTTGTTTCCAAGCATTCAATGGATGCATCAAGGTGGCATGGACTGTGACATTCCTAACTGAATGAGTCAAGATTCAGCTCTGAATCAAAGGACCATAAGCCTGTGCCCTAGCCTCAAGTCAATGGTTATAGGAGACTAAAAACTCCCTTGGATCAACATTGGCCAAAGGCCTGTATCAGCTGCCATTCACTATTGCTTGAAAAATAAACTTGCTCTACTATAAATAGAGCTCATTTGTGATCAGTTTGAGTACACCAAAGTGCTACAACTGATGCTTTCGTCAAAATCTCTCTCTTTAGGCCAAAATGCCTTCTTTTGCAAGTCATCTTTGAGTTTTTGAGTTAGAGAGAAATTCCACCACAACTCATGATCCAAACACATCCAATATGTCTTATCTAAGATGTTCAAACACTCAACTTTGACCTGAAACACCAAAATCAGAAAGTCAACCTCCAAAACCTCAAATTTTGACTTTTCTGCATTTTTCAAGCCATGTCTTGATTCAATCACTTTCAAAACCAAACAAAGCCTCAAACACACTCCAAATATCATCCTCAAACTGTCCCAATTGGTTTCCCCCATCTGGAACACCATTTGAGAGAGTTACCATCTTGGTCACTTTTGCCACTTTTGCAAGAAAGAGCCAATTCTTGTTCCTGAGGATTCCAGCTGGTTTTGATCATCCTAAAAGCTTCTAAGGGATCAATCAATAGTGTTTAAAGCATTGAATTACTTCTGGCACAAGGAACTTGACAGATAGCACAAGAAGCTTCAAGAGGTAAGTGCATCACAACTTGAGTTCTTTAAATCATGCATTGCTTTGAGGTCCATTGATCATGGACCTCTCATACATATCATATATGTTGTGTTTGAACCAATTTACCATGCTATTACTGCCAATATGATGAGATAGCATAGAACATGCAAATCAAGGCCTATTTTGAAATCACTATCGGATTTTAAAATGGAGACATTTTCTGAAAATTCCAAGGGCAACATCGGATTCCTCATGAAATTCTTGGCAGGATACACCTAAATTTTGTCCCAATCCATGGAGAAATGAGAAAGTTATAGTCTTCATGAAAGAGGCTTAAAATCAGGCCTTGCCTTGGGCAAGGGCTAGGCCATGTCGCCTTGGCCAGGCCTAAAAACAAGGCACCCTCATATACACATGGGGTGGTTTTGATACAAGGATGTATCACACCCCCAGTGGTAGCGCGCATGTGTGTTTGTTTGGCAGGTCGTGGGTTCAACACCCACCCAAATCATTTTTTTTCATTTTGCCATATTTTTCTATTTTTCATACATTTTATGGTTTTTATTAATTAATTCCAAAATTAATTTCTCTCTCAATTTTAATTATTTTTTATTGGTTCTTTTTTTGAAAATTCCAAAAAATGTTAAAATATTTTATTCTACAAAAATTTCACAAAAAATATTATCTATTTCATATATTTGGTATTTTTGTAAAGAATTATGTTTTTATTTGTTTTTTAACATTAAAAATATTTCTTTCTCTTGATTTTTGCAAATTCAAATAATTTTTAAATCATTCTATGAACGAAACATCAATTTTTCAAACATTAATCCAAGATCACAACTTGTTTTTTCACACATGTTTTGTAATTTTGATCATTTTAATTGAATTTTATTCAATTAAAATACATTTTAAAATCAAATTAGGGTTTTTGTTGATTTTCACCCTCACAAATCTTTTTCAAACACATTGGGCCTCTAATAGAGCGTAAGACCCAACCCCTTTGTACAGGAAACCATTTTGGGTCTCAGTCATTGTATAAGTCCCGATACGATTTTAAAAATCTCGGCACGATCGTCGCCTTTTAGACAAAAACCATCTGGGCCTCCCCTTGTGTTGTAAGTCCTATCTTTCTTTTTGAAATAACATTTTGGGCCTCTAATAGAGTGTAAGACCCAACCCCCTTTGTACATAAATAATTTTGGGCCTTAGTCGTTGTATAAGTCCCAATACAGCTTTCAAAATGACGGTACGATCACTGTCTTTCCATGGGTCTCTCCTTGAGTTATAAGCCACATTCCTTGTACAAAAATAAACTCTTGGGCCTCTAATAGAGTGTAAGACCCAACCCTTTTTCGCACATGAATAATTTTGGGCCTCAGTCATTGTATAAGTCCCATTGTGTTTTTAATGAGTCAAAACCTCAGATCAATTAAGGGTTGATTCTCAACCCTTAAAACACCAGCCTCCTCTTGGGCATCATACAAAGATAAACTCTTCAATACCGGTAGACTTGGACAGTCTAATCTCCCCTTGGATCTCAAAGACATTCTCAAGTTCCCTACAAACACAAGAGAAACCCTGGACATTTAGTCAATATCCAGTAGAGTTAAAACCCTCATGGGTTCTAAGACTCAGTCTTTTATCCTAAATTCCCCCAGCTAGGGTCAAATCATTATTAATAAAACTTTATTAGAATCTCAAGGCATCTGATACCTCAACTCTTCTGAAAACCATCAGCAAGATTTGATCCCCCAACTTGGACCTGCCTCTGGATCCCAATAATCCTCAGCAGAAGCCAGCCTCCTCTTAGGCTTTGTATAATGATTTTCCTCAGCAGAGTTAGCTTCAAAAGCACTCTCTTGTTGAGTCAATCACCTTTTCAGCACCCTCTTGTTGAGTTAATCTCATAAAAGCACTCCCTTGTTGAGTCAATATCTTTCAACCTCAATCTTGGGCTTTGTACAAGACACGATAAAAACACGCTCTTGTTGAGTCAACTCTTTTCATCCTCAATCTTGGGCCTTGTACAAGACACATATAAATCTCCCTAAGCAGAGTCAATCCTCTTCTCAGCCTCAATCTTGGGCTTTGTACAAGACAAACAAATCATACTCTCCAGCTGAGTCAATCTCTTTTTAGCCTCAATCTTAGGCTTTGTACAAGACAGATAAAACCTCTCACCAGTAGAGTCAGTTTTCCTTTTTAGCCTCAATCTTGGGCTTTGTACAAGACAAACAAAATATTTCCCCAGAAAAGTCAACTTTCAGCCTCCTCTTAGGCTTTGTATAATGATATCCCCCAAAGAGTCAAATCTCTTTTAGCCTCAATCTTGGGCTTTGTACAAGACAAATAAACACTCTCTTGTTGAGTCGGCCTTTTCCAGCCTCCTCTTAGGCTTTGTATAATGATCTCCCTAGTGGAGTCAATCAATCTTTTAGCTTTAACCTTGGGCTTTGATCAAGGCACAAAAAAATCAACATCCCCTCAGAGGAAATCAAGAATCTCTCTGTAGGAAGATACTTCTCTGTATATCACACATCAAAACAGATAAATTAAACAAACCTTAATCCTAGAAAACTGCAGTAAGTGGCACACTTGTTGATTCAAATATCCAAGCTGTAGTCCATCTCTTATCCTGGTAAATCCATTTCTTTCATCTAATTGCTGTAAGTGGTAAGCCTCTGGATTATTTACATCCACGCCAATGTCCCTCTCTTAGCATGAAAGACTCCTAAGAAAAAATGGAATTTCTCAACATTGAGTTAAAGTTTTCTCCTTCGGGACAAATCCCTCATAAAGGAAATTATGGCATTGCTGGATACACATATCCCAGTTAAAGTAATTCTCCTTTATAATCAGTCACCCAACAGTTGTGATAAACATACGAGATGTCTCCCTTTAGAGATGACAAATTCTCTCTCAGTCAAACCTTTTAGCTTAAATCTTGGGCTTTGAACAAGACCCAAATACCCCTTTTAGCTTCAATCTCGAGCTTTAAAACAAGACACCAAAACATCTTTTTCCTCCCATAGAATAGGAGGAACTACGATTGCTCCCCGAATCTCTTAAGCATTTGTTCAGTTAAACATTTGCTTGCAAGGTTAGTTTTAGATAGCTTCCCTTTCCTTTCCAGCTTCATAGGATAAATAAGAAATCAGAAAGTAGCACCCAACTCCTACCATTGCAGTGAGGAGAACCTCATGGCGATAAGGTGGTCGCGTCACCTACAAAAATCGCACGATACACTATTTTGCCGAGACATCTTGAATGGTCTGAGTTTGTGTTTAACTCAAGGTTGCTTTGGAAGGATGTTGATGATAACCCATAATGGATCAATGATCTCACTTTTTTTAATAAGTTCATATTAAACAAAGTAATTTTTTGAATCATTCACCATGTTTCATTTTAGTGGTTGATCTGTAACTTTTATAAGTAACGACATAAGTGTGAATGTGGGGGTATTTATAAGGGTTATGATAAGTTATATAATTGTTACTTATTTGACTCATTTCATCAGCAATTCGAGGTGTGCTCTGCATGACGATAATTTGTTTATTGAATGTCTAACAGTATACAAAAATATTTGGTTGAATGAAATAGGTTGTAAATGAAGTTAAATATAATATAATTATCAAATATTTTACATCCGTGATAACTAAAATAGGGTGTAATATACTATATTTTTATGTCCTATTTAAAGAAAATAGGGTGTAAATTTGTTGACATTCATAGTAAGCATTATTTATTTTACACCATATTTTTAACAAATGCGGTGTAAATTCATTTGATTTAAATGTATATATGTAAAAAATTACACCAATTTATTCTAAAAAAGGGTGTAATATATCCTCTATTTACATCCGTTTTAAACGGGTGTAAAATCATCATACATGTCTCACCCTTTGAATTTACACGCTTTAATAACGAGTGTTAAATGTATAAAAAACAGGTGTAAATTCCTCTTTTTGCACTAGTGCTAGGCTAAAGCGACATGATGCATGGAATTATGCAATTTTGTTTGTATATGGACCTTAGGAGACATTGAGGACTTAATTTCGGAAAAGGGATGCGAGTTTGGAGTGGGAAGAGCTTGTAAGTCTCTTTTTGAATGTCAATCTCAAGCTTAATGTTGAAGACTCTTTTGTGTGGTGGTGTGATGCGACAAGTTTTAATGTCAAATATGCTCATGTTTATTTATTATATACTATTTATGTAGGGTCCCGTTTTGATGCAGACAATTCCTTGGCCTTGCACTCCAATGTGCCAAACAATATACAAGTTTTAAATTAGAGGATGCTATTGCGTAGACTTTAAACAAGAGACAAGCTTGCAAAAAGAGGGGTGTTGTAACACCCCACTTTTAATTTTAATATTATTAGTATTATTTTAATATTTTTAGTATTATTTATATATAATTAATTGAGTGTTAATATTCTTTTATTAATTAAATAAATATTATAATTCATTTATTTGATTATTTGGGGTGGATTTTATTGAGAATTAGTTAATATTTAATTTAATAAAAAAACGTGAGAATTATTAGTTTGGGGAGAAATATGGATTTTAATTAAAATTAAGAAAATAGAGTAAAAAATGTGCTATTAGTAAGGTAGGGGTGTGGTGATAATAAGGGGATTAGGGTTATTTTCATTTATAAAAAGAAGTTAGAAGAAAATTTGTGATATGTGAAAAAATTGGAAAAAGGTAGAAACAACCTAGGAATGCGTGAGAAAAACAAAAGAGTTTTCAAATGTGAAGTTTTATCGCTCTGCATTTTTAGATTAGGGGGGGGGGGGGGGGAATTATTCATATATGGGTGTTGAAATAGAGACATCGAAGTGGATCGACCATCTTGTTTCTTCCATAATTTGAGTTTCGTAAGCCCGTTTGAGGCGACGTCCGTCGCGTTATAAAGCTAACACAATAATCCTTCTTTTGAAGTGGATAAATTGGGTCTAGACGTGCTATAACAATATCAGTTATCTGGTTTTTATATCAGAGGCATGGTCAAATTTTAGTCATGTGTTAGTCATCTTTTTGCACATGTAACTTGAGTTTTGTAAGTCCATTTGAGGCGCGGTCAGTTGCTTTAGAAAGAGGGTTTAATGGTATTTTAAACTTGGGAGTTTCATAATTTTATCATAAGTCTATAATTTTTTGTGCTATTTTGATATCAGACATTCTGTTTTAAAGTTAATTTAAATTAAGAGAGTTGCATTTGAAGTATTTAATATTTTTAGAGTTGATCCTGAAATGTTAAGTGATCAGTTTAGACTCCTTTTGACAATGTTAGAGTTGAAGGTAAATAATAACGCGGTGTAATGAGTTGTCTGATGGGTTATGAGTTGACCCTATTGATCATGAGGGTTGTATAATATTATCGTTATCTTGTTGGTGGGCTTACACAAGTAATGATATGAGTTGTAGAATATTATTGTTACTCTTTTGGTGCGTATACCTGTTGAGTAGAAATATGTTTACCTTGTTGATGAGTAATATTGAGCATGTATAATAAATTTTTTACCTTGTCGATGAGATTACATGAGTAATAATATGTTTACTCTATTGATGAGTATTGTTGAAAATATATGTTGATAATTTACCTTGTTGGTGAGTAATATTGGATGAAAATATAATTATATAAATATATTGAGTTGTTATTGCATGTGTATGTGCATATTGTTGAATTACACTGGTAGCCTCACTACTACGGAAAACTCTTTTCACCACGGTTGTAAAAGATATACAATCACGCGCGAGCAACCATGGTGAAGTTGTAAGTTTGCTATATATCACCATGGGTGTGTGATTGTTGTGATATACTATATAGCATGGTATTTATCACCACAGTTATTCTAATTAACCTTTGTTATGTAATTAAAGGTCATGGGTTTGATTTCTATTATTTGTATGATATATTATATTTGACGTGTTACATATCACCACGATCCTCAAAATCAATTGTGCTGAAATAATTGTTTTTTTACAATTATTTTTATATTATTTCATATATATCCCTAATTTTTTTTACTTGTATTTTATACATATATTACAAACATAAATATTATTTAAATCAAAAGCCAAAAATATCATTTACATCAAAAGTCAAAAATATCATTTACATCAAACCCAAAGAAATATTATTTACATCAATCTCAAAAATATATCAAACATATATTACAAAATCATGTTTGATCACCCTTTGCCTTAAGAGAATTGAAGCAAAACGCCAAACGTTTGGGAAATGGTATAGTGTCGGTGAACGTCTACATAAAAAAGTGCAGAAAATTGAATATCACGTGATTTGAAATAATATCAAACTTAAATATTAATATGTTATTTTAAACATTTCATGACATATATAATATATACTTGTTCCCAAGAATCAAGAATGCCAGAAGAGACAATATTTAACATGTGTTTCATAACAAAATACCCACACCCATGTCCCTTTGGTTTCCTCCTCATCTACAGATTTAAACATTTCATGAATATATATATATATATATATATATATATATATATAAAAATGAATTTTACAAGTAATCTACTTACCTTAGGTGAGATAAATGCAGGCTTTTTTCTAATGTTGTTCAAGTAATAGTATCACTACACAACCCTGTATATTGAAAATGATTTAAACATATTACGTGTTAAGCTAATTATAAAGTCAACGAAAAATATTATTAAAAGTCTCATAAACATAAACTTACGTAGAAATAATAAGTTTCATGTTAGGTTCAAGTGGGTAATGTAAGAAACACAGTGTGGTTACCATATTCGTCTTAAGAAATATGATGATCAATTGCCAAATGATCACTGAATAAGCACAAGCATATATAATTAGTATTTCATATATTTCAGGAACATAAAACAGAATCAAAATAATATATATCACACATTTCAAATAAAACATTATTCTCACAGACCACATACAACTCTTATAACAACAACAACAATAAAAGATTAAACAAATGTCTCTAATACACATTCAACAAATAACAACAACAACAACAACAACAACAACAAAATATTAATCAAATGTGAACACACACATTCAACAACAATAACAACAACAAAATATTAAACAAATGTCTCTAATACACATTCAACAAACAATAACAACAACAACAACAACAATAACAACAACAAATTTTAATCAAATTTGAACATACACATTCAACAACAAAAAAACAACACACAACCACAACAATAACAACAACAACAGTAACAACAACAACAAAAGATTAAACAAATTTCTCTAATACACATCCAACAAATAACAACAACAACAACAAAATATTAATCAAATGTGATCATACACATTAAACAACAACAACCTTAAACATTCAACATCATCAACATAAACATAAACATCAGCAACAATGACAACTGAAGTTACTGTAGATGCATGGGGGAAAAGTACGTACCTGAAACATGATGAATAAGTAAATGCGATTATGTTGTGAGATTCTTCGTCTCCCTCCTCGACAGTTCTTGAGCAAAAATGATGATGTTGTTTTCGTCCTCAACGGTTCATGAGCAAAATCGATGAAAGATGAACAATGAAGATGGTTGATTTGTTTAATTTAAATCAAAATGAATGATGAACGATGAATGTTAGGGTTGAAATTATGTGTTGTTTTGTTAATGACCGATGAATGATGAAAGATGAATGTCACAATTGATATCGTCTTGTTTCGTTTCTCAGTGGAAAAATGTCAACTGAAGAGACAAGCTAGTTAGTTATGTTAATTAAAAATGAATCAGGGATACCACCACGGTCACTTACCACAACAATGGTAATATAATCTACTTAATGAAGTTTTATAAAGAAGCACCCGTTTTTAACCTTTTAAAAAATTTAAAACAAAAAATCTATCACAACAGCTGATTTAAACAACAGTAATGATATCACATTTATTTTTTATTTTAGAACAAACAAAAAAGAAAGGCGCGACTAAAATGTTAAAGAAATAAATTATTGGTTGGCGCTGATATTTGAACCCATGAAAATTTGATTATATCACCACGATTTGTCAAACTAAGTGTGATAATGTGTTAAGAATTTTTAATTAAAAAATAAAAGAAAATGTTGGCACCTGAGTTTAGAGAAGGATCGTGGTAAGATGGATGTTGTTGTATATACTTTTTGTAGTAGTGTTTGTTATTGGCATAGTTGTCGGTTCATATGAGGAATAATTGTTAAGTATCATATTGATCTTGTCAGTTGCATGTAATGCATAATGTGTTTCGGAGATAGATGCACGAACCTCGGTACAGTGACCAGTCTCTGGCTTAGAAGAGGGGACCAGTGACGAGTCGGGGTTTGAAGGGGAACCCAGTTCTAAGGGGAACCATCAATGAGTGGAAAAAATTAGTAACATAACTCTGATGTCCAAGACTGGTACCATATTCTTTAGAGTCGAGGTGTTATCGCATTACACACATAGTTGCACTGTTGTTATTGTGAATAATTCGTGTGTTGTAGAATGTTGTGTATGATACTATCCTAAATAATTGTTAAAAAGTTAATATTATGAACGTATTTATCACCCATTTTTGTTTGTTGGTGTGGCTTGTTGTACCAATGGTACAGATACCCAAGTAGAGGAGTATTAGCTGTTGTTGTGTCAAAGGATTGGCGTAGATGCCTACTTCATTATATCCTTATATTGGAATTAAGTTGGGGGAAAGTTGTAGCACCCTAATTTTAATTTTTATATTATTATTATTTTAATATTTTTAATATTATTTGTATATAATTAATTAAGTGTTGATATGCTTTTATTAGTTAAATAAATAATTAATTTATTTGATTATTTAGGGGTGAAGTTTTATTGATAATTAGTTAATATTTAATTTAATTAAATTGTGAGAATTATGAGTTTAGGGAGAAATATATATTTTAATTAAAGTTAAGAAAATAGAGTAAAAAGGGGGGTATTAGTAAGGTGGGTGATGATGAGAATAAGGGGATTAGGATTATTTTCATTTATAAAGAGAAGTTAGAAGAAAATTTGTGATACGTGAAAAAATTGGGAAAAGGGAGAAAGAACCTAGGAAAGCGTAGGAAGAATAGAGTAGTTCCAAAAGGAGAAGTTTCATCGCTATGCATTTTTGAGGTAGGGGAATTATTCATATATGGATGACTTAACAAAGGGATAGTGAGGCAATTCCTTACCCTTCGGCCTTCTCCCTTTCCATATAATCTTTGTTTTGATGTTTGTGGTAAAAAAGGGTTTGGGTAAAACCCTTTGTGGCAATCAATTGATAATATTTTCTTGATTATTATGATATGTATTCTCCTTCAATATGTCTTGATGTCTTTTTTATACCCTGTTGATGCCTTGTTGATGCCTTATGTTAAGGCGATATCTAATTGATTAAATATGTTGTTGATAATCTTAATTTTTGCGCCCTTTCAATGGTGTTGTTTATTTGTGTGTTTTTTAGGACGGTTAGAACTCAAATAGGTGAAATAGGAAAGTTTTAAATCTGTTCATTAGAGAAAAAAACAAAGAAAACCGCATTCCTTATCCTAGGTGACACAACAAAAAATTTAGTGTTAGTATAATATAAAACGAAGAGAAAGAAATATAGAGAGAGAAGGACTCCCTTATCTCTACCCACTCCTCTACTGAATGGTGGTTTTTCCCAAACCTAGTGAAGGTGGTGCATGGACAAGAGTTACCTACAGAAACAAATTCAGGAAAAACTTCAAATGGGACTCAAAGGTTAACAATGAGGCGAAGCTAGAAAAGAACTCGGAGGTGTCTACTACGTTATTCGTTACTGAATTTTCGAATAATTTTAGGGCTAAGGACCTTTTCAATCATCTTGAAGAATTTGGCGTGATTGACGAGGTCGTTATTCTTGCAAAGCGTGACATACATGGGAGAAAATATGGATTTGTACAATTTTTGGGTGTTAGCAACGTGTGAAGCCTGGTTCTGAAATTGGACAATCTGTGGATAGAGGGAGGAAAGCTTCATGCAAATGTACCCAGATTTGAGAGGGCGGTGAAGGCTACTTTTCAAGATCAGACTGAGAAAGGATTCAACAAAGCTAGTGAAGACTAGGATTCAGAAAGGAGAAGACGAAATGATACGGACTTGAAGCGTACTTAAGGGTACCGGTTTGCTAAGAAAGGTAAGTCATATGCTCAAGCCACAAAACAAAACGAAGACGATATTCCTAGTCAAGGAAAGGTGCTACATTTTGAGGTAGAGAAAGAGGCTATGCAGAGGTTTCCAAAAGCGTATGTGGGGAAGGTCCTTGATCCTGGCTCGTCGTACAACATTCAGAGGTTGATGAATGCTGAAGGTTATTTTTCCCTGAAGGTCACTCCTTTGGGTGCAAACCTTTGCTTGCTTGAAGAAGATGAGAGTGGTGAACTGGAAACATTAGTGGGGGGAGCAGCTGATTGGTTAAGCCAATGGTTTTCAGAGGTAAGGAAGTGGAGATCTGACAATGTGGATGCTGAGAGGCTAATGTGGGTAAGGTAAGGGTCTTGGTATTCCTAGTTACGCTTGGAGTGTTAACTTCTTTGATTTTCTTACCTCTACGGTGGGGAAATTCATTTGTTGTGAGAACTCAACCTCCGATCAATCTAGGATGGATGTAGCGAGTTTAATGTTAAGGACTTCTTGTGGTATGTTAATCAATGAAGTTTTGAAGGTTAACATCAATGGTGTTCTGTTCAGAATTAGGATGGTGGAGGAAACCCTTGGTCCGATGTCCAAAGTGGTTTTCCAAACTAACGACGACAAGTCAGAAACAGAGTTAGAAGATGATGTTGACAGCTCCTCGTGGGATGACAAGCAAAGTAATGATGAAGATGTTAATCTTTTCGAGGAAGGAGACTTACTTAGCTATAATGTAGACTCTTTTCTCAAGGAAAGTTACACTAAAAAGGCTTCTTTTGTTCCTTGTGTGGAGAAAAGCAATATGTCAGAAGAAGCGTGCCAAAGCAAAAACCTACAAACGAACAGCCGTAGCTAGGAAATAGCTGATGAAAGAGGTAAGGCCCTTAGTAGCCTTTTGCAGAATCAAGAAAAGGCTATTTATACCTCGAGTTCTGGTGAAACGGGTCACCTTTTGGGCTCTTTAGTTGTCAAGGACCGGGTTCCTGGAGTGGTTTTTGACGAGTTACTGTTGGCCCAAAAGGCCCAAAACTTGGAAGCAAGTGTCGATAGGATAACAGCCTAGCAGAGAACTACAATGTTGAAACAAGTTTCTCCTAATTGTGTGAAGGAGGTGAACAGAGTTAGCGTAGATCCCATAGAGGATGATCACCTCATCAGTGGTTCCTCTGGAGGCAAGGAAAAGGTCTGTGCATGCATTGATCAACATGCTAATATATGCAGGTATTCTTCTACTCTGAATCTAGCAACAGAGAAGAACCCGTTATACAAGGTAGGAAGAAGAAGAAAAAGTCCAAGGTGGAGTGTCCCATAGTTCCTAGTGGAAGATACCATCCAGTTACGGATTCGGAGGTTAACCAGGGAAACAAAAGGTTTTGGGCTTAGTTGGACACTAAGGTATCAACTAAGATTAGGGAGATGATTACCAAACTTGGAGTCTCAGGAGGACGTGGTTCTATACCTAAAGAAGAGGAAATTAGAGTAATGGAAAGAAGAGATAAAGAAGTATTGGCTTTGAAGGCAAAATCTGGAACTGGTAAGCTATGAATATTCTTTCTTTGAATATTACAGGATGAGGGTTTAGGATTAAAAGAAAGTGGATAGCCCACATAATTCAAAAGGGGAAGGTGGATTTGTGCTTTATTCAAGAGACTAAGTTAGCTTTTGTAGATCAGTCTTTGGCTACGTCTTTGTGGGGAGACACTGAAGTTGAGTGGTCGGATTCTAGTGCGTTGGGGGCTTCGGGAGGGATGTTAATCATGTGGAGGAAGGGTTCTTTGACCCTTAATTACAGTTTTAGAGGCTTTGGGTTTATTGGAGTCGCAGCTAATTGGAGGGCCAGGGATATTAACTTTGTTAATGTCTACTTCCCTTGCAAGTATGCTTACAAAAAGAGGTTTTGGGGTGAGTTGATTGATAAGAAATCTAGATTCTCAGGAGGTTCGTGGGTGGTGGGTGGCGATTTCAACGCAGTTTTGTGTGAGAGTGAGAGGAAAGGTGGCTCGCATCTCATTAGACAGTATGAAATGCAGGGGTTCAGTAGTTTTGTTAATGATCTTGGTTGTGTTGATTTTCCTTGCATTGGGGGTTTGTTTACTTGGTTCAATGGCCAGGGGACGGTTATGAGTAGGTTGGATCGGTTCCTTCTCTCTAGTGATTTGGTAGACGACTGGGGGGTAGTTGGGAAGGTCATTGGCAATAGGGATATTTCAGACCATTGTCCCATATGGCTTAAATCGAGTCAAACTAATTGGGGTCCAAAGCCTTTCCGGTTTAATAACGGATGGGTCAAGCATGTTGATTTTAAGGAATTCATAGCGAAGGAGTGGAGGTCCATAAGCTTTCAAGGTAGAGGTATTTTTTCTTTAAGGAGAAGTTAGGTTTGTTAAAGAAAAGTTTGAAGAAGTGGAGCGTTGAGGTGTACGGTTGGATTGATTTAAAAGTGGAGAACAATGTCTCTCTCTTAAGTGAGTTTGATTCTTTTATTAGCAATAACTCTGTGTTTGGTTCAAACTTAAGTTCTTTGCAAGAGAAGAGATGTTTGGCAGCTGAAGAGATATGGAAGAATTTAAAGCTCAAGGAGAATTTACTTAAGCATAAGTCTAGGAAATTGTGGCTCAAAGATGGAGATTCCAACACTACCTATTTTCATAACGTAGTGAGGGGAAGACAGAAGAGAAGCTCATTGTCTTTTATTAAAACTGAAGATGGAAGATTTATAGAAGAATTTGGGGATATAAAGGACGAAGTTTATAACCACTTTAAAAGGAATTTTACTGAACCTTTGGCAAAGCGCCCTGTTCTTGAAGGGTTGGCATTCGTAACTCTTACGGAATATGAGAATAAATTGATGGTTGATAAGTTTACTGCTTGTGAAATAAAAGCTACGGTTTGGGATTGTAACGGTAACAAAGCCCCTGGGCCAGACGATTTCTCTTTTCTTTTTTTGCAGGATTGCTGGGAGTTGGTCGAAAAGGACATCCTGAAGTTAGTGAACGACTTCCACATGAATCCAGTTCTATCTAAGGCGGCAACTACGTCGTTTCTTACCCTTGTCCCGAAGGTCAAGAGTCCTCAGAACCTTGCTAATTTCAGACCCATTTGCCTTGTTAGCAGTATTCAGAAGATTCTTTCCAAATTGTTGGCAACTCGTTTGAAGAGAGTTATACGCTCGTTGATATCGTCTGAGCAGTCTGCTTTCTTAACAGGTAGAAACATAGCGGATGGGGTCCTTGTGGTTAATGAAGTGCTTGATCTTGCCAAAAGAGAGAAAAGGGGTTTTATGGCTTTCAAATTAGACTTCGAACGGGCCTATGACTGTGTTTCGTGGAATTTTTTAAGGTTCCTTTTAAAGAAGATGAATTTCAACAGTAAATGGATCAGTTGGTTGGAGGCTTTAGTCTTTAACAGGTCGTGTTCGGTATTGGTTAATGGAAGTGCCACGAAGGATTTGAAGTTTACTAAAGGTTTACGTCAAGGCGACCCTCTATCCCCATTTTTGTTTCTTCTTGTTATGGAGGCTTTAACCCAAATTTCGAAGAAAGCTGAAAGTTTGAATATTTACAAAGGTTTCGAAGTTGCGTCTGAGTTAAGCATCAATATTGTTCAATTTGCAAACGACACTATGTTTCTTGGAGAGGCTAGTTGGGAAAATATTTGGGGAATTAAGGGCATACTCAGGGGCTTTGAACTAGTGTCTGGTCTCAAGGTCAATTTCCATAAAAGCTGCATAACTGGTATTAATCTTTCTGACTCGTTTTTGGAGGCGGCAGTGGATTTCTTAAGATGTAAAAAAGGTAGACTCCCTCTTATGTTCTTGGGTATAGTTGTGGGAGACAGTCCTAGAAGGTACTCTACATGGCGTCATGTGATTACCAACATCAGAAATAAGCTTGCTATTTGGAAGGTTCTGAAGGAAATTACTAAAGTTCAGAGTAATTTCTTATGGGGTGGAACGGAAGCGAAGTCGAAGATTCATTGGGTTAGGTGGAGTGCGATTTGCAAACCTAAGGATGAAGGAGGTTTGGGGGTGAAGAACTTGTTCTTGTTTAATAAAGCTTTGCTCCTCAAATGGAAGTGGAGGATTCTAATGGATGACGATGCGTTATGGAAGAAGGTTCTTACATCGCGATACTCCAACTCTAATTGCAACATGGAGTTGCTGTGTTCTAAAATAGCTGACAGGAAATTGAATTGTTCCATTTGGTGGCATGACTTATCCCTAATCTCTTTTGATGATGATATTAAAAGCGACTGGTTTTTAGACAAGCTAAAGTGTGATTTAGGTGATGGAAAGTCACTTTCTTTTTGGTTCAGCAAGTGGATACATGGAAGCTCGATCGTGGATCTCTTCCCTTTCCTTATTCCGTTGATTTCTAAACCCTTCTTGGCAGTGTCTGAAGGCATGGTTAAGGGCCTGGATGGTTTCTTATGGGAATCTTGCACTCCTAGTTTTGAAGAAGGCTCTGTCAGGGCTGTTGAAGTTCAGGAGTGTAGAAAGTTGTTATATTCTTTTTCAGCTTTGAATGATAACAAGGGTAGTTTCTATTGGGATGACTCGCCTGCTAAGGCTTACACGGTGGCTGAAGGATACAAAGGCTTGTTAATTCATGACTCTGATCAGGTGGAGCCTCAGAGGATGTTGGATAATTTGCAGCTGATTTGGAAACTTCGGATCCCATCTAATATTCAAGTGTTTGCGTGGAGATTATTCAAGAATAGACTCTCAACCAAATCTCAATTGGCTGTCAGAGGTATCGCTTTTGATTACTTACAATCTCAGTGTGTATTTTGTAGTAATTCTCCTGAAGACATTGACGACATCTTCTGCACTTGCTCCATAACTGAAGCTGTTAGGAATGGTTGAATTATGGTTCGCAAACAGAATTTTTTCTGGTCCTTCCTATTTTGATTCATTCGCTGTAGCATCTCAGGATGCTGGCTCCAAAACCAGTTCGCGGGCAGGTATAGTGGTGTGGTTAGCAACTGTGTGGCACCTTTGGCTTAGCCGTAATGATATTATTTTAAATAAGGTTGTTTTCTCTGAGGGTAGTAATGTAAACTCTGTCAAGTTATCTGCTTGGAAATGGTTGAGTAGGGTAGATAGTTTTTCTAGTGCTACTAATCTCTCTACTTGGATTGTTAAGCCACCTGTTTGTATCGAGTAGTCGTTTTTGGTATAAGAGTTCGAGTACCCCTTATACTCGTTAGGTGTTAATGAATTTGCTCCATGCTTTTAAAAAAAAAAAATTTAGTATTTACTAATTCATAACATATTTTATTTTGCAAAGACTTAAGAAAAACCTCATTTATTAATTGAAATAGATATTAGAAACATGTTTAACCTTACTACAAACCACACAAGATATTTATATATGATAAATCTTAACATCAAATTCCTCAATAGCATTTCCAGAAGCTTGATCAAACAAAATAGTCTTCGCCAAAGCATACCCTCTTGCAAACCTAAACACACCAGTACCACCAACAATAGGCATTTCTCTAACTTCATCCATAATAGCATTCCTTCCAAACATAGTAAGTGTGCTCCCTTTGTAGCTACCTTCTGTAAAAACAAAATTAACATCCATTTTCAAAGCAAAATCACCTTGTTTAGAAGCCAAAGCATAGGTTCCTTGAGCTCTTCCAATAGGTTTTGAACTTATATCTTCTTCTTCAGTCAAAGGGTTATCTATAATAAAAGTGGATCCAAAATCACCATGAGATGATTCATTAGGTGGACCGATGATTTTGAATGTATTTGGTTTTTCGCCATCTAGGGTGTCATGGAAATAGAAGTGTAGGTGGGTGAAATTATGTGGTTTCTCTATGGATAACATCGTACTGGATTCTTCTAAGGACATCTCTAAGCTAGATAAAGAATCCATAGTTTTTTTTTCTTTCTCAATTGTAGAGCTACTAAGGTGTGAATGTGCGTGGCTAACTAATTTATAGAAATTTTGGGTGTTAAATAAAAATTATTATTTGATTTGAAATGTTTTGTATTACTTACCAACATGACAATATTATATTCAATTCTACTACTCCCTAATAAGATCCTTTATATAATTGTTGCTTTTGCGGAAAATATTAATAAATTTATAGTCGTTTTTTATAAATCTATAGAGAATAATTTTTTATATTTTTAAAACTTATTTTGATGAAAAAATAGTAAAATAGTAGAATTTATTTTAATTAAATTTTTTATAAAAGTGTCTTTTTGGAATCCAGTTTTTGACGCGTTAAAAAGGCGTTTGAACACGTGGTTTGGTAGAAACTTGTCTTTCGGTGGTAGATTAACTTTGCTTAATTCTGTGCTTGCTAATCTGCCTATTCATTATCTATCCTTTTTCAAGGCTCCTGCAAAGGTTATTAATCAAATTATTAGGATTCAACGGCGATTTCTTTGGTCTAGTTCTGCGGATAAAAGTAGTATTGCTTGGGTTAGTTGGAACAAGTTATGTAATCCTATTGATAAGGGTGGTCTGGAAATTAGGCACATTGGTTTTCTCAACCAGGCCCTTTTGTCTAAGTGGCTCTGGAAATTTGCTGCTGGTGGTAATGAAATTTGGCGGAATTTCTTGACTGCTCGTTACGGTAATCTGTCGTCTTGGGCCTCTTGTTCTGACGTGGATGACTATCCTACAGGTGCTTCTCTCTGGCTGCGTGACGTTCTTGCATCTAAATCTAATGGTGCGTCTTATAGCTTCCATAATGCCATTCAATCGGTGCTTGGTAGTGGAGCTCAACTTCTGTTCTGGAAATCGAATTGGAGTGGGGAGGGTCTGTTGAAGGATTTTTTCCCTGATTTATTCATAGCAGCTGCTGATGCAGATGGTGTAGTTGCTGATTTTGGTTGCTGGGTTAACGACAGGTGGGTTTGGAACCTTACTAATTGCTGGAGGGCGGTGGCGGATCCCATTTCGATCAACCTTCTGCGCAATATGTTGTTGCAGGTTCAGCCGAAGCATGATGAGATGGATAAGTGGATTTGGAAGTTGGATTCAACTTTGAATTTCTCTGTTCATTCCTGCTATGCTATGTTGATTGTTGACCTTCCTAGACTTGAGTTTCAAGTTCCTGAAGAATTGCTCCTATAGGTTATTTTGAAAACTAAAGTCCCTTTGAAAATTAAAATTTTCTGTTGGAGAATGATATGTAATAGACTTCCTACTCGCGATAATCTTGCGCTTAGAGGTATTGCCGTTTCCTCACATGAAAAAGTTTGTGTTTTGTGCTTTCATGATAATGAGGATGTTGCTCACTTATTCCATAACTGTCCTAAAGCCCTTCAGTTTTGGAACAAGATAGCGGGTTGGCTTGGTTTTTCGCAGGTTTCGTCTAACTCTTTCACTGAGCACGCCCTTCGATGGTTTTTGACGTTGTACGACAAAGGTAAGGAGGATATGAGTTGCTTTGTTTGGATTATTGCTTCTTGGTGCCTTTGGAACACAAGAAACAACATTATCTTTAACAATGCTATTTTTGATGAGGAAACCATTTTCAATAATGTTATCATTATCTCTTGGAAGTGGTTAGAATTGGGGCGTAGAAGATGTAATTTTTATGATTGGTTTAAACATCCTATAGATCATTTGTAATTTATAGGTTTTCGTTGTTTGTTTCTTGTGCTTTTGGTCGTTTGTAATGGGTTGGAGAATCCCTTTTTCTCCCTATTAATCCTACTTGCTTATCAAAAAAAAATAAAAATACTCTATAACATAATTATACATTATTGAAAATTAAAAATCAAATAATTTTCAAAAAATATATATGTTAAAATGATGTTTGTGAAAAATTATCAAAATAATTTTTAAAATTTTTATATTTAAGAAAATCTTAGCTAAAGGATAAATTATCTTAAATATTCTTTTATAAAAAGAGATTAATTGGAATACACTGTCATCCAATTAGAATCAATTATTTTGACACATAATTATAAAATTAAAAATAAAAATAAATAAATTATAATTAAACCATTTTAATAACTACTTATTCCATGTTTCTCTCTTCTTATGTGTCAAGATTATTCATTCTAATTGGATGAATGTGTAAAATGATTTTACACTGACAGTGTATTCTAGTTAATCTCTTATAAAAAATATTTACACATAATTTTTATTTGATTTTTCTAAAAATTTATTGTAACGAATATATATATATATATATATATATATATATATATATATATATATATATATATATATATATATATATATATATATATATATTATTAAGTTTTTAGTGCAGAAAGAGAAATATCTAGAATGTAAAGTAAATAGTTTTCTTATATCAATATAATAACAAACAATTAAAAATATTCTAAAACATGATAAATATATTCAAAAAATAACAACACTTATTAGATGTTTTGTGTAAATAATATTATGAGTAGAATTAAAAATAAATTACGTGAGTATTATCAAAAGACTAATGTAGAGAAAGTGGAATTTTCATACAAATTTTAATTGTTAATTTCTTTTGAGGTGTTAGGTGGGTAACAATATTTCTTAAAGAAACATAATGAAACAAGTCTTTTCTCACGACTTATTAATCTTCTAGAAAATAATGAAGATGTGATGGAGACGGTTTTAAGACTTTTATTACGACGTTTATAAAATTAATAGTAGAAGTATGATGCAAGCAAGCAAGAAACTTGCACAGAGGGGAGTGAACTCCCAGGGAAAATATAGCTTCGACCAATCGTGCAAATTTGAAAATACATAAAGTTGAAATTTTGTTATATGGTATTAAAAAACAAAAGTTAAAATACGACTTCTTTTAGTAGGTGTGTAATCTACGACTGTTATGAAGGTGCTGCAATCTAGAAGGAACACTTATAAGTTTATCGAATAAATTACAAATAAAAGTGAAATTAGCAAAAGCTTGAACCCAGTAATGTTTCAGGGGTTTTGGGGAGCTATTAAAACGAGTTTCAAATTAGTAAGGAATGGTCAGCCGCTGGTCCAAAGGAAGAAAAATATGAGGAGACAAAGTCCAAGGTCGTGCATACTAAGGCGTTGAGAACTTTGGATACACAATCATGAGACCTACACTTGATCCGCACCTGTATACAATTGTCTACTGTCAGATGTAATTAGATGATCCCTCGCGCAAGGTGCTCGATTAGATGGAGACGGTTTTGACCACCCATTTTATACAAATCTCAACATGCGTTATTTTGGGTATTCTCTCATCACACCCACAAATTTCTTTCTTACTCATTCAATGAATTGAGAATTAGAGTGTTAATTTTACAGGTCGATTCTCAAGATATTGTACCGAAAGCTCACTGATAGGACCGCAAGTGCACAAAAATATTTGTTATGATACAAAAAGTGTTGAATCCATAGAGATCAATGTCAACTACAATTATCTATCATTACTATGTGTATCTAAGGCAATGGATAAATGTTTTTGTTTGCACAAAAAATGAAATAAGTTGTATTGCATTAATTATTAATGTGAATTGATGTCATCAAGAGCAAATCAAAATGAGAAAAAGATTGAGTTTGTTGAACAAACACAAAAAATCTTATTAGGTTTTACAAGAGATAGAAAGAACGAAGAAGAAGAATGAGAATTGGTTAAAACTGTTTTACTATTCACTTTCTCAATAAAGGTTCAAAGATTACAAGTGAATACCAACAATTAACCTAAGTTAACTTAAGCTACAAGCTAACTTAACAATTTGACTCACAAGAAAGGCCCAATTCGACATACTAACCTAAATTACAAGTTAACATATTTCGACAGTATGCTCGACTAAACTTCGACTACAACATACACAACTCCTGTCGAACCATGAAGCTACCCTTGTCAACACTAGAATTCAATCCAAATACCACAAATCTCCACCTTAGAACAAACTTTACATTGATAAAGGGACAAACTATCTTTCATCATGCAGCTTTATCAACTGCATACAGTGGAAAAACATGTTACTTGCCAATGTCTTGGTGATCATATCAACAGCATTGTCATCAGTCGAAACCTTCAGCACTTGGACTTCTTTATGCTCGATTATCTCTCTTGTGAAGTACAACCTCACATCGATGTGTTTGGTTCTCTCATGATAGGCTGAATTCTTCGACAAGTGTATTGCACCTTGTCTATCACATTTAACAGTGATAATTCAACCTTGAAGTTTCAGCTCTTTAGCAAAACCTTCAAGCTACAATGTTTCTTTCACAACTTTAGTAAGAGCGATATACTCTGCTTCAGTGGTTGATAGGGCAACAACCTTCTGAAGTGTTGCTTTTTAACTGATTGTTGTGCCAAAGATAGTGAACAGATATCCTAAAATAGATTTTCTGGAATCCATACAACCTGCATAATCAGAGTCGACAAATTCTTTGATTTCTACTTCGCTATCATCACCACAGCTAGGCTCCACCATAAATTAGGACTATGCTTAGAGACCAGTTGATGTACCTAAGAATCCACTTTAATGCTTACTAGTGCACCTTTCCAGAATTGTCCATATGCGTAGAGCCTTGGAATATCTTTCCAACGCTTTCAACCGAGTTACGGTTCACAAGATATGAAGAAAACAAGAAACGAGAAAACTGCACCCTGTCATGGTCGCACAGCGACCGCAAAGCGAGACAGACTCGCTTTCAGTTCACACAACAAACTCAAGGCGATGTACACACAGAACTGAAATTGGTTCATGGCCGCCTAGCGACCAAACAGCGAGCAGCTCGCTTTCCGTTCGTTGAAGCTCGCACAACGACCATAGTAGAACAATTGGTCGCTTTGAGCTCGCCTAAGCTCGCACATCGACTCAAGCGAAACACAGATTCTGAAGAATCAGAATATGAAGCAACCTTGGCCAATTTCTCACACCCACATGATAAAACAACATCTAAACACTTAAATAAACATGGTATAACATAATTAAGCATGAAATTCATCAATTGTAACATACAATTCACACAAAACCAAAATTTCCAATCATGCATTTTCTTCCCTTCCAAAGTTAAATCTAACTCTAGAATTCACCTTGATGAAGAAAATAAGATGGAGTTGATGAAGATGATGAATTCAAGGTCTTCTTTTTCTTCTTTTTCTTCTTCTTCTTTTCCACGAGTTTCTTCTTCCATCCACTCTTTCTATCTCTTTTCCTCTTCTTATTAACTTTCTTCTTTTCCTTTTCTATTTTCTTTCCACCAATATATATATATATATATATATAATATTATACAATGGTATAAAATATCTCCATTTAATATTTTGTCATTTAACATCAATTGACTAAATATTAGAGTTATCAAATATTCTCTCTTATACTTATTAATATTGGTTTGTCTCTTTCGTTTATAACTTACCTCTTAAGAATCCACTAATTACTCTATTGGTCTCAATTGACAGTATTCAGAGCACTTAGAAGCTCTAACTATTTTGACTGACAAAAGATAGAGTACATAAGAACTCACCTGATCTCTACTAACAATCAATTAAACATTTAAGAAAATATGAGATATTACACTATTCATCATATAATTATGTTTGATCATAATTACAAATAAACTTTTAATTTAATTAACACTAAAAATTAATACATATCCTTAACGACTTAACCTTAAATATCTAAATCAAATATAAATACAAAATAAAAAAATCAAAATCAAAATAAAACAATGTCAATCTTAATTTGTAAGAATGTATTTCTCTTTTGTAATAAAATATATCGTTTTAGATGTGATTAGTTCAAATTGTCTCAATTATAATTCATATAAATTATTAAAATATAAATTGATTAATTATATTTTGTCAAATTAACTTATTAACATATTTAAAATTTAATAAGAATGAATAAATTAATTTACAACTGTGCATCGTGTGAGTTTTTATCTAGTTATTGTTTATTTTGTGAAAAAACAAAATAAATTTAAAGTTGTTTTTTACAAGTTTAAAAAGAATGTCCTTTATTACTTTTTAAAATGATTTTTATGAAAAAAATGTAAAATAGTAAAATTTATTTTATATTATTTTTCCATAAATTATTAATCTGTAACATAAATATGCATATTGAAAATTAAAATATAATCAAAATATGATGATTTAAAAAAAATCATATTAAATTTTTTTTAAAAAAACTTCATATTTAAATAAGTTTTTAAATTTTTGATATAAAAAAAATTTGCAAAAAGATAAACTTTCTAAAATATTCTTTTATTAAAACAATTTTAATTAATTTTTACTTAAATTTTTAAAAATTTATTGTATTAACAATATGTAATATTATAAAAACATATTTAAAGTTTAAACAAACTAACCCTATACCTTATTTTTTTTTATTTCTTTTGAAAACTCAGTGCAACAATAAATTTAATTTTATATATATTAATTTTTAATTTTTAGCGTAGAAAGGGAAATATCTAAACTGTAAAAATAAATAGTTTTTTTTATATCAATATAATAATAAAACTTAAAAATATTCTAAAAAAATTATAAATTACTTCATGAAATAAAAGACTTATTAGTTGTTTTGTGTAAATAATATTAGGAGGATAATTTAAAGTGAATGAAGTGAGTATTATTCAAAAGGCTAATGTAGAGAAAGTGGAATCTCATACAAATTAGAATTGTTATTTTGTTTTGAATTGTCAGGTGGGTTACAATATTTCTAAAATAAACATGATGAAACAAGATTTTTATCACGACTTATTATTCTTCGAGAAAATAATATAATAACTGAAAAAGAGAAAAGAATGAAGATGTGATGAAGACAACTTTTAAGATTATCGAATTCTATTTTGTCAACTTGTACTCCCCATGTAAGCCAGACCTTAAGAAGAGATTTTGGAGTGAGCTCCTTAAAGCTAAAGCTCGCTTCTCAGGCAATCGTTGGCTTGTGGGCGGAGATTTTAATGTTGTCCTTAAAGAAGATGAGAGGAAAGGCATGTCTGTTGGTGGCAGAGCTTCTGAGATCCTTAGTTTTGGGAAATTTGTTGAAGACCTTGGGTGCGTTGATTCTCCTTGTTTTGAGGGGAGATTCACCTGGTTCAATAGTAGTGGTTCAACCATGAGTAGGCTGGACCGGTTCTTTGTTTCTAGTTCTATAGTTGACGACTGGAATGTTGTCGGCCAAGCTATTGGTAAGAGAGTTTTCTCCGATCACTGTCCCGTTTGGTTGAAAACAAATAGCGAAGATTGGGGGCCGGAGCCTTTCAAGTTCAACAACGGTTGGCTCAAACACCCTCTCTTTATGGAGTTTGTTGCTAAGGAATGGAATTCTTGGTTGATCATAGGCAGAGGCGACTTTGTCTTGAAAGAGAAGCTGAACTTGTTGAAAAAGTCGCTGTGTTAATGGTGTGTGGAAGTCTACAGGTGGATTGATCTTAAGGTGGATAACTTGGTGGACGAACTCCATCAGCTTGATGAGTTTGTTAGTTCGAATGTAGTAGTAGGGCAAGATCTTGAAGTTTTGCAAGCTAAAAGAGTTTCTGCTGCCGAAGGTATCTGGAGTAACTTGAGGCTTAAGGAGAGTTTCATCAGACAGAAATCGAGACAGTTGTGGATTAAAGAAGGAGATTGTAATACTGGTTTCTTCCATAGAGCTTTGAAGGGAAGGCAACGGAAAATTTTTATAGCATCAGTTCTTACGGAGGATGGGTTGCAAGTGGGGGTGCAAGAGATTAAATTGGCTGTTCATGACCATTTCAAGCATATTTTCACAGAACCCAATCTTAATAGACCTGATCTGGATGGGCTTGCTTTTGCTACATTATCGGATTTGGAGAGAAGAGCTTTGGAGGTTTAATTCACCAGTGCTGAAATCAAGGCTTCCGTTTGGGACTGTAATGGTAGCAAAAGTCCGGGGCCTGATGGGGTTTCTTTTCTTTTCTTGCAGGATTGTTGGGAAGTGGTGAAGAATGATGTTTTTAAAATGGTGACTGATTTTTCGGTGAACCCTACCCTCACAAAAGCTGTGACGGCTACTTTCTTGACTTAGTTCCTAAGGTGCAAAACCCTCAATCCCTCTTTGAATAAAGACCTATTTGCTTGGTCGGTTGCGTGCAGAAAATCTTGTCTAAGTTGCTAGCCAACCGTTTGAAGAAGGTTATTGGTTCGCTTATCTCGGTTGAGCAATCCGCGTTCTAGACTGGTAAAAGCATTGGGGATGGTGTTCTCATTGTTAACGTGGTGTTGGATTATGCTAAAAGAATGAAGAAAGATTGTTAGGCTTTCAAAGTGGACTTCGAACGGGCTTATGATTGCGTCTCGTGGTACTATTTGAGGTTTCTTTTCTCTAAGATGAATTTCGGATCGAAGTGGTTTAGATGGATGGAGGCGTTAGTGTTTAGAGGCTCGTGCTCTGTTTTGGTCAATGGGAGTGCTACTAAAGATTTCTCTGTCAGCCGCGGGTCATGGAGGGTCTTACGCAGCTTATGAGAAGGGCGGTTGACTTAGGAGCTTTCCAAGGGTTTAAGTTTAGCAACTAGTTGAATGTCAGCATTGTTCAATTCGCCGACGACACTATGCTTTTGGATGCTTGTAATTGGGATAAGCTTTGGTGTATCAAAAGTATCCTCCGAGGGTTCGAGTTGGTTTCCGGTTTGAAGGTCAGCTTTTCCAAGAGTTGTTTGTTGGGTGTTAATTTTCCAGCAGGTTTTCTTCAGGCAGCAGTGGATTTTCTCTGTTGCAAGACGGGAAGCATTCCTTTCAAATTTTTGGGCATTCTTATTGGAGCTAGCCCTAGAAGATACTCTTCTTGGAGTTTTGTGATCGGGAATATTAGGAAGAGGTTAGCGGTTTGGAGAGGGAAGAATTTGTCCATAGGTGGGCGTGTTGTGCTGATAAAATCGGTCTTGAATTCTCTGCCTATTTATGCCCTGTCGTTTTATAAGACGCCGATGAAAGTGCTGAAAGAAATTGCTAGTATCCAGAGCAAGTTTTTTTGGGGAGGTATGGATAATACTAAGAAAATCCACTGGGTGAGCTGGAGTAAGGTTTGTAGGGCTAAGGAGGAAGGAGGGTTGGGCGTGAAAAATCTTTTCCAGTTTAACAAAGCGTTGCTTATGAAATGGAAGTGGAGGATGTTGTCGAATTCGGATGAGTTATGGAATCGTATTATTAGGTTTCGTTACTTTAAATGTAGCAGCCCTTTACTTATTTTATGCAATCCAGACCTACAGGTGGTAAGTAAAGGATCAATATGGTGGAGAGATATTTCAACCATTTCGTTTGATAACGAGCAGCGTTCGGATTGGTTTGTCGACAACCTTAAGTGTTCTGTCGGGAATGGTAACCTGTTGCTGTTCTGGGAATCTAAGTGGCTCAATGTCTCTTCTATCATTGATCTTTATCCAATGTTGTTCCCTTTGTTTAATTGTTATGATATTTTAGTAGCTGATGGTATTAATTGTGTCAAAGCTTCGCTTTCCAGGCTGCTGTCGACAGATGACAGTGTTTCAGTTGCTGCGGGAGGATGTCGAGGATGAGGTAACTTGGCTTTGGACTGATGACGGTAACTATTCTATCTCCAGCGGGTACGCTGCTCTTATGAAGGTTACAACTGATACTTATGTTGATCAGTCCTTGGTGAATGTGTTGCGCCTGGTTTGGACAATTGGTGTTCCCTCACAGATACATTGTTTCCTGTGGCGGCTCCTTCAGCATAGGATCCCGACGAAGGATAAGCTCAGTGAGAGGGGCATGACTTTCGAAGCCGATCAATTAAAATGTCCCTTCTGTAGGAGTAGCGTTGAAAGCGTAGACCATTTATTCTGCTTATGCCCCTTTGTAGTCTCAGTTTGGGAATCAATTAATCAGTGGCTTGGAATTGATCTCCCCCTCTAGACTTCTTGCAATGGTTCTTTTGCAGCGGCTTTGTCATTTTTCAAGGTTAGGTGTGGTAACAATCTTGGTATGTTTGTGTGGGGAGCTGTAGTCTGGCAGCTGTGGCTTTGTTGCAACGAGGTTACTTTTAACAGTGGTAGTCATTTGGTGCAGGTAGTTGTGAGCTCAATCAAAGCCACTGCTTGGTTGTGGTTGGGGAGGATTCTTAAACCCTCTTCTTCTTGTAATTGGGTTGTTTGGAACTCTAATCCTTTCGCTTGTATTTCTTGACGGTTCCTTTTCTTGTAAGGGTTTGGGTACCCCTTGTACTCGGTTTTAATTCCAATTGCCTTTTAAAAAAAGACTAATATTACAAAGTTTAGAAAATTAATAATTGAAGTGTGGTGTAAGCAAGCAAGAAACTTGCACAGTAGGGAGTGCAAATTTGAAAAATCTAACATAAAGAAGAATATTTTAAGGAACACTTCAGAATCCAATAAATTTAGTCGAGTTAATTTTTATCAACCTTTCAAATAATATTATTTTATATTACTTGACTTTTTATTCCTTTTAATAAATATTGGCTTATAAAAAAAGTACCACAATATGAAAAGAGGGAGACTTTTAAATTCAATGAATAAATTACAGATAACATTGAAGTTAGCATAAGCTTAAACATAGTTATGTTTTTTATTGGATATTTACAGACTGCTATACACCTAAATGCCTGCCTTAAGATCAGGGGCATCATCAAAGCTATTTAAATTTATTGGACTTTTTATTGTGCTTGTTTGTATTGTATCCCTGCATAAAATCATTCAATTTCCTAACTACATCAATGATATCCAAAAAAGGGAAACTCCCATGCAACTGTTTTTTGTTTCTTTTTGTGATGTGTTCTACAGATGTTGGAGGTAGAAGAAAGTCTACTTACAAGTAAACTTGTATGAAATGCATATTACTTGCAAGCCAACCAATACAAATAACTCGGCCATCCGAATTAATTGGAATGTATTTCGCACAGAAAAAAAGATTTTTTAAAAACTATGTTTTTCTACTCAAACAAAATTCGAAGACCTAGCTGCAAAAAGCCACTTCCAACTGAAATACTTTATAGAATTCAATAAATCTACTACTGACAAATACTTTGAATAAAAAACTCTACAGTTTCTACTATACCATAAAAACCACACAACAGTACTCCAAATAACAAGACCAGAGGGGATGCCAGAAACTTTTGAGACTGCAACATCGAACTCTAGCATAAATTCAATGTAATTCCCATGCCTACTGCAAGATATACCAAGCCATCCTTGAATTCCTTTCCATACCTCTACTGCTACATCACACTCTATAAACACATGATCAATCTTTTCCTCTTCAAAACCACACAATGCACAGTTCAAATCTCCTTCTCCAACATCAATATTCCTCTTTGCCAATTGCACCTTAGTAGCTATCATGTCCCTAAAAGCACGCCACATGAACACTTTAACTTTAGACGGCATATTCACCTTCCACAACTTCCTCATTCTAACAAAAACCGGGCGTTACATTAGTCCCCGGCAACGGCGCCAAAAACTTGATCACGACTTTGCGTATTGGTCGGATTACTACTGCAAGTATACAGCTTATCGCGTAGTTTTAAAAGATTGTCGAACCCAAAAGGACTAATAATCAACCTAAAGTGTTCAATTATTGCGGTGCAAAGCTAAGGCTTGAATTGGCGGTAAAAGGATCGTTATTTTGACGGGATTTGAAATAAATGACGAAATGAGACCGAAGAATGATTTCCATGCTCCTAAGGGACTCCGTAAATCCCGGGTGTTAACAAAGATCTCAATTTTATTCTGTAGGAAATGCTGATTTAAAGACTCAATCTCACACTCTCGCGCTATTGACCAAGCCACACCTAATGACCCCAGGATTTTGCTCTCGCTCGCTCGGTAACTAAAAGATGCACTTTGAAAACCAACAAAGCCTAAATGAAGCCTAAAGCGCTCACGCTGTGTTTAGGTTCAGTGCTCAGTGTCTACTATCCGGTGCTTACCTCAAACTCTCGTTCTATCGGACACACCTTAATGCATTTCTCACTCTCATGACAAAACATTGTTAAGTAGCCTCTCGCTCTCACGACAAATCAACTTAAATTAAAATTAGACACTAAAACCAGATTCTTGAATAATCATAATTTACACTGGTTGTTTTTACAGAGTCCTGTCGAAACGACAGTCCTCAAACTACGGACTCAAACAAGTTTAGCCTAACATATTAAATCCTAAAACTAACATGTTAACAGAGCTGGAAATTAAAACATACATATTGGTTGATTTTAACAAAAATACAGATTTAGGTTTTTGTAGAAATAAAATTATGTTGCAAAGACGTATACGAAATAATGCAGTAAAAAAACGAAAGAATAAATAACCTGTAGAATGCGAAGAAGATAAACTGAAATTGAAACATCTATTGAATAATAACTTGATCCCAGCGTACAAATTAGAGAAAATGTAAAGAAATAAATACAACAGTGTAACAACTACTCGGTGTGACCAATTGTTACTTTAGACAGTAAGTATGTAGTTAGGCTAGAGAGAATTCGGCAGCGCTTCCGCGGGGTACTTGGATGCTGAAACTACCTTCCAAAGGGGTCTATATATAGAGAATTCTTGGCTCCAAGCAGTTTGGTTTGAGTTTGAATTCAAAATTAGCACAACTGCCAAACTGCTGCAGAAAAACTGCTCCCGCCACAAACGGAGACCGCCGTCTGCTTAATGGTGAGCGCCATTGCTTCAAATTGGAGATTCCCTCCTTTTTGGGCATGGTGAATGCCTTCCTCAGGGCATGGCAAGCGTCATTCCTTTAAGGAGGCTAGAACTTGCACTTTTGCTGCTTTTTCTTCATTCTTCAGCTCAACTGTCATTCTTTTCTTCTACATTGCTGATAGAACACCTGTCAAGGCAAAATAAAGGAAAACACCAGTAAATAGCATAGAAAATGGTAAAGACTCGATATAACCATAAGTAGAAATGCGCGGAATGAATCAAAATGTACGATACGAAATCGAGTCATAAGCTG
This sequence comes from Lathyrus tuberosus, assembly GCA_022829125.1. Lineage (NCBI taxonomy): Eukaryota > Viridiplantae > Streptophyta > Magnoliopsida > Fabales > Fabaceae > Lathyrus > Lathyrus tuberosus. The sequence continues at coordinate 63,208 of JALAZF010000265.1, forward strand.
GATTCATGATCACAGGATCCGTGAAGTAAACATGGCCCATGCACATCCCAATATTGTTCAGAACCATGACATCCGTGCAATGAACCTCAATTTAGTGGCAATGCATTCAAGACAAAGTCAGCATTACAATTTTCCACAGTACGATTATAACGCTTGCCCAATATGCTTGAAAGACAGCCAGGGATGCTCTTTTATACAAGTGGCCCTCCAACGTCAAATGGATCTAGGATGGATCCAAGACTACCATGAAAGGAATGATCATCAGGTTAACATGTTCAGATCTTTGACACCCGCTTGATGAATACCAGTCTAGTGGAATTGCATGCCAAGCAGGTCAGACTTGGTTTTCTGGCCTCGCACGATTATCAAGACTGCAGAGATTGCTCAGAAAACGAACAAGGGTGTGCGCTTGTGCAAAGAACGCTTCAACATATGTTGGATCACTGGTGGCTTCCGATCTACCTGGATGAAGACATACAACAAGTTAGCATGGATGATGGGAATCCTGGTAGACACCAAAGTTGTGATATCTGCTCACTAGAAATAGATCTGGTAAGGATGCACTGCATACAAAGTAGATATGGTCGGGTACCGCCTCACAATTATGAACGTTGTGGAATATGCTTGGAAAATAACCAGGGATGCCATCTCGTACGAGCAGCCCTCCAGCATCAGTTAGACCAAAAGGAGATTCAACCATGCTTGAATTCTGAATCAATCAACATGATACAAGATTACCTTCTTGTTCAAAACAAAAACACTGTCATAATCTCCAATCATGGAAAAATCAAGGATTTTTGCGCCATAATTCCTCTGCTCAAGGAGTAAAAAATCCCTCTTGACAGTAGAAAAATTCCAATCTTAGAGCTTATTGAAGTTGCAACGACCATAGAAAATGGAAAAGAAACTCCATTACCCTCCGTTGTGAACATTCTCGACATCACTCGAGTTACCCGGAGTGGTAGGATCTTAATAGAGGAGTTGGAGAGCCTATCAAAGAAAAGGAACCTCAAGTCGAAATTTCTAATCAACAAGTTGGTCAATCCAGCAATGCAGAACCTTTGAAGAACAACAATGAAATGCTTAAGCTCATTCAGAAAAGCGAGTACAACATTGTGGATCAATTGTTGCAAACTCCGTCTTGAATTTCTGTGTTATCTCTCCTGCTTAGTTCAAAAGCTCATAGTGAAGCCCTACAAAAAGTCTTGGAATAGGCCTTTGTCGAACAAGATGTGACCGTGGGTCAATTTGACAGTATCATCTCCAACATCACTTCCTGCAATAACTTGGGATTTAATGATGAAGAACTTCCAGAGGAAGGCAAGAACCATAATATGGCACTTAATATCACATTCAATTGCCAGGACAATGCTTTAGCCAGTGTACTGGTAGACACAGGTTCATCCTTAAAAGTCATGCCAAGGTCAACTTTGGTTCGACTATCTTTTCAAGGTACTCCGATGAGAGGCAGTAAGATCATGGTCAAAGCCTTTGACGGATCTAGAAAAACAGTTATTGGCGAAGTCGATCTTCTTATAACCATTGGTCCTCATACTTTCCAAGTCATTTTCCAGGTCATGGACATCCGAGCAGCGTACAACTGTCTATTAGGAAGACCTTGGATACACGAAGCTGGGGCAGTCACTTCGACACTTCACCAGAAGCTGAAGTTTGTCAAGAATGACAAATTAGTCACGGTATGTGGAGAGCAAGCTTTAATCGTAAGCAACTTATCATCATTCTCCTGTGTAGAACTAGAGGAGGTTGTTGGAACTCAATTTCAAGCACTCTCGGTGAGCAATGAGAATCACCAAGAAGAAGGAACATTGATTTACTCATACAAGGACACTCTCAAAGTAATGGGGAGTGGTGACATAAAAGGATGGGGACATATTGTAATTCCTACTGATGACAAGACACAAAAAGGTCTTGGTTTCTCTCAGACCTGTACCCAGACTACGAAGAAGGATGAAAGTTTTTATCCCATTCAGGATTTCTTCCACAGCGGAGGCTTCCTCCACCCAGTATCTCAAGAGGTACACACCATCGAGGGAACGACTCCTCCGATACAGATGAGGAATGAAAGTCTTATCTCAACGATGAAGGTTATATATATCAGGGAGAAACGTACCTACTATTCTGCTCTCCAAAGCAAAGTCCCAGATATATACCGAGATCAGACGTCAGAATGATCTACAAAGATTGTGATCCCGAAGGATGCCATGCTCCACCCAATTCATTGGAGGAAGTCACTCTGATGAAAGAAAACTTTGACTAGGATTATTATGATCCCCTAGAATACTTACCTATTTGGAAGCCATACATGAAAGACTCGGGGCAAAAAAGTCAACCGAACAATGCCTATCAGCTGAGTAATCTTGAAGAAAACACACATGTTCCCACAGTGTCATGGAATCCTTACTCAGAACATTCCAAAAATGTCCAACACCATGGTGATGGATTTGCAAAGATTGTAGGACAAGAATTCATTAATTATGCATTTCTTGAGGTCAACGTCATTGAGGAAGATGACTCATCTTTTCCCACAGAAACCTAGGATACCTTGGGACAACCAAGTTGCAAGTACGACTTTCTAGTCAAGTACACTGCTCCCGAAAGCTCTTGCATCAGATACGAGGACATTCAGCCAACTGGATGCGGAGATACTCTTGAAAGTGAAAATACTATGGAAGATGTGACAGAAGAGTCCTCTTATGATAACTCTGCATGGGAAGAAGACTCCAATGATCCTACTCCGCCAGAAATCAGCGTCATTTCTGAAGACTAACTAAGAAGGAAAGTACCAGACTTTGTGATCCACAGAGGAGTTCGTCGTCATTGGGTTGCAGTCAATGTCCCGAAAGTCATTCATAAGTCGAACTAATTGATACCTCTTTGTTTTAACCTTTCACCTTGCCCAGGTGAAATGGATGTTTTATAGGGCTTACTTTTCTGTAAATGTCCCTCTCCGCTTCGCCCAAAGCGGTAGAGTTTTATTTTATAGGGTTATGTTTCAAGAATCGACAATCATAAATAAATAATGTCATTTTGAATTCCCGCATTCATTGCTATTTTCACTTTTCATCTTTTTTAGAAAAATGGTAATCCTAAAAAAAACAACCCAAAATAAAACCAAGCATTTTCAGAAAATACACTGCACACACTCTTGCATTCTCTCTGTCTTTTCTAAAAAAGGAATCATCACGTCATTGAATCTCACACAGAGACCCTTAAGTTTCCTAAAAAGCACAGGAAAAACAATGATTATTTTACCAGTTCACGAATCTCCAGCAGAGTTAAAACCTCTAAGGTTTTCAAACTCATCTTTAAACTCCCCTGATACACAACAAGGTTTAACCTTCACCTCAAAAATTCCCCAGCCAGAGTCAATTTACCATCAACAAATCCCTAACAGAATCAGAGCCTCATGGCATCTGGTATTTCAACTCTTCCATGATTATCAGCAAGGGTAAATCTCTTTGGGTTCCCCAATACAATTTGGACCTGCTCCTAGATTTCTATAAATCCTCAGCAAGAGACAGCCTCCTCTTAGGCTTCATATAATGATTTCCCCAGTCAGCATCAATCTTGGGCTTTGTACAAAAAATTGGTAAACAACCGCTGATCTTCAAAAACAACAAAGTTCAAGTAACTTACAGGATCAATCAGATTGATCCTAGGACATGTGTTGTGTGTGTATTTAGAGTATTTCACAATTAGGCAAAGTATACATTTCGACAATGCATATAAATAAAAGAGCGTGTTTGAAGTGTAAATGAAAGTGATAAAAATCAAAGAAATGCTTAAGTCGGACAACACATCAAAGAAAAGGAAAGGCTGAATGTAAAGATTTGACAAAAAAACTGGAGTTAAATGTTGGAGAAAAGTGCATAAGAGCTTAACATGCAGAACTGTAAATGTCCAAAAGTAAAGACTTTGCAATATAAATGACTTGGAAAGTAAAAATTGGTGAAAAGACTTCAAAGTAAAGAATCTAAAGCATAAACTTCAAAGCAGATTGAATTGTAGTAAAAGGTAATGGTGATTACAATCACGTACATTCTCACTTCACTTGTTTCTCAACACACTGGATACTTTGAGTGAATATAGACTTACTTGTACAAATATAATCTTTTCACACACATTCTAACTCTAGAACTAACCTATTTATAATATTCTAAAATAATCACCATTTAACGGTTTACTCCTAGAGCACGCCATTTGGCACTTTGCACTTCTTCAACTTCTGGATGTTCGCCACTTGTCCTTTTTTCAAATTCAAAATAGTAGAACTTTTCTCCAATAATTATCTGTAACCGCAGTGCATTATCCATAGCCAGTTTACCCTGTCGAATTGACTCTTTGGACTTGGAAATGTTTGAAGTCCTAAAATCATTTCCTTCGACTCAGGCTTTCAACAAATAATGGTCGAAGCCTTCTGATCGAAACCTTCTTATCTTTTAGCTTATTATTAAAGAATAACTTCTTTAAAATACAAATCCATTTGAAATCATGCAGCGTCGAAATTAGGAGCTAACAAATTGCCCCCCAAAAATGTCTTTTCGCCAGTGTTGGTAGGAAGGTCATTTTTTGATAAACAATTTTCGACGCCTGCTCATTCGACTATGACAAAGCATGGTCATAACTGACTAACCCACGAACTAGAAACTATTCAGTTTCTTTCAACCACGTTTATGACGTCATGTCATAATGGTGAGTCTTCAAACGTCTTTTCAGCCGTATTTGTGATCAGTTTTCATCATTTCCCTTTCTTGGAACTAAACCTTTGCAGTTTGATTATAACCACCACCATCCAACCATTTCAGACAAAGACACGCGTCCCACTATCGTATTTATTTTAACGGTGGATTCACCATCCCTTTATCTTCCAAAACGCCTATAAATACCCTCTTTCTCCAACTTGCAAACTTTCGTATTCCCAAACTTTCTTGCAACTTATTTCCTCGTTCTTCAAACTCTCTCAAGAAAACCCAGAATGTAATCTCACTTTTCTTCAACTTTCAACAATGGCGTCTTCACAACCTATTCACCAAGAAACAAAAGGCCAAAAAAGTAGAGTCACACATTTCAAGCAAACCCTTCCGCCATTTTCAAACATTCTCGGACCTAAGGTGGTGAAGAACCAACAGTTCATGCCAGAACCTCTTCTTGAGGAAGCAAGGAGCATTTACGAGTCTCAGGTAATGATCCCTCTCATTGTCTCTGATAAACCCTATGTTTTAGGTGGCCCTTTAGCTGATGTTAAATCCACAAACGAAAAACTTAGTGAGTTTTTCCCCTCTTACCGTAAATCAAGACCTTTAGGGCAAAAGAGCAACCCTAAGGAAGATGACGCTTCCCCTGATACACCCACTCTAACTAAGATGGATCTTAAGAATCTTCATGACGGTACGAGATTGGTAAGAGTTGTTAACCCATTAAAGGATTTTGACCTTTGGATGACTAGAGTGGAAAAGGTCAAAGTTGATCATTAGAAAACCATTGGAATCTATGATCTGCTTATGTTGTCGAAGACCAACATTCCTTATTGTTTGAACCTGCTGGCAGCATCACTTTACTTTTGGGATAATACCCACTACACTTTTCATCTTCCTTGTGGGATGGTTACCCCTACACTCTTCGATCTAGCTGCCATTGCAGGGCTTCGACTAGATGGCATTTCATATGATCCTAAAATTGATGTAGAGGATACTATAGGGATCTCTGACTCCAAGCTTACATACACCCACTTCATAAACCACCACAAACGTGACACTGAAGAAATAACTGATGAAGAAAACATTGCATTCCTCACCGTATGGTTGTCGAGGTATGTATTTTGCTCAAAATCCCTACAGGTGGCCAAGAAATATCTCACTCTGGCCAACCAACTTCACAATAACAGAGGAGTTTGCCTTAGTGGGTTGATTCTAGCAAACCTCTATGAGTCTCTCACGAAGGGGCGGCTCGACTCCAAGACTTGGAGGCCCAAGGCAACATTCACCTGAATGGCCCCCTCTGGCTGCTTCAATTGTGGCTTAATGCAACTTTCGAAGCTAGCCTTCCCAGAAAAGGGCAAGTCGATGAGGACTCTGCTGAAATCAAAGAAAGGAGAGTCGAAGGTACTCGCTTGGTGAAACTCACGCCCAATAATGATGGGGAAACCCTCAAAAGAGCCTTCTCCAGTTACATTATGATGTTCGCCAAAAGGTATGAGTTCACTCCTAGTATGGCCCCCTTTGCTGAAAGAAGACGTGGACCTGAGTGGTTTACAAGGCCATTCCCCGATTCATCCAAAAACTTGACACTGAATCCGTTTCAATCTGGGAAGCCTTTTTGATTCCTAGATTTATCATTCAAAGGCTGAATCTTGGAAGAGATATGGCAGCCTTGATTGCTTACCAACCAAACCTTGTCTCTCGACAGCTTGGGTTGGCTCAAATTTTCCCCAAATGTATGTATGAGAAGAAAGGCCACGTAGTCCTTTATACTGCCAGTTTTGATGAAGGAGGTGCTGCAGTCCCTTTCGACTGGTGGAACGCTAGAAAAGCAACTCTTTCACTTGTGCACTTTCAACCCAAATTTTTGTGCACTAAACCATTTCACAGCTGGTGGTCGAAGTACTACAGTGAACAATTTCTTGATGTTGCTGCCTTCTTTTCCTTACTTGACCAAGCTTTTCTTAATGTGCAGGAAAAAACCAAGAAAAGTAAGTTCATTCACGTCAAAGAAATTCAGGCCTTCCAAAAGTACTTTGAAACTGTCTATCGACCAGATGATATTAGTCGAACCGTTCGTGAGGCTGTTATCACTTTGAAGGAGAATTTTCTACAAAAAATGGATCAGTTGAAAATCCCTTCAAATGTTCCTCTTGAGAAACGTTATGAGGTGGCTTTTGAAATTTTTCCTCCAAAGTTCCCTCGACTGCCTAACGCTGATTTTGGAGTGGCACTTACCCCCCCCCCCCCCCCCATTTCCATACTGGTTTGTCTGTGATGAGCACCTAAAACTCCTTCGACAGCAGTCTCAACCAAAAGCCCAACAGGTGGTTGCGACTAAACATACGCTGGACAGTTTCAAAGGACACCTTCATATAGGGGTCGAGGATGTTCGTGTCGAATCCGAAATATGTGAAGGATTGAGGCCCTCGATTTATGATTGTTAACTAACCACTCAATTATTAATCTTGTAATAATCATCTGTCTTTCAGCTATGGCCAGGAAGACCAGCTCATCGAAGGGTGCTACAAGGGTCGAAAAGGAAACTGAAGGCACAAAGGTATTTTATATCCCTTGCCTAAATCCTTTTGTGTAACCAACTTTTAATATTTGCATCATCTTGTAGACTGCTCGAAAGCCTCCCACGCCTTCAAAAAAGGGCAAGAAAGGTGCTCAAACAGTTGTCCCTTCAGATGCTGATGATGAATCCCCTGAGGAGGTATTGGTTAAAAGGAAACGGAAGCTTATCAAAGCTTCTGGAGATACCACCCAATCCCCCTCAAAGGCCGCCAGAATTCTTGAGAAAACACCTACTAATAGTGGTGTCAAGAAACAACTCTCCAAGATTGCGTCGAAAACGACTGCTGGTGATCCTGAGAGTGCAAACTTAAGTCCTGATGCCGCAGCTGTACAGGTATGCACACTATCTCTACTCAGCATTTACATTCCTTACTCAGATATCTTTCAATCTTATTCTCTTTACTTGTGGTTTTCAGGCTGATGTAGGTGGTTCTAACCCACCAAAAACTTCATTCAGCTTTGCAACAACTCTCCTGAATAGCCAAGGTGAGCCAACTTATCACCCTACCTCTGACCTTGGTTTTGGATATAGTTCACAGAGCGAAATTAACCAACCTATCCCTCTTACAGTTCCTCCTCGTGAAACAGATGAAACAAACAAAAACTCGCCCATCAGGACCAACACTCAACAATCCCAAACAGATGGCTCTGAACATGAAGAGGATGATGTTTCAACCCAACAACCCTTCGACCAAACAGAGACCACTACCATGGATGTCGAAGGAAAGCCAACTGAAGAGGAAGAAGAGGAGGTCGAAAATGAAGAAGAACAAGAAGAAGAGAGGGCAAGGACTGAGCAGAATCAAACCCATTCAACTGCGGCTGAGACAGGTCCTGTCAACAATCCAACTCCTAGGCCTATAGTCACTTCAACTCCTGGAGGATGCCCTACTGGAGACCCACTGGCTGCCCTTAAATGGTCAAATCCTCGAGTGTATGCCAGACTGATACTTGGGAAGAAGTACAGCTCTTCAGGTACTAGCCTTAGTACTTCGACCAGTTATGGGGGTCCATCTCCAGATGACTTTGCCAGTCCTATCCTTCAAAAGATCAAAGATAAATTCTTCAAAGGAGACATCCAAAATGTCTTACTTTCGGATCGAACTGCACCTCTCTACTTGAAAGATAACCTCCAAAAACGGGACCTCTCGACTCTTAGTAAAGATGTGTCTGAATTCCTTATGAAGTTAACTGCTCTAGTAAATTAGATGTTTGAGGACTTGAAATTCTTCCCAAGATCCAAGACACGATTGAGGTTACAACTGGATTGGAACATTCAGCTTGGGATGAAGCACACGCATCAGAAGCTAAGGTCGAAAATCTGGAGATTGACCAAAACAAAAGGCATGCAGAGATAGCGTCGAACCAAAAGAAAATTGATAACTGGAAGCAGCAAATTGAAGAATTGCGAAACAAGATTTCTAACGCTGAAAAGCGCAACCTTGAGCTAAAAGACTTCGATTATACTGAAATGGCCAGAGAGCTAAAGCACACCATAGACTTCCTCGACAAAGCCCAAACACTTGAAAAGGAACTTTCGGCAGCTAAGCTCAACAAAGCTCTGTGTGAGAAACGCCTTAAGACTCACAAGGTCAACTTTCTTGAGTTGAAGTAGAAGCTCCCTTTCTGATTGTCCTATGATTTCTTGTTTGTATTTCTTTTTTGATCATCATGCTTTATGGCCCTTTTAAGGCCCTATGTAAAGACAATCTCAATGCCCTGTGGCATTTATCTAAATACTTTTGTTTGCCATTAGCTCTTCGACTTGCAAAATCTTTGATAAAATCATGGCGCATTTTCTCTTAAACTTTGCCAACCTTTGTAATTAAAGTACTCTGCCTCTTTTCTTAGAAATCATGAAAATAACGTAGCTTTTAACAGCTTAGTGTTCCAACGGCACAAGTTTCTATCCCATAAAGGAATATTAATAGCACAACCCTAGGGCATACTCCCAAGAGTAATTTCACGTGTTTCCATTGTTGACTCTCTTCACATGAGCCATATTTTGCACCTACTGAAGCAAGCATGAGTACTTCCTCAAAGAAGACAGTGACCAAGAAGGTGGCTGAGGAGACGAAGAAAGTTGAGGCAACAACTACTGCCTACAATGATGCTTCAACTGGAGCAACATCTCACGCCAAGAAGAGAGAAACTAAGATGAAGGTCCCCAAGAAAGGATATTCCAAAGCACCAAACTCTGATGATGAAGCTGACGAAGATTATGTCACTTTCCTCAACTCCATTAATTGGAGAGACTATGAATGATATTTCTCCTAGGTTTCATGTTGCTATACTTGTTTCCTTTCCTTTGTATGCCATTTTGGCCTCACATGGCCTATTTTGGCTTTTATAATCTAAATAAAACTTACGTTTTAATATGAATCTCTTGTAAAATAGGCTTATATTTTTTCAAATATTTCTCATTTACCCTTAAGACTCTTAAATCACCCTCCATCTCTTGAATCTCATAAGCATTATTACTGAATGCCTTAATAATTTGAAAAGGGCCTTCCCACTTAGGAGACCACTTCCCCAAAGATCTGGTCTTTCGATCCATAGGTAAGATCACTTTCCACACTAGATCCCCAGCTGAAAAGGTTTTAATCTTGACCTTTTTGTTATAAGACTTCTCCACCCTTTTCTTTTGCCTTTTCAACAACTCTAATGCATGGAGTCTTTCTTCATCTAAATCCACTAATTCATCAAGCATCATATTCCAATAAGATTCAGATGGAATCTCATGATGCCTTTGAATCCTTATGGACTGAAGATAAATTTCCACGGGCAAAACTGCATCATGACCAAAGGTCAGTCGAAATGGGGTAGTATTAGTTGCCTCTTTGGGGGACGTTCGACATGCCCAAAGTACTTGGTCCAATGTCTTATGCCAATTTCTTGGCCTCTTTCCCACATGCTTTTTTATCAAACCAATAACTACTTTATTTGTCGCTTCGACTTGGCCATTAGCTTGAGCATAATAAGGTGTGCATGTTAAAAGTTTGAACCCCATTTCCTTGCAAAATTCTTGCATTTTTCGACCAGTGAAGACTGATCCTTGGTCTGTTGTAATTGTCTCCGGGATTCCAAACCTATATCTGATGTGTTTCTGAATAAATTCAATCACATCTTCTTGATCAACATTCGGTAAAGGGATAGCTTCGACCCATTTGGTAAAATAGTCAATACCCACCAGAATGTACTTATGATTTTTTGATGACGCTGGTCGAATTTCTCCAACCAAATCCAAGGCCCATCCTCTAAAAGGCCAAGGTTTCACTATAGAGTGTAACTCACTTGCAGGGACGTGTTGGATGCCAGCATGGACTTGACATTCCTGACAACCCTTAGCAAATTCAATAAAATCTTTTAACATGGTAGGCCAATACATGCCTTGTCGAAACAACAACCATTTCATTTTATGGCATACATGATGTGCCCCACATGCCCCACTATGGACAGTCGAAAGGGATAAGTATGCCTCTGCCTCACTGAGGCACTTAAGTAATACTCCCTCAGGAGTCTTTTTGAATAACTCATTACCCAACAAGACATAACTTAAAGCTTGATACTTGATTTTACTTTCTGTCGAAGTTATTGGATTTTTCAGGTAATCCATTATAGGTTTCCTCCAATCCTTGTCAATTATGTTATCAACTGCCAGAATTGCAAAATTATCTTCATCAGCGTATCCAAGCTTAGTTTCTTCCAAGTCTAATGGGGCTAATCCCACTGACACCACTTTCCCTCTGACTTCGATTGCATCTTGAAGTTTATCTTTCGAAATTCTATACCCTGATGCAATCTGGGCCAAGTCGTTAGCGACCTGGTTTTCCAATTCAGGGATGTGCCGAAAACTAACTGCATCGAACTTCTTCAGCAGTCGATTCACAACTACAAAGTACATAATCAAGTTTTATTTTATGCATTTATATTCTTTGGTAACTTGTTTTATAACCAACTCCGAGTCTCCCATTATTTCGACACAAGTTGCCCCTAATTCCAACAATATTTCAAGTCCAGCAATTAAAGCTTCATACTCAGCTTCATTGTTAGAACAACGGACTTCAATTTTGTACTTGAGTGTTGTTGGAATTTTATTAGGAGAAATAACAAGACCTCCTATACCTGTCCCATCTTTATGGCTTGACCCGTCGAAGTATAACTTCCAAGGTTCCATTTCAAGATAGTTCAGAGGGATTTCAATTATAGAGTGGTCAACTATAAAATCTGCCACTACTTGTCCTTTAACAGCTTTTAAAGGCTTATAAGTTAAAGAATATTCAGTTAATGCTAATGCCCATTTTCCAATTCGACTGTGCAAAATGGGTTTGGACAACATATGTTTAATAACGTCATAATGAGAAGAAACATAAACATCAACTGGTCTTATATAATGCTTCAATTTGGTACAAGAGTAATACAAACATAAACATAATTTTCCGATCATGCTATATCTAGTTTCCGCATCATTTAAAACTCTACTATGGTAATAGATGGCTCTTTCGACACCATCATCATCCTCTTGAGCTAACATGCTCTCTAAAGTTCTATCTGACGCAGCTATATACAATCTCATACACTTATTACCACAAGGTGGTGAGAGAATAGGGGGGTGACTCAGGTACTCTTTGATCTTGTCGAAGGCTTCCTGTTGAGCGTGCCCCCAGTCGAACCCATCCTTGCTAGCTCAAAGCAATGGTGAAAAGGCCTGCGTTTTCCCACTCAAGTTGGATATAAACCTCCTTAAGAAATTTATTTTGCCCAAGAGAGACTGCAATTCCTTCTTTGTTGATGGCGCTTTTGCTTCCATAATGGTTTTGGTTCATATGGATTTCAACTTAACAGAAATACATGCAAAAAGAAGGTTCATATGGATTACCATAGATACACTGGGTGTTAATAGCTTCCCTTTGTATAACCAAACCCCGATCCCCGATCTCTTAACATTTGATAAAGAAAACTTTTGTGTGCAAGGTTAGTTTTAGATATCTTCCCTTTCCTTTCCAGATTCATAGGATAAATATAGAAATTAGAAAGTAGCACCCAAATCCATTGCGGTAAGGTGGTCGCGTCACCGACAAAAATCGCACGCTACACATGATTACAATTGTATGACTAGGGTTTTAAGAAATTGAAGAAAGTTTTGAGAAAGCTTTGAGTTTTGAATTTGAAAGAAAGAAAATTGTTTAAAAGAAAGGAAAGTTTGGGGCTTATAACTCAAAGAGAGGCCCAAGTGGTAAAAGCAGTTTCACCGGGAATAATGCTCCTCTTAGTACCAATTAAAACAGATAGATGATTTTGAAAACACAGGTATGGGGCTTATAACTCAAGGAGAGGCCCAAATGGCTTATTTGAAAACAGTGATCGCACTGTGATGTCGAAAGACGTTGTGGGACTTATACTATAGCAGAGGCCCAAAAAAATTGTTTATGTATAAAAGGGTTTGGGTCTTACATGTTAGTTCTTTAATTTTAAGGGTTGGCATCAATTTTGTAAAACAAATAATAGCAGCAATATGTTAGATAGGATAGTTTATCTTGCTAAAGAAGAACAGGTTGACCAAGAAGCCCTAGTGTGCATTGGAACATGTTTCAACATCTGGAACAACATGTCGTATCAAGATGTCCCATGCAGGTTCATTCGACATCGCACCAGAACTGAAGAGAATTTACAATTCAGTTATGTTTTTACAGATGCATAAGATTCAGGAAATTATATGTAAATTCTATGTGGCGCTAAATTAAAAGGTCTGAAGATTCATGTCTGAAATTGAGAAGAATATTGGAAAATATACACTTTCTAAATATGGAGATATTTTAGGAAGTTATAGATTGAAGTCCTGATTTGTAGCAAAAGTTTCTGCTGACTTGTAGCAGCTCATTTGCTGTGTTTTTAAAGGCCCAAAATCCATTTGGGAATAGGTTATATATAGATACATTGTAACCTAGTTTTCTAACGCAACCAAAGATGTAAAAGTTCTAGTATTAGGGTTGGTTCCTGTACCACTCGACCTGTGAGTTGGACAGTTTGTTAGTGTGATCCTCGAAGCTGTTAAGTAAGAGGATTATTGTTCTTGGAGGAAGCTTTTAATTAACTCTAAGTTGTGCCTTGGAAGGGTGTCTTCTTTGTTGAATTGTTGTATAGGTAAAGAGCCGTTGATGCAGTGGCGGATTATCGACTACTAGACATCATTGCGATGATTGGGAGTGAGAAGAGTTTCTCATAGCTAGAGAGGATCTAGGTAGAAGGTTCATTGGGTAGTGATTGAGTGATAAGCTGTAAACGGAGAGTTTAGCTTTGAATTGATACTACTAATAGTGGACTTCATCCCTGGCTTGGTAGCCCCCAGAGTAGGAGTGTTAAACCGAACTGGGTTAACAATTCTGTGTGTCTTGCTTTTATCTTTTCAGTACCATGATTATTGCTATATACCTTGCCCTTTGTGATCATGTCAGACCAGATGTCGAACGGCATGTTCTAGGACATCTGAACTCTGCACATGTACCAGAATTTCAATTGGTATCAGAGCAGGTAATTCTGTTCTATATCTGGATGAGATCCAAGGGAAGATACTTTCTGGTTCATGGTCAAGGTAGAAGCTTTCTACTCAAAAGTTGTTTGAACTTGGAGAAGTTCATATAGGTGTGAGAATGGTTCCTAGAAGTGGAGGATAAACTGTTCATAAAAGGCAGTGGCATGTGCTGATGGCTTGGAGGTTTGGTTGAAAAGCTGCTGTGTTGTGGTTATGTTAGGTTTGTTTTTTTTTCAAACCTGTGGTATTGTGGTGTCACCTAGATTATGATGATAGGGCTGATATGTGATACCTGAAGGTTTTGAGGAGTTTGTATTTTGATCCGCTGCGTATCTTTCTGAAAACTCCTGAGGTTGCAATTGAGAAGGTTGTTCTTCTCTAAATGTATATACTATGGCAATTGGATACATGCAAGACTGCTTCAACTTACTTTGTCAACGATACTTGAAGATTATTGTTCAAGTCCACTCATAAAGGCATTGATAAGTGAAGTTGTAAGGAAGAGAAGTAATTTACTTTTGTCTCTATTCCTAAAAGGGCTAATCTCCAGTCTTTACTCTCTTAATGTGTTCCCTGGAATGATGTCCTATCTTGTGTTAGAAAATCATGTCAGAATTGTGCTGAATTCTGTTGTCTGAAGGAATGGCATAGCAGATGCTCTGGGTGCTAAACTAATGTGATTTGATCACATGAGTTTGGAACCTACTCCTGGTCTGGAAGAGGAGGCATCGGGGTGGTATGTCTAAGAAGTTTCTGGCCCTGGAACTTATCTTAGATGTGTGATCAACATGTTATTTACTCCTGAGGCCAGTTTATTTCTGGTTCCTGCTGCAGGAGTGGTGAACCTGAGATTTCAAGAAGTATTCTCGCTTGCAGACTTCTTGGACATGAAGGTCAAAGATCAAAGAGGCATGATTTTCTCTGGAAGTATCATCTGAATGATTGTGTGAAGCTAGACTAGTACTAACTGTGTGTGATTCAATCATAGCCTGTGCTGCTGTTAAAGTTGATTGATTGGAGACTTGGATGAGAGAATACTACTCTCATGTTTCTGTGATGTGATGGGTTATGATGGTTATTTCTGGTCCCAAGGCTTAAAGGGGGAAGTTTGGAGATTCTGTTTTGGAATGTGGTCATGATGTCTTAACACCTGTCGACAGAACATTCTGTTCAGAATGTTAGGGTGTTTGTCTCCTGAGATCACAAGTCTCTACCTGATTTATGTACTGATGTAAGGGTCAAGCAGTAGGTGAATGTGTTCAGCAAGTGTGTTGAACAGAGAGTGCGCTCTTGAAGACATGAAGATGAGTCTCATGTTCTCCATTCATTTAAGGTATTCTTCTTAGGAGTACTGGTGGTCTTAGATAGAGAAAAGTTGATCAGATTGGGATCATGTGAGTATTGGTACAAGTGATGATTGTGTTCAACTTGTGAGTTGAACAAAGAGTGAGCTCTTGAAGACATGAAGATGCGTCTTATGTTTTCCATTCTTCAAGGTACGAAGAAGCACATGTTATTCTTGATAGGGGGAGAGTGTTACAATTTTATGCAGCTGGATGTGTGATGTTAAGGGGGAGATTGATAATTCTGCTGCTTTTGGTGTTGGCACTTATTTTGAAGCAAATTAGGAATTTGCATACATGAGGATTAAGTGTGTTGTGATGTGTCTTGTGCAGGTGTGATCCTTATTGCATTTGTATAGTTTAATGGAACAGAATTAAAACAGAAATTTATTGAATTTTTGAAAGCATACCAGATTAGTAAAAACACCAAACAAAGGGTCTAAAGGTTATCCCAACCCCCCGAATCAAGAAAAGCTTTCCAATGTTCATCCCATTCATCATCAGAAGCTTGAAGCTGCACTTGGTGTTTCTTGATGGTCTTCATCCTTTTCTCTGATGTTTTTCTTGTTCTTGTTGCTCCTGAAGTTGCCCCAGTCGTGGACAGTGGTTTGTCCTTCAATTTCTGTGGATCTGGTTTCAACACTTCCTGCATGTGTCTCTTCTCTGTATCCTTACTAGACTGACTCATGGCTCTATCTGTGATGCGATGTTAGAAGCTAGGAAGCTTGGTTTTTATACTGCATAAAGAGACCTTGTTTGTATCGCCCGACCAGTCAAAGTAGTCTTTGGTGTGGGAATTTGTTTTTTCTTGGGAACCTGCTTTGTCATATTGGATACCAGAACTTCGTGTTTGGTGCCTTGGTAGAGGCTGTTTTTTTGTATCTAAAAGGATGAGCCTAGGTCCTGTATAGTTGTATGATGTGATTCCCTTTAGTTTACTTTCAGTATAGCTTCTGGTGCTGGTTGTGATCAAGTTGTGTGCTCTTTTGTCTTATGCTGATGTCTTCCATAATGTTGCAACATCATTGTTTGTTGTGTACCATGCTTGTGGAGTTGGAAGAAGTAGCATTATCGTCCAAAGTGGCAGTTCTGACATAATGTGGATTAGAATGGGCAGATTCTGATCTTGATGGTAAGTAGTTCTGGTAACACATGACTACTCTCATGTTGAAGACTCAATTAGGGTGTTATGAATGTAAGGACAGAAGGTTGTTGCCAGTGGTACAATCTGATCAGGATGGCTGAAGATAAGGAGGTTCCTTCTAATATAAGTAAAAGGTGGTGGCAGTCCTTATCTTGTGTTGCAATTTATCCAAAGACATTTGTTATGGAATATGTGAGAAATTTCAAATCAAATGAGCTTTTGTTTATTGGACTTGGCAGACCATGTATCACCACGGTGAGGTCTTGCTCAACATATACCAGAATGTGGCAATATTGGTGTGATATCATAAAGGGCATTGAATGTTAAGGCTATTGTCTATAGCCTATTGCTGCAAGTGTGCTGATTTCTATGTAGCATGTGTGCTGGTCAAGTTTATGCAGTGTGATGTCAAACATCTTGATGGGACATATCATAGCTGTGTGAAGTTAGTGCTTATGCAGGAGTGGTCTGAAAAGCAGAATTGGTGTATCTGGGTGACTTTATTTTTCTCTGCTGTTTTGAAGGAATCTGGAAGGGATTGTGAGAAGTCATCTCAGTATCCATTAGATAAGAAGATGTGTTTGTATAAGTTTCTGTGGAGTCTTGGGTTGATAATTGTATGAGCAAGCAGACAAACTGTTTTAGTAATATGTCATAACATGGTACAGGACATGTTTCTCTTGAGCCAAACAAGGAATTATTCTGGTCGGTAGTGTAAGGATAAGGCGAAACACGTGTCTCTGCCTATACATGGAGCGTTATTGGCCTAATTTATGGTAAGATTCAGTTGAGAAACATTAAAGGTAGTCAAGGCTGTTTTGGAAGGTAGGCATTGAATATTGAATGGAGTTTTTAGTACCTAAAATAGCGTTTCTTTGACCAAGAACCTTGACATATTCAAAGCTCGTTAATTCCAAAGTAACTGATCAGCTATTTATAGGGGTTGTTCTCTTCTTCTTCAGCCAAGTGAGTGTTCTTGTTTCACAAGTCTTATGGCATTTGTTCGTATTTGGGTAAGCATCACTTAGGTCTGGTTCTGTGAGGGCCTTCTTTGCCAATTTTTGGCTAAAAAGGGGGAGAAAGGGTGTGTGACATGGGTTGTGCAGATATCTTGTCTGCAGTCTGGAGTTCTAATTGCGTGCAGAGATGTCGAAGAGGGTGTCCTTTCCTAGAGTAGGTGTTGAGTTCTTTGTGACTTGTGTCCTGAGTTATGAACACAGTTGTGACTTGTGTTCTGAGTTACCTGGGTTAATAGATTGATACTTCTTAAGTTTCATCTTATGCCACAGGTCGACTGGGGGCGTCTGATCAATTAAGGTGTGCAAAAATCTCTTATGCCACCATTGGTTCTTTGTGTCAAGACAGACGTTTCTTTTCTGGAGGAGTCTTCTACAATGAATCCGGGTCTGAGCTGGAAGGAAAAAGAAATGTATTGTATTAAGGGGGAGTGTCAGATATCTTCTTCCTCATGTACACCAGATATCTTCTTCCTCATGTGCATCAAATGACTTCAGGACTTTCTACTTCTCAAGTCCTAATGTGCTGCCTGAAGTTATTGTGCTGTGGTGCATGAAGGTGATGCTTGAAGATTTGTCAAACATGATTCAAGTATTCCCAAGAAGATGATTCTCTTTGTTTGCTGTTCTCAGTAGCTACTGATGGCTACTGTTAGGTTCAGTAGTTGCTGATGACTACTAACAGTAGTATAGAGTTGTGATTGCTGCTGTAATTTGAGTTGTAATGTTTATGTATTTGTTTTAGCCAAAATTTGCCAAAGGGGGAGAATGTTAGTTCTTTAATTTTAAGGGTTGGCATCGACTTTGTAAAACAAATAATAACAGCAGTATGTTAGATAGGATAGTTTATCTTGCTAAAGAAGAACAAGTTGAGCAAGAAGTCCTAGTGTGCATTGGAACATGTTTCAACATCTGGAACAACATGTCGTATCAAGATGTCCCATGCAGGTTCATTCGACATCGCGCCAGAACTGAAGAGAATTTACAATTCTATTTTGTTTTTACAGAGGCAGAAGATTCAGGAAATTATATGCAAATTCTATGTGGCGCTGGATTAAAAGGTCTGAAGTTTCAAGTCTGAAAGTGAGAAGAATATTGGAAAATATACACATTCTAAATATGGAGATATTTTAGGAAGTTATAGATTGAAGTCCTGATTTGTAGCAGAAGTTTCTGCTGACTTGTAGCAGCTCATTTGCTGTGTTTTTAAAGGCCCAAAATCCAGTTGGGAATAGGTTATATATAGATATATTGTAACTTAGTTTTGTAACGCAACCAAAGATGTCAAAGTTCTAGTATTAGGGTTGGTTCCTGTACCACTCGACCTGTGAGTTGGACAGTTCGTTAGTGTGATCCTCGAAGCTGTTAAGTAAGAGGGGTATTATTATTGGAGGAAGCTTTTAAGTAACTCTAAGTTGTGCCTTGGAAGGGTGTCTTCCTTGTTGAATTGTTGTATAGGTAAAGAGCCGTTGATGCAGTGGCAGATTGTCGACTGCTAGACATCATTGCGATGATTGGGAGTGAGAAGAGTTTCTCATAGCTAGAGAGGATCTAGGTAGAAGGGTCATTGGGTAGTGATTGAGTGATAAGCTGTAAACGAAGAGTTTAGCTTTGAATTGATACTACTAATAGTGGACTTCATCCCTGGCTTGGTAGCCCCCAGAGTAGGTGTGTTAAACCGAACTGGGTTAACAATTCTGTGTGTCTTGCTTTTATCTTTTCAGTACCATGATTATTGCTATATACCTTGCCCTTTGTGATCATGTCAGACCAGATGTCGAACGACATGTTCTAGGACATCTGAACTCTGCACATCTACCAGAATTTCATTACACTCAAGGAGAGGCCCAGATGAAAAAATATAACGAACGCGCCGTTGTTTTGAAAATCGCACCACTGGACTTATACTATAACAGAGGCCCAGATTATTTATTTATTAAATGGGTTGGGTCTTACATTCTATTAGAGGCCCAAAAGTGTTTCAAATGAAGTTTGAAATATTAAAATCAAAGAAAAACCCTAATTTTAATTAAAAATACAAATTTTCAAAGAAAATTAAATAAAAAATGATATAAAATATCAAATATATTCAAAAAATATGTTGTGAACTTTGAAAAATGTTTGAAAAATCATGTTTTATCCATATGAAAGCTTGAAATTCATTTGAGTTTGAAAATCAAGAGAAAGATTTTATTAAAAATGTTTAAAAACAAATAAAAAGAAATTATGTACAAAAATTCAAAATGTATTAAATAAATAATATTATTTTGATTTTTTTGTGGAATAAAATATTTTAATTTTTTTTTGAATTTTGGAAAAAAGAATAAATAAAAAATGATTAAAAATAAGAGAGAAATTAATTTTTGAAAATAAATAAGAAAATAATAAAAATATGAAAAAAAATAAAAAGAGAGGGAACCAAAAAATGGTCTGGGTGGGTGTTGAACTTACGCCCTCCAACCAAACACACTTGAAAACACACGCTGCTACCACTGAGATGGTGATACATTCGTGTATCAAAATCACCCAATAAACACTTATGGGTGACTTGGTTTCTAGGCCTGGCCATGGCTGACCAAGTTTTGGAGCTTTTGCAAGAAGGTTGTAACTTCTTCATTTCTCTATGAAAATGGATGAAATAAAGATGAATCCTACCTATAATTTCATAAGGAATCCGATGGTGGTCTTGGAAATTCCTAAAAATGCCTATATTTTAAAACCCAGTAGTGGTTTCAAAATAGGCCAATATTTGCAAGTTCTATGCTACAACTTCATATCAGCAACAATAGCATGACAAATTGGTTCAAACATAACACATATTATATGTATGACATGTTCAAGATCAATGGACATCAAAGCAATGCATATTTCAAAGAGTTCAAGTTCTTATGCACTTACCTCTTGAAGCTCCTTGTTCTAACTTTCAAGATGCTTGTGCCAGAAGTAATCCAATGCTTTGGACACTCTTAATAGACCCCTTAGAAGCTTTTAGGATGATCAAAATCAACTGGAAAGCTCTGGAACAGAAATTGGCTCTTTCTTGCAAAAGTGGCAAAAGTGACCAAAATGGTAACTCCCTCAATTGGTGTTACAGTTGAGGGACACTTGTTGGAACAACTTAGGGATGCTCTTTGGAGAGTATTTGAAGTTTTGTTTGGCTTTGAAAGTGATTGGATCAAGACATGACTTGAAAAATGCATAAAAGTCAAAATTTGAGGTTTTGATGGTTGACTTTGTGATTTTGGTGTTGTATAATGAGGATGAAGGTTTGAACACCTCCAATGGATGATTTATGATGTGTTTGGATGGTTGTTTGAGTGATTTATGCTCTGGTTTTGAGAATTCCCAAATTGCTCCTTTGAAACTTGAAATAGAAGTAAGAGAGGTAGAGTGAGAAAACAAGGTTTTGATATTGTTTTGGAGTGGTGTGAAACATCAGAAATGAGCTCTATTTATAGGTGAATAAGTTTGTCTTGGATGAATAGTAATGGCTTGGTGGATAAGAGCTCATTCAATGTTTTAAGCAAGATGTCATAACTTCCATACCAAGGTACAATAAATCTTCTAAGTAGCATATATCCAACTTTTGACCAATTCCACATTCCTCAGATGTTTTTATTGTTGTTTATGCATGAATTTTGAATGAAAAGAATGGAATCCTTGAATGTGCACTATTGCACATAAATGCTTAAGAACAAAAGTTAAGTTCTTAACCTTCTAATGATGTTTCTTAACTTCCAAAAGGATAATATTTGACTTATTCCTCATTTTGCAGGTTTGATCACTCATTGTTTTTTACTAGTGTAGTTCAGTTCTTGATAACTCAATGTCTCACATAAATGCATAAGAACAAACTTGACTTCATGGCTTTGTAATGATGATTCTCACATGCTAAGGGATATATCCTTGACTCATTGGCATATTCTTGCATATTTTATGTAATTCTATCAGATTCATGTTGATCTTGGATGATGACAAGGTTTGAAAATCGTGTGACACAAGAAAAGTGTAAAAAATTTGTCCTAAAAATTAGTTGCATCAAGCCTTATTGTAAAATCCACAACTTCTTGCTCAAGTAAGATAAATGGATGTTCTAGGACTTTTTGGAAAGCTTGGATGAGATTCTTCAACTCTGATGCTCATTTTATCAGAAGATAATACTTACAAAGTCATCAAAAATGATCTTGAACTTGTGTAATCAAATTTTTCCTAGAATCTGTCTAAAAAATATGTTTTATCAACGCCTTTTGCAAAATTCATATCTTCCTGCTCGAGTATGATAAATGGACTTTCTAGGACTTTTGGAAAGCTGGGATGATATACTTCAACTTTGATGTCCAAGGTTTGGCTCGAATCAACTTGGATCATGTAGAAAAACGTCCTTAAAGTTGGGACTTTCTTGCTGGAAAATATTTAATGATGTCCTACGAAATGTTGGAACATTTGACAACTTTGAACATTAAGAATTCCAAACTTTGATCACTTATATCTTTCAATCCTTATGATATTTTGAGTTGATTCCTTGTACAATGTTGAAGTATCAAATACCCTCTTTAAAAGTAGCCCTTAAGCAAAATCAATGGATGCTTGGATCAATAGTTACAACCTTGAGAAGTTGTATATTTGAACATGATTTTAACTTAGAAAAAATTTCTAAGTTTCCTTCAATTTGATCAATTTTGCAACGTTGCATGATTTCTTGATTTAAATTTGATCAAATGCAATCATCCATAATATTTTCTTGAGTAATGGCTTGTGGAGCTCATAGTTGACCAAAAGTCAAACTTTGACTTTTAGTGCCAGTTGACTTTGTATCAGATGAACTTGAATTTGTAATCTTCAAAGGATCAAACTTTTTAGGCAATTTAGATCATGTGAATGGTCTTCAAATATGTATTTGATACCCTTGAATCATGTCTTGAAGTATGGAATCATCCTCAGATGAAAAAGTCAATTGTGAGCCTTAATCAGTAAAAAAAACCCTGATTTGATGTATCTGATGAACTTGGGGTTTAATTAACTTGATTATTAACGTGGGAGACCTCTTGATCCTTCATGGATGTTTGAGAGACTTGACAAGTTAAAAATCATGTCAATTCTTGATTGATCCTTTGCCTGAATGCTCTAAGACAGCTCAAAAACCCTAATCCTTGGTTGGAGTGAACACTCAACAATCTTTGAGAGGATTGATGAGGAATGAAGGTACGTCCATATTAAGCTGATGATTGCAAAATGATGTGAAACCTTGTGGTAAAAATTTAGGGTATGACAGTAGTGAAATGTTGGGACGGGTTATCCAACACCAACAACATTTCATATTTGGGCAAGGGAAAAAAACATCATAATTAATATCATTTCATTCTCTCTCTCTCTCTCTCTCTATCTCTCTCTCTCTCTCTCTACTTCGCTACCCTATCCTTTTCCATGCGTTCGCGTCGCCGGTTTAAGCATCAATCTCTCTCGCATCATCATCTTCATGCTCGCAGCTTTCTCTCGCCTGAGAATCACGACCGACCTTCCTCCGAGGCCATCATAAAACTCACTGCGCCATGGCGACGGTGGATATGATTCGAGAAAACTCCCTCCCTCACTTGGGGATTCTCCAACAATGTTCAAGAAATAAGCTTCCCTAGTTCTAAATGGAATCACATACCTCTGCAGAATTACGACGAGGCAGCTTCGACAACGGCAATTTTCCAGGCATTTGTCCTTCGTGCTCTTCCTCTTCGTGTATCTGCTTGCTTCTGCTCTTTTAATTGGTGTAAGGACATATTGTTGCGTGTGTGAATTTCTTTTAGATTGTGGCCATTTTTCTCACTACGGGTGTATGCGTGTTTGTGATTTCGTGATGCTCAGATGATTTTTGTGCGTATCTATTCTTGCTCTACTTGCTCGTTGTATTGCTTTCTTTTGCATGTCAGTCTCGTGTATGTGATAATAGTGTTATGTATGCTTCAGTCTGCTGCTTTGTACGTTGTTAATGTATGTGTTGAATGTTGTAATCTTGCTATTGTGACTCTTGTGCACAAGTGTGTGTCTGTTATTTTTACCATTATTTCTTGTGTACTAATCTCTCAATTCGTGTGAGCTTGTAATCTTTTCCGTCTTGCTCACTACTGCCTCCTCCCATGTAAATGAGGTTGATTACCTTTTATAGGTCTTTTTGAATTGAATTGAGATTATGATTGTATTGAATTCTGTTGGGATTTCGTGTTTCTTTGCCTTTTCACATTTGAATGCCGCCAATGATTGCGGTTCAAAACTTACCTTTTCAAATGGAACATGTTCGATTGTGTGATATCGTGATAAATTTCTTTTCGTTTTTATTTTGACATGCCTGTGTATTGCTTTGGAAAGTAGGGAACATGATTCAGGATTTTCTTTGAATTTTCCTTTTTGATTTGTCATGCTGGGAGCTGTTGTGAATGTTTCAAATTGCCGCATATTTTTCACATTCTGTACTATTTTGAAATTCAGGAGATCTACACACGTATGGCAGTTTTTTCCAAATGTTCCTTTTAGGCATTGTTGGAACTGGGTTCCAAGAAAGATGAATGTTTGAGAGAAAGAAGAAGGAGAGAAAGAGAGAAAAGAGATTAGGGTTTGGAAGCTTTGTAAAATTTTATTATGAAGCTGCTATCTGTTACAAATTACAATGCCCTTTATATAGGCTATCAAAGCCCAGGCCCAAAACAATCAATTCGACACAAACTAGCAATTCGACTGAACTCCTTATCAACTATATTCGACTCTGTCGAATACAGCTGACCTACACAACACTACAACTATTCGACTGACTATATACAACTTCGACCAAAATCTATAAAACCCTCGACTTCGACAAACTAACATGAATTACTTCTAACACACCACCTAATTCATGTTTTCGAGACTTCTCATCCCAATGCTCTTCTTTAACTCGTCGAATCTGATTTTCTTCAAAGGTTTGGTAACTATGTCAGCTAGTTGAACTTCAGTCTTGCAATATTCAAGATCCAGCTTCCCTCTGTTCACTTGATCCCTGAGAAAATGATACCTTCTTTCTATGTGCTTACTTCGACCATGACACATAGGATGATTGGCAAGATCAATAGCTGACTTGTTGTCTCCAAACAATTCTGTCTTCCCAGGTTCCTTGATCTTTAGTTCTTCGAGTAACATATCTATCCATGCTGCCTGACATGCTGCATACGATGCAGCTACATACTCAGCTTCACATGATGACAAAGCCACAATGCTTTGTTTTCTCGAACTCCAAGAGAATGGAGCTCCTTCGATCATGAAAATATAGACTGCAATACTTTTCTTCTCATCTTGGTCTCCACTGAAATCTGAATCAGTATAACCATATACCTCAACATCTTTCGACTTGGACTTATTTCGACATAGCATCAGCACACCATGATCAATCGTACCTGATCGTGAAGGCTGGATCAGATCCTGTAGAATCAGGCCACCAAGTGCGTCAGGGATGCTGGTCGTATGGAGAGGAGGAGGGGGTGTACCTGCAAGGCACTCCGACGCTCAAGTAAGTAAAGGTCAGAGAAAAGGGGTAAGTACAAAGAGTGAATTCTTAGGGTGAATATTGGATACCTGACCATCTCAAGCGAGAGGGTTTATATAGAGTCCCCAGCGCGTGGCTAACGGTCCTATTTTTAGGGCAAAATAACCATTTTCCCCAAAGAATAGGTAACTACCCAAACTAGACGTTATGTCGGGCAAGGTGCCCAAAACTAGCTGTTATGTCGGGCATAGGCGTGGTTCTAGGCACCTGCCCATGGCTGTTCGGGGAGCAGCGAAGCCGTGCGTAACGGGAAGTAATTTCGGGGAGGAACGTTGTATTCCTTGCCCGATTGGAGGGGCAGAAAGGTCACTTTTGCCCCTCTGTGGATTGGACTTTGGCAATTTGGGCCGCTCTGGAGCAGAGGCGGATTGGGCCAATTTTAGCCATTGGTCCAGTCCAGAACAGGAGCCCCCCAAGTCGTTGCTCCGAGCATGGGAGTGATGACTTAAGGACTGCTCGTTGCTCCGGGGAGCTAGTATAGAGTCGTCGTTTGGAGACGAGGATGATTAATCTCGAAGTGCTCGTGGCTCTTTGTGTCCGTGATATTCGTGGTCGTGACCCTATTGCCCGGTATTCGGGGAGATTAAGCGTCAGGCAGAATGGGAAACGTTGGGTTGCCATGTGTGCTTCGAGCCCTGTGTAGCAGTTAATAGGTAATGATGGCTAGCGGGTAGTCATTATGGCCTACGGGCGCATGTGTGCACGTGCCCCTCAGTATAAAAGGGGGGAGATATTCCCATTTTGCACTTTTTCTTTCTGATTTCTCTTCGCCTCTTCTGCGTTCTTGCCCGTCACCGTCTTCAGTGCTTTCGACCACCGTGCCAAGCTTCGAGCAATCTCTTTCTTCTACTCAAATCAAGTAAGTTTTCTGATTTGTTGCTTGTTTACTTTCTTTTGTTGTTGGTGGTAGATTGCATGCGGTTAGGGTTAGCTTTAGGTGATGAAATAGGTAGATTTCAGGCGAGTGTTGGTGGTAGACGGTGGTTGTGCCATTTTTCCGCCTTCAGCACTTCGCCGGAGTATGTTGCACGTTTAGCGAGGTGGGTGGTCCACGGCGTGGTTGCGGTAGTTGTGCATGCGTGACCACCGTGTTTGTTCACCTTCTGGTAGAACGATGAGTTTTCTGGTAGATCGTTCCCAGATTCTGGTGAAGCTTTGCGATTTCCGGTGAAACTTCGACCAGAAACTGGGCGTGAGTGCGGGAAAGCTCCTCGTTTTGAGTTGAGAGCTCCGGACATACCCTCGCGAGGAGGTTTTTGCTTTGATGTTAGGGCTTAGGCCGGGGACGTTGTCCTCAGCCCTTCGCGCACCCTTTCACTTGACTCAGCAGTGGAAGGGTGGATTTGATTTGCTGTCGAATTCACTGTCTTCTCTGCTTTTCAGGTGATCGTAATGGCGACAGGGCCAGATAGAGAGGTGATTCTAGATACGTCTGAGGAGGAAACTGGCTCCGAGGAGAATAGTAGCTCGACGGCTTCGAGCTCTGCGGCTTCGAGCTCTGCAACATCAAGCTCCTTGAGCAATGTCGGGGAGGAAGAAGAATTGGATGTCATGGAGGAAGACGTTGAGGGGTTTTGTGCGGAAGAATGGGAGGTGGTCGAACCTTCCGAGCATATTTCCACGTTCGTGAAGTCTTTGTCGAATGTTTTTACGGAGGTAGGACCAGAAGGGGAGTGGAAGGTGCACTTCCCTACCTTGGACGAGCGGGTCTGCTCGGATTTTGAGGATCCCTTTACGATGTATGAGTATGCCTTCAAAGAGCTGGGATTGAGGCTGCCTTTCACTGATTTCCAGCGGTCGGTGTTCGATCATCTGAAGCTGGTGCCCTCTCAACTTCACCCTAATTCGCTGGCCTTCATCCGGGCCTTTGAATTGGTGTGCGAGCATCTCGCCCTGGGGACTACGCTCGCTCTGTTCTTCGCTATTTTTCATCTTCAAAGGCAGCTGGCGGGGAAGAAGTACGGATGGGTTTCCTTGAAGCAGCCCAAAAAGTTATTTAAGCCGTTCTCGGAGTCAATCCGAACGTTTAAGGGACAGTATTTCATCGTAGAACCCGTGTCCGAGGTTGCCCAGGATAGTACATATATCTGGGAGATAGAGGTCGACGAAGATGGGAATGAGCTGCTCAAGGAGGAGAGAAAGTATATTGGGCGGAGGCTGTACATGTTTCCCATCCACTGGGCACCCGACCATTTCTCCAAGAAGCCCAGCGCTTATGTCTTCGAGCCGAGCGAGCTGCGCGGGCAGGACGCCGTGGCTTACGAGAAGCTGGTGAACTGGGTCAATTCCTTTAGTCTTGCAAGCTACTGGACAAGCAAGGGCAACCCTATCTTCGAGGAGGATGGGAGCCAGAGAGTTGAGCACAGATTCGTCAATGTTAAGGCACTGCTGGAGTGCAAGACTCCCACGGATGCTCAGAAGCTGCTCGGTAGTCTTAGTTATTTAGATTTTGTTTGTGTTATCTCTTTTCCACGTAGCTAACGTGCTCGTCTTTTCATTTGTGCAGGTGAGATGCCTCAAGCTCGCGATCGCGTGGTGAGGATTGCTATGGCGAGGAATAAAGCTGGAGCGGCTCCTCCTAAGACCTGGCCTGTTGGTGCTCGTGCTCCCCCCTTGTTCAAACTGCCGTGGGGACCTCTTCTTCTCCCTCTCCTGCTCCACGAGGATCTCCGCTGCCTTTGACCGGGCGGGCGAAGCGGCCAAGGACATTAGATGATGTGGACCTTACCCGTGTGCCGGAGAAGGGGAAGTTTGAGTTACCTCCGTGCATCCTTGATAGGAGATTCTTCGAAGGCAATTCTTTGGTCGTCCCTCGGGCGGAATCCCTTTGCTTGGAAGGCACGAATCGCCCGAGCAAGAGGGCGCTGGTGGCCCAGGATACTTCTGCCCTGGTCAGGATGTTGGAGATGGCTGTTGTCTACGCCGAGGGGGATTCTACACTTGAGTCCGAACTTAACACTGCCCGGGCTTCTGAGGCGGCCCTCAAGGAGGAATTTAAGAGTGCCCGTGAAGCTCGGAAGAAGGCCGAAGAGGAGACGGCTAGATTGAAAGAGGATGTCACCAAGCTGGCGGCAGAGAAAAAGGCTGCCGAGGAGCTGAACAAAGAGTTGATGACGGCCAGTGCCCCGGGTGCCGATGAACCGGATGAGATAAAAGAGTTAAAGACTAGGGCTGAGCTGGTTGCCGGCATCCTGCAGGCCGAGGATGATGGTATCGTCGTGGCAGTGGAGTCTTTCAAAAGTGTCGTGGCTCAGTTGCGGGTGGTGAACCCTGGACTTGAGATTTCGACCGAGGGCACACACTATCTTGCGCGCGTGGAGGATGGTCGCATCGTCTTGCCCGCAGGCCTTGTTCTAGATACCCCAGAGGTTCAGCCCGAGGACCAGCCCGAGGAGGACCAGAGACCTGAGCCGACGTCAACCGAGCATGCAGATGAATGAGGAGTTTTGTTATTTTGATGTTGTTGTATCTTGTCCGGCCTGGGCGCCGTTGAATTATTTGTAACTTTATTTTTGGGGACATGTCGTGGCCCTTGTGGTCATCTGTTATGTTAATTATATTTCTGTCTTCTTCGCGTGCATGATTTTACTTGCGTTTATTTTTGCTAAGTGTTGTATGCATGCTCGGTGTGAATGTATGTCTGCCCGTGTTTGGGAGTTTTTGACTTGTGTGAATATTTATGGGGGATTGCTCGTTGTAGATGTGTTCAACAGTGCGGGGAACTGGTCGAACGGCCGGGGAATATCCTGGATGGGGAGCGGAGCTCAGGTCGCGTTTGAGGCCTGAGTTTGCGGCGTGAACGTCCCATCGCAAGTTGGGGTTTTGTCAATCATGGTACTTTGACGACGGCGATGCTCGATTAAGGACCGCTGTCGAGCAACTACCCAACACGTTATTGAGCGGGGTGGTGCTTTAATCATATGTGACGCTTGTACCTAGACGCGCATAGTGGTCGGTAGTTGACGTTTGTCGTTACGACGAGTCGAACCGAGGATTTAGCTGTAGTATTGTTTTAGCTTTTCGGTGTTCCATGGTTGAGCGAGTTCTTCCCCAGTGAGATGTTCTAGGTAGTAGGCCCCATTTTCCATTTTTTCCCGGATGCGATAGGGTCCCTCCCAATTGGCTGCTAGCTTGCCTTCGCGAGAGTCTTTGTGGTTTCTTCTTAGGACAAGGCTTCCCACGTCGAACTCTCTTCGTATCACTTTGGTGTTGTTCCTGATGGTGATCTTTTGTTTCAGTGAGGCCTCGCGGAGAGCTGCCCCGGTTCTGATTTCCTCGACGAGGTCGATCTCTTCCCTTAGAGATTCATCGTTCATTTCCACATCTAGGGGTGACTCTGTCCGCCTAGAGGGCACGTGAACTTCGACGGGAATTACAGCCTCGGTTCCGTATGCTAAACGGAAAGGTGTTTCCCCGGTCGTTGAATGGCGAGTTGTACGGTAAGCCCAGAGCACGCTGTGTAGCTCCTCGAACCACGCCTTCTTTGTTTCGTCTAGCCTTCACTTGAGGCCTCGAAGGATGACTCGGTTAGCTGCCTCAGCCTGCCCGTTTGTCTGGGGGTGTTCGACGGATGCGAAGTGTTGTTTTGTGCCCAGCTGGGCGACGAAGTCTTGAAACTTCCTGTCCGTGAAATGCGTCCCATTGTCCGTTACTATCGCCTGGGGAATGCCGAAACGTGCAAGGATGTTTCGTTTATAGAAACGCAGGATGTTGAGGGCAGTTCTTTTGGCTAGAGGTTCTGCTTCTATCCACTTTGTGAAATAATCCACGCCCACTATGAGGTACTTGTTCTGACTTGATCCTACCACGAAGGGTCCTAGGATGTCTAGGCCCCACCAGGCGAATGGCCACGGGGAGGACATAGTCTTAAGCTCGTTAGGCGGGGCTAGGTGCATGTCCCCGTGCCGTTGGCATTTATCGCACTTCTTTACGTGCTCTTTTGCGTCTTTTTGCATAGTCGGCCAGTAGTATCCTGCTCGGAGGGCCTTTCGAGCAAGGGACCTTCCGCCGAGATGTTGGGCGTTGATTCCTTCGTGGATTTCGTGCAGGATGTGCGTGACCATTTCTTCCTCGACACATTTGAGCAGCGGAATGGAGAATCCCCGTCTGTACAGTTTGTCTTCGACCAGTACATAAGAGCAGGCCCTTCGCCTGACTATGCTGGCCTTCTTTGGGTCGGAAGGGAGTTCGTCTTTGGCGAGGTAGTTGTAGACGGGGGTCATCCAGCAGTTGTTGTCGCCGATCACCTGCACGTCGAGTGTCGGGGAGGCCTTCTCGATGCTGGGTCGGGGAAGTACTTCTTGTATGACAGATTTGTTTAAGCCTTTCTT
The DNA here is from genome assembly GCA_022829125.1 of Lathyrus tuberosus. Lineage (NCBI taxonomy): Eukaryota > Viridiplantae > Streptophyta > Magnoliopsida > Fabales > Fabaceae > Lathyrus > Lathyrus tuberosus. Next base: position 93,435 of record JALAZF010000265.1, read on the forward strand.
CTTCGTGCTGGCCAATTTGGACAGCACGTCCACTCGTACATTACGTTCGCGGGGAACGTGTTTCACTTCTACTGTTGTGAACTTTGCCATTTCCTTCTTTACCAGGGCCAGGTATTCGGTCAGGTTGTCGTTTTTGGCTTGGTATTCGCCTCGGACCTGGAGGGCCACGAGTTGTGAATCCGTGTAAATGATGACTTTTTCTGCTCCTAGGTCCTCGGCAAGGCGTAGCCCAGTGTCGCTCCCTAAAGATTCGTAGCCAATGGTACAAATGCGAGAGTGGTGCAGAAAAACACAGAGTCGCCAGCAATGTGTATTTATCCTAAGAGAGGGAAAGGAAACACTGCATAAACCTGAGGGAAGGGAAAGAACATGGTCTCACGACCAGGAGAAATGGGTACGGGAGTCGGTTACGCGAAGGGAAGGTGTTAGCACCCAACACGTCCATCGTACTCGATGGGATCCACGCTTGTTGTCTACATCAAAGGGGTGTCGTCGTCTGGAGCTCCACTGCTACTGGACCGAAGAAGGAACGAGAACAGAAAGAACGGAGAAATGAAGAAGAAAAGAGAAAAAGAAGTGACTCGATAGGACGGTATCGTTGTCCTACGCCTATGTACTCCCTCAGTGCAATGGGAAAGTCAGAGTCAACGTAGTTCGGATGGGAACGGTGGGGGAAGGTTGCTCGCCAAGACAATCGCTGTCTTGTGCCTACATATCCTCAATCGGACGAGAGAGAGGAATCAAAGTTGATGTAGTTCGTGGGTACGACCACGGATGGGTAAGTGTTTTTTACGTGAGTGACGAGCTCTTTTCTGGAAAAAAAAAGAAGTTTGAAACCCAACAATCCCGAAGGATAAAAAGAATTGACTTTGTTTGGTGTTTTTTAGACAGAAGTTTTTTTTAAGTTGTTTCGTAACTTGCATTGAACCCAAGTCTTAAATATAGGAACGAATACTTCGCGCATCATCCCTAACAGGACGTACACTAGGTATCCTAGAAGAATGAGAGGAAGCCGCTCACTCCCCACTTCCCACATAGAAGGCTCAAGTGCAATACACGTTAACTTTTATTACGTGTTTTGAAGAAGTTTTGAGATGAGAAGAGAGACGACACAAAGGAAACTCTAAAGGGAAACTAAGAGTCCTAGTGTTATCATGCATGGATATCCTATGGTTAGTGAGGTTTAGGAGAGACGACTACCTAAAGCCTAATGCTAATCCTACTCCAAGCTTAATCAAAAATTAAGTTGGACTAGGTAGCTCTAAAGGGAGAGAATCCAAGACTTAATCAAGTCTTGAGACTCATGGGATGAAAAAGAGTGAAAGAGAGGGGAGGAGCATCCTAAATGCTAAAGCAAACACAAGTATGAAAGCTTAAAAGAGAAAAGAGAAGCTAGAATGTGGATAACCATCCACATCCCATTCACTTACCATTAGCCCCTACATGGTTAGCAAAAATAAACATAAGTAACAATAATACAAATGAAACCCTAACAAGGCACAACCCAAAGAGAAATGGTTACAAACCAAATGAAACTCATCCAAGTCAGAATGTACACCTTATAGGTGACTCATAATGTTTACCAAACAAACTCAAGCAAAGAGAATGCAAACAAGTGGCAAAACATCCAAGAAGATCATTAAAGAAGGAGTAGAAGAAGAATGAGTGGATATGCAAGGTGATCATGCAAGAATGCTTCAAATAAAATCCAAGTAAGAATGTGGATGACCTAAACATGTGCCTAAACATGTTATACAAGTGTAACATAAGGCATACAAGAAAGTATCCAAGCATTAAGAACCATTAGAAGAAGGAGAAGGAAGCATGTAAATGAAACATGTTAAAGGATGCAACATGAAACATGAATAACATATGACATGAATACAAAGCTTCAAGGTCAGAAACAAACATCAAATTAGATGAAAAGAAGTGATATGGCATGGCATACACAAACCAAACACAAACCAAGAAGAGGCATAGATGAGAAGAAGTGAAAAGATAAGTCAAAAGAGGCATGTAAATCAAACATTGAACATGTGCACAAAATATGCAACAACCTCATACCAATGACCTATAATTGTAATCAAATGACTTATAATGATTCAAACATGGTTCATGAAGTTAAAGGAACAATCCCAAACAATGGCACAAGTGCCTTCTCAAACAAGTAATCAAACATGATCAAAGATGTGCCTAAGAGAAGACCTCAAAGAAAGAGCAATCAAACAATTAGCAAATCAACTTCAGAAATTACTAAATTAATTCTTAAAACACCTCAACCATAAAAAAACACCATGTTAAAAATTCATGCAAAATTTCACAAGATAAGGCCTTCAATCAATCATGCAAAGTCACATAGGAATTATGAACTAATGTGCAAAAGAAAGAGACCAAAATGCAATACGAACAGAATTTAAAAATATGAGAAAAATATTTTTATGCACTTCAACATGTTAATGAAACAATGCAAAAAGAATGAACTCAAAATGTTTTATAGATGAAGAGAAATAAAATCAGCAAGTTGAAATGTGCATATATGAAACAATTCACAAAGAAAATAATCATATAATTAATTCAGACATCAAAAATAAAATAAAAAGGAAAATAAAATTTGGCAAAATTTTATAAAACCCTAAACATGCTTCATGAATTTTTTTATGATTTTTGGATGCACTAAACTATTTTAAAAATTAAAATGCAAAACAAATGCAAAGAAAATAAAATAAAATGAAAAGGAATTCAGGGTGGTGTCAACAACAACAAATCCACGTTGGAAATGAGAATGGATCCAAGCAGGGGGTGGGAATAGCAAGAATGCCAAGCCCAGTACAAATACAAATCAGCGAAGTCAATGAAGGGACTACCATGGATTTCAGTCAACCTTGGAGACTCATACCAACCATCTGATCAATCCAAGGGCACACGAGCAATCAACCACACTAACAACATACATGATTAATGGCTTAGATCTACGTATATGATAAGAAAGCATAGGGATTCACACAAACAACATGATCTAAACTCAAATGCAGACACATGAGAGGCACGAGACAATTTTAATGCGTTGGCAGGAGATGGTCCATCAGATCAATCGTACGCACCAAATTAAGTCATAAAAACACAATGTTAATTCAGATCAAAGGCCAGGAAATGATGAACATAGTAATAAACATGGTCTAACACACACATATGTTAAAATCAAATCCAATCAGAATCAAATAAATAAATGAGGTGGCACAACAATAACCCTTGGATCCAAACACGAATGGTGGAGATTTCATCCTCCACCTCCAAAACCTCATTTCACCTGCAATTAAAACCAGACGCCGGAGCTAGGGCTCCGGTCGTCTTCTCCGACGACACCCACGGTGGAGCTTCATACAAGTGTCCAAAAAACAAGCATGAATACATCATTTCAACCAGATTATCACAAGGAACCCAAATATCAAATCCATTTCATCAGATAACAAACACACATTGAGAATCGAATGAAAACATCTTTAGATCTAAAACTTTAAATCCACATTACGAACATGTTACACATCCAAAATCAATTTTAAACACACCAGCACACTCAGTGAACCTCATAGATCATAATGCATACAACAAAATCAAGTTCTATGATGGTGAAAATCACACTAACCTGAAAGTTACAGAACTCGAAATACACCAAGAACTCCTTCTAAAAGCTGTAGATCTTCCTCTTTTGAGCTCTATTTGCAAAATAAATGCATATAGAGGCTTGAAATGGACTAGATTTATGATTTTGAACTTGAACCCTCTTGAAACCAGCTTGATGAAAACCTTGCTCTCAACTCAAAACAATGGTTGATTCTTGTTCTACTCTCTTCGCTGTTCCAGAATATGAAAGAATTTCTCAAAAAGCTCTCAAGATGAGAGAGAATCGAAGAGGAAAAGATTTGAGCAAAAATGTGGAAACTGAGCAAATGAGAGTGCATGACCTAATTTTGGAGGCATGAGTTAGCTTATATACTCTTGGTTATTCCCCTGATTATGATTAGCAAGTGATTAAATCCTTGATTAGTGAGATTGGAGTGGTTTTGTAATTTTGCACTTTGAGTCACCACCACTAATCCACATGTGCAAAGTCTCCAAAATAAGCATGATCCACTCATATTTCCTCTGCTGATCACAAATGAATTGTACTTGGGCCTTGCACTTGCTTGGTTTGTGAGTTTTTGATCCCTTTGCAAATTTGTACAATGTGAAATAAGTGAGAAATATAGCATGGAATGAATTGATTCAAAAGCCAAAAATAGTCCTCATGAGGTGTACTTTGATGTTGTAATGTGACATGAAGCAATAGAAGTGATTACAAGTCCATTTGTGCCAAAATGCAAAAGGTGGAAAAAGTGGTATATGGAAAACCTCAAAATGCATCTTGCATTGTTTTGACCATAACTAGAGTTACACAAATGATATGGAGATGTTCTAGTACTTTTTGGAAATGGGAGAGAAAGATCTTAAACTTTCATGTTGGAGGGAAATTCATTTGAAGCTTCCTTGATGATGAAAAGTCAGGTTGAATGTAGTGGAAAAATTGCCAAAAACGGAAAGTTCTCATTATAGGTCATTTTCCAAATTTAGTAACTTTTGTACAAACTCTTGATTCTTGATGAATGATGTGAATCTTGACAATTGAAGACCATATGAGGATGTGAGACCTTGAAAACCATGAAAATGACCTCAAAATTCCATAGTTGACTTTCTCCTTTACAGTTGACTTTTCTTGGTTCACAAGCAACTGATCCACTGAACATTCTTCACCATAAACCATCAATCAAACCCTCACCCATGAACACTTGTGAGCATATGGAATGCCATAAGAACATGCTTGAATCCACAAAGCCCTCCAAGAAGTCCTTTGGGTCAAAACCCTAATTGGTCCCTCTGATTAGGAGAGAAAGATTCACTTGAGAACCTTTGCCAATCTTGATCTTATGAAGATATGATGAACTCCTCCAACCACCTTGAGGCTTGAGACTTGAGAATATGGGCCAAGTACCTTGATCCCATACCAAGAACCATGCTATGCACAAATTCTAATGCAAGAAATGCAAAGAAACATAAACCAGTTATCTAAAAACAAGAGGCAAATTTTGAGATGTTACAACTGCCCCTATTCAATCAACTTGGTCCTGAAGGTATGATAGTGACGGCTATCATGCATTCAAAGGATTCATGGAGATTGAATACCAAAACAAATCTGAAATTTGCAATCCTCAAAAGAGAGACGACTCCACTGGGGAACAAGCAATAAATGCTATACTGTCACAACACGTACGAGTGTTGGAAACCAATACAAATAATGTATTGAAAAGTCATGAAATAAACACAAACGAGTGTTAGCTATGCTGGGGATAAACACTGACGGGTGTCAAGGAATCAAAGATATTAGATACGGACGGGTATCAAAAATGTACACGGAGGGGTGTAAAGGTATCAATACGGACGGGTATCGAAAAGGTACACGAACGGGTGTAAAAAGGATTCAATACGGACGGGTATCGAAAAGGTACACGAACGGGTGTAAAAAGGATTCAATACGGACGGGTATCGAAAAGGTACACAGACGGGTGTAAAAAGGATTCAATACGGACGGGTATCGAAGAGGTACACGGACGGGTGTAAAAAGGATTCAATACAGACGGATATCGAAAAGGTACACGGACAGGTGTAAAAAGGATTCAATATGGACGGGTATCGAAAAGGTACACGGACGGGTGTAAAAAGGATTCAATACGGACGGGTATCGAAAAGGTACACGGACGGGTGTAAAAAGGTTTCAATACGGACGGGTATCGAAAAGGTACATGGACGGGTGTAAAAAGGTTCAATACGGACGGGTATCGAAAAGGTACATGGACGGGTGTAAAAAGGTTCAATACGGACGGGTATCGAAAAGGTACACGGACGGGTGTAAAAAGTTTCAATACGGACGGGTATCGAAAAGGTACACGGACGGGTGTAAAAAGTTTCAATACGGACGGGTATCGAAAAGGTACACGGACGGGTGTAAAAAGGTTCAATACGGACGGGTACTGAAAAGGTACACGAACGGGTGTAAAAAGTTAAATTTTACTGGGAATTAATTTCGCTGGGGAATGGAAGGCAACACGAACGAGTGTCATCAAAAGGTCAATACAGACGGGTATTAAAACACAAGGGTATAAGGCGACCTCTCTGGGGATTGAAATGCAACATGGACGGGTGTCATCAAAAGGTCAATACGGACGGGTATTGAAATCACACAAGTATAAACACGGACGAGTGCCGAAGGAAACACAGACGAGTGTCTGACGGTAAAAAAAACCTTGAGGGGATAAACCAAAGGACCACTTGGATGGAGGGGTAAAAATGAAATCATGGATTCACGACCCTGGCAAACAACTCTGCAAGGGAATGTCAAATATTTCTTTGAATGACTGAACCCAACACTTGTGGAGTAAAGTCAAAAGATATCTCCTGAAATCTGGCTTTCCTGACGAAGGAACAACTCAAACCTGGCTTATGCCTCGGATGCATATGTTTGAATTTTGCCGTAATGCTCCACACGAAGTGGAAATGCTACGCATTTGGGAGGATGCCATGCAAAGCAAATGCTTATGCAATGCAACAGAGGCGCCTCAGCAAAATAAATGCTGAAGACGAAGGAAAACTCCACCGGGGATGACAAAATAAATGGTCCTCCGAAATAAGAGATCCTGCTGAGGAAAACTTCACCCTGCTAGGAAAGATTACAAACACCAATTCTGCCGGAGATGGACGAAACTCCGAGAGAATATCAACTCTGTTGGGGAATATCAAGATCAACAATTCTGCTGGAGGTGGACGAAACTTGATACTCTGATGGGGAAGAGTAATAAACTGCTGAGGATGATCAGACTTCAAAGTTGGAGAGAGCCACTCTACTGGGGAGAGCAGCAAACTGCTGAGGAAAACTAAGCTTCAAAGTTGGGGAGAGCTCTACTGGAGAGATACACCTGTCATCTTGCAAAACCAACAGAAAGGTCTACACGTAAAAATGATTACTTTGATTATCATCCTATTGACTGTTACCTAAGCAATTGCCACTGTTTTCCAACTTGTTTCATAAAGCTCAACATTTTTGCATGTAATGTTTATCAAAAATATCGGACATTTTCACAAAAACAAAAGCTCTTTGACTGAAATGCAAATTTTATTGGATGAATCGTCCTGTAAATAGGCATTTACATCTGGAAGCAATTCCTGAAAAGAGGTAATTGCGCAAAAAGCAAAAGAAAATACAAATGTCGGCAATGTGGGGAACAGAAATCCACCATGACTTGACTGCGCAGATACTTTGACCTTTGAAGACGACTAACTGGACTGATTCCTTTCCTTCGAATTCTCCAAGCATGAACAGTGATCACAGATCAAACACGGATCGTAGTCTTTGCTTTTAAATCCCAAACTTTTGCCTGGATCGCCTTTTTCGGGTTTTCAATCCACCGGGATACCCATTTTTGCCAAAGTTTCCTTTTCAGGTTTTCAACCTTGCGGGTTTATTTCTTTTTTTCTTTTTATCCCTAATTTTTTCCCGAACCTTTTCTTTTTATTGTTCGTCAGGATGCCCCATTTTTGCCTGAACCTTCTTTTTATGTTCAGTGGGTCTCTTTTATGCAAAGTATTTTTTGACTACATCTGCGTTCACAGGGGACGTAAAATCTTCGCCATCCATAGTTGAAAGTAATAAGGCTCCACCGGAGAAAACCTGTCTTACTACATATGGCCCTTCGTAATTTGGAGTCCACTTGCCCCTGTGATCTGTTTGAGGAGGAATGATCCTTTTCAGAACTAATTCACCAGCTTGAAAACACCGAGGACGCACTTTCTGATCAAAGGCTTTCTTCATCCTGCTCTGATACAACTGGCCATACGCAATGGCTTTCAATCTCTTCTCTTCAATGAGGTTCAATTCATTCAGCCGGGAACGCACCCACTCAGCTTCATCAAGCTTCAAGTCTGTCAGAATTCTCAAAGAAGGAATCTCAACTTCTAATGGCAGGACTGCTTCCATACCATACACCAGTGAGAAAGGCTTGCCATCTGATACCCCTTCAACTGCAAATACAAAAGCAAGCCTGTCCAAGCGCATGATTCTGATTGAAGGAGTTTCATTCCAGCGATTCACTTGATACATTGATGACAACGTTGCCAACGCATCAGCCATCTGATTCTCTATCCGGGGAATGTGATGGAAGTCCACTCTGTCAAAGAAAGGTAACAACCTTCTGGCATAGTTGTTATATGGAACAAGATTCGCTTGACGAGTCTCCCATTCACCTGTAATCTGATTAACCACCAATGCAGAATCACCATAAACATCAAGGTTCTTGATTCTCAAATCAATTGCTTCTTCTAACCCCATGATGCATGCTTCATACTCTGCCTCATTGTTGGTGCATATGAACGCCAATCGGGTAGTGAAGGGTATATGAGAACCCTGTGGAGTCCTAATGATTGCCCCAATTCCGTTACCATATGAATTAACAGCTCCATCAAAAACCATCTTCCACTGAGATCCAATCTCAGGTCCTTCATCAGGCAAAGGTTCTTCACAATCCTTCATCTTCAGATACATGATATGCTCATTCGGAAATTCAAACTTCATCGGTTGATAATCCTCAATTGGCTGTTCGGCAAGATATTCTGACAAAACACTTCCCTTAATGGCTTTTTGGGAAACATACTGAATATCGTATTCTGTCAAAACCATCTGCCAACGGGCTATTCTACCAGAAAGTGCTTGCTTCTCAAACACATACTTGATCAGATCCATCTTCGAAATCAATAGGGTTGTATGGTTTAACATATACTGCCTCAGACGCTTAGCGGCCCAAGCGAGTGCACAACATGTTTTCTCCAGCATCGAGTACCTTGACTCGCAATCAGTAAACTTTTTACTCAAGTAGTAGATGGCGTGCTCTTTTCTACCTGACTCGTCTTGTTGACCGAGCACACAACCCATTGAATTCTCAAGAACCGTGAGATACATAATCAAAGGCCTTCCTGGCACTGGTGGCATAAGGACCGGAGGTTCCTGCAAGTATTCTTTTATCTTTTCAAACGCATTTTGACAATTTTCATTCCACCTGACCGCTTGATCTTTTCTTAGCAACTTGAAGATTGGTTCACACGTGGCTGTGAGATGCGAGATGAACCTAGCAATGTAGTTTAATCTCCCCAAGAAACCACGAACCTCTTTTTCTGTTTTCGGCACAGGCATTTCTTATATGGCTTTTACCTTTGCAGGATCAACCTCAATACCTTTTTCACTAACAATAAACCCCAACAATTTTCCTGATCTCACCCCGAAGGTGCATTTGTTAGGATTCAACCTCAGTCTGAATTTTCTTAACCTTTCAAAAAACTTCTGAAGATTTACCAAATGTTCTTCTTCCGTCTGTGACTTCGCAATCATGTCATCAACATAAACTTCAATCTCTTTGTGGATCATATCATGAAAGAGAGTCGCCATCGCCCGCTGGTAGGTTGTCCCTGCATTTTTCAATCCGAAGGGCATCACTCTGTAGCAAAAAGTTCCCCACGGTGTTATGAATGTTGTCTTCTCTATGTCCTCTGGGGCCATCTTGATTTGGTTATACCCAGAGAAGCCATCCATGAAGGAAAACACAGAATACTGAGCAGTATTATCGACTAACACGTCAATGTGAGGGAGCGGGAAATCATCCTTTGGGCTTGCTCTGTTCAAATCCCTGTAATCAACACACATCCTGACCTTCCCATCCTTCTTAGGTACAGGTACGATGTTAGCAACCCATGGAGGATAATTTGTTACGGCAAGAAAACCGGCATCTAGCTGTTTCTGAACCTCTTCCTTGATTTTGACAGACATCTCCGGTTTAGTTCTTCTCAACTTTTGCTTGACCGGAGCACAACCTTCTTTAAGTGGTAGCCGGTGTACAACAATATCAGTATCGAGCCCAGGCATGTTTTGGTAAGACCAGACGAAGATGTCCACATACTCTCAGAGCATTTCAATCAATCTTCCCTTGACACTGTCTTCCAATGCAGCCCCTACTCTTACTTCCTTTCTGGCGTCCTCGGTTCCCAGATTCACCATCTCAATTTCCTCCTGGTGAGGTAGGATGACTCTCTCCTCTTGCTTCAACAATCTGGCCAACTCTTCGGGCAGTTCACAATCTTCGTCAGTCTCTTCTTCAGCCTGATAGATTGGATTGTCAAAGTCATACCGAGCTATAGCTGAGTCATGATCGGTGTCATCTGAACAAAATGACCTGCATGATTGATGAGGTATGTTTTATTATGTATGCAACAAAAGAAACACATTGCCATTTTGATGTGGGTTTTTAATGCATAAAAATAAAAAATAGAAAGACAGAGATTAAAATATTTGAGTGTGAAAAGTCCTTTATTGATGATAAAGCAAAACATGCAACAGTTAAAAGCCCTACAAACAAAATCACTGCGTCTTGGGCAGAATGCAGGATTAACATAATAGGAAAACAAAGCAATTACTCGAAGCCTGTAACTTAAATGACTTTCTCAAAAGATCAGCTGCACAAACTTTCTCCTGGGATGCAAGGACGGATCCAGCTATCCATGTCACAATCACTGTCCCCTTCTTCCTCAATGGCATTAACCCTGTCGAAGAAAACATCGGCACTAGTGAAACGGACTGGGCCATAGAATTTGGGAGGATCCCATCTTTCCTGGATGGCTTGTATCCCAATCCATAAGTATTCATCTTCTCCTGAACTTCGACCACCTGGCCCCACCTCTATGAGCTACCAGCTTCAACCACAGCTTTGGCGTCTTTAAACGAAGACATAGAAACCTGAGGCTGATTTGCCCCTGTGTGCTGCTCTATAGTCTCAGACTGGACAACCTCTTCAGAAACCTTCACCTTTTCAAACCCCTGACACAACGTCTCATGGATTTCACCATCCACTTCCACGATTTGAAGGTTGACAGCTGACTAATCATTATGTCTTCTTCTCCGCACACCGTCACTATATGACCATCAACCATGTATTTCAGCTTTTGATGCAAAATGGAGGTTACAACGCCTGCACCATGGATCCAAGGATGACCCAATAAACAGCTGTACGCTGGCTGAATATCCATTATATAAAATATTGCATCAAAAACTTCCGGTCCAACCTTGATCGGAAGCACAATCTCACCAAAGACAGATCTCTTCGAGCCATCAAAAGCTCGCACCACCAAGTCACTTGGTGTACAAATAAGTTCCCGGGTATCCAAATTCATTAACGCTTTCTTGGGCAATACATTCAACGATGATCCGGTATCAACCAATACATGCGACATCAATGAACCACGGCACTCAATCGAAATATGCAGGACATTATTATGATTCCTGCCAGCAGGAGTCAAGTCAAGATCTGTGAAACCCAAGCCATTACCCGCATTCACGTGCGCAACAACCCCTTCCAGTTGGTTAACAGAAATCTCTTGAGGAACGTAGGCTGCATTCAAAACCTTCAGAAGAGCGTTCCTGTGAGCCTCAGAACACAATAGCAAAGACAAAATAGAGATCTTGGACGGGGTCTGATGTAACTTGTCCACGATCTTATAATAACTTTTCTGGATGAGTCTCATAAATTCCTCAACATTTTCAGAAAAAGCATCATCAACAGGTTTTATTGTAGAATCAATAACCACTGGAGTTGGACAGAACCATCCACTGCCTGCTTTCCCCTATCTTTCCTAGAAGTACTAGGTTGATCATTAACAGGAGTAAGCACTCTACCACTTCTGGTTATAGCATCAGCTTCAACCTTAACCTCTGAACTAGAACTCACTGGTGAAGTATTCATTAATTCCTGCTTTTGTCCATTGACAAACACCTCTGCACCGTAATTCCAAGGAATAGCCTTAGAACTTTCATACGGAATAGGTCCAGCCCTTGTGATAATAACTGGAGGTGGCCTTGCCGGACCAGAAATAGTAATTGTCTTAAACAGAATGATAGTAGTAGCAACCTTCTCACTAACAACCTCTTCCAGCTGATTACCTCTGTCAAACTGTAAGCAACCCTCATCAATCATACTCTGGATACCCATCTTCAACGAATCACAACCATTATCCTTCGTCAATCAATCTGAGCAGTTCTCATCACAACCCGGATAGACGCCACCCTTCAATAACCTGTTTTTAACCATAGCTAACGGAGTCTTCAATTCCCCAACATCCATGATCAAATTCAAAGCTTCACATTCCTCAATTATCGCATTCACCCTCGGCCCATTGTGATCAGGCATAGGGTTTTGAATAACATTGGGCCCAACATTCGAGAAATTGATAGCCTTGGAGTCTACAAGGTCTTGCACCTTATGATGAAACGCCCTACACTTCTCCACAGTGTTCCCCGGAGCACCAGAATGAAAATCGCAGTGTGCGTTAGCATCGTAGCCTCGTGGGAGTTCCCCTGTTGGTGGAGCCAGGGTACGGAGCTTAACTAGACGCATCTGCAGCAAATGTTGCAACAACTGTGCATACGACATTGGGGGTTGATCAAAATTCCTCTCTGCATTCCTTTGTCTGTTCTGATACTGGCCCTACTGCCTATTCTGATTAGCATTATTTCTCTGTTGCTGTGGTGGAGGCAACGTTGCTGGGATAGTTACCGATGCTACTTGTTGATTATTGCTCTGACGCTGTTTCCCTTTTCCCCTGTGGGATGATACAGCGTTGGCCTCTCCCTTCTTCTTATAATTATTAAACGGCTTCTTTCCATGTCCAGAGGATGGTCCGTCACCACTAGAAACCTTTCCAGCCTTAATTCTGACCTCTATCTTCTGTCCAATAATGATCATATCTGCAAACTTGCCTAGAGAACAAGACAGTAGCTTCTCATAATAATGCTTAGGCAATGTGTCCATAAACATGTCCAACGTCTCTTTTTCCAGCATTGGTGGCTACACCCTAGCCGCCAATTCACGCCACCTTTGCGCGTATTCTTTGAAACTCTCATCACTTTTCTGAGACATGCTCAACAGCTGAGTTCTGTTAGGTGCCATGTCCGTGTTGTACTGGTAATGCTTGATAAAAGCTGCAGCCAGCTCTCTCCAGGTACGAACATCTCTACTTTCTAGCCCCATGTACCACTCTAAAGACGCGCCAGACAGGCTATCTTGGAAAAAGTGCATCATTAACTTTTCATCGTTGGCGTGAGCAGCCATCTTCCTGGTATAAGCCTTTATATGAGTTCTCGGGCAAGTAGAACCGTTATATTTCTCCAGTGTAGGAATCTGAATCTTGTGTGGAATGACAACATCAGGGACCAACCCTAGGTCATCCAAGTCTATTCCCAAATCATCCTATTTCACAACCCCTTTCAATTGAGCCTCAATCAAACGGATCCTTTCATCACTGACCACAGGTTGACCAGCGTCTAAGCTTCTGACTGAAAACACATCATCCTGTTGATCATCAATACGGGGGCCATGGATAGCTCGAATAGTACTTCCCTCTCCAACCACTAAAGGAATACCACCCTGTTCTCCAGCACCAGTGATAGGAATGTTGATACCAGCACCACCTCCTCCCGGAGGAATAACACGATTAAGAAAACCACCGTGTAAGATACCATTCTCATCAACCTGCAACACCAAAGGCTGAACTAGAGTTCTGAACTTATTCTGACTCTGCACCACACCCTACATCATCTCCATGAATTGATCGATGCGAGCTTGCATAGTTGCCATGTCTGCCTGAACTTTGTCCATCACTCTGCTTTGATTAAGCCTGGTAGAATACCGATGAGTTGGTTGATCAATCCTGACTGAAAAAAGAGAGAGCATAAGAAAACCAGAGAAACCAAGATAACCAGCAATGCAAAAATGAGATGATTATGCAAATGTGAATGCAAGAATGCAAACAAACATATTTAAACATTTCCAAGGTGTTGCGGTGAAAATCGGATAACAAGCTATTAATTAACTTGCATCATATTTATTTTACAACCGACTTTGATTTATCCAAAGGAAAGGTTCAAGATCGTTAAAAAAACCTAAAGGGGGGAGATCTAAGGTTCGGGGGTTGGTTATACTAAGGGAAGGTATTAGCACCCTAAGTATCTGTAGTACTCTACAGAAACCTCTTGCTAAGTTTGTGTTATGTTATCTTATGTTTGCTAAAGGTTCTATGCTAAAGGTCTGAAAACCCTAGGGGTTAGTATCTAAGTATACTCGATAAAGCATCACACTTTACGCCTACGTATCCTCGGGAATAGAATCAGAGTATGCGTAGTTCTACTTCTACTGAATGATTGACTATGGTCAATATTCAGAGGGGAAATGAGTACAAGCTCATTGTAGAGTTTAAGAACTCTCTAGATCTAGTTGAAATGGACCTAAGTTGAAGTTTAGTCAGTAGGGGAAGTGATAAATTCATTAGGATGAATATCACTAAGAGTTGAAGAACTCTTCCTAAAGCTAGTTATGGTTTCTATGGTTCTGATGAGGCCAAGAAACAAGTTTTCTTCCTAAGAGGTTACTTAGGTTAAGGTGGGGGCTATGACTTTAAGAGTCAACACTATTCACCTTCCTTTGGAATAAGGGGAAAAACAGTTGATAAAATAACAAAAGCTAAAGACATGATAAAAGCTAAACATTGATGTAATGAGGAGATAAAAAGTAACATAAGCATGAGGATGGCAATATGTTTTCATGATAAAGATATGGATAAGATGAATATGATAAGAACACATCAATATGCTTAAATCTTTTGGAAGACAAACATATAGAATGATATTAAGGATGATATAGCGTTCTCATACAAGTCAAGTATGTGGCCAATCAACATGAATAGATTAACTTAAGAATTAAACAAGTCAATTTAGTGAAATAACATTTCAAGATTAACAAAGGTGCTTATAAATGATTAAACCAAACTTGATAATCAATTGACAAGACAATTAAAATTAACAATTAGAACACATATGGTGATTAAAATTAAAAGTCAACAATTAACAACACAATTAGAAATATACATTGATATTAAAAATTAAAGGTTAACAATCAATAACACAATGAAAATTAGCATCATAACACAAAACATCAAGGATGCGAATAAGTGAACCTAGATAACTTAACGGTAAACAACTAAACATTCTAATCTAATTAGATAATCCTAATAAAACAAAACTTAATTAAAAACAAAATCTAATAATTAACTCTAATTAAATAATTAAGTTCTAAATGAAAACTAATTAATTAATCTAAATAACAAACTTAGCTAAAAAAAACTAACTAATTAATTCTAGTTAGACTAAACAATAAACTAAATTCAAATTTAATTAAAACTAATTTATTAATGTAATACTAAAAACTAAATCAATGAGTTAGAACTAAAACTAAGTGAAGGGTGCCAATTGGGCTAGCCAGAATAGGAACAAAAAGGCCCACATGATGGGGCGCTCCATGTCCAGTAGGAGACGGGTCAATGGGAAATGTGGGTTGGATAGAGGTATAACCCAGTTCAGCCTAAAGCAACTAAAGAGGGTCTCTAAACCCTACTGCCTCCAATTGTTACCTTCTCTCCTAAAATACCTCCACGCGTACAAGCAAAATAAACGACCATGATAACACGAAGGCAGACCACTAAATCGTTTACCTCTTTTCACATTTGCCTCCAATTTCTCTGCTGCGATTCTCTCTTCTTCCCTCTTGATTGCTTCTTTCTTCCTTCGAGATCCTCTTCTCATCCTTTGACTTTTTTCGCGGGCACCCTTTTCTCCTCTGTTTCGCTAATCTTCTCGATTTCATTCTGTTTCCGTTTACGGTGATGATGGAGATGCCTCAACGGTCGGTTTATGGTGGCCGGCGATGGCCATGGCGGTCGCGAGTTGTTCTGGTGATGGTGATGTATTGGAAATAGACAGAAGGGGGGAAGCGGTGATTTGTAAATTACGGTTTGTGAGTGGTGTCAAGGACGGGTGAAGGTATGAAGTGGAGGAACTCGAACGTGATCAACACAAATAGGGTGGAGGTTCACAATGCATTTCGGTTGTTGTTGTTATAGAAGTGGAGCTTGGTAAGGTTTTGGTAACGTCGGCGGAAAGGAGGAATGGTGAGCGACGTTACAGATTCATCTTTGATCTCTCACCTCCGTCTCTGATTTACTCAGGTTCGTGACTTTCGTTTGGTTCCACTCGTCTTCTTCTTCTATTTCTGCGCTTGATTGGTTTGCGATTAGAGAAGGGCGGATCGGATCAAGTAGGTTTGTTTTAGGTGTTTGGATGTGAGCGGGTGGTCGCCATTGTGGTTGTGTTCGTGATTATTGTTGTTGTAGTTTGGAGTCTTGTAGTGGTGATGCAGTGGTGTTCTTGTGAATTAGTGGTGCGCGGTTGTGTTCTGTTGGAAATGGTGCTAGTCGTCTGTTACCGGCAGTTACGGTTGCGAAGCTCACGAAGAAGGTGGTGTGTTTCTGTTGACGAGCAGCCCGTGTTGTTGTTGAACATGGGGCGAATCGAGTTGTGGTGGGGAAGGACTAGAAAGTTTCTCATAAAAATGAGGTATGTGCTTTTCAGAATTTCGTTTTTTTCGTATGTTCTGTGCTGCGATAATTGGCCTTTGAATGGTATGAAAACGAGATGATGAAGTTTGAAGGTTTTGTGTGAAAGAGAGTGTAGGAGCGTGTCACTTTTACGGTTGGAGTTTTTTGTGTTACTGTGAGAGAAGGAAGTAATATATCAGGGTGAGAGGTTATGCTAGTGTGGAGGGTATTGTTTTAATTTCCCCGAGTCTCTCCCCCTTTCATCTCTGCGTGAAACTCCCTCTTATATGATCTTTCTTCTTTTCAATTTGAAAATTATATGACCGTTGTATGTTGTATCAGGTTGCAGAGGGTAGTACAACAGGTTTACTTTGGGAGCAGGCTGGTGTGGGCAAGGCGTACGGATGAGCAGGGATATGGTGTGAAAAAGCTAGTGCAAAGTTGAAGCAGCTTCTCGCATCACTTGTTTTTGGCCGAGTTGCTTCTTTGTATTTAGAACAAAAACAAACTATGGGCTTTGTAAAAAAAGAGAGAATGGGCCCATGATGGACATTGGCTTCTAGAAAAACAAATTGGTTTTTATTTGTTTTAAAATTCTGAATAATATAACTAAACATAATTAATTTAAAATTAAAAATTAAAATTAAACTAATTATATTAAAGTAAAAGTAAGTTGGAATTAAAATTAAATCAAATCCAAAATAATGAAGTTAATCCAATTACATTAAACTAGAATAAAAGTGATAGCTAAAGTAAACTAAATTTTGAATTGAAAATGATAATTGAAAATTAACTATATTAAAATTAAAATAGACCAAATCAACAGTTAAAACTCAATCAATTCTCAAAATGAGAAAAAACTAAAATGAAATGACAAACTTGGTTAAAAACATGATTAAATGCTTAAAAACTAAGAAAATGCACGAATGGCCGATCGAAAATGATGTGATGGTGATCAGACGAATCTGAAGGTAAAATTTGGGGTGCAACAGTTGCCCCTATTTAAATATCTTCGCCGTATGACATGAGAGATGAAGATCCTCATGGCGCAAACATGCAATGCAACAGACATGATGCCAAGGAGATGCAAGAAAGTGCAGATGCACAAGACACCAAGGGGCAAACAGGAAGCAAAAAGACAAGAAAAACTTCGCCGGGGAAAGGCGAAAGCTAGTATCCACAAGCAAAGACTCATTGGGGATACAGGATAACCAACAAAGGAGACTCACTGGGGAAAACCAAAAGACAATCTCCACTGGGGAAAGATCCAGGGAGATGGACTACTGGGGACAAAAACAAACCCACACTCTTCCTGGGCACAAAACCAGAAAGAAAAACATGATCACTAGGGATCAGCCAAAAAGACAGACAACCAAGCAAATACTTCCTGGGGATTCTTATACTGAAGAGTTCAAGATGGGATCTTCAAGAAAAGCCAGAAAGACTGAGACAAACTCTGCGCAACAGATAGGAGTCTTAAAGTTGAATAAAATTTGTTCCAAGAAAGCTTAGCTTAAAGCAATTTCAGAAAAGAAACAAGATAAGGGTTCAATGTTCGACACGATTCGAACAAGAACAGTTTTAAAACAAAAGACAGTGCTTGACATGATTCAAGCAAAGTTCCAATTCAAGTTCGACACGATTCGAACAGGAATGGTTTTAAAACAAGGGGTTAGTGTCCGACACGATTCGAACAAAGACTCTGTTCAGGTTTGACACGATTCAAACAAGAATACATAAGACAATGCTTGACACGATTCAAACAAAGTCCGAGTTTAAGTTTGACACGATTCAAACGAGAACAGTTTTTCCAAAATCTTTAAAGTTAAACTTCTTGGAGAACAGCAAAAGGTTTAGAGATTCAAATCTGATGCGCAAAGGTTAAGACCGAACAAGCACGACAAAAAGCAAACCGGGAATGTCTTTACTTCACTGGGGAAATAAATACGAACACCGACAAAAGACCACAAGCGAAACAAAGCACAAGGAGTCAAAAACTGGCACTCAAAGGTAGTGACCGAACGTAAACCTAGCTTAGGCAAAGATTTTAGATATACCGGGAATGTTTTTACTTCACGGGGGAAGTAAAGGTTCACATCGTCAAAGGATAAACGAAAAAAGTAGTTGGACGGCATCATCAAAGGGTTGACGGAAAAGCAGTTGAATGACATCATCAAAGGGGTGATGGAAAAAGCAGTTGATTTAAATAAAGATTGACATCATCAAAGGGTTGATGGAAGAACACAGACATCGTCAAAGGGTTGACAGCAAAAGCAGTTGAATGACATCATCAAAGGGTTGATAGAAAAAGCACTTGATTTAAATAAAGGTTGACATCATCAAAGGGTTGATGGAAGAACACAGACATCGTCAAAGGGTTGACAGTAAAAGCAGTTGAATGACATCATCAAAGGGTTGATGGAAAAAGCAGTTGATTTAAATAAAATTTGACATCATCAAAGGGTTGATGGAAGAACACGGCTATTGGTAACTGTAGAAGTATGAATAAAACCAAGGACGGATAAGCTTCTCATGAGTGAGATTGCCACTAATTGTTGGGTATAAATTCCAAAGATATGTTGGTATTACAAAATTGCTGGAGAAATAACTTTGTCTTCAATGGGATTCGTAAAAGAATCTTCTTGTGAGACAAGGTGCAAAATAAATGCACTAAACAAAAGTAGGTTCGGAAACCACACCTGCCAGGGACCAAGGTTCAATCTAGGAACAAGCTAGAAAGAAACGGTCAAACAAGACTCCAATTGAGGAATGAACTCAAATGGGGATTTATCTTATCCAAATGTGGAAAAGATAACTGAAACAACCATCATCCACGAGGATATAACTCCGTGGGGAATTCAGAAAAGATGGGCACTTTATGCCTAGGGCTGACTTTCTATTAGAGAGAGTAGACACACCCAGTCACTTGGGGAGACAACACCAAAGTGAATAGAAAAACACCAAAAAGAAGCAGAAATGCAAAGATGCTATGCATATGAGCGCTCATGCAATGCTTATGCTTATGCTGACAAAACAGACAAGCGAAACCGGAGATGAGATAAAACGTCTCGACAAGGGTACCCAGCCGAACCCAACAAATTGGACCATCATTGGGGATGAAGAAGAAACAACAAATTCGTTGGTGAAAAGAGTATTCCACCTGAGGTATAACATCATGAGGATTGCCATCGTGAGCTTGATCTCTTTGTTGGAGAAGAATCCATAGAGCAATTTGTCAAGATTAGCCGAAGTAACAGCTTACTGGAAAGCTTAGTAAAAGATATCATAAGAACATAGTAATCCTGCATTCTGACTTATATGACGGTCATCTTCGAATTTTGTCTGCCCCAAGCTAAGACGATAACAAGAGGATTTTATAGAAGAATTGGCATACATTGTGCTTCAATATCTTCAAACTCTTGGAGAGATCTCGACATAACTGCCCTAGATTAGGGGATGAATAACCAAAAGAATTTTACAGAAGGATTGAAATACCAGATACTTCAATATCTTCCAACTTGAATAATCAAAAGAATTTTACGGAAGAAATGAAATACCAGATGATTCAATATCTTCCAACTTGAATAGTCTAAAGAATTTTACAGAAGAAATGAAATACTAGATGATTCAATATCTTCCAACTCGAATATTCTAAAGAATTTTACGGAAGGATTGAAATATCAGATGCTTCAATATCCTCCAACTTGAACAATCAAAAGAATTTTACAGAAGAAATGAAATACCCGATGATTCAATATCTTCCAACTTTTGAATCTTGACGTAGCTGTTTCTGTTTAGTTATACTCGAGATACTCAAACTGTAGTAGAAATTACTGGGGAACGGATTTGCCCCTGCTGATGGGTTACTGGAGACAAAACTAGTCATAAGATGATCTCAAGGATCTTTGCCCCAATATTCTGAATTTGCAGAATTCTGCCTCTGATTCGTCAACTCTTGGGATAATAGATTGGCAAACCTCACACTTGGTTGCCCCTGACTGAGTCAAAGTTCAATTCCTTGACTGACAGCATTTGTCGGGATTCCTTGATATTGAATGGTATTGCACACAAGCGTTGTTCATTAAAATTGGCAAAGTTATGCAAAAAAATCATGCAAGGTTTAAAAATAAAGCTTTTGATGGAAGCACACGCTGATTGATTAAATCAAGAACAAAGGTGGATCTGATTATTTACGAAAAGACAAAAGAAGTGATCAACACACGCGAAATAGCAAAGATTATTAGGAGTCAGGTTACCCAACCTTGTTGTAGCATGCCTTTCAAAACAACCTAACCTCAATTAGGTCTTTTAGGGGTTGTAATGTGGTATGGTTCACGGTTTATGAAACAAAAGATAACGGTTCAAATCCTACGCTCAATTAACTCAAGATATACGTTCAAATATTCGAAAATAGGAAGTCACTTGATTTGAAAGCTGACTGGCGCCTTATATGAAGCGCTCGTGTTTGAATGCATAACCGAGTTAAACTGAGAACTACCCTGCCCCAAGGTTGAGATTATGATTTTTGTTTTGTGTAAGGAAAGAAAACTCCTACTTCTAGGCTCGGAAGGGTTAACAAGGGATGAATTGAAACAATGCTTTACATCCTCGGCGAGGTTAATTTGAAGGTATACCACAACAAGTATGAACATGAGGTTTCATCATCCTCCCTAATCTTTGCTTTAACAAAAGTTTGAAAAAGGAGTGAAAAAAGATATATTTTTGCTTTTATGAAAATAAAAGTAAAATGAGTGAAATGAATGGATTTAACCAAAAGATGTATAAATATTTCATTAATCTTGCCAATTTGAAAGTACAATACTGCTTATAAGCGAAACAGATTCAAATATGCAAAGAAAATACAACAGAAATGCTGAAACAGTCTAAAGTTTGCCAGCTTCGGGGAACTGGAATTACCTTCCTGATTTGCCAAACTGAGATAATCATCTTCAAAACTGATTGTCGAAGTCCGTCTGAGAATTATCTTCACATCCACTCTCGACAATTTCTTCCTCTTCAAGGTCTGATGAATTTGCTTGATTAGGTGAAGGACTATTGATTTGAATTCCTTGAGGCGTGAATGAGATCATCTCAGAATTAAGCAGTGTCTAAACCTTGCTTCTGAGTACCTTACAGTCTTCGATCGAATGCCCCTGTGCCCTAGCGTGGTAGTCATATCAGGCGTTAACATCAAAGCCTGGTGGGTATGGAGGGATCACTAGATCTATCCCTTTTGGCACTATCAATCCCCCTTTGATTAAATCTGGCAGGAACTGACTGTATGGTATTGGCAACGGAGTGAAATTCCTCTCTGGCGTCCTTGGCCTTTGTCGTGCATGCTGACGTGGCTTACGGTGGTAGGACCGTTGATACAGAAGAGGTCTTCGGTTTGTAGAAGAATATTGCCCCTGTGGAGATGTTGGTGTCTGATGCAAAGACCCAAAAGGTCGCTGACGCTGAACACTTGAGTTGTAGAAGCGCTGAGGTATTTGGGATTCCCATATAGGATTACTTTCCTTCTCCCATTCTTCTTGAGAACTGAAAACTGATTTATTCTCACTGGCCGGAGTATTCGAGATGCCTCGGATCTTTCCTTTCTGGTGAGCACTCTCAATGCGTTCTCCAGTTTTTACTAATTCAGCAAAGTTTGACGTCACAGTGCTAAACAACTTTTCTCGGTATATACCTTGCAAAGTATTCACGAACCAATCAACCAATTCCTTGTCCGAAAGTGGTGGTTGAACACGAGCAGCTACTTCTCTCCACCTTTGAGCATACTTTCTGAAAGACTCATTTTCTTCCTGAGATAAGTCTAGCAAATGTAGGCGGCTGGGAGCCAAATCAAGATTGTAGCTGTATTGCTTCACAAAGGCACTGGCTAGGTCTGACCATGATTGGACATGACTACTCTTTAGCTGCATATACCAATGTAGTGATGCTCCACTTAGACTGTTTTGGAAACAATGGATAATGAGTTTGTCATTGAGGACATGTGAAGTCATTCCTCTGCAAAACATCACCAAATGCTGCTTTGGACAACTATCCCCTTTATACTTTTCAAACTTCGGCGTTTTGAACTTAGGAGGTATCACAAGGTCAGGTACCAAACACATGCCCAAAGCATTCAGATCAGCAGTGTCACGACCTGCAATGGCATCAAGCTTCTTTTCCAAGGCACGACATTTTTCATTAGCTCAATGTCTCGTGGATCCTGGGTTTTCTTCACAAGGACCCCTTCTTGGGAATCTGACTCGGAGATTGCAAAACTGCGATATTCCGTAGCATCAATAGAAGAAGAATGTTCGTCTCGGACAATGGCATGTTCTTGAATAAACTGGTTCCTAACAGGAATCTGCACAGGTTGAGCTTGGGCAACATTGTTCGCAAACATACCCTGAATATTGGCATCTCTTTTTGCCAAGGCTGCCATAATCTGATCCAACTGGCTTCTTAACAAGTCGAACTCTGCTCTGGTCACGAACTGGTTCTGCTCCTCTGAATTCAAGATCCCTTAAAATCTTCTCCAAGTCCAATGCTGGTTTCAGGAAGGTTAGCTGGGTTACAGACAAAGGACGGAGGAGACTCAAGACCGAGGAATGCAAATGCAATGCAAAAGCGAATGCAATGCTAATGCAAGCCAAATGGTTTCAAGGAACTCAAAGGTGATCTACAAATATTTTGGAAAACTGAAAAGTTTTGTCTTTAAATCTAAAATCCCGATTGATCTTTGCAAAGAAAAGAACGTCTGAGTTCTTTGAAACCATCAATGGTTATCATGAGATGTATGCATTGCACAAAACACGGGCACACAAAAACACAAACATATGCACACAACAACACACAAGTCCTAGGTTTAGGGGTCACAAGCATGGAGTCAAAGGTCTACCCATCCCAAAGGTATGTACTATTGGTTTTCACCTGCCAAACAAGGTTCTAAGAAGTTCCCAGAGTCTACGATCCATCTTTCGGATTTTAAAGATTTCCCAGATGACTTGGTGATCGATAAAATTCTCAAGAGAATCTCGTCTGAGTGTAGTATCGCATGACAACCAATTCAGAAATAGACTCCATCATGGTCACCGCACTACATCCTAAAAGGCCAAGTGGGGTTTAGTAACTACGGTTCTCAATATCCCGGACTCCTAGGTCGAGAGTAGCACGCTTTCATGAATAGGATCATTCAACATAACTAGACTTTCGAGAGGGCCTCAACTGAGTGATGGTGTTCTCAATTCAACTTTTTCAGGAATTGACTCCCTCAAAGCCTCCTTGAATATACCATCGTCCTATCATAAGTGTATGCTCAAATCCGGGTATAGGATTTATCTCACTCATAGATATCAACCCAAATCAGACAAGATAATCAAAACATAGAATAGATATGACAGGTATATAAGCAAATATGACATATATAAGCATATACAAGCAAACAAGCAAAACATGAATAACATAAAACAAGATAGGTTTAACCCTCTCAGGAAAGGACCAGCAGTAGGTCTAACATTCCCCAGTGAAGTCGCCATTTCTGTTGCGGTGAAAATCGGATAACAAGCTATTAATTAACTTGCATCATATTTCTTTTACAACCGACTTTGATTTATCCAAAGGAAAGGTTCAAGATCGTTAAAAAAACCTAAAGGGGGGAGATCTAAGGTTCGGGGGTTGGTTATACTAAGGGAAGGTATTAGCACCCTAAGGATCTGTAGTACACTACAGAAACCTCTTGCTAAGTTTGTGTTATGTTATCTTATGTTTGCTAAAGGTTCTATGCTAAAGGTCTGAAAACCCTAGGGGTTATTATCTAAGTATACTCGATAAAGCATCGCACTTTACGCCTACGTATCCTCGGGAATAGAATCAGAGTATGCGTAGTTCTACTTCTACTGAATGATTGACTATGGTCAATATTCAGAGGGGAAATGAGTACAAGCTCATTGTAGAGTTTAAGAACTCTCTAGATCTAGTTGAAATGAACCTAAGTTGAAGTTTAGTCAGTAGGGGAAGTGATAAATTCATTAGGATGAATATCACTAAGAGTTGAAGAACTCTTCCTAAAGCTAGTTATGGTTTCTATGGTTCTGATGAGGCCAAGAAACAAGTTTTCTTCCTAAGAGGTTACTTAGGTTAAGGTGGGGGCTATGACTTTAAGAGTCAACACTATTCACCTTCCTTTGGAATAAGGGGAAAAACAGTTGATAAAATAACAAAAGCTAAAGACATGATAAAAGCTAAACATTGATGTAATGAGGAGATAAAAAGTAACATAAGCATGAGGATGGCAATATGTTTTCATGATAAACATATGGATAAGATGAATATGATAAGAACACATCAATATGCTTAAATATTTAGGAAGACAAACATATAGAATGATATTAAGGATGATATAGCGTTCTCATACAAGTCAAGTATGTGGCCAATCAACATGAATAGATTAACTTAAGAATTAAACAAGTCAATTTAGTGAAATAACATTTCAAGATTAACAAAGGTGCTTATAAATGATTAAACCAAACTTGATAATCAATTGACAAGATAATTAAAATTAACAATTAGAACACATATGGTGATTAAAATTAAAAGTCAACAATTAACAACAAAATTAGAAATATACATTGATATTAAAAATTAAAGGTTAACAATCAATAACACAATGAAAATTAGCATCATAACACAAAACATCAAGGATGCAAATAAGTGAACCTAGATAACTTAAAGGTAAACAACTAAACATTCTAATCTAATTAGATAATCCTAATAAAACGAAACTTAATTAAAAACAAAATCTAATAATTAACTCTAATTAAATAATTAAGTTCTAAATGAAAACTAATTAATTAATCTAAATAACAAACTTAGCTAAAAAAACTAACTAATTAATTCTAGTTAGACTAAACAATAAACTAAATTCAAATTTAATTAAAACTAATTCATTAATGTAATACTAAAAACTAAATCAATGAGTTAGAACTAAAACTAAGTGAAGGGTGCCAATTGGGCTAGCCAGAATAGGAACAAAAAGGCCCACATGATGGGGCGCTCCATGTCCAGTAGGAGACGGGTCAATGGGAAATGTGGGTTGGATAGAGGTATAACCCAGTTCAGCCTAAAGCAACTAAAGAGGGTCTCTAAACCCTACTGCCTCCAACTGTTACCTTCTCTCCTAAAATACCTCCACGCGTACAAGCAAAATAAACGACCATGATAACACGAAGGCAGACCACTAAATCGTTTACCTCTTTTCACATTTGCCTCCAATTTCTCTGCTGTGATTCTCTCTTCTTCCCTCTTGATTGCTTATTTCTTCCTTCGAGATCCTCTTCTCGTCCTTTGACTTTTTTTGCGGGCACCCTTTTCTCCTCTGTTTCGCTAATCTTCTCGATTTCATTCTGTTTCCGTTTACGGTGATGATGGAGATGCCTCAACGGTCGGTTTATGGGGGCCGGCGATGGCCATGGCAGTCGCGAGTTGTTCTGGTGATGGTGATGTATTGGAAACAGACGGAAGAGGGGAAGTGGTGATTTGAAAATTACGGTTTGTGAGTGGTGTCAAGGACGGGTGAAGGTATAAAGTGGAGGAACTCGAACGTGATCAACACAAATAGGGTGGAGGTTCCCAATGCATTTCGGTTGTTGTTGTTATAGAAGTGGAGCTTGGTAAGGTTTTGGTAACGTCGGCGGAAAGGCGGAATGGCGAGCGACGTTACGGATTCATCATTGATCTCTCACCTCCGTCTCTGATTTACTCAGGTTCGTGACTTTCGTTTGGTTCCACTCATCTTCTTCTTCTATTTCTGCGCTTGATTAGTTTGCGATTAGAGAAGGGCGGCTCGGATCAAGTAGGTTTGTTTTAGGTGTTTGGATGTGAGCGGGTGGTCGCCATTGTGGTTGTGTTCGTTATTATTGTTGTTGTAGTTTGGAGTCTTGTAGTGGCGATGCAGTGGTGTTGTTATGAATTAGTGGTGCGCGGTTGTGTTCTGTTGGAAATGGTGCTGGTCGTCTGTTACTGGCAGTTACGGTTGCGAAGCTCACGAAGAAGGTGTTGTGTTGCTGTTGACGAGCAGCCCGTGATGTTGTTGAACATGGGGCGAATCGAGTTGTGGTGGGGAAGGACTAGAAATTTTCTCATAAAAATGAGGTATGTGCTTTTCAAAATTTCGCTTTTTTCGTATGTTCTGTGCTGCGATAATTGGCCTTTGAATGGTATGAAAACGAGATGATGAAGTTTGAAGGTTTTGTGTGAAAGAGGGTGTAGGAGCGTGTCACTTTTACGGTTGGAGTTTTTTGTGTTACTGTGGGAGAAGGAAGTAATATATCAGGGTGAGAGGTTATGCTAGTGTGGAGGGCATTGTTTTAATTTCCCCGAGTCTCTCCCCCCTTCATCTCTGCGTGAAACTCCCTCTTATATGATCTTTCTTCTTTTCAATTTGAAAATTATATGACCGTTGTATGTTGTATCAGGTTGCAGAGGGTCGTACAACAGGTTTACGTTGGGAGCAGGCTGGTGTGGGCAAGGCGTACGGATGAGCAGGGATATGGTGTGAAAAAGCTAGTGCAAAGTTGAAGCAGCTTCTCGCATCACTTGTGTTTTGGCCGAGTTGCTTCTTTGTATTTAGAACAAAAAACAAACTATGGGCTTTGTAAAAAAAGAGAGAATGGGCCCATGATGGACATTGGCTTCTAGAAAAACAAATTAGTTTTTATTTGTTTTAAAATTCTGAATAATATAACTAAACATAATTAATTTAAAATTAAAAATTAAAATTAAACTAATTATATTAAAGTAAAAGTAAGTTGGAATTAAAATTAAATAAATCTAAAATGATGAAGTTAATCCAATTACATTAAACTAGAATAAAAGTGATAGCTAAAGTAAACTAAATTTTGAATTGAAAATGATAATTGAAAATTAACTATATTAAAATTAAAATAGACCAAATCAACAGTTAAAACTCAATCAATTCTCAAAATGAGAAAAAACTAAAATGAAATGACAAACTTGGTTAAAAACATGATTAAATACTTAAAAACTAAGAAAATGCACGAATGGCCGATCGAAAATGATATAATGGTGATCAGACGAATCTGAGGGTAAAATTTGGGGTGCAACACAAGGTATATCCTTTGATTCCAATCCTTGAAACCGGGCCAGGGATTGGACACCTCATCGGAAAATAAATCCGAGCTCAGCAATACCACAGCATTAAACCAAGGAAACAAACCACAATCCAAATGAAAACCACCAAGGCACAAATATCTGAATCAAGCATTCTATTATCAAGATGGAAGAATTCATACAAAGTCAATTGTAACCAACGGTGATTCCATCAACAATCCTGATGGTAACCACAAAAAAAACAGATACACAACAACTACAATTCTGCCCCAAACAGACTAGCCTCAACTTCTTCCAGAAGATTCAAGGTGTCAGGATGTGCCGGTCGCGTGATCAGCCCTTTGATTAACCTGTTTCTCTTCGCAATCTCTTGGTTCAGTGTTGCAATCTGCTCTTCAGCGCTGCTACCTTCATGTCTCACCTTCTTGATTCCAGCTTGTAATTTGAGCTCTTCAATCTCTTTTTGGGACTCTTTCCACTTGTTGAAGAAATGCTTTCCTTTTTCTTTCGCCTTTTGCAGGTCTTTGTTTAATTCCTCGTTTTCGACTTGGACCTCACTCCACATCTCTTTATAGACATCAAGTTCGGTTTCAGCCTTAGCCAAAAGCTTCTTAGTTGTCCTGGTGGTTTTGCTGGATGTCTCTGCTGCCATGCTAATCTTCTTGAAATGCTGAATTCTGCTATCCAGATCATTTTCTGCCTTCCTCAAACGCTCAGTCGACTTCCTGATTTGCTACTTCAGCTCTAAGTTGTCCTGCGAAACTCCTTGCAACTGACTACTCATACTAGAATTCTCTGCTCTCAATTCGTGCACCAACTTCTGTTGCTTGTTGAACTCTTCAATAGGCACAGTAAGTCTTTCCTCCACACTTTCTGGGTACAACATAGGTGCTCGATCAAAAGGAAAGTAGCACTCCTCAACTCTCTATTTTATCCAATCTACATAGGGAAGGAAAACCTGATTGTTAGGTTTGCCCAGAACGGCCTTGCCTTTCTTCAGTATACTACCCCAAGCTTCAGAAGCTCTCTGCGCCACCTCCAAACCCTCAGATGAGTGAAAATACAGTGATTCTTCCACATCTCTCTTAACAGGCGGACCTACCAGAGCATAACCAAACTGTCTGACGGCCAAGTAAAGGTTATAGTTAATTCCTCCCTTCCTCCCTATCAAAGGAACATTAGGGTACTTACCACAACTGTGAATGATATCCTTGCCAAGCAATCCTTGATTTATCCACACGATGTTTTTACTGACCAATCCCATCAGGCGCTGACTCCACTCTAGAGAATCCTTAGAATCAACAAAAGCACCAGACTGAGGTAGACGACTTGCGAACCCTTTATAAAACAATGGAGCGCAACAATGAACCATCCTTCCTCTCTTCTTTTCATTCCTGTTGTATAAGGCATAATGGAGAACGCCCAACAGGGTCGGCACAGGATTCCTCATCATGAATATCCCGATAGCATCCTCATCCACAAAATCAGGCTCATTGGGGAACAACACAATACCATAAACACAAAGAGCTAACAGTGCGTTGAAAACATCCCATTCTTTATCTTCTGCTGCCTTCAGAGCCTTCTTCGTTAGATACCCCAACTTGAAACCACAGATCTTTCATTTGTTAGAAATGTTGGCTTCTATCTCTGACTTGCTCAAATAAAGGGCACCGGCCAATTTCCCACAATCCAGATCTCCTTTTGAACCAAAGAAGGGAGGAAATTCCTTGATAGAAATCCCTAGCATGTTAGAATATTCCTCCAAGGTAGGCACTAACAAATAATCCGGGAACAAAAAACATCTCATCGGAGGGTCATAGAACTGCATCAAAGTATGAAGACCCCGAAACTCATAATCATCGATGTTGCGAACAAAAGACAGAATCCACCCATACTTCTCTGCGAAAGCGTTCAATACTTCAGGACTTGCCATTCCCTTCAGGAAGGTGAGAGGACCTATTGCTGGCTTGAGAAACTTGTGGATAATAATATCCTTCTTACCTCTTGGGACATCCATCCCTAATACTGCCCTCTGACTGGAATAACAGATTCGGATACAACCTGGAAATGCAAAAATATGAATGTCAGAAAAAAGATGAAATGCAATGCAAAGCATGGGATCAAGGCATCAAGCATCTGTGCTGAACTGGTTGGACAATCTTGAGGCTCTGTACAAACTCTTGAGTCAAACTAGGATAATAGAATAACCACACTGATACAGTTGTAGAGACAAGAAATCCAAAAATACCGGGTAGGTAGAAGGTCACGGTTACCTGCAAGCCTGTAAACAACCCGCCCCTCTCACATGTGGGTACTAAGATCCTTAGTATCCCGGGCTCTCAGGTCGAGAAATTATGATACGTTCACCAATTCTGGTTTGGCATCATCACCAATCGAGGAGGCCTCAACTGATTCACAAAACGAAAGATCCTCAGCTTCGGAGGTTTGAGAAGCAATATCACATTCAGGCCGAAGAATACAATGCTACCGCCAATCAAAGAGGTCGTCAGCTGATTCACCTCAAGAGGAAAACCTATAGAAAGTTCCCAGCATTGGGTCCTCGGGTCGAGAATGTGCAATGGGTTTGCCACAGAACGTGGTCTGCCACTGTCACAGGCCGGGAGGAGTGCCGCAACTGAGTCCTCGGGAATGGTCTCCAGAGTCGACAATCCCTCAAGAGAATACCTATTGGCTTGTACCAACGCACAGTAGCAGATAGCTCCTGATAGAACCTCGTCTGGTTGTGGGTCTCATGAACAACAATACATGGCCACCCCCATGCAAGCGTCACGACTATCCACTCTAAAACATGTGTTTGTGCTCAAGCCTGGGTAGTGGGCTTATCTCTCAGAACATCCCAACCCGCCAAACAGAAAACCAGCCAACACAGCACATTAATATCCAGTATGACAGTAATAAAATGAAATGAGATGCAGTAAAAGCTATAAATACAGTAAAATGAATAAAACAGCAATACAGTAATGTACAATAAAACAAAGCACCACAAAACACCCAATGAAATAAAACAGACAAGCGCTAGGATTGACTCGCCAAAGGGGATGGACCAGCAAGAGGTCAACCTCTCCCCAGTGGAGTCGCCAGCTGTCGCTCCCGAAAGATTCGCATCCAACGGTACAAACGCGAGAGTGGCACAGAAAAACACAGAGTCGCCAGCAATGTGTATTTATCCCAAGAGAGGGAAAGGAAACACTGCATAAACCTGAGGGAAGGGAAAGAACATGGTCTCACGAATAGGAGAAACGGGTACGGGAGTCGGTTACGTGAAGGGAAGGTGTTAGCACCCAACACGTCTATCGTACTCGATGGGATCCACGCTTGTTGTCTGCATCAAAGGGGTGTCATCGTCTGGAGCTCCACTGCTACTGGACTGGAGAAGGAACGAGAACGGAAAGAACGGAGAAACGAAGAAGAAAAGAGAAAAAGAAGTGACTCGATAGGACGGTATCGTTGTCCTAGGCCTACATACTCCCTCAGTGCAATGGGAAAGTCAGAGTCAACGTAGTTCGGACGGGAACTGTGGGGGAAGGTTGCTCGCCAAGACAATCGCTGTCTTGTGCCTACATATCCTCAATCGGACGAGAGAGAGGAATCAAAGCTGATGTAGTTCGTGGGTACGGCCACGGATGGGTAAGTGTTTTTTACGTGAGCGACGAGCTCTTTTCTGAAAAAAAAAAAGAAGTTTGAAACCCAACAATCCCGAAGGATAAAAAGATTTGAATTTGTTTGGTTTTTTTTAGACAGAAGTGTTTTTTAAGTTGTTTCGTAACTGGCATTGAACCCAAGTCTTAAATATAGGAACGAATACTTCGCGCATCGTCCCCAACAGGACGTACACTAGGTATCCTAGAAGAATGAGAGGAAGCCCTCACTCCCCACTTCCCACATAGAAGGCTCAAGTGCAATACACGTTAACTTTTATTACGTGCTTTGAAGAAGTTTTGAGATGAGAAGAGAGACGACACAAAGGAAACTCTAAAGGGAAACTAAGAGTCCTAGTGTTATCATGCATGGATATCCTATGGTTAGTGAGGTTTAGGAGAGACGACTACCTGAAGCCTAATGCTAATCCTACTCCAAGCTTAATCAAAAATTAAGTTGGACTAGGTAGCTCTAAAGGGAGAGAATCCAAGACTTAATCAAGTCTTGAGACTCATGGGATGAAAAAGAGTGAAAGAGAGGGGAGGAGCATCCTAAATGCTAAAGCAAACACAAGTATGAAAGCTTAAAAGAGAAAGGAGAAGCTAGAATGTGGATAACCATCCACATCCCATTCACTTACCATTAGCCTCTACTTGGTTAGCAAAAACAAACATAAGTAACAATAATACAAATGAAACCCTAACAAGGTACAACCCAAAGAGAAATGGTTACAAACCAAATGAAACTCATCCAAGTCAGAATGTAAACCTTAGAGGTGACTCATAATGTTTACCAAATAAACTCAAGGAAAGAGAATGCAAACAAGTGGCAAAACATCCAAGAAGATCATTAAAGAAGGAGTAGAAGAAGAATGAGTGGATATGCAAGGTGATCATGCAAGAATGCTTCAAATAAAATCCAAGTCAGAATGTGGATGACCTAAACATGTGCCTAAACATGTTATACAAGTGTAACATAAGGCATACAAGAAAGTATCCAAGCATTAAGAACCATTAGAAGAAGGAGAAGGAAGCATGTAAATGAAACATGTTAAAGGATGCAACATGAAACATGAATAACATATGACATGAATACAAAGCTTCAAGGTTAGAAACAAACATCAAATGAGATACAAAGAAGTGATATGGCATGGCATACACAAACCAAACACAAACCAAGAAGAGGCATAGATGAGAAGAAGTGAAAAGATAAGTCAAAAGAGGCATGTAAATCAAACATTGAACATGTGCACAAAATATGCAACAACCTCATACCAATGACCTATAATTGTAATCAAATGACTTATAATGATTCAAACATGGTTCATGAAGTCGAAGGAACAATCCCAAACAATGGCACAAGTGCCTTCTCAAACAAGTAATCAAACATGATCAAAGATGTGCCTAAGAGAAGACCTCACACAAAGAGCAATCAAACAATTAGCAAATCAACTTCATAAATTACTAAATTAATTCTCAAAACACCTCAACCAGAAATAAACACCATGTTAAAAATTCATGCAAAATTTCACAAGATAAGGTCTTCAATCAATCATGCAAAGTCACATAGGAATTATGAACTAATGTGCAAAAGAAAGGGACTAAAATGCAATACGAACAGAATTTAAAAATATGAGAAAAATATTTTTATGCACTTCAACATGTTAATGAAACAATGCAAAAAGAATGAACTCAAAATGTTTTATAGATGAAGAGAAATAAAATCAGTAAGTTGAAGTGTGCATATATGAAACAATTCACAAAGAAAATAATCACATAATTAATTCAGACATCAAAAATAAAATAAAAAGGAAAATAAAATTTGAAAATTTTTTATAAAACCCTAAACATGCTTCATGAAATTTTTTATGATTTTTGGATGCATTAAACTATTTTAAAAATTAAAATGCAAAACAAATGCAAAGAAAATAAAATAAAATGAAAAGGAATTCAGGGGGGTGTCAACAGCAACAAATCCACGTTGGAAATGAGAATGGATCCAAGCAGGGGGTGGGAATAGCAAGAATGCCAAGCCCAATCCAAATACAAATCAGCGAAGTCAATGAAGGGACTACCATGGATTTCAGTCAACCTTGGAGACTCATACCAACCATCTGATCAATCTAAGGGCACACGAGCAATCAACCACACTAACAGCATACATGATTAATGGCTTAGATCTACGCACATGATAAGAAAGCATAGGGATTCACACAAACAACATGATCTGAACTCAAATGCAGACACGTGAGAGGCACGAGGCAATTTTAATGGGTTGGCAGGAGATGGTTCATCATATCAATCGTACGCACCAAATTAAGTCATCAAAACACAATGTTAATTCAGATCAAAGGCCAGGAAATGATGAACATAGTAATAAACATGGTCTAACACACACATATGTTAAAATCAAATCCAATCAGAATCAAATAAATAAATGAGGTGGCACAACAATAACCCTTGGATCCAAACACGAACGGTGGAGATTTCATCCTCCACCTCCAAAACCTCATTTCACCTGCAATTAAAACCAGACGCCGGAGCTAGGGCTCCGGTCGTCTTCTCCTACGACTCCCACGGTGGAGCTTCATACAAGTGTCTAGAAAACAAGCATGAATACATCATTTCAACCATATTTTCACAAGGAACTCAAATATCAAATCCATTTCATCAGATAACAAACACACATTGAGAATCGAATGAAAACATCTTTAGATCTAAAACTTTAAATCCACATTACGAACATGTTACACGTCCAAAATCAATTTTAAACACACCAGCGCACTCAGTGAACCTCATAGATCATAATGCATACAACAAAATCAAGTTCTATAATGGTGAGAATCACACTAACTTGAAAGTTGCAGAACTCGAAATACACCAAGAACTCCTTCCAAAAGCTGCAGATCTTCATCTTTTGAGCTCTATTTGCAAAATAAATTCAAATAGAGGCTTGAAATGGACTAGATCTACGATTTTGAACTTGAACCCTCTTGAAACCAACTTGATGAAAACCTTGCTCTCAACTCAAAACAATGGTTGATTCTTGTTCTACTCTCTTCGCTGATCCAGAATATGAAAGAATTTCTCAAAAAGCTCTCAAGATGAGAGAGAATCGAAGAGGAAAAGATTTGAGCAAAAATGTGGAAACTTAGCAAATGAGAATGCATGACCTAATTTTGGAGGCATGAGTTAGCTTATATACTCTTGGTTATTCCCCTGATTATGATTAGCAGTGATTAAATCCTTGATTAGTGAGATTGGAGTGGTTTTGCAATTTTGCACTTTGAGTCACCACCACTAATCCACATGTGCAAAGTCCCCAAAATAAGCATGATCCACTCACATTTCCTCTGCTGATCACAAATGAATTGTACTTGGGCCTTGCACTTGCTTGGTTTGTGAGTTTTTGATCCCTTTGCAAATTTGTACAATGTGAAATAAGTGAGAAATATAGCATGGAATGAATTGATTCAAAAGCCAAAAATAGTCCTCATGAGGTGTACTTTGATGTTGCAATGTGACATGAAGCAATAGAAGTGATTACAAGTCCATTTGTGCCAAAATGTAAAAGGTGGAAAAAGTGGTATATGGAAAACCTCAAAATGCACCTTTCATTGTTTTGACCATAACTAGAGTTCCACAAATGATATGGAGATGTTCTAGTACTTTTTGGAACTGGGAGAGAAAGATATTCAAATTTTATGTTGGAGGGAAATTCATTTGAAGCTTCCTTGATGATGAAAAATCAGGTTGAATGTAGTGGAAAATTTGCCAAAAATGGAAAGTTCTCATTATAGGTCATTTTCCAAATTTAGTAACTTTTGCACAAACTCTTGATTCTTGATGAATGATGTGAATCTTGACAATTGAAGACCATATGAGGATGTGAGACCTTGAAAACCATGAAAAGGACCTCAAAATTCCACAGTTGACTTTCTCCTTTACATTTGACTTTTCTAGGTACACAAGCAACTGATCCACTGAACATTCTTCACCATAAACCATCAACCAAACCCTCACCCATGAACACTTGTGAGCATATGGAATGCCATAAGAACATGCTTGAATCCACAAAGCCCTCCAAGAAGTCCTTTGGGTCAAAACCCTAATTGGTCCCTCTGATTAGGAGAGAAAGATTCACTTGAGAACCTTTGCCAATCTTGATCTTATGAAGATATGATGAACTCCTCCAACCACCTTGAGGCTTGAGACTTGAGAATATGGGCCAAGTACCTTGATCCCATACTAAGAACCATGCTATGCACAAATGCTAATGCAAGAAATGCAAATAAACATAAACCAGTTATCTAAAAACAAGAGGCAAATTTTGTGGTGTTACACCCAGCGAGGAAGGCTTCGTATTCCGCCTGGTTATTCGAAGTTGGGAAAGACAGTGTGAGTGATACCTTGATGATAGTCCCTTCGTTGCTCTCCAGTATAATGCCTGCGCCGCTACCTGCCGAGCTTGAGGCACCGTCGACGAAGATGGTCCACTTGCGTGTCTCGCTCGCGGGGGAGTCCGCGAATGTAATCTCCGCGACGAAATCGGCCAGAGCTTGGGCGTTAAGGGCTTTTCTGCCTTTGTACCGGATGTCAAATTTGGACAGTTCTAGCGACCATTTAAGCATTCTTCTGGCCATATCCGGTCGTCCAAGCAGCTGCTTTATGGGCTGGTCTGTTCGAACCACGATCGTGTGGGCTAGGAAGTAGTGCCTTAATCTCCTGGCAGCATTGATGAGGGCCAATGCCACCTTCTCTATCTGCTGGTATCGTAATTCTGGTCCTTGTAGCACCTTGCTCGTGAAATAAATGGGCTTCTGCCCGTCAGTTGTCTCGCGGATGAGAGCGGCGCTCACTGCTTCGGCTGCTACGGCCATGTATAGGTATAGCGTTTCGCCATTGTCTGAGCAAGAGAGAACCGGTGGATCTGAGAGTGCTCGTTTCAAATGGAGAAGGGCCTTGTCGCACTCCTCGGTCCATTCGAATGCGGCCTCTTTGCAGAGGAGCTTGAAGAATGGTAGGGCGTACTGGGCGGATTTGGCCACGAAACGAGATAGTGATGCCAGCATCCCGTTGAGGGACTGGATGGATTTTTTGGACTTTGGCGTAGGCAACTCGGAGAATGCCCGGGATTTGTCGGGATTGGCTTCGATTCCTCGTTCCGTCAAGTAGAAGCCGAGGAATTTGCCTGCCCGTATGCCGAGCGTGTACTTCTCCAGATTAAAACGCATTTTGTATTTCCTGGCCTGCTCGAAGACCTTTCGCAAGTGGGCGGTATGATCGGTTTCCTCGTGGGACTTTACGATCATGTCGTCCATGTATACTTCGAGCATGTCGCCTATTTCTCCCCGAAATACTTTATTCATCATTCTTTGGTATGTTGCTCCGGCGTTCTTCAGGCCGAAGGGCATTACGTTGTAGTAATAATTCCCTGATTCGGTCATGAAGGCCGTATATTTTTTGTCGGACATTGCCATTGGGATTTGATTGTAGCCCGAGTAGGCGTCCATGAACGATAAAAGTTTAAAACCAGCGGAATTATCAACAAGTTTATCAATATTGGGGAGGGGGTAGGCATCCTTCGAGCACGCCTTATTGAGATCGGTATAATCAACGCACATACGCCATTTTCCATTAGATTTTTTGACCAATACAATGTTGGACAGCCAAGTGGTGTACTTGGCTTCCGAAATAAATTTGGCCTCGAGGAGGTCCTTTATAGCTTTTTCAGCAGCCTCCGCTTTCTCTGGAGACTGCTTTTTCCTACGTTGCGCTACGGCCTTAATGGCCGGGTCAATGGTCAGCTGGTGACATACAATGGACGGGTCTAAACCAGGCATCTCTGCGGCGCTCCAAGCGAAGAGGTCAGCATTCTCCCGGAGGCATGCTTTGAGCTGCTTCCTTGCGATGTCAGGTAGGTCTGCTCTGATCTTCACTCCCCGTTGGGGATATTCGCCGAACAGAACTATCTCGAAGTCGCCATCCGAGATTGGGCGCATCGGATGGGAGCTGCTGCTGGATGCTGTAGACGGGCCGACCGATGCTGCTCGTTCTTCCTGATGGTCCTCGGGGAAGCGGCTGTCAAGGTCGATAGAGTCGACCTGGGGCAGAGGCTTGGCTTCCTCGGAGCTGCTTGGCAGTGCGGGCTTGCTTGACACCTTTGGCTTGGGCGCGATGGTGTTGAGTCCCTTTGTGGCTGCTTCGAAACACCGTCGGGCAGCTTCTATATCACTGTGGAGGGTGGCAACCTTCCCTTTCGAAGTGTAGTACTTCATCTTCAGGTGGACAGTTGAGGGCACTGCTACCAACTCGGCCAGAGTTGGCCTTCCGAAAATGCATTGGTAAAGCGACGGGCAGTCGATTACCAAGAACTGCACCTTGATGGATCTGGCTATCTCAGTTGCGCCGAATGTCACGATCAACTCCACGTAACCCCACGGCTTTGTCACAGACCCGTTGAATCCCTGCAAGTCAGATCCCACGTAGGGAGTGAGGTGAGATTCGTCCAGCTGAAGTGTTGAGAACAGCTGGGAGTACATGATGTCGACCGAGCTGCCCTGGTCGTAAAGTATTCTGCGGACGTCGAAGAGGTATGCTGGAGTTCGGGGACCCGCCAAGGAGTTCCTCCTTGTAAAACGAGATTAGGACGGAGCCCTTCTGGGACTGATCAAAGGTCGTCACTTTGTTGCAGCTGGTGTTGATCAGGTGGTCGAACTTCCGCTTCACGGAGCCCACAATGACTTTGTTAAATCCCCCGCCAGAAATGACCATGGCAGACGGGAAAGTCTCCCACGGGCTGTGGGCCGCGAAATAAGCAGGGGCGTTGAGCCCGTCTGGGACGTAGAAGTCCTCTGGCCGAGACACAGACATCGCTACCTGTACGTTGGGGTCATCAGAGGAAGGCACCTCTTCCTCGACCTTCTTGGACTCCTGGGCGTCTTACCGAGGGGTGTCCTTCTTCTTTGTGAACTGTTTCAGGTGCCCGTCTCTGATCAGTATCTCTATGGCATCCTTCAGGTGGATGCAGTCCTCTATAGTATGGCTGTGACTTTTGTGGAAGCAGCAGTACTTCGACTTATCCACGTTTGGTCTGTTCGGCAGCTGTTTGGGGAAACGGACCCCGGCTTGTTTGAACTCCGAATTGGCACATTCAAACAGAATCTTTTCCCTGGAAACGGTCATGGGAGTGTAGTTGTGGAAGCGCCCGGAGGGTCCCTTGCTGTCGCGGGAGTCCCTCAGACGGTCTTCGTGTCTTCGTTCACCCCGACGAGATGTCGAGGCTTCCTCTCCTTTGGCGGCCCTGGCATTCTCCTGGCGGCGAGATGCCCGGACGTTATAGGCCGCAATCTTCTCCTCGTACTGGATATGAGTTTGGGCTTTGAGGAGGAGGGCGTCTAAATTCCTCGGTGGGACGAGGCCGATGGCTTTAGCGAAATCGGAGTCCGGGAGGACCCCTTGTTCGAGCAGGAACTTCTTCATTTTGTCCGTCGTCAGGACCTGCACTGCTTCCTTGTTGAACCTCCCGATGTATGCTCAGAGAGGTTCGTCTTTCCTCTGGATTATGGCTCCGAGGGAGGCCTCAGTTTTGGGGTGGCGGCGAGATGCTGTGAAGTGCCGCGAGAACATCCTGCCGAGCTGTTTCCACGAGATAATGGACTCCTCGGGCAGTTGTTTATACCATGTCATTGCTCTTTTCCGAAGCATGGTCGGGAACAGTCTGCATTTGATGGCGCCCCGTACGCCGCGGTAGTCTAAGAGGGCATCGATATTCTCGATGTGCTCGTCTGGGTCAGTGGTCCCGTCGTATGTGCCAAGTGACGGGGGTTTCTCCAAGCCTTTCGGGAGGCGGGTGGCCAGGATCTCCTAGGACAATGGGCCGCGAGGCTCGTCGTCGTCGCTGGAACTGGTGTATGTTGGTGATCGGACGGGCTGCTCGCGTCGGCGGTTCCTTCGTGGAGGAGGTGAGCGGTCCCTTCGAGGAGAAGGGGAGCGGTTCCTTCGCGGGGAAGGTGAGCGTGTCTGTCTTTTGGACTTGATCGGATATTCCTCATTCCTTCGAGTCCTTTTGTGGTCATGAACGTGCTGGTCACGCAGGGAGATCTGGTCGCGCTTTCTGGCTATGCGAGGATCTTGCTCATGGCGCAGTCTTCGGTCGATTTCTCTCTAGGGCTGCGGGCTTCTTGATCATCTCTGATTTCTTCGCGTAGGAGGGGATCTTGGACGGCGAGACTCTTCCAGTGCCCCGATCCTCTCGTTCTGCTGCAGGATCAGGGTGTTGGTTTTGTTGAGGGCCTCCAGGAGGGCTGCCACGACCGGGTCGGCGCTGGGCGGAACAGGAACGGGCTGGAGGTCGAGAGACGGTTGATCGTTGTTGCGATCAGCAGGAGTTGGGGAAGGAGAAGCGGTGGCTCCATCCCTAAGGAAACGGGCATCTCGGAGAAGAGATGATTGGCCGTCAACGTCAGTTTTGTTGACGGGGAGAATGGTGGAATGAAGAGCATCCTAGGTGCGATCTTGGGAGGCCATAATCGTGATGATGTTAGAAAGTTGTTTTTATCTTCAGTTAAAGAAAGAAGGGGAGAACAAAGATTCCCACAGACAGCGCCACTGATCGTGAAGGCTGGCAGATCCTGTAGAATCAGGCCGCCAAGGGCGTCAGGGATGCTGGTCGTATGGAAAGGAGGAGGGGGTGGACCTACAAGGCACTCCGACGCTCAAGTAAGTAAAGGTCAGAGAAAAGGGGCAAGTACAAAGAGTGAATTCTTAGGTGAATATTGGATACCTGACCCTCTCAAGCGAGAGGGTTTATATAGAGCCCCCAACGCGTGGCCAACGGTCCTATTTTCGGGGCGAAATAACCATTTTCCCCGAAGAATAGGTAACTGCCCAAACTAGCCGTTATGTCGGGCAGGGTGCCCGAAACTAGCCGTTATGTCGGGCATAAATGCAGTTCCGGGCACCTGTCCTCTGCTGTTCGGGCAGTGAGAAAGCCGTGCGTAACGGGCATAAATTCCAGTGAGGAACGTTGCATTCCTCGCCCGGTTAGAGGGACAGAAAGGTCACTTTCGTCCCTCTGTGGACTGGACTTAGGCCATTTGGGCCGCTCTGGAGCAGAGGCGGATTGGGCCAATTTTAGCCATTGGTCCAGTCCAGAACAGTATCCTTAATGTATCTCAGTACTTTCTTTACTGCAATAAGATAACATTCTTAGGGTTTCTCCATAAATCGACTTAACAATCCGACACTTTGACAAATGTCTGGTCTTGTATTGCAAAGATACCTCAAGGATCCAATAATTTGTCTGTACAGTGTCAAACGTACAAACTCATCATCAATTACCTTCTTCAACTTTGCTCCTGTTTCTAATGGAGTTGTTGCAGCTTTACAGTCAATCATCTTGAACCTCTTCAAAGTATTTTGGGCATACTTCTTCTGGTGCAGGAACACACCTTCAGTTGTGTCCTTGAATTCCATTCCTAAAAAATATGACAAATTCCCTAGGTCAGACATTTCGAACTCTTGCATTAGCTTTGACTTAACTTTTCTTATCTCAGCTTCATTTGCACCTATAATTAGCAAATCATCAACATACAGGCATAAAATGATTCGACTATCATTGTCGACATCATTTACATAAACTCCATGGTCAGACACACACTCTGTGAACCCTGCTTCGATTAAGA
Source organism: Lathyrus tuberosus (assembly GCA_022829125.1). Classification (NCBI taxonomy): domain Eukaryota; kingdom Viridiplantae; phylum Streptophyta; class Magnoliopsida; order Fabales; family Fabaceae; genus Lathyrus; species Lathyrus tuberosus. The sequence goes on from JALAZF010000265.1 coordinate 134,443, forward strand.
AACTATCTATTCTTTTGTTCCAAGCCCTAGGGGCTTGCTTCAATCCATAGAGAGCCTTCCTTAATTTGTACACCTTCGACTCCTGCCCTTTGACTTCAAATCCTGGTGGTTGACTGACATATACTTCTTCCTCCAAAGGTCCATTCAAAACTGATGATTTTACATCCAACTGATGTATCTTCCATCCTCTATATGCTGCTGTCGAAACAATAATCCTGATTGTTTCCAACCTAGCCACTGGCGCATATACTTCGTCGAAATCAACACCAGGTTTCTGCAGAAATCCTCTTGCCACTAGTCTTGCCTTATGCTTGGCAATTTCACCATTTGGCCTTCGTTTCAGCTTGTAAACCCATTTCACATCAATAGGCTTCTTAATGGCTTTTTCGACAAGTTCCCAGGTATTGTTCTTCTCGATTGCCCTGAGTTCTTCCTTCATGGCTTCACACCAATTCGAATCATTCATGGCTTCATCCAAGTTAATTGGTTCTGCTTCAGCCATCATCATTGCTTCTTCTATTAAGTCACCATCTGCATCAATTGCATTATCTGGAAATCTCTCATATCCAGCTAACCTTGTCGACTCAGCTCTTATTCTAGTTGATCTTCTGACATTCTGCTCAGGAGGTTCTTCATTTCGACTTGTCGTGGCTTCAGTTTGTTGGTCTTCTTCAAACACCGTCGGAACTGTCTTTTCCATCTGTCGACCAGTATCCTGTCGAACTGACCCATGACTCCACTCCCATTTTTGATTTTCATCTACCAGAACATCTCGACTGATCACAAATTTATCATCTTCTGGTGAATATAGTCTAAATGCACCAGTCGAATGATAACCTATGAGCACCATGGTTTGACTTCGATCATCTAGTTTTGTTCTCAATTGCTCAGGAACATGCCTAAAGCATATTGATCCAAAAACTCTAAGATGACTTACATTTGGCTTCTCACCTGTCCAAGCTTCAAAAGGAGTCTTCTCGACTAGCTTCTTCGTTGAACATCTATTCAGAATGTATACAGCTGTGGAAGCTGCTTCAGCCCAAAATCTCTTTGGCACCTCTTTCGCCTTCAACATACTTCTCGTCATATTCAGTATACTTCTATTCTTCCTCTCAGCTATTCCATTATGTTGAGGTGTATAGGGTGCAGTAACCTCATGCTCTATACCTTCCTCTTCACAAAATCTAGCAAACTCTCGAGAGGTGTATTCACCACCACCACCAGTTCTCAGTTTCTTTAGCTTGTAGCCACTTTGCTTTTCGACAAGCAACTTAAATTCTTGAACTTTGTGAATACTTCACTCTTACTTTTGATCACATAAATCCACATAAATCCAGTGAATTCATCAATGAAAGTTAAGAAGTAACGCTTTCCACCATTCGACCTAACTTCAAAAGGTCCACATACGTCAGAGTGAACAAGTTCCAACTTTCCTTTTGACTTAATTGGCAAATCATGTTTGAATTTTTTTCTAGCCTGCTTTGCTTTGCAGGATTCTTCACACACATGATTTGGTTCCTTCACCTAAGGTAAACCATACACCATCCTCTTCTGATTCAGCATACCCAAACTCCTGAAGTTTATATGCCCATATCTAAGATGCCATAGCCAATTCTTTTCTTCTTCTGTAGTTGACGCAAAACATTCATGATTAATCATGTTAATCTGAACTTTAAAAGTCTTGTTATCAACCAATGGTGCTTTCAGTACCAACCTATCATCAGCATGATACACCTTCGTTTGATTATTCTCCAGCTTCATATTATGTCCTTTGGCAAGTAATTGACCTATACTTATCAAGTTACTTGTCATAGAAGGCACATACAACACATCAGTAATGTTGGCTTTTCTACCATCTCTTCTCATTACAGATATGTTTCCTCTTCCACTTGACGTGATCTGTCTACCATCTGCAAACTTTATCACCTTCTTAACTGATTCATCAAGCTTGGTGAACCAGTTCTTGTTACCAGTCATGTGGTTGCTGCAACCTGAATTAAGATACCACAAATTTGTTTCATCATCATTCGACTGAGTGTCTGCCATTAGTAGCACACCTTTAGAATCACTCTCTCCTGCCTGTGCATACTGCGCTTTGTCACTTTCTTTTGCTTGTGCTTCCTTCTTCTTTCGACATTCTCGAGTATAATGACCAAAACTTTGACAATTGTAACACTGCACGTCTTTCATATCAACTTTCTTCCCAGAATACTTGTTGCCTATGACTTTCTTTGAATCATCATGATTCTTTGAACTCTTGCTTGACTTCTCATCACTAGCAAGATTCCTTCCCTGCTTCGCCTTCCCAGATTTCTTGGTGAATTTTACTTGTAGTGCTTGGTCCGATACCTTTTCTCTTTCTGAACTTCTTTGCTTCAATCTCATCTCATGAGCTTCCAAAGAAGCCTGTAGCTCTCCAATCTTCATCTCAGCAAGATTCTTGGACTCTTTAATGGACACTACAATGTAATCAAAATTTGCAGTCAGAGATCTTAGTACCTTCTCAATCTTCTGCAAATCTGTGATTGTTTCTCCACAAGACTTCATCTGGTTCGTCAGCATCACCAATCTTGAAAAGAATTCTGAAATTGATTCATCTTCCTTCATTTGAATCATTTCGTATTGCTTTCTTAAGGTTTTCAACTTCACCCTCTTCAGTTTCTCATCACCTCCATACAAGTTCTTTAACTTGTCCCACGCTCCTTTTGCAGATTCCTCTTCAATAATTTTCTCAAACACATTCGGATCCACATACTGGTGAATCAAGAACAACGCTTTACCATCTTTCTTCCTTTGATCCTTGTACGCAGCTTTCTGTTCCTCAGTAGCATTTGCCCCCAATTCCGTTACACCATCATTCACGATTTCAACCACATCTTGAAATCTGAAGATAACCCTCATCTGCGCCACCCACCGTTGGTAGTTTTCCCCTTTGAAAACCAGTAGATTCGCTGGGAATTATGTGGACGTTGTTGTTCCGTTTGCCATTAGATTCTTTCTGAATCGCAACCGGGCTCGTTGATACTAATTGTTGGAACTGGGTTCCAAGAAAGATGAATGTTTGAGAGAAAGAAGAAGAAGAAGAAGAAGGAGAGAAAGAGAGAAAAGAGATTAGGGTTTGGAAGCTTTGTAAAATTTTATTATGAAGCTGTTATCTGTTACAAATTACAATGCCCTTTATATAGGCTATCAAAGCCCAGGCCCAAAACAATCAATTTGACACAAACTAGCAATTCGACTGAACTCCTTATCAGCTATATTCGACTCTGTCGAATACATCTGACGTACACAACACTACAACTATTCGACTGACTATATACAACTTCGACCAAAATCTATAAAACCCTTCGACTTCGACAAACTAACATGAATTACTTCTAACAGGCATATACTCATCAACAGTTATTCTTCTTTGGACAATACACTTTCAGAGTTAATAGTCTGCTATATTTCTTTAGCCTTGAGCAATGGTGGTAGTCCACTTGATAGCAAAGGAAATAAACCTGCAAAGCATATATACGCAAGAATTCATTTTCATTAAGCATAGTTGAAGCATCATCATACGCAGGAGTTGGATTCTTAGGCCCAAGCTGAGTAATAAGTTCAACATTCTCCGTTCTCGTTTCACTTATCGCCTTCAATCCATAATCAGTCCCATAAAACAAACCAACTAAAGCATTCTTCACATTTTCAATTAGTGATTCATGGTCTAACGATTTTGGTGGCATTTGTCAGGCAGAATTTCTTGCAGACATCACAATGGATTTGGTCTCATGCTTTTTATGAGAAGAAACACTCTAAGAAAGAAAAAATAAGTATTTTGCACAATGTTGTATATGTATGTAATAACAAAACTATGAATCTTATTTTTGTCTGATGGATTATCCTTGTGCATTGAAAAGTGAATGTAAAGTTTCCTATACTGCAAAGGTTTGTTTTGTAATGCACGCATAGCTATTGAAGCAGCACGGATGTTATAATATAATATCATTACAAATCCCACGCAGTATAAGGTTCTAATATCACCACATTGCTCGAAAGAATTCTCAGCTCATTTATCCTTCCAATTATTGTTAACTTTTTGAATAAGCAATCCATTAAGGCGATTTATAATTTCTGCGCTACCTCCTCTTCTTGTTAACCCAACCCTTCACGACCCCTGACCATTCTACCAAGTAGATACTGGTTGAGCTCTTCTTTATCTTTGGCTTAAATTCCTGGCTTTAGGGCTTAGGGGCCTCGGTAGGGAGGTGTCGTCATCTGGGTTTTACTGGGTAGTTGGTTGGCGTGTGTTGCCTTTCAGGTTTGGGATTCAACATTGCTCTTTTCTTGATTTCTGGAATATCTAGAACACATACCCTATCCCAAAACCTCATCACACCATTCTCATCAATCCGGAATTCTCCTCCATTAAAAAAAAATATGAAATTTTTGTTTTCCTAGAGAGAGACTCTCTGACTTCTCTCTAGAGAACTGTTCATCTTCTACAACCATTATCTCGTTTCTTTAGATCTGTTTTTCATCATCCTAACAATGTATCAGGTCCATTAAGGCGATTTATCATTTCTGCGCTACCTCCTCTTCTTGTTAACCCAACCCTTCGCAACCCCTGACCATTGTACCAAGTAGATACTGGTTGAGCTCTTCTCTATCTTTGGCTTAAATTCCTGGCTTTAAGGCTTAGGGACCTCGGTAGGGAGGTGTCGTCATCTGGGTTTTACTGGGTAGTTGGTTGGCGTGTGTTGCCTTTCAGGTTTGGGATTCAACATTGCTGAGATTGTTCGAACAATGGCATTTCAGAAAAACATGGGTGGTAACAGAGGGACTTGGACGGAGGTGGGTAAGAAGAAGAAGCCCACAGGTCGGAATAACTCACTTGGTAGAATGTCGATATGGAAGAGCAACAAAGGTAAAGTTACTGATTTGGATCTACAAGAATCTTCTTCATTTTTCTTTACTCGGTTTCCAGATTCGTATGAAGCGAAACAGATGTATGAAGTCTTTAAGGAGTTTGGTACAATATTGGAAGTGTTCATTCCGGGGAGGCTCGATATTAGGGGCAAACGATTTGGTTTCGTTAGATTCAAAAGTGTCGACGACGAACATCTTCTTGCCATTAATTTAGACAACATTGTCATTAATGGTACTAAGATTTTTGCCAACCTACCCAGATTTAGGAGAGAGTTTAAGGAGGTTGGTGATATGGGTCTGAATGATGGTAGGTCGAATGATCTGAAGAGGGTTAAAGGTTACTCAATCAGGAATGATAAAAGGAGGGGTTTAGATGATAAGTTAACTTTTGCTCAGGCTGCTAGAAGGCACCGTGGTTGGAATGTTGATAATAAGAAAACAAATCAGGTGTTACTCGGAGATAAACCTAACTTCGCTCACCTGTGTTTCAAAGTTAGTGAGGAAGAACTTGAAAGGTTTGAATAGGCATTTACAGGGGTTCTGGAGATCCCTGGATCGGCGTTGGAAGTGTCAGAAGCATTTCAAATGGAAGGCTTTTTCAACATTAAGGTCACTCCAATGGGATCTAACATTTGCCTTTTAGAGGAAGATAACCCAGGAGACATCAGAAAATTGACATCAGAAGAATCTAGCTGGATATCTAAATGGTTTTCAGATATCCATCCCTGGTCTCCAAGTGATGTTGATCAAGAGAGACTAACCTGGGTCAAGATCTTTGAGTTACCGTGTCACGTTTGGGGGGAGAAATTTTTCAAATATTTAGCTGCTACTACCGGAGCGTTCGTAAACATGGACGAGGCTACAAGGAGACACACGAGATTTGATTATGCTAGAATTTTGATATGGACTAAGTGTGCTATGAACCTTAACGAAGTAGTTAATGTTGAAGTCAATGACAGGGCATATAGAATAAAGATAGTTGAAGATTCATTTGGGCCTTACTTAAGAGATCAAGGCTTGAGTAGAGGTTCTTGTTTCGAAGAGGATAGTTCTGAAGTTGTGGAATCTGAGTCAGATCAAGAGGATGGAGGGCAATTTTGGGTTAATCAATCGAAGGTGCCTAGTACTCAGTCGAAGTGTTCAGGTTCCTCTTCTCATGAGGTGGTGGTGAGTGATCCTGGGTTCCCTGGGCTGGTACGCGATTCAACAGTTGGAGAAGCTTTGGTGGAGCCTGCTCATAGGGCGGTTTCTGATGAAGGTAACCGTAATAGATCAGATATACATTTGCCTTCTAGCTCTCCAGTACATGGTAGCAGATCATGTGAAAATGTAGGCGAGGAGGTTGGTTTTTGTCATGGGGCCAGAGATGATATTATTGCAGTGTCTGGTTCTATTCCTGATCATGTTACATGTACTTTGGATAAGCATAATAGAGGTGTTGAGACGGTTCAGGGCAAAATTCCAAGTGAGAATGGTTCAGCATTGGGTGGTTTAGTCAAGTATTCATCTAATTGTCTTGAGAATACATCTAAATCAGGGTTGGGCACTTTGTATTGTGATGATAGAGGCGGTCACCCATCGAGGAAGAAGAAGAAAAAGAAAATTATTGATGATATATATCAGAGAATCAAGATACCGTTTTTCCCCTCGTATTATGCTACTCTTTTTCAAGCTGAAGGTTCCCACCCCTCATCTGTTAAGAATCAGCCTGTGCAGTTTCTTGGTAACAAGGAGAACCGTTCCCATGTACTAGTCAGTAAGGAGGTTAATTCTCTTGATAACTCTATTTCTGATTTAGGTTTTCTGCAAAGTAATCTTAGAATCAAGAAGAAATTGGAGAGTCTTTCTACTAGAGTGTGGGAGTCCATCAAAATATTAGGTATTGAAGCGGAGGAGGATGATGAAGTGTTTGAAAATATATTGAGAAACCTTAAAGAGGCAGATAGAAAATCAAGGAGTGGTAAGAAGGTGGCAGCTACTAGGTCTAAATGAACTTAGTATCTTACAATATTAGAGGTTGTGGGGGTGTTTTAAAGAGAAAGAAGATTAGAGAGACTCTTAGTAAGGCCGGTGCTGGAATTTGTTTCATTTAGGAAACAAAATGTATTAGTGTTACTGATGATTTAGTGTATAGTCTATGTGGGGATAGGAATTGGCAGTGGACAACAACTTACTCTATAGGGCAGTCTGGTGGCATGATTATTATGTGGAAGGCTGGAGTTTTGACCCCTATTTGTAGTTTCAGGGGAAAAGGATATTTAGGAATGCAGGTTCTTTGGAAAGGCAAGAAGTGCTACTTGGTTAATGTGTATTCCCCGTGTGCTATCTCAGAGAAAAGAGAGCTTTGGGCTGATTTGATCAATCTTAAAAACGAATTAGACCCAGGAGAGTGGATATTAGGTGGCGACTTTAATTCGATTAAAAGCCCAGAGGAACAGATAGGTTATACCAGTCTTAATAGAAGGCATATGCTTGAGTTTTCTGAGTTTATAAATGCTATTGGTTGTGTGGATCTGCCTGTGTGTGGTCTAAAATTCTCTTGGTTCAAACCAAAAGGAAAATTTTGCAGCCGTCTCGACAGGTTTATTGTTTCTCCTGGTGTTTTTAACGATTGGAATATGGTGACTCAAAGGATTGGAAAACGAGACATCTCTGACCATAGGCCTGTGTGGATATCTGCTAAAAATATCAACAGGGGGGCCAAACCGTTTAAGGTCATGTCGTGTTGGTTTGAACATAATGGTTTCATCCCTTTCATCAAGAAGGAGTGGGAAGAATGTAGGTTGGCTGGAAAAGCTTCTTATATTTTGGCTAGGAAGATGCAACATCTTAGAGATATACTCCGTTGGTGGAACACTAATATTTATGGTTGGGTTGATCTCAAAATCCAGAAGGAATTCGAGGCTGTTAATGAGCTTGAAGATCTGATAGTGCAGAAGAGAGGAGTTATTACAATTGAGGAGTTGATAGACAGGAATACAGCAGAAGACAATTTTTGGAAATTGATTAGGATAAAAGAAAGTATCCTTAAGCAGAAATCAAGATCGAAATGGATTGCGGACGGTGATACTAATACTAAGTTTTTTCATGCAGCTTTGATGCATCGATTAAATTTGAATACTATCAGTGCGGTTAGTGTTAATGGCAAAGTCGTGGAGGATGTGAAGAGTGTTAAAGATGCTGTCAGACATCATTTTGCTAAGAGGTTTTGTAAGGTTAACAGGTCTTTTCCTTATATTGGAGAGGGTGGTTTTAAAAGACTTTCAAGCCTTGATAGTGAGGAGCTCGAGGCTGCAGTTAATAAGTAGGAGATTAAAGATGTTGTGTTCGAATGTGCTGGGGACCGTAGCCCTGGTCCGGATGGTTTCAGCTTTGAGTTTCTTAAAAAATGTTTGGATATAGTAGGTACAAATTTTTCAAATTGTGTGTTGGAATTTTTTGAAGGTGAGCGATTACACAAGGCATTTGCATCATCTTTTGTGGTTTTGATCCCGAAAATTGAAAGCCCTAACAATCTGGAAAATTACAGGCCTATTTCTCTAGTCACATCTGTTTACAAGGTTATGACCAAAATCTTATCTAACAGGCTTAAAAAGAAGATTGGGGTTATTATCTCAAATTCTCAAACAACATTTTTAGAAGGAAGGAACATCTTAGATGGCGTGCTTGTGTTGAATGAAATTATTGAGTTGGCTAAGCGAACCAAAAAAGAGCTTCTGTTGTTAAAAGTAGATTTTGCTAAAGCCTATGACTGTGTCGACTGGAATTACCTTCGCGATGTCATGAAACTTATGGGATTTGGCAAGCAATGGATGAGGTGGATGGAGTTAGGTGTATTCAATAGTTTTTCTTCTGTCTTGGTGAATGGGAGTCCTACCTTGGACTTTCGTGTATCTAGGGGTCTAAAGCAAGGGGACCCCTTTGCTCCTCTGTTATTTTATATCGCAGCTGAGGGGCTTGCTGTCCTTATGAATAGAGCCTTGAATGGTGCTTTTTTTCTGACTTCAAAGTTAATTCAGATATATCCTTCCATCTGTTGCAGTATGCTAATGATTCTATACTAATTGGTGATGGAGCTTGGAAGAACATCACAGCTGTGAAGTCCATTCTGAAAGGATTTAATTTATCTTTAGGACTGGATATCAATTTTAATAAGAGTTCTTTATTTAGTATTGGAATGGACGAGTACAAGGTTAAGGCTGCATAATTATATCTCTCTTGTAAGGTTTCATCATTCCCGTTTTTGTTCTTAGGTATTCCTATTGGTGGAAATCACAAATTGATATCAATCTGGAAACCGATAATTGATAAAATGCGTTCTAGGCTGAGATACATGATACTCAATTAGGAGTAAAAGGCAGGGCTGCTTTTAAATTAATCTGGTTAGCTCAGGCTCCTTTCAAAGTTAAAGTGTTTGGTTGGAGAGTTTTACATAAGAGAATCCCGACGAGAGATATCCTAACACGCAGAGGTATCATTACTAATAGTCATGAAATGTCTTGTCCATTTTGCTTTTTAGAAATGGAATTTGTTGAGCACATTTTGTTCTTCTGTCATAAGTCTAGGGATGTCTGGAATTTTGGTTGTAATTGGTTGGGTATTCCTAATATTCTAGTTGGCAATATGTTGAATCATTTGTCTTGTTGGGTTAAGGGGTGTGTCGACAGGAGCGTTGTAGTTTGTATTGAGGTTGGTCTGTGGTTGTCAATTTGTTGGATTATTTGGTCATCCCGTAACAATGTTATATTTAGGGATGAATTTTGGGATCTCGACACGATTTCGAATCGTATTCTAATTTATACGTGGTGGTGGATAGGAAAGAATCACATTGGTCCTTACTTTTGTAATTATTTCACTTGGGTAAATTCCCCTAGTGATTTTTGTGGCCATTGATGTTTGAATCGGCTTTAGATGTATATGGGTTAGGATACCCCTTTGTATCCGTCATATATATAATCCATAGCTTATAAAAAAAAATGTTTGAGAAATATGTTTTCCATGTGGATGTAATCCTTCTATCTACATTTTTCTCTTGTGGTAAAATAAAATCTCGTCAGCACTTTCAATAAATGCCCTTACAAAAAAAAAAGGTTGAAGTAGTTTATTATAGCAAATTAAATCTTTCATTTCCAGAGACTTCAAGGTAGTACTAATGAGAATGTCACTCTCTTGGATAAAGATCTCCACCTGACCCCTTATTGCTCGGAGTTCAAACAAACATTTCTCTTCATTTAAAAGCACATCCATTAAGCTCAGATTAGACTGGTAGCTATACGGAAGTAAACCTTTAAGTCATCAGGAACATTTTGATTACTTTAGATAATATGCTTCAAATGATCCACTTGAATGATTTTGAACTCATCCCTTGTAACTTGTATTCTACATAAACTTGAAATGGATGACATGATGTATTTTAAAATTTGGATACTTACATTTCAAGAAATCCACATGAATCTTCAATCTAAACTTATCATGCTTAGTTCTTGATCCAGTTAACTTGAACCCTTTGAACTCGAAACATTATGAATCAAACTTCGATACCATACAGAATCTTAATCACAATGAATCCACAACTTTATCTTTTGTACAATGATTTGTACCTTGCACTTTAATCAAACAAATCTCTTATTTTAGCAATCCCTTCTTCATTTGATGACCTTGATAAAGAAATGACTTGAGAAGTTGAGAAGAATCAAAACCCTAATTCCAAGTATTCTCAGTTGAAGTAATGATGAAGCATTAATCATACGCTCTAGCATCTTGATCCTAAGGTATCCTTGATCCACAACCGGACCTTGACTTTAACGAGATATGGCCACCAATCCATCCAAGATATATTCAAAGAAATGATCTAAGGATGGCCCAAGAATACGAAAGAGTTCTAACAATGAGGCTCAGATCAAAATAGAAATCCTATGACCACTTTGAATCAAGCTCAACTGGTCATGCTCTGAAATGCTTGACTGTGAGAATAAATACCATCTACACAGGTGCAAACTTGTTAGTCATAATAAGTATGCACGTAAAATCTTACGACCTAATTCTCAGAAGATCATGGCCAAAGGTGAGATGATCTTATAGAGAGAAAACTGAGAAGGGTAGAACAAATTTGGTGTATGACAGTTGGGAGAAACGAAAATGATATAAAAGTTAGAAGTTTAAGAAAATGTGTCAACTATTATATAGTGGTAAACTGATTTTGTAATAGAAAGTTATTGGAGTCTCAAAATCAATGTTTAGAAGAATTAAACCATATAATGTTTCCTCCATTTTCCATCAAACAATTGCTTTGTCCCTGCATTGGTATTTACTCTTTAGGAACCAAGCTTATATAATAATAATCTCTTATATTGTATATTATTATTGTTGTTGTTTTTGGAATTGGATATAATAATTATTGATCAATATTTTATGTTATTATTATTATTATTATTATTATTATTATTATTGTATTTTTATGCTAATTTATTTCTTACTTTTTGAATGTAAATTTGCATTGTGCTTCGAAAGATAAAGGAACAACTCAATGCATAATCAATTTCGATAAAGAATGCTTATGGTGAGGACGACATGTCAAGTGAGCATACTTGTAACTATTGAAATGAATTTCTATTTCATCATGTCTATTAACCGTGGTCTGTGGTTATCCTTGTTTGTAAAACTCTGATATAATGGTTTGTAGTTATCCTATAATTGTGGTCTGTGGTTATTCTATAACACCACTATCATTTGACATGTCTTATGATGTAGCATGTCACATTTTCATTGTCCAAATTAATGGATAATATTTGTTGCTTCTTTAATTTTGAAATTCATGTAATTAGTAATTGGTTCTTTAGATTGGAATTAAGTGTTCTGTATAAGTCACTTATAAGTTATATGTTTGTTGACACTTTTGTTGGCATGTGATGTCTGATGCAATGTGAAGTTTCTTTGAGTTAGTGGTGGTTCATTTGAGATTTTATTGAAATGTCCAATTCTAAAAAATAATTATTGTTTCTTTGTCAAGGTTTTTTTTATTTATCTCCCTTTATAGTTTATGGAAGTTCCATCTTTCATTGGCATGCATGTCGTTGGAATTAATGTGAATAGGGTTATCATGGATAGGACTTATGTTATTATGAAAATTAGAATAATTAAACATTTGTCTCTTTCCGACTCATTGTATGTATAAATGAGCGCTAATGTTTATCTTTTAATTTGATTAGATATGTCTTGCATTTTGGGTGATTTCCTTGAAATAAAGTATTCAATTTTTCTATTTTAAAGTGAGGCAGAATCGGGTTTAGAGAGACTCATCAATGGTCTGAAAAGGAACTCCACATATTCCTCAACGGTGATGGACCATCTAAAAATTTCATTGATTTTTTCAAAAAGCTAGCTGGATTGTGAGAAAAGAGAAGCTAGATGGAATTGTGATGTTTGCAGATGATAGTAATATGCATAATATGGAGCTGTTGGAGGAGTTGGTTGGGTGGCACACCTTTGATTTGTTAAGATATAATGGGAAGAGTGCGATTTACGTTGATTACCTATCTCCTATTTTGCCAAGAAATCTTGAATGGTCCGAGTTTGTGTTTAACTCAAGGTTGCTTTGGAAGGATGTTGATGATAAACCATAATGGATCAATGATCTCACTTTTTTTTATAAGTTTATATTAAACAAAGTACTTTTTTGAATCATTCACCATGTTTCATTTTAGTGGTTGATTTGTAACTTTTATAAGTAACGACACAAGTGTGAATGTGGGGGTATTTATAAGGGTTATGATAAGTTATATAATTGTTACTTACTTGACTCATTTCATCAGCAATTCGAGGTGTGCTCTGCATGACAATAATTTGTTTACTAAATGTCCAACAGTATACAAAAATATTTGGTTGAATGAAATAGGTTGTAAATAAAGTTAAATATAATATAATTATCAAATATTTTACACCCGTGATAACTAAATTAGGGTGTAATATACTATATTTTTATGCCCTATTTAAAGAAAATAGGGTGTAAATTTGTTGACATTCATAGTAAGCATTATTTATTTTACACCAAATTTTTAACAAATGGGGTGTAAATTCGTTTGATTTAAATGCATATATGTAAAAAATTACACCAATTTATTCTAAAAAAGGGTGTAAGATATCCTCTATTTACACCCGTTTTAAACGGGTGTAAAATCATCATACATGTCTCACCCTTTGAATTTACACACTTTAATAACGAGTGTTAAATGTATAAAAAACAGGTTTAAATACCTCTTTTTGCACTAGTGCTAGGCTAAAGAGACATGATGCATGGAATTAGTGCAATGTTATTTGTATATGGACCTTAGGAGACATTGAGGACTTAATTTCGGAAAAGGGATGCGAGTTTGGAGTGGGAAGAGCTTGTAAGTCTCTTTTTGAATGTCAATCTCAAGCTTAATGTTGAAGACTCTTTTGTGTGGTGGTGTGATGCGACAAGTTTTAATGTCAAATATTCTTATGTTGATTTATTATATACTATTTATGTAGGGTTCCGTTTTGATGCTGACAATTCCTTGGCCTTGCACTCCAATGTGTCAAACAATATACAAGTTTTAAATTGGATGATGCTATTGCGTAGACTTTAAACAAGAGACAAGCATGCAAAAAGATGGGTGTTGTAACACCCCACTTTTACTTTTAATATTATTAGTATTATTTTAATATTTTTAGTATTATTTGTATATAATTAATTGAGTGTTAATATTTTTTATTAATTAAATAAATATTATAATTGATTTATTTGATTATTTGGGTGGAGTTTTATTGATAATTAGTTAATATTTAATTTAATAAAACATGTGAGAATTATTAGTTTGGGGAGAAATATGGATTTTAATTAAAATTAAGAAAATAGAGTAAAAAATGTGCTATTAGTAAGGTGGGGGTGTGGTGACAATAAGGGGATTAGGGTTATTTTCATTTATAAAAAGAAGTTAGAAGAAAATTTGTAATATGTGAAAAAATTGGAAAAAGGTAGAAACAACTTAGGAATGCGTGAGAAGAACAAAAGAGTTTCCAAAGGTGAAGTTTTCTCGCTCTGCATTTTTTAGATAAGGGGGGGGGGGGGGGGAATTATTCATATATGGGTGGTGAAACAGAGACATCGAAGTGGATCGACCATCTTGTTTCTTCCATAATTTGAGTTTCGTAAGCCCGTTTGAGGTGACGTCTGTTGCGTTATAAAGAAAACACAATAATCCTTCTTTTGAAGTGGATAAATTGGGTCTAGACGTGTTATAACAATATCAGTTATCTGGTTTTTATATCAGATGCATGGTCAAATTATAGTCATGTGTTAGTCATCTTTTTTCACATGTAACTTGAGTTTTGTAAGTCCATTTGAGGCGCGGTCAGTTGCTTTAGAAAGAGGGTTTAATGGTATTTTAAACTTGGGAGTTTCATGATTTTATCATAAGTCTATAATTTTTTGTGCTATTCTGATATAAGACATCCTGTTTTAAAGTTAATTTAAATTAAGAGAGTTGCATTTAAAGTATATAATATTTTTAGAGTTGAGCCTGAAATGTTAAGTGATGAGTTTAGACTCCTTTTGACAATGTTAGAGTTGAAGGTAAATAATAATGCGGTGTAATGAGTTGACCCTATTGATCATGAGGGTTGTATAATATTATCGTTACCTTGTTGGTGGGCTTACACAAGTAATGATATGAGTTGTAGAATATTATTGTTACCCTTTTGGTGCGTATATCTGTTGAGTAGAAATATGTTTACCTTGTTGATGAGTAATATTGAGCATGTATAAGAAATTTTTTATCTTGTCGGTGAGATTACATGAGTAACAATATGTTTACTCTATTGACGAGTATTGTTGAGAACATATGTTGATAATTTACCTTGTTGGTGAGTAATATTAAATGAAAATATAATAATATAAATATATTGAGTTGTTATTACATGTGTATGTGCATATTGTTGAATTACACCGGTAGCCTCACTACTACGGAAAACTCTTTTCCACACGGTTTTAAAAGGTATACAATCACGCGCGAGCAACCATGGTGAAGTTGTAAGTTCGCTATGTATCACCATGTGTGTGTGATTATTGTGATATACTATATAGCGTGCTATTTATCACCACAGTTATTCTAATTAACCTTTGTTAAGTAATTAAAGGTCATGGGTTCGATTTCTATTATTTGTATGATATATTATATTTGACGCGTTACATATCACCATGATCCTCAAAATCAATTGTGGTGAAATAATTTTTTTTACAATTATTTTTATATTATTTCATATATATCCCTAATTTTTTTACTTGTATTTTATACATATATTACAAACATAAATATTATTTAAATCAAAAGCCAAAAATATCATTTACATCAAAAGTCAAAAATATCATTTACATCAAACCCAAAGAAATATTATTTACATCAATCTCAAAAATATATCAAACATATATTACAAAATCATGTTTGATCACCCTTTGCCTTAAGAGAATTGAAGCAAAACGCCAAACGTTTGGGAAATGGTATAGTGTCGGTGAACCTCTCCATAAAAAAGTGCAGAAAATTGAATATCACGTGATTTGAAATAGTATCAAACTTAAACACTATTATATTATTTTAAATATTTCATCACATATATAATATATACTTGTTCCCCAGAATCAAGAATGCCAGAAGAGACAATATTTAACATGTGTTTCATAACAAAATACCCACACTATATCCCTTTGGGTTCCTCCTCATCTACAAATTTAAACATTATTTCATGAATATATAACCATACATACATATATATATATATATATATATATATATATATATATATATATATATATATATATATATATATATATATATATATATATATATATATATATATATATATATATATATATATATAAATGAATTTCACAAGTAATCTACTTACCTTACGTGAGATAAATGCGGGCTTTTTTCTAATATTGTTCAAGTAATAGTATCGCTACACAATCCTGTATATTGAAAATGATTTAAACATATTACGTGTTAAACTAATTACAAAGTCAATGAAAATATTATTAAAAGTCTCATAAACATAAACTTACCTAGAAACAATAAGTTTCATGTTAGGTTCAAGTGGGTAATGTAAGAAACACAGTGTGGTTACCATATTCGTCCTAAGAAATATGATGATCAATTGCCAAATGATCACTGAATAAGCACTAGCATATATAATTAGTATTTCATATATTTCAAGAACATAAAACATAATCAAAATAATATATATCATACATTTCAAATAAAACATTATTCTCACATACCGCATACAACTCTTCTAACAACAACAACAATAAAAGATTAAACAAATGTCTCTAATACACATCCAACAAATAACAACAACAACAACAACAACAACAAAATATTAATCAAATGTGAACACATACATTTAACAACAATAACAACAACAAAAGATTAAACAAATGTCTCTAATACACATTCAACAAACAATAACAACAACAACAACAACGACAACAAAATTTTAATCAAATTTGAACATACACATTCAACAACAGAAAAACAACACACAACAACATCAATAACAACAACAACAACAACAAAAGATTAAACAAATTTCTCTAATACACATCCAACAAATAACATCAACAACAAAATATTAATCAAATGTGATCATACACATTCAACAACAACAACCTTAAACATTCAACATCAACAACATAAACATAAACATCAACAACAATGACACTTGAAGTTACTGTAGATGCATGGGGGGGGAAAGTACGTACTAGAAACATGATGAATAAGTAAATGTGATTATGTTGTGAGATTCTTCGTCTTCCTCCTCGACAATTCTTGAGCAAAAACGATGATGTTGTTTCCGTCCTCTGATAACACGAATTTATATCATATTTTTACTTCGATTTATGTTAGTTCTTATTCCGTTTTTCGTCTCATATCCGATTTTCTCGAGATTATATAAGTGTTTTTTGCAGGTAATCATATTTCACAAGTCAAAGTATGCTAAATGTGGAAAAGAACCAAAACATGCAAGAAAAGAGCAGAAAAGAAAAGAAAAATTAAAAGAATCCATTTTTGCTGATGTCACGATCGTCATGGGAGTGCCACGACCGTGGCAGCTCCAAAGTTCACCACGACCGTCACATGTCACCACGATCGTCATGCGCTTAAGTTGCACGTTGGATGCAGAGACTCAACTACGAATTCTCAGATGAAACAGTTTCACACGATGCCATTACCTCCGAAGATTTCTAGGTCCAACATGGGATAACCGTTAGAATGAATGGCTAATTTTTCTCCAACTTCCACATGATGCTCAGCCTATAAATAGAGATACTCACGAAGAAAAAAGGGTGGCCATTCTCTGTTTCGAAGTATACCGTTGTGCTGCCAAATTACTTTCAGAAGCTTCAGTCATTCTTTTACATTGCATTTCCATTTTCCTTGTTAACCATTACCGAACAAAAGTGACAGTTTCTCACACTGAGGGACTGTTACAACTTAGCTTAGATTTCTTTGTTTCATTGCCTTCAACCTTGCATTTTATTATTTTCGAGCAAGAACCTACCGAGTTGTGGAGGGATTGTCGTTGCCATTGTTACTGAATTCCAGGTTTCCGTATTTAATTCAAGTATTGTTTATTTATTCCTTAATTATGTCTGTGTTTGTTTATTTCCTTGCTTTAGCGTTTAATTTCCAAATTATGTCTAGCTAAACCGATATTATTGGTGTATAATGAAGTAACTAAAATGAGTTAACTTTCTCTAAGCTAAAATCAATAATCAATCATTCTTCTGGCTTCGATTTCTTAATATAAAACCCAAACTTTTATTACGAGAGTAAAGAAGTAACATAGGTTAAAGTCGAGACCACGGGAGTGTGAGGCTTTACCCGGATAGCTGAAATCGGGCATTAGGTTTAAAAACAGCGGAAGCGCTTTAAAGTTAATTAGGTTTAATTATTTTTCAAAAAGTATTTTTAACCTCATATGGGCTAGCGAGAGCAGACGTATTGACTTAGAAGTATAGTCCAAAGCAAGATCCACGGGAGTGTGAGTTGAGGGCTTTTAAACTGGTTTCTCCTACAGATGAATAGGGTGATAAATCTCTACAGGCTTAGGTTTAATTAATTATACGTAGGTTACCGAATTATATACCGATAACTTATTCATAACTAGTATTCCCAAATTTTAATTTCCCTTTAATTTCCCGTTTGAACTAAAAACCCAAATTCTGATTAGCCTTAGATAAACATAGTAACAAGAGATAACGGTGTGTTCGATTTCTAGTCTCTGTGGGATCGATAATCTTTTAAAACTACGCGATACGACTGTATACTTGCAGTAACCCTCATTCGACTCACAAAGTTGCGATCAAGTTTTTGGCGCCGTTGCCGGGGACTAATTAAGTCGACATCGTAATTCCTTTGTTATGTCGTATAGACTAAGGTAAAAACCAAAATTCCGTTTCTGTTGATTGTATGCCAAGTACTCGCTCTTCTGACGAAGACCTCGTACGACCAATAGACGAACCCGAATGTCTTCTTTCTGTAAAAAGACGTATCCAAGAATACTGCTTAACTCACAATATCCCTTTTCCTTTATCAGAACCTGAATGTCAATCAGATCCTGAACTCGAATCTGAATCAGATTTTGAATCAGAACCAGACATGGATGATCCACCACAGAACCGACCTCTTAAGTATTATGCTGCCGCATCTCAACAAGAACCTCACAACAGCATTGTCGCTCCAGCTATCAACCGAAACAATTTCGAGTTGAATTCCTCGCTGTTATCTGCTGTACAACAAAGTCAATTTTTGGGAAACCCAACCAAAGATCCGAACAAGCATCTAACCAAGTTTGTGCAGTATGCAGACACAGTGAAAGCGAATGGTGTAACCGCAGACGCCATAAGACTACGTCTTTTCCCTTTCTCATTAAGAGATAGAGCTTGGGCTTGGTTGCAATCCTTGCCATCAAATTCTATTACTTCTTGGGAAGATTTGAAGAAGGTCTTTCTGGCAAGATATTTTCTGCCAAGCAAAACTACTATGCTGAGAGCCCAAATCAACAGCTTCAGACAAAAAGACAACGAGTCTTTATATGATGCGTGGGAAAGATACAAAGATATGAGGAGGATATGCCCGCATCATGGTCTCGAGGATTGGTTAATTATCCACGAGTTTTACAATGGTCTCTTGTACAACACAAGATTGACAATAGATGTTGCTGCAGGTGGTACACTCATGGATAAACCCTATGATGAAGCCCAACAACTAATCGAGAGTATGGCTCAGAATCATTACCAATGGGGAGGTGAAAGAACTCAAGTGGAGAAATCCCAACCGAAAGGAGGAATGTACGAAGTATCTAGCCTAGATGCCGTCCGTGCTAAGGTAGACGCAATAGCTCAAAAGATAGACAACTTGACCATGACACCCACAGCCACCGTAGCTGCTGTAGCGCCAAACTGCGAATTATGTGGAACAGCTGGACACGCTGCCCCTGAATGCCAAGTTTTAATAGGAGCCTCTACAGATCAAGTGAATTATCCTCAAGCAAACCCTTATGCAAATACCTACAATCCTGGTTGGAAGAATCACCCCAACTTCTCTTACAAAAACAACAATGCACTGTATGCACCTGGTCAAGTACCTGCTGCACCACCAGGTTATCAAAAGGCTGCAACAGCTGCTCCAAATGTTCCTAGGAAGTCTAACCTTGAACTGATGATAGAGAACTTCATAGCTACCCAGACTCAAACAAACAAAGAGTTCCTGAATCAAAACGTACACACCAGTGAACAGATTAAGCAGTTAGCAAACAAAGTAGACGCTTTGGCCACTCACAACAAAATGCTTGAAACTCAAATTTCCCAAGTGGCCCAACAACAAGTACCTACTGCTGCTCCTGCTGGAACATTTCCTAGACAGCCACAACCTAATCCTAAAGGGCATGCAAACGCTGTTATACTGAGAAGTGGGAAAGAATTAGATGAACCCACTGAGCCAAGACTTCAAAATCCAGCCATGTACCAAAAGTCTGCTAACGACCAAACAACTGAGAAGGAGAGTGAGCCCAAGGAAAAGGAAGATAATAACCAAGAGGATGTAGATAAAGAAAAACCTTATGTGCCTCCACCACCTTATAAGCCACCTATTCCGTACCCTCAAAGATTAAAAAATTCTAAAACTGCAGGGCAATTTAAGAAATTTGTTGAACTTCTGAAACAATTAAACATCACAATACCTTTTACAGAAGCCATCACCCATATGCCCTCATACGCTAAGTTCCTAAAATAAATCCTATCCAATAAGAAGAAGATTGAGGAAAACAAAACAGTTACGCTTACTGCTGAGTGTAGCGCAATAATCCAAAACAAAATGCCTCCTAAGCTAAAAGACCCAGGTAGTTTCTCGATACCTTGTGTAATTGGGAAATTCGTCGTAGACAAAGCTCTATGCGACTTAGGAGCCAGTATTAGTGTTATGCCCTTATCCATTTGCAAGAAGCTTGATATGGGAGAATTAAGACCAACTAAGATGTCTGTTCAATTAGCTGACTGCTCTGTTAAATACCCAGTTGGTATACTAGAGAATGTTCCAGTTCGTATAGGACAATTCTATATCCCTACTGATTTCATAATCATGGATATTACAGAAGACTCTACTACTCCTATCATATTAGGAAGGCCATTCCTAGCTACTGCTGGAGCAATTATAGATGTAAAGAGAGGCAGGCTAACTTTTGAAGTTGGTGAAGAGAAAGTTGAATTTATCTTGACACAATTCTTACAAGCTCCAGCTATAGACGACACATGTTATTTACTAGATGTCATAGACGAGTGCGTAAGAGAAATCGAGATGGAGCCGACCATATATTCAGATATACTAAAAATTCCTATACCTCCGATTTTCGAAGATGATAACTGGCGTGAACCTTATCAAGATGATAGCCTAAGCGAATGCTTAGCACTTACACCAGATCATCTACCTTGCCCAAAGAACCCAGCTCTAGAACTGAAAACATTACCCAAAAATTTAAGGTATGAATTCCTAGACGAAGCTCTCGAACGACCTGTGATAGTCAATGCAGACTTAGGATAGACCGAAACAAAGAAACTATTAGACGTCTTAAGAAAATATCCAACTGCATTAGGCTATAACATCGCTGATCTTAAAGGAATAAGCCCTTCTATTTGTATGCACCGCATTATGCTGGAGGAAGACTGTAAATCCTCTAGGGAACATCAGAGAAGGATTAACCTGATCTTGAGCACTGTAGTCAAGGACGAAGTGAAAAAACTCTTAGAAGCAGGAATCATATACCCGATATCAGACAGTCAATGGGTTAGCCCAGTACATGTCGTTCCAAAGAAGGGAGGTGTTACAGTTGTTAAGAACGAAAAGGGTGAATCTATAACAAAAAGGGTTGTAACTGGAAGTAGAATGTGCATCGACTATAGGAAGCTGAATAAAGCCACTCGTAAAGACCATTTCCCATTACCTTTCATTGACCAAATGTTGGAAAGATTGGCTAAACACTCATACTTCTGCTATTTAGACGGTTACTCAGGATTCTTTCAAATTCCTATTCATCCTGACGACCAAGAAAAGATGACCTTCACATGTCCCTATGGTACATTTGCTTATCGGCGAATGCCGTTTGGACTATGTAATGCACCTGCCATATTCCAAAGATGCATGATGTCAATCTTTGCTGACTTTATAGATGACATTATGGAAGTATTTATGGATGACTTTTCCTTATGTGGGCAGAGTTTCGAAGGATGTCTATCAAACCTAGAAATGGTACTGGAAAGATGCGTAAAATTTAATCTTGTATTAAATTGGGAGAAATGCCATTTTATGGTAAATGAAGGAATTGTACTTGGACACGTTGTGTCCGATAGAGGAATTGAAGTTGATAAAGCCAAGATAGAGATTATAAAGGATCTTCAACCTCCGACAACCGTACGAGAAATACGAAGTTTCTTAGGACACGCCGATTTTTACCGACGATTCATAAAGGATTTCTCGAAAATCACTAAACCTCTTACCGGTCTATTAATGAAAGACGCTGAATTCATCTTTGATGAGAAATGCCTAAAAGCGTTTGAACAGCTGAAAACAGCTCTTATTACCGCACCTATCATGCAACCACCAGATTGGAGATTACCTTTCGAAATCATGTGTGATGCAAGTGACTATGCCGTAGGTGCAGTCTTAGGACAAAGGAGGGATAGAAAACTTCATGCCATTTACTATGCAAGTAGAACTTTAGATTCCGCCCAAATGAACTACGCTACCACAGAAAAAGAACTTTTAGCCGTGATCTTTTCCCTTGACAAATTCCGTTCCTACCTAGTGGGAGCTAAGATCATCATTTATACAGATCACGCAGCTATTAGATATTTACTTAACAAGAAGGATACAAAACCTAGACTGCTGAGGTGGATCCTACTTCTACAAGAATTCGATTTAGAGATCAAAGATAAGAAAGGAACCGAAAACATAGTAGCAGACCACTTATCCAGATTAGAAGGCATTAAACCAGAGCCAGTACCCATTAATGAGGATTTCCCATATGAACGGCTCATAGCTCAACTAGAAAGTGATATGTCTACTCTACAGTTAAATGACCCAAAGATGGAAGAAGTCGTGGAAGAAATTAACATGCACAAAACCCTGCCATGGTATGCTGACATAGTCAACTACCTAGCAGCTGGAGTACTTCCACCAGACTTGTCTTATCAACAAAAGAAAAAATTCTTTCATGATCTAAAACATTATTATTGGGATGAACCTTTGCTGTTTAAGAGAGGAGCCGACGGTATCTTCCGTCGCTGCGTCCCAGAAGAAGAAATAGAAAACATCATCTCTCAATGTCATTCTGCTCCTTATGGAGGACATGCTAGTACCTCAACGACACGCGCTAAGATCTTGCAATCCGGCCTATTCTGGCCCAACCTTTGGAAGGATGTCCACATCGCAATACTAAACTGCGACTGGTGCCAATGCACTGGTAACATATCAAGACGCGATGAGATGCCTCAAAAAGGTATATTAGAAGTAGAAGTCTTTGATGTATGGGGAATTGACTTTATGGGACCGTTTCCATCATCCTTTGGAAATAAATATATACTCGTAGCCGTCGATTATGTTTCAAAATGGATTGAGGCAATAGCTTCTCCTACCAATGACGCATGAGTAGTCATAAAGCTCTTTAAAAATACAATCTTTCCCAGATTTGGTGTGCCGAGACTTGTCATAAGTGACGGAGGTTCTCATTTCATATCAAAAATATTTGACAAATTACTATCGAAATATGGAGTAAGACACCGCGTAGCAACACCATATCACCCACAAGCAAGTGGACAGGTTGAGGTCTCGAACCGAGAAATAAAACAAATTCTAGAAAAGACCGTAACCACCTCTAGGAAAGACTGGTCATCAAAACTCAACGAAGCTTTATGGGCATATAGGACGGCCTACAAAACACCAATTGGAACTACACCTTTCAAGCTAGTCTATGGTAAATCTTGCCATTTGCCAGTGGAAGTAAAACATAAAGCCTATTGGGCTATTAAAACATTGAACTTAAGGTATGATTCCGCAGGTGAAAAACGTATCCTAGATCTGCATGAACTAGAAAAGTTAAGATTAGACGCTTACGAGAACGCTAAGATATATAAAGAAAGAACAAAAAGATGGCACGATAAGCGCTTATCTAGAAAAGAATTTAGTGTGGGAGATGTTGTACTCCTCTTTAACTCAAGATTAAAACTTTTTCCTGGGAAATTAAGGTCTAGATGGTCCGGTCCTTTTGAAATTACAAAAATTCTACAAAGTGGAGCGGTAGAAATAAAAGGGAGGAATAATAATCCATTTTTAGTTAATGGACAACGTCTAAAACACTATCACAGCATTGAAAATAGAGATTATTTGAACTGCCTAAGACTTTTAGCGTTGCCCACCGAACCTCCTAACTAAGCATATAATTGAATTCGTCAGGCTTTCGACGTTAAAAACAGCGCTTGATGGGAGGCAACCCATGATTTCCGTTTTCATGCTTTATATTTGTTACTTCTTTATGCTTTCTATGTTTTGTTTTTATTTTGCAAATTTTCAGTTTCTTTTACATCGTTTTAAATTTAATTTGAAAATATTGTGCTGATCTTAAAAATTGAAAAAACTACAGGATTATAAAGTCTTTCTACTCTTCTCTGTTCTCCTCTTCTGTTTTCATTTTTGCAAAAAGTACAAACTAATGGCAAACGAGGATAACATGCCAATAGAATTCAGAGATGGAACACAGTGGCGTCGCTATGAGGCTTTGTCTCTTAGACCCTTTACTTTGATGGAATTCGCCCACAGACCCACCATGACCGCCTTAGGTGTAGGTGAGAGCATAGACTTTCTGTTTAGCCAGTTAGGTTGGGAGGGTTTTGCAAATAAGAAACATACGTGTTACCGTAGACTAACTTTAGAATTCCTGAGTTCTCGAAGTTATAGCCCTCACTGTGGAAAAGGTTTAACCAGGGGAAGAGTTACATTTAGATTGTTTAGATACAGCTGCCAGTTCACCATAAAGGAACTGTCGGATCTTTTGGGATTTCCTGAAGGACCCCATGTTTTCTCTGTGGTTCAAGAGGACTTAGAGTTAGTTGGAGAGCTGAGTGACTTTTGGGGTAGAATTTCAAGGAAACCTGATTTTGACATGGACCCTATGCTTTCAACCGAGATACATAACCCTGCTTTCCGATACTTTCATATGATCCTGGCATATACCCTGTTTGGTAAACCTGAAAATGATAACACTGTTACGAGGGATGGGCTTTTTATTATGTTTTGTGCTTCTCAGTCTAGAGAGGTTAATGGACTTACTTTTATGCTGAATAACTTTTGCAAACTTATCAATAATGAAAACAGTCCAATTTTGATAGGTAGCCTGGTTACTAAGATAGCTGATGCTATGGGATTCAGAACCCGGCTCTCTAAGATTAACCCCTTTGGAGAATTTAGACCAATGAATATTACCTTTTGCTTCAATAGGGCTATGATTAGGGACCAAGGTCCAGACCACTTCCAGCTTTTGGTTAACAATGTTGTCGTACCACACTTCACACTTCCAAATCATGAACGCACAAGTGTGCATGATCAACATAACTGGCTATACAACCTTGATGAACCCGTGCCCGAACCAGAAGAAACCTTTCCTGAACCTGAGATTGACCCAAAAACACCCCGTCATTACCATGATCTTGACTATATGGATTTCCAAGAAAATATTGACATTCCTAAAGCTGATGCCACTGATTATGCTTCCAATCTGAATTCTATTTTAAAGACCATGGATGAATACCACAAAGAAATCAATTCAGTGAAGGATGAGCTTAACACCGTGCGTCAAAATATTGTTGGACTTATGGACATGACCGTTGAACAGTTTGATCATCTAAATCAAGCCATCGCATCTTTGAAGAAACGCCTTGGCTAGATTTATGAAGAACATTATTTTCAAGAATTACTTTTTATGCATTTTACTTTGGAACAATTTACATTAATTCTGTTTTCATCTTTTTCTCATGTTGGGAGTAATTTGATTTCATACATTTTGGACACAGTGCTAGTAGTTTAACTAGCACTTATCTGGTTTTTAAATAAATAATTCCATTTGCTGCTGCTATTCAATTCATGTGATTTCAAATTCCATTCCTATTCTTTTCATTCTATATTAATTTGTGTTATATTGTTACTTATCTATGTGTATGAATTACTGCTATTTCCATGTGCTTTTTATAACCTGCTATTGAATTAAAATGTTTGGAACAGTATCTGTCATTACACTAATTCACCTCCCAGATTTTGTGGGTGCCACGACTGTGACAGCCCCGTGACGATCGTCACGCGGGTGTGAAGCAAATTCTGCGTAAAAACAGAATTTCATTCGTTCCCTCTTCTTCCTCCATTCAAACACCAGCCGTCCACTACCTCCATTCAAATTCCAAACCGTCCCATTATCAATTAAACCACATTACTCATTGCAATAACCATTCAACTCCCCCATTACACTATATAATCACATCATACGGTCATTCTCTCCTCACAAACCCTCTAAATTCCATAACCCATTTTCTTCCCAAAAATAAAACCCTATCTAACATAACAATGGCACGTGAAGTTCCAGACTTATCTACACTAAAATTCCGAGATGGAGAGGCAGGAGAGCGCCAGAGAGCTCGGTATATCGACTTCTACCGCCGTTCCGTCGTACCGACCCGCTATGTCGACATTGCATGCTTAGAAGAACTAGGATTACGAGAGGGAGTTCAACGGATGTTAGAGAATGCCGGTCTTTGGCAGCTTTGCACTCAGAGCCGGCCCACTTACGAAGCCCTCACTTTAGAATTTCTCAGTTCCTTTACCTACATAACCCCTCCGGGCGAAACAAGCCAACTATCCGGAGTCGCAAAGTTCCGCATGTTCGGCAAAGAATACTCAATCGAACAAGATCGTCTTGCCGAGATGCTTGGTTTTAAACATGGCGAGAATGTCCATCGCCGAGTACCGCAGGACACTTTCTATCAAGCGGGGTTCGAACTTTGGAATCATTTAACCGGAACAACAGCTGACATTTGGGATAGCCTTAACGCTACATTTATCCATAACCCAGCCGTCAGATACGTCCACCGCACACTTGGAAGCACCATCTTTGCACGAGATAGTAACCATAAGGTGAATTCTAGAGAGTTATTTTTCCTTCATTGCATTTTTCATCCAGAGCTAATCAATGCCGCACCATTCTTATTAGCACACATACAGTCAAACTGTGTTAGAGGCTCCAAACCCTTCCACTTTGGAGGGATTGTCACCTCTATTGCACTTAGTTTGAATTTGGAAAACGACCTTGCTAGATTACCCCCCTTTCCTCCAGTCTTCCTTGATATCGATTATTGCAGAAGCTCTCAGCTCATCAAATTACGACGAGATGGGAAATATCATCCTATGGTCCGAGCCAAAACCGTAAGAAATATCATCATGCCGTGCAGGAATCGCACTGACCCTTAGGATATGGCCAATTGGCTTTTTGATCTTAATGCTCCTGAGAAAAATGCGCCTGCTCCAGATGATCAAGCACAGGGACCTGTTGATGAGATGGAGCATGAAATGGATACCGCCCATGAGAACCAACCACCGCCAGCTAATGATGCTCCTTCGACCTTCAGACGTCGTCGCCGCCCTGACCAAGACCCAGTTACTAATGATGAAATCCTGAGGGCTATATGGCAACAAACCCAGCAATAGAATGAAATGATGGCACTTATACGTCAAATCCAGCAAGGGAAAGTTGACCAAGGACAAAGACTTAACGGTGTCATCGAGGAGATGGGTGCATTGACAGTGCGAGTGCAGGGCTTACACGAGTACATCCACCATGTGGGCATTCTTGATCACGTCGCACAACATGGACGAGGACGCTCTAGAGGTAGAGGACGTGGTCCACCTTGATTTTATTTTGCTTTTTGTATTTTGTTTCCCTTTTTAGTTTTCCTTTTCCCCTTTATATCGCAACATTGAGGACAATGTCTGATATAGTGTGGGAGAGTTAGATTTATTTCCGTATATTTCCCTTTCATTTGTACTTTCTTTTTACTTATCAAAGTAATATATGAATATTTTCGTTCAGTTATCTGATTTCCTCACTTTATTCCGCCATAACGAAAATTTTTACGATTAATGCACGTCTGTGACATACCAAAGCTTTAAACTATGTTAGGAAGCTGGGGAAGTGCTAACAAGATCGATACCGTCTTGACACCTTAGACCTCTTGCGTATACGATATCAGTTTCGATACTTATTATACGATACCTTGAGTTCAATCCCAAAGTAACCCTTAGTAGTTTATATTAGCAGTCAGCACCGTCTATATCACAAACCATGTGGGGAACCGATGAATATAAGTGTTTGATGCCCAAATAAAGAAAAAGAAAAAAATCTTTCTTATCTATATGCCAAGAAAAAAATAAATAGAATATGCAACAACTCTCACAGTTGTAAAAATGTGCAAGGAAAGAAAGAAAGAAAATCCGTTGTTGATTGGTTCAGAGGTACCTGATTCTGAACTTGGTAGGGCGAACTACTGTTCGATCCCCCGCAATCTACAAATGGAATGTATAAAGGGTTACCACATTTCTGTATCAGGCCCCGAGCGAGAAAATGGGATCAAAGTCACTAACCGGTTACTCCACTACGTGCGTGAATAAGGCAAAGGGCTTAATGTGATTGCGCTAGAATGAAATCGGGCGAAATGGATACGAAAACTTATGGTTGAACTATAATATAATGATCTGGACTGGATTGTACAAAAGAGAGGTCTATGACAAGCTTGTTGCTTTGTGTCATTATTGTATCCTTAGTGTTTTGCACTACTACCCGTCTGACTAACAAGAAACTCTTTTTCAACACCATTGGTATGCCAGGTATGTGCATTTGATAAAGTTTGTCCATTTTAATAGATTGATTGCTTAAGGACAAGCAAAGATTCAAGTGTGGGAGAGTTTGATAACACGAATTTATATCATATTTTTACTTCGATTTATGTTAGTTCTTATTCTGTTTTTCGTCTAATATCCGATTTTCTCGAGATTATTTAAGTGTTTTTTGCAGGTAATCATATTTCACAAGTCAAAGTATGCTAAATGTGGAAAAGAACCAAAACATGCAAGAAAAGAGCAGAAAAGAAAAGAAAAATTAAAAGAATCCATTTTTGCTGATGCCACGATCGTCATGGGAGTGCCACGACCGTGGCAGCTCCAAAGTTTACCACGACAGTCACATGTCACCACGATCGTCATGCGCTTAAGTTACACGTTGGATGCAGAGACTCAACTACGAATTCTCAGATGAAACAGTTTCACACGATGCCATTACCTCCGAAGATTTCTAGGTCCAACATGGGATAACCGTTAGCATGAATGGCTAATTTTTCTCCAACTTCCACATGATGCTCAGCCTATAAATAGAGACACTCACGAAGAAAAAAGGGTGGCCATTCTCTGTTTCGAAGTATACCGTTGTGCTTCCAAATTACTTTCAGAAGCTTCAGTCATTCTTTTACATTGCATTTCCATTTTCCTTGTTAACCATTACCGAACAAAAGTGACAGTTTCTCACACTGAGGGACTGTTACAACTTAGCTTAGATTTCTTTGTTTCATTGCCTTCAACCTTGCATTTTATTATTTTCGAGCAAGAACCTACCGAGTTGTGGAGGGATTGCTGTTGCCATTGTTACTGAATTCCAGGTTTCGTTATTTAATTCAAGTATTGTTTGTTTATTCCTTAATTATGTCTGTGTTTGTTTATTTCCTTGCTTTAGCGTTTAATTTCCAAATTATGTCGAGCTAAACCGATATTATCGGTGTATAATGAAGTAACTAAAATGAGTTAACTTTCTCTAAGCTAAAATCAATAATCAATCCTTCTTCTGGCTTAGATTTCTTAATATAAAACCCAAACTTTTATTACGAGAGTAAAGAAGTAACATAGGTTAAAGTTGAGACCACGGGAGTGTGAGGCTTTACCCGGATAGCTGAAATCGGCATTAGGTTTAAAAACAGCGGAAGCGCTTTATAGTTAATTAGGTTTAGTTAGTTTTCAAAAAGTATTTTTAACCTCATACGGGCTAGCGAGAGCAGACGTATTGACTTATAAGTATAGTCCAAAGCAAGATCCACGGGAGTGTGAGTTGAGGGCTTTTAAACCGGTTTCTCCTACAGATGAATAGGGTGATAAAACTCTACAGGCTTAGGTTTAATTAATTCTACGTAGGTTACCGAATTATATACCGATAACTTATTCATAACTAGTATTCCAAATTTTAATTTCCCTTTAATTTCCCGTTTGAACTAAAAACCCAAATTCTGATTAGCCTTAGATAAACATAGTAACGAGAGATAATGGTGCGTTCGATTTCTAGTCTCTGTGGGATCGATAATCTTTTAAAACTACGCGATACGACTGTATACTTGCAGTAACCCTCATTCGACTCACAAAGTCGCGATCATCCTCAACGGTTCATGAGCAAAATCGATGAACGATGAATAATGAAGATGGTTGATTTGTTTGGTTTAAATCAAAATGAATGATGAACTATGAATGTTAGGGTTGAAATTGTGTGTTGTTTTGTTAATGATCGATGAATGATGAAAGATGAATGCACAGTTGATATCGTCTTGTTTCGTTTCTCAATGGAAAAATGGCAACTAAAGAGACAAGCTAGTTAGTTATGTTAATTAAAAATGAATCAGGGATACCACCACGATCACTTACCACAACAATGGTAATATAATCTACTTATATAATGAAGTTTTATAAAGAAGTACCCGTTTTTAACCTTTTAAAAAATTTAAAACAAAAAATCTATCACAACAGCTGATTTAAACAACAGTAATGATATCACATTTATTTTTTATTTAAAAATAAACAAAAAAGAAAAGCGCGACTAAAATATTAAAGAAATAAATTATTCGTTGGCGCTGAGATTCGAACCCATGAAAGTTTGATTATATCATCACGATTGGTCAAACTATGTGTGATAATGTGTTAAAAAATTTTAATTAAAAAATAAAAGAAAATGTTGGCACCTGAGTTTAGAGAATGACCATGGTAAGATGGATGTTGTTGTATATACTTTTTGTAGTAGTGTCTGTTATTGGCATAGTTTTCGGTTCATATGAGGAATAGTTGTTGAGTATCATATTGATCTTGTCAGTTGCATGTAATGCATAATGTGTTTCGGAGATAGATACACGAACCTTGGTACAGTGACCAGTCTCTGGCTCAGAAGATGGGACCAGCGACGAGTCGGGGTTTGAAGGGGAACCCAGTTCGAAGGGGAACCATCAATGAATGGAAAAAATTAGTAACATAACTCTGATGTCCAAGACTGGTACCACATTCTTTAGAGTCAAGGTGTTATCACATTACACACATAGTTGCACTGTTGTTATTGGGAATAATTCATGTGTTGTAGAATGTTGTGTATGATACTATCCTAAATAATTGTTAAAAAGTTAATATTATGAACGTATTTATCACCCATTTTTGTTTGTTGGTGTGGCTTGTTGTACCAATGGTACAGATACCCAAGTAGAGGAGTATTAGCTGCTGCTGTGTCAAAGGATTGGCGTAGATGCCTACTTCATTTTATTTATCATCTTTTCAGTTTGCTTACTATTCTTGGATTTAGCTCAAATAGTGTAACATTGGGGCGGGTTATCTTTGGTTGATGTTTTCTTGAGAGTTGTTGAATTTATATTCTTATATTGGAATTAAGTTGGGGGAAAGTTGTAGCACCCTAATTGTAATTTTAATATTATTATTATTATTATTATTATTATTATTATTTTAATATTTTTAATATTATTTGTATATAATTAATTGAGTGTTGATATGCTTTTATTAATTAAATAAATAATTGATTTATTTGATTATTTAGGGGTGAAGTTTTATTGATAATTAGTTAATATTTAATTTAATAAAGTTGTGAGAATTATGAGTTTGGGGAGAAATATATATTTTAATTAAAGTTAAGAAAATAGAGTAAAAATGGTGGTATTAGTAATGTAGGGTATGATGAGAATAAGGGGATTAAGATTATTTTCAGTTATAAAGAGAAGTTAGCAGAAAATTTGTGATACGTGAAAAAATTGGAAAAAGGGCGAAAGAACCTAGGAAAGCGTGGGAAGAATATAGTAGTTCCAAAAGGAGAAGTTTCATCGCTATGCATTTTTGAGGTAGATGAATTATTCATATATGGATGACTTAACAGAGGGATAGTGAGGCAATTCCTTACCCTCCTGCCTTCTCCCTTTCCCTATAATCTTTGTTTTGATGTTTGTAGCAAAAAAGGGTTTGAGTAAAACTTTTTGTGGCAATCAATTGATAATATTTTCTTGATTAATATGATACATATTCTCCTTCGATATGTCTTGATGTCTTTTTTATACCCTGTTGATGCCTTGTTGATGCTGTATGTTAAGGCGATATCTAATTGAATCAATATGTTGTTGATAATCTTAATTTTTGCGTCATTTTAATGGTGTTGTTTATTTGTGTGTTTTTTAGGACGGTTAGAACTCAAATAGGTAAAATAGGCAAGTTTTAAATCTGTTCATTAGAGAAAAAAACAAAGAAAACCGCATTCATTATCCTAGGTGACACAACAAAAAATTTAGTATATACTAATTCATAACATATTTTATTTTGCAAAGACTTAAGAAAAACCTCCTTTATTAATTGAAATAGATATTAGAAACATGTTTAACCTTACTATAAACCACACAAGATATTTATATATGATAAATCTTAACATCAAATTCCTCAATAGCATTTCCAGAAACTTGATCAAACAAAATAGTCTTAAAGCATACCCTCTTGCAAACCTAAACACACCAGTACCACCAACAATAGGCATTTCTCTAACTTCATCCATAATAGCATTCCTTCCAAACATAGTAAGTGTGCTCCCTTTGTAGCTACCTTCTGTAAAAACAAAATTAACATCCATTTTCAAAGCAAAATCACCTTGTTTAGAAGCCAAAGCATAGGTTCCTTGACCTCTTCCAATAAGTTTTGAACTTATATCTTCTTCTTCAGTCAAAGGGTTATCTATAATAAAAGTGGATCCAAAATCACCATGAGATGATTCATTAGGTGGATTGATGATTTTGAGTGTATTTGGTTTTTCGCCATCTAGGGTGTCATGGAAATAGAAGTGTAGGTGGGTGAAATTATGTGGTTTCTCTATGGATAACATTGTATTGGATTCTTCTAAGGACATCTCTAAGCTAGATAAAGAATCCATAGTTATTTTTTTGTTCAATTGTAGAGCTACTAAGGTGTGAATGTGCGTGGATAGCTAAAAATGAAGATTACTAATTTATAGAAATTTTGGGTGTTAAATAAAAATTATTATTTGATTTGAAATTTTTGTATTACTTACCAACATAACAATATTATATTCAATTCTACTACTCCCTAATAAGATCCTTTATATAATTGTTGCTTTTGCGGAAAATTTTATTAAATTTATAGTCGTTTTTTATAAATCTATAGAGAATATTTTTTTTTATATTTTTAAAACTTATTTTGATGAAAAAATAGTAAAATAGTAGAATTTATTTTAACTAAATTTTTTATGAATTAATACTCTAAAACATAAATATACATTATTGAAAATTAAAAATCAAATAATTTTCAAAAAATATATATGTTTTTTTTATAAGCAATTCAATAAAAGAGATTAAGGAAATCTCCAAACCAAAACAATTACAAAAAGTCGAACGGGAATTTATACCATTCGTAAAGTCGACAAGGGACCCTACCTTTCCTACCTAGAATCAACCAATTCCAAGATGACACTTTGATCTCATTTACAATGTCGTTAACATTAAACCCGCAATCGCAAAACAAAATATTATTACGCACCCTCCATATATTCCAGCAGGTAATAAACCAAAAAGACGATGTCGTAGCCATGTTACTACGACCTTTGAGTCTAGTATTCCACTCCTTCGCATGATTGTAGTAATTCGAATCCGTAATAGGCTCGATGTCCAACCAGTTGCAAATCTGCCTCCAAATCAGAGTAGCATATTGACAAGTAAAGAAGAGATGGTTCAAATCTTCAAAATAGTGAGAGCAGAAAACACACTCCTTATCTAGATCATTAACAATAATCTTCCTAGCAACCAAATTATCCCTAGTTGGTAATCTATCTAAACACAATCTCCACCCAAAAATTTTAATGTTTGGAGGTAGACCAGATTTCCACATAAGCTGAAGCAGGTTCTTGTTTTCCAACACATTCTCAAGGTTAATGGAATTAGAATTCAAGATGGAGTAAAACGAACTCACTGAAAAAGCCAAGGAATCACAAGTAATCCACTTCCATTCGTCCTTCTTATTTTTCTTCGGGGAAAGATCTTCTAGAACTTGACTGCAATTAATCCATTCCTGCTGCAGATTGTGGTCTTCGAATTGAAAATTGTCGATAACTTTCCACTTCCAGCTTTCACCTTCCTACTCCCCCATCTCACTAACTGCGCAAAGCTTCTTCCTACTGGCGAGATACAGCTCAGGAAATCTGTCCTTCAATGTCTCATTACCTTGCCATATAGTATGCCAAAAATCGACGTTATTCCCGTCACCAATGGAACAATCCAAGATCTCTCTAAAAGAAGGGGAAGAATCAGACTTAGCGCTGACCAAGATGTCCCTCATCCACATCGAATCTAGTCTCGAACTACCAACATCATAATACCTTTGGGATTTTAGACTCAGGCTGCCACACCTTGCTTCTAAAGTATTCCTCTAAATTTCGTCTCCGCCTGTGTGGAATTTCCAGACCCATTTGGCAAAAAGAGCTTTATTGAACAGACCTACGTGTTTGATGCCGAGGCCTCCCATATCCTTCGACTTGCAGACTATTTTCCAAGGGATCCAGGGAATGTATCTTTTTTCTTTTGTACCAATCCACAAGAATCGTCTTTGAATCGCAATAATGTCCTTCACAATCTTCTTAGGCGTCTTATAAAAAGCAAGATGGTGGATCGGCAAGTTAGCAAGCACCGAATGTAACAGCGTAACTCTGCCTCCGATGGAAAGATCCCGGTTACTCCAGCTGGAAAGCTTCTTTTTCAGACAAGATAAAATGGGATCCTAAAAAGATAACCTTCTATGATTCCCACCAACCGACAGTCCAAGAAAATTGAAAGGGAAATTTCCAGACTTACAATGTAGGAAATGTTCAGCAGCCAAAATCAACTCTGAACCAACTCCAATACCAAAAATGCAGCTCTTGGAATAATTGATCTTAAGACCGGACGAAACTTCAAAAGCTCTAAGAATAGATTTGAATGCCTAGATGTTGCGCACGGAACCTTCTCCTAAAAGTAGAGTGTCATCTGCAAATTGTAAAATGCTCGGAGAATGACAATCATTAATTTTGAAAGGTGACAAAAGATTGATGTCTATAGCAGTTCTGACTAAGCACACCATGCCTTCTGCAACAATCGCGAACAAGAAAGGGGCTAGAGGATCCCCCTGTTTTAACCCTCTGTCAGCCTTAAAATCCATAGACGGGCTACCGTTAATGAGGACGGACAAGTGACTGTTGAAGACGATACCACGAATCCACATCATCCAATTAGGTCCAAAACCCATCTTTAAAAGCAAGCTATCAAGATAACTCCAGTCGACACTATCATAGGCCCTAGAAAAATCTACTTTAAGGAACAAGCAAGCCTTCTTACATCTTTTGGCGTAGTCAACAATCTCATTAGCCAAAAGAACTCCGTCGAAAATTTTCCGACCAGGGATGAAAGTTGTCTGAGAGGGAGAAATGATTTTGTGAATAACCTTGCCCATCCTGATAGCAAGCATCTTAGAAATAGTCTTAGCAATGCTGCTCACGAGGCTGATAGGTCTGAAGTCCTCGAACCTTTGAGGATTGTCAATCTTCAGAATTAACGTGATGAACGAAGAAACGAACAATTTAGGCAAAGATCCAGTTATGAAGAACTCAGCAATACAGTTATAGAACTCCTCTCCAACGATATCCCAGCAGAATTTGATAAAAGAGAAGTTAAAACCATCGACCCCGGGACATTTGCTGCTGTCACAACTAAAAACAACTTCTTTCACATCTTCAATAGTGAAGTCAGACTCAAGATAGCATCTATCTTCCTCTGCAAGACAAGAAAAATTATCGGAATTATACCTTCTGTTATGCACAGTCTGGTTCTGGAACTTAGAGTCAAAGAATTTCGTGGCTTCTTCCTTAATCAAATCAGGTTCCTCAATAAGATCATCCCCAACTCTCACAGCTGCAATATAATTAGATCTTCTCCTCGATTTAAGATAATTATGGAAGTATTTCGTGTTGTTGTCTCCATCACTCAACCAACGCATTCTAGACTTTTGAGCTATCATGCTTTCCTTCATCCTCAAATTAGACCACAACTCCTCTTGAACTTTAAGTCTCGACTTGAAATCCTCACCATTAACCAAGTCCCTATCTATCGCAGACTCATCCTCAATCTGGTTGAGTTTTTGAATCCCTTCGTCTATGCTCTAATCCAACCACCCAAAGATTTTAATATTCCAGTTTCTCAGGTCAACTTTGAGTGCTTTGATCTTTTTGGAGAGTATATAACTCGCAGAACCAGAGAATTGGTAGGACTCCCAAGAACTCTTAACAAACTTGAGGAAATCTTTGTGGTTCTGCCAACAATTAAAGGACCTAAATGGTTTAGGACCCCAATTGATGGATTTGGAATTCAGCCACACCGGTCGATGATCAGAAACGTCCCTAGTTCCCACGGATTGATTCTTGAAAGACCGAATATTAATGGCTGTATCATCCACCAGAATTCTATTCAACTACTCCTGCTAAGGCCATTAGAGTTAATCCAAGTAAAATGATTGCCAATAACAGGAAGGTCTATCAGATTCATGTCATCAATAAAATCATCGAACTCCCTCATACTCCTGCTACAATAATCACTAATTCCCAATCTTTCATCCCTTTTCTTAACGGCATTAAAGTCGCCCCCCACAATCCACCTTCCTCCAGGGTATCTACTCTTAATTTCTAGGAGATCCCTCCACAATCTCCTTTTGTTCGATAGGCCACACGGTGAGTAGACATTAACCACAATAAGTTGACAACTCCTCCAAAAGAATTGGATACCAATGAATCCGTGGCCCCGAAAACTAGAGCAAGCATGCAAAACTCTACCGTTCCACATCGTGATTAAGCCACCGGATCTCCCACTAGAGTTAGTTCCCGACCATTCCATGTCCTGGTTGCCCCATAAGCTAGAGACCTGGTTGGAATTCAGCTCAGAGATTTTAGTTTCCTGAATGAGACAAATATCCGCTCCTTCTCTTGAAAGGGTTTGAGAAACTCTCCTCCTCTTAAGAGAACTACAACACCCCCGAACATTGTATGAAACAATATTCATAATCCACCTGTAGCTACATTCTTCTTTCCTTCTCTTCTCAACTTGTCTTCTGAATCCAACTTCCTAAGAGCACTGTACAGTCCATCAATGACATTATTATCTGCAATTCCCAGTTCCACCAAAGAATCTCGAAGTTTCGAAGGAACTTCATCTAAAGTTTTGCGGCATCTCCTGTTACTTCTAATAATATCTGTTTCAGTAATAGACTCGCAGCATAAAAGAGTATTACTTGACTCGTAAGATTTGCTTCTGATGGCTTTTCTTCTAGCCGCTGGCCTAGCCGGGTTCCTATCAGACTGATTATCTGAATCTCTCAGGGAAGAGTGAATGAGGTTAGAGAAAAAAGAGGGGGTGTAGGGTATTTTGATGCAGTTGTATACCTCATGAAGAGGTTTCTTCTTCCTGACGTAACTCCAATCAGAAGGGCCAACTAATCCACCAGATGGGCATGAAATAGGGATTGAAAGGCCCAAGTCCACAACAAGATCGCCCTTGTTAAAATTACGAATATCAAACTTAGAAATCTGATCTTGTTCGCATCCAACAGGGGTAAAGAAAACGTTTTCTTTAGTTGGATTGGTTTCCTTGTCAATACCTTTACAATCTAGCTTTATGGACCCTACTCTGTTCTCCGTACTAGCTGTACAAGCCACAGGTTGAAATTCACCTAGTACGCTATCATTTGATCCAGTCGTGGTTGCACGAGTCTCGAAACTATCACCAGCCAAGGAAAGTCTTTCAGAATTTGCATCGAGAACCGGGTTTGACAAACACAAATTAGAAACGTGTCCCTTAAGAGTCGTTTCTCTCTCCTCTTGCATGTCTTTCGAACCGCTAGAATCCTCACTCTCTGCCTCTGCAACTGAATTCCACGTGCCTTCATCTTCTGAAGAATTCAAAGACTGAGCTTCATCTGAATCTATCACTTCGTCCACTTCCTCGTCACAAGAGCAAGATCTACCACTGCTAAAGTCTTCAGTAACAGATAAAGTATATTTGATGTTATGAACTTCCACCCTGATCTTCATGTTAATAATCACCTCTAAATTGGTTTTGATTAGTAATCTTGCTGCATCCAGCTTCGACTTACTTCTTGTATTCTCATCACAATGGAAATAAGTTCCCAATGATGAAGCGACAAGACTAAAGTTCGTCTCACTCCAAGCAAAGCACGGTAATCCATAACATTGAATCCACACAAATCTATCAGTGTCCACCACCTCAGGAGACCACGAACGAATATCTCTAAACCAGACATCCAACCATTCCTTAGCTTCAGAAACAAAAGCACCCATGTCTCCCCCTGTGGTATCTTCCAAAAGACACATAGAGGCACCGAGAGGCGTAACCTTGATATTGAAATAGCCTTCTTCGTTGAAGTTTCTTTGGATGTTGAATGCATTCCCATCTTCCATCACCACACCGGCCCTCATACGGTACAGGTTCTCTAGGTTAATGCTATCCACCTCCAAGGGAATACACTTAGCACTATCCTTCTCAACCCTATTACCAAAATGATCTGCATTACTCACCACTTTTGCATAAGATCTCTCAGGAATGGCAAAACTCCCGATTCTATTAGGTATCGAAGGGGCCTCGTTCTTCTTCGAATGAGACTTGCCAGGCAATTTCGTATGGGAATCCATATTAAATCTCAGTAGATTAACGAAAATCTTCTTACCTTAAATCACTATACTATCAAGGTTACAAGCTAAAATGCGAGAATCATGAACTTTCCTGAATTTCGCAAAACCGAATCGTCTTCCACGTTTGTTCCTTCTTGCGGAAATGAAAACTTCAGAGATAACACCATGTACCTTGAAAATCTCGAACAAATCTTTAGCGTTCATGCTCTCCGGGAATTCTGTAACGTAGAGCGAAGTCGTACTAACTCTAAAGGGTGCTCCTTTACCACTATTTTCCTTCCACACAGAAAAACCGCCATTGAAGCTTTGCTTCTTCCTATTGACCTTCTCCCAACTCATCGATTCGCATGCAAATAGAACAAAAGGTTAATCCTCCACCTTCAGCTCGGGCACAAGCAATCCCGCCCAAAATGAACACTAATATGATACCAAGGCCCCTAAACTCGAAAGCTGGGAATTTAAGCCGAAGATATCATAATATGCACACTAGAACGGAACCACTGTCGACGAGCTATAAAAACGAGAGGAAGTTAGAAAAGAATGGACGCCGGGGAGGGGGAAACAACCGGAAAAGAAGAGAGGGATGGGAGTTTCTCTCTCATTGAACGTTAAAATGATGTTTGTGAAAAATTATCAAAATAATTTTTAAACTTTTTATATCCAAGAAAATCTTAGCTAAAGGATAAATTATCTTAAATATTCTTTTATAAAAAATATTTACACATAATTTTTATTTGATTTTTCAAAAAATTTATTGTAACGAATATATATTTTAAAATAAGTTTTTAAAATAAGGTTGAAAATAACCGACCCTATACTATTTTTTTCAAAATAATATATATATATATATATATATATATATATATATATATATATATATATATATTATTAAGTTTTTAGTGCAGAAAGAGAAATATCTAGAATGTAAAGTAAATAGTTTTCTTATATCAATATAATAACAAACAATTAAAAATATTCTAAAACATGATAAATATATTCAAAAAATAACAACACTTATTAGATGTTTTGTGTAAATAATATTATGAGTAGAATTAAAAATAAATTACGTGAGTATTATCAAAAGACTAATGTAGAGAAAGTGGAATTTTCATACAAATTTTAATTGTTAATTTCTTTTGAGGTGTTAGGTGGGTAACAATATTTCTTAAAGAAACATAATGAAACAAGTCTTTTCTCACGACTTATTAATCTTCTAGAAAATAATGAAGATGTGATGGAGACGGTTTTAAGACTTTTATTACGACGTTTATAAAATTAATAGTAGAAGTATGATGCAAGCAAGCAAGAAACTTGCACAGAGGGGAGTGAACTCCCAGGGAAAATATAGCTTCGACCAATCGTGCAAATTTGAAAATCAAACATAAAGTTGAAATTTTGTTATATGGTATTAAAAAACAAAAGTTAAAATACGACTTCTTTTAGTAGGTGTGTAATCTACGACTGTTATGAAGGTGCTGCAATCTAGAAGGAACACTTATAAGTTTATCGAATAAATTACAAATAAAAGTGAAATTAGCAAAAGCTTGAACCCAGTAATGTTTCAGGGGTTTTGGGGAGCTATTAAAACGAGTTTCAAATTAGTACGGAATGGTCAGCCGCTGGTCCAAAGGAAGAAAAATATGAGGAGACAAAGTCCAAGGTCGTGCATACTAAGGCGTTGAGAACTTTGGATACACAATCATGAGACCTACACTTGATCCGCACCTGTATACAATTGTCTACTGTCATATGTAATTAGATGATCCCTCGCGCAAGGTGATCGATTAGATGGAGACGGTTTTGACCACCCATTTTATGCAAATCTCAACATGCATTAGGAACAGTATTTTGTTTAAAGACGAGATTTGGAATGAAGAAACCATAGTTCACAACATTGTGATACTAACATGGAGGTGGATTGGTAAAAAAATCTAATTGTACATGTAATTATTACGATTGGATCAAATCGCCGATAGATTTTTTGTAACGGTGATTCCATAGTAGAATTTTGTAGAAGGGTTTGGATACTCTTTTGTATCCGTCATTGAATACATTTTGCTTAGTAAAAAAAATTCAATGAATTGGGAATTAGAGTGCTAATTTTACAGGTCGATTCTCAAGATATTGTACCGAAAGCTCACTGATAGGACCGCAAGTGCACGAAAATATTTGTTATGATACAAAAAGTGTTGAATCCATAGAGATCAATGCCAACTACAATTATCTATCATTACTATGTGTATCTAAGGTGATGGATAAATGTTTTTGTTTGCACAAAAAATAAAATAAGTTGTATTGCATTAATTATTAATGTGAATTGATGTCATCAAGAGCAAATCAAAATGAGAAAAAGATTGAGTTTGTTGAACAAACACAAGAAATCTTATTAGGTTTTACAAAAGATAGAAAGAACGAAGAAGAAGAATGAGAATTGGTTAAAACTGTTTTACTATTCACTTTCTCAATAAAGGTTCAAAGATTACAAGTGAATACCAACAAATAACCTAAGTTAACTTAAGCTACAAGCTAACTTAACAATTTGGCTCACAAGAAAGGCTCAATTCGACATACTAACCTAAATTACAAGTTAACATATTTCGACATTATGCTGGACCAAACTTCGACTACAACATACACAACTCCTGTCGAACCATGAAGCTACCCTTGTCAACACTAGAATTCAATCCAAATACCACAAATCTCCAACTTAGAACAAACTTTACATTGACAAAGGGACAAACTATCTTTCATCATGCAACTTTATCAACTGAATACAGTGGAAAAACATGTTACTTACCAATGTCTTGGTGATCATATCAACAGCATTGTCATCAGTCGAAACCTTCAGCAGTTGGACTTCTTTATGCTCGATTATCTCTTTGGCGAAGTACAACCTCACATCGATGTGTTTGGTTCTCTCATGATAGGTTGAATTCTTCGACAGGTGTATTGCACCTTGTCTATCACATTTAACAGTGATAATTCAACCTTGAAGTTTCAGCTCTTTAGCAAAACCTTCAAGCTACAATGTTTCTTTCACAACTTCAGTAAGGGCGATATACTCTACTTCAATGGTTGATAGGGAATCAACCTTCTGAAGTGTTGCTTTCTAACTGATTGTTGTGCCAAAGATAGTGAACAGATATTCTAAAATTGATTTTCTGGAATCCATACAACCTGCATAATCAGAGTCGACAAATTCTTGGATTTCTACTTCGCTATCATCACCACAGCCAGGCTCCACCATAAATAAGGACTAGGCTTAGAGACCCATTGATGTACCTAAGAATCCACTTTAATGCTTACTAGTGCGCCTTTCCAGAATTGTCCATATACGTAGAGTATTGGAATATTATCTTTCCAACGCTTTCAACCGAGTTACAGTTCACAAGATATGAAGAAAACAAGAAGCTAGAAAACTGCACCCTGTCATGGTCGCACAGCGACCGCAAAGCAAGGCAGACTCGCTTTCATTTCGCACAGCAAACTCAAGGCGATGTGCAGACAGAACTGAAATTGGTTCATGGCCGCCTAGCGACCAAACAGCGAACAGCTCGCTTTCCGTTCGTTGAAACTTGCACAGCGACCATAACAGAATAATTGGCCGCTTTGGGCTCGCCTAAGCTCGCACAGCGACCCAAGCGAAACACAGATTCTAAAGAATACGAATATGAAGCAACCTTGGGCAATTTCTCACACCCACATGATCATACAACATCCAAACACTTAAATAAACATGGTATAACATAATTAAGCATGAAATTCATCAATTGTAACATACAATTCACAACTAGACATATTTTCACACAAAACCAAAATTTCCAATCATGCATTTTCTTCCCTTCCAAAGTTATTTCTAACTATGGAACTCACCTTGATGAAGAAAATAAGATGGAGTTGATGAAGATGATGAATTCAAGCTCTTCTTCTTCTTTTCCATGAGTTTCTTCTTTCATCCACTCTTTCTATCTCTTTTCCTCTTCTTATCAACTTTCTACTTTTCCTTTTCTATTTTCTTTCCACAAATATATATATATATATATATATATATATATATATATAATTGATCGTACCTGGATCAGACAGTTGATAGTGGCCAACAGCGTCTGGAACGGCAGCTCCGGTGATGGTGAGAGAAGGTGCGGGGGGGGGGGGGGGGGGGGGGGGGAGTGGGGGGTGTACCTGCAAGGTACTCCGACGCTCAAGTGAGAGAGTGTACAGGGTAGCAGCAAATACAAAAAGTGTAGAGTGGCAAGAAGAATGTGTCTAACCTGATCGTCTCAAATGAGAGGGTATTTATAGAGAGCCTCCAGCGCAGGGCCAACGGTTACCTGCAGTGGGCTGGATCAACTAGGCCCACTCCAAGCAACTGCTAGGGCTTACGTGTAGTAGTGAAGACCAGCACGTGGTCTTCGCCCTAGAGTAACTGCTCCTAGATTTCCGGAAGTAGGCCAGACCGAATCCTTCGGACGTGGGAGGTTACTTAGAACGTGTCCACGTGGTATGGACCATTGGGCACTCCCAGCGGGGAGGAGCCTTCTGTGTCGAGGAGATATCAAGCCCGTAGAATGGACATGGCCTTGCGGGGAGGAATCATGTCCGTCGAGGAGTGATGTGTAGCATTCTCGCAGGGAGAAGCTAATATGTCGGGGAGGTACATCTCAGTAGGGTGTGATGTCCTCATTTCCTATTGTTCCAGGTGCCCGACACTGCCAAAGTGCCCGGCGAAACTGTGGCTTGCACGTGGCAGTCACGTGTCTTGCAGAAGGACCTTATTGGGCCTCACCAGGCTGTATGGGTTGGGCTTGCTCGACTGTTGGACAGCCTCGGCCCAGTCCAGAACAGGAGCCCCCCAAGTCTTTGCTCTGAGATGTCAGAGTAATGACTTAAGGGTTATTGGCATGTCGGGGATACGCCAGGAGAGGAATCGAGGAGGCCATTCTCATGCTCGAAGTTCCTACGGTCGCACGCAAGTCGGGCATCGGACAGTCATGTCTGGTCGTAACGCCGGGGAGATTTGGGGTTTCAGATTAGAAACTTTGGGAAAAATCGAAAGGACACGCGTGGGAGGATGAACGGCTGCATATATGCCACGTATCGTCTGTCATCATTACCTAGGGCGGCTAGCTAGGGTAGCGCACTCAAGTGCCCTATGTCTCTTGAGTTCCTGGAAAACCACTATAAAAACTCCTCCCCTCGTTAATTTTCCCACTTTTTTCGTTTCTCTCTCAATAATCCCTCTCCTTCTCTCTCTATCTTCTACAGCAGCCGTTCACCGCCGTCAACTACCAGAACTCTGTACCGGAACCTAAATCGTCGCCTATAAGGTATTTGTTCAAAAACTGACCTTTTTCTTGCGTTTCTTCTTGATTTTAAACTAGCGTATAACACTTCCTTGGTGAACTGATGAAGTTCCCATGAGAAATTAAAGGGGTTCATGGCGAATACGGCGGGAATCGCTTGTTGTTGAGAGAGGAAGTGTTAAGAACTTCTCTCGCTTTTGTTGAATGCCCCGGGGACAAGGGATGAATATCTCGGGGACTCGATGAATGTCCCGGGGTCCCCAATGGTTACTCTTTTCGTTAGCGTCATGGGGCAAAGGGGCAAAATTTTCCGGGGAGGCGATGAGTTCCCTGGGGATCATGTTGTTCCTCGGCCGGCTATGTCGGGGAAACAAGAAAGCCTTGCCCCTTCCTCGCCCATTCACTTGAACAGCGGTGGAGGGGTGAATTTGATATGACCCAGCGAATTCACCGTTTCCTTCTGTTTTTCAGGTAAATGGACGGTTTGGCTGCGAAGGTGGTCGTAGGATCCTTTGAAGAAGACGACCACCCCGAATGTCCTATGGCTCATATGGGCTTTGCACAAGAGCGTCCGCTCGAAGAGTGGGTCTGCAACGAAGCCCTAGAGATGTCGTCCATCTTCGCCTACAGAGATGTGGAAGATGCGTTATGTACCGTCGAGCATCGGCTATTTGGGTCTGATAAATGATGGAAGGTTCTCCGCCCTGAAGAGCATCACCGAATATGCTCGCCTTACCGAGGAATGCGTATCCCGTTATACGAGTTCATGTTCGACGAAGCGGGGTGGAGGCTGCCCTTCACGGATTTCCAAGAGGGGGTCTT
This sequence comes from Lathyrus tuberosus, assembly GCA_022829125.1. NCBI lineage: Eukaryota > Viridiplantae > Streptophyta > Magnoliopsida > Fabales > Fabaceae > Lathyrus > Lathyrus tuberosus. Next base: position 179,169 of record JALAZF010000265.1, read on the forward strand.
CGCCTGGTTGAAGCTGGCACCCTCGCAAATTTACCCGAACTCGCTGGCCTTTATCCGGGCTTTTGAGCTTGTTTTTAAACACCTAAAAATCGGGGCAAAAGTGTCCCTCTTCTTTCGAATATTCCATCTTCAAAGGTTGACGGTCGGTGGACGACACGGTTGGGTGTCCTTTAAGCAAAGCAAAGCTCTGTTCCACACGTATTTGTATTCCATCCGGGATTTCAAGTACCGTTACTATTTTGTGAAACCGGTCACCATTGGGGCTGTTAACTCGCTGTACCGGAGGGTTACCCGTGAAGTAGACGGTCGCTCTGAGGAGGTTCTGGAGCCGAAGTTCCCCCTGTACTGGACGGAGGAACACTTCAAAAAAGGGGTGGATAAATACAAGGTGAAGCACAATAAGTTGGACGTCGACGACCGGGCAGCTTATGATAAGATCGTCGCGTTCGTGGAAAGCTTCAATGAAGCTCAGTACGAAACACCGGATGGCGAGCCTATAACGAGAGCAGACGGGCAGGTGATGAAGCAACGTCGCTTGATCAATACCCGTGTTCTGCTCGAGACCTTCTCCGATGAAGAAGCAAATGAGCTGTTAGGTGGTGAAAACATCCTCGACCTAAGCCTTCCTCGCGTCTGTATACCTTGCCTTACTAATGTTTTCTTTCTTTTTGCAGGGAAAATGGCCGGAGCTGAGGAGAGGCTCAAGAGGTTGAAGGCGAAGAGGGCTCGGGAAGAACAAGCTTGGGGAGAACAGGCTCAGGGAGAGCCGTCTCATTCAAAGGGTCAAGGTGTTGCTCCTTCTAGGGCCATGCCCGAAGGTATTTCCTCTGCTGCGATGCCCGAAGGTTCCAGCCAGTCCCAGCTTCCTTTGACTGCGTCGGGGACTTCAGGCCGGCGCACACCTCCTGCTGGGAACCAGTCCCCGGGTAATCAAGGGACGCCGAAACGGCTACGGGTTTCGAGTGCGGAGTTTGTCAACCTAGCCCACGAAGAAAGTCCCCCACCTCCTCCAAGCTTCGAACTCCCACCATGCCATCTCAAGCCCCGCTTCTTCTCTGAAGTCATCTATCCTCGCGTCCCTCCCTCTGAAATCCAAGCTGTGCTGGGGACCGCTGTGGAAGCGAGGAGGAGAACGATCTTTGAGGACATGTCTGCCGTTATGCGGCTCTGTTCGACTACTATTGTCCTGAACGATGAAACCCGCCCCGCTGCTGAACTTTCTCGACTGCAAGAAAGGCTCGAGACCTTGGAGGCTGAACTGCTAGACCTGTGCAAAGAGTTGAAGGAATGCAGGGACTTGAATAAAGAACAGAGCGAGCAGCAGCAGCGGGCGGAGACAAAGTTAAAGGAAGCTGAGGAAGTGGAGAAAGGTCATCTTGCCCGGATCACCGAGCTGGAGGCAGAGGAGAAGCGGCTCAAGGAGAGGGTCGCAGAGCTGGAGGATGCTGTTCGGCCAGCTGAAGGTGAAACTGAAGAGGATAAGCTCCTAACCTCTCGGGCAGCTCTGGTGGCCAAACTCAGGAGAGTCGAGCAGGATCTCCGGCTAGCCGAGGATGATACTCTTCAGGCCGCGGACATAGGGTTCCTAAATGCAGTGGCGCAGCTTCGGATCCTAAATCCCGGCCTTGTGACCGACGGGGCTGATGCTAACTGCGAGGTGGTCGATGGCCGGATAGTGCTTCCCGGGCAAGAAGGAAATGCCAACGAAGGAGGTGGGCCAGACGCTGCTGAGACTGATGCTGCATAGGAGTATAGTTTACTTGGCCTGCGTGCCATTTTGTTGTTTTTGCCCGGCTTATGGGCCAGGGGCTTATTGATGTAATATTCGTACAATGGGTTTTGCCCGATTCTAATACTTCGCTTTGCCTCTTTATTTATTTTGCTTGTGTGTGATACTTTGTACATTACTTATTTTTGCCTAAGTAGTTGAGATCGTTGGCGCCTTGGGAGTTTGCTCGACTCCGATGATCCTCGACTGTGAAGAGAGCTAGTCGAGTGGTCGGGGGTTGTACTCCGACCTTCAACGAGGCTAAGAAGTCGGTCGAGGTCTTAGCTTCGTGGTGTGAACTTCCCATCGCGAGCTTGGTGTTCTGCCTATTTGGTACGTCAACGACAGAGCTCGGTTGAGGTCTCCTCATTGGGCCAAAAAGTCTCACGCACACACTTCGTGGTTTTTTGCCGTCGTGTGTTATATAGAGGTGTCGCGCATGTACCTTTGCACGCCCCCGTGGTCGCGACGTCGTACTGTCCCGGGCAGTGTCTAACTGTAATATTGTTTGAGCTTCTCAACATTCCATGGTCGAGAAAGTTGTTCACCATGGAGGTTTTCGAGGTAATAGGCACTCGTCCCCGTCTTTGCAATGACGCGGTATAGGCCCTCCCAGTTTGCGGCCAGCTTTCCTTCGCGTGAATCTTTCTGATTTCTCCGTAGGACAAGACTGCCTACTTGGAAGTCTCGTTTGATAACTTTGTCATTATAGCGCAAAGTTATTTTTTGTTTTAAAGAGGCTTCTTGGAGGGAAGCGCCGGTCCTTATCTCTTCGACTAGGTCGAGCTCCTTTCGCAGGGCTTCGTTGTTTGTTTCTTCGTCGAGGGGAGCTTCTGTCCTCCTCGAGGTTTCCCTGATCTCCACGGGGATAACTGCCTCGGTTCCGTACATTAGGCGAAACGGGGTCTCCCCGGTCGTGGAGTGTGGGGTTGTTCGGTACGCCCAGAGGACGCTGTGCAACTCCTCGAACCACCGTTGTTTGGCCTCGCCGAGTCGTCGCTTCAGTCCCCGGAGTATCACTCTTTTCGCTGCTTCGGCCTGCCCGTTGGTTTGAGGGTTTTCGACCGACGTGAAGTGCTGTTTTGTGCCCAGTTTGGCGACGAAGTCTTGGAAGTTCCTGTCGGTGAACTGTGTCCCGTTGTCAGTGACAATGGCTTGGGGCACACTGAATCGGGCGAGGATGTTTCTCTTGTAGAAACGGAGTATGTTGAAGGCAGTGATTTTGGCCAGCGCCTCTGCCTCAATCCACTTCGTGAAGTAATCTACCCTGACGATGAGGTACTTGTTTTGGTACGACCCTATGAAGAAAGGTCTGAGGATATCCATTCCCCACCACGCAAATGGCCATGAGGATGACAATGACTTAAGCTTGTTTGGAGGAGCGAGGTGCATGTCCCCGTGTCTTTTACAGCGGTCACATTTCTTGACGTGTTCCTTTGCATCATGTTGCATAGTGGGCCAATAATACCCCGTTCGGAGTGCTTTTCGGGCTAGGGACCTTCCGCCGAGGTGCTGGGCGTTGATCCCTTCGTGGATTTCTTGGAGGATCCCCGAAACTTTGCTTTCTTCGACACACCGGAGTAAGGGAATGGAGAATCCTCGACGGTATAGCTTACCTTCGACGACGGTGTACGCACATGCCCGCCTCTTGACTGTCCCCGCTTCTTTAGGATCTTCGAGCAGTTTACCCGTCATCAAGTATTCGTAAACTGGGGTCATCCAACAGTTTTCGTCCCCGATGGTGTTGACCTCTGTGGTCGGTGTGGGTTTGTTTATGCTCGGCTGGGACAGTGTCTCCTGGATAACTGATTTGTTCCCTCCTTTCTTCTTAGTGCTCGAAAGCTTGGAGAGCACATCTGCTCGAGCGTTGTGCTCGCGCGGGATATGAGCCACCTCCGCGGAGACAAATTTCTTCAACTTTTCTTGCACCAAGGTTAGGTACTCGATGAGACTATCGTTTTTGGCCTGAAATTCTCCCCGAACTTGTGATGCCACGAGCTGGGAGTCTGTAAAGATTTTGACTTCTTTTGCGCCAAGGTCTTCCACAAGTCGAAGTCCCGCGAGGAAGGCCTCGTATTCGGCTTGGTTATTCGATGTCTTGAAGGGTAGTTCGAGGGAGACCTCTATCAGGATGCCCTGCTCGTTTTCGAGGATAATGCCCGCTCCTCTACCTTTTGCACTGGAGGCTCCGTCGACGTAAATCGTCCATTTCTGGGAGCCATTGGTCGAGGATTCAGGGACGGTCATTTCCGCTACGAAGTCGGCCAGTACCTGAGCTTTCAAGGCTTTTCTTCCTTCGTATCGAAGGTCGAACTCGGATAGCTCGAGAGACCACCGGAGCATTCTCCCTGTCGGGACCCTGAAGAGCTCTGCTCGTGAAATAAATCAGTTTCTGTCTGTCGGGGGTCTCCCATATGAGGACAGCACTCACCGCTTTGCCGGTGACGGCCAGGTACAAGAAAAGTGTTTCCCCGTTATCTGGTCGGGACAAGACCGGGGGTTGTGACAAGACTTGTTTTAGATGGAGGAGGGCTTGTTCGCATTCTTCACTCCATTCAAAAGTCGCCTTCTGTCAGAGAAGCTTGAAAAAAGGGAGTGCGTACTGAGCAGATTTGGCGACAAAACGGGAGAGAGCAGTCAGTATTCCGTTAAGTGACTGGATCGACTTCTTCGAGTTCGGGGTAGGGATTTCGGAGAATGCCCTACATTTGTCTGGGTTCGCCTCGATTCCCCTTTCCGTGAGGTAGAAGCCGAGGAACTTCCCTGCGCGAACACCGAAGGTGCATTTGTCGGGGTTGAACCTCATGCGACATTTCCTCGCCGTGTCGAACACTTTCTCGAGATGAGCAGCATGGTCGACTTCTTCTGCAGATTTAACGATCATGTCGTCCATATAGACCTCGAGCACATCGCCGATATCTGCCCGGAAGACCTTGTTCATCATCCGTTGGTATGTGGCGCCCGGATTTTTCAAGCTGAAGGGCATTACGTTATAGTAGTAATTGCCCGACTCGGTCATGAAAGCGGTATGCTGCTTGTCGGCCTCGTCCATGGGGATTTGGTTGTACCCCGAGTAGGCATCCATGAAGGATAGTAATTTGAATCCTGCAGAGTTATCGACCAGCTGGTCGATGTTAGGTAAGGGATAAGAATCTTTCGGGCATGCCCGGTTAAGATCTGTGTAGTCAATGCACATCCTCCATTTTCCATTATTTTTCTTAACGAGTACAACATTTGAGAGCCAAGTCGTGTACTTGGCCTCGGAAATAAAGTTTGCCTCTAGGAGGTCTTTTACAGCTTTTTCAGCAGCCTCCATTTTTTCCGGAGACTGCCTACGCCTACGTTGAGCTACGACCCTAGCGGCCGGATCTATAGTCAGTTGATGACAAGCTACTTCAGGGTCCAGTTCGGGCATCTCTGCGGCACTCCAGGCGAACAAATCTGCATTTTCTCGGAGGCATGCCTTCAGTTGCCTCTTCGCCAGGTCGGGGAGTCCATAGCCAATCTTCACGCTTCGATCTGGGCTGTCGCCAAGAGGAACCAGCTCGAAATCTCCATCTGGGACGGGGCGCGTTGGGTGGAGAGGCTGCCCATTTATTTCAACTGGGAGGTCCTCGCCTGCACCTTCTTCATGCTCCCCGGGAAACCTGCTGTCAAGGTCGACCGCGCTGACCGGCGGGAGTGGAACCTGCACGACGTCTGGAGATGCCTTAGCCTGAGTCTTGGAATTGACGCCGCCGAAGACACTCAGACCCTTGATTGCTGCGTCGAAACATCTTCTGGCCGCCTTGATGTCCCCATGGAGAGTGACCACACGTCCACGCTTCGTGTAGTACTTCATCTTTAGGTGGACCGTTGATGGTACGGCCGTCAGTTCCGCCAACGTGGTCCTCCCCATGATGCAGTTGTAGAGGGATGGGCAGTCTACCACCAAGAAACGCGTCTTCACCTGTCGGGCAGTTTCCTCAAACCCGAAGGTGACCACCAACTCCACGAAGCCCCATGGTCTGGTGGTCGCGCCATTGAAGCCTTATAAGTCTGACCCTACGTACGGGGACAAGTGTCTCTTGGTCAGCTGGAGGGTCTCGAAGAGGTGGACGTACATGATATCCACCGAGCTCCCCTGGTCAACCAAAATTCTGTGGACATTAAAATTGGCCATCTGTGCCCGGATCAGGAGGGGGATGTTGGCGTTAGGTGCCCCACCGGGAAGTTCCTCGAGGTAGAAGGTAATCGGAGTGGATCTTTCATTAACCCTCTCGAGGGTAGGGGCTCGAGGAGTTGTTGCTTTCAGTTCATCGAATTTCCTCTTTATTGACCCTACGGTTAAACGGTCAGGGGCTCCGCCAGATATGACCAGGGCTTGGGGGAAAGACTCCCAGGTACTGCGGGCACTTATTGGCTCTTCTGCTGGGAAGCTCTTCCACATGTTTCGGACAGCTTCAGGGTTGTCGAGTTCTCCCGAAAAGCCAAAGTCTTCAGGTCGCGTGATGCTCAACGCGACTTGCAGCGATCCGTTGTTGGGAGAAAGAGTTGACTCCTCGACATTCTAGGCCTCCTGGCCGCTGGGTCGGGGGGCCTCTTGCTGCTTGGCGTACTTCTTCAGGTACCCCTCTTTAATCAGCGTTTCGATTGCGTCCTTAAGGTGGACGCAATCTTCAGTAACGTGCCTGTGACTGCGATGGAACCGACAGTACTTGGACTTGTCAGCATTTGGTTTGGGAGCCGTCGATTTTGGGAAGCGGATTCCCCCTTTGAAGAACTCTGAATTGGCACAGTCGCTAAAAATGCGTGCGCAGGACACGTTCAGCGGTGTGTAGTCTTTGAAAAGGCCAGACGGTCCCCGTGATTCATGGGGCTCTTTGGTCCGGGATTCTTTTTTTCTTTCCCCACCTTGCCTAGGTGGAGGGGAGTATTCTCTTCTCCTGTCTCCACCTCGCCTGGGTGGAGGGGAGTCTTCTTCTTTGTTGCCGTGGGGGCCTTCTCTGCGCCTCGAATTAAGGGAAATTTGTGCGGCTTCAGCTTCCTCGAACTCAATATGCGACTGAGCCCTCTCGAGGAGGCCTTCAAAGCTGTGGGGACGGTGTAGTCCGACAGGTTCTGCGAACTTGGATCCTAGTCGCAAAACCTTGATGATGAGATATATTTTGATGTGATCGGTCACGTGGATTTCGACCGCTTCTTTGTTGAACCTCTCGATGTAGCTCCGGAGAGGTACATCCTTCCCCTGAAAGATGGCTTCCAGGGAGGCTATCGTCTTCGGATGTCGACGAGAAGCCGTAAAATGTTTTCTGAAGCGCTCCCTCAGGACCTTCCACGACGTGATTGATTCAGATGCTAGGTTTTTGTACCAAGCCATAGCCCCTTTCCGAAGAGTCGTAGGAAATAATCGACATTTGATAGTGTCGGAGACATTCCTGAAATCGAGCAGAGCTTCAAAACTCTCGACATGGTCATTAGGATCAGATGTCCCGTCATATGTCCCCAAGGATGGGGGCCTCTCCAGGCCCTTAGGAATAGGGGCGTCCATGATGTACCTGGCCAGAGGGGTCCGGTAATCGTCATCCTCGCTGGCTCCCGGAGACACAGAGGGGGAGTGTTGTCCATGAACATAGTGACGCCTCGGGGAGTGGTCCTTTGGGCGGCCTCTGGGCTCCTCGGCGTCCGGCCTGCTCCTTTTATTTTTTGAGCAGCGAACTGGCCCCTTTGGTGGCGGGGAGCGGTGGCGTTTCTAAGGATGTTACGGCTGAGTATGCTCTAAGCGTGGCCTGCGACCCCTGTGAACTGGGGAGGGGCTGCGAGATGCCTCTGGGGACTACGAATGTCTTGGAAATGGTGGTGGTCGGTGCCTTCGCGGGGAAGTCCGACCACGACCTTTCTCCAGCTCCTCGATCCGGATGTTCTGGTTGAAGATCATCTGGTTGGTCTAATTAACCAAAGGAAATAGGGCAGCAGTGCTCGGGTCTGCATTTGGCGGCGGTCCATGGGCTGGAAAACGGGTTGGAGGACTGTTTCATGTCCGTCTTGGTGAGCTGTCTCGTACTCCACTTCCTCGGAAAATGGTGAGACGGTGAGTCCGTCTCTGATGTCGTTCTCCACGACAGGTTGGGCAGCGTTGTTGTCGACGCGGTTGCCAGTACTGAGCTGGGCGATAACGTTGTCTAGAGCTTGATTCGCCGACGGGTTGGCCATGATGGTTGTTGAATGGAGAAAGCTTTGGTTTATCGAGCAGAAAAACGGGGAAGCTTACAAGTTCCCACAGACGGCGCCACTAATCGTACCTGGATCAGACAGTTGATAGTGGCCAACGGCGTCTGGAACGGCAGCTCCGGTGATGGTGAGAGACGGCACGGGGGGGGGGGGGGTGTACCTGCAAGGTACTTCGACGCTCAAGTGAGAGAGTGTACAGGGTAACACCAAATACAAAAAGTGTAGAGTGGCAAGAAGAATGTGTCTAACCTGACCCTCTCAAATGAGAGGGTATTTATAGAGAGCCCCCAGCGTGGGGCCAACGGTTACCTGCAGTTGGCTGGATCAACTAGGCCCACTCCAAGCAACTGCTAGGGCTTACGTGTAGTAGTGAAGACCATCACGTAGTCTTCGCCCTAGAGTAACTGCTTCTAGATTTCCGAAAGTAGGGCAGACCGAATCCTTCGGACGTGGAAGGTTACTTGGAACGTGTCCACGTGGTATGGACCGTTGGGCACTCCCTGCGGGGAGGAGCCTTCTGTGTCGAGGAGATATCAAGCCCGTAGAATGGACATGGCCTCGCGGGGAGGAATCATGTCCGTCGAGGAGTGATGTGTAGCATTCTCGCGGGGAAAAGCTAATCTATCGGGGAGGTACATCTCAGCAGGGTGTGATGTCCTCCTTTCCTATTGTCCCAAGTGCCCGACACTGCCAAAGTGCCCGGCGAAACTGTGGCTTGCACGTGACAGTCACGTGTCTTGCAGAAGGACCTTATTGGGCCTCCCCAGGCTGTATGGGTTGGGCCTGCTCGACTGTTGGACAGCCTCGGCCCAGTCCAGAACAATAATATTTTACAATGGCATAAAATATCACCATTTGATATTTTGTCATTTAACATCAACTGACTAAACATTAGAGTTATCAAATATTCTCTCTTATACTTATTAATATTGGTTTGTCTCTTTCGTTTATAACTTACCTCTTAAGAATCCACTAATTACTCTATTGGTCTCAATTGACAGTATTCAGAGCACTTAGAAGCGTTAATTATTTTGACTGACAAAAGATAGAGTACATAAGAACTCACCTGATCTCCACTAACAATCAATTAAACATTTAAGAATATATGAGATATTACACTATTCATCATATAATTATGTTTGATCATAATTACAAATAAACTTTTAATTTAATTAACACTAAAAATTAATACATATCCTTAACGACTTAACCTTAAATATCTAAATCAAATATAAATACAAAATAAAAAAATATAAATCAAAATAAAACAATGTCAATCTTAATTTGTAAGAATGTATTTCTCTTTTGTAATAAAATATATCATTTTAGATGTGATTAGTTCAAATTGTCTCAATTATAATTCATATAAATTATTAAATTATAATTGATTAATTATATTTTGTCAAAATAACTTATTAACATATTTAAAATTTAATAAGAATGAATAAATTAATTTACAACTGCGCATCCCGTGAGTTTTCATCTCGTTATTGTTTATTTTGTGAAAAAATAAAATAAATTTAAAGTTTTTTTTACAAGTTTAAAAAGAATGTCCTTTATTACTTTTTAAACTGATTTTTATGAAAAAAATGTAAAATAGTAAAATTTATTTTAAATTATTTTTCCATAAATTATTAATCTGTAACATAAATATGCATATTGAAAATTAAAATATAATCAAAATATGATGATTTTAAAAAAAATCATATTAAAACAAATTTTAAAAAACTTCATATTTAAATAACTTTTTAAATTTTTGATATAAAAAAATTTGCAAAAGGATAAACTTTCTAAAATAATCTTTTATTAAAACAATTTAAATTAATTTTTACTTAAATTTTAAAAAATTTATTGTATTAACAGTATGTAATATTATAAAAAACATATTTAATGTTTAAACAAACTAACCCTATACCTTATTTTTTTTATTTCTTTTGAAAACTCAGTGCAACAATAAATTTAATTTTGAATTTTTAGCGTAGAAAGGGAAATATCTAAACTGTAAAAATAAATAGTTTTTTTTATATCAATATAATAATAAAACTTAAAAATATTCTAAAAAAATTATAAATTACTTCATGAAATAAAAGACTTATTAGTTGTTTTGTGTAAATAATATTAGGAGGATAATTTAAAGTGAATGAAGTGAGTATTATACAAAAGGCTAATGTAGAGAAAGTGGAATCTCATACAAATTAAAATTGTTATTTTGTTTTGAATTGTCAGGTGGGTTACAATATTTCTAAAAGAAACATGATGAAACAAGATTTTTATCACGACTTATTATTCTTCGAGAAAATAATATAATAACCGAAAAAGAGAAAAGAATGAAGATGTGATGAAGACAACTTTTAAGACTAATATTACAAAGTTTAGAAAATTAATAATTGAAGTGTGGTGTAAGCAAGCAAGAAACTTGCACAGTGGGGAGTGCAAATTTGAAAAATCTAACATAAAGAAGAATATTTTAGGGAACACTTCAGAATCCAATAAATTTAGTCGAGTTAATTTTTATCAACCATTCAAATAATATTATTTTATATTACTTGACTTTTTATTCCTTTTAATAAATATTGGCTTATAAAAAAAAGTACCACAATATGAAAATAGGAAGACTTTTAAATTCAATGAATAAATTACGATAACATTGAAGTTAGCATAAGCTTAAACCTAGTTATGTTTATGATTGGATATATATAGACTGCTATACACCTAAACGCCTTAACATGAGGGGATCATCAAAGCTATTTAAATTGATTGGACTTTTTATTGTGCTTGTTTGTATTGTATCCCTTTATAAAATCATTCAATTTCCTAACTACATCAATCCTATCCAAAAAATGGAAACTCTCTTGCATGTGTTTGTTTTTTCTTGTGATGTGTTCTCTGTTCTACAGATGTTGGAGGTAGAAGTAAGTCTACATACAAGTATACTTTTATGAATGCATATTACTTGCAAGCTAACCAATACAAATAACCTGACCATCCGAATTAATTGGAATGTATTTCGCGCAGAAAAAAAAAAGATTTCATTTTTTTTTGATAAGCAATCTTCATTAATAAGAGATTAAGGGCATCTCAAACCAGTAAAAGAGAAATTACAAAAAGGCACGGGAAGGGACCCGACCACAAAAACGATAAACCAACAAACCAACTACAAAGCTAAAGGGAATCGAACGGAAATTTGGTCCAATCATAAAGGTTACACTTCCTCCTACCTCTATTTCCGAGAATTAACCAATTCCAAGACAACACAACGACGGCATTAAAAATGATATCGACATTACAGATATCGTTGTTAAACAGAATATTGTTCCTCGTCTTCCATAAATACCAGCAAGTAATAAACCAAATGGAGTTGACCGTAGCGGGGTTCCCTCTATGTTTAAGCCTCGAGGACCAAGCTATGATGTGATTACAACAATCCACTTATGAGATCCAGTCTATGTCCACCCAATCACATATCTTGCGCCAAACCAACACGGACTTACAACAATTAAAGAAAAGATGCTTATCGTCCTCGTCCTCCATAAAGCACATAACACACGGTTTGTCATGGTTATTCACAATGACTCCTCTTTTCACTAGGTTAGCACGAGTAGGCAACCTATCAATAATCATTCTCCACGCGAACACCTGCACTTTCGGAGGAATTTCTGCCTTCCAAATGAGACCCACAGTGTCTGCGATTATGTCTGTCACAGTGTCCAATAACGTACTTGACAGAATGATATCATAGTAGGAACTAACTGAAAAACCATTTGCTTCGTCCGGTATCCACTTTCAGCTTTCAGCAGCACCTTGCATCATGCTGGCAGACTCCAACTGCAAGGAGATATTCTGCAATTCCTACGCTAAAACTAAGGAATCACCTGGCAGAACATTAAAAGGATTCCAACACCATATTCCCAATTCCCAACATCCCATATCATAAATGGAAAACAACTTAGTATTATAATAAGCAAACAGAGCCGGGAAAGCGCTTTTTAAAGGACAATCACCGATCCATTTCGATAGCCAAAAACCTAAACTAGAGCCGGATCCGATAGAAACATTCAGGCAATCAACAAAATTCACTTGGGGATTAGGGATAGAAATTTGTAGAATAACTTTGAACCATTTAGAAGTCGAGGCCATAGTACCTACTTCATTAAACACCTGGATACTGAGGCTCAGATTACCGTATAAGCTGACGAGAATCGGTCTCCAAATCTCAACACCATCACGCATAAATTTCCAGAGCCACTTGGAAAGAAGGGCTTTATTAAAGTGTCCTACATGTTTGATGCCAAGCCCACCGTACTTTTTCGGTTTACAAACAGAGTTCCAGCTAACCCACGAGATAAATTTTCTGTTAGAACCAACCCACAGGAATCGTCTTTGGATGGCTACGATTTCCTTTATAACCTGCTTCGGCACTTTATAAAAAGAAAGATGGTGAATCGGGAGGTTGACAAGGACTGAATTTATAAGAGTAACCCGCCCTCCAATCGATAAATTACGACCTAACCAAGAAGACAATCTTGCCCTCACACAATCCAACACCAGCCGCCAAAAGGATATTTTCCGGTGATTACCTCCTATAACCAGCCCAAGAAACTTAAAAGGGAGAGCACCAGATTTACATTGAAGGAATTGTTATGCTGCCAACAAAAACTCCGGTTCCAATCCGATTCCGTATAAGCAGCTTTTGGCGAAGTTAATCTTAAGACCCGAGATAAGTTCAAAACCTCGCAATATTTCCTTGAACGCCCAAAGGTTAGAAACAGAATCGTCACCGATAAGGAGAGTATCGTCCGCAAACTGTAAAATATTTACGGAAGCAGAATCTTTGAATTTGAAATCGTTTAGAACTTTCAGTTCCGAAGCTCTTCTCACCATGCTGCCTAAACCTTCAGAGACAATAGCAAAAAGAAAAGGGGAAAGAGGGTCCCCTTGTTTCAAGCCTCTCGACGCCTTGAAATCCTTCGATGGGCTTCCGTTTATAAGGATCGAACTAAAACTATTAAACACTGAGACTTTCACCCATTTTAACCACTTAGGACCAAAACCCATTTTAATCAGCATTAGGTCCAAGAATGCCCAATCAACACAGTCGTAGGCCTGCGCACAGTCGACCTTAAATAAAATACAAGATTTCTTTTTCCTTCTAGCAAATTCGATCGTTTCATTAGCCACAAGGACTCCGTCAAGAAGCTGACGGCCCAGAATGAAAGCTGTTTGAGTATGCGAAATCAACTTGTCAATAACAGTACTAAGCCTCTTCGCAAGCATCTTGGATATTATTTTGAGAACACAACCAATTAGACTAATCGGTCTAAAATCATAAAAAGTTTGAGGGTTCTCAACTTTCGGCACAAGCGAAATAAAAGACGATACAAAAGCTTTAGCAAGCTTCCTAGTTTTGAAGAATTCGAGGACGCAGCTACCGATATCAAGTCCGACTATGCCCCAAAACTGTTTCAGGAATTTAAAACTGAATTCATCAACTCCCGGGCATTTATTACCTTCACAATCAAAAGCCGCAGCTTTAACATCTCCATGATTGAACTCTGCCTCCAAGAACGCACTGTCAGCTGCACTAAGGACAGCCACATTGCCCAAATCAAACGCAGGCCTAACACATTGATTCCTCTGGAATTTTTTCTCAAAGAATAACATGGCCTCATGTTTAATCCCCTGCGGATCATCCTTCAACAAACCATTAACATGAATTGCAGAAATAGAGTTGGCACGATACCTGGCCTTGAGCGAGTCGTGGAAAAATATCGTATTCTCATCTCCGTCACACAATCATTTGACTCTAGATTTTTGGTGAATCATGCCCTCTTTAAGTCTAAGATTTTTCCATAATTCTTCCTGAACCAATAGTCTCTCTTTAAGAATTCCATCATCTTGAGTAAAATCCAGATCAGCCAAATCTTGCTCGATCTCGTTAAGGTTTGCCACACAAGCCTCCACCTTAAGATCAAGCCGGCCAAACGTATTCACGTTCCACTCCTTAAGAACCTCCTTGAGAGCTTTGAATTTCAACAAAAGGGTGTTACCATGAGAACCCGAAACCACAACAGAATTCCAAGCAACTGTCACGACAGATAAGAAATCTTTGTGGTCCAACCATGAATTGAAGAATCGAAAGGGTTTTGGTCCCCAGTTAACTGAATTGGCCTTCAGCCAAAGAGGACGATGGTCCGACACGTCTTTGTCCCCAACGAACTGATTCACAAATCTGAACGAATCAATAACAAAATCATTCACCAGAAATCTGTCGAGCCTACTCCGACTTTTGCCATTCGAATTAAACCATGTGAATCTATTACCGACCAAGGGAAGGTCAATAAGAAAAAGATTATCGATGAAGGCTCTGAATTCCACCATTTCGCTATACATAGGCCCGCTACTTCCCTTTCTTTCCTCCTCGGATTTTGTTGCATTAAAATCGCCCCTATAATCCACCCTCCGTTAGGAAAGCGATTCTTGACCGTAGTTAGATCTTCCCACAAACTTCTTTTCTCGGCTAACCCGCACGGAGAATAAACGTCAACAACAAACAAAATCAAAATTTTCCAAGTGAATTGAACTCCAAGGTATCCTTTCCCACCAAAGCTATAGCAAGCAGACAGAGAACTCTTTTTCCATATCATTAACATACCACCAGATTGCCCTTCCGAATTGGAAGCGGACCAATCACAGTCCGAATAATTCCATATGCTTTGAACCAAATTATCATCCATATACCTCACCTTAGTTTCTTGTAAGAGGCAAAGATCGGCCTGGCCCTTAGCAATTATTTGGGATACTCTCATTCTCTTAAAGGAGCTGCAACACCCACGGATATTAAGCGACAAAATATTCATGGAGCGCACTTTCCAACACCCCTCTTACCAGCTATGGCCTTCTTATCAACCACTTCCAGATTTCGAAGAATATCAACAAAAACACCGTCTTCCTTATCGCCACCAACTCCTATTTTCTTCATGGTAGTCCATAGTTTGGCAGGGGCGTCATCAAGTACCTTCTTACAATGAGAGTTTCCTCTAATCACATCAGTTTCTGTAATCGATTCACCACACAAAAGAGAACTATCCGAAGAATTCAAGGAACGTACACCTGACCGTTTAGCACTAGAATTCTTACAAACTGGCACCACAGAGAATTCACTAGGAATATTAACCGCAGCATGTAAAAGGGAAGAAAAATAAGATGGTGAATAGGGAATCTTTACACAATCGTAAACATCATGTAACAGTTTCTTCTTCCTGTTTTTAGGACACCGAGATGGCCCAATAAGGCCTCCAGAAGGTCCAGATATAGGGTCTGAAAAGTCTAGGTCCACAACCAAATTCCCATGTAAAGAATTTGACTTAAACATCACATTACATCTATCCATGTTCTGCTTGTAACCTCTTTCATCAACTGGCAGCACAATGGATTTTTCTTTTACAATAGGGCCTACATAAACTTGACTAACCCCAACAGCGAAAGAAGGGACGATAGGTCTAGTCTCTAACTCAACATGTCCCTTCCCAACAGAAGAATAGTCATCTTCAGGGACAGTCGCATCTATATCTCCCTCTATCCCAAGGCTATCACCCACTAAGGAAGCATCAGCAGTATTCCTATTATCACAATTTGAGGAACTCCTAATTAAAGATATATCAAACCCACCAGTGCCAACATCAGGAACGCTAGACACTACGTCTTCTAACTCGTCGTTGCTCCCCCACGCGCTGAGTTCACCATAAGACGACTCAACAATATCAGTCGAATCGTATCCATCGTCAAACATTTGACATTTCTCACATTGTTTAGTCTGAAGCTCTTCGACCAAATTGACTCTAAAATTTAGATTGTTGATAACGATATCCACACTTTCGTTCAAAACAGGAGCCAACTTAGTTTTGATACGAAAATGAGCTACATCCAAATTAATTTTCTTTTTCGTATCTTCATCACACTGAACAAAAGACCCCAGTTTACTAGCGATGAGCCCAAAGGAATGATTACTCAACGCGTAACAAGGGAACCCATAGCAAAGAATCCAAGTAAATTTATCCTCATCAATCACTTTCGGGCCCCAAGGGCAGATGGAACTGAACCACTTATCACTTCGTTTACTAGCTCCAGTCACGAATTCATCTAAATTACCATCTGATACCTCTTCAAGCAGACACAAAGAGGCTCCAATAGGGGAGGCCTTGATGTTGAAATACCCCTCCTCATTAAGAAGCTTTTGAATAATGTATGCGTTCCCACCTTCAGACACAACCCCAACCCGGGCTTTTTCAAATCTGTGCAATTCACTGCTGTCCACCGATACCTCGATAGGACTAACATTACTCTTAATATTAGGATTTTTTACCAAGGACGTACCACTAACCGCTTGGGCAAACGTTCTACCTTCAATGACAGGAGCATTCAAATCCGCGTGTCTCACATGTCTAACTTTACCCTTAACCTGCCCAACAGTCTTCGAATCCATGAGGAATCTTGGTACGTTAGCGTGGATCTTCTTCCCTTGCAGAAAAATACTATCAAGCCTTACTTCCAAAATACAAAGGTCATGTACCTTCTGAAATTTTGCAAAGCCGAACCTTTTGCCCCGTTTATCCCTCTTCGCAGGAATGAAGACCTCAGATATAACCCCATAAACCTTGAAGATCTCAAACAAATCCTTGGCGTGCAAAGATTCCGAAAATTCTGATATGAAGAACGAGTGCGTAGCAACCCTATTCTCCGCTCCCTTTCCACCGTTTTCCTTCCACACAGAGAACCTATTGGATTTCTCAATACGCTTCTTCTTTCTAACCTGTTCCCACACCATTTCCACACCGCAGGGCACAAGCAAACTCAAACCCCCGACGGACAATACCAAACCGAAGAGGCGACTCCTACCAACCAATGACTCAGTAAAACCCAGAAGACGACAGCTCCTGCTCCTTACCAAGGCCCCTAAGCCCTAAAGCCAGGAATTTAAGCCGAATATAAGGAAGAAGCTCAACCAGTATCTACTTAGTACATTGGTTCGGAATCGCAAGGTTTGTATAGTCAAAGAGGGGGGGGGGGGGGAGGAGGAAATCAAACGTTAATGTACCTGGTGCATTTTGTTCTTGGACCAAGATCAAACCCATGGAATAGTGGAGAGCACTGGGAGAAATTAGGGTTTTCAGTCCCAAATTGATTTAGAATACATGGGGTTTGGTGCCAATTGGTTGAAAATTAATGTTATGTTTCACTTTATCAAGCAAATGGTATGCTTGTACCTTGACATAGATTTTCAACGCCAAAATCTGATTAAATGAATTTGCTACAAAAATCTATCATATGTATTTACTACAATTGCTACAAGATGTTTAATTTTAGGAAAAACTCATCTACTTTAGGTGCAACGATGTCCAATTTGAATAAGAACCAGAGCATTATGTAAAATTTGCACTCGTTCCATAGTTACATAGAGCATGTAATCATTCTTTTTATTAATAGTTGAATAATATATTTGCACTCGTTCCATAGTTACATAGAGCTGCATGTAGTCGTTCTTTTTTTTTTATTGGTGAAATATTATATTAGTAAAAAGGCTAAAGCCCGTAGAAAATTACAAGGTAACATAGAAGTGTCAAGCCATAAGTAAAAATAAAACAAAAAATACCAACACTGAATAAAAACATACAAAAAACACATTACAAGAAACCACAAACAAAACAACAATCAGAAAGCAAAAAAAAACAAAAAAGAGATCTCCACACAAACTCCACAACAAAACACCACCCAAACATGACCAAGTTACATATCAGACAATAAACCAGAAATAAAACTAAGAAGTAAAGCCAGAAATCTCGATTCTCTATTGAATCAAACCAGGGCCAGCCCAATCAACCCGGAGACCCTGTTCTAAATTAAAAAATTAGGCCTAAATTAAAAAAAAATTAATAATTAAAAATGAAGCACAAAAAATTCAATTATATATTAACCACATGAGGTACCAAAAAGCTTAAAGTATTGTTTAAACTATAAATAACATTTTAAACAACTTAAAATTTCTAATCACTTAAAAAGTGCCTTTCTCCGAACACTTTTTGAAGCAAATTCATCAAGCAAGTCTTCATATTTTATTGCCTCCAAAAGATCATTTTCAACTGCTATCAATGCCAATCCATTCAGTCTTTCTTGTGACATGGTAGACCGCAAGTAAGTCTTTAACAACTTCAATTTTGAAAAACTTCTTTCTGCAATAGCAACTGTCACAGGAATAGTCAATAAAATTCTATATGCAATAACTGTATTAGGAAAACAATCCAATCCTTTCGAAAATACTAATATATCAGTAGGTCTTATGATTTATTCCGACAACATCTCTCTTAGTAACTTTAACTCCGCAAAAAATTCATTCCCATCAACATCAGATTGCTCATTATGTTTCATTACTCGTTCAAAGTTACTACAACAAGATTTCAAAGTTGCATCATCCAATGATTGTAACTTGTGAGAAGTAAACAGAAACCAAAAATACTATCATACTCTTTGTATTGCTCAAATCTATTATTAAGAGAAACAACAGCTTGATCAACAAGGTAGAGAAAATAATTAACCCTAAAAGATTCCTCTTCAGAAAGCCCGACTACTGGGGTATTCAAATTCTCATCAAACTGTCACTTTCTTTTAATTATACGCCTTTGAGGAAATGTTGGGGCAATATTCAATTCAACCGCAATTTCCTTAGCATTAACTAGTGCCTTATAAAAACCTGTTTCTCTATATCCTTCAAAAAATGAAATCAATTCCTTTATTTTTTCCATAGCAACATCAATAAGCATATCTTTTTCCTGTAAAAGTTTGCTAACATAATTAATTGCAGATAATATTTCGAACCAAATAATTATAGCCATCAAAAACTCAAAATCACCAAGCTCATTGGTTGCTAAGGATTTAGCTTCATTTTGAATTTTAGGATCGAGATCATTTTCCGACACTTCAAGTAAAGCTTCTGTAAAATCTGACATTTGAGTTCTTATAGCTTTGACACTTTCTACACGACTCTCCCAACGAGTGGATGACAATGATTTTGGAGTCAACCCTTTTACATTATCTTTCAAAATTTGCCATCTCTTAGTAGAATTGGCAAAAATTGTATAAATGCGTTGAACAACTCCAAAAAAATTTCTAGCTTTATTACAAGAGTTAGCCATATCACGCAGTGCCAAATTAAGACTATGACAACCACAAGGAGTATAAAAGGATCTCGGATTTATGTCTAAAAATCTCTTTTGTACACCTTGATGTTTTCCTTTCATATTTGACCCATTATCATAACCTTGTCCTCTCACATCAAATAAGTCGAGACAAAGATCTTTCAATTCATTTTGTAATACATCAAAAAGTCCTTGACCAGTTGTATCATTCACATTAAAAAATCCTAAAAATGATTCCTCAATGCAAACAGAAGTTGAAGTAACATCCACATATCTTATTATCAAAGACATTTGCTCTTTGTGACTAACATCCAGAGTACAATCAAGTATCACTGAGAAATACTTTGCTTGTTTGATTTTTCTAATGATTTCAATTTTAATTGCAGAACCAAGCAATGAAATCAACTCATTTTGTATTTTATGCCTAAGTTAATGAACATGAATATTTTGAGTTGTAACACGTCTAACATGTTCTTGGATAATTGGGTCAAATTCAGCTAACATATCGATCAAACTTTAAAAAGTTGCCATTGTTATCTTCATACAGTTTTTCCTTACAACCACGAAATGCCAAATTATGTTTAGCAAGAAATTTCACTATTGAAATAACTATTTTTAAAACATTTTTTCAATGATCCTTTTCTTTCTCAATTAATCTTTGAGTCATTTTATCAATAGTTTGAAATTTCTATAGCCTTTGACGATACTCATACCAAGTAGTCATATTTTTAACATGTTCCATGCCTAACTCAAGCTCTTTAATTCTTGCACCAACATGTGACCAATCATTATAACCCTCATTTGCTAATTGCCCCCTACCAATCCCATTTTTTAAAACCTTACAACAGAAACAAAATACTCTATCAAGCTCTTTCGAATAAACAAGCCAATCTCTATCACACTTCTCTTCATTTGCTAAAGCTTTAGTATATAAATTAGCCGTAAAGCGTCTACTCCAATTATCTCTAGGACCCTTCACAATGGAATTATCTCTTTTAGGACCTTTGGCAACTAATAAATCAATCAATTTAGGTTGAAGACGATCCCAATTTCTTGGATCAAATATATCATAATCAACATTATCATCATCATTATTAACTTCATCACCAATTGACACATTACCAATACCAACATTATCATTTTCAATGGGCACCCTATCAACATTATCATTTTCAATGGACACACTATCAACATTATCATTTTTAATTGGCATATTATCAACATTATCATTTTCAATGGACACCTTATTTTTTATTACAAATTTATCAAGGGCTCCTACTTGAGATTGAACTAACTCTTCAATTTTTTTCTTTTTCTTACGCTTATCATTTCCACATTCAGACTTTCTATTCTTAGGAGGCATCTTAGGAGGCATCTTAGGAGACATAGTAAGAAAAAACCTGGAATATCTCACTAAGTTTATTATCTCGGCTAATGAACAACTCCACAGTATTAACTTGCAAGTAAACTATTTGTAGTCCCATTGTTAAATCGTGTTCCTACAATAAAATTAAAATTACACATGATGTTAATTGACATGAAAAATATAAAATATTTATATAAAATAACATGTGAGTTATGTAAGTTATGTTTAAAATATTTTAGTATTTTATCACAACTTATTCAGCCTCTTTCACATGTACTATCAAGAGTCATTGTTATCAATATACAATATTCTATTGTTTGTGTCAGTGTGAAAAAAACCAAAATAAGTTAAGATAAATGCAAAGCAAAATCTAATCCTATTGTTTTATCAGTAGAAAAGAAATATTATAAAATTAAAATCTACAATATTTAATTTCTAATAAAAATGAAATCATTAGGTTGCAAAAATTTAATGATTGAATTTAAACCACACTGCCTTATCAGTGAAAAACTTACTGATTGTTTTATCAATGGAAAATAAATATTATAAATTTAAAATCTATAATATTTAATTTCTAATAAAAATGAAATTATCAGGTTGTAAAACTTACTGATTGAATTTGAACAGCACTGCACCACCTTGAACCGCAACTGCACCGACGTGAAATCATCATGTTTATATTAATGATTTATGATTGAAAAATTAAAAGCAAAATAATAAACTAACGGTTTATAAAAAACATCAGCTTGAAGAAACTTACCCATTGAACCGCACTGCACCGCCGTGACGCCGTCGTCGCCGATGTGGTATCTCGTTTTGTTTTATTTCGTTGTTGTCGCCGTCGTCGTTAATACGTGGTATCGTTTTGCTTTGTTCCGTTTAATAGTCGTCGCCGTTTTGTTATGTTTTGGAAATTGGAGAAGAAAATGGTGTTTTGACTTTTAAAAAGAAAGCTAACAGTAACTTTATTTTAAAGAAAAAAGAGAAACCAAAAACCAAACGTTTGAGAATTAAGAGATTATCATTTAATAAAATTTAATTTTAATAATATATAATAATAAAAAAAATGGGGCCCTCCATATTTTGAGGCCCAGTGCTGTATAGCCTATTGCGTTGGGAAAGGGCCGACTCTGAATCATACACATGACAGGGTTCTGAATCCTCTTTGAAGGAAAAATAGAACATATGGGATTAATGATGGAAACAACTCCAAACTAAAAAATATTTTCACTCTTCAACTCTTTCAAACTTGTTGACACAGTGGTGAAAAACTTATCATTACGAGTAAACAAAATAGACCACTCTATAACATGTCAAATCATAATAAATCTACCCCTCGTTTTAGCCCTATGATCTAAGGAGAGGAAAAACTTAAAAACAAAACAAAGGTCCCTAGGAAGGGCCACATGAACGCATAACCATCCAAAAATCATATACTTGACATTAGCAACCAAACTTCAAGTCACAAACAAGTAATACATCGAATCAATTTGTTCCCCATAAAATGTAGATGAGGTATCCTCTTGAATAGGAATAACAGTACGCTTAAATAGACTTTATTTGGAAATAAATCTATCTTGATGATGTTTCCAAGAGAAAAACGTCTCCTTTAAGGGGGGAACTCTCCCCAAATAGCTAAGAAACATGGGAGCACATTCACAACACTCTCATCAAAATTAGTGGAGATGAAGAAGAGTCTCAAAAATCTTAGCATAATGGGAGTACTACAAACCCAATGGTCTTTCCAAAAGGATGTCAAACAAACGGACTCAACATTCTTAGTCAAGGCTTACTCAAACCAATTCAAAAGATCTTATTTCTTGAATCTAAGAAGGGATGTTCCTCTCCACCAGGTAGAAAAGAACGATACCCCGAAACCTTAACTCCACACCAGATTCTATGACAGATTTTATTTTATAAAGACTTGAGAAAAACCTCCTATATTTATTGAAATAGAAATAAAAATATATATAATCAATATTTTTCAAAAATATCAGGTAAACGAACAACAAGCTCTGTCCTTTTTAGATGGCAAAAACAATCCCTTTAAAAATTACATTCATTACCCTATATGACACAACAAGAATTTATTATATACTACAAGTATAAAGTTCAATAACATATTTTATTTTGCAAAGGTTTAAGAAAAACCTCCTTTATTAATTGAAATAGATATTAGAGACATGTTTAACCTTACTACAAACCACACAAGATATTTATATATGATAAATCTTAACATCAAATTCCTCAATAGCATTTCCAGAAGCTTGATCAAACAAAATAGTCTTCGCCAAAGCATACCCTCTTACAAACCTAAACACACCAGTACCACCAACAATAGGCATTTCTCTAACTTCATCCATAATAGCATTCCTTCCAAACATAGTAAGTGTGCTCCCTTTGTAGCTACCTTCTGTAAAAATAAAATTAACATCCATTTTCAAAGCAAAATCACCTTGTTTAGAAGCCAAAGTATAGGTTCCTTGAGCTCTTCCAATAAGTTTTGAACTTATATCTTCTTCTTCAGTCAAAGGGTTATCTATAATAAAAGTGGATCCAAAATCACCATGAGATGATTCATTAGGTGGACTGATGATTTTGAGTGTATTTGAGTTTTCACCATCTAGGGTGTCATGGAAATAGAAGTGTAGGTGGGTGAAATTATGTGGTTTCTCTATGGATAACATTGTATTCACTACGCCAAAATTGGACGTAGACACCGCAAAAAAGACAGCGCTTTTTGGACAAAGTGCTGCTATAAGTCTTTAAAAAATATCGCTTAAAAAAAGCGCTGTAAACACTACAAGAAAAATGGCCTATGGTCACGCTAAATTTTTCCACAACTCAAAAACTGTGGCCACATACAAGCTTTGGCCAGGGTTTTCAAATCGTAGACATATGTTTAGAAACACTGAATCCGGAGTGTGAAACTGTGGCCTTTTCTTCAATTGCCACGGTTACAAAATCACACTTATATTTAAGCCACGGTTAGAAAACTGTAGATATTTTAAGCCACAAAGAAAAACCGCGGAATTATAGTTTTCACTTCAAACTGTGGCCCAAGACCAAAAAAATATACCCCGCCAGAATTTCCCTCTCGTTTTTTAGTTTCCCTCTCGTTAATTATTTTCTTTTCTAATTTTTTTTAGATTAAATAGGTTATGAAAAAAATTCACTACAAAATTTTCGCAAGATTATCCAAAACTTCAAATAGATTAAACTAGGATTAAAAATCTACTCTTGATTAGCAATTAATCAAAATCTAAAACAAAACCTAAACATAATTAAGCTACAATTAATCAACAACTAATCAACCCTAAAAGTCAAGGTTAAAATCAAGGTTAATTTCTAAAATCTAATTTTGCTTCAATTTACATTTAAAATCTAATTCAAAATTAAATTCTGATTATCTCAAATTCCAATGTCAAACCAAACTTTAACAACAATTAGAATTAGAATTTCAAACCAAAACTAAAATCTATTAGCATTAAAATTCAAAATCTAATAAAAAACCCATTCAAAAATGAATCCTAACAAAACCATGGATGCAGCCAATAACCCGGGGTTGCGGAAAGGCAATTTGGGCGTGTGAAAATGAAAGCGTGCGGAATTAAAATTCGGTCCAGACTAGGTTGATGACACAAGAAACCCTAAAATTCCTCTTTCTCTCAGCGTTTCCATCTCACCCAACCTACTGCGCCGCGACTTCTTCTACTTTTCCCTCATCCATCCTCTTCTCCGTTCACCCTTCCTCCATAACCTTCATACTCTCTCCTTCTCCTCCGGCTTCCACTCCACATCCTTCTTCTTCAATGCCAGAACTACGCTCGTTCTCAACATCTCCTCTAACCAACTAAATCTACCTCTGATTCGATTCGCACGAACAACAAAGTCAAACTCACCCTTCAGAGTTCATCACGTGCTCCCTCTCCAAAAGACCTTGCCGAAAAACATAATGTCCGCCGCGCCGGAGCTCACCACCCGCGGCAGTGGAGAAAGAAATCACATATTACCTACATCTTTAGAATCGTTTCAACCTCCTCAGCCTAAATCTACCATCAATTTCATCTAAACCTTAACCAAATGCACAAATCGAAACTATATTTTATGAACCCTAAGATACGAATCTGCAATATAACGCCACTGCCTAGCGACTTGGAGCTCAAACCATGGAGGTTTGGCTCCTTATACCACGAGTTACATCGTGATAACAGAATCTCCATCAAAATAAACGAGATCAAAGGTACCTTCGAGGCAGAAATTTGTCGGCGACAGAGAAGGTGATGATGATGGACGCATAACCAGAACAATCTCAGGTAAGTAGTTTCAACTTCGCTGTAAATTTAAAATTTAAAATTCTGTTGTAAAAGTTAGTTTATGAAATATGAATTAATTATGTTGCAGTCAGGGTGTTGTGAGTTTGTTAATGTGTGAGTGAGTTTTGCAATCCGTTATTCGTTACAGTTAGTGGTTCCTTGGTTATGAAACCCAGTTAGAGTTGTGATGCTTTGCCAAAAGTTGTTAATGTGGATGTTAGCAAAAGTTGGCAAGTTACCTGTGCAAGTTAGGTTAGAAATCAGAAAACTCGGTTAGTCCAATTTTGATAGCTTGAATATGACTATACCCTGATTGATTAGTTTGAAAACTGCTATGTGTTCATGAGGTGTGTATTGCATTGTTAGTAAAAATAGAAATTATTTTCATTATGATCTATTACATGTTATGTTAATAGGTTTTAAGAAAGTAATGAGAATGTGAATGAGAATGTAAAATTTTGGTTCAATAGAAGATTACCGAATGTATGTTTCCATGTACACTACTTATATTCTCTCAATTTTGGTTCAATAGAAGATTACCGAATGTATGTTTCCATGTAAAATTTTTGTTCAATGTTTCCATCAACTGCTATGTGAATGACGATGCTAGAGAGATTCTTGAATATGACTCTAAAGGGTAAATTGAAAACCAGAACACGTATTGCAAACAAGAATCACCAAGAAGAACTTCAATAGAAGATTACCGAATTACAAATGGAAGAACACTGAAACGATTCAGGTAAGAAGCTCGCTCCGATCTCCCCTTTCGTTATTTGAAAGCTCTACTTCTTCTTTCTGCGAATGTTCTTGAGATGGTTATGATTGATGCGTGTTGATGCTGCAGAAAGTATGAGTGAAGTTTCTGCAGGTTAACGACTTTGTGCGAGGTTGATGGAGTTGTGCGAAATTGAATTGAGAGAGAAAAATCAGAGAGAAAGAATGAAGAGATTGAAGCGTGGAAGTTGGTTCTAATTCTTGCAGAGGATTCTCAAGAATATCACAACTTATTTCCATAAAATGGATATAATCAGAAACTCTACAAAGCTGAATTGTGTTTGTAGAAATGGTTACCTAGTCTGCTGATATTGAGAATCATGGTATGCTAATCTATATGCCTTTTTTGGTTTATTCTTTGTTGAATTTGAAGATTGACTTATCCAGCTTCAAAGCTATTTAGTATCTTTGCAACAGAAATTGGTCACCTCATTGTAAAGTTTTCATTCTTGCTGCTATTATTGATGTCATTTCTACTATTCTTACTGCTGCTCTTGTTCAGGTCGATAGATAAACCCGAGGGTCTTGAATTCTTCAAGGAATACTTATCGCAGCTAATGTTGCGCAACAAGAGATCAAGAAATACATCAAGATATTTAGGGCAGCTTTTCAACTTATTAGCAACAATTCCAACTCAATTCATGTGTCAAGATTTCGACATTAAAACACCTCTTGAATTCTTCAAGGAATACTTATCGCAGCTAATGTTGCACAACAGGAGATCAAGAAAAACATCAAGATATTTAGGGCAGCTTTTCAACTTATTAGCAACAATTCCAACTCAATTCATGTGTCAAGATTTCGACATTAAAACACCTCTTGATATCACTCTTTTTTTTTACTGATTTGATCTTTATGCACTTGTTATTTGTAGGTGGAGGACTTGGTGAATTCTTAGCCGTGGCGTGAAGACGAATTGTGGATGATGGCTTGATGGATAGGGCGAAGGAACTTGCACATGATTGTAATGGAGCTTATGTACAAACTTATGATCTTAATTCAAAGTTTCTTTAGGCCATGAGAACTATGTAATGACTACTGTTTTCACTTATAAAAACATTTTTTTTTGTTTTTAAAGTGTATGGACATAAACAATAAAACGGATACTCATTGATCCAAATAATTGCAAATGCATCGTATGGGACCAACAAACATTGCAAGGATTCGTGCAAAATTGGTAGGGTGTTTATACATTATATTGATCTAAAATGGTTCTTTATGCCATGTCATGAAGAACAACATAGTTACAACTATGCGGCACAAAAAGAAACCGTGGCCTACTTAAATGGTGTAAAACCATGAGCAAAATGTAGCCGCGGTTTTAATTAGTGGCCATAAATTAAAACCCTATACATTAAATAAGAACCGTGGCTAGATTCGGCCACTGTTAAGAAGCGCGGCGCATGATAAACCGCGGCCTTAACTTAGATACCTAAACTGTGGCCTATTCAAGCCACGGATGTATATAAAACGTGGCACAAACACGAAAACCGCGGCTTATTCTTTAGGCCACGGCTGCATATCCCACAGTCGCTTATTCGTGGCCAAACCGTGGCGAAAGCTTTCAACCACGGTTATTTTACATATAACCACGGTTTTCTGTCTGTGGCGGATGACCTTTTTTTTTGTAGTGAAAAGACAGCCTTTAGAAAGCGCTTTTTAAAAGCGCTGTTAAATTCCCAAAATGGAAGCCACCTTAGAAAGCGCTTTTTGTAAAGCGCTGCTATAGGCATTCCTTTAGACAACGCTTTTATAAAAGCGATGTCTAAAGGTTAACCTTAGAAAGCGCTTTTTAAAAGGGCTGTTGAATGCCCAAAATGGAAGCCACCTTAGAAAGCGCTTTTTGCAAAAGTGCTGCTATAGGTTTTAAATTCTCCCCGCCTTAGAAAGCGCTTTCTGAAGAAAGCGCTGTTATAGGTAGCACTTAAGAAAGCGCTTTTTAAAAGCGCCGTCTAAAGTCATTTATGAATTAAAATATAAAACAATTTCTAATCATTTTCAGACATTTCTTTTCATTTTCTTCTCTCGACTGTTCTTCTCTACTGAAACCCTTGCTATCGTTCTTCTCTACTGAAACCATTGTCGTCGTTCATTCGCCATTGCCATCATTCGTTCGCCATTGCCGTCGTTGTTCGTCATTGTTGTCGTTCATGTATTTCCATCAGTTTGGTTATTCATTCGCCATTGCTTTCGTGAAGAAGAAGACGAAACGAAGAAGAGGTATGCTTTTCATTCTTGTTTTCATTCTGTTTTCATTCTTGTTTTCATTCTTGTTTTCATCGTACGATTTTTGTTCTGTTTTCATTCTTGTCACTAGCTACCATTTTGCCGTCGTAGTACAGGTGTTGTTTGAGGTGGTTCGGAGTTCCTGCGTCATACTTCCATTTTGTGTATTATTCAGTTGCATACTTCTGACTTATTTAGTGTGTAGTGTTGATATGGGTAATGACCATAGTTATAAAGTTTTGAGATGTTTATTTTTGAACATGTTTAGAATGACTAATATTGAACATGTTGTTTCTATTTTCATTAGTTGTTGTTTCTATATTCTAGATTAATGAAAGTATGATAGTTATTGTAATATTGATAGTTATTGTATTTTTGGAGTTATGATATATAGAGCCATGAAAGTGGATTTATGATAGTTATTGTATTGCATGGTCAAAGAAAGTATGATATTTGTCTTTGCATGAGATGTTTATCTTGCTAAATAATTGCTTTGATGATTATCTTTGTGATATGATGATTACTTGTTTAAGTATGATTTAAACTTGATTCTTGATAGATTTAGGTTATCGTATGAATGTTACTTGTTTAAGTTGATGCATGTTTACTTGTTTAGGTATTGCTTAGATTTGAATCTTGTTAGCTTTAGGATGAATTGCTCTAATGCTTGGTTACTTGTTTAAGTATGCTTGGTTATTTGTTTAAGTATGCTTGTTGTTGAGTATGTTACTTGTTTGTGATTACATGTTGCCACTTATCAAGTTATGACTCATAATTGGTCAATTAATGATATTTCATTTTATGATACGTGTACAGGGGGATCTTGGTAATTCTAACCTATCTGGACACTGTGTGGGTCTAGAAGTTGTATTCATCCCTACAGGTAAATATTTTTTATTTTTGTTCTTATTTAGTTTAATTAGTATAACTATGGATAAGAAATGGATGTCTTCAAGTCGATTGTCGAAAGAGTACGAGAATGGGGTATCGGAATTCGTTAAGTTTGATGTTGCGCACGCCAAAGACCCCAGTCGAATGGGATGTCCTTGCTTGGGTTGTTGTTTTGGGAGTCGGGTTGACGCGGTTTAGTTGGCATCGCATTTAATGAGGAGTGGAATTGATAGAAGTTATACATGTTGGAATTTGCATGGTGAGAACATTAACGGGAATGTTGAACCGGGGGATAATACGACCTATGCTTCAAACGACAATGGCATAGATACATACGATTCTGATCGAGTCGAAGAGATTGCACAAGCACTTGAAGAAGATCTTAAGGATTGTCCCAAAATGTTTGAGAGATTGGTAAGCGATGCAGAGAAACCGTTATATAATGGTTGCACCAAATTCACAAGATTGTCTGCGGTATTAAAGTTGTACAACTTAAAAGCGGGCAATGGATGGTCGGATAAAAGTTTCATAGAGTTATTGGCCCTTATGAAAGATATGCTTCCAGAGGATAATGTTCTTCCCAATCAAACATATGAGGCCAAAAAGATGTTGTGCTTTATTGGCATGAGCTACGATAAGATACATGTCTGTCCAAACGATTGCGTTTTGTTTCGAAATGAGTATGCATTGTTAAATGAGTGTCCTAAATGCGGTGTCTCTCGATATAAGGAAAAGTTGTCTCCAGCAAAAGTCTTATGGTATTTTCCTATAATTCCGAGATTTAGACGCATGTTTCGTAGTGAGACCGATTCAAGACACTTGACTTGGCATGCACATGAAAGAATTATTGATGGAAAGTTTCGACATCCGGCAGATTCACCACAGTGGATGAAAATTGATGATGATTATCCTGAAATTGGAAAAGAAGCAAGAAACCTTCGCTTGGTATTATCTACTGATGGAATGAACCCACACGGTCTTCAAAGTATCTGACATAGCACTTGGCCTGTGATCATAATGATTTATAACCTACCTCCATGGCTATGTATGAAGCTTAAGTACATGATGTTATCTATGTTAATTTCTGGGCCTAGACAACCAGGGAATGACATAGACGTATACTTGGCACCCTTAATCGAAGATTTAAAGTTTTTGTGGGAGAAAGGTGTGGAGGTTTATGATGGGTATAGGAAAGAAAGTTTCAACTTGAGGGCGATGTTGTTTGGCAAAATTAATGATTTTCCAGCATACGGAAATCTATCAGGGTACAACATAAAAGGTCAATGTGCGTGTCCTATTTGTGAAGATAAAACAGATTGGACGCGATTGGAGTTTGGTTAGAATAATGTATTTCTCAGTCATCGTAGATTCTTAAATTCTAATCATCACTATCGTGGGTGGAGAAAAGCATTCAATGGAGAGGCAGAACATGGTAGAGCTCCAATTATATTGACAGGTGATCAAATTTTTGAAAAGGTGAAAGATGTGAGTACTCAGTTTGGAAAGCCTTTTGCACATACACTTGTCAAGAGTGGGTGGAAGAAGAGGTCAATTTTTTTGAACTGCCATATTGGAAGTCGTTGTATGTAAGACATTTTCTCGATGTTATGCATATTGAAAAAAATGTATTTGACAGTGTTATTGGTACGTTACTCAATATACAAGGAAAGTCTAAGGATGGCCTTAAAGTAAGAAAGGACCTGGTAGCGATGGGAATAAGAAATGAATTAGGACCTATGAAGAAAGGAACACGAACATATCTACCACCTGCTGCTTATACTCTATATAGAAAAGAGAAAAAGGTATTGTGTAAGTTTCTAAGTGCAGTTAAAGTTCCAGAAGGATACTCTTCAGATATTAGAAGACTTGTGTCTATGAAAGACCTCAAGTTAAAGAGTTTAAAGACGCATGACTACCATGTTATAATGGAATATTTTCTACCAATAGGTATACGTTCTATTCTGCTAGAAAAAGTAAGAAGCGCAATAACTAAATTGTGTTTTTTCTTCAAGTCAATTTGCAGTAAGGTGATCGATCCTGCGATCTTACCAACATTACAAAAAGAAATAGTTATTACTTTGTGTGATCTTGAAATGATTTTTCCTCCCTTGTTTTTTGACATAATGGTTCATCTAGTTGTTCATCTGGTGAAAGAGACACAATTGTGTGGACCGACTTATATGAGATGGATGTACCCTGTTGAACGTTATATGAAAATATTAAAAGGGTATGTTAAAAACCGAAGTCGACCAGAGGGTTGTATTGCCGAACGATACATTGTTGAAGAAGCGATTGAGTTTTGTACTGAATATCTGTCCAATGTACAATCAATTGGACTCCCCAAATCTCATATTGTCGAAAAAAAAGAAGGAAAAAAGTTAATTGGAAATGAAGTTGTGAGAGTATCAAGGGTCGAACGGGATCAAGTGCATTTGTATGTTATGCACAATGAGAATGAGGTTGAGCCGTATGTTGAAATGCACAAGAATGTTCTCCGAGGTTTAAATACTAATAGAAATGAGAATTGGATAGTACGAGAGCACAATCGAAGTTTCATACCTTGGTTTAAGGATCATATTTATTCAAAGTATTATTCAGATCCCGCTTCAATAACAGAAAGGTTGAGATGTTTAGCATATGGTCCAAGTTTGGTTGTGTTTTCTTATAGCGCATGCGCAATTAATGGATACACATATTATACCAAAGAACAAGATGATAAAAGTACTATGCAAAATAGTGGTGTCACCGTGGTAGCTGAAGCAATGCACATTTCAAGTGTGAAAGATTTAAACCCCAAATTTTCAAATCTGTCATATTTTTAGGTTATCGAGCGCATTTGGGTGTTTGATTATGAGAAGTTTCAGATTCCTATATTTCGTTGCAAGTGGGTTGAAAATAATAATGGCGTACGAATAGATAAGTCAGGATTTTTGCAAGTGGATCTTAATAGGGTGGGGTACAAAGATGAGCCTTTTATTCTAGCCTCTCAAGCTAAACAAGTGTTCTATGTCACTGATCCGACAAGTACAAAATGGTCTATAGTGCTTTTATCTAACAAAGTAATTGATGAAAACATTGGAGATCAAGGTGATATTGATGTTGATATTGAATCATTTACTAGAAATGATCAAGATGAAAATATTATAGCGAATGAATCATATACTAGAAATGATCACAATGAGGGTATTTGGATCAATCCAACCGTCCATGTTGTTAAGAGACGGGTAGAACATATTCCAACCAAGAAAAGAGACGTTAGTGAAAAAGGTACTAGTTTTAAAATTATAGCTTATATCATTCAATAATATTAATTAGTTGTCATGTTATATATAGATTATATCATTCAATGGATTATGGATTATGGATTTTTATATTTGTCATTTAATTTTTATTTTTTTCTTTCTTACAGGTGAAATGGCTAGTGACCATGACGACACACACGAGACATATGATGAAAATGAAGCTCAGAAGGTATATTAATTTTCACAATGTTGCTTATTAGTGATGCTACTTGATAACACAAAACAACTATATATTAATTCTTATTTGTTTGTCTATGTGTAGTGCCCTCGTCAGCATAATGGCATAGACTGCGGGTATTTCGTTCTGAGGTTTATGAGAGAAATCCTTCAAATGGATCG
Source organism: Lathyrus tuberosus (assembly GCA_022829125.1). Taxonomy (NCBI): domain Eukaryota; kingdom Viridiplantae; phylum Streptophyta; class Magnoliopsida; order Fabales; family Fabaceae; genus Lathyrus; species Lathyrus tuberosus. Next base: position 211,550 of record JALAZF010000265.1, read on the forward strand.
ATTAGAGATTCCTATTACGGTATGCATGGATTTATAACTTAGGATTTATTTTAATATTTATCGGATATGTCATATAATTTATTATTTTTAACTAAATCATGCATATTTTGTTTTGTTATGTAGTACTTTGATGAATACGCGTGTTCTCATTACACGAAGGATAAATTGCAAGAAATTAAGGAGGAATTGTGCGAATACCTTATTGGAAAAAAAAGTCATATAAGGTATAGGATAATGGGATTATGTGAATGTATAGTTTTGTGAATGGTTTATTTTATGGGATTGTATAGTTTTGTGAATGGTTTATGTTATTTATGTGATTTTGGAATGTAATTGTATAGTTTTGTGAATGGTTAATGTAAATGACTTGAATTATAATGGAAATGGTTTATGTGGTTTATGTGATTTATGGGATTAGTGGAAATGGTTAATGAACCATACTAGAAATTGTTAATGGAAATGTGAAATATATAGGTTTATTGAAATGGCTTGAATTATACAGGTTTCTGCATAAAAAAATGGTTAAAATGGGATTTTTAAAAAAAATCATTAAAATTATACGTAGAGAAAAGTCAGCGCTTTCTAGAAAAAGCGCTGTCTATAGTTCACAACAGAAAGCGCTTTTCCTAAAAAGTGCTCTCTAAAGGCATAGAAAAATTCATATCTAAAATTATAGGCATACATTAGACAACACTTTTAAAAGCGCTGTCTAAAGGGGGCCTTTAGACAGTGCTTTTTTATTGAAAAAGCGTCCTCTAAAGGTATAGAAAAATTGATAATTAAAATTATAGACATACTTTAGACAACGCTTAAAAAAAGCGCTGTCTAAAGGGGGCCTTTAGACAGCGCTTTTTGTTGAAAAAGCGCCCTCTAATGTATACTTTAGAGAGCGTTTTTTCGTAAATAAAAAGCGTTGTCTTTACCTACGCCAGCGCTGGCTTAGGCAGCGCTTTTAAGCGCTGTCTAAGGCCTAAAAAAGCGCTGTCTAAAGTCTTGTTTGGCGTACTGATTGGATTCTTCTGAGGACATCTCTAAGCTAGATAAAGAATCCATAGTTTTTTTTTGGTTCAATTGTAGAGCTACTAAGGTGTGAATGTGCGTGGATAGCTAAAAATGAAGATTATTAATTTATAGAAATTTTGGGTGTTAAATCAAAATTATTATTTGATTTGAAATGTTTTGTATTACTTACCAACATGACAATTCTACTACTACCAAATAAGATCCTTTAAATAATTGTTGCTTTTGCGGAAAATTTTATTAAATTTATAGGCGTTTTTTTATATTTTTAAAACTTATTTTGATGAAATAATAGTATTTTAATTAAAATTTTTATGAATTAATACTCTGTAACATAATTTTACATTATTGAAAATTAAAAATCAAATAATTTTCAAAAAATATATATGTTAAAATGATCGTGAAAAATTATCAAAATAATTTTTAAAATTTCTATATCCAAGAAAATCTTAGCTAAAGGATAAATTATCTTAAATATTCTTTTATAAAAAATATTTACACATAATTTTTATTTGATTTTTCTAAAAATTTATTGTAACGAATATATATTTTAAAATAAGTTTCTTAAATAAGGTTGAAAATAACCGACCCTATGCTATTTTTTTCAAAATACTATATATATATATATATATATATATATATATATATATATATATATATATATATATATATATATATATATATTATTAAGTTTTTAGTGCAGAAAGAGAAATATATAGAATGTAAAGTAAATAGTTTTCTTATATCAATATAATAACAAACAAATAAAAATATTCTAAAACATGATAAATATATTCAAAAAATAACAACACTTATTAAATGTTTTGTGTAAATAATATTATGAGTAGAATTAAAAATAAATTACGTGAGTATTATCAAAAGACTAATGTAGAGAAAGTGGAATTTTCATACAAATTTTAATTGTTAATTTCTTTTGAGGTGTTAGATGGGTAACAATATTTCTTAAAGAAACATGATGAAACAAGTCTTTTCTCACGATTTATTAATCTTCTAGAAAATAATGAAGATGTGATGGAGACGGTTTTAAGACTTTTATTAGGACGTTTATAAAATTAATAGTGGAAGTATGATGCAAGCAGGCAAGAAACTTGCACAGAGGGGAGTGATCTCCCAGGGAATATATAGCTTCGACCAATTGTGCAAATTTGAAAATCAAACTTAAAGATGAAATTTTGTTATATGGTATTAAAAAACAAAAGTTAAAATACGACTTCTTTTAGTAGGTGTGTAATCTACTACTGTTATGAAGGTGCTGCAATCTAGAAGGAACACTTATAAGTTTATCGAATAAATTACAAATAAAATTGAAATTAGCCAAAGCTTGAACCTAGTAATGTTTCAGTGTTTTGGGGAGCTATTAAAACGAGTTTCAAATTAGTAAGGAATGGTCAGCCGCTGGTCCAAAGGAAGAAAAATATGAGGAGACAAAGTCCAAGGTCGTGCATACTAAGGCGTTGAGAACTTTGGATACACAATCATGAGACCTACACTTGATCCCTCGCGCAAGGTGCTCGATTAGAAGGAGACGGTTTTGACCGCCCATTTTATACAAATCTCAACATGCGTTAGGAACAGTATTTTGTTTAAAGACAAGATTTGGAATGAGGAAACCATAGTAAAAAAAATTCAATGAATTGGGAATTAGAGTGCTACTTTTACAGGTCGATTCTCAAGATATTGTACCAAAAGCTCACTAATAGGACCGCAAGTGCACGAAAATATTTGTTATGTTAGAAAAAGTGTTGAATCCATAGAGATCAATGCCAACTACAATTATCTATCATTACTATGTGTATCTAAGGCGATGGATAAATATTTTTGTTTGCACAAAAAATAAAATAAGTTGTATTGCATTAATTATAAATGTGAATTGATGTCATCAAGAGCAAATCAATATGAGAAAAAGATTGAGTTTGTTGAACAAACAGAATAAATCTTATTAGGTTTTACAAAAGATAGAAAGAACGAAGAAGAAGAATGAGAATTGGTTAAAACCGTTTTACTATTCACTTTCTCAATAAAGGTTCAAAGATTACAAGTGAATACCAACAATTAACCTAAGTTAACTTAAGCTACAAGCTAACTTAACAATTTGGCTCACAAGAAAGGCCCAATTCGACATACTAACCTAAATTACAAGTTGACATATTTCGACAGTATGCTCAACCAAACTTCGACTACAACATACACAACTCCTGTCGAAACATGAAGCTACCCTTGTCAACACTAGAATTCAGTCCAAATACCACAAATCTCCACCTTAGAACAAACTTTACATTGACAAAGGGACAAACTATCTTTCATCATGCAACTTTATCAACTGCATACAGTGGAAAAACATGTTACTTGCCAATGTCTTGGTGATTATATCAACAACATTGTCATCAGTCGAAACCTTCAGCACTTGGACTTCTTTATGCTCGATTATCTCTTTGGCGAAGTACAACCTCACATCGATGTGTTTGGTTCTCTCATGATAGGTTGAATTCTTCGACAGGTGTATTGCACCTTGTCTATCACATTTAACAGTGATAATTCAACCTTGAAGTTTCAGCTCTTTAGCAAAACCTTCAAGCTACAATGTTTCTTTCACAACTTCGGTAAGGGCGATATATTATGCTTCAATGGTTGATAGGGCATCAACCTTCTGAAGTGTTGCTTTCTAACTGATTTTTGTGCCAAAGATAATGAACAAATATCCAAAAATAGATTTTCTAGAATCCATACAACCTGCATAATCAGAGTCGACAAATTCTTTGATTTCTACTTCGCTAACATCACCACAACAAGGCTCCACCATAAATTAGGACTATGCTTAGAGACCCATTGATGTACCTAAGAATCCACTTTAATGCTTACTAGTGCGCCTTTCCAGAATTGTCCATATACGTAGAGTATTAGAATATCTTTCAAATGCTTTCAACCGAGTTACGGTTCACAAGATATGAAGAAAATAAGAAACGAGAAAACTGCACCCTGTTATGGTCGCACAGCGACCGCAAAGCGAGGCAGACTCGCTTTCAGTTCACACAACAAACTCAAGGCGATGTGCAGACAGAACTGAAATTGGTCCATGGTCGCCTAGCAACTAAACAGCGAGCAACTCGCTTTCCGTTCGTTGAAGCTCGCACAACGACCATAGCAGAATAATTGGCCTCTTTGGGCTCGCCTAAGCTCGCACAGCGACCCAAGAGAAACATAGATTCTGAAGAATGCGAATATGAAGCAACCTTGGCCAATTTCTCACACCCACATGATCATACAACATCCAAACACTTAAATAAACATAGTATAACATAATTAAGCATGAAATGCATCAATTGTAACATACAATTCACAATTAGACATATTTTCACACAAAACCAAAATTTCCTATCATGCATTTTCTTCCCTTCCAAAGTTAAATCTAACTATGGAACTCACCTTGATGAAGAAAATAAGATGGAGTTGATGAAGATGATGAATTCAAGCTCTTCTTCTTCTTTTGCATGAGTTTCTTCTTTTATCCACTCTTTCTATCTCTTTTCCTCTTCTTATCAACTTTCTTCTTTTCCTTTTCTATTTTCTTTCCACCAATATATATATATATATATATATATATATATATATATATATATATATATATATATATATATATACAATGGTATAAAATATCTCCATTTGATATTTTGTCATTTAACATCAACTGACTAAATATTAGAGTTATCAAATATTCTCTCTTATACTTATTAATATTGATTTGTCTCTTTCGTTTATAACTTACCTCTTAAGAATCCACTAATTACTCTATTGGTCTCAATTTACAGTATTCAGAGCACTTAGAAGCGCTAATTATTTTGACTGACAAAAGATAGCGTACATAAGAACTCACCTGATCTCCACTAACAATCAATTAAACATTTAAGAAAATATGAGATATTACACTATTCATCATATAATTATGTTTGATCATAATTACAAATAAACTTTTAATTTAATTAACACTAAAAATTAATACATATCCTTAACGACTTAACCTTAAATATCTAAATCAAATATAAATATAAAATAAAAAAATAAAAAATAAAAATAAAACAATGTCAATCTTAATTTGTAAGAATGTATTTCTCTTTTGTAATAAAATATATCGTTTTAGATGTGATTAGTTCAAATTGTCTCAATTATAATTCATATAAATTATCAAAATATAAATTGATTAATTATATTTTGTCAAAATAACTTATTAACATATTTAAAATTTAATAAGAATGAATAAATTAATTTACAACTGCGCATCGCGTGAGTTTTCATCTAGTTATTGTTTATTTTGTGAAAAAACAAAATAAATTTAAAGTTGTCTTTTACAAGTTTAAAAAGTATGTCATTTATTACTTTTTAAAATGATTACCACTATACTTATTTTATAGAGAGAAGCTCCAACTTCTCTCTTCATTTGAGACTCTTCATTTTCATCAGTTAGTACGCACAGATAAACCAAACATTGCAACAATGCATCAAGTCCATTAAATACAGATCGGAGAATCGTTTCCAGCATTACCTGAGTTTTAGGGTTTGCCACTGTTAGGTTTATTAGGGTTTGGTTTAAAGTCCTAGCCTTAGGGCTAGGGACCTTCCTCCCTGTAGATCTTATACGCAGTGCGGTCCCTTCAACTTCGAGTTTTCTGGGTAGTCTTCGTGCATTGTTTGCTTTCTGGGTTTAGGCGGGTTTAAAATGCAGTCTTGGAAGGAGGAAGATTGGAAGAAGGTCAACCGAAGTAGTAATACGAAGGTTTCAATGGCGAAAAGGTCAGTGTGGAAAGCTCATGGAGGAAAAAGCACTGAGGTAGACTTCATCACTGCTTCTTCATTCTTTTTCTCGGAATTTCCTGAAACACTTGACGCCAAACAGATGTTTAATGTGTTTAAAGAACATGGAACAGTGCTGGAGGTTTACATTCCTCCGAGAAGAGACAAACGGGGAAAGCGATTTGGTTTCGTGAAGTTCAAAAAGGTGGATGACGAACATCTCCTGGCCATTAAATTGGACAACATTGTCATTAATGGCAAGAAGATATTCGCTAATAAACCTAGATTCCAAAGGAGAGTTTTGGATGTTCAACCTAAAGTTCAGATGGGTTATCAAGTGGTAGGGAGAAATACGAATGATTCTAGGTACATAAGGAACATTGTGAAAAATGGTGGCATGGGGAACCTATCTTATGCTCAGGCTACTCAAGTTGGTAGAAGGCATCAAGAGGGCCAAAAAAAGATTCTGAATCATATGTTAATGGGAGATAAACCGGAGTTTGCACACCTCATGTTCAATGTTGACAAGGATGAATTGACAAGATTTGAAAAATCTTTTGTTGGTGTTTTAGTGGAACCAGGAACTGCTTTTGAAGTTCAGGAGGCACTGCATATTGAAGGATATTTTAACATCAAAGCAACCCCATTAGGGGCGAACTTGTGCTTATTAAAGGAGGAGGAATTAGGGGGAATCATGAAAATGGTGAAAGAGGATGAAGAATGGACATCCAGATGGTTCTCAGATATCCACCCTTGGTCTCCTGATGATGTAGACAATGAAAGATTAACATGGTTAAGCATATATGGGTTACCCTGCCATGTTTGGGGTGACAAATTTTACAAATTCCTTGCAGGGCGGATTGGAGAGTATGTGAAAGCAGATGAGGAGACTAAAATTATGGCAAGACTTGATGTTGCTAGGATCTTAGTCAGGACTAAATTTGCCATTAACTTCAATGAAGTGTTTAATATTGAAGTTAATGATATCGTATATAGAATCAAAGTGAGAGAAGATTCAGTTGGTATGAGAAAACCTTGGGTTGTGAATGAGCAATACAGGGAAGACAATTCTAACATTTAATCGTCGGACAGCGAAGGCGATGAGTCCATTATTAATGTAAGTGTAGAAGACTTTGAAACTCAGAAGGTAGACGATGATTTCCAGAAGGAGGTTGTAGATGGTAATACTGAAAAAGGGAAGGTGAGAGATTGTCGTGGAAAAAATAAAAAAGTAAACGAGGAGAGAGATTTAAATGGTGTTAGGGAGGGGCTCGAGGTGAGTAGGTTTGCTCCATGTTCTGACGTTAACCAGGGAGTTGGTCAAAGTAGGCCTTCGGATGTTAGGGATAGTGAGTTGAATGGGACAGAAGGTAAGTTGTTTCAAGGTGGACAGGCTGGTATATCTTTTCAATTGTCAGAAACACAGGTTTCTTTGCACAAAGAAATTCGAAGTCAGAACATAGCAAAAGAATCACGAAGAATTACCTCTAAAGTAAGTGATGATGTGGCAGAAGGCACATTAGTCGTAGGTGGTTGTAATGAGGAGAGAGAAAGTACTGGAGAGCATAACCAACATATAGGAGGATCTGAGATGAGGAAACAAAAAAAGGTAGTCCTACTCGATGAAATTTACCAGAAAATCAAAATACCTTTTAAACCGTCATATTATGCGACGCTTCTGAATGAAAATAGAAAGTATGGAGATTCCACACCTAAACCATTTAACTCAAGAATTGAATCAGAAGAGGAGATTTCTAGTTGTGGTGGAACGCCATCCTCTGGTGGTGCTTCAATAGGTGATGAGGAAGTTTAGAAAAGCAATTTGAGGATAAAAAGGAAGTTAGACAATTTACCTTCAAGAATTTGGGATGCCATAAAGAAGGTGGGAGTAGAGGCAGAAGAAGATGATGAGATTTTTGAGAATTGCATTAGGAATTTTGAAGCAGAGGAAAGATGGGGAAACAGAGTTAAGAAGGGTGCAGCTAAGGGTAGATTATGAATTTTATGACATACAATATAAGAGGATGCGGTAGCAGTATTAAGAGGAGAAGGATTCGGAAACTCATACAAAACGAAGGCGCGGATGTTGTTTTCCTACAGGAAACCAAATGTGAGTGGTTGTCTGATAAAATAGTTACTGAAATGTGGGGTGACGATAGTTGTTTGTGGTCTGTGGCAGGTGCCACAGGTCATGCTGGTGGGATCCTCACCATATGGAGGAAAATTTGTTTGGTTCCGGTTAGCACTTTTAAAGGATATGGTTATCTTGGAGTGAATGCTCTGTGGGAAGGTCACAATGTTTATTTCTTGAACATCTATTCGTCTTGTTCCAATTCAGAAAAGAGAACATTGTGGAAAAAAATTATCCAACTCAAAAACACTATGCCGGTAGGTGAATGGGTCATTGGCGGTGACTTTAACGCCATCAAGAATAGAAGTGAGCGTTGTGGAAGTTGTATTCAAAACAAAAGAATTATAGAAGACTTTAAAGAATTTATTGAAACATCTGGATGCGTTGATATTCCAGTGCGGGGTAATAAATACACTTAGTTTAACGCTACGGAAAACTCTGCCAGTAGGATTGACAGGTTTATCATCTCTCCTGGCCTGCTTAATAATTGGAACTTGATCACTCAGAATGTTGGGCCTAGGGACATTTCTGATCATAGGCCTGTGACGATAATTGCAAAATATGTCAATTGGGGGCCAGAGCCATTTAAAGTGTTGAACTGTTGGCTAGAGCATCACGAGTTTCTCCAATTTTTTAGAAAAGTTTGGGATTCATACAAGGTTGAGGGCGATGCGTTTTTCATTCTATCAAAGAAGTTTAATCATTTAAGGAATCAGTTACAGTGGTGGAATGCTAATGTCTTTGGATGGATTGATACGAAGATAAGTGAGAATACCACTACCATAAACGAAGTCGAAGACTGTATTGCTCAAAGCATGGAAGGGGTCAATGAAGAAAGTTGAAAGCGAGGAAGCCAGCTGCAGACGATTTATGGAAACATTTGAGAATCAAGGATAGCATTCTCAAACAGAAAGCGGGAATGAAATGGATTAATGAGGGGATGCAAACACTAAGTTTTACCATGCTGCCATAAGAAATAGAAACAGATCGAATTCAATTAGCTCGATTCAAGTTGAAGGAGAAGTTATTGAAGAAGTCAATGGTATTAAAGAAGCCGTGGCAAATCATATTGAAAGAAGATTTAAGAAAGAATATAGAGTAATGCCTAAAATTGGTAGTGATGGGTTCAAGAGAATGACTGAGGTTGAAAGTAGATTGCTGGAGGTTTCATTCACGACCGAAGATGTGAAACAGGTGGTGTTTTCTAGTGATGGAGATAAGAGCCCTGGACCAGACGGTTTTAACTTGAAATTCTTAAAGCATTGTTGGGAGGTGGTGGGTACGGATTTCTCTAATTGCATACTTCACTTCTTTGAGAATGGTATTCTTCCTAAGGTGTTTACTTCTTCCTTCATTGCCCTGATTCCGAAGAAGGAAGATCCTTGTGGCTTGGAGGACTTCCGTCCTATTTGTTTGATAGGATCAGTGTACAAAGTGGTATCAAAGCTGTTGGTGACGAGAATCAAGAAAGTTATGGATAGTATTGTCTCTGCCACTCAAACGGCGTTTATAGAAGGGCATAACATTTTGGATGGAGTTTTGGTCCTAAATGAGCTGATTGATTTTGCAAAGAGAAGCAAGTCTAACGTGTTGATGTTAAAAGTGGATTTTGCTTTAGCTTATGACAAGGGGGATTGGAGTTATTTAAAAGATATTATGTAACACATGGATTTTGGAAGCAAGTTTTTGGGTTAGATTGAAGGAACGGTTATGAGCAGTTTTATGTCTGTCATGGTTAACGGGAGCCCAACCAGGGATTTCACGATTTCACGTGGTTTACGTCAAGGTGATCCTATTTCTCCCTTTCTCTTTGCATTAGCTGCTGAAGGCTTAGCTGTGTTGGTTAAAAGAGCGACTCAGGCTGCTGCGTTCCAAGGTTTGAAACTCAATTCAGAAATATCGTATGAATTACTACAATACGCTGATGACACTATTCTAGTGGGAGAAGGCTCATGGTCTAATCTTTGGACTATCAAGGCCTTGTTGAAAGGCTTTCAATTGGTGTCAGGGCTGCAAATAAACTATAGAAAAAGCTCGTTGTATGGAATTGGTGTGGATGAGAATGTTCTAAAAGCTGCAGAATGTTTTCTAGGAGTTCAAATAGATATATTTCCTTTCAAATTTATGGGTGTATTTGTTGGTGGAAATCATAGGAAAATCTCTTTTTGGAAGCCAATGATTCAGAAAATTCTAGTGTGCCTTTCAACATGGAAGGGTGGGGCCTTATCTATGGCAGGCAGATCCACCCTCATTAATTCTGTTTTATCCAGTTTACCTCTACATTATATGTCGATGTATTTAATGCCAAGCAAAGTTGTTAATATCATTACTAGTATTCAATGCTAGTTCCTTTGGGGGGGTCTACACTGTCCAAAAAAATAGCTTGGATCAGGTGGAGCGAGGTGTGTAAGGCAAAGGAGGATGGCGGGCTAGGAGTCAAACATGTCAAATGGTTAAATGTAGCATTAATGTCAAAATGGTTAGGGAAGTTGTTAACTCTAAAAAGGAGGTTATGGCAAGGTATTATGGATGTTAGATATCCGAACCACTTTGTTGATCTACACGTTGGTGTCTTGCAGGAGTATAACATTGAACTTTCACTGTGGTGGAGAGATCTGTTTCTACTTTGCAAAATGTTCGGAGCAGAAGGATTTACTCATCATATAAAACATGAGATAGGTTGTGGTGATAACACTTTGTTCTGGTTATCCAAATGGTGTGGAGATCAAACGTTGGCGGTTAAATTCCCTTGCTTGTGGGAGGAGTCATGTAATAAAAGTGGCAGAGTCATGGAGTTTCGCAGTAGTAATCCAAGTGAAGGATTTTGGTCTATTAATTTTGATAACAACATAAATTCTGGCAGCAAGATGCACGACTGGTGTGAGTTGCTTAGAATGCTGCCTGCTGATTCCTTGGCAATGACAGGAGATGACAATGTGATTTGGGAATTGGGAGAGGCAGATCAGTACACGGTTGGTTCGGGATATGAGCTACTGGTAAAGACATACAGTTTGCATCAAAATCAACATATTTTGGGGGATGTTTTTAAACTGATTTGGTTGTCAACGGCTCATCCGAAAATCCAGTTGTTTGGTTTGAGGTTGTTTCGGGATAGGTTGGCTACGAAAGAAAATTTACGAAAAAGACATGTTGCTTTGAATGATGATGCCAATTCCTGCACTTCCTGTCAAGGTGAAGAGGAGAGTTTAGTCCATTTATTATATCTGTGTCAAAATTCAAAGAAGATTTGGTGCTTTGTTAAGAGATGGCTAGGCATTGTTATCGGAAATCATGATTCTTTGTTGGAGATGTTTCATAATTGGATTCAAGTTCTTCTTGCCAAGAAGGTGTCTATAAAGAATGCAGTAGGCCTTTGGTTGACTATTGGTTGGTGTCTATGGACAACAAGAAATAACATACTGTTTAATAGAGAAACATTGGACATAGATTCTATAGAAATGAGAATCATTTTGTATACTTGGTGGTGGTTAGGAAAACAGACTAACGGGAGATTTACTTGTAATTACTATGATTGGACCAACTTCCCTTGTGAATTTTTGTAGTATCATTTGGGTATAAGTTGATGTTTTTGTAAATGGGATTGGATACACCCTTTTGTATCTAGTTTGAATAGATTTTTCGTTTATTACAAAAAAATGAAAAAAAATGTAAAATAGTAAAATTTATTTTAAATTACTTTTCCATAAATTATTAATCTGTAACATAAATACGCATATTGAAAATTAACATATAATCAAAATATGATGATTTTAAAAAAATCATATTAAAACAAATTTTAAAAAACTTCATATTTAAATAACTTTTTAAATTTTTTATATAAGAAAAATTTGCAAAAGGATAAACTTTCCAAAATATTCTTTTATTAAAACAATTTAAATTAATTTTTACTTAAATTTTAAAAAATTTATTGTATTAACAGTATGTAATATTATAAAAACATATTAAAAGTTTAAACAAACTAACGCTATACCTTTTTTTTTTTTATTTCTTTTGAAAACTCAGTGCAACAATAAATTTAATTTTATATATATTAATTTTTAATTTTTAGCGTAGAAAGGGAAATATCTAAACTGTAAAAATAAATAGTTTATTTTATATCAATATAATAATAAAACTTAAAAATATTCTAAAAAAATTATAAATTACTTCATGAAATAAAAGACTTATTAGTTGTTTTGTGTAAATAATATTCGGAGGATAATTTTTTTTTATAAGCTAAACTTTTATATAAACAGGGGTACAAAGGGGCACCCAAACCCGTATACATCTATAGCCGGATCAAAAATCACCAGCTACAAAAATCACTAGGAGAGTTAACCCAAGTGAAATAATTACAAAAATAAGGACTATTATAATTCTTTCCTATCCACCACCACGTGTAAAGTAAAATTCGATTCGAAATCGTATCTAAATCCCAAAATTCATCCCTAAATATGATATTGTTACGGGATGACCAAATGATCCAACAAATCGATAACCAGACCCCAACTGCAATTCTAACAGCCATCCCCCTATCTACAAATCCCTGAACTCAACATGTTAAATGAGTCAGCATATTCCCCACCAATATACAAGGAATCCCCAACCATTTGCAAGCAAAATTCCAAACCAAAATCAACTTAGAACAAGTGAATAAAATATGCTCAACCGACTCCATTAATAGGAAGCAAAATGGACAGGTCATTTCATGCCTATTAGTGATAATACCTTTACGAATCAAGTTATCCCTCGTTGGAATTCTCTTATGAAGCACCCTCCATCCAAGTACTTTCACCTTGAACGGAACTTGAGCTAACCAAATTAACTTGAATGCAGCTTTGGTTTCCAATCCAATCTGAACGTCGATCTCCCCAAGTTTATCTTGCAAGAAAACATACAGAGAAGAGACAGAGAAATGTTGATCTTCCTCGAGCATCCACTTGACCAAATCCATGGCATCTTTGTCTACGGTAATGTCAGCCAGGAGCAAATGAAGTTCAATGAACTGTAAAAGAGCCTGCTGCGACAAATCGGTGGCCTGCAATTTAATGTCCCAAATCCAATTTTCACCTTCCCAATATCCATTGTCTTTGACTGTGCTTGCATTATTTTCTACGAAACCATATAAAACTGGGAACCGACTGCCTAAGATTTCATTCCTAGCCCATTTAGCCTGCCAAAAATCCACCTTAATTCCATCTCCAATTCCATAAGAAATTAAATCAACCAGCATACCAGATCTAGCAGCATTCGAGGCATGGATCAGGTCAAGATACCATGTAGAAGGAGATACCTGCAAATTTGAACACTCTCCACTAAAAAAAGCAGAGTAACTATAGGGATACCTATGGTTGATGAAATCCATCCATATTGTGGCCTTGTTCTCTAAAATCTTCCAAGACCATTTAAGGATCAATGCCAAATTGAATAATTTAAGGTCTTTCTCCCCTAAACCTCCCTCCTCTCTTTTTCTGCAAACCATATTCCAACTTATCAAAGCAATCCCTCTTTTGTTCTCCAAGCCATTCCACATAAACGATTTTTGAATCGATGTGAGAATTCTGACCACCTTGACCGGCATTTTATAAAAAGCCATGTAATGTATTGGCAAATTGTTCAAAACAGAATTGATTAGAGTAACTCTTCCTCCCATCGACAGGAAACGACTTCTCCAAGTATTTAATCTAGCTCGCATCTTATCTATCACCGGCTTCCAAAACGAAATTAACCTGTGATTACCTCTTATTAAAATCCCAAGAAACGAAAACTGAGGAGGAGAGATTTTACAGGAAAGGTACAACTCTGCAGCTCTAATCTTGTTCTCTTCCAAACCTAAGCAAATCAAAGAACTTTTGTTAAAGTTAATATCCAACCCTGAAGTGAGATGAAAGCCTTTCAAAATGGACTTAATAGCAGTAATATTTTTCCAAGAGCCATCTCCAATTAGAACTGAGTCGTCAGCATACTGTAACAAATGAAAATCAATGTCTGGGTTGACTTTGAACTCTGAAAATATACCAGCTGCTATAGCACGTTTCATGATTACTGCAAGTCCCTCCGCAGCCATATAGAAAAGGAAAGGGGCAAGGGGATCTCCTTGCTTGAGACCCCTGGTCACTCTGAAATCCTGAGTTGGACTGCCATTAACTAAAACAGAGGAATAACTGTTAAAAACTCCAAGATCCATCCATCTCAACCATTTCGTAACAAATCCCATGTGTTTCATGACTTCACGTAGATAGTTCCAATCAACACAGTCGTACGCTTTGGAGAAATCCACTTTGATTAGCATAAGTTCCTTCTTAGATCTCTTGGCAAGCTCCAAAATTTCATTTAAAATAAACACCCCATCTAACAGATTCCTTCCTTCCAAAATAGTAGTTTGAGTATTTGAGATAATTCCTCCAATTTTCTTTTTGAGCCTATTGGTAAGGATTTTAGATATTACCTTATACACTAAGGTTACAAGAGAAATAGGCCTATATCCATCAAAATCTTTGGGACTTTCAACCTTCGGGATCAAAACCACAAAAGAAGATGCAAAGCTTTTATGCAGTTGTTCACCTTCAAAAAATTCCATCACACAGTTTGAAAACTCTGTTCCTACAATATCCCAACATTTCTTCAAGAATTTAAAACTAAAGCCATCAGGCCCAAGGCTACGATCCCCCGAGAAACCAAACACCACCTCCCTGATTTCCTGAATGTTAACATCAACCTCTAGGTCCTGACTGCCTGCAGATGAAAGAGAGTTAAAACCAGTTCCACCAATACAAGGGAATGGTCTATCCACCCTACTGAATCTACTGGCGAAATAAGATCTGGAAATTTCTTTCACAGTCTGAACATCCTCCTCAAATTTACCATTAAATTAACACCATTAATGGTATTCAAATTTATCCTCTGCCTCAACGCAGTATGAAAGAACTTAGTATTGATATCACCATCAGCAACCCACTTGGATCTCGATTTTTGTTTCAGAATGCTCTCTTTTTCCCTTAGAGATTTCCAAAAATTGTCTTCTGCTACGTTCCTGCATAACAATTCCTCACCATTGATAACTCCACGCCTCTGAACAATCAGGTCTTCCACTTCATTAAAAGACTCTACTTCCTTTTGAATATTAAGGTTGACCCAACCATATATATTGGTATTCCACCATCGAATTCTATCTCTAAGATGTTTCATTTTCTTTGCCAGAATATATGAGGCCTTTCCTGTTATCATAAAATCTTCCCACTCCTTCTTAATGAAAGGGATGAAATCACTGTGATCGAACCAACATGACATAACCTTAAACGGCTTGGGGCCCTAGTTAGAATATTTAGAAGCAATCCAAACCGGTCTGTGATCTGATATATCACGCTCACCTATTCGTTGCATCACCATATTCCAATCATTAAAAACAGAAGGAGAAACAAGAAATCGGTCAAGACGACTGCAGATAGTACCTTTTGACTTAAACCAAGAGAATTTGAGGCCACTTACAGGAAGATCAACCACTCCTAAAGTATTAATGAACTCAGAAAACTCTAACATATGCCTTCTATTAGGTCGTGTATACCCAATCTGCTCCTCCATGCTCTTAATCAAATTAAAGTCTCCCCCTAATATCCACTCTCCTGGATTCAAACTATTTTTAAGATTTATTAAGCACCTCCATAAATCCCTCATCTCTACAATGTTACTAGGAGAATAAATTTTAAACAGATAACACTTTCTACCCTTCCATATCACCTACAATCCAAGATAACCTTTACCCCTGTAACTACAAATTGGGGTCAAAACTTCAGTCTTCCATATGAAGACCATCCCACCAAATAACCCATTAGCATTAGATGCAGACCATTGGCAATTCCTATCTTTCCAGACACTATACACTAATTCTTCTGTTACACTAATACACTTCGTTTCCTGGAGAAAACAAATCTCTGCCCCAACTTTAATTAGAGTTTCTCTAATCTTTTTTCTCTTCAGAACCCCTCCACACCCTCGAATATTGTAAGAGACAATATTCATTTAGACTTGGTAGCTTCCACCTTATTTCCTTTTATTGATTTTCTATCCACCTCTTCTAAATTCCTCAATATATTCTCAAACACTTCATCATCTTCCTCCGTTTCAATGCCTAACTATTGGATAGAATCCCACACCCTGTTAGGAATGTTCTCAAGTTTCTTCTTTATTCTTTGATTGCTCTGCACAAATCCAGAGTCAGAGATAGAGTTATCAGTTGAATTGGGTGTCTTGTTCTCATGAATTAAAAGAGGATACTTCTTGGTATCCGTCCCCTGTACTATGCTTGAAGAAGAGTAGCATAATACGAAGGGTTGAATGGAATCTTCAAGCTTTGAAAAATGTCACCAATGATTTTCTTCTTACTCTTCTTTTTAGCAGCTTGTACTCCTACATTGTCATGGGTATTTAGTATGCCTACATTTACATCTCTTATGTGTTCAGACTGAGATGGTGAGCACCTAACCAAGGGGGACCTATCATTATGATTCATATCATCGGCACCCGCTAAAACGGCTTCATCTCTATTGAGTTTAGCCAGTGAACATGTAACGTGATCAAGGGACGATCCATTCTCAATGCTCTTAAGAATATTAACCTCCAGACCACAAAGATCATCATCTCCAACAATTTTGGAACTACCACTACAATCAGGAATGGGGCTGTCAGCCAAAAAAGACCCTGGTTTAGTACAACTAACATCCTCAAGATCAGTAGGATGAGAAGATTCCTCAATAGAATCTCTAACTGAAACATCACATTCTTTGTCTAAAGGAACAAAATTGCCCCTAGCATTCACACACTGGGCATTCTCCTCACAAAACGACTTGTTCCCCTCTTCAAGATTCATATTATGCCACACCTCACCACCTTCAGAGTTGTAAGACTCAGATTCCACTATTTCTGAGCTATCTTCTTCAAAGCAAGTTGCTCTTCGAGAACTAAGGTCTTTAACATAAGGCTCGAATGAATCTTCTACAATCTTTATACAATAAGTGCTATCATTTACTTCCACATTGACTACTTCATTAAGATTCATAGCGAACTTGGTCCTTATCAATATTCTCGCCACATCAAACCTTGCGTGTCTCCTAGTGTCTTCATCTATATTGACATAAGCTCCTGATTTACGAACTAGAAATTTGAAAACAATTTCACCCCAAACATGGCATGGTAAACCAAAAATCTTAACCCACGTAAGCCTTTCTTGATCAACATCATTTGGGGACCAGGGATGAATGTCCGAAAACCATCTGGCAATCCAACTAGATTCCTCTGCTATCAACCTTTTAATATCTCCAGGATTGTTTTCCTCTAGAAGGCAAAGGTTAGCTCCCATTGGAGTAACCTTAATATTGAAAAACCCCTCCATCTGGAAAAACTCAAAAACCTCTAAAGCTGAACCAGGTACCTCCAGAATCCCTATGAAAGCCTGCTCAAATCTTTCAAGCTCTTCCCCATTAACTCTAAAGCTCAGATGTGAAAAGTTCGGTTTGTCGCCAATTAAAGTTTTGTTCGGTCCCCTGTAGTCTTCTTTCCATCCTCTATTTCTTCTAGCGACCTGAACGTAGGGTGATTTACCTCCAAAGTCACTCCATTTATCATTCAATTGAATATTCCCAACAGGCTGATTCAGAACCGTGTTTTTGATGACTTTATGGTCCGAGACACGACCCTCTTTATCAACTCTCCTGAATCTTGGAAGATTAACAAAAATCTTAGAACCATTAATAACAACTTTGTCAAGGTTAATGGCGAGAAGATCTTCATCATCGACTCTTTTAAATCTTACGAATCCAAACCTATACCCCCGAATATCCAATCTAGCCGGAATGAAAACTTCTAGAATCGATCCAAACTCTTTGAACACTTCGTACATCTGTTTAGCTTCGTACAAATCAGGAAATCGAGTGAAGAAAAAATAAGACGAACCTTGCAAATCTTTGTCATGTGATTTTCCTTTGTTACACCTTCATACTGACATTCTACCCGAAGGAACTTTCCTTTCAAAAAGCTTATCTTTCTTCCTCACCTCCGTCCATATTCCTTTAGCTCCCATGGTTAAGAATACTAGTAACCAAACCTAATACGACCCTCACCAGAAAGACCAGAAACCTCAGGTTGCACAACCAAGCCTGGGGAAGAAGACCCAAAAGGAGGAAGGTCCTTAACCCAAAGGTTAAGACTTTAAACCAAACCTTTTGAATCTACCAGGACAGTTCGCAATCCAAGGTTCCGAGAGCTGGGAAGGTAACTACGATTATCGATAGTTATTAGGAGGATAATTTAAAGTGAATGAAGTGAGTATTATTCAAAAGGCTAATGTAGAGAAAGTGGAATGTCATACAAATTGTAAGTTCTAGTTATTGGCTGAAATTTTGTTAAAACAATGTTGATGTCATGATTGATGTTGCAACATGAGCTTCTAACAGTAT
Source organism: Lathyrus tuberosus (assembly GCA_022829125.1). Classification (NCBI taxonomy): domain Eukaryota; kingdom Viridiplantae; phylum Streptophyta; class Magnoliopsida; order Fabales; family Fabaceae; genus Lathyrus; species Lathyrus tuberosus. Next base: position 229,958 of record JALAZF010000265.1, read on the forward strand.
AGCTAACATTCTGGTTTATTGCTGAAGAGTTAAAGTACTGAAGAGTGATGTCACATGCGATGTCTTAACATCACTATACCAGAACATTAAAACATCAGACAGTTATGTGATTAGGGCTGCACTTGTTTCTGGTGTGAATGAGAAATTCTGCTATAGAGAATCAGAGAATATAGGCGAAGATCAAGGGAGAGATATTCTATTACAATCAGATCAGTTTGTTGCGCATTTAAAGCTTAAAGATATGGAGAATATTCAGAGTTAATAATTGAAGATTTAATTGAAGATATAATTGAAGATCTATTTAGAAGCAGATTTGTTACAGAAGATATTATCTGATTTGAAGGCCCAAATCCGGTTGGGATTACATTATAAATAGAGTGCTTGTAACCTAGAATAGGTACGGGTCCAAGATGTAGATCTTTAGGGCTTTGTCAAAGTGAACCACTCGGGTTGTGAGATGGTCACTTGGTGTAACTCAGAAACCTGTAGGTAATGAGTTTGAGTTGGGTATTGTTCTTGGAGGAAGCTGTTAAGCAACTCCAAAGGGAGTCATGGAAGGGTGTCTTCTATGATTGTAAAGTTGTTGGTAATCAAGTTGTTGATGCAGTGACGGTGTAGTTGACTGCTAGACATCATAGTAATGATAGGAAGTGAGATGGAGTCTCTTACCTAGGGAGGACTTAGGTAGAAGGGTCATTGGGTAGTGATTAAATTAGGTAGATTGTCAACTGGTCTATTGAGTCTGTAATTTGATACTACTAATAGTGGACTTCCTTCCTGGCTTGGTATGCCCCCAGATGTAGGTTGTTGAACCGAACTGGGTGAACAATTCAGTGTGTTATTTATTCTGTTATTACCTTGTTCAGCAGATTGCGATGTTGTGACATTGCACTATGACATCACACATCTGTACCAGAATTTAATTTGGTATCAGAGCAGGCATCCTGTCTGTCTCTGGATGAGATCTAGGGTATATACTTTCTGGTTCATGAGCAAGGAAGATAGTATGGACTTGGTCTGTTTATATAGGTGTTTGTATGATCCCTTGAAGTGAAGGATGGACTATTCATGACAGAGTATGTATTGGACCTGTCTGTTGATATCAGGAGAACTGCTGTTGTGAGTTTGATTTGTTGGCACTTGAGTAGTACCTGAAGGTTGTTGAGGAGTTGTTGTTCCGCTGCTTGGTATCTGATGTAACCCTGGTTGGTTCTTGTATCTCTGGTGGTGAGATTCTAGAAAGGAATGCTCTTGGAAAGACATTAGGGTTTGGTCTCCTCAGCAGGGTATTCTATGATGTTGCAGTTTGCATGAGGACTATCTCTTATCTGTGTTTTGGGAAAGAAGTGATCAAAAGGTGAATGTATCTTAGTAAAGATAGTATGGCATAGAAGTTTCAGTGTTTTGAAGACCAATCTGTCCAGAACATTGATGAGGGTGGAGACAAAGCAAAAGAGTATCACTGTCAAATCTTTCATGCGGGAGTGAAGATCTTGACAAGTTATCTCTTAACCTTAGTTGTGATGATCGAATGAGGAGGAAGTTTCATCAAGAAAGAAGCTGAGCTTAATATGTCAATTCTAATGTCTCGACATCGCGCTACACATGAGCAGATTATTAGTCAAGGACCTATTTTGAAGGATCACTGAAGCTATGAAGTTGAACAATTTTTGAGACGTTGTTCATAATGTCATAATATCTCAGCTGGAGCTGGTTGAAGAAAGGTAGAAATCTTGATAGCAGAAGAGAAGGAGATGATCCTTGTTTGAGCTAAACTGTCTGAGGACAATATTTTAGGGAAAATGCATCCAAGAGTCTGTGTGCAGTAGCAGTGTAAATCAGCCTGTGGTCAATTAGTGTTTGCTTGAGCTTTTTCAGTTTTGTGCCTTGAAGGATTCAAAGGAGCAGATTGTCTGTGGTATGGTTCTGCAGAAGGGTGGCAGGTCTGAACCTTGTGCTTATAAGAAGAAGCTTCTGGAAGAGAGTGTTATGCAAGTTACTGCAGGGTTGGAAGTTGATTAGATGGTGATGTGGTCTCGTATGGAGATTTGTGTGGATTATTATGGGTGTTGTCTCCAGAGCCATAGTAGTTGGTTTATATGATACAGACTGATGTTGAAACTTCATTTCAGTTCTTTGCTTTCCCCGCCAAAGGAAGTTAGTGGTGCTCATGGTGAAGTATCAGGTCAAGCCACTTCCGAATCTAAAGTGATCAGCGAAAGAAGGATCAACCAGTGCCTCAAGTCTGCAGGAAAAGGATAAAATGTTGTATCTTGCATGTTTGTCTGATTAGGATGGTGTTGTGCATTCAACTAATGACAATATACATTAACGGGAGACTTTGTATTTGTCTGAGGTTAAAGTGCAGGATTGCAGAAGTGTTGAGAAGTATTTTCAAGGGTTAAGCACTTTGGAAATGAGTCAACTGGTGGGGTTGATTGATGACCAATTTGTCAGGGATGAGTTTGAGTTACTCTTGGGCAGTAGGACAATGAGTGAAAGACTCAAGGAGACTATTCTTCTTAAAGAAGGATGAGGGGAAGATTATGCCCTGGTTCAGAAGATTGATGCCTACATCATGCTTAAGGAGCATCTACGTAATCATACGGGAGAATGATGAAGTAGAAGGTCTGCCTTAGATGAAGAGGTTAATAAAGAATGACTGCCTTGAGAGAAAGGGACAGTGGTACCAAAATGCATGTGCTCAGAAGTATGCTCAAATGTTCATTCTCATCTAGAGCATTAATAACCATGACAGGGGGAATACTTGTCTATGGATTTAGGCTACAAAGGTATATATATTGTGAAGATTGCATGCTGATCAAGATTGTGAAGATTGGTTAGGAGAAAATGTCAGATAACATGTTATGACATTAGGCTGTTGGATGGCTTGTGGTGATGGAAGGTGTTCTTTTTAGGGGGAGAATGATATTACTGAAGCTTTTGGTGGTGGCACTTTGTTTGAAGCAAATTGGAAAGTTGTTTACATGAGGATTTAGTGTCTTGTACAGTTGTGGAACACAAGTAAAACAGAAACTTATTGGATTGATGAAAGCTTACAAGATTAGTAAAAACAACAAACAAAGTGTCTAAAGATTATCCCAACCCCCCGAATCAAGAAAAGTCTTCCAATCTTCATCCCATTCATCATCAGATGCTTGAAGCTGCACTTGGTTTTTCTTGATAGTCTTCATCCTGGTTTCTGATGTCTTGCGTGTTCTTGCTGCTCCAGAAGATGCTCCAGCTTTGGACAGTGTTGTGTCCTTCAACTTCTGAGGATCTGGCTTCGTGTCCTCCTGCATGTGTCTCTTGGCTCCACTCTTGTTAGACTGACTCATGATTCCTTCCTTGGTGTACTGATAAGAGCAAGGAGGTTTGTTATTTATAATGAATAAAATGGCATTGGTTGTATCGCCTGACCAGTCAGAGTAGTCTTTGGTATGGGAATCTGTATTTCTTGGGAAACTGTTTTTCTTGGCACATTGGTTACCAGATTTTCGTGTTTGATGCCTGGGTAGAAGTGGTCCTAGTATAATGAGGCTAGGTCTTGTCCAGTTGTCTGATGTTATAACTGCTGGACTGGTTGAGTGGGATGGTCTTTTGTCTCGTGCTGATGTCCTACATGTTGTTACAACATTATGGTTGGGTATGTACCATACTTATGGAGTTTGAAGAAGCAGCATTATAGTCTGAAGTGGCAGTTCTGACATAGTGTGGATTAGAATGGGCAGATTCTAATCTTGATGGTAAGTAGTTCAGGAAATACATGGCTACTATCATATTGAAGACTTCATTAGGAGCTGGTGTATGTAAGGACAGAGAGGTGTTTATCTTGTGTGAAAAAGTTCCAATCAAATGGGCTGTTGTCCTTTGGACTTAGCATATCTTGTACCTATAATCCCCATGAGGAATGTGGCATTATTGGTGGGATATCATGAAGGGCGCTGAGTGTAAAACTGATTACTATAGCCTATTGCAGCATGTGTACTGATCAAACTTGTGCAGGGTGATGATGGGACCTGTCATAGCTGTGTAAAGATAGTCTGAAAAGCAAAAGTGGTGTACTTGGCTGATGGTTGGAAGCAATCTAGAAGAAGTTGTGAGAAGTTGCATCTATTAAATAAGAAGATGTGGTTAAGGAGCCAGCAGGCAATGTCTGAAGAGATGTCAGAACATGATATAAGACATGTTTTTGCTTGAGCCAAACAGGGTGGTATTTTGGACGGTGGTGTTAGGATAAAATGAAACACGTGGCTTAGACTGTGCATGGAGCGTTATTGGCCTAATTTATGGTAAGATTCAGTTGTAAATTATTTAAGGCAGTCAAGGCAGTTTTTGGAAGGAAGGCATTGAATTTGAATACAGTTTTTGATACCTAAAATAGCGTTTGTTTGACCAAGAACATTGACATATTCAAGGCTCGTTAATTCCTAAGTTACTGGTCAGCTATTTATAGGGGTTAGTTTGTTCTCCTTCAGCCAGTGAGTGTTTGTATCTCGTAAGTCTTATGGCTTTTATTCGTGTTTGGGTAAGCACTTCTTGGGTCTGGTTTTGTGAGGGTTTCCTTTGCCAATTTGTGGCTAAAAAGGGGGAGAAAGGAGAGAGATGGTCTATATGGGTTGCGCAGTGGTTTTGCTTGGAACCTACAATTCCTGATGCAGCAGAAGAGGATGGTACATCCTTGAGTTGATGTTGAAGCTTTGTGACTTGTGTCCTGAGTTATGAACACAGTTGTGACCTGTGTTCTGAGTTACCTGGGCTGGCAGAATGACACTTCTCAACGTGTCATGTTATGCCACAGATTGACCAGGGGGTCTGATCAAAGAAGGTGTGCAGAATTCTCTCATGCCACCATTGGTCTTTGGTGAACAGACACACACTTCTTTTATGGGGGAGTCTTCCACAATGATTCCAGGTCTGAGTTGAAAGGAAAAAGAAATGTGCTACATCAAGGGGGAGTGTCTAAAATCTTCTTCCTCATGTACACCAGATCTCTGTAATCTGAGTGCACAACTTCGGGACTTTCTACTTCTTCCTCCTGATGTGCTTCCTGAAGTGATTATGGTGGGTTGTGCTGCCAAAATAAGGTGTCAGACATGATGTCTTAACATCATTCAACTATTCCCTAGAAGATGTTCTCCAGGATTACTGCGCACAGTAGCTACTGATGGTTACTGATAGGTTCAGTGGTTACTGTTAACTACTGACAGTAGTATAGAGTTGTAATTACTGCGGTGATTTAAGTTTTAATGGTTATATAGTTGTTTTAGCCAAAATTAGCCAAAGGGGGAGATTGTAAGTTCTAGTTATTGGCTGAAATTTTGTTAAAACAATGTTGATGTCATGATTGATGTTGCAACATGAGCTTCTAACAGTATAGCTAACATTCTGGTTTATTACTGAAGAGTTAAAGTACTGAAGAGTGATGTCACATGCGATGTCTTAACATCACTATATCAGAACATTAAAACATCAGACAGTTATGTGATTAGGGCTGCACGTGTTTCTAGTGTGAATGAGAAATTCTGCTATAGAGAATCAGAGAATATAGGCGAAGATCAAGGGAGAGATATTCTGTTACAATCAGATCAGTTTGTTGCGCATTTAAAGCTTAAAGATATGGAGAATATTCAGAGTTAACAATTGAAGATTTAATTGAAGATATGATTGAAGATCTATTTAGAAGCAGATTTGTTACAGAAGATATGATCTGATTTGAAGGCCCAAATCCGGTTGGGATTACATTATAAATAGAGTGCTTGTAACCTAGAATAGGTACGGGTCCAAGATGTAGATCTTTAGGGCTTTGTCAAAGTGAACCACTCGGGTTGTGAGATGGTCACTTGGTGTAACTCAGAAACCTGTAGGTAATGAGTTTGAGTTGGGTATTGTTCTTGGAGGAAGCTGTTAAGCAACTCCAAAGGGAGTCATGGAAGGGTGTCTTCTATGATTGTAAAGTTGTTGGTAATCAAGTTGTTGATGCAGTGACGGTGTAGTTGACTGCTAGACATCATAGTAATGATAGGAAGTGAGATGGAGTCTCTTACCTAGGGAGGACTTAGGTAGAAGGGTCATTGGGTAGTGATTAAATTAGGTAGATTGTCAACTGGTCTGTTGAGTCTGTAATTTGATACTACTAATAGTGGACTTCCTTCCTGGCTTGGTATGCCCCCAGATGTAGGTTGTTGAACCGAACTGGGTGAACAATTCAGTGTGTTATTTATTCTGTTATTACCTTGTTCAGCAGATTGCGATGTTGTGACATTGCACTATGACATCACACATCTGTACCAGAATTTCACAAATTAAAATTGTTATTTTGTTTTGAATTGTTAGGTGGGTTACAATATTTCTAAAAGAAGCATGATGAAACAAGATTTTTATCATGATTTATTATTCTTCGAGAAAATAATATAATAACTGAAAAAGAGAAAAGAATGAAGATGTGATGAAGACAACTTTTAAGACTAATATTACAAAGTTTAGAAAATTAATAATTGAAGTGTGGTGTAAGCAAGCAAGAAACTTGCACAGTGGGGAGTGCAAATTTGAAAAATCTAACATAAAGAAGAATATTTTAGGGAACAATTCAGAATCCAATAAATTTAGTTGAGTTAACTTTTATCAACCATTCAAATAATATTATTTTATATTAATTCATTTTCTATTCCTTTAAATAAAAATTGGCTTATAAAAAAAAGTTCCACAATTCTCAATCTCAAACTCAAAAGAAGAAGCTGCAACTATGAACACTCCATTGACGACCTAGACTGTCTCTTCGAAATTTTCGGCTTAAATTCCTAACCCTAGGGTTAGGGGCCTTGGTTTTGGAGCTGATTCTCTGGGTTTTCGGGGTTGGTTTTTTCGCGTGGTTTTGGGCCCGGTTTCGGGGCATCGAGGTATGGACGGTGGCAAGGAATGGACGGAGGTGCGAAGGAAGGGTCTGGGGAGGGAAGTGCTTCGATGGGATTCTTACCCAGCTGGAAGAGGTTTTAGTGATGAGGCCGAAAAGGGTTTAACATCAATCTTTTTTTCTGAGTTTCCTGACAGAACAAAGGCGAAAGATATTTTCGCCCTCTTTGGGTGTGTGGGGGAGATAGTGGAGGTAGTCATTCCTCCAAAGAGAAACAAATTTGGAAAGCGCTTTGGGTTTGCAAGGTTTAAGGAAGGTGGCGATGCGAGGTTATTGGCGGTCAAATTAGATAATATCATCATCAACGGCAAGAAGATACACCCTAATTTACCCCGTTTTGGTAGGAGCTCTGGGAATACTAATTCACAACACAAGGGTGGGGTGCTTTTCAGGGTTAATCCAGTTAGGGAGGCTAAGGAATTTAGAGGTGGTAAAGGTGGAGGATTTAAATCGTTTGCAGAGGTTGTGGCCAATAAGGATGGAAAACAACAGGGCGGTGAAAAGGTCAGGGTGGTTCATTTCGAGTCGAAGCCGAAAATCAAAGAGAGGTTGAAGAAGGCGTATGTAGGCAAAGTTCTTATTCCAGGTGCGACTTATAACTTGCAATCTTATTTCGAAATAGAGGGTATATTCTCTATAAAAGTTACTCCGATGGGAGGATCCCTATGTTTGTTGGAGGAACATGAGGAAGGTTTTTTTCAGGAGTTGTTTAGGGAGGGTGAACAATGGTGGAAAGAGTGGTTTTCTACTATTAAACCTTGGGAGGAGAAGGACATAGATGATGACAGAGTTATGTGGGTGAGGGTTTATGGAGTGCCCGTTCAAGTCTGGTATTCCGAATTTTTTGAAACAATAGGTAATTCAATTGGTACCTTTGTTAGCGTAGATGATAGTACTATGCAGGGGTTAAATTTCGATGTTGGTAGGATCCTCGTCAGGATGTCTACTGTCTGTGAGTTAACTCAGAATTTGCAAGTAATTGTTGATGGCATCATATACCCTCTGGTTTTGAGGGAGGATACCTTTGGACCGGTACGTATTCTTAAGGATCATTCTGGGTTCAAAACTATTTTTTCCAAATTGGCTCAGTCTGAAGAAAGCAAGAGTGTTTGGTCGGATAGTATTAAAAGTACTAGTAGATTTGTTAGTGAGGAATTATGTGAAGACTTCAATGAAAGGGATTCTGTAGAAATTGACAGCGGGGATGATCTTGTGGGAAATTCTGCTGTAGACCTTGTTGAGAAAGTGCAGCCTGCCCCTATTTCAGAGTTGGTTCCTCATGTAGCCGATGACGGTATTCTGGAAGGTAGTGCTGACAGATTGGTTCAGAGGTTGGAAAATGTGTCTTGCAGTGATCCTATTTCTAGTCCGTCTGAGTCTTTCGTCGCAGTTTCTGTGGAGGCTTCCTCTCGAGCCCATGTTAGTGTGGTTCCGGCAAGGAGTAGAAGTAAAACTAATCCTAAGAGAATTAAATACCGATATTGTACTGATCCGGGAATTATGAGTTTAAAGAGGATGAAGAGGAGGCAAAAGTCGAATCGAAAGAGATTAATCTCTTCAGGTGTTGGTGTTCTGCAGGGAGTTTACAGTGCTACGGAGATCCCTCAGTTAGCGGGAAACTGTGTAACTAATTTTAACGGCAAAGGGGAGGGTACGGTCTTATATGGGGATCAATCGGAAGAATCGGTTATTGTTAGGAACAATATCAAAATGTGGGAAAACCTCGATGGTAATGACGGGGTCAAGATTTGGAAAACTATGGCAAAGTTGGGAGTGACAAATGTTGATTCGAATTTAAGCCACAAGCATTTTATTGTTGGTAAAGAGAAACCAGACAAGGTGAGAATGCTGACAAGGAATGAGCATTTAATTGGTTCTCAATGATCATTGGAACTTGGAACATTAGAGGGGGTGGCAGCAAGTTGAAAAGGAGGAGAATTAGTCAAGTGATTAAGAAAGGGAAAGCGGATCTGTTTCTAATCCAGGAAACGAAAATGTCAGCGTTGAAGGAAAGCACCATTAAGGAGTTCTGGAGTATTGAAGAAGTCGGGTTTTTTTTTCGGAATCTTGCGGTTTTTCTGGAGGTCTTGTTATCTTGTGGAAAGAAGGAAAGTTCGATGTGATTAGCAGTTTTAAAGGTGACGGCTTCCTGGGGGTGAAGGTTGAGTGGGGGAATCACCTTTATTTTATATGTAACGTTTACTCTTCTTGCGAGTTGGTTAAGAAGAGATCAATGTGGAAAAGTCTGTTAGCTCTTAAAGACTGAAACAGAGATGGGGAGTGGATAATTTGTGGGGATTTCAACGCGGTGAAATGTTATAGAGAAAGGAGGGGGAAGACAGTGAGGTATAGGAGGGCGGAGATGGAGGAATTTGGTAATTTTATTGACAGGAGTAATTTGCTAGATGTCCCATGTAAAGGGAAGACTTACAGTTGGATCAGTGGAGATGGTAAGTCCATGAGTCGGATCGACCGTTTTTTAGTTTCTGTTCCTATTGTGGAGAGATGGGGGTGGTTGGTCAGTTTATTGGTCAGAGGGATATTTCGGACCATTGCCCTATTTGGTTGGTGGTGGATGGGGCAGATTGGGGTCCGAAGCCGTTTAGAGTTAACAATGAATGGTTTTCGGATAAGAATTTTATTCCTTTCGTAGAGGAGGAGTGGAGTAGTATGGTGGTGGCAGGAAGGAGTGATTTCGTGTTAAAGGAGAAGTTGAGGAAGTTAAAAGATCGGCTTCGATGGTGGAATTCGGAGGTGTTCGAAAGGTATGAGTTGGAGGTGGAGAATAGCTTGAGGGATTTAAATGGAGCGGAAGACCTCTTATCTAACGTTGACGTTAGCGCTTTTGAAGAGATCCTCCTCAAAAGGAAGGAAGCATTGAATCGGTTTTGGCTTAACCTTAAAATAAAGGAAAATATGTTAATGCAAAAGGCGAGGATGAAATGGAATAATGACGGTGATAACAATAGTAGATTCTTCCATAGAGTCATGAAAGGGAGAAGGAGGCGAAATTTCATCGGGTCGGTAAATACGGAGAGTGGTAGGGTGGAATCGGTGAGAAAGGTAAAGAAGGAAGTCTTGGATCATTTTTCTCGCTAATTTATTGAAGAAGATGGGAACAGACCTCTCCTTGACGGTTTTAATTTCAATAGCCTTAATAACATTGATAGGGAGTCTCTTGAAGTTCCTTTTTCGGAGGAGGAGATACGGGAGGCGGTGTGGGGGTGTGATGGTTCTAAGAGCCCGGGTCCCGATGGGTACACGCTCTTATTTTTCCGGAAGTGTTGGCATATTTTTAGAGAAGACTTTATTAATTTCTTCAACGGATTCTATTCGGGTACGGTTTTTTCAAAAGCTATTACTTCTTCTTTCTTGACTCTTGTGCCGAAGATTTCTAACCCGATGGAGCTTGATGATTATAGACCTATATGCCTTGTGGGAAGTTTATATAAAGTGTTATCCAAACTCTTAGCGGGTAGGTTGAAGGCGGTTTTGCATTCTATTGTTTCATCTTGCCAAAGTGCCTTTGTCCCCGGGAGACAACTTTTGGACGGTGTCCTTGTCGCGAATGAGTTGGTGGACTATTGTAAGAAGGAAGGGAAGAGGTGCACTCCTTTTAAGGTGGATTTCGAAAAAGCTTACGACAAACTGAGTTGGAATTTTCTTAGTTATATGTTCAGAAGGATGGGGTTTGGGGATATATGGATGAGATGGATGAAGTTGTTGGTTTTCAATAGCAATATGTAGGTTTTAGTTAATGACAGCCCGACTAAAGAGTTTAAGGTGGAGAGAGGCTTAAGGCAAGGAGACCCATTATCTCCGTTTCTTTTTGTGATTGTTGCGGAGGCCCTCTCGGGTTTGGTTAAAAAGGCGGTGGAAATTGGGGAATATGAAGGAGTTTCTGTTAATAGGGGGTGCTCGGTCGATATCCTTCAATTTGCGGATGACACCTTACTTATCGGAGGGAGTACTTGGAAACAAATGTGGGCCATAAAGGCGGTTCTTAGGAGTTTCGAGTTAGTTTCTGGTTTGGGCATAAACTACCACCAGAGTAAGTTAATCGGGATTAATTCGAATTCTCATTATTTGGAGGCGGTGGCTTTTTTTCTTACTTGTAAGAGAGAAGACAGTAGATTCATCTTTCTTGGTATTCCTATAGGGTATAATCCGAGGAGACTTTCCATGTGGAGGTGTTTGGTTGATAGGATTAAGAAGAGACTTTCTAAATGGAAGGGTCGTTTTCTTATTTTAGGGGGTAGAACTACTCTTCTAAAATCGGTTTTATGTTCATTGTCGATCTTTATGTTATCTTTTTATAGGATACCGGCCAAGATTTCCAATGAAATAACCTCGTTACAAAGTGGATTTTTATGGGGGAGTTCAGAAGATCGGAGAAAAATTCATTGGATAGGATGGAAAGATGTTTGTTTGACGAAGGAGCAAGGTTGTTTAGGTTTGCGTTGTATAGAGGATTTTAATGTTGCGCTTCTTCTTAAATAGAGGTGGAGGATTTTGCAAGATTCGGAATCTTGATGGTACTGCATTCTACGAGCCCGTTATGATAACATTTGTTTGAGTATGATTTCAGAGGATCCTGATATTCGGCAAAGTACCTCTAAATCAGTTTGGTGGAAACATATAAGGACCATAGATAAAAAACGTGTTCAAGACTTTTTTGTGAAGAACTATAGGGTGGAATTGGGGAATGGATTCACCACATCTTTTTGGCATTCTAAGTGGGTGGGAAATTTTACTTTGAAGGATAAATTCTCGGTTCTGTTTTCTGCTTCTAGACTTCAATACGCTTCGGTAGCCGGTATGGGAGGTTGGCTGGAAGGGGGCTGGAGATGGGGCGATTTCGGTATCGTTAACAATGAGGATTCTGTGTTAGGAACTAGTAGTTTGGTTTTAAAAAATTTTATCTTTTCTGCAGGGCCTGGTTCTGAAGGTCGGGATAAGTACTCTTGGCTTCCTGATCCTGCAACAGGTTTTTCGTCAAATCATGCGCGGAGTTACTGGCTGTTAGTAGGTTGTCCGATGTGGAGGATCAGTCGAATAGTTCAGATGGTTTTGCTGGTATTGCCAGTACAGCTCCAGTTGTTGTTTCTGTTGACAACACCATTGTTGCTGAAGATCTTAGGAACATCACGGCTGCTGGGGGAATTAACAACACTGCATCTGTTTTTGCTTCTGAGGGCAGCAGCGCCGATACTGTCGCGTTTTCGTTAAATATGACAGCCGCTGTGGTTGACAACTTCACTTCTGTTTTCTCTTCTGCAGGTAGAGGGCCAATAGTGGGCAGAAGCCGGGTGAGGGTTGACAACATCACTTCTGTTTTCTCTTCTGCAGGTAGAGGGCCAATTGTGGGTAGAAGCCGGGTGAGGTCCTGGGGTGGGTATACGGTGGATGGTGGTTATCGGGTCAATAGTACTGGGGGCAGGGGTCGTGGGTCAGCTGGCGAGTGGAGGAGGTTTTGGATGACGGAAGCCCCATCTCGTATGAAAGCGTTTGGTTGGCGTCTTTTTTGGGAAAGACTCCCTACTAAGGATAATCTAATTTATAGAGGCATCAAATTTAATGATGCTAACTCTCTTTGTATGTTTTGCTCAAATCATGTAGAAAAGGTGGAACACTTGTTCTTTAGATGTTGTGTGGTGAGGTTAATTTGGAGGGATATAAGGGATTGGATTGGTTTTGTAGATAATATTGATGACAGGTCGGAGTGTTGTAAAGAAAGTTTCGCGAGATGGTTCCTTTTTTGCAAATCTCAAGGAGTGAAGAAAGGGAAAGCTGGAGTGGTTTGGTTGGCTATTTGTTGGAATGTATGGTTAGCTAGGAATGGTGCCATTTTTTAGAACAATTCTTGGAATGTTTTCTATATTGTTTGGAACGTAAAGATTACGGCATGGAGGTGGTCTTTATTAGGCAAAATTGTTAAATCCAATTGTAATTTCTATGATTTCTGTAAAAATCCATTGTTTTTTCTATCATAGGAGCAATTGGTTAGCAATCTCTTTTTGTTCGAGCTGTTTTAGCTCGTTTCTTTTGTAAACAGGTTCGAGAACCCTTAGTTCTCTCTTTAATGGATAACTTGCTTAAAAAAATGAAAAGAGTAATACTTTTAAATTTAATGAATAAATTACGATAACATTGAAGTTAGCATAAGCTTAAACCTAGTTATGTTTATGATTGGATATATATAGACAGCTATACACCTAAACGCCTTAACATGAGGGGATAATCAAAGCTATTTAAATTGATTGGACTTTTTATTGTGCTTGTTTGTATTGTATCCCTTTATAAAATCATTCAATTTCCTAACTACATCAATCCTATCAAAAAAATGGAAACTCTCTTGCATGTGTTTGTTTTTTCTTGTGATGTGTTCTCTGTTCTACAGATGTTGGAGGTAGAAGTAAGTCTACATACAAGTATACAATTATGAAATGCATATTACTTGCAAGCTAATCAATACTGTGGAATTTGGATCGAACTCTAGAAGAAGCATGCCGTCGAAGTTGGATCACATGCTGCTGTCGAAAATAATGCATGTTTGTAGTCGAAGATTGTTCTAACATGTATTAGTTAATATTGCTAGGTTTGTTAGCATATTGAATTGGGCCTTGTGTTAAGGATCCAATTGATTAAGTTAGCTTGTACCCTAAGTTAGCTTGTAATGGGTATTTTGTTAAAGGCCCATTAGTTTAGTGTGCTAGGTTGTATTATAAATAGCATGCTAGTCTCTCATTCTAAAGTGTGACAAAAACCTAGAAAGAGTGAGAGTGGTTAGTTTGTTATTCTTGTATACTTGTAATCCTTGTTTTAAGGAGAAAGGAAAGAATAACAGTTTTATAACCAATCCTTGTTGTTTACTCTTGTTTTCTTTGTTAACCCTAACCCTTGTGGGTTTCTTGACTGATCAAGGAACCAATTATACTTTGTTTCTAAGGTATCCGATTCACAACAAATTGGTGCGGTGAGCGTGGAGGAGATGCCTTCAACAAAGTATGAGATCGAGAAGTTCACCGGAGTGAACGACTTCGGTCTGTGGCGCTTGAAGATGAAAGCCCTACTGGTTCAGCATGGTTGTTTGGAAGCGTTGAAGGGAATGGCAGCCATGGATGCTGCGTTAACGGAAAAAGAAAAGACTACCATGATCGAGAAAGCACACAACGCAATATTGTTGAGCCTTGGTGATAAGGTTCTTAGACAGGTATCAAAAGAGACGACGGCGGCGGGATTATGGACGAAGCTGGAAAGTTTGTATATGACCAAATCCTTGGTGAATCGTCTTTACTTGAAGCAAGCCTTGTATTCGTTCAAGATGAATGAAGAAAAGGCTTTGGCTGAGCAGTTGGATTCTTTCAACAAACTGATTCTTGATCTTGAAAACATTGATGTGAAGATTGATGATGAAGATCAAGCATTGTTGTTGTTGTGTGCTTTGCCCAAATCGCATGCTCACTTCAAAGAAACTCTCTTGTATGGAAGAGAGTCCCTGACCTTTGAAGAAGTTCAAGCAGCCTTTTACTCTAAGGACTTGAACGAACGAAAGGAGCATAAACCTTCGACGGTTGGTGAAGGTTTGGCAGTTAAGGGAAAATTCTTGCGAAAGGATGGTAGGTTCGACAAGAAGAAAGGTAAAAGTCAGCAGAAATCTTCTAATGGCGAAACATCTGGTTTTCGATGTTATCACTGTAAGAATGAGGGTCACACAAAAAAGGTGTGCCCTGAACGCCTGAAAGATCATGGAGGTAAGGATAATGGCAACGCAGCCATTGTTCAAGATGACTTCGACTCATCTGATGTTCTTGTAGTTTCAAGCGGCGACTCAAGAAAAGAGTGGATTATGGATTCAGGATGCACTTGGCACATGACTCCAAACAAAGAATTGTTCGAAGAGCTATGTGATCAAGATGGTGGATCGGTGCTGCTGGGAAACAACAAATCATGCAAAATTGTAGGTTTTGGATCTGTGAGATTCAAACTCCATGATGAGTCAATAAGGCTATTGACTGAAGTCAGGTATGTACCTGACTTAAAGAGAAATTTAATTTCTCTTGGTGAATTCGACAGGAATGGATACGTTTTCCAAGGAGAGAAAAGTATCCTAAGAGTCATGAAGGGGTCGAAGGAAGTCTTGAGAGGCGTGAAGAAACAAGGCTTGTATACCCTTGAGGCTGAGGTTGTAAGTGGTTCGACAAATACTGTATCCACGAAACCTGTGTCGAAGACATATTTATGGCACATGAGATTGGGTCATGTCAGCGAAAGAGGCCTAGTCGAATTGGGGAAACAGAACCTGCTAGGTGGTGACAAAGTCGAAAAGTTAGAGTTTTGTGAATCTTGTGTATTTGGTAAATCCTGTAGGGCGAAGTTCAACAAAGGCAAGCAAAGAACACATGGATCCCTTGATTACATTCATGCTGATCTTTGGGGGCCTGCAAGGAATCCTTCACACTCAGGTGTAAGGTATTTTCTATCCATTGTTGATGACTATTCCAGAAAGCTATGGGTATTCATTCAGAAGACAAAGGATGAAACTTTTGAGAACTTCAAAAGTTGGAAGATTCTGGTCGAAACTCAAACTGGCAGAAAGGTTAAGAGGTTGAGAACTGACAATGGCCTTGAGTTCTGCAACAAAGCGTTCGACAGTTATTGTGTTGAGTCTGGGATTGCAAGGCATAAGACTGTAGCAGGTACTCCTCAACAAAATGGCTTAGCTGAGAGATTCAATCGAACAATCCTTGAAAGGGTTAGATGCATGATGGTTAGTGCTGGATTGATGAAGGTGTTTTGGGCTAAAGCTGTTTTGACAGATGCATATCTGATAAATAGATGTCCTTCGACTGCATTAGATATGAAGACACCTGAAGAAGTTTGGTCGGGAAATCCACCTAGTCTCGACAGACTGAGAGTATTTGGCTGTGTGGCCTATGCTCACATTAGGCAAGACAAGGTCGAACCTAGAGCTCTGAAGTGCATGTTCATGGGATACCCTGAAGGAGTCAAAGCTTATAGGCTATGGTGCCTAGAGCCAGGTCACAGGAGGTGTATTACCAGTCGAGATGTAGTTTTCAATGAAGCTGAGATGGCTTTCAAGAAAACTGATGTTGCTGACGAAGACCTGGAATAGGGAGAGATTCCTGTTGAGGTGGAGCATGTTGATGCTGAAGTGCGTACCCCAGATGAAGTCGAAGACGAAACAGAAGATGTTGTCGAAGATGAGGAAACTGATAATGACTACCTGCTAGCAAGAGACAGGTCGAGAAGAGTCATCAAGCCACCTCAGAGACTTGGGTATGCAGATCTTATAGCTTATGCCTTAATCTCTGCAAGTGAGGTTCTTGACGAAGAACCTAGAAACTATAAGGAAGTTATGAGGAGTCGAAAGAAGACTGAATGGTTGAAAGCCATGGATGACGAGATGAAATCTCTTCATGATAACGAAACATGGGAACTGATAAAGAAACCTGCTGGAGCCAGGTTAGTCAACTGTAAATGGATTTTCAAAGTCAAGGAAGGAATCGAAGGAGTGGCGTCGAAAAGATACAAGGCAAGATTGGTTGCTAGGGGGTTCACTCAGAAAGAAGGTGTCGATTTCAATGATGTGTTCTCACCTGTTGTGAAGCACAGGTCCATTCGAATGTTGCTTGCCATGGTGGCACAGTTCGACCTTGAACTGGAACAGATGGATGTGAAGACTGCATTCTTGTATGGTGACCTAGATGAAACGATCCTGATGAGGCAACCTGGAGGGTATGTCGAAAAGGGGAAGGAAGATTATGTGTGCAAGCTGAAGAGATCTTTATGTGGACTGAAACAATCTCCTCGACAGTGGAATAGGAGTTTCGACAAGTTCATGGCACGCATAAGTTTCATCAGAAGTCAGTTCGACCACTGTGTTTACTTCAGATTTCGACCGGGTAATTCATTTGTTATTTTGTTGCTTTATGTGGATGATATTCTAATAGCAAGCAACAATGTCGAAGAGGTAATAAGGGTAAAGGCTGAACTCAGTAAGGAGTTCAAAATGAAGGATCTGGGAGCTGCGTCCAGGATTCTTGGGATTGACATCCGAAGAGATAGAAAGCAGTCGAAATTATGCTTATCTCAAGAGGCATACCTACGGAAGATTCTCGAAAAGTATGGTATGTCGAATTCAAAGCCTGTTGTAACTCCGACAAACCCTCAATTCAAGCTGAGTATACATCAGTGTCCCAGTACTGATGTCGAAAGAACTTATATGAATAGCATTCCATATGCTAATATAGTTGGTTCTTTGATGTATGCTATGGTCTGTACAAGACCTGACATAGCATACGCAGTAAGTCTTGTGAGCAGGTACATGTCGAATCCTGGAAAGGCTCACTGGCAAGCATTGAAGTAGAATTTAAGGTACATAAATGGGTCTCTGAATAGATTCCTAATTTATGGTGGAGCCTTGGGTGAAGATAGTAAAGCAGCAGTCGAAGGATTTGTTGACTCTGATTATGCAGGTTGTATGGATTCCAGAAAGTCTATTTCTGGATATGTTTTCACAATGTTTGGCACAGCAATCAGTTGGAAAGCGACACTCCAGAAGGTTGTTGCCTTATCAACCACTGAAGCTGAATATATTGCCCTCACTGAAGCTGTGAAGGAAGCATTGTGGCTTGAAGGTTTTGCAAAGGAGCTGAAACTTCAAGGTCGAAGTATCACTGTTAAATGTGATAGTCAAAGTGCAATACACCTGTCGAAGAACCCAGCCTATCATGAGCGAACCAAGCACATTGATGTGAGGCTGCATTTCGTCAGAGGGGTAATCGAGCGTGGAGAAGTCCAAGTGCTGAAGGTTTCGACAGATCATAATGCTGCTGATATGATCACCAAGACATTGCCAAGTTGCAAGTTTTTCCACTGTATGCAGTTAATAAAGCTGCATGAAGAAAGCTAGTTTGTTTTCTTGTTGTTAGAGTTAGATCCAAGGTGGAGATTTGTGGAATTTGGATCGAACTCTAGAAGAAGCATGCCGTCGAAGTTGGATCACATGCTGCTGTCGAAAATAATGCATGTTTGTAGTCGAAGATTGTTCTAACATGTATTAGTTAATATTGCTAGGTTTGTTAGCATATTGAATTGGGCCTTGTGTTAAGGATCCAATTGATTAAGTTAGCTTGTACCCTAAGTTAGCTTGTAATGGGTATTTTGTTAAAGGCCCATTAGTTTAGTGTGATAGGTTGTATTATAAATAACATGTTAGTCTCTCATTCTAAAGTGTGACAAAAACCTAGAAAGAGTGAGAGTGGTTAGTTTGTTATTCTTGTATACTTGTAATCCTTGTTTTATGGAGAAAGGAAAGAATAACAGTTTTATAACCAATCCTTGTTGTTTACTCTTGTTTTCTTTGTTAACCCTAACCCTTGTGGGTTTCTTGACTGATCAAGGAACCAATTATACTTTGTTTCTAAGGTATCCGATTCACAACAAATACAAATAACCTGACCATCCGAATTAATTGGAATGTATTTCGAGCAGAAAAAAAAAAGATTTCTTTAAACCTATCTTTTCTTCTCAACCAAAAATATATCATATGTATTTACTACAATTGCTACAAGATGTTTAATTTTAGGAAAAAGTCATCTACTTTAGATGCAACGACGTCTAATTTGAATAGGAACCAGAGCATTATGAAAAATTTGCACTCGTTCCATAGTTACATAGAGCATGTAATCATTCTTTTTTTTAATGGTTAAATAATATATTTGCACTTGTTCCATAGTTACATAGAGCTGCATGTAGTCATTCTTTTTTTTTATTGGTGAAATATTATATTAGTAAAAAGACTAAAGCCCATAGAAAATTACAAGGTAACATAGAAGTGTCAAGCCATAAGTAAAAAAAAAAAAAAATACCAACACTGAATAAAAACATACAAAAACACATTACAAAAAACCGCAAACAAAACAACAATCAGAAAGAAAAAAAAAACAAAAAGGAGATCTCCACACAAACTCCACAACAAAACACCACCCAAACATGACCAAGTTAGATATCAGACAATAAACCAGAAATAAAACCAAGAAGTAAAGCCAGAAATCTCGATTCTCTATTGAATCATACCAGGGCCAGCCCAATCAACCCGGAGACCCTGTTCTAAATTTAAAAAAAAATTAATAATTAAAAATGAAGCACAAAAAATTCAATTATATATTAACCAAATGAGGTACCAAAAAGCTTAAAATATTGTTTAAACTATTAATAACATTTTAAACAACTTAAAATTTCTAATCACTTAAAAAGTGCCTTTCTCCGAACACTTTTTGAAGCAAATTCATCAAGCAAGTCTTCATATTTTATTGCCTCCAAAAGATCATTTTCAACTGCTATCAATGCCAATCCATTCAGTCTTTCTTGTGGCATGGTAGACCGCAAGTAAGTCTTTAACAACTTCAATTTTGAAAAACTTCTTTCTGCAGTAGCAACTGTCACGGGAATAGTCAATAAAATTCTATATGCAATAACTGTATTAGGAAAACAATCAAATCCTTTCGAAAATACTAATATAACTGTAAGTCTTATGATTTCTTCCCATCAACATCAGATTGCTCATTATGTTTCATTACTCGTTCAAAGTTACTACAACAAGATTTCAATGTTGCATCATCCGATGATTGTAACTTGTGAGAAGAAAACAAGAAACCAAAAATACTATCATACTCTTTGTATTGCTCAAATCTATTATTAAGAGAAACAACAGCTTGATCAACAAGGTAGAGAAAATAATTAACCCTAAAAGATTCCTCTTCAGAAAGCCCGGCTACTGGGGTATTCAAATTCTCATCAAACAGTCATTTTCTTTTAATTATACGCCTTTGAGGAAATGTTGGGGCGATATTCAATTCAACCGCAATTTCCTTAGCATTAACTAGTGCCTTATAAAAACCTGTTTCTCTATATCCTTCAAAAAATGAAATCAATTCCTTTATTTTTCCATAGCAACATCAATAAGCATATCTTTTTCCTGTAAAAGTTTGCTAACATAATTAATTGCAGATAATATTTCGAACCAAATAATTATAGCCATCAAAAACTCAAAATCACCAAGCTTATTTGTTGCTAAGGATTTAGCTTCATTTTGAATTTGAGGATCAAGATCATTTTCCGACACTTCAAGTAAAGCTTCTGTAAAATCTGACATTTGAGTTCTTATAGCTTTGACACTTTCTACACGACTCTCCCAACGAGTGGATGACAATGATTTTGGAGTCAACCCTTTTACATTATCTTTTAAAATTTGCCATCTCTTAGTAGAATTGGCAAAAATTGTATAAATGCGTTGAACAACTCCAAAAAAAATTCTAGCTTTATTACAAGAGTTAGCCATATCACACAACGCCAAATTAAGACTATGACAACCACAAGGAGTATAAAAGACTCTCAGATTTATGTCTAAAAATATCTTTTATACACCTTGATGTTTTCCTTTCATATTTAACCCGTTATCATAACCTTGTCCTCTCACATCAAATAAGTCGAGACCAAGATCTTTCAATTCATTTTGTAATACATCAAAAAGTCCTTGACCAGTTGTATCATTCACATTCAAAAATCCTAAAAATGATTCCTCAATGCAAACAGAAGTTGAAATAACATCCACATATCTTATTATCAAAGACATTTTCTCTTTGTGACTAACATCTGGAGTACAATCAAGTATCACTGAGAAATACTTTGCTTGTTTGATTTTTCTAATGATTTCAATTTTAATTGCATAACCAAGCAATGAAATCAACTCATTTTGTATTTTATGCCCAAGTTAATGAACATGAATATTTTGAGTTGTAACACGTCTAACATGTTCTTGGATAATTGGGTCAAATTCAGCTAACATTTCGATCAAACCTAAAAAGTTGCCATTGTTATCTTCATACAATTTTTCCTTACAACCACGAAATGCCAAATTATGTTTAGCAAGATATTTCACTATTGAAATAACTCTTTTTAAAACATTTTTCCAATGATCCTTTTCTTTCTCAATTAATCTTTGAGTCGTTTTATCAATAGTTTGAAATTTCTGTAGCCTTTGACAATACTCATTCCAAGTAGTCATATTTTTAACATGTTCCATGCCTAACTCATGCTCTTTAATTCTTGCACCAACATGTGACCAATCATTATAACCCTCATTTTCTAATTGCCCCCTACCAATCCCATTTTTTAAAACCTTACAACAGAAACAAAATACTCTATCAAGCTCTTTCGAATAAACAAGCCAATCTCTATCACACTTCTCTCCATTTGCTAAAGCTCTAGTATATAAATTAGCCGTAAAGCGTCTACTCCAATTATCTCTAGGACCCTTCACAATGGAATTATCTCTTTTAGGACCTTTGGCAACTAATACATCAATCAATTTAGGTTGAAGACGATCCCAATTTCTTGGATCAAATATATCATAATCAACATTATCATCATCATTATTAACTTCATCACCAATTGACACATTACCAATACCAACATTATCATTTTCAATGGGCACCCTATCAACATTATCATTTTAAATGGGCACACTATCAACATTATCATTTTTAATTGCCATATTATCAACATTATCATTTTCAATGGACACCTTATTTTTTATTACAAATTTATCAAGGGCTCCTACTTGAGATTGAACTAACTCTTCAATTTTTTTCTTTTTCTTACGCTTATCATTTCCACATTCATACTTTCTATTCTTAGGAGGCATCTTAGGAGACATAGTAAGAAAAAACCTGGAATATCTCGCTAAGTTTATTATGTCGGCTAATGAACAACTCTACAGTATTAACTTGCAAGCAAACTATTTGTAGTCCCGTTGTTAAATCGTGTTCCTACAATAAAATTAAAATTACACATGATGTTAATTGACATGAAAAATATAAAATATTCATATAAAATAACATGTGAGTTATGTAAGTTATGTTTAAAATATTTTAGTATTTTATCACAACTTATTCAGCCACTTTCACATGTACTATCAAGAGTAATTGTTATCAATATACAATATTCTATTGTTTGTGTCAGTGTGAAAAAAATCAAAATAAGTTAAGATAAATGCAAAACAAAATCTAATCCTATTGTTTTATCAGTAGAAAAGAAATATTATAAAATTAAAATCTACAATATTTAATTTCTAATAAAAATGAAATCATTAGGTTGTAAAAATTTAATGATTGAATTTAAACCACGCTGCCTTATCAGTGAAAAACTTACTGATTGTTTTATCAATGGAAAAGAAATATTATAAAATTAAAATCTATAATATGTAATTTCTAATAAAAATGAAATTATCAGGTTGTAAAACTTACTGATTGAATTTGAACAGCACTGCACTGCCTTGAACCGCAACTGCACCGACGTGAAATCATCATGTTTATATTAATGATTTATGATTGCAAAATTAAAAGCAAAATAACAAACTAACAGTTTAGAAAAAACATCAGCTTGAAGAAACTTACCGATTGAACCGCACTGCACCGCCGTGACGCCGTCGTCGCCGACGTGGTATCTCGTTTTGTTTTATTTCGTTGTTGTCGCCGTCGTCGTTAATACGTGGTATCGTTTTGTTTTGTTCCGTTTAATAGTCGTCGCCGTTTTGTTATGTTTTGGAAATTGAAGAAGAAAATGGGGTTTTGATTTTTAAAAAGAAAGCTAACAGTAACTTTATTTTAGAGAAAAAAGAGAAACCGAAAACCAAATGTTTGAGAATTAAGAGACTATCATTTAATAAAATTTAATTTTAATAATATATAATAATAAAAAAAATGGGGCCCCCCATATTTTGAGGCCCAGCGTTGTATAGCCTGTTGCGTTGGGAAAGGGCCGGCTCTGAATCATACACATGACAGGGTTCTGAATCCTCTTTGAAGGAAAAATAGAACATATGGGATTAATGATGGAACCAACTCCAAACTAAAAAATATTTTTACTCTCCAACTCTTTCAAACTTGTTGACACAGTGGTGAAAAACTTATCATTACGAGTAAACAAAATAGACCACTCCATAACATGTCAAATCATAATAAATCTACCCCTCGTCTTAGCCCTATGATCTAAGGAGAGGAAAAACTTAAAAACAAAACACAGGTCCCTAGGAAGGGCCACATGAACCCATAACCATCCAAAAATCTTATACTTGATATTAGCTACCAAACTTCAAGTCACAAACAAGTGATACATCGAATCAATTTGTTCTCCATAAAATGTAGACGAGGTATCCTCTTGAATAGGAATAACAGTACGCTTAAATAGACTTTATTTGGAAAGAAATCTATCTTGATGATGTTTCCAAGAAAAAAACGTCTCCTTTTAGGGGGAAACTCTCCCCAAATAGCTAAGAAACTTGGGAGCACATTCACAACACTCTCATCAAAATTAATGGAGATGAAGAAAAGTCTCAAAAATCTTATCATAATGGGAGTACTACAAACCCAATGGTCTTTCCAAAAGGATGTCAAACAAACGGACTCAACATTCTTAGTCAAGGCTTACTCAAACCAATTCAAAAGATCTTATTTCTTGAATCTAAGAAGGGATGTTCCTCTCCACCAGGTAGAAAAGAACGATACCCTGAAACCTTAACTCCACACTAGATTCTATGACAGATTTTATTTTATAAAGACTTGAGAAAAACCTCCTATATTTATTGAAATAGAAATAAAAATATATATAATCAATATTATTCAGAAATATCAGGTAAACGAACAACAAGCTCTATCCTTTTTAGATGGCAAATACAATCCCTTTAAAAATTACATTCATTATCCTATATGACACAACAAGAATTTATTATATACTACAAGTATAAAGTTCAATAACATATTTTATTTTGCAAAGACTTAAGAAAAACCTCCTTTATTAATTGAAATAGATATTAGAAACATGTTTAACCTCACTACAAACCACACAAGATATTTATATATGATAAATCTTAACATCAAATTCCTCAATAGCATTTCCAGAAACTTGATCAAACAAAATAGTCTTCGCCAAAGCATACCCTCTTGCAAACCTAAACACACCAGTACCACCAACAATAGGCATTTCTCTAACTTCATCCATAATAGCATTCCTTCCAAACATAGTAAGTGTGCTCCCTTTGTAGCTACCTTCTGTAAAAATAAAATTAACATCCATTTTCAAAGCAAAATCACATTGTTTAGAAGCCAAAGCATAGGTTCCTTGAGTTCTTCCAATAAGTTTTGAACTTATATCTTCTTCTTCAGTCAAAGGATTATCTATAATAAAAGTGGATCCAAAATCACCATGAGATGATTCATTAGGTGGACTGATGATTTTGAGTGTATTTGGTTTTTCGCCATCTAGAGTGTCATGGAAATAGAAGTGTAGGTGGGTGAAATTATGTGGTTTCTCTATGGATAACATTGTATTGGATTCTTCTGAGGACATCTCTAAGCTAGATAAAGAATCCATAATTTTTTTTTGTTCAATTGTAGAGCTACTAAGGTGTGAATGTGCGTGGATAGCTAAAAATGAAGATTACTAATTTATAGAAATTTTGGGTGTTAAATAAAAATTATTATTTGATTTGAAATGTTTTGTATTACTTACCAACATGACAATTCTACTACTCCCTAATAAGATCCTTTACATAATTGTTGCTTTTGCGGAAAATTTTATTAAATTTATAGGCGTTTTTTTATAAATCTATAGAGAATAATTTTTTTTATATTTTTAAAACTTATTTTGATGAAATAATAGTAAAATAGTAGAATTTATTTTAATTAAATTTTTTATGAATTAATACTCTGTAACATAATTTTACATTATTGAAAATTAAAAATCAAATAATTTTCAAAAAATATATATGTTAAAATGATTGTGAAAAATTAATAAAATAATTTTTAAAATTTCTATATCCAAGAAAATCTTAGCTAAAGGATAAATTATCTTAAATATTCTTTTATAAAAAATATTTACACATAATTTTTATTTGATTTTTCTAAAAATTTATTGTAACGAATATATATATTGAAATAAGTTTCTAAAATAAGGTTGAAAATAACCGACCCTATGCTATTTTTTTCAAAATACAATATATATATATATATATATATATATATATATATATATATATATATATATATATTATTAAGTTTTTAGTGCAGAAAGAGAAATATATAGAATGTAAAGTAAATAGTTTTCTTTTTTTTTTTTGATACGCAAGTAGGATAAATAGGGAGAAAAAGAGATTCTCCAACTCATTACAAACGACCAAAAGCACAAGAAACAAACAACGTAAACCTATAAATTACAAATGATCTATAGGATGTTTAAACCAATCATAAAAATTACATCTACTACGCCCTAATTCCAACCACTTCCAAGAAATAATGATAACATTATTGAAAATGGTTTCCTCATCAAAAATAGCATTTTTAAAGATGATATTGTTTCTTGTGTTCCAAAGGCACCAAGAAGCAATAATCCAAACAAAGCAACTCATATCGTCATTGCCTTTGTCGTACAACGTCAAAAACCAACGAAGGTCGTGCTCGGTGAAAGAGTTAGACGAAACCTGCGAGAAACCAAGCCAACCCGCTATCTTGTTCCAAAACTGAAGGACTTTAGGACATTTATGGAATAAGTGAGCAACATCCTCATTATCATGAAAGCACAAAACACAAACTTTTTCATGAGAGGAAACGGCAATACCTCTAAGCGCAAGATTATCGCGAGTAGGGAGTTTATTACAAATCAATCTCCAACAAAAAATTTTAACTTTCAAAGGGACTTTAGTTTTCCAAATAACCTTAAGGAGCAATTCTTCAGGAACTTGAAATTCAAATCTAGGAAGGTCAACAATCAACATGGCATAGCAGGAATGAACAGAGAAATTCAAAGCAGGATCCAACTTCCAAATCCACTTATTCATCTCATCATGCTTCGGCTGAACCTGCAACAACTTATTGCTCAGAAGATTGGTCGAAATGGGATCCGCCACCGCCCTCCAGCAATTAGCGAGGTTCCAATCCCACCTGTCGTTAACCCAGCTACCATAATCAGCGACTACACCGCCAGCATCAGCAGCTGCAATGAAAAGATCTGGAAACAAATCTTTCAACATACCCTCCCCACTCCAATTCGATTTCCAGAACAGAAGTTGAGATCCACTTCCAAGCATCGGTTGAATGGAGTTGTGGAAGCTATATGACGCACCATTAGATTTAGTTGCAAGAACATCCCGAAGCCAGAGAGAAGCTCCTGTAGGAAAGTCATCCACAACAGAACAAGAGGCCCAATACGACAGATTACCGTAACGAGCAGTCAAGAAATTCTGCCAAATTTCGTTACCACCAGCGGCAAATTTCCATAGCCACTTAGACAAGAGGGCCTGGTTGAACAAACCGATATGCCTAATTCCCAGACCACCCTTATCAATATGATTACATAACTTGGTCCAACTAACCCAAGCAATACTACTTTTATTCACAGAACAAGACCAAAGAAAACGCCGTTGAATCCTAATAATTTGATTAATAACCTTTGCAAGAGCCTTGAAGAAGGATAGCAAGCACAGAGTTAAGCAAAGTTAATCTACCTCCGAAAGACAAGTTTCTACCAACCCACGTGTTCAAACGCCTTTTTAACGCGTCAAAAACCGGATTCCAAAAAGACACCTTTCTGTGGTTTCCACCTACCGTAACGCCAAGAAACACAAACGGAATAACACCCAAACTACAGAATAAGAAGGTTTCTGCAGCTTTAAGGAAGGAAGGATCAAGACCAATACCAAAATACGACTTTTGGAGAAAATGATTCTTAAACCAGAAACAGCTTCAAAACCCCTAAGAATAACTTTCAAGGCCCAAATATTGTTATACCCTCCTTCACAAAACAACAAAGTGTCGTCAACAAATTGTAATAATTCAACCGACACAGCATCGAGGAACCCAAAGCCAGAAAAAGCATTGACATTAGAAGCACGTCTGACCAGAATATCCAAAGTTTCAGCCACAAGAGTAAACAGTAAAGGAGCAATCGGATCACCTTGCTTGAGGCCCCTAGAAACAACAAAATCCTCCGACGGACTACCATTGATCAGAACAGAAGCGTAAGAGGAACAAACAGACCCTTTAATCCATTTAATCCAATTCGGCCCAAAATTCATAGATCTGAGAACGTGAATAATAAAATCCCAGTCGACACAATCATACGCTTTGGCAAAGTCTACCTTAAAAAGAAGACACTTTTTCTTATCTCTTTTGGCCAAATCAATAATTTCATTCGCAAGGAGAACACCGTCAAGCATATTACGGCCAGGAATAAAAGCAGTTTGAGCTGGGGATACAAGACTGGAGATGACAGCAGACAGTCGTATCGCTAGCACCTTAGAAATTACTTTAGAAACACAACCTACCAAAGAAATTGGCCTAAAATCCCCAAACTGTTGGGGACACTCAAGTTTAGGAATCAAAGCAATAAAAGATGACGAGAAAGCTTTAGATAACGCACCAGTACGAGAATAATGGAGCAAACAATTGACAAAGTCAGATCAACCACATCCCAACAGTCCTTAGAGAATTGGAATGAAAACCCATCAGGCCCAGGAGATTTATTACCCGCACACTCGAACACCGCATACCGGATTTCATCACGCGTGAAAGGCAAATCCAACTTACAATGATCCTGAATGCTAAGTTTATTGATATCATCAAGATTAAGAATAGGCCTGGTGTAAGTATTCTTCAAAAATTTAGCCTTAAAAAAATCTAGAGCAGATTTTTTGATACAGCCAGGATCTTGAATCACGTTCTCGCCTGAACCAATCGCCGCAATGTAATTCGATCTAGTCCTAGCCTTCAAGGAAGAATGAAAAAACCTGTTGTTGGTATCCTCATCTTTTAACCATTTTGATCTAGACTTTTGACATAACATACTTTCCTTGAAACGAAGCGTGCTCCACAGAAGGTCCTGAGCCTCACCTCTCTTTTTAATCTCTCCATCGGACAGATCTACCAAACTGCCCTCAAAGGCCTCATCAATATCATTTATAACAGCTACAGAATTATCGAGCTTAAGGTCAATCCAGCCAAAAACGTGAACGTTCCACCATTTCAAACGACTTTTAAGACCACACAGTTTTTCTTTAAGAACATAAGGCGGAGTACCTTGAAACGAAAGCGAATCCCAAGTTTCCCGAACAAAAGGCAGAAAATCCTTATGATCCAGCCAACAATTGAAGAACCGGAACGGTTTAGGACCAGAATTAGAACTGTTGGATTTAATCCAAACTGATCTATGGTCAGAGATGTCGCGTTTACCTACAAATTGAGCCTTGAAATCCCAAAGATCAATCAATCTAGTGTCAACAAGAAATCTGTCCAGCTTACTACAGCTCCTCCCATTCGAATTGAACCAAGTGAACCGATTACCGACAAAAGGGAGGTCAATAACGTTCAACTCCTCAATGAACGCACTGAATTCTGTACACTCAGTCGAATCTGAATACCTCCTACCCTTCCTCTCTGCACAGTTCTTCACTGAGTTGAAGTCCCCACCTATAAGCCAAAAACCGACAGGATTCCGGCTTTTAAGATCAATAAGCTCAGTCCAGAGACGGCGTTTCTCTCTAATACCGCAAGAAGAATACACATTGACAACAAATAGCCGAATATTATTCCAATCAAATAAGGAGCAAAGAAATCCAGAACCTTTAATAGAAGACACAGGGCAAAAGATTCCTTTTCTCCAGACAGCCAGCATACCACCAGAAGCTCCCACAGAGGCACAAGCAGACCAATCACAATCCAAATTACCCCGAAGACTCTTAACCACAGCTTCAGACATATTAGGAATTTTGGTTTCTTGGAAAAGACATAGTAAATAGTTTTCTTATATCAATATAATTACAAACAATTAAAAATATTCTAAAACATGATAAATATATTTAAAAAATAACAACACTTATTAGATGTTTTGTGTAAATAATATTATGAGTAGAATTAAAAATAAATTACGTGAGTATTATCAAAAGACTAATGTAGAGAAAGTGGAATTTTCATGCAAATTTTAATTGTTAATTTCTTTTGAGGTGTTAGGTGGGTAACAATATTTCTTAAAGAAACATGATGAAACAAGTCTTTTCTCACGACTTATTAATCTTCTAGAAAATAATGAAGATGTGATGGAGACGGTTTTAAGACTTTTATTAGGACGTTTATAAAATTAATAGTGGAAGTATGATGCAAGCAGGCAAGAAACTTGCACAGAGGGGAGTGAACTCCCAGGGAAAATATAGCTTCGACCAATCGTGCAAATTTGAAAATCAAACTTAAAGATGAAATTTTGTTATATGGTATTAAAAAACAAAAGTTAAAATACGACTTCTTTTAGTAGGTGTGTAATCTACTACTGTTATGAAGGTGCTGCAATCTAGAAGGAACACTTATAAGTTTATCGAATAAATTACAAATAAAATTGAAATTAGCAAAAGCTTGAACCTAGTAATGTTTCAGTGTTTTGGGGAGCTATTAAAACGAGTTTCAAATTAGTAAGGAATGGTCAGCCGCTGGTCCAAAGGAAGAAAAATATGAGGAGACAAAGTCCAAGGTCGTGCATACTAAGGCGTTGAGAATTTTGGATACACAATCATGAGACCTACACTTGATCCGCACCCGTATACAATTGTCTACTGTCAGATGTAATTAGATGATCCCTCGCGCAAGGTGCTCGATTAGAAGGAGACGGTTTTGACCGCCCATTTTATACAAATCTCAACATGTGTTAGGAACAGTTTTTTGTTTAAAGATGAGATTTGGAATGAGGAAACTATAGTTCACAACATTGTGATACTAACATGGAGGTGGATTGGTAAAAAAAATCTAATTTTACATGTAATTATTATGATTGGATCACCTCGATAGATTTTTTGTAACGGTGATTCCATAGTAGAATTTTGTAGAAGGGTTCGGATACCCCTTTGTAACCGTCATTGAATACATTTTGCTTAGTAAAAAAAATTCAATGAATTGGGAATTAGAGTGCTAATTTTACAGGTCGATTCTCAAGATATTGTACCGAAAGCTCACTGATAGGACCGCAAGTGCACGAAAATATTTGTTATGATACAAAAAGTGTTGAATCCATAGAGATCAATGCCAACTACAATTATCTATCATTACTATGTGTAATTAAGGCGATGGATAAATGTTTTTGTTTGCACAAAAAATAAAATAAGTTGTATTGCATTAATTATAAATGTGAATTGATGTCATCAAGAGCAAATCAATATGAGAAAAAGATTGAGTTTGTTGAACAAACAGAAGAAATCTTATTAGGTTTTACAAAAGATAGAAAGAACGAAGAAGAAGAATGAGAATTTGTTAAAACTATTTTACTATTCACTTTCTCAATAAAGGTTCAAAGATTACAAGTGAATACCAACAATTAACCTAAGTTAACTTAAGCTACAAGCTAACTTAACAATTTGGCTCACAAGAAAGGCTCAATTCGACATACTAACCTAAATTACAAGTTAACATATTTCGACAGTATGCTCGACCAAACTTCGACTACAACATACACAACTTCTGTCGAAACATGAAGCTACCCTTGTCAACACTAGAATTCAGTCCAAATACCATAAATCTCCACCTTAGAACAAACTTTACATTGACAAAGGGACAAACTATATTTCATCATGTAGCTTTATCAACTGCATACAGTGGAAAAACATGTTACTTGCCAATGTCTTGGTGATCATATCAACAACATTGTCACCAGTCGAAACCTTCAGCACTTGGACTTCTTTATGCTCGATTATCTCTTTGGCGAAGTACAACCTTACATCGATGTGTTTGGTTCTCTCATGATAGGTTGAATTCTTCGACAGGTGTATTGTACCTTGTCTATCACATTTAACAGTGATAATTCAACCTTGAAGTTTCAGCTCTTTAGCAAAACCTTCAAGCTACAATGTTTCTTTCACAACTTCAGTAAGGGCGATATACTCGGCTTCAATGGTTGATAGGGCATCAACCTTCTGAAGTGTTGCTTTCTAACTGATTGTTGTGCCAAAGATAGTGAACAGATATTCTAAAATAGATTTTTTGGAATCCATACAACCTGCATAATCAGAGTCGACAAATTCTTTGATTTCTACTTCGCTAACATCACCATAGCCAGGCTCCACCATAAATTAGGACTATGCTTATAGACTCATTGATGTACCTAATAATCCACTTTAATGCTTACTAGTGCGCCTTTCCAGAATTGTCCATATACGTAGAGTATTGGAATATTTTCAAATGCTTTCAACCGAGTTACGGTTCACAAGATATGAAGAAAATAAGAAACGAGAAAACTGCACCCTGTCATGGTCGCACAGCGACCGCAAAGCGAGGCAGACTCGCTTTCAGTTCACACAACAAACTCAAGGCGATGTGCAGACAGAACTGAAATTGGTCCATGGTCGCCTAGCAACTAAACAGCGAGCAACTCGCTTTCCGTTCGTTGAAGCTCGCACAGCGACCATAGCAGAACAATTGGTCGCTTTGGGCTCGCCTAAGCTCGCACAGCGACCCAAGCGAAACACAGATTCTGAAGAATACGAATATGAAGCAACCTTGGTCAATTTCTCACACCCACATGATCATACAACATCCAAACACTTAAATAAACATGGTATAACATAATTAAGCATGAAATTCATCAATTGTAACATACAATTCACAATTAGACATATTTTCACACAAAACCAAAATTTCCAATCATGCATTTTCTTTCCTTCCAAAGTTAAATCTAACTATGGAACTCACCTTGATGAAGAAAATAAGATGGAGTTGATGAAGATGATGAATTCAAGCTCCTCTTCTTCTTTTGCATGAGTTTCTTCTTTTATCCACTCTTTCTATCTCTTTTCCTCTTCTTATCAACTTTCTTCTTTTCCTTTTCTAATTTCTTTCCACCAATATATATATATATATATATATATATATATATATATATATATATATATATATATATATATATATATATATATATATATAGATATACACACACACACACACAATGGTATAAAATATCTCCATTTGATATTTTGTCATTTAACACCAACTGACTAAATATTAGAGTTATCAAATATTCTCTCTTATACTTATTAATATTGATTTGTCTCTTTCGTTTATAACTTACCTCTTAAGAATCCACTAATTACTCTATTGGTCTCAATTGACAGTATTCAGAGCACTTAGAAGCGCTAATTATTTTGACTGACCAAAGATAGAGTACATAAGAACTCACCTGATCTCCACTAACAATCAATTAAACATTTAAGAAAATATGAGATATTACACTATTCATCATATAATTATGTTTGATCATAATTACAAATAAACTTTTAATTTAATTAACACTAAAAATTAATACATATCCTTAACGACTTAACCTTAAATATCTAAATCAAATATAAATACAAAATAAAAAAATAAAAAATAAAAATAAAACAATGTCAATCTTAATTTGTAAGAATGTATTTCTCTTTTGTAATAAAATATATCGTTTTAGATGTGATTAGTTCAAATTGTCTCGATTATAATTCGTATAAATTATCAAAATATAAATTGATTAATTATATTTTGTCAAAATAACTTATTAACATATTTAAAATTTAATAAGAATGAATAAATTAATTTACAACTGCGCATCGCGTGAGTTTTCATCTAGTTATTGTTTATTTTGTGAAAAAACAAAATAAATTTAAAGTTGTTTTTTACAAGTTTAAAAAGAATGTCATTTATTACTTTTTAAAATGATATTTATGAAAAAAAATGTAAAATAGTAAAATTTATTTTAATTTACTTTTCCATAAATTATTAATCTGTAACATAAATATGCATATTGAAAATTAACATATAATCAAAATATGATGAATTTAAAAAAATCATATTAAAACAAATTTTAAAAAACTTCATATTTAAATAACTTTTTAAATTTTTGATATAAAAAAAATTTGCAAAAGGATAAACTTTCTAAAATATTCTTTTATTAAAACAATTTAAATTAATTTTTACTTAAATTTTAAAAAATTTATTGTATTAACAATATGTAATATTATAAAAACATATTAAAAGTTTAAACAAACTAACGCTATACCTTTTTTTTTTTATTTCTTTTGAAAACTCAGTGCAACAATAAATTTAATTTTATATATATTAATTTTTAATTTTTAGCGTAGAAAGGGAAATATCTAAACTGTAAAAATAAATAGTTTTTTTTTATATCAATATAATAATAAAACATAAAAATATTCTAAAAAACTTATAAATTACTTCATGAAATAAAAGACTTATTAGTTGTTTTGTGTAAATAATATTAGGAGGATAATTTAAAGTGAATGAAGTTAGTATTATACAAAAGGCTAATGTAGAAAAAGTGGAATCTCATACAAATTAAAATTGTTATTTTGTTTTGAATTGTCAGGTGGGTTACAATATTTCTAAAAGAAACATGATGAAACAAGATTTTTATCACGACTTATTATTCTTCGAGAAAATAATAGAATAACCGAAAAAGAGAAAAGAATGAAGATGTGATGAAGACACCTTTTAAGACTAATATTACAAAGTTTAGAAAATTAATAATTGAAGTGTGGTGTAAGCAGGCAAGAAACTTGCACAGTGGGGAGTGCAAATTTGAAAAATCTAACATAACAAAGAATATTTTAGGGAACACTTCAGAATCCAATAAATTTAGTCGAGTTAATTTTTATCAACCATTAAAATAATATTATTTTATACTACTTGACTTTTTATTCCTTTTAATAAATATTGGCTTATAAAAAAAAGTACCACAATATGAAAATAGGAAGACTTTTAAATTCAATGAATAAATTACGATAACATTGAAGTTAGCATAAGCTTAAACCTAGTTATGTTTATGATTGGATATATATAGACTGCTATACACCTAAACGCCTTAACATGAGGGGATCATCAAAGCTATTTAAATTGATTGGACTTTTTATTGTGCTTGTTTGTATTGTATCCCTTTATAAAATCATTCAATTTCCTAACTACATCAATCCTATCCAAAAAATGGAAACTCTCTTGCATGTGTTTGTTTTTTCTTGTGATGTGTTCTCTGTTCTACAGATGTTGGAGGTAGAAGTAAGTCTACATACAAGTATACTTTTATGAAATGCATATTACTTGCAAGCTAACCAATACAAATAACCTGACCATCCGAATTAATTGGAATGTATTTC
Organism: Lathyrus tuberosus; assembly: GCA_022829125.1. Taxonomy (NCBI): domain Eukaryota; kingdom Viridiplantae; phylum Streptophyta; class Magnoliopsida; order Fabales; family Fabaceae; genus Lathyrus; species Lathyrus tuberosus. Next base: position 264,121 of record JALAZF010000265.1, read on the forward strand.
GCGCAGAAAAAAAATGATTTCTTTTTTTTCGATAAGCAATCTTCATTAATAAGAGATTAAGGGCATCTCAAACCAATAAAAGAGAAATTACAAAAAGGCACGGGAAGGGACCCGACCACAACAACGATAAACCAACAAACCAACTACAAAGCTAAAGGGAATCGAACGGAAATTTGGTCCAATCATAAAGGTTACACTTCCTCCTACCTCTATTTTCGAGAATTAACCAATTCCAAGACAACACAACGACGGTATTAAAAATGGCATCGACATTACAGATATCGTTGTTAAACAGAATATTGTTCCTCGTCTTCCATAAATACCAGCAAGTAATAAACCAAATGGAGTTGACCGTAGTGGGGTTCCCTCTATGTTTAAGCCTCGAGGACCAAGCTATGACGTGATTACAACAATCCACTACCGAGATCCAGTCTATGTCCACCCAATCACAAATCTTGCGCCAAACCAAGACGGACTTACAACAATTAAAGAAAAGATGCTTACCGTCCTCGTCCTCCATAAAGCACATAACACACGGTTTGTCTTGGTTATTCACAATGACTCCTCTTTTCACTAGGTTAGCACGAGTAGGCAACCTATCAATAATCATTCTCCACGTGAACACCTGCACTTTCAGAGGAATTTCTGCCTTCCAAATGAGACCCACAATGTCTGCGATTATGTCTGTCACAGTGTCCAATTACGTACTTAACAGAATGATATCATAGTAGGAACTAACCGAAAAACCATTTGCTTCGTCCGGTATCCACTTCCAGCTTTCAGCAGCACCTTGCATCATGCTGGCAGACTCCAACAGCAAGGAGATATTCTGCAATTCCTGCGCTAAAACTAAGGAATCACCTGGCAGAACATTAAAAGGATTCCAACACCATATTCCCAATTCCCAACATCCCATATCATAAATGGAAAACAGCTTAGTATTACAATAAGCAAACAGAGTCGGGAAAGCGCTTTTTAAAGGACAATCACCTATCTATTTCGATAGCCAAAAAGCTAAACTAGAGCCGGATCCGATAGAAACATTCAGGAAATCAACAAAATTCACTTGGGGATTAGGGATAGATATTTGTAGAATATCTTTGAACCATTTAGAAGTCGAGGCCATAGTACCTACTTCATTAAACACCTGGATACTGAGGCTCAGATTACCGTATAAGCTGACGAGAATCGGTCTCCAAATCTCAACACCATCACGCATAAATTTCCAGAGCCACTTGGAAAGAAGGGCTTTATTAAAGTGTCCTACATGTTTGATGCCAAGCCCATCATACTTTTTCAGTTTACAAACAGAGTTCCAGCTAACCCACGAGATAAATTTTCTGTTAGATGAACCAACCCACAGGAATCGTCTTTGGATGGCTACGATTTCCTTAATAACCTGCTTCGGCACTTTATAAAAAGAAAGATGGTGAATCGGGAGGTTGACAAGGACTGAATTTATAAGAGTAACCCGCCCTCCAATCGATAAGTTACGACCTAACCAAGAAGACAATCTTGCCCTCATACAATCCAACACCGGCCGCCAAAAGGATATTTTCCGGTGATTACCACCTATAACCAGCCCAAGAAACTTAAAAGGGAGAGCACCAGATTTACATTGAAGGAATTGTTCTGCTGCCAACAAAAACTCCGGTTCCAATCCGATTTCGTATAAGCAGCTTTTGGCGAAGTTAATCTTAAGACCCGAGATAAGTTCAAAACCTCGCAATATTGCCTTGAACGTCCAAAGGTTAGAAACAGAACCGTCACCGATAAGGAGAGTATCGTCCGCAAACTGTAAAATATTTACGGAAGCAGAATCTTTAAATTTGAAATCGTTTAGAACTTTCAGTTCCGAAGCTCTTCTCACCATGCTGCCTAAACCTTCAGAGACAATAGCAAATAGAAAAGGGGAAAGAGGGTCCCCTAGTTTCAAGCCTCTCGACGCCTTGAAATCCTTCGACGGGCTTCCGTTTATAAGGATCGAACTAAAACTATTGAACTCTGAGCCTTTCACCCATTTTAACCACTTAGGACCAAAACCCATTTTAATCAGCATTAAGTCCAAGAATGCCCAATCAACACAGTCGTAGGCCTGCGCAAAGTCGACCTTAAATAAAATACAAGATTTCTTTTTCCTTCTAGCAAATTCGATCGTTTCATTAGCCACAAGGACTCCGTCACGAAGCTGACGGCCCGGAATGAAAGTTGTTTGAGTATGCGAAATCAACTTGTCAATAACAGTACTAAGCCTCTTCGCAAGCATCTTGGATATTATTTTGAGAACACAATCAATTAGACTAATTGGTCTAAAATCATCAAAATTTTGAGGGTTCTCAACTTTCGGCACAAGCGAAATAAAAGACGATACAAAAGCTTTAGCAAGCTTCCCAGTTTTGAAGAATTCGAGGACGCAGCTACCGATATCAAGTCCGACTATGTCCCAACACTGTTTCAGGAATTTAAAATTGAATTCGTCAACTCCCAGGCATTTATTACCTTTACAATCAAAAGTCGCAGCTTTAACATCTCCATGATTGAACTCTGCCTCCAAGAACGCACTGTCAGCTGCACTAAGGACAGCCACATTGCCCAAATCAAACGCAGGCCTAACACATTGATTCCTCTGGAATTTCTTCTCAAAGAATAACATGGCCTCATGTTTAATCCCCTGCGGATCATCCTTCAACAAACCATTAACATGAATTGTAGAAATAAAGTTGGCACGATACCTGGCCTTGAGCGAGTCGTGGAAAAATCTCGTATTCTCATCTCCGTCACACGATCATTTAACTCTAGATTTTTGGTGAATCATGCTCTCTTTAAGTCTAAGATTTTTCCATAATTCTTCCTGAACCAATAGCCTCTCCTTAAGAATTCCATCATCTTGAGTAAAATCCAGATCAGCCAAATCTTGCTCGATCTCGTTAAGGTTTGCCACACAAGCCTCCACCTTAAGATCAAGCCAGCCAAACGTATTCACGTTCCACTCCTTAAGAACCTCCTTGAGAGCTTTGAATTTCAACAAAAGGGTGTTACCATGAGAACCCGAAACCACAACAGAATTCCAAGCAACTGTCACAACAGATAAGAAATCTTTGTGGTCCAACCATGAATTGAAGAATCGAAAGGGTTTCGGTCCCCAGTTAACTAAATTGGCCTTCAGCCAAAGAGGCCAATGGTCCGACACATCTATGTCCCCAACGAACTGATTCACGAATCCGAACGAATCAATAACAAAATCATTCACCAGAAATCTGTCGAGCCTACTCCGACTTTTGCCATTCGAATTAAACCACGTGAATCTATTACCGACCAAGGGAAGGTCCATAAGAAAAAGATTATCGATGAAGGCTCTGAATTCCACCATTTCGCTATACATAGACCCGCTACTTCCCTTTCTTTCTTCCTCGGATTTTGTTGCATTAAAATCGCCCCCTATAATCCACCTCGTTAGGGAAGCGATTCTTGACCGTAGTTAGATCTTCCCACAGACTTCTTTTTTCGGCTAACCCGCACGGAGAATAAACGTTAACAACAAACAGAACCAAAATTTTCCAAGTGAATTGAACTCCAAGGTATCCTTTCTCACCAAATCTATAGCAAGCAGACAGAGAACTCTTTTTCCATATCATTAACATACCACCAGATTGCCCTTCCGAATTAAAAGCGGACCAATCACAGTCTGAATAATTCCATATGCTTTGAACCAAATCATCATCCATATACCTCACCTTAGTTTCTTGCAAGAGGCAAAGATCGGCCAGGCCCTTAGCAATTATTTGGGATACTCTTCTTCTCTTAAGGGAGCTGCAACACCCACGGATATTAAGCGACAAAATATTCATGGAGCACACTTTCCAACACCCCTCTTACCAGCTCTGGCCTTCTTATCAACCACTTCCAGATTTCGAAGAATATCAACGAAAACACCGTCTTCCTTATCTCCACCATCTCCTATTTTCTTCATGGTAGTCCACAGTTTGGCAGGGGCGTCATCAAGTACCTTCTTACAACGAGAGTTTCCTCTAATCACATCAGTTTCTGTAATCGATTCGCTGCACAAAAGAGAACCATCCGAAGAATTCAAGGAACATACACCTGACCGTTTAGCACTAGAATTCTTACAAACTGGCACCACAGAGAATTCACCAGGAATATTAACCGCAGCATGTAAAAGGGAAGAAAAATAAGATGGTGAATAGGGAATCTTTACACAATCGTAAACATCATGTAACAGTTTCTTCTTCCTGTTTTTAGGACACCGAGATGGCCCAATAAGGCCTCCAGAAGGTCCAGATATAGGGTCTGAACAGTTTAGGTCCACAACCAAATTCCCATGTAAAGAATTTGACTTAACCATCACATTACATCTATCCATGTTTTGCTTGTAACCTCTTTCATCAACTGGCAGCACAATGGATTTTTCTTTTATAATAGGGCCTACATAAACTTGACTAACCCCAACAGCGAAAGAAGGGACGATAGGTCAAGTCTCTAACTCAACACGTCCCTTCCCAATAGAAGAATGGTCATCTTCAGGGACAGTCGCATCTATATCTCCCTCTATCCCAAGGCTATCACCCACTAAGGAAGTATCAGCAGTATTCCTATTATCACAATTTGAGGAACTCCTAATTAAAGATATATCAAAACCACCAGTGCCAACATCAGGAACGCTAGACACTACGTCTTCTAACTCGTCGTTGCTCCCCCACGCGCTGAGTTCACCATCAGACGACTCAACAATATCAGTCGAATCGTATCCATCGTCAAACATCTGACATTTCTCACATTGTTTAGTCTGAAGCTCTTAGACCAAATTGACTCTAAAATTCAGATTGTTGATAACGATATCCACACTTTAGTTTTGATACGAAAACGAGCTACATCCAAATTAATTTAGTTTTGATACGAAAACGAGCTACATCCAAATTAATTTTCTTTTTCGTATCTTCATCACACTTATTAGTCTGTTTACTAGCTTCAGTCACGAATTCATCTAAATTACCATCTGATACCTCTTCAAGCAGACACAAAGAGGCTCCAATAGGGGAGTCCTTGATGTTGAAATACCCCTCCTCATTAAGAAGCTTTTGAATAATGTATGCGTTCCCACCTTCAGACACAACCCCAACCCGGGCTTTTTCAAATCTGTGCAATTCACTGCTGTCCACCGATACCTCGATAGGACTAACAACACTCTTAATATTAGGATTTTTTGCAAAGGACGTACCACCAACCGCTTGGGCAAACATTCTACCTTCAATGACAGGAGCATTCAAATCTGCGTGTCTCACATGTCTAACTTTACCCTTAACCTGCCCAACAGTCTTCGGATCCATGAGGAATCTCGGTACGTTAGCGTGGATTTTCTTCCCTTGCAGAAAAATACTATCAAGCTTTACTGCCAAAATACGAGGGTCATGTACCTTCCGAAATTTTGCAAAGCCGAACCTTTTGCCCCGTTTATCCCTCTTCGCAGGAATGAAGACCTCAGATATAACCCCATAAACCTTGAAGATCTCAAACAAATCCTTGGCGTGCAAAGATTCCGGAAATTCTGATATGAAAAACGAGTACGTAACAACCCCATTCTCCGCTCCCTTTCCACCGTTTTCCTTCCACACAGAGAACCTATTGGATTTCTCAATACGCTTCTTCTTTCTAACCTGTTCCCACACCATTTCCACACTGCAGGACACGAGCAAACTCAAACCCCCGACGGACAATACCAAACCGAAGAGGCGACTCCTACCAACCAATGACTCAGTAAAACCCAGAAGACGACAGCTCTTTACCAAGGCCCCTAAGCCCTAAAGCCAGGAATTTAAGCCGAAGATAAGGAAGAAGCTCAACCAGTATCTACTTAATACATTGGTTCGGAATCGCAAGGTTTGTATAGTCAAAGAGGGGGGGAGGAGGAAATCAAACGTTAATGTACCTGGTGCATTTTGTTCTTGGACCAAGATCAAACCTATGGAACAGTGGAGAGCGCTGGGAGAAATTAGGGTTTTCAGTCCCAAATTGATTTAGAATACATGGGGTTTGGTGCCAATTGGTGCCAATTGGTTGAAAATTAATGTTATGTTTCACTTTATCAAGCAAATGGTATGCTTGTACCTTGACATAGATTTTCAACGCCAAAATCTGATTAAATGAATTTGCTACAAAAATCTATCATATGTATTTACTACAATTGCTACAAGATGTTTAATTTTAGGAAAAACTCATCTACTTTAGGTGCAACGACGTCCAATTTGAATAGGAACCAGAGCATTATGAAAAATTTGCACTCGTTCCATAGTTACAAAGAGCATGTAATCATTCTTTTTTTTAATAGTTAAATAATATATTTGCACTCGTTCCATAGTTACATAGAGCTGCATGTAGTCATTCTTTTTTTTTATTGGTGAAATATTATATTAGTAAAAAGGCTAAAGCATCATAGAAAATTACAAGGTAACATAGAAGTGTCAAGCCATAAGTAAAAAAAAAACAAAAAATACCAACACTGAATAAAAACATACAAAAACACATTACAAGAAACCACAAACAAAACAACAACCAGAAAGAAAAAAAAAACAAAAAGGAGATCTCCAAACAAACTCCACAACAAAACACCACCCAAACATGACCAAGTTAGATATCAGACAATAAACCAGAAATAAAACCAAGAAGTAAAGCCAGAAATCTCGATTCTCTATTGAATCATACCAGGGCCAGCCCAATCAACCCGGAGACCCTGTTCTAAATTAAAAAATTAGGCCTAAATTAAAAAAAATTAATAATTAAAAATGAAGCACAAAAAATTCAATTATATATTAACCACATGAGGTACCAAAAAGCTTAAAGTATTGTTTAAACTATAAATAACATTTTAAACAACTTAAAATTTCTAATCACTTAAAAAGTGCCTTTCTCCGAACACTTTTTGAAGCAAATTCATCAAGCAAGTCCTCATATTTTATTGCCTCCAAAAGATCATTTTCAACTACTATCAATGCCAATCCATTCAGTCTTTCTTGTGACATGGTAGACCGCAAGTAAGTCTTTAACAACTTCAATTTTGAAAAACTTCTTTCTACAGTAGCAACTGTCACATGAATAGTCAATAAAATTCTATATGCAATAACTGTATTAGGAAAACATCCAATCCTTTCGAAAATACTAATATATCAGTAGGTCTTATGATTTCTTCCTACAACATCTCTCTTAGTAACTTTAACTCCGCAAAAAATTCATTCCCATCAACATCAGATTGCTCATTATGTTTCATTACTCGTTCAAAGTTACTACAACAAGATTTCAAAGTTGCATCATCCAATGATTGTAACTTGTGAGAAGTAAACAAGAAACCAAAAATACTATCATACTCTTTGTATTGCTCAAATCTATTATTAAGAGAAACAACAGCTTGATCAACAAGGTAGAGAAAATAATTAACCCTAAAAGATTCCTCTTCAGAAAGCCCGACTACTGGGGTATTCAAATTCTCATCAAACTGTCACTTTCTTTTAATTATACGCCTTTGAGGAAATGTTGGGGCGATATTCAATTCAACCGCAATTTCCTTAGCATTAACTAGTGCCTTATAAAAACCTGTTTCTCTATATCCTTCAAAAAATGAAATCAATTCCTTTATTTTTTCCATAGCAACATCAATAAGCATATCTTTTTCCTGTAAAAGTTTGCTAGCATAATTAATTGCAGATAATATTTCGAACCAAATAATTATAGCCATCAAAAACTCAAAATCACCAAGCTCATTTATTGCTAAGGATTTAGCTTCATTTTGAATTTTAGGATCGAGATCATTTTCCGACACTTCAAGTAAAGCTTCTTTAAAATATGAAATTTGAGTTCTTATAGCTTTGACACTTTCTACACGACTCTCCCAACGAGTGGATGACAATGATTTTGGAGTCAACCCTTTTACATTATCTTTCAAATTTTGCAATCTCTTAGTAGAATTGGCTAAAAATGTATAAATGCGTTGAACAACTCCAAAAAAATTTCTAGCTTTATTACAAGAGTTAGCCATATCACACAGTGCCAAATTAAGACTATGACAACCACAAGGAGTATAAAAGGCTCTCGGATTTATGTCTAAAAATCTCTTTTGTACACCTTGATGTTTTCCTTTCATATTTGACCCATTATCATAACCTTGTCCTCTCACATCAAATAAGTCGAGACCAAGATCTTTCAATTCATTTTGTAATACATCAAAAAGTCCTTGACCAGTTGTATCATTCACATTCAAAAATCCTAAAAATGATTCCTTAATGCAAACAGAAGTTGAAGTAACATCCACATATCTTATTATCAAAGACATTTGCTCTTTGTGACTAACATCCGGAGTACAATCAAGTACCACTGAGAAATACTTTGCTTGTTTGATTTTTCTAATGATTTCAATTTTAATTGCAGAACCAAGCAATGAAATCAACTCATTTTGTATTTTATGCCTAAGTTAATGAACATGAATATTTTAAGTTGTAACACGTCCAACATGTTCTTGGATAATTGGGTCAAATTCAGCTAACATTTCGATCAAACCTTAAAAGTTGCCATTGTTATCTTCATACAGTTTTTCCTTACAACCACGAAATGCCAAATTATGTTTAGCAAGAAATTTCACTATTGAAATAACTCTTTTTAAAACATTTTTACAATGATCCTTTTCTTTCTCAATTAATCTTTGAGTCGTTTTATCAATAGTTTGAAATTTCTGTAGCCTTTGACGATACTCATACCAAGTAGTCATATTTTTAACATGTTCCATGCCTAACTCATGCTCTTTAATTCTTGCACCAACATGTGAGCAATCATTATAACCCTCATTTGCTAATTGCCCCCTACCAATCCCATTTTTTAAAACCTTACAACAGAAACAAAATACTCTATCAAGCTCTTTCGAATAAATAAGCCAATCTCTATCACACTTCTCTCCATTTGCTAAAGCTCTAGTATATAAATTAGCCGTAAAGCGTCTACTCCAATTATCTCTAGGACCCTTCACAATGGAATTATCTCTTTTAGGACCTTTGGCAACTAATAAATCAATCAATTTAGGTTGAAGATGATCCCAATTTCTTGGATCAAATATATCATAATTAACATTATCATCATCATTATTAACTTCATCACCAATTGACACATTACCAATACCAACATTATCATATTCAATGGGCACCCTATCAACATTATCATTTTCAATGGGCACACTATCAACATTATCATTTTTAATTGGCATATTATCAACATTATCATTTTCAATGGACACCTTATTTTTTATTACAAATTTATCAAGGGCTCCTACTTGAGATTGAACTAACTCTTCAATTTTTTTCTTTTTCTTACGCTTATCATTTCCACATTCATACTTTCTATTCTTAGGAGGCATCTTAGGAGACATAGTAAGAAAAAACCTGGAATATCTCGCTAAGTTTATTATGCCGGCTAATGAACAACTCCACTGTATTAACTTGTAAGAAAACTATTTGTAGTCTCGTTGTTAAATCGTGTTCCTACAATAAAATAAAAATTACACATGATGTTAATTGACATGAAAAATATAAAATATTTATCTAAAATAACATGTGAGTTATGTAAGTTATGTTTAAAATATTTTAGTATTTTATCACAACTTATTCAGCCTCTTTCACATGTACTATCAAGAGTAATTGTTATCAATATACAATATTCTATTGTTTGTGTCAGTGTGAAAAATACCAAAATAAGTTAAGATAAATGCAAAACAAAATCTAATCCTATTGTTTTATCAGTAGAAAAGAAATATTATAAAATTAAAATCTACAATATTTAATTTCTAATAAAAATGAAATCATTAGGTTGTAAAAATTTAATGATTGAATTTAAACCACACTGCCTTATCAGTGAAAAACTTACTGATTGTTTTATCAATGGAAAAGAAATATTATAAAATTAAAATCTATAATATTTAATTTCTAATAAAAATGAAATTATCAGGTTATAAAACTTACTGATTGAATTTGAACAGCACTGCACCGCCTTGAACCGCAACTGCACCGACGTGAAATCATCATGTTTATATTAATGATTTATGATTGCAAAATTAAAATCAAAATAACAAACTAACAGTTTAGAAAAAACATCAGCTTGAAGAAACTTACTGATTGAACCGCACTGCACTGCCGTGACGCCGTCGTCGCCGACGTGGTATCTCATTTTGTTTTATTTCGTTGTTGTCGCCGTCGTCGTTAATACGTGGTATCGTTTTGTTTTGTTCCGTTTAATACTCGTCGCCGTTTTGTTATGTTTTGGAAATTGGAGAAGAAAATGGTGTTTTGACTTTTAAAAAGAAAGCTAACAGTAACTTTATTTTAGAGAAAAAAGAGAAACCGAAAACCAAACGTTTGAGAATTAAGAGACTATCATTTAATCAAATTTAATTTTAATAATATATAATAATAATAAAAATGGGGCCCCCCGTATTTTGAGGCCCAGCGGTGTATAGCCTATTGCGTTGGGAAAGGGCCGACTCTGAATCATACACATGACAGGGTTCTAAATCCTCTTTGAAGGAAAAATAGAACTGTTATTTCGTTGATTTTGTGGTTGACATTTATTTTGCTAAATCTATTCTAGCAGCAAGATGTTGAAACAAGATATCTCAAGATGTTCTAATTTGCTGCATTCAACATGTCGAATGAAGATGTTCCATACTGGCTCATAGGACATCGCGCCTAAACTTAGTTTTGCAGAAGATTCTGTTGCTGTTAATTGTTCTGAATATTCTGTGAATATTTGGTTATCCTACGTGGCATCTAAAGTATTTTTGGATTGTGTTTTTTTATGTTTGTTTTCGGATTTTCAGCGCTTTCTAATTATGGAGACATATTAGGAAACTTTTGATTGAAGACCTATTTTGTTGGAGTTTATTTTGCAGATTTGTGAGTAGTCTATTTGCTGCGTTTTTGAAGCCCAGTCCAGTCCAGATTTAATGCTATATATTGACTGGTGTAAACCTAGTTTTAGTGTGGAACTTACGTGTGTTTTTGTTAGGGTTTTCGTGTGTTATTTGTGAGCCTAACTGGTATCATTCTGATAACAGTATAAGGACTGGTTTTTATGTTGTAAGTTCTGTCAGTTACTCATAAGCTTTTAAGCATTGAGTTTCTTGTGTGTCAATTCTCATAAGCTTTGAAGTATTGAGAATTGTGTGTTTTGAAAGTGTGACTTTCGTTTTGTTACTTGTGTTGAAAGGAACCAATCAAGGCTTGTGGTTGTAGAGGGATTTGAGGAGGGCCTCATACCTAGGTGAGTCTTAGGTAGAAGTCATAGGAAGGGTAGTGATTAAGTGAGCAGATTATAACAGGATTCAGTTGTTGTATGATCTGTGAATTGATACTATCGTATATTGGTTTCGTCCCTGGCTTAGTAGCCCCCAGAGTAGGATTGTTGATCCGAACTGGGTAAACATATCACTGTGTTTTTTACTTTCTGCACTGTTATTATTGTTGTTATCTTGTTCATTGTGTTGGATATCAGTGTCTCAACATCTGTGTAGGACATCTGATATTTGTTCCAGAATTTCAATTGGCATCAAGCGTTTGCACCCTTGTGTGGTTCTGGGTGAGATTCAGGGAAGGTACTTTCTGGTACAATGGACAAGGATGGATGATTTTTGAACAAACCACCTCTGCTTGATGGTTCCAACTATGACTATTGGAAACCAAGGATGATAGCATTCATCAAATCCATGGATGATCAAGCATGGAAAGCTGTTATAAAAGGATGGGAACCCCCAAAGGTTAAAGATGGAAAAGGTACCCCTACTGATGTGGTGAAGGAAGAGGAAGACTGGGATGATGCAGACTATAAAAGGTCTGTGGGAAATTCCAAATCCATGAATGCATTGTTTAATGGTGTCAATAAGAATATCTTCAGGTTGATTGAACATTGCACCATTGCAAAAGAGGCGTGGGAGGTCTTGAAGGTTGCTCATGAAAGGACTTCAAAGGTGAAGATGTCAAAACTTCAGCTTCTCACTAGCAAGTTTGAGAGTTTGAAGATGAAGGAGGATGAGAGCATTCATGATTTTCACATGAACATTATTGAGATAGCTAATGCTTCAAGTGCCCTAGGTGAAAAGATGTCTGACAGCAAACTGGTCAGAAAAATCCTCAGATCTCTACCTAAGAGATTTGACTTGAAAGTGACTGCTATAGAGGAAGCTCAGGATATAGACAAGATGAAAGTGGATGAACTTATGGGATCTCTTCAAACATTTGAATTAGGGATCAATGAAAAGTCTGAAAAGAAGAAGAGCATAGCTTTTGTGTCAAATGCTGGTGACTCAGAAGATGAAGGTGACCTGGTCAGAGATGAAGGGGTGTCTAAAGTTCTGGTATTGCTTGGAAAACAATTTAACAAAGTGTTGAAAAGGATTGACTGGAAGTCGAGAGCAAATGCTCAGAACAAGTCACTCGACATCAGTAAAAACCAAGATGGAGGCAGAAGGTCCAGAACTGAAGAAGACTCCAATCAAGGGAATAGAGTTCAGTGTTTTGAATGTGAGGGATATGGACACATAAAGACTGAGTGTACCACGTATGTCAAAAGGCAGAAGAAGGGCTTATCTGTGTCTTGGTCAGAAGGAGAGTCTGAGAGTGATCTTGAAGAAGAATCAGCAAAATTGGTGACAGCCTTGACCGGGATATGTAAGGCTGATGGAGAAACTACTTGTGAGTCTGACTCTGACAAAGAATCTTATATTGGAGAACTAACTAAGGAAGAAGTCTTCACTGGGTTCTCAGAGTTGTGTATCAAGAATGAAGAAAGGTGCCAGATAATATTAGAACAGAAGGTTCTGATAGCTCAACTAGAGCTGAGAAGGAAGAACATCTATCAATCATTGCTGATCTGAAAGAGGAGGTTGTATGGCAAAAGTCAAAACTTGACAATATGACCAAATCTATAAGAATGCTAAACAATGGTACCACGCAGCTGGATGAGATTCTTCAGACTGGGAAAGATGTTGGAAATGTGCAAGGCCTTGGTTTTAACAATCAAGCAGAGACTTACAAGAAGCCTGTATTGAAGTTTGTTCCTCAAAAAATAAAGCAAGAAGAGGGGATGTCAAATCACATGTTTCAACATCAGATGAAGCATCAGAAAAGAGTGTGTAGATCAAAGTATAAACCATGGAGATGCCATTACTGTGGAAAGATTGGTCACTTAAAGTTCTTTTGCTACAAGTTGCACGGCTACCCCAAAACTGCTCATCAACAAAATAAAGGACAGAGTTGGGCTAAAGTGAAGAGAAAATGGACTCCTAGAAATATGATGGCCGGTCTCATAGCACATACCTCTCTTAGAGCATCCGCAAGGGAAGATTGGTACTTTGACAGTTGTTGTTCAAGACACATGACTGGTGTGAAGAAATTCTTGTTAGATATCAAGTCTCACTCCACCAATTATGTCACTTTTGGGGATGGATCAAAAGGTGAAATAAAAGGTGTTGGAAAGCTGGACTACACAGGACAACCAAATCTGGATCGTGTTCTATTTGTCAAAGGGCTGACCGCAAATTTGATCAGTATAAGTCAACTGTGTGATGTAGGACTCAAAGTAAATTTCACAAAATCTGAATGTCTAGTAACCAATGAGAAAGATGAAGTTGTTATGAAGGGAACCAGGTCTAAGGATAACTGCTATATGTGGAATCCTCAAGAATCGGAAAGTTTGCCTACCTGTTTGATGTCAAAGGAAGATGAAACCAAACTGTGGCATCAGAAATTGGGTCACTTACACTTGAAAGGGATGAAGAAAGTTATGTCAAGTGAAGCTGTTAGAGGTATTCCCAAGCTGAAGATTGATGAGGATAGAATATGTAACGCCCCAGTTTTGTTAGATTTAATTAATAGAGTAGATTTAATTGGTTTTGGTTTTATATTATTTTATTATTGACTTTTATTTGCCAAAATGTTATTTTTCATCATTGTTTATGTTTTATCGCATTTTGAGAGCGTTTAGGAGATAATTGAGCTGAGGGGTATTTTGGTATTTTGCTTGGGTAAGTTTTATGTTTTATATAAATAGAGAGAGAGAGAGAAAAAGAGAGAAAAGAAAGAAGAAGAAGAGAAAGAGAAGAGAAGAGAAAAGAGAGGAAAGAAAGGGAGAAGAGGAAAAAGAGGAAAATTGACATAACTCCGTTTCAAGCGCGAATAATCGGGTAAGGGTGAGAAGTTTCAATTATATCTTGCTTGTGTATGTATATGTGTTGTTTGTTGTAATTGTTTTGGTTGTTTTACGAATTTTCTTATCGATTAGAATTAGGAGCGATTGATAGAAATCTATGTTTTCACGGTTAGAATGCGGAATAGTTCGCGTAGAATAGTCGGGTTATATGTGGATTGAACCTTTCATAATTGTTTTGATGTCCCAATATGTTTAGGTATGTGTTAAAATGGTTTAGAATGAAGAAAAATGTGATTTTTTAGGTTCTGGTACGCAGTAACCGGTTACAACATATTTGCTAACCGGTTACCCTTTGAAAAATGACGTTTCTGGGCTGTTTTCTAGCCAGTAACCGGTTACAACATATCTGCTAACCGGTTACCACTGTAAGTTTCAAAAAAATATTATTTTCAAAAATTCATAACTTTTGATCCGTAAATCGGATTGAGGCACGGTCGGATGCGTTGGAAAGCTATTTCAATGCTCTTTTGGATAGTGGAATAGGATAATATGTTTAAGCCATGGATTGATAAGAAAATATGGAAAAGTGATGTATGTGTGAAAAGTGCGGTTTATGTTTCCACCATAACTCCCGAATAGCGAGTCCTATTGATGTGGGACTTGAGGCCATAGATAGATAACCTGATATGCTATTAAATGGTGATGTGATACCATGTGTTAGCTAAGAATATTTGGTAGGGGATGATTAGTGGTTTTGTAGGTTTTGTTGTGTTTGTTGGTGTTCGACGTGATATGTTATCGTCATACAAATGTGGGTCTTTTGTGCTATCTATATGATGTTGATGCATGTGATAATGATGTTGTTGTATGGTAAAATACATTGTTCGATTGAATATCAATGTATGTTGTTATGATGTGTTGTGGGTAGCCTTTATGGTGTGAATCCCTTGTGGAAGTAATTGTGATTGTATGATGGTTGTGGTATGTGATGAAATGCATTGTTTGAATTGTTTTCAATGCATGAACATGATGATGTGATAATCATATTGTCGATTTGTGAAGATGCATTTGATTGTCATGAGTTCTTGTGTTGCAAGCATCATGATATGCATCTTGTGAGATCGTGTGCCCATGTGGGGTGTGAGCGATCCTTAAATGTCGTGTGCCCGTGTGGGGTGTGAGCGACGGGTTGGTTCCAGAGGGAATTCGATATAACTTCGTGTGCCCATGTGGGGTGTGAACGATGATTATAGACGATCGTGTGCCCATGTGGGGTGTGAGCGATCGGGTCGTGTGCCTGTGTGGGGTGTGAGCGATCCATAAACGTCGTGTGCCCATGAGGGGTGTGAACGACGGGGCAACATCGTATGCCCGACGGGGAGTTACAGTGATGTAACGAGCGATGGTTCCAGCAGAGTTCATGAGTGAACTTGAGATGATTGAGTCGGTACCGCATATGCATTGCATAGAGTCGTTGTGTCGGTCTCTGTGCATTTGCATAAATCATGAATGGATTGATTATGTGTGAGCTTGTGATAGCTTTGGTGAATTATTATTAATAGGTGATAAATGCATTGGTTGTGAGTAATATGTTTTGTGTATAAACATATGATATGTGATGCCGTGGTGTGTTTTCATAGGTCATAACTGTGGTGTGCATTATGTGTGAAATGTGAATATATTGGTATAATCGTTATATGCTATGTGGTTGGATTGTTAGGAATATGTTATGTATCAGTGACATGCTATATGTGTTAGTATGTGATGTATATGGTGAGAAATATTATATATGTGAATTTATTTGTGTTGTGGCATATTATTATGCAATCTTGTTATAGTTGTTATTTCTCACCCTTCTGCTGGAATATGCTTTTTATGGCATAGTGCCGATTGTCAGCTTTAGAGGCGTGGAGGCAAGTGGAAGAGTTAGATCTTCGTCTTTGCTTAAGTCTTGGTGTCTGCTCTGATACGTAGCACGAGAGTCGGGGAACGATTATGTTATATATGTATATATTTGTAGGATATATTTTGTATGAATAATTTGATGTTTAAAACAGTTTATTTTGTAAAATAAGTCAGTTATGGATCTTTCCGGTTTACTCCATAATTGACCTTTCCTTTTGTTGGAAAAAGTTTCCCCTTTGAGGGTATTCTATTTTATGCTATGTATCAAATTTATGAGCAGGGATGATGTTTTGTTTATTTAAATGTGACATCCTTGTTTCTGTTGGAAAAATAAATTTTTAGTTACTCTGATTTATTATGTTTTATTTATTCGCGATGGGAATTGGGGTGTTACATTAAGTGGTATCAGAGCAGGTCGGTCTGTCCGACCAAGTTGTTGAGTCAGTTGGTGTGACAGTTGAATACTGTCGGTGTTGTTTATCCCTTAGTATGTGATATGTGTGTGGAACACTGTCAGTGCTTTCTGGTCTTCTAATCCTTTGTTTTTAGGATTGAGAATGAAATAAGTGGGGGAGAAGCTGGTACTTCTCCAAGTTGCTTCAGGTGTGGAGCGTTGGCTCAGTGTGTTGTGAATTGCAAGATTGTAAGTGTTGTTTGGACAGTGTTGTTCCCGGTTCCGAAGGGAATGCGGAGGTAAGGTTTATGTCAACTAAGGATTTGTGCCTTAGGTAATTTTGTGCGCAGGATGTAAGGAATGCTATTATAGTTTGGTAAAGATGGTTTATGCCCCATCATGATTGTCGGCTGTCTATTGACAAATTGAGGAACTGATCACCCTTAATCTCTTGTTGATAGCATACGAAAATTATGTTGGATGGAATAGGCATGTCTTTCTGGCTTGGATAGTGTGTGCAATGAATTGTTTGGAATTTAAGGAAATGGTTACAGATTGTTTTGTTAAATCGATGAAGATTCTAATACCGAAGGATGAAATGGATTAGAGGTTTTGATATGTTGGTCCAGTTGGGAAGTCATTGAGAGAAAACGATTGGGTATCGTTAGTGGTTGTTTTCAGAGAGTAGAGTGTGAACTCAAATTGGACGAAGGTAAGGATTTGAGGTTTGGATCTGCTAAGTAAGTAGAAGAAATTTTAGGAAGTGAAACTCAGAGGTTGGTCATGTTTGTGATGATAGTGTTCTGGAAATCTTGAGAAGACCCTTAGGTGTGGATGTAATATTTGAGAGTTATTTTTGGTTGGTGGTTGCTACATGTTGGGATTTATGGAATCTGGACTGTCAAGAGAAGAAATTATGTATGGATTACTGACAGTTGAGTAAGGTAACGAATGAGAATAAGTGTCCACTTTCAAGAATAGATGATTGGAATGGTTTGGTTGAGTTTGATTGGAATTACGACTGTTTGGAATGTTTGATAAGAGTGGTGAATTATGTGAGTTGAGGCTTTGATCGATTTTATGTGACTGGTTATGTTTGTTATCATCGAAATAGGTTGTTATTTACTCGATTAACCTTGTATGTAAGTCTGGACAAGTTTGGATGAGGGTTGGTTTGGTTGGGCATTACAATGCTCAGTGATGTTATTCGGTGTTAGTAATGCGTCTGGAATGTTTGTGGAGTAGAGGAATCGTATCTTCCATATTTATTTGGATAAGTTCGTAGTGGTTTTGATCGAGGATATTCGGATCGGTTATAAACTCCGAGGAGGAACAGGTAAAGTGTTTGAGAATTGGATTACAAGCGTTGAAAAGAGACGAAGTTTCATGCTAAGTTATTCAAGTGAGAATTTTGGTTGAAAAGGTTAGTTTTCTTAGATATGTTATTTCTGATGATGGTATTGTTATAGATCCATCGGAAGTAGATGTAGTTCTATATGAGAGGCTCCGAAGTCGGTTAAGGAGATTAGAAACTTTCAGGCTCAGTTGGTTGTTACAACAGGCTATGGAAGACTTTGCTAAGTTCGTACGTTTGTTATCTCAGTTAACTTGCAGGAGGGTAAAGTCGTGGCTTATGCTTTATGACAATTGAGGAATTATAAAAGGATCTATACTCTTTTGGGTTTGGATTTGGTCGCGGTTGTATTGTGTTGGAATATTTGGAGGTATTATCTTTGTGGTTCTAGATTCGAAGTGTTTGGTAATCACAAGGATATGGAGTACTGGTTTGGTCTGAAGGAATAGAGGGTGAGACAGCGAGGATGGTTAAAATCCGTGACGAGTTATGAATTTGGCTCAGATTATCCTATTGGTAAAGTTAATGTCGTGCGTGATGAGTTAAGTTGGAAGTTTTTAACATGGTAGTTTTGATGGTTGCGAGTAATCAGAGTGCGCAGCGGAAGCGTGAGGTGGCACATTTTGTATTTACGTGTGGGACTTGTAAGAGTTCATAGGTTGAACATTGAGAACATGTAGGAATGGTGAGACCATTGGAAGTTTCAGAATGGAAGTGTTAGGTGAAGGGTTTAAATATTATTCATGGGCTACTATGTAGATGGATGTTTGGTTTTATGTTCGATTGGTGGAGCATAGAATTTTTGTGATTTGTTGTGTGACAAGGATGTTTGATATCCTGGTTTGGTCGAGGTTGTTGAAACGATGTTGAGTCGTGGAACTTGTGTTCTTGTTTATGTTTTTGCCTTGTTTCCATGGTGATGGTTCGAGTGTGTGTAGCTAATTCCTATGATGGGGAATTAGGGGAGTGTTACCTATGGTAGGGTAACGATCTTGTTGTGTTTCGGTTCTAGAGTGAACTTGTGTGTTAGTATCGTGGTTTTCCTTGAGTTGTGAGTTGGTCGTCAAGTGCATTGTATGGGCTTTGCATCTTGTCGTTGTTGTTGTCGTCGTTGTCGTGTCGTTGTTGTATCTGCTGTTAGCAAGGTGGTTTGTCAGTTTGTGTTATTCGTGGTGTGCCTTTTGTTGGCATGTTGGTTTGCTAGTTGGATGCGAGAGTTGTGTCCGGAGTTGTTCGTATCGGTTATATTTTCGAGGACGAAAATGTCTAAGTGGGGGAGAATTGTAATGCCCCAGTTTTGTTAGATTTATTTAATAGAGTAGATTTAATTGGTTTTGGTTTTATATTATTTTATTATTGACTTTTATTTGCCAAAATGTTATTTTTCATCATTGTTTATGTTTTATCGCATTTTGAGAGCGTTTAGGAGATAATTGAGCTGAGGGGTATTTTGGTATTTTGCTTGGGTAAGTTTTATGTTTTATATAAATAGAGAGAGAGAGAGAGAAAAAGAGAGAAAAGAAAGAAGAAGAAGAGAAAGAGAAGAGAGGAAAGAAAGGGAGAAGAGGAAAAAGAGGAAAATTGACATAACTCCGTTTCAAGCGCGAATAATCGGGTAAGGGTGAGAAGTTTCAATTATATCTTGCTTGTGTATGTATATGTGTTGTTTGTTGTAATTGTTTTGGTTATTTTACGACTTTTCTTATCGATTAGAATTAGGAGCGATTGATAGAAATCGATGTTTTCACGGTTAGAATGCGGAATAGTTCGCGTAGAATAGTCGGGTTATATGTGGATTGAACCTTTCATAATTGTTTTGATGTCCCAATATGTTTAGGTATGTGTTAGAATGGTTTAGAATGAAGAAAAATGTGATTTTTTAGGTTCTGGTACGCAGTAACCGGTTACAGCATATGTGCTAACCGGTTACCCTTTGAAAAATGACGTTTCTGGGCTGTTTTCTAGCCAGTAACCGGTTACAACATATCTGCTAACCGGTTACCACTGTAAGTTTCAGAAAAATATTATTTTCAAAAATTCATAACTTTTGATCCGTAAATCGGATTGAGGCACGGTCGGATGCGTTGGAAAGCTATTTCAATGCTCTTTTGGATAGTGGAATAGGATAATATGTTTAAGCCATGGATTGATAAGAAAATATGGAAAAGTGATGTATGTGTGAAAAGTGCGGTTTATGTTTCCACCATAACTCCCGAATAGCGAGTCCTATTGATGTGGGACTTGAGGCCATAGATAGATAACCTGATATGCTATTAAATGGTGATGTGATACCATGTGTTAGCTAAGAATATTTGGTAGGGGATGATTAGTGGTTTTGTAGGTTTTGTTGTGTTTGTTGGTGTTCGACGTGATATGTTATCGTCATACAAATGTGGGTCTTTTGTGCTATCTATATGATGTTGATGCATGTGATAATGATGTTGTTGTGTGGTAAAATACATTGTTCGATTGAATATCAATGTATGTTGTTATGATCTGTTGTGGGTAGCCTTTATGGTGTGAATCCCTTGTGGAAGTAATTGTGATTGTATGATGGTTGTGGTATGTGATGAAATGCATTGTTTGATTTGTTTTCAATGCATGAACATCATGATGTGATAATCATATTGTCGATTTGTGAAGATGCATTTGATTGTCATGAGTTCTTGTGTTGCAAGCATCATGATATGCATCTTGTGCGATCGTGTGCCCATGTGGGGTGTGAGCGATCCTTAAATGTCGTGTGCCCGTGTGGGGTGTGAGCGACGGGTTGGTTCCAGAAGGAATCCGATATAACTTCGTGTGCCCATGTGGGGTGTGAACGATGATTATAGACGATCGTGTGCCCATGTGGGGTATGAGCGATCGGGTCGTGTGCCCGTGTGGGGTGTGAGCGATCCATAAACGCCGTGTGCCCATGTGGGGTGTGAGCGACGGGGGAACATCGTATACCTGACGGGGAGTTACAGTGATGTAACGAGCGATGGTTCCAGCAGAGTTCCTGAGTGAACTTGAGATGATTGAGTCGGTACCGCATATGCATTGCATAGAGTCGTTGTGTCGGTCTCTGTGCATTTGCATAAATCATGAATGGATTGATTATGTGTGAGCTTGTGATAGCTTTGGTGAATTATTATGCATAGGTGATAAATGCATTGGTTGTGAGTAATATGTTTTGTGTATAAACATATGATATGTGATGTCGTGGTGTGTTTTCATAGGTCATAACTGTGGTGTGCATTATGTGTGAAATGTGAATATATTGGTATAATCGTTATATGCTATGTGGTTGGATTGTTAGGAATATGTTATGTATCGGTGACATGCTATATGTGTTAGTATGTGATGTATGTGGTGAGAAATATTATATATGTGAATTTATTTGTGTTGTGGCATATTATTATGCAATCTTGTTATAGTTGTTATTTCTCACCCTTCTGCTGGAATATGCTTTTTATGGCATAGTGCAGATTGTCAGCTTTAGAGGCGTGGAGGCAAGTGGAAGAGTTAGATCTTCGTCTTTGCTTAAGTCATGGTGTCTGCTCTGATACGTAGCACGAGAGTCGGGGAACGATTATGTTATATATGTATATATTTGTATGATATATTTTGTATGAATAATTTGATGTTTAAAACAGTTTATTTTGTAAAATAAGTCAGTTATGGATCTTTCCGCTTTACTCCATAATTGACCTTTCCTTTTGTTGGAAAAAGTTTCCCCTTTGAGGGTATTCTATTTTATGCTATGTATCAAATTTATGAGCAGGGATGATGTTTTGTTTATTTAAATGTGACATCCTTGTTTCTGTTGGAAAAATAAATTTTTAGTTACTCTGATTTATTATGTTTTATTTATTCGCGATGGGAATTGGGGTGTTACAGAATATGTGGTGAATGTCAAGTTGGGAAGCAAACAAGGGTGTCACACAAGAGGCTTCAACATCTTACCACAACTTCTAGTGTTCTGGAATTGCTTCACATGGACTTAATGGGACCTATGCAGGTTGAAAGTCTTGGTGGGAAGAAGTATGCCTATGTTGTCGTTGATGATTACTCCAGATTCACCTGGATAAGCTTTATCAGAGAAAAGTCTGAAGTTTTTGCAGCCTTCAAAGAGTTGTGTCAAAGGATTCAACGGGAAAAGGATTGTGGTGTTGTTCGAATCAGAAGTGGCCATGGGAAAGAATTCGAAAATAGCAGGTTTGAAGAGTTTTGCTTATATGAAGGAATCACTCATGAATTCTCATCATCGATCACTCCTCAGCAGAATGGTGTGGTGGAACGCAAGAATAGGACTATACAAAAATGTGTAAGGGTCATCATTCATGCCAAAAAGCTTCCATACCATTTTTGGGCTGAAGCCATGAATACTGCTTGCTATATACACAATAGGGTGACTATCAGATCAAGTACTTCTGTCACTCTTTATGAGCTATGGAAAGGTAGAAAGCCAAATGTGAAGTATTTCCATGTGTTTGGGAGTAAGTTCTATATCTTGGCGGATCGTGAGCAGAGGCGAAAGATGGATCCTAAGAGTGAGGAAGGGATATTTTTGGGATACTCTACAAACAGTAAAGCATATAGGGTATTTAATTCCAGAACTAAGGTGATGATGGAATCCATAAATGTGGTGGTTGATGACTCTGGCAAAGACGAAGATGTCCCAGATGATGTTGGAGCATGCCTTCCCATGAATAATGAAATCTCACAAGACATTGAGTCTGTAGAAGATAATGCTCAAGAAACCGACACTAGACCTGAGAATGAAGAGGTAGAGGATGCTAACAGGGGACCCTCTATAAGGATTCAGAAGGATCACCCTAAGGAATTGATTATTGGAAATCTGAATGAAGGTGTAAGAACCAGAACGAGGGAGGCTGTGTCAAATGCATGCTTTGTTTCAAAGCTTGAACCAAAGAATGTCAAAGAGGCATTGACAGATGAGTTATGGATAAGTGCTATACAGGATGAGCTTTGTCAATTCAAGAGGAATGAAGTCTGGGAACTGGTACCACGACCAGCAGGAACAAATGTGATTGGAACGAAATGGGTTTATAAGAATAAGTCTGATGAACAAGGAGTTGTTACCAGGAACAAAACCAGATTAGTTGCTCAAGGATACACACAGATTGAGGGAGTAGACTTCGATGAAACATTTGCTCCTGTGGCTCGATTGGAATCCATCAGATTGCTGCTAGGAGTGGCATGTTTGTTGAAATTCAGATTGTTTCAAATGGATGTCAAGAGTGCATTTCTGAATGGCTATCTTAATGAGGAAGTCTATGTTGAGCAGCCTAAAGGGTTTGGGGATCCAAATTTTCCCGATCATGTTTTCAAGCTAAAGAAGGCTTTGTATGGGTTGAAACAAGCTCCACGAGCTTGGTATGAAAGGCTGACTGAGTTCTTAGTCAACATGGATACAGGAAGGGTGGTATTGATAAAACACTTTTTGTCAAGGAGAAGGATGGGAAACTAATGATTGCTCAGATTTATGTAGATGATATTGTGTTTGGTGGGATGTCGGATGAAATGGTCCAACATTTTGTCAACCAAATGCAGTCTGAATTTGAGATGAGCTTGGTAGGTGAATTAACTTACTTCATTGGATTACAAGTCAAGCAGATGGAAGATTCCATCTTTATTTGTCAGAGCAAATATGCGAGGAATATTATGAAGAAGTTTGGACTGGATAATGCCAAGCATAAGAGAACTCCTTCTCCGACTCACTTGAAGTTATCCAAAGATGAAAAGGGAGTGAATGTTGAACAAAGTTTATACAGAAGCATGATTGGCAGTCTGCTGTATCTTACAGCAAGTAGGCCAGACATAACATTTGTTGTTGGTGTGTGTGCAAGATGCCAAGCGGAACCCAAGGTCAGTCACATCAATCAAGTTAAGAGAATTCTTAAGTATGTGAGTGGTACATGTGATTATGGGTTGTTGTACTCCCATGACTCAAGTCCCATTTTAGTAGGATACTGTGATGCTGATTAGGCTGGAAGTGCTGATGATAGGAAGAGTACCTCTGGTGGATGTTTCTTTTTGGGAAATAATCTTATTTCATGGTTTAGTAAGAAGCAAAATTTTGTTTCTCTCTCTACTGCTGAAGCTGAGTACATAGCAGCTGGAAGTAGTTGTGCTCAACTGGTGTGGATGAAGCAAATGTTATCTGAGTATAATGTCACACAAGATGTCATGACATTATTTTGTGACAACCTGAGTGCTATTAATATTTCTAAAAATCCTATTCAACATAGCAGGACTAAGCACATTGATATCAGGCATCACTTCATCAGAGAACTTGTGGAGGACAAAGTCATAACTCTTGAGCGTGTGAGCACAGAAAATCAGCTTGCTGACATATTTACCAAGGCTCTGGATGCAGTTCAATTTGAAAACCTGAGGAGCAGACTTGGGGTTTGCATTCGTGAGGAACTATAGCAATTAATGTTCCTTCTGGCTGCCAGATTGGAAAGATTAAAGGAGTTTCTGGTAGTGCAGTGTGTGCATGAGGTTATAAAGGGGAAAATGCTGAAGTTTGTACATGACACTTGGTCATGTGATGTGGTGTGCATCTGCTCTCTGATGCTGTTTATTCTGGTTTATGATTTGACCATTTCTCAAAGATTAATCACTGTTCTACTTGCCTTTGTCATATTTCTGGCTAAAAAGGGGGAGTAGTGTGCTTGTGTGTGTTGTGTGTGCTGCAGCTGAGGGGGAGAATGTCTGATGTTTGTGTTGCTGCAGTTGAGGGGGAGTTTTTTTTTATGCTGTGTTATGTGTTGGTATTTCGCTGCTGTCTCTGATATGGTTGTTTTTGTGTGCTTCTTTACAAGTTTTGTTTGGTGTGTAGTTTTAGCCAAAATAAGCCAAAGGGGGAGATTGTTATTTCGTTGATTTTGTGGTTGGCATTTATTTTGCTAAAACTATTCTAGCAGCAAGATGTTGAAACAAGATGTCTCAAGATGTTCTAATTTGCTGCATTCAACATGTCGAATGAAGATGTCCCATATTGGCTCATAGGACATCTCGCCTAAACTCAGTTTTGCAGAAGATTCTGTTGCTGTTAATTGTTCTGAATATTCTATGAATATTTGGTTATCCTATGTGGCATCCAAAGTATTTTTGTATTGTGTTTTTTTGTGTTGGTTTTCAGATTTTCAGCGCTTTATAATTATGGAGACATATTAGGAAACTTTTGATTGAAGACCTATTTTGATGGAGTTTATTTTGCAGATTTGTGAGCAGTCTATTTGCTGCGTTTTTGAAGCCCAGTCCAGTCCAGATTTAATGCTATATATTGACTGGTGTAAACCTAGTTTTAGTGTGGAACTTACGTGTGTTTTTGTTAGGGTTTTCGTGTGTTATTTGTGAGCCTAACTGGTATCATTCTGATAACAGTATAAGGACTGGTTTTTATGTTGTAAGTTCTGTCAGTTACTCATAAGCTTTTAAGCATTGAGTTTCTTGTGTGTCAATTCTCATAAGCTTTGAAGTATTGAGAATTGTGTGTTTTGAAATTATGACTTTTGTTTTGTTACTTGTGTTGAAAGGAACCAATCACGGGTTGTGGTTGTAGAGGGATTTGAGGAGAGCCTCATACCTAGGTGAGTCTTAGGTAGAAGTCATAGGAAGGGTAGTGATTAAGTGAGAAGATTATAACAGGATTCGGTTGTTGTATGATCTGTGAATTGATACTATCGTATATTGGTTTCGTCCCTGGCTTAGTAGCCCCCGGAGTAGGATTGTTGATCCGAACTGGGTAAACATATCACTGTGCCAGAATTTCAAGAACATATGGGATTCATGATGGAACCAACTCCAAACTAAAAAATATTTTCACTCTCCAACTCTTTCAAACTTGTTGACACAATGGTGAAAAACTTATCATTACGAGTAAACAAAATAGACCACTCCATAACATGTCAAATCATAATAAATCTACCCCTCGCTTAGCCCTATGATCTAAGGAGAGGAAAAACTTAAAAACAAAACAAAGGTCCCTAGGAAGGGCCACATGAACCCATAACCATCCAAAAATCATATACTTGACATTAGCAACCAAACTTCAAGTCACAAACAAGTGATACATCGAATCAATTTGTTCCCCATAAAATGTAGATGAGGTATCCTCTTTAATAGGAATAACAGTACGCTTAAATAGACTTTATTTGGAAAGAAATCTATCTTGATGATGTTTCCAAGAGAAAAACATCTCCTTTAAGGAGGAAACTCTCCCCAAATAGCTAAGAAACATGGGAGCACATTCACAACACTCTCATCAAAATTAGTGGAGATGAAGAAAAGTCTCAAAAATCTTATCATAATGTGAGTACTACAAACCCAATGG
Source organism: Lathyrus tuberosus (assembly GCA_022829125.1). Taxonomy (NCBI): domain Eukaryota; kingdom Viridiplantae; phylum Streptophyta; class Magnoliopsida; order Fabales; family Fabaceae; genus Lathyrus; species Lathyrus tuberosus. Next base: position 290,314 of record JALAZF010000265.1, read on the forward strand.
TCTTTCCAAAAGGATGTCAAACAAACGGACTCAACATTCTTAGTCAAGGCTTACTCAAACCAATTCAAAAGATATTATTTCTTGAATCCAAGAAGGGTTGTTCCTCTCCATCAGGTAGAAAATAACGATACCCCGAAACCTTAACTCCAAACCAGATTCTATGACAGATTTTATTTTATAAAGACTTGAGAAAAACCTCCTATATTTATTGAAATAGAAATAAAAATATATATAACCAATATTATTCAGAAATATCAGGTAAACGAACAACAAGCTCTATCCTTTTTAGATGGAAAAAACAATCCCTTTAAAAATTACATTCATTATCCTATATGACACAACAAGAATTTATTATATACTACAAGTATAAAGTTCAATAACATATTTTATTTTGAAAAGACTTAAGAAAAACCTCCTTTATTAATTGAAATAGATATTAGAAACATGTTTAACCTTACTACAAACCACACAAGATATTTATATATGATAAATCTTAACATCAAATTCCTCAATAGCATTTCCAGAAGCTTTATCAAACAAAATAGTCTTCGTCAAAGCATACCCTCTTGCAAACCTAAACACACCAGTACCACCAACAATAGGCATTTCTCTAACTTCATCCATAATAGCATTCCTTCCAAACATAGTAAGTGTGCTCCCTTTGTAGCTACCTTCTGTAAAAACAAAATTAACATCCATTTTCAAAGCAAAATCACCTTGTTTAGAAGCCAAAGCATAGGTTCCTTGAGCTCTTCCAATAAGTTTTGAACTTATATCTTCTTCTTCAGTCAAAGGGTTATCTATAATAAAAGTGGATCAAAAATCACCATGAGATGATTCATTAGGTGGACTGATGATTTTGAGTGTATTTGGTTTTTCGCCATCTAGGGTGTCATGGAAATAGAAGTGTAGGTGGGTGAAATTATGTGGTTTCTCTATGGATAACATTGTATTCACTATGCCAAAATTGGACAAAGACAGCGCAAAAAAGACAGCGCTTTTTGGAAAAAGCGCTGTTATAAGTCTTTAAAAAATTTCGCTTAAAAAAAGCGCTGTAAAAGACAGCCTTTAGAAAGCGCTTTTTAAAAGTGCTGTTAAATTCCCAAAATGGAAGCCACCTTAGAAAGCGCTTTTTGTAAAGCGCTGCTATAGGCATTCCTTTAGACAGCGCTTTTATAAAAGCGCTGTCTAAAGGTTAACCTTAGAAAGTGCTTTTTAAAAGCGCTGTTAAATGCCCAAAATGGAAGCCACCTTAGAAAGCGCTTTTTGCAAAAGCACTGCTATAGGTTTTAAATTCTCCCCACCTTAGAAAGCGCTTTTTGAGGAAAGCGCTGTTATAGGTAGCACTTAAGAAATCGCTTTTTAAAAGCGCCGTCTAAAGTCATTTATGAATTAAAATATAAAACAATTTCTAATCATTTTCAGACATTTCTTTTCATTTTCTTCTCTCGACCGTTCTTCTCTATTGAAACCCTTGCTATCGTTCTTCTCTACTGAAACCATTGCCGTCGTTCATTCGCCATTGTCGTCGTTCATTCGCCATTGCCGTCGTTGTTCGTCATTGTCGTCGTTCACGTATTTCCGTCAGTTTGGTTGTTCATTCGCCATTGCTTTCGTGAAGAAGAAGACGAAACGAAGAAGAGGTACGCTTTTCATTCTTGTTTTCATTCTTCTTTTCATTCTTGTTTTCATCGTATGATTTTTGTTCTGTTTTCATTCTTGTCACTAGCTACCATTTCGCCGTCGTAGTACAGGTGTTGTTTGAGGTGGTTCGGAGTTCCTGCGTCATACTTCCATTTTGTGTATTATTCAGTTGCATACTTCTGACTTATTTTGTGTGTAGTGTTGATATGGGTAATGACCATAGTTATAAAGTTTTGAGATGTTTATTTTTGAACATGTTTAGAATGACTAATATTGAACATGTTGTTTCTATTTTCATTAGTTGTTGTTTCTATATTCTAGATTAAAGAAAGTATGATAGTTATTGTAATATTGATAGTTATTGTATTGATGGAGTTATGATATATAGAGCCATGAAATTGGAGTTATGATAGTTATTGTATTGCATGGTCAAAGAAAGTATGATATTTGTCTTTGCATGAGATGTTTATCTTGCTCAATAATTGCTTTGATGATTATCTTTGTGATATGATGATTACTTGTTTAAGTATGATTTAAACTTGATTCTTGATAGATTTAGGTTATCGTATGAATGTTACTTGTTTAAGTTGATGCATGTTTACTTGTTTAGGTATTGCTTAGATTTGAATCTTGTTAGGTTTAGGATGAATTGCTCTAATGCTTGGTTACTTGTTTAAGTATGCTTGCTGTTAAGTATGTTGCTTGTTTGTGATTACATGTTGCCACTTATCAAGTTATGACTCATAATTGGTCAATTAATGATATTTCATTTTATGATACGTGTACAGGGGGATCTTGGTAATTCTAACCTATCTGGACACTGTGTAGGTCTAGAAGTTGTTTACATCCCTACAGGTAAATATTTTTTATTTTTGTTTTTGTTTAGTTTAATTAGTATAACTATGGATAAGAAATGGATGTCTTCAAGTCGATTGTCGAAAGAGTACGAGAATGGGGTATCGGAATTCGTTAAGTTTGCTGTTGCGCATGCCAAAGACCCCAGTCGAATTGGATGTCCTTGCTTAGGTTGTTGTTTTGGGAGTCGGGTTGACGTGGTTCAGTTGGCATCGCATTTAATGAGGAGTGGAATTGATAGAAGTTATACATGTTGGAATTTGCATGGTGAGAACATTAACGGGAATGTTGAACCGGGCGATAATATGACCTATGCTTCAAACGACAATGGCACAGATACATACGATTTTGATCGAGTCGAAGAGATTGCAGAAGCACTTGAAGAAGATCTTAAGGATTGTCCCAAAATGTTTGAGAGGTTGGTAAGCGATGCAGAGAAACCGTTATATAATGGTTGCACCAAATTCACAAGATTGTCTGCGGTATTAAAGTTGTACAACTTAAAGGTGGGCAATGGATGGTCGGATAAAAGTTTCACAGAGTTATTGGCCCTTATGAAAGATATGCTTCCAGAGGATAATGTTCTTCCCAATCGAACATATGAGGCCAAAAAGATGTTGTGCTCTATTGGCCTGAGCTATGATAAGATACATGCCTGTCCAAACGATTGTGTTTTGTTTCGAAATGAGTATGCATCGTTAAATTAGTGTCCTAAATGCGGTGTCTCTCGATATAAGGAAAAGTTGTCTCCAGCAAAAGTCTTATGGTATTTTCCTATAATTCCGAGATTTAGACGCATGTTTCATAGTGAGACCAATTCAAGACACTTGACTTGGCATGCAGATGAAAGAATTATTGATGGAAAGTGTTGACATCTGGCAGATTCACCATAGTGGATGAAAATTGATGATGATTATCCTGAATTTGGAAAAGAAGCAAGAAACCTTCGCTTGGCATTATCTACTGATGGAATGAACCCACACGGTCTTCAAAGTATCTCACATAGCACTTGGCATGTGATCATAATGATTTATAACCTACCTCCATGGCTATGTATGAAGCGTAAGTACATGATGTTATCTATGTTAATTTCTGGGCCTAGACAACCAGGGAATGACATAGACGTATACTTGCCACCCTTAATCGAAGATTTAAAGTTTTTGTGGGAGAACGGTGTGGAGGTTTATGATGGGTATAGGAAAGAAAGTTTCAACTTGAGGGCGATGTTGTTTGGCACAATTAATGATTTTCCAGCATACGAAAATCTATCAGGGTGCAGCATAAAAGGTCAATGTGCGTGTCCTATTTGTGAAGATAAAACAGATTGGACGCGATTGTTGGACAGAAGAATGTATTTCTCGGTCATCGTAGATTCTTAAATTCTAATCATCACTATCGTGGGTGGAGAAAAGCATTCAATGGAGAGGCAGAACATGGTAGAGCTCCAACTATATTGACAGGTGATCAAATTTTTGAAAAGGTGAAAGATGTGAGTACTTAGTTTGGAAAGCCTTTTGCACATACACTTGTCAAGAGTGGGTGGAAGAAGAGGTCAATTTTTTTTTGAACTGCCATATTGGAAGTTGTTGTATGTAAGACATTTTCTCGATGTTATGCATATTGAAAAAAATGTATTTGACAGTGTTATTGGTACGTTACTCAATATACAAGGAAAGTCTAAGGATGGCCTTAAAGCAAGAAAGGACCTGGTAGCGATGGGAATAAGAAATGAATTAGGACCCATGAAGAAAGGAACACGAACATATCTACCACCTGCTACTTATACTCTATCTACAAAAGAGAAAAAGGTATTGTGTAAGTTTCTAAGTGCAGTTAAAGTTCCAGAAGGATACTCTTCAGATATTAGAAGACTTGTGTCTATGAAAGACCTCAAGTTAAAGAGTTTAAAGATGCATGACTGCCATGTTATAATGGAACATTTTCTACCAATAGGTATACGTTCTATTCTGCCAGAAAAAGTAAGAAGCGCAATAACTAAATTGTGTTTTTTCTTCAAGTCAATTTGCAGTAAGGTGATCGATCCTGCGATCTTACCAACATTGCAAAAAGAAATAGTTATTACTTTGTGTGATCTTGAAATGATTTTTCCTCCCTCGTTTTTTTTTACATAATGGTTCATCTAGTTGTTCATCTGGTGAAAGAGACACAATTGTGTGGACCGGCTTATATGAGATGGATGTACCCTGCTGAACATTATATGAAAATATTAAAAGGGCGTGTTAAAAACTGAAGTCGACCAGAGGGTTGTATTGTCGAACGATACATTATTGAAGAAGCGATTGAGTTTTGTACTGAATATCTGTCCAATGTACAATCAATTGGACTCCCCAAATCTCATATTGTCGAAAAAAAAGAAGGAAAAAAGTTAATTGGAAATGAAGTTGTGATAGTATCAAGGGTCGAACGGGATCAAGTGCATTTGTATGTTCTGCACAATGAGAATGAGGTTGAGCCGTATGTTGAAATTCACAAGGATGTTCTCCGAGGTTTAAATCTGAATAGAAATGAGAATTGTATAGTACGAGAGCACAATCGAAGTTTCATACCTTGGTTTAAGGATCATATTTATTCAAAGTATTATTCAGATCCCGCTTCAATAACAGGAAGGTTGAGATGTTTAGCATATGGTCCAAGTTTGGTTGTGTTTTCTTATAGCGCATACGCAATTAATGGATACACATTTTATATCAAAGAACAAGATGATAAAAGTACTATGCAAAATAGTGGTGTCACCGTGGTAGCAGAAGCAATGCACATTTCAAGAGTGAAAGATTTAAACCCCAAATTTGCAAATCTGTCATATTTTGGGGTTATCGAGTGCATTTGGGTGTTTGATTATGAGAATTTTCAGATTCCTATATTTCGTTGCAAGTGGGTTGAAAATAATAATGGCGTACGAATGGATAAGTCAGGATTTTTGCAAGTGGATCTTAATAGGGTGGGGTACAAAGATGAGCCTTTTATTCTAGCCTCTCAAGCTAAACAAGTGTTCTATGTCACTGATCCGACAAGTACAAAATGTTCTATAGTGCTTTTATCTAACAAAGTAATTGATGAAAACATTGGAGATCAAGGTGATATTGATGTTGATATTGAATCATTTACTAGAAATGATCAAGATGAAAATATTATAGCGAATGAATCATATACAAAAAATGATCATAATGAGGGTATTTGGATCAATCCAACCGTCCGTGTTGTTAAGAGACGGGTAGAACATATTCCAACCAAGAAAAGAACGAGACGTTAGTGAAAAAGGTACTAGTTATAAAATTATAGCTTATATCATTCAATAATATTAATTAGTTGTCATGTTATATATAGCTTATATCATTCAATGGATTATGGATTATGGATTTTTATATTTGTCATTTTATTTTTATTTTTTTCTTTCTTACAGGTGAAATGGCTAGTGACCATGACGACACACACGAGACACATGATGAAAATGAAGCTCAGAAGGTATATTAATTTTCACAATGTTGCTTATTAGTGATGATACTTGATAACACAAAACAACTATATATTAATTCTTATTTGTTTGCCTATGTGTAGTGCCCTCGTCAGCGTAATGGCATAGACCGCGGGTATTTCGTTTTGAGGTTTATGAGAGAAATCCTTCAAATGGATCAATTAGAGATTCCTATTACGGTATGCATGGATTTATAACTTAGGATTTATTTTAATATTTATCAGATATGTCATATAATTTATTATTTTTAACTAAATCATGCATATTTTGTTTTGTTATGTAGTACTTTGATGAATACGCGTGTTCTCATTACACGAAGGATAAATTGCAAGAAATTAAGGAGGAATTGTGCGAATACCTTATTGGAAAAAAAAGTCATATAAGGTATAGGATAATGGGATTATGTGAATGCTTTATTTTATGGGATTGTATAGTTTTGTGAATGGTTTATGTTATTTATGTGATTTTACATTGTATAGTTTTGTGAATGGTTAATGTAAATGACTTGAATTATAATGGAAATGGTTTATGTGGTTTATGTGATTTATGGGATTAGTGGAAATGATTAATGAACTATACTAGAAATTGTTAATGGAAATGTGAAATATACAGGTTTATTGAAATGGCTTGAATTATACAGGTTTCTGCATAAAAAATGGTTAAAATGAGATTTTTTTTTTAAAAATCATTAAAATTATACGTAGAGAAAAAACAGCGCTTTCTAGAAAAAGCGATGTCTATAGTTCACAACAGAAAGCGCTTTTCCTAAAAAGCGCCCTCTAAAGGCATAGAAAAATTCATAACTAAAATTATAGGCATACATTAGACAGCGCTTTTAAAAGCGCTGTCTAAAGAGGGCCTTTAGACAGCGCTTTTTATTGAAAAAGCGCCCTCTAAAGGTATAGAAAAATTGATAATTAAAATTATAGGCATACTTTAGACAGCGCTTAAAAAAAGCGCTGCCTAAAGGGGGTCTTTAGACAGCGCTTTTTGTTGAAAAAACGCCCTCTAATGTATACTTTAGAGAGCGCTTTTTCATAAATAAAAAGCGCTGTCTTTACCTACGCCAGCGCTGGCTTAGGCAGCGCTTTTAAGCGCTGTCTAAGGCCTAAAAAAGCGATGTCTAAAGTCTTGTTTGGCGTAGTGATTGGATTCTTCTGAGGACATCTCTAAGCTAGATAAAGAATCCATTGTTTTTTTTTGTTCAATTGTAGAGCTACTAAGGTGTGAATGTGCGTGGATAGCTAAAAATGAAGATTACTAATTTATAGAAATTTTGGGTGTTAAATAAAAATTATTATTTGATTTGAAATGTTTTGTATTAATTACCAACATGACAATTCTACTACTCCCTAATAAGATCCTTTACATAATTGTTGCTTTTGCGGAAAATTTTATTAAATTTATAGGCGTTTTTTTATAAATCTATAGAGAATAATTTTTTTTTTTTTAACTTATTTTGATGAAATAATAGTAAAATAGTAGAATTTATTTTAATTAAATTTTTTATGAATTAATACTCTGTAACATAATTTTACATTATTGAAAATTAAAAATCAAATAATTTTCAAAAAATATATATGTTAAAATGATTGTGAAAAATTATCAAAATAATTTTTAAAATTTCTATATCCAAGAAAATCTTAGCTAAAGGATAAATTATCTTAAATATTCTTTTATAAAAAATATTTACACATAATTTTTATTTGATTTTTCCAAAAATTTATTGTAACGAATATATATTTTAAAATAAGTTTATAAAATAAGGTTGAAAATAACCGACTCTATGCTATTTTTTTCAAAATACATACATACATATATATATATATATATATATATATATATATATATATATATATATATATATATATATATATATATATATTAAGTTTTTAGTGCAGAAAGAGAAATATATAGAATGTAAAGTAAATAGTTTTCTTATATCAATATAATAACAAACAATTAAAAATATTCTAATGTAGAGAAAGTGAATAGAATGTAAAGTAAATAGTTTTCTTATTAAATGTTTTGTGTAAATAATATTATGAGTAGAATTAAAAATAAATTACGTGAGTATTATCAAAAGACTAATGTAGAGAAAGTGGAATTTTCATACAAATTTTAATTGTTAATTTCTTTTGAGGTGTTAGATGGGTAACAATATTTCTTAAAGAAACATGATGAAACAAGTCTTTTCTCACGACTTATTAATCTTCTAGAAAATAATGAAGATGTGATGGAGACGGTTTTAAGACTTTTATTCGGACGTTTATAAAATTAATAGTGGAAGTATGATGCAAGCAGGCAAGAAACTTGCACAGAGGGGAGTGATCTCCCAGGGAATATATAGCTTCGACCAATCGTGCAAATTTGAAAATCAAACTTAAAAAACAAAAGTTAAAATACGACTTCTTTTAGTAGGTGTGTAATCTACTACTGTTATGAAGGTGCTGCAATCTAGAAGGAACACTTATAAGTTTATCGAATAAATTACAAATAAAATTGAAATTAGCAAAAGCTTGAACTTAGTAATGTTTCAGTGTTTTGGGGAGCTATTAAAACGAGTTTCAAATTAGTAAGGAATGGTCAGCCGCTGGTCCAAAGGAAGAAAAATATGAGGAGACAAAGTCCAAGGTCGTGCATACTAAGGCGTTGAGAACTTTGGATACACAATCATGAGACCTACACTTGATCCGCACCCGTATACAATTGTCTACTGTCAGATGTAATTAGATGATCCCTTGTGCAAGGTGCTCGATTAGAAGGAGACGGTTTTGACCGCCCATTTTATACAAATCTCAACATGCGTTAGGAACAGTATTTTGTTTAAAGACGAGATTTGGAATGAGGAAACCATAGTTCACAACATTGTGATACTAACATGGAGGTGGATTGGTTAAAAAAATCTAATTTTACATGTAATTCTTACGATTGGATCAAATCCTCGATAGATTTTTTGTAACGGTGATTCCATAGTAGAATTTTGTAGAAGGGTTCGGATACCCCTTTGTAACCGTCGTTGAATACATTTTGCTTAGTAAAAAAAAATTCAATGAATTGGGAATTAGAGTGCTAATTTTACAGGTTGATTCTCAAGATATTGTACCGAAAGCTCACTGATAGGACCGCAAGTGCACGAAAATATTTGTTATGATACAAAAAGTGTTGAATCCATAGAGATCAATGCCAACTACAATTATCTATCATTACTATGTGTATCTAAGGCGATGGATAAATGTTTTTGTTTGCACCAAAAATAAAATAAGTTGTATTGCATTAATTATTAATGTGAATTGATGTCATCTAGAGCAAATCAAAATGAGAAAAAGATTGAGTTTGTTGAACAAATAGAAGAAATCTTATTAGGTTTTACAAAAGATAGAAAGAACGAAGAAGAAGAATGAGAATTGGTTAAAACTGTTTTACTATTCACTTTCTCAATAAAGGTTCAAAGATTACAAGTGAAGACCAACAATTAACCTAAGTTAACTTAAGCTACAAGCTAACTTAACAATTTGGCTCACAAGAAAGGCCCAATTCGACATACTAACCTAAATTACAAGTTAACATATTTCGACAGTATGCTCGACCAAACTTCGACTACAACATACACAACTCTTGTCGAAACATGAAGCTACCCTTGTCAACACTAGAATTCAGTCCAAATACCACAAATCTCCACCTTAGAACATACTTTACATTGACAAAGGGACAAACTATCTTTCATCATGCAGCTTTATCAACTGCATACAGTGGAAAAACATGTTACTTGCCAATGTCTTGGTGATCATATCAACAACATTGTCATCAGTCGAAACCTTCAGCACTTAGACTTCTTTATGCTCGATTATCTCTTTGGCGAAGTAAAACCTCACATCGATGTGTTTGGTTCTCTCATGATAGGTTGAATTCTTCGACTGGTGTATTGCACCTTGTCTATCACATTTAACAGTGATAATTCAACCTTGAAGTTTCAGCTCTTTAGCAAAACCATCAAGCTACAATGTTTCTTTCACAACTTCAGTAAGGGCGATATACTCTGCTTTAATGGTTGATAGGGCATCAACCTTCTGAAGTGTTGCTTTCTAACTTATTGTTGTGCCAAAGATAATGAACAGATATGCTAAAATAGATTTTCTGGAATCCATACAACCTGATAATCAGAGTCGACAAATTCTTTGATTTCTACTTCGCTAACATCACCACAGCCAGACTCCACCATAAATTAGGACTATACTTAGAGACCCATTGATGTACCTAAGAATCCACTTTAATGCTTACTAGTGCGCCTTTCCAGAATTGTCCATATATGTAGAGTATTGGAATATCTTTCAAATGCTTTCATCCGAGTTACGGTTCATAAGATATGAAGAAAATAAGAAACGAGAAAACTGCACCGTGTCATGGTCGCACAGCGACCGCAAAGCGAGGCAGACTCGTTTCACTTCGTACAGCAAACTCAAGGCGATGTGCAGACAGAACTGAAATTGGTCCATGGTCGCCTAGCGACCAAACAGCGAGCAGCTCGCTTTCTGTTCGTTGAAGCTCGCACAACGACCATAACAGAATAATTGGCCGCTTTGGGCTCGCCTAAGCTCGCACAGCGACCCAAGCGAAACACAAATTCTGAAGAATGCGAATATGAAGCAACCTTGGCCAATTTCTCACACCCACATGATCATACAACATCCAAACACTTAAATAAATATGGTATAACATAATTAAGCATGAAATTCATCAATTGTAACATACAATTCACAATTAGACATATTTTCACACAAAACCAAAATTTCCTATCATGCATTTTCTTCCCTTCCAAAGTTAAACCTAACTATGGAACTCACCTTGATGAAGAAAATAAGATGGAGTTGATGAAGATGATGAATTCAAGCTCTTCTTCTTCTTTTGCATGAGTTTCTTCTTTTATCCACTCTTTCTATCTCTTTTCCTCTTCTTATCAACTTTCTTCTTATCCTTTTCTATTTTCTTTCCACCAATTTATATATATATATATATATATATATATATATATATATATATATATATAATGGTATAAAATATCTCCATTTGATATTTTGTCATTTAACATCAACTGACTAAATATTAGAGTTATCAAATATTCTCTCTTATACTTATTAATATTGATTTGTCTCTTTCGTTTATAACCTACCTCTTAAGAATCCACTAATTACTCTATTGGTCTCAATTGACAGTATTCAGAGCACTTAGAAGCGCTAATTATTTTGACTGACAAAAGATAGCGTACATAAGAACTCACCTGATCTCCACTAACAATCAATTAAACATTTAAGAAAATATGAGATATTACACTATTTATCATATAATTATGTTTGATCATAATTACAAATAAACTTTTAATTTAATTAACACTAAAAATTAATACATATCCTTAACGACTTAACCTTAAATATCTAAATCAAATATAAACACAAAATAAAAAAAATTAAAATTAAAAATAAAACAATGTCAATCTTAATTTGTAAGAATGTATTTCTATTTTGTAATAAAATATATCGTTTTAGATGTGATTAGTTCAAATTGTCTCAATTATAATTCATATAAATTGATTAATTATATTTTGTCAAAATAACTTATTAACATATTTAAAATTTAATAAGAATGAATAAATTAATTTACAACTGCGCATCACGTGAGTTTTCATCTAGTTATTGTTTATTTTGTGAAAAAACAAAATAAATTTAAAGTTGTTTTTTACAAGTTTAAAAAGTATGTCATTTATTACTTTTTAAAATGATTACCACTATACTTATTTTATAGAGAGAAGCTCCAACTTCTCTCTTCAATTGAGACTCTTCATTTTCATCAGTTAGTACGCACAGATAAACCAAACATTGCAACAATGCATCAAGTCCATTAAATACAGATCGGAGAATCGTTTCCAGCATTACCTGAGTTTTAGGGTTTGCCACTGTTAGGTTTATTAGGGTTTGGTTTAAAGTCCTAGCCTTAGGGCTAGGGACCTTCCTCCCTGTAGATCTTATACGCAGTGCAGTCCCTTCAACTTCGAGTTTTCTGGGTAGTCTTTGTGCATTATTTGCTTTCTGGGTTTAGGCGGGTTTAAAATGAAGTCTTGGAAGGAGGAAGGTTTGAAGAAGGTCAACCGAAACAGTAATACGAAGGTTTCAATGGCGAGAAGGTCAGTGTGGAAAGCTCATGGAGGAAAAAGCACTGAGGCAGACTTCATCACTGCTTCTTCATTCTTTTTCCCAGAATTTCCTGAAACATTTGACGTCAAACAGATGTTTAATGTGTTTAAAGAACATGGAACAGCGCTGGAGGTTTACATTCCTCCGAGAAGAGACAAACAGGGAAAGCGATTTGGTTTCGTGAAGTTCAAAAAGGTGGATGACGAACATCTCCTGGCCATTAAATTAGACAACATTGTCATTAATGGCAAGAAGATATTCGCTAATAAACCTAGATTACAAAGGAGAGTTTTGGATATTCAACCTAAAGTTCAGATGGGTCATCAAGTGGTAGGGAGAAATACGAATGATTCTAGGTACATAAGGAACATTGTGAAAAATGGTGGCATGGGGAACCTATCTTATGCTCAGGCTACTCAAGTTGATAGAATGCATCAAGAGGGCCAAAAAAAGATTCTGAATCATATGTTAATGGGAGATAAACCGGAGTTTGCACACCTCATGTTCAATGTTAACAAGGATGAATTGACAAGATTTGAAAAATCTTTTGTTGGTGTTCTAGTGGAACCAGGAACTGCTTTTGAAGTTCAGGAGGCACTGCATATTGAAGGATATTTTAACATCAAAGCAACCCCATTAGGGGCGAACTTGTGCTTATTGGAGGAGGAGGAATTAGGGGGAATCATGAAAATGGTGAAAGAGGATGAAGAATGGACATCCAGATGGTTCTCAGATATCCACCCTTGGTCTCCTGATGATGTAGACAATGAAAGATTAACATGGTTAAGCATATATGGGTTACCCTGCCATGTTTGGGGTGACAAATTTTACAAATTCCTGGCAAGGCAGATTGGAGAGTATGTGAAAGCGGATGAGGAGACTAAAATCATGGCAAGACTGGATGTTGCTAGGATCTTAGTCAGGACTAAATTTGCCATTAACTTCAATGAAGTGTTTAATATTGAAGTTAATGATATCGTATATAGAATCAAAGTGAGAGAAGATTCAGTTGGTATGAGAAAACCTTGGGTTGTGAATGAGCAATACAAGGAAGACAATTCTAACATTTCATCGTCGGACAGCGAAGGCGATGAGTCCATTATTAATGTAAGTGTAGAAGACTTTGAAACTTAGAAGGTAGACGATGATTTCCAGAAGGAGGTTGTAGATGGTAATACTGAAAAAGGGAAGGAGAGAGATTGTCGTGGAAAAAATCAAAAAGTAAACGAGGAGAGAGATTCAAATGGTGTTAGGGAGGGGCCCGAGGTGAGTAGGTCTGCTCCGTGTTCTGACGTTAACCAGGGAGTTGGTCAAAGTAGGCCTTCGGATGTTGGGGATAGTGAGTTGAATGGGACAGATGGTAAGTTGTTGCAAGGTGGACAGGCTGGTACATCTTTTCAATTGTTAGAAACACAGGTTTCTTTGCACAAAGAAATTCGAAGTCAGAACATAGCAGAAGAATCACGAAGACTTACCTCTAAAGTAAGTAATGATGTGGCAGAAGGCACATTAGTCGTAGGTGGTTGTAATGAGGAGAGAGAAAGTACTGGAGAGCATAACCAACATATAGGAGGATCTGAGATGAGGAAACAAAAAAAGGTAGTCCTACTCGATGAAATTTACCAAAAAATCAAAATACCTTTTAAACCGTCATATTATGCGACGCTTCTGAATGAAAATAGAAAGTACGGAGATTCCACACCTAAACCATTTAACTCAAGAATTGAATCAGAAGAGGAGATTTCTAGTTGTGGTGGAACGTCATCCTCTGATGGAGCTTCAATAGGTGATGAGGAAGTTCAGAAAAGCAATTCGAGGATAAAAAGGAAGTTAGACAATTTACCTTCTAGAATTTGGGATGCCATAAAGAAGATGGGAGTAGAGGCAGAAGAAGATGATGAGATTTTTGAGAATTGCATTAGGAATATTGAAGCAGAGGAAAGATGGGGAACCAGAGTTAAGAACGGTGCAGCTAAGGGTAGATTATGAATTTTATGACATACAATATAAGAGGATGCGGTAGCAGTATTAAGAGGAGAAGGATTCGGAAACTCATACAAAACGAAGGTGTGGATGTTGTTTTCCTACAGGAAACCAAATGTGAGCGGTTGTCTGATAAAATAGTTACTGAAATATGGGGTGACGATAGTTGTTTGTGGTCTGTGGCAGGTGCCACAGGTCATGCTGGTGGGATCCTCACCATATGGAGGAAAAATTGTTTGGTTCCGGTTATCACTTTTAAAGGATATGGTTATCTTGGAGTGAATGCTCTGTGGGAAGGTCACAATGTTTATTTCTTGAACATCTATTCGTCTTGTTCCAATTCAGAAAAGAGAACATTGTGGAAAAAAATTATTCAACTCAAAAACACTATGCCGGTTGGTGAATGGGTCATTGGCGGTGACTTTAACGCCATCAAGAATAGAAGTGAGCATTGTGGAAGTTGTATTCAAAACAGAAGAATTATAGAAAACTTTAAAGAATTTATTGAAACATCTGGATGCGTTGATATTCCAGTGCGATGTAATAAATACACTTGGTTTAACGCTTCGAGAAACTCTGCCAGTACGATTGACAGGTTTATCATTTCTCCTGGCCTGCTTAATAATTAGAACTTGATCACTCAGAATGTTGGGCCTAGGGACATTTCTGATCATAGGCCTGTGACGATAATTGCAAAATATGTCAATTGGGGGCCGAAGCCATTTAAAGTGCTGAACTGTTGGCTAGAGCATCACGAGTTTCTCCAATTTGTTATAAAAGTTTGGGATTCATACAAGGTTGAGGGCGATGCGTTTTTCATTCTATCAAAGAAGTTTAATCATTTAAGGAATCAGTTACGGTGGTGGAATGCTAATGTCTTTGGATGGATTGATACGAAGATAAGTGAGAATACCACTACCATAAACGAAGTCGAAGACTGTATTGCTCAAAGCAGGGAAGGGGTTAATGAAGAAAGGTTGAAAGCGAGGAAGCCAGCTGCAGACGATTTATGGAAACATTTGAGAATCAAGGATAGCATTCTCAAACAGAAAGCGAGAATGAAATGGATTAATGAGGGGATGCAAACACTAAGTTTTACCATGCTGCCATAAGAAATAGAAACAGATCGAATTCAATTAGCTCGATTCAAGTTGAAGGAGAAGTTATTGAAGAAGTCAATGGTATTAAAGAAGCTGTGGCAAATCATTTTGAAAGAAGATTTAAGAAAGAATATATAGTAATGCCTAAAATTGGTAGTGATGGGCTCAAGAGAATGACTGAGGTTGAAAGTAGATTGCTGGAGGTTTCATTCACGACCGAAGACGTGAAACAGGTGGTGTTTTCTAGTGATGGAGACAAGAGCCCTGGACCAGACGGTTTTAACTTGAAATTCTTAAAGCATTGTTGGGAGGTGGTGGGTACAGATTTCTCTAATTGCATACTTCACTTCTTTGAGAATGGTGTTCTTCCTAAGGTGTTTACTTCTTCCTTCATTGCCCTGATTCCGAAGAAGGAAGATCCTTGTGGCTTGGAGGACTTCCGTCCTATTTGTTTGATAGGATCAGTATACAAAGTGGTATCAAAGCTGTTGGTGATGAGAATCAAGAAAGTTATGGATAGTATTGTCTCTGCCACTGAAACAACGTTTATAGAAGGGCGTAACATTTTGGATGGAGTTTTGGTCCTAAATGAGCTGATTGATTTTGCAAAGAGAAGCAAGTCTAACGTGTTGTTGTTAAAAGTGGATTTTGCTTTAGCTTATGACAGGGTGGATTGGAGTTATTTAAAAGACATTATGTAACACATGGGTTTTGGAAGCAAGTTTTTGGGTTAGATTGAAGGAACGGTTATGAGCAGTTTTATGTCTGTCATGGTTAACGAGAGCCCAACCAGGGATTTCACGGTTTCACGTGGTTTACGTCAAGTGATCCTATTTCTCCCTTTCTCTTTGCATTAGCTGCTGAAGGCTTAGCTGTGTTCGTTAAAAGAGCGACTCAGGCTGCTGCGTTCCAAGGTTTGAAACTCAATTCAGAAATATCGTATGAATTACTACAATACGCTGATGACACTATTCTAGTGGGAGAAGGCTCATGGTCTAATATTTGGACTATCAAGGCCTTGTTGAAAGGCATTCAATTAGTGTCAGGGCTGCAAATAAACTATAGAAAAAGCTCGTTGTATGGAATTGGTGTGGATGAGAATGTTCTAAAAGCTGCAGAATGTTTTCTAGGAGTTCAAATAGATATATTTCCTTTCAAATTTTTGGGTGTATTTGTTGGTGGAAATCATAGGAAGATCTCTTTTTGGAAGCCAATGATTCAGAAAATTCAAGTGTGCCTTTCAACATGGAAGGGTGGGGCCTTATCTATAGCAGGCAGTGCCACCCTCATTAATTTTGTTTTATCCAGTTTACCTCTGCATTATATGTCGATGTATTTAATGCCAACCAAAGTTGTTAAGATCATTACTAGTATTCAATGTCGGCTCCTTTGGGGGGGTTCTACGCTGTCCAAAAAAATAGCTTGGATCAGGTGGAGCGAGGTGTGTAAGGCAAAGGAGGATGGCGGGCTAGGAGTCAAACATGTCAAATGGTTAAATGTAGCATTAATGTCAAAATGGTTATGGAAGTTGTTAACTCTAAAAAGGAGGTTATGGCAAGGTATTATGGATGTTAGATACCCGAACCACTTTGTTGATCTACACGTTGGTGTCTTGCAGGAGTATAATATTGAACCTTCACTGTGGTGGAGATATCTGTTTCTCATTTGCAAAATGTTTGGAGCAGAAGGATTTACTCATCATATAAAACATGAGATAGGTTGTGGTGATAACACTTTGTTCTGGTTATCCAAATGGTGTGGAGATCAAACGTTGGCGGTAAAATTCCCTTGCTTGTAGGAGGAGTCATGTAATAAAAGTGGCAGAGTTATGGAGTTTCGCAGCAGTAATCCAAGTGAAGGATTTTGGTCTATTAATTTTGATAACAACATAAATTCTAGCAGCAGGATGCACGACTGGTGTGAGTTACTTAGAATGCTGCCTGCTGATTCCTTGGCAATGACAGGAGATGACAATGTCATTGGGGAATTGGGAGAGGCAGATCAGTTCACAGTTGGTCCCTAGTCATAATAAGTCTACCCCTCGTCTTAGCCCTATGATCTAAGGAGAGGAAAAACTTAAAAACAAAACAAAGGTCCCTAGGAAGGGCCACATGAACCCATAACCATCCAAAAATCATATACTTGACATTAGCAACCAAAATTTAAGTCACAAACAAGTGATACATCGAATCAATTTGTTCCCCATAAAATGTAGATGAGGTATCCTCTTGAATAGTAATAACAGTACGCTTAAATAGACTTTATTTGGAAAGAAATCTATCTTGATGATGTTTCCAAGAGAAAAACGTCACCTTTAAGGGGGAAACTCTCCCCAAATAGCTAAGAAACTTGGGAGCACATTCACAACACTCTCATCAAAATTAATGGAGATGAAGAAAAGTCTCAAAAATCTTACCATAATGGGAGTACTACAAACCCAATGATCTTTCCAAAAGGATGTCAAACAAACGGACTCAACATTTTTAGTCAAGGCTTACTCAAACCAATTCAAAAGATCTTATTTCTTGAATCCAAGAAGGGATGTTCCTCTCCACCAGGTAGAAAAAGAACGATACCCCGAAACCTTAACTCCACACCAGATTCAATGACTGATTTTATTTTATAAAGACTTGAGAAAAACCTCATATATTTATTGAAATAGAAATAAAAATATATATATAATCAATATTATTCAGAAATATCAGGTAATCAAACAACAAGCTCTATCCTTTTTAGATGGCAAAAACAATCCCTTTAAAAATTACATTCATTTCCTTTATAGAAGACATGAATCTGATTGATTTACCGACTGTTGGAAACAAGTTCACGTGGCATAACTCTAACAGCAAAAGCAGAAGTAGGTTGGACAGATTCTTGATCGAAGATAAGATTATTGAGCTACAGTCTTTGAATAGTCAAGTTGTGGGCGACAGGGACGTGTCTGATCACAGGCCCGTCTGGTTGAAAGCAAATAACGTGAATTGGGGTCTTAAACCCTTTAGGACCTTAAATTGATGGTTTGATCACAGACAGTTTGTGTCGTTCGTGAAGGAGGCTTGGAATTCTTACTCTGTTTCGAATTCCTGCAGCAACATCTTACTCAATAAGCTAAAGGCTCTTAATGAGACGCCCCCAATCTATACCCCCAAAAAAACATGCATTTAAAGCAATAAAAGAAAGTTCGAAATTTGATCAGAGTATATTTAAAAACATGGCATAGACGGGGAAATCACATCAATTTGAAACCAAACAATTCATACAACACCTGCCCATAAAGATATGCAACAGTGGGGTAGCATTCAAACAAAGGAAACTCAGTTCCTTACACCCACTTTTCAGAAGTTAGAATTAAAGCGGAAAATCTAAAATCTGATTAACATACATCATGTAAAAAGTTTGTCATGCATCAAGTTATACATGTACAAGCCAAAATATAATATATACATAATATATAATAATAGCCAACGGCCTCCCTAACTACCCGGTGTCACATATCAGAGCCGACCGACAAAAAGGGTGAAGACACAAAGCTTCCCAAAAGACCTCCAGCAACTCTAATCTGCAATGCCTCATAAAGCATTATAAAACGAGCAGAAGGGTGAGAAAGACAACCATAATATAAATGAATATAATTATTTATATTGACATAAAAATACGCATATCAATATTCTCACCGCCATCATCTTATGCCTACACATAAAGCATATACAGATTATATTCACATAATCCCATAATCACACATCATGCATATGTTTATACACAAAACATATCATTCATAATCCCATGCATTTAACACTAATGCACATCAATACACAAATGCTATCACAGCTCAAACACACAATATCTCCATCCCCAATTGCATATTAATCATGCCAATACATTTATCACAAATGCATATCACAATATCTCACACATAATAACCAAATCATGATTTTCCACATATAATCAATGCAATCATAATTCATGCAGATGCAAAGAGACCGACACAATGACTCTCTATGCAAATGCAAATGCGGTACCGATTCCTGGATTTCATATCCCATCACTAGTTCACTCAGGAAATCTGCTGGAACCATCGCTCGTTACATCACTGTAACTCCCCGTCGGGCCTACGATGTTCACCCGTCGCTTTAGGTCTCCTCATGAGCACACGACGTTTATGGATTGCTTTAGGTCCCCGCCGGGGCACACAACCCGATCGCTTTAGGTCCCCACCGGGGCACACGATCATCTATAACCATCGCTTTAGGTCCCCTCCTGGGCACACGACGTTATAGCAGATTCTCTCTGGAATCGAACCGTCACTCAGGACGTCATAACAATGCATAGCATGATGCTTGGCATACAATGACTCATGACATCAAATGCATCTTCACAACTCAACAATATGATTATCACATCATCATATTCATGCATTGAAAACAATTCAAACAATGCATTTCATCACATACCACATACCACAACAATCATACAATCATCACAATTCATGCCACAAGAGATTCACACCACAAAGGATATTCACAACGCCTCATAACAATATCATTTAATCATGCATCGAAGTTTAACCCAAACAATACACATATTTGCCATAAGGCCATAAACCATCATCACAACATTCCATCATGTATATTTACATCATATACACCACATAAAAGCTCCACGTTACATATCCACAAACATATTGCATGATAACGCATTATTCGCACGCCAATACGACGGTAAAAATCTGACAAACTAACACTTTTTCAAAATCACGACTTAAATAAATCATCTACTGACCTCCAACCCATCTTTATTAGAAAGAATATTTCATAATCTTTCTAACGCTTCGAACGGGGACCAAAACGGACTTACGGATCAAAAGTTATGAATTTTTGAAGTTTTCTTAAATTTTTCATTGTCCAGACCTGCGCGCTGAGCGCGAAATCTGCTGTAAGTCCATCCTTAAAAACATCATTTTTAGACTTCCGGACATCCGTTTTCGATTCCGTAAAAAGCTGCGAACTCAGAATTCAACGTACTACAATATTTTCATCATTTAAAGGCCATCCAACACATTTTCCGTCGTTGAAATATTTTGAAACACAATTTTGTCATTGAATTCTAATTTCGAGCTCGATTGAAACCGCGGAAAAACACGCAAACAACTACTCCCGATTAAACCCAAACCTTACCCGACTACACTACACAACTTATTTCAAATTCTAACCGTGAAAACATCGCTTTCTACTCAATTCTACCATTTATACCCTAAACTCCAATTCTCGATAACTCGACACAAAACCCCTCAAATCTCACCAACGGGCCTTTCCGATTAAACCCACTCCTCGCTCGGCTATTCTACACGAACAATTCCGAATTCTAACCGCGAAACATCGGTTTCTAACACTTCCTACCAAAAATGGGTTTTGATATATTTTCATACAATCCAACAAAACAACAAACAAACACATACATAATCATACACATGTATAAGATAATTGAATTTCACACCCTTACCCGATTAATCGCGCTTTAAACGGATGAATTCCCGATTTTTTTCCTCTTTTTCCTCTTCTTTCTTCTCTTCCTCTTCTTTTCTCTTTTTCTCTTCTCTTTTCCCTCTTCTTTTCTCTTTCTCTTTTTCTCTCTTTTCTTTCTTTCTAATTTTATTTATAACAAAATATCTACCCCTCAAAAAGACCAAAATACCCCTCAGCTCAAATATCTCCCAAACGCTCTCAAAATGCGATAAAACATAAACAATGATGAAAAATAACATTTTGTCAAATAAAAGTCAATAATAAAATAATATAAAACCAAAACCAATTAAATCTACTATATTAAATAAATCTAACAAAAATGGGGCGTTACAATTCTCCCCCACTTAGACATTTTCGTCCTCGAAAATATAACCGAGACGAACAACTTCGGACACGACTCTCGCGTCCGACCAACAAAACAACAAGCCTACAAAAAGGCACACCACAAATAACGCAACTAACAAAACTCCCTTGCTAACCTTAATCACAACGAGGACACGACCACGACGACCACAACAACGACAAGATGCAAAGCCCATACAATGCACTTGACGACCAACTCACAACTCAAGGAATACACAAAACACAACTCATAGGTTCACTCTTGAACCAAAACACAACAAGATCGTTACCCTCTCCCTAGGTAACACTCCCCTAATTCCCCACACAGGAATTAGCTACCCGCACTCGAACCAACACAAGGGAAACGAGGCAACAACACAAACAAGAACATAAAGTTCCACGACACAACAAGGTCTCAACAACATCACAAAACCAAAAATACCAACCTCCTTGTCACATCAATGCTACGATTCGCCAATCGAACATATAACCAAAACCTCCGTCTACTTAGTAGCCCATGAACATTATTCAGACCTCTCACCTCACACTTCCATTCTGAAACATCCAATGTTCAACCTAAGAATTCTTACAAGTCGCACACACATATACGAAATGTGCCACATCACGCTTTCGCTGCGCACTTTGATGACTCGAAACCATCAAAACTGCCAATCTCACGTCCAAAGTCTAACTCATCACGAATTTTAACCATTCTCGTTATCTCTATTCCTTCCGACCCAACCAGTACTCAATATTCTTGTAAATACCAAACACTTCGAATCTAGAATCATAAAGATAATACTCCCAATATTCCAACACAATTACCACTGCAAATAACTCCAATTTCCACAATAATACTGATCCTTTTATAAATCCTCACTTGTCGTAAAGCATAAGCTACGACTTTACCCTCTTGCATTAACACACTGACTATACTCATCAAAGATGCATCCCAAACAATCGACTTCCCCTTTGCAAGTCAACTGAAGTAACGAAAACGCTAATCTTGGAAAAACCTTCCATTCCCTTCGGTAATAACCAACAAAAGTCCAAAAACTTTCTAGTCACCTTATCTAACTTCGGAGCATCTCATAGTAACACCGCATCTACTTCCGATGATAACAAATATAACCCGTCACACAAGTCGATCAAAGCCTCAACTCAACAAATCACTACTCTTATCAAACATTCCAACAATTGTAATTCTAATCAAACTCACCAAACCATCACAGTTACCTAATCTTAAAAGTGAACACTTATTATCAATCACAATCCTATACCACTGTCCATAATCCCTACACAATTTCTTCTCTTAACAATCCCAATTCCAATCTATCGCAATAATCCATCCCAAAAAGAACTCTCAATGACTTCCCAAGTTAACCATCATACAAAATCTTGATCCCGCATAACTGTCAGATATAAAAATCTTTTCCAACTTTGACAAAATAGTCCGCAATCATTTCCTTAAATCTCAAGTAATCCATTCCGCACCACTATCAAAGCCGGAAAGACACGTCCATTCCATCCAACATAATTCCCGTATGCTACCAACAAGAGATTAAGGGTGATCAGTTCCTCAATTTGTCAATAGACAGCCGACAATCATGATGGGGCATAAACCATCTTTACCAAACTATAATAGCATTCCTTACATCCTGCGCACAAAACTACCTAAGGCACAAATCCTTAGTTGACATAAACCTTACCTCCGCATTCCCTCCGGAACCCGAAACCACACTTATAACCTTGCAATTCATAACACACTGAGCCAGCGCTCTACACCTGAAACAACGCGGAGAAGTACCAGCTTCTCCCCCACTTATCTCATTCTAATCCTTTCATTTGTAAACAAACTAAATCCATTACAAATCCTTTACCAGAAATGGTCAAGAACAATTTAAACAAACCGAAAAAGCAATCACTGACCCCATTGCTGGAGTATCAATAACTATCACACTACCACGAAAAGACAACAACAAATTCAAACACTTCACGCACTCACACGAAACAAACGAATGAGTCGCTCCAGTACCGATAATAACAAAAATAAAAGCGTACTATAATAAAACAAGTACCTTTAATCAACCGATCCGCACTAGAAGTCTCAGTCCTTGCCATTGCAAAGACCTCTCCACCTGCCTAAGCTTGCTTTGGTTTCGTACAATTCGTACTAATATGACCCATCTCACCAAAGTTAAAGCACTTAACCACATTCTTCCTCTTGCACTTAGCTGCCACATGACCTAAGCCTCCACAATCAGAACACTTATCCAAAGTCTTCCTACATTCGGACTGACGGTGTCCTACTTCTCCACACCTAAAACATTTTGGAGGTTTAGACATACCTCCTCTACCTGACCGTTGGTCAAAAGTACCTCTTTGTTTACCCTTATCAGCCGGTGACACATACGGACCATCACGGAATTGTTGTTTCCCTTTCCTGTCACTTACACCTTTATAGTGAGCAGAACGGGCCCTACAATCTTCTTCATAAATCCTACAGCATTCCACCAAATCAGCAAACCTTCGAATCCTCTGGTAACCAATAGCCTGCTTAGTCTCAGGACGCAAGCCACTTTCATACTTCACACACTTAGAAAATTCAGCAGTCGCTTCCACATAATGAGGATAAAACTGCACAAGTTCCACAAACTTAGCAGTATATTCAACAACAGACAGATTACCTTGTCTTAGCTCCAAAAACTCAATCTCTTTCTTTCCTCGGACATCCTCGGGAAAATACATCCTTAGAAACTCTCGGGTAAACACCTCCCAAGTAATCTCTTCCTCCTCAGCAGCTTCCAACACCTGACGAGTACTGACCCACCAGTCGTCAGCCTCTTCATGTAACATGTGAGTACCTAGCCTCACCTTGTGATCCTCTTCACAATCCATTACTCGGAAAATCCTCTCAATCTCTTTCAACCAAATCCGTGCACCATCCGGATCATGTTTCCCTTTAAAGACCGGCGGTTTATTCTTTCTAAACTCATCATTTCCTACAACATTCGGTGCACCCTGCACAGCTCGTGCCATAGCCTCCATCGCCACAGCCAAAGCAGCATCATTACGACCAGCCATATTCTGTTCGTCCAAATATAGAAACTATGGTTAACCAACAACTCACCTGCACACAACTGCTGCACAACAGCAACTCACCTAAAACGACAAACACAACTGACACGGACTGGCTCTGATACCACTTAATGAGACGCCCCCAATCTATACCCCCAAATAAACATGCATTTAAAGCAATAAAAGAAAGTTCGAAATTTGATCAGAGTATATTTAAAAACATGGCATAGACGGGGAAATCACATTAATTTGAAACCAAACAATTCATACAACACCTGCCCATAAAGATATGAAACAGTGGGGTAGCATTCAAACAAAGGAAACTCAGTTCCTTACACCCACTTTTCAGAAGTTAGAATTAAAGCGGAAAATCTAAAATCTGATTAACATACATCATGTAAAAAGTTTGTTATGCATCAAGTTATACATGTACAAGCCAAAATATAATATATACATAATATATAATAATAGCCAACGGCCTCCCTAACTACCCGGTGTCACATATCAGAGCCGACCGACAAAAAGGGTGAAGACGCAAAGCTTCCCAAAAGACCTCCAGCAACTCTAATCTGCAATGCCTCATAGAGCATTATAAAATGAGCAGAAGGGTGAGAAAGACAACCATAATATAAATGAATATAATTATGTATATTGACATAAAAATACGGATATCAATATTCTCACCGCCATCATCTCATGCCTACACATAAAGCATATACAGATTATATTCACATAATCCCATAATCACACATCATGCATATGTTTATACACAAAACATATCATTCATAATCCCATGCATTTAACACTAATGCACATCAATACACAAATGCTATCACAGCTCAAACACACAATATCTCCATCCCCAATTGCATATTAATCATGCCAATACATTTATCACAAATGCATATCACAATATCTCACACATAATAACCAAATCATGATTTTCCACATATAATCAATGGAATCATAATTCATGCAGATGCAAAGAGACCGACACAACGACTCTCTATGCAAATGCAAATGCGGTACTGACTCCTAGATTTCATATCCCATCACTAGTTCACTCAGGAACTCTGCTGGAACCATCGCTCGTTACATCACTGTAACTCCCCGTCGGGCCTACGATGTTCACCCGTCGCTTTAGGTCTCCTCATGAGCACACGACGTTTATGGATTGCTTTAGGTCCCCGCCGGGGCACACAACCCGGCCGCTTTAGGTCCCCACCGGGGCACACGATCATCTATAACCATCGCTTTAGGTCCCCTCCTGGGCACACGACGTTATAGCAGATTCTCTCTGGAATCGAACCGTCACTCAGGACGTCATAACAATGCATAGCATGATGCTTGGCATACAATGACTCATGACATCAAATGCATCTTCACAACTCAACAATATGATTATCACATCATCATATTCATGCATTGAAAACAATTCAAACAATGCATTTCATCACATACCACATACCACAACAATCATACAATCATCACAATTCATGCCACAAGAGATTCACACCACAAAGGATATTCACAACGCCTCATAACAATATCATTTAATCATGCATCGAAGTTTAACCCAAACAATACACATATTTGCCATAAGGCCATAAACCATCATCACAACATTCCATCATGTATATTTACATCATATACACCACATAAAAGCTCCACGTTACATATCCACAAACATATTGCATGATAACGCATTATTCGCACGCCAATACGACGGTAAAAATCTGACAAACTAACACTTTTTCAAAATCACGACTTAAATAAATCATCTACTGACCTCCAACCCATCTTTATTAGAAAGAATATTTCATAAGCTTTCTAACGCTTCGAACGGGGACCAAAACGGACTTACGGATCAAAAGTTATGAATTTTTGAAGTTTTCTTAAATTTTTCATTGTCCAGACCTGCGCGTTGAGCGCCTAGACCTGCGCGCTGAGCGCGAAATCTGCTGTAAGTCCATCCTTAAAAACATCATTTTTAGACTTCCGGACATCCGTTTTCGATTCCGTAAAAAGCTGCGAACTCAGAATTCAACGTACTACAATATTTTCATCATTTAAAGGCCATCCAACACATTTTCCGTCGTTGAAATATTTTGAAACACAATTTTGTCATTGAATTCTAATTTCGAGCTCGATCGAAACCGCGGAAAAACACGCAAACAACTACTCCCGATTAAACCCAAACCTTACCCGACTACACTACACAACTTATTCCAAATTCTAACCGTGAAAACATCGCTTTCTACTCAATTCTACCATTTATACCCTAAACTCTAATTCTCGATAACTCGACACAAAACCCCTCAAATCTCACCAACGGGCCTTTCCGATTAAACCCACTCCTCGCTCGGCTATTCTACACGAACAATTCCGAATTCTAACCGCGAAAACATCGGTTTCTAACACTTCCTACCAAAAATGGGTTTTGATATATTTTCATACAATCCAACAAAACAACAAACAAACACATACATAATCATACACATGTATAAGATAATTGAATTTCACACCCTTACCCGATTAATCGCGCTTTAAACGGATGAATTCCCGATTTTTTTCCTCTTTTTCCTCTTCTTTCTTCTCTTCCTCTTCTTTTCTCTTTTTCTCTTCTCTTTTCCCTCTTCTTTTCTCTTTCTCTTTTTCTCTCTTTTCTTTCTTTCTAATTTTATTTATAACAAAATATCTACCCCTCAAAAAGACCAAAATACCCCTCAGCTCAAATATCTCCCAAACGCTCTCAAAATGCGATAAAACATAAACAATGATGAAAAATAACATTTTGTCAAATAAAAGTCAATAATAAAATAATATAAAACCAAAACCAATTAAATCTACTATATTAAATAAATCTAACAAAAATGGGGCGTTACACTTAAGGCAGATCTGAAATATTGGAATATTCACACTTTTGGTTGGATAGACCTGAAGATAGAAGATAATGTTCAAATCCTCAACCAAGTCGAGTTATCTTCGAGTCAGGATAGTGGCAGTCAACAGGAATCTGTTACCAAGGAAAGGTGTCGTGCTCAAGAAGAGATTTGGAAGAACCTCAGATTGAAAGAAAACCTGCTCAAATAGAAATCTCGTGCGAGATGGCTTGAAGACGGTGACCTTAATACTAGATTCTTCCATGAATCCTTGAAGGCGAGAAATCGTTCAAATACATTGACTGCAATTAGGGTGAGAGGCAAACTAGTGGAAGACCCTGATGAGATTAAACATGAAGCTAGGAAGTTCTTTGAAGGAAAATTCCAACAAGCCGGCACTCCTAGATTCAGATGTTCCCTAGATGGTCTTGCTAGGCTGGACGAGGCTGATAGGTTAATGTTGGACGAGGAATTCGTGTACGAGGATGTTAGAGCGGCTGTTTTCAGCTGTGACAGCAACAAATGCCCAGGTGTCGACGGATTCAATTTAAAATTTCTTAAGAACTGATGGGACATAGTGGGAAAAGAGTTTTTGAATTGTGTCCTTGACTTCTTCAACACTGGTTGTTTGCCAAAGATGTTTGCGTCTTCTTTTATCTCTCTCGTCCCGAAGGTGGAAAATCCTCAGACCTTTGAAGAGTTCAGGCCTATTAACCTTGTTAGCACTGTCCTTAAAACTCTGTCTAAAATGCTTGTTAGCAGATTGAGTAAGGTTATCCATAAACTGATCTCTCCTTCCCAGTCTGCTTTCATCTCGGGTCGGCAGATTTTTGATGGAGTGCTAACGGCAAGTGAAATAATAGATTTCGCAAAAAGGAATGGAAAGACTTGCTTGCTTCTTAAGGTAGATTTTGCAAAGACTTATGATTGCGTCGATTGGTCTTACCTTGAAGATTTGCTTATTAAGATGGGCTTCGGGAATAACTGGTTGAAGTGGATTAGAGGATCAGTTTTCAATAGCTATTTATCGGTCCTTATTAACGGTAGTGCGTCGAAGGATTTTAAGGCGACGAGGGGTTTGAAACTAGGAATCCCGTTATCCTCGTTTCTCTTTGCTATAGTCACGGAAGGCTTGGCCAGTCTGGTGAGAAGTGTTGCAAACAATAACATGCTGACAGAATTCAAGGGTCTAGAGAGTGCGACAGTTAGCTTGCTTCAATTTGCAGATGACACCCTCCTCTTTGAGGATGGTTCGGCCTTTAATATTTGGGCATTCAAAACTATTCTCAGGGCTTTTGAATTGACTTCTGGCCTTAAGATTAATTACTCTAAAAGTTGCCTGTACGGGATAGGATTGGAGACAGATTTAATTGATGCTGCAGTTCAGTTCCTGCACTGTAAGTCAGATAACCTTCCTTTCAAGTTTCTTGGTTTAACGATTGGAGGAAATCATTGTCGTTACGCGTTTTGGAAACCGGTAATCCATTGTTTGAAAACTAGACTATCTAGTTGGTTTGGCTGGAACCTTTCAATTGGAGGAAGAGTTTCTCTAATAAACTTCGTTCTGATTAACCTTCCAATTCATCACTTGGCTTTCTACAAGGCTCCTAAGAAAGTTGTGAAGGATATTATAGCAATCCAATGCCGCTTCCTTTGGGTTGGATCCTCGAACGAGAACTTCGTTTCTTGGGTAAGTTGGAAGTCAATTTGTAAACCGAAGAATTGTGGGGGGCTTGACATTAAACACGTCGGTTGCTTCAACAGGGCCTTCCTCGCTAAATGGCTCTGGAAATTCTGCTGTGACGGTAGTGAAATTTGGAGACCCTTACTCGTAAAAAGATACGAAAACTTGAGTCTGAAAGTCCAAACTTTCATGGAAGTGGGAAGCTCCAAATATGACTCTTTGTGGATGAAAAACTTAATGTCTATTTCGGTTTCAGAGGCATTTGACATGTTCAGTAATCTCCTGGTTGGCAAAGTTAGAGACGACGTCGATACGGCATTTTGGTAAGCGGTTTGGCTGGGAAATACTGCTTTGAAAGGCAGATTCCCGACTCTGTTCCATGCATGCAGCAACAAGGTTAGCTCTGTTCGTGAGATGGGGTATTGGGAAGATGGTCATTGGAGCTGGAAATTAAAGGAAACCATGGAAGGCGATGATCAGCAGTTTCAGCCGGAGCTGGATGATTGCAGGAAAATGTTGGAAGAGGCACAAATTCAGCAGGAGGTTAACGACGCCTGGGAGTGGTCTTTTGACCGTTCGAATGGTTTTTCTGTAAGATCATTCTACTCTTACCTAAACTCACTCGACTCCCTGAACTTGCTTGACGACCAATCTGTAGATTCGCTAAATCTTTTGTGGAGTACTGTTATCCCATTAAAGGTTCAAGTCTTCGCTTGGAGGTTGGTGATAGATAGGTTACCAACGCGGTCGAACTTAGCGGTAAAACACATTATAGAAAATGACCATGATAAGGTTTGTGTTCTGTGTTTCCACGAGATTGAAGACTCCTCTCACTTATTCTTTTCTTGCCAAAAATCCCTGAAGGTGTGGAGTAAGATTTGTGACTGGGTGAACATAGGAAGAATTTCGGAAACTGACTGCAGGCTTCACGTGGGGGAATGGTTTTAGCGCCTTAAAGGACGTGGAAAAGAGAAAAAGACAAATTCAATCTGGTTTATCACCTGCTGGAGTATTTGGAGGAGTATAAATAATATTTTGTTCCGAGACGAAATTTGTAACGTAGAAGAGATAGTAAATGCTATTATTGTTTATTCGTGGAATTGGTTGATTTTAGGTAGAAATGATAGTAAGAAGTGTAGTTTGTACAAGTGGCACAAATTCTCCTACGATTTTTTGTAATCTTCTCGTACGTTTGTTGGTTGTAGTTCGTTGGTTTTGAGATGTCCTTAATCTCATATTAATGAAATTACTTATTAAAAAAAAATTACATTCATTATCCTATATGACACAACAAGAATTTATTATATACTACAAGTATAAAGTTCAATAAGATATTTTATTTTGCAAAGACTTAAGAAAACCCTCCTTTATTAATTGAAATAGATATTAGAAACATGTTTAACCTTACTACAAACCTCACAAGATATTTATATATGATAAATCTTAACATCAAATTCCTCAATAGCATTTCCAGAAGCTTGATCGAACAAAATAGTCTTCGCCAAAGCATACCCTCTTGCAAACCTAAACACACCAGTACCACCAACAATAGGCATTTCTCTAACTTCATCCATAATAGCATTCCTTCCAAACATAGTAAGTGTGCTCCCTTTGTAGCTACCTTCTGTAAAAACAAAATTAACATCCATTTTCAAAGCAAAATCACCTTGTTTAGAAGCCAAAGCATAGGTTCCTTGAGCTCTTCCAATAAGTTTTGAACTTATATCTTCTTCTTCAGTCAAAGGGTTATCTATAATAAAAGTGGATCCAAAATCACCATGAGATGATTCATTAGGTGGACTGATAATTTTGAGTGTATTTGGTTTTGCACCATCTAGAGTGTCATGGAAATAAAAGTGTAGGTGGGTAAAATTATGTGGTTTCTCTATGGGTAATATTGTATTGGATTCTTCTAAGGACATTTCTAAGCTAGATAAAGAATCCATGGTTTTTTTTTCCTTCAATTGTAGAGCTACTAAGGTGAGAATGTGTGTGGATGGCTTAAAATGAAGATTACTAATTTATAGAAATTTTGGGTGTTGAATAAAACTTATTATTTGATGTGGATTGCTTTGTATTACTTGCCAACATGACAATATTATATTGAATTTTATTACTACCTAATATTCTTTATATAATTGTTGCTTTACTGGAAAAACTAAATAAATTTAGATCCGTTTGTTATAAATTTTAAAAGTATTATTTTGTTAATATTTTTTAAAAGAAATTAATATGAGAACATAATTAGAGTAGTAATAATTATACTTAAAAAATTAAATTAAAAGATTTATTTTTTTATACTCAATAACAAAAGTATTATTGAAGATTAAAACATAATAAAAATTCATCAATTAAAAAAAAAATTTAAAAATTATTATTATTATTTTTTATTTTTATGTTTAAAAAAAGTCATATAGAAAGGATAAACTAATTAAAATTACATGTTATGAAATAAATTTTAAATTTATTTTTATTTAAAATAAAAAGAGTTATCATAATTTTCTTTTAACAAAAATACATGGGATATATTATAATATTATTTTTAAGTAAAGCTTAAAGAAATTGAGGGTGTGCGAACTGTTATGTGTTAGCTAAGTTAAATATATGAAATTATAAGTCTATGGTTAAAATCATGACAATAATATTTATTGATATTAATTTATTAATATAAATAAATTTTGACATTTATAAACAAACAATTAAAAAAAACTTAAACTAACGTATTTCTATACTTAGCGCAGAAAGAGTAATATTTAAAATGTGAAAATAAATAGTTTTTTTATATCAATATGAATATAAATAATAAACAGTTAAAAAAAATTTTAAGTAAATAAATAATATTTTCATAAATATATAACAAGACTAAGTGATGGTTTTATAAAAATAATATTAAAAGGAGAATTAAAAATGAATGAAGTGAATATTATTCAAAAGGCTAATGTCAAGAAAAGTGGAGTCTCTTCCAAATTACAATTGTTATTTTCTTTTGACGTGTTAGGTGGGTTAAAATATTTCTAAAAGAAACATCATGAAAGAAGGTTTTTCTCACGACTCATTATAAAGTTTAGAAAATAAAAACACGCAAGAAACTTGCACAGAGGGGAGTGCACGCCCAGGGAAAAGAAAGCTTCGATCAGTCGTTCAAATTTGAAAATCAAACATAAAGATGAAATTGTTCTTTTGTGTTGAAAAACAAAAGTTAAAATCTGACTTGTCTCTTGTGTGTATAAAAGAACGAAAACTTTTTAGCTCATTGAATAAATTACAAATAAAATTGAAATGATCAAAGCTTAAACCTAGTTATTGGACTGGGCCTGATTTGGGCATGAATAAGGAATGTCAATGACAAATTAGGCTTTGGTTCTAACTGAAGTGGGCTAGTCGCACAAACCTCGTTGAGTGTCCAAAGTGGTGTGGTCGTTTGTATGAGAGTCGTTAGTCGCTCAACAAGATTTGATTTATTTACCAACGATCTGCCTCATTTTTTATGTGGATATAAAGGTAGAAGGACATGAAAAAGGGAGTGTATCGTTGTTCTCTTACTATTTTGCTAAGGGAGTAGATATTTGTTTTGTTACTATTTTACTATTAGCAAGTAATATCGGGGTCTAATATGGAGTCCAAGTAAAACGTACCTAGGTCACACTCATCTTCATCCTTAAAATTGCTTTGATCACCAGCTCAAGGTGATACAAACACGAGGTATCACCTCAGCCGGTAGCAATTCACACATTGTCCACCACGCCATAGTAGAAATACAAGCTGTTATGGAAGAGTTGTGGCGCCACAACCAAACTCTGGAGGAAAGCATCGTTTACCTCAAAAATCTCTAGCAGGAGGTCGATTTTCCTAAGGAAATTTAAATCTTGGACCCCTAGCCTATTTTCGGAGAAATTTGGGTGACCCTGGTGCCCAAAAATTTCAAACCTCCGTCATTGAGAGTTTGACGCAATGAGCGACCCTCAAGGGCATGTCGCCTCTATAAACACTTATATGACTATCATTAGCGTCAATGACTCCTAAAAATGAAATTTACTACCTAGTACTTTTGAGGACACCGCACTAAGGTGGTACACAAACCTACACCGCCTCTCGCTCACTAGTTATTAGGACATGGTGAAAAAAATTAATCTACCAGATCTCTACAGGCAAGCACCAAAAATTATCAACCACAAACCTCTTCAAGGTTCTTCAGGGGTCCTTTAAGTTGTTAAGGGAGTATCTCTCCCACCTCAATAAAGCGACCATCAAAATCATACATTCAAATTAAGAAATGTTCGTGGGGGCATTTTCAAATGGTTTGAGGGTTGGAAACTACAACGATTCACTCTCACAAAGGCCACCAACTTCCATGGCTGAAATCATGGCATGGGCAAAATGATATATCAAGGAGATGAGTGTAACGTACCAAAAAAGAAGAGGGACACTAAGGGGCATACATCCGGTATTTCTGGAGCATTATAACAACAACGCATGTGTCACTGCACCTTGACTGTAAGAGATCAGGATGCCTTCAAATGCAATGGAGACCCCGTGAGAGTTTAACACTGCTTAATGTAACACCCTAATTCCCATCGCGAATAAATAATACATAAATGAATCAGAGTAGATAAAAATTTATTTTTCCGACAGAAACAAGGATGTCACAACAATAAAAAGAAAATATAACCCCTGCTCATAAATTTGATACATAACACACAATGGGATAACCCAAAAAGGGAATCTTTTTCCAACAAAAGGAAAAGCTCAATCATGGAATAAAACGGAAAATCCATAACTGACTTATTTTATAAAATAAATTGTTTTACAACATCCAAATAGTCATACAATGGTAATACAAAACATATCCTACAATTGTATACACATATATCACAAAAGCGTTCCCTGACTCCCGTGCTACGTATCAGAGCAGACAGACCAACACAAGGATAGAGAACTAATCTTCACCAAAGCCTCCAAGACACTAATCTGCAATTGCCTCATAGAGCAATAAACCACAGCAGAAGGGTGAGAAATAACAACTAAACCAAGATTGCATAATAATATGCAAACACATATAAATTCACATGCATAGTTATTCTCACCGCAATCATCACATACTAATACACATAGCATGCCACATATACATAACATATATCAATTATCCCACGTAATCACATATTAGCACATAAGGCATACCAAAGTCACAACATATGGAAACACACCATCACATCACATAACATATGTCTACATATAAGACATATTATCCACAACCAATGCATTTATCACATATGCACATCAATTCACCAATTCAAACATAAATGTCAACACATAATCAATCAATTCATGATTTTCCACCCATAATCAATCCATTCATGCTTTTCCACACATAATCAATCCATTCATGATTTTCCACACATAATCAATCCATTCATGATTTATGCAGATGCAAAGAGACCGACACAACGACTCTGTGCAAATGCGGTACCATCCATCCATCAATCTCATCACTAGTTCACTCAGGAACTATTGGAACCATCGCTTGTTACTTAGTGTAACTCCCCGTCGGGCAAACGATGTTCCCCGTAGCTTTCGGTCCTCTTGGGATAAGGCGCACGACGTTTATGGATCGCTTTCAGTCCTCTTTGTATAAGGCTCACGATCCGATCGCTTTCGGTCCTCTTTGAATAAGGCTCACGATCGTCTATAATCATCGCTTTCAGTCCTCTTTGCATAAGGCGCACAATGTTATAGCGGATTCCCTCTGGAACTGTTTCGTCGCTCACACCCCACAAGGGCACACGACATCACAAGATGCATATCATGATGCTTGACATACAAGAACTCATGACAATCAAATGCATCACCCCAATTCAACAATATGAATTATCTCATCATCATTATTCATGCATTGAAAACACTTCAAACAATGCTTTTCATCACAAACCACAAACCACAACAATCATTCAATCACAATTACATCCACAAGGGATTCGCACCACAAAGGCTACCAACAACACATCATAACAACATACATTGATATTCAATCAAACAATGGTAATTTACCACACAACAACATCAATAAACATGTATCGAAGTTTAACCCAAAACAATGCATTTACTTGCCCTAAGGCCACAAACCATCATCGCATCAATTCATCACATGCATTCATATCATATAACAGCACACAAGCTACACGTTATATATCAAAGGCACATTGCATGATAACATATCAATTACACACAGTACAACGGAAAAAGTCGACAAAACGACACATTTCCAAATTCCCGACATAATTAAATCAGCCAACAATCCCAAAATCATTTTTATAAGAAAGAACAGCTCAACAGCTTTCCAACAATACCAAGAATGTTCAAAACGGATAATCGGAACACAAGTTACGAAATAAAAAAGAAATGGAATCGCGAAATGACAACATTCTGGACTCTCACTGGCCATACGCGTATTGCCCTGAGCCATACGCGTATTTCCTTGCTCACTCGCCCATCCATACGCGTATTGCCCAACGTGATACGTGTATGGACAGAGACTGATTTTTCCCAAAAGTTACACTAACAATCCAATACGCGTATTGCCTCACTTCATACGCGTATTGCCCAACTCCTTACGCGTACCATTACGCAAATGAGAAGATGGCCGTAAAAACAAGCTTCCATACGCGTAATTCCCATTGCCATACGCGTATTGCCCAACTCTATACGCGTACTGCCTTTCTCAGTACGCGTATGGGCAGCGAAACCCATAATTTTTCCTGCATAATTTCTGTTACGAATTTTCACCCAAAAATCCCATTTTTCATCCCCAAACCAATTTTCAACAGCAAAACAAGTACCAGCAATTGTTCCTAAACACAGTGTGTTCATACAACGCGATTTATATCGAATTCTATCAATTATTCATCAATTTATCAATAAGGCAAAATTGTGAAAACAACCAAAACATATACACAAACAACACATATACATACACAAGCAAGATATAATTGAAACTTCTCACCCTTACCCGATTAATCGCACTTGAAACGGATGAATTCTCAATTTTCCTCTTCTCCTCTTTTTCCCTTCTCTTCCTTTCTCTCTTCTATTTTTCCTTCTTTCTATTTTTCTCTCTTTTTCTCTCCCCTTTCTATTTTATGAAAAATAACCCAGCAAAAACACCAAAATACCCTCAACTCAAATATCTCGCAAACACTCTCAAAATGCGATAAAACATAATAACGATGAAAAATAATATATTGTCAAATAAAAGTCAAGAATAAAATAATATAATAATAAAAATAATTAAATTGACTCAATTAAATAAATCTAACCAAAACTGGGGCGTTACAACTCTCCCCCACTTAGACATTTTCGTCCTCGAAAATATAACCGATACGAACACCTCCGGATACGACCCTCGCACTAACAAACTAACATGCCAACCAATGTCACCCCACGAATAACACAAACTGACAAACCACCTTGCTAGCAGCAACTACAAAAACGACACGACCACGACAACAACTACAACGACAAGATGCAAAGCCCATACAATGCACTTGACGACCAACTCACAACTCAAAGAATACCCAAGTTACGAACACACAGGTTCACTCTTGAACCGAAACACAACAAGATCGTTACCCTCACCAAAGGTAACACTCCCCTAATTCTCCACAAGGAATTAGCCACTCGCACTCGAACCGTCACCATGGAAACGAGGCAACAACAGAAATAAGAACCTAAGTCCCACGACTTAACAATGTTCCAACAACCTCTTCATGACCACAGTACCAACGTCCTTGTCACACAACATTAGTACAACAATGCTACTATTTACCAATCGAACTTGTAACCAAAACATCCATCTACATAGTAGCCCATGAATAACATTTAAACCTTTCACTTAACACTTCCATCCTGAAACGTCCACTAGTCCCACCATTCCTACATGTTCCCAATGTTCAACCTCTGAACTCTTACAAGTCCCACACATAATTACAAAATGTGCTACATCACGCTTCCGCTGCGCACTCTGTTTACTCATAACCATCAAAGCTACCAATCTCACGTCCAAAGTATAACTCTTTCTCATATTCGCCAAAAATCACCGTTCACTTTTAATATACTCAACCTCACACTCTACTTTGTTATCTCACACACCATACACAAGTCTCTGAACTGCTCAAATAATTCTAATTCTATGACCATCAAAACAGCCATGCTTAAAAACTTTCGACTTAACTCATCAGGCACAACCTTAGCTTTACCAGCAGGATAATTCCAACTAAAGTCATAACTCATCACAAACAAGTACTCTATTCATTCAGACCAAACAAGTACTCTAAACTCTTGCGATTACCAAACACTTCGAACCTAGAACCATAAAGATAATACCTCTAATTATTCCAACACAATACAACCGCAACCAATTCCAACTCCAGAATAGTATAGATCTTTTTATGAATCCTCAATTGTCGTAAAGCATAAGCTACGACTTTACCCTCTTGCATTAACACACTGACTAAACTCATCAAAGACACAACATAATACCTCACAACCGGTTTATTAGGATCACGCAGAATCAACACTGAAGCCGTAGACAACTTCTACTTCAGCTCACCAAAACTCACTCACAACGAACATCCAAAACAAACGACTCACCCATTGCAAGTCAATTGAGATACCAGAAGTACGAACTTAGCGAAGTCTTCCCTATTCTGCAGTAACAACCAACTAAGCCCAAAAATTTCTAATCTCTTTAACCAACTTCGGAACCTCTCATTGTAGAACTACATCTACTTCCGATGGATCCATAACAAGACTATCCTCCGAAATAACATATCCAAGAAACCTACCCTTTTTCAACCAAAATTCTCACTTGAATAACTTAGCATAAAACTTCGTCTCTTTTCAACATTTGTAATTCCATTCTCAAACACTCTACCTGTTCTTCCTCTGAGTTTATAACAGGTCCGCATATCCCCAATCAAAGCCATTACGAACTTATCCAAATAAATATGGAAGACACGATTCATCTACTCCAGAAACATTACAGACGCATTCCAAACACCAAATAACATCACTGTACGCTGTAATGCCCAACCAAATTCCAAAAGATATAAATCCTTAAAGCTTTTGCAAAATTTTCCACTGGGTAACTGGTTACTCACATACAAACTTAACCGAGTAAATAACAGCCTATCCCGATGATAACAAACATAACCAGTCACATTAAATCAATCAAAGCCTCAACTCACACAATTCACCACTCTTCGCAAACATTCCAACCAATTGTAATTTCACTCAAACTCAACCAAACCATTCCAGTCATCTATTCATGAAAGTGGACACTTGTTCTCAATCGTTACCTAATTCAACTGCCAGTAATCCATACCCAATTTCTGCGCTTAACAGTCCAAATTCCATACATCCCAACATGTAGCAACAACCAACCCAAAGGAACTCTCAATTATTACATCCACACCTAAGGGTTTTCTCAAGATTTCCATTAATGCTCTAAAATTCCAAAGACTCCAAACCTCACCAGAACTCTAAGTTTTACTTTCCATAGTCTCAATACCATTATACACATCATGCTTGTTATTCCGTTCAATTATCCTTCCTTTTTGCTACTAACACCGCTGGAGCTCTCTAAGACGACACACTTGGTCTCACAAATCCCTTTTCCAGTAAATCTTCCAACTGCCCTTTCAATCTGAGTTTCAATTACTAAAAGTTCTTCTACTTACTTAGCATATCTAAACCTCAAATCTTCACGTTTGCCAAATTTGAGTTCACACTCCACTTTCTAAGAACAACCATTAACGATACCCAATCGTTCTCTCTCAATGACTTACCAACTGGACCAACATACCAAAACCTTTAATCCTCCTCATCTTCCGATATAATAATCTTCATCAACTCAACAAAACAATCCGGAATCATTTTCTTAATTCCAAACAATTCATTGCACATACTATCAAAGCCGGAAAGACACGTCCATCCCATCCAACATAATTCCCGTCTGCTATCAACAAGAGATTAAGAGTGATCAGTTCCTCAATTTTTCAATAGACAGTCGTCAATCATGATAGGGCATAAACCATCTTTACCAAATTATAATAGCATTTCTAGCATCTTGTGCACAAAACTACCTAAGGCACAAATCCTTAGTTGACATAAACCTTACCTCCGCATCCCCTCCAGAATCTGGAACAAACATTGTCCAAATAACACTTACAATCTTGCAATTTACAACACACTGAGCCAACGCTCCACACTTGAAGTAACAGGAGAAGCACCGGCTCCTCCCCCACTTATCTCATTCTAAATCCTATAGACAAAGGATTAGAAAACCAGAAAGTACTGACAATGTTTCACACACATATCACATACTAAGGAACAAATAACATCGACAGTATTCAACTGTCACACCAACTGACTCAACAACTTGGCCGGACGGACCGACCTGCTCTGATACCACTATTGTAACACTCCAATTCCCATCGCGAATAAATAATACATAAATGAATCAGAGTAGATAAAAATTTATTTTTCTGACAGAAACAAGGATGTCACAACAATAAAAAGAAAATACAACCCCTGCTCATAAAGTTGATACATAACACACAATGGGATAACCCAAAAAGGGAATCTTTTTCCAACAAAAGGAAAAGCTCAATTATGGAATAAAACGAAAAATCGATAATTGACCTATTTTATAAAATAAATTGTTTTACAACATCCAAATAGTCATACAACGGTAATACAAAACATATCCTACAATTGTATACACATATATCACAAAAGCGTTCCCTGACTCCCGTGCTACGTATCAGAGCAGACAGACCAACACAAGGATGGAGAACTAATCTTCACCAGAGCCTCCAAGACACTAATCTGCAATTGCCTCATAGAGCAATAAACCATAGTAAGAGGGTGAGAAATAACAACTAAACCAAGATTGCATAATAATATGCAAATACATATAAATTCACATGCATAGTTATTCTCACCGCAAGCATCACATACTAATACATATAGCATGCCACATATACATAACATATATCAATTATCCCACGTAATCACATGTTTGCACATAAGGCATACCAAAGTCACAACATATGGAAACACACCATCACATCACATAACATATGTCTACATATAAGACATATTATCCACAACCAATGCATTTATCACATATGCACATCAATTCACCAATTCAAACATAAATGTCAACACATAATCAATCAATTCATGATTTTCCATCCATAATCAATCCATTCATGATTTTCCACACATAATTAATCCATTCATGATTTTCCACACATAATCAATCCATTCATGATTTATGCAGATGTAAAAAGACCGAC
Source organism: Lathyrus tuberosus (assembly GCA_022829125.1). Taxonomy (NCBI): domain Eukaryota; kingdom Viridiplantae; phylum Streptophyta; class Magnoliopsida; order Fabales; family Fabaceae; genus Lathyrus; species Lathyrus tuberosus. The sequence continues at coordinate 330,439 of JALAZF010000265.1, forward strand.
ACAACAACTCTATGCAAATGCGGTACCATCCATCCATCAATCTCATGACTAGTTCACTCAGGAACTATTGGACCCATCGCTTGTTACTTAGTGTAACTCCCCGCCGGGTAAACGATGTTCCCCGTCGCTTTCGGTCCTCTTGGTATAAGGCGCATGATGTTTATGGATCGTTTTCAGTCCTCTTTGTATAAGGCGCACGATGTTATAGCAGATTCCCTCTGGAACCGTTTCGTCGCTCACACCACACAAGGGCACACGACATCACAAGATGCATATCATGATGCTTGACATACAAGAACTCATGACAATTAAATGTATCACCACAATTCAACAATATGAATTATCTCATCATCATTATTCATGCATTGAAAACACTTCAAACAATGCATTTCATCACAAACCACAAACCACAACAATCATGCAAACACAATTACTTCCACAAGGGATTCGCACCACAAAGGCTACCCACAACACATCATAACAACATACATTGATATTCAATCAAACAATGGTAATTTACCACACAACAACATCATTAATCATATATCGAAGTTTAACCCAAAATAATACATTTACTTGCCATAAGGCCACAAACCATCATCGCATCAATTCATCACATGCATTCACATCATATAACAACACACAAGCTACACGTTATATATCAAAGGCACATTGCATGATAACAGATCAATTACACACAGTACAACGGCAAAAGTCGACAAAATGACACATTTCCAAATTCCCGACATAATTAAATCGTCCAACAATCCCAAAATCATTTTTATAAGAAAGAACAGCTCAACAGCTTTCCAACGATACCAAGAATGTTCAAAACGGATAATCGGAACACAAGTTACGGAATCAGAAAGAAATGGAATCGCGAAATGATAACATTTTGCACTCTCACTGGCCATACGCGTATTGCCCTGAGCCATACGCGTATTGCCTTGCTCACTCACCCATCCATACACGTATTGCCCAAAGTGATACGCGTATGGGCAGAGACTGATTTTTCCCAAAAGTTACACTAACAATCCAATACGCATATTGCCTCACTTCATACGCGTATTGCCCAACTCCTTACGCGTACCATTACGCAAATGAGCAGATGGCCATAAAAACAAGCTTCCATACGCGTAATTCCCATTGCCATACGCGTATTGCCTAACTCAATACGCGTACTGCCTTTCTCAATACGCGTATGGGCAGCGAAACCCATAATTTTTCCTGCATAATTTCTGTTACGAATTTTCACCCAAAAATCCCATTTTTCATCCCCAAACCAATTTTCAACAGCAAAACAAGTACCAGCAATTGTTCCTAAACACAGTGTGATCATACAACGCGATTTATATCGAATTTTATCAATTATTCATCAGTTTATCAATAAGGAAAAATTGTGAAAACAACCAAAACATATACACAAACAACACATATACATACACAAGCAAGATATAATTGAAACTTCTCACCCTTACCCGATTAATCGTGCTTGAAACGGATGAATTCTTGATTTTTCCTCTTCTCCTCTTTTTCCCTTCTCTTCCTTTCTCTCTTCTCTTTTTCCTTCTTTCTATTTTTCTCTCTTTTTCTCTCCCCTTTCTATTTTATGAAAAATAACCCAGCAAAAAGACCAAAATACCCCTAAACTCAAATATCTCGCAAACACTCTCAAAATGCGATAAAACATAATAACGATGAAAAATAATATATTGTCAAATAAAAGTCAAGAATAAAATAATATAATAATAAAAATAATTAAATCGACTCAATTAAATAAATCTAACCAAAACTGGGGCGTTACACTTAACACCCATGAGGAACAAATATGGCAGAAAGTCATTCACACTTGTGACATCCCACCACCGATAGCCAAAAACTCTGTCATCATGGGGCCTGATCCTAGCAGATGGTGCGAGTATCATAAGGTGAAGGGTTACCACACTGAAGATTTCTACCAACAGAAGAATAAGATCGAGTGGCTCATTCAAGTGGGCCATTTGAAAAAGTTCCTATCGAGTGGCTCATTCAGCCCCACGACAATGATCCCATTGTCATAAAGGTACAATGTAATGATTGGGAGATCGAGAGAGTAGTGATCAATTAGGGGAGTTATGCATATATTATCTACTAGGACACATATAAGAGGATTGAGCTAAGTCTAGATGATCTTCGAGCGTTCCACTATTCACTATTGGGCTTCTCGGGCGAGCATGTGCAAGTAAATGGTTACATCACCTGCAAGACAGTATTTTGGCTAAATGAAAATGGAAAGATGATCAAATTCATGTACCTTGTTGTAGATGGTCATTCCCCATATAATATGATCATAGGTAGGCTCGAATTTAACCTTTTAGGCACCTCCCAGTCTACCCTATTTCTATTCATGAAGTATCTGTATTAGAGAGGCGCATCTGGATGATCCAAGGAGACCACGAAATTTCTTGAAGATTTTATCATGACAGTCTAAGGGTAAAGAATGTGATGATGGTTGTAGCCGACGCTCCATCATCAGACGTATGTTGGAATACAAATAGAGTTAGGGTTTTGTTATCGTTCCACAGAGATTGTTAGAGATATCACTGCCTTTCTACAGTTGAAGAGGTTATAAACTTTATTCCGAACAAAGGGTTTTGGTTGTTTTCAGTCGGAACATTTGCATTCAAAATTATGTAATGAAGGTAAAAGGATTTTTTTTAACGATTTATAAAAACATGTCAAGATTAGGTCTCGGTGATCCGTTTCACACGTATTTTCTCGATTACGAACGTGAACTTGTTAACAACAATTATAACTACATATCCTCTCAACAAGTTTCTCTCGAACACTTGTTGTGGGATTACCGTTTTGATCCTTTGTTGATCTCTCACACAAACTATCAAAATGATACATTCAAAAACAATATTTATGAACATCAACATTCAAAACTATCTCTAGCCTCATGAATATGGATGGAATGAAACTTCAATCAAGTTTTATAACATTTCTCTCGAACATGAAATAAAACAAAATATACAATGTAAACAAAGTTTTTCTTCTATAAATATCATCAACAAGGTTCACAAGCTTACAATCAAGAAGAATACATACAAAATAATGGATCACCTACCACTAATCTTGACACGAAAAAGCTTTAGCTAGCCATAGACATGGTAGCTTGCTTGACAAGTAAGTTGCAAAGTCTTTGGAGCATCAATCTTCAAAGACTCAAGGATTGAAGCATAACGCTTGGAAACTTATAAAATGAGTAACAATGGAGTTTTCTTCTTCACACAAGTTTCTAGGTTACAAAAGAGTGAAAATGAAAAGTGATGATGATCCCCAAAAATATCTACAAAATGAGACTATAAACAAGTTTAGCCCAGACAAGAGCACCGAGCGATGCTTTTCACGGCCAGGCTATGACCATAAAGTGAGGCCACGTGACAGCTTCAGTGTCGCATGGACCTCTCAAAATATCTGAAAGCGCCTGACGCTATATTATACCGTCGGGTGATACTTTCACGGCTGGGCGGTCTTCAAGAGGCGCAGCAAATCACAATTCTGTAACTTTGATTGAAATGGGTAACCATCGCCCTTGCAGCGCTGGGCGGTTGGAGCTTCCAGTGCCCTAGCAGGGCCGGGCAGTGCAGGGGCTTAAATTGCGACACTCGCCATTTGCAAGATTCCCGTTTCCGCGCGAGTCTAACCTCGATCCTTCACCAAACTTGCTGCAAACATTCACAAACACATCAAAATACCTAGATCTCACAAAAAATTGCAAGAATCGCTTTAATTAATAAGTCGTTTCCCGATTAAAGCGATTAAAAGAGATTAAAGGCATCAAAATCAATTATGAAAATAAGCACTTCTTGACACCTAACAACTCTCCCCAACTTGCATCTTTATTTGTCCTCAAACAAAAGTAAGTGTCAACAACCACATACAAGATTTCCAAACACCAAATCAACCGAAAACATCAATGGTTCAAACTCGACACATACACGCACAAAGTATTTCCACAAATTTGCATAGGATCAAAACATAATTATGAACTATGTTCTAAACACAACATTACACAATGTAAATCAAGTACCTACAAGCTCAAGTTGAATAACCTAAATTCACTTAATATAAACACACTATGTACATAATTTCACACGGGACAAAACACTCTCACAAACAATCGTCCCACATCCGGAATCATTCATGCATTTATCTCACAAAGTTATCAAAAATAAATAGAAACAAAGATCACGAAGGACTTTTATGGTTGTAATTTGGCATGGTTAAAAACAAGGGTCATATCTAAACGGTCATTGAACACAAATGGGTAATAATATTGAAGAGCATTTCTTTTTCAACTTTCTTATTCTTTTTCACACTTTATTCCTTTTTTCACAATGCATTCACTTCTTTTGATTTTATTTTCTTTTTGATCTTTTTCAATCTTTTTGTTTTTGATTTCATTTTCTAAGAATGCATTGCATCACCAATTCCTTTCTCCTTTCAAATTAAACCATTCTCCCCAACTTCAACGATATTACAACTTCATTTTAAATGCCCTTCAAAACGGTTTAAAATTCGGGTTCATTATTCACAAAAAAAAATTGTCTTTTTATGCTCAAAAGGAGTTTCAAATACGCGCACACTCACAAGGTTACTTGGAAGTGTTTTTGGAACGGTGATTTTCCTCATAGTGAACAAAAATTGACTTGATCATTTCTAAGTTTCCAATCATTAGAAACAACTCACAAGATTAAACATGAACAAAACGAGTAAAGCAACGATTTCTTGACTCTATTTTTGGTGAACAATGGAAAGCATCTCACTTTGGTGGTTTTGTCCGAATTGATTCACACGTGAACAAGTATTTACAACATAATGCATTATCATAATTTTGTATAAAGTACTAACTCACAATCATGCTAAAATTCTACACAACACATTCACACTTTGATTGTGCACCAAAATCAAGAATTCTATCATCACCATCAATGTTTAAGGTTAACAAGATATCCTTTTTTCCTCTTGTGCCAACACGCAAAATTTTTCAAAATTTCAAGGACAACCATTATTTTCCTTGTGTACCCACAACATAAAAATAAAAACAGAGACATCAAAATAAAAATAGCATTTAACTAGAACACAATCTAACCAAACTGCAAATTTATAACTATGGTGTGAAAACACCAAAATGTACTCGCCGAAGCGACAAAAATTCTCGCCGAAGCGATCCAAAAGTACATCGTAGAAAAACTGAAAATATAACTGACAAGACAAAAAAAATCCTTCACTTTGAAGCTTAATTAACCATATCATTGAGATCGTCCTGCATCTCATCACCATCATCACCATCATCGTCATCATCATCATTATCCGCAACAACACCATCGGTGCTTGCCCCATCCGAAAAGAACGGGCGTGTGTCCCCAGGCTAATTTGCATAAGCGTCGAACGATTCCCTTGTTGGAAAAGGAGTGTACTCTGCCGGATGCGTCTGAAAATGATACATTTTCTGCATACAATTAAAATTAAACTGATTCAATCTGTGTAGTGACTCACCCATATCCTACGTGTAGTTAAACGCCGCTTTCATATCGAAAACGGATGGGTCACTTTCATCTGCCTGACCGTTTCCTTGCCCACCAGAACTACTACCAATCTCAGCAGCCTTCTTTTTCTTCCTTTCTTCCTTGGACTTGCAAAACCTATCCAAATAGTTGTCGTCAACCAGAAATTTAAGTTTCTCGTTAATTACACTTGGAATAAGAATGTCAGTTTGATAGATTAAAGCCTGAATCAGTCAAGGAAAAATGATGGGAGCATCATCATGCACTCCAGGCCTCCGAGTATTATCAACAAAATTTTTCATCTCCCAAGCAATGATTTGGGCGATATCCACCTCTTTGTCCTCCATGATACAGTACATAAGGAGTCCTGTATCAAGAGGAACATAAGAACGGTGATGTCGTGGCTTTAAATTATAGCAAAGCAATAGGAGAACGACCTGTGCTTCTGGAGTCATGTATTTCCTACTGTATTTGATCGGCTCCCTTTTTGCATTCTGATCGACCTTGCAACCTGGTTTAAGAATCGAACTGGCTACCATTTTGTGATCATGCTTTGCTGCTGAAATCTTCATGAAATCATCGGTTTGTAGGCTTCCTAAGCTACTAGGACTGCCCAAGATCCTATTAATGGCATCCCTGCTGAAACTGATCTCTCGACTCCTTACGAAGGTCTTAAATCTGTAAAATTCTCCTTCGGGCTGAAGCGCGTTAGCATAGAATTCTCTGATCAGCAGGTAACAAATGCGATCAGCCGGGTTCATCAGCTTTTCCCACTTTTTCTTTTCAAAGATTGCCTGAATCCGACGGTAGTCCCCCTCATGGTTGATTGCAAACCTCTTTTCAGAGAGAACACATCTTCCCTCAAGAGACTTGATTCGAGCTTCATGCTCGGCAAACAAAAACCGACTTCCGTCAAACTCCAATGGACTATCTGATGAGGAAGCAACATTCTTATGTTTCTTCCTTGAAGCATGCTGAGGACCAAAGCGGGAAGACATCTGCACAAACCAAACAAAAACACAGCACAGACATACACATTAGCACTATTAGTCATACGGGAAAAAAAAACCGATACAAACAACGAAAACCCCAAGACTGGGCAACACAGGGCTGGCACCCTAACAGCGCCGGGCAACCCAAGAGCGCAGCTGCGCCCCTCTACCGTCGGGCGGTAATCGCGACTTCAGAAGAGATTTTTAAGAGCAGGTCTGCTCTTCTTTTACCCATCCCTCTTCAACCCATTATAAAAAAACAACACAGATATCACAAATAAGAACATGCAAGGTTGAAGAAGGATGTCTATCCCACAATCATCTATGTCAACCATTAACTAACCTAACCACATTTTTTTTTCTACAATGATAATGATTAAGAAAACAAGAACAACCAAGAACAAAAATTACATGCTTACCTTAAGCTTGGAGGGTTTGAAATGTGTGCACGTGAGAGCAAATGGTGAGAGAGTGAGAGTGAGTTAGGGTTTTCCAACGGGAGAGAATGAGAGAAAAGTTTCAAAACTTTCTCTCAAGCCTTTTTAAAAAACCAAGGGAAAAATTGGAAAAGCCCCCCCAATTGGAATTTCCAACCCTTTAATTAAATCAGAAAATGTTTCAAATTCCCCCTCCTAACTCTCTCGCCTGGCCAATCAGAGGCGAGGCCTCTGCAAAATTTTAAGCACCGCCGGGCGGTATAATACAGCGTCGGGTGCTTCACACCAGATAGCAGATTTCCTGCTATGGTGCTGCAGACCAGTTTGTGCAACCATAACACATTCAACTCACAACATGCAGCAATCACAATTTTTTCACTCCAAAATGCAATGCAACAATAAAAACACTACAAAGCACGAAATACTTACAATGTTGGGGTGCCTCCCAACAAACGCTTGTTTAACGTCGACTAAGCTCGACGGTCCAAGATGATCAACGATCATCAAGAAACACAGAACCCAAATCACGATCAAAATCGCCTTCGAGATAAATTTTCAAACGTTGGCCATTCACGGACCAACTTTCTTTTTTCTGCAAATCTTCAATCACAACAGTTTCATAACTTTTCACCTCTGTGACACGAAACGGTCCTGACCGCTTCGATTTTAACTTTCCCGAGAAAAGTTTCAACCGGGAATTTAACAGTAATACCATTTGGCCAACCTTGAAATCCTTTTGACGGATCTTCTTGTCATGATAACCTTTCACCTTCTCCTTATACAACCAACTATAATGATATGCGGCATTCCGCATTTCCTCCAATTCATGTAGTTGTATTTTCCTTTTTTCTCCGGCCAAGCTCTTATCAAAATTTAACAATTTCAGGGACCACAATGCTTTGTGCTCCATTTCAATGGGTAAATGGCATGTTTTACCATATACCAATTGAAACGGAGTTAAGCCAATTGGAGCCTTGTAATCGGTACGGTACGCCCACAATGCCTCGTCAAATTTTTGTGACCAATCTTTTCTTGAACTTGACACGGTTTTTTCCAAAAAAAATTTCACCTCACGGTTGGACACCTCGGCCTGACTGTTCGTTTGTGGGTGGTAAGGGGTCGCCACTTTATGCGTTACAACATAATGTTTCAAAACACTTTCAAGGGATGTATTGTAAAAGTGTGACCCGCCATCACTTATAAGAACCCGAGGAGTGCCAAAACGGGCAAAGATCTTTTTCTTTAAAAAATTTATTACCATTTTGCCATTAGCCTTAGGTGAAGCAATCGCTTCAACCAACTTCGAAACATAATCAACCGCCACTAAAATATACTCATTTCCAAAAGAGGGTGGGAATGGACCAACAAAATCTATGCCCCAACAATAAAAAATTTCAACCTCTTGGATATTTTGAAGGGGCATTTCATCTCTTTTTCCATTTCCACCAGTTCTTTGGCAAGTATCACAACTTTGCGCATGGAGATTTGCGTCTTTAAATAGAGTAGGCCAATAAAAGCCTGATTGCAAGACTTTTGTGGCCGTTCTCGAACCATTAAAATGACCTCCATACGGCGAGTTGTGACAGTGCCAAAGAATACTCTGAGCTTCATCACTCGTGACATACCTTCTCAAAAGGTTGTCAACTCCTAACTTGAACAAGTAAGGGTCATCCCACACATAATAATTCGCATCCGATAAGAACGTCCTTTTTTGATTCCAAGTTAGGTCTTCGGGTATCCAACCGGTTGCTTTGTGGTTAGCAAAATCCGCGAACCACGACCTAACTTGGACTCGAAACCATTTTTCATCGGGAAATTCCTCTCGGATTTCCTTTTCTGTTTTGGTTACCTCCACATTGATCAAGCGGGACAAATGATCCGCCACCAAATTCTCTGAACCCTTTTTATCCTTTATTTACAAATCAAATTCTTGAAGTAAAAGGATCCAACGGATGAGCCTTTGCTTCGAATCCGGTTTAGTGAGCAGATATTTGATTGCCGAATGATCAGTGGAGATAACCACTTTTGACCCTATTAGGTAAGAACGAAACTTCTCAAGTGCGTATACAATCGCAAGCAATTCTTTTTCGGTTGTGGAGTAATTTACTTGCGCCTCATTTAATACCTTGCTTGCGTAATGTATAGCATGAAAGGTTTTGTCCTTCCTTTGACCTAACACCGCTCCAACAGCGTAATCACTCGCGTCGCACATTAGTTCAAAATTTAAAGTCAAATTTGGCGTGATGATTATTGGAGCAGTAATTAGTTTTTCTTTCAAAATTTGGAAAGCACTAAGACATTAATCATCAAAGAGAAATACCTGATCTTTGTTGAACAAGTTGCTTAGTGGCCTTGCTACTTTTGCAAAATCTTTGACAAATCGCCTATAAAATCCCGCATGCCCTAAAAAGCTTCTGATTCCATTGACTTTGCTAGGAGGAGGCAACTTTTCAATCACTTCAATCTTCGCTTGATCGACTTCAAGGCCTTTGGAAGAAATTTTGTGCCCAAGCACAATTCCCTCCGTCACCATAAAGGTACACTTCTCCCAATTCAACACCAAGTTTGTCTTTACACACCTCTCAAGGACGGCTTCCAAATTCTTTAAACAAAAATCGAAAGATGCTCCAAACACGAAAAAATCATCCATAAACACCTCCATTGTATTTTCTATGAGGTCGGAGAAGATAGCTTGAACACACCTTTGGAAAGTTGCCGGCGCATTACATAAACCAAAAGGCATCTTTCGATAAGCAAAAATGCCAAAAGGACAAGTAAAAGCCGTCTTCTCGTGGTCCGCCGGGTCAACCTCAATTTGATTGTAGCCCGAATAACCGTCCAAAAAAACAATAGAATTGTTGTCCGGATAACTTCTCGAGCATTTGGTCTATGAATGGAAGTGGAAAATGGTCTTTTCTAGTTGCGGTGTTCAACCTTCGATAGTAAATACACATTCTCCACCCCGTCACAGTCTTTGTTGGGATTAACTCATTCTTCTCGTTTCGGATAACGGTCATGCCACCCTTTTTAGGAACAACGTACACGAGGCTTACCCATGGACTATCAGAGATCGGGTAGATCATTCCCGCATCCAAAAGCTTCACAACTTCTTTTCGAACAACCTCTTTCATAGTAGGATTCAAGCGGCGTTGTGGTTGAGCAACCGCCTTGAAATCCTTTTCCATTAGAATCTTGTGCATACAATAAGATGGACTGATTCCTTTAAGATCGGAAAGAACCCACCCTATAGCTTCTTGATTTCTTTTCAACACTTGAATCAAACGGGTTTCTTCTTTGGTAGACAAATCGTTGCTAATAATTACCGGCTTGTTCCCACTTTCATCAAGGAATGCATACTTCAAATTAGAAGGAAGCACCTTCAATTTAAGTTGAACTTTCTCATCACTTGGTTCTTTCTTCAACTCTTCATTCTCAACTTCCCATGGTTGCAATTCTTTGAGAGATTCAAGCTCTTTCAAATATTCTTCAAGAGCTCTTTCTTCTTCGTCTGAAAATACTTCAAAAGCATCATCAAGAGCCATTTCCAGAGGAGACACTATATGAACATGCTTAGAAACCTCCAAAGTTGCTTCTTCTATTACATCTAGACGAAAGCTATCATGTTTGTCTTTTGAATGCTTCATTACTTCGAATAGATTAAAAGATACCTCTTCATTTAGAACCCGCACTTTCATAAGGCCAACATCAACATCTATCATCATGCGAGCGGTCTTCATAAAAGGGCGACCAAGAATTAGAGGAGCATCATCATCCTCTTCCATATCAATAACAATGAAGTCCACCAGAAAGAAAAATTTATCAACTTTCACCAACACATCTTGCGCCAACCCAATCGGATGAGTGGTAGATTTGTCCGCCAATTGCAATGTCTTCCGGATGCCCTTAATTTCAATGTTCCCAAGCTTTTTCACAATAGATAATGGAATGAGATTAATTCTTGAGCCCAAATCAATAAGGCCATTTCCAACAAAGACATTACCAATTGTAACGGGTAAGGTAACTCGCCCCGGATCGGTTTCCTTCTTCGGGAGAGTTCTTTGAATAATAGCGCTACAATTTGCCGCAAGAACTACGTTTTCCGGCTCTGAATATTTCCTCCTCTTTGTAAGGATGTCCTTCATAAATTTGGTGTACTTTGGCATTTGCTCTAGAGCTTCGGAAAAAGGGATGTTGATTTGTAGTTGCTTAAAGATATCCATGAATCTTGAGTATTGCCTAGCATTTTCTTTCCTTGTCGGCACATGAGGGTAAGGAATATTTTGAATCGATATCATATTCATCTTCTCCTTCTTAACTCTCATATGTTTCTCTTTTTTCTTCACTTCCTCCACACTCTCATTTTCAACTTCAACAATTTCATCATTTTTCTTTTCAACCACAACCTCATTATCATTTTTCTTTTCAACTTCAACATTATCATTTTTCTTTTCAACTTCTTCTTCCTCATCACTATCCTCCTCAACAATACCATCAATTTTTTCTTCTTCCACCCTCTCATTTTCTTTTGCTAACTCCTTCCCACTTCTAGTAACGATTGCTTTGCAATACTTCTTCGGGTTTACGTGAGTATTTGCGGAGAATGAAGGACCCGCTTGTTGCTCAGCAATTTGTTTGGCAAGTTGCCCAACTTGATTTTTGAGATTCTTTATCGCCGCATCGCTACTCTTTTGGTTGGCCATAGACATTTAAATGAATTGATTCAAAGTGTCTTCCAACTTAGAGCTAGGAACCGGAGGTGGTGGGGGTTGATAAGGATTTTGCCGGCTTGAAGAACCACCACCATAACCTAGATTATTTTGATAGTTCCCCCTCGGTTGATATCCTTGATTGCTTTGGTAATGTTGTTGAGGATTATTTTGATATGGTTGTTGTTGTTCTCTTCCTTGATAATCTCGTTGATTGTTCATGAAGTTCACTTCTTCAAATCCCAGTGGAAGACAAAATCTGGTTTCATGCTCTCCTTTGTAAAGTTCACAACATGCAACTCGCTTACTCTTGCTCGGTTGCTCATGTATTTCCTTCAATTTTTGTGGAAGCTTCGACATTTGTTGAGTCAAAAGTTCCACTTGTTGAGATAAAAGCTTGCTTTGAGCTAGGATAACATCATTAGTTCCCAATTCCAAAACTCCCAGAGTCCTTTGAGAAGGACCACGGTTATGACTTCCCTGATGGTCATTCAAAGCCATCTTATCAATTATGGCAATGGCTTCTTCGACACTCTTGCTCATCAAAGATCCAGCCGCGGTGGCATCCAACAATGTTTTCTGCACTAATTGAAGACCATTCCTAAAAATATGAACTTAAGTCAACTCGTCGAAACCATGCCCTTTACATTTCCTCAACATAGATTTAAATCTCTCCCACGCTTCGTTGAGAGATTCGTTTGCACCTTGCGTGAACATTGTTATTGTGGTCTTTGCCTCCATGAAACGATTATGTGAAAAAAAATCGCTCCAAAAATTTTTCTTCAAGTAAATTCAAATCAGACATTATTGTCGCCGACTGATCAAGATACCATTCCTTGGCCTTCCCAATGAGGGAATGCAGGAATAGTCTCTTAAACAGAGATTCCTCTTCAGCTTCGAGCGCACTAGTTGCTCCCGCAATCTCATAGAACTTTGTCAGATGTATAAAACGATCCTCACGATCCATACCAGTAAAAGGACTCTGATATAGAAGATGGAGAATACTAGTCTTCATTTCTAAATGCCGACCGTTGTGAGCATTATGAGCAAACTGTGCATTATGTCTTAGACTGTTGGTACACGGTCTAGAAGCAGGTGGTGGTGGTGGTGGATGTTCCATAGCTGGAAGTAACTGTGGAAATGGTGGTGGTGTAGAAGTCGAACTTCCCTCTTGCTCTTGCCTTTGTCTAGCTAGTTTCCTCCTTCGTCTCGTTCTACTATTGATTCTACGAGTAGTTCTTTCAATCTCAGGATCGAACAGAAGTTGGTCCGTCGGTAGTTTTTAAACTTTAATCGAAACAAAGGGTTTTGGTTGTTTTCAGTCGGAACATTTGCATTCAAAATTAAGTAATGATGGTAAAAGGATTTGTTTTAATGATTTATAAAAACATGTCAAGATTAGGTCTCGGTGATCCGTTTCACACGTATTTTCTCGATTACGAACGTGAACTTGTTAAAAACAATTATAACTACATATCCTCTCAACAAGTTTCTCTCGAACACTTGTTGTGGGATTACCGTTTTGATCCTTTGTTGATCTCTCACACAAACTATCAAAATGATACATTCAAGAACAATATTTATGAACATCAACATTCAAAACTATCTCTAGCCTCATGAATATGGATGGAATGAAACTTCAATCAAGTTTTATAACATTTCTCTCGAACATGAAATAAAACAAAATATACAATGTAAACAAAGTTTTTCTTCTATAAATATCATCAACAAGGTTCACAAGCTTACAATCAAGAAGAATACATACAAAATAATCGATCACCTACCACTAATCTTGACACGAAAGAGCTTTAGCTAGCCATAGACATGGTAGCTTGCTTGACAAGTAAGTTGCAAAGCTTTTGGAGCATCAATCTTCAAAGACTCAAGGATTGAAGCATAAAAGCTTGGAAACTAAGAAAATGAGTAACAATGGAGTTTTATTCTTCACACAAGTTTCTAGGTTACAAAAGAGTGAAAATGAAAAGTGATGATGATCCCCAAAAATATCTACAAAATGAGACTATAAACAAGTTCAGCCCAGACAAGAGTGTCAGTCGATGCTTTTCACGGCCGGGCGATGACCATAAAGTGAGGCCACGTGACAGCTTCAGTGTCACATGGACCTCTCAAAATATCTGAAAGCGCCCGACGCTGTATTATACCGCCGGGCGATGCTTTCAGGGCTGGGCGGTCTTCAAGAGGCGTAGCAAATCACAATTCTATAACTTTGATTGAAATGGGGAACCATCGCCCCTGCAGCGCCGGGCGGTTGGAGCTTCCTGCGCCCTAGCAGGGCCGGGCGGTGCAGGGGCCTAAATTGCGACACGGGCCATCTGCAAATTTCTCGTTTCCGTGTGACTCGAGCCTCGATCCTTCACCAAACTTGCTGCAAAAATTCACAAACACATCAAAATACCTAGATCTCACAAAAATTTCAAGAATCGCTTTAATTAATAAGTCGTTTCGTGATTAAAGCGATTAAAAGGGCTTAAAGGTATCAAAATCAATTATGAAAATAAGCACTTCTTGACACCTAACAACTTACAAGGAGTAAATTTCATCCCCCGAGTGGAACCCAAGAAGGAAGTGCAGGCGTGTAGTGAAGGAGTAGAGGAGATCCATGTTGAGCCCCAGGTCTTTGTGTTATCAAACAAGACACCATCACGACAATGGAGGGGTTGATCGCCCTATTCATGGAAAGTATTGGTTACTCAGGTAATCGTGATTATCAATGTGTAAGGATCCCTAAGTTTAGTGGCTTGAAAAATTATGTTAATTAATTATTTCTTATGTTTTATTGGTCTAGGCAAGACCTTCTAGATTTTTGTTGGATTGAAAAAAATTTCAAGATTATTTTTTATCTAAGAGGTATCACTCTTTTCCTCTAGAAAGGTGGGGTTTCTAATGAGGCGCACTATCTTCTTGAATGATTAATCTTTGGAGGTTATGTATGAAAATTTACGTTGTACCTTCACTAAAAGATCTTTTTCGCCCTACTGGGAAATTAAACGTTGAACTTTATTGAAGAATCTTTTTTGCCTATAGAGTAAAGTAAAAGTTGGACCTTCATTGTAGGATCCATGCCGCTCTACAAGGTAATTAAATGATGAACCATCATTGAAGGATCATTGTTGTCATATGGGGTTATTATATGATGGACCTTCATTGAATGATCCTTTCCACCCATGAGGAAATTGAATGTTGGATCCTTAAAGATAAATCCTTGTCTCCCTAAAGGTTTTCCAAGAATTCACTAGAGGGTATAGACACCCTTTAAATATGTTAATCAAGATAATAACTAAGCACAAGTATAAGGAAGTGAATCGCCAAAAGGCATAAATATTTCGATTAAAAACTCCTGAAGGGTAAAATTACAGAAGTTCCCAAAGGGAATGATTCAATAAAATCCACTAAGAGCATGACAAAAAAACAAATCCAATAAAGGGCATTGCAAAACAAAACAAAAAAATGGCCTAATGGCCATCTTCTTAGGGTTGAATGTCCTCCCGCACCACCTCCTTGTGGACTATCTCTTTAGTAGGAATGTCATTCTGCTCAACGTGGGTACCATCCTTCTTAGTGGGACACCCGCTTTTTGAGAAGTAGTGAAAGTCCTAAGGTGTGCTTCTTTTTTATCCACAACCTAGCCATTACAGACCACCTTAACAAATTGAGCTCACACAAATCCAGATTGGGACAGAATAAGGCTACCTATTCTTACAACCTCTCAATGTAATGGTCATAAGTGTCCACCAACTCATCCTTAAAGGCAAATAAATCCTCCTCTAACTTTTTTAGAGAGAAAGGAATTCACATGCGATTCTTTTAGATCGCTCATCGATAAAGTAGGCTCATTGTTGTTTGTTTATGCCTTTTTATGGCTTCCTTGAGCTTTTCCTCATCGAACTTCAGCCAATCACATTCTTCAATCAAACTCTTCACTGACTATTTCTCTTGAGTTAATGCACCATTAGTGGTGGTCATTCAACCCACACGTCATCAGCAGACTTGTCATCCCGATCATGATCCTTGAACAACACACGCTCTAATATAAGGTCCCTTAAAAGTTTACTTTTCACCATTTTTGATAGGTACATGGTTCCCTTATGGTTAACAACTTGATAATCATTGGAGAAGTCCACATCAAAGTGAAGCCTAGCACTGGCATATCTTTTTGTGTAAAACCTTTTGTCTCATACTGAGAGTCATACGGCATTCTTCGGGAAGTCCCATGGGGCCTCATCTCTAGAATAACAACATAAACATTGAAATTCTGGCATGCAGATCACATATGTCTTGTTAGATGTTGAGACATTGATCTCTGCTAAAAACTGAACAAGGATAGAACAGAAACATTCAAAAACACTTCAGGTTAAAACAATGTCGTGACATATGTTTCAACATCAGTCAAGACATAAACTTCTAATCAAGAGAGCAGACTGAATTGAACAAAATAGAAAGATAAATAAAACAAGGATATGATGACCTAGTTCGGTGAACACCAACACCTACATCTGGGGGATACCAAACCAGGAATGAATTCACTATTAGTAGTATTAATTTAGAGCTAAACTCCCGCGTTTACAACTCTTCACTTAATTCCCTACCTAGTGCAATTCTATCTAGAAACTCCATCTAGATAAGAGAAACCTATCTCAATCCCTAAATCACCTCAGTGATATCTAACAGTTACAACCTCCGGCGACTGCATCAATCTGTTTAATTGAAAGACACTCCTTCCAATACACTATTCAGTCAAGACTCTTGACTAACAATAACTCTTGAATTTGTTTAATAGCTTCATCCAAGGACAATACACAATTCATTACCTACATGTTTCTAAATCTGTAAAACTATGTCTACCACAATGCATCAAACGATACAAAGGATGACTTACAACACAAGAAAGTACACGACTCTTAAAACTCTAAATCCTTATTTTCTACTTTACAAAAGTCTAAATAAGAATTCTTATTCTGACCTAGGTCTTGGTCTTCCTTTTATAATCTTCAGCTGTCCATGGGCTTCGAAATATCTTTTTATTTATTCCTTGATCCATGTTCTAATTGCTCCTTAAATCTTGGACCAGATCTGCAACAACTTGTTATAACAGACCAAGATGTCGAGTCCACAAGCTGGGATATCTTGTCTAACAAGTCTTCATCCAGTAGATTTTTTCATGTTGGAACATCTTGTTCAACACCATGTTTTACCAAAATTTAGTCAAATCTTTTAGAGCCTTCAATCTCCCCCTTTTGACAAATTTTGCCTAAAACACCTTTTGCACAATAAACTCAGGATACTAAGAAGAGAGGGAGTAGAAAGTCCTGAAGTCATTTCAGCCAGCCTAAGACAACTCTTGGAAACTTTCATTCCTCCCGTCCAGCTGTATGGATGGTTTACACATCGTACCCCACCTGTTGTATGCCATGTATCCATTGTCCTTGTGTACATTAAGATGCATAACACTCCCCCTTAAACCCCGAACTAATACTTGTCACCGGAGCAACCAAACACCAACCTGAATTATCCCGAGGAGGACTCAGGGGAGCAGACTTCTACTCCGGGTAACTCATAACACAAGACACAATTGTTTCTTAACTCAAATCACAAGATACAAAAGAAAGACTCGAAAAAGAAACTGAGACTCGGAAAGGATGTTAGAACATCCCATCCAACATCCTTGCAAAACAACTGCAAAAATGGACTCCACACCCAAAAGGATATCAGTTGTGTGTTGTAAGGACTAGCACATAACTGAGATGAATACACACCCATTATCCCCCTTTTTAGCCAAAAATTGGTAAAAATAGCCAACACAGTTCCATACCCACATGGTACTTACCCAAACCTGGACAAAAACCATGAAGACACAACACGGCAAAAAGAAACACAACCTGAGAACCAAAAAGCAGTCACCCCCTTTAAATACCCAAACAATTTCTCTAGGAATTAACGGTCCATAGAAGTTACCGAAGAACAATTCAATGAAGAAATAAATTTAGGTAGGTAACTTCAACATGAATGATTGTGCATCGCCCAACTAGGATTTGACTGTTTCAACTTTAGGGTAAACCGTCCAAAGAATGCGCATGCACCAAGACACATGTTTAACACGCATTTTCTAAGGAACACTCTCCACCGTCCAAGGAACACCGTCCAAAGAAAGCAACTTGGAAACAACCACAAGTCATAAACAATGTCATGACACCTGGTCAGACTTTGTCTGTTCCATCTTGTAAACTCTGAAGCACAGTCACAATGCCATCCAACGAGCCCCAATAATACTCCTTTCAACCAGAAGTAAAAACAACTGACCAAGATGTTAAGTCATTCCTTCTAACATCTCCCAGTTAACAACAAGGACTCCCATGAGCCTTATCTCAAAATGCAGAGAAAAATAAATTCTCCCAGACACTATCCAATCTTATTTCTCAGGTCTCTCCTAAGAATTAAGAACAATGTTGATATAAGTCAATAGCCTTAACAGATCAAACTTCCAAGTAGAGCTTTCAAAGCCATGAAATTAACATACCATGATGTCAAGACATCCTTCTTGACATCACATCTTCACAAGAATCACATGAGCATCTTCAAGCTCATAAGTGAGAACAAACACCAGGATCTCACTCCTTGTATCATTACCAATAAACTCTTGGATTGAGACCAGATAACACCTTTGATCACTCCCTCCTGAACATATCCACACCTTGTACAAATTCATCTTGAATCTTATAGCCATAGACAACCTTGTTCTTTGAGAATGAATCCAATCAAAACTGAAATCCTCACATCCCTGAAGGACACATACACATTCTCTTAGCTTCTTAGTTAGACAGAATGTCGTCCACTCTTGGAATACACCAGACCCCTTCTCCATATGAAGAGTGATACACCTTCTTCCTGATACAATCTTTTCTAGTGATACTTCCAGCAGAACCTATCACCAGAATCAACAAAGTCTTGACCAGTAGCTCTACACTATATTCAACCATGAATAAATATATCTCCAAGACTGAAAGTCAACCTCATTCAACCTCCAAGAATAACCAAAACCAGGAATGATGTTCCAACATCATTTAGGACACCAGGCTCAAATAGAGAAGACATGACTTTGATTCTTGAACCATTAAACACTGAACTAACCATTCTCATACTTCCATAAGAAAGAAATACATGAGAATCACAACAGGTCACCACTGTAGTAGATCATAAACCATCACAGAAGTCAGAATTCCATACAGAGAAATAAATTCTCACGAGCCTCATGAATCTTCAACCCAAGAGCACAAAGTTCAGACATCCCAATCTAAACAAACTCCTCAGTAAGGTTTGTTTACCCTCTGCCCTAAAGTCTTCTTTCCTATAAAACGCCACCTTGCACAGTCTAACGCAAGACACAGTACTTCAGTACTAGCAAGGGCTAATGTTTCAATAGGTGATGATATAATCAACCTAGAGCAACATGCATGAGTAGATAGTTTCTTAACTCACACTCAAAAGCCACCTTCCACCATAAGTGACCAATCAGAATATCTTCCACCATCCCCTTACCTCAGACGGAGAACTCTGGAACCCTCATATCCAACATCTTAGATAAGACTTCAATCAAGCAACCAACAACTCCCCTGATCCAAAGAGGTTGAGATAGAATTTGGAAACAACAGTATATTTAGAGAGCAACCACTCCTAAGAAGACCAGCCGATGCAAGATGGTACAACTCCAATGCACACATATGACTCTAGAATGAACACCCTAATGTTCAGCCCCATGTCAGAACATTTGATCTAGATCAATGACTTGACTAGCCAACTGATGAAATCACACATGCCTGACTCAGTCTTGAAGATATAACCCTTAGACTTCCTGACATTATGCCACCTTGAATGGCTTTTCCACCATAACAAAACAAGAGTTCCATGTTCTCATAGACTTAAACTTTATATTCAAGTTTGAGTAAACAACCTTTATCCTTTCTTAAAGAATATAACAATCGGTCTTTACAAATACTTGATTTGGAAAATTGAGTTCCTTTCACAATAAAATCCTCTATACTAGAGACATATCTCCATATAGTCTGGTTGATAAGCCATTAAAAGTTCTCCACTAGGAATCATAACTCATACTCCTATAGGAAATAATGGATCATACCTTCTGCACCCCAGGAAATTAGATCAGAAATAAACTGACCCAAGGAATGTTCATCAAGATGATCACGAGTCAATCTTCACTTCACCATAGAAACTTCCTAGACAACATACAAAATATCTCTTCAAGACCAATCTGAAGGAAATTCCCAACAAATTTGGCCATCACACATTTGTTTAGCAACCAGAGCATATGCCACAACACTTCTCTGGAATGATGTCTCAACATCTTATTGAACATCATTTCCTTTTCCAATGAACAGATCATTGAAATTGATTCTGAGTTCTTGCAACCATCCAAAGCTACGCCTTCTAGTGTGACAATTTGACAACATCTTTCTTGAACACCAGGCAATAGGATAATCAATTAAATACTTGCTAGGCCACAAATAGCAATTGATCTTAAATCCCAATTCTGCATTCTTCAGACATCAAAAGTCATTAGATTCCCTTTTTCTTCAGGCTGACACACCTCCTTACTCTAGCTATAAGGTATCTAACACATCCTAAGAAGAAATCTTCAAAGCAAAATTCTTCCTTGCCATCTTTAGACACACCAGAATATCTTCAAATAATCAGGACCGCTTTCCAAGAGTTAGACGCCTCATGTATATGCTCTTGAGATCAGTAGACAGAGTTTCTCAATGTCTTCACACTCATAAGAATGCTTGACTTTGATCTGCAGTTTCTCCAATTCCAGCCTAGTTGAATGTCAGTACACTTGTGCAGTTCCTCCTAAATACTTCCTTCCAGGAGATATGATAGGAGATCCTCAAGCAAAAATAAATTGCTCTTGGCTCTCTTCCATGGTATGACATTCTCATGTCACACTTCTGAGCACTCTTGCAACATTTTCTTTACCATCTTTTCTTATGAGTCTTTTTCCTGGTTGAAACTATATTCCAAACAACATCCAGGAATCCTTCAGAGGAACCCAGGTCACAGTGCTCTCTTCTCTGTGTTACTCCCAGCTAGTGATGGTAAGAACAACTAGATATCCTCACACCATCTTCAACAAGCACCAGGTAAGATGTTAGAACATCTTATAAAGCACCATGTGTAACAATAACAACATTATCAGCAATAGCGGTAGAATCCTCACAAGATATCAGTCAACCATCAACAGTTGTTTTTCTGGAACAACCTACCCCACAACACCAATGGATGATCTGATTATACAACCTCCTTCCCTGTTCAAAGACCAGAAAGTATCTTCCCTAGAACTCATCCCGAAACAGAACAGAATGCCTGCTCTGATACCAATTGAAATTCTGGCATGTAGATCACAGATGTCCTGTTAGATGTCGAGACATTGATCTCTGCTAAAAACTGAACAAGGATAGAACAAAAACATTCCAAAACACTTCAGGTTAAAACAATGTCGTGAAAAATGTTTCAACATCAGTCAAGACATAAACTTCTGATTAAGAGGGCAGACTGAATTGAACAAAACAGAAAGATAAATAACACAAGGATATGATAACCCAGTTTGGTGAACAACAACACCTACATCTAGGGTCTACCAAACCAGGAATGAATTTACTATTAGTAGTATTAATTTAGAGCTAAACTCCCCCGTTTATAACTCCTCACTTAATTCCCTACCCAGTGAAATTCTATATAGAAACTCCATCTAGATAAGAGAAACCTATCTCAATCCCTAAATCACCTTAGTGATATCTAACAGTTACAACCTCTAGCAACTGCATCAATCTGTTTAATTGAAAGACACCCCTTCCAATACACTATTCAGTCAAGACTCTTGACTAACAATAACTCTTGAATTTGCTTAATATCTCCATCCAAGAATAATACACAATTCATTACCTACAGGTTTCTGAATCTGTAAAACTATGCCTACCACAATGCATCAAACGATACAAAGGGTGACTTACAACACAAGAATGTACACGACTCTCAAAACCATAAATCCTTATTTTCTACTTTACAAAAGTCTTGATAAGAATTCTTATTCTGCCCTAGGTCTCGGTCTTCCTTTTATAATCGTCAGTCATCCACGGGATTCGAAATATCTGTTAATTTATTCCTTGATCCATGTTCTGATTGCTCCTTAAATCTTGGACCAGATCTGCAACAACCTGTTATAACAGACCAAGATGTCGAGTCCACAAGCTAGGACATCTTGTTTGACAAGTCTTTATCCAGCAGACTTCATCATGTTGGAACATCTTGTTCAACACCATGTTTTACCAAAATTTAGTCAAATCTTTTAGAGCCTTCAAACATGAACAACAACAACGTAAACATTAACAACAAGAACATAAATGTACCATACATGCATGGTAAATAGTTTACATACTAGAAACATGATGAATAAGTAAAAGAATTTTGTCCTCCTTATTTCATCTTCCTACTTTGACTTAACTTTTCGTTGTTTTTTTAAATGAGAAACCAATAAACAACGTTAGTTATAAATTTTTTTGTTGAATTGTAAAAGGGAAACCCAAGAATGAATGATAGTGATGAATTTGTACGTTAACAAAGGAATGAAAGATAATGATTGTGTGTTTCGTTTCGTTAATGAAGATGAAAAAATGGGTTCAACTTGCTTTAAATGTGTTAGAGTTAAAATCCTTCTTAGTGATGAAATGAAAAAATGAAAATTGAATAGACAAGCTAAGTTGTGTTTCGTGTTTTCTGAATAGAACATTTCACCACGGTTGTTTGAACCAACCGTAGTGATATTTGATTTATTTAATTAAATTTTATAAAATACGCCAATTTTTTACAATTAAAAAATTTAAAAATAGAGGCCAAAATATATCACAACGGTTCCTTCAAACAACCGTAGTGAAATGTGGAATACTTTCAAATTAAAAATAAATGAAAATGAATGGCGTCAATAAGAAAATAAAAATAAAAGGAGATAACTGATATCCCCAAAGTTGTGGTAATCAACCGTAGTGAAAATACATTTATTTTTAATTTAAAAATAAATCGAAAAGAAAGACGCTACCATAATATTAAAGAAATCACAAAATTGTTGTTGTTATAATTCACACACATGTTATTTTGAAACTTTCACCACAATTGCATTATCCAACCGTTACAATATGTCAACTATTTTTATTCAAAAAATAAATAAAAATGATGGCGCCTGGTTTTAGAGATGTTACCATAGTCCCTCAAAGAACCTTAATAAAATTGGCATCGTTGTATATACTTTTTGTAGTAGTGATTTAAAATATTTTCTCTCTTCCCTCCATAACCCCAACCAAACAAAACCTTAGTGAATTGAAAATCATTGAAAAAATCTTGAGAACCTTGCCTCCATTTTTTATGGTGAGGATCTCTTTCAACTTAAGTAGAATTATTGGATTCGAACTCAGTCTTTAACACTCACATAATTAAACATTTTAATTAAAATTAAAACAATTTTACTCATATTTCACATATTAAAAAGAAAAAATAATGTGACACATCATTAAAATAAATAAATACACCATAAGTTTTTAGGGCATATATGTGAGAG
This sequence comes from Lathyrus tuberosus, assembly GCA_022829125.1. Classification (NCBI taxonomy): domain Eukaryota; kingdom Viridiplantae; phylum Streptophyta; class Magnoliopsida; order Fabales; family Fabaceae; genus Lathyrus; species Lathyrus tuberosus. Next base: position 353,767 of record JALAZF010000265.1, read on the forward strand.
GGAGAACAAAATCATTTGAATTTTAAATTGAGAATTAATTTTGTTATTAATTTAAAATAAGGGGGAAAAATTATACAAATCTACATTAATTTAATAAACAAATATTTATCACATATATCAAATATGCACCCTGTAACGCCCGTTTATTTAATTAAGTATTTAATTAAATATAATTGTAGTATGTTGTGTTGATTCGCGTTGATTTAAGTATTTGTGTCGATTTAAGTTGATTCCGGAATATCGGAATATTATGTTGATGTTTCTAAGTTGGTTCGAGTTGAATTGATTTAATAAGTTGATTTAAGTTGTGGAAATAATATTGAATATTTTCCGTCTATGGTTAAATATGTTGATTTGGTGGTTTGGACGATTTATTTGATAGTCGGTAATTAGTCGGTTTAGTCGAGAGAAATAATATTAGAATTAATATTATGGAATATAAGCGTATTTTATTTAAGTGGGCTTAGTCGTTGCGTTGGTGGTAGTAATTGGTGAGGTGTTGATTAGTAGGCCCAAATTGAGATTTATAATTATAATAATAATTATAATAAAAAGAAAAATAAGGAGAGGAAGTTAGGTTTTTGGCATCAGTAGAGGAAAGAAGAGCAGTTACGGAGAAGAGAAGAACGAGGAAAAGTTGGAGAAAGTGGGATACGGGAGAATTGCCGTCGGAGCCAAGTCGGAAAAATCGATCAGAAATTCGAGCGGCCATCAATCTAAGGTAAGGGTGGGGTTGGAATTTTATAACCGGGATCGTGATGATTAGTATGTATGATTGGGATTATAGAGTTTTGCTACTGTGTCTGTGTTGAATTTGTAGTGTTTGATTCTGATAAATTCATAGTTGCCATTGGTGCAATCGTGTTGAATAAAAAAAAAAGAATTATGTATGTTGTTGTTGTTGGAATTATGTTGTTTTGAGATTCAATATCTGGAAATTATGCACCGTCGAAGTGGATACTGGAATAATTAAGAAAAAAATTGGAAAAATTTGGGTGGCGGAGGCCACCTTGTGTACACGTTGAGGTGGCGCAGGCCACCATAGGTTGGGGTAGGGTGGCGCAGGCCACCAAAAGAAGACAAGGGTGGCGCAGGCCAGCATACATCATGAAGTGGCGCAAGCCACATTGCAACATTGGAAGTGGCGCAAGCCACAGGATAGCATGGAGGTGGCGCAAGCCATGCTCCCTAGGTGGGGGCCACTTGGTCCTCTTTTGACCAGATACACATATATTTTAGTATAGGCATGGTTAATTAATTGTGTAATATATACATGATTAGTAGAAGTGATTTAATGGGTGATGAGTAGCAGGAAAATAATAGTTGTTCAGAATAATGAAAATATACTGGTAACAATAAACGGAAAATAATATAGCCTAAAGTTAATGTTGAGAGCCACCAAAACCATGTTGAGAGCCACCTAAAGTTAATGTTGAGAGCCACCAAAACCATGTTGAGAGCCACCTAAAAACCATGTTGAGAGCCACCTGATGATGTGGGGGCCACCTGGTTTTTTTTAGGTTTGTCTGTTTTAAGTAAAATTCATATTTTAATATTTTAGGTGTTAGATATTGTTTTGACTAATTAAAATGCATAGTTAGATTAATTAGTAAATGGTTTTTATGTTGATGAAGGGAAATACATGGTAGCAACTTAGGACTATCAGTAGTGTTGATTCTAACAGAAAAATGAATTGTTAGCAGGATGGCATTTTGACGGAATTGTGATAACAGTGTTAATTTGGTGACAGAAAAATGTTGGAATCAGTAAAATAGAATTTAACAGGAATAGTAGGAAATTATTGGTAGCAGTAATAGTAGTAAAAACAGTACCGATTTAGTCGACCGGGTGAAATTACGCAGAAAAATTAGTTGTTCGGAATTTAACGAAAATTGTCGAGGTAGTTAGTGATAATTAGTAGGTGATTTTAGTCGGTTTATTTTGTTGAATTCGTGTTGTATGTGTGGATTTTCTTGTACAATTGCTTATGTGGTTTTGTCCCGATTTGTGGGCATTTTTAAGTCGTAGGTCGAAGGACCAATGTTGATGTTAAAGTTTTAGGTCGTATGACCAACGTTGATATATATAAGTTGTAGGCCTTTGGACAAAGTTGAATCGTGTTGAATTAAAGTTGTTACGTGGTTTGTTATATGTTGTTCGGAGTTGGTTGTTGTTTTGTGTTGAGTCGTTGCATCATAGCATAGCATTATTAAGTTGGCCTGGATTGGCTATTTTTAAGTTGGAGCGGATGCTCACCACGTTGGCCTGGATTGGCAATATTATAAAGTTGAAGGCTTATGCCTTGCAGATACCTCGATAACCTGGTATATTTTAAGTTGGGAGTTTTGCTCCGATGGTACCACATGCATATGCATAGTCGAGTCGCATCCTGTGTCGCATTATTTATGTTGTCTGTGTTGATTGCGTTTTGTTGAAGTTGAGTAAGTTGGTTATGTTGTCCAAGCTGATAAAGTTATTCATGTTGCTTAAGTTGATAAAGTTGTTCATGTTGCTTAAGTTGATAAAGTTGTTTGCGCTGTTTAAGTTGATGAAGTCGATTATGTTGATGGTGAAGGAGTTGAATATGTTGAGTATATTTGTTGAAGTTGATGAATGTGTTTACGTTGATTTCAGAGTTGAAGTTGGTTATGTTGATTAGGTTGATTGTAGTGATTATGTCGTAAATGTTGATATGTGTAATAAGTCGATAAAGTATGTTGATAAATTGTGGATTATTGTTAAGTTGTTGTTGTTGTTGGATAGTAGTGAAATTGTATGATTCTATCTAATGTATTAATTATCATACTCCTATTTATATTGTTCGATATCTCACCCCTTCTGTTTGAATGTTACCCCTATGTTGGTAACGTGCAGGTTAGCAGAGATGAAGGTCGTTTATCTTCATTAGTTGAGTCGGTGATGTCGCTCTGATACGTAACACTCGGGGGGATGAACGCTTAGTTGCTCTGTTGTTGTTTTAAGTTGTTTCCATGAAAATATGTTGTTACTAAGTTATTTAAGTTGAACAAATGATATATCATGTATATTTGAATATTTGAGAATCCGCTGCGTAGTTGTGAAAATTGTTTTGGTTTCCAGGAATGAATAAAAGTTGTTATTATAGTTTCATCCGAATTAAAAGTGTTATGTATCGATGTACTATTTGATTTAAATGAATAAGTTTTTAAAGTTGTAAAATGTGGCATCCTATTTGTGTACTTGCTGATTGAATTTTACTACTCTAATTTTCAATATATTTGCCAGGTAGAAATGGGGTGTTACATTAGTGGTATCAGAGCAGGTCGGTCTGTCCGGCCAATGTTGTCTAATGTCGTTTATTCCTTAGTACTCGACATGTGTGGGAAACACTGTCGGTGCTTGTTTGTTTGTTTCTGGTCGTTGTCTGCATGTGTTGGTTTGGATTAAGTGGGGGAAAAGCTTGTCTCCCGGATGTGTTGTTGGTATGTAGAAGTTGGTTCAAGGTGATGTTGATTGTGAGAGTGCACATGTTGTTGAAGCGATGTTGTTGCGGACCGGCGAGAGTGTAGACTCATGAATTAGTATCGGCCGAGTTTGAGAAGTGTGTGGAATATGGATGAGGAATTGATTGGGAATAAGGAGGTATTCCAATGGAAATGATAAGTTGATGGATCAAGTCGGTAGATTAATATGCCTTGAGAATAGTCGGATTAAAGTCGAGTAATTTTAGAGTTGGATGAAAAGAAAGGTTTGTTGGTAGATTTTGGAGCAAGTGGGAGAGAGATGCAACTTATGTTCATCAATCTCAAATTCTGATTTTTGCAATTTTGGAGCAACTGTCGGTAAAAGAGGCATAACTTTTTACTCGTGATTCCGATTGAAGCGGTTCTGGACTTTTTGGAAAGCTTACGAAATTCCCTACAGTTTGAATATACGATTTGTTTTCAGGAAGTTTATGAAGAGGGAGAAAAGTGCGTTTTAATATTTGGGTCTGATGCTGATTTTTGGAAAATTCTGCATATGGAAATTTTGAACCAGTCCCGTTGTAAGGATGATAACTTTTCACTCGTAACTCGAATTCAAGCGATTCTTGAAGTTCTGGAATCTTTACGAAATTCTCTTCATTTTAGAATATGATTTTGTGATTGAGAGGTCTGTATCGAAAGAGATATCTGTGGTTGAAGTTGAGCGACTACTGCTGAAAAATTTGGAAAGATGAAGTCGAGTGTGAAATTTTGATAAGAATAATATGTTGGTAATTATAAGGATGTGACGGTATCTGAGAAAGCATCGAGATGCAATTTATGTTGAACAAGGAGAAATAAGTGATGATGTCATGTGATAGTAATGTTGAGAAAAAGACGGATGGTTGATTTGCAACGTTAAAATTTTTAACTTGGATAAGAGTTGTAATTGGAGCGAGCCGAGTTGGATAGTACTTGAAGTAGTAGCGATTCCGGTGTTGGAAAGATATTTAATAATTGGGTTGTGCTACGAGCATGTATAAGAGATTATGTATTGGATTTTGGGACGTTTTGGTATAATTGACGAAGTTGAAATTAAGGAAACTAAGAAGACGTTGATAAGCCTCACAGAGTTGGCAGAGCATTGTGCTTACGGACTTTGGGCACAAGTCGTAGTACGCTATTGTGTTGGGTAATGATGATTTATGCCACTGTTATGGTTGCCGGATGTCTATTGACAAATTGAGGAACTGATCACCCTTAATCTCTTGTTGATAGTAGACGGAATCATAATTGATGGATAGATGTGTCGTGCCAACTAGTATAGTACGTACGTTGAATTGGTTGAAGTCAAGCCAAGTGCCTGTGGATTGTTTATTTTGTCGATGTAGATTCATATGTGAGCATATTAGTTGAATTTAAGGATGATGGCATGAGGTTGCGATTTAATTGATGAGTAGTATGGAAATTCGCAGTTTAGTTCTGAGTAATTTGAGAATTTAGTTGCAAGTAGAAAAAGAAGTGAAGTTATAAGTTGAATTGTAAAAGTGGAACTTTTGGTTGGTAAAGATGAGTTACTTGGTTGTGTTAATTCGGATAAGAATTTATGAAAAATTGTGTCAGTATGAGTAAAAGTCAATAATTTGGTATGTTGGATTAGTTGGAAGTGAAAAGGATGAGTTATCTTGTCGGAATTAGTCGGACCCATGTACCATATGTCGTTGTAATTTTGTTACGTGTTTAAAAAAATTTTGTAGAATGTGTTATTAAAAGATGGTAAAGTTGTAGTTTATGTTTGATGATAATCGGGAAAATTCGTGGAAGTACATGTATATATATTATCCAAGATTTGGAAGTAGTCGTCGTTGTAATGGTGTTGAATGTCAGAGGAGTTATCCTACGGATCTAAGTTGAAGTATTCGGTAACTACAAAAGTGTAGAATACCTGTTGGGATGGAATTTCCGAAGAGTTAAGTCGAAAGTCTTTTGTTATGTCGGTTTTGGCAATTGAGAAGTTGGGAATAAAATGGGTAGACTTGATGCTTTGCAAGTAATCAGAGTGCGCAGCGAACGCGTGGTGTTGTACAGTTGTTCATGCGTGAGCAACAACGATGTTGGTAGTTGGTTGCGTTGATGACGTGTTTAAGTTGTGTGTTCATATGTTGTTGCGTTCTAGTTCTTAAACCGGCGAATTCTTAAGTTGGTTACTCTTTATGTTTTGATGTTAAGTTGTCAAGTGTGTTGCATGAGTAGTATTCGTGTTGTTTTCGCCGTTGATGTTATGAATTTTTTCTTTGTATTATACGTGGGTTGCCTTCAGAAATGAGAGTTGATTAGTCGGATGAAATGAGTAGTTGGAGTAGTGGAATCGGATAAATTTTCGAGGACGAAAATGTTCTAAGTGGGGGAGAGTTGTAACGTCCGTTTATTTAATTAAATATTTAATTAAATATAATTGTAGTATGTTGTGTTGATTCGCGTTGATTTAAGTATTTGTGTCGATTTAAGTTGATTCCGGAATATCGGAATATTATGTTGATGTTTCTAAGTTGGTTCGAGTTGAATTGATTTAATAAGTTGATTTAAGTTGTGGAAATAATATTGAATATTTTCCGTCTATGGTTAAATATGTTGATTTGGTGGTTTGGACGATTTATTTGATAGTCGGTAATTAGTCGGTTTAGTCGAGAGAAATAATATTAGAATTAATATTATTGAATATAAGCGTATTTTATTTATGTGGGCTTAGTCGTTGCGTTGGTGGTAGTAATTGGTGAGGTGTTGATTAGTAGGTCCAAATTGAGATTTATAATTATAATAATAATTATAATAAAAAGAAAAATAAGGAGAGGAAGTTAGGTTTTTGGCATCAGTAGAGGAAAGAAGAGCAGTTACGGAGAAGAGAAGAACGAGGAAAAGTTGGAGAAAGAGGGATACGGGAGAATTGCCGTCGGAGCCAAGTCGGAAAAATCGATTAGAAATTCGAGCGGCCATCAATCTAAGGTAAGGGTGGGGTTCGAATTTTATAACCGGGATCGTGATGATTAGTATGTATGATTGGGATTATAGAGTTTTGCTACTGTGTCTGTGTTGAATTTGTAGTGTTTGATTCTGATAAATTCATAGTTGCCATTGGTGCAATCGTGTTAAATAAAAAAAAAAGAATTATGTATGTTGTTGTTGTTGGAATTGTGTTGTTTTGAGATTCAATATCTGGAAATTATGCACCGTCGAAGTGGATACTAGAATAATTAAGAAAAAAATTGGAAAAATTTGAGTGGCGGAGGCCACCTTGTGTACACGTTGAGGTGGCGCAGGCCACCATAGGTTGGGGTAGGGTGGCGCAGGCCACCATAAGAAGACAAGGGTGGCGCAGGCCACCATACATCATGAAGTGGAGCAAGCCACATTGTAACAATGGAAGTGGCGCAAGCCACAGGATAGCATGGAGGTGGCGCAAGCCATGCTCCCTAGGTGGGGGCCACTTGGTCCTCTTTTGACCAGATACACATATATTTTAGTATAGGCATGGTTAATTAATTGTGTAATATATACATGATTAGTAGAAGTGATTTAATGGGTGATGAGTAGCAGGAAAATAATAGTTGTTCAGAATAATGAAAATATACTGGTAACAATAAACGGAAAATAATATAGCCTAAAGTTAATGTTGAGAGCCACCAAAACCATGTTGAGAGCCACCTAAAGTTAATGTTGAGAGCCACCAAAACCATGTTGAGAGCCACCTAAATTAATGTTGAGAGCCACCTGATGATGTGGGGGCCACCTGGTTTTTTTTAGTTTTGTCTGTTTTAAGTAAAATTCATATTTTAATATTTTAGGTGTTAGATATTGTTTTGACTAATTAAAATGCATAGTTAGATTAATTAGTAAATGGTTTTTATGTTGATGAAGGGAAATACATGGTAGCAACTTAGGACTATCAGTAGTGTTGATTCTAACAGAAAAATGAATTGTTAGCAGGATGGCATTTTGACGGAATTGTGATAACAGTGTTAATTTGGTGACAGAAAAATGTTGGAATCAGTAAAATAGAATTTAACAGGAATAGTAGGAAATTATTGGTAGCAGTAATAGTAGTAAAAACAGTACCGATTTAGTCGACCGGGTGAAATTACGTAGAAAAATTAGTTGTTCAGAATTTAACAAAAATTGTCGAGGTAGTTAGTGATAATTAGTAGGTGATTTTAGTCGGTTTATTTTGTTGAATTCGTGTTGTATGTATGGATTTTCTTGTACAGTTGCTTATGTGGTTTTGTCCCGGTTTGTGGGCATTTTTAAGTCGTAGGTTGAAGGACCAATGTTGATGTTAAAGTTGTAGGTCGTATGACCAACGTTGATGTATATAAGTTGTAGGCCTTTGGCCAAAGTTGAATCGTGTTGAATTAAAGTTGTTACGTGGTTTGTTATATGTTGTTCGGAGTTGGTTGTTGTTTTGTGTTGAGTCCTTGCATCATAGCATAACATTATTAAGTTGGCCTGGATTGGCTATTTTTAAGTTGGAGCGGATGCTCACCACGTTGGCCTGGATTGGCAATATTATAAAGTTGAAGGCTTATGCCTTGCAGATACCTCGATAACCTGGTATATTTTAAGTTGGGAGTTTTGCTCCGATGGTACCACATGCATATGCATAGTCGAGTCGCATCCTGTGTCGCATTATTTATGTTGTCTGTGTTGATTGCGTTTTGTTGAAGTTGAGTAAGTTAGTTATGTTGTCCAAGCTGATAAAGTTGTTCATGTTGCTTAAGTTGATAAAGTTGTTCATGTTGCTTAAGTTGATAAAGTTGTTTGCGCTGTTTAAGTTGATGAAGTCGATTATGTTGATGGTGAAGGAGTTGAATATGTTGAGTATATTTGTTGAAGTTGATGAATGTGTTTACGTTGATTTCAGAGTTGAAGTTGGTTATGTTGATTAGGTTGATTGTAGTGATTATGTCGTAAATGTTGATATGTGTAATAAGTCGATAAAGTATGTTGATAAATTGTGGATTATTGTTAAGTTGTTGTTGTTGTTGGATAGTAGTGAAATTGTATGATTCTATCTAATGTATTAATTATCATACTCCTGTTTATATTGTTCGATATCTCACCCCTTCTGTTTGAATGTTACCCCTATGTTGGTAACGTGCAGGTTAGTAGAGATGAAGGTCGTTTATCTTCATTAGTTGAGTCGGTGATGTCGCTCTGATACGTAACACTCGGGGGGATGAACGCTTAGTTGCTCTGTTGTTGTTTTAAGTTGTTTCCATGAAAATATGTTGTTACTAAGTTGTTTAAGTTGAACAAATGATATATCATGTATATTTGAATATTTGAGAATCCGCTGCGTAGTTGTGAAAATTGTTTTGGTTTCCAGGAATGAATAAAAGTTGTTATTATAGTTTCATCCGAATTAAAAGTGTTATGTATCGATGTACTATTTGATTTAAATGAATAAGTTTTTAAAGTTGTAAAATGTGGCATCCTATTTGTGTACTTGCTGATTGAATTTTACTACTCTAATTTTCAATATATTTGCCGGGTAGAAATGGGGTGTTACATTAGTGGTATCAGAGCAGGTCGGTCTGTCCGGCCAATGTTGTCTAATGTCGTTTATTCCTTAGTACTCGACATGTGTGGGAAACACTGTCGGTGCTTGTTTGTTAGTTTCTGGTCGTTGTCTGCATGTGTTGGTTTGGATTAAGTGGGGGAGAAGCTTGTCTCCCGGATGTGTTGTTGGTATGTAGAAGTTGGTTCAAGATGATGTTGATTGCGAGAGTGCACATATTGTTGAAGCGATGTTGTTGCGGACCGGCGAGAGTGTAGACTCATGAATTAGTATCGTCCGAGTTTGAGAAGTGTGTGGAATATGGATGAGGAATTGATTGGGAATAAGGAGGTATTCCAATGGAAATGATAAGTTGATGGATCAAGTCGGTAGATTAATATGCCTTGAGAATAGTCGGATTAAAGTCGAGTAATTTTAGAGTTGGATGAAAAGAAAGGTTTGTTGGTAGATTTTGGAGCAAGTGGGAGAGAGATGCAACTTATGTTCATCAATCTCAAATTCTGATTTTTGCAATTTTGGAGCAGCTGTCGGTAAAAGGGGCATAACTTTTTACTCGTGATTCCGATTGAAGCGGTTCTGGACTTTTTGGAAAGCTTACGAAATTCCCTACAGTTTGAATATACGATTTATTTTCAGGAAGTTTGTGAAGAGGGAGAAAAGTGCGTTTTAATATTTGGGTCTGATGCTGATTTTTGGAAAATTCTGCATATGGAAATTTTGAACCAGTCCCGTTGTAAGGATGATAACTTTTCACTCGTAACTCGAATTCAAGCGATTCTTGAAGTTCTGGAATCTTTACAAAATTCTCTTCGGTTTAGAATATGATTTTGTGATTAAGAGGTCTGTATCGAAAGAGATATCTGTGGTTGAAGTTGAGCGACTACTGCTGAAAAATTTGGAAAGATGAAGCCGAGTGTGAAATTTTGATAAGAATAATATGTTGGTAATTATAAGGATGTGACGGTATCTGAGAAAGCATCGAGATGCAATTTATGTTGAACAAGGAGAAATAAGTGATGATGTCATGTGATAGTAATGTTGAGAAAAAGACGGATGGTTGATTTGCAACGTTAAAATTTTTAACTTGGATAAGAGTTGTAATTGCAGCGAGCCGAGTTGGATAGTACTTGAAGTAGTAGCGATTCCGGTGTTGGAAAGATATTTAATAATTGGGTTGTGCTACGAGCATGTATAAGAGATTATGTATTGGATTTTGGGACGTTTTGGTATAATTGACGAAGTTGAAATTAAGGAAACTAAGAAGACGTTGATAAGCCTCACAGAGTTGGCAGAGCATTGTGCTTACGGACTTTGGGCACAAGTTGTAGTACGCTATTGTGTTGGGTAATGATGATTTATGCCACTGTTATGATTGCCGGATGTCTATTGACAAATTGAGGAACTGATCACCCTTAATCTCTTGTTGATAGTAGACGGAATCATAATTGATGGATAGATGTGTCGTGCCAACTAGTATAGTACGTACGTTGAATTGGTTAAAGTCAAGCCAAGTGCCTGTGGATTGTTTATTTTGTCGATGTAGATTCATATGTGAGCATATTAGTTGAATTTAAGGATGATGGCATGAGGTTGCGATTTAATTGATGAGTAGTATGGAAATTCGCAGTTGAGTTCTGAGTAATTTGAGAATTGAGTTGCAAGTAGAAAAAGAAGTGAAGTTATAAGTTGAATTGTAAAAGTGGAACTTTTGGTTGGTAAAGATGAGTTACTTGGTTGTGTTAATTCGGATAAGAATTTATGAAAAATTGTGTCAGTATGAGTAAAAGTCGATAATTTGGTATGTTGGATTAGTTGGAAGTGAAAAGGATGAGTTATCTTGTCGGAATTAGTCGGACCCATGTACCATATGTCGTTGTAATTTTGTTACGTGTTTAAGAAAATTTTGGAGAATGTGTTATTAAAAGATGGTAAAGTTGTAGTTTATGTTTGATGATAATCGGGAAAATTCGTGGAAGTACATGTATATATATTATCCAAGATTTGGAAGTAGTCGTCGTTGTAATGGTGTTGAATGTCAGAGGAGTTATCCTACAGATCTAAGTTGAAGTATTCGGTAACTACAAAAGTGTAGAATACCTGTTGGGATGGAATTTCCGAAGAGTTAAGTCAAAAGTCTTTTGTTATGTCGGTTTTGGCAATTGAGAAGTTGGGAATAAAATGGGTAGACTTGATACTTTGCAAGTAATCAGAGTGCGCAGCGAACGCGTGGTGTTGTACAGTTGTTCATGCGTGAGCAACAACGATGTTGGTAGTTGGTTGCGTTGATGTCGTGTTTAAGTTGTGTGTTCATATGTTGTTGCGTTCTAGTTCTTAAACCGGCGAATTCTTAAGTTGGTTACTCTTTATGTTGTGATGTTAAGTTGTCAAGTGTGTTGCATGAGTAGTATTCGTGTTGTTTTCGCCATTGATGTTATGAATTTTTTCTTTGTATTATACGTGGGTTGCCTTCGGAAATGAGAGTTGATTAGTCGGATGAAATGAGTAGTTGGAGTAGTGGAATCGGATAAATTTTCGAGGACGAAAATATTCTAAGGGGGGGAGAGTTGTAACGCCCGTTTATTTAATTAAATATAATTGTAGTATGTTGTGTTGATTCGCGTTGATTTAAGTATTTGTGTCGATTTAAGTTGATTCCGGAATATCGGAATATTATGTTGATGTTTCTAAGTTGGTTCGAGTTGAATTGATTTAATAAGTTGATTTAAGTTGTGGAAATAATATTGAATATTTTCCGTCTATGGTTAAATATGTTGATTTGGTGGTTTGGACGATTTATTTGATAGTCGGTAATTAGTTGGTTTAGTCGAGAGAAATAATATTAGAATTAATATTATTGAATATAAGCGTATTTTATTTATGTGGGCTTAGTCGTTACGTTGGTGGTAGTAATTGGTGAGGTGTTGATTAGTAGGTCCAAATTGAGATTTATAATTATAATAATAATTATAATAAAAAGAAAAATAAGGAGAGGAAGTTAGGTTTTTGGCATCAGTAGAGGAAAGAAGAGCAGTTACGGAGAAGAGAAGAACGAGGAAAAGTTGGAGAAAGAGGGATACGGGAGAATTGTCGTCGAAGCCAAGTCGGAAAAATCGATCAGAAATTCGAGCGGCCATCAATCTAAGGTAAGGGTGGGGTTCGAATTTTATAACCGGGATCGTGATGATTAGTATGTATGATTGGGATTATAGAGTTTTGCTACTGTGTCTGTGTTGAATTTGTAGTGTTTGATTCTGATAAATTCATAGTTGCCATTGGTGCAATCGTGTTAAATAAAAAAAAAAAAGAATTATGTATGTTGTTGTTGTTGGAATTGTGTTGTTTTGAGATTCAATATCTGGAAACTATGCACCGTCGAAGTGGATACTGGAATAATTAAGAAAAAAATTGGAAAAATTTGAGTGGCGGAGGCCACCTTGTGTACACGTTGAGGTGGCGCAGGCCACCATAGGTTGGGGTAGGGTGGCGCAGGCCACCATAAGAAGACAAGGGTGGCGCAGGCCACCATACATCATGAAGTGGCACAAGCCACATTGTAACAATGGAAGTGGCGCAAGCCACAGGATAGCATGGAGGTGGCGCAAGCCATGCTCCCTAGGTGGGGGCCACTTGGTCCTCTTTTGACCAGATACACATATATTTTAGTATAGGCATGGTTAATTAATTGTGTAATATATACATGATTAGTAGAAGTGATTTAATGGGTGATGAGTAGCAGGAAAATAATAGTTGTTCAGAATAATGAAAATATACTGGTAACAATAAACGGAAAACAATATAGCCTAAAGTTAATGTTGAGAGCCACCAAAACCATGTTGAGAGCCACCTAAAGTTAATGTTGAGAGCCACCAAAACCATGTTGAGAGCCACCTAAATTAATGTTGAGAGCCACCTGATGATGTGGGGGCCACCTGGTTTTTTTTAGTTTTGTCTGTTTTAAGTAAAATTCATATTTTAATATTTTAGGTGTTAGATATTGTTTTGACTAATTAAAATGCATAGTTAGATTAATTAGTAAATGGTTTTTATGTTGATGAAGGGAAATACATGGTAGCAACTTAGGACTATCAGTAGTGTTGATTCTAACAGAAAAATGAATTGTTAGCAGGATGGCATTTTGACGGAATTGTGATAACAGTGTTAATTTGGTGACAGAAAAATGTTGGAATCAGTAAAATAGAATTTAACAGGAATAGTAGGAAATTATTGGTAGCAGTAATAGTAGTAAAAACAGTACCGATTTAGTCGACCGGGTGAAATTACGTAGAAAAATTAGTTGTTCGGAATTTAACGAAAATTGTCGAGGTAGTTAGTGATAATTAGTAGGTGATTTTAGTCGGTTTATTTTGTTGAATTCGTGTTGTATGTATGAATTTTCTTGTACAGTTGCTTATGTGGTTTTGTCCCGGTTTGTGGGCATTTTTAAGTCGTAGGTCGAAGGACCAATGTTGATGTTAAAGTTGTAGGTCGTATGACCAACGTTGATGTATATAAGTTGTAGGCCTTTGGCCAAAGTTGAATCGTGTTGAATTAAAGTTGTTACGTGGTTTGTTATATGTTGTTCGGAGTTGGTTGTTGTTTTGTGTTGAGTCGTTGCATCATAGCATAGCATTATTAAGTTGGCCTGGATTGGCTATTTTTAAGTTGGAGCGGATGCTCACCACGTTGGCCTGGATTGGCAATATTATTAAGTTGAAGGCTTATGCCTTGCAGATACCTCGATAACCTGGTATATTTTAAGTTGGGAGTTTTGCTCCGATGGTACCACATGCATATGCATAGTCGAGTCGCATCCTGTGTCGCATTATTTATGTTGTCTGTGTTGATTACGTTTTGTTGAAGTTGAGTAAGTTGGTTATGTTGTCCAAGCTGATAAAGTTGTTCATGTTGCTTAAGTTGATAAAGTTGTTCATGTTGCTTAAGTTGATAAAGTTGTTTGCGCTGTTTAAGTTGATGAAGTCGATTATGTTGATGTTGAAGGAGTTGAATATGTTGAGTATATTTGTTAAAGTTGATGAATGTGTTTACGTTGATTTCAGAGTTGAAGTTGGTTATGTTGATTAGGTTGATTGTAGTGATTATGTCGTAAATGTTGATATGTGTAATAAGTCGATAAAGTATGTTGATAAATTGTGGATTATTGTTAAGTTGTTGTTGTTGTTGGATAGTAGTGAAATTGTATGATTCTATCTAATGTATTAATTATCATACTCCTGTTTATATTGTTTGATATCTCACCCCTTCTGTTTGAATGTTACCCCTATGTTGGTAACGTGCAGGTTAGCAGAGATGAAGGTCATTTATCTTCATTAGTTGAGTCAGTGATGTCGCTCTGATACGTAATACTCGGGGGGATGAACGCTTAGTTGCTCTGTTGTTGTTTTAAGTTGTTTCCATGAAAATATGTTGTTACTAAGTTGTTTAAGTTGAACAAATGATATATCATGTATATTTGAATATTTGAGAATCCGCTGCGTAGTTGTGAAAATTGTTTTGGTTTCCAGGAATGAATTAAAGTTGTTATTATAGTTTCATCCGAATTAAAAGTGTTATGTATCGATGTACTATTTGATTTAAATGAATAAGTTTTTAAAGTTGTAAAATGTGGCATCCTATTTGTGTACTTGCTGTTGAATTTTACTACTCTGATTTTCAATATATTTGCCGGGTAGAAATGGGATGTTACACACCCCAATAATTTCTTTAGTAACTTATTTATATTAAAACTTTTAAAATTATAGTTGTTATATTATATTCACTACTACGAAAAACCCATTTAACAACCGTTGGGAATGACATATAATGATGCGGGCGAAGGCGTTATTATGTAAATTGTCGTTGTAAGTTAGCTGTTTCTACAACAGGCTTGAAACCGTTATTGAAAGGTATGGCGCGAGCCATATATCACAACGGTTATGATAATAAACCATTGTGATACATACACTTAGGTTCTGGGTTCGAAACCCATCAGCAGCGAAATTATATAAAACATAAATTACTTATGATATCGGTTACAATAGATAACTGTTTTTGTAAGTACCCTTAGTTTATTATATTAAATGTAGATTGCTTGTTTTCCAAACACCTCACTAAATAAATATACATGGATTCAATTTGATGAAGATGTCTATAATCTGCAAATTAACCTGTTCTTGAAAACCAACTTAAATAAACCAATGTTGTTTTCTGATTGCATTCGTCTCATCATGCATTTCACGCTCTTTTACATATATTGTGGTTTATTGATCTGACTCCTTCGATATATCACTATCTTCGATTATAGTTAAATTTCCATAAGATCAACAAGACATTGGATAATCTACCTCATCTTTGATTTAACTATAATGGAAGATGGCGATGCATCTAAGGAGCCAGATCATTATACCACAATCTATATATAAAAGAACGTGAGATAAATGATGAGAGGCATGCAATCAAAAAACAACATTGGTTTGTTTAAGTTAGTTTTCAAATACAACTTAATTTGCAGATTATAAGTATCTATGTCAAATTAACTGAATGTATTTTAAGTGAGGGTTAGTGAAACAAACAATCTACATAGAATATAATAAACTAAAACAACATTCTATACCAGATCCAGATATTATAAACTCATATAATACGCTTGCTACCACCAGAAAACTTTAAGTGAGGGTTAGTTAAACAAACAATGTAAATAGAATATAATAAACTCAAACAACATTCTATACCAGATCCAAAAATTATAAACTGATATAATATGCTTTCTTCCACCAGCATCATCACCCTGTATCATCCCCTTAACCTGAAAGGAACCAAAGCAAACTTCAAAAATGAGCATCCTCAGTTGGAAACAAACCCTAAAACCATAATCCAGTGAAGAGTAAAGAGAGGAACAGGAATAACGCACCTTTTTATGAAACTAATCGTGGATCAGGAATCAATTATGATGTTGAACTAGTTTGGGAAGCAATGAAAAAGAAATATAAGGAGAAAGAAGCTTACATAAAAGCTTCATAACTTCTTATATTTCTTTTCATTGTTTCTAAAACTATATAAAGTTTGCTTACAATGTTGATTCTTTATTTACTAACATCTTGTTCGTGAAGCTATGAAGTTTCTATCATAACCTCTTGTTCGTGAAGCTATGAAGAAAAAGTACAAGGTGAATGAGAACAATCAACAAAAATAACAATCCACAAACGAGATAATGGAAAATATCTAACAATAGATGGAAGAAGAAGAATGCCTTAATGTATGATTCACGGCTAATGGTGAAAACGAAGAGAAAAAATGTGTTCTAGGGTTTCACTTTGAAGGCAACGACGATACTGTCAATTAAGTGAAAGTTATTTTGCTTATATATGGGTAAACTATTTCACAACCGTTAACAATAACAACCGTATAGATAGGTATTTATTTATTATAAATATATAACTACGGTTAACTAGAATAACCGTAGTGATAACTCTTTTATCTGTGAATTTTAAAATAAATAAAAACCGTATAGATATGTATTTATTTATTATAAATATATCACTACGGGTAACCAGGACAACCGTAGTGATAACCCTTTTATTTTTGAATTTTAAAATAAATAAAGAAAAGGTGCGCCTTAACTTCTCACTTAATGCATCTGCAGTTTAAACATCAACAATGTAATTCACAATGCATCTGCAGTTTAAACATCAACAATGTAATTCACAATGGATCTGCAGTTTAAACATCAACAATGTAATTCAAACCCTAATTCAACTATTACATTTCATAACAAAGTAAACATTAAACATAAAGGCGACAAGAAAACATAACATCTTGATGTTTCAAGAAAATATCTCTGATTTCAGTTTGTTCTTCAAATTCTTGTTCTTTTTCTTTAAATTCTCATACATAACCTTCAGATAGTCCTCAGCTTCCAACTCTGACTTCATAATGCTCTCATCGTCATTTCCATCTCTTTCTCCAACGTCTTCATCCCATATGAACAAATTACATGTTTCATCGCTCCTCCAAAATGGACATCTCCAAAAAAGTCTTCCTTTATTTTGTCCCTTCATGAGGTTCGAACCCATGATAGCTAGATTGTATCACCACGGTTTTCATAACAACCATTATTATACCCTTGAGATTTCTAATTAAAATAATGCGCGCGCATCCAGTACGCACTATAAAAACGGTGTATAGGACGCCGTTGTAAACCTCGCTTTGTTGTTTGGGCGTTTTGTAGTAGTGATTGATTCTCATTTCTTTTGGAAACACTATTAAAAAAACTATTTTTAATTCATTCTTAATTGAATACAACGATTTTTTGAAATCGTTAAACATTATAGCTGTATTTTAATACTTTTTAATTTTTGTTATCATTTATTTTTATCTAAAATTGTTAAATATAATCTTTTATGTTTTTTTTTGTTTCTAATAGTTTATCGTATATAAAAAATTATAAACAATTGTGAATAAAATAGAGTTAAATTTTAATAAAAATGTCACTAGAAAAAGGAAAAAAAAATCTTAGCAGTTACAAGAAAGTCTCACTTAAAATATATTAGACAAATTTAAAGCTATAATATTTTTTGACAAACTTAACAATAGTCGCTCTACGAGAAATTATTTTTATTTTCAACAACCATAACGACTCTCTTGAAAGCAATTTCATTTCCAATACCAGTCTTTCCAAGAAATTTACGCTAGAAAAAGTAGATTTTCAAAAAACTACTTAGACTTCTATTTATATAAGAAAAGTTAGAGAAAATATTTTTTTATTAGTTCAACTCAGTAATAACTATAATATAGAGCTTTACTTTTAATAACACTTTATTCTCATAGAAGAAGTTCTCTGAGAAACTATATTTAACATTCTCTAGTCACTCCATTAGCTCATATGCACATATGGCTGAAGACAAATATAAAGCATTCCCTTTTCCAGAAGAATGTCCAGATTCATCAAATTCAAACAAAACTCCACCGCCAAAATTATGTTCTTTTCATTTTGCCATCTCAATTTTGTACATTTTCACACACGTCTATATGCATGGCACAGCATGGCCAAATGTTAGTGCATGTTAATTATATACCTTTCTTTACTATATCTATAAATACCCTCTCATATCAGTGTAATGCATTCATCCACAACCGAAGTGAGACATTAATCCAAATCAACATGGCTGCTACCACAGTGAAATCTTCATTTCCACTTTTGATGCTGTTAGGAATTGCTTTCCTAGCTTCTCTGTGTGTCTCTTCTAGAACTGATCAAGAGAATCCCTTCATCTTTGAGTCAAATAGGTTTCAAACTCTTTTTGAAAATGAAAACGGTCATATCCGGCTTCTTCAAAAATTTGACCAACGTTCTATAATATTTGAGAATCTTCAAAACTACCGTCTTTTGGAATATAAGTCCAAATCTCACACCATATTTCTTCCACAATACACTGATGCCGATTTTATCCTTGTTGTCATTAGTGGTAATTTATTGTATATCAAGTTAAATATTTAAAACTAACCACACATAGTTTATTTAAAAAGCATGATATTTATTACTTTAAATGTCTGTCTTTTGTAAGGTTAAATTAAATTCAACTTTAAAATATAATATTTATTGTAATTTTCAGGAAAAGCTATACTCACAGTGTTGAAACCCGACAATAGAAATTCCTTTAACCTGGAGCGTGGAGATACCATAAAACTTTCTGCTGGAACCATTGCCTATTTGGTTAACCGAGATGACAACGAGGATCTTAGAGTAATAGATCTTGCCATTCCCGTAAATAGACCTGGCCAATTTGAGGTAATATAGCCGATACTTACCATTTTCTCTTATCAATTATGATCAAGATGCAGTTGTTTAAAACTTTAGTGGTTTCTGTCGTAACATCACAACAACAATTGTGATTGTATTTAATATTTATCTACATATTTTACCATAGTTTTTCCACTGATTTTATAATTGCTTTTTTGATCGTTTCAATAGACTTTCTTATTGTCCGGAAATCAAAACCAAGAGTCTATCTTATCTGGGTTCAGCAAGAACATTCTAGAGGCTTCCTTCAATGTAAGCATAAAACATACCATTTCTTCTTTTTTTATGTATTAGTTTAGTTAGTTATGTTAATATTCACTTTTTCATTATATATTATAAAAAATATAGACCCGTTATGAAGAAATAGAAAAGGTTCTCTTAGAAGAGCATGAGAAAGGGACACATCACAGGAGAAGTCTTAGTGATAAGAGGCAGCAGAGCCGAGAAGAGGGTGTAATAGTTAAAATATCAAGGGAACAAATTGAAGAATTGAGCAAAAATGCAAAGTCTAGCTCCAAAAAAAGTGTATCCTCTGAATCTGAACCTTTCAACTTGAGAAGTCGCAATCCTATCTATTCCAACAAGTTTGGCAAATTCTTTGAGATCACCCCGGAGAAAAATCCACAACTTCAAGACTTAGATATATTTGTCAATTCTGTGGAGATTAAGGAGGTATGATAAGGTTATTTTATAAACTAGGCAACTAACATAACTACACAATGAGATTTCACTATATCAAATTACAATTGTTCTAAATGATTTGAATTTTATCCATTGAATTTAGGATGTCAAACTTTTGTTTTTAAGTTAACATATTGGAGAGAACAAGTTTTATATAGTCAATAACATACTTTAATATATTTATTTATTCGTTCCTTCAAATAAATTTTAGGGATCTCTATTGTTGCCACACTACAATTCAAGGGGCATAGTCATAGTAACAGTTAACGAAGGAAAAGGAGATATTGAACTTGTTGGTAAAAGAAATGAGAACCAACAAGGACAGAGAAAAGAAGATGAGGAGGAAGAGGAACATGAAAAAGAAGATAAAAATAAACAAGTGCAGAGTTACAAAGCTAAGTTATCATCGGGAGATGTTTTTGTGATTCCAGCAGGTCATCCAGTTGCCGTAAAGGCTTCCTCAAATCTCCATTTGCTTGGATTTGGTATCAATGCAAAAAACAACCAGAGAAACTTTCTTGCAGGTATATTATATTCTCACTCAGTCGCTTTCTTTATATATTTATTTAAAGTATGTATTTTAAAAGTCTATTTCTAGATAAATAGAGGAGAAACAAATTTTAGATATGCTTAATTTTTGGATGATTCAAAAATTGAAGGCGAGGAGGACAATGTGATTAGCCAGATACAAAGGCCAGTGAAAGACCTCACATTCCCTGGATCAGCTCAAGAGGTTGATAGGCTACTAGAGAATCAGAAACAATCTTACTTTGCAAATGCTAAACCCCAACAAAGGGAAAGGGAAAGCCATGAAACTAGAGATCGTCTATCTTCAATTTTGGATGCTTTTTAATGAGTGATCAAATATTATGCATGTATCTTATCAAGAGATAAAGCTCATAGCGAGCAAAGAATAAAACAATGTTCTCTTGTAACAATAATTATATCTCTACTTTTCTGCTATAAATAAATAAATCGAGAGTATTTTTATGGTCTTCTTAGCTACTATGTTTATTTTAGTAATACTCTTTTATACTATTATGAGGATAAGCAACCTTTTTCTTTAAAAAAGAGTATGTATAAATTAATCAACTATAAATAGGTGGTTATTCCCTTCAACTAATATTTTTTTAGTTATAATTTGATCATGCAATTAAAAATCATACGTATTAGTTAAAATGAATTTTTTTCTAGGGAATTCTTTAAATAATGAAGAAAAACTATAGAGGACAATATAAAAATTAAAAAACTAGATATTTTAAAAAAAAATTGTCATATTAAGAACAAATTAATGGAAAATAGTATAATGTATCGGCCTAAAGTTCCCAACAAAAATATTTAACGAAATGTATATTAAGAAAGTCAATAACTAAATGTAGAAAAAAATTTGCAATTTGCGGTTATTCATAACACATCTGATACGGTTATCAATTTACAAATAGAGAACATTTTATTTGCAATTTGCATATGACTCCTCTCAACATCCTCCACAACTTCTCTTTACATGACAAGAGCTAATTATGATTGGAGGACCATCAAAAGTTTGAAGACGTTATAGGTCATTTGTGGACTTACTGAAATTTGACTTATTTTCAAGTGACTTGTTCTCGACTTTCAAAGATCACAACTTCTTCAATTTTTATCCTTTGAGTCTGATTCTTTTTTCACAATATCATTTACCACCACCAAAACACATCAACAAGAACAACACCAATATGAATTTCACCTATAATTTTCATAGAAAGTCAACACATAATCACAACATAAAACATATTCATAACATCATAATCTAGAGTGATATGCACAACCATCTCAAGGATTCAAAACATCATCAATGGAGGATTAGGGAAGACAATAAGATATAGGGTTAGGATCCCTCTTTATCCTTTAGAGAAACACACTCATAGATGAATAACCTCACCTACCTTGAATCAAATTAGCAGAAAAATTGGAGCTTTTGTCTTGGAATCCTAAGCTTTGCCTTTGCCTCTCAAAACGTCTTTTGATCGAAAACTCAATGTACTACATAACATATTTTTCTATCTAACTTTCTTTTAAATGTAAAAACCTAATTCTTATATTTTAGTTATTTCTATTTTTCCCCTTCAAATTGGGTTAATTATAAACAATCCCTCTGCCATTAGGGCGAGATTTGATATAGCCCCCTTGAAGTTTTTTTTTTTTAAACTCCCCCTTATAAAACCTAAAACCAACTTTTACCACACCCTTTTACTGGTGTTGGTGACTGAGCCTGCATTTAGTGGTTAGGTGGCTTGCTTACTGTATAATATATACATTCTTCTTTTCCCTGTGAAATTAGGGGTTTCATTTGGACGTTTGAATAGGGAGAAGCTGATAGCAAGTTGCAGACGAAACGATGGGAGCGAGCAACGTAGAAGACGAAGCCATGGATGCGAACTTCGAATTACATGGATTCACAACTCTTGTATCTTCTTGCGCGTATCAGATTCATCGTTGATCCTCCTTAATTCTCGATTAAAAAGATGAATCTAGACACGGTTTCAAGAACCCTAACGCGTCGAATTCGCCGAGAATCTCACCTTCGAAGATGATTTTGGCCGCCGCAATGGATGCAAATTTGAAGAACGCTTTGGTATGAAGATTACTCTAATTCCAATTTCCTCTTCTCCTTCTTCGATATGATTTTAGTATTCTGATTGTTGTGGATTCATTCTTGTTGCTTGATTGATGTTGTTCATGGTGTGGTTGTTGCGGATTCGTGGTTGCTGTTCAGAGTTTGGATTTGCTCTTCGTTTTGCAGAGTTCTTGTAGTGTTCGTTGAGAATTGTTAGGTAGGTTGAAGATTGATTGAAGAGGAGAAGAAGAATTCACCAGAGAGAGAGGGCTCGAGGAAGAATAATGAGAGGTTCCGGAAGAATTTTTTTCTTGTTTTTCTGTTAGAAGGTTAGCGATTAGAATCTGTTAGAATTTAGGGAATGGTAGTAAGTTATCAAGTTAGAGCTCTGTAACAATTGGAAAAAGAACTGTTATCCAAATTTATGTTAGCAGTTATTGAATTTTTGTGAATTCTGTCAGGGAGTATATCAGTTAGGTATTTTCTGGAATTGATTTTGTTATTTCTGCTGTAATGTAATTTTCTATGAAAACTGGTTAGTGCTGTTAGCTGTAAAAATGAAAAGGAAAAAATTCTGTTATTATCAGCTTTTGTTGAAATTGTGTTATGTAATCTTCTCAGTGAATTTAATTTCTTTTGTGAAATCATCAACTCCCTGTTGCAATGAATTTATACAGTCAGCAAGCCACCTAACCACTAAATGCAGGCCCAGTCACCAACACCAGTAAAAGGGTGTGGTAAAAGTTGGTTTTAGGTTTTATAAGGGGTAGTTTAAAAAAAAAAATTCAAGGGGGCTATATCAAATCTTGCCCTAATGGCAGGGGGATTTCATATAATTAACCCCTTCAAATTTTGGCCCCTTACTTCTTACCATACCAATCTTATTACTATACCAATTTCCACCCCCGATCTCACTATTTCTTATTTTCTCTACTTTCTTCTATAATTTTAATTTGAAAGAAATAGTAATAAATAATACAAATTCTATCCCACCTCAAATAAACCCGTGAAAAATACATAGAACATTCCAATAAATCATTTAAGCATATAAAACTAAATAATTTAAATTCATTTAAAAATTTGGGTGTTACATTGCACACATGCTGGAACATCTTGTTCTACATGTAGCATCTTAATTAAAATACATCTTGTACTAGTCGTGTTGTTTTATCTAATGCAACCAACCAAAAGGAACAACAAAAGTATACTTGGATCTAAAAGTATACTTGGAACTACTTCTTAAAGCAAAAGTTAAAAGCACTTTATGCATTCAAGATGTTTATGAAGTTTGTTCAAAATTAGATGACACCATTATCAAATTTTTACAATTAGATTATGAGGGAGAATTTAGTTCCTTTACTAAGTTTCTTTATGATTTAGGCATATCTCATAAACTCACTTTCCCACACACATCACACTTTTTTTTTTACTAAGCAAAAGCTATATTCAACCGGATACAAATAGGTGTATCCAACCAACTACATACATCTACACTACCCAATGTGAGAACTACAAAAATTCACATGGGAAGTTAGTCCAATCATAGTAATTACAAGTATACCGCCCGTTAATCCTTTTTCCTAACCACCACCACACTGAAATGGTACCGTGGATGGAAAACATATGCATTTAGTGGAGATAGGACTAACCTTGTTATCTTATGAACCCATCCCATTACAATTTGGGGATTACATATTTTCTTCAATAATTCATGTTATTAACAGGATTCCTTCTGCGGGCCATCTAAATTCCACTCTCTTTATCATGCCTTATACCACAAGTTACCTAGCCATGAGTTTCTTAAGGTTTTTGGATTTGCTTTTTTTCCATTCTCTAGACCCTATAATAGACATAAACTAGAGTTTAGAAGCCAAGAATGTGTCCACTTAGGTGTCTCACCTCAACATAGATGTTACAAAAATCACTGGGTATATCCTACCTCATAATAATTGTAGCTATCCTGGTAACATAAATTAGTCTAATATCTCGACCTTTTAAGAGCATCCAAGTCAAAACACGACTCCAAATAATGAATTTATTTCCCAAGTCCAATCTACTGAGTCATTGTCACATTCAATACACAATTCTACCATTCTTTCAGTTCTTCATCTCAATGATCATCCTATGATGACAAGATCTAAGATAGGTCATTCGAAGCCTAAAGCCTTTCTCACACATGTGGAACCTACTTTTGTCAAGCAAGCTCTAGCTCACCTATACTGGTATAAATCTATGCATACAGAGTACGATGCACTTATGGCTAATCAAACATGGACAATAACAACTCTTCCTCTTCATAAAAATCTATTGAATGTAGGTGGATTTTCATAGTGAAAGAAAACCCCGATGGGACTGTGAATAAATTCAAATCCCGACTTGTTGCAAAAGGCTATCATCAACAATTTGGTTTTGATTTCAATGAAACCTTCTCCCATGTTGTGAAGCCTACTACCATTAGTGTTGATCTTACTTTGGCTTGACTTATAACTTGAAATTACAACAAATTGATAAAAATAATGTTTATCTTAATGACTCACTAAAAGAAGAAGTCTACATTATCCAACCCACTGGCTTTGAAAAACAAAGTTTTACACTTAATTGTATGCAAGTTAAACTAAGTTTTATATGGTATAAAGTAGGCCTATAGAGTGTGGAATAAGAAGCTAATTCAAACCCTTTTCCATTTTGGGGTTTTCCATAGCAAATGCGATCATTACCTCTTCACCAAAACTCAGTCAAGGAATCACACTATATGCATTGTCTATGTTGGTGATATTCTCATCACATGATCATCCTCCATGAAGCATAAGCTCATTGACTCTCTTCATAAAAAAATTGCACTCAAGAAACTCTTGGCTTCTGAATACTTTCTTGGTATTTAGATTAAATTACATTTCATAAGTGGTCTTCTACTTACTCAAACAAAGTATACTCGTGATCTTTTTTCTCGAGTTAAATGCGGAATGTGAATGGTGTTACCACTCAAATGCTAATTGTAACACCTCAGTTTTAGTAATTAATTATTTATATTATTTTTTTTTTTGATAAGCAAACTTGTATTAAAAAGGAGAAAAGGGGGATTCTCCAACCCAATACAAAGAAGAAACCAAGACAAAAAAGAGAGAAAAACCTCCCTAAACAACATTACATAAAGTCTAACGGAGATTTCACCCAATCGTAAAAACAACACTTACTACGGCCAAGCGCCAACCAATGCCAGGAAATAGAAAGGATACGGTGGAAAATCTGATCCACATCACAAACTTCATCACTGAAAATGATCTTGTTCCTCGCGCTCCAAATACACCAAGTCGTAATAAACCATATGTAACAGCTCATGTCTTCCTTGCAATTTTCCACCAAAGCCAAAAACCACAATAAGGAATGATTACACACAGAATCTGAGACAATACTAGGAACTCCAATCCAATCAAAAACCTTATTCCAAACTTTAGAGGATTTTGGGCAAGTAAGGAAAATGTGCAAAGCATCCTCATCATTCCGGAAGCAAAAAACACACGCAGTCTCATGAATAGAAGTCACAATACCTTTAGCCACGAGTTTCATACGAGTCGGTAGTCTATCTAACAACAACCTCCAAGCAAAGATTTTATGAGTTAATTGATTTATGTGATTTATCTAATTTATTTGAATTTTTTGATTTAAATGATTTATTTGATTTATTAGATTTATATGTTAATTGTTTGATTTATATAAATTATTGGATTTATATAAATTAATTGATTTATTTAATTTATATGAGTTAATTAATTTAATTGATTTAATTGAAATATGTGATTTATTTTGGATTAAATGAATTATTTTATTTATTAGATTTATATAAACTAATTGATTTATTTGAGTTATTTGAATTAATTGATTTTTTGGACTTATTTGAAATAATGAATTTGTTTGAATTTATTTGAAATCATTTATTTATTTCTTTACTTGATTTATTTAGATTATTTAAATTAAGTAATTTATTTAATTAATTATATTGGATAGAATTTTATAGATTTACTAGAATTATTAGGTGGGCCTAAGTGGGTGTGTGATTAGAAAATGTGAGAGTGGGTTAGTAAGCCCAATGAGAAAATTACGAGAGTTAACAAAAGAAGGGAATGATATAGAATAGGGTTAGAAGTTGGAAGAGGGCAAAAGGAGGCTAGAAGAGAGAAGAGGAGAAATCAAGAACAAGAGTTAATCAAAAATCAAGGTAAGGGTGAGTTTTCACTCATTATTGGGATTATTGGATGATGATTAGTGGGTAGAAATAAGTTTAGAGTAAAATTTCCAAAAATTTTCTATGCGAATGAAATTATTAGATTAATATTAATTTTTGAAAATTATTAATTTTTGGTGTGTTTAGAGTTAATTTTGGTAATATTTGGATTAAACCCATTACTTATCCCCTTCTGTAGCGTAGAAGAACAAGAGTGAACATGCAAATCTTCTTTGGATGCTACTGTAGCGATAGAAAATAACTCATGAATTGTGACTTATTCAATTCATCCTATCATTATAGCACTTTTATTTATCATTGGATTTTTTTTAATAAGCAAGGAATTCATTAATCCGAGAACAAAGGGTTCTCGCACCCACTTACAAAAAAGCGAGACAAAGCTCGGCCAAAGAAAATTACACACCAATTAAGCTTTAAGACAAATAATGCAAAGGGAACTTACTAAACTCGTAAAAGCTACAACTGGAATTGGTAATTTTCCCTATAAAAGACCACTTCCAAATTAACCATTTGACATTCCAAACTACATCAACAACATTCCAAGTATCATTCCTAAAAATAATACCATTTCTCAACACCCACAAAGACCAAGATGTTGCCAACCAAATAATTCCCTCATTTCCGCTCTCCACCTTTTTCTTCTTACAAAAGGAAAACCACCTTAAGAAACTTTCCTTAAGCACCGAACCACCACCCTCCTCAAAACCAACCCAATCGGCCACTTCCTTCCAAACCATTCTAGCCACCGGACAACCCAACAAAATATGATTAACCGACTCAATACCGGACAAGCAAAGAACACTACACAATTCCCTATCCGGAAAAACGCTACCCCTAAAAGAGAGGGAATCCTTTGTGGGAAGTCTATCAAGAAAGCACCTCCACCCAAAAGCTTTGATTTTAAGAGGGACCCTCCCCTTTCAAACCAACGGAAAAACTTCGTCAAACAACTCCGTTGGACCATAAGGAATCCGTAAAGAACTAATTAAATGGTAAAAAGAACTCACCGAAAAGGTCTCCAAATTGTTGACCTCCCAACGCACCGTGTCCGATTCCAACGGAATCGGGGAAAATTATGCAAAACCGCCCTCAACTCCAATAAATCGGTGCCAATACCATCCTCACCATTATCTCTAATGCCCAAATCCCCCCATCTCCAACCAACGCTACTAGTACCACCCATGCAAGCCACCGAAACATCTTTAAGGCAAGATAAATTAAAAAGAAGAGGGAATTTATCCTTAAGACAAATATCGGAACACCAACAAGAATACCAAAAGGATGAAGAATACCCATTTCCAATTGTAAATCTACAATTATAAGTAAAAAGATTTTTCGACATACCTTTGTCTAAGCCGATGACATCCTTCCACCAAAATGAACAACGAGACTTCTTATAAATGAAAATCCCAGAATCCACAATCCTCAAATTGATATCACCGTACCTCTCCTTTAAAACTTTGTACCATAAAGCATTCTTTTCCGAGAGAATCCTCCATCTCCACTTGGTGAGGAGAACCAAATTGAAATCATCCACTCTACGCAAACCTAAACCCCCCTTCTCGATCGGAAAACACACCTTGTTCCAACTAACCCAATGAATTTTCTTCTCACCCTCCTTCCTACCCCAAAGAAAGTTACTTTGGATACTAGTAATCTCTTTAAGAATCTTCTTCAGAGCTTTATAGAAAGAAAGCATGAAAATCGATAAACTAGAAAGAACCGATTTCAACAAAATAATCCTCCCTCCAAAGCTAAGATAACGATTCTTCCAACAAGAAAGCCTCCTTTTCAACTTTGCCACCAAATCTGACCACAAAGAAGAGTCATTAGTCTTGAAACCAATAGGAATGCCAAGAAAAGTAAACGAGCTCGCCACTCTTCTACAAGAAAGGAAAAAGGAAGCCAACTCCATAAACCGATCACTAAGATTAATTCCAATTAGTTTACTCTTATGGAAGTTAATACCCAAGCCGGAAACGATTTCGAACACTACAAAATATGTTGTCTTTTGCGACGTGATTCCCACGTCGCAACCCATGAAAACACGTCACTACTCGTTTTTTGCGACGTGAGCTTCTACGTCGCATGAGAGAGTGTAGCAACCCTGTTACGACGTGATAAACATGTCACAAAGTTGCCACGTGATAATCACGTCGCAAAAAAGTTGATAGAAATCCCTTCAAAAAGAGTCAGAGCAGGTGTGCAGAGGTGGGTTAGAAAATGCAGAAAGTTATTTGCGACGTGATTTCCACGTCACAAATTAGTGACATGAAAATCACGTGGCAAAATGTTTTTTTTTATTTGTACGTTTTGTTTTACGACGTGATTTTCAAGTCACTAATTTGTGGCATGTAAATCACGTCGCGAATGATGTATTTTTTTTAAATTTATTTTCTGTTGGATTTAAATAATTTTTTATTATTATTAAATATAATTTCTATTTTATTTAAATATAACTTTCTATTTTAAAAAAATTATATTATTTAAATATAATTTTCTGTTTTATATAATTTCTGTTTTATTTAATTAAATATTATAATTTTTATTACTAAATTCAATATTATAAATCAAATTTATAAAAATAAAACTAAATATTTTTAAATATATAAATTAACAAACTTAATATAATAAAATTAATAAACTAAAATTTAAATTTAATATTTCTAAATATAAAATATAATTATAAATTCATTAGTACACAAATTAAAAACTAAAATGAAAATAAAAATAAAACTAAATAATTGGATCATTCGGGTCGGAATAGTCGGTAAAGTCAACATCATTTTGGTTGTTATTATTCCTCGATTGACCACCATCGTTGCGATTTCCACCATATGCTTGCATAAATTGCCGCATTTGCTCCTCCATATCAGCCTGCCTCTTCGCCATTGCCTCTATTGCTTCCGTTTGGGCCTTCGTTGTCGCCTCTATTTGGGCCTTCAATGCCGCCTCACGTTCTTCTAACTCGCGTCTAGCCAATTGTCTTACCGTTTCTAACTGCTGCGGTGTCAAATTTGTTTGACGTGACCCTCCTTCACCATTCATAGCTCTTTGATACAGAGTTCTATCCCCACTCTTCAAGGTGCCCGCCAAATTTCCACCACCAAAAAAGCACCCGTTATCCCCCTTTCCCCCAATAGCTTGACTCCAAATATAGAAATCCACATCTGGATGAACCGGTTGTCCTGGAGGAGGCGTATACTGGGGATTATGGGTCAGAAATTCTGCCATCAAGACCTGATAATCGTTCTACACATACAATTAAAAAAATTAAGTTAATATAAGTTAAATTAAATTAAATAAAAATAAATAATAATAAAAAATATAGCCACGTGATTTTAACGCCACAACTTATCAGTTGCCACGTGATTTTAACGCCACAACTTATCAGTTGCCACGTGATTCTAACGCCACAACATCTCACTTGCCACGTGAAAATCATGTCACTAAGTTGCTAATAAATTAAAAAAAATATAAACAACATAAATTTACTTACCAAAGCATTTTGTGTACGCTCGTCAACAAAATCCCTCGATTTCTTTGTCCGAGTTTGGGTAACCAGCTCAATCATCACTGGTTGTCTCCCCAAAGGCTTAGCCTAAATAATAAACTTAACTTAAATTAATAATATATGTTATAAATCAAAATATGACTTTAAAAAGTGGTAATAATTACCATGCGTCGAGAATGCTCAGCAGTACTAATACTTCCAACAGCATTAAGGCAACCCGCTTTTTCTGATGCCCTCATCTTCTTTGCATTTTCAGATTTAGCCTTAAATTCATCCGTTTCCCAATACTTAAGAAGGTCATCAAAAATTTCTTTGCCTATCCATTTGGGACGGATGCCCAACAGTAGAAAACGCTCTCTAACACATTGTAGCATGTCAGAAAGTCGTCTTGAACTCCTGCCAAAATAATTTTTTTTTACTTTTTCATGGTTCAGTGGATCCCAAACACATTTCGCCTGCAATGTTGTATGACATTAAAATAAATAGTAAGATAAATTATAACAATAATAAAAAATTCATTTAAATAACAATAACTTAACAAATAAATTAATGATACCTGAAATTTCTTAAACCATTCGTCTTTGTCCTTAACTTCTCCAAAAGTCTTATACAATTTCTTATAATTCTGCTGAATTATATAACTTATAACATTGGCAGCAGTCCGACTCGGCCCGAAACTAAACAACAATAATTGAATTAGCATTAATTATATAAATTTATATTTAAAATGGAAATGTGTACTTATAAATAAAAATCATTAAATAAGAAATTTACGAGTTTCCTTCAGGCCAAATCCAAAATCTCCCATCAATGGTATGAATCTCACTCGGATCTTCATCCCCTCGAAGATCTCTCCCATCTATCTCATCATCGTCCACACCAATATCGCCATCACCCAACTCTGCATGATCATCGGATGCAGGTACATGTGTGGGATGTGGGGTGCGACCAGTCTGTGTGGGCCGTGAATCCTCTAGTCTGCTGGACGGATGGGGGCATCTGTGTAGGAAGTGGGGTGCTGGATCCTCCAGTCTGCTGGATGAATGAAGGCATCTGCGTGGGAAGTGGAAATATGTATCCTCCACTCTGCTGGAAGGATGAGGGCACCTGACTCTGCTGGAATAGAAAACCAGGTGGCCTAACAAAAGATGGGGCCCCAGATGGGCTAATAAAAGACGGACTCCCAGATGGGAACTGAAGAGGATACTGAGAGGAGAGTGATGGCGTAAAAGGCTGAGTACTATCCATGGACATAGGATGAACCTGACTCTGCGGGGGAGGACATATGGCAGAGTGAGGTGACTGGCATACTACTACCCTTGTATGCTTGGACTTCTTACCACTATCCTTGGGTGGCATTTTACCTATTTATAGAGAATACACAGTTAATATATATTCATTATTAACTCCTTCAATAGATGGTTCATTAAGTAAAATTACAAGAAACATTTCTCATTAATACATATTCACTATTCTAATACATATTCATTAACTCATTCAATAGATGGTTCATTAAGTAAAATTACAAAACACATTTCTCATTTAATACATATTCACTATTCTAAATCGTCATGCTCGTCATCCATATCATCCTCGTCATCTGATGTGATATTGTCCTCGAATCCAGAATCTTCATGATCTTCATCCTCATCAACTTGATGCCCCTCAACCATTGTATCAGACAAACTTGTAGTGTGTTCATCTAGAATCACATCATTAATTTCTTCAACTTCATCAACTTGGTGAGCAAGATCTTCCACTAGATCGTCAGTTTCAATATGACCCAATGGTTTTATTTTTATTAAAACACAACACCCTCGTTTATGTGGCACAAATGAAGGATAAGGAACATAATAAACTTGCCTAACAATATTTGACATTATGAAATGGTCATACTCTTTGTACCTCCGGTCCATTTGAATCTCAACAGTACCATATGTCTTATCTATTTTTGTGCCTCTAGTTGGATCATACCATTCACAATAAAACAAGACAACTTTATTTTCCGAGTCCAAGTAGTTGTATACTAACTCGTAGATATGTTTAACAAAACCATAGAAGTCATCTTCACCACCATCTGTAACTCCTTTCACAAATACGCCACTGTTTATGGTCTTTTTCCCTTCAGTCCATTCCTGAGTGTGAAATTTATATCCGTTCACGAAGTATGTGTGCCATTTATTTGCGCTTTGACGAGGGCCATTAGACAAGTTTCTCAAATGGAGTATTTCTGTAGTCAGTGCAACAACCCTATACAACTTCTCCTTGAACCATGTTGGAAATTGGGCATGAATGACACCAGATGTTGCTTGTACACCGGTACTATGAAAATAGGCGTTGTTAAATTCCCTAAAAAAAACACACAATAAGTTTCAAGGTAATAAGTTTTATATTCACACTGTAAAGAAAATTAAAAAGTTGGGTTATACTTACTCAAGATATGGTTTAACTTCAACACAGTTGATCAAGACATGAACATGTGCGGATTGCATTTCTTGTTGGGTCAACCAATGCTCACCCTTCTTTCCAGAGGGACGACCTGGAAGCCTAAAGACTGATAAGGTGTATTGAATTCTTTCGATAACATTTACAGGATTCCTTATGATTCTTGGAGTTAACATCAAGTGCTTGAAATAGTGACTGCAAAAATGTGAAGTTTCTCGATGCAAGTAATGTGCACATATTGATCCTTCAACTCTAGCTTTATTTTTCACTGATCGCTTTGAATCACCCATGAACCTTTTAAATGGATACATCCACCTATATTGAACAGGTCCTCCTAGATAAGCTTCATATGCAAGATGCACAGGTAGATGTTCCATGGAGTCAAAAAAACCAGACGGAAATACTTGTTCCAACTTACAGAGAATGACTGGAATATTTTGGTCCAACTTAATGATGTCATCCACTCTTAAAGCTGACGCACAAATATCTCTAAAAAATTGACTAAATTCAGTTAGTGGATTAAGCACATGTTTGGGTAGAGAACCGAACGCAATTGGTAGCAATTGTTCCATAAAAACATGGCAATCATGACTTTTCATACCATGCAACTTCCCAGTGTTAGCGTCGGCACACCTTGCTAAATTTGAAGAATACCCGTCGGGCATTCTCAAACCTTTTAACCATCCGCAAACCGCTTTAGCTTCTTGGGGGGTCAGACTGAAACAAGCCTTGTGTTTAAATAATTTTCCATTTGGTTGAGGCTTTAATTCCAACTCTTTCCGATTACACCAAATTTCCATGTCTTGTCTAGCCTTCACATTATCTTTTGTTCTATCTTTAACATCCATCACTGTGCTAAATACATTATCAAAAAAATTCTTCTCAATATGCATAACATCAAGATTATGGCGCAACAAATTATCTTTCCAATACGGGAGGTCCCAAAATATACTTCTTTTTGTCCAATTGTGTGTGACCCCGTATCCTTCAATTGTGTGTGACCCCGTATCCTTACATTCCTCCAACGATCCATCTTGAGTACCAAAATCATTGTCATAAAACAACATGCAACCATTAATGCAACAATCAATCTTTCTTACTCTTAAACCCAACTTTGACACCAACTTCTTTGCATCATAGAAACTCGTAGGCAAGTTGTCTTTCGTTGCAGTTGAGTCCAACATCATTTTTGCGAAGTGCTCCAAACACTGATCAGGAACATTCCAATTTGACTTGGCGGCCAATAATCTCACACACATTGATAGCTTTGAGTCTGATGACCCCTCAAACAACGGAGTATTCATCTCATTCAACAACTGATAAAATCTCTGCGCTTTCTCATTCGGCAACTCTTCCCCGTCAAAATCTTCTGGTTGATCATGGGTCACGTTAACACCAAAAGCATCCTCAACCATGTCACCGATCAGATTAAATTTTTCCTCAAATTCCATAGGCGGTTCCATAGGTGGTCGACTACTTGAAGCATGCGTGTTGCTAGTCTCTGGTACGTTACTCGGCAGTGTTTCACCATTATACGTACAAACCCAATAATTTTCAATGAAACCTCTTCTATGCAAACGACGTGTTATTTCCTCTGGGTCACTAATTATATATCTACATCCACATTTAAGACAAGGACACCTAACTCCTCCTTCGCTTCGACAACATTCCTGAGCAAACGTCCACGTGATAAAACCATTAACTCCTTCTATAAAATTGGGTTTAAGTGCGCGCCTTCCTGGATATAGTCTATCGTACATCCAACTACGATAATACCGATAATATTCCATATATTGCAAATTTATATAATCAATACCTTTTTAATTAGAAATATTAAATTAATCAACTTAATAATAGTCCTAAACATATTGTTCTTGTTCTTACTACTAAAAAAATACTATATATATATATACTATTTAACATTTTAACAAACTATATTAATGTTTTATATAATATACTATAATGTTTTATAACATACTATAATATTTTTATATATAATATTTTTTAACATACTATATAATACTTTTTATTATAAAACCGTTTTTATTAACATTCTATTTAATACTTTTTAACAATACTACATAAAACAGTTTTTATAAAACACTATAATAATAATTATTATAAAACAGTTTTTTATATATATGTTTTTACATAAAATAGTTTTTTTACTATACTTCATAAAACAATATAATATATAATAATTATAAAACAGTTTTTATATAATGTTTTTTTGTTTATAAAAAAGTTTTTTATGTATATGTTTTTACTCAAACAATTTTTTATAAATGTATATAAAAAATATATTAACAATAAAATTGTTTTTTATAAAACATTTTTATATATGTATATATGTTTTTAATCTCTACATAAAATACAATATTTTTTATAACATATTAAATATATTTTCTTTTTTTATTATTAACTTTTTTTAAATATATAACTTTTCATAATATTCTTTTAACCTAAAATATAAACATATTAAATATATTTTCATTTTTTATATATATAAATATATAAAATAATTCTGTTTTTATTAAATGTTATTATACATTATATATTATTCTGTTTTTATAACATTTATAACTTAATAAAAATTTCGGAAAAAAAATTATATATAATACTTTTTTATTATAAAACCGTTTTTATTAACATTCTATTTAATACTTTTTAACAATACTACATAAAACAGTTTTTATAAAACACTATAATAATAATAAATATAAAACAGTTTTTTATATATATGTTTTTACATATAAAATAGTTTTTTTACTATACTTCATAAAACAATATAATATATAATAATTATAAAACAGTTTTTATATAATGTTTTTTGTTTATAAAAAAGTTTTTTATGTATATGTTTTTACTCATAAAACAGTTTTTTTATATAATATATTAAAACATTTATAACTTATATTATATATTTTTGTTTATAAAACAGTTTTTATCTATAATGTTTTTATATATTAAAACAGTTTTAATGTATATGTTTTTGTTTATAAAACAGTTTTTTATGTATTATGTTTTTCATAAAACAGTTTTTATATATTATATATTATTATGTTTTTATAACAATTATAACTTAATAAAAATTTCAGAAAAAAAAATTATACATAATATGTTAAAATAGAATTTATATATAATTTTTTGGAAAACAGAATTTATATATAATTTATATATAATATGTTAAAACAGAATTTATATATGTTAAAACAGAATTTATATATAATATGTTTATATTTTCATTTTTTTTATATATAAATATATAAAATAATTCTGAAAATATTTTCTAACAGAATAAATTTTTCTAACAGAATAAATATTTTCGT
The DNA here is from genome assembly GCA_022829125.1 of Lathyrus tuberosus. Classification (NCBI taxonomy): domain Eukaryota; kingdom Viridiplantae; phylum Streptophyta; class Magnoliopsida; order Fabales; family Fabaceae; genus Lathyrus; species Lathyrus tuberosus. Next base: position 389,386 of record JALAZF010000265.1, read on the forward strand.
TTTATATATAAAATATTTTCTAACAGAATAAATTTTGAAAATAACATATATACTATTAACCTAAATAAATTGTTTATAAATTATAACAAATAAATTCTGAAAATAACCAAAATAAATTATAACAAAATTTGTTTCTAACATTTATACTATTAACCTAAAATAAACAAATTTCCGAAAATACTTCAAATATAAAAAATAAATTGCAAAAAATACCTCTTCTTCAATCTCCTTCAATCTTCTAGTCCAACCTTTTTTTCACTCTTCAATCTTCAATCTTCTTGAATCTTAAATCTTCAATCTTCTTCTATTCAATATCATAAAAAAAAATATTAATAATAACCAAAAAATATGATAAGAGAGGAAGAAGAAGAGAGGAAGAATAAAATCAAATAACATACCTTTAAAACAATGGAAGTGCTTGAAGAAGAAGAGAGAAAGAATTTTGCTGCGGAGAAGAAGAGAGGAAGAAATAGGGTCTGCGAAGAAGAAGAGGAAAAATGAGAAAAATATAATGTTCTTAATTATGAAAATGGGTCTAAGGGAGAGGAAACGAAAGCAATTAATTATATAAGCCCATTAGCGACGTGAAAATCACGTCGCAACTTTGCCACGTGAAAATCACGTCGCAACCAGCCAACGGTCATAAATTATATACCCACTACCTGCATTCAGTCAGACTTAAAATTTTAATTTTCCCTCTAAAAAAGTTGCGACGTGATATTCATGTCGCAAAAAAAAATTTAAAATTTTCAACATTCCCAACATTTGCACGCTGCAGGCTTTTGTTTTTAAAAAATTATTTTATTTGTTGCGGCGTGGTTCTCACGTCGCAAATAATATTTTTAAATTTTAAATTCTGACATTCCATGTGCTAACGTTACATTTTTTATTTTATTATAAAATAATGTAGCGACGTGGTTATCACGCCGCAACCAACTTTTTTTTGCCACGTGATAATCACGTCACAACTTCACGTGGCTATAGACTGATTTTCTTGTAGTGGAAACCCCTCAACACCGCTGTAATTGCCCACACATGCTTCCAATTCCCTTCCCCTATAAGTAAAGTGTCATCCGCAAATTGAAGGATATTTTACAAAACACCTTTTTATGTTGAAACCCTCAATGTTTCCGTTCTCCACCGATCTAGAGACCATCCCCCTCAACCCTTCTGCCACAATCACGAAAAGAAAAGGAGAAAGCGGATCTCCTTGTCTCAATCCTCTCTCCACAACAAACTCCATAGTAGGGCTACCGTTAACCAACACCGACATTTTACTATTAAAAACTAACGCTTCCATCCACCTCATCCAAACTTCCCCAAAGCCTATTTTCCTTAACATGAATCTAAGAAAGTTCCAATTAACCTTCTCGAAATCAACTTTGAAAAGCAAACAACTCCTTCCCTCCTTATAAGCAAAGTCCACCAATTCATTAGCTACCACCACACCATCTAACAATTGTCTACCCGACACAAAAGCACTTTGAGAATCCGAAATTATCGAATTCAACGCCACTTTAAGTCTAGACGCCAAGAGCTTAGATATATCCTTATAAACACAACCCACAAGACAAATGGGCCTATAGTCATCCAAACATAATGGAATAGGAGACTTTGGCACAAGAGTCAAGAAAGAAGAAGTGAAAGCTTTCGAGAACATGCCCCCGGCATGGAAGCTCCGGAAGCAACCAACAAACTCCTCCTTCATAAAATTCCAACACTTTTTAATAAAAAGGAGAGAATAACCATCGGGTCCCAGACTTTTAGATCCCTCACAACTCCAAATAGAATCCCTAATCTCATCTTCCGAAAAAGGAGCTTCAAGAAGAAACGATTCGTGCCATTAATACTTTTAAACTCAAAATCCCCAAGAGTAGGTCTCTCTACATCCGGCTCGGCGAACTTAACCTCAAAATGACTCCTAACCGCCTCCTTAACCTCCTCCACCTTATCTACTATTTCATTGACCGTAGAAATGGAACCCAAAAAATTGCGTCTCCTCCTCTCCTTCAAAACTCTATGAAAAAATTTGCTATTAGAGTCTTCTTCATTTAACCACTTTGATCTCGACTTTTGAAAGATCATATTCTCTTTAATCCTAAGATTAAGCCAAAACTTCCCACTTGCCAACTTACTCCTCGACCCCTTCTCCTCAACTTCCTCCGAAACCCCTAAAGCCGACTCCTTATCATCAATAAAATTCAACTCCCTAACACCTTCCTCCATCTCCAAATTAATCCTCCCAAAAACATTTATATTCCACCATTTAAGACTCTCTTTTAAAATGTGAAGTTTCTCCTTGAGAACAAAATCTTTCCTACCCTCCACAACAATATTTTTCCATTATTTTTCAACAAAAGGAATAAAGCGTCTGTCGGAGAACCACTCATTGTTCACTTTAAAAGGTTTCGGACCCCAATCCGCTTTATCCACCACCAACCAAATCGGGCAATGGTCCGAAATATCCCTCAAGCCAATCAATTTCCCCACCACTCCCCATCTATCCACAATGCCATTTGAAACCAAAAAATGATCTATCCTACTTTTTTCCTTGCCATCCCCCCATACCAACTATGTTTCTTCCCCTTGCAAGGGAGATCCACCAAACTACCATTACAAATGAATTCTTCAAACTCTTTCCATTCCCTTCTAGAATTGAAGGCGGTACTCCCCTTATGTTCATGAGCCTTCGTCACCGCATTAAAGTCTCCTCCAATAACCCACTCTCCATCCGTCGACGCATTCTTTAATACTAACAACTTCCTCCACAAATTTCTTTTTAACTCAAGGGAACAAGGTGAGTAAACATTCACAATATAATATAAATTATCTTTCCATCTAACCTTAACTCCCAAAAACCCAACACCTCTAAAAATACAAAGGACCTCCACCGAATTAACTTTCCAAAGAATTAACATACCTCCTGACATCCCTTCCGAGTTAGAAAAAGAATGCTCCACTTCTTCATTCCACCAAAAACTCTGGGCCACCTTATCGCACGTATCTTGAATTTTTGTCTCTTGAATAAAAAAAACTTCAGCCTTGCCATTAGAAATAATTTGAGAAATTCTACTTCTCTTGACTCTACTACCACCCCCTCTTATATTCAGAGATCCTATAATCATCACTACAATTTTTTTTGCTCCTTCCTTCCTAACATTATAGACTTATCTCTTCTTTCAATTTCCGCAATTCTCTTGATATTCTTCCTTGAAGTCCCCCATCACTACACCCAAATCTGAAATTTCATTCAAAAGTTTGCCTCCCAAATTAGAGTCAATGTTCACCTTAATTCTCCGATTACAACTATCCATACCCGACACTTCCGATTGCTCTCCGTGATAGATATTGCCCTCAACCGGAACTGAACAAGAAATCCCCTCCGTTGAATTCAAAGAGTGGGAATTCATAGAGAGGGAATTCCCTTCCTCTGCGTTGACCGAATGAAGAGGGACAACAACATCGTTTCCCATCTGCACCTTCCTATTATTCACAATCTTCTTTATTTTGTGATGACCCCTATGGGTCCCTCCAACCCCATATAGGTGTTTTAGCTTTAAACTTTTCAGAACTTTTTTCTTCAAAAAATCATTCCTCAGGACAGATGAGGGTCCCTCCTGCGAAACTCCTTCGGACACGTTATCAGCCCTCTCCACAACATTAACTGCTACAGACCCCGGGACAAAAGACGGAATGGCATTACTAGAGTATGGCCCACCCGTCCTACTCCTAATAGAGTCCGTTAGGTGACAAGCGTTGCCTTTTAAGGCTAATAACGCTGTCTCAAAAGTTCCATCAGCATCACTCATTTCTACTGCCCTCCTTCTGTCCATCTCATCACCTGCTAAGTCCTGCTCCATAGCAGAATCACTACAAACCAAAGGACAAACAAAAGGATTATTATGTGCCACATTCAAAACTCCATCGTCTTCCCCCCCCCCCTGCACCAGGAAAAACCTCCTCACATGACCCTTCAAGTTTGCCGATGGACCCTTGAACAGAAAAACAATTGGATAAACACCTGTCCTCATCCTCCGAACCATACATAGAAATAGAACTCGTATTGCTCAGAGAAGGACAGCACCCTTGAGCAGCCAAAGGACCAAGATGCTCTTCAAAAATACCAATCCTAAAACCCACCTTATCAATGACGACCTTCAAAAAAGAGGGATCAAGAACCTTCAAACAAGGAACCTTATTTCTAATTCTCGCCACATCTTTTTGCTTCCCCTCCCGAGTGGTATCATCCAAGCCTATGAATGTACCAACGGAGTTCGCAATAAGCTTAAAAAAGCTCATATTCCATGCGTGGCAAGGACCTCCATGGACACGAATCCACACCTCCCTATCAGAATCAATATCAACTTCTTTCCATTGTCAAATAGATTTAAACCTTTGATGCCACCAACCTTCACCATCCACAATCAAATCGTGAATCGCACCCTCATCTTCTTCTTCAAGCAAGCACATATTAGGGCCAATGGGAGAGACTATAATAGAAAAAAACCCTTCAGCAACCAAATCCTTTTACAGATCCAAAGCAGAACCTGCGATAACCATCATCCCGACGTACGCCTTACGAAGCTTTTCAAGCTCCCCTTTCTCCGAGACATATTCCAACTGCACCTCCTCTCCTTCATTACTCTCTATCTGGTTAGCCCCTTCTTTCCTTCTCACCACGTCAGCAAACGACCTCCCACCTCCTCCCTCCTTAAAACGAACACGACCACCGAAGGTCCCGGCTGAAGCACAAGAAGGACGCACCCAACCATCTTTCCTGGACCCGCCTCCTACTTTGTTATTCACAAAACGCTTCTCCCTACGAAACCTAGGAACATTAGCGTGGATTTTGGTACCCTCAATCTGAACATTATCGAGCTTAATGGCTAGTAACCTCTCGTCCTCCACCTCCCTAAACCTTGCGAACCCGAATCTTTTTCCGAACTTGTTGCGTCTTGGAGAGATTACCACCTCAACCAACTCACCAATACAGCCGAACAACGCAGAAATATCCGCCACCCTCATTTTCTCAGGAAAATTCGAGATATAGAAAGACGACAACTCCTCCCAAACTACACCCCACGACGCTCCACCAACATAGAAGAGGTCCCATTTAGGAACAAAACCCCTGAACCCTTTTTTCTTCGCCCTTTGCCAGTCCATGCAGAAGAAAACCGACCCAAGAAGTAGAAGACCGCCAACAGAGAGCCGAAACAAGAAAGAGCAACATTAGGACTCGATAAAACGCACAAGAAGGACCCAGAAGAACAAGCAAAATGAAGGTCCCTATTTCGAAAAATAGGAATTTAAACCAAACATTCCGCCTATCTCCGAGCAAACCCCCTTGAAAACGCCCTCGAAGAACACTATAGCATTGCTCGAAAAAACGAAAAGGAAACCCAGAAAAAACGAAACTGAGAGACCCAAAGAAGAGATGGATATTTATCATTGGATTATCTTAATATAAAGTAATGATGTTCATGAAAATAAATTTAGTGGAGTGATACATTTCTTAATGACAATTTTTTAATACACCACCCTAGTTTTTTATACACCACGTAAAATTATTTTTTTGCCCCCCAGTTCCAGATGTGCACATCCGGACGCACCGTTTTTTTTTAAATGTTGCCTTGTTCCGGATGTGCATATCCGAAATGACAAATTACGCGTATTCTGGATGTGCACATCCGGAAAAATGGCTGAAACTTAAAAAAGTATAATAATAATATATTTATTTTAAGAAATAATAATAATATGTATTTTAAAAGAATAACGGTCAACAGTAAAACATTACTTCTTTGACGTTATCCGAACTCTCAAATCTATCCTCGAAGATTGTAGGACAAATCAAGATCAACAGTAAAACATTACTTCTTTGACGTTATCCGAACTCCCAAATCTATCCTCGAAGATTGTAGGACAAATCAAGATCAACAGTAAAACATTACTTATTTGACGTTATCCGAACTCCCAAATCTATCCTCGAAGATTGTAGGACAAATCAAGATCAACAGTAAAACATTACTTCTTTGACGTTATCCGAACTCCCAAATCTATCCTCGAAGATTGTAGGACAAATCAAGATCAACAGTAAAACATTACTTCTTTGACGTTATCCGAACTCCCAAATCTATCCTCGAAGATTGTAGGACAAATCAAGATCAACAGTAAAACATTACTTGTTTGACATTATCCAAGATTATTGGCAGCAGAGTCGACACAAAGTTGTAGGTACTCCTATTACCACTTGCAGAACCAATGGACTGACTTTGGTTCACAAGATACAGAGGAATTGTTTCTGCTCAGATTCATTGCGAGGAGATAATTCAAGATATCTTTAAAATAACAGTGGATCCTTAGAAGGGAATTCGGCCTGCTGGAATAATAACATAATTTTGTTAGATTTGTGTATTCCTCATGATAGGATAATTCAGGGAGTGGCGTGTGGCTTTCTATAAATCAACTGGGTTTAAGCCTAAAAGGATTATATTTTACAGGTTCGCGTTTGTTTTTTCTAAATGATACATACTGATGTATATTGATGTATATGTATATATTATATTGTTTCAATGTCATTTATCTTGGATAACGTCAAAGAAGTAATGTTTTACTGTTGATATTGATTTGTCCTAGAATAACGAACTTGGAAAATATAATCCTTTTAAGCTTAAACCCAGTTGATTTATAGAAAGCCACACGCCACTCCTTGAAAACCATAATGGTAAATAATAATGAGTTATTTATGCATTCAAACACCTTTCTTGAATCGTGTAAGTTAGTAACTACTCTCAATAACAAAAAGGGTTTATCTTTGAAATATATTGAGTCCTAACTTTATCAGAATGCCGAAGACAACCATTATATTGACGGAGAGACTCCAACCATAGAGTTTGTTATAACTTCTGATGACATTACTGTTACTGGTGCACCAGCCACATTACTTATTTTCAATAACGAAAAGGGTTTATCTCCGAAATATATTGAGTCCATCTGTAGTGTTGGACGATCAACAAAGAAAGATAACAGGAGCAGTGGTTACACTGGAGAGAAATGATCAATAAAGTTTTCTATTGAAGAGATACGAAGAACAAAGTTTTCTATGGGCGGGAAACCTAATCCCTTCTTTCTCCCCTCATTCGAATGTATATTAACTTGCGATGATATATTAACGTATGTGACCAACCGAAAAAACCGATTTTAAAAAAAAAATAAAGTTATGCTATTTTCCGGATCTACATTTACGAAAATTATACATGATAAAGCTATACTATGTTTTCGGATGTGCACATCCGAAAAACATCAGCGTTTTTTAATAAAACGGTGCGTTCGAATATGCACATCCAGAATCAGAGGACAAAAACGAAATTTCACGTGTTATATAAAAAACTAGAGTGATATATTAAGAAATTGTCTTCTTAATTGTTGTAGCGGAAATAATTGCTAAGAAGTGAAATGTGGTATTTGTTTCATATTTCCTGTAACGACACACAAAAATATAATAGGAATTGGGAATGAAGACATATAGTACTTATCATTTATTATATGTTTTAATATAAGATGATGATGAGGTTCAGGAAACTGAATTTAATATAGACCCATTATTTCTTCCTGCAGCGGAAATATAGAAAGTGGGAGGAATTGAAATATACTCACTTTAATTTTCACTAAAATCCATGTCTTGAAGTGAACATGATAGGATATTGTATGTGACCCCATTTTCCATGATCTTGTGGCACCTTTATATGTGATTCCAATATTATATTAATAAGGAAGCATAATAATGTTTTGTAACACACAACAATGAATGATAAAACGTGATTCCCCCAAATTTTATACTGTAGGAACATAAAAATATCAAGGCAATGTAGTTTTTCTTTTCATAACTTATCCTGTAGTGCAACACTTAATAATTGGTAGAACAATAAATGAAACAAGTGATACTCCCTGTTTGTAGCGCAGAAAAACTGTAATGCCCTGTATAATATATATCTAAAATAATACTATACAAGCATTTTATTTGGTACTGATACCATAATAAGTATCTAATGGCGTAATTCACATATTTGACCATTCTAAAATCATAAACACAAACTATGGTATAAGATATGGAAATTAGCCAAAACAAATAGAGGATACTCGGTTAAGGCAGGTTATAATATTTTGAGAGGTCAATTGGATGAGGTGGATATGGGGAGGGAGGAAATGCTCAATTTCAAGCTGTTGTGGACAGCAGTGGCTCCGTTAAAAACAATGTGTTTTGGTTGGAGATTGTTTCGTAATCGGTTAGCAACTCGCGACAATCTTCATATGCGCGGTATTATTTCAAATTCTCATGATCTTTGCTGCCATTTTTGTTTCACTGAGGATGAATCAGCTTTACATCTCATGTTCCAATGTCTTAAATCTGTGAAAATCTGGATGGACATCAGTAGGTGGCTAGGTATTAAAGTCTTTTACTTTGAGGATGTACATGACCATTTTTCAAAGTGGCGGATCACATGTCTGGAGGTGGGTTTGAGCAGTAGGAATGTTGTGGGTTTGTGGCTAATCATTGGGCGGGTCTTGTGGAATGTTAGAAATAATATAATGTTCAAAGAAGGTCTGTGGGATGTAGAGGATGTATTTGATAAAATCTTGTATTTTTCTTGGGGTTGGGTTGGGAAGAGATCTGAGAAAACTCTTTCTTGTAATTATTATGATTGGAGTAAAGCCCGTCTTGATTTCATGTAGTTTGGAATTGAGTGGTGGTGTTTTGTGTTCTTGAGTTTGGATACCTCCTTGTATCCTTTAATTTAATTTGATTATTAAAAAAAAAAATATACAATATCCTCAATTGTATACAAACAATTACACAGCGGAAAACTCAACTAAGCTTCTCTTGAAACATCCAAGCATAGCTCTACTTGTAAATCAAACTGCAAACACTGCCTAAAAAATAACAAAAATAATGGGGTGAGATATTAAATCTCAATGAGTTCCCTATCTTATAGATTCTCTCGGCTTTACAGGGTTCTAGCCAAATCCTAACTCAAGTCAAGGGGAAGGGAAATGACCTTGAGTTCACAATCTCACACTATATGGAAACATGTTCATGAGTTCACCAACTCAAAATATCACCAATCGATAACCTTACCAAGGCATCCCTTATTCCCGTCCTCTTCTACGTCTAGAAGCCGACCCGAGTCATGGATCCTTGTAACCTACTTGACATACGAATGGATTTGGGTTCTATGGGCCTTTTACCGTTATGAACCGTCATCTCACACGGGCCATATACCGTCACAAGCATACGCCCCACGGGCGCCATTCGTACTGCACGCGGGAATCAAACCTGCCAAGTAATCATGCGTATATTTCAGAGGAGCCCTAAGCTCATGAAATGACAACTCAAGGAAAACGGTTACGATTACGTGATCTCAAACACAAACGTGATTGTATTCGACAATCACAAGGCCACAATTGCCTTAATCACAAAGAATATAAAGGTTCACACACATGTTTCATACTAGTGTCTCACTCTTCTCTAGACCACTACTCGTCAAAGATGCACGCCTAAGCATCGAATGCACGAGCATCGCCATCTAGATTCTCTATCGCAATCCTAGTCACAACCTAGAATCATACCATTTTGTTTTGGGTCAAGTTTCCTCACTCTTCCTAATTTCTTTTTAAGCATGCATTTTCTCTCATTCATACTTAACGATAGTTAGATAGACATGGCATAACACGATTTGCATAAGTAAACACTTATCACAACACATCACATAAAACAATATTTTTATTCAATTCCCACCAATTAATTAATCTCACATCATACTCAAGTCATAGCTTTCCAACGATACCAATAACGTCTCGATCGAAAATCCGAGTCAAAAGATATGAATTTCCAAACATTTTTCAAATTTCAAAACAGTGGTAACCTGTTACCTCAAAATTAGTAACCGGTTACTCAAGTTTCACTGTTCAAAACAGAATCAAAATCATAGTTAGAGACACATTTTGGTAACCGATTACCTCAAAATGAGTAACCGGTCGTTCATTTTTCACGTAAAACCTCAATTTTTCCTTCAGGTAACCAGTTACCTCAAAGCGAGTAACTGGATACTACTGAACCAGAAACACAAGAACCTATTTTTAATGGTACAAACTCAATCCAATCTCAACCAAAACATCTTCCAACATAACAACAAGTATTCCCGATTATTTCCACATATAACCCGACTATATTACGCCGTTTATTTCACATTTTAACCGTTAGAACCATTGATTTTATCAAATTATCACTTTCTCTCAAACTCTAACCTAAGTTCAAAATCATGAAATTTCTAGAACTTAAGGTGTCTATCTAGAACCCACCTGATAATGGAAGAGGAGGTTGAAGAAGATGATGAATAATGATGATGATCCAAGCTTCTTCCTAAGCTTCTTCCTCTTTCTCACTTCTCTTCTCTTCCTTCTCTTTTCTTTCGCTTTTCTTCTTCTCTTTCTAACAAACAATTATATATATAATATCAATATTATATAATATAATCCAACATGATAAAATATCTCTAATTGATATTTTGTCGTCTCACGCCATTTGATCACTTCTTAGAGTTATCTTAAAAATTCTTTCTTGAATTAAAATAGTTGATCTGTCTCTTTAATAAAATAATTGATTTTTTCAGAGTTCATTAGTTCCTCTATTGATCCGAATGTCAAAACTTAAAGAATTTCATTATTCCAATTGATCAGAGATAGAGCACATAGACACTCATCTGATCTCATCTGATATCCAATTGAGCGTTTATATAATATGGGGTATTACAAAAGCTTAGGAAAATAAAAAGTACCATATAATTGATACTGTAGCAAAAGAAAATATTAGGAAATGAAAAATCATGGTTCCTTTTTTTTAGTCCTGTAGCAAATATATAAGTGTGAAATAGAATTTTATTTAATTATTAAAATTATAATTAATTAAAGAATATCTATTTAATAGCGGAACTTAATTAAATTTAATTATTTATTAAATATTGATTCATGATTATAAATGTGGGTTAAATATACAATACCCCCCTGCAATGTTAGCGATTTCTCATTTTAGCCCCTGGTAAAGTTTTTTTTTTAAAAACCCCCTCGTAATATCCAGATTCCCTCACTTAGGCCCCTGGCTGTCACATGGCAGCAAAGATTCCTCTATCTTTGCTTACGTGGCAGCCACGTGGCATTTTTTATATTATTTTATTATTTTATTATTATTTTTTTTTTATTTTTTTTTTATTTTTTTTTATTTTTTTTTTATTTTTTTTTATTTTTTTTTTATTTTTTTTTTATTTATTTTTATTTATTTTTTTATTTTTTTGTACTTTTTTTTTAATTTTTTTTATTTTTTTTTAATTTTTTTTTTTAATTTTTTTTTACTTTTTTGTTTTATTTGTTTTTATTATAATTTTTATAATTTTTTTTCTTTTTTTTATTTCTTTTTCGTTTTTATTTATATATATATATATATATATATATTTTTTTTTTTTTTTTTTTTTTTCGTTTTTGGACCTAATTTTTATTTTTAATTCTATTTTAAACAAATTTTTATTTTAAAAATTACACTAGTGCAGAAAAGACTTTTTATATCGGGCGAAAAACACATTTTACATCGGTTCTGGGTCCGATGTAAAGCCAAGCGATGTAGTAAATCAAAGACATTTTACATCGGGCCATAGTCCGATGTGAAAAATACATCTACTACATCGGTTGACTATTAAGTCTGATGTGAAATACATCTACTACATCGGTTGACTATTAAGTCTGATGTGAAATACATCTACTACATCGGTTGACTATTAAGTCCGATGTAAAATGTATGTTTTTACATCGGTTGCCTTTCTGACCCGATGTAAAATGTATGTTTTTACATCGGTTGCCTTTCTGCCCCGATGTAAAATGTTTTTTTTTTACATCGGTTTCCTTTCTGGCCCGATGTAAAATGTATGCTATCTTTCTTAAAATGTATGTTTTTACATCGGTTGCAAGGCGAAAATGAAATAAAAAAAAAAGAAAAAAAATTATAAAAAAAACAAATAAAACAAAAAATAAAACAAAATAAAAAAAATTTAAAAAAAATTTAAAAAAAAAAATTTAAAAAAAATTAAAAATTAAAAAAATTAAAAAAATAAAAATAAAAAAATAAAAAAATAAAAAAAAAATAAAAAAAAAATAAAAAAATAAAAAAAAAATAAAAAAAAATAAAAAAAAAAATAAAAAAAAATAAAAAAAAATAAAAAAAAAATAAAAAAAAAATAAAAAAAAAAAAAAATAAAAAAAAATAATAATAAAATAATATAAAAAATGCCACGTGGCTGCCACGCAAGCAAAGAGAAAGGAATCTTTGCTGCCATGTGGCAGCCAGGGGCCTAAGTGAGGGAATCTGGATATTACGAGGGGGTGTTTAAAAAAAAAATTTTACGGGGGCTAAAATGAGAAATCGCTAACATTGCAGGGGGGTATTGTATATTTAACCCTATAAATGTTGATTATTTATTAAAGTATTAATTATTTATTCAAATATTAATTATTTATTAAATATTAATTATTTATTTAAATATTGATTATTTATTTAAATAATGATTGTTTGTTAAAATATTAAATAATTATTGAATATTTATTAATTACTGAATAATTAATAAAATGTTGAATTGTTATTTGTTAACTAAATTTGCCTTAGTTCGATTTATGAACCGACGATTGTGAATTGTGATACTAAGAGTATGTTTATGAGAAACGATTGTTAGTATAAACCCAGTTGGTTAATTAGACTTGAGTTATATACATGAAGCAAATATGTTAGCCGGTTAATGGTCAATGTATTAGGTTAGTGTAGCATGGCTGTTAGTGAAATGGAATCATGTTGGTGTATGCTGAATGAGTTAGTGAAATACTATTAAGAATTGTTACATTAGAAAATGGTTAGCTTTCTATGACTGTTAGATTAGGGAATGGATGTTACACATGGATAATTATTTCCTGATTTGAATTGAAAACTATGAATTAGAATGTTTATTAAAATAATAAACATTTATTAAAATGCTGAATATCAAATTAAAATATTGATTATCTTACTAATAATTGATATTTGTAGCACATAAAATGGAAATGTCATGATAATATATATTAGTGTTAATAGGAATTCTAATTAAAATATTAAATGTTTTATTAGATAATGATTATTTAATTAAAACAATAATTAATTAATTTAAATATTGATTATTCAATTTAGATATTGATTATTTTTTTAATTATTAATTAATTATTAAAATATTAGTTATTTAATTTTAAATATGAATTATTTATTTAAATACTAATTACTTATTTGGAAATTAATTGTTTATTTAATATTGGATATTTATTTAGATGTTGATTATTTATTGAATAATGAAATTTTATTGAATATTTATTGAATAGTGAATATTTATTTGAATATCGAATTTTAATTATTAATGAGGGACTAATTATTCGATGTTTAATTGTGATGTGTAGTATTCGACAATATCACTCCAGCCACTTATTATAAGTGGATGTTCCATCATTTTAGAGGATGAGAGAGAAACTCTCCCTTCTCTCTAACTCTGTGTCGTGACCGTTCTTCTTCATGCAGGTATTCATCTCCTTGCTATCTCTTCTAACCTCACCCCAGTTCTCCGTTCCAAATTCTCTAATCTACTCGTTCAGGAAGTTGTTTATCTCGGATTGCTAGCTAATCTGGTAGGTTCAAAGGGTTTGGTTTAAAGTCCTAGCCTTAGGGCTAGGGACCTTCCTCCCTTTGGGTCTACATTATACAGTGCGGCTACAATCGGTGGTATACTCTTCCACTCCTTGTTTTCTGTTCTCTGGGGCTTCGCCTAGAGTGGTTGCGTTGGTTATCGCATTCTTGGCGTTTGGTGGCTGTTTTCTAGTTCTCGCTGGTGTCTGGGTTCCGTCTTTAGTTGTTCTTGGTAACTATGGCTTGGGAGAGGGTGCGCAAAAAGCATTGGAAATCTGGTAGTGATGGGTTTTCTGTGTGGAAGGAGAATAAAGGTAGGGGAGCTGGGTTAGGTGAACCGACAACGTCTTTCTTTGTAACAGAGTTCCCGGGCAAGATGAATGCTAGGGAGCTCTTTGAGGTTTTTAAAGTGCATGGTGTCATCTCAGAGGTTTTCATATCAGCAAGAAGGGATATCTGTGGTAAATGTTTTGGTTTCGCAAAGTTTAGGAAAGTGCATGACTCTCGCATTCTGCCTTGTAATTTAGATAGTATAACTATTGAAGGCAAGAAACTTCATGTCAATGTTCCCAAATTCGGGAAGGAGAATATCCAGTCTAATCAGTCGCATGCATATCCGAAGAAGAACTTCATTCCCCCATTTTCTAATAGGCAGAACAAGAACTTTTCTCGATCAGAAAGAACTTACGCCAATGTGGTTGGATGCTCAACGAGGGTCGAGACAAAGTTAAAGGATGATAACCGGAGTATACCGTTGGTGATAGACTCGGTTTACACGGAGAGGCTTAAGAAAGCGAGAGTGGGTGTAGTTACGGAGGGGGGAAATGCTTACAACATTCAGAGGATTTTCAATAAGGGAGGTTTCTTTAACATTAAATCTACTCCTATGGGTGCTTCACTTTGTTTATTGGAAGAGATTTAGGGTGGTGATATTGAAGACTTCTTGAAGGAATCCTCAGATTGGCTGGATGTTTGGTTCAGAGAAGTTAGATTGTGGTCGCCGGAGCTAATCGATAGAGAGAGATTCGTCTGGGTTAAGTGTTTCGGTTTGCCTGGTTGTGCTTGGAGTCGAAGAATAGTGTGGATGTGAACAATTACAGTTATCCTATCTTTTTCACAGAAGATTTTTCTTGTGGCCAGACTACAATCCTGATGGAAGATGAGGACGAGATCATTGATTCAGAGGACATTGAATCATCCCAACCGTCCGACTTTGAAGGCGCGTGGGAAACCAATGATGTGGAAGAGAGTGAGGACTCGAGTGTCTCGAGAAACATGCCTACTCCGAGAGACTTTTCGCATGTTGGTCACTTGTCAGAAGGAGATTATATTTTAACTGATAACGTGTCTCTTGTTGGTGAAAGCCTAGACCCAGATTCTGCAGGGGATAGGTCAAAGGAGGACGAATTAATTAATCTACAGGAACCTAGGGAGGAGACTATTCCTGATAGCAGAAGTGATGTCCCAGCTCACCTCATACTATGCGACAAGAGGGTTAGTTCAGAAGGTACCAAATCTATTGAGTGTGTGGTTGGGAATGAACCAAATAAGTTACACGGGGTAAGAGTCTTCCAAAATAACATTACTGAGGGTGAACTGATTGTGGATTTAGGGCCCACTAATCCTATAATTGGACCTCCTGGTGGGCTTGTTGGGCCTTCAAACTGGTGCAAGAAAAAAAAGAAAAAGTTACTTCGTGAGGTGTATAATTGTATTAAAATCCCTTATACCCCCTCCTATTTTTCTTCCCTTATTCACTCGGCCTTGAAAGATGTTGATCCATACACTATAGTGAGTCAGGATAAGGTGGAAAACAAGAGGAGATCGATTAGAGTTTCCCCTGTTGAGTCAAATTCTTCTCTTTTGTGTTGTGAGTCCATCACAGATACAGATGTGGCGAGAGGGAATATGAGATGTAGAAAAGCTCTTGATGAAGTTCCATCTAAAGTGCGCAGGTCCCTGAAGAAGTTGGGCCTTGTTGGTGATATAGAAGATGGCGAATTGGGTAGTGTACTGAGGAAATTAGATTCTGATGATAGGGCTGCTATGACAGGTAAGAAGGTTGTTGCTATAGATGAACAATGAATATTGTCACCTATAATGTTCGTGGAAGTTGCAGCTCTTTGAAGAGAAGAAGAATCTCTTAAACTCTGCTTAGAGGGAATGACGATATATGCCTTCTTCAAGAAACTAAAGTTTTGGAGATAAATTCTAGTTTGGTTCACAGTTTGTGGAGATACAATGATGTAGAGTGGTCTGGCGTGAATGCTCGGGGCAGATCTGGTGGTATTGTGACAATGTGGAATTCTAAGACAATCACTGCTTGCTCTAGTTTTAGAGGTAATGGTTTCCTGGGATTACATTTTACTTGGAAAAATCAGAGATTGACAGTGGTTAACGTATACTCCCCCTGCAGCATCAATGATAAAAAGAGACTGTGGAGGGAACTGATTGAAGTAAAGAGTAGGTTTTCTGGCGATGGGTGGATCGTCAGTGGGGATTTCAATGCTATTAAAGCTAGTCATGAAAGGAAAGGAGTTAGTACTGCTAGTAGTTCAGAGATGATGGATTCTGGTTGCTTCATTGGTGAATTGAATCTTATTGATCTCCCGGCGATTGGTAATATTTTTACTTGGTTTAATTCCAATGGTAGGAGTAGAAGTAGGCTGGATAGATTTTTGGTGGATGATAGGGCCATATCCCTTTTGTCTTTAAAGAATCAAGAGGTTGGCGATAGAGATGTCTCGGACCATCGTCCAGTGTGGCTGAAAACTAATAAGGTCAACTGGGGTCCTAAGCCCTTCAGGACCTTCAATTGTTGGCTGGGTCATAAGGAGTTTATGCCATTTATCAAACAACGATGGAACTCTTATCAATTCTCTGGTGATTACTCAAATATCTTACTTAAGAAATTCCATGCTCTCAAAGTTGACCTTAGAAGTTGGAATATTAATGTGTTTGGATGGCTGGATTTAAATATTGAGGATGGAGTTCAAAAATTAAACCAGTTAGAGTTGGATTCAGACTTGGTTATTGGCAGTCCTAGCGAAGAGATCAGAAGGGATAGGCTGAAAATACAAGAGGAAATTTGGAAGAACTTGAGACTCAAAGAAAGTATGCTGGCTCAGAAGTCCCGTAAGAAGTGGGTACAAGACGGTGATCTCAATACCAAATACTTTCACAATTCTTTGAAAGCGAGGAACCGTTCGAATCATATTTCTGCTATTAAAGTAGGAGATGCTCTTGTGGAAGACCCTGAGGTGTTAAAATCAGAAGCCTGCAGATTTTTCAAGAACAGGTATCAAATTCAGAATCTGTGTAAGGTGAGTTGTAATTCTGAGTTTATTTCTCGTATGGATGATGCTGACAGAAATTTTCTTGATTCTGAGTTTGGAGTGGAAGATGTTAAAGTAGCTGTGTTCAGTTGCAACGGTGACAAATGCCCTGGCGTAGACGGTTTCAATTTCAAGTTTATTAAGGCTTGCTGGGATGTTATTGGAGTTGATTTCACTAACTGTATTTTGGAATTCTTCATTACTGGCCATCTACCTAAGATGTTCGCTTCCTCTTTCATCTCTTTGATTCCAAAAGTCGAGAACCCGCAAAATTTTGATGACTTCAGGCCCATTAGCTTGGTGAGTTGTGTGCTCAAAGTTATTTCGAAGCTGCTTGCTAGTAGGTTGGGCAAAATCATCCATAAGCTGATCTATTGCTCTCAAACTGCTTTTATCCCGGGTCGTCAGATCTTTGATGGTATTCTTCTTGCTAATGAAGTTGCGGACTACGCCAAGAAATTCAAGAAGGATTGTTTATTTTTTAAAGTTGATTTTGCTAAGGCGTACGACTGTGTGGATTGGGGTTATCTCGAAGGTATGATGATCAAGATGCGATTTGGGTGCAATTGGATGAAATGGATTCGCGGTTCTGTCTTCCATAGTTTTTCGTCGATCTTAATCAATGGGAGCCCTTCGAGGGATTTCAAGATGGGGAGGGGGTTAAAGCAAGGTGACCCGTTGGCACCTTTCTTATTTGCCATAGCTGCTGAGGGATTGGCAAGCCTTACTAGAGCTGCTTCCTTTAATTATTTTCTTTCAGAGTTTAAGATTAAAGATACTCCTACTGTTAGCATTTTGCAGTTTGCCGACGATACCCTTCTTATTGGTGATGGTTCGGTTACTAATATTTGGGCCTTTAAGTCCATTCTGCGTGCATTTGAATTGGTTTTTGGGCTCAAAATTAATTATCATAAAAGTTGCTTATATGGGATGGGAGTTGAAACTGACTTTCTGGCTGCTGCTGTGGTGTTCTTGAACTGTAAAACTGGTAGATTCCCGTTTAAATTTCTGGGTTTGACAGTTGGAGGGAATCCTCGTCGGTACTCTTTTTGGAAACCGACAATTACGAGTTTTAGGAACAGGCTCTCTAGCTGGACAGGGAGGAACTTGTCAATTGGAGGTAGAGTCTCCCTCATCAACTCGGTTTTGGTTAGCTTGCCTATCCATGCTCTTGCGTTTTTTAAGGCACCAAAGAAGGTTGTGAATGAGATTATTGGTATTCAGCGACGATTCCTTTGGGTTGGCGCCTCTACTAATAATTATATCCCTTAGATTTCGTGGAATTCTGTTTGTAAACCTAAGGAATTTGGCGGTCTTGGAATCAAACACTTAGGGCGATTCAATCATGTTTTGCTTGCCAAATGGTTGTGGAAGTTTACAGTTGGCGGCAACGAATTATGGAGGAATACCCTTGTTACCAGATACGGTAATTTGAGTATTAAAGTTCAGACTTATATGGATGTTGGCAGATTGAAGTTGGATTCTCAGTGGATGACAGACACTCTGTCGGTAGCAGTCTCTGATTCTCATAATAATTTTTGTGATTTTCTGGGCTGTTCTGCAGGTGGTGGTGAAGACGTCGCATTCTGGCAGTCGGCTTGGACTTGGAATACGGCGTTGAAGTATCAATTCCCTTCTCTTTTCGTTAACTGTTCTAACAAGGCAATGTCAGTCTGTAATATGGGAGCTTGGGACGGAATTCATTGGCAGTGGAATCTTTCTCCTTTAATGGGTAGTTCTCCTTCTGGTAATTCTGAGGTAGAAAGGAGGGATTGCATTAGTCTTTTGGAAAATCTCTCAGCAGTTAGAGATGCTCCTGATAAATGGCATTGGAAGCTTGATGAATCTAAAGAGTATTCGGTCAACTCTTTCTACTTTTTCCTAAATTCGTCTCTGTTAGAAGAGCTTCAGCATGATATTGCAGAAGCGTTGGGTTTACTGTGGAAAACGGTGATGCCGTTGAAAGTCCAAGTCTTTGGTTGGAGAATGGTGCTTGATAGGCTTCCGACGAGAAGTAATTTGGAGAAAAGAGGTGTTATCAATAATAAGCATGATAAAGTCTGCGTGTTTTGTCTAGGTAATATTGAGGACAACGACCACCTCTTCTTCTCGTGCCCTGTTTCTGTTTTGGTTTGGGGCAAGATTTGCGATTGGGTCGGAATTAGTCGTATCGTGGAAGTTTCTTGCAATCTACATTTGAACGCTTGGAACAGTAAGCTTAAAGGTCGCGGTAAAGTCGGTAAGACAAATTCAATTTGGTTTATGTCTTGTTGGAGCCTCTGCAAGGCTAGAAATACTATTATGTTTCACAATGCTTTGTATAATGCGGATGATATCGTTAGTCTTATTAAAGTAGTTTCATGGAATTAGTTGATATTAGGCCACGAAGTGAGTAGAAACTGTAGGCTCTATGAATGGCATAAATTCCCGTTCGATTTCATGTAATTGCACTCCTCGTTTTTGGAGGTGTTGTTTTGGTTTGAGATTCCATTAATCTCCTATTAATGAATTGCTTATAAAAAAAAAATTAGTGATGTGTGCTTGTGAATTGAGGTTGAAATTGTATTGATACTTGTGGATTACTTGTTAGTTGTGGTGATAATGTTTGAAGTAAGAATGCCATGATTTTTTAAAATGTGATTGTGTGTGCAATTATGTGGTAATTCAAGTGTGATGAATTATTGAAGATATGCTTGAATATTGAGATTAGGGAATGATCTTAATTGCATATGATTGTTGATTGCATACGCGTCATTTGTGTCAAGAGGTAATGCTTGTTAGTTCCGTGGGAGTTAGTGACTTGTCCCAAACCTAGAGCGGGATTTGAAAGCTTAGGGGACGGGCTTTTGTTTGTTATTGGTCTAGGGGACAGACCTAGTTTAAGTGTAAAAACCAAAAAATAATAACAAGTGTTGGTACCACATGGCATAAGTTGCATTGAGTCACATTGCATATATGTTTGTTATATGAGATTTATGTGTATGTATGTGACTTGTTGAATTGATGAAATTTTGAATTGTATGGTTGCTTGAGTGATACTTTGTTGATGAAACTTTGAAGTGTGAGAATATTTGTAATTATGTTTGTATGTCTTTAAGTTAATTATTATCTTATAATTTCAATAATGATGTGAATTCTCACCCTTCTGTTGGAATATATGTTTTATACGACATCGCTCAGGTACCGAGGAGTAGAGTTGCTCGTAGCGCGAGGTAGCCGCTGGAGTAGCTGATTAGTTTCTTTATTTTTGTTGGGTCGAGTCATGCTCTGATCATGTAACACTGGGATCATTTTGGTTTATGTTTTAGAGATACATTATGTACTCTACTTTATGCTTTTATGTTTATATGAATTGTATGAAGTTTGACTTTCATGCCCAAGTATTGATTATGAATGTGATGAGCATGAAACTTTCTTTATGCCAATTATGATTAACTTGAATCCGCTGCTACATGCTAATGTGATAGTTTTTTAAAAGCATGAAATTATTTAAGTGTTAATGAGCATGACAGGTGTTGTGTGATGTTTTGAAAATATGTGTGACATCCTTTTTGTGAAAGACATGAATATTTACCCTGATTTATTTATATGTTTCCGCGGGGTTTAGAAGGGTGTTACACTAATTAACTCAAGACTTAACAAACATGTCCCTCACACGACGTGACATTTCCTTCAGCATAAACCAAGCATGTCAATTCATGGAATCTCCATTAGCATCTCTTTGGGAAGTAGTTAAGATGGTCTCGTGATATCTTCGTAGCACCATTACTCATGGCCACCTACGTACTCCAACACATGTGTCCAAAAATTTCTCCTTACATGCTTATAGCATTTTTGAATGGGTCAGTGTTTCAATTGACTGTCGTTCTACTTCAAGGTCATGCATTTTCTTTGGTTTGAATCATGTGTCTTGGTGTTCTAATAAGTTACCGCTTGTGGCAAGATCAATAACTAAGGTCAAATATCATGCTCTTGCTCATACTACTTATGAATTGCTATGGTTGGATTCCATTCTCAAGGAACTTACAATACCTTTCTTACCCCCTATTCTATTGCGTGATAATCTTATCATAGTCTTATTGTCTCATGGGATTGATTCCCAAACATAGCATAATATATACTAATTGGCGCTCTAACTATCACTACGGTCATCTTAATCAAATGTGGTGAAATATTGTTTTTTTAATATTTTTTTAATTATTCCATATATGCCCCTTTTTTAGTAATTGTATTTTATACGCTATATTTTTCCACAACAGAACCAACAAATGCGCATATATTTGTGTAGCTTGATTTTTGTGACGTGACCACTACTGCATTTAGTGCTACTTTCTGATTTCTATATTTAAGGCCAAGAATTAACCAATTCCGAGAAGTGATTTTAATTTCAACAACAATATCATCAACGTTACAAGACACTTCTTCGAATAAAATCCTATTTCTAGCCCTCCAGATATTCCAACAAGTGATCATCCATATAGAAAATAACTTTCCAACAATGCTTCGGCCTTGAAGTCTAGAGAACCAAGCCAAGGCGTGGAGGGTACAGTTAGGTTCTGAAATTCTACTAATATCCACCCAATCGCAAATTTTACACCAAACATTATACAATTTGCAACAAGTGAAGAAAAGATGGTTAGAAGTCTCTACCTCTTGAAAGCAAAACGTACACACCTTATCTTGGTCGTTTTCGATAATTTTTCTTGCAGCCAAATTCGATCTAGTTGCCAGCCTATCGAGCGCCATCCTCCAAGCAAAGACTTGCACTTTAACCGGGATTCTCGTTTGCCAAACCAACTTAAGCAGCCCTGCAATATCATCTTCCAACTCTGCAGAGGTTTCTGCATTATTTTGCACTTTGTAGAAGGAGTTCACTGTGTAATCTTTCGAATCTTCAATGGACCACTTCCACGCATCTTTGTCAACCTGAGAAAGAGAAACCAAATCCAGCAATTGGCAGCATTCGCCCCATTCTGGTTCCAGCAATTCCGCAAGGCCTGCGAGTGATTGTCTAACCTTCCAACACCATTGTTCACCTTCCCAGCCACCCATCTCACTAATAGAACAACAGGTTTTTTTGCAAGCTTGAAATAAACTGGGGAAACTCAGTTTCAAAGCCCCTTGACCAATCCAATTAGCCTGCCAGAACGCGACATTGGTTCCGTCTCCAACCAAACACTCCAACCGATTAGCAAAACTATCAGGATTCTCAGAGATTGTAAGAGATAGAATATCCTTGAGCCATAATGAATCGTTCTTTGAGCAGCCGACATCCTTATAAGTTTGCACCTTCAAGCTCAGATTACCATACCTATTACCAAGCATCTGCCTCCAAATTTCTTTTCCTCCACATTGAAACTTCCACAACCATTTTGCAAGTAATGCTCGGTTAAAACGACCTACATGTTTAATTCCCAACCCACCTCTATCCTTTGGTTAGCAAACCGAGTTCCAAGATATCCAAGAAACAAACTTGTTATTAGAAGTTCCCGTCTAGAGAAAACGACGCTGAATGGCTATGATTTCCTTCAGATCTTTCTCAGGTGCCTTGTAGAAGCTCAAGTGATGGATTGGGAGGTTGGCAAGGACTGAATTGATAAGCGTCACTCTGCCCCCAATCGAAAGATTCCTGCCAGACCAAGTAGATAATCTATTCCTCAAGCAAGTAATGACCGGTTTCCAAAACTCGCATCGACGATGATTTCCACCAACCGATAATCCAAGGAACTTGAAAGGTAATCTCCCTACTTTTCAATGTAGAAACTATTCCGCAGCAGTAAGAAACTCAGCATCAACGCCAATACCATACAAGCAACTTTTAGAAAAGTTAATCTTTAAACCGGATGTCAGTTCAAAGGCCCGAAGAATAGACTTGAATGCCCAAATATTAGTAATGGATCCATCCCCGAAAAGAAGAGTGTCGTCTGCAAACTGAAGGACACTAGCAGACGGCCGATCGAGGACTTTGAAATCTGACAGAATGTTAGAGGAATATCATTTCTAACCGTGCAAGCCATTCCCTCCGCGACAATTGCAAACAGGTACTGGGATAACGGATCACCTTGTTTCAATCCCCTTCTCGCCTTGAAATCCTTCGTTGGGCTCCCATTAATAATAATCGACACAAAACTTTTGAACACCGATCCTCTAATCCATTTCAACCAGTTATCCCCAAATCTCATCTTAATTAGTATATCTTCTAAGTACAACCAATCAACACAGTCGTACGCCTTCGCAAAGTCCACTTTAAAAAGCAAGCACTTCTTCTTGAACCGTTTAGCATAATCAGCAATTTCACTTGCCATCAACACTCCATCAAATATCTGACGACCAGGAATAAACCTGACTAAGAAGGAGAGACCAGTTTGTGAATAACCTTCCCCAATCTATTAGAAGGCATCATGGAAATCGTTTTCAGCACACTACTAACCAAACTAATAGGCCTAAACTCTTTAAGACTTTGAGGATTTGAAACTTTAGGGACTAATGATATAAAGGAGGAAGCAAACATCTTGGGAAAAAATCTGGTTTTGAAGAATTCCAAGATACAGTTAGTGAAATCAGCGCCAAGAATGTCCCAACAGGCCTTGATAAACATGAAGTTAAACCCATCAACCCCTGGGCATTTGTTACCATCACAATTGAAAACAGCATTTTTCACATCCTCGGCAACGAAATCGGCTTCTAACATGCTTCTATCTCCCTCTTCAAGAACAAACTGGCTAATAGAATCGTTTCTGAACCTGACTGGATTCTGATTTTGAAACCTACCTAAGAAGAACTTCTGCGCTTCCCTTTTAATCATCTCAGGGTCTTCCACCAGCATATCATCCACTTTGATAGCAAAAATATTATTAGATCGATTCCTCAGTTTTAAAGAGTCATGGAAGTACTTGGTATTGAGGTCTCCATCAGATAACCATCTACTTCGATATTTCTGGCTCAACATACTTTCTTTTAACCTCAAATTCTTCCACATATCTTCTTGAGCTTTCAATCTTTCCTTAAAAACTTCTTCTTCCTGGCTGCCACGATCTTCATCCAATAACAATTCAAATTCATTTAGTTTTTGGATATTGTCTTCAATCTTCAAATCAAGCCACCCAAAAACGTTTAAGTTCCAACTACGCAAATCCGATTTAAGAGCTTTCAACTTGTTGAGGAAGATGTTACAGCAAGATCCTGAGAACGAGTAAGAGTTCCAAGATTTCATGACAAAAGGAAGAAGCTCTTTATGGTCTAACTAGCAGTTGAAAGTCCTAAAAGGCTTGGGGCCCCAATTTATGTTGTTGGATTTCAACCAGACTGGACGGTGGTCTGAAACGTCTCTATCACCCACAACTTGGTTTCTCAAAGACAAAAGAGAAATTGCATTGTCATCTGCCAGAATTCTATCCAATCTGCTCCTGCTCTTGCCGTTTGAGTTAAACCACGTAAATTTACTTCCTATTGTCGGCAACTTAAACATGTTTAACTCGTCAATGAACCAACTAAATTCTTTCATCTCTCTACTATTAGCACTTGACAGACCTCTCCTTTCCTCCCCACTTTTAATGGCGTTAAAATCACCACCAATAATCCAAGCACCTCCTGAAAACTGTCTCCTCGCATCCAATAATTCCTTCCAAAGGATCCTTTTCCCCTCAATACCACAAGGAGAGTACACATTGACCACTGTCAGAGGATGGTTATTCCACATGAATTGGATTCCAAGAAAACCTTGCCCGTGGAAACTGGACCAAGCTTTCAACTTATTACCATTCCACATTGTGAGAATTCCACCTGACCTACCTATTGAGTTTTGCGCAGACCACTCAACTATATGACTCTTCCAAAGGCTATTGACTATAGATGAATCCATGATAGGAATTTTAGATTCCTGGATAAGGCAAATATTTGCATCACCTCTGTTAAGAACTAAGGATATTCTCCTTCTCTTAATAGAGCTGCAGCACCCACGCACGGTGAATGAAACTAGATTCATTGACCACGAGTAGCTACACCCTTCCTGCCAACCCTAACTTCCTTATCCAAATTCCTCAGTATTCCTTCAAATCCAGCATCATCAGTATCTCCAGAAACCCTCAACTTTCTCAATGATTTTCTCACCTTTGAAGGAACATCTTCAATCAACCTACGACATCTTAAGTTCCCTCTAACCAAGTCAGAATCTGTAATCGATTAGCAACAAAAAAGAGATGCAGGCTCAAGCGTATCAATCCTATCGAAACATCTCTCACTAGTCACCCTGACCAAGTTCCTATCTGCTGATGCTCCTTCAAAATCCTTCATAGCTGAATGAAGTAGGGAAGAAAAGTAGGACAGGGTTTAAGGGATTTTAATGCAGTTGTAAACCTCGTGCAGAGGCTTTTTCTTTTTCGTTTTGGCCCAATGAGAAGGCCCAACAAGACCGCCTGGTGGCCCAGAAATTGGGTTCTGGTTGGAGCACCCCAGGTCCACAACTAATTCTCCGTTGAAAATAACTTTTTGAATATTCTCTGTGACCTTAATATTAGAAGTACCTTCCTCAAAAAGTAAATTGTTGTCCTTCACTGACTGGGCCTCATCGTTCCCCAATCTAATAATCAAATCAGGTCCTTCGCAGCTATACCCAGTAGGGTTCAGGTTTGCCTCTGGTATTGACTTATCCCTACTTCCCTTCTCTCCTTCTTTTACTTCACTGTTCCCTAGACTTTCACTAACGAATGATCTGATATCTGAATTTGAGCAGCCTCCTACTTCCTTCTGTTCAAAGCCATCATCTTCTCTCTCTTCAGGAGTAGCTTTAGGAAGACTAGAAACCTCACACTCTATATCTTCATTTGAATCCCACGCGCCTTCAACCTCTGAAGGAACTGAAGATTCAATGTCGTCTGAGTCGATCACCTCATCAACTTCCTCAAACGAAATGGCATCTCTACCACACGAAAAGTCTCCTGATAGTAAAATGGTAAACATTTTCTTACTAACTTCAACGGAAACTTCCTTATTCAAGATAACACCTTCCCTTATTTTGATCAAGAATCTGGCTACATCAAAACTGGATTTAATTCTGGTTTTTTCATCGCAACGGATAAAAGATCCTACGCTCGAGCAAATCTTTCTAAAGTTGTTGTCGCACCAAGCAGAACTAGGCAGACCATAGCACTTCAACCAAACAAATATACTTCTATCAACCACCTCCGGTGACCACAGGCGAATATCTTTGAACCAAAGATCCAACTATTCTCGCGATTCACTTATGAACTCTTTAATCTCTCCTCCTGAAGTGTCTTCCAAAATACATAACGATGCTCCAAGAGGGGTTACCTTAATGTTGAAAAATCCCTCTTCATTAAGGTTCCTCTGAATATTGAAAGCATTACCATCCTCCATAACTTCTCCCACTCTCGACCTTCGAAGCTTCTCCTCCCAGGTTCTATCCACCTCAAGGAACAAACGATTATCGCCGCCTATCTCCCTCCCGATGACGTTACTATCCTTCCTTCCTACTATGTTAGCATAGGATCTCTCGACTTTGTGTTGATTCTTGACTCTTCTATTCTGGCCATGATGGCGAGTAAGCTTCTTCTGAGAATCTGGAATTTGGTGAAGCTGGTTGTTCTTCTGATTGAATCTGGGGATGTTAACGAATATCTTTTTGCCACCCAAGATTATGCTATCTAGGTTAATCGCCAGGATACGAGGATCATGGACATTCCGAAACTTAGCAAAACTGAATCGTTTTCCTCGCTTGTCTCTTCTCGCTGAAATGAAGACTTCCGATATTACTCCATGGACCATAAACTCATCAAACAAATCTTTAGCGTTCACTGATTCAGGAAACTCTGTAACAAAGAAAGAAGTCGTTGGTTCCCCATTCGTCGCTCCCTTGCCTTTGTTCTCCTTCCAAACAGAGAAACCTCATCTTCTTCCCTTACTCAACTTCCTACCTACCCTTTCCCAATCCATTCCAACTCAGAAATAGACAAACAAATTAACAAGGCCCCTAAACTCGAAAGCTAGGAATTTAAGCCGAAGATAATTTGTAATCTACCCTAAGTCAAAAAAGGAGAAAGAAGTAGAAACGACGACCCCGATATATTTACGAAACTCCCAGGAGTGTTATCATCTTAAATGGAGTACTTCTGGGTTGAAAATCTGATCTCTTCAAAATTAAATTCTAGAGAGAAGTTAGAGCTTCTCTCTCTATGTTTTTGTTGTTTTTGGTTTTTCTATTGTTTCTGGGAAGGTACTTGACCTAAGATTTTTTATTAGTGCGCTCTCTAAGATTTTGCAATCTTATGCCTATGTATTCTCGTAAAGTGATCTGGGGAAATCAGAGCGTTCGTAGTTCCTCCTATTCTATGGGAGGAAATTTGTTTGGTGTCTTGTTCAAAGCCCAAGATTAAAGCTAAAAAAGTGTCTGTGTCTTGTTCAAAGCCCAAGATTGAAGCTAAATGAGTGTTTGTGTCTTGTTCAAAGCCCAAGATTAAAACTAAAGGAGTGTTTGCATCTTGTTCAAAGCCCAAGATTGAAGCTAAAATTTTGACTGAGAGAGAATTTGCCATCTCTATAGGGAGATATCTCATCTATTCATCACAAACATTGAGGAATTGATTATAAGGGAATTTGCTTTAACTGGGATATGTGGAATCCAGCAATGCCACGTCTTCCTTTATAAGTCTTTGCATGCTAAGAGAGGGACATTGACTTGGATGTGTAGAATCCAGAGGTTTTCCACTTACATCACTTAGATGAAAGAGAAATTTTAGCCATGATAAAGGAGGGACTCCAGCTTGAATTTTGAATCAACAAGTGTGCCACTTACATCAATTATCTGGAAAGGGTTTTAATTGTTTAATTTGAAATGTGATGTATAGAGGAAGTATCCTTCTATAGAGAGGACTCACGATCTCATCTGTGGGGATGATGGGTGTATCCTTCTCTTTTCCTCTTTGCTCTCACTTCTCTCTACTTCTTCTCTCTATCTTTCCAACTTTTGTTTCTAACTTTGGCACAAGTGATGGAAAGAAATGATATAGAGAATATCAATTAATTAGTAACACTACTAAATGTCCAAAATATCTCTATAGCACCAAATGCTAACACCTCAGAGTCAGATAATTATTAGTTTGATTTGTTCTGAGCTCATCAGTTACCCTATTATCTTAACATATAATTTCTCAGAGTACACCGGAACCCAGTTGATCATACTAATATTATCCAGAGCAAAATAAAAATTGCGGGGTATTACAGTAAGAAGTAATCAATATTTTGATGCTCAGCTCGCTTCACAACTTCGGGTAGACACAAACCTTTCTTCCACATATATTGCTTGACAACGAGACGGGTCATATGCTTGAGCTCAAAATCCTTTGCATATTTCTTTGAAAACAAGGTAAATGGATTCTCTGAGGTAGTGGTGGATGAAGAAGCCTTGGTTTTTCCCTTAAACACATTTTTGGTCTTGGAAACCATGAGAAAGTTAAGTTTGAGAGATGCACACTAAGTGTTTGATAAAAGTCTTGAATGAAAAGTGTGAGAGAATGAGAGACCCAAGAGTACCCACACACTCCAACACAAGGAATAACAACAAAACAACACAAAGGAAACAATGACAAACAACAAACAAGAAGAAATTTAGAATATTTATTGATGTAGGATGAGTTTGGGGTTTAACAAGAGAAATGGAGAAAGAAGATGAAATTTGAAGGATATGGTTGAAGATTTTGAGAATAAGTGATGAGGTAGTGATGATAAGATGAAATCAAACACAAATTTTGGGGAATTTGAATTGTTGGTCTTGATTTGAGATGCTTACACTACTACAAAATGCGCAAACAACAACGCCAGGCATACAACGGATTGCCTATTCACCGTTTTAATAGATGCGCGCTTTTTTTTAATATCGTTAAAAGGCTTTTAATGACGGTAATATTCAAACCGTGGTGAAATGTGAGGCGTTTCACCACAGGTATGTTTTCAACCGTCATTATAGGTAGCGCATGGTCATGGGTTCAAGTCCCAGCACCAACATTTATGGTTTTCTTACATATTTTTTCAAAATACCCACAACCTTTCACCACAGGTATGTTTTCAACCGTCATTATAGGTAGCGCATGGTCATGGGTTCAAGTCCCAGCACCAACATTTATGGTTTTTTTACATATTTTTTCAAAATACCCACAACCTTTCACCACTGGTATGTTTTCAACCGTCATTATAGCCAATAATTTAGTTTTAGGTCCTGCACTTCAAAAAATCGGTTTTAGGGAAAATCGTCTCCTTTTTAAGATCTGTTTTGTGCATCTGAAGCAGAAAAATCGTGCGGTCATTAGTCCCTTACTCTAGTCTCACAACCCCAAATTCATCTTTTATCTATTTTTAATGAATTTTTTACTGTTTTCATAGTCTCAAAAAATTTTTAAAAAATTCTCAAAATTCTTATTTTACCTAATTATATTAAATTTCGTGTTTTTAGATTTTTTTGAATTTATTTTAATCATTTTTTCCCATTTTTTCAAAATGCTGACAGACCCTTTCACAACGGGTATTTAAACCAACCGTTGTAATAGGTAGCTTTTTTTACTTATTTTTTCAAAATGATGACAAACCCTTAACCACGGGTAATTTAAACCAACCGTCATTATAGGTAGCGTCTTGTCATGGGTTCAAGTCCTAGCACCAACATTTTTGTTTTTTACTTATTTTTTCAATTCTCATTACCAACATTATAGGTGGCGCGCATATTGAGTTTATTCACTATCCTTAAACAAATCTTGGTCGTCCATTTAGTGATTATCAACGGCCAAGACACTACTATTAGTGATCCGCGTGAAACCTAAAACTTAGACGAACTACATCTTCTACCTCCAAACATCATCTTTCAGTTACGATACTCTATTTCTCCACTAAACCAAATTTCAGAACAAATTTCAGAACTCGAGTTAGCAAAGTTAGTTGTTGGTGTTCTTTTTTAATTATTGTTGTTCTTGTTGTTCTTTTTTATTATTGTTGTTCTTGTTGTTATTATTGTTATCATTGTTATTATTATTGTTGTTGTCGTTGGTGTTGTTGATGTTGTTGTTCTTGTTGTTATTATTGTTATTATTGTTGTTGTTGTTGTTGTTGTTCTTCTTCTTCTTCTTCTTCTTCTTGTTCTTGTTCTTGTTCTTATTCTTATTCTTGTTCTTGTTGTTGTTGTTGTTGTTGTTGTTGTTGTTCTTATTGTTGTTCTTGATGTTCTTACTATTGTTCTTGTTCTTATTGTTGTTCTTGATGTTCTTGCTGTTGTTCTTGTTCTAATGCTGCAATTTTTTTTATTTTATTAAAAGACATACAAAAATGGTTTTTTTAAAATAACTGTCATTATAGGTAGTTCTAATTTTGTATTTTTTTTATTTTATTAAAAGACATACAACAACGGGTACTTAAAATAACCGTCATTATAGGTAGCGCGTTTTCCATTTTATTACAACGGTTACTGGGCCGTCATTGTAAGTACCACATATACAACAACACTCTACATAACAACGCCTTCGCCCGCGTCATTATATGTCATTTCCAATCGTTGTTAAATGGGTTTTTTGTAGTAGTGTTAGGGTAGGTTTTCATGCAAGATACGAGGATAAATGAAGTGAAATGTCCCAAAATGATCTTATGAGTCGACCTCAGAGCGTATGTGTCGATCTGTCCAAGTTATAGGTCGGCACATACTAAAGTGAATCCACAAATAAACTCATAAAATCAATCATGTGACGGCCTGAATTAACATGTGTTCACTTGAATTAGAACATTTCAGACAAATGCAAAATTGAATTTGCATAGGTCAACCTTGAAGGTGAGAAAAATACAAAATAACGGGAGTTGAAATGTGTATGCCAAATCGTTTCTACTTCTGGAACAGAGTTCAAATTTAAAATAGAAGTTCAAACACTGATAACAAGTGCAGCGGAAAAGTATACAGAAGTAAATAAAAACAACTAAGAACACACAACAGTTATATTGGTTCCTCTCCAACTGAGAGTAGTTAAGTCCCCTTGTAGCATAAGAGATTTTCACTATAATCAAACAGATTACAACTACTTATATACTCAAGTATAAGAATTTCCTGCTCAGACGCTCAGCCCGAGACTTCCTTGCTTAATCAGCACCTGATCAATACGTCCTGCTGAGATCCTTAGATCCTAAGACTTTCTTGCTTAACCCCCTAAGGCCTAAGGCTTCCTGCTTAGACCTTCAGTCTAAGACTTGCAGCTCAGATTCCTTGAATTTAATACTTCAATGCTCAAGCCAACGACAATAGACTTTTATCTAAATTACCTAATTAGAGAAGAAATACTTTACAACAACACTTGATTAATAATCAGAGGTGTTCAAATATAATACAACAGACTCTAACACTGAGGATTCTTAAGCTATACAAGAATAAGAACTCTTAACATATTAGCATCTCTTGAGCTGATATGAATGCAGTGCGTGTATATTTCAGTTGTAGTTGCAGAGTTATTCTCTTTGTTGATCTTTAATTCTTCTGCTCCTTTTATATATGAAGAAATAAAGTCGTTGAAGCATCCCCAACGGCTATACTCAGATCAAATATTTTAGTACATCTTCTTTTCCAATAAATCAGGTGTTGGAACTCATAGAGAAAGAATTATCTATTGAACAAGGTCTTTGTCCGAAGAATTCTTCTATGAAACAAGTACAACACAATATTTTGAAGATAATGTCAACCATTCTCGAGTTTCGTGATTACAGAGCTTGAGGTGACATTACTCAGTTTCAGAGGAAGGTAAAGCATGCTTCTGATTCTGAACTATACTAACGATAACTTTCTCATCAGATTTTCTTATAAGTACAAAACCAGAACCGGATCATAGCTTCTTCCGTGTCAGAACCAAATTTACCAAGTAAATATAATTCTGCACATAAGAACCAGCTAATTAGAAATCCTAATTGTTTTTCAAATACTTTGTTATCATCAAAACCTTAGAGGATACATGGTATGAACCAATTTTGTCTCAGCAATCTCCCCCTTTTTTATGATGACAACCTTAAGTATGTTAAAACAATTAGTTGTAGATTAATTACTCAACAACTTTCAGGGTCTGAGGTTTGTAAGCTCCACCTATGTCAAACAATCTTAGAGGTGAGGTTTGTAAGCTCCTCTTGAGTCCTTTTTATGAAGTCTAAGAGATGAGGTTTGTAAGCTTTCCCTATATAGAATAATTAAATCTACTTCAAGAGGTTAGGTTTGTAAGCTCCCCCTTAAATAGGATAACTAAATTCACTCCAGGATTAACCAAGAAGTATACTTAATCCATTCTCCCCCTTTGTCATCGACAAAAAGATAGAAAGAAAAAAATAAACTTCATTGATTAATAATGGTTTATGAACAATCCATCGCTGAACACCATCAGAAACAAGTTTGTCAACTAATCCAGCTCGTTGCATATGAGCAACAACACCTCTTGATCAAGAAAATTGGAAAGAAACCTACCAAAAGGAATGAGAAAAGATAATTACTCATGAGTTGCAAGTATCTCTTCTTTCAGATAATTGAACATGGTTTGAGGCAGATTGATTTTAGTTCTGGAGACTCGGAACAAAATGAAATGTTTATCATCAGGAGAAAGCCATCCTGATCCCTTTTCTCTAGGCCTTAGATTGGATCCCATAATCTGGTACCATACTTTTCCATAGGAGTAAGAGTAGAAGGGCTTGTAGTAAGGCCTTCATTATCATAGATGTTATGCATAAGATTCTGTCATACCCTAAATTTTGACCACTAAGATTTCCCATCATTGTACAAATCATCATCACAATATGGATGAACCATCATACTTCATCAGTCTCCCCAAAGATGGGTGAGCATCCACTGCAATCAAAATTAGGGTTTCAAGCCCTCTCAGAGCCTTAGACAAAAGGTCAATCAAGGAATGACATGATCTTCAACTTGTCTAAACCTCTCAAACATACACAAAGTATAAAAAAGGACTCCCACTCCAAGGATTAAGCACAAAGCTGCTCCCTTCTAGGTGGATCAAGCCTCAAGATCGACAGTGTCACCAAATTTGGGTTTTGGTCGACCAGGGCCTCCAGATGGAAAATTTTCATCTGGGCAAAAGCCAAGGATCCAAAACACAACCTAATATACTCCATGGAACCTCATGGACCCAATCATTAAGTCAATTTTGCCTCAAGGGATGCATTCATAAAAAATCAGGAATTAGGGTTTCTTGACCTAATTCACCCCTAAGTTGATTTTTAGGGAAAATCATGAGCCAAGACCTCAAGACATGAGTTGAGGGTCTCTAATGAACTATGTTGATCCATTTGGAACAATGGATTAATCCAAGAAGCTTGAGCAACAAGTCTCAATTTCATCTGCACCACAATTAGGGTTTTAAGGAGAAAGTCAACTGTAACTTTGACTTTTGACCAAGACATGCTCCCAAACCCTAGGACATGCCTTAATATACCCTATGACACCCATGGAACATGTCCATCAAGTTTGATTTAGGTCAAGGACATGATTTCCTGAAGAATTGCACAGTTTGGAATTCATCTGATAAAAAGTCAACTGTGCACAAAAGTCAACTTTGACTTTTTGAGATTTTTCACCAAAATGGAATTTTAACCCTAAAATGATGTTTATATATGATTTGAATCATCATTCATCAAGAAAAATCAAGAAAAGTTGGATAACTTGTAAAAGGGGTAACCATAAAAACTTAGAAATTTTTCTAAATTAAAAATAAAGTGGCTAGGGTACCAACTTTGGAGGATCATAACTCCTAAACCACAAAGCCATTTTTTCTCATCCAAAGATGGATTTGTAGCCCTCATTACTCTCTACAAAAACTTCAACTACAAGTCATTCCAATTCATTAAGGATTTTGAGTTATGGAGTGATCAAAATGGCTGAAAAATGAAAATGTCACTTTTTCCAACACTTAGTGAAATTTTCACTAAGTCCAAATCTGTCTTCATTTTTTTCCAAATGTAGGGGGATTTTTCACTTGGATTTAAAAGAGATCAAAACCAAATATGTTCAAAGAGTTGTTGTATCATGTAAGGGCTTTCCAAAATGGCCAAGAACATTACCAAATTCCATTTGGGCTATGAGTTATGACATTGGGAAGTTGCCTTGTTGAAATCTGTCAAGGCAAGGCAGAATTTGCATTTTTGCTCGATTTCCCAAAATCAGCCAAATCCAAACACTCCTATCCACTTGGACACATCTGAGGATTGAATCTAAAGGGGACAATCACTGAGCCAAGCCTCCAAAGTCCTTGGAACAAGAAAAAGCATGTTGAACCTATAATGGCCAAAATAGGGACAAGACTTCAAATTTGGATTGGAGCATTCAATGGAAGCATCAAGGTGGCATGGACTGAGCCATTCTCATCTGAAATCAGTCAAGACTTATCCAAGACCAAGGAAACCACAACCCTGTGCTCTAACCTCTAGTCAATGGCTAGAGGAGACTTGGATTTCCATTGGACAACATTGGCCAAACCTCTGCTACAGTTGCCATTCACTGTGGATCCCAAAACAAACTTGCTCTACTATAAATAGAGCTCAATTGTGATCAGTTTGAGTACACCAAAGCCATCAAACAGATGCTTTCCTCAAAATCTCTTCTTTCACCACAAATTTGCCTTCCAAAGCAAGTAATTCTGAGTTTTTGAGTTAGAGAGCAATTCCATCACAATCAATCATACACACACCTCATATATATCATATGTAAACTGTGCAAACTATCACAAGTGACCTGTAATCACAAAATCACAAAGTCACTTCTCAAAACCTCAAAATGGCACTTTTTTGCATTTTTCAAGCCATGTCTTGATTCAGTCACTTTCTAAACCAGATAGAACCTCAAACACACTTCAAATATCATCCTTGAACTGTCCCAAATGGTTCCCCCCATCTGGAACACCATTTGAGAGAGTTGCTATTTTGGTCACTTTTGACCCCTTTTGCAAGAAAGGGACTGTTTGTGTTTTTGCAGGTACCAGCTGATTCCAACCATCCTAAAAGCATCCAAGGGATCATTTGAGGTGGTTCAAAGCATAAAATCATATCTGGAGCAAGAGGGTTGATAGATTGCAGAGAAAACTCCAAAATCCCAAAGAAGGGTAAGCCTCTCAACTTGCACTCACCAAAACATGTGTGCATTTGAAGTCCACTGAGTGTGCATCTATTATACATGTCATATGTGTTGTGTTTGTGCCAATTGATCATGTAATTCATGCCTGTATCAAAGTGTAGCATAGAAAATGCAATCATAGGACATTTTCAAAACCACTATCGGGTTTTGAGGAGGGAGTGTGATCGGAAAAAACCACCACCACCATTGGATTCCTTGTGAAATTCTGGCCCAGATACATATAAATTTTGTCTCAAACCATTAAGAATTGAGAAAGTTATGACCTTCACGTTTTTGAGCCAAAACTTACCTTGGGCAAGCCAAAACCAAGGCATGACTTGTATATTTATTGTTTTGTTTCAAGCAATGGATGTATCACCACCCCAGTGGTAAAGCGCACGCCTTGTATGCTTGAGGTTGTGGGTTCAAACCCCACCCATGCCATTTTGTGATTTTTCACATTTTTTGCTATTTTTCCAACTATTTTCATGTTTTGTTAATTATTTGGGAAATTAATAACTCTTTCAATTTTAATTATTTTTTATTGGTTCTTTTTGCAAAAAATCACAAAAATGTTGAAATATTTTATTCCACAAAAAAATTAAGTTTATATTAATTATTTAATATAATTAGTATTTTTGTGAATAAATTCGTTTTTATTTGTTTTTAAGCATTTTAAAATGAATATTCATCTTGAAAAATCAAGACCAAATGAGTTTTAATATCTCTTGTGATTTATACCTCATTTTTCAAACCTTAAACAAAAATCACAAGTGGTTTATTCAAACCTATTTGGTATTTTTCATTGATTTTATTTAAATATTTACTTTTAAAGAATAAAATTAGGGTTTATTTGATTTTCACTCAAATAAGTCGTTGTCAAACACTTCATGGGCCTCTATTAGAGTGTAAGACCCAATCCTTTTTTTTGACCAAACCTTTTGGGCCTCACTTATTGTATAAGTCCCGATACCGTCAAAAACAAACAGCGCGATCGTCGCCTTTTCAAAATAACCTTGGGCCTACCCTCGAGTAGTAAGACCCATTTCTTTTCTTAAAATACACTTGGGCCTCTAATAGAGAGTAAGACCCAATCCCCTTTTAACCAAAACATTTTGGGCCTCACTTATTGTATAAGTCCCTCTGCATTAAAAGAAAGCCTCGGCGCGATCGCTATTTCAAACGAAAAATCATCTGGGCCTACCCTCGTGTTATAAGCCCCACTATTTTTCTTTAAACTTTTTGGGCCTCTTGAGAGAGTGTAAGACCCATCCCTTTGTACAGAAAACCATTTTGGGCCTCAGTCACTTGTATAAGTCCCTCTGTACAAATTCAAACAGTGCGCTCACTGATAAAACCCTGGGCCTCTCCTTGAGTTGTAAGCCCCAAATCTTTCTTTTTCAAAGCACTTTCTCCTTTGATTTTGAATATACTGTTGTTTTCAATCTTTCTTTATTGAACAACTAACTAAACAGCATGGAAGCTCTACAACCGAGTAAGTGGTTATTGCTTTCATTTACCGCTTTTATATACATATAACTGTATTGTGGGGCTGTTTCACTGTAAGTCTTCTTTCATAAACTCATATCAACTGTGTAATAATAGTATAGATATTTAGAGTTTCCCCGGCAACTACGTCTAGCATTAAGCCCATTGATCACACTTAGAAATAGTCTAAACTAGATCCCCATAGGATTACCAGACACAGTCTTCCCTCCTCTTGGGGTTAAACAATATGGAGATATGAAAGGCAACATTCCCTGTGAACCCTTTCATAGACTATCACCTTTATAAGTTGTCAAAGAAACTCTATTCCCCAGAGATTATCTCTTCTCCGTGAATTACATCTCTTGAGTTTCTTCCAATTTCTTGAACTTTCCTGGCTTGATCTATTCTCGGTGAATGGCATGTCTTGAATTTCTCGAGGTTTGGGGACCCACAGGCTTCTTAAAAGCACTTGTCAAGAAACTCTACTCCCCAGAGATGATCGTTTCTCCGTGAATGGCATCTCTTGAGTTTCTTCCTAATTTTCTAACTTTCCTGACTTGATCTATTCCTTGTGAATAGCTTTCCTTGAATTTCTCGGGGTTTGGGGACCCATCGGCTTCTTAAAAGCATCGGCCTCCTCTTGGTCATCGTACAAGGACCCACAGGCTTCCTAAAAGCAACCCCGCCTCCTCTTGGGCTTAGTACAAGGACCCTACGGCTTCTTAGAAGTACTCGCAACCTCCTCTTAGGATTCGTATAATGATCTCTTCCCCCGGGAATGATAGCCTTCTCTTGGGCTTCGTACAAGGACCCGTCGGCTTCCTAAAAGTTTCCAGCCTCCTCTTGGGCTTCGTACAAATTGTCCCGACGACCTCCTAAAGGTATAGGAACAGAACTTAATTATCTCCATAGAGCAGTCTTTCCCAGAGTCTACTACTGTTTCTCAAAGCATAGTACAAAGGATAAAACTCTAGACTTGGACAGTCTAATCTCCTTGAGTCTCAAAGACATTCTCAAGTGACCCCTTCGTTAAATAGGAAGGAAACCCATAGACTCGGACAGTCTCAATAACCTTCGGATTTCCCACTTCCTTAAAGAACATGAATAACCCTGATCCTCAAATCAAATCCTTGAGTACAGTGTTACTCATTTAAGAACTGATTTTCTCTTTTAAAATCAGTATACTGGACCTGTAACTTAACTGAAACAACATTTTTCCTCTCTCTCGGGCATTGTATGAGACACATAAGAGACTCCCTCATTGAGTCAATCACCCTTTCGCCTCCATCTCGGGCTTTATACGAGATACAAAAAGGTTCTTATTAAGCCAAACAAACAACAACCTCCATCTCGGGCTTCGTACGAGATACAAAAAACTCTCTTGTTGAGTCAAATAGCCTCCATCTCGGGCTTTATACGAGATACCAAAAGACTCCATCGTCAGGTCAAAAACCTTTTAGCCTCTCTCTCGGGCTTTGTACGAGACACATATCAGCCTCCTCTTAGGCTTTATATAAGAAAACCACTGGTTAAATCCAATTAACCTTTTAGCATCAAAGTTGTGCCTCGTTCACAGTACACAAACATCAAAAACTCCTTCCCCTTCCATCTAATCGCTGTAAGCGGCAAGCCTCTGGATCATCTACATCCATGCCACTGTCCCTCTTTTAGCATGAGAAATTCCTAAGGAAAGATAGCATTGCTCTATGCTGAGTTAAAGTCTTCTCCTTCAGGTTAAAATCCCCTATGAATGAAATTATGGCATTGCTAGGATCCGCGTATCCCGGTTAAAGTAATCCTCCTTTACAGCCAGTCACCCAACAGTTATGACAAACAACCCCCTCTTTAGAGATGACAAATTCTCTCTAAAGTGGAGACCTTTAGCTTCATATCTTGGGCTTCGAACAAGATACAAATAGACCTTCAGCTTCACATCTTGGGCTTTGAACAAGATACAAACCACCTTTCACTTCACGTCTTGGGCTTTGAACAAGACACCAAAACACCAATTTCCTCCCTTAGAATATGAGGAACTACGAACGCTCTGATTTCCCTGTTTCGGTAAACAAGGATACGTAGGCATAAGATTGAAAGAAAAATCTTAGCGAGCACACTAAACAAAAACCCAAAATCACATACTCTCATGTATCTATCAAAAAGCATCAGTCCTAACATCCTAATCCTTGTTCCCCCCTATAAAGTCCTAGAAAGAAAGAAAATCGTATTGGCGAAAATATACATAACCAGTACAAAGGCCCCCCCACATTGATAGCATCTGTAACCTAACAGACCGCTGTTTAAACTCAGTATGCAAAGCAGGGTTAATTGGAGACATCTATTTCCCTTCCTTCATCAGCTTTAATAGGATAAAAAATGAATCAACCTGTAGTAAACTCAACCGTAGAGAGCGACCAGCGCTTAAGAACCGCGTCCAAAATCGCTCGCTACAGAAAAATGGCTCCCACCGTGGGGCCCGTCTCTATTTTTCTTCTTCCTTTTCATCTCTTGTGTGAATACCACAGATTGGGGGTTCCGCCGGGAAACCCATTTTCTGTCAGGAACTTAGGATTCATAGCTTTAAAGGTCTAGGATGTTTAGGACAGATATATATACCGCTTTTCCTAATTGCTATACGTGTTTATTTTTCTGCTAATGGGAATGCGTGTGATGCCGCATGTGGAAAGATTGAGTATACACTTAAGATAAGTGATGGCGACGAGGTCGACCATCAACCTCAGTGGAGGCTGACCAATGCAACCCATTCTCTCACCTAGATAATGGGCCGATTGTTAAGTCTGAGAAGCTGAGGAGCCAAACCCTTTCGTAGTGCGAAAACTATTGGGAATAGTTGTTACGCGATACTACCCTCATTTGAGGCTGGTGATCTATTCTCGGTGAATGGCACTTACTCTAAGATTGCTCTACAACTCGCTGGCGATCCAGTTGTTGTGTTGCTTTCCTGGGAGGAGCTGATGATAATGAGTACAGGTACAAAAATCACCTTAGTATAAACCTTTGGGGATGGGTAGAGCCTTGACTTCATGACAACGACCCTTTGACCCCATGTTTTTTCTATGTTTTTGTGTGCTGCATTCATGCATTCATTTAAAAAACATTAAAACATTCAAAAAAAATTTCTCTTCTAGTCTCTCTGTTTTTAAATTAAACTAAGACTGTGATTGCAAATATCATAGAAAAGGGATTGCACTAATGGATTTCGGTAGAAGAAGAACTCATACGTACACCTTTAAGGTTCCAAAGATAGAGGATTTGAGAAGGTTAGGGAGGATGATCACTAACCCAGAGGCTTTCAGAGCCAAGCACGGAGGTCTGCTACTGCTATTAAGAGTCCATGTGATTGAAGGAATCATGGATGCACTCATTCAGTTTTACGATCCGGTTTATCACTGTTTCACATTCCCGGATTACCAGCTAGCACCAATGTTGAAGGAGTATTCTCATATGATCGATCTACACATTACTGATTGAGCTCCATTTTCTGGACTGGAAGAAATTCCAAAGAATCAGATCATTGCAAGAGCAATTCATTTGGACGAGTCTGAGGTCAGGACTCACATGACCGCTAAGGGTGGCATCCAAGGTTTGCCAGCCCAGTTCTTGACAAAGAAGGCCCTATATTTTTCCAGTATAGGAAACATCACTGCTTTTGAAAGCATCTTTGTCTTGCTCACCTACGGGTTATTTTTGTTTCCCAACATCAATAACTTCGTCGATATTAACTCCATTAAGGTTTTTCTCATTGGAAATCCTGTGCCGACTTTGCTCGCAGATGCGTATCATTCTGTACACTTGGGAAATTTGTACAGTGGAGGGGAGATCACATGCTGTGTACCTCTGCTTTATAAATGGTTTATCTCCCATTTGCCTAAGTCTGCTGCTTTTTGGGATTGCAAGAGTGCCTTACGTTGGTCGCAGAAGATCATGTCTCTTACCAACTCTGATATAGATTGGTGTAATAGGATCTATGATGGAATCAGAATCATCGATCGTTGTGGAAATTTCCCCAACGTACCCCTTATAGGAACTAAGGGAGGAATCAACTATCATCCGGTGTTGGTTCGCCATCAGTTTGGATACCCGATGAGACACGTCCCACGGGGTGTTCATCTAGAAGGTCTTTTCTTCAAGGAAGGAGAAAACGACAGAGCACTAAAGATAGCAATAGTGCATGCTTGGAAACAGGTTCATAAGAAAGGACGAGAGTTTCTAGGAAAACCGGATTGTGTCTCGGTGGAGCCTTATCTCCATTGGGTACAAACTAGAGCTCTCACGCTAAAAATGCCTTATCCGCGTCACGGAATTCTTTCGCCAAAGGAATCTATCATGTACTTTATGACTGAAACTGAAAAGCTTCAGGTTACTCTCAACAAAGGTCAACGGGAGAGAAGGTCTTGGAAGAACAAGTACCGCACCCTCGACATAGAGTGCATCAAAATACAACAATTACTGAAAGAAAAAGATGCTCTGATTGAGATTTTAGAGCAACATGCTGTAGAGAATCAAGATGACCAAAGGAATTTGCTCACTCCTTTCACCTGGCAAAGGAGTGACAACCCGACAACGGCCCAAGAGCCCCGGTCGAAGAAAAGGGAAATACCAGAATTAGCACCTGATTTCTCTTCAGAGAGGACTCGGGACCCATTAGCTTAGGTTTCTGTTTCTGCACCTTGTAATCTACTGTATTTCCATTTCTGTAATCCTTTGAATTTCAATAAAAAGGGGTTTCCCCACTGTTTGATATTTGCAATCTAATTGTCGAAGTTTATTTTGATTAAACCAAAAAACAATTAATATAATCATTGCATTCATCATTCTCACATCACGTTTTCTTCTTCCCTACGAATCTCACGTTTGTGTCTCTATTCTAGAGTCAAACTGTCTCATTCATATAATACTCGGGCCAATCGTCAGAAAAAGATGGATGATCTTGAGGAAGAAAATAGAGAGTTGAAAGAAGAGATCGACGCTCTAAGAGAGGATATGAGAAAGCTTCGTAACGACATGCAAGCCATGGAAGAAGCTCAGCTACAAAGAACTGTGATCTCAGAGATCACCTCAACGCCCATAGTGGAGAAGTATGATCCTAGGTATCAAATGCCGAAAGATCGTCCTTAGGGCATGCCTGTTAAATATATCCCGGAAGGATATGTTTCGCCGATCACAGAAGGTCAGGGAATTTCAATAGAAGCCGCTGGGCCTGAAGGTTACAAACTTTGGGAAAGCGAAGATGCCAGGGGCATACTGAAGACTCCTGAAGGTTACAAACTTCGGGAGACGCCAAGATTCACTGCCGTAGTCACGGTACCACCCCCTGTGGTGCACACTGTCCCGAAAGGACAGATTCCGCCAATACCTGCTGGTAAAAAGGAAACTATGTTTGACAGAATAGATGAATTCTAGGAGCAATTCCTGGAAATGCAGAAAGAGCTGCAAGCCATTCGCGGTCAGGATTTATTTGGAAAGGATGCCGCAGACCTCTGCTTGGTCCCCAATGTGAAAGTTCCGCACAAATTCCAAGTGCCCGACTTTGAAAAATACAAGGGTAACTCTTGCCCTCAAAGCCATCTGGTGATGTACGCTCGGCGGATGTCAGCTCAGACGGAGAATCAGGACTTACTAATTCACTACTTCCAGGATAGTTTAACCGGTGCCGCACTCAAATGGTACATGGGTTTAAACCGTACTACGATCAGTACATTCAGAGATATTGGTACTGCCTTCGTCCAACAATACAAATACAATTTGGACATGGTACCCGACAGAGACCAACTCAGATCAATGTCGCAAAAGGACAAGGAAACCTTTAAGGAGTATGCTCAAAGGTGGCGTGAAATTGCCGCTCAAATTTGTCCACCTCTCGAGGAAAAAGAGATGACAAAGATCTTCTTAAAGACCTTAAGCTCGTTTTACTATGACCGAATGGTTGCCAGTGAACCCACTGATTTCACCGAAATGGTGGGTATGGGCGTACGTCTTGAGGAAGTCGTCCGAGAAGGACGTTTGGTAAAAGACACTGGATCGACGAGCGGTACTAAAAAATACGGTAGTGCTCTCCCTAAGAAAAAAGTGCAAGATATTGGGAATATCTCTCTCGGAAAGCAAAGGCGACGTTATCAACCAGTAGCAGCTGTGACTCCTGCTATCAGCCCTGCACCTATTCCTACGTATCAACCTCAGGTTGCACAGAGCCAACCTGATCAGCAAAGGACACAACAGCCTCTTCAGCAGGCTCGTCTTCAATACAACAACAACCGTACAACACGGCCACCAGGATTTGATCCTATACCTGTAACGTACGCAGAGCTGTTTCCATTACTACTGGCCAAAGGGCACATTCAAACTAAATCTCCTCTTACAGTACCGGAAAATCCGCCTTTTTAGTTTAAGGTGGATCAAACTTGCCCTTATCATCAAGGAGGTTCAGGGCATAACATTGAGAATTGTCTCAATTTCAAATCCGACGTGCAAAAGCTTATTAGGAGTTTATCCTTCAAGGATACAAATCCTAATGTTCTTACAAACCCGATGCCTCAACATGAGAAAGCTGCAGTCAATCTGATTGAGAAAGAGACTAACAATGTCTATCAAATTCACGATGTACTCTTGTTGAAGACCAATCTGGTGAAGATGCATTGTAGACAGAGTGGATATGGCCATGTGCCACCTCATAGCTATCACCAGTGTGATATCTGCTCTAAAGACAACCAAGGATGTTCTGTAGTGCAAGCAGCTCTACAGGAACAGATGGATCTCGGATGGATTCAAGAGCACCGAGTTCGTGGAGTTAACATGGTTTACATGAATTCTAACGTCATTCAGAACCACGATATCCGTGCGATGAATGTCAACTTGGTGGCAATGCACTCAAGGAAAATCCAGTATCATAATCTGCCGCGGCACGATTACAGTTCCTGTCTGACTTGCTCGGTAAACAAACAGGGTTGCTCTTTTGTACAAGAAGCCCTCTAGCGTCAGATGGATCTTGGATGGATCCAAGACTACCATGATAGGAATCCTTATCAGATCAACATGGTTCAGATCTTCGATATTTGCGTGATGAATACCAACCTGGTAGAGTTACATGCTGAACAGGTCCGACTCGGATTCCTGTTATCACATGACTATCAAAGCTATAAAGCGGGTTACGAAAACGATCGAGGTTGTACCTTTGTCCAGGGGGCACTTCAGCACTTGTTAAATCACTGGTGGATGCCAATCTATATGGATGAAGATACTCAGCAAATTAGTATCAGTAACAGGAATCCTACTCGGCGTCAAAGTCAGGATGTCCGATCTGTGGAAACTAACCTAGTGAGGTTACATTGTATTCAAAGTGGGCGTGGACAGGTGCCACTACACAATTACGACCATTGTGGCGTCTGTTCGGAAAGTAACCAAGGGTGTTACCTTGTGAAAGTAGCTCTTCAGGGTCAAGTGGATCGTGGAGAGATTCTTCCATATCCGGGTTCTGGACTCATCGACTGGACGCCGAACTACCTTGCCGATCAAATTGAAGATGTTGTCACAATCTCTGGTCATCATAGGACCATGGACATTTGTACCATTATCCCTCTATTGGATGAATCTAAGGTTCCCAACCGAGAACGGATCGAAATTACTTATGATGGTCAAAAAAATCAGAAGGTTCCCATAGTCATCTATCTGCTGGGACCATTACCGTATGAATCAACTAA
The DNA here is from genome assembly GCA_022829125.1 of Lathyrus tuberosus. Classification (NCBI taxonomy): domain Eukaryota; kingdom Viridiplantae; phylum Streptophyta; class Magnoliopsida; order Fabales; family Fabaceae; genus Lathyrus; species Lathyrus tuberosus. The sequence continues at coordinate 433,801 of JALAZF010000265.1, forward strand.
GGCTATCCCTTACAAATACGGTGCAACAACCATTGAGAATGGAATAGAAATTCCATTACCCTCCGTCGTGAATATTGCAGACCTCAGTCGAGTAACACGGAGCGGTCGAATCTTCAACCGAGGGGTTGGGGAACTTAACAAAGAAAAAGAACTTCAGACAGAAGCTCCTGATCCACCAGTCGGTCAATCCAGTAATCCTGACCTTTCGAAAAACAATGATGAGATGCTGAAGCTCATCCAAAGGAGTAAATACAACATTGTTGATCAACTGTTACAAACTCCTTCAAAGATCTCGGTATTATCACTGTTACTCAGTTCAGAAGCGCATAGGGAGGCTCTACAGAAAGTCTTGGAGCAAGCCTTTATGGAACAGGATGTAACAATAAGACAGTTCGATAGTATTGTCTCTAACATCACTTCTTGCAATAATTTGGGATTTAGTGATGAGGAATTACCCGAAGAGGGTCGCCGTCATAACATGGCACTCAACATTACAGTTAACCGCCAGGACGATGCTTTAGCCAGCGTACTAGTAGACACAGGGTCAGCCCTAAATGTTATGTCGAAGTCTACTTTGATGAAATTATCATTCAAAGGCCCTCTGATGAGAATCAGCGAGGTCGTCGTCAAAGCATTTGATGGATCCAGAAAAATGGTTATCGGCGAAGTTGACCTTCCCATAACTATTGGTCCTCACACTTTCCATGTCACTTTCCAGGTCATGGACATCCGGGAAACGTACAGTTGTTTATTAGGAAGACCTTGGATATATCAGGCTGGAGCGGTTACATCAACCCTCCACCAAAAGCTAAAGTTCGTCAAGAACGATCAACTTGTCACAGTTTGTGGGGAACAAGCCTTGCTTGTAAGCAACTTGTCATCATCTACTGGTATAGAACCCGAGGAGGTTATTGGAACGCAGTTCCAAGCATTGTCAGTGAGCAAGGACAATCATTTCAAAGGAGGGATCTTGATTTCCTCATACAAAGACGCTATCGAAGCGGTTGAGAGTACTGATACAACTGGATGGGGACAGCTTGTCATTCCTATTGACAATAAAATAAAGAAGGGTCTTGGTTTTTCTGCAACCTGTACCCAGACAGCTGCCAACGATGAAAGTCTTCATCCCCTTCAAAACTTCTTCCACAGTCGAGGTTTCCTTCACCCAGTGTCTCAGACAGTTCATGCTATCAATGAGGAAGATCCCTCTAACACAAATGAAGAATTGATGTCCTATCTCAACGAGGACGGTTATATGTCTCAGGAAGAGGTGCCTATACCATTTTTATATCCCGCACAGAGTCTGAGATTTATACCAAGGTCAGACGTCGAGATGATATATGGAGATTGTGATCCGGAAGGATGCCGTGCTCCGCCAAATTCGTTAGAGGAGGACACTCTGATGAAAGACAACTTTGACCATAACTACTATGGCCCAATGGATGGTCTGCCAATGTGGCAACCTTATCCAGGAGATTTGGGGAAAGAGAGTCAGCCGAACAATGAAAATCAGCTGACCGTCATTGAACAGAATACCTGTGTCCCCACCATGTCATGGGATCAACACTCAGGTTATTCAGAAACTACTCAACATGAAGATGAATTCGCAACATTTGCAGGACTTGAATTCATCAATTATGCTTTTCCCGAGGTCAACGTCATCGAGAGGGATGACTCCTCCAGTTCCAAAGAAGTTTGGCATACCTTGGGACAACCGAGTGGAAAGTTTGACTATATGGTCAAGTACACTGCTCCCGAAAGCTCTCGTATCAGGTTCGAAGATATCCAGCCAACTGGATGGGGAGATACAGTTGAGAGCACAAATGCTATGCATAATACAACTGAGGAATTCTCATATGACAACTCTGCCTGGGAGACAGATTCCAATGATCCCGCTCCACCAGAAATCAGCGTTATTTCTGAAGGCAAATCAAGGAAGGTGCCAGACTTTGTGATTCACCGAGGAGTTCGCCGCCAATGGGTTGCCGTCGAGGTTCCGAAGGTCGTTCATCAGTCAAAGTAATTGCCATCTCTTAACCTTTCACCCTGCCCAGGTGAAACGGATGTTTTGATAGGGCTCGCTTTCTGTAAATTTCCCTCTTCGCTTTGCCCGAAGCGACAGAGTTTTGTGTTATAGGGCTGTAGTTTCAAGGATCGACTTGTTCATTAATAAAATAACGTCGTTCTGTAATTTCCGCATTAATTGCTGTTTTCTCTTTTTGTTTTTTCAGAAAATGGTAATCCTAAAAAACAATTCAATAATAAAAACAAGCAGTAATAAAAATAAAACACTGCACACACTTGCATTTTCCTCTATCTCTTCTAAACACGAATCATCACGTCATGCAGATTGCTTGTTTTAAACCCAGTTGAAACATACGATCCGATGCCTTTTCCCAACTTTGAGTTCCCGGTATTCGAGGCTGAAGAAGAAAATGACAACGAAATTCCAGCAGAGATCTCCCGATTACTCAGACAAGAGGAAAGGTCCATTGAACCTCACGAAGAGCCGTTGGAGACGGTAAACTTAGGTTCAGAGCAAGAGAGAAAAGAAATCAGGATTGGAGCACTGCTCAGTCCAACTGCCAGAGAGAGTTTGATAAAGCTTCTCAAAGAATTCCCCGATGTATTCGCTTGGTCCTATCAGGATATGCCAGGGTTGGATACCAGCATCGTGGAACATCACTTACCATTGAGGTCGAAATGTCCGCCAGTAAAACAGAGGTTGAGGCGCACTCATCCGGACATGGCCATCAAAATCAAAGAGGAGGTACAGAAACAGATTGACGCGGGTTTCCTCGCTACATCTGAATATCCTCAATGGTTAGCCAACATTGTACCCGTTCCCAAAAAGGACGGAAAGGTCAGAATGTGTGCTGACTACAGAGACCTGAACAAGGCTAGTCCAAAGGACGGCTTTCCTTTGCCACACATTGACATGCTGGTAGTAGTACAACAAAGTTCAAAGTATTCTCCTTCATGGATGGATTCTCGGGCTATAACCAGATCAAAATGGCACCGAACGACATGGAGAAAACTTCGTTCATTACCCCATGGGGCACCTTTTGTTACAAGGTAATGCCGTTCGGTTTGAGGAATGCCGGGGCAACCTATCAAAGGGCCATAACTCCTCTCTTTCATGACATGATACACAAGGAAATCGAGGTATATGTCGATGATATGATTGTAAAATCAAAAACAGAGAGTGAGCACGTTGAGCATCTGTCAAAATTGTTCGAACGTTTAAGAAAGTTCAAGCTCCGCTTGAATCCCAACAAGTGCACCTTCGGTGTTCGTTCGGGGAAACTACTAGGGTTCATCGTCAGCCAGAAAGGAATTGAAGTTGATCCTGACAAGGTCAAGGCCATTCAAGAAATACCTTCTCCGAAAACTGAAAAACAAGTCAGAGGATTCCTGGGACGTTTGAACTACATCTCCAGATTCACATTCCTTATGACCGCCACATGTGCACCGATTTTCAAGTTACTAAAAAAGAACCAGGATTGCGTTTGGTCAGAAGATTGCCAAACCGCCTTTGAGAGTATTAAGGAATATCTGTTGAATCCTCCGATTCTATCACCTCTAGTGGAAGGAAGACCACTGATCATTTACCTCACAGTTCTAGAGGACTCAATGGGATGTGTACTTGGCCAACAAGACGAAACTAAAAGGAAAGAGTCTGCCATTTACTATCTAAGCAAGAAATTCACCGACTGTGAAACTCGGTACACGATGCTCGAGAAAACTTGTTGTGCTTTGGCTTGGGCAGCCAAACGTCTTCGCCAATACATGATTCGTCACACTACTTGGTTGGTCTCCGATATGGATCCAATCAAGTATGTCTTTGAAAAACCTGCTCTTATGGGAAGGATTGCCCGTTGGCAGATGTTGTTATCAGAATATGACATAGAGTACCATGCTCAGAAAGCCGTTAAAGGAAGTATTTTAGCCGATCATTTGGCTCATCAACCGATTGACGATCAAGGATCAGTCGGGTTTGACTTCCCAGACGAAGATGTCATGTATCTAAAAATGAAAGATTACGATGAACTGTTACCCAGTGAAGGGCCAGAACCAGGTTCCCAATGGGGACTTATCTTTGACGGAGTAGTTAATCATTATGGAAACAGAATTGGGGCAATAATTGTTACCCCTCAGGGTAACCACATTCCTTTCACCGCCAGACTTACGTTCAAATGTACGAACAACGAGGCCGAATACGAAGCTTGTATTATGGATCTTGAGGAAGCAATTGATTTAAGGATAAAAAACTTAGACGTATACGACGACTCAGCCCTGGTTATCAATCAGATAAAAGGAGATTGGAACACATACCAATCAGGGTTGATTCCTTACAAAGACTATGCATGAAGGTTGCTACCTTTCTTCAACAGAGTTGAGTTTCATCACATCCCTCGTGAGGAGAATCACATGGCTGATGCATTAGCCACTATATCTTCTATGATTAGTGTAGGTCAATGGAATGACATACCTAAGATCGACATAATGCGCCTTGAAAGACCCGCTTACGTCTTCACGATTGAAGCAGTCATAGACGATAGACCTTGGTATCACGATATCAAATGCTTCCTTCAGAAACAAGAGTACCCGCCTGGGGCACTAAGGAAGGACAGGAAGACCCTCAGAAGATTGGCTGGAAACTTCTTCCTGAGCGGCGACACTCTCTATAAGAGAAATTTTGACATGGTCTTGCTCCGATGCGTAGACAAACCAGAAGCAGACATGCTTATGAAAGAAATTCATGAAGGGTCCTTTGGCACTCATGCCAACGGACACACAATGGCGAGAAAAATTCTAAGAGCAGGGTACTATTGGTTGACAATGGAATTCGACTGCTACAAGTACCTGAGGAGGTGTCACAAGTGTCAGATATACTCCGACAAAATTCATGTACCGCCATCGCATCTCAAAGTTCTCTCTTCCCCATGGCCATTCTCGATATGGGGAATCGACATGATTGGAATGATTGAGCCCAAGGCTTCAAACGGACATCGGTTTATCCTGGTAGCCATTGACTATTTCACCAAGTGGGTTGAAGCAACGTCATACGCCAATGTAACCCGACAAGTGGTGGTCCTATTTATCAAAAACAATATCATCTGCCGTTATGGTGTTCCAAGCGGGATCATTACTGATAATGGATCTAACTTGAACAATAAGATGATGAAGGAGTTGTATGCTGAGTTCAAGATCGAACACCATAACTCATCTCCCTACCGACCCAAGATGAACGGAGCAGTAGAAGCGGCCAATAAGAACATCAAGAAGATCGTTCAAAAGATGGTTGTAACCTACAAAGACTGGCACGAGATGCTACCCTTTGCTCTTCATGGTTATCAAACATCTGTCCGCACTTCAACAGGGGCTACCCCTTTCTCTCTAGTGTATGGCATGGAAGCAGTGCTCCCCATAGAAGTAGAGATCCCGTCAATTCGAGTATTTATGGAAGCTAAGCTCACCGAAGCTGAATGGTGTCAAAGTCGACACGACGAACTGAATCAGATAGAAGAAAAGAGAATCACGGCACTATGCCACGGTCAGTTGTATCAGCAAAAAATGAAGAAGGCATTCGACAAAAAGGTCTGACCCCGAATCTTCAGGAAAGGAGACCTTGTGCTCAAAAAGATACAATCTTTTCTCACTGACTCTCGGGGTAAATGATCCCCAAATTATGATGGCCCCTATGTGGTCACGAATGCTTTCTCAGGTGGCACCTTGAGACTTGCAACCATGGACGGAGAGGAATTTGCCTGCTGTCGCTCCCGAAAAGATTCGCATCCAACGGTACAAACGCGAGAGTGGCGCGGAAAACAGAGTCGCCAGCAATGTGTATTTATCCCAAGAGAGGGAAAGGAAACACCGCATAAACCTGAAGAGAAAGGAAAGAGCATGGTCTTACGACCAAGAGAACTGGGTTCGGGAGTCGGTTACGCGAGAGGAAGGTATTAGCACCCCCTCGCGTCCATTGTACCCGATGGGATCCACGCTTGCTAGTCTCGATCAAAGGGTGTCGTCGTCTGGAGCTTCACTGCTACTGGAAAGGAAAAGGAACGGGAAAAAGGAAAAGGAAAAGAGAGAGAAAAAGAAACAAATGTAGGGAAAATAAAAGAAGTGCTCGAATGGGCCCTACCCCACTGCCTACGTATCTCATCGGGAACATGAGAATCAGAGCGACGTAGTTCCCCTCAACGAGGGTCGCTTTGTTTGTGTTTTTTGGGAACGGCTAAAGTTCTAGCTCAGGTGTTGCAGGCTCGCTGGTCCGAGTGCGTTACCATCTTGCAAGAGAACGAGTAGGAGCGCGTTCGTACGCTGAGAGTGAGTGAGATGAGAAAAAGAATTCCCGAAGGAAAACGTTGTTGTTTGTTGAAGTTTTTTTTAGACAGAAGTGTTTTTTAAGTTAGCTTGCAACTTGCATTGCACCAAAGTCTATCGTGCGGGAACGAGTGAATCGCATGGTCGCCCCCAAATGGAACGTATGCTAAACACTCTAGAAGAGTAGGGGGACCCCTCGTTCTTCATTTCCTACATTTGAGGCTCGGACGCAATACACGTTAACCTTTATTAAGTATTTTTTACCTTTATTGTTTTGAGATGAGAAGAGAGAAAACGCAAGGGAACTCTAAAGGGAAACTAAGAGTCCTAATGTTATCATGCATGGATATCCTAGGGTTAGTGAGGTTTAAGAGAAAAGACTACCTAACCTAATGCTAATCCTACTCCAAGCTTAATCAAAAATTAAGTTGGACTAGGTAGCTCTAAGGGGAAAGGAATCCAAGACTTGAACAAGTCTTGAGATTCATGGGATGAGAAAGAGTGAAAGGAAAGAAAAGAAAGAGAAAGATAATGTGAGAAACAAGATGGGGCAGCAAGCACATCATAATCATCATATCCAAATCATCACATAGAACATGCTTCAAAGATCACATAAGCACATATCAAGTATGCAAGTGAAAGCACACAAGAAAAGGATGTAAGTAAACTTGCATAAGAAGTACAATTAAGCGTCTATGAACTTCACACAAAGATGAAATGGATAAAGTAAGATGAAGATGGAACCAAGTCAGAATTTAAGACATCTCATGATCAATCAATTCAAGCATACAAAAGTATTTCACATCATAATGCATTATGAGCCAAAGAAGCAATAAAACATTGATGACGATATGCACCATATAAATCAAACCATGATGATCAAGTGAGATAAAAACCAAGTAATGAGCTCAAGAGGTAGTAGCATATGTGTCAACATCATACCAAAATCAAACTCAAGTCATGCAAGATGAAACCTTAAGCCACACATTCAAAACATGCATCAAAATTAGATAAAACATCCACTTATCATTCATGCCAACAAACAAAGAAACATGTGAAGCAAAGAGTGAGAACATGTCACATAAAGCACCTTAAACCAAGAGAGTCAGAACCTCTAGCATGTCATACAAATCAAACAAAAGGCCTCATGCATTGGTTGAGATCAAACAAGGACACATCACAAGATTAGGTTGAACATATCACAAGATTCAAGTCCAAAACAACATCAACTTGTAAAATCAAGAACAAATAGGAAAATGAGTGAAAAGAGACGATTCCAAAGCCACAAGTAAGCTAAAACAGAACATGATCAGATCATAAAAACATCTCAAGAATCAATTCATTACAAGTGAGCAAATGCATTCAAACTAGATCATGCATTCAAGTATACCTCAATCAAACTTGCATCACAAACAACACTCAACCAAAAATAGCCAAGTGGATTAATAAAATCCCAAAAAATAAACAAACAGAAGCTAACTCAGTCAAGTGACATGTACAAAAATATCAAACCAAAATTCACAAACCAAGTATCCCAAACAAATGAACTAAGGATCACTTAAGAACAAAGTATCAATATGCAAAGGTAAGGGACCAAAATGCAATATGGAAAAGTTTTAAAAATAAACAAAAATGTTTTTATGCAGTTTAATATGTCACCTAAAAGATGCAAAAAGAATGGATTAAAAATGTATTGTGGATGAGGAGAAATAAATTTCACAAGTTGGTGTGGGCAAGTGAAACAAATAAGAAAAGAAAATAAGGTAATTAATTAAAACATATGCCAAAATAAAAATAAAATGAGAAAATAAAATATGGAAATATTTGAGAAAATTAAAAATGAGTTTCATGATTTTTTGTATGATTTATAGATGCATAAAAGTAATTTTAGAAATTAAAAACAAAACAAATAACAAAAAGAAAATAAAAGAAAATGAAAGATGCAGGGGGGTGTAAATAGTAAAGCAAATGCGTTGCAAAAAGATAGAGGCCCAAAGGGGGGGGGGGTGCGAAAATCAAAGGCCCAATGGAAAGCAAGCCCAAACGGAGTCAAAGGAGTACATGTTCCTCGGTCAACACTCAGAATTAAATCCAGCCAACTATTCCATCCAACGCACCACAGTGCAAGTCATCAAGTCAACGTAATCAGAAAGTAGTTAAAATCAACGGACACGATCCCAAAGGCCCACGATAACCATTGCTCACGCACCCACGGATGACCAGCAGCCCACCATGCTCCCCCATGTGCCTTGCGCGTGCCATCATTAATGTGGTGTCACGAATCCAGCCACATGATCAAAAATCAATACGAAACAAAGGCTAGGAGGTGAAGATTCACGGTACCACGCACGGATTGGCAAACACGGAATCATAAATTAAAAACATAAAATAGAAAGACAAGTGGCGCAAGGAAGGATGTAAGATCATGGTGATCAACGGCTGTGCTTCTTCTTCTCCATGGAACCTCCTCGCCGGACTGGTTTTCCGGCAGCCGCCAGAGCTAGGGCTCCGGCCACCCTCTCCGGTGAGCTGTAACGTGAAATTTTCCAGAAATTGCAAGTAGGTACTCCATTTTGATCAGAAAAATGAGAGGATCTCAAATATCCAGTCCATTTGAACAAACAACAAACACATAAAGAGAATCGAACGAAAACAAGTTTAGATCTAAAACTTTAAATCCACATATCTCACAAACCACACGTCCAAACTTCAAATAAAATATATCAGCATGTTCAGTGCACATCATAGATCATTTTGCATATAAAAAATTCAAGTTCTGTGATGGTGAAAAAATCACTAACCTGAGATCTTGAAGAACTTAAAATATCACAAAAACGCCTTCCAAAAGCTGCAGATTAAGTCCTTGGAACCTCTAATTGCAAAATAAATGCAACTAGAGCTTGGAATCGTGCTAGATCTTGAGTTTTGAACTTGAACCCTCTTGAATGGAGCTTGGTGAAAACCTCAGTATGAGCTTCATATGATGGTTGATTCTGGTTCTACTCTCTTCACTGGTTCTAAATATGAAAGAATTTCTCAAAAGCACCTTATGGAGAGGGAGAAACGAAAATGAGAAAGTGGAGAGTGAAAAATGGAAACTGAGCAAATGAGAGTGCATGACCTAATTTCTGATGCATGAGTAAGCTTATATATCCTTGATTAGTTCACTGATTATCATTAGCAAGTGGTTTAAATCATGGTTAATGAGATTTGGGTGGAATTGCAAATTTGCATTTTGTACCACCACTACCAATTCACACGTGAGAAACCACTTCCACCAGCACTATTCACCTCCAATTTACTCATGTACCACTTCTGAATTGATTTTGGGCCTTGTACCTTCTTGGTTTGCAAGTTTTGAATTAATTTGGCATTTTTTCACTTTGTGAAAATAATGAGAAATATGGCATGGAATGAATTGATTCAAAAACCAATCTTGTGCCAAATGAAGTGTATTTTGATGTTGCAATGTGACATGAAACAATAAAATCAATTACAAGTCCATTTGAGCCAAAATGCAAAAAGTGGAAAAATTGAACCATATGAAAACCTCAAAATGCACCTTGCCATCTTTTAACCATAACTTGAGTTCTACAAATGGTATGGAAACCATCTAGTACTTTTTGGAAATGGGAGAGAAAGATCTTCAACTTTCATGTTGGAGGAAAATTCATTTGGAACTTCCTTGATGATGAAAAGTCAAGTTGAATGTGGTGGAAAAGTTGCCAAAAATGGAAAGTTTAATTATAGGTCATTTTCCATATTTAGTAACTTTTGCACAAACCCTTGATTCTTGATGAATGATGCCATCCATGCCATTCCTTGACCAAATAAAGGTATATGGACTTGAGAATCATGATTTGAACCCTTGCAAACCCATGGTTGACTTTCCTTTTGAACTGTTGACTTTTGCTTATTTCACAAGTAACTGATCCATTGAACATCTTCCTCAAAGAACCAATGGCCAAGATTCCCTCCATGAACACTTAAGAACATAAGGAATGCCATGAGATCAAGTCTTGCCCAAGAAATCAGAAATGAACTGATTTTAGGTCCAACCCTAGTTTTGGCACCCTCTGGTTAGGAGGAAAAAACACATCCTCCAAATCTCAATTCCTCTGAATATGTTGTGTATTCTCTCAAACAAAGGTGAGATATATCCTTTGGAGGTGATAAAAACTCAAAGAGCTTGCACACTTGGGGGTCAGATCCCAACTTTTGACTGCCTTGTGTAGGAGATCATGCACTGTCCAATCTTCTTGGTGAACTCTCCTCTCCCTATGACTTGTGAGGGAAAATGGAGATGATATAGGATATAAGAGATCCTTGAGGCTTGCGAGAAACACTTGGTCTTCTTCTTTAGCTTTGGAACACCTGATCATATGCCCTTATGCAAGATGCAATGCTAAATGCTTGATGTTTTGTTTTTATATGCTTGAATGCAATGCAATGCAAATGAAAACTCATGCTCAAAGATATGAAGGAAAGTGAGGGCAAATTTTGGGGTATTACAGCTGCCCCTATTCAATCACTGTAGACCTGAACGGATGATAGTGATTGTTGTCATACTTTCAAGGTATGGAGAGATTGAATACTGACAATAACCCAAAAAATTTGCACTCCGCAGGGAAGAAGAAAAGGGAAATAAACCCAACCAAACGAACTCTGCTTGAACAAAACTCTGGTGATGAAGAAAAACACTGAAGAGATGTCTTTTATATAACGCCAGACGACTACTGGCCTGCCACACTACGGGTGGACTTTAACAACGTCTTTTAGCACAACGCCAGACGACTACTGGCTTGCCACACTACGGGTGGACTTTAACAACGTCTTTTGTACAACGCCAGACGACTACTGGCTTGCCACACTACGGGTGGACTTTAGCAACGTCTTTTGTACAACGCCAGACGACTACTGGCTTGCCACACTACGGGTGGACTTTAACAACGTCTTTTGTAGAACGCCAGACGACTACTGGCTTGCCACACTACGGGTGGACTTTTGCCAAGCTACGGTTGGACTTTACAGCTGAGATGCCACACTACGGGGGACTTTTGCCAATCTACGATTGGACATTGCAGCTGAGATGCCACACTACGGGGGACTTTTGCCAATCTACGGTTGGACTTTGCAGCTGAGATGCCACACTACGGGGGACTTTTGCCAATCTACGGTTGGACTTAGCTGATTATCTGCCACCCTTGGATGGTCTTTCGCTAATCTACGGTTGGACTTAGCTGCGGTCTTTTAAAGGGAGTCAAATGACTACTGACTTGCCACACTACGGGTGGACTTTTGCCAATCTACGGTTGGACTTTAAGAATTTGCCACCCTTGGATGGACCTTTTGCCAATCTACAGTTGGACTTTCCAATGATTTGCCACCCTTGGATGGACCTTTCGCCAATCTACGGTTGGACTTTGAGAATTTGCCACCCTTGGATGGACCTTTTGCCAATCTACGGTTGGACTTAGCAATGATTTGACACCCTTGGATGGACTTTTCGCCAATCTACGGTTGGACTTTGAGAATTTGCCACCCTTGGATGGACCTTTTGCCAATCTACGGTTGGACTTTCTAATGATTTGCCACCCTTGGATGGACTTTTCGCCAATCTACGGTTGGGCTTTGAGAATTTCTTTTAACAATGCCAGACGACTACTGGCTTGCCACACTACGGGTGGACTTTAGCAATTCCAATATTGGATTACGCTCTGTATTCGTATCAGACATCTCTGCTGACTCTGCTGCGGAACAACAATCAATGATTTAATCTCGGAGATTCCTGAAAGGATAATATCTCTGCTGGAGAATGAATGAACAATCCGTCTGCTTCGAATTGTCAAGTTTGCCAAAAATAAATTGGACTTTGAAATATGAGGGGAGTGATGATTCTGCCAGGAATTACTTCATCTGTTTAGGGGATGAATTCTGGTCACCGCAACTCTGCTGGGGATGAGAATTTCTTTACATGACGTCTTGCTAGGGAAGAAAAGTCATTAAAGCTCTGCTTGAGGATCTATCAAACCTGAGATCCTTTGCGGGGAGGATCAACCTTCTAAACCGGCTGGGGCAAGAATATACTACCACTCTGTTGAGGAATAGATTTTGTTGATCAACAAACCTCTGTGGGGACAAAACAAACTCAGCTGGGGAATACTGTTGACAAGATTCAATGCTGAACTCTGTGGGGAAACCAATACCAGAGATATGATCTTGCTGGGAATCAAGGTTACTCTGTCGGGGATATGCAAATCCTGGTTAGAACATACTCTGCTGCAACCTGCTGGGGGAGAGTCCTTAGACATCTGCTGGGAAACCCAAAGCAACTCTACGATAATCTGCTGAGGCATAAGACTGTTGAGCCTAAGATAAGTGCTACAATGCCCCATGTTGGGCGAACTTTCCGTTCGACGACTCCGTTGGGGATGATGAGTTTATAACCAACTCTGCTGGAGAAAACCACCTTAAAGCGTCTCATGCTGGGGAATGTCTTTTTGAGAGGATTTTACAGAAGACCAAACGTCCTCAAACTCTACTGGGGATAATAAATCTGGAACATCGCCTGTTGGGGAAATTCCAAATGTCTCATGCTTGGGAAGTCAACAACTTGCTTTTGGCTCCATGATACAAGACCGATCTGAAGAAATCGTCATAAGAGGATTTTACAGAAGATTAAGAAACTTCAAACTCTTGGCGACTTCACTGGGGATTGACCATCAACTTCGGTGTCTGCGAAGCAACTTTACTGGGGAATTCGCAACCGTTATCAACACAGAAAAGCTTGTAGCTATTGGACGTACTGAATGGGAGAATCGACTTAATAAGATACAACGATACCAAGTTGAACTTAATTCACTGCTATCAAGACGTCGTGAACGACCGTCGACCAAATAATGGACTCAATCAGTAAACGTTGTGACAAAAGGGTAACAAGTAAACCCTTCCCCGAACACGATTGCCCCAGTCTCCTGTGTGGGAATAAATGATCACTCGTCTTGTGCTTAAAATCATCTGAATCTGTTACCTGCAACAAAAGAAGACACACACATGCCCAGGAATATAGCGTGTTTTGAATCCACCATCCATGATTATTCAACATTCAAAGCAATTCTAAATGTTTTTTCTGCACGTGTTATTGTGAAGCCACCATGTTTTCAAATGCAATGTTTTATCAAAAATTCGGACGTTTTTGCAAACAAAGCAGTAAAACAAAATAAGAAGCTTTTAACTAAAATTCAATTTATTGATCAAAAGGCCCAGAATAGGCAATTACATCAGGAAGCAATCCGTGGAAAGAGGTGATCGCTGAAAATTGAGAAAAGAAATTATCCTAATGGCAATGTGAAAACGGCGTTCCACTGAGTTTCAATTCTGCTATAGCCAGTATGTCTTCAAGACTCTCCGACCTTGCCTTTTGAGGAATGATCAGACCGATTTCTACCCTTTGGAATGTCAGTTGTTGAAACGGATGATGGAGTACAGATAAACTCAGATCGTAGTCGTTCGCTTAAATCCCTCTTTTGCGTAGACCGCCCTTTCGGGTTTTCAATCTACCAGGATACCCTTTTTTGCCTGAGTTGTCCTTGTGGATTTTCAACTCACTGGGTGTACAAATTTTTTTATTTTATATCCCTAATTTTTGCCCGAACCTTTTTATTCTGTTTTTGTGGTTCGCCGGGATGCCCTTTTTTGCCTGGACTTTTTCTTCTTTTTTTTGTCCAGCGGGTCTATTCATGCGAAGTATTTTTTGACTACGTCTGAGTTGACAGGGGATGAAAAGTCTTCGCCATCCATGGTTGTAAGTAACAAGGCTCCGCCTGAGAAAACCTTCTTAACCACGAATGAGCCTTCATAGTTAGGAGTCCATTTGCCCCTGTGATCTGTACTTGGAGGAAGGATCCTTTTGAGTACCACATCTCCCACTTTGTAAACCCGAGGATGCACCTTTTGGTCAAATGTCTGCTTCATCCTCCGTTGGTATAACTGTCCATGACACACAGCTGCCAGTCGTTTCTCCTCAATAAGGCTCAACTTCTCAAACCTGGTGCGCACCCATTCAGCCTCGTCTAACTTGACATCCATCATGACTCTGAGGGATGGAATCTCCACTTCAACCGGCAGTACTGCCTCCATACCATATACAAGTGAGAATGGGGTTGCCCCAGTGGACGTGTGCACTGACGTTCGATACCCATGCAAAGAAAACGGTAACATCTCATGCCAATCTTTGTAGGTGACCACCATTTTCTGCACAATCTTCTTAATGTTCTTGTTGGCCGCTTCCACAGTGCCATTCATCTTCGCGCGATATGGAGAAGAATTGTGGTGTTCAATTTTGAAGTCCCGGCACAGCTCAGCCATCATTTTGTTATTCAGATTAAAACCATTATCAGTAATGATTCTCTCGGGCACTCCATAGCGACAAATGATGTCCCGTTTCAGGAAACGAGCTACCACCTGCTTAGTGACATTGGCATAAGATGCTGCTTCAACCCATTTGGTGAAATAATCAATGGCGACTAAGATGAAACGATGGCCATTTGAAGCAGTAGGCTCAATCTTTCCGATCATATCAATGCCCCACATGGCAAAGGGCCAAGAGAGGACATGACGCTCAACGGGTTTGGAGGAACATGCACTTTGTCTGCATAGATCTGACACTTGTGACACTTGCGGGCATACTTGCAGCAATCTGACTCCATAGTCAACCAGTAATATCCTGATCTCAACAATTTCTTAGCCATTGCATGTCCTCCGGCATGGGTACCGAAAGAGCCTTCATGTACTTCCTGCATTAACAAGTCTGCCTCATATTTATCCACACATCTGAGGAGAACCATGTCAAAATTCCGCTTGTACGGCACATCATCCTGATTCAAGAAGAAACTACTAGACAACCTTCTCAACGTCTTCTTATCTTTAGTAGATGCCCCTGGAGGGTACTCTTGACTTTTCAAGAAACACTTGATATCATGAAACCATGGCTTGTCATCAGACGTTGCATCAACAGCAAACACAAATGCAGGTCTGTCAAGACGAGACACATCGATCTTAGGTACATGATTCCATCCTTGCACTTTGATCATGGAGGACAATGTGGCCAAGCCATCTGCAAACCTATTCTCATCTCGAGGAATATGGTACAGCTTTACTGTTGTAAAGAATGTCAGCAATCTTCTTGTATAATCCCTATACGGAACCATATTTGCTTGGTGCGTGTACCAACTCCCTTTCACCTGATTAATTACCAAAGCTGAATCACCAAAGATATCTAGGGTCTTAATCTGTAAATTAATCGCATCCTTAATCCCCATTATACAAGCTTCATACTCTGCTTCATTGTTGGTGCATCCGAAAGTTATTCGGGCAGTGAAAGGCATATGAACACCTTCCGGCGTGATAAGAACTGCTCTAACTCCACAACCATTCATATTGACGGCCCCATCAAACATCAGACTCCATTTGGATTCAGGGTCTGGCCCCTCCTCCGGGAGTGGTTCCTCGCAGTCTTTGGCTGTGAGAAACATGATGTCCTCATCAGGGAAATCAAACTTCATGGGTTGGTAATCATCAATCGATTGTTGCGCAAGATAGTCTGACAAGACACTTCCTTTGATGGCCTTTTGGGAGGTGTACTGAATATCATACTCTGTTAGAACCATTTGCCACCGTGCAATTCTGCCTGTTAGTGCTGGTTTCTCAAAAATGTACTTGATAGGATCCATTTTGGAAATCAACAAGGTTGTGTGCCTAATCATATATTGCCTCAATCGCTTTGCGGCCCATGCAAGTGCACAACATGTCTTTTCAAGCATTGAGTAACGGGACTCACAATCATTGAACTTTTTGCTCAGGTAGTAGATAGCATGCTCCTTCCTACCTGTCTCGTCGTGTTGACCAAGAACACAACCCATAGAACCTTCAAGCACTGTCAAATACATTATCAAAGGTCTTCCGTCAACTGGAGGTATGAGAATTGGAGGTTCCTGCACGTATTCTTTTGTCTTATCGAATGCCAACTGGCAATTGTCATTCCACCTGACCGTCTGATCTTTTCTTAGCAGCTTAAAAATTGGTTCACACGTGGCTGTTAGGTGAGATATGAACCTTGCAATGTAGTTCAATTTACCCAGAAAACCACGAACCTCTTTTTCCGTTCTCGGCTCAAGCATTTCTTGTATTGCTTTCACCTTGGCAGGATCAACCTCAATTCCTTTTTCACTCACAATGAAACCCAGGAGCTTTCCAGAACGCACCCCAAAAGTGCACTTATTTGGATTCAATCTCAAGCGGAACTCCCTCAACCTTTCAAATAGCTTTTTCAAGTTAACCAGATGTTCTTCCTCTGTTCTCGAATTGGCAATCATGTCATCCACATAACATTCAATCTCTTTATGAATCAAGTCGTGAAACAAAGTTACCATTGCCCGTTGATACGTTGCCCCTGCGTTTTTCAACCCAAAAGGCATCACCTTATAACAGTATGTACCCCACGGAGTAATGAACGTGGTCTTCTCCATATCTTCAGGTGCCATCTTAACCTGGTTGTACCCGGAGAAACCATCCATAAACGAGAATACTGAAAACTGAGCCGTATTGTCGACCAGTACATCAATGTGTGGCAGTGGAAAATCATCTTTCGGACTAGCTTTATTAAGATCCCGATAATCCACACACATTCTAACCTTTCCGTCTTTCTTCGGTACCGGCACAATGTTGGCAACCCAGAGGGGATAGTGAGTCACAGCAAGAAATCCTGCATCCCATTGTTTCTGAACTTCTTCTTTGATCTTTATGGCCATGTCGGGGTGAGTCCGACGAAGTTTCTGTTTAACCAGCGGACATTCTTCTCTCAAAGGCAGCCTGTGAACAACAATATCAGTATCCAACCCTGGCATGTCTTGATACGACCAGGCGAAGATGTCAGCATATTCACACAACAACTCAATCAAAGCCCTCTTCACATCTGCTTGCAGGCAGGCACCAATCTTGATCTCTTTCTTGACGTCCTCAGCACCAATATTGATGATCTCTACAGTCTCCTGATGAGGCTGGATGACCCTTTCCTCTTATTTTAACAATCTGGCCAGTTCCTCAGGGAGTTCACAATCCTTCTCATCCCCTTCTTCGGCTTGATAAATCGGTTTGTCAAAGTCATTCATAGCCATAGCAAAATCGTGATCAATGGAATCCGGAGGACCAAGTCTGCACGAACGGGTTCATGCTTTATTTTAAAAAATATTTAAAAACAAAAAAGAAAAGAAACATTGCCATTTTATTATTTTTGTACAAAAATAAAAACTGAAAGACAGAGAACAAAAATTTGAGTGCAAAACGTCCTTTATTGATGATTAAAATTGCATATGCAAATAGGGTGGCCCTACAAATGAATCTATACGCCTTGGGCAGAGCGCAAGATTTTGACATGCATTATGATTAGAAAAACAAATAAAAAAATTACTCTGTCTGAAGAGTAACCCGAACGACTTCTTCAACAGACCAGTTCTGCACTTGTTGTCCCGAAGCACGTGGGCGTACCCAGTTGTCCAGGTCGCAGTCACTGTCAACACCATCTTCTGTAGCTGCACAAGACTGATCTGTGAAAATAATTCCCCCACTACTGAAAGTGATGGGTCCACTGCTTTCCGCCTCTGAAGTCATATAGGGATGATAACCAATGCCAAATTTGTCCTCCTTCATTGGTGTCTCTATCAACCTGCCCCAGCCTTGGGCATTGCAGGCTCTGACGACCTCAACAGGTTGTTTTTAGGATGAAATGGAGGTACCGGCTCCAACTGGTGCAACGGAAGACTCAGGAACATTGTCAATATTTACCACTTCAAATGATTGGCAAAGCATCTCGTGAATTTCTCCATCCATTTCCACATACTTAAACGTGGACAAATGACTCACAAAGATATCTTCTTCACCACACACTGTCACAACTTGTCCTTCAAGCTCATACTTAAGCTTTTGGTGTAAGGTGGATGTAACAACCCCAGCTGAATGAATCCAAGGGCGACCCAATAAGCAGCTATACGCAGGTTGGATGTCCATCACATGGAATGTGGATTTGAACACCTGCGGTCCAATTTGTACGGGCAATTCAACTTCACCAAACACAGATCTTTTAGTCCCATCAAATGCTCTGACTTCCAACTCACTTGGCCTTAAAATCAAACCATCAACTTCCAGCTTCATTAGCGCCTTCTTTGGCAAGACATTGAGTGAGGAACCAGTGTCCACCAGTACATGAGACAACACTGCACCCTTACACTCCATTGTGATGTGCAAAGCTTTATTGTGGTTTCTTCCTTCAGCAGTCAAATCCCTACTTGTGAAGCCCAGACCATGGCTGACATTAACATTGGAAATTACACCTTCAAGCTGATTTACAGTGATTTCCTGTGGCACATACTCACACTTCAACACTTTCAACAAAGCCTCCCGATGCGCGTCAGAACACATCAACAGTGACAAAATGGAAATCTTCGAAGGGGTCTGATCCAGTTGATCAACAATCTTATAATCACTTTTCTTGATTATCCTCATGAACTCTTCCATCTCATTATCAAAAGTAATCTTTTTTTCAGTTTCAGGTACAGGCACACTCTCGACCACCTGTTTTCCTTTAGCTTTTGCAGCAGCTTCAGCTTCTTGATCACTACGCAAAGTTTGGGGAGTAAACAATCTTCCGCTTCTTGTAAAACCACCTACACCACCCACATTATCAATATTCGAACCGGCCGGTGACCCAACTTCTTGCTTTTTACCTTCATAATATATGTCTGCTCCATAGTGCCATGGAATTGCCTTTGTAGTTGTAAACGGAACTGGTCCTGGCACCGTGATGGTAACAGGACTGGGTCTTTCTTGAACAACACTTGCTATAGGAACTGTACTAGCAGGCACCTGGATCTCAGCGGGAGAATAATATACGTCTGCCCCATAGTGCCACGGGATTTCCTGTGTAGTTGTAAACGGAACTGGTCCTGGCACCATGATGGTAGCAGGACTAGGTCTTTGTTGCACAACACTTGCTACAGGAACTGTACTAGCAGGCACCTGAATCTTGGCGGGAGTATAATAGATGGTCACAGTTGATACCTCATCAGTCTCTTTCACAACCCTGTCAAACTGTAGACATCCTTCATTGATCAGATTCTGCAAACCCGCTTTCAACTTATCACAGCCATTCTCTTGATTCATACACTCAGAACAATCTTGATTACAGCTCGGGAACACCTGTCCCTTCAACAAACGATCTTTTACAACCAACAAAGAAGTCTTCACCTGATTGATATCTACTACCAAATTCAATCGCTTTCCATCTTCGATAGCATGCATATTTTCCGCAGCATGCACATTTGCCGCACCATGATTAGGTATGGGGTGCTGAATAATATTAGGAGGCTGAGAGAAATTAATTGCCTTGGCATCAATCAAGTCTTGCACTTTATGATGAAAAGCCCAACATCTTTCAATGGAGTGCCCTTGAGCACCTGAGTGGAACTCGCATCGTGCGTTAGCATCAAAATTAGGAGGCAAGTTGCCAGCGGCAGGAGGCCTCATAGTGCGGAGCTCAACCAACTTCAACTGGAGTAACTGTGGTAGCAACGCAGAATAAGTCAAAGGGAGAGGGTCAATCTTACGATCCCTCTGCCTAGACCTCTGTTGGAAAGGAGGTTGCTGTTGTTGCTGCTGAACCTGTTGTTGGGGTTGTTGTTGCTGAACAGACGGTGCTGGGATTGTCACTGCACCTACCTGGTGATAACCCTGAGAACGCCCTCTGCCTCGTCCTCTAAACACTGCATTTGTATCTCCTTCTCTTCTTCTCTAACTACCAGTAAACGGTTTCTTCGTCCCAGAAGAGCCAGCCCCACTCACATCTTGAATCTTTCCAAGCTTCAACAAACTCTCTATTCTTTCTCCAGCAATCACTATATCAGCAAATCCGGTTGATGGACAAGCAGCCAATCTTTCAAGATATGCCCCTTGCAGGGTGCCCATAAACATGTCTGCCATTTCCCTATCCAACAAAGGAGGTTGAACCTGTGCAGCCATCTCTCTCCACGTCTATGCATATTCTTTGAAACTTTCTTTAGCATTCTGTGACAACCCCTGCAATTGAGTGCGATTGGGCGCCATATCAATATTGTACTGGTACTGTTTTAGGAATGCTTCAGCCAGATCTTTCCAACTTCTCACAGCAGCTCTATTCAATTTCGTATACCAGGTCAAAGAAGCTCCATCCAGACTGTCTTGAAAGTAATGCATCCATAACTTCTCATCATCTGTATGAGCTGAGATCCTCCCAAAATAAGCTTGGATATGTGTCTGGGGACACGTATTGCCATGATATTTATCAAAAGTAGGCGGCTTGAATTTTGGAGGGATCCTGACCCCTGGTACCAGCCCCAAACTAGTAACATCAATACCCATAGAATTCTTGCATTCCATAGCCCGTATCTTTTCAGCTAACTCATCGTACCTTTTGTCATTAGGAGCACCCACCTCAACATCCAACAGAGTAAATTGATCTTCTTGACCATCTTCCTGAACACCACCAACATTTCTGCCATTTCCATTACCCACATTACCCACAGGAGGGGGATTGCCAACAGGAGGAGGAGTGCCATTGCCATTCTGAGTAACTCCAAGCGTGCCCTCTGGACGCTCGACCAGAAGCCTCAATCTTTCTTGATTTTGTGCCATTCCAGTCATGAGAGTCATGAACTGGTCCATTCTTGCCCTCATTTCAGCCAAGTCACTCTGCATTTGATCCATATCTCTAGCCTGATTTCTTCGAGTTGAGTAACGATGAATATGATTCTCAGCTATAGTTCCTGAAACCAAATAAAGGTTAGAGATCCCCTGCAACAGGTACCTGTTATGCAAACAATGCTTATGCTCATGCAAATGCAAATGCAAACATGTTTATATGTTTGCAGGGTGATCCACCCCTTGATTCTAGTTTAAAGATGAAATAGGATGAAACTGCTGCTCATATAAATCAGAGTGAATCACTGTCAGAAATTATAACCCAAGGTACCAAAAAAATAGCCTGAAACAAAAATAAGCAGAGGTCCCAGCCAACAATTCTGGTGGTGACCCAAAATACAAAGAAAGAACAAAGTACAAACTACTGAGTAGAGTCCCCTTCAAGGATCTTGCACCGTATGAGGGCCACTGCCTGAGCTAGAGCACTCCCACTTAGACCTCTTCACTCCTGCCTGTATTTTCAGCTCTTCCATGGTTGCTATGGCTTCTTTGAGTCGTTCCTCGACTGCGTGTCTTTGGAACGTCCCTGACAAGATCTCCTCGTCCTTCTTCCTGAGCTTCAACTTCATACTCTCAATCTGCTCCAAATGCTTATCTTCTTTCTGCTTGTTGGCTGTGATTGTAGTATCTCGGTAAGCATTGAACCTGTGAATCTTCGCCCAAGCCTTGGCTAAGTCATCCTTCTTGGATTTAAGAGTCTTGCAAACGCCTTTTAGAGCTTGTCCTACCCTTTTCCTAGCTGCTATCTCTTCAACCAGCTCCTTTTCTTTCTCAGCGAGACATTCTGTCTTCAGCTTGGCAATATGAATAGCCTCACCTCGCTCATGTTTCAACTGGTAGATTTCCTTTTGCAACTCACGGTTCTCCTCTCGAAATTTCTCCTTTTCAGCCCATAATTGGTTATACTTCTCCATCTCAATCATGGTTGGAGGTTCAATCAGCAAAGGGTAAGAGGGAGGTTCCCTGCAGAATGGCAAAAGTACACTTTCTACTCTGCTCTGAACCCAGTCTTCATACGCAGGAAAAGCTTTGTTGTTACACTTTCCAAAAGAAGTCTTTCCTTTTTTATGGCGATCTCTCCAAGCGTTTGCAGCTTCTTTCAACACCTCCAGATTGGCTTCCTCACCCAAAAATAGAGACTCTTGCACATCTTGGCCTTTTGGCGGTTCTTTTAAGGCATACCCAAATTGCCTAATAGCAAGAATGGGGTTGTAGTTAATTCCCCCATTCCTTCCTATTAAGGGTACGTTTGGGTAACCTCCACAACTAACCAGGATATCTCGGCCCAACAAATCACGATTGATCCAAACCAAGTTGTCAGCCCTTAACCCCATTAATCTCTTTGCCCAATCTAAAGTTCCTTTAGTGTCTTCGAATGCCCCAGATTTGGGAAGACGATCAGCAAACCACTTATAGAAAATTGAAGCACAACAATAAAGAGGTCCACCTCTCTTTTTCTCATTCTTATAGTGCATCGAATAATACAGATCCCCAAGCAACGTAGGTACCGGATTCTTCGTGGTGAATATCCGGATAGCATGTGCATCTACAAAATCCTTCACATTAGGGAATAACGCCGTTCCATAAACACACATAGCCAGAATTGCATTGAACACTGACCAACACTTAGCCTTAGCACAAGTAGCAGCCTGTTCGATCAAAAACTTAGTGTGAAAACCTTGATAACCCCCTTTACTAGCAATATTTTTCTTCAACAGTGACTGATCCAAACGTAAAGTAGCAGCAAACCTTTCCAGATCAGGAAACTCCTTAGAAGGATAGAAGGCAGCTCCCTCTTTGACCGAAACATCCAAAATAAGAGCAAATTCTTCCAACGTTGGAGCCAAAAGATAATCAGCAAATAGAAAACACCGGAGTTGAGGGTCATAAAACTGTGCCAGAGTGTGCAAGGCCCTGAACTCATAGTTGGTAATATTCCGGGCGAAACTCAGAATCCTCCCATTTTCTCCCCTGAAATCTGCCAATACTTCAGGTTTTACCATAGCCGAGATCTTGTGCACAGCATCTAGATGAAGCTTTGGGAACTTGTACAGGATGATGTTCTTTCTTTCTTCAGTGCTAATACTCATCATGGACAGTCTTCAGACAACCGGAATCAAAGTTAGGATGCAACCCTACAAATGAACAAACATGTCAGAATGCAAAAAGATGATGCAAAATGCAGACATGGGATCAGGGTATCCAAGATGCTCAAACTACTGCTGTTCTGCTGACTGAATAAGACCCAGAATACCAGAAACCCAGAAATCCAGAATAACAACCCAATCAAACTACCAGAATGCCAGGATAATAATAGTACAATGATGAGAAACCCAGAAACCAGGTAGGTTGAAGGTCTCGGTTACCTGCAAACCTGCAAACACCCATCCCCTCTCACATGTGGGTTCTAGAAAGGCGAGGATCCTCAATATCCCTGGCTCTCAGGTCGAGAAATGATGATACATTCACCATTTCTAGTTTGGCATCATCACCAATTGAGGAGGCCTCAACTGATTCCCCTTAAAAGAAAACATCCTATGGAAAGTCTTCAGCTTCGGCACTGAGGTTGAGAAGCAATAGTACATTCATTCCTTGTGGTACAGTACTATCGCCAATCGAGGAGTGCTTCCACTGATTCCTTTCCAAAAGGAAACCCTATAGCAAGTTCCCAGTATTGGGTCCTCGGATCGATAAGCGTAATGGATTTTCCACAGAGCGTGGTCTGCCATTATCACGTCTCGGGAGGAGTGTCGTTACTGAGTTCTCGGGAAACGGTCGCCAAAGTCGACAGCTTTCCAGGTTATATTCCATCGTCTGCCCCAAATGGACAGGACAGAATATTACCAAGAAAACCTCGTCTGGATGTGGAGTTTTCATGTATACTCCGTCTGGCCAAATGCCAAACAAGTCACACTACTTTCCAAGCTAATCATAGGTGTATGCTCAAGCCTTGGTTTTGGGCTTTTCTCTTATGAATCCATCTCACCCTACAAACAAAAAAAACAGCAGCAGAACAGCACAGCAATATCCAGTATGACAGTAATAATATGAAATGCAATGCAATAAAAGCTGTAAAAACAGTAAAGCAGTAAAGTAAAAATACAGTAAATAGTAATACAGTAATATACAACCAAGCAGAGCACCACAGAAAAAACACTCTATGAGAGAAAACAAACAAGCGCTAGGATTGACTCGCTAAGGAAACCAGAGATTCTGGGTTCGATCCCCAGCAGAGTCGCCAGCTGTCGCTCCCAAAAAGATTCGCATCCAACGGTACAAACGCAAGAGTGGCGCGGAAAACAGAGTCGCCAGCAATGTGTATTTATCCCAAGAGAGGGAAAGGAAACACCGCATAAACCTGAAGAGAAAGGAAAGAGCATGGTCTTGCGACCAAGAGAACTGGGTTCGGGAGTCGGTTACGCGAGAGGAAGGTATTAGCACCCCCTCGCGTCCATCGTACCCGATGGGATCCACGCTTGCTAGTCTCGATCAAAGGGTGTCGTCGTCTGGAGCTTCACTGCTACTGGAAAGGAAAAGGAACGGGAAAAAGGAAAAGGAAAAGAGAGAGAAAAAGAAACAAATGTAGGGAAAATAAAAGAAGTGCTCGAATGGGCCCTACCCCACTGCCTACGTATCTCATCGGGAACATGAGAATCAGAGCGACGTAGTTCCCCTCAACGAGGGTCGCTTAGTTTGTGTTTTTTGGGAACGGCTAACATTCTAGCTCAGGTGTTGCAGGCTCGCTGGTCCGAGTGCGTTACCATCTTGCAAGAGAACGAGTAGGAGCGTGTTCGTACGCTGAGAGTGAGTGAGATGAGAAAAAGAATTCCCGAAGGAAAACTTTGTTGTTTGTTGAAGTTTTTTTTTAGACAGAAGTGTTTTTTAAGTTAGCTTGCAACTTGCATTGCACCAAAGTCTATCGTGCGGGAACGAGTGAATCGCATGGTCGCCCCCAAATGGAACGTACGCTAAACACTCTAGAAGAGGAGGGGGGACCCCTTGTTCTTCATTTCCTACATTTGAGGCTCGGACGCAATACACGTTAACCTTTATTAAGTATTTTTTACCTTTATTGTTTTGAGATGAGAAGAGAGAAAACGCAAGGGAACTCTAAAGGGAAACTAAGAGTCCTAATGTTATCATGCATGGATATCCTAGGGTTAGTGAGGTTTAAGAGAAAAGACTACCTAACCTAATGCTAATCCTACTCCAAGCTTAATCAAAAATTAAGTTGGACTAGGTAGCTCTAAGGGGAAAGGAATCCAAGACTTAAACAAGTCTTGAGATTCATGGGATGAGAAAGAGAAAAAGGAAAGAAAAGAAAGAGAAAGATAATGTGAGAAACAAGATGGGGCAGCAAGCACATCATAATCATCATATCCATATCATCACATAGAACATGCTTCAAAGAACACATAAGCACATATCAAGTATGCAAGTGAAAGCACACAAGAAAAGGATGTAAGTAAACTTGCATAAGAAGTACAATTAAGCGTCTATGAACTTCACACAAAGATGAAATGGATAAATTAAGATGAAGATGGAACCAAGTCAGAATTTAAGACATCTCATGATCAATCAATTCAAGCATACAAAAGTATTTCACATCATAATGCATTATGAGCCAAAGAAGCAACAAAACATTGATGACGATATGCACCATATAAATCAAACCATGATGATCAAGTGAGATGAAAACCAAGTAATGAGCTCAAGAGGCAGTAACATATGTGTCAACATCATACCAAAATCAAACTCAAGTCATGCAAGATGAAACCTTAAGCAACACATTCAAAACATGCATCAAAATTAGATAAAACATCCACTTATCATTCATGCCAACAAACAAAGAAACATGTGAAGCAAAGAGTGAGAACATGTCACATAAAGCACCTTAAACCAAGAGAGTCAGAACCTCTAGCATGTCATACAAATCAAACAAAAGGCCTCATACATTGGTTGAGATCAAACAAGGACACATCACAAGATTAGGTTGAACATATCACAAGATTCAAGTCCAAAACAACATCAACTTGTAAAATCAAGAACAAATAGGAAAATGAGTGAAAAGAGATGATTCCAAAGCCACAAGTAAGCTCAAACAGGACATGATCAGATCATAAAAACATCTCAAGCATCAATTCATTACAAGTGAGCAAATACATTCAAACTAGATCATGCATTCAAGTATACCTCAATCAAACTTGCATCACAAACAACACTCAACCAAAAATAGAAAAGTGGATTAATAAAATCCCAAAAAATAAACAAACAGAAGCTAACTCAGTCAAGTGACATGTGCAAAAATATCAAACCAAAATTCACAAACCAAGTATCTCAAACAAATTAACTAAGGATCACTTAAGAACAAAGTATCAATATGCAAAGGTAAGGGACCAAAATGCAATATGGAAAATTTTTAAAAAGAAACAAAAATGTTTTTATGCAGTTTAATATGTCACCTAAAAGATGCAAAAAAAATGGATTAAAAATGTATTGTGGATGAGGAGAAATAAATTTCACAAGTTGGTGTGGGCAAGTGAAACAAATAAGAAAAGAAAATAAGGTAATTAATTAAAACAGATGCCAAAATAAAAATAAAATGAGAAAATAAAATATGGAAATATTTGAGAAAATTAAAAATGAGTTTCATGATTTTTTGTATGATTTATAGATGCATAAAAGTAATTTTAGAAATTAAAAACAAAACAAATAACAAAAAGAAAATAAAAGAAAATGAAAGATGCAGGGGGTGTAAATAGTAAAGCAAATGCGTTGCAAAAAGATAGAGGCCCAAAGGGGGGGGGGGTGCGAAAATCAAAGGCCCAATGGAAAGCAAGCCCAAACGGAGTCAAAGGAGTACATGTTCCTCGGTCAACACTCAGAATTAAATCCAGCCAACTATTCCATCCAACGCACCACAGTGCAAGTCATCAAGTCAACGTAATCAGAAAGTAGTTAAAATCAACGGACACGATCCCAAAGGCCCACGATAACCATTGCTCACGCACCCACGGACGACCAGCAGCCCACCATGCTCCCCCCATGTGCCTTGCGCGTGCCATCATTAATGTGGTGTCACGAATCCAGCCACATGATCAAAAATCAATAGGAAACAAAGGCTAGGAGGTGAAGGTTCACGGTACCACGCACAGATTGGCAAACACGGAGTCATAAATTAAAAACATAAAATAGAAAGACAAGTGGCGCAAGGAAGGACGTAAGATCATGGTGATCAACGGCTGCGCTTCTTCTTCTCCATGGAACCTCCTCGCCGGACTGGTTTTCCGGCAGCCGCCGGAGCTAGGGCTCCGGCCACCCTCTCCGGTGAGCTGTAACGTGAAATTTTCTAGAAATTACAAGTAGGTACTCCATTTTGATCAGAAAAATAAGAGGA
Organism: Lathyrus tuberosus; assembly: GCA_022829125.1. NCBI lineage: Eukaryota > Viridiplantae > Streptophyta > Magnoliopsida > Fabales > Fabaceae > Lathyrus > Lathyrus tuberosus. Next base: position 461,318 of record JALAZF010000265.1, read on the forward strand.
TCTCAAATATCCAGTCCATTTGAACAAACAACAAACACATAAAGAGAATCGAACGAAAACAAGTTTAGATCTAAAACTTTAAATCCACATATCTCACAAACCACACGTCCAAACTTCAAATAAAATATATCAGCATGTTCAGTGCACATCATAGATCATTTTTCATATAAAAAATTCAAGTTTTGTGATGGTGAAAAAATCACTAACCTGAGATCTTGAAGAACTTAAAATATCACAAGAACGCCTTCCAAAAGCTGCAAATCAAGTCCTTGGAACCTCTAATTGCAAAATAAATGCAACTAGAGCTTGGAATCGTGCTAGATCTTGAGTTTTGAACTTGAACCCTCTTGAATGGAGCTTGGTGAAAACCTCAGTATGAGCTTCAGATGATGGTTGATTCTGGTTCTACTCTCTTCACTGGTTCCAAATATGAAAGAATTTCTCAAAAGCACCTTATGGAGAGGGAGAAACGAAAATGAGAAAGTGGAGAGTGAAAAATGGAAACTGAGCAAATGAGAGTGCATGACCTAATTTCTGATGCATGAGTAAGCTTATATATCCTTGATTAGTTCACTGATTATCATTAGCAAGTGGTTTAAATCATGGTTAATGAGATTTGGGTGGAATTGCAAATTTGCATTTTGTACCACCACTACCAATTCACACGTGAGAAACCACTTCCACCAGCACTATTCACCTCCAATTTACTCATGTACCACTTCTGAATTGATTTTGGGCCTTGTACCTTCTTGGTTTGCAAGTTTTGAATTAATTTGGCATTTTTGCACTTTGTGAAAATAATGAGAAATATGGCATGGAATGAATTGATTCAAAAACCAATCTTGTGCCAAATGAAGTGTATTTTGATGTTGCAATGTGACATGAACCAATAAAATCAATTACAAGTCCATTTGAGCCAAAATGCAAAAAGTGGAAAAATTGAACCATATGAAAACCTCAAAATGCACCTTGCCATCTTTTAACCATAACTTGAGTTCTACAAATGGTATGGAAACCATCTAGTACTTTTTGGAAATGGGAGAGAAATATCTTCAACTTTCATGTTGGAGGAAAATTCATTTGGAACTTCCTTGATGATGAAAAGTCAAGTTGAATGTGGTGGAAAAGTTGCCAAAAATGGAAAGTTTAATTATAGGTCATTTTCCATATTTAGTAACTTTTGCACAAACCCTTGATTCTTGATGAATGATGCCATCCATGCCATTCCTTGACCAAATAAAGGTATATGGACTTGAGAATCATGATTTGAACCCTTGCAAACCCATGGTTGACTTTCCTTTTGAACTGTTGACTTTTGCTTATTTCACAAGTAACTGATCCATTGAACATCTTCCTCAAAGAACCAATGGCCAAGATTCCCTCCATGAACACTTAAGAACATAAGGAATGCCATGAGATCAAGTCTTGCCCAAGAAATCAGAAATGAACTGATTTTAGGTCCAACCCTAGTTTTGGCACCCTCTGGTTAGGAGGAAAAAACACATCCTCCAAATCTCAATTCCTCTGAATATGTTGTGTATTCTCTCAAACAAAGGTGAGATATATCCTTTGGAGGTGATAAAAACTCAAAGAGCTTGCACACTTGGGGGTCAGATCCCAACTTTTGACTGCCTTGTGTAGGAGATCATGCACTGTCCAATCTTCTTGGTGAACTCTCCTCTCCCTATGACTTGTGAGGGAAAATGGAGATGATATAGGATATAAGAGATCCTTGAGGCTTGCGAGAAACACTTGGTCTTCTTCTTTAGCTTTGGAACACCTGATCACATGCCCTTATGCAAGATGCAATGCTAAATGCTTGATGTTTTGTTTTTAAATGCTTGAATGCAATGCAATGCAAATGAAAACTCATGCTCAAAGATATGAAGGAAAGAGAGGGCAAATTTTGGGGTATTACAGCTACCCCACGAATGTTGATGTAGTCAAGAAATACTTCGCCTAAACTAAAAAAAAAAGAAAAACGTGTCGGTGGACTGAAAACCCGAAAGGGCGATCCAGGCAAAAATTAGAGACATGAAAAAAATCATCCCGGTGGATTAGAAACATCACAATACAATCCAGGAAAAAGTTAGGGATAATGGCAAGTAACTATGTTCAACAGAGGCAAGTCCCTCAGCAGCAGTTACACCATCCATCGGAGGAAAACTCCAGTTAAGGTCATTATCGGCAGAAGCTCAGGATGCCCCGAATTCAAAGTTGGTAGAAGGATAGTGGTCGTTATGTTTCAACGTAGCCCTTTTCTCTGTAAATTACCATTTTCAAACTTTGTATATACTCTTTGGAATCACGCGTTTGGCTGATCTCCATCTTATCGGTAAAATTTGAGTCCTTGTGCTTTTGTTTGTAATTCTTATTTGTTTTAGCTTTACAGAACGACGTTGTTAACATGATTAACGATTCTTGAAATAAGACAAAAATGAATTTACTTGTTAAAACTTTTTCTGCTTTTAAAATAAAGTTGGCAATTTCTTTTGACTGTTGAACATCAAAGGAACATCAACCGCTTATTCCGAAGTAAGCAAACTTCAAAGTGCAGAATCAAAGTACTCCTTCTAGGCCAGTACGCCTGAACGAAGGATCAACTGTATGAGATGCGGCTTTCTCATCTGATACCCTCGGCAGAGTTCTTACCTCCTAAGCCCGACCAACATAGCTCCCAGCAGGGACTATTTCTCCTAAGCAAGGTGGAATTGCTATCTTGAACCAACGATATTTCTACACGCCATGCGATGGCCGAGTATCCAGTCGTGTTCACCCGTCAGTTTGTATGTCGCGTTAGTTTTATCCGCATAAACATACATACATCATGCATTTTTGATTTGCATTCACATTTCATATTGCATTACTATCACTCTAGTCGGTTTTGTCCCCTAGTGATAAACAATTCTCTCAATCGAGTCGTCAGTTCTTGCCTCGTCAGGAAATGTTGCGTTTGAACAATCCTTTCTCCAGTTCACTTCTGGATTGAAGTTAGGTCCTTGACCACTTTGATAATTTGAACCTCTGAAAAGCCAGAGAACCTTCAGTCAGCATCACTCTTCACCATTGAAGATGATATCCTTGCTTTCCCGGATTGAGGAAAATCCCCAGAGAAAGCCTCCTAAGCTGCCTTTCTCTGAAAGATTGCTGATGAAAAGGTCATCGGCACCTCAAAATTGGACCCCATCATATGGCATTTCTCCGGGAAGATCCCGAGAAAAGTATGATGTAAGATCCCCAAGCGACAGTAGTCTCCCAAGAGACCTACTTTCCCCCAATAGAAACAAATGGCGTCTCTAACAGAGAAGTTTGTACACCTCTACAACTCAGACGAATGGGTTTCCCAGCAAGTCTGACATCAAAAGTTTTTTTGTCAAATGGCATCTCCCCAGGAAAATTCGGCGAGAAGTTTGAGGAAAATCGCTACGAATAGCGTCCCTTGTCAATAAAGTTTATTGACAAAAGAAACTTAGACCAGTTCCTTGGTAGGAAACCAAGAACGAGGGGAGGTTTATATCAGAAACTGAGACCAGTTCCTTGGTAGGAAACCAAGATCGAGGGGAAGTTTAAATCAGAAACTAAGACAAGTTCCTTGGTAAGAAACCAGGACAGAGGGGAAGTTGACAAAAGAAAACTGAGACCAGTTCCTTGGCTGAAGACCAGGATCGAGGGGAAGTTTTACCTTTTCTAAGCGTCATTGCTTAGCTAAAGAAGATGAATGCGTAAGCTACCGTTCATAACCACCATTAAAATTTCGGGTATTCCGATATTTAATCCTCTTGCACCTCGAATGCTCGAATACCTTCGCCATTCACACCTTCGTGTCCAAGAAGATTAAATAAGGGCATCTGTCATACCCCAAATTTTGACCACTAAGATTTCCCATCATTGTGCAATTCATCATTGTAACACCCCAATTCCCATCGCGAATAAATAATACATAAATAAAATCAGAGTAACTAAAAATTTATTTTTCCGACAGAAACAAGGATGCCACATTTAAATAAACAAAACACCATCCCTGCTCATAAATTTGATACATAGCATAAAATAGAATACCCACAAAGGGGAAACTTTTTCCATATAAAGGAAATGTCAATTATGGAATAAAGCGGAAAGATCCATAACCGACTTGTTTTACCAAGAAATGGTTTTATAACATCAAAATATAAATACAAAAGTAATACAAAATATATTCAACAATTATATACATATATAACATAATCGTTCCCCGACTCCCGTGCTACGTATCAGAGCAGACAGACGACAAAGGACGGAGGACTAATCTCCACAAAAGCCTCCAAGACACTAATCTGCAATTGCCTCGTAGAGCAATAAACCACAGCAGAAGGGTGAGAAATAACAACTAAAATCAAGATTGCATAATAATATGCAAATACATAGCAATTCACATGCATAGCTATTCTCACCACAAACACCACATACTAGTACATATAACATACCCCATATACGTAACATGTATCTATTAATCCAACATTATAGCATACATCAAGTATCCAATATACTCACATATTTGCACATAAGACATACCAAGTCATGACATTTAGAAACACATCACACATCACATAGCATATGTCTACGCATAATACATATTATCCACAACCAATGCATTTATCACATATGCATATCAATTTACCAATGCTATCACAATCTCAACACATAACAAATCAATGCACAATTTCCACGCATAATCAATCAAATCATGATTTTCCACACATAATGCATCCATTCACAATTCTCACACATAATCAATCAAATCATGATTTTCCACACATAATGCATCCATGATTTATGCAAATGCACAGAGACCGACACAAAGACTCTATGCAAATGCCATGTGGTACCGACTTCCAATATTTCTCATCACTAGTTCACTCAGGAACTCTGCTGGAACCATCGCTCGTTATGGAGGATCACTCACGTAACACCCCGTCGGGCAAACGATGTTCCCCGTCGCTTTCGGTCCTCTTTGTATAAGGCTCACGACGTTTATGGATCACTTTCGGTCCTCTTATTTTTAAGGCAATTCATACCTCTTATTTTTAAGGCTCACGATCCGATCGCTCACACCCCACATGGGCACACGATCGTCTATAACCATCGCTTTCGGTCCTCTTATTTTTAAGGCTCACGATCCAATCAAATCGCTTTCAGTCCTCTTATTTTTAAGGCTCACGATGTTATAGCAGATTCCCTCTAGAATCAATCTGTCACTCAGGACGTCACAAGAATGCATATCATGATGCTTGGCATACAATGACTCATGACATTCAAATGCACACATATATGCAACCATAATCATGCATATATTTCAACTCATCAATTCCATACATTCACAATGCAACAATATGAATTATCTCATCACATTCATGCATTGAAAATCAATTCAAACAATGCATTTCAAACCATAAAGGCCACCGAACAACATACATTGAAATTTCACATAAACAATGCACTTCATCCCAAGCCATAAACCACCACAATCATGCAATCACAATTACTTCCACAAGGGATTCACACCACAAAGGCTACCCACAACACATCATAACAACATACATTTATATTCAATTAAACAATGTATTTTACCACACAACAACATCATTATCACATGCCTCAACATCATATAAACCACATAAAAGCTCCACGTTACATAACAATAGCACAACACATAGTAAAACACCAACCGCACGCATTTAACGCGATAAAAACCCGGCAACCCGACTATTTTTCAAAAACACGAATTAATTAAATCATATTTTACCCTCCAAACCATTTTTAATAGAAAGACTATTTCATTAGCTTTTCAACGCTTCGAACGGGGGTCAAAACGGACTTACGGTTCAAAAGTTACGATCGAAACAATTTTGAAAGAAAAACCTACAGCAGGGCTGACACGACCGCCCGTGTTGTGTGACACGGCCGTGTCACCCAAAACTTCCAAATGGCCGCAAATTGACACGTCTGACACGGCCGCCCGTGTTGTGTGACACGGCCCGTGTCAGAACCCAGAAAAATGCATTTTTTTTACCGTCGGAAGCCTTCCGGACCTCCGATTTCGATTCCGTAAAAAGCCCCGGTCTCAGAATTCAACGTAATACAATATTCTCACCATTAAAAGACCATCCAACACATTTTCCATTTTTGAAATATTTTGAAGCATAATTTTATCAATTTCACTCGATTCCAAACTCGATCAAAACCACTCGAAAACACACCAACAACCATTCACCGATTAAATATCAACCTATACCAATATTACCAGACATATCCAAACACTTTTACTCGATCACAACATCAATTTGCACAAAAACATCGATATATATCAAAAACTCAAAATTTACAAATTCAACTCGATTCAATCAAACGATCACGCTAAATCACGACTCAACATCACTCGACTCTACTACGCGATTTATTCCGACTTTCGTCCGTGAAAACATCGATTTCTATTCATTTTTCTCATTTCAACCTAGAATGAAAACTAGAAGAAAATAACTAAAACAATCCAAGAAAACATACACATATACATACACAAGCAATATATAATTGAAACTTCTCACCCTTACCCGATTATTCGCGCTTTAAACGGATGAATTCCTGATTTTCCTTCTTTTTTCCTCTTCTCCCTTTTCTTTCCTCTCTTTTCTCTTCTCTTCTCTTTCTCTTCTTTCTTTTTCTTTTTACTTTCTATCTTTTCTCTCTCCACTTTCTATTTATAAAAATATCTACCCCCAAAAAGACAAAAATACCCCTCAGCTCAAATATCTCCCAAACGCTCTCAAAATGCGATAAAACATAAACAACGATGAAAAATAATATATTGCCAAATAAAAGTCAATAATAAAATAATCAAATAGACTCGATTAAATAAAACTGACAAAAACTGGGGCGTTACAATCATCACAATATGGATGAACCATCATACTTCATCAGTCTCCCCAAAGATGGGTGAGCATCCACTGCAATCAAAATTAGGGTTTCAAGCCCTCTCAGAGCCTTAGACAAAAGGTCAATCAAGGAATGACATGATCTTCAACTTGTCTAAACCTCTCAAACATACACAAAGGATCAAAAAGGACTCTCACTCCAAGGATTAAGCACAAAGTTGCTCCCTTCTAGGTGGATCAAGCCTCAAGATCGACAGTGTCACCAAATTAGGGTTTTGGTCGACCAGGGCCTCCAGATGGAAAATTTTCATCTGGGAACAAGCCAAGGATCCAAAACACAACCTAATATACTCCATGGAACCTCATGGACCCAATCATTAAGTCAATTTTGTCTCAGGGGATGCATTCATCAAAAATCAGGAATTAGGGTTTCTTGACCTAATTCACCCCTAAGTTGACTTTTAGGGCAAATCATGAGCCAAGACCTCAAGACATGAGTTGAGGGTCTCTAATGAACTATGTTGATCCATTTGGAACAATGGATTAATCCAAGAAGCTTGAGCAACAAGTCTCAATTTCATCTGCACCACAATTAGGGTTTTAAGGAAAAAGTCAACTGTAACTTTGACTTTTGACCAAGACATGCTCCCAAACCCTAGGTTATGCCTCAATATACCTTATGACACCCATGGAACATGTCCATCAAGTTTTATTTAGGTCAAGGACATGATTTCCTGAAGAATTGCACAGTTTGGAATTCATCTGATAAAAAGTCAACTGTGCACAAAAGTTAACTTTGACTTTTTGAGATTTTTCACCAAAATGGATTTTTAACCCTAAAATGATGTTTATGTATGATTTGAATCATCATTCATCAAGAAAAATAAAGAAAAGTTGGATAACTTGTAAAAGGGGGTAACCATAAAAACTTAGAAATTTTTCTAAATTAAAAATAAAGTGGCTAGGGTACCAACTTTGGAGGGTCATAACTCCTAAACCACAAAGCCATTTTTTCTCATCCAAAGATGGATTTGTAGCCCTCATTACCCTCTACAAAAACTTCAACTACAAGTCATTCCAATTCATTAAGGATTTTGAGTTATGGAGTGATCAAAATGGCTGAAAAATGAAAATGTCACTTATTCCAACACTTAGTGAAATTTTCACTAAGTCCAAATCTGTCTTCATTTCTTTCCAAATGTAGGGGGATTTTTCACTTGGATTCAAAAGAGATCAAAACCAAATATGTTCAAACAGTTGTTGTATCATGTAAGGGCTTTCCAAAATGACCAAGAACATTACCAAATTCCATTTGGGCTATGAGTTATGACATTGGGAAGTTGCCTTGTTGAAATCTGTCAAGGCAAGGCAGAATTTGCATTTTTGCTCGATTTGCCAAAATCAGCCAAATCCAAACACTCCTATCCACTTGGACACATATGAGGATTGAATCTAAAGGGGACAATCACTGAGCCAAGCCTCCAAAGTCCTTGGAACAAGAAAAAGCATGTTGAACCTAGAATGGCCAAAATAGGGACAAGACTTCAAATTTGGATTGGAGCATTCAATGGAAGCATCAAGGTGGCATGGACTGAGCCATTCTCATCTGAAATCAGTCAAGACTTATCCAAGACCAAGGGAACCACAACCCTGTGCCCTAACCTCTAGTCAATGGCTAGAGGAGACTTGGATTTCCATTGGACAACATTGGCCAAACCTCTGCTGCAGTTGCCATTCACTGTGGATCCCAAAACAAACTTGCTCTACTATAAATAGAGCTCAATTGTGATCAGTTTGAGTACACCAAAGCCATCAAACATATGCTTTCCTCAAAATCTCTTCTTTCACCTCAAATTTGCCTTCCAAAGCAAGTAATTCTGAGTTTTTGAGTTAGAGAGCAATTCCATCACAATCAATCACACACACACCTCATATATATCATATGTAAGGTGTGCAAACTATCACAAGTGACCTGTAATCACAAAATCACAAAGTCACTTCTCAAAACCTCAAAATGACACTTTTTTGCATTTTTCAAGCCATGTCTTGATTCAGTCACTTTCCAAACCAAATAGAACCTCAAACACACTCCAAATATCATCCTTGAACTGTCCCAAATGGTTCCCCCCATCTGGAACACCATTTGAGAGAGTTGTTATTTTGGTCACTTTTGACCCCTTTTGCAAGAAAGGGACTGTTTGTGTTTTTGCAGGTACCAGCTGATTCAAACCATCCTAAAAGCATCCAAGGGATCATTTGAGGTGGTTCAAAGCATAAAATCATATCTGGATCAAGAGGGTTGATAGATTGCAGAGAAAACTCCAAAATCCCAAAGAAGGGTAAGCCTCTCAACTGGTACTCACCAAAACATGTGTGCATTTGAAGTCCACTGAGTGTGCATATATTATACATGTCATATGTGTTGTGTTTATGCCAATTGATCATGTAATTCATGCATGTATCAAAGTGTAGCATAGAAAATGCAATCATAGGCCATTTTCAAAACCACTATCGAGTTTTGAGGAGGGAGTGTGATCTGAAAAAACCACCACCACCAATGGATTCCTTGTGAAATTCTGGCCCAGATACATATAAATTTTGTCTCAAACCATTAAGAATTGAGAAAGTTATGACCTTCACGTTTTTTAGCCAAAACTTGCCTTGGGCAAGCCAAAACCAAGGCATGACTTGTATATTTATTATTTTGTTTCAAGCAATGGATGTATCACCACCCCAGTGGTAAAGCGCGCGCCTTGTATGCTTGAGGTCGTGGGTTCAAACCCCACCCATGCCATTTTGTGATTTTTCACATTTTTTGCTATTTTTCCAACTATTTTCATGTTTTGTTAATTATTTGGGAAATTAATAACTCTTTCAAATTTAATTATTTTTGATTGGTTCTTTTTGCAAAAAATCACAAAAATGTTGAAATATTTTATTCCACAAAAAAATTGAGTTTATATTATTTATTTAATATAATTAGTATTTTTGTGAATAAATTCGTTTTTATTTGTTTTTAAGCATTTTAAAATGAATATTTATCTTGAAAAATCAAGACCAAATGAGTTTTAATATCTTTTGTGATTTATACCTCATTTTTCAAACCTTAAACAAAAATCACAAGTGGTTTATTCAAACCTATTTGGTATTTTTCATTGATTTTCTTTAAATATTTACTTTTAAAGAATAAAATTAGGGTTTCTTTGATTTTCACTCAAACAAGTCGTTGTCAAACACTTCATGTGCCTTTATTAGAGTGTAAGACCCAATCCTTTTTTTGACCAAACCTTTTGGGCCTCACTTATTGTATAAGTCCCGATACCGTAAAAAACAAACGGCGCGATCGTCGCCTTTTCAAAATAACCTTGGGCCTACCCTCGAGTAGTAAGACCCATTTCTTTTCTTAAAATACACTTGGGCCTCTAATAGAGTGTAAGACCCAATCCCCTTTTAACCAAAACATTTTGGGCCTCACTTATTGTATAAGTCCCTCTGCATTAAAAGAAAACCTCGGCGCGATCGCCATTTCAAACGAAAAATCATTTGGGCCTACCCTCGTGTTATAAGCCCCACTCTTTTTCTTTAAACTTTTTGGGCCTCTTGAGAGAGTGTAAGACCCATCCCTTTGTGCAGAAAACCATTTTGGGCCTCAGTCACTGGTATAAGTCCCTCTGTACAAATTCAAACAGTGCGCTCACTGATAAAACCCTGGGCCTCTCCTTGAGCTGTAAGCCCTAAATCTTTCTTTTTCAAAGCACTTTCTCCTTTGATTTTGAATATACTGTTGTTTTCAATCTTTCTTTGTTGAACAACTAACCAAACAGCATGGAAGCTCTACAACCGAGTAAGTGGTTATTGCTTTCATTTACCGCTTTCATATACATATAACTGTATTGTGGGGCTGTTTCACTGTAAGTCTTCTTTCATAAACTCATATCAACTGTGTTATAATAGTATAGATATTTAGAGTTTCCCCGGAAACTACGTCTAGCATTAAGCTCGTTGATCACTCTTATAAATAGTCTAAACTAGTTCCCCATAGGATTACCAGACACAGTCTTCCCTCCTCTTGGGGTTAAACAATATGGAGATATGAAAGGCAGCATTCCCTATGAACCCTTTCATAGACTGTCACCTTTAGAAGTTGTCAAAGAAACGCTATTCCCCAGAGATGATCTCTTCTCCGTGAATTGCATCTCTTGAGTTTCTTCCAAATTCTCAAACTTTCCTGGCTTGATCTATTCTCGGTGAATGGCATGTCTTGAATTTCTCGGGGTTTGGGGACCCACAGGCTTCTTAAAAGCACTTGTCAAGAAACTCTACTCCCTAGAGATGATCTTTTCTCCGTGAATGGCATCTCTTGAGTTTCTTCCAAATTTTCGAACTTTCCTGACTTGATCTATTCCTTGTGAATAGCTTGCCTTGAATTTCTCGGGGTTTAGGGACCCATCGGCTTCTTAAAAGCATCGGCCTCCTCTTGGGCATCGTACAAGGACCCACAGGCTTCCTAAAAGCAACCCCGCCTCCTCTTGGGCTTAGTACAAGGACCCTACGGCTTCTTAGAAGTACTCACAGCCTCCTCTTAGGCTTCGTATAATGATCTCTTCCCCCGGGAATGATAGCCTTCTCTTGGGCTTCGTACAAGGACCCGTCGGCTTCCTAAAAGTTTCCATCCTCCTCTTGGGCTTCGTACAAATTGTCCCGACGACCTCCTTAAGGTATAGGAACAAAACTTAATTATCTCCATAGAGCAGTCTTTCCCAGAGTCTACTACTGTTTCTCAAAGCATAGTACAAAGGATAAAACTCTAGACTTGGACAGTCTAATCTCCTTGAGTCTCAAAGACATTCTCAAGTGACCCCTTCGTTAAATAGGAAGGAAACCCGTAGACTAGGACAGTCTCAATAACCTTCGGATTTCCCACTTCCTTGAAGAACAGGAATAACCCTGATCCTCGAATCAAATCCTTGAGTACAGTGTTACTCATATAAGAACTGATTTTCTCTTTTAAAATCAGTATACTGGACCTGTCACTTAACTGAAACAACATTTAGCCTCTCTCTCGGGCTTTGTACGAGACACATAAGAGACTCCCTCGTTGAGTCAATCACCCTTTCGCCTCCATCTCGGGCTTTATACGAGATACAAAAAGGTTCTTATTAAGCCAAACAAACAACAGCCTCCATCTCGGGCTTCGTACGAGATACAAAAAACTCTCTTGTTGAGTCAAATAGCCTCCATCTCGGGCTTTATACGAGATACCAAAAGACTCCATCGTCGGGTCAAAAACCTTTTAGCCTCTCTCTCGGGCTTTGTACGAGACACATATCAGCCTCCTCTTAGGCTTTATATAAGAAAACCACTGGTTAAATCCAATTAACCTTTTAGCATCAAAGTTGTGCCTCGTTCACAGTACACAAACATCAACAACTCCTTCCCCTTCCATCTAATCGCTGTAAGCGGCAAGCCTCTGGATCATCTACATCCATGCCACTGTCCCTCTTTTAGCATGAGAAATTCCTAAGGAAAGATGGCATTGCTCTACGCTGAGTTAAAGTCTTCTCCTTCAGGTTAAAATCCCCTATAAAGGAAATTATGGCATTGCTAGGATCCACGTATCCCGGTTAAAGTAATCCTCCTTTACAGCCAGTCACCCAACAGTTGTGACAAACAACCCCCTCTTTAGAGATGACTAATTCTCTCTAAAGTGGAGACCTTTAGCTTCATATCTTGGGCTTTGAACAAGATACAAATAGACCTTCAGCTTCACATCTTGGGCTTTGAACAAGATACAAACCACCTTTCGCTTCACGTCTTGGGCTTTGAACAAGACACCAAAACACCAATTTCCTCCCTTAGAATAGGAGGAACTACGAATGCTCTGATTTCCCTGTTTCGGTAAACGGGGATACGTAGGCATAAGATTGAAAGAAAAATCTTAGCGAGCACACTAAACAAAAACCCAAAATCCCATACTCTCATGTATCTATCAAAAAGCATCAGTCCTAACATCCTAATCCTTGTTCCGCACTATAAAGTCCTAGAAAGAAAGAAAACCGTATTGGCGAAAATACAAATAACCAGTACAAAGGCCCCCCACATTGATAGCATCCGTAACCTAACAGACCGCTGTTTAAACTCAGTATGCAAAGCAGGGTTAATTGGAGACATCTATTTCCCCTCCTTCATCAGCTTTAATAGGATAAAAAATGAATCGACCTGTAGTAAACTCAGCTGCAGAGAGCGACCAGCGCTTAAGAACGGCGTCCAAAATCGCTCGCTACAGATTCATAAACTTATTGTTATGACTGTAGTTTTCAACGATAACTTCATCCTCTTCACAATTTATTGCTTGGGTGATGATTTTAGAGTGGATCAGAACATGATAATCATAGACAACAGATAGAATCTGACAACCATCTAGCTCATTCTGATGAATATGAGCATTTTCCCAAAAATCTTTCACAAGATCTGTATATATTGGTCCATTAAGCATTGCAAAATATTCGTCCAATTTTTTAAAATGAATATCTGAGACTATCTATGAAAAATTAATCGTTGTCAATTCAATGAGGTTAACCGTATATTCCTTCTGAATATCGAGATCATAGATCTCTCCTTTAATGGTTTTTGAAGACATATTGAGAAGGAAAGAAATTTTAGTGTTAGAACAATGATTTCACAATATTATCTTATATAGAAGATAATACATAAAATCAGGGAAACATACAGGTAGCAATATGACACATAGAATGCTTATTTATAAGTAAGCATGCATTAAATGTTTGGACAGTTATGAGTCTTAATAAAAATTTATCAGAATCTTTGCCAGTACACTCCTTTTGAGAACCAAATTTTAGAGCAGATTTTGAATTTTAGAAGTGATAGACATGTCCCTTCAGTCTCAAGAACAGTTACTTCTGAGAGAACACAACAACCAAGGCTGAATACTTACAGTACTTTTGCTTTAAAAGCAAGTGAATGTAGGATTAGCCTAGGTGTAAGTGTTGTAACAGTTTCTGTTCTGAACTGGGCCGAGGTTGTCCAACAGTCGAGCAGGCCCAACCCATATAGCCTGGGGAGGCCCAATAAGGTCCTTTTGCAAGACACGCGACTGCCACGTGCAAGCCACAGTTTCTCCGGACACTTAGGCAGTGTCGGGCACTTGGGACAATAGGAAAGGAGGTCATCACACCCTGCTGAGATGTGCCTCCCCGACAGATTAGCTTCTCCCCGCGAGAATGCTACACATCACTCCTCGACGGACACGGTTCCTCCCCGCGAGGCCATGTCCATTCTACGGGCTTCATCTCTCCTCGACACAGAAGGCTCCTCCCCGCGAGGAGTGCCCAACGGTCCATACCACGTGGACACATTCCAAGTAACCTCCCACGTCCGAAGGATTCGGTCTGCCCTACCTCCGGAAATCTAGGAGCAGTTACTCTAGGGCGAAGACCACGTGCTGGTCTTCACTACTACACGTAAGCCCTAGCAGTTGCTTGGAGTGAGCCTAGTTGATCCAGCCCACTGTTGGTAAACGTTGGCCCCGCGCTGGGGGCTCTCTATAAATACCCTCTCATTTGAGAGGGTCAGGTTAGACACCTTCTTCTTGCCACTCTATGTTTTCTGTATTTGCTGTTATTATGTACACTCTCTCACTTGAGCGTCGGAGTACCTTGCAGGTACACCCCCCCCCCCCCCGGCGCCGTCTCTCACCATCACCGGAGCTGCCGTTCCAGACGCCGTTGGCCACTATCAGCTGTCTGATCCAGGTACGATCAATTTCAAAAGAAAAAGAGTTTCAGAACCAGCTGTGTACCAAATCAATGTTTCAAAAAAGGCTTCAAATATCAGAGTATAAGAAAAAAATCCTTATTTTATTAGAACTCAAGATTAGTCCAATTGTTAATTCAAAGCACAAAGCATATAATTAAAATTTTTAATTTTTTCTTAAATAATAAAGCAGCAAGGATGAAAGAGATTTTGACATACTCTATACAAGGATTATAGACCATACGTGGAGAGATTTCAGAAAAAATTTCAACTGAGTGCCATTAGAATCCTGTTTTCTACTTATACTCCATTCAGACACTAAGCATTATTCATCAACTAAGACCATGTTCAGATTTTTCTTAATAAAATCGATTTGAGGACCTGCTTCCATGGCTACCGCCGAATTGCTGAGACATTTTAATGGAAGGATTTGATGGATGCTTTATGGAAAAGAATGGAAAAAAAGTATACGGTGAAACTTTATGGAAGGATTTGCTGAGACACTTTCTTATTTCATCTAGTTCATGAAGGTATGAAAAAAAAGTACAAGGTGAATGAAGTTAACACAATGGCTTCATACTTCTTGTATTTTTCTTCATAGCTACATAAACCATATGTAACATAGCGAAAGTATACGATTTGTTAAGGTGGTGATAATGAATCTGATAAAATGAGAACATTCAGGAAAAAATTAGAACCCATTTTTAACAAGACAAGTAAACAAAATCGAAGCATACGTGTAATGAACGAACCTCAAGTTAGCGATTAGTGAAGACGAATATGAAGACGTATCTGAAAGTTGAAGTATGTTTAGAGTTATGTTATGAGAGGGAAGAGTGAAATATGTTAGGGTTTTCTTTTGAGAGAAACGGTTGCTATGTACTGAACGATAGATACTTTCGCTTATATACTAAAAATATCACTTTTCATCACGGATAGAAATTACAAACGTCATGCAATTTTCAAATTTTACAACAGTTGTTTAGTAACAACGTGGTTAAATATCTTGGTTAAATAATTTTCAATTTTCTATTTTTTTAAAAGTCCTATAACAACGGTTAGTTTATTAACCGTTGAAAAATCATTGACAATTTAATTTTCAAATTATGGATTTAAGTGACACACGCTTAATGTAGTCTAAAAATTTGAAAACGCGTGTTTGCTGGGGATCGAAGCTTGCTACAAATTATATATTACTATGGTGTTATAAGACAACCATAGTAATAAATCCAGCTACTCACTGATGCACGGACATGATAACCTATTACAACAGTGTAAATGAATACATTGTAAACCTGGCGTTGTTGTTTGAGCGTTTTGTAGTAATGACAACTGCTATTTATTCTGATTTCTTCCTCGATTTTTATCTTCCTACTCCTTTACGATTCAGGGAGACCACAAAAATGGAAGAAACTGGGTCAAAGGAAGGAAGGTCCCTAATCCTAGGATTAGGACTTAACATGAACTTTATATAGTATATAGTAAGTGATTTTGTCATGTCATCCTCGGTCATGCTTGAGTTCTGACACTTTATTATTTTTTATTGATCAAAATGGCCTTATCGTTATATACTTTATCCCAAGATAACATTTGGTCAATAAAAATCAAAAAATCCGATAATACATTTAAAAATTTTGATAGTTCATATCGGGTAGGCTTATAATAAACAAAGTTAACACTATCGAATTTTTTATATGAATCTAGTATATTTTATAATAACATAATGAGGTTAACATTATCAGATTTTTTGATATATTCGATACTTATATCAAATATTTGAAAAATACAGACTAAAAAAAAATGATTTTACACCATTTTTTATTAAATATTGTATAAAACCATAGACTTTTTGAAAAATCCGATAAATACATATATGAAATTTCTCCAAAATCCGATAAAAAACTCATAGATTATCAAAAATCTTCAAAAACTCATTAAATTTATAAAAAAAACCGGTTAAATTTATAAAATTCTCAAAAATCCAAAAAACACAATACTTTTTTAAAAACATAAAAAATCACAAAAAAAATTATAGTAATAGCACTACTACAGGATAGTATAACTTGGAGATAACAGATGAAAATCTCATATACTAAATTAGAGAAAATGACAAAACAATCCTTCAAGAATTTTCATATTGCCCCAACATATACACATATTGTTACATTTTATTACAAAATAAATACAATCAATAGTTTCAATACAACGTAGACACTTTAATGTGCATGAACTAATTTCTCAATATTCATAGGAAAACATACACCTCTTCCACCAAAACACTTATCAGCAAATATTTCATTTACAGCTTCAGTGCTATGGGCAAAATCGTAAAAATAATACTCCTTTCGATTTTCACAAGGTTTTCCTCCTTCTCCAACACATGAATCCCAAATATTTGTCAACCCTAAACATTAAAATAAAAAATGTAAGTGTTACTAAATATTAAAAAACACGTGACAATGTGTTTACTAGAAAAATAATTATTTATTAACTCACCAAACTTTTCAGGAGAATTTTGTATTTTTTTGAATAAGTTGAAACTGTCCAAAATAGTGAATATTGATCCTGAGAGTTTGGCTTTCAATTTCAACTCTTGAAGCTTTCTTGAAAGCTTGTTTGTGAAGAGCTTAACTATTTGATTAATAAGTTCATTGCAATCTTGAGTATGTGGTTTTTTTATGAGAAATCCTGGGATACAACCAATTGGACCAATGCCAATAATCACAAATTTTCTTCCACCTAGATCATAAATTTTCTGTAGAAAAAAATAGTTAGTGAAAAGTTGATTATTAGGTTTTTTTATAGCGTTAAGTTGTAATTAAATATAAAAAATGGACATTCATTACGGTCAAAATTTGTTGCATGCAACATTTTTTTAGGTTGTTAAATCAAGATCAAACAGTTTAAATATAATTATTATTTTTAATTTATATTAAAAAAATATTTAACTTATAATTTTTACCATTTAATCCTAATTCAGAATTTAGGGTTTACGACTGAAAAAATACCAAACGTGTGGATGCGTCAAATTAATGATTGCAAGGAAATCGACTCGTAATATCATGTGTTATGTTAAAAAATTTTTTGTTACCGTTAAGTCATCAAATATATTAAAAACTTACTTTTATATTTGAACCAAGTTGATCGATAAGGTAATCTGCAAATTCTTCAGGATTAAGCGTTTTGTTTTTTCCCACTTCTTGTTTAAAATAATTGAGAAGGTAATCATTGGAACCGGTTGATAAAAGAAATATAGATTTTGATAAGTACTTTCTGAATTTTGTTTTGCTTTGAAAGTTTCTTGGAAGATCATTCATCACTGTTGAGGTGAAAAATTCAATTTGTTTCTCCAATGACAAGCATTCTCCCTTAAACACACAAAAAAAGGAATATAGTTAGGTCGCAAATACTAATTCAACCGACAAAAAATAGATATAGTTCGGTCGAAAGTTAACCTAGGGTTCAAACCCTAGAGATGCATAGTAATTATTATTACTTCATTTACAGATAAAAATATGTATACATTGAATTTTGTCTTTCTTACATTTCTTGTTGAATTTAAGATTCCACATGAGCCTGATGCGTAGTTGATACCCGATGCTATTTGATATCTCTCGGTTGTTGATATGCCGATGTATGGAGGTGGCATCGGTAAACCTAATTTAATAGCTGCAAAAAAATCATCTTAGAAAATGTTTTCTCGAAATTCAAGAAACCATAATGATTAAAACTAAATTTCAAGAGGTATCATAATAATAAATAGTATGAGATACCAATAAGATCTGCAAAAGTTTTGCCATTGCTAAACCTTCCAGTAGAGCAATTATTGAAATCTATGCCATAAGGGAAAGTATTAGCTTTAGCAACAGTATTCAAATTGTTGTTATTTCCAGCATCTACAGTTGAATCACCAAAAATATACAAAGCTGGAACAAGACTCTTTCTAGAATAACAATTTGTCAACAAAAATTGGAGACTAATAAGGGATATAACCCAAAAAATTTTAGATATAGACATAACTTTTGTTGAATAGAAATGTATGAAGATTGTGAATGATGTTTGGTCTTATTATATATGACTACTAAGAATGTTTGTTTTATGTTTTGTTGTCAGATATCTTAGACAACTTTGTTAACAATGTTTGTGTTATGTTTTGTTGTCAAATAATTTAAACAACTTTGTTATAAAATGAAAGGTGGAGAAATGTTTTAAAAGTTGTATAACGTTTTTAAAACGGATAACAAGGTTTAATTAGGAAGCATAGACAATGATATTAATTGATGTTTTGTTTTTCTTCATGAAATATGAATGCTAAAAATATAATTTTAGTTTTGGGCAAATGATATCTTGGATTTGACAATTAGACATATATACCTTCCAACTTCTGCTTTAGTGTCCAAACAAGTTTTCTATTATTAACTAGTGGGATACTGATGTGGTAGGTTCGCTTTTTTTTTTTTTTTCAAAATGTAATAAAAGAAAGACATATTTTTAAAATAAAAACAAAATTATTTAACATTAATAATATATATTTCAATTTTTCATATACTATCTTAAAAAATATTATATCTTAAATTAAAATTAATCTTTAAATAAAAATATTAGTAACATATATAATTAAAAAAATAACACATTTTTCTCGTGTTTAGATCTGTGAATTCGCATGGATACTCGTGCGTTCGTACGAGTATTGGTATGTTATGCGCATTTGTTTCAAATATATAATAAAAATATAATGGAAAAAAGACAAAATTATTTAACAAAAATAATTTATCATTTTTAAAAGAGATAATAAATTGGTTTCTATAATTTCTTTCGAATATAAAAATATTAGAATCAACAATATAATTATTCCTATATATAAATATTTTTATTTTGGAATTTTGTTTTGAATTAATAAAAATTGGATTAATTCAAAAAACAGATAATACAATGGTGATCACAAAGGATCCAACCCACCAAAGACCTATTACATCATAAGTAAAGCTATGTATTTTCAATATTTCCTTTTGCACTAAACCCTTTGAATTATCATCTCCATGATGTTATTTACAATATCATCCTTTCCTATGTTATGTTCACTATTAAATCTAGAAGAGTTCCTATACTGCCAACAATGATAAATAGTTTTAGCCCAAGCTATCTTCATCAAACCAACCTTGCTACCTCGCCCAAATCAGCTCCTCTCCCAAATGTTTAGGCATATGACACACCTGAAGCCAATGGAGCAATTTCAACTAAATATCTTTCATCATTTTACACTCAAACAGCATGTGATCTATGTTCTCAGTGGCTTGACAGTAGCAGCACTTCCTATAATCCAGGAGGCCCCAATTAGCTAACCTCTCCTTAGTGGATAGCTTTCTATGGCAAGTAATCCAAAGAAAAAGAATATACCTAGGTCTGGCTTTGTTTCCAACAATTATAGGGTACCAACTAACGTTAGGTTCATGGCTATGAATACCTTTGTAGACAACACCTAACTTGAAACTTCCCTCTATCAGACTTTGATTCCAATACCTTTGCACGTCAGGGATTTTCTGCCTAGCCTTCAAGATACCTTTGAGAATCCAAGAAGAGCTCTCAGCCACCTCCATAGTCAACGCATCATGTATCTTTATGAAGTACATATGCATCCATTTGACCTATAGACAATCACTCTTCCTGCATAAATTCCACAACAGCTTCAACATAGAAATCGTATTCCAAGTTTCAAGGTTAAAGATATTCAGGCCACCCTTAATTTTGGATCTACATACATTATTCCAAATTTTTCGGCTATGAGAGGTACCACCTCTCCAAATAAAGGTCCTGCAGGCTGTATGGATTTTCTCAATCAAACCTTTGGGAATTGGAAAGCATTGAAGCCAATAGTTTGAAATTGCAAAGGCCACTACATTCACAAGTTGCACTCTGCCAGCTTGACTTAATAATTTGGCACTCTAATGGTGAATTCTCTGCATAATTTTTTCAATAAGGGGAAGATAATAATGATTCACTGAGAGTTTTTTGTTTGTTAGGGGGACTCCTAGATATTTGAAGGGAAGACTACCCTCACTATAAGCAGTCAACCTGAGGATTTGATGCTTCTCAATCTCATCAACAACACCAAAGTACACCTTACACTTTGATGGATTAACCACCAAACCAATAGAAATGGAGAACTGATGCACAATATGGTTCATTAACTCCACTGATCCTTTGTCACCTCTACAAAAAAGAAAAATGTCATCAGCAAAGGTAAGATGAGTGAGCTCCATCTTTTCGTATTTTGAGCGATGGTTGATATTAGGATTTCTCTGCATTCTAGCAAGCAATTTGGTCAAGTACTCCATGACTATAACAAACAGAAAGGGTGATATAGGATCACCCTGTCTTATACCTCTTCTAGGCTTCAAAAGTTTGGAATTCTCACCATTAGTATTATATCTGTAGGAGACAGTTGTAACCCTATTCATGATCCACTTCACAAACTGATCAGGAATACCAACCTCCAAGAGGATAGTCTTAAGGGCTTTCCAATTTAGCATATCATAAGCTTTTTGTAAATCAAGTTGCATAAGGTATCTAGGAGTTCCATTCTTCCTAGAATATCCCTTGATAAGCTTTAAAACCAACAATATATGGTCAAAATCTTAGTGATTGACAATGCTACCTATAACTTTAGCAAGCCTGGTTATCAAAATCTTAGAGTAAGTCTTATAGACCATGGTACAACAAGCAATTGGTCTATAATCTCTTATGTACCTAGCATCATCCTTCTTAGGTACAAGGGTGACAAGGGTTCTATTGAAAGCCAAGAACATCTTGTTGTACTTAAACCAATAGCAAACAACATTAATGAGATACTGCTTCACAATATTCCAACAGCTCTTGAAGAATTTAGCATTGTATCCATCAACCCCTGGAGCTTTGGAGTCCCCTATATCATGCAGAGCATCATAAATCTCCTTCTCACTGATGGGTTTAACAAGTTGTTGTCTCTGGTCATAATTTACGTGAGCATCATCCCTCATAACACTTATGTCAACTTGCTGGAGAACTCTGTCTTCCTTTCCCATGAGCTCCTCATAGTAGCTTAGGACTTCTTTTTCAATATCACTGTTGGTACTCAAATCAGAGTCATCATCTTTACACATATTCATCATATTTTTAGAGTAGTTTTTGGCTTTTAGGGAGCCATGGAAAAATTTATTATTCCCATCTCCAAGCCTAATCCACTCAATTTTAGCTTTTTGTTGGAGCACTTTTTCCTCTAGGACATTCCATCTTATCATCTCCTCAGTCTTAGTCTTGACCATCTGGATAGTAGCATGGTTCATATGATCAGTAGATAACTTTTACTGGCACTTATCTAAATCCTCTCTGACAGCCAAAATGGTTCTTTTAACATCAGTTAAAGGCTTGCTCAAACAACTGATGATAAGCCTTAATCTCTTGAGTTTTTCCCATAGAATATAAGGAGGGGAACTTGTAATTGGCCTAGCCCAACTACTAGCAACTGCTTCTTGGAAGCCTTCAATCTCAGTAGTACAGTTGATAAATTTGAAACTTTTCTTGCTGGGTTTAATCTGGTTCTGATTACATAGCTGCAAAATCACTTGGTCAGACACACTAGGGGAAAGATGCTTCAGCTGGAGATTCATAGATTGAAACCAAGCCACATTACCTCTTACTCTATCAATTCTAGAGTAGATATGATCAATAACATGCTTATTGTGCCAGGTGTAATAATCCCCCTAATTTTCCATCTCAGCTAATTGACAGTTGTCCATCATTTCTTGTAAAGTCTTTGAACTCATTTTCATTCACCAATCTACCTCCAATTTTATCTCTGCTCTTGAGCACATTATTATAGTCCCCAATAATGCACCAAGGTTCCCTACTTTGTATTGGTAATTTGGCAAGGTCCTTCCACAAATGTCTTCTCTTCTCCAGGGTATTCATGGCATAGACAACAGTAATCTTGAACTTGAAATTTCCAGCTGGATCCAGCACACTACAGTGAATATATTGACTAGCACATCTCTCCACACAGATATTAACAACCATAATATTCGAACTGATCCAGATTCTGTCATTTTCATGATGGTTGTAGTTGTCAACATACTTGTCATGGAGTTTCATCTTATTTTTAATAAGGCAAGCTCTGGTTTACTTCACCCTAGTTTCAAGAAGGATACAAATATCAGGGTGTAAATCTAAGAGATGGGAGCTAATCTTTCTCAATTTACCACCCTTATTTAGCCCCCTAACTTTCCATGAAACAATCATGGTTCAATGGTTTGAGGCCCTAGAGGATCTATTAATTCCCCTAGAGCAGTGAGACCATTGCTACAATTTATGCTAGATTCTCCTTGTTGACTTACCTTCTTTTTCCCTCTGTTAATGCCTCTTCCTCTTGGTGTTAACCAAATTGTCCCTCCAGCATTGTTGATCTTTTCCTCTTCTCTAGGATTTTGATCATTGCTGACTTTATTCTGCTTCTCCTTCAAGATACTGATGGCATGATTCTTTTCCTGGTTCTTATCTTCCCCCACATGTGTCTGCTTAACCTCGGGATCTTTCTTAGGTTTCCATTGCTGAATACTTTTCTTGTCAGCACAATTATGACCAAATTTCTGACATCTTCTACAGAATTTTGGAAGCCACTCATATTCAATGGCTTGTTTAACCTACTTCCCCTCATGATTCTGTATAGTGATCTCCTTTAGGACTGGTTGTGTAGCATCAACTTCAATGAGAATTCTAGCATAAGACACTTTGAATTTCGGAGTTGTACATTCATCAGTTACCACAGAGGTACTAATGGCACTCCCTATCTTGTTCAGACTCTTATCTCTCCATAATTCCAAAGGCAGTTGAGGTAATTTCACCCAAAGAGGATTGGTTTGCAGCATATCGTTTTTCATATTGAAGTCCGACTTCCAATCTTTTAGTATCATTGGCATGTTTTTTATTATATACGGTCCATTCATCATAATTTCCTCTTTCTCTTTGAAGGATTTGAATCTCATGAGGAAATATCCATCATCATGATATAGTAAATCTGGCAGTTGGACTGTGTTCCAATTCTTCATCATGAATTGTTTCTCCATTTTCGTACTTAAATCTCCCCCTAAAACTTACATAATGAGAGCGTATTCCCAGTACTTGACTTCAGATTCAATGTCTGATTCTTCAATTCCAACAACAATTTCACCATTTACAATTTTAGGAGCAATGAAATCAAGATTCATATCGTTAGTAGGTTTCGGATTGTTGCTTATAACATCAACCTATAGCTTCCTTTGCTTTTCCTTTGGTGAAGCTTGAACTAGGGTTTCATCAATTATTGGCTGGTTCACTTCATTCTGGAATTCTTCCGTGTGATTACTATCAGTGCTACTGTCCTCTCCATGCTCTGATGACTCTGAGTGTTCCGATGGTACTTTCGGTTCATGGTACGGTTGTTCCGGCAGAGTCTTCGATGACGGTGGTTTCAAAGTTCGTGGAGGTTTCCCCCGTCCCCTTCCTCTACCCTTTCCCCTTATAAGTTTACAAAATTTCAACTAATGACATAGTATTTGAAAATATTTCATCTTTTCATTTTTATATACAATTTTAAAAATCATATAGAAATCGATTATATCGCTTTTAAAAACCGATACATTTTTAAAATAGGTTACATTTAAAAACCGATTACTTTTAAAATTGTTTCTATTATTTAAAAACTGATTTTAAAAGATAATCGGTTACATTTTAAAAATAGCGTACATTTTAAAAACCGATTACTTTTAAAATCGGTTTCTATTATTTAAAAATCGATTTTAAAATAGGTTATTTTTTAAAAACCAGTTTCATTTTTATTAGTTTATATAGAAACCGATTATCTTTTCATTTTTATTAGTTTATATAGAAACCAATTATCTTTTCATTTTTATAAAATATTATTTAGTTTACTATTTTGGTTAGACAATTTTAAACTAATAACATAGTATAACCAAAATAATTTATTCAAATACTATGTTATTAGTTGATGTAATCTGTTTCTATTGATTTAAATATAAATATCAACTAATAACATAGTATTTGAAAATATTATTTAATTGTATAAATAAATATTAGTATTAGAAATAAATAAATTTTATCTTTGTTCGGATTCATATTGTAATACCCCGTATTAATTAAGTGCTCAATTGGACATCAGAAGAGATCAATTATTTTATTAAAAGACAGAGGGATATTTATTAGTTTAAGGGAGTATTTTAAGTTAACTCTAATAATTGATCAATTGGGTTGAGATGACAAAATATCAATTGGAGACATTTTACTCTATTGGATTTATAATATATAATAATGGTATTATATATATATATATATATATATATATATATATATATATATATTAAGAAAGAGAAAGAAAGAAAGATAGTAAGAAGGAGAAGAGAAGAAAAGGAAAGAAGAGAAAGAAGAGAAATGGAGAAAGAGGAAATTGAAGAAAACCCAAGAACAAATCATCATCCAATCTTTGACCAATCTTCTCATCATCTTCATCTTGCTCATCTCAAGGTGGGTTCTAGTTAGAAACCTCATTTTAGGTTTTTGGATAGTATGAATTTTTAGGCTAGAATGTTGAAAACAATGTTTTAACGGTTGGAAATTGATATAAATCGAAATGAATGCTCAATGTGCTTATAGAAACATATATTGGTGGTTGTTTTGATGTTTTGGTTTACTTTGAATTTATTGGAAAATGTTAGGGTTGTGTAGAAATTATGTGTTTATGTGGAAATCTTGTTTTTATGAAGTTTGATAGTGAACCCATGATATAAACATGTTGTTATTCCTTTGTTGGTTGTTTGAGGGTAGTAATGAGAAGGATTTGAGGATGGGTTTTCGGCTATCAAAATGAGGCATTTTTCTGGAAATTGCAGAGCCCGCTCAGCGCGTAGAAGCCCGCTCAGCGCGGTCAAGAAATTCTGTAATCCCTCAAGTCAGAGAAAACCGCGCACAGCGCGGACATGGGCGCGCTCATCGCGACCTGGGACTTGAGATTTTATTCCTTTAGCGAGAAAATTCATAACTTTCGGCTCGTTTATCGGATTCGATCATTCTTTATATCGATGTAAACCCGAGGAAATATTCTATGCAATGGAGATGAAATATGTTGATTTTACTGACCGATTAAATAATCGAGAAAGTTCCAAAAGTGATATATTTATGTTTTAATTTTTATATATTATTCTGCTATGCAATTATGATATGTCTTGCCTATGGTACTATTGTTTAGCATGGTTGTAAGTGAATATGCGTGCAAATATTAAAATGATATAGGAAGAGTGAGGAAACCTCAAACTTGAACTATAGGAGAATCTAGTAAGGAACTAGAAATTGTAGACAACTCTAGATGGCGATGCTCGGGCACGTGTTTTTGGAAGATACATCCTTGCCGAGTATTGGCCTAGTTGAGAGTGAAACACTAGTATGGAACATGTGGTTAACCTTGTGGTTTTAAAAAGGCAATAGAGGCCTTAAGGCATTATAGCCTTGTGATTGTCGAATACAATCGTATTGTTGTAAGTGATCATGTAATCGTAACTGGTTATCTCGAGTGTAGTTTCATGAGTCTCAGACTCCTCTGAAATGGATGCACAACTACTTGGCAGGTTTGATTCCCCGTGCTGTACGAATGGCGCCCATGGAGCGTATGCTTGTGACGGTAAAAGGCCCGTGTGAAGTGACGGTTCATAATGGTAAAAGGCAAGTAGAACCCGAATCCATTCGTATGTCAAGTAGATTACAAGGACCTATGTCTCGGATCGCCTTCTAGGCGTAGAAGCGGACGGGAACAGAAGGTACCTTGGTATGGTTATCGATTAGTGATATTTTGAGTTAATGAACTCATGGCATGTTTCCATATAGTGTGAGAATTGAAATGTGAACTCAAGAGTCATTTCACTTTTTCCCCGGACTTGAGTTAGGATTGTTAGAACCTTGTTAATCCGAGAGAATCCATAAGATAGGGAACTCACTGAGATTTGATGTATCTCACCCCACTATAGTTACCTTATTTCAGGTGTGGTTTGCAGGTTTGATTTACAAGTGGAGCGATGCTTGGATGTTTCAAGAGAAGCTTGGCTTTAGTATTTTTCCGCTGTGTATCTTTTCGTTGTGTACAATCGAGAATATTGTATATTATTCTTAGACTTTTATTTTTGGCTAGTTTCCATAGCTTGTGCCATATGTTGTAATTGTGTTTTATAAATGGACAAGTATGTGAACTATGCCATTAGGCATTTTTGATGTGTCAGTACCAAATGAAACACTTGTATGGTATTATTCTAGATATATATTATACAGGGCGTTACAGTTTGTATCAGAGCAGGTCGTGTCCTCGACCTAGCCTTGAAACATCATAAGTAAATATATTCCTGCCTCTTAAGTGTGTCTTGCCGTCATGAAACTTAATATCATACTATCTAGTGTTGGGCCTGATCAACCTAATACTATGTATGTGATAGGTAGAATCATGGTTGAGCAACCACGAGGACTCCGTAGTGTTGTCGGAACTTGTGCCGTGAGGGTAGGATCAAGCAAAGAGTTAGTAGTGTGGAGTTTTGGTCCGCTCAGTGAGGTTTTAGTAGAAGTTGTGCTTGTGTAACATGGAATTTAAGAGTGTTGTGTTGTTAAACAATCATTTGGAAAGGATGGAGTCTGAAAGTTAAGGATCGCTACCGGACGATTGGCTAAGGTATGGGGGAATATGTAAAAATCGCTAGTAGAGGTGGATTGACCACTACTACGAATAAGGATTTCAAGTAATCTCATTCCGGAGGTGAGATAAATTTTGGTGCTTCAGTTTCTAAGGTCGCTATGGTATCTTGAATGGACGAGAGTACCTTAAGGAATGTGTTCGGAACAATATCTTCCGACTGGTTAAAAGTTGAGGGTTAAGGAAGTTAGGTTTGGTAGAAACCTAAGTGGTGGTGAAGTGTGTGAAGGAACACAAGGATGTGTTTACATGCTTCAAGTGAAACAAGGGTGCGCCGAACGAAGAGTTGGAGATGAATTGGGTATCTCCAATTATGTAGAGAGATTAAGTTCGAGATAATACATCGGGATTTTTCTGTATTCGATGAGAGACCAATTTGGAATTTGGAAATGTCAAACGTCCCAAGGAACAGTATAAGGTATTGTGTTGGAGAAAGAATGAGCTTCATTTAGTAACAGAAAGTGTAGTGTTACAGACCAAGAGGATTTTGTATTAAGAAACAGAGTAAGTACCTTGGATTTAAGGGAATCTTAGTATGGTGATTTTATATTTGGACATAAGAGGATTACAATGGAGAGCGAAGTAAAACACGGTGTGGAAACGGTATGTTATGGGGAAGTGATAATGGAATGTGTTTTTGGACGAGTGTGCAATAGAGCTATTGAGTAGTTGTGGAGGCTTAAGTTAAGGAAGTGTAATCAAGGATGGTTCGCCGTGGGAACCCTAGTAGTGGGATGCGAAATGAGAAAGTTACACCTTGGTATTAAGAACAAGTGTAGTAGTAGCACCGTGGTCACAAGTGTACGCGATAGATTCTTATTCTTGAGACAATTGTGAAGGGACGTACCTTGTGGAACAGTGAATATTGTATTTTAAGATGTAAAATTGTGGTAAAACAACGAGAAGCAATTCAGGACTTATTACGGACTAAGAGTAAATTATGGAACGGTTTATACCGGAAGAGTTTTGTAAATGGTTGATGAGAATTATCGGATGCAAGCATTTCATTAAGTGACTTAAGTGTAAGTGTGGGGTGCAATGGATAGTGGAAGGTAAGGAATTCCGGTTACTGTGTACGAAGCGATGGACAGGTTCTTCAAGAGGATGCATTACCCCGATCTATTTTCAAGTATAGAGAATTTCTATAATTGTGAATAATCGGACTATTCGGAATCTACCTTTTGTTGGACTAAGAACGTTGTAGTATTATTTCTCACCAAGGAATTCAAGTGAGAGGGTAAGGTGGTATGCTT
Source organism: Lathyrus tuberosus (assembly GCA_022829125.1). Taxonomy (NCBI): domain Eukaryota; kingdom Viridiplantae; phylum Streptophyta; class Magnoliopsida; order Fabales; family Fabaceae; genus Lathyrus; species Lathyrus tuberosus. The sequence continues at coordinate 490,006 of JALAZF010000265.1, forward strand.
GACATGAGATGTCCATCATTTTCGTAGTGTCGTGTGATGGATGGGTGTTGGGAGTTGCTTATGGATGAATCAAGTATGAGTTGTGGCTAAAACCCTAGAATGTCATCACGATTGACCTTCCGCTGGTGTAGTTGTTTGAGTAGGAAAATGAACTACCCCACTGAAGATTTGTAGGGTGACCGCGAGAGAATTTGGAATTTTGCCTGTCACTTGGTTGGAGTGTGTTGTCAACTTTTTTGGTTTTACCTTGAGTGGATCATGGTTGGTAAAGGTAATACAAGTTAAGAAGCCGTGAGTTGAGAATGATATTCCAATTTAGAACAAATCGGATCGATGGTTTGAGTGGGGATGGCTTTGAATTGAGAAGAAACAGGGTTTTTTCCTGCAGCAGTGTTAACCGACTAACACAATGGGGTTAACCGTTTAACACGTGCATGAATGGTGCTTTACGTAGAATTTTGGAGAAGTTAACCGATTAGCTCAGGAGGTTGATCGATTAACGTGTGTGTAAATTGTGAAATCCCTTAGGAACCATCATCTGCATTTTGTTACTTTGTGTTGCTCCGACTGGAGAGTATTGTGTGAATGTAAAACGGGGTCGTGAATAAATGAAAGAAGGATTTACGTTTTGGAATCGTGACTTCTGGAAAAGTGTGGCATAGTTGGCCATTTATTCAGGCAGTAAATGAGTTAACTTTAAAGAAGTGACCTTGTGAGAAAGTCTTAAGAGTATTGTTATCATTACCGTTGAGAATCTTAAGAACGAAGTTGGAAAATACTCACAAAGTATTGATCTTGCAAGGAATATATTTCGGTGTGTAATTATGGCAATAGTAAGGTATGGACGGTTGGTCCGAGTTAGAAATTGTTATCTTCTGTGAGTTCACGACATTAGATTTAGACCGTGAGAGTGGTACCAGTTGTGTGCAGTGGTGTTTTACCCAGAGAAGGAAATTTGAAAAGTTATCTTTCCAAGTACGAGTAAGATTTGGACGATTCGAAGTTAAGTATGTGACTTGGAATCGTATATGGAACGTAACGATTAAGATAAGTGGATCCAACCGAGAAGCGTGGTATGGACTTCGACGGAGTATGTGCGTATGGAGTGTTGTATGAGAATTTGTGAGTGGTATGGAAACTCACAATTTCGAATTGAATGGTTCGAATTTTTATAAGTGGTATCTCGCGTGTGATTGAAGTTCTATGTTGGTGTTACGCTGTTATTGGTTGAGATCTCGAATCAGCAAGAAACCCTGAGTAAGTCGGAAACTGTAAGAAGAATCGATTTGGAATGTGGTAACCAGAACCGGAAGTTGTTAAACTATTTTGGGTATATTGATTTCGAATTTAGAATGGAATTGGAGTTGTATATGTTATGGTTGTAACAGTATAACTCATGCATCTTTATCGTCTAGAGAGTGTTGGGCGGATGTTATAATATTGTGTGTTGGCAAAGAAATTATTCTACCCTAGGGCGTCAATAAGTTCTGATGTCGTTGGTTAGTAAGGATCCCAGTGGATAAGTGTGTTTCCGTGGACTGTTAGCTACTTGGTAATGCTTATGAAATTATGGTGTTCCACTGTTAGAATTGGATTGCGGAGTGGAAGGTGACAAATGAAAGAGTCGGTCAGAATAATAAGGATTTGAAGGTTGTTGCTGGTAAGTACGGATATAAGAAGGTTTTGTTCTAGGTGTGTTACCCTTTGGTGTGATCCGAAAGAAAGGAAGTATCAGATTTAATGATTACAATGTTTAGCATCAGACCAACTGGAACTGGTAAAGAAGTTGTTTGACTAGTTATGAAGTGGATCAAAGGTTAAAGGATTTACTAAAGAATAGTTGTCAGTAATTGTATAAAGGAAAGAAATGATTGAACTACCTCACAAGGATTTGTTGAGTGTTTGTTATCTTAAACCAAGATAAGGTGTTATGGTTTTGTTGTGACTCAATATAGGAATGTAGAAAGGTACCTTCTTTCCGAAGTAAAATGCGACCAAGTGTTTTAGTAAGAAACAACAGATGAATTGGGGAAGCAAAGTTGAAAGTTAACTCGATATTAGAACAAGAGAATGATTAAGGACGTGAAGTTGTTAAATTGTGAAAATAAGGATTTTGGTCTATGAAACCAAGTTAGAATTGGTATACGTCAGAATTGAACAGAAGGGTTAACGGAAGTGAGGTGAGTGTGGAGTTAAGGCAATGATACAAGTAGTGGTTATTGTTGAACGAAGGAAATTCGGGGGCGAATTTCAATTTAAGGGGGGGAGAGTGTAATACCCCATATTAATTAAGTGCTCAATTAGACATCAGAAGAGATCAATTATTTTATTAAAAGACAGAGGGATATTTATTAGTTTAAGGGAGTATTTTAAGTTAACTCTAATAATTGATCAATTGGGTTGAGATGACAAAATATCAATTGGAGACATTTTACCCTATTTGATTTATAATATTTAATAATGGTATTATATATATATATATATATATATATATATATATATATTAAGAAAGAGAAAGAAAGAAAGATAGTAAGAAGGAGAAGAGAAGAAAAGGAAAGAAGAGAAAGAAGAGAAATGGAGAAAGAGGAAATTGAAGAAAACTCAAGAACAAATCATCATCCAATCTTTGACCAATCTTCTCATCATCTTCATCTTGCTCATCTCAAGGTGGGTTCTAGTTAGAAACCTCATATTAGGTTTTTGGATAGTACGAATTTTTAGGTTAGAATGTTGAAAACAATGTTTTAACGGTTGGAAATCGATATAAATCGAAATGAATGCTCAATGTGCTTATAGAAACATATATTGGTGGTTGTTTTGATGTTTTGGTTTACTTTGAATTTATTGGAAAATGTTAGGGTTGTGTAGAAATTATCTGTTTATGTGGAAATATTGTTTTTATGAAGTTTGATAGTGAACCCATGATATAAACATGTTGTTATTCCTTTGTTGGCTGTTTGAGGGTAGTAATGAAAAGGATTTGAGGATGGGTTTTCTGCTATCAAACTGAGGCATTTTTCTGGAAATTGCAGAGCCCGCTCAGCACGCAGAAGCCCGCTCAGCGCGGTCAAGAAATTCTGCAACCCCTCAAGTCAGAGAAAACCGCACTCAGCGCGGACAGGGGCGCGCTCAGCGCTACCTGGGACTTGAGATTTTATTCCTTTAGAGAGAAAATTCATAACTTTCGGCTAGTTTATCGGATTCGATCATTCTTTATATCGATGTAAAGCCGAGGAAATATTATATGCAATGGATATGAAATATGTTGATTTTACTGACCGATTAAATAATCGAGAAAGTTCCAAAAGTGATATATTTATGTTTTAATTGTTATATATTATTCTGCTATGCAATTATGATATGTCTTGCCTATCCTACTATTGTTTAGCATGGTTGTAAGTGAATATGCGTGCAAATATGAAAATGATATAGGAAGAGTGAGGAAACCTCAAACTTGAACTATAGGAAAATCTAGTAAGGAACTAGAAATTGTAGACAACTCTAGATGGCAATGCTCGGGCACGTGTTGTTGGAAGATACATCCTTGCCGAGTATTGGCCTAGTTGAGAGTGAAACACTAGTATGGAACATGTGGTTAACCTTGTGGTTTTAGAAAGGCAAGAGAGGCCTTAAGGCATTATAGCCTTGTGATTGTCGAATACAATTGTATTGTTGTATGTGATAATGTAATCGTAACCGGTTATCTCGAGTGTAGTTTCATGAGTCTCAGACTCCTCTGAAATGGATGCACAACTACTTGGCAGGTTTGATTCCCCGTGCTGTACGAATGGCGCCCATGGAGCGTATGCTTGTGACGGTAAAAGGCCCGTGTGAAGTGATAGTTCATAACGGTAAAAGGCCCGTAGAACCCGAATCCACTCGTATGTCAAGTAAATTAAAAGGACCTATGACTCGGATCGCCTTCTAGACGTAGAAGCGGACGGGAACAGGAGGTACCTTGGTATGGTTATCGATTAGTGATATTTTGAGTTAATGAACTCATGGCATGTTTCCATATAGTGTGAGAATTGAAATGTGAACTCAAGAGTCCTTTCCCTTTTTCCCCGGACTTGAGTTAGGATTGTTAGAACCTTGTTAATCCGAGAGAATCCATAAGATAGGGAACTCACTGAGATTTGATGTATCTCACCCCGCTACAGTTACTTTATTTCAGGTGTGGTTTGCAGGTTTGATTTACAAGTGGAGCGATGCTTGGATGTTTCAAGAGAAGCTTGGCTTTAGTATTTTTCCGCTGTGTATCTTTTCGTTGTGTACAATCGAGGATATTGTATATTATTCTTAGACTTTTATTTTTGGCTAGTTTCCATAGCTTGTGCCATATGTTGTAATTGTGTTTTATAAATGGACAAGTATGTGAACTATGCCATTAGGCATTTTTGATGTGTCAGTACCTAATGAAACACTTGTATGGTATTATTCTAGATATATATTATACAGGGCGTTACACATACATTATTTAAAATATATTTACTTTAATATTTTTTTAATTGTAAAAAAAATGTAATAACTAGTAGTTTCGCACAGATTCTAATTTAGATACTCGTGCGTTTGTACGGGTATTGATGCGTTACGCACATATGTTTCTAAAATGCAATAATAATTTTAAAGATACTAACATTTTATATTTTATACATGGTTAAATATAAAATCATAAAATTTTAAATGTCTTTACTATTATTTTCCGAAATTGATTTCTTAGTAATACATTGAAGTTGTTTTTAAATATAAAAATCTCAATATTAAATGTATTTATATCATAATGATATTTTAGTACTAATCATATCATACAATCATACATATTAATTACATTATAAATATTATTTAATATAGATATCTATTTAAGATTTAACAAGTATTTTTCGTTTTTCTTATAAAAATATATATATTATTTTCATTTTGACATTATTTATAAAAGTAATGGGATCAATAAAATATTTATTACCATTTAAAAAAATTAATATTTATTCATGAATTTAAAAATATTTTAAATTAATTCATAAAAAAAACATATATATTTTCTTGTATTTGAATATTAGTAACATTAAAAATTAAAAAATAATTAATATTGTTTTATTAATTTAATTTTATTAAAAAAAAGATTACTATTTTATAAAAAAATATTGTATCTTAAATTAAAAATAATTTCAATTTAAAAAATTAATAACACAAAAAATTAAAAAAAGAACACATTTTTCTTTTGTTTGGATTCATACATTGTTTTAAAAATATTTACTTTTATTTTCTTTAATTGCCCGAAAATGAAATAATTATTTAATAATAATCGTATACTACAAACGATGCAAAATAATACTAACATTATAGCATAAGTTTAAAAATCAATATCAATTATTATTTATCTATTTTTGTCAAGCTTATATTAATTTATTCTTTTTTTTTGGAATAAAAGAATTTTATTAAATCCAAAAAAAAAACAATACAACACAAGGTGATCCTAAGACCCTGCCAAAACACAAGGAAACCAAACAACAAAAAGAGGACCTAAGGCATCAATAAAGCATAATGTGCTTTCTAAGATTGGGCCTATTCCAACATCTATACACAATAATTTCAACAACTTTTGGACCAATGCTATCAATGTTCAAAGTTTCGCTCAAACAAGTTTGATTACAAAATCTCCAGGATTCGTATATCGTCTCTGCAAAAGCACACTTGAGAATTTGATCCTCCAATTATTACCTTTTCTTTTAGAAAGGAACCATTCATTTTCCTCATTCCAAGCAAGAGGGGAGTGATCCATTTGAAGCTAATTTAAAATAAATAACCAGATGATTTTCAACTTCGAGCAGGAGAATAAGAGGTGGTTTAGAGACTCCTCTTCACTGCAGAAGCTGCACTTAGAATCTTCCAGGAATCCAAACTTTCGCATCTTATCCTTAGTCGCTAGTCTACCATTACAAGCCATCCATAAAGTAACCATAGCTCTCGGTCTCGCAAGATTATCGTTCCATATTTTACACCAAACAACTTTCTCAATATTCTGCATAATCAACTTGTAGAAATCTCTGGTTTTGGCACTAATATTCTGCCGCAGGTTTATCCAATCTGTAAGTGTAAATGCGCCTAAGAGGGGGGTTGAATTAGGTTCTTAAAATTTTCTTTGATCTTTTTACCGGTTCTTGGTTATTTTTCCGTTTTATGATAAGTGCTGGAAAGTAAAGTGCGAAAAGGAAAAATGACACAAGAGAATTATAGTGGTTCCCCTCACAGCCCGAGAGTACTCCACTCCTCCTTCAACACGAAAGAGAGTTCACTATAGTTTAGAATTATTGTACAGCCTAATCACACCAATAGTGATGCTTACTATCTAACCTATAGGTAATTAAGTGTATGAAGAACAATCCTCTTCAAAACACTCACTTGTTTCCAACAGTCCTGGACAACAAGGTATAACAGAAAAATATTCTTGATAATAAGATTATGTCTTGATAGTAAGTTAATATCAATCTTGATAATTGATCTTCTCCTTTGAGACAATATCACTCAAACAATGTATACAAGTGTTCTTGACAAGAATGAGATGAAACAATGATATGTTGTGAAAGATATGCAGAAGTTTCTCTCAAGGAAAAATGTTTGAATGAACACTTGAATAATATTTTGAAATATGAAAGTATGAGTGAATTTTTGATTTTGAAATTGTTAGGAGGTGTTAAATCTGAAATCGAAGTGTTTAAATATGTGTAAAACACCCCTACAAAAAGGTATGAAAAATATGCAGCAAAGGAATGAAAAGAGATGAGAAGGCAATGCACATTTCCATGAAAAGTCACCATTTTTCGCTTACGGTAGCAGTGTTAATCGGTTAACCATATAGGTTAATCGGTTAACACCCCTGTAACGTTAGAAAATATTCAAATTTTGAATACGTTAATCGGTTAACCCCGCATGTTAATCGATTAACAGTGTTGATTTCTCAATACAAAGTTTAGAAAACAATGTGAACTTTCCATAAAAGATATGCAATGCACTAGATCAAGGATATGCAAGATGCGAGACATGTGAACACTTGTATAATCATTTAAATGACATTGTTATACCTTTGTTCAACCTTTGATCTTCATGACACTTGAACCCTTGAAGCTAATTTGATTCAACTTGATAGCACTTAGGATATCTTTTTGAACTTGAGCTTCTTGTACTTTATGTATCTTGATTCTCTTTCTTTTTGCACATTATCTTTGTAGAGAGTTTGTTGTGTTGTCTTCATCAAAACTCAATGTGAGTGAAGCTTGCTTCTACAATCTCCCCCTTTTTGATGATGACAACCAATCCATTGAAAGATTGAATCTTTAGACTTGATGTTTCTCTAAGTTTGATTCTCCCCCTAAAATGGAGCTCCCCCTAAATTCATGAGGGTAAAAATTTTCTGCATAACAACCGTTAGAGAAACCAATCCTTCTCCCCCTTTGTTATTAGCAAAAAGGAAGAGGATTCCAAAACAATGACAGTTCATAATTAACATATATACATACATAGTAACCATACACGTATAAACCAACAAACACACATACATAACAAAACCAGAATATGAAGTACAGTACACAAAATTCAACATAAACAAACAAAACATAAAATCTGAAGTACAAGACATAAAACAGAATTTGTAAAAGACATAACAATATCAGACATGATGCAAAAACTTTAATCTTCTTCAGACACCTCCTCACTTCCTTCTTCACCTTCTTCACTTCCTTCTTCATCATCATCACCATCTTCATCTTCATGCTGATTTTGTAAATCCAACACAAGCTTGCGAAGAGAAGTAATTGCCTGGGTGGTTTCTCTATGTTGATTCATCATAGTTATGTAGAGAAATTCATTTGTAATGCCACCTTCGGGAATAGGATAGGAGGAAGGAGTAGATTCTGCTTCAACATACTTGTATGTTCCACTTCCAGGACTAGTTTCCACAATACTGGTGTTCCTCACAATTGTTGTCTTATTGATTTCATTCACGAATTGCTTTGGAATAGTGGCCGGTTCCCTATTGAGGTCCAAATCCGTGTTTTCTAAAATCCTTGAAATGAGGCGACCATACGGGAGCCGGGTGGACAATGAGATTTGTTGCTTCAGATGATACATCATGGTTAGGATCCAATTGATCTTGATCTTATTCTTGATTGCAAACATCATCTGCATCTCAAGATCACTGATTTGAGCATGGTTGGAGTCCTTTGGAATCAATACATAGCAGATAACATAGTGTAACATCCGATCGTTTATCGACAAATTCGAAGCATAACGAAGTGTACGGGCTGTACGCTATCCAGCAACCATAACTTCTCTTTGAAATCTACAGATGCTGTAGTAGTATTCCATCTTGTTAAATTCAGCCCAAGGACCATCCGTGAAGGTAACACCTTTGCGAAGAAAATATCCGGAATACGGAATTTTCAGCGACGCAGCTATTCCTGCCAAATTCTCAACAATTTCACAGTTTCTAACAACCGCTCTCAGCTTATGTTGTTCATTCATATCCAAATTAATAGACATTGTGTTCATAAAGGCCTTAACCAAATCAGTATAACATTTACCCTTATCAGAAACAAACTTGTCTATTTTCTGAACTTTCAACAGATTTGGAAAATCAAAGAAAGGAGCCTTAAAATCTAAGAGATTGATATATTTTACCGGAAGAAGTTGACGAACCCGGACTTTGAAATCCATTCTTCTTTTCTTGATAGTTTCCATTTGAGTATCCTCCTCATGTTCTGCTGAGCTGCTTGCTGGCATTTTTCCCTTTCCCTTCTTCAAAGAAGCCATGGATGAAGTTTGAAGCTTTTAGGTTTTGAGAGAGGGATTTTCGGATTTGGGTGAGGAGTGGTTGAAATAGAGTTGAGAATGAGAATGTTTTATAGGAGAATGATTGTAGTGGGTTTTTAATGTGAAGTTTGAACCAAAACTTGAGTGGGTAGAAGAGATGAGTTCCAAGAGAGCATTAATGGTGAGTTTAAGGTGAGGAAGAAGAGTAAGGGGAAGTGTTGACTGAAAGTACATGCACCCAATACATTTATTCCACACACATAACAGATATGTTTTTTTTTTTAAATCCACGTTAGCGCAGGTTAATCGGTTAACACCCTAGGTTAATCGATTAACCGAATCAAAATTTCCACAAAAAATTAAAGGCTGCAGGTGTTAATCGATTAACTCCCTGGGTTAACCGATTAACAGAGTCAAAAATTGCACAATAACAAAAGGTAACAAGTATGAAACTTAAGGAAAACATTTGCAACACAAATATACTAATATTATATCATGGTAACATATATCTTTAGCCAAATTTTGATGAAGATAACTTGATGAATAAGAATTTAAAGATGTGTTTAGATATCACCTTCATCCAAGATACCAAGTTCTCGCCTAATTTTGTAGAATGATTCTTTTGCGAGCAGTTTGGTGAAGATATCTGCTAGTTGGTTATAAGTATCAATAAACGTCACTTCGACATCGCCTTTAAGCACATGATCACGAAGAAAATGATGTCGAATGTCAATGTGTTTGGTCCTTGAGTGCATGACGAGGTTCTTTGTAATGTTGATTGCACTTGTGTTGTCGCACCGGAGAGGAATGCAACCAAGATCAATTCCGTAGTCACTTAATTGTTCTTTTAACCAAAGGTTTTGTGCACAACAACTACCAGCTTCTATGTACTCCGCTTCGGCCATACTAAGTGCAACGCATGCTTGTTTCTTACAAGACCACGAAACTAGTGCATTTCCGAGGATGTGACATGTTCCACTCGTGCTTTTTCTATCTGTTTTACAGCCTGCATAATCCGCGTCAGAATAACCGATTAAAGTACAAACACTACCTTTAGGATACCATAAGCCAACATTTGTCGTTCCCTTGAGATGCTTCATGATTCTTTTGACCGCCGTGAGATGTGACTCCTTTGGATTTGCTTGGAAGCGAGCACATAAACACACACTAAGCATTATGTCAGGACGGCTTGCCGTCAAATATAATAAAGAACCAATCATACCTCGATACTTCGTAATATCAACCGATTTTCCCAATTCGTCTTGATCAATTTAGGTTCCGGATCCCATTGGTGTTGACATAGCTTTACAACCATCCATATCAAATCTCTTTAATAATTCTTTACAATACTTCGATTGGTTGATGAAGATTCCGTCCTTTTGTTGCTTGATTTGTAATCCAAGGAAATAATTCATTTTTCCCATCACGGACATTTCAAACTCGCCTTGCATCATTGAAGCAAATTCTTCACAAAGTTGATTGTTTGTTGAACCAAAGATAATGTCGTCCACGTACACTTGAACAAGTAAGGTATTATTCTTTATCCTCTTAATGAACAAAGTCTTGTCTACCTTGCCTTTTTCAAAACCTTTTTCGCATAAGAAATTACTTAGACGATCATACCATGCCCTTGGTGCTTGTTTTAAACCATAGAGAGCTTTCTTCAACTTGTATACATGTGAAGGATGCTTGAAGTCTTCAAAACCCGAAGGTTGTTTGACATAGACTTCTTCATTGATATATCCGTTTAGGAATGCACTTTTGACGTCCATTTGAAATAACTGAAAATTCATTGAACAAGCATAAGCAAGTAATAGACGAATAGCTTCTAACCTTGCAACCGGAGCGAATGTTTCTTCAAACTCAATTCCTTCTTCTTGATTGTACCCTTGAGCCACCAATCTTGCTTTGTTACGAACAATAATTCCATTTTTGTCAAGTTTGTTCTTAAATACCCATCTTGTTCCGATGATATGCTTATCGTTTGGTTTAGGGACAAGTTCCCAAACTTGATTTCTTTCAAATTGGTTTAACTCTTCTTGCATGGCAATGATCCATTGATCATCTTCAAGAGCTTCATTAACTTTGGAGGGTTCTATTTGAGAAACGAACGCCATATTCAAGCATGCATCCTTGAGATTTAGTCTTGTTGCTACACCTTGACTTATGTCTCCGATGACTTTGTCGATTGGGTGATCCCTATGTGTTCTCCATTCTTTTGGTAGATCATTGTTGATCGACTTTTGTTGAATCGGTTCATCATGATGTTCTTCTTGTTTTTCTTCTAGATTTTCAATGAAGTCTTTAGAAGTATCTTCTTTGTGAATTTCTACAAGATCATCATCATTATCACAAAAAATAATATCCTCTTTCGAGGGGTTAGATTCATCAAATTTGATATGCATAGATTCTTCTATAGTTAAAGTTCTTTTATTATAAATTCTAAATGCCTTACTAGAGAGAGAGTAGCCGAGAAAAATACCTTCATCGGATTTCTCGTCAAACTTACCAAGGTTGTCTTTGTCGTTGTTTAGGACAAAGCACTTGCACCCGAAAACATGAAAGAAAGAAATATTTGGTTTTCTCCCTTTGAAAAGTTCATAAGGGGTCTTCTTGAGAATAGGTCTAATATTGACAGGGTTACTTACAAAACTTGTCGTGCTCACCGCATCCGCCCAAAAATACTTAGGAAGATTTGAATCACTTAGCATTGTCCTTGCAAGTTCCACCAATGATCTATTCTTCCTTTCTACGACACCATTTTATTGTGGAGTTCTTGGTGCGGAGAAATTGTGTGAGATTCCATGTTCTTCACAAAATTCTTCAAAAGAGGCATTTTGGAATTCTCCACCATGGTCGCTTCTAATGGAGGCGATTGTAAGAGACTTCTCATTTTGTATTTGTTTTGCATACTTCTTGAAGGCTTTGAAAGCATCACTTTTCTGCACTAAAAACAATGTCCAAGTATATCTAGAGAAATCATCAACAATAACTAATGCATAGACATTACCTCCAAAGCTTTTTGTTTTCGATGGACCAAAGAGATCCATGTGCAACAATTGTAGTGGCCTAGTTGTGGACACCACATTCTTGGATGTGAAAGTTGATTTGGTTTGCTTTCCTTTTTGGCAAGCGCCACACAACCCATATTTGATGAATTTGATCTTCAGCAATCCAATGACTAAGTCGTTCTTGATCAACTTATTCAAGTGCTCCATATGAATATGAGCAAACCTCTTATGCCATAACCATGATTCATTGTTGTTTGCCAAGAGACACCTAACATTCAAAGACAAGTTATCTAAGGAAATTAAAAATATGTTATTAACTCTTTTACCTTTTAGCATAACTTCATGAGTAACTTTGCTTTCAATCAAACATTCATCTTTAGTGAAGTTGACTTTGAAACCTCGGTCACACAGTTGGTAAATGCTAAGGAGACTATGCTTTAGACCTTCCACATATAGGACATCTTCTATAGTCGTTAAAGGCGGTGAACCAATGATGCCGACGCCAAGGATTCTTCCTTTGTTGTTGTCACCATAAGTAACATATCCTTTGGCCTTAAGCGTTAGATGTGAAAATTTGCTTAGGTCACCCGTCATGTGCCTCGAACATCCACTATCAAGATACCATTGATTTGAAGAGGTCTTCAAGCATACCTACAAAAAAGAGTTACGTTTTATTAGGTACCCAAATTGCCTTGGGTCCTTCAAAGTTAGTTCCTTTCTTGACCCATACATAATGGCCTTGAGCAACACTAAAGTTTCTAATATAACATGCATTAGGAGTATGACCTTTAATACCACAATAGAAACAAGTAGGCTCAAAGTTGCTTTTATATCTAGGGGGATAAGATTTCTTCTTATTATAAGACTTCTTCTTATTATTTCTTTTCCTTTTGTTATATTGTTGAACCATTTTAGGCTTGTCACTTTTCTCTAAAGGAATTTGTTCTTTAGCTTTTACAAAAATGGTCTTGTTAGAAGTTTGTTTAGAGAATTTTGAGTAACCTAGACCACTTTTATCATTTGAGTATCTTTGACTACTAAGAACATGTTCCAATCCAATTTGTCCTTTCTCATATCTTTCTAGGACTCTTTTCAATTGAACTATTTGAAAAGCAAGTGACTCACATTTAGTGCATGCAAAATTCTTAATTAATTCTTCTTTTTCATCTTTGAACTTATTTTCCATTTTCTCAATATTTTCTTCCAAGATTGATATTTGTTTCTTTTGAGATGAGATGATTTTATATAGAATTTTGCATTCACTTAAAAGTTCATCAATTGCTCCTTGAGCATCATTATCATAAATTGAAAAGTTACTACTAACCTCATCGTCTTCATCGTCGGAATGATGTGATGCCATCAATGCTAAATTTGCGCTTTGATCACTATCGGAATCCGATGAAGAACTTATTTCATTGTCATCCCAAGCAATGTAGGCTTTCTTTTTGTAATCCTTCTTTCCTTTGTTGTCACGATTCTTTGCGAGTTTGGGACATTTCGGTTTGATGTGGCCTTGCTTTCCACATTCATAGCATATAATATCTCCATTGGATGTTGAAGCTTCTTTTTCTTTGTTCTTTGAGGACTTCTTTCTTCTTGTGAAACTAGAGTTTCCAATATTATTTTTTGTACTGAAGTATTTTCCTAGTCTTTTTACAAGGAGCATAAAGTTTTCGTCCTCTTCGGGATTGTCTTCTTTCTTCACAACTTTGGATTCGACTTTTAAGGCAATGCTCTTGGATTTCTTTTCTTGGTTCTCACGTTTCTCCAATAGTCCAAGTTCCGTCTCATATTCTTGAAGCTTTCCGAATAGAGTAGCGGATGTCATCGTTGATAAACTTTTCTTCTCGGAAATCGCCGTCACTTTGGGTTGCCACTCTCTTGTTAAAGACCTAAGCACTTTAAGATTAAGTTCATCATTTGTTAGTGTCTTACCAAGTGCATTCAAGTAATTTGTCAAATGCACGAATCTCTTCTGCAAGTCGATGATTGATTCTCTTCGTTGCATTCTGAATAACTCGTACTCTTGACTTAAAGTATTCAATCTGGCTCTTTTGACTTCGGCGGTTCCTTCGTGAGTTTCTACAAGAGTGTCCCATATTTGTTTGGCCGTTGTACATGTAGAGACACGGAAGAATTCATCCATTCCAAGTGCACTTTGTAAAATATTTATTGCCTTTTTGTCATAAAGAACCTTTTTCTTATCATCCTCATCCCATGATGCTTGTGGTTTTGGCTTACCAACTCCGTTGAAAACCGTTGTAGGAATAAAAGGACCATTTTGAACAGCCTCCCATATATCACTTCCTTGTGCTTCAAAATGTGCCTTCATACGGATTTTCCAGAAGTCGAAGTATTGGCCAGAAAATAAAGGAGGCTTGTTGCTACTACCACCGTCTTTGAATACAAGATCATTGTTTGCGGAAGCCATCTGAATCGAATAGGAACAGGTTACCTATAACCTGCTCTGATGCCAATTGTAAGTGTAAATGCACCTAAGAGAGGGGGGGGGGGGGTGAATTAGGTTCTTAAAATTTTCTTTGATCTTTTTGCAGGTTCTTGGTTATTTTTCCGTTTTATGATAAGTGCTGGAAAGTAAAGTGCGGAAAGGAAAAATGACACAAGAGAATTATAGTGGTTCCCCTCACAGCCCGAGAGAACTCCACTCCTCCTTCAACACGAAAGAGAGTTCACTATAGTTTAGAATTATTGTACAACCTAATCACACCAATAGTGATGCTTGCTATCTAACCTATAGGTAATTAAGTGTATGAAGAACAATCCTCTTCAAAACACTCACTTGTTTCCAACAGTCCTGGACAACAAGGTACAACAGAAAAATATTCTTGATAATAAGATTATGTCTTGATAGTATGTTGATATCAATCTTGATAATTGATCTTCTCCTTTGAGACAATATCACTCAAAAAATGTATACAAGTGTTCTTGACAAGAATGAGATGAAACAATGATATGTTGTGAAAGATATGCAGAAGTTTCTCTCAAGGAAAAATGTTTGAATGAACACTTGAATAATATTTTGAAATATGAAAGTATGAGTGAATTTTTGATTTTGAAATTGTTAGGAGGTGAGTGTTAAATCTGAAATTGAAGTGTTTAAATATATGTAAAACACCCCTACAAAAAGGTATGAAAAATATGCAGCAAAGGAATGAAAAGAGATGAGAAGGCAATGCATATTTCCATGAAAAGTCACCATTTTTCGCTTACAGTAGCAGTGTTAATCGGTTAACCATATAGGTTAATCGGTTAACACCCCTGTAACGTTAGAAAATATTCAAATTTTGAATACGTTAATCGGTTAACCCCACATGTTAATTGATTAACAGTGTTGATTTCTCAATACAAAGTTTAGAAAACAATGTGAACTTTCCATAAAAGATATGCAATGCACTAGATCAAGGATATGCAAGATGCAAGACATGTGAACACTTATATAATCATTTAAATGACATTGTTATACCTTTGTTCAACCTTTGATCTTCATGACACTTGAACCCTTGAAGCTAATTTGATTCAACTTGATAGCACTTAGGATATCTTCTTGAACTTGAGCTTCTTGTACTTTATGTATCTTGATTCTCTTTCTTTTTGCACATTATCTTTGTAGAGAGTTTGTTGTGTTGTCTTCATCAAAACTCAATGTGAGTGAAGGTTGCTTCTACACAATCTTGGTTATCAGCAATCCTTTATCCTTGCTAAAAAATTGCCTTACAAATCGAGATCAATTATTTCTAACCACAACTTCCATTATATATGTACCGTTCATATAGTAAATGTGAATCCATTTGATCCACATACTATCCCTTTTACCACTTAAATCCCACAACAACTTGAGTAGACTAACACACTTCCACTCATCAAATAGGTTCAAGCCATCTTGCTTCTTCCCTTTGCAAATCTTGTTTCAAGAAATAGGGGCTTACAAATATTTAATTCAAAGTTATGCAAATGACATTGCAAATTCAAAAATAAAAAAATCTTTAATTTTTCACTAACTGAATATTTTATTTTAATTTTCTTTTACGAATAATTCAATTTTTTTATAACTGATATAATACATTATGCCACAAAAACTAGAATGAATATAATAAAATATTAAATATCACTTTTGTTATAAGCACTTTTAATTTGCTTCACATATATTCGGATCATTAAAAGTTATTGTTTTATTGAAGTTTTGCTAAAAAGTTTAGACGGTCAAAATCAACATTTTAACTCTATTATTTTAATTTATTTTAATAAAAATTTTATAATTTTTTAAAGTAACGTATTATTGTTATTTTTAGAAAAGTGTTGTATCTTAATTTAAAAACATCGTTAATAAATTTAGAAAACTATTTTAAATACTAAAAGTCAAGTTTTTGAATTAATAGTATATTTTTTCATATTTAAATAATAAAAGTCAAGTTTTTTTCCATATTTGATCAACAATAAAAATAGTTAATAAATTGTAACGACAAATTGTCATTAATTTGTGGTTATAGTTATTCTAGTCAATAAAATTTTTAAAAATTGATCACTATTCTTTTGAATATAATTCATGCTTTGAATATCATTCATTCATATATATGCATTTAAAATAATTAACTTTATTTAGTCTTCTCATGAATATAACATAATTATTGTTCTGGACCGGGCAGGGCTTCCTGCCCTCAAGGGCCAGGCCCAATCCAGCACAATTGGCGAACAGGCCCAATAAGCACAATATAGCCGTTGGGCACAATATAGCCGTTGGGCGTGTCCCCTTCACGCGCAAAGTAGTTCACGCGACCAACTGCCTCCCCGGATATCACGGGAACAGTTAGAAAGACCACGCGCTTTGCCCTCCATCTGGCAATACCTCATTAGTCGATCAGGCACTTTGCTCGCCAACAATCCCTATAAAAACCCCCTCGCTTGAGAGGGGAAGGTATCACAAATCATATACTTGACTTCTCTTACTTGCTTATCCCCTTTTTTGACCAAATACTTACTTTGGCATCGGAGTACCTTGCAGGTACCTCCACCTCTTTTTCCTCTCCTACGAGCATCAACTCTTGTCCTACACGAAGGCCGCGACAATCTCCTTCTGGTCCTCTTCGATCAGTGGCGCTGTCTGTGGGAAACCAGCTTCCCCGTCTTTCACCAAGATTCTCCCTTGTTCAACAATGACCAAAGCTTCACCCTTTCGAATCTCAGATCGACATGGCTTTCTTCAAGAGCGATGTTCACCAAGACTCTGTGGCCCCTGCGGCCAACAACAACAACGACCACGCTTTCGTCGGGCCTATCCCGCAGGAAAGTGACCAATGAGACGGAAGACCTGCTTCCCCGAGACCCGACGATCCAAAGCCACGAACATCAGCCGTGGAGTTCACCTTCGAGCCCGTTCCGGTTCCCCAGGATGCTGATCCGACCACCGCGGCGCTCATCGCTTCTCTCAACAACTCAAACCTCCTGATCCTCCAGCAAGGGGAGAAACTCAATGCCCTCGAGCATATCCTTCAGGGACGCCTCGCTTCAGAAAAACTGACGAGCCTTTCCCCGCATCCACGGACTCCCTCAAAGCGAAGACGCGACACCCTCTCCCCAGAGAGGAAACATTCAAGATCGAGGAACCCTACACCCGATCTAGCCCGACGACGCCATCAGTCTCCTCCGCGAAGATCCAGGCACTCCCCGGTTTCCAAGAGGTCTTGACACACTGATAGGTACGATCACCATCGCACCTGCGGACGCTCTCCTCGCCGAAGTCGAAGCCGCGAGCACAGCCGTTCCCTTTCGCTCTCTCCCAGTTCCAGCAGTGACGATGACGTTTATGGTCCGTTCACAAGGGACATCCTCGACATCCGAATTCCCTGCGGATTGGAAAAACCGCCCACATTGACAACCTACGAAGGGACAACTGACCCCCGCGAGCATATCGAAAACATAGAGGCGATGCTCCAATATCACGGTGTCTCCGGGGCTATCAGATGCAAAATGTTCCCCATCACCTTGAGGAAGGGAGCAATGACATGGTTTAAACGACTTCCTCGCGGATCCATCTCTTCGTGGAGGGAGTTAAAGAGCCAATTTGCCCGACATTTCACAGCTTCCCAACGACACCCTAAGTCGGAAGCTATGTTGGAGGCCATTATATAAGGCCGGGATGAATCCCTGCGGGCGTACATTGAAAGATTCAACAAAGAAGCAGTTGAAGTCCGAACAACGGATCACATGAAGAAGTACCTCCTCGAAAAGGGACTCCGGCCCAAAAGCGACTTCCGTAAGGCCGTAGGGATCGAAGCTCCCCGCACACTAACAGAGCTTCTTCGGAAAGCGGAAGACTACATCCTTTACGAGGAAAAAGAAGCCTCATTCCATGCCCGGGACTTGAGAGATCGCGAAGCACCCCGGGCATCAAAAAAAGATGAGGCAGAATCATCTAGGCAAGGGAAAGAGAGAAGGCGCGATGAGCGTCCCCGCGAAAGCAAAGGACCGGCTTGCCGGTTTATGGAGTACACCGTACTCACAACCTCGCGAGAGCGCATTCTCTCCGACTGCATCAACACAGAATTCAAACAAGGGGGTGTCAGGTTCCCTAAACCGACCACGTCCAAAGGAAACGTCGACAAGAGCAAATACTGTCGTTTCCATCGTAGTCACGGTCATGTGATAGAAGACTGCGTACACCTTAAGGATGCTATAGAGATCCTCATCAAAGAGGGTCACCTGAAGCAATACGTGAAGAAGGGAGAATCCTCCCGACGAGACACGTCTGATCCAAAGAAAGAAGCAGAATCAGCCCCCTCCAGTCCTCCCCTGCAGGTCGCAATGGCCATCAGCCGACCAGAGGACTTCTTCATTCCTGACCACCTCGACCCGAATTCCCAGGCATTCGTACACAGCACCTGGGAAGCCTTTCCTACGACCATAGTTATCTCATGCGGGGGGTACCATGAGCTCACGATAGGATCCATCAAACGAAAGTTTGAACAGTTGATAGACAGCAGCCCCGAGCAGTTGTACACGGTCGGCAAGGGTAAAGGGCGCTCGCAGCCGATCACGGTCTACAGAGAAGAACTCCCCAGAGGATCGCCGAATTCCCAAATTCCTCTACTGATCAGGGCCAAGTTATCATCTACCGATGTACGGAGGATCCTAGTCGACCAGGGCAATTCCATGGACATCATGTATTCCAGCTTGTTCCGCGCGCTGAAACGGAATAAGTCCAACCTCTCACCATACGTGGGATCGGATCTCCAAGGATTCAATGGGGCAACAGCCCGACCTTGGGGTTACGTGGAGATACCAGTCACGTTAGGCGAGGAAGAGGCATCTCGGACAATCAAAACGCAGTTCTTAGTCATTGATTGCGCGTCGCTCTATCAGTGCATCCTTGGCATACCAGCTCTTGCCGAACTCGTTGCTGTCCCCTCTACGGTCCACCTCAAGCTCAAGTACTACACCGAGAAAGGACACGTCGCAACTCTTCATGGTGACATCGAGGCTGCTCGTATTTGCTTTGAGGCCGCAACAAAAGGACAGAGTCAGATCGCGATGACGGCAAAGTCGGCAAAGCGCACTAGAGAGGACGAGGTTCCAGCTGAAGATGGCCAGCCAGAGAAAAAGCCCACGCTTCCCGTGCATAACATCGACCTCGGTAGCAGACTTCCTGAAGACGGAGATGAAGACCATGGCGAAGACAAAAAGCCAGGAGTAACAAGCTCCCTGTCCCCTGCACTTCTGCGACCAGTTCCAGATGGGGAATTCGAGATCATCACCTTCAGAAATAACCCCAACAGGGGAGTAAAAATAGGTGCTGGTCTCCCCGAGATGGTAAAGGAAGAATTGAAGAAATGCCTTGACGACAACGCCGGCCTGTTCGCCTGGAGTGCAGCGGATATGCCCGGCCTTGATCCAGAAACTGCATGTCACCACTAGACAATCATTCCAGCTACCCGCGCCATTGCCCAACGAAGAAGGAAACAATCTGAGGAAAAGGCACAGGCTGCCGAAACACTTGTACAAGACCTCTTAGAGGCAAAATTTATTTCCGAGGCTAGGTATACGACCTGGCTCTCAAATATTGTACTTGTAAAGAAAATTAATGGAAAGTGGCGCATGTGCATTGACTACACTGATCTCAATCGGGCGTGCCCGAAAGACGCTTATCCACTGCCGAGCATAGATAAACTCGTAGATAATTCCGCAGGTTTCAAGCTCTTGTCCTTCATGGACGCTTATTCGGGATACAATCAAATCCCAATGGCAGACGAGGACAAGAGATACACGGCATTCATGACCTCCTCGGGGAATTATTACTATAACGTAATGCCCTTTGGACTAAAGAATGTTGGGGCCACATACCAACGCATGATGAACAAAGTCTTCCGATCAGAAATCGGTGACATGCTCGAAGTATATATGGATGTTATGATCGTGAAATCCCAAGAGGAATCCGACCATACCACCCACTTATGCAAGGTGTTCGACCAAGCTCGAAAATGTAAAATGCGTTTTAATCCAGAAAAATGCACCTTTGGTGTGCGGGCAGGGAAATTCCTCGGGTTTTACCTCACCGAAAGAGGAATAGAAGCAAACCCAGAAAAATGCCGAGCGCTCGTAGAATTCCCCACGCCGCGGTCGAAGAAGGCGATACAATCCCTCAACGGGATGCTCGCGTCCCTTGCTCGCTTCGTAAGCAAGTCCGCCTAGCACGCCCTGCCCTTCTTTAAATTACTCCGGAAGGAGGCAAATTTAGAGTGGACGGACGAGTGCGAGCAGGCCCTTGCCCATTTCAAACAAGCTCTGTCCGAGCCACCAGTATTGTCCCGACCAGACCGCGGGGAAACCATATACCTGTATCTCTCCGTGGCCAACGAAGCAGTAAGTGCAACACTTATTCGCGAGACTACTGATGGACAGAAACCCATCTATTTCACCAGTAAAGCCCTACAAGGACCCGAAGTTAGGTACACGCAAATAGAACGGGTGGCCCTTGCTCTCATAGTTTTCGCGAGGAGTCTCAGATATTACTTCCTGGCGCACACTATCGTCGTCAGAACCGACCAGCCCATTAGGAAGCTGTTAAGCCGACCAGATATGGCGGGAAGGATGCTAAAATGGTCCCTTGAACTGGCCGAGTTCGACATTCACTACGAAGGGAGGAAAGCCCTCAAGGCACAGGTCCTGGCCGACTTCGTGGCAGAGATGACTCCGGAACCATCCCCTCTGGGAGGGACACAGAAGTGAATCATTTACGTGGATGGCGCATCAAGTCCCTCGGGCAGCGGAGCAGGAATTATCCTCGAAAACGAGGAAGGGACCCTGATCGAAGTGTCCCTGGTCCTCTCCTTCAAAACATCCAACAATCAAGCTGAGTATGAAGCCTTCCTCGCAGGATTACGACTGGCCAAAGACGTCGGCGCGAGAAAAATAAAAATCTGCACTGATTCCCAGCTCATGGCGTCCCAAGTACGAGGAGAGTTCCAAGCAAAGAACGACCAACTCGCCGGATACTTGGCCATGGTGAAAGAAAAAATGACGGAGTTTGAAGCATGGGAAGTTCAGCGCGTCCCGTGCGAAAAGAATACCCGAGCAGACATCCTCTCTAAATTAGCCAGCACCAGGAAAAAAGGTGGAAACAAATCCATCATACAAGAAATACTGGCTAGCCCGAGCATTTTAAAACCCGACCTGCTAGATGTTAACGTCATCGGAGATCCCCGTTGTTGGATGACCCCGGTATACAATTATCTCACCAAAGGGGAACTCCTCGAAGACAGTAAGGAGGCCAGTGTAACTAAGCGACGAGCCTACTCGTACGTACTGGTCTAGGACAAATTATATCGACGAGGATTTTCCAATTCCCTGTTGAAATGTGTCGACGAGGGTCAGGTCCCCGAAAACTTACAAGAGATCCATGAGGGCATCAATGCACAGCACCTAGGAGGAAAATCTCTGGCTCGAAAAGCCCTGCGTGCAGGATATTACTGGGCGACCATGCAACACGACGCCAAAGAACACGCACAAAAATGTGACTGCTGCCAACGCCACGGGGACATGCATTTGGCGCCACCCAACAAGTTTAAGACCCTCTCCTCGTCGTGGCCCTTCTCCTGGTGGGGGATGGACATCCTAGGCCCCTTTACAATGGGATCTTATCAAAATAAATTCCTAATCGTGGCCGTCGACTATTTCACAAAATGGATTGAAGACGAAGCGCTCGTCAAGATCACAACCTTCAACATATTGCGTTTCTACAAAAGAAACGTCCTCGCCAGATTCGGGGTACCCCAGGCCCTCATAATCGATAACGGAACCCAATTCACAGACAGAAAATTCCAAGACTTCGTAGCCAAATTGGGAACGAAACAACACTTTACTTCGGTCAAGCATCCCCAGACCAACAGGCAAGCTGAGGCCGCGAACAAAGTAATCCTACTCGGATTGAAGTGAAGGCTAGGCGAGGCCAAGAAAAGGTGGGTCGAGGAGCTCCACAGCGTCCTCTGGGCATACAGGACAACACCTCACTCCACCACCGGGGAAACCCCTTTCCGACTAGCGTATGGGACAGAGGCGGTAATACCAGTGGAGATAAGGGAGCCCTCCAGAAGGACAGAAGCTCCCCTTGACGAAGAAATGAACGATGATGCTCTACGCGAGGAGGTCGATCTGGTCGAAGAAATAAGATCAGGGGCTGCCCTCCGCGAGGCCGCATTAAAGCAACAAATAATGATGCGACATGACGCCAGAGTCATAAAGCGCGACTTCCCCGTAGGCAGTCTGGTCCTGCGCAGAAACCAAAAGGATTCTCGCGAAGGGAAACTAGCAGCGAACTGGGAAGGACCTTATAGGGTCAAGTCCAAAACGGGCACGGGAGCATATTACTTGGAAACACTGGACGAAAAATAACTTGCTCGACCGTGGAACGCTGAAAAACTCAAGCAGTACTACAGCTAAGTCCTTAACCACGAGGATAGACAAATCGCCGACGTAATCACCCCAAAACGGGGAGAGTTGCGCGGCCATCGTATCGTGCCCTGGTGAAGCATGACACACATTACAACGCCGGCCAGCTTCTGCTTGTTGTACGAGCAGATCCTGCGCACAACGGGGATACCTCAACCGAGCTCCGCCGTTGCCACACCATTCAGGCAGGACACCCAGCTCGCGATGGGAACAGTCCAAGCCTTTGAGATTAGTACCTCAAACGAAGTCCTAGCCTCATCATGGGCAAAACCACTTCACCCTCCTCGGTAGGTTTCACACCTCGCCGAGCACACACACATACATATAAACAAAAAGAGCAAAAGTCCATGATAAAACATTCACAAAATCCAAGTATATTAAAATACCGGGCATGACCGGGTAATGTCATAAATACAAAAAAGGGGCAGCACCCATACAAATTGATAAGGGCACGCAGGCCCACAAAACATTCTAAAAACAACAAAGTCCTATCCAGCGACTTCACTCTCCTCCTCGGTAGGAACGACCTGACCGTCCACCACCTTGTTAAACAAACCCATCCCATCCGTCAGGAGCTGCACATCAGAGTTGAGGGCCACCATCTGCTCTTTTGCCACACTGAAGCCGAACTCAACTGCTTTCAGATTGTCCTCGCCAAGGATTCTAATCCCCTCGATCAACCCAGCACGCGACTTCAAGGACTTCTCGTCGTCATTTTCATCCTGGACAGCTGAAGTCAAGCCTTCCAATTCAGCGATCCTGGCCTGTAGCCTCGTCTTCTCCTCGTCAGCCTTGAGCGCATCTAACTTAAGCTGAGTCACCACCGACTGAAGCAACACTTTGGCCTCCTCGTGACCTTCAAACTATTTTAAATCGTTGAACAGCTTGTTGTTTTCCGTCTCCAGCTCGGCAATTCTATTCTTGGACGTCACGAGGCTCGCCCGAGTAGCAACTTCATCGTCGGCGAGGACAAGAGCAGCTTCAAGGACCCTAAACATGCCCGCCGCATCCTGACACAACTGTTTTCTCCTCACTTTAGAGTTGGCATTCAGAATAGCCACAGCTTCAGAATCATGGACATCTATCAAATCCCCTTCAGCGAATAAATCTCGACGCGTGTAGCAGGCAGGTAGGGCAAGATGACCGGCACCGGACCCCCCCGGACCAGCGGCCACAGAAGTCCCCGCGTCATCTCTCTTCCTTTTATGGGAGGACTCCGGGGTCAGCGGCGTTGAGGCTCTCTCCGGGACGGGGGTAGGTCCAGTAGCAAAACTCTCCATCACTGTCTGCTTAGGCACCCCGGCCTTGGCACCTATGGTTGTTTTCTTGTGAACCTTCGCCGCCTGGGACCTCATCAGACGCTCCCGTATGTCAGCCATCATACCTGCGAACACACATAGCAAGTCAGGACCAAGAATTCAAAGAAATAAAACTAAATAGTGGAGCATGCCAAGCAAGGTCATCGCATCATCTTCGTTATCACACTCGAGGAGAGCTTTGACATTGATATATCTAGCTGCTCAGACGGGCCCATCATCCCCAACCAGCTCTTTCCCGTCCCGATCAATGACGAAGGCCAGGGTAAAGCTCTCCACGTAAGCATGGAGGATCCTATACGACTCCTTATCCGCCGGGCAAAGTTGCTCGTGCTTCACCAGGAACTGATCCGTTCTGCGCTTAAAATGGGTATAGACCCATTCCAAAGGAAAGATGGAGACGACACCATCCCTCTCCCGACCATTCACCATCACCTTCTCAATGGTCGAGATGGTCCTCTTTGCCTCCTCGGTAATAGGCTTCACGATCAGAAACTTATCCTTGAAATTGCGTATTAAATCAGAATACGGCCAAAACAGCCTACTCTGTTGTTTAAACGATACCCAACTCTGTTTCGTCCCTGCCGTGCTCCTTTGAATTTGGAAAAGGCAGAAGAAGAGATCCATGGTCGCGCCGATATTGAGGTAACGACACACTAACTCAAAAGCCCGGATAAAAGCCAAGGCATTGGGGTGAAGCTGAGACGGGCACAAGGGCAGATGGGTGAACAGGGAGGCTTGAAAGTCGGTGAAAGGGAGACGCATCTTGGCCTCTGTAAAAGCGAACTCGTACATAGGAAAGCGCAATCCCGGGTACGAGGAACAAATTCTATCATACTCCCCGGGGTGAAATGCTTTCCATGCCCGTGGAGCGTCCTCGTCACGCCTCTCCAACAAGTCGAAGTCTCGTATCTCCTCGGCGGAGAAAGTTGATCGAAACAACAAAGGCTCATGTGCGAGCCATTCAAGGTCCCCTCCTGCGACCTTGATATTCGAATAATCGGCGGGCACACTGGGCCCCTCTTGTGTTTCCTGCGTGTCGGGCATAACTTCATCCTGGGGTTCAGCCATTTTCACCTGAAAAGCAGAGGAAGATAAGTGAATTCGACATCCAAGATCAAATCCACCCTTCCACCACTAATCAAGTGAAAGGGCGTTGACGAATCCGAGGACAACCGCATGCCCGTATAAATCACTTACCAATCGCTAGGAGAGGTCTCTGCGACCAGAACTCGCAGATATCCATACGAGAACGCATGCTCGTCTCAAAATCACGTTAAAGTTCCGAACAGGCCTAGTGCCCGACTACAAATGAAATTCTACACCTAACCGATTCTACAAGGATCTACGCTAACAATTTCTACAAAATCCTAGAAATTCCTAAAATTCATCATGTTCTTCATAAAATTTCCAAGAATTCATGTGTTCATCGAAGAACACATGAAGTTCAACTGGAAAACATGAAGTTCAACCGGAAAACATGAAGTTCAACCGGAAAACCCATACAAATATACAGAAAGGGAAGAACGAACTTACAAGAAAAAGAAGAGGTTGATGGTGGCGAAGAGAAGCTCCAGCGAAGGACTAATTGCAGAGCAAATAAGAGCAAGGAGTAAAAACTTGTGAAAATTATGAAAATGAAACCTTCCTCCACCTTTTTATAACCATTTGATCGTGGGGAATCATGAAGGTCATCATAGCCTATGCGCCCCTAGGACTGACAAAGGCCATAAAGGCTCACCACGTGTCACAAGAACTCTTCGCCTGGTTTAGTGCAGAAAAACACTAGCCCTTGGCTCCCGTGAGCAAGTCTCCTCGTCAAAATGAAGACGTCCGTGCAGGGCTTCTCGCCAAAAACTCCCATTTCTCCGAGAACGCTCCAAACCTTGATCGACATTTCGCGCTAGTGTCTAACGACCACACCTGGTCGGGCACGAATGGAACAGTCCACGCGAGAAACCACTTCCTCGACAGTACGGTCGAAGTCACAGCTATCTAAAGTCATTACTCTCCAACAGAGCAACGACTTGGGGGGCTCCTGTTCTGGACCGGGTAGGGCTTCCTGCCCTCAAGGGCCAGGCCCAATCCAGCACAATTGGCGAACAGGCCCAATAAGCACAATATAGCCGTTGGGCACAATATAGTCGTTGGGTGTGTCCCCTTCACGCGCAGAGAAGTTCACGCGACCAACTGCCTCCCCAAATATCACGGGAACAGTTAGAAAGACCACGCGTTTTGCCCTCCATCTGGCAATACCTCATTAGTCGATCAGGCGCTTTGCTCGCCAACAATCCCTATAAAAACCCCCTCGCTTGAGAAGGGCAGGTATCACAAATCATATACTTGACTTCTCTTACTTGCTTTTCCCCTTTTTTGACCAAATACTTACTTTGGCATCGGAGTACCTTGCAGGTACCTCCACCCCTTTTTCCTCTCCTACGAGCATCAACTCTTGTCCTACACGAAGGCCGCGACGATTAATTCAATTTTTTTATAACTGATATAATACATTATGCCACAAAAACTAGAATGAATATAATAAAATATTAAAATATGCACTATCACTTTTGTTATAAGCACTTTTAATTTGCTTCACATATATTTTGATCATTAAAAGTTATTGTTTTATTGAAGTTTTGCTAAAAAGTTTAGACGGTCAAAATCAACATTTTAACTCTATTATTTTAATTTATTTTAATTAAAATTTTATAATTTTTTAAAGTAACGTATTATTATTATTTTTAGAAAAGTGTTGTATCTTAATTTAAAAACATCGTTAATAAATTTAGAAAACTATTTTAAATACTAATTAATTGTCATTTATAATGATCATTTATAAAAATCACGTATGTGAAAATATTTGAATTAATTGTATATTTTTTCATATTTAAATAATAAAAGTCAAGTTTTTTTTCCATATTTTATCAACAATAAAAACAGTTAATAAATTGTAACGACAAATTGTCATTAATTTGTGGTTATAGTTATTCTAGTCAACAAAATTTTTAAAAATTGATCACTATTCTTTTGAATATAATTCATGCTTTGAATATCATTCATTCATAAATATGCATTTAAAATAATTAACTTTATTTAGTCTTCTCATGAATATAACATAATTATCATTTAAAATATGCTCATTTTCTTAATTAGAAATTATTGCATACATAACTTTTTTTATGATAATTAAAAACATATTTATTAATTATCTAATAATTTTCTTATTTTCTATATATAAATATTAATTATAAATATGCAATAAAAAATACTATTTTTGTATAATTTTTATATAATTCGTATATTGTAATAAAAATAACATTCACATTTATTCGTTATACATCCTAATACGTAATACATATAAAATATAAAAAAATTATGTACTAATAGATAAAATATAATCCATCATTCAAAATTTCTTAAAATTATATAATTGTGGTACTGCAATGTATGAACTGACTTGTATTAGACTTTCACAACTATAATTCAAATAGTAGACATAAAAATAATAGTAACAGTTTTGTGAAAAAGGAATATCTCTTTCTTGGGGAAAGAATGAAAAGAAGATTTTGATAATTAAGCATTGATGTGATAATACCAAAAGAAAACGGAGTGATTTGACCGGTAAAAAAAACATTGAATACTGAAATAGGTGTTAACTTTAGTGAATTAAAAATAATCATAGATAATAAAGCATATACAATAATAATATCAGCAAAAGGTGTGAACTTTATTGTTTTAGCGGGTATGACAAGTTTGTTCTTATCTCCAAGAGTTGTTCCACCAGTGAATTTCAACAAATATATGTGATTTAAAGTCTTAAACTACAATTCATAAATTCATATATCTATAAGTGAAATTATTGAAACATCAACCATAATAGAAAAAATCACACCTACCAGTGTTGCTAAAATTTCAATAACAATGACTGAGCCACATATCAACCAAAATAGAAAATCATTGAAACATGAAAACTTCATAAAAACACCAAACTTTCAAAGATGTAAAAATAATTATGGTAGGAACTACACAAACTGTCAAGTAGTCAAGTGGGAGAATACACTAATATAAACATGATAAGCTACATTATTAATCTCTTTAAAAGAAGCAATAGGATGTGAATGAAAGAAAACAAACACAAGGTAATAATAAGGATTTACTTACCTCATTCACAAAACCGAACAATACAGTTTGTACCAACAAACATAACATTACCTTCAGTTTAACCAAGAAGAAGAAAGTTATGCACAATAAATTTGTCTGAAAAATGAAAAACAACCGTAAACATTATTTCAAGATGAACTATATTAAAAAATTGATGAAAAAAATATAAACTATTTTCTCAACAATAATGAAATAGATGCTATACATACTTGTTATCGGAAAAACGATTAAGAGGAGAATGAGAAAACAAATGGAGAACAAAGAAGAAAGATGTACAAATAAAATATTTTTAGATATTGTTGGTCTACCTGTTAAGATTAGAGAAAAGGGTTTAATAACATAAAAATGAAAACAAAAAATGAAAAGGATTTAAAAACAAAAAATGCCAAGCCTAAAGTACCATAAGAAAAAAATACCAAGTGAGGTATTGAAAAGAAGATGATGGAGTCTCGTGAAGAAGAAGCTGATGATTGAAGAGCGGTATTGGAAAAAATATTTGCAGAGAATAATGAAGGTTTGAGAGAGAAATAGAAGATGAAGCAATATTGGAAAGAGGAAGCTGAGCACAAAGGATTTGAAGAAGCAAAGAAGTCAATGTTATAAAAGCACACGTGGCATGGACCAATAAGGGCATTGCGGTATTTTCCAAAACATCTAAAATTCTTATATGATAGATCTATTAGGATGGTTGTCATCTACTTTCTTCTAAAATTAGTCATTATAAACAAAACTGAAATAATTTAAAATATATATATATATATATATATATATATATATATATATATATATATATATATATATATATATATATATATATATATATATATATCACCTTTAAAATATATTTTAATAGATGTAAATCACCATCCCATTCACGCCATATCATCTTTTCATAATAGTTTTTTTATGGTTAATATTTTTTTCTTTTAACTTGACCTTAGGTTCCTTTGGTTCTATATATTTAAAAAAATCATATTGTTTCCTTAGATGTTTAAAACAGGGCACATTAGTTTTTTTCGATTTTTTAAACCAAATTTAGCGATTGGTTTTTTCGTTATTAATTAGACGAAAATGACTAATATGATACATTTTGAAATGTTGAAAGATCAATATGATTTTTTTAAAGCTAAAGGGCTAAAAGGAACTTTGAGATCAAATTAAGAAGCCAAAATGATATTAAACTTTTATATTATGATTGTTTCAATATAGCCAAAAAAGAAATTAAGTTGTCTCAAATACGACCAATCGACACAATCATAGGCCTTTGAGAAATCTACCTTAAGATGAACACAACTTTGTTTTCTCTTTTTTGCCAAGTCTATGATTTCATTTAAGACCAGCACTCCATCTAGTAACTGTCGTCCTGATATGAAAGCCGATTGAGTCTTCGAAATTAGTTTACCTATAACCTTCCTGATCCTAGCTGCAAACAGTTTAGCTATCACTTTATAAGCACAACCGATTAAACAAATGGGACGATAATCATTCAAGTTTTGAGGATTATCTTGTTTGGGAATCAATGCGAGAAACGAAGAACTCATTGCCTTAGGTAATTTAAATGTAGAGAAAAATTCTTCAATGCACCTGATGAAGTCTCCTCTAATCACATCCCAACATCTTTGTACAAACCCCATGCTGAATCCATCAGGCCCAGGACTTCTACCCGGGGAACAACTATTAATCGCTTCCCAAATTTCCTCCTCCTCGAAGCTTCTCTCCAGCAAATTACTTTCCTCACTTGATAACCTTGTCATGCCTTCAAAATTAAGATGCGGGCGTGCAACATAGACTTTGTTGAACATGCATTCAAAATGCTCCGTAACGATTATTTTGATACAATTTTCTTCCTCAACAACCTCTTCCCCTTGTTTGACAGATGTTATGTCGTTCCTCCTAGTTCCGAGTTTGAGCAAACTGTGGAAATATTTTCAATTAAGATCTCCCTTTTGTATCCATTTGACTCTAGACTTCTGCTGTAAGAAACTCTCTTTCAGCTGCAATGGCTTCCATAAATATTTCTGCGCAATTCCTCTATCATTAAGAGACTCCAAGGAAACACAACATCAGGATTAGCCAAGTCATCCTCCACTTTGTTGATGATATCTGTTTGGCTGTCAAGTTGAAGGTCTAACCATCCAAAAACATGAATATTCCACCAACGGAGCCTTGCTCGAAGAAGCTGAAACTTCCTGGTAAGAATGTGAGATGCACTCCCCTCGACCTAAAATGATTCCCATTCCTGCTTAACAAATTTCAAAAAGTTTGGATCTTCAAACCACGAAATGAAAACCTTGAAAGGATTAGGCCCCCAATTAATGTTTCTCCCTTTTAACAAGACGGGACGATGGTCGGAAATATCCCTTAACCCCACAGATTGATCAATGGTATTCCAAGTATTGCCCAAATACCTAGAGATGATGAAGCTGTCGAGTCTACTCATGCAGGAACCACTATGGTTGCAGTATGAAAACTTGTTACTAGTTACTGGAAGATCATCTAGTTCCATAACTGCTATGAAGTCTTTAATTTCCTCCATCTCAGCCATGTAACCATTACCTCTCCAAGCCTTTCCTCCGTGTTCATAATGGCATTAAAGTCTCCGCCAACCACCCAACTGACCAACTGATGTTTAGACTTTAATTCAATTAGTTCAGCCCAAAGTCTCCTTTTTTCTGAAATAATACATGAAGAATAAATATTAACAAAGAAAGCCTGTCCCTCTATAACTTGTGATTGGTTCAAAGAAATTCTTTCTCCACAATGGTACCATCCCTCCTGTCAATCCTACTGAATTACTTGTTGACCACTGAACATCATTACTCCCTCATAAGCTATAAGCAATTTCATCTGTCATTTACTTGCATTTGGCTTCTTGAAGGAAACAAATATCTGCGCCTCCTTTTATTATAATACTTCTAATTTTTCTTTTTTTCAAGCTACCTCCACACCCTCTGACATTAAATGTTACACAATTCATTTAACACTATTAGCTTACACCCTCTTATCTTCAAATAAAAACCTGTCTCTTTCCTCCATCATCCTAATCTTCCCAACAAAATGGTCGTCTCCATCTGCTCCAACTATCCCCATACTCTTCATCACTAACCAAACTTTTAAAGGTAAATCTTCTACCATTTTTATGATGCGATAATTACTTTGAATAACATCACCACCACTTATTGAATCACAACATATGATACTTCCTCCAGAAAACCTAGAGGAGGATTCTTCTACTTCATTTATGGATGACGCTTGAATGAAAGATGAGTAAATGTGGGTAGGAATATCTGATTGTAATAAGGCAGCAAAGTAGGAAGGAGAAAACGGTATCTGTAAGTTGGCGTAGATATCCTTAATAGGTTTTTTCCTTCTAATCTTTGGAGGAACCAAGTCATCCACTAAACTAGATCCACAAAACTGAACCTGACCAGACCCAATGCAAGGAGATATACAACCCATTTCAATAAGCCCATTATGCATATTCAAATTAGCCCCACTATTAAGCACGTTAACCTCAATAATATCCCTTAAAACATAGTGTCCGGTCTCCAAGGCAGAAAAATCGTTTAACCTTAATAACATAGATTTGTCCACACACGCGATGTGCTTATCCATAGCAGATTCTCCAAACACGTTTGGCAGCTTTTTGGATACCACGCTTTTGGCTGTACACTCTTTAGGGCCTAAATCCACATGATTAGCTCCCCCATCACCTGTCGCATCAGTCCCCGCCAATCTATCTTTTATAACGTGAACAGGTTCAGAGACTCTATGATTGACAACTTCTAACCCATCGTTTTGCCTTGTGATGAGTCTCTATCACCTCCACCACTGTCTTCTGAACTGTCCCAGCCACCTCCACCGTCTCCACCACCTTCATCATTGTTAAAATCTTCATCTTTTTCCTCATTATCTAACTCACTCACCACTTCCTCTCGATGCTCCACAACCACTTTCTTTGGCCCATGAAAGTCCTCTATGAGTTTGATTCTATAGATGTTTTTATTCACACCAATGTTAAAAGTCTCATTCAAACTCAAAGAGTATTTTGTTTTTACCAAAAACCTTGCCACGTCGAACGTCTCTAAATCCTCTGTTTGTTTATCACATCTGATGAATTCTCCAAATCTGCTTGAAGTCAACTTGAAAAGCTCAGGACGCCAAGCATGGCAAGCTAGTCCGTTACAATGTAACCACGTGAATCTCTCTTTATCCGCGTCACTTGGAGACCATGGATGAATCTTAGAGACCATTTGGTTACCCAAGCTTTGTCTTCCTCAACCAATGCAACCACTTCACTTTCATCGATATCCTTAAGCAGACACAAATTTGCTCCCATTGGTGTGGTCTTGATTATGAAGTGTCCTTTTGAATGCAAAGCATCTTGAATGTTATAGCTGTCTCCACTCTGATTAACTTTACCAACAAATGACTTTTCAAATCTGGCTAACTCCTTATCCTCCACCTTGATTTGTAAGTGAGCAAAAGTAGGTTTTTTGTCCTTCATTCTCCCTAGAGTGATTGAAGTGGGACTTCACCCTATTATCCACCATTAAATTTGTTTCTTTATCTGTTCCTGTGACCACCTAGGCAAAAGATGGGTTTTCTCTTCCCTGTTGCCATCTCCTTCCTCCGTGACGTAACCTCGCTTCCCCTTTACCAACGTCTCCCTTCGAAATTTATTTATTGCTTCCTGTTACTTCATTTATCATGATCCTTTGGAATCGTGACAGGTTTGCATATATTTTCTTCCCAGAAATAATAATACTATCTAACTTAATCCCCAAAAGTCTTGGATTCACCACATCCCTAAACCTAACAAATCCGAAGCGTTTCCCCCTCCTATCTCTCCTAAACAGGATAAAAAGATCCTCCATTATACCATACTCTTTGAATACATTAAACATACCGCGAGCAACATACGAATCTAGAAATTCCGTAAAGAAAAAACTAGTAAAAACATCTTGACTATTACCGTTTCCTTTACCCCCTTTTGCTTTCCAGATTGAGTTGCTGATGTTCTTTGATTAAGTGAGTTGCTTTTTACCCACGTCGACCCAGTCTCTCATGTTTTACCCAACACGCTACTACGGAACAGACATTTAAGAACGGTTGGGTAAGATATATAACCACGTAGGACCAGGTGTTGTTATGTAGACTGTGGTTGTATATATGATACTTACAATTACGACATGTAACCGTTGTAATAAATTGGAAAGAGCACACCTTATCACAACGGTTTATCTAAAAAAACATTGTGATAAATTGATGGTCCTAGGTTCGATTCCCAGCTGCGCAGTTTTGTTTTAATATTTTTTACAGCGCGCGAGTTATTATAACGGTTATGTTAAATAACCGTTGTTATATTTTCTGCAGAATTTACAATTATATCCTGTTTTTATAATTTATACCAATTTTTAACCTATATTATTGTTCACCATATCACAATAGAAAATACAACACAGATTTGTGATAAAGTTATAATAATATTAATTGTATCATATTCATGATACACCTTAACATCATCACATGAATCTTTTGGAACCAATACATAAACCATTACACCATCAGTAAACAAACAAACCTAATCAACTATAACCTAATTCATCATTACAACAAATGCAATGAACACTAAAAATAAAAAAATCCGGGTAATCTTCAACTGTTTCTTCAGGATCTTCACCTTCAACATCAATTCGTCCTTCTTGGCTTTGTAGGTGTTAACCATTTCCTTCCCCTCATTCAAGTTCTTTACTAGTGAAGAAATTATTTGTTTTGCTCTAGGATCCATCTCGTCATCCAACCAAGCAAAGTGAGAGCATTGTTTGTATCTTTGAATCTTATACATCCCACAACCATAGAAACGACGGCCTGGATTCGAGTCGGTCCATGCCATTGTCAATAGAGCGTTGAGACCACATTTGCATACGTACCTTGAACGATTTGAGGACCTGCTTCCATGGCTACCACCGAAATGCTGAGACATTTTAATGGAAGGATTTGATGGAAACTTTATGGAAAAGAATGGAAAAAAAAAGTATACGGTGAAACTTTATGGAAGGATTTGCTGAGACACTTTCTTATTTCATCTAGTTCATGAAGCTATGAAAAAAAAAGTACAAGGTGAATGAAGTTAACACAATGGCTTCATACTTCTTGTATTTTTCTTCATAGATACACAAACCATAAGAAACATAGCGAAAATATACGATTTGTTAGGGTGGTGATAATGAATCTAATAAAATAAGAACATTCAGGAAATAATTAGAACCTATTTTTAACAAGACAAGTAAACAAAATCGAAGCATAAGTGTAATGAACGAACCTCAAGTTAGCGATTAGTGAAGACGAATCTGAAGACGTATTTGAAGGTTGAAGTATGTTTAGAGTTATGTTATGAGAGGGAAGAGTGAAATATGTTAGGGTTTTCTTTTGAGAGAAACGGTTGCTATGTACTGAACGATAGATACTTTCGCTTATATACTAAACAATATCACTTTTCATCACGGTTAGAAATTACAAACGTCATGCAATTTTCAAATTTTACAACAATTGTTTAGTAACAACGTGGTTAAATATCTTGGTTAAATAATTTTCAATTTTCAATTTTTTTAAAAGTCCTATAACAACGGTTGGTTTATTAATCGTTGTAAAATCATTGACAATTTAATTTTCAAATAATGGATTTAAGTGACACACGCTTAATGTAGTCTAAAAATTTGAAAACGCGTATTTGCTGGGGATCGAAGCTTGCTACAAATCATATATTACTATGGTGTTATAAGACAACCATAGTAATAAATCCAGCTACTCACTGATGCACGGACATTATAACCTATTACAACGGTATAAATGATTACGTTGTAAACCTGGCGTTGTTGTTTGGGCGTTTTGTAGTAGTGACAACTTCTGTTTATTCCTATTTCTTCCTCGATTTTTATCTTCCTACTCCTTTACGATTCAGGGAGACCACAAAAATAGAAGAAACTGGGTCAAAGGAAGGAAGGTCCCTAATCCTAGGATTAGGACTTAACATGAACTTTATATAGTATATAGTAAGTGATTTTGTCATGTCATCCTCGGTAATGCTTGAGTTCTGACACTTTATTATTTTTTATTGATCAAAATGGCCTTATCGTTATATACTTTATCTCAAGATAACATTTGGTCAATAAAATTCAAAAAATCCAATAATACATTTAAACATTTTGATAGTTCATATCGGGTAGGCTTATATTAAACAAAGTTAACACTATCGAATTTTTTATATGAATCTAGTATATTTTGTAATAACATAATGAGGTTAACATTATTAGATTTTTTGATATATTCATACTTATATCGAATATTTGAAAAATACAGACTAAAAAAATGATTTTACACCATTTTTTATTAAATATTGTATAAAACCATAGACTTTTTGAAAAATCCAATAAATACATATATCAAATTTCTCAAAAATCCGATTAAAAACTCATAGATTATCAAAAATCTTCAAAAACTCATTAAATTTCTAAAAAAAAAGGTTAAATTTATAAAATTCTCAAAAATCCAAAAAACACAATATTTTTTTAAAAACATAAAAAATCACAAAAAAAAATTATAGTAATAGCACTACTACAGGATAGTATAACTTGGAGATAACAGATGAAAATTTCATATACTAAATTAGAGAAAATGACAAAACAATACTTCAAGAATTTTCATATTGCCCCAACATATACACATATTGTTACATTTTATTACAAAATAAATACAATCAATAGTTTCAATACAACGTAGACACTTTAATGTGCATGAACTAATTTCTCAATATTCATAGGAAAACATACACCTCTTCCACCAAAACACTTATCAGCAAATATTTCATTTACAGCTTCAGTGCTATGGGCAAAATCGTAAAAATAATACTCATTTCGATTTTCACAAGGTTTTCCTCCTTCTCCAACACATGAATCCCAAATATTTGTCAACCCTAAACATTAAAATAAAAAATGTAAGTGTTACTAAATATTAAAAAACACGTGACAATGTTTTTACTAGAAAAATAATTATTTATTAACTCACCAAATTTTTCAGGAGAATTTTGTATTTTCTTGAATAAGTTGAAACTGTCCAAAATAGTGAATATTGATCCTGAGAGTTTGGCTTTCAATTTCAACTCTTGAAGCTTTCTTGAAAGCTTGTTTGTGAAGAGCTTAACTACTTGATTAATAAGTTCATTGCAATCTTGAGTATGTGGTTTTTTTATGAGAAATCCTGGGATACAACCAATTGGACCAATGCCAATAATCACAAATTTTCTTCCACCTAGATCACAAATTTTCTGTAGAAAAAAATAGTTAGTGAAAAGTTGATTATTTGGTTTTTTTATAGCGTTAAGTTGTAATTAAATATAAAAAATAGACATTCATTACGGTCAAAATTTGTTGCATGCAGCATTTTTTTCGGTTGTTAAATCAAGATCAAACAGTTTAAATATAATTATTATTTTTAATTTATATTAAAAAAATATTTAACTTATAATTTTAACCATTTAATACTAATTCAGAATTTAGGGTTTACGACTGAAAAAATACCAAACGTGTGGATGCGTCAAATTAATGATTGCAAGGAAATCGACTCGTAATATCATGTGTTATGTTGAAATTTTTTTTGTTACCGTTAAGTCATCAAATATCTTAAAAACTTACTTTTATATTTGAACCAAGTTGATCGATAAGGTAATCTGCAAATTCTTCAGGATTAAGCGTTTTGTTTTTTCCCACTTCTTGTTTAAAATAATTGAGAAGGTAATCATTGGAACCGGTTGATAAAAGAAATATAGATTTTGATAAGTACTTTCTGAATTTTGTTTTGCTTTGAAAGTTTCTTGGAAGATCATTCATCACTGTTGAGGTGAAAAATTCAATTTGTTTCTCCAATGACAAGCATTCTCCCTTAAACACACAAAAAAAGGAATATAGTTAGGTCGCAAATACTAATTCAACTGACAAAAAATAGATATAGTTCGGTCGAAAGTTAACTTAGGGTTCAAACCCTAGAGATGCATAGTAATTATTATTACTTCATTTACAGATAAAAATATGTATACATTGAATTTTGTCTTTCTTACATTTCTTGTTGAATTTAAGATTCCACATGAGCCTGATGCGTAGTTGATACCCGATGCTATTTGATATCTCTCGGTTGTTGATATGCCGATGAATGGAGGTGGCATAGGTAAACCTAATTTAATAGCTGCAAAAAAAACATCTTAGAAAATATTTTCTTGCAATTCAAGAAACCATAATGATTAAAACTAATTTTCAAGAGGTATCACAATAATAAATAATATGAGATACCAATAAGATCTGCAAAGGTTTTGCCATTGCTAAACCTTCCAGTAGAGCAATTATTGAAATCTATGCCATAAGGGAAAGTATTAGCTTTAGCAACAGTATTCAAATTGTTGTTATTTCCAGCATCTACAGTTGAATCACCAAAAACATACAAAGCTGGAACAAGACTCTTTCTAGAATAACAATTTGTCAACAAAAATTGGAGACTAATGAGGGATATAACCCAAAAAAATTTAGATATAGACATAACTTTTGTTGAATAGAAATGTATGAAGATTGTGAATGATGTTTGGTCTTGTTATATATGACTACTAAGAATGTTTGTTTTATGTTTTGTTGTCAAATATCTTAGACAACTTTGTTAACAATGTTTGTGTTATGTTTTGTTGTCAAATAATTTAAACAACTTTGTTATAAAATGAAAGGTGGAGAAATGTTTTAAAAGTTGTATAACGTTTTTAAAACGGATAACAAGGTTTAATTAGGAAGCATAGACAATGATATTAATTGATATGTTTTTTTTTTCTTCATGAAATATGAATGCTAAAAATATAATTTTAGTTTTGGGCAAATGATATCTTGGATTTGACAATTAGACATATATACCTTCCAACTTCTGCTCTAGTGTCCAAACAAGTTTTCTATTATTAACTATTGGGATACTGATGTGTGGTAGGTTCGCTTTTTTTTTTTCTTTCAAAATGTAATAAAAGAAAGACATACTTTTAAAATAAAAACAAAATTATTTTACATTAGTAATATATATTTTAATTTTCCATATATTAGCTTAAAAAATATTATATCTTAAATTAAAATTAATCTTAAAATAAAAATATTAGTAACATAAATAATTAAAAAAATAATACATTTTTCTCGTGTTTAGATCTGTGAATTCGCATGGATACTCGTGCGTTCGTACGAGTATTGGTATGTTACGCGCATTTGTTTCAAATATATAATAAAAATAAAATGGAAAAAAGACAAAATTATCTAACAAACATAATTTATCATTTTTAAAAGAGATAATAAATTGGTTTCTATAATTTCTTTCGAATATAAAAATATTAGAATCAACAATATAATTATTCCTATATATAAATATTTTTATTTTGGAATTTTTTTTTTGAATTAATAAAAATTGGATTAATTCAAAAAACAGATCATACAATGGTGATCACAAAGGATCCAACCCACTAAAGACCTATTACATCATAAGTAAAGCTATGTATTTTCAATATTTCCTTTTGCACCAACCCCTTTGAATTATCATCTCCATGATGTTATTTATAATATCATCCTTTCCTATGTTATGTTCACTATTAAAGCTAGAAGAGTTCCTATACTGCCAACAATGATACATAGTTTCAGCCAAAGCTATCTTCATCAAACCAACCTTGCTACCCTTACCCTTGCAGTAGTTACTCGCCCAAATCAGCTCCTCTCCCAAATGTTTAGGCATATGACACACCTGAAGCCAATGGAGCACTTTCAACCAAATATCTTTCATTATTTTACACTCAAACAGCATGTGATCTATGTTCTCAGTAGCTTGACAGTAGCAGCACTTCCTATCATCCAGGAGGCCCCAATTAGCTAGCCTCTCCTTAGTGGCTAGCTTTCTATGGCAAGCAATCCAAAGAAAAAGAATATACCTAGGTCTGGCTTTGTTTCCAGCAATTATAGGGTACCAACTAACATTAGGTTCATGGCTATGAATACCTTTGTAGACAACACCTAACTTGAACCTTCCCTCTATCAGACTTTGATTCCAATACCTTTGCACATCAGGGATTTTCTGCCTAGCCTTCAAGATACCTTTGAGAATCCAAGAAGAGCTCTCAGCCACCTCCATAGTCAACGCATCATGTCTCTTTATGAAGTACATATGCATCCATTTGACCCATAGACAATCACTCTTCCTGCATAAATTCCACAACAGCTTCAACATAGTAATCGTATTCCAAGTTTCAAGGTTAAAGATATTCAGGCCACCCTTAATTTTGGATCTACATACATTATTCCAAATTTTTCGGCTATGAGAGGTACCACCTATCCAAATAAAGGTCCTGTAGGAAGTATGGATTTTCTCAATCAAACCTTTGGGAATTGGAAAGCATTGGAGCCAATAGTTTGAAATTGCAAAGGCCACTGCATTCACAAGTTGCACTCTGCCAGCTTGACATAGTAATTTGGCACTCTAATGGTGAATTCTCTGTAGGATTTTTTCAATAAGGGGAAGATAATAATGATTCACTGAGAGCTTTTTGTTTGTTAGGGGGACTCTTAGATATTTGAAGGGAAGACTATCCTCACTATAAGCAGTCAACCTGAGGATTTGATGATTCTCAATCTCATCAACAACACCACAGTACACCTTACACTTTGATGGATTAACCACCAAACTAATAGAAATGGAGAACTGATGCACAGTATGGTTCATTAACTCCACTGATCCTTTGTCACCTCTACAAAAAAGAAAAATGTCACCAGCAAAGGTAAGATGAGTGAGCTCCATCTTTTCGCATTTTGAGTGGTGGTTGATATTAGGATTTCTCTGCATTCTAGGAAGCAACCTGGTCAAGTACTCCATGACTATAACAAACAAAAAGGGTGATATAGAATCACCCTGTCTTATACCTCTTCTAGCCTTCAAAAATTTGGAATTCTCACCATTAATATTATATCTGGAGGAGACAGTTGTAACCCTATTCATGACCCACTTCACAAACTGATCAGGAATACCAACCTCCAAGAGGATAGTCTTTAGGGCTTTCCAATTTAGCATATCATTAGCTTTTTGTAAATCAAGTTGCATAAGGCATCTGGGAGTTCCATTCTTCCTAGAATATCCCTTGATAAGCTCTAAAGCCAACAATATATGGTCCAAATCTTAGTGGCTGACAATGCTACCTATAACTTTAGCAAGCCTGGTTGTCAAAATCTTAGAGTAAGTCTTATAGACCATGGTACAACAAGCAATTGGTCTATAATCTCTTATGTACCTAGCATCATCCTTCTTAGGTATAAGGGTGACAAAAGTTCTATTGAAAACCCAGAACATCTTGTTGTACTTAAACCAATAGCAGACAACATTAATGAGATCCTGCTTCACAATATTCCAATAGCTCTTGAAGAATTTAGCATCGTATCCATCAACCCCTGGAGCTTTGGAGTCCCCTATGTCATGCAGAGCATCATAGATCTCCTTCTCACTGATGGGTTTAACAAGTTGTTATCTCTGGTCATAATTGACGTGAGCATCATCCCTCATAACACTTATGTCAACTTGCTGGAGAACTCTGTCTTCCTTTCCCATGAGCTCCTCATAGTAGCTTAGGGCTTGTTTTTCAATATCACTGCTGGTACTCAAATCAGAGTCATCATCTTTACACATATTCATCATATTTTTAGAGTAGTTTTTGGCTTTTAGGGAGGCATGGAAAAATTTATTATTCCCATCTCCAAGCCTAATCCACTCAATTTTAGATTTTTGTTGGAGCACTTTTTCCTCTAGGACAGTCCATCTTATCATCTCCTCAGTCTTAGTCTTGACCATCTGGATAGTAGCAAGGTTCATATGATCAGTAGATAACTCTTGCTGGCACTTATCGAAATCCTCTTTGACAGCCAAAATGGTTCTCTTAACATTAATTAAAGGCTTGCTCAAACTCCTGATGATAGGCCTTAATCTCTTGAGTTTTTCCCACAGAATATAAGGAGGGGAACTTGTAATTGGTCTAGCCCAACTACTAGCAACTGCTTCTTGGAAGCCTTCAATCTCAATAGTACAGTTGATAAATTTGAAACTTTTCCTGCTGGGTTTAATCTGGTTCTGATTACATAGCTGCAAAATCACTTGGTCTGACACACTAGGGGAAAGATGCTTCAGCTGGAGATTCATAGATTGAAACCAAGGCACATTACCTCTTACTCTATCAATTCTAGAGTAGATGTGATCAATAACATGCTTATTGTGCCAGGTGTAATAATCCCCTCAATTGTCCATCTCAGCTAATTGACAGTTGTCCATCATTTCTTGCAAGTCTTTGAACTCATTTTCTTGCAATGAACCGAACCAACTCGAAAATAGTTCGAAACTCGGTTCGACAATTAAATCGTTGAACTAGGTTCATAAACCAAATGAGCTGAATATGAGTGAAAAACTAGGTTCGTTAACTTAATGAGCTGAACTTGAACTATACATAGCTCGATTCGTTAGGCTCATGAGTCAACTCAATTATATATGAGAATGATTATATTATTTTTAAGAGTAGGTTTAAAGATTTACTCTAAATTTTAACCCTATATTGTCCCTTATGTGTTATGGCAATAAAGCTGACAATTGCATTTAGAGTCATTCTTGTTGAAGACATTATGACATTTGCTAAAATAACATGTGTAATTGTATAAAAAAACATGTGTAATGAAGGTTGCAAGTGGTGTAATCATTCTGTGATGAAAATGTATCCATTTTTAGTAATTTTTGTGTGTACTATTTCATTAAATTTGTAAGTTTCCTAAATATTTGATGAAGTTATGGATTTTTGAGATAAATTTAAACATCAGTTGAGTGTTTTTTGAATTAGACTTTCAAATGTGTCTCTTGAAAGTTGTGTAGTTTTTGAATTAGTTTGTTTTTGAAACAAAGTTAAATTTCATAATCATAACCTTTAATTTATTTCAATATTTTCTTTTTTAAAAAATATTAATTTAAAATGTCAAATATATAAAAATAAAATAGACCTAAAAAATGGCTTTTAAGTCCGTGAAGCAAGTGCGTTGAACCTAACGAGACGAACCTAACGAGATGAACCGAATAGTTCGTGAACTTTTAACGAGTCGAGTTTGAGCTTAAAAAAAAGTTTGTTTCAAACTCGAACCGAGATTTGAGCTGAACCAATTCTTAACAAGTCGAGCCGAGCTAAGGCGAGTTCGACTCGACTCGACTCATTTCCAGCCCTACTTGCAAGTCTTTGAACTCATTTTCATTCACCAATCTACCTCCAATTTTATCTCTGATCTTGAGCACATTATTATAGTCTCCAATAATGCACCAAGGTCCCCTACTTTGTATTAGTAATTTGGCAAGGTCCTTCCACAAATGTCTTCTCTGCTCCAGGGTATTCATGGCATAGCCAACAGTAATCATGAACTTGAAATTTCCAGCTGGATCCAGCACACTACAGTGAAATATTGACTAGAACACCTCTCCACACAGATATTAACAACCATAATATTCGAACTGATCCAGATTCTGCCATTTTCATGATGGTTGTAGTTATCAACATACTTGTCATGGAGTTTCATCTTATTTCTAATAAGGCAAGCTCTGGTTTGCTTCACCCTAGTTTCAAGAAGGATAAAAATATTAGGGTGTAAATCTAAGAGATGGGAGCTAATTTTTCTCAATTTACCACCCTTATTTAGCCCCCTAACTTTCCATGAAACAATCATAGTTCAATGGTTTAAGGCCCTAGAGGATCTATCAAATCCTCTAGAGCATTGAGACCATTCTTACAATTTATGCTAGATTCTCCTTGTTGACTTACCTTCTTTTACCCTCTGTTAATGCCTCTTCCTCTTGGTGTTAACCAAATTGTCCCTCTAGCATTG
The DNA here is from genome assembly GCA_022829125.1 of Lathyrus tuberosus. NCBI lineage: Eukaryota > Viridiplantae > Streptophyta > Magnoliopsida > Fabales > Fabaceae > Lathyrus > Lathyrus tuberosus. The sequence continues at coordinate 533,212 of JALAZF010000265.1, forward strand.
TTGCTCTTTTCCTCTTCTCTAGTATTTTGATCATTGCTGACTTTATTCTGCTTCTCCTTTAAGATATTGATGGCATGATTCTTTTCCTGGTTCTTATCTTCCCCCACATGTGTCTGCTTAACCTCAGGATCTTTCTTAGGTTTCCATTGCTGAATACTTTTCTTGTCAGCATAATTGTGACCAAATTTCTGACATCTTCTACAGAATTTTGGAAGCCACTCATATTCAATGGCTTGTTTAACCTACTTCCCCTCATGATTCTGTATAGTGATCTCCTTTGGGACTGGCTGTGTAGCATCAACTTCAATGAGAATTCTAGCATAAGACACTTTGAATTTCGGAGCTGTACATTCATCAGTTAACACAGGGGGACCAATGGCACTCCCTATCTTGTTCAGACTCCTATCTCCCCATAATTCCAAAGGCAGTTGAGGTAATTTCACCCAAAGAGGATTGGTTTGCAGCATATCGTTTTTCATATTGAAGTCTAACTTCCAATCTTTTAGTATCATTGGCATGTTTTTGATTATATACGGTCCATTCATCAGAATTTCCTCTTTCTCTTTGAAGGATTTAAATCTCATGAGGAAGTATCCATCATCATGATATAGCAAATCTGGCAGTTGGACTGTGTTCCAATTCTTCATCATGAATTGTTTCTCCATGTTCGTACTCAAATCTCCCCCTAAAGCGTACATAATGAGAGCGAATTCCCAGTACTTGACTTCAGATTCAATGTCTGATTCTTCAATTTCAACAACAATTTCACCATTTACAATTTTAGGAGCAATGAAATCAAGATTCATATCGTTAGTAGGTTTCGGATTGTTGCTTATAACATCAACCCATAGCTTCCTTGGCTCTTCCTTTGGTGAAGCTTAAACTAGGGTTTCATCAATTCTTGGCTAGTTCACTTCATTCTGGAATTCTTCCGTGTGATTACTATCAGTGCTACTGTCCTCTCCATGCTCTGATGACTCTGAGTGTTCCGATGGTACTTCCGGTTCATGGTACGGTTGTTCCGGCGGAGTCTTCGTTGACGGTGGTTCCAAAGTTCGTGGAGGTTTCCCCCGCCCCCTTCCTCTCCCCTTTCCCCTCATGAGTTTACAAAATTTCAACTAATGACATAGTATTTGAAAATATTTTATCTTTTCATTTTTATATACAATTTTAAAATCATATAGAAATCGATTATATCGCTTTTAAAAACCGATTCATTTTTAAAATAGGTTACATTTAAAAATCGGTTACTTTTAAAATTATTTCTATTATTTAAAAACTGATTTTAAAAAATAATCGGTTACATTTTAAAAATAGGGTACATTTTAAAAACCGATTATGTCTGGCTTTGTTTCCAGCAGTTATAGGGTACCAACTAACATTAGGTTCATGGCTATGAATACCTTTGTAGACAGCACCTAACTTGAACCTTCCCTCTATCAGACATTTATTCCAATACCTTTGCACATAAAGGATTTTTTGCCTAGCCTTCAAGATACCTTTGAGAATCCAAGAAGAGCTCTCAGCCGCCTCCATAGTCAGCACATAATGTCTCTTTATGAAGTACATATGCATCCATTTAACCCATAGACAATCACTCTTCCTGCATAAATTCCACAACAGCTTCAACATAGTAAAAGTATTCCAAGTTTCAAGGTTAAAGTTATTCAGGCCACCCTTACTTTTGGGTCTACATACATTATTCCAAATTTTTCGGCTAGGAGAGGTACCACCTGTCCAAATAAAGGTCCTGCAGGCAGTATGGATTTTCTCAATCACACCTTTGGAAATTGGAAAGCATTGGAGCCAATAGTTTGAAATTGCACAGGCCACTGCATTCACAAGTTGCACTCTGCCAACTTGATTAGTAATTTGGCACTCCAATGGTGAATTCTCTGCAGGATTTTTTCAATAAGGGGAAGATAATTATTCATTGAGAGCTTTTTGTTTGTTAGGGGGACTCCTAGATATTTTAAGGGAAGACTACCCTCACTATAAGCAGTAAACCTGATGATTTGATGATTCTCAATCTCATCAACAACACCAAAATACACCTTACACTTTGATGGATTAATCACCAAGCCAGTAGAAATGGAGAACTGATGCACAGTATGGTTCATTAACTCCACTGATCCTTTGTCACCTCTACAAAAAAGCAAAATGTCATCAGCAAAGGTAAGATGAGTGAGTTCCATCTTTTCCCATTTTTAGTGGTGGTCGAAATTAGGATTTCTCTGCATTCTAGCAAGCAACCTTGTCAAGTACTCCATGACTATAACAAACAGAAAGGGTGATATAGGATCACCCTGTCTTATACCTCTTCTAGCCTTAAAAAATTGGAATTCTCACCATTAATATTATATCTTTAGGAGACAGTTATAACCCCATTCATGATCCACTTCACAAACTGACCAGGAATACCAACCTCCAAGAGGATAGTCTCAAGGGCTTTCCAATTAAGGATATCATAAGCTTTTTGTAAATCAAGTTGCATAAGGCATTTGGGAGTTCCATTCTTCCTAGAATATCCATTGATAAGCTCTAAAGCCAGCAAGATATGGTAATGAATTTGTTGAACAGGAATGAAAGCTTCTTGGTGGTGACTGACAATGCTACCAATAACTTTAGCAAGCCTAGTTGTCAAAATCTTAGAGTAAATCTTATAGACCATGGTACAGCAAGCGATTGGTCTATAATCTCTTATGTACCTGGCATCATCCTTCTTAGGTATAAGGGTGACAAGAGTTCTATTGAAAGCCAAGAACATCTTGTTGTACTTAAACCAATAGCAGACAACATTAATGAGATCATTCTTCATAATATTCCAACAGCTCTTGAAGAATTTAGGATTGTATCTATCAACCCCTGGAGCTTTGGAGTCCCCTATGTCATGCAGAGCATCATAAATCTCCTTCTCACTTATGGGTTTGAAAATTTATTGCCTCTGGTCATAATTAAGGTGAGCATCATCCCTCATAACCCTTATGTCAAATTGCTGGAGAACTCTGTCTTCCTTTCCCATGAGCTCCTCATAGTAGCTGAGGACTTCTTTTTCAATATCACTGCTGGTACTCAAATCAGAGCCATCATCTTTACACATATTCATCATCTTTTTAGAGTAGTTTTTATCTTTTAGGGAGGCATGGAAAAATTGATTATTCCCATCTCCAAGCCTAATCCACCTAATTTTCGCTTTTTGTTGGAGCACTTTTTCCTCTAGGACATTCCATCTTATGATATCCTCAGTGTTAGTCTTAACCATCTGGATAGTATCAGGGTTCATATGATCAGTAGATAACTCTTGCTGGCACTTATCTAAATCCTCTCTGACAGCCAAAATGGTTCTCTTAACATATTTAAAGGCTTTCTCAAACTCCTGATGATAGGCGTTAATCTCTTGAGTTTTTCCCACAGAATATAAATAGGGGAACTCGTAATTGGTCTAGCCCAACTACTAGCAACTGCTTCTTGGAAGCCTTTAAACTTAGTAGTACAGTTGATAAATTTGAAACTTTTCCTGCTGGGTTTAATCTGGTTCTGATTTCATAGTTGGAAAATCACATGGTCAGACACACTAGGGGAAAGATGCTTCAGCTGGAGATTCATAGATTGAAATAAAGCCACATTACCTATTACTCTATCAATTCTGGATTAGATATGATCAATAACATGCTTATTGTGCCAGGTGTAATAATCCCCCTAATTGTCCATCTCAGCTAATTGACAGTTGTCCATCATTTCTTGCAAGTCTTTGAACTCATTTTCATTCACCAATCTACCTCAATTCTATCTCTGCTCTTGAGCACATTATTAATGGTATAGACAACAGTCATCTTGAACTTGAAATTTCCAGTTGGATCCAGCACACTACCATGAATATATTTACTAGCACACCTCTCCACACAGATATTAACAACCATAGTATTCCAACTGATCCAGATTCTGCCATTTTCATGATGGTTGTAGTTATCAACATACTTGTCATGGAGTTTCATCTTATTTCTGATAAGGAAAGCTCTGGTTTGCATCTCCCTAGTTTCAAGAAGGATACAAATATCAGGGTGTAAATCTAAGAGATGGGAGCTAATTTTTCTCAATTTACCACCCTTATTTATCCCCCTAACATTCCATGAAACAATCATGGTTCAATGGTTTGAGGCCCTAGAGGATATATCAAATCCCCTAGAGCAGTGAAACCATTGCTACAATTTATGCTAGATTATCCTTTTTGACATACATTCTTTTTCCCTCTGTCAATGCCTTTTCCTCTTGGTGTTAACCAAATTGTCCCTCCAGCATTGTTACTCTTTTCCTCTTCACTAGGATTTTGATCATTGCTGACTTTATTCTGCTTCTCCTCTAAGATATTGATGGCATGATTCTCTTCCTGGTTTTTATCTTCCCCCACCCGTGTCTTCTTAACCTCAAGACCTTTCTTAGGTTTCTATTGGTGAATACTTTTCTTGACAGCACAATTGTGACCAAATTTCTGACTTCTTCCATAGAATTTTGGAAGCCACTTATATTCAATGGCTTGTTTAACCTACTTCCCCTCATGATTCTATATAGTGATCTTCTTTGGGACTGGCTGTGTAGCATCAACTTCAATGAGAATTCTAGCATAAGACACTCTGAATTTCTGAGCTGTACATTCATCTGTTACCACAGGGGTGCCAATGGCACTCCCTATCTTGTTTAGACTCCTAGCTCCCCATAATTCCTAAGGCAGTTGAGGTAATTTCACCCAAAGAGGATTGGTTCGCAGCATATCCTTTTTCATATTGAAGTCCGACTTCCAATCTCTTAGTATCATTGGCATGTTTTTTATTGTATACGTTCCATTCATCAGAATTTCCTCTTTCTCTTTGAAGGATTTGAATCTTATGAGGAAGTATCCATCATCATGATATAGCAAATCTAGCAGTTGGACTGTGTTCCAATTCTTCATCATGAATTATTTCTCTATGTTCATACTCAAATCTCCTCCTAAAACGTACATAATGAGAGCGCATTCCCAGTACTTGACTTCAGATTCAATGTCTGATTCTTCAATTTCAACAACAATTTCACCATTCATAATTTTAGGAGCAATGAAATCAAGATTCATACCGTTAGTAGGTTTTCGATTGTTGCTTATAACATTAACCCATAGCTTCCTTGGCCCTTCCTTTGGTGAAGCTTGAACTAGGGCACTACGCCAAAGAAAGGAAAAGACAGCGCTTTTTTTGGCCTTTAACAACGCTTAAAAGCGTTGCCTAAGGTGGCGCTGCCGTAGGTAAAGACAGCGCTTTTTTTTTATGAGAAAGCGCTGCTAAAGGCCTACTTTAGGAAGCGCTTTACCTTTAAAAGCGCTTTCTAAAGTAGGCCTTTAGCAGCGCTTTTAACTAAAAAAGCGCTTTCTAAAGTGGCCCTTTAGCAGCGCTTTTTCTATCCTTTTATGCTTTCAATTGGCATCTTTAGGCAGCGCTTTCGTAGGAAAAAACGCTTTTGAAAGCGCTGTCTAATTTATTTTTTATTTTCACCTTTAGGCAACGCTTTCTCAGGAAAAGCGCTTTCTATTTCCCCCATTTAGACAGCGCTTTTGAAAGCGGTGTTAAAATTTTTTTTTTATTTTTACTATTGGCAGCGCTTTTTCTTAAAAGCGCTGTCTTTTCTTCACCTTTTTTTTAATGATTTTAAAAAAAAATCATATTTTCCTTCTTTTTTATGCAGAAACCTGTATATATTTTCCTTCACATTTTATGTCATTTCCAATCCTTCACATTTTAGGTCATTTCTAATCTTTATAAATCACATAAACCATTCTAATCCATGATTCACATTTTAGGCCATTTCCATTAACCATTTCCATAATTAAATCATTCAAATCCATAACCCATTCACATAATTAAACATAAACCATTCACATAATTAAACTATTCTAATCCATAAACCATTCACATAATTAAATCATTTTAATCCTTTAACTTCTAAAGATCTCCTAATATACAACAACTTCCAAAACTATACAATTACACTCCATAACTACTTCCATACCTTATATGATTCTTTTCTCAATAAGGTATTCACACAATTCCTCCTTGATTTGTTTCAATTTATCTTTCGTGTAATGATCACACGCGTATTCATCAAAGTACTACATAACAAAACACAATATGCATGATTTAGTTTAAAATAATAAATTATATGAAATATCCGATAAGTATTAAAATAAATCCTAAGTTATAAATCCATACCGTGATGGGAATCTCTAATCGATCCAAATCAAGGATTCTCTCATAAACCTCAAAACGAAATAACCGCAGTTTATACCGTTACGCTGATGAGGACACTACACATAGAAAAACAAATAAGAATTAATATATATTTGGCTTGTGTTATCAAGTAGCATCACTATTATAAGCAACATTGTGAAAATTAATATACCTCCACTTTAATCCATGTAATGTTTTTTACTTTAGACCGTGATACTCGAGCTTCTCTTTGTGCTCGGTATACTAGTATTGTTCTATAAAAGTAAAACATAAATTTAGAACAATCTCACAGAAATAATTAAATATACAAATACACACAAATATTTAGAACAATCTCACTTACGTATCAACCAAATCCTTCATATTCTGGTATGTTGTCCAATCATGATCTAATGAATTTAGATAATACACCACTTCTCTTGTAGGATTAATAGCAACAACAACCAGTGACCACTGTAAAATATAACAAAAGTTTAAATGGATAATTTCTACGCAAAAGATACAAAGATTAGAATGAAAATCTTACCCGTTTCCAGTATTATACGGTAAATGATACAAACTTTCTGTACTGCTGGCCATAAATCTCTGGAGTAAGTGATCTCTTACTGAATTTCGATCAGTAGCAATTGTCGGTGCATTGACACGGGCGCAAGACAAGAAATAGAATCTGTTTGACAATTGATTCCCGCGCATCAATTTCTCATACAAGCACCTTAAATAAAAACATAATAAACATTAGGCTATTTTCATTGAAATGTGTAAATAAATTGTTCAACTAATTAAATAATAGATTGATCGGAGTACCAGATGTATGCATGCATAACACCGATGCCTAATTCAAGATGCCGAAAAATCGGTTCCATATCCTCTTTTGCGATTATTTCGGAATGAGGAAAACCAAAAACACCTTCGTCCATGTCTATTTGACGAATAGCACCATCCATCAAATCTGATGTTGCCACAAGTGTTTCAAGATACATCCGAAAGCGAGGTGTAAGAGCTCTTTTTTCCTGCCTGGTCTTTGTAGAAGCTCTTTTCTTGCTGGCTTTTCCGCCTCATATCTCTCTTTATCCTTTTGCAATCACGGACTTGTGCTTTTAATTCCTCCAACGATTGCATCACTTCTTGATTGCTAGGATTTTTTCTCTTTGGTTGCTTATACAAGGAAGATGGAGTCACACCAAATCCTTTACCTCTCACCCGACCGGAATACTCAGGAACATTTAGTACTCGACTAAGTATGCTCCTACAATCCTCCTCACCTGTGGTTACAGATTTAGATAGAGTCTCCTGAAATTCATTGACATATCAAAAATTATTAGTGGGGATTAAAAATTAATTATATTTTAATAAAATTTTGATTAACATAAAGACATAATATTATACTTACACATTCGTCATAAACATGCTGAACATCTTCCCTAACAACTCCATCCTTGCCCACACGAGCTTCCTTCCATAAAACATGGTCCAGAAGTGATGTTTCTTCACTTTTCGTCTCTTCTAACTACACATTGAGATAAATAATAAGATCATCAATTATAACACAATAAGACAATTAATAAAATCATAGCATTTATATATACTTACCAATTTTTGCTGTAAGCGTGCATATCCCAAACGCCCTTTTCTGTATGGATACGCGGGTTTTGATGTCTTTGGCGATTAATGGCACTCAATTCTTGGATAAACAAGTTTAAGTCATATCAGAACAAACTAATGCAACAAGTATATAATACAATTAATAGACGTGACAAATTAACATTACATTGAATTTTTCGGATTTTCGTTTGGCTACAAAAGTGCTCCATTCTTCAGGTGCAATCAAGTCCGCATACAACTGTGGAAGTTCTGCTTCAATAAATTTTTTTTCTGCATCCCTAAGATATTTGTTTGATAACATAGTTCGAAAGCCTCTGTGTCTTTTTCCGGCCAATTGAAGACAATACTTTTTTCGGCTTTCATCAATATTAAAAGACCTCTACAAAAAAACATACACATAGAGTGTGTTAGTATAAGTAATTTAAAAACATACACATTTAAGTACCTGTATCTCAGTCCATATTTTATCTTTACCGGCTTGCAATAATGGATTCTTCTAATTATCACTGGTGATTGGAATGTGCTGACGGACAAGGGAACCTATGTAACTAGTCAACATTGAACCGCTTGGCTCAATTAGTTGGTTTTCATCACTCCAATGTACATCAAATTTGATCCCTTTATCTCTTGCACGGATGATTGACTTCATAATAGTTATTCCTCGTTTAATTTCACTTTCTACATTCTGAGCTTCATTTGTATCATGTGTCTCGTGTGAGTCTTCCCGGTTACTAGCCATTTGAACTGTAAGAAAGAAAAAAACAAAAATTAAATGACAAATATAAAAATCCATAATCCATAATCCATTGTATATATATAACATGACAACTATTTAATATTATTGAATGATATAAGCTATAATTTTATAACTAGTACCTTTTTCACTAACGTCTCTTTCTTTTCTTGGTTTGAATATGTTATACCCGTCTCTTAACAACACAGACAGTTGGATTGATCCAAATACCCTCATTATGATCATTTCTAGTATATGATTCATTCGCTATAATATTTTCATCTTGATCATTTCTAGTAAATGATTCAATATCAACATCAATATCACCCTGATCTCCAATGTTTTCATCAATTACTTTGTTAGATAAAAGCACTATAGGCCATTTTGTACTTGTCGAATCAGTGACATAGAACACTTGTTTAGCTTGAGAGGCTAGAATAAAAGGCTCATCTTTGTACCCCCACCCTATTAAGATCCACTTGCAAAAATCCTGACTTATCCATTCGTATGCCATTATTATTTTTAACCCACTTGCAACGAAATATAGGAATATGAAACTTCTCATAATCAAACACCCAAATGCGCTCGATAACCCCAAAATATGACAGATTTGCAAATTTGGGGTTTAAGTCCTTCACACTTGAAATGTGTATTGCTTCAGCTACCACGGTGACACCGCTATTTTGCATAGTACTTTTATCATCTTGTTCTTTGGTATAAAATGTGTATCCATTAATTGCGTATGCGCTATAAGAAAACACAACCAAACTTGGACCATATGCTAAACATCTCAACCTTTCTGTTATTGAAGCGGGATCTGAATAATACGTTGAATAAATATGATCCTTAAACTAATGTATGAAACTTCGATTGTGCTCTCGTACTATCCAATTCTCATTTCTATTCGGATTTAAACCTTGGAGAACATCCTTGTGCATTTCAACATACGGCTCAACCTCATTCTCATTGTGCAGAACATACAAATGCACTTGATCCCGTTCGACTCTTGATACTGTCACAACTTCATTTCCAATTAACTTTTTGCCTTCTTTTTTTTCGACAATATGAGATTTGGGGAGTCCAATTGATTATACATTGGACAGATATTCAGTACAAAACTCAATCGCTTCTTCAACAATGTATCGTTCGGCAATACAACCCTCTGGTCAACTTTGGTTTTTCACATACCCTTTTAATAATTTCATATAACGTTCATCAGGGTACATCCATCTCATATAAGTCGGTCCACACAATTGTGTCTCTTTCACCAGATGAACCATTATGTCAAAAAACAAGGGAGAAAAATACATTTCAAGATCACACAAAGTAATAACTATTTCTTTTTGCAATGTTGGTAAGATCGCAGGATCGATCACCTTACTGCAAATTGACTTGAAGAAAAAACACAATTTAGTTATTGCGCTTCTAACTTTTTCTGGAAGAATAGAACGCATACCTATTGGTAGAAAATGTTCCATTATAACATGGCAGTCATGCATCTTTAAACTCTTTAACTTGAGGTCTTTCATAGACACGAGTCTTCTAATATCTGAAGAGTATCCTTCTGGAACTTTAACTTCACTTAGAAACTTACACAATACTTTTTTCTCCTTTCTAGATAGAGTATACGCAGCAGGTGGTAGATATGTTTGTTTTCCTTTCTTCAAGGGTCCTAATTCAGTTCTTATCCCCATCGCTATCAAGTCTTTTCTTGCTTTAAGGCCATCGTTAGACTTTCCTTGTATATTGAGTAACGTACCAATAACACTGTCAAATACGTTTTTTTCAATATGCATAACATTAAGAAAATGTCTTACATACAACGACTTCCAATATGGAAATTCAAAAAAAATTGACCTCTTCTTCCACCCTCTCTTGACAAGGGTACGTGCAAAAGGCTTACCAAACTGAGTACTCAAATCTTTCACCTATTCAAAAATTTGATCACCTATCAATATAGGTGGAGCTCTACCTTGTGCTGGCTCTCCATTGAATGCTTTTCTCCACCCACGGTAGTGATGATTAGAATTTAAGAATCTACGATGACCGAGAAAGACATTCTTCTGACCAAACTTCAATCGCGTCGAATCTGTTTTATCTTCACAAATAGGACACGCACATTGACCTTTTATGATGTACCCTGATAGATTTTCGTATGCTGGAAAATCATTAATTGTGCCAAACAACATCGCCCTCAAGTTGAAACTTTATTTCCTATACCCATCATAAACCTCCAAACCGTTCTCCCACAAAAACTTTAAATCTTCAATTAAGGGTGCCAAGTATATGTCTATGTCATTCCCTGGTTGTCTAGGCCCAAAAATTAACATAGATAACATCATGTACTTATGCTTCATACATAGCCATGGAGGTAGGTTATAAATCATAATGATCACAGGCCAAGTGCTATGTGAGATACTTTGAATACCGTGTGGGTTCATTCCATCCGTAGATAATGCCAAGCGAAGGTTTCTTGCTTCTTTTCCAAATTCAGGATAATCATCATCAATTTTCATCCACTGTGGTGAATCTGCCGGATGTCGAAACTTTCCATCAATAATTCGTTCATTTGCATGCCAAGCAAGTGTCTTGAATCGGTCTCACTACGAAACATGCGTCTAAATCTCAGAATTATAGGAAAATACCATAAGACTTTTGCTGGAGACAACTTTTTCTTATATCGAGAGACACCGCATTTAGGACACTCATTTAACGATGCATACTCATTTCAAAACAAAACGTAATCGTTTGGACATGCATGTATCTTATCATAGCTCGTGCCAATAGAGAACAACATCTTTTTGGCCTCATATGTTCTATTGGGAAGAACATTATCCTCAGGAAGCATATCTTTCATAAGGCCCAATAACTCTGTGAAACTTTTATCCGACCATCCATTGCCCGCCTTTAAGTTGTAGAACTTTAATACCGCAGACAATCTTGTGAATTTAGTGCAACCATTATACAACGGTTTCTCTGCATCGCTAACCAACCTCTCAAACATTTTGGGACAATCCTTAAGATCTTCTTCAAGAGATTCTTCAATCTCTTCGACTCGATCATAATCGTATGTATCTGTGCCATTGTCAATTGAAGAATAGGTCGTAGTATCCCCCAGTTCAACATTCCCGTTAATTTTCTCACCATGCAAATTCCAACATGTATAACTTCTATCAATTCCATGCCTCTTTAAATGCGATGCCAACTGAACCGCGTCAACCCGACTCCCAAAATAGCAACCCAAGCAAGGACATATCACTCGACTAGGGTCATCGACGTGCGCAACAGCAAACTTAACAAATTCCGATACCCTATTCACGTACTCTTTCGACAATTGACTTGAAGACATCCATTTCTTATCCATAGTTATACTAATTAAGCTAACCAAAAACAAAATAAAAAATATTTACCTGTAGGGAAACGATTCGACTTTCACACTTTGATCACAAGTAACCCCTATATATAGCAAATTCAATAAGTTAGTTCTCAATCATTACAAGCAATGCTCATCCATCATAGCAGTTCATTCAAAGCAGTTCATTCAAATGGTTTTACTAATTAAGCTAAACAAAACCGTTAATTATTCACGCAACTATAGCAAAAGAACAACGAATTACCTGTAGAGAAGTAATCAAGTTCTGGACCCACACAATGTAAGATTCCTCCAACGATCAGGCTTTCACTCTGCACCTGTAAAACAATCATACTATCAATATCAATCCAACTTTTCACTTTTCAATGTCTCTTCAACAAGATATATCCTATGCCAAATTCTAATAGTAATTTATTCATGAGAAGTCCAACATCACACCATAAAACAAGATGAAGATACAAAATCAAAGAGGGTTTGAAGCATTTTGTGATTATGATGTCCTCTTTGTAAGAGAGATTTTTTGCAGTCTGGCAGATATAAAACGTGATTCTTTATATGAATTCATATTATTTCATTGTAACTTAAAAAACCAGACACATATATTATGCCAAGGATTAGTCCTTTATTCCAACAAGTAATCAAACACATATATTCTGCCAAGAATGAAGTATTTAGAGTAATTCTTTACAACTTCTTCCAACAAAAACCAAGAAAGATGATAAAACAATAAAAAGTATGTCAAGAATTTAAAAATATATAGACGGGTTAAAAAATGACAAAATAAATTCAGTTCTACTATCGTAAAACAGATGCAACACAATAGCATAAAAATATATTCAATCATACAAACTAAAGAGAAAAAACTTAAATATAAACTTAAAGCTAAACTAAATATAAGCTTTCATCTTCTTCATTCTTTGTATCTAATTTTGTGAGACCAAAATTAGTCAAAAGACATAGATAACAAATGGATAACAAATGGAAAATGGCAGTCATATAAACTTTCATCTTCTTCATTATTGAATCGAATATAAACTAAATATAAACTTTCATCTTCTTCATTCTTGAATCGAAATAGATAAGAAATGGAAAACCAGAAAAAGACAGTCATAGAAAATGGTAAACCAAACATATGCACACAATATAATTACACTAAAATAGCCATTGACAATACCTTAACACAAAATGTATCAACAACAACGTAAAAGACAACAACATTGTATCAACAACAACATACCTCTTCTTATTCACGCGAGAGAGAGAGAGATGCGGGAGCAGTCGCGAGAACAGACGCGAACAGAACAATGGCGGTGGGAGAACGAACAGAACAACGGCGGTGGGAGAACAAACAGAACAGCGGTGGTCGGAGAACAGAAGGCTGGTGGGAGAACGATGGTGGTCGGAGAAATCGCGAGAGAGAAAGGAGGTAGAAGTCTTGAGTGAAAATGAATAGGGTTCTAAAAATTTAGTGTTATTTTATTTTTTAATAATAATTGACCTAAGACAGCACTTTTTCCTAATAAAGTGCTTTCTTTTAATTGGCCTATAGCAGCGCTTATTAAAAGCGCTTTCTAAGGTTATCTTTTAATTGTCCTATAGCAGCGCTTTCTAAGCCTATCATTTAGCAGCGCTTTTTAAAAGCGCTTTCTAAGGTTATACCTTTAGCAGCTCTTTTTAAAAAGCGCTTTCTAAGGTGGGGACTATTTACGGCCTTTAGCAGCGCTTTTAGAAAGCGTTGTCTAAAGGTATCCTTTACCAGCGCTCTTTTTTAGCGAATTTTTTTTATTCCTTATAGCAGCGCTTTGTGATAAAAGCGCTGTCTTTTTAGTGCTGCCTAAGGCTATTTTTGGCGTAGTGGGGTTTCATCAATTCTTGGCTGGTTCACTTCATTCTAGAATTCTTCTGTGTGATTAATATCCGTGCTACTGTCCTCTCCATGCTCTGATGACTCTGAGTGTTTCGATGGTACTTCCGGTTCATGGTACGGTTGTTCATGCGGAGTCTTCGTTGACGGTGGTTCCAAAGTTCGTGGAGGTCTCCCCTGTCCCCTTCCTCTCCCTTTTCCCCTCATGAGTTTACAAAATTTCAACTAATGACATAGTATTTGAAAATATTTTATCTTTTCATTTTTATACACAATTCTAAAAATAATATAAAAACCGATTATATCGCTTTTAAAAACCGATTCATTTTGAAAATAAGTTACATTTAAAAACCGGTTACTTTTAAAATTGTTTCTATTATTTAAAAACTGATTTTAAAAGATAATCGGTTACATTTTAAAAATAGGTTACATTTAAAAAACCGATTACTTTTAAAATCGGATTCTATTATTTAAAAATCGGTTTCATTTTTATTAGTTTATATAGAAACCGATTATCTTTTCATTTTTATTAGTTTATATAGAAACCAATTATCTTTTCATTTTTATATAATATTATTTCGTTTACCATTTTGGTTAGACAATTTTAAACTAATAACATAGTCTAACCAAAATAATTTATTCAAATACTATGTTATTAGTTGATATAATCGGTTTCTATTTATTTTAATATAAATATCAACCAATAACATAGTATTTGAAAATATTATTTAATTGTATAAATAAATATTAGTAATAGAAATAAATAAATTTTATCTTTGTTCGGATTCATACATTATTTAAAATATATTTACCTTAATATTTTTAATTGTACAAAAAAATGTAATAACTAGTAGATTCGCACCGATTCTAATTTAGATACTCATGCGTGTATTGACGCGTTAGGCATATATGTTTCTAAAATGTAATAATAATTTCAAAGATACTAACATTTTATTTTATGCATGGTTAAATATAAAATCATAAACTTTTAATGTCTTTACTATTATTTTCCGAAATAGATTTCTTAGTAATACATTGAAGTTGTTTTTTAATATAAAAATAACAATATTAAATGTATTTATATCATAATGATATTTTTGTACTAATCATATCATACAATCATAAATATTAATTACACTATAAATATTATTTAATATAGATATCTATTTAAGATTTAACAAATATTTTTCGTTTTTCTTATAAAAATATATATATCATTTTCCTTTTGACTTTATTTAAAAAAGTATTGGGATCAATAAAAAATTTATTACCATTTAAAAAAATTAATATTAATTCATGAATTTAAAAATATTTTAAATTTATTCATAAAAAACATATATATTTTCTTGTATTTGAATATTAGTAATATTAAAAATTAAAAAATAATAAATATAGTTTTATTAATTTAATTTTATTAAAAAAATTGATTACTATTTTATTAAAAAATATTGTATCTTCAATTAAAAATAATTTCAAATTAAAAAGATTAATAACACAAAAAATTTTAAAAAACAACACATTTTTCTTGTGTTTGGATTCATACATTGTTTTAAAAATATTTACTTTTATTTTCTTTAATTGCACAAAAATGTAATATTTATTTAATAATAATCGTATACTACAAACGATGCTAAATAATACTAACATTATAGCATAAGTTTAAAATTCAATATCAATTATTATGTATCTATTTTTGTCAAGCTTATATTTATTTATCTTTTTTTTTTAAATAAAAGAATTTTATTAAATCCCAAAAAAAATAATACAACACAAGGTGATCCTAAGACCCGGCCAGAACACAAGGAAACCAAACAACAAACAGAGGACCTAAGGCATCAATAAAGCACTAATGTGCTTTCTAAGATTTGGCCTATTCCAACATTTATACACAATAATTTCAACAACTTTTGGCCCAATGCTATCAATGTTCAAAGTTTCACCCAAACAAGTTTGATTACAAAATCTCAAGGATTCGTATATCGTCTCCGCAAAAGCACACTTGAGAATTTTGCTCCTCCAATTATTACCTTTGCTTTTAGAAATGAACCATTCAATTTCCTCATTCCAAGCAAGAGGGAGTGATCCTTTTGAAGCCAATTTAAAACAAATAAACAGATAATTTTTCAACTTCGAGCAGGAGAATAAGAGGTGGTTTAGAGACTCCTCTTCACTGCAGAAGCTGCACTTAGAATCTTTTAGGAATTCAAACTTTCGCATCTTATCCTTAGTCGTCAGTCTACCGTTACAAGCCATCCATAAAGTAACCATAGCTCTCGGTCTCGCAAGATTATCGATCCATATTTTACGCCAAACAACTTTCTCAATATTCTGCATAATCAACGTGTAGAAATCTCTGGTTTTGGCACTACTTTTCTGCCGCAGGTTTATCCAATCTTGGTTATCGGCAATCCTTTAGCTTTGCTTGAAAATTGCCTTACAAATCCAGATCAATTATTTCTAACCACAACTTCCGTTCTATATGTACCTCTCATATAATAAATGTGAATCCATTTGATCCACTTACTATCCCTTTTACCACTTAAATTCTACAGCAGGTTGAGTAGACTAACACACTTCCACTCATCAAATAGGTTCAAGCCACCTTGCTTCTTCCCTTTGCAAATCTTGTTCCAAGAAATAGGGGCTTTCAAATATTTAATTCAAAGTTATGCAAATGACATTTCAAATTCAAAAATAAAAAAATATTTAAACTTTCACTAACTGAGTATTTCATTTTAATTTTCTTTTATGAATAATTTAATTTTTTTATAACAGATATAATACATTATGCCACAAAAATTAGAATGAATATAATAAAATATTAAAACATGCACTATCACTTTTCTTATAAGCACTTTTAATTTGCTTCACATATTTTTAGATCATTAAAAGTTATTGTTTTATTGAAGTTTTGCTAAAAAGTTTAGACGGTCAAAAGCAACATTTCAACTCTATTATTTTAATTTATTTTAAGTGAAATTTTTTTTTTATTTTTTAAATTAACGTATTATTATTATTCTTAGAAAAGTGTTGTATCTTAATTTAAAAACATCGTTAATAAATTTAAAAAACTATTTTAAATGCTAATTAATTGTCATTTATAATGATCATTTATAAAAATCACGTATATGAAAATATTTGAATTAATAGTATATTTTTTCATATATAAATAATAAAAGTCAAGTTTTTTTTTCATATTTGATCAACAATAAAAACATTTAATAAATTGTAACGAAAAATTGTCATTAATTTGTGGTTATAGTGATTCTAGTCAATAAAATTTTTAAAAATTGATCACTATTCTTTTAAATATAATTCATGCTTTGAATATCATTCATTTATAAATATGCATTTAAAATAATTAATTTTTTTTATTTTTCTCATGAATATAACTTAATTATCATTTAAAATATGCTCATTTTCTTAATTAGAAATTATTGCATACATAACTTTTTTTATGATAATTAAAAACATATTTATTAATTATTTAATAATTTTCTTATTTTCTATATGTAAATATTAATTATAAATATGCAATAAAAAATATTATTTTTGTATAATTTTTATATAATTCGTATATTGTAATAAAAAATAACATTTACAATTATTAGTTATACACCCTAATACATAATACATATAAAGTTAAAAAATATTTATGTACTAATAGATAAAATATAATCCATCATTCAAAATTTCTTTAAATTATATAATTGTGGTACTGCAATGTATGAACTGACATATATTAGACTTTCACAGCTATAATTCGAACAACACAAGACATTGAAAGCATAACAATGAATAGGAAACATAAAAATGAATATGAATATCGTGTAATGCATAAAATGAAAAAGATGGATGATCTCGAGGAAGAGAATAAAGAGTTGAGGGAAGAGATCGACACTCTGAAAGAGGGTCTGAGAAAGCTTTATAACGACATGCAAGCTCTAGCAGAAGCTCAGATGCAACAACAACGGACTGTGATCTCAGAGATCACATCTACGCCCATAGTGGAGAAGTATGATCCTAGGTATAAAATGCCAAAAGATCGTCCCTGGGGAATACCACTCAACTATATCCCTAAAGGATATATTCCGCCGATCATGGAAGATCCGGAAAATGCAGCAGGAGCCGTTGGGCCTGAAGGTTACAAACTTCGGGAAAGAGAAGATGCCACGGGCATGACAATAACCCCTGAAGGTTATAAACTTCGGGAGGCACCTAGAATCTCGGCCATGATGACTATACCACTGCCCGTGGTACACACTGTCCCAGAAGGAAAGATTCCACATATACCTTCTGGTGGAAACGACAGCATGTTTGATAGAATAAACGAATTCCAGGAACAGTTCTTGGAAATGCAGAAAGAACTGCAAGCCATTCGCGGTAAGGATCTATTTGGAAAGGACGCCGCGGACCTCTGCTTGATCCCCAATGTGAAAGTTCCACACAAGTTCCAGGTACCCGACTTTGAAAAGTACAAGGGTAACTCTTGCCCTCAGAGCCATTTGGTGATGTACGCTCAGCGAATGTCAGCTCAGACAAAGAACCAGGAGCTGCTCATTCACTACTTTCAGGATAGTTTAACCGGTGCTGCATTAAAATGGTACATGGGTTTAAATCGCGCCACGATCGGCACATTCAGAGATCTGGGCGCTGCTTTCGTTCAACAATATAAATACAATCTGGACATGGCACCAGACAGAAATTAGCTCAGATCGATGTCACAAAAGGACAAGGAAACCTTTAAGGAGTACGCTCAGAGATGGTGTGAAATTGCCGCTTAGATTTCTCCACCTCTAGAGGAAAAGGAGATGACAAAGATCTTCTTAAAAACCTTGAGCTCATTTTACTATGATAGAATGGTTGCCAGTGCGCCCAGTGATTTCACCGAGATGGTGGGCATGGGAGTTTGTCTTGATGAAGCGGTCTGGGAAGGACATTTGGTTAAAGACGCTGGATCATCAAGTAGTATAAAACGATAAGGTAGTGCTCTCCCTAATAAAAAAGAGCAGGATATTGGGAATATCTCTCTCGAAAAGCAAAGGCGACGTTACCAACCAGTAGCAGCTGTAACTCCTGCTATTAACCCTGCGCATGTTCCTACGTATCAACCTCAGGTTGCACAGAGCCAACCTAATCAACAACAATATCAACAAAGGACACAGCAGCCTCTTCAGTAGGCCCGTCCTCCATACAACAATAACTGTACAACACGACCATCAGGGTTTGATCCTATACCCATGTTGTACGCATAACTGTTTCCATTACTACTGGTCAAGGGGCATGTCCAAACCAAGTCTCCTCTTACAGTACCGGAAAATCCGCCTTTTTGGTTCAAAGCGGACCAGACGTGTCCTTACCATCAAGGAGGACCAGGGCATAACATAGAAAACTTTCTCAGTTTCAAATCCGAGGTGCAAGAGCTTGTTAGGAGCGGGGTCTTATCTTTCAAAGATACGAATCCGAATGTTCTCATGAACCCGTTGCCTCAACACGAGAAAGCTGCAGTTAATTTGATAGAGGGAGAGTCTAATGACAGCTATCAAATTCATAATGTACTCTTATTAAGGGCCAACTTGGTCAAGATACATTATAGACAGAGTGGATATGGCCATGTGCCACCTCATAATTATCACCAGTGTGATATCTGCTCTAAAAACAATCAAGGATGTTCTATGGTGCAATCAGATCTACAGGAACAATTGGATCTTGGGTGGATCCAAAAGCATCGAGTTTGTGGAGTCAACATGACCTATACGAATTCCAACATCATTCAGAACCACGATATCCATGCAATGAATATCAACTTGGTGGCGATGCACTCAAGGCAAAGCCAGTACCATAATTTGCCACGACATGATTACAATTTCTGTCTGACTTGGTCGGTAAACAAACAAGGATGCTCTTTTGTACAAGAGGCCCTCCAGCGTCAGATGGATCTTGGGTGGATCCAGGACTACCATGGTAGAAATCCTTATCAGTTCAACATGATCCAAATCTTTGATATTTGTCTAATGAATCCAAGCTTGGTGGAGTTACATGCCAAGCAGGTTCAACTTGGCTTTCTCACTTCTCACGATTATCTGAACTGTAAAGTATGCAGTGAGAGTAACGAAGGATGCGCTCTTGTTCAAAGAACTTTACAACACTTGTTAAACCACTGGTGTCTTCCGATCTATCTGGATGAAGACACGCAACAAATCAGTGTGCTTAATGGGAACCCTACTAGACGTCAAAGTCAGGATGTCCGATCTATGGATACTGACCTGGTAAGGTTGCACTGCATTCAAAGCGGGTGTGGCCAAGTGCCACCACATAACTATGAACGCTGCAGAGTCTGCTCGGAGAATAACCAAGGATGCTACCTTGTGCGAGTAGCTCTTCAAGGTCAGTTGGATCGTAAAGAGATTCACCCATGTCCGAGTTCCGAGCCAATCAACTGGACACCGGACTACTTTGCTGATTAGATCAGAGACGTTGTCATAATCTTTGATCATCAATAGAACAAGGATGTTTGTACCATCATCCCTCTACTCGAAGAATCAAAGGTTCCTAGTCAGGAACTGATTGAAGTTACCTACGACAGTCAGAAAAATCAGAAGGTCCCTGTAGTTATCTATCTGCCGGGACCATTACCGTATGAATCAGCTAAGGCGATCCCTTACAAATACGGTGCAACAATAATTGAAAATGGAAAGGAAATTCCATTACCCTCCGTCGTGAATATTGAATACATCAGTCGAGTAACACAGAGCGTTCAAATCTTCAACGAGGAGTTGGAGAACCTAACAAAGAAAAGGAACTTCAGACAGAAGCTCCTGATCCACCATTCGGTCAATCCAGTAATCCCGAACTTTCAAAGAATGATGATGAGATGCTGAAGCTCATCCAAAGGAGTGAATACAACATTGTTGATCAGCTGTTACAAACTCCTTCAAAGATCTCTGTGCTATCACTTTTACTCAGTTCTGAAGCCCACAGAGAGGCTCTACAAAAAGTCTTAGAGCAGGCCTTTGTGGAACAGGATGTGTCAATACGACAGTTCGATAGCATCATCTCTAACATCACTTCCTGCAACAACTTAGGGTTCAGTGATGAGGATTTTCCAGAGGAGGGCAAACGCCACAACATGGCGCTCAATATCACAGTTAACTGCCAGGACGATGCTTTAGCCAGCATACTGGTAGACACTGGATCGGCCATCAACGTTATGCCGAAGTCCACTCTAATGCGACTATCATTCAAAGGATCCCCGATGAGGGGCAGTGAGGTCATCGTCAAAGCGTTTGACGGGTATCAAAAAGCAGTTATTGGCGAAGTCAACCTTCCCATAACCATCGGTCCTCACACTTTCATAATCAATTTCCAGGTCATGGACATCCGGGCAACATACAGTTGCTTATTAGGAAGACCTTGGATACACCAGGCTGGGGCAGTCACTTCGACACTGCACCAGAAACTGAAGTTCGTCAAGAACGATCAACTCGTCACGGTTTATGGAGAACAAGCCTTAATCGTGAGTAACCTGTCATTATCTACTTGTATAGAACCCGAGGAGGTTGTTGGGACTCAGTTCCAAGCACTTTCGGTGAGCAATGAGAATCAATCAGAGAAAGGAACCTCTATTTTCTCATACAAAACTGCTCTCGAGTCAGTTGAAAGTAACAATACGAAGGGATGGGGACAACTTGTCATTCCTACTGATAATAAAACAAAGAAGGGTCTTGGTTTTTCTGCGACCTGCACCCAGACAGCTGCTAACGATGAAAGTCTTCATCCCATTCAGAACTTCTTCCACAGTGGAGGTTTCCTTCACCCAGTGCCTCAAACAGTCCATACCATCAACAAGGGAGATCCCTCCGATATAGAGCAAAAGTGGAAGTCCAATCTTAACGAGGACGGTTATATGTCTCAGGAAGAAGTGCCTACGCCATTTTGCTATCCCGCATAGAGTCCGATATTTATACCCAGGTCAGATGTCAGAATGATATACGGAGATTGTGATCCGGAAGGATATCGTGCTCCACCGAACTCTTTAGAGGAGGACACTCTGATGAAAGACAACTTTGACCACGACTATTATGGTCCAATGGATGGCCTGCCTACCTGGCAGCCGTACCCAGGAAAGTTGGGGCAAGAAAACCAGCCGAACAATGAAAATCAGCTGAGCATCATTGAACAGAATACCTGCGTCCCCACCGTGTCATGGGATCAACACTCAGGTCATTCAGAAAACGTCCAGCGCGACGATGAATTTACAAAGTTTGCAGAACTATAATTCATTAACTATGCTTTTCCCGAGGTCAACATCATCGAGAGAGATGACTCCTCCAGTTCCAAAGAAGTGTGGGACACCCTGGGACAACCAAGTGGAAAATACGACTACTTGGTCAAGTACACTGCTCTTGAGAGCTCTCGTATCAGGCTCAAAGACATCCATCCAACTGGACGGGGAGATTTTCCTGAGAGCACAAATACTATGCAAAATACAACTGAGGAATTCTCCTACGACAACTCTGCCTGGGAGACAGATTCCAATGATCCTCTCCACCAGAAATCAACGTTATTTCTAAAGACAAATCAAGGAAGGTACCAGACATTCTGATTCTCCGAGGAGTTCACCGCCAATGGGTTGCTGTCGATGTTCCGAAGATTGTTCATAAGTCTAAGTAATTGCCATCTTTACTTTAACCTTTCATCCTGCCCATGTGAAACGGATTTTTTGATAGGGCTTGCTTTTTGTAAATTTTCCCTTTTCGCTTCGCCCAAAGCGATAGAGTTTTGTTTTATAGGGCTGTAGTTTCAAGAATCGACTTGTTCATGAATAAAATAAACGTCGTTCTGTAATTTTCGTATTAATTATTGTTTTCTCTTTTCGTTTTTTCAGAAAATGGTAATCCTAAAAAACAAATAATAAAAACAAGTAGTAAAAAAAATACACTGCACACACTCTTGCATTTCTCTTTATCTCTTCTAAAAAACAATCATCACGTCATGCAGATTGCTTGTTTTAAACCCCGTTGAAACATACGATCCAATGCCTTCTCCCAACTTTGAATTCCAGGTATTTGGGGCTGAAGAAGAAGTTGACAACGAAATTCCAGAAGAGATCTCCCGACTACTCAGATAGGAGGAAAGGTCAATTGAACCTCACAAAGAGCCGTTGGAAATAATCAACTTGGGTTCAAAAGAGGAAAGAAAAGAGATTAGGATTGGGGCACTGCTCAGTCCAACTGCCAAAAAGATTTTGACAAAGCTTCTCAAAGAATTTCCCGATGTATTTGCTTGGTCCAATCAGGACATGTCAGGGTTGGATACCAGCATCGTGGAACATCATTTACCGTTACGGTCAGAATGTCCGCCAGTAAAACAAAGGTTGAGACGGACTCATCCGGACATGGCCATCAAAATCAAGAAGGAGGTACTGAAATAGATTGACGTGGGTTTCCTCGCCACTTCAGAATATCCTCAATGGTTAGCCAACATCGTACCCGTCCCGAAAAAGGACGGAAAAGTCAGAATGTGTGTAGACTACAGGGATCTAAACAAGGCTAGTCCAAAGGATGACTTTCCTTTACCACACATTGACATGCTGGTAGACAGTACAACAAAGTTCAAAGTTTTCTCCTTCATGGATGGATTCTCGGGCTATAATCAGATCAAAATGGCACCGAAATACATGGAGAAAACTTCGTTCATTACCCCATGGGGTACCTTTTGTTACAAGATAATGCCGTTCAGTTTGAAAAATGTCGGGGCAACCTATCAAAGGGCCATGACTACTCTGTTTCATGACATGATACACAAAGAAATCGAAGTGTATGTCGATGATATGATTGTCAAATCTAAGACAGAAGAGGAGCATGTGACCCACTTGTCAAAACTATTCAAGCGGTTGAGAAAGTACAAACTCCGCTTGAATCCCAACAAGTGCACCTTCGGTGTCCGTTCAGGGAAACTCTTAGGGTTCATCGTCAGCCAAAAAGGAATTGAGGTTGATCCTGACAAAGTCAAGGCCATTCAAGAAATTCCTTCACCAAAGACTGAAAAATAAGTCAGAGGATTCCTGGGACGTCTGAACTACATTTCCAGATTCATATTCCTCATGACCGCCACATGTGCGCCGATTTTCAAATTGCTCAAAAAGAACCTGGATTGCGTTTGGACAGAAGATTGCCAAACCGCCTTAAACAGTATTAAGGAATACCTATTGAACCCACTGACTCTATCACCTCCAATTGAAGGAAGACCACTGATCATCTACCTCACAGTCCTAGAGGACTCAATGGGTTGTGTGCTTGGCCAACAAGACGAAACAAAAAGGAAAGAGTCTTCCATTTATTATTTGAGCAAGAAATTCACCGACTGCGAGTCTCGGTACACTATGCTTGAGAAAACTTGCTGTGCTCTGGCTTGGGCAGCCAAACGTCTTCGCCAGTATATGATTCGTCACACTACTTGGTTAATCTCCGAAATGGATCCAATCAAGTACGTCTTTGAAAAACCTGCTCTCACGGGAAGGATTGCCCGTTGGCAGATGTTGTTATCCGAATACGACATCGAGTACCATGCTTAGAAAGCCGTTAAAGGAAGTATTTTAGCCGATCATTTGGCTCATCAACTGATTGACGATCAGGAGTCAGTCGGGTTTGACTTCCCGGACGAAGATGTCATGTATCTAAAAATGAAAAACTGCGGTGAACCGCTACCCAGTGAAGGGCTAGAACCAGGTTCCCAATGGGGACTTATCTTTGACGGAGCTGTCAATCATTACGGAAACGGAATTGGGGCAATCATTGTTACCCCTCAGGGTACCCACATTCCTTTCACCGCCAGACTTACGTTCAAGTGCACAAACAAAGAAGCCGAATACGAAGCTTGTATCATGGGTCTCGAGGAAGCGATCGACTTAAGGATCAAGAACTTGGACGTATATGGCGACTCAACCCTGATTGTCAATCAGATCAAAGGAGATTGGAACACATACCAATCAAGACTAATTCCTTACAAAGACTATGCGAGAAGGTTATTACCCTTCTTCAACAGAATTGAGTTTCATCACATCCCTCGTGAAGAGAATCATATGGCTGATGCGTTAGCCACCCTCTCTTCCATGATTAGTGTAGGTCAATGGAACGACCTACCTAAGATCGAAATAATGCACCTTGAAAGGCACGCTTACATCTTCACGATTGAGGCAGTCATAGACGATAAACCTTGGTATCATGATATCAAATGCTTCCTTCAGAAACAAGAGTACCCACCTGGGGCACTAAGGAAAGACAGAAAAACCCTCAGAAGGCTGGTAGGCAGCTTCCTCCTAAGCGGTGATACACTCTATAAGAGAAACTTTGACATGGTCTTGCTCCGATGTGTAGACCAACCAGAAGCAGACATGCTGATGAAGGAAATTCACGAAGGATCCTTTGGCACTCATGCCAACGGACACACAATGGCGAGAAAAATTCTGAGAGAAGGGTACTACTGGTTGACCATGGAATCCAATTTCTACAAGTACATGAGGAGATGTCACAAGTGTCAGATATACTCCGACAAAATTCATGTACCGCCACACACATCTCAAAATTCTCTCTTCCCCATGGCCTTTTTCCATATGGGGAATCGACATGATTGGGATGATCAAACCCAAGGCTTCGAACGGACATCGGTTCATCTTGGTAGCTATTGACTACTTCACCAAGTGGGTCAAAGCAGCATCATTCGCCAATGTAACCCAACAGGTGGTGGTCCGAATTATCAAAAACAATCTCATCTGTCGTTATGGTGTTCCAAGCCAGATCATTACTGATAATGGATCTAACTTAAACAATAAGATAATGAAAGAGTTGTGCGCTGAGTTAAAGATCGAACACCATAACTCATCTCCCTACTGACCCAAGATGAACGGAGCGGTAGAAGTGGCTAACAAGAACATCAAGAGGATTGTTCAGAAGATGGTTGTAACCTACAAAGACTGGCACGAGATGTTACCCTTTGCTCTTCACGGTTATCGGACATCTGTCCGCACTTCAACAGGGGCAACCCTTTTCTCTCTAGTATATGGCATGGAAGTAGTTATCCCCATAGAAGTAGAGATACCATCAATCCGGGTATTGATGGAAGCTAAGCTAACAGAGGCTGAATGGTGTCAAAGTCGACACGACGAACTAAATCTAATCCAAGAAAAGAGAATAACAGCACTATGCCACGGTCAGTTGTATCAGCAAAGAATGAAGAAGGCGTTTGACAAAAAGGTCCGACCTCGCGTCTTCTAGAAAGGAGACCTCGTGCTCAAGAAGATACAATCATTTCTCACTGATTCTCGGGGCAAATGGACCCCGAATTATGACGGCCCCTATGTGGTCAAGAAAGCTTTCTCAGGCGGCGCCTTAAGACTTGCAACCATGGACAGAGAGGAATTTTCCTACCCCGCTAATGTTGACGTAGTCAAGAAATACTTCGCCTAAACTAAAAAAAAATGTCTCGGTGGATTGAAAACCCGAAAGGGCGGTCCGGGTAAAAATTAGAGACAAAATCAAAAAAAAAAATCATCCCGGTGGATTGGAAACATCACAATACAATCCAGGCAAATATTAGGGATAATGGCAAGTAACTATGTCCAACAGAGGCAAGTCCCTCAGCAGCAGTTACATCATACATCGAAGGAAATCTCGATCAAGGTCATCTTCGACAAAAGCTCAGGATGTCCAAAATTCAAAGTTGGTAGACAGATAGTGGTCGTTATGTTTCAATGTAGCCCTCTTCCCTTAAATTACCATTTTCTAACTATGTAAATACTCTATGGAATCACGCGTTTGGCTGATTTCCATCCTATCAACAAAATTTGAGCCATTGTGCTTTTGTTTGCAATTCTTATTTGTTTTAGCTTTACAGAACGACGTTTTAATATGATCAACGATTCTAGAAACAAAACAAAAATGAATTTACTTGTCAAACTTTTTCTGCTTTTAAAATAAAGATGGCAATTTCTTTTGACTGTTGAACATCGATAGAACATCGTTCGCTTCTCCGAAGATGGCTGAGCTTCAAAGTGCATAATCAAAGTACTCTTCTAAACCAGTACGTCTGAATGAAGGATCAACTGTGTCAGAGACCATGTTTCATCTGACACCCCCTGCAGAGTTCTTACCTCCTAAGCCCGACCAACGGTTGTTCCCCTCAGGGACTATTTCTCATAAGCAAATCGGAATTGCTATCGTGAACCTGTGGTACTTCTCATCCCCCACTGTGGCCGAGTATCCAGTCGTGTTCATCTACTAGTCTGTATGTCGCGTTAGTTTTGTAAGCATAAACATACATACATAATGCATTATTGATTTACATTCACATTCATATTGCATCACTAACTCTTTAGTCGGTCTTATCCCCTAGTGATAACGGTCCTCTTAATCGAGTTGTCAGTTCTTTCCTCGTCAGGAAATGTTATGTCTGAACAATCTCTCTGCTCTAGTTTATTTCTGGATTAGAGTTGGCCCTTGACCACTTTGATAACTTGAACCTCTGAAAAGCCAGAGAACCTTCAGCCAACATCACTCTTCGCCATTGAAGATGATATCCTCGCTTTTCTGGATTAAGGAAAATCCCCAGAGAAAGCCTCTTAATCAGAGATTCGGTAATACAGCAGTTTTTCTCCGAAAAAATCTGTTGACGAAAAGGTCATCAGCACCTCAAAATTGGATCACATCATATGGCATTTCTCCGAGAAAATCCCGAGAAAAGTATGATGTAATACCCCAAGCGGAAACAGTCTCTCAAGAGACTCGATTTCCCCAGTAGAATCAATAAATGGCGTCTCCAACAGAGAAGTTTATGCACCTCTACCACTCAGACGACTGGGTTCCCCAGCAACTATGACATCAAAATTTTTTCTATCAAATGGCATCTCCCCAGGAAAATTCGGCGAGAAGTTTGAGGAAAATCGCTACACATATCGTCCCTTGTCAAGAAAGTTTATTGACAAAAGGAACTGAGACCAGTTCCTTGGTGGGAAACCAGGATCGAGGAGAGGTTTATTTCAGAAACTTAGACCAGTTCCTTGGTTGGAAACCAGGATCGAGGGGAAGTTTATTAAAGAAACTTAGACCAGTTCGTTGTTAGGAAACCGGGATCTAGGGGAGGTTTATTTCAGAAACTTGGACCAGTTCCTTGGTAGGAAACCAGGATCGAGGGGAAGTTCATTTCAGAAACTTGGACCAGTTCCTTGGTAGGGAACCAGGATCGGGGGGAAGTTCATTTCAGAAACTTAGACTAGTTCCTTGGTAGGAAACCAGGATCGAGGGGAAGTTTATTTCAGAAACTTAGACCAGTTCCTTGGTAGGAAACCAAGATCGAGGGGAAGTTCAATTAAGCAACTAATACCAGTTCCTTGGTAGGAAACCAGGATCAAGGGGAAGTTTTACCTTTTCTAAGCATCATCGCTTAGCAAAAGAAGATGAATGCGTAAGCTACCATTCATAACCATAATCAAAATTTTGGGTATTCTGATATTTAATCCTCTTGCACCCCGAATGCCCGAATATCTTCACCATTCACATCTTCGGGTCCAAGAAGATTAAATAGGGGCATCTGTCATACCCCAAATTTTGACCACTAAGATTACCCAATATTGTGAAAATCATCACCACAATATGGGTAAACCATTATGCCTCATTAGTCTCCCCAAAGATGGGTGAGCATTCACTACAAACAATACTTAGGGTTTCAAGCCCTCTCAAAGCTCTTAGACAAAGGAGCAATCAAGGAATGACATGATCTTCAACTTTTCTACCCTCTCATACATCCACAATGGATCAAGAGGACTCCCACAGCAAGAATCAAGTACAAGGCTGCAACATTCTTAGTGGATCAAGCCTCAAGATCGCCAGTGTCACCAAATTAGGGTTTGGTCGACCAGGGCCTCCAGATGGAAATTTTCCTCTGGGCATGAGCCAATGCATCAAAGCATAACCTAATATGCTCCAAGGGACATCATGAACCTAATCATCAAGTCAATTTTGCCTCAGGGGATGCATTTACCAAAAATCAAGAATTAGGGTTTCTTAACCTAATTCACCCATAAGTTGACTTTTGGGACAAGGCATGAGCCAAGACCTCAAGACATGATTTTAGGGTCTCTAAAACTCTACATTGATCCATTTGCAACAATGGATTAATCCCAGAAGATTGGGCAACAAGTTTCAATTACATCAGAACCACAATTAGGGTTACGCAGGAAAAGTCAACTGTGCCTTTGACTTTTGACCCAAGCATGCTCCCAAACCTTGGTACATGATTCAATACACCCTATGACACCTATGAAATCAATCCATCAAGTTTGATTTAGGTCAATGACTTAATTTCATAGAGGATCGCACAGTTTGGAGTTCATCTGACAAAAAATCAACTGTGCCCAAAAGTCAACTTTGACATTTTGAGATTTTTCACAATTATGGTTCTTTGACCCTAAAATGATGTTAATGTGTGATTGGAATCATCATTCGTAAAAAAAAATCAAGAAAAGTTGGATAACTTGTAAAAGGGGTAACCATAAAAAACTTAGAAATTTTCTAAGTTATGGAACAAAGTGGCTAGGCTACCAACTTTGGAGGATCATATCTCCTAAACCACAAGGTCATTTTTCCCCATTCAAAGCTGGATTTATAGCTCTCATGGCCCTCTACAAAAGCTTCAAACACAACTCATTCCAATTCCTCATGGATTTTAAATTATGGAATGATCAAAATCACAAAAAGTGAAAATGTCACTTTTTCCCAACACTTAGTGAAATTTTCACTAAGTCAGAATCTGCCTTCACTTTTTTCCAAATGTAGGGGCATTTTTCACTTAGATCTAAAAAGTATCAAAACCAACTATGGTCAAACAGTTGTTGTATCATATGAGGGCTTTCCAAATTGGCTAAGAACTCCTTCAAATTCCACTTGAGCCATGAGATATGACAATGGCAATATGCCTTGCTGAAAACTGTCAAAGCAAGGCAGATTTGTGCATTTTGCTTGATTTGCCAAATTTGTGCAAATGACAAACACACTTATCCATCTGAACACCTCAGGGGGAGACCAAGGAGGGACAAACACTGATCCATAAGCCTCCCAAATCATTGGAACCAAAAGTAGCATGCCAAACCTAGAAATGCCTAAAAGAGGGGACAAGACTCCAATTTTGTTTTGGAGCATTCAATGGATGCAACAAGGTGGCATGGACTGAGCCATTTCCAACTGAATTCGGTCAAGACATATCCAAGACCAAGGGAACTAGCAGCCTGTGCCCTAACCTCTAGTCAATGGCTAGAGAAGACTTGGATTCTCATTGGTCAACATTGGCCAAACCTCTGCAGCAGTTGCCATTCACTATTGTTTGCAAAAAAAACTTGCTCTACTATAAATAGAGCTCATTTGTGATCAGTTTGAGTACACCAAAGCCATCAAACAAATGCTTTCCTCAAAATCACCTTCTCACTTCCAAAATTGCCTTCCAAAGCAAGTCACTACCGGGTTTTGAGTTTGAGAGCAATTCCAACCAAACCAATCACACACACACCTCATAAACATCATATAGAAGTGATCCAAACATGTAAACAACATATGGAACACTAATTTCTCAGAATCACCAGCCAGCTTCTGAAGGTTTTAACCAAGTTGCAATTGGGATACCATCTTCAGTTCCAGCTTGTTTCAAACCACTCCAAGCTCTCAGGCACATCACTTGGCACCTAAGGAAGCTATCCACATCATTAGAACCTAGTTGTAACACCTATAACCCAAAACACGATCACCAGCTGCAAGAGGTAAGCATGAGCTCTTCTAACTCTATGATCCATGCATTTTTTGCGGCACAATAATTTGGCCATATGTTCATAATCATGCATAGAGTGTTTTCCCTCAATCAATTGCTTTGTTTGAATTGTGTGTGGAATTTCTGAGCCTTCATGCAAATTTTAGGGTTCTTGAGGTTTCTATTTGATTTCTTATTCCATGCTTAAAATAAATGAAATTAAAGACCATAGACATGATCGTGAGGTGAAAACGAGTAGATTGATATGTAGATTGCATGATATAATCAAGTATTCAGTGAGATTGGATAGAAAACGCAAATCTACAGAAACAGAGGGTGGCGCGTGTTCTTGCCATTGTTCTTGGCTCCCTTTTTTAAAATTTGAATATTTGTTCAAAAATTAATTTCTCTCTGAGTTTTAATGATTTTGAGTTGATTCTTTTTTTTATAATTCACAAAAATGCTAAAATATTTTATTTTACCAAAAAAATCCCAAAAATATTATTTATTTCATATATTTCATATTTTTGCAAAGAATTAATGTTTTATTTGTTTTTAGCATTTGAAATATTTTTTCTCCCTTGATTTTCCAAACTTGATTTATTTCCAATCATTTTGTGGATATAAACATGATTTTTCAAACATTAATCCAAGATCACAATTTTTTTTCACACAAGCTTAACAATTTTGATCATTTTAATTGAATTTTTATTCAATTAAAATATATTTTGAAAATAAATTAGGGTTTTTGATTAATTCAACCCTCATCAAACTTTTTTTCAAGCACTTTGGACCTCTAATAGAGTGTAAGACCCAATCTCCTTTTAACCAAAACAATTTTGGGCCTTAGATATTGTATAAGTCCCTCTGCGTTAAAAGAAAATCTCTGCGCGATCGCCATTTCAAAAACAAAACTCTCTGGGCCTACCCTCGTGTTATAAGCCCCATCTCTTTTCTTTAAATTTCTTTGGGCCTCTAGTAGAGTGTAAGACCCAATCCTTTTTGAAAACCAAAATGATTAGGGCCTCAGTGTATTGTATAAGTCCCGATCCCATCAAAAAGTTTGACACGATCGTCGCCTTTTTTAAAAAAACACTTTGGGCATCTCCTTGAGCTGTAAGCCCCACCACTTGTACAAAAATAAATCTTTAGGCCTCTAGTAGAGTGTAAGACCCATCCCTTTGTACAGAAAACCTTTTTGGGCCTCAGTCACTTGTATAAGTCCCTGTACAAATTCAAAACAACAGTGCAATCACTGATAAAACCTTGGGCCTCTCCTTGAGCTGTAAGCCCCAACAATCTTTTCAATGTACTTTCTCCTTTTATTTTGAATATAATATTGTTATCAAAGTTTTCTTTGTTGAACAACTAACAAAAAAGCATGGAAGCTCTACAACCGAGTAAGTGTTTACCCGCTTTCTTTATCCGCTTTCATATATATATATATATATATCTGTATTGTGGGGCTGTCACTGTAAGTCTTCTTTCACGAACTTTTATATACTTGTCAAATATCAACTGTGTAATAATAGTATAGTTATTTAGAGTTTTCCCCGACAACTACGTCTAGCACTAGGTAAAGCCTTATTGGTCACTCTTAAATACAAACAAAACTAGATCCCCATAGGATTACCAGACACAGTCTTCCCTCCTCTTGGGGTTAAACAATATGGACACGTGAAAGGCAGCATTCTCGGTGAACCCTTTCTTAGACTGTCACCCTTAGAAATTATCAAAGAAACTCTACTCCCCAGAGATGATCTTTTCTCCGTGAATGGCATCTCTTGAGTTTCTTCCAAATTCTCAAACTTTCCTGGCTTGATCTATTCTCGGTGAATGGCATGTCTTAAACTTCTTGGGGTTTGGGGATCCACAGGCTTCTTAAAAGCATCCCCGCCTTCTCTTGGGCGTTGTACAAGGACCCTTCGGCTTCTTAAAAGCTCTCATGCCTTCTCTTGGGCTAAGTACAAGGACCCAGAGACCTCTACAGGTATATGAACAGAACCTAGTCATCAATTTGCTAGAGCTGTCTTTCTGAGTCAAGTTTCAGACCAGTTAATGGGTTGACCTTCATCCCTTAACATACCAGCCTTCTCTTGGGCATCATACAAAGATCATTCACTATCTGAGAATCAATTTCTCAGAACACCAGTAGACTTGGATAGTCTTAATTCCCTTTGGATTTCCTATTTTCTTAAAGAACAGGAAACAACCCTAATCTTCTGATCAGTACCAAAGCACAACCTTACTTTAATCATTCCCTTTATAAGAACTAATTTTTTCTTTTATCCAACATGCTGGACCTGTCACCAAACTGAAACAGTCACCAGCACAATTAGCCTCCTCTTGGGCTTTGTACACTGATTCTCCCCACACTCTCTTGTTGAGTATAAAAGAATCTCTTGTTGAGTCAAACACCTTTAGCCTCCGTCTTGGGCTTCATACAAGGCACATATAAACCACTCTCTTGTTGAGTATAAAAGACTCTCTTGTTGAGTCAAACACTTTTTAGCCTCCATCTCGGGCTTTGTACGAGATAGAAAATCACTCTCTTGTTGAGTATAAAAGACTCTCTTGTTGAGTCAATTCCCTTTCAGCCTCTATCTCGGGCTTCGTACGAGATAGCAAAACACTCTCTTGTTGAGTATAAAAGACCCTTTTTTTGGGTCACAAACCTTTTAGCCTTTATCTCGGGCTTTGTACGAGACATATAAAAACACCCTCTTGTTGGGTCACTAGCCTCCTCTTAGGCTTTGTATAAAGAAAACCCCGGTTGAGTCAATCAACCTTTTAGCATCAAACATGTGCCTTGCTCACAGCATACAAACATCAACAACTCCTCTTTAGAGATGACAAATTCTCTCTCAGCCAAACCACCTTTAGCTTCACATATTGGGCTTTGAAAAAGATACATATACTCCCTTTAGCTTCACGTCTTGGGTTTTGAACAAGACAACAAAATAACTTTTTCCTCCCATAGAATAGGAGGAACTACGATCGCTCTGATTTCCCTGTTTCATTAAACGGGAATACGTAGGCATAAGATTGAAAAATCTTAGCGAGCATACTAATCCAAAACCCAAAATCCAGTATCTCCACCAATTCAACCCAGAAGCATCAAATTTAAACACATTACCAGATACCTCACAATGATCCAAACACCGTGTTCTTAGGCAAAATAACCAAAGTTGGGCCCCACATTCACATAGCATCTGTAACCTAACAAACTGTTGTTCAAACTCAGTATGCAAGCAGGGTTAATTGGAGACATCTATTTCCCTTCCTTAATCAGCTCAATAGGATAAAAAATGAATCGAACTGTAGTACCCAAGCGATCGTGACTCCGGACCACAAAAATCGTGCTACAGGGAGATGGAAAGTA
Organism: Lathyrus tuberosus; assembly: GCA_022829125.1. Lineage (NCBI taxonomy): Eukaryota > Viridiplantae > Streptophyta > Magnoliopsida > Fabales > Fabaceae > Lathyrus > Lathyrus tuberosus. The sequence goes on from JALAZF010000265.1 coordinate 567,211, forward strand.
TAATGGGTGTTATCCCAGAAATACAAAGACGATGCTAATAAAGTCGTACAGTAAGCAGGACCTGTCTTCGACATCATAATCAGGTCATAAATCCATAAATCCTTCCAAGTTTCTGCTTTGACTTTCTCTACTTTGGTTAACCAGTTCAAGTAGAGATCAGCGTCCTTAAAAGATGGGGTTGCTCTAAACAACCTAGACCCATAATTCAGGTACTTTACATTTATGTTTGTTAGGGCTACATTATCATGAGGCTCAGCTGTTACCTTAGCTTTATCTTTCTACCCTAAGGGTTTAGTTTTGCGGTACGAAGGAAAGAAATCACTAATGGTTGCATAATCTACACCTATAGTAGACAAAGGACCAGACAGAGATAATGGTTTTCCAGAATTGATAACAGGAATCAATACCTGAGATTCATAGATATGCCTTTTTTCTTCCTTGAGAGGTTCAGGAATGAACTGCTGGTTCTTCACCACCTTGGGTCCACTCAATGTAGCGAAGGGAGGAAGTAGTGGCATGCTCTTTGGCCCTTTGACCTTCTGGCTTTTCTTTGGATCTTGAGTGATAGTGTTTGAGGATGCAATTATTGAAAACTTGAAGAAAATGGGTTTACTGAAGGTCAAGAGTTGAAAGTTTTGAGGGAAAAAGAAAGAAGTGTTTAGTGAGTACTTTGGAGTTGGAAAAGTAAAAATATTTTCTGAATAAACTATTTATAAAGTATTTGGAAATACTAAGAAGTCACTAATCATCATTAGGGGCTAAAAGCTAGTGGGACACGCGTCCTTCCAGGAGCGAAAGTAGGGGCGGTGGCGGTTACTACCTATGCCCACGATCTCCTAGACTCTAGGAGAGGTTATGAAGGTTTGGGATTTGATGTGATTTCCGAGGAGATGTTTTAGATATAATCAAAATTGGCTATGACGTCATAAAGGTGATTGAAAAGAAACTGAACAGTTGCTTGGGACGTGGGTTAGTCAGTTATGTTAACACCCATGTGGGGTCGAAAGATGGCGTCAAATGGACACTATCAAAAAATGGTATTTCCTTCAGTATTGTCGAAAAGGACATTTTAGGGGGGGCAATTTGTTAGCTCATAAATTCGACGCTTGTATTAAGTTAGAGGAATTAATTGGTGTTAAAACTCTTTGAAGAGGTTTAAAGGAGTTTTCGACTGGATCTTCATGTTGAGCTTAAGTCGAAGGTATGCTTGCATAAGGAAAGAATATGCTTGGGACTTAGAAATATTTCCAAGAATTGGGAAGTCCCTTTCGACCGATATTACTGACGATGTTCGATGCTAAGGGATTCAAATTCAAATAAAGGAGGGAGTAGTTATCCTTATTCGCCCATTAAAAAGACAGGTGGTGTAACACCCTTTTCTACCCCACAAATATCGCAGCGGATTAAACATAAAATCATAGTAAAATCAGAATCACCTCAAAGGGTGCACATTTCTCAATAAATTCAAATTAAACACTTGCTCCGTAAACACGGGTTTTTCCACAAAAATACTCAAAAGCATCCATATGGCAGCGGAACTCAATAAATCAAAATAAAAAGGTTTTCAACAAAAGCCATCAAAGTTAGGAGCAGAACCACCATAACCACAATAATAAAAAAGGTTTCAAAATAACACATAGTCATCAAATATCACAAAACAACAACTCAAAAATGGTTCGACTCAACAACCCAACCCGATGTTACACTATCAGAGCAAGACCCTCTACATCGACCAAAAGTAAAGTACAACTCCAAAAGTCCTCGAAGGCATCCACAACTAAACCTGATCACCTGCACGTTACCCACGTGGAGGCAACATTCAAACAGGCAGGGTGAGTAATCACAATTCATTATAATCAATATAAAAACAGGATATGCAAAATGGCGTCATCATCATATACAACATCATCAGGGTCATCATAAAGGAAAACATCGGGAATCACTATATCACAACATCACATCAATGCCACATAAAATGCAATGCACAACGAGACTCATGCATGTGGTACCAATCGTCACCAAAATATGGACACTAGGCCATCAACCCTCCATAAGGGAGCACGTCATAAACATCTAAATCCACACAATGGGATTGAAGCCACCACTGGACCGAAGTCCTAACATCGTCACTGGACAGAAGTCCTAACATCATCAATAGACGGAAGTCCAAATGCTATGAATGCATGATGCACAACGTCCTAATCATCATCATCAACCAAAGTCATTACGTGCATCATCGTCCATCAAACTCACATATTCATCGTATCATCAAATACGTCATCAAAACATCATTAATCAGCATCTCGTAATCATCAATATAACTCATGGTAATTCACATCAAAATAGTCATGTATCATCGTCATAAAATCATCAACATATCTCATAGTAATTCACATCATCAATTATTCATCATAACATCACAATATCATAATCTCATATTCATCAATACACTCGTGGTAATTCATATCATCACTTAATCATCATACATCATATATAAACAACTCATAGTCATCATTATACATCATAGTAAATCATATCATCAATTATTCCCTCAAAACATCACGAAATCATCATCTCAATATCATCAATAACATCATGGTTCAGCAATCACAACTTCATAACACCACTAATTCAACAACGACATCTATCATACGTATATCGTCGAAATTAACTTCAATTCCTCATAGTTTAGACAATATAAAAATAATTCATACTGCTCTTTTGGTTTCACTAAAATTTAGTTCATTGCATTAGCTTTCCAATGCTTCGAATGGGACCTCAATCGGACTTACGGATCAAAAGTTATGATCAAAACCGTATCTGGACCCAAAGCTGCCTGGCTGTGACGGGACTGCATGGCGACCGCCGTAAGCCTTATGTCGCTCGCCGTTTACCTACAGAATGCAGATTTTGCATTTTTCATCGTTGGAGGCCTTCCGGACCCCCGATTTCGATTCCGTAAAAAGTCTCAGTTTCGTAATTCAAAATCCTACGACTGTATAACATTTATAACAGCATATGACACTTATTTTAGGGATACAACCATCATATTATCAACAATTTCTACATCCCATTCCATCAATTCTCCCCTATTCATCCCTACAACAATCCTAAGGCATCATGGAAGTCAAAGGCATAAAACCTACGTCTATTAGGTCGATTCAAGACACTACGGGAAACCTTAATTTCCCTAAACCTTCAAAACTCTCAAGCTTCCTATAAACTCCATAAATCCCTTTCGCCACAAGGTCGAAACAATATCGACAGGGGAGTCATCACCAAGGTCTATTTTATCGGTTCAATTTAGCATTATTAATTGATTCACAAAAATTCCCTTAAATTCATCAGTTTACATCAAAACCCATAAACCCTCACAATCCCCTTTTCCTACAAGGTCAAAACAGTATCAAAGAAACATTAGCCTCAAAGGCCTAATTTTGCCCAATTCAATCCAACCCTTCATATTCATCATCAACCCACAAAACAACACCTAAATCATCAATATAATCATAAACCTCAAAATCGGCCTTAAACACATCGAATCCCTTTATTGAAAACAATGAAAGGTAATACTCCCCATACCTTAGATTGTTGATTCGAAGCTTTCTCTCTGAGCCTTCGGAAAACTTCTAGAATTCCTCGCCTCCTCCTTTTTCCTCAGAGCTCTCACCTTCTTTTCACGGTTTTCCAAAAAATGAAACCTATTCTCAAATCCTCCTTTTATATTCAACCTAACCCCTGGGCCTCAAAATTGGGCTTTCTCCATAATACCCTCACTAATCCTCCTCAAAGGTCCAATTTACCCTTAATTCCTCTAATATTATTTAAATTAATAATAATACATTATACCCCATAATATATACTATTATTTAATTAAATAACCAAACTCCACAAAATTCCACGCAATATCCAAAAACACCAAAATTCACCGAAAATCACGAATATTATATTTAAATAAATATTCTTACGAATTTGGGTTGTTACAGGTGGCGCACATCCAAGAGGTAGAAGCATGCAGCGCGACACTTGTCATATGTTAATTGTTTCAAGCAGTTAATAGCAGTTAGTTTTATTATTATAAATAGGAGTTCTAGCAATAGGATTCGGTGTGTTGTGTTCACTTTGTACAAGTTACTCCAAATTTACTCAAAGTATCCGCGTGTAGAGAAACGAGCCTTGTGAGAATGTACGTGATGTAAACTCCATTTTCTTTTTCAATGCAATTTATTTCAGCCTTTCATTAAGAATTTATCTTTTACTTTATGCAAGTTATGTTTATGCATTTCGTCTTACTTTCATACTTTCAATCTTTCCTTTACAGTTTCAGCCTTTTCAACTTAAAGTTCTTACATATCTTTTAAAACCACATTTTAGACAAAATTTCATTTATGAACACTGTCGAAGTGTTTTATTTCATATAATTTACTTTAAACAAAATTGTTAGCACATGTCTTAGGATCAATCTGATCGATCCTGTGAGTCACCAAAGTTAGATTTGGAAGATCAGCGGTTGTTTACCAAATTTCACGGTAAACAAATCGTCAAACCGAACCTACTATCGAAAAGCTTGAATATGCGTATGTGGAATTAGACAAAAAGGATGCAAGAAAAAAATAGGATGCAAAACAAAATTTGAGTTTTTGAAGGCTATAGGTTGGCCTATGAAAGTAATAGGTCGGTCTGTCAAGGTGTTTAGGTCGGCCTGAATGAGGTGACCTATGGACAGAATCCACACGCTTTAACATTGATGCATGGGAGCTGACCAGTAATTGTACGTGTCAGCCTATACGGAAGCAAAAGCTTATATAGGTCGGCCTAAGCTCGTATAGGTCGGCATATACAATTGTGTTTACACATATAACTTGGTTTTTGATGTGTATGGCATGCATAAGACTTTTAAAAAACATTTGTATGCATCCTAGAGCTAAAATGATACCATGCACATCTAAACTTTGGTTGATACCTCCCAATATACAAAAACACTAAGTCATACTCCTAGTTTTGACATCATTCAAAACACGGCTAAATTGAAGTATGCACTCATATACTCCCCCTTTTTGAAAGTTGCAAAACTTAAATCTTATAGCCATTGCTTCTTTTTTTTTGATACACTGAATAGTTTCCTCTGATGTTCTGCATAATCCTCAATAACTCCCTTTGAATTTGTGTATTATCCTCTTCATAATCTTCTCCCCCTTTGACAACATCAAAAACAGAAAAAATAAGTAATCTGTTAGAAGCATCACGTAGATGCACAATTCACATATAATCTATACTACACAGATGCAATTACAAAGAATAAGAGGTGGACTCACATAAAACACATATGTAAAGAGCACAAAGCTTAATAAGTCACTCAACATCATGCATAAGAATTATATAAGTCACACACATAGTACAACTACTTAACATCTTAGACAATTGTTCAAACAAATCAAAAGCAAGTAGTAAACCATAACAAAATGAAAAAACCGAACACCAAAGTCAAACGACACAAGCTAGAGAGAAAATTCAACACAAACGGACACAAAAAGACAATAACACATTATGAGAAACACCTCCACGTCCTCTTGGCACTGGCCTTGGTCTTCCATACATGGCAGCAGCTTCACATACTTCGCAATAAAAGAGATCACATTGAGCATAATCCTCCTCTTGAGCTCTGATCATGTAATTAATTTGTCCCATCTCAACAGCATGGTTTTCATTAACAGTGTTTTGTGTAGACATGATGCTCTCATTCGTATATGCAGCAAAGGTTTGGAAATCGGCATCCTGAGTAGCCATATGCTCCCGCATTAGACGAAACTACTCCGTCTGTGCAGCATACCTCTCATCTTATTGCATCTGCATGTTTTGCAGCATGGTTATTATGGAAGCAGTATCACCAGAACCAACATGATCACCGCCTCCGTGACCAACTCCCTGATTCACATCTTACATAGTCGCATCACCCTCTAGAGCACCATGAGGAACCTCAACAGGTTGCTCATCATCCATGTGATTCTCTTCAGCCTCTTCAGCGACAATATTTGGATCATCAAAGTTAAAAATCTTCCTTCCTTCTTTCCCACACGAAGATAATATGCTCGATGCTCAATATCCCAAAAGTAACTCATGTTTGAAAGAGTATGTCGTGAAAACTCTTGATATGTACCAGGTGATTTATATAGAAGATTTGCTAGACTAATGTTGAAATGATTCAAAATCTTTGCAATTATAGATGGATAACACAAGGATGTACCTTTGTTGCATGTCCTGACGGAGAACATGCGATAGACGAATTAATGTCGCCAGCTTATTTAGACCTTGTACAATAGAACATAAACTAGATGAATTTCAAGAGAATCGATTCTTGAGAAGCCTGCATTCTTAGGATGCGGAATGTTAGAAACAATCAACAACAGAATCCTAGTTAACATCTTCAATTGTTTCGTGGAAATAGGATAATAACAGTCAGACAGACTAGGTGCCTTAAGCCTCTTATTCAAGTGAACATTTCAATCAAAATTCGTATGCCTATCATAGTCGGTTACCACTTCTTCAGTTACTTCCTAATCAAATTCTTCATCAATATCCAGATTACTAATAGTAAATCCAAACAAAGTGTTCCACAACTCATTTGGAAATGATAAATTTTGTTTTCAATAGAGAATTTGAAGCTAGCATCATCCTGTTCATGTAGACTGGAGTAGAACACACGAATAATATCCTCATTGTAGTCTTGAGCTAACTATAAGAAGTAATCAATTTTTTGATGCTCAACTCGCTTCACAACCTCGGGTAGACACAAACCTTCAACGGTATCCTTCTTCCACGTATATTGCTTGACAACAAGACAGGTCGTATGCTTGAGCTCAAAATCCTTTGCATACTTTTTTGAAAACAAGGTAAATGGATTCTTTGAGGCAGTGGTGGGTGAAGATGCCTTGGTTTTGCCCTTAGACACATCTTTGGTCTTGGAAGCCATGAGAAATTTAAGTTTGAGAGATGCACACCAAGTGTTTGTTAAAAGTCTATAATGAAAAGTGTGAGAGAATAAGAGACCTAAGAGTACCCACACACTCCAACACAAGGAATAACAACAAAACAACACAAAGGAAACAATGACAAACAACAAACAAGAAGAAATTTCAAATTTGTAATGATGTAGGATAAGTTTGGGGTTTAACAAGAGAAATGGAGAAAGAAGATGAAATTTGAAGGATATGGTTGAAGATTTTGAGAACAAGTGATGAGGTAGTGATGATAAGATGAAATTAAACACGGATTTTGGTGAATTTGAATTGTTAGACTCGATTTGAGATGCTTAGGGTAGGTTTGCATGCAAGATGCGAGAACAAAAGGAGTGAAATGTCCCAAAATTAATTTATGAGTCGACCTCGGAGCGTATGTGTCGACCTGTCCAAGTTATAGGTCGGCACATACTGAAGTGAATCCACAAATAAATTCAAAAAATCAATCATGTATCGACCTGGATTAACATGTGTTGAATTTCAGTCAAATGCAAAATTGAATTTGCATAGGTCAACCTTGAAGGTGAGAAAAATACACAAGAACAGGGGTTGAATTGTGTATGCCAAATCGTTTCTACTTCTGAACCAGAGTTCAGATTCTAAATAGAAGTTCAGAAACTGATAACAAGTGCAGCGGAAAAGTATACAAAATTAAATAAAAACAGCAAAGAACACACAACAATTATGTTGGTTCCTCTCCTACTGAGAGTAGTCCAGTCCCCTTGTAGCATAAGAGATTTTCACTATAATCAAACAGATTACAACTGCTTATATACTCAAGTATAAGACTTTTCTGCTCAGACGCTCAGCCAGAGACTTCCTTGCATAATCAGCACCTGATCAAGACTTCCTGCTTAGATCCTTAGATCCTAAGAATTTCTTGCTTAATCTCCTCAGGCCTAAGACTTCCTATTTAGACCTTCAGTCCAAGACTTTCAGCTCATATTCCTCGATTCTAAGGCTTCAATGCTCAAGCCCACGTCAAGAGACTTTTATCTAAATTACCTGCTTAGAGAAGGAATACTTTACAACAACACTTGATTAATAATCAGAGGTGTTCAAATATAATACAACACACTTTAACACTAAGGATTCTTAAGCTATACAAGAATAAGAACTCTTGACATATTAGCTTCTCTTGAGCTGATATGAATGCAGTGTGTGTATATTTCAGTTGTAGTTGCAACGTTATTCTCTTAGTTGATCTTCATTTCTTCTGCTCCTTTTATAGCTGACGAAATAGAGTCGTTGAAGCATCCCCAACGAATTTACTCAGATTAAATCTTTTAGTACATCTTCTTTTCCAATAAATCAGGTGTTGTAACTCATAGAGAAATAATTATCCATTGAATAAGGTCTTTGTCCGGAGAACTCTTCTATGAAACAAGTACAACACAATATTTTGAAGATAATGTCAACCATTCTCGAGTCCCATGATTACAGAGCTTGAGGTGACATTACTCAGTTTCAGAGGCAGGTAAAGTACGTTTATGATTCTGAACTATAATAACGATAACTTTTTGATCAAATTTTCTTATAAGTACAAAACCATAACCGGATCATAGCTTCTTCCGTGTCAGAACCAAACTTACCAAGTAAATATAATTCTGCACATAAGAACTAGCTAATTAAAAATCCTAACTGTTTTTCAAATACTTTGTTATCATCAAAACTTTAGAGGATACTTGGTATGAACCAAATTTGTCTTAACAATCTCCCCCTTTTTTTATGATGACAACCTTAAGTATTTTAAAACAATTAGTCATAGATTAATTACTCAACAACTTTTAGGGTCTGGGTTTGTAAGCTCCGCCTATGTCAAACAATCTTAGAGGTGAGGTTTGTAAGCTCACCCTGACTCCTATTTTTGAAGTCTAAGAGATGAGGTTTGTAAGCTTTCCCTATATATTTATCTCATTTCAGAAAATGAATATCTGAAACTATCCGTGAAAAATTAACCGATGTCAATTCATTGAGGTTAACCGTATATTCCTTCAGAATATCTAGATCATAGATTTCTCCTTTAATGGTTTTTGAAGACATATTGAGAAGGAAATAAATTTTAGTGTTATATCAATGATTTCACACTATTATCTTATATAGGAGATAATACATAAAATCAGGGAAACATACAGGTAGCAATATAACACATAGATGGGTTATTAATAAGTAAGCATGCATTAAACGTTTGGACAATTATAAGTCTTAATAAAAATTTATCAGAATCTTTGTCAGTACACTCCTTTAAAGAACCAAAATTTAGAGCCAATTTTGAATTTTAGAAGTGATAGACATGTCCCTTCAGCATCAAGAACAATTACTTCTGAGAAAACACAACAACCAAGGTTGAATACTTACAGTACTTTTGCTTGAAAAGCAAGTCAATGTAGGATTAACCTAGGTGTAAGTGTTGTAACATTTTCACAAGAAAAAGAGTTTCAGAACTAGCTATAGCGGCAAAATCGTGGGTGTAAGCTATTGATTAACTTAACTCAAAAAGCAAGAGTCGCCACCACACTTTTATTTTATCCAAAAAGGAAAGGAAAAAAGAGCGAACAAAACCTACACAAGCTCTACAGCAAGAACAAGTGAAGAGAGACTGGATAAGGGGGGTTGGTTACGCAATGGGAAGGTGTTAGCACCCAAAACGTCTATAGTACTCTATAGGAGCCCTTTGAAATATCTACCGCTTTTGGTCTGAAAAAGTTTGTTTGAAAAGTAATTGAGGAGATGAGAAGAGAAATTGTTTTTAAGGTTTTTGTGTTTGGGGAGACTTGTCACCTCATACCTACGTACCCACGATGTGCAATGTAGGATCAAAACCCCGTAGTTCGTGGTACCAAGAGTGAAAATTGTTTGTTTTGGTTGATTTTAAATGTAAAGACAAGTCGTCATTTCCAAACGAATAATTCCGCTTAAAGAAATGGATCATGTCTAAACTTATGAAAAAAACTTAAAGGAAAAAGTGCACGAGGGCACAAAAGAGAGTAAGTGAGTTTGGTGTTTTTTAAAGTTTTTTGAAAAAGGTGTCAACATGCTTATGTAGTTTAGCATTTGTTAAGAAATGAAAGGAAAAGAGTAAAATCACTTGACAAAGTCAAGGTTTGATTATGAAAGAGGTGATAGTTTGAAATCAAGAATGTTTTGAAAAAGGGAGAGAGTTTTGAAAATTGAAGAATGGGAAGGAGGAGAAGTGACTATCCTAAAGCATAAAGTAAAAGCTAAGGATAAGAAAGATCTAACCACAAGTGTAGTTATCTTCACCATAAACCAAGTAAAAGCACAAGTCTTCAAAGTCTCCGAACCATAACTCCAAAGCAAAGGGAGAAATGTCTTAGTTCTAAGTCCAAGGTTCCAAGAATTGCATTGGATGTCCAAGGTCTAAGTTCAAGGATTCAAGAGTTGCATTGAAGTCTAAGGTCTAGGTGCAAAACTCCATGTCCATTGCAAAGGATAGTAACCGTAGTCCAAGATTAGAAGCACAAGTTTTTTAAAGGTTTTGGCCTTTATTAATGTTTTTGGTCCAAGTGGACAAAGAGAAAAAATCGGAAGCATAAACATGTGTCCAACGAACAAAAGGCAAATTGCGGAAGCATAAACATATGTCCAACAGACAAAGGGAAAATTGTGGAAGCATTAACATGATATGAAATGATAAAAATGGAGCATAAAAGTAAAAGAGATAGGGAGCGAGAAGGAATTGTAAAAGATTAATACAATAATAATGTTAGAAAGTTGGTGATTAGTTGTTAGTGATCAATAATAATTGAATAATTGCACTTAGGTCAAGATTAATGAGAAATCATTAGAGGATTGATAAGACCAAAGCCTCCTAACAACAAGTCTCATAAGTTTTGAACCAAAAGACAAATGATCAACCATTTTTGATAGTTTTTCGATGCGGGACAAATATTGCGCTATGTTAAGCAATCACCGAGTAATTTACGGAGTAATTGCCCTACAATGAGGCTGGTCAATAGCCCTTTGTGCTAATGCATGCTAGATGAACGATATGTAGATCGTCATCCGAAAGCAATACCGCACGAAAAGAAAAGAAAGTAACGATCTCGTCTTGATCAAGAATTCGACAAAGAAATTCTAATGATCCATAAGACTTTCATTGATCAAAAGAAAAGAGGAATAGATGAAGAGAAATCCAAATTAAACCTCCAAAGTATGTGATCTAAGGCCAAGAACAAAGGAAAAGGGAAGGAAATGGCAAAAGAACCAAAACAGTCCCAAAACAGAGCCAAAATAGCATTCTGGACACTGGTTAATCGGTTAACACATTGGTTAATCGGTTAACCAGTGCAGATTTTGAATTTCTGCGCAAAACAGGGTGTTAATCGGTTAACCAATTTACACTGTATTTGGTTAATCAGTTAACACTGCACCAGAAGCAAAAAAATGTGCAAAATTCAGCATGATCTTCTTTCAAAACATTTTTCAAACACCTTGTGATCATGAACTGAATTTACACGAATTTTACAGTAAAAATAGACAAAGAAACCTGCAATCAAACAACAATATATGATCCAAAGGATCAACAACAAGAAGCACCAAGGAACTACATCTTGAATGATGAATATGAAGCTTTAACAATGGTGGAAAATAGATTACCACTCCAAATCATAAAATTGCTTCAAATTACTCCAGGATCCAAACTCCAAAGTCTTGATCTACTGAAATTGATGATGAAAAAGTGAATGGATGAAGGTTTAGCTCAAAGTTAAGCAAGAATCAATGTGAATTCTTACTAACTTTCAAAAGAAGAAAGAAGAGCTTTGGTGAATTTTGGTAGTTGGGGAGAGAATTTGCAAGAGATTTTTTGGCTATCAAAAGCTTGTATGAAATTTTAGCAAGGTGAATTTGGCTCTCAAAAGCTTGAAGAATGAATGAAATGAGGCTTCTATTTATAGAGTTCAGGCTTGAAAAATTTGGTGGATTGGAATTTGGTTTGGAAATGAAAATTAGGCTTGGAATTTGAATTTGGAGGGAAATTCATAAAAGAGTGGTGATTAGTGAAGGTGTATGGTAGGAAATGATCAAAGTGATGTAGGGGAATAAAATGAGATGGTATAGAATATTCCAAAATGATGAAAATTGATGCTAATTGCTGCAGAATTTGAATTTGCTGCCATATTTTTCAAAATTCGCACGCGTTAACCGATTAACACAGTGAAAATTTGGGAAATTTGGCTTTTTGTTGTGTTGTCTTGATTCCGGCTCGATTTTTCTTGCTTGTCAAAGAAGGCATGGAACTAAACACATGAACCTTGGAGTCTCTTGAATAATAATCAATTAAATCTTGGAAACTCTTGATCAGATGATTTTTTAATTGATTGTGGATCAACTTTGACTTTTCTCAGATTAAATTCATTCGAGCTGTGGGACTATTATTTTGGAATTTTTAACCTGTTCTTCCCCTGAAAATGTCAGTAAAGAGAAAATAAAATATTTTTGGATTTTGATTAAGGTTAGTAAACATAAGCAAATAAAGGCAAATAAGAAAGGCACAGATGCTCAGTAAACCCTGCAAGGCATAAACCCAAAGAAGAGAGGGATAAAGGAATGAAAGCATGATCTTGTTTGTGGTATAAGATGCAAAAAATGAAATGTGAATGATATATAGAATCTTAGGGGTCAAAAATTAGGGTCTTACAGCTGGCCCTATTTGAGTCTCTTCTATCGGGAGATATGGAGATACTTAAATACAAAAAGTCACATTTTTAAGCCCTAAGATGCCACAAGATGATATGAAATGCAAAGAATGAAACAAACTGCGGGGAAACTTGAAACAAGAGAGTTACGGTAAATTGAGAGAGATGACGCAAAAAGACACGCCGGGGAACATAAGCTATCTCTGGAGATCTGTCAAGGTGACAAAAAGTATCCATCAATAGTTGGAAAGAGAAGGACAAGACCCTGGAAGACGAGTAGTGACATCCAAGAATGGCATTGGATAGAAACCACGAACGAGACAAAAGTTATGTCAATAGATGTCCAAGAATGGCATTGGACAGCAACAAGAAAGTTTCTGGTAAAACAGCAGCGTCATCCAAGAATAGCATTGGATGGAGGTGAAAAACACTCTATTGGGGATAAAATATCCAAGAATGGCATTGGATAAAGGGAACTACAACATTCCAGAATGGTATTGAATGAGGCAACAGTAAACATCAGAGTCATCCAAGAATGGTATTGGATATAAACAAAATTCCATTTGAAAAAATTCACAGGGGACATCAAAGAATGGCATTGGATGGCAAGTTTAAATAATCATAGATATCCAAAAATGGCATTGGATTTAGCTGGGGGAAAAGTTGTCCAAGAATGGCATTGGACTCTGTTGAGGAAGAGATATCCAAGAATGGCATTGGATTAGGTGAGAAAGGTTCTGGAAAAATACATCAAAAGTATCCAAGAATGGCATTGGATAAAAAGAGTTCACAATATTCAAGACTGGCATTGAATAAAGTGAGCAGGGACTTTCAAGAATGGCACTGAAAGGTGAAGGTAAATCACTACATTCAAGAATGGCATTGAATGATAGTGAGAAAGAGCTTCCAGGAATGGCACTGAAAGGTAAAGGTAAATCACTTCATTCAAGAATGGCATTGAATGAAAGTGAGCAAAGACATCCAGGAATGGCACTGAATGCAAAGGAGAAAACTCATTCAGGAATGGCACTGAATGGACAGATAAAACTTTCAGGAATGGCACTGAAAGATATCCAAGAAAATATCATGGGGATTTTAGAAGAGAGAAAAGACTTCCAGGAATAGCACTGGGAGAAACAAGAGGAACAAGGTATCCAGGAATGGCACTGGAGATCAAAAGAGACAGACATCCAGAAATGGCACTGGATTGAATAAATACAAAGATCCAGGAATAGCACTGGAATGGAAGAAAACAAAGATCCAGGAATAGCACTGGAAGAAAACAAACATCTAACAACAGCAATAGAGGCACAGGGAAACGACAACATCCTGGAATGGCACTGGAAAGAAAGAAAACAAACAAGACATCCAGGAATAGCACTGGGTGAAAAGACAGGTAAACGACAACATTCAGGAGTGGTACTGAATAAAAAGGCAGGTAGAAGTTTTGGTAGGCGCCAAGTAAGTTGGACTTTGATCACAAGGTAAGATGTTGAAAGCAACAAGACCTCAGAAAAATGCAAATGAGCGTGAAGCACACTTCGAGCTATGAAAATCTTTCTATGCAATGATATATGAACGATTTATGTATGCAATGCAGATGATAGAGACAATAGAGATAAACTCGTTTGTGAGGGAAGAATGGAACTCTAATTCCTCAACACAGGGAACACTGCCCACTCTGCTTGGAGAGAAGATGTTAAACACATCTCAGTCACGCTTATGAATTGTATCAGGCTGATAACATCTTGAGGGTACTTGAAGAAGACTGCCCCAGATTGATTGACTAATAAACTGATCATGGCTTCAGTTTGACTGCTGTAGGGGAAGAATGAACTGATCGTGGCTTCAATTCTTGAAATGATTGTTGAGGATAAACTGATCATGGCTTCAGTTGCTGGGGATGAACTGATCATGGCTTCAGTTCTTGAAATGATTGTTGAGAAGGCTAAACTCAGTATGAATCTTGAAAGAAATCTTCTGCTTAACTAATTCTTGAAATGATTCACAACAGGATCTGGAGGTAATGTGCCCCTGATAGGATCACTGACCAAGTTTCTCAACTGTTTGAAAATTCTTGATGAGGAAAGTTTGCCTGCAAATAGGATTATTCAAACAATCATGGTAATTTTAATGCAAAGCTCAAAGCAATTTTGAAATCAAAAATCATTTTTGGAATGATATTATTGATGAAAAGAAAAATGAATCACTTGTCAAAATACGGCGGTTTAGACATTCAAAATGAAAGAGAAAGCAAAGGTATGATATCAAAGCAAATGATTGGCAACAAACATAGGAGTCAATTTACGCAACCTTGCTGTAGTATGCTTTCAAAAGAAACCTGGCTTCAATTAGGTCTTTTGAAGGTTGTAACGTGGTTTGCTTCACGGTTTTTTTGAAACAAAGGATATAGGCTAAAATTTTATTTGTACCCAACCCATTCTTCATGATGACCTTCAGTCCTATGCTCAGTTAATTCAAACTATGCATTCAAGTTCCAAGAGATTTTGGAATTGCAACATTGTTATGATGATGGCTCAAGATATTTTTGAGATGGCAATCACTTCTCTTACAACATTTTGTTGTTTTTGACGAGGACCTCAGTCAACTCGTTTTGTCTTTGAGGATTTTGGTAACCTCTTGATTTTTCTTTTGTTATCCCTAACTTTTGCCTGAACTATGCCATTTGAGCTTACAGTCAGCGGGATGCCCCAATTTTTGCCTAAGTCTCCTTCATAGGTTATGACTTAGCGGGCTTTTCTTTTGATTTTTTTTTCATTCTCTTTTTTTGTTGTTGAAAGACAGTGACTGCCTGGCTTAATGATTACAGTGAACCATCATTGGCTTTCGATTTGAAAGACATCTTCGACACTTCTTTGATGTGTGCGAAGGAAAGTTTGTGATTGCAATAATTCTCATGTGTTTAAATACACAGTCAAATTAACTGAGAACTACTCATCCCCAGGTTAAAATTGCGGGTTTTTTCGTACAGAAAGAAACTCCAACTTCTAGGCTCGAAGGAGTTGACAAAGGATTAACTTCCTTATTTCTCCAGTGTTTGGGAGTTGAAACAATGCTTGTATATCCTCAGCCAAGTTTTAAATTGAAATCATACAGTTCAGAAATTGTAGGTATTTCGTTTTCATCATCCTCCCTCCAATCTTTGCATAAACAAAAGTTTGAAAAAGAAAGTGAACAGGAGATATATTTTTTTGTTTTGTGAAAAAGAAAGCATAAAGATGCACACAGTGGATACAAATGAATTGAATCAAAACATTGCAATGCTCATTTCATTGAAGTTACCATGAAAGTACAAATAAAGTTTGAAAGCAAACAAACAATACAATTAAAGAAAAATGCAAACAGAATGAAGCAAGGCCTAGTGATTAATCGGCAACAAGGATGAGCTGTCTTGTCTGAAACACTGGCTTTAGGAGATGATCCGTCTGAACTGACTCAAACTTCACTTGGCATGCTCTGGCAAAGGATTGTTGACAACATTGGGATTCTCATCAAGAAAAATCAGAATCTTTGAGTTCACCAATTCTTGTACTCTAGCTTTCAATGCATAGCAACCTTCCAAGTTATGGCCTGCCCCACCTCGATGGAACTCACAGTGAAGATCATCCCTATAGCCGGCTGGAGAGGATTTGGAGGAGGAGGTAGATCCCTCGTTGTAATCAAACCTTTATTTACCAGACATGGATACAACCCAGTGTAGGACATCGAGATAGGATCAAAGTTAATCCTATTGCGATTCTGATTTTGTCTAACAGTCTGACGAGGAGCTTGAACTGGTTGAGCATTGACAACAGGAGCAACTGTAGCTATATATTGTTGTTGCCTGCGATGAGGTTTACCTTCAACTGAAACAGCATGGGTATCACCATCCTTTTTATTTTGAAAATTCCCAGCATACGTTTTAGCACCACTGAAGGCTTCAGCATTAGCAATCCTTCCTTTCTTGATACCTTCTTCTAGTCTTTCTCCGATAGTGACTAGGTCAGCAAAACCAGATGATACGCTGCCTATCATCTTTTCCCAAAAGAGCAACTGAAGAGTGTCCATGAACAATCCATTCAATTCTTTTTCAGCCAAGGGTGGCTCTACTTGAGCAGCTAGTTCTCTCCAGCGCTGAGTGTACTCCTTAAAAGATTCTTTTTCTTTCTGAGACATGTTCTGCAATTGACGGAGATCAGGTGCCATGTCCAGATTGTACTTATATTGCTTTAAGAAAGCATCAGACAAGTTCATCCAGCTTTGGATACGGTTTTTCTCAAGTCCCATATACCATTTCATTGAAGCCTCACTCAAGCTGTCTTGGAAACAGTGAATGAGCAGTTTGTCATTTTTGGCATGAGAAGCCATCTTGCGGCAGTACATCACCAAGTGGGTTCTGGGACAGGTGTGCCCCTTGTATTTCTCAAAATCAGGAGTTTTGAATTTTGGAGGAATAACCAAGTCGGAAACCAAGCACATGTCCATTGCGGCAGCATTAAAGACATCACTCCCTTCCACGGCTCTTATCCTTTTGTCTAGAGTTTGCCATTGCTCTCTGACATCTTCAATGTATCCAGGATCTCCCTAACTTTCAGATTGTGGACCAGCAGCATGGTACCCGAAAGGATTCTCAGGAATAGCTTGAGCAACAGAATGTACAACAGGCTGAGGTTCAGTGAACAATGGAGCTGAAGATACTGGCAAGACAAACACAAGAGTAGTTGCAAAGGGTGGCGAGTAATTCGGAGGTAACCCAAATTCTGGCCAAGTAGAAGCTAGTTGCTGAGTCAGTGGAGGGTCAACAGCAGCAGTTGAAGCTTCAACAATCACAGTCCTCTGAGGTGGTTCACCTCTAGCAATCAGAACTTGCAGCATTTCTGTGAGTTTGGTCATGCCGGCCTCCAACTCATCAATTTCCATTCTGACTTTGGCATTGTGTTGTTCTTGGTATTCCATTCTCAATCTGACAGCAGCTCTAGTTCCGTAGTTGTGTTGAGGAAACAGCTTGACGGTGAACAGATAACTGGAGAAGGAGACAGTTGAAATGAGCTTCTGAGACAACTAGGAAGAATGCATATGTATGCTCATGGATGAAAGAGTGCATGGATGCAACAACCACAAACAAGATCACTCAAAGCACACGGGTTCAAAGGTTCAAATCACGAGCATGGAGTCGAGGTTAAGAACCAATCACACAAAGGTATGTGCCAAGGGCATAACACCTTCCGAACAAGGTTCTAAAGAAGTTCCCAGAGTCTACAACGCATCTTTCGGATATTATCGATTTCTCAACTTTCTTGGTAGTCAATAATATTCTCAAGAGAGTCTCGTCTGAGTGTGGTATCGCGTAACAACTGATTCAAGTCTGCACCTGAATAGCCACCGCACCACGTCCTAATAAGGCCAAGTTGGGTTAAAGGATTCTAAAGTTCCCAGCTTTGGGTCCTCGGATCAAGAAGCATAACGGGTTTGCCATTTCTGGTCTGCCATTATTGTCTCTTGGGAGGAGTGCCTCAACTGAGTCCTTGGGAATGGTCTCCAGAGTCGACAGCTCTCTAGATTAACACCCCGAAATGCGCAAGACACGCACGTCAGAATATCTCTCAAGAAAACCTCGTCTGGATGCGAATTTCTTGAACACCAAACGTACCAAGACGACGCGTAGGTCCCACTACTTTCCACCCTAGTCTTAGGTGTACACTTAAGCCTGTGTATTGGGCTTATCTCACCACACAAAAGAAATCCCAAACAGAACAAGCAAGTAACAAGTAAATCAGGCAAAAAGCAGTAAATAAATCAAAGTAGGCTAAACCCCTCAAGGGATGGACCAACAAGAGGTCAATCTGTCCCCAGCAGAGTCGCCACTTTTTCTGTAGCGGCAAAATCGTGAGTGTAAGCTATTGATTAACTTAACTCGAAAAGCAAGAGCCGCCACCGCACTTTTATTTTATCCAAAAAGGAAAGGAAAAAAGAGCGAACAAAACCTACACAAGCTCTACAACAAGAACAAGTGAAGAGAGACTGGATAAGGGGGTTGGTTATGCAATGGGAAGGTGTTAGCACCCAAAACGTCTATAGTACTCTATAGGAGCCCTTTGAAATATCTACCGCTTTTGGTCTGAAAAAGTTTGTTTGAAAAGTGATTGAGGAGATGAGAAGAGAAATTGTTTTTAAGGTATTTGTGTTTGGGGAGACTTGTCACCTCATGCCTACGTACCCACGATGTGCAATGTAGGATCAAAACCCCGTAGTTCGTGGTACCAAGAGTGAAAATTGTTTGTTTTGGTTGATTTTAAATGTAAAGACAAGTCGTCATTTCCAAACGAATAATTCCGCTTAAAGAAATGGATCATGTCTAAACTTATGAAAAAAACTTAAAGGAAAAAGTGCACGAGGGCACAAAAGAGAGTAAGTGAGTTTGGTGTTTTTTAAAGTCTTTTGAAAAAGGTGTCAACATGCTTATGTAGTTTAGCATTTGTTAAGAAATGAAAGGAAAAGAGTAAAATCACTTAACAAAGTCAAGGTTTGATTATGAAAGAGGTGATAGTTTGAAATCAAGAATGTTTTGAAAAAGGGAGAGAGTTTTGAAAATTGAAGAATGGGGAGGAAAAGAAGTGACTATCCTAAAGCATAAAGTAAAAGCTAAGGATAAGAAAGATCTAACCACAAGTGTAGTTATCTTCACAATAAACCAAGTAAAAGCACAAGTCTTCAAAGTCTTCGAACCATAACTCCAAAGCAAAGGGAGAAAGGTCCTAGTTCTAAGTCCAAGGTTCCAAGAATTGCATTGGATGTCCAAGGTCTAAGTTCAAGGATTCAAGAGTAGCATTGAAGTCCAAGGTCTAGGTGAAAAACTCCATGTCCATTGCAAAGGATAGTAACCATAGTCCAGGATTATAAGCACAAGTTTTTTAGAGGTTTTGGCCTTTATTAATGTTTTTGGTCCAAGTGGATAAAGAGAAAAAGGCGGAAGCATAAACATGTGTCCAACGGGAAAAAGGCAAATTGTGGAAGCATAAACATATGTCCAACGAACAAAGGGCAAATTGCGGAAGCATAAACATGATATGAAATGATAAAAATGGAGCATAAAAGTAAAAGAGATACGGAGCGAGAAGGAATTGTAAAAGATTAATACAATAATAATGTTAGAAAGTTAGTGATTAGTTGTTAGTGATCAATAATAATTGAATAATTGCACTTAGGTCAAGATTAATGAGAACTCATTAGAGGATTGATAAGACCAAAGCCTCCTAACAACAAGTCTCATAAGTTTTGAACCAAAAGAAAAATGATCAACCATTTTTTATAGTTTTCCGATGCGGGACAAATATTGCGCTATGTTAAGCAATCGCCGAGTAATTTACGGAGTAATTACCCTACAATGAGGCTGGTCAATAGCTCTTTGTGCTAATGCATGCTAGATGAACGATATGTAGATCGTCATCCGAAAGCAATATCACACGAAAAGAAAAGAAAGTAACGATCTCGTCTTGATCAAGAATTCGACAAAGAAATTCTAATGATCCATAAGACTTTCATTGATCAAAAGAAAAGAGGAATAGATGAAGAGAAAGCCAAATTAAACCACAACAGTATGTTATCTAAGGCCAAGAACAAAGGAAAGGGGAAGGAAATGGCAAAAGAACCAAAACAACCCCAAAACAGAGCCAAAATAGCATTCTGGACACTGGTTAATCGGTTAACACATTGGTTAATCGGTTAACCAGTGCAGATTTTGAATTTCTGCGCAAAATAGGGTGTTAATCGGTTAACCAATTTACATTGTATTTGGTTAATCGGTTAACACTGCACCAGAAGCAAAAAAATGTGCAAAATTCAGCATGATCTTCTTTCAAAACATTTTTCAAACACCTTGTGATCATGAACTGAATTTGCACGAATTTTACAGTAAAAATAGACAAAGAAACCTGCAATCAAACAACAATTTATAAGAAGCACCAAGGAACTACATCTTGAATGATGAATATGAAGCTTTAACAATGGTGGAAAATAGATTACCACTCCAAATCAGAAAATTGCTTCAAATTACTCCAGGATCCAAACTCCAAAGTCTTGATCTACAGAAATTGATGATGAAAAAGTGAATGGATGAAGGTTTATCTCAAAGTTAAGCAAGAATCAATGTGAATTCTTACTAACAAAAGCTTGTATGAAATTTTAGTAGTTGGGGAGAGAATTTGCAAGAGATATTTTGGCTATCAAAAGCTTGTATGAAATTTTAGCAAGGTGAATTTGGCTCTCAAAAGCTTGAAGAATGAATGAAATGAGGCTTCTATTTATAGAGTTTAGGCTTGGACAATTTGGTGGATTGGAATTTGGTTTGGAAATTAAAATTAGGCTTGGAATTTGAATTTGGAGGGAAATTCATAAAAGAGTGGTGATTAGTGAAGGTGTATGGTAGGAAATGATCAAAGTGATGTAGGGGAATAAAATGAGATGGTATGGAATATTCCAAAATGATGAAAATTGATGCTAATTGCTGCAGAATTTGAATTTGCTGCCATTTTTTTCAAAATTCGTGCGCGTTAACCGATTAACCAAATGTGTTAATCGATTAACACAGTGAAAATTTGGCTTTTTGTTGTGCTGTCTTGATTCCGGCTCGATTTTTCTTGCTTGTCAAAGAAGGCATGGAAATAAACACATGAACCTTGGAGTCTCTTGAATAATAATCAATTAAATCTTGGAAACTCTTGATCGGATGATTTTCTAATTGATTACGGATCAACTTTGACTTTTCTCAGATTAAATTCATTCGAGTTGTGGGACTATTATTTTGGCATTTTTAACCTGTTCTTCCCCTGAAAATGTCAGTAAAGAGAAAACAAAATATTTTTGGATTTTGATTAAGGTTAGTAAACATAAGCAAATAAAGGCAAATAAGAAAGGCACAGATGCTCGGTAAACCCTGCAAGGCATAAACCCAAAGAAGAGAGGGATAAAGGAACCAAAGCATGATCTTGTTTGTGGTATAATATGCAAAAAATGAAATGTGAATGATATATGGAATCTTAGGGGTCAAAAATTAGGGTCTTACACTAGCTATCTACCAAATCAATATTTCAAATAAGGCTTCAAATATTAGAGTATAAGACAAAAATCCTTATTTTATTAGAACTCAAGATTAGTCTAATTGTTAATTCAAAGCACAAATCATATAATTAAGATTTTTAATTTTTGCTTAAATAATAAAGCAGTCAAGGATGAAAGAGATTTTGACAAACTCTATACAAGGCTTATAGACCATACTTAGAGAGATTTCAGAAAAAATTTCCACTGAGTGCCATCAGAATCCAATTTTCTTTTAATACTCCATTCAGAAACTAAGCCTTATTCATCAACTAAGACCGTGTTCATATTTTTCTTAATAAAATCGAATCTTGTATTGGCTAAGGGTTTTGTAAAAATATCAGCCTATTGATGATCAGTATCAATAAATTGAATATCTATTACACCCTTATGAACATAGTCCCTAACAAAATGATGTTTGATCTCAATATGCTTAGTTCTAGAACATTGAATCAGATTCTTTGTTAAACAAATGGAGGCAGTGTTATCACAAAGGATAGCAATATTATTTCCAAAAGTCTGATAATCTTTAAGCTAATACTTCATTCAAAGTAGTTGAGTGCAACAGTTAGCAGTTGAAATGTATTATGCTTCTGCTGTAGACAGAGAAATGGTTGCTTGTCTTTTACTAGTCCAAGATATAAGGTTTTCACCTAAGAGTTGACAGTTTCCACTAGTGGATTTCCTCTCAATTCTATCTCCGGCGTAGTCAGCATCACAGAATCAAGCTAGCTTATAATCTGAGGATTCCCTATAAAGAAGTCCAAGATTGATAGATCCTTAAGTTCTTCTTTCATGGCCTTCAGCCACACTTTCATCTTGGGAGCTTCTTTAGTACTAATTGGTTCAGAGTATACCAACATGTCACACTGAATGACTTCCCCTTTAGAGTCTATCTCAGTATGTTGCAACATGTCAAGCTCTGTAAATCTTCTTAGTATTTGTATGATTCTTTGTGGCCTTTAAACTTGTTCAGAATCATCTACAGATGTTGGAACAGTATAAGATGTTGGACTCCCTTCATAGGTTAGACCACCTTCAGAGGCATGATTACCACTAGAGTCTAGACCATCATTTGAATCTGGATCAGAATCAAATTTACCTTCAGAGTTAGACTGGAATTCAGTCTTAGAGTCACCTTGAGACTCAGAGTCACCTTCAGACTCTGACTCGTCTTCAGAGGCAGAATCCCTTTCAGATTCTTTTTCATACTCATCTTTAGAGGAAAAAACTCCTTTAGAAACAGATTCTCCTTTAGAGTCTGAAATAACTTCATAAGTTAACTCAGGTGTTAACACTTCACCAGAGATGGATTGAAACTTGTTCCAATCTCATACTTATGTTTCCTTCACAATGACATCTCTTCCAAATTTAACTTTTTTAGTCAGTGGAAAATAAAGCTTATAAGCACTTGTATTGTTGTACCTAATCAGTAACATTAATTTGCTTTTGTCACCCGAATTCCTTCTCTTAGCATCTAAGACATGTTTATAACCAACAGAACCAAACACCTTCAGATGGCTCACATTTTGTTTATCTCCAGTCCAATTCTGAACACAAACAGTTTCCTTTAGCTTCTTGGTTGGACATTTGTTGAGCACATATGTTGCAGTGGCAACAGCTTCTCCCCATAAAGTGTGAAGGATTTTCTTCTCCTTCAGCTTCCTCCTTGTCATATCAAGCAATGTCTTATTTCTTCTTTCAGCGCGACCATTGTGTTATGGAGTATATGGAGCAATCGCCTCATGTTCAACTCCATTATCTTCATAGAACCTTCTGAACTATGATGATTTGTACTCACCTCTACCGTCAGTTTTGAGAATATTCAACATCTGACCACTCTGTTTTTCAACCTTCACCTTGAGCTTCTAAAATTCAGAAAATACCTTATGCTTAAACTTGATCAATGATACCCATGTCATTCTTGTGAACTCATCCACAAATGAGACAAAGTACTTGTTTCCTCCAAGTGAATTTACTTCAAATGGTCCACATACATCAGAATGCACTACTCCTAAAGCATATTTTGCTCTTGGAGCCACTTCTGATGCAAATGGTAATCCAGGTTGCTTTCCTTTCGTGCATATCTCACATGACTTCACAGGATTGACAGTCTTAGGAATACCATGTACCAACTTCTTAGAACTCAAATGACCTAAGCTTCTAAAGTTCAGATGCCCCAATCTCTTATGCCACAACTCACTATCACCTTCAACACCTTCTACACTAAGGCATTTAGTTTTAGCTATTTCCACATTCACCGTGAATGTCCTATTGCTACCCTGTTCATATTGCATACTCAACTTCTGATCAGAATCATACAACTTCAAGAGCTCATCCTTCATAGTAACTAATAAACCTTTCTAGATTAGCTGACCTACACTCATCAGATTACTCTTCTTGCTAAGGACATACCAAACATCCTTGATCAAAACAGTTTTTCCATTCTTCACTCTGACTTTGACATTTACCATTCCTTCAGCATTAAGGTACTTATCATCAGCACATCTAATCTTTGTCCTCTTTCTAGAGTCAAAAACAATTAGTAATTTTTTGTTTCCAGTTAGGTGATTTGAGCAGCTATTGTCCATATAACACCTGTCTACCAAATATTCTCCATCAGATTCAGAAGCCATCATTAGCATAGGTTCATCATTAGAATCTCCTCTGGCTATGTTTTCTTCTTCTGATTTCCTTTCCTTGTTTGACCAACAGTCAGCAACAAAGTGACAAAACTTCTTACAACATTAGCATTGAGCCTTCTTCTTGTCGAAGTTCTCATTTCCCTTCTAATGTTTCTTCTCATCAAAATTGGATGCTTCTAACTTCTAATTAACACCACAATGCCTATTCTTGGTCTCTGACCAAGACTGCTTCTGATTCTTACTAACAGACCCTTTTAGAGTCTGCTCTACCTCTCATTCAAAGGTTATCTCAGTGAGATGCAACTCTTGTGCCTCTAGACTATTCTGCAGCTCTTGAATTCTCATGGTGCTGAGGTCCTTAGAATGTTTAATTGCTATAATAATGTGTCATACCCTAAATTTTGAACACAATATTTCCCATTATTGTGCAAATCATCACCACAATATGGATGGACCTTCATGCCTCATCAATTCTCTCAAAGATTGTTGAGCATTCACCTCAATCAAGAATTAGGGTTTTGAGCCCTCTCAGAGCATCCAGGCAAAGGATCAATCAAGAATTGACATGATCTTCAACTTGTCCAACATCTTAAACATCCATGAAGGATCAAGAGATCTCCCACATCAAGAATCAAGTATAGGAATGCAACATTTCGGGCTGATCAAGCCTCAAGATCACCAGAGTCACCAAATTAGGGTTTTGGTCAACCAAGGCTTCCAGAGGGAAATTTTCATCTGGGCATGAGCCAATACTTCAAAACATAATTCAAGAAGCTCAAAGGGACCTCATGGATCCAATCATGAGTTCAAAATATCCTCAGGAGATGCATTCATCAAAAATCAAGAATTAGGGTTTCTTGACCTAATTCGCCCCTAAGTTGACTTTTGAAGCAAGCCATGAGCCAAGACCTCAAGAAGTGTTTTGAATACCTCCAATACATCATATTGATCCATTTACAAGAGGATTGATTCAAATAACTTGGTTCATAAGCAATACAAGGATTCAAATTCATCTGGACCAATTAGTGTTTTTTGATGAAAAGTCAAAGGTACCTTTGACTTTTAACCAAAACATGATCCCAAACCTTGGGGGATGATTCAAGACACTCTAAAAAACCTATGTAATTCATCCATTAGGTTTGAGTTTGCCCAAGGACTTGATTCCATAAAGGATCACAGAGTTTGGAATTCATCTGATAAAAAGTTAATTGTGCCCAAAAACCAAGTTTGACTTTTGAAATGTCTTGACAAACATGGCTTCTTCAAGTAAAAACAATGTTAATTTGTAGTTTGGATTATCATCCATCAAGAAAAATCAAGAAAAGTGAGGTTACTTGCAAAAGGGGTAATCTTAAGAAACTTAAAATTTCACTAAGTTATGGAAAAAAGTGATTTTTACCCAACTTTGCAAGACCATAACTTGTGATCCAAGCAACCTTTTTCTTCCATCCAAAGCTCAAATGAAAGCTCTCATTAAATACTACTAGAATGTATACTACACCTCATTCCAAATCCTCATATATTTTGAGTTATAGATTGATCAAAATCACAAAAATTAAGAAATGGACATTTTTCAAACACTTAGAAAAATTTGAGACAGAATCTGTCTCATGATTTGTCCAACTTTGGAGGCATTTTTCATCATGATCCAAGATGATTCAAGACCAAAGTCAAACATCAAAGTTGAAGTATGATATATGGGATTTCTAAAAAGTACAAGAGCTTCTCATGATTCAACTTGAGCAAGAAGTTATGAGCTTCCCAAAATGGCATTTTTCACCCAGCCTACACAACAACATGGATACATGACTTGTGCCACACGATTTCCCCCTACAAGTTTTGCCACTTTGTCAACTTTGTCATCTTCCAAAAACACAAAATTTCTGATGACTCACTTGTTACTTGATCAAGGAGTCAAGAATTCCACTTGGCATGTGCAAAATCATCATGACATGAACCTTGAAATTCAAATTTGGCATCAAGCATTTATGTGATACATAGAGGTGGAATGGATCAGTTACAAGCCAGTCCAAATGAGTCAAGATTTCTCCAAATATCAGAGGACCTAAACCTGCAAAGTTTGGCCCAAGTAAATGGCTAGATGAGACTTTGGCTACATGACAAAATCCATTGGAATATAGGGTGATCCGGCCTCCATTCACTATTCCTTCAAAAACAAACTTCCTATACTATAAATAGAGGTCATTTGTGACTGATTTAAACACACCAAAATATAGCAATCCATTTTTTCCTTCACTTCACTCTCCAAAACCAAAATTTGCTTATTTTTTAAGTAACTTTTGAATTTTTCAATAGGAAGCAATTATATCAAAACTAATGGTGTAGGCACCTCATATATATATATATATATATATATATATATATATATATATATATATATATATATATATCATATAGAAGCTATCCAAACACTTCTCCATCATCTATAACTACAGAATCACAAACCTCTAAATCACACTTGAGCCAAGTTGCAGTTGGGATACCACAACAAGTCCCAGGTGTTTTCAATTAATTCCAAGCTTCTACACACCTTACATAAGGTCCATTGAAGCTGTCCAGATCATCACACAACATCTGTAACACCTCTACATCAGAATTCGAATTCCTCTTGTACAAGTAAGCCTGAAGCTCTCAAACTCTATACTACATGCATCATAAATTTGTTTTCAAGTTACCAACATGTTTCTGGTAGTTCATAGAGTAATAACCCTCAATCAATTGCATGATTTCATTCGTGTATAGAATTTCACTATGGTTTTTGCAAATTCTAGGGATTATGTGTTCATACGAATTATCTCACTCCACACTTAAAATAAATGAAATTAAATACCACTATCGTGTTCCTTGATCAAAAGTGAGCAAGATTGATATTCAAATCATTCTATTTCATCACGTATTCAGTGTGATTAAGAGCGTTTTGCAAATCTAGGGAAACAGAGAATGCGCGACCAAGAACAAGTGTTCTTGGCGCCCTTTTTGAATTTTTGAATTTTTGTTAATTTTCTTAATTGATTTCAAAAAATAATTTTTCTCTCAATTTTCAAATTTTAATCATTTCTAAAAAAAATATATTAAAAAAATTATTTATTTAATATATTTTGAATTTTTGTAAAAAAAAATCTTTTTAATTGTTTTTAAACATTTTAAAAGAGTTCTTTCTCTTGATTTTTCAAACTCAAATAAATTTCAAGCTTTCATATGGATAAAACATGATTTTTCCAACATTATTCAAAGATCACCACATATTATTTTAATATGTTTGATATTTTATATCATATTTTTATTTAATTGTCTTTGAAAATTTATATTTTTAATTAAAATTAGGGTTTTTCCTTAATTTTAAATTTTCAAACTTCATTTGAAACACTTTTGGGCCTCTTTGTAGAGTGTAAGACCCACTCCTTTTATACATAAATAATTTGGGTCTCAGTCATTGTATAAGTCCCACTATGGTTTTCACAACCGCGATGCGATCGTCGCTTTTCAAATAAAAATCTTGGGCCTCTCTCTGATTTGTAAGCCCTATTCTTTCTTCTTTTAAAACATATTTTGGGCCTCTATTAGAGTGTAAGACCCAAACCCCTTTGTACATAAACAAATTTTGGGCCTCTGCTATGGTATAAGTCCCACAACATCTTTCGGCATCGCAGTGCGATCACTATTTTCAAAATAAGTCATCTGGGCCTTTTCTTGAGTTTAAGCCCTAATCTTTTGTACATAAAATTTGTTTTTAACAATAAATAACTTCCTTGGGCCTCTCTTTGAGTTATAAGCCCCAAACTTTCTTTTTCAATTCATTCAAACAATTTTTCAATTCAAATTCAAAGTTTTTCTCAAAACTTTCTTCAATTTCTTAAAACCATAATCATACAGTTAAAATCATACAATCAATCACAATACACTTAGGCCTCTTCTCAGAGTGTAAGACCCAACATCTTTTCAATTCAATATATACTTTTTTATACACCTGTTAATTTACTTATATGTGTATGCTTGTAACATATCTGTCTAGAGTTTCCTCAACAGTTAGGTCTACACTTAGGTCAAACCAGAGGTTACTTTCAACATAGTCAATAACTAGTTCCCTCATAGGAAATTTCCGTCAATACAGTCTGCCTCCTCTTGGGCTTTATTCAATATGGAACAAAGAAAGGAATTATTCCCGGTGAAACTTTTCTCATGACTGTCAAAACTTAGAAACATATATTACAAGAAATTCAATTCCCCAGAGAGGATTAATTCCTAGTGAAACCTCTTTTGAATTCCTTAAAACCTCATAATTGTTCAACAAAGAAAGGATTAATTCCCGGTGAAACCTTTCTTGAATTTTTCTTAAGCTTGGGCCCACATGCTTCCTAGAAGTATCCCCAGCCTCCTCTTGGGCTTAGTACAAGGACCACCACGCTTCGTAGAAGTTCCTCAGTCTCCTCTTGGGCTTAGTACAAGGACCCACAGGCTTCCTGAAAGCATAAGATAGAAATTAATCATCCCTACTAGTTCAATCCCCAGGAGAGTCAAAATTCCAGAACATACCATCATCAAAGAATTGGTCTTCATCTCTAAATACCCTTAGCCTCCTCTTGGGCATCATACAAAGATCTTTCTCTCCAACCAGAGTCTACCTTTTATTAAGAGATTTGGATAGTCTCAGCCTCCTCTTGGACTTCATTCAAGTAGACTTGGAAAGTATCACCCTCATAACTCTCCTCTTGGACTTCACAACGAGACCCTCAGACTTCCTAAAGGCATAGGATAGATCCTGGCCCCTTTTTTTCAATACACCAGTCTCCAGCAGAGTTAAAAACCTCTAAGGTTTTCAAACTCACCTCTAACCTCTTCAGACCCCCAACAAGGCTTAAATTTCACCTTGAAAATCCCATCCAGGGTCAATTTATCATCAACAAAACCCTAACAGAATCAGAGCCTCATGGCATCTGGTACTTCAACTCTTCCCTGATTCTCAGCAAGAGTAAATTCCTTGGATTCCCCAATACAATTTAGACCTTCTCCTGGATTACAATAATCCTCAGCAAGAGACAGTCTCCTCTTAGGATTCATATAAGAATTTCCCCAGTCAGCCTCAATCTTGGGCTTTATACAAGACAAGCATTATACTCCTCAATTGAGTCAGTCATCTGTACTCAAACTTTTCAGCTTCATCATCTTGGGCTTCACACAAGATACTTAAATAAAACCCTCCCCAGTGGAGTCAGTTCCCTTTAGCTTCAACCTTGGGCTTTGATCAAGGCACACAAAATCTTTCATCCCCTTAGATGAAAACATGAGTCCTCTCTGTAGAAAGATACCTTTTCTATACATCACATATCAATACAAATAATCAAAACCTTTTTTTTCAGAGAAACTGCTGTAAGTGGCACACTTGTTGATTCAAAATCTAAGCTGGAGTCCCTCCTTTATCCTGGCTAAAATCTCTCTTTCATCTAACAGATATAAATGGCAAGCCTCTGGATTCCATTCATCCAAGCCAATGTCCCTCTCTTAGCATGAAAGATTCATAAATGAAAAAGTGGAATTGCTCTACACTGGGTTAAAGCTTCTTCCTTCATGACTTTTCTCTTATAAAGGAAATTATGGCATTACTGGATCCCATATCTCAATTAAAGTAATTTCCCTTATAACTAATTACTCAACATTTTGTGATGAATAGGCGAGTTTTTTCCCTTTAGAGATGACAAATTCTCTCTCAATCAAACTTTAGCTTCAATCTTGGGCTTTGAACAAGACACAAATACTCTGTTAGCTTCAATCTTGGGCTTTGAACAAGACACAATTACTCTGCTAACTTCAATCTTGGGCTTTGAACAAGACACCAAACTTTCTCCTCCCATAGAATAGGAGGAACTACGATTGCTCTGATTTCCCAAATCTCTTTGTGGGAATTAGACATAAGATTGCGAAATATTAGTGAGCACACAAATCAAAAATCTTAGGTCCAATACCTTCCCAAAAACAATATAAAACTCGAAAACAACAAAAACATTCACTCAACACTCCCAAAGGAGAAACTTTCCCAATTCATAGCAGATAAACAACAAAAAGCATTTCAAATAGCAGAAATACAAGCAAAAGAAGGTTCATATAGATTACTATAGATACTCTGGGTGTTAATAGCTTCCCTTTGTATAACCAGACCCCGATCCCGATCTCTTAGTATTTGTTAAAGAAAACACTTGCGTGCAGGGTTAGTTTAAGATATTTTCCCCTTTCTTTCAAGCTTCATAAGATAAATACATAAATCAGAAAGTAGCACCAAAAAATGGGGTAGGTGGTCTCGTCACAAAAAACCCGACGCTACATAATGTAATCAAATTGAGGAGTAAGTGATCTCAGTACCTTTTCAATTACTACTTCTTCAAATAGAGTCTCTCCACAAGATTTCATCTCATTTGTGATCAGAATGACTCTGGAGATGTAATCAGGCACCTTCTCATTGTTCTTCATGTTGAGATTTTCATACTGCTTACATAGAGAATGAAGCTTCACCTTCTTCTCTGATGCATCACCTTCATATCACCATACCAGTGTGTCCCACACTACCTTCATCGTCGTTGAATCATCGATCTTTTCAAACAAATTTGTATCCACACACTGATGGATATAGAACAATGACTTATGATTATTCATCCTTGTTTCTCTTTGTGCATTTCTCTGTTCTTCCATTGCATCTACTACAACCACCGTGTAAACTTCATTGACGAGATCAAGAACATCTTGAGCTCCAAAAACCACATACATCTGAATCATCCACTAATTCCAATTCTTTCTATCAAACACTGGAAGCTTTTGAGTTCAAGCTACCGTTTCCACCGTTCATCTTTGCTCTTGTGCAAATTCACTCAGATTTCACCAACACTCATGTTTCACAATCCTTCATAATCAAGAAATGTGATTCTGTTTCGGTTCATATCTTCAATTCACTATGAATTGAATGAGCAGAATCAATGAGACACGCATCACGTACACTCGTGTTTCCCGTTCCTGAATCTGAATCGGAGCTCTAGATACTAATTGTTGGAGCACAAGGTTGAAAATGAAAAAGATGATGGAAGAGAGGATCTAACTAATTTTCTTTAACAACAAAAAAACAATTACAAAATGATAATCTCTATCAAACTGAAACTATGCATTTGCTTATATACATAAACTCAAGCTAAATAAAATTCAAATGCAAACCAAATTAATCATAACTAGCTGAATGTGGATTACACTCTAATAGTTGTAATCAAAGTTCCTTTGGAAACATCTCACACATGTTTCCTCGAGTTATTGTAGAAGTATAAAGAGACAAAGGAAGCCATGCACATAATGCCTGTTTGCATAAGAACTGACATTAGAATCATGAAGAAAATTTGAACCAATTAAACCAAACTCATATTTCATGGAAAGATCTAGGAGGAACAACCCTTTTAATATCATCAAGATAAGAGTCAACTTTCTTGAGGAGGTAAGGGACCAGCTAAAAAATTCTTAATGGTCGATTCCAACATATTTGCATGGTTCACATAAGAATGATCTGACATAGATCCTGAAGTCTTTTTTTCATTATCTAGATATAAGCAAACTCCCCTAAGTAGCTCATTTCCATCTAAAGAAGATGCATGAGAATGCAGAAGCCACCAAGAAATATGTTGAAGACCTCTTAAAAGATGAAATCATTTTCGAGGCTAGGTACACCACTTTGTTGACAAACATTGTGATTCTTAAAAAATACAAACAACAAATGGAAGATGTGTGTAGACTACTTCGACCTCAACAAGAGTTTGCCCAAGGACACATTCACATTTCCAAACCTTAACAATTTGATAAAGAAAAATGCATTCGGCTTCAAGCTTTTATCTTTCATGAACACCTTTATGATCTATTATGTAAACTTCTACTACAAAATAATGCCATTTGAGCTAAAAATGCAGGAATGACATATCCATCGACAATGAATAAAATCTTCAAAGTTCAAATCGGATATATGTTGGAGGAGTACATGGATGACATGGTAGTTAAATCCAATAAAGAAGAATATCATGTTGCCAATTTAGAGGTTGTGTTTAGGGATATACATAAGTACAACATCCGATTGAACCCTAAAAAATGCATGTTTTGCGTTCGACCGGGGACACTACTACAAAAAAGTTATTTAATAGCGCTTTTTTTGGTTTTTGATAGCACTTAAAAGTGCTATTAACCACGGTGCTATTGTAAATATTTTCGTTTGATAGCACTTTAAAAGCGCTATTATAGTACTGATAATTAATAGCGTTTTTCCAAAAGCGGTATTATAGTATCGGTATTCAATAGCGTTTTTCGAAAAGTGCTATTATAATACTCATTTTGATTTGATTTTGATAGCACTTCCAAACAAAGTGCTATTATAAGGCACATGTTTGATAGCGCTTTTTCATAAAAGTGC
The DNA here is from genome assembly GCA_022829125.1 of Lathyrus tuberosus. Classification (NCBI taxonomy): domain Eukaryota; kingdom Viridiplantae; phylum Streptophyta; class Magnoliopsida; order Fabales; family Fabaceae; genus Lathyrus; species Lathyrus tuberosus. The sequence goes on from JALAZF010000265.1 coordinate 600,071, forward strand.
TATTATAAGGCACATGTTTGATAGCGCTTTTAATAAAAGTGCTATTATAAGGCACATGTTTGATAGCGCTTTTCATAAAAGTGCTATTATAGAATGTTTCATTAATAGCACTCTCTCTACAAATGCTATTGTAATACATATATATATATATATATATATATATATTCAAATAAAATGTCCAGGAAAATCAAGTAAATAAAAATGATGAAATTTATTTCACAAAAAAATATTTAGCAAAATAATACATGTAGTCTAAAGAAAGACTTTGAATCCTCACTTAAAAATATTAAATTTGTTTCACTCTATACTTCTATTTACTCCTAGGCAAAAATTGTATTCAAGTGTATAGCATATAAGAAGAATTATGCCAGTATTTAAATAATTAGAGAGCTTGACGAAATTGAAAGCTCACAATCCACCTCAATTCTTGAACCAGAACAACTTATACTTTTCTTCAATTTTCCATGAGTTGACTCAACCTCGGCCCAAAATATGCCATAAACTGGTCTATGGTCTGAAAACCTTGATTCCACGCGAACATAAGATAACTGATGGAGACCTTTTTCGTACCATAAAATATGGTCACACCTATGAAACAAAAAATATTCATGGCGGCATAAGTCGTAACCATTTATCCAAACTATATCATATATCATGAAACATACTTCATTTTATAACATCTATTTTTTCCATGGTACACAATTGACTTTTAGCATTTATAGGGAATGTCTTCTAAATTCATATTAAGCTATGAGATAATAAAGTTAAGAGATCAACATTTAATCAACATTTAGCTTTCATTTCATTTATGAGCTAATCGAAATTCCTCTTTGATGTTGTCTGAATCAAGACGAAAGAGGAATTACCATGGATCAGAGTTGTTACCTAGAAAATTTCTAGCGACTGACGGCTGACTCCACCCGTGTTCTAACTGGATGAGACTCAACCGCGTTAGCAGTTTATCGACAGCAGCGTCTTCTTCCATGCTTCTTTTAGAGTCTGATAATTTCATCACTTGCGTAGATGACTTCTGCAAAACCTAAATGGCACACGTTACATTCTGTTAATTTGTAAACAAAACATGTCATTTGTTTGTGTATTAATAGGATGGTTATGGAACACTTTCAGTTCCTAGTACTTTGTCAGGTATTGCAGCGACTCCTTATATAATCCGCAATGATAGAGGAGAACACTGTAATCTCTTAGTTCATTTGCATTATTTGTAAGGAGGATAACGCGTTCACATGCTGAAAAAATACGGAAAATATTTGGAATCATAATGAAATAGAAAAAAAGAGAGAAACTGCGTCAAATTCATACCAGACAATGAACGCCTCATGTCGCCGAAGCACACGGTGGTCCAAACACCTCGATCCAGTCTATGTTGAGCAGCCTTGGCTGATGCAATTTGAGAGCCACTGCAGTTCACAAACTTTAAGGCTAGTTCTTATACAAACTAATCACAATAGATAAATAGAAGACGAGAATACATTTATATAAAGTACCTTTCTCCAACAAAATTAGATCTGTCAACACAGTTAGCAGCATGCGCTGCCCTTAAGAATAAGGTTTTTGTATGATCATGATGAAAAGGCCAGAATGCATGTTTCAGATTATTTAAGATCTGCAGATATAGACCAATATGAGGGTTAAAGGGAAATTCAAAAAGCTAAGAATAACGATAACAACATGCTCTCTAACACATACTTTTCAACAGCTGAGTCAAAATGGACTTAAAGGATTAAAGATAAAGTTGCCAACAACAAGCACAGCTGGAATTATATGAATAGAAATGGAATGATTTTGGTATCAGCATCATTAGGTGGGATAAATGTGAAATTAGTGAGTGAGAAAGAGCCTGGCAGAAATTGATATGATTTGAAGAGGTATGAGACAAATTATGAAGCACCGATACTTAGAATTAAAGGCGTGTCCGATGTCTGACACACTAAGTGTCCGATATTGACACTTATATTCAATCACTTTCATTTTCTTTAAATATTATTGGTGTCTACCTGTCGGTTTTGCGGGTATGAACTAATATGTACATGAGAACCTTTCAAAAAGGTAAATTTACATATTCTTTTTTATGATATATCAGTTATAATCAAACTGGTGCCAATGAGCAAATCAAATATAGTATAGCTCTACAAAAATCAATTACCATTTTGGAGAACATTTCTTTAGAATTCAATTTCTGAGTTCTCTCATTCAAAGATCTGATTTACAGCTAAGCTACAAAAATTTGATCAATTGTTGCAATTTTTGACAAAAAATGAATCCAACTATTACTATCTGAGACTCAAAAAACAATTAGAGGTTCTATCTATGTAGTAGCATTGACACTTCCAATTGAAGACATGTTGGGTGTTTGGGACCGACACAACACATAAAACCAAATTCAATAATTTCTATTTTCTTAAATTAGTATCAGTATCAGTGTCATGTCCAATGTATGCAGGATACTTAACATCTACCATCCTTAAACACTGCTTAAGAAGAGTAATCATTTAGTAATTAATACACACATTGAAATGAAACATGGATACATACAGCTAGCAGTTTGAAATCAAATTACATACCTTATGAACATACAGAAATCTCTCTATGCTCTCTAAAAACTTCTCGGGCGACGAATCACATCGAGGGTTATAGTGAGGACAGTAATCCATTGAAAGATCATCTAATCTTCCAACAAAAGCATCAACAGGAAGTGGAACCAATGATTGTGATACCAGAGAATCATCTTCTGCAGCTATATAGAGAGCAGTTCTCCCCAAATCAACATGCAGTTATTTATATTTACGTATATTGTTACCTATTTTTCCGGCGACGGAAACAATCTTTCTATGATCGTAGCACTCTCAGAATAGGCATAAGGTAGAAGTTAACATTATGACCAATAAAAAGAAAAGGAAAAAAAGAGTTTAAATTTAGCTGCGACTTATTCAGTCAGAAAAGATCTTCATTGTTTATGCTCAGTACCCATGTTTCCATAAATGGGAAAGTAATCCAGGCCTGAGTAGGAAATGGGCGCACGTTGTGTTAAACGGACCCTTATAGCATGTTAGATGCTTGAACACTTTGCCTAACAATGAACCTCTACCATCATGACATGCATAAACTTATTTTACCAGAAACAGAACATAGAGTCCACACTCCCCTACTGCTTAGACTCTCAAGACTTCATAATGTATTCAATTAGCAACAACATCAACATATGCATGCACAAACACCCAACTAATATAAAACAATAAAACATAAATCAACGCAAACAAGTAACAGAGGAGAAGCGTTCCCGTTTCAAGCCAGTGCATAAAAGTAAGCATAGAATTGTTCATTATTAAAAAAGACTGAATTGTTTGTGGGGGATATAATCTGTATTAACTCGTCAAAAGATTAAAAAAAAGATGTGGCAAATCTTATTAATGTTAATATTGCTAACAGTAACACACATGTTCAATGATACCCTTCTTTGACTTAACAATGTAGGTTACATTTATAAAGTGCCATCAATCTTTATAAAGTATCAATTCATATAAAATGACTTGTAACCGTGCAAAAATAAATTTTCACTAAATGAAATTTTCTATCAAAGGTTTCCCATTCATATATCATATTCAGGTTCAAAATTGCCATCATTTTGAATATTCAAATTTTCAAATTTCCATAATAAAAGTTTAACAATTTTCCATAATGAAAGTTTAACAATTTTCAAATATGGAACACGTCAAATTCAGAATAAAATGGTTTTGAGAAAATAATAAAGACAATAAAATGGAAGGAATATAACAGCATTAGCTCTCAAGCTCGCCGCCACTGCTAATGTTTTTAGAAACAAGCCAGCAAAATCACATTGTTCCACCTAGCATATGAATTTATGATAAAAGTAAACGGTACAAAATCTCAAGTTATCAAAGGTAATCATAATTTTGATCACAAAAATTGATTCTGCAATCAACAGAGAATCAAATCAATGACAACATATTCTTTGTATCAATCAAAACAACAAATTAAATTATCTCAAGATTTATTCAACATACTATATTTCCATCGTAACAGAAATCAACTACTGGCCATATATACAAGAAACATTAGAAATAGTAGATAGAATAATTTGACCTCAGACATCCAAGGAAGGATAAAGCAGCATTAACTCTCAAGCCTGGCGAAAGGCGAAAGCTCTTAGGCGGCCACTGCGAATGTATTGAGAAACAAGCCTTAAAATTTATCATCATTGGTCACTCATAATCAAACAAACACACCCATCAAAACAAAGCTTTAATAGATTAGAACTAAAATCACAACTAAATCAATATACAATGAATATAGAATCAAACATTATGTCTCAGACATCCAAGGAAGGATAAAAACAGCATAAGCTCTCAAGCCTGGTGAAGGCGAAAGCTCTTGGGCGGCCACTGCGAATGTTTTGAGAAACAAGCCTTCAAGATATCATCATAGACAACATTCATAAGACAATGATCAAATTAATCAAAAAAAATTGCACAATAAAAACACAAACAACATAACCAAAATTAGTACTATACAGTATTGAATTCAAAATTCAAAAAATTGCACAATAAAAACACAAACAACAGAATCCTCAATCACCTATAGTATTGACCAGGACATCCTCCAAGAATATCAGCAAGTTGCTTATACTTATCCTTCAAAACATCAATCTGAGACTTAGCCTTCTCCAAAAGCTCTATCCAAATGGAAACAAAAAATCACACATCAACAAAGAATAACGAGAAAACACTGGCATAAAACAAAACACACAAGTTTCATTAGGGTTTAAGGAAGAACCGTAACATGCATTTGTACCTGGAGTAGGTCGAGAATGATGAACAAGAAGAATGTTAGCGTACATGAGTCTTGTGGTGGACTCAATTTCCGAAACGACGGTTCTAATTCGGTCGCGCAAGGTTCCGGATTCTTCGAGGTGAGTTCTGAACTCGCCGAATTGTTTCTCCAGAGAGAGAGCAGAAGCTTAAGAGAAGTGAGTGGACGCCATTGATGAAGAGAAGAAGGAGAGAGGGCGAATTGGTGAGGAGAAGAAGAAAGGGTTAGGGATTAAGGTTAATAATAAGGAGCGGGAGACGGTGTAGGCGTAGCAATAGCTACCGATACACTCTTTCTTCAGAGGAAAAGAAAAATACAAGTCTGTAAAAATATTATTTATATTATTTAAAATTTATTATTTATATTATTTATTATTTATTATATATTATATAATAAATAACGTTTTAATAGCATTTCTAACAAAGTGGTATCTTAATGGAGTATAGACCAGTAAATTAATAGCGTTTTCAAAAAAGTGCTATCTTAATTGAACATATTAATAGCGTTTTTAAAAAAGCGCTATCTTAATTGAGAATATTAATAGCATTTTTAAAAAAATCGTTATTTTAGTGAAATTTATTAATAGCGTTTTATAATAAAGCGCTATCAAAATTACATTGTCTGCATTCTATAATAGCGCCCGACTATAAAGTGCTATTATAGATGTTTGTGTTCCCTTTTTAATAGCACTTTCTTTAAAAGCGCTATTAAATTTGGTGATACAAAAGATCTTTCTAAAAGCATAAGATAGAAATTAATCATCCCTACTAGTTCAATCCCCAGGAGAGTCAAAATTCCAGAACATACCATCATCAAAGAATTGGTCTTCATCTCTAAATACCCACAGCCTCCTCTTGGGCATCATACAAAGATCTTTCTCTCCAACCAGAGTCTACCTTTTATTAAGAGATTTGGATAGTCTCAGCCTCCTCTTGTACTTCATTCAAGCAGACTTGGAAAGTATCACCCTCATAACTCTCCTCTTGGACTTCACAACGAGACCCTCAGACTTCCTAAAGGCATAGGATAGATCCTGACCCTTTTTTTTCAATACACCAGTTTCCAGCAGAGTTAAAAACCTCTAAGGTTTTCAAACTCACCTCTAACCTCTTCAGACCCCCAACAAGGCTTAAATTTCACCTTGAAAATCCCATCCAGGGTCAATTTATCATCAACAAAACCCTAACAGAATCAGAGCCTCATGGCATCTGGTACTTCAACTCTTCCCTGATTCTCAGCAAGAGTAAATTCCTTGGATTCCCCAATACAATTTAGACCTTCTCCTGGATTACAATAATCCTCAGCAAGAGACAGTCTCCTCTTAGGATTCATATAAGAATTTCCCCAGTCAGCCTCAATCTTGGGCTTTATACAAGACAAGCATTATACTCCTCAATTGAGTCAGTCATCTGTACTCAAACTTTTCAGCTTCATCATCTTGGGCTTCACACAAGATACTTAAATAAAACCCTCCCCAGTGGAGTCAGTTCCCTTTAGCTTCAACCTTGGGCTTTGATCAAGGCACACAAAATCTTTCATCCCCTTAGATGAAAACATGAGTCCTCTCTGTAGAAAGATACCTTTTTTATACATCACATATCAATACAAATAATCAAAACCTTTTTTTTCAGAGAAACTGCTGTAAGTGGTACACTTGTTGATTCAAAATCTAAGCTGGAGTCCCTCCTTTATCCTGGCTAAAATCTCTCTTTCATCTAACAGATATAAATGGCAAGCCTCTGGATTCCATTCATCCAAGCCAATGTCCATCTCTTAGCATGAAAGATTCATAAATGAAAAAGTGGAATTGCTCTACACTGGGTTAAAGCTTCTTCCTTCATGACTTTTCTCTTATAAAGGAAATTATGGCATTACTGGATCCCATATCTCAGTTAAAGTAATTTCCCTTATAACTAATTACTCAACATTTTGTGATGAATAGGCGAGTTTTTTCCCTTTAGAGATGACAAATTCTCTCTCAATCAAGCTCTAGCTTCAATCTTGGGCTTTGAACAAGACACAAATACTCTGTTAGCTTCAATCTTGGGTTTTGAACAAGACACAATTACTCTGCTAACTTCAATCTTGGGCTTTGAACAAGACACCAAACTTTCTCCTCCCATAGAATAGGAGGAACTACGATTGCTCTGATTTCCCAAATCTCTTTGCGGGAATTAGACATAAGATTGCGAAATATTAGTGAGCACACAAATCAAAAATCTTAGGTCCAATACCTTCCCAAAAATAATATAAAACTCGAAAACAACAAAAACATTCACTCAACACTCCCAAAGGAGAAACTTTCCCAATTCATAGCAGATAAACAACAAAAAGCATTTCAAATAGCAGAAATACAAGCAAAAGAAGGTTCATATAGATTACTATAGATACTCTGGGTGTTAATAGCTTCCCTTTGTATAACCAGACCCCGATCCCGATCTCTTAGTATTTGTTAAAGAAAACACTTACGTGCAGGGTTAGTTTAAGATATTTTCCCCTTTCTTTCAAGCTTCATAAGATAAATACAGAAATCAGAAAGTAGCACCAAAAAATGGGGTAGGTGGTCTCGTCACAAAAAACCCGACGCTACATAATGTAATCAAATTGAGGAGTAAGTGATCTCAGTACCTTTTCAATTACTACTTCTTCAAATAGAGTCTCTCCACAAGATTTCATCTCATTTGTGATCAGAATAACTCTGGAGATGTAATCAGGCACCTTCTCATTGTTCTTCATGTTGAGATTTTCATACTGCTTACATAGAGAATGAAGCTTCACCTTCTTCTCTGATGCATCACCTTCATATCACCATACCAGTGTGTCCCACACTACCTTCATCGTCGTTGAATCATCGATCTTTTCAAACAAATTTGTATCCACACACTGATGGATATAGAACAATGACTTATGATCATTCATCCTTGTTTCTCTTTGTGCGTTTCTCTGTTCTTCCATTGCATCTACTACAACCACCGTGTAAACTTCATTGACGAGATCAAGAACATCTTGAGCTCCAAAAACCACACACATCTGAATCATCCACTAATTCTAATTCTTTCCATCAAACACTGGAAGCTTTTGAGTTCAAGCTACCGTTTCCACCGTTCATCTTTACTCTTGTGCAAATTCACTCAGATTTCACCAACACTCATGTTTCACAATCCTTCATAATCAAGAAATGTGATTCTGTTTTGGTTCATATCTTCAATTCACTATGAATTGAATGAGCAGAATCAATGAGACACGCATCACGTACACTCGTGTTTCCCGTTCCTGAATCTGAATCGGAGCTCTAGATACTAATTGTTGGAGCACAAGGTTGAAAATGAAAAAGATAATGGAAGAGAGGATCTAACTAACTTTCTTTAACAACAAAAAAATAATTACAAAATGATAATCTCTATCAAACTGAAACTATGCATTTGCTTATATACATAAACTCAAGCTAAATAAAATTCAAATGCAAACCAAATTAATCATAACTAACTGAATGTGGATTACACTCTAATAGTTGTAATCAAAGTTCCTTTGGAAACATCTCACACATGTTTCCTCGAGTTACTGTAGAAGTATAAAGAGACAAAGGAAGCCATGCACATATATAATGCCTGTTTGCATAAGAACTGACATTAGAATCATGAAGAAAATTTGAACCAATTAAACCAAACTCATATTTCATGGAAAGATCTAGGAGGAACAACCCTTTTAATATCATCAAGATAAGAGTCAACTTTCTTGAGGAGGTAAGGGACCAGCTAAAAGATTCTTAATGGTCGATTCCAACATATTTGCATGGTTCACATAAGAATGATCTGACATAGATCCTGAAGTCTTTTTTTCATTATCTAGATATAAGCAAACTCCCCTAAGTAGCTCATTTCCATCTGAAGAAGATGCATGAGAATGCAGAAGCCACCAAGAAATATGTTGAAGACCTCTTAAAAGACGAAATCATTTTCGAGGCTAGGTACACCACTTTGTTGACAAACATTGTGATTCTTAAAAAATACAAACAACAAATGGAAGATGTGTGTAGACTACTTCGACCTCAACAAGAGTTTGCCCAAGGACACATTCACATTTCCAAACCTTGACAATTTGATAAAGAAAAACGCATTCAGCTTCAAGCTTTTATCTTTCATGAACACCTATTCATGATACAATCAGATATCAATACATTCTAAAGAATGTGTGATAACTACCTTTATGATCTATTATGTAAACTTCTACTACAAAATAATGCCATTTGAGCTAAAAATGCAGGAATGACATATCCATCGACAATGAATAAAATCTTCAAAGTTCAAATCGGATATATGTTGAAGGAGTACATGGATGACATGGTAGTTAAATCCAATAAAGAAGAATATCATGTTGCCAATTTAGAGGTTGTGTTTAGGGATATACATAAGTACAACATCCGATTGAACCCTAAAAAATGCATGTTTTGCGTTCGACCGGGGATTTTTTTGGAGATATACCTCATGGAGGGGTGATTATGGTCATCCCTAACAAGTGCAAACTCGTTATAGATATGGAGCGTTAAGAAAAACTAAATAAGGAAGGTGACTTTTGAGTGGGCACATGTGTGTGAGGTAGTGTTCACCATAGTCAAGGAGGTGTTGTGTCGACCTTTCGTCTTAATAAGATCCAAGACCAAGAAATCTTTATATATTTATCTATTTGTATCAGCATAACTCATATGGGTCGTCTTAGAGAAAGAAGACGAGGAATCTTAAAGACAAGTTTATTTCATTAGAAAAGGCTTACAAAGTTAGAAAATAAGATGCTAGAAGTTTATAAAGACATCATGCTAGAACTCATAAAAACAAATCTTAAATTTAAAGAAGGGTTTAATATGTTTGTGATTCTCCTAAATATCTTAATTTAATTTTTAGTCTCTCAAAATATTTTCTTTAAAGAATAATCCTCCTAAAATTTTTCATCCATACTTTTGTTCCCTAATACTAAAATCGTCGCTAATTCAATCGTTACGTAATAAATCGTCGCTAAGTTGTAAAAACTGTTGCTAATTTCCAAGAGGGACCAAAAATGTGGATAATAAATTATAAGAGGACCATTCTTTGAAGGAAATATTTTGAGGGACTAAAACCGAAAATTGAAATATTTAGGAGGATCACATACATATTTAACCCTTTAAAGAATTGCCTAATTTTAGATGAAATCTTACTCTAATCAATTCTAACTTTTTCTATTTCAAAACGAGTTACTACACATTTGATTGGATACATTATTTATGCATTACGTTTTTATCCTTATTGGTTACTAAGATTGTCCAAATTGTAGATTTCGGACACATTCCATGCTTGTTTCGGGATTATATATCAAAAATTCCCAGGCGTGCCTTCAGATTATATAATTTGAACCATGATAGGTCATGATGTTGAAATTATGTATGTGTTATTTTCTTGTTAAATTGATTAATTACTTATTTTTGTGTTGGTAATAGACTTGAACAATATGTTATGTAACCACTAGAGAGGAAACATAGACTCTTCTAGTGCATTTGCTATGCGAGAGTATGCATATAAGATATGTGCTGATAGAGTTGGGCCATTCGTTCCATAACCTCCGCTTGTGTTTTAAGAGCCTGAGGTAGAGGTCATTGAGGTACATGTACTCAAGATGTAGGTCGTCGAGCCAAAGGTATATCTAGAAGGCTTGTATGACACACATGTTTTGTGTTATTACGGTGAACATGTGGCCATATATATTTGCGACAGAGATGTATGTTACATATCTGATGTATTGTATTATTTTTAATTCATGTTTTTTCTACTCAAATTTGCTACTCAGAATGTATGCAACATAAATTATTTTATATTTTAGTACGTGATGTGATATGAGATTAGTTGTCCCAAAGGTTTTATCAACTCTGGGTTTATGAGCAGAATATAAATAATGAGAGTGGTCATAGGTTGAATGGAAATGCATTACTCTTGGATTTCTCTTTTTTTTTTTGGGTTTAGGTAGGACTGGAAATGAACTGAACCAACTCAAAAATAGTTTGGAATTTGGTTTGATTATTAAATCGTTAAACTAGATTCATGAACCAATTGAACTGAATATGAACGAAAAACTAACTTCGTTAACTAAATGAGTTGAACTTGGACTATACATAATTCGACTCGTTAGATTCATGAGTCAACTCGATTATATATGAGAAAGATTATATTATCTTTAAGAGTAGGTTTAAGAATTTACTCCAAAATTTAACCCTATATTGTCTCTTTCGTACTAGTTATGGAAGTAAAGCTGACAATAGCATTTAGAGTCATCATTGTTGGAGGCATTATGACATTTGCAAAAATAACATGTGTAACGAAAGTTGCAACTGATATACACATTCTATGATGGAAATGTAATAATTTATAGTAATATTTGGCATACTATTTCATTAAATTTGTAAAGTTCTTAAATATTTAGACAAAATTGTTGATTTTTGAGACAAAATTAGACTTCAATTGAGTAGCTTTTTGAATTAGACTTTCAAATGTATCTCGTGAAAGCTGTGTAGTTTTTGAATTAGAAGATTTTTTAGACATATTAAAATTCCAATCTAATATATTTTATTTTATTTTATTTCAACCTGTTCTTTTTAGAATATATATATATATATATATATATATATATATATATATATATATATATATATATATATATATATATATATAAATTTATAATATCAAATACAAAAAAGTAGACTTAAAAAATGACTTTTAAGTCTGTGAAGCAAGTGAGATGAACAAAACGAGATGAACCTAACGAGTTGAACTGAACTATTCGTGAACTTATAACGAGTTGAGTTTGAATTTTAAAAAAAATTGTGTCAAACTCGAACCGAGATTTGAGCTGAACCCATTCTAAATGAGTCGAGCCGAGCTAAGGTGAGTTCGACTCGACTCGACTCATTTCCAGCCCAAGGTTTAGGCTTCAACAAAGAGCTCTTTGGTTTATGATAACTAATTTCTCTTTTCCCTCTACCACTAATTTTCTGTAGCATTGAAGCAATTTTGCGTATATCTATGTTTTTAGAAGGAAAATTTTGAAAAGAAACTTCATATTTCTTAGAAGCACATCCATTGTCCATAGGAGCTTCTAAAAGAATTTATTTTCTAAAATTTTCACTCTTGCTTTTTAGGCCAGATTTTTCAAGTTTTAAGCTACTGATTCTAACGTTTAAAATAGAGTTCTCTTTCAGAAGTTCACTATGAGCTTTAGAATCGACTACATGAATCTGTTTCAGATTCTTGCATCTTTGCTGAAGCTTTTGACTCTTTTTAAGAATCTCATCTATACATAATTTTAATTCAAAAGGAGTGAGATTAGAAAATACCTCGTCATTGTCTTAATCTGATTCAGAGCCTAATCCTGATTCAAATCCTGTTATTTTATAGGTGATGACCTTAAGAGCCATATAAGCTTGTTCTTCTTTAGAGGCACCTTCAGATTCATCTACAGAGTCACTTTCAAATTCATCTTTAGAGTGAGTCTTTGTTGAATGCAGAATAGGGCAAGCAGCAAAAATATTTATTTTCGGAAAGAATTCCCTCCGGGATTTATGTCGTGTCCACAGAGATCGGTTCTAGGGAGAGAATGTCGTTCGACAGTCTCTCGCGTTTATGAGTTTGGATTAAAATAGTTTCAAATAAGAAAACATAAAAGTAAATATTAAAACAAAAAGAAATCATTCTTCAGAGAGAAACACTCGTCCGACAATGCATATAAATCACTCCTCACAAACTTAAACTTACCGACCAGTTATACTCCACATACAATACTCCTCAATATCACCCAACATCGCTCACAACAAAGGTTATGTCTAACGCAAAGTTGAGAAAACAACCGTGTTACCCTCGCCGATACTCTCGCACGCTAGCTCAAGGCCTATTGAAGATTGTTAGCTCCTAAATCTATCTCTAGAGTCCAGAAACTAACAGATAACCATCCCTAATCGAAGTTCGTGAGGGTTATGTCTAACGCAACCCAAACCCCGCGCATAAAGCAAAAATCAGAGACAGTCACCAATAAAGATTTGTAAAGCAAGTTTCATACAACGCCAAGGGCGACAAATATACATGAGTTTACAGCAAATACATATACACAACCCAACCATAAAGAAAAACACAAAGAAAAAGAGAAATGAACCAAACATCTCGCAGTTTGATGGAGTCGGTCGACGATCAATCCACCCTGGTTCATCCGTGTGCAAGCTCCATAGTTGTTTTCTAAGCTACTCAATGAAAAATGAAGTTTGATGGAATTAGGAACAAGAATCCCCAAAACCATCCCCTAAAAAGTGACTGAAATGAACTATATACAATTTCAATTATGTACTGTTCGCACGGCGAACACTTCATTCGCAAAGCGAATGGCTCAAAAAAATGGCACTTAAAGTGCCTCTGATTGTCAAACCGCCTCAGCTTTTCTTCGCGAGTTCACAGTGCGAACGAATCATTCGCAAAGCGAATGCTCGCTGCTCAGTTCACAAAGCGAACTTTGGTTCCTTTTGGCTCTGCCTCATTCTGGGACCATTCGTTGGGGAACTCGCCAGCCATTCGCAAAGCGAATGTTCGCTGGCTCCTTCGCAAAGCGAACAAGCTGAACTCAGCACTAGTTCAGCTCCCTTTTATTGCCTCTAATGACACATCTTGGAGCCTTTATTTGCTCATTGCTCCAACAATGCTTTATCACCTACAAAATGAATGGAAAACCATTAATCTTTACATAAATGAATCAAAAACACAAATATATCCTAACTAACGTATTTATACACAAAGTGGGGTTTATTCGACCGATATTTAACAAAAAGTGACGATAAGTGCAACAAAACATATATACAAAAATGGGTACAATTTGCACTTATCAAACTCTCCCCAACTTACCTAATTGTTTGTCCACAAACAAGAATCAAACACACTTGAAAAAGCACAAGCAATATCCAAAGAAAGACGAATCAACAGGTTTTGAAAAACGGAAACGAATGAATGGTTCAAATGATAAACGGTACACACAAAGTAAATACTTACCACTAAACTACGACGACAACATAGTCACGAAACAAATGCAAAATACAAAAATCATGCCAAAAATTCTAAAACAACACAAGTTCCAAAGTGAATCACACCTAGCAAAAATAATCATCGATAGATGAAAAACACAAAATGAGGTTCTTTTCACTTACACAACACTCATGCAAACAAAAGACTAAATTATGCATACATCCACAAATTCATATTGAACATACAAAGGCAAGAATCACAAGGACTTTCAAGGTTGTAACGTGGTCGGGTAAACAAACAAGTGGCAATTTCTAAAGGTAATTGAAACAAAAACTTGCCTAAACCTAAGGGAGTGAAAACTCACAAAGATTCACACACAAAATTTCAACCAACTTCTTCCAAAATCCCAAATGCTACACAACACACAATACTTATTTAGCACAATTATTGAAACTCTTTTTGTTTCCTTTTTCAAGGATTTTTCTTTTTCTTCTTTTTTTCTTTCTTTTCTCTTCTTTGTCATATTTTTCTCTTTTTTCTTTTCTTTTTCAATCCGCATAGAATCCAACCAATGAGTACACAATCATCCTCTCCCCAACTTGAATTCAACCGCACCATCATGTGAATACTCCATACTTTCTAAGGCAAGGAAAAAATCCATACAACAACACAAAGTTGAGGTCCAAGAAAAAATAAAATCCATTCAAAAATAAGTGAACTAAATACTCATAGACATGCATTAAGTTCAAATAGAAACATGGATCAAAAAGCTCAAAGGGGTTACAAATGACACACGCTTACAAGGTGAATTGACTATTTGGCTAAGGTGGTTGTGCTCAAAATGAAACAATTACCTTGATCCTTTTCATGCATCCATATACACAACATAAACAACTGATTCAAAGTAATAAAATCCAGTTAGAACACGAAAGTTGGTACTTCGTGCATATATGAACAATAGAAGGCTACCTCACAAAAAGGTTAGGAACTAAAGTGATTACAATAGAACAAGTATACAAAAGAATGGATGGCATGGAAGTTTGTAAAAACCCTAAGTATCATGAATATGCTAAAGTATAGAAACCGATAAATACATACCTCAGACTTGTACAAAACTTAACAAAATCATTACCATACATCCGCAAGTTGAAACGAACCAACTTGGAAAATCACAAAAGCATCCTCAAATGAGTCAATCAAAATCTGCGAACAAACAACAACCAAAAACATTCGAAAATAAAAACTATAAAACATGCTTGTTTTACGTCGTAAGCTCGACGCCTTTACGGTGCTTAATTAGAAACTTCCTCTCTTCATGCCATGGTGATGTCTCACCGTGCAACCAAAAGCAAGTGTCCTAACCAAACACTTGAACAAACGTTACGGGAACAATATGTATACAACACTTAATCAAACATAATGGAAACAAACAATATATACGATATATACAAAACTCAAAAATAAAGAAACTGTCGCAATGCGACTCAATATCAAAACCGATCCCCGGCAACGGCACCATTTTGTTGAATGTAGAATAGGGCAAGCAGCAAAAATATTTATTTTCGGAAAGAATTCCCTCCGAGATTTATGTCGTGTCCATAGAGATCGGTTCGAGGGAAAGAATGTCGTTCGACAGTCTCTCGCGTTTATGAGTTTGGATTAAAATAGTTTCAAATAAGAAAACATAAAAGTAAATATTAAAACAAAAAGAAATCATTCTTCAGAGAGAAAAACTCGTCCGACAATGCATATAAATCACTCCTCACAA
This sequence comes from Lathyrus tuberosus, assembly GCA_022829125.1. Lineage (NCBI taxonomy): Eukaryota > Viridiplantae > Streptophyta > Magnoliopsida > Fabales > Fabaceae > Lathyrus > Lathyrus tuberosus. Next base: position 615,710 of record JALAZF010000265.1, read on the forward strand.
ACTTAAACTTACCGACCAGTTATACTCCACCTACGATACTCCTCAATATCACCCAGTATCGCTCACAACAAAGGTTATGTCTAACGCAAAGTTGAAAAAATAACTGTGGTACCCTCGCCGATACTCTCGCAAGCTAGCTCAAGGCACGGAGGCATTAAGATTCGACGCCTATTGAAGATTGTTAGCTCCTAAATCTATCTCTAGAGTCCAGAAACTAACCGATAACCATCCCTAATCAAAGTTCGTGAGGGTTATGTCTAACGCAACCCAAACCCCGCGCATAAAGCAAAAATCAGAGACAATCACCAATAAAGATTTGTAAAGCAAGTTTCATACAACGCCATGGGCGACAAATATATATGAGTTTACACCAAATACATATACACAACCCAACCATAAAGAAAAACACAAAGAAAAAGAGATATGAACCAAATATCTTGCAGTTTATCGGAGCCGGTCGACGATCAATCCACCCCGGTTCATCCGTGTGCAAGCTCCATAGTTGTTTTCTAAGCTACTCAATGAAAAATGAAGTTTGATGGAATTAGGAACAAGAATCCCCAAAACCATCCCCTAAAAAGTGACTGAAATGAACTATATACAATTTCAATTCTGTACTGTTTGCACAGCGAACACTTTATTTGCAAAGCGAATGGGTCAAAAAAATGGCACTTAAAGTGCCCTTGATTGTCAAACCGCCTCAGCTTTTCTTCGCGAGTTCGCGGTGCGAACAAATCATTCGCAAAGCGAATGCTCGCTGCTCAGTTCGCAAAGCGAACTTTAGTTCCTTTTGGCTCTGCCTCATTCTGGGACCATTCGCTGGGGAACTCGCCAGTCATTCGCAAAGCGAATGTTCGCTGGCTCCTTCGTAAAGCAAACAAGCTGAACTCTGCACTACTTCAGCTCACTTTTATTGCCTCTAATGACACATCTTGGAGCCTTTATTTGCTCATTGCTCCAACAATGCTTTATCACCTACAAAATGAATGGAAAACCATTAATCTTTACATAAATGAATCAAAAACACAAATATATCCTGACTAATGTATCTATACACAAAGTGGGGTTTATTCGACCGATATTTAACAAAAAGTGACGATAAGTGCAACAAAACATACATACAAAAATAGGTACAATTTGCACTTATCAGTCTTCCTTTTTACCTTGAAGAGTTTTGGTCGTTAGATCCACTTACATGACTTCCTTAGAGGCTCATCCTCTTCTATTAAGAAGGCTCCATCCTTCTAGATTGAATATAAAGCCTTAGTTTTCTTCACTTGTTTATTCTTTTCATGAGTCTTTTCTAAATAATCAAATATAGACTTAGCAGAATCTTTATTTGTAATCTTCTCATACTCTGAATAAGAAATAGTGTAAACCAAAATATTTTTGGACTCGTGATAATTTTTGTGATCATTCCCTTGTTTCTCATTCATCTGATTTCTTTCAAGCCTTACACTATTAGCATCTAAAGGATGTGTGTAGAAATTTAAAATCATTTTCAATAAATTTGCATCGTGGCTAAGAAAGAAACTTTCTATACGTCTTTCCATTAATCAAATTTATCTCCATCAAAAATTGGAGGTTTGATAAAATAGTAGTCTTTATCATTGTTTGAGTGAGTCATTTTATGTTTCAAGAAAATGGATCTTTTTCTAACACGGTTAAGTGTTTAACACAACAAGTTAATACCAAAACCGGAGCTCTGATACCAATTGAAGGTGCAAGAAACACAAGAAAGGAGGGGGTTGAATTGGGTTTCTGGAACAACAAAGATAAAGATAAAGATAAATAACACAGATAAATATAAAGATAAAGATAATTAACACAAGTATTTTTCTCGAATTTTGCTATTAAAAAAGCTACATCCAGTCCACCCGCATGAGTGATTTCTCCTTCTCAATACAGACTTAATCCAAGAATCGAAAATAATTATACAACTCAATGATCAACTACCTCAGAAATCTTAAGAATTCTAAATATACCCTAGTCTCTTAAGGAAAAACAACTCCAAGACTAACTGTTAATGACTTCTTGAGAATTCTAACTAAACTTAGTCTCTCAAGGAAACTAATAACTGTTAATCAAATTGATTGTGTTTACAAGAGTGATTCTTAAAAAGCAAATTGCACAAAATGAAATTTAATTATTAAACTTGAAAAGATTTGAAATAAAACTGTTTCTTCAATCTTCTTCTTTCTTGATGATCATTTTATTTATTGAATCGTCTTCATCATGAAGTTTCTTCATGTTTTGTGTGAAAGCCTTTTTATCTCTTTTTGTTATTCTATTTAATCATACATTCTCCCTTTTATTTATTCACAAATCATTTATCCTTTTTATAGGTACCAAATAAGACCATTGAAGGATCGGAATGGAACTATCTTTGAGGTACACTACAGTTGTAGAGTAGGAAGGTTCAACTATAAATCTTGGATAGTAGGTAGAAAATATTTTCTAGCCATTTGAAGTACAATACTTTTGATTTTACACTTAACTTGTACAATTGATAAAAACTGTTCATACATTCTTTGCATATGAGGATTTAACGTATGTTCAGAGTTCAGAACTTTGAGAGTAGATATCAGAGTTTAATGAGAATATAAGGCTTGAACTAATCAGAGTGTATCAGAGACGACTACTTCATAAGTGTTAACTGGTAACTACCATATTTGATTTTAACTTCAAATACAAATGGTGTCCAATGTTCGGAATATTTATTATCAAAGTCCAGAGTCTCTATATCTAGGGCCTCTCTAGGACCAGAGTTTAAAGTCTGATTTGATCAGCTTTGTCCAGTAACTTGGTTTGATAAGAATCATCTTTACTCGGTTTCTTATTTGATTAGATTTAGCTTTACTTTACTTCAAGCTTGCTCGTAGTATGAACACTTAATAAACTATTATAAAACAAAATTGTTTTGTTATAATTTTTTATCATCAAAACTCAAGGATAGTTGTAGAATAAAACTTGTTCTAACATTTCTCTGAAGCAAAAATTAACATAGATGATCATGGCTTGCTGACATCCTTCTCAAAGAGGTAGCATTAGAAGACAATCATCTTCAACCTTGCGGTTGGGGAAATGATAATGACAATGGATGACATGTCATTTCTTATTCATCTCCCTGTCCATGGATGTCTTCTTGACCATAAAATTATTACCAAAAAGGAATGAATGTTGTTTTATGTTGTGTTACTTGAATTAGACTTGAAGAAGACCCTTAGATAACATGAAAATACCAATGGGACTCATGCACGATTCAACATCCTCAAAGAGGGGTTTGACATTCATGTGATAGGCTTCTTAACAATGTGGCGGCTAATGTGCACAAACAATTCACCATTAAGGTGTGTCTCTTATTTATGGTGTGCTCTACCACTTTCACAAACAAGAATACCACATGCACCTACTTGATATATCTCTGGTTTTTCAATGATCTAGAGACGGGGTGACTACGTTTGGGGGATAACAACATTGGATTTATTGTATAAAAGTTGAATGTTGCAACAAAAAGTAGAACAGAGCGGCTAGTAGGATATATGACACTACTTTAGGTAACATTTTCATGTAAGTACTTAATCAATTGTTCAAAAATAATTAGTATATGTTGATGCATGTGTGGTTCTATCACCCCCTTTGTAGCTATTAATGGACGGGTGTTCGACCTAGAGAATAAACCAACTGGGCCTTGTGCCAACGTATTCATTCTGACCAATATACATAAATCTAAATATCCATATAGGGAGCGCTAGATTTCCTACTACCACATAATGTTGTGTTCGATAATTAAGCCTATTAACGAGCCACACACCCATCATATGACATTTTTTTCTTTCCTAGTTGGGCCATATGTTGATCTTGTAAGGTCTATTTTCTTCCTAAGTGACTATTATGTCAGTTCTGATATGCATATGATATTCCTACAAACCTTGTCGACTCTGTTACATCTATTATCAATTCATTCCAACTTAATCAAAAGTGTAATGAGTACTTGGACCGTTATTTTTTTCTCTTGAAGTCGTTGTATTGAAAGTCTACATGAATACATGAGGTGGCATTGTAGGACCTCACACCCCTACTTGATTCCTACACTTGAAGGATATACACATATACCAATTGACTGGGAAACCCTTAAGAGGATGCCGATTATGGTGGCATTCACTACTACAAAACGCCCAAACAACAATGTCAGGTTTACAACGGCATCCTATACACCGTTGTAATAATGCGTATTGGATGCACGCATTTTTTTAAGTCTTATTAAAATATTTTTAATGACGGTTAAAATTCCAACCGTCGTGATACTTCGAAACTCATGCGCTAACATATTTTTTTATATTATTTTAATTAGAAATTTCAAGGGTATAATAACGGTTGTTGTGAACACCGTGGTGAGCCAATCAAGCTTTCATAGGTTCGAACTTCATCGCCCTCAAATAGTTTATTCCTTTGACTTAAATACGACCCTTTTTAGTTTTATTAATATTTAACTAAAAAATAATAAGGATATCACTACGGTTGTATCTTAAAACCGTTGTTACAAACTGAAGCTTCTTTATGTATTTTAAACACCAAGTATATATCCATTTATCCACTAAAAAAAGAAACAAGACGAAACAACCCAAACACCAATGTCGTCACCATCGTCGGGAAGAAGACAACAACAACAAGTGTTCTACTTTAAGGTGTTTCAAGGTCGCATTTGAAGACAAACTCATCCAAATGTGTTTCTATGTCTTCTTCCGCTATAAAATCTCGATCTGGAAATTTATGTGGTTGTGATGGTCGTATGGTTTCGTACCAATGCAAGAAAGGACAAAATAAAGGAAGGCGTTTTTGGATATGTCCATTTTGGAGGAGTGATGAAACATGTAATTCGTTCATATGGGATGAAGACATGGGAGAAAGAGGTGGAAATGAAGATGAGAGCATTATGAAGTCGGAGTTGGAAGTTATGGGCTATTTGAAGGTTATGTATGAGGATTTAAAGAAGAAGAAGATTAAGAATTTGAAAAACAAACTGAAATTAGAGAGACTTTCTGGAAATCTCAAGATGTTATGTTTTCTTGTCTTCTTTATGTTTCATGTTTACTTTGTTATGAAATGTAATAGTTGAATTAGAGTTTGAATTACATTGTTGATGTTTAAACTGCAAATGCATTGTTGATGTTTGAATTATATTATGAAGACAGGAATGCAACTAATAAAAGACGGTTTCTTACGAGTAAGTTCAACGCAAACTTTTGAATTTTCAATTAGTTATCTGTTTGTTAGTATATTAGTTGATAGATATTGTAGCGGATCGTTTAAGCTGTTAAGCAAAAAGATTAAAATTTCATTAGATAAATTAAGTTTCATTACATAAACTTTTCATTGCATAAACTTAAACATCAAATATAAATGCTCTGGATGAGAGGAAGTTTGACCAACCATAGTCAGCCTGATCATCATCATCAGAATCAAAAAATTTTCTCCTTCTTCTCCTCGCCCTCAGAGCTCTCCTTCTTTCCACATCAGTCCCCCCTACAACAGCAACTTGTTGATTCTGAGGAAGGTTTTGAACGACAATCCCCTCTACAGCAACATGTTGATTCTGAGGAAGGTTTTGAAGTACATCCCCCTCTACAGAAACAACTTCATTCTCAACATTTTTGGTAGCTTGAGCAGTAGAACTCATTTTGATTCCTTTGGACAAAGTTGTTTTTATGTTTTGTCTCTTACGTTTTTATATTGTTTCTTCTGATTCTTCATCTTCTCTTGGAAGTGGGATAAGTTTCTGCCAACCTCGAGTTGTTGAATTAATGATTATATCTCTTTGTCTTTTCAAATTTCATTTTTCATCCTTTGATATTCTTTCGTAATTACGTACATTTGAATGTAATAATGGTTTTGATATCTGTTCACAAATGATGTATTGCTGATTCTTGTATGAGACGTTTGTTTTTTATTTATAAACTATATCACAACGGTTATTATTCTTAACCGTTGTTATAGGGCGCACGCTTTCTAATTTATTACAACGGTCCCATGGCCGTGATTGTAAGTAGCGCATTTATCACAACACTCTACATAACAATGCCTTGATCCGCGTTATTATATATATTTTTCAACCATTATTAAAAGGGTTTTACGTAGTAGTGAATGTTTGTCATCTGGTCCTTACATGCACGCGTATTAGAGACATGACTATCAAGTTAGTCTCGTCTAAGGTTGTATAGAAAGGCTCAATGATTATGCCATTGTCTAGAGATTTTTAGCGAAACCAAGGATGCATTGTGATTGAAGAGAATGAAGATGAGGGCCTCTAGTTCCCATGTGAATTAGTAGGATGCCTTTTTTAGGATGGTTTCGTTTCGTTCAGATTTAGTGGTATTTTGTAGGCGTGGCAAAACGGGTCGCCCGCCCCGCCTTGCCCCACCCCGCCTTAAGCCCGCCAAAAAAAAGGCGGGGCGGGCAAGCCCGCTAAGTAGAAATGGGCATGAAAATCTAGCTCGCCCCGCCAAGGTGGAGGGTTGGCGGGCGACGGGCTTGCCCGCCTACTTAATAGATTAATAGGTTAATAGACTTGTTTTTATATTTCAATTAGATTTTTCACTTATTTTGTAGAACAATTTTTATAAATCATTTTTTTAACAAATTTTACTTCAAAAAATATTGCATATATTCTCAAATAAATGTATAAAATAAAACCATCAAGAATTGTAATTACTAGAATTAACTAAAAAAGGGCGGGTTTAAGGTAGGACAAGCTGAACGAATATGTGCGGCGGGTTTTGGCGAGCGGCAGGTTTTGGCGGACGGCGGGTTTTAGCGGGGCGGCCTTTGGTGGGCGGCGGGCCCAAAATCCCAACCCAACCCGTCATTTTTTGGCGGGTGCGCGGGCCGGCCCGGCGGGCCACGGCCCGTTTTGCCACCCCTAGTATTTTGTATACAAAATTATAATTTATTCAACTTGATATTTACATTATATATAATTTTGGATATTTTTTCTTCAATTGTTATTTCTGGATACTTTTTAGGTTATTATTTATGCTGGTATAATTTAAATGTGTTATTATCAAAGACGTTTTTTGGTTAAACTATTATTTACAATGATAGAAATATTTTTTTTTTGATAAACAATTGTATTAAAGGGAGAAACTGGGATTCTCCAACCTGATACAAAAACCAATCGAAAGAAAGCAAGAGAGAGAACTTTCTTAGTTTCAAGAAACCAGTAGGATTTTTCATCCACTCATAAAAACTACATCTCCTACGGCCTAGTTCTAACCATCTCCACGAGAGAGAAACAATATGATTAAAAACGCCTTCAACATCGAAAATAACGTCATTAAAAATGATATTATTTCTAATGTTCCAAATGCACCAAACTGAGATAATCCACACATAACAACTCATATCCTCCTTGCCCTTAGAATACAAAGCTAAAAACCATAATAAAGCATGATTACTAATAGTTTCAGATTGGATCGAAGGGTAATCAAGCCAGCCCATAATTTTAAGCCACACCATTCGAACTTTAGGACAATTTAAGAATAAGTGCAATGCATCTTCATCATTATGGAAGCAAAAAACGCAAACCTTATCATGAGATGAAACGATAATACCTTTACGGGCCAGGTTACTACGAGTTGGCAGCCTATCGCGTAACAGTCTCCAACAAAAAATCCTTACTTTCAAAGGCACCCTAGTTTTCCAAATGACCTTGAGAAACAAATCTTCCGATTGAGATAAACTCGATCCGGGAATTTCAGCATTCAAAACAGAGTAGCAAGATCGGACCGTAAACTTCTTTGAAAGGTCCAAACGCCACTCCCAAGTATCCTCAGTGTCACGCATAATCTGATGATTGGACACCAAATTGATCAGTTCAGACACTACAGCCGAGATGGCATCGACCCCAACCCTCCAACAATCCTGGAATGACCACTCCCACCGGTTCTGAACCCACTTTCCGAAATCCTTAACGACACCAGCCTTATTGACAGAAGCCTCATATAAATCTGGCCAAAGATCTTTAAGCGAGGTATCACCACACTAGGGAGAAATCCAAAACGAAATTTTATCTCCACTGCCAATAACAGGAGCAGCTGCATTTGAAAATTGATAAGAGACTCCAGTTTTGCATAGCTTAAGAAGATCACGCATCCACAGCGAGGAGGAGGAATCTGGAAGATGGAAGAAATCAGGGTGAGTTACCATGTTACCAAGGCTACCATATCTACTAACCAAGAAAGCTCTCCACAACTCTTTGTCTACTGTTAAAAATTTCCAAAGCCATTTCGACAAAAGCGCATCGTTAAAAATTCCAACGTGTTTTATACCCAACCCACCCTTCTTGGTTAATTTACAAACAGTGCTCCACTTTATCCAAGCAATACTCTTCCTAACCAACGAACCAGACCATAGGAATCTCCTTTGGATCGCAATAATGTCTTTAATAACTTTGATAGGGGCTTTGAAGAAGGAAAGATGGTGGATTGGCAGGTTGACAAGAACAGAGTTGATCAGAGTGACTCTGCCACCTATAGACAAATGCCTCCCAACCCAAGAATTAAGTCTCTTTTTAAGAACATCCAGAACCGGGTTCCAAAACGAAGATTTCCTATGGTTACCTCCAATGGTAATGCCGAGAAATTTAATAGGTAAGACACCAGATTTACAGAAGAGAAAACTTTCTGCAGCTTCTATAAAGTACCTATCAAGGCCTACACCAAAAATGCAGCTTTTCGAGAAATTGATCTTCAAACCCGAAACAGTCTCGAAACCTCTCAAAATGATCTTCAAGGCCCATAAATTATGATAACCACCATTGCACACTAACAGAGTATTGTCTGCGAATTGTAAAATCTCCACCTCGGCCCCGTTAATACCAAAACCTGTCAATAAATTAGAACTTGCAGCACGACTAACCAAAACAGCCAGTGTTTCCACAACTAAAGTAAACAAAAAAGGGGCAATCGGATCTCCTTGCTTAAGACCACGCGTGGCCTGAAAATCCTCCGTTGGGCTGCCATTAATAAGAATTGAGACAAAACTAGAGTACACTGAGCCTTTAATCCACTTAATCCATCTAGGGCCAAAATTCATAGACTTAAGGACATGGATCAAGAAATCCCAATCGACGCAATCATAAGCCTGGGCGAAGTCCACCTTAAGAAGGAGACACTGTTTCTTGAGTCTCCTAGCCGAATCGATTACCTCATTAGCTAACAAGACACCGTCCAATAAGTTTCTTCCGGGGATGAACGCAGTTTGAGCCATAGAAACCAAACCAGACATAAAAGGAGAAAGCCTTGTTGCAAGCAGTTTGGAAATAATTTTAGATATACAACCAACAAGGGTTATGGGTCTATAATCCCCAAAATCGATTGGGCTATCAATTTTAAGAATCAAGGCAATGAACGTCAAGGTAAACACTTTCGGCAACACACCAGTATTGGAGAAGTGAAAAACACAGTTAACAAACTCAGAACCTATAATATCCCAACATTCTTTAATGAACCTGAAGGAGAAACCATCGGGACCAGGGGATTTATCTCCCTCACACGCAAAAACAGCCTCACGAATTTCATCCTGGGAGAATGGAGCCTCCAACTTTCTACTATCATCAGGACTGAGTTTACTGATGTTCTCAGATCCAAAGCAGGTCTAGTGAAATCCTCACGCTTAAATTTGGTTTTGAAGAACTTACACGCCTCTTCCTTAATGAGCTTAGGATCTTCAATAATATTATCTCCTGAACCAACAACAGTGATAAAATTCGATCTGTTTCTAACATTCAAAGCGACATTCCTGAACTGAGTTTACTGATAGAAATATATTCTATAATTTGGATCCCAACTAACGAGTGTTTAGCATGGTGAGAGTTCTATAATCCTAATGCTTACTAAGGGATTTTTGGCAATGTCTGAACTCAATAATCCACACCACGCACAAGACTTATTGTCATGCTCTAAATTTTATAATAAAAAATGTGACATTGGATTTTTTTGTCTAGATTGCACTAACATTTTCCGTTGACTAGAATGTATTGAAATTTGAATTAAATGATGTGTTTTGTTTATTTGCAGCTCACATAAAAGACAATACACTCTTTCTATCCATACCCAACTAGAATAAACTTTAACCTTGCAATTTAGGTTAACAAGTGAACTCATCCTTATTTGTTCATGATTAATTTCGATGTTACATTGTGTGATCTGAAGCACATATTGAACCAAATGAATCTGTGTCTCAACCACCGCGGCACAAGAATGGTGTGGTCAATGTTGAGTATCGACATTCGTCACTAGACAATAATGAACATGTTCGCTTCACCAACATGCAACTACACAATGACAATGATGTGAGTATCATATTCTCAATATTTGGCTTGTATTGTTCCATGGAGCCTCTCATTTATCAAGTTATGTGTGTTAATCACTACGCCAAACAAGGGAAAAGAGGGCGCTTTTTTTGGCCTATGACAGCGCTTAAAAGCGCTGTCTAAGCCAGCGCTGTTGTAGGTAAAGACAGCGCTTTTTTATTTATGAAAAAGCGCTCTCTAAAAGGGGACGTTAGACAGCGCTTTTAAAAGCGCTGTCTAAAGTATACGTTAAAAATTTAATATATTTTTTTATAAACTTTAGAAAGCGCTTTTTCCTTCAAAAGCGCTCTCTAAAGGTGCTTTTAGACAGCGCTTTAGAAAGCGCTGTCTAATGTATACGTATATTGATTTTTTTATATACTTTTAGAGAGCGCTTTTTCCTTAAAAGCGCTCTCTAAAGTTGGACTTTAGACAGCGCTTTCAAAAGCGCTGTCTAATGTATAACCTTAGACAGCGCTTTTTTATTAAAAGCGCTGTCTTTTGTCTACGTAAAATTTTGAAGATTTTTTTTAAAAATCCCATTTTAACCATTTTTTTTATGCAGAAACCTGTATAATTCACATTTCCATAAACCTGTATAATTCACATTTCAATAAACCAGTATGGATATGCATTTCCATCAACAAATTCTATTTCAAAACTAGAATTTACATTAACTAGAAACCAGTATAGAATTTACCATTTCCATCAATAAACTAGTATAGAATTTACATTTCAATAAACTAGAATTTACATTCACAAAACTATACAATCAAGAAAGAATTCTTCTTGCAATAAAAAATTTGCATAATTCCTCCTTAGTATCTTGCAATTGTTTCCTCGTGTAATAAGGACACACCATATCATCGAAATACTACATAACAAAACAAAATACGCATTATTTAGTTAAAAGTAATAAATTATATATATGACATATCCGATAAATATTAAAATAAATCCTAAGTTATAAAACCATGCATACCATGATAGAAATCACCAATTGTCCCATTTGAAGGAATCACCACTTTGACCCATGTAATATTGGTTGCTCTAGCCCGTGCTACTCGTGCGTATCTTTCTGGTTACTAGACATTTGACCTGTAAGAAAGAAAAAAACAGAAATTAAATGACAAATATAAAAATCCATAATCCTAATCTATTGAATGATATAAGCTATATTGAATGATATAAGCTATAATTTTACAACTAGTACCTTTTTCACTAACGTCTCTTTCTTTTTTTGTTTGGAGTATGTTCTACCCGTCTCTTAACAACACGGACGGTTGGATTAATCCAAATACCCTCATTATGATCATTTCTAGTATATGATTCATTCGCTATAATATTTTCATCTTGATCATTTCTAGTAAATGATTCAATATCAACATCAATATCACCTTGATCTCCAACGTTTTCATCAATTACTTCGTTAGATAAAAGCACTATAGACCATTTTGTACTTGTCGGATCAGTGACATACAACACTTGTTTAGCTTGAGAGGCTAGAATAAAAGGCTCATCTTTGTACCCCACCCTATTAAGATCCACTTGCAAAAATCCTGACTTATCCATTCGTACGCCATTATTATTTTCAACCCACTTGCAACGAAATATAGGAATCTGAAACTTCTCATAATCAAACACCCAAATGCGCTCGATAACCCCAAAATATGACAGATTTGCAAATTTGGGGTTTAAGTCTTTCACACTTGAAATGTGCATTGCTTCAGCTACCACGGTGACACCACTATTTTGCATAGTACTTTTATCATCTTGTTCTTTGGTATAAAATGTGTATCCATTAATTGCGTATGCGCTATAAGAAAACACGACCATACTTGGACCATATGCTAAACATCTCAACCTTTCTGTTATTGAATCGCGGTCTGAATAATACTTTGAATAAATATGATCCTTAAACCAAGGTATGAAACTTTGATTGTGCTCTCGTACTATCCAATTCTCATTTCTATTCGGATTTAAACCTCGGAGAACATCCTTGTGCATTTCAACATATGGCTCAACCTCATTCTCATTGTGCAGAACATACAAATGCACTTGATCCCGTTCGACCCTTGATACTGTCACAACTTCATTTCCAATTAACTTTTTTCCTTCTTTTTTTTCGACAATATGAGATTTGGGGAGTCCAATTGATTGTACATTGGACAGATATTCAGTACAAAACTCAACCGCTTCTTCAACAATGTATCGTTCGGCAATACAACCCTCTGGTCGACTTCAGTTTTTCACATACCCTTTTAATATTTTCATATAACATTCAGCAGGGTACATCCATCTCATATAAGTCGGTCCACACAATTGTGTCTCTTTCACTAGATGAACAACTAGATGAACCATTATGTCAAAAAACGAGGAAGGAAAATACATTTCAAGATCACACAAAGTAATAACTAGTTCTTTTTGCAATGTTGGTAAGATCGCAGGATCGATCACCTTACTGCAAATTGACTTGAAGAAAAAACATAATTTAGTTATTGCGCTTCTTACTTTTTCTGGCAGAATAGAACGTATACCTATTGGTAGAAAATGTTCCATTATAACATGGCAGTCATGCGTCTTTAAACTCTTTAACTTGAGGTCTTTCATAGACACAAGTCTTCTAATATCTGAAGAGTATCCTTCTGGAACTTTAACTTCACTTAGAAACTTACACAATACTCTTTTCTCCTTTCTAGATAGAGTATACGCAGCAGGTGCTAGATATGTTCGTTTTCCTTTCTTCAAAGGTCCTAATTCAGTTCTTATCCCCATATGTACCAAGTCCTTTCTTGCTTTAAGGTCATCCTTAGACTTTCCTGGTATATTGAATAACGTACCAATAACACTGTCAAATACATTTTTTTCAATATGCATAACATCGAGAAAATGTCTTACATACAACGACTTCCAATATGGCAGTTCAAAAAAAATTGACCTCTTCTTCCACCCACTCTTGACAAGTGTATGTGCAAAAGGCTTTCCAAACTGAGTTGTCACATCTTTCACCTTTTCAAAAATTTGATCACCTGTCAATATAGTTGGAGATTTACCATGTTCTGCCTCTCCATTGAATGCTTTTCTCCACCCACGATAGTGATGATTAGAATTTAAGAATCTACGATGACCGAGAAAGACATTCTTCTGACCAAATTCCAATCGCGTCCAATCTGTTTTATCTTCACAAATAGGACACGCACATTGACCTTTTATGCTGTACCCTGATAGATTTCCGTATGCTGGAAAATCATTAATTGTGCCAAACAACATCGCCCTCAAGTTGAAACTTTCTTTCCTATACCCATCATAAACCTCCACACCGTTCTCCCACAAAAATTTTAAATCTTCGATTAAGGGTGCCAAGTATACGTCTATGTCATTCCCTGGTTGTCTAGGCCCAGAAATTAACATAGATAACATCATGTACTTACGCTTCATACATAGCCATGGAGGTAGGTTATAAATCATTATGATCACAGGCCAAGTGCTATGTGAGATACTTTGAATACTGTGTGGGTTCATTCCATCAGTAGATAATGCCAAGCGAAGGTTTCTTGCTTCTTTTCCAAATTCAGGATAATCATCATAAATTTTCATCCACTGTGGTGAATCTTCCGGATGTTGAAACTTTCCATCAATAATTCTTTCATCTGCATGCCAAGTCAAGTGTCTTGAATCGGTCTCACTACGAAACATGCGTCTAAATCTCGGAATTATAGGAAAATACCATAAGACTTTTGCTGGAGACAACTTTTTCTTATATCGAGAGACACCACATTTAGGACACTCATTTAACGATGCATACCCATTTCGAAACAATACACAATCGTTTAGACAGACATGTATCTTATCATAGCTCATGCCAATAGAGCACAACATCTTTTTGGCCTCATATGTTCGATTGGGAAGAACATTATCCTCTGGAAGCATATCTTTCATAAGGGCCAATAATTCTGTGAAACTTTTATCCGACCATCCATTGCCCGCCTTTAAGTTGTACAACTTTAATACCGCAGACAATCTTGTAAATTTGGTGCAACCATTATACAACGGTTTCTCTGCATCGCTTACCAACCTCTCAAACATTTTGGGACAATCCTTAAGATCTTCTTCAAGTGCTTCTGCAATCTCTTCGACTCGATCAGAACCGTATGTATCTGTGCCATTGTCGTATGAAGCGTAGGTCGTATTATCCCCCGATTCAACATTCCTGTTAATTTTCTCACCATGCAAATTACAACATGTATAACTTCTATCAATTCCACTCCTCAATAAATGCAATGTCAACTGAACCGCGTCAACCCGACTCCCAAAACAGCAACCCAAGCAAGGACATATCATTCGACTGGGGTCTTTGGCGTGCGCAATAGCAAACTTAACGAATTCCGATACCCCATTGTCGTACTCTTTCGACAATCGACTTGAAGACATCCATTTCTTATCCATAATTATACTAATTAAACTAAACAAAAACAAAAAGAAAAAATGTTATACCTGTAGGGAAACGAGCCGACTTTCACACTTTGAACACAAGTAACCCTTATACACGTATCATAAAATGAAATATCATTAATTGACCAATTATGAGTCATAACTTGATAAGTGGCAACATGTAATCACAAACAAGCAACAATTAGAGGTAAACACCTACATAAGTATAAAGTAGACAATAAACTTATAACAAAAAGTCACAAGTTCTAGAAAATAAAAGAAATGAACTTGGAAAAAAATGATAGACCAAACACAACACAACTAGCGAAATACAATTTCAATCAATACTAGGTTGTTTATACTAATCAACTTTGCCAAATATACAGTAGAAAAAATTTGGGTTAAATATACAAAACCCCCCTGCAATGTTAGCGAATTTTGCTTTACCCCCCTCCATGCCTTTAGGCAACGGTTTTTTCAAAAAAAACGTTGCCAAAACCTACCTTTGGCAACAGTGGGGGGGTAAAGCAAAATTCGCTAACATTGCAGGGGGGTTTTGTATACTTTACCCAAAAAATTTAATAGTCATGAAATAACCTTCACAATTTCAATAATAGTTGTGAAGATACTTTAATATTAGCTTCCTTATGAAAATACCTTCCACAAAAACTAGGTTGTATCATGAACGCATAACACAATGAACATATTATAAAAAAAAACACTTTTTCGTAAAAATATACATGAAAAATAAAAGAAAAAAGATTCTGCAACAATAAAAGAGGAAGCTTAAATCCTCATCGTGAAAACTTTTTCGTTTTCGTTTTCAGAGAAATGAATAGTAAAAGAGAAATGAATAATAAAAGAGAAATGAATAATAAAAGAGTACCTTATTCGTTTTCGTTTTCATAACGATTTGAGAAATGAATAATAAAAGAGAAATGGATGATAAGAGAATAAGAACAACAACAACAACGTTTTCACGAACGGCAATGGCAATGGCAATGGCAAGAACGACGACAAGGGTTTAGAAAAACGGTCGAGAGAGAAAATGAATAAAAGTGTCTCTGAAAATGTTTAGAATTGTTTTATATTTAATTAGTAAAGGACTTTAGAGGGCGCTTTTCCTTAGAAAGCGCTTTCTAAAGTGAAAATAATTAGAGGCCTATAAGAGCGCTTTATAAAAGCGCTTTCTAAGGTGGCCTTTAGACAGCGCTTTTTAGAAGCGCTCTCTAAAGTGACACCTATAGCAACGCTTTTTGGAAAGCGCTTTCTAAGGTGGTCTAAGGTGGCAGTCTTTTACAGCGCTTTCTAAAGCCTTTCTTTTAAGGCGCTTTTTTTTAGCGAAATTTTTTTATTCTTTTTAGGAGCGCTTTTTTATAGAAGCGTTGTCTTTTAAGTGCCGTCTAAACACTTTTTTAGCGTAGTGAATGTTATATGTTCAAGTTTGATTTGTCTTAAGATGTTTATTGAGATCGCGACATGAATGATTGATCCCAATGAAAAAGTAACTATTTTTCTAACTCACGACTTATTGTTGGTATTTGACATGTAACATAATGTTGATATCATCCGATTTAATGAAATATTCAAGTTTATTGTATTTGTTCATGTTTTCAACAACTCTAGATTTTAGTACAGAGAGACCTAAAAACACGCTCTGGATTCTAAAATTTTTAAAAATATTTTTATCAATTTTATAAGTTTGTAAAAGGAAATAAAAAAATAAATAAAAATAAATAAACTCAAAAATTAAATATGAACTCCTTGTACTCATTAAGTACCATATCCAGACATAAAAAAAAGGGCATTTCTTATCACACCACCCTTGTTTCTTAGGCACCATCTGAATTTTCGGTTTTGCCCCCTGATTCCGGATGTGCACATCCGGACGCACCAATTTTTTTAAAAACGCTGATTCTTTCTGGAAGTGCACATCCGAAAACATTCCTGATCTGCAGATCCGGAAAAGGCAGAACATTATTTTTTTTTAAAATCGTTTTTTTTGCTTGGTCGCATATGTTAATAAATCGTCGCAATTTAATATACATTTGACAACATCCATATATAAAATAAAATGATATATATATATATATATATAATAAATCTCTGTCAAAATACAGTGCATACATCTAATATAAATATAATACATCAAACAAAAAACTACTGCGTATGGCGAAGGATCTCTCCTGGCTCCCCTACTCCTCTGCCCCCTCTGCCCCTACCCGCCATCCTGGATCGATGTCTGCGGTACTGAAGTGCCCCCTGAGCAATCGCAACAATCCTGTCCACGGCAAGTATGGCACCAGAGCCCTCAGGGAGGTGACCGTCCGCAATGGCCTGTCGCGTTATCTGCTCTATCTCACGACAACGTGGTAGGACATCCTGAGTGTGGTCCAGTTGAGACTGTCGCTCCTCTAATATCTCCTGATGAGCAGGTCTGGGTGGCGATCCCTCAGCAGTGGGCATCATGCATGGGTGTGAGACGGTGTAGAACCACACGATATACCCGGCAGCAACACTCCAGTCTGTCCCCGCTCTGGTCGCCCGAGCTTCCTCCGGTACCAAGTGGGACTAGTAGTCAACATATAGCTCATCTATCTGCCTGCGGGTCAAGCCTAGAGGAGCAGACTCATGAGGCATCCTAGGGATCGTCTGCGTGTAACCGAACTGACGCAAGACGCGCTCTGGCAGGTATCGGGCAGTAACAGTCGAACTGCATGCCAACCATCCTGAGAACAAACAAACCTCATCGAACGGGCGCGTCACACGGTGATCGGCATAGGGGCAATACAAAACGTCCTCAGCAGCCATCCGATCTAGATACACTCTGAAGGGGTCCGGCGCCTGGTTCCCTCTGAGCAGGACAAATGCAGCAGCACGTGGCATATCCTCAGTGTACCCCTGGGCACTCCCCCAACCAGTAATATAGGGAAAGTGCTGTAAAATCCACGCCTGAAATGGAAAACATAACATGGGTGTCAAACATTATAATGAATACAGAAAGAAAAGAAATGAAAAAATCACTTAGAATATTAGATTGTTACCACGTATAGCGTACAGCTGCCTGCCACAGTCTTGGCTGCCCAGCGGCAACCATCAGAGAGCCTGAAATAGGTGAATGCCAGCGCAGCAGCCCCCCAGTTGTACCGATGGATCTCTGTCTGATCCGAAAGGTACCTGAGGTAGACGATATCAACATAATAGGCGCTGGTGTCCACAAACACCTGCGTGCCTAGCAAAAACAAGTAGTAGCACCTTAGGGCACGCGTCCTGTGGATCGCCACCTCAGCTGGATCACCATCTGTCCGTCCTGCCTCTGCAAGCGCCTCAGTAAATCTATCCATCAAAAATGAGAACCGGACGTGTGCGCCCCTCAACTGGTGCACCTCCGCATGTGCCTTCTCTGGGCTAGCCCCAAGCTCTGTAACCAACAACTCTATGCCGTCCGTCTTCGTCATCCTACCGTGACTCAGAAGGGTACCCGTGATCGGTAGATGTAAGAGGCACGAGATGTCGTCTAGCGTGATCGTGATCTCGCCGTACGGTAGATGGAATGAGGATGTCTCAATAAATGCCATCAGGATACCGTACTGGATCTGGGAATACCCAATCCTAGACAGGCCTCCAAGACCAGACTCCGCAAGTGCAGACGTGAACCACTCAGCTGTAGGCAGCATCTCAATCGTGTCCATAACCTTGCCCCCATGGTTATAGAACATCTGTGAATCCTTATCCTGAAAATTTCCAAATAAAACAATGTTACAAATGAACATATTTTCAACGAATACAATTCTATAAATAAACCGAGAAAGGTTACCTGTCCTAGCCAGACAAATCTGGCAGTATGCTCAGAGTACCCCGCGAGTAGGGACATATTAGACGGTCCCCCGGGGTAACCGCTCAGCTCATCGAAATCGTCATCATCGTCAACACCCTCATGTGTTGGGTGATCACCCTTTGGAACAGGAACAGCAACAGGGGAACGAGGAGGAGCAACTGATGGAGCTGTAGTCTCCCGACGACGCCTGCGTGCGGGCTGGGACCCTAATGAACTAGCAGTAGAATCCCGACGCCTCCGAGATGTGGATGGTTGTGGTGTAGGCTGTGGTGTAGGATGTGGTGTAGGATGTCCCTCAACTGTAGGGGCTACCCCAACTCCCTCTGCGTCGGAAGCCTCGGCTGTAGACTGCATCCGCTCACGTCGGACAGATGCGTGCTGAGCTGTCCGTCCATGTATGGTACGATCGTCTCTGTCAGCCATCTAATCTGCAAAGCATAATAAATAAATTAAATTTTGTTTAAAAATAATTAAACAAAAACAAACAAACAAGCAAAATTAAAAAAGGAAAAAAAAATAGTCTTCCGGATGTGCACATCCGGAAGGACTCAGAATTTTAAACGTTAGGTATTTCCGGATGTGCACATCCGAAAACACTAAACGTTCCAATATTTCCGGATCTGTACATCCGGTACATATTTTGAAGTTTAAAAACGGCACTCATGGCCACTGTAACAACCAAAAGGGCATTTTTATGCCCAGATCGTCCGTTTGAAGCAGTAAAAATGACCTACATTGTCTCTAACCTATGTTATTCATACAACCTAACAATTTCTACACCTAAATGTCTACTCTAAATCGATTACTCGAAAATTACTCCGAAACTCTAAAATTTGAAAACTTACCGATTAAAATGTGATACGGAGGATTTGGAGTGTGTTGATCGTTGTAGTAGTTGCTCTGCGCCGAACTCGAGTGGAAAAAATCGAGATTTGTGGTGATTGAAAATTTGAGAGTTTGAGAGAGTTTGAGAAGGAGTGGAAATGGAAAGGTGAATAATGAGGGGGGAAGAACGTCTGGCGCGAACTAATAAGAAATACTTCTGGATGTGCACATCAGAATTGTTTCCGGATATGCATATCCGGAACACTTCAGCGTTTTTTAAAAATTGGGTGCGTCCGGATGTGCACATCCGGAATATAGGGGCGAAAAAATAATTTCACGTGATGTCTAAGAAACTTGGGTGGTGCATTAATAAATGCCCAAAAAAAAGGACCACACCCTTACCACTCGACACATGTAAATTTTATATATATTTATATATATATAAAGCCGGCCAATGCATTTCTATAACATTTGTTTATGATAGTTTCAATGTCATCTCATATAAACTTACCATATTTAGTGCTCAAAGAAAATCTCATGCACCAATAATTTCACAGCACATTGCATAATCGCAGTCACAATCATTTTTTGTCAGTCTCTATTAATCTACAAAACGTTTAAGCAACCAACATCAACACACACATGAAGACAAACACATGCAACACAGTTAAATAATTTGACACCAACACATTCGATATAAATGCCACACATAAATGTTACCAACATGCATAGTAAACATAAAAACCAAAAGAAAAACAAAAACATGGGATCTAACTATGAAGATCCTCATGATCTTCCAAAATGTTCATCACTTGAAGTAGAGAATGATGATGCATGTCTCTCTGCTATGCTTCTTTGTTGTGGTCCAATGATTTACACTTCTGTATTAAAAGCTTCCATCGAACTAAACTTGTTTGACATCATTTATAAGGCAAATCCACCATGTGTTTCAGCATCTTATGTTGCTTCACAGCTACAACAAACAACACAATACCATCCTCAATTGCCTCGAAGACTTGACCGAATGCTGTGTCTTCTAGCAAGCCATGATCTTCTTGTTTGTTCCACAAGAACAAATGAAGAAGGTGGGAGTGAAAGAGTTTATGAATTGTCTTTGGCTGGTAAATACTTTGTCAATGATGAGAAGAATGGTTCCGTTGCTTTGTTCTCAACATTCGTGAATCACCCAAAGCTTATGGATGCATTGTAAGTTCCGGTGCTTAACATGTATCAGTGTTCAGACACCAACACAACACTTACACATGATTACGTTCAATTTATTCATTTTTTTTAAATTATTACCAGTATTGATGTATCGGGTCGATTTAACTAAGATGTTGTGTTTTATGTTTGGCAGGAACAATTTTAAGGAGGTACTGTCTGATTGTGATAAGGGGCTATACATGAAAGTGCATGGAATGGCTGTTTATCAAGGAATACAGTCTGATCCAGCTTGGAATCATGTGTTTAATAGAGCAATGGGTGATATTTGCACAATAGAAATGAAGAAGATATTAGAAAAATACAAAGGATTTGAAGGAATATCATTGTTGGTTGATGTTGGAGGAGGAATTGGGCAAAGTTTGAATATGATTATATCTAAGTATTCTTCTATAAATGGCATTAATTTTGATTTGCCCCAAGTCATACAACATGCTCCATTTTATCAAGGTATATTTTTTTTCCATATGTAAGCATTTCACTATTAAAGTTATTTGTCCCTTAATATCCCTTTACTTACTATTTACTAAAATGTTTTTATTTTTATTTTATTTTAATATTTTACTTTTTCTAAATTGTTGATTTATAAATATAAATAATTTGTTTATATTATTACATAATATTAAAAAACAAATGCGTTTGAAGTTGAATTCTAAACCAATAATCTCCACTCATTTAATTCAACAAGCATATATTGTCCTTGAAAATTAAGAATTTTAAGTTTAGTCTTATTTCTATTAATTTTGATTTAAAAAATAAAGTTTTAGTTCCTATAATAAAAAAATAACATTTAAGATGGTGATAACTTTTCTATCTATCATAAAAAATTGAGTATTGTACATTTAACCAATCATCTAATAGCATTTAATTGTATTTTATTTAATTATTTATTAGATAGTAAAACTTTTAAATTATTTTCAAAATATTTTACATTAAAAGTAATTATACATAATATTTTGTTTTAGTAAATAATAATTCGCCATTTAAAATTGAACAGTTTTATGACGGGCCTAGACTTTAAAAGTTGTGAGTTTTTATAAAGACAAAATTATATTGAATATTTTACATAAATGTATTTTAGATATATACTTTTATTTGACATAAATATGTGAACTTTTTTTCTCTATAATTATTTTGAGGCTGAATTTTGATAATACAATAATGATCAGAATTTTATACTTTAAAAATGAATAATCGAGGTGTTTTGTGTCTATGCTCTCAAATATCTATCTGCAGTTAATAGCTTACTTGATTTAACGAGTCAAAACTGCAATTAACTTATAAAAAAATTGCAATGGAAGTATTAGTGTATATAGGAAAAAAATTATTTATTTTAAAAATATTAAATAATTAAGGGTTAATAGTTATTTTGCCCCCTGCCATATAGGCGTTTTTCGAAAAACCCCCTGTAAAAAAAAACTTGCAAAAAAAACCCTAACATTTGAAGATTCTCTCAGTTTTGACCTTCATCACATCCAGTCACCAAAAATGCTAAAATGACAGGGGTCAAAATAAAAAGGTTGTCAAAATGGTAGGGATCAAAATGAAAACGTTGCCAAAATGGCAGAGGTCAAAATAAAAACGCTGCCAAAATTGCAGGGGTCAAAATGGCAGGTTTTTGGTGACTAAATGTAATGAATGTCATAATTGAGAGAATCTTCAAATGTTAGGGTTTTTTTTGCAAGTTTTTTTTTATATGGGGATTTTTCGAAAAGTGTTTATATGGCAGGGAGCAAAATGGCTATTAACCCAATAATTAATGTTCTTAAATAATATATAAATTAGATATATTAATTATTTAATAAATTATAAAAATAAAACTCTTTTAAAAATAGGACGTGAGGAGTATCTATGTATGCATATGTATGACTAATGAGTGACTTATTGATTCTATGAAGGGATTGAACATGTTGAAGGAGACATGTTTAATAGTGTTCCAAAAGGTGATGTCATTTTATTGAAGGTTAGTCAATAACATTAATTTTATATATATATATATATATATATATATATATATATATATATATATATATTCATCAAATAATACAAAAATAAGTAACAATAACATTTTCAATGTGGTTGGTTAATGATTGTAGGCTATATTACACAACTGGTCTGATGAAAACTGTCTCAAAGTTCTAAGTAAATGCTACAAAGCTTTACCACAACATGGTAAAGTGATTGTTGTAGACTTCATAATGCCTCGAGAAATTCAACACACAAAAGCAGATAAGATGATTACTAGCTTTGATAATCTCATGTTTCTAGATGGAGGTGTTGAAAGAACAGAGAAAGAGTTTGAAAAGTTATGCAAATGCTCTGGATTTTCTAGTTTTCATGTTGTTTGTCTTGCTTTCTCTGCTCTAGGAGTGATGGAATTTTATAAATAATAGAATCAATATATATACAAGTGTAAGTCTACTTATTATGTGAGTGATTAGTTTCAATATAAGTTAATTAAGGTAATCATATACTAAATGTGTTACATATTCTCATTTAGACTATGATTAGTATTTTGAGGATTCAAGTCTTTAGTTCATTATTGCTCCTACTCATGAACTCTCAAACAACTAACTACTTACACTGTCATATGTATGTGTCCAAAGCAACATAATCATATAATATAAGTGAAAACCTAAACGTTAACTTCACATAGCAATTAAATGCAAGATTTTTACATTTCAAGGATTTTGTGAAATTTAATGATTAAACATGTCAAAAGAATTCGGCCTATCGTGCATAACACTACTAAATCTTTTGAGGGAGAATTTTGTTAGCTTTGATGATCCTCTCTAGAATAATTTGTCTTTGCAGTTGTGCACAAAGAATATCGCATTTATACCTAAAAATAAGTTTAGAATATGAATTTGTAGGATAAAGAACAATAACAACCAAATTAAATAAAAATATATATAATCTACCATATATTGTAAGCCATAAGAAAATAAAGAACAAGAACATATTATTTGTTTACTAATATTTGATCAAACTGATTTATTATAGGTGAGAGAACAACTATTTGATCCATTATAATTCAAGAGTAGTTATGTAAGAGATCACAAGATGACTTACAAGAAAATAACTATCCAAATTCATAAGAATATCTTATATTTACTACCCAAGTATTTCTCTATTTTTTATTCTCTTAATACATGAATCACACAAACTCATATTGTTTAGAGATGTTTTCAAATTCTATTAGATACCTCAAAATATCTTCCTATTTTAAGAACAATAAACCCTAAGAATCTCTCTCAATGTCTATCTAAGTTTCTCTCTCTAAAAATGATTGGGCCGAAAACCAAAAAACACGGCTCGCGGATGTAAAGCAGCCTTGAATGTGTCTCACGCGTCTCACGTTGGAGAAATCCACTAAAACCAATGAAAATGTATGCCTTGTGCACCTTTGAGAAAAGACAATGTTGAAATGCAATATTTTACCGAAAGTTGAGATTTTGAGACATACTTAAATGATCATACTTGACATTCTTTCCAAATCATATTTTGTCTAGAACCTCACTGCTCAAAGCAACAGTAGGAGTGAGATTAATAATATGCACTATCGTGTAAAGTGCCTCTCCCCAATAATGATTGGGCAACTTAGCTTCAGAGAGCATACACCTTACTCTCTCAATTATTGTTCGATTCATCCTCTATGCTAAACCATTTAATTGAGGAGTTTTAGGAGGAGTCTTTTCATGTGCAATACCATGCTGCTTGCAATAGGAATCAAATGGTCCACAATACTCTCCGCCATTGTCTGAATGAACACTTTCAGCTTCTTGCATGTCTGCCTCTCAACCAAAGCATATAATTCTTTGAACTTTCCAAAACATGGTCTTTTGTCTTCAAGGAATAAACTCATAATTTCCTGGAGCAATCATTAATAAAGGTAACAAAATAAAGTGCACCACTAAAGGATTTTACCTTTAATGGACCACAAATATCAGAATGTACCAATTGAAGCAACTTTGACTTCCTTGAGGGGGATGTCTCTTGAAAGATACTCTAGTCTGTTTACCAGTCATGCGATGAGAACACTTCTCCAAGTATAAATTCTTTAATCCATGAAGAACATCTTTTTTGGCCAAAACATTCAGCCCCTTTTCACTAATATGACTAAGTCTTCGGTGCCACAAAGATGCTTCCATGTCGATAGCATTCACACTGTCCCTAGCAACCACAACTTTTGTCCAATATAATTTAGAAAGCTTTTCCCCTCTAACCACAACCAAGTTACCTTTGTTGAGTTTCCACTTTCCAGAACCAAAGTGATTATGATAACCACAATCATTTAGCATATGCACAGAGATCAAATTAAAGCGGACATCTGGAGCATGTTTGACACCTCTTAGCAACAATTGAATTCCCATGTTGGTTTGCAAGCAAACATCACCAACACAAATTACCTTAGATACATCATCATTACCCATCTTCAACACTTCAAAATCAATAGAAGTATAAGATGTGAAAAAATCCTTCCTTGGTGTAGCATGCAATGTAGCACCACTGTCAAATATCCACATGTTCTCATCTGATACAAGATTAACAGACTCATGATCACAGAGAATAACAAGATCATCACTAGTAGCAGTAGTAACACGATCATCATTATGATCTTCATGATCTCTTTGTTTAGACTTACCCTTCTTGCCTTTGTTATCTCTTTTCCATTGATAATAGTACTTTTGTACGTGTCCTGTTTTGTGACAATAATGACACTCCATATTCTTGTATCACGGCTTTGACTTGCTTCTACTATTCTCTCTACCACCATTCGGTTCCTTTTTATGACTTCTCCCCTATTTTCAGGGACAGGTACCTCGGGTTGAGGTAAAGAACCATGTGTCTTCCTTTTCATGTCCTCATTAAGAATACCACCTGATCGTACCTGGATCAGACAGTATCTGGTGGCCAACAACGTCGTCTGGACTTCAGCTCCGGTGAGGTTGAAAGACGGCGGGAGGGTTGTACCTGCACGGTACTCTGACGCTCAAGTAAGGCAAGGGTCACAAGTAAAGCAAGTACAAGGTTAGAGTAAGAAAGTGTGTGTGTAATCTGGCCCTCTCAAGTGAGAGGGTATTTATAGAGAGCCCTCGGCGCGGGGCCAACGGTCACTAGCACTGGGCTGGATCGCCAGGCCCAATCCAAGTAACTTCCAGGGCTTACGTGGCATAATGAAGACCAGCACGTGGTCTTCGCCCTGGGGTAACCGCTCCTAGATCTCCGGAATTAGGGCAGACCGATTCCATCGGGAGTGGGCGGTTACATGAGAACGTGTCCTCGCGGGGAGGAGTCTTTTGTGTCTGGGAGAGACGTGTCCTCGCGGGGAAGGACTTATGTGCAGGAGGAGAAGGCTTCTCGCGGGAAGGAGTACCTGAGTGTCGAGGAAGTGTGAGCTCGGAGAGACTTAGTGCCTCTGCCCGACGCTCTATGCCGCGTGTACCCGAACACCGCCGAGGTGTTGCATGTGCCCGACACTGTTGGTTGTGATAAGAGGCCTTTGTTGGGCCACCCCAATACGTGTGGGTTGGGCCTGCTCGATTGAGGAGTAGACCCCGGCCCAGTCCAGAACTGGAACCCCCCAAGTCGTTGCTCTGAGGTATCAGGGTAATGACTTTAGGGTCAGCACTATGTCGAGGACGTGTCCAACCGGGGAAGGGATTCTAAACGAGGGACAGTTGGTAAACTGGGCATAAACAAATAGATCTGCTCGCGCTAGACCGGCCGCAGATGGGCGATGTCGCGGTGACACGAGGAGCCTGAACCGAGTTGAACGAAAAGACGTGTTGGGGAATAAAAAGACGTGCATGGGGAAGCGTGCGCCACGTGTCACCCCTCATCATTGCCTATGGCGGCTACGCTAGGGTAGCGTAATCGATTTCCTAGGAAATCCTCGAGTGTCATGAGGAGCCTATAAAAGGGTCGAGTTCGTGTCAGTTGCACGTTTTCACCTTTTTCGCTCCCCTCTTCTTTCTACCTCCGTCGCTGCTCCGCCGTCGTTCACCGCCGTATGTCGCCGTATCTTCTGCTCCGGTCAAGTTTCCACCACCGTTCCAAGTAAGCTTCTGATACCTTTCTTTTCCGTTTTACTTTCTGTTTGTGGTTTTCCGGTGAACTGATGAAGTTCCCGGTAATCCCTTGAGTTCTGGCTGGGAACGGCGGGACGTTTCTAGGGTTCCAGTAGGATTGGCGGAGGCTTGGGATGAATATCCCGAGGACCCGATGAATACCTTGAGGACTCGATGAATACCCCGAGGACATGCGATGAATGTCACGGGGAAACGATATGGGAGGGTTGGAGACCCGAAGATGGGAGGGGCAGTTCACCGTGTCCCCGAGCATTTTCTTTGCTCTCGCTGCCCTTTCACTTGATTGGCAGTGGAAGGGTGGATTTGGTCGCGGCCAACGAATTCACCTATTTCCTCTGCTTTTTAGGTAAAAAAGATGGCCGTGAGGGTTCCAGGGATTCTCCTGATAGATACTGAACCCGACGTGGATGGACCCTCTCAGATCCCTAGGGAGGAGCTCGTACATCCGGCCGCTGAATGGGTCGGGGAGGAGCCTCTGCGCATAAAGTTGCGTTTCGCTGCCGACGACACGAACGCTTTCGCTTTCGTCGAGAACGTCCTTGAGGGCGAAGAGGCAAAGTGGACGGTTTTCCAACCTCGGGCACACCACCGCATATGTTCGAATTACCGTGGGATGAGGTTCCCTATGTATGAGTTTGCCTTTAAAGAGGCCGGTATCCATCTCCCCTTTAACAGCTTTCAATTGGGGGTTTTCACCTGTCTGCACTTGGCGCCGTCCCAGCTTCACCCTAACGCGTTTGCCTTCATGCGGGCATTTGAGATCGTGTGTGACTATCTCAAGATCGGGACCACTCTCATGCTCTTCTTCCGCGTCTTCCACCTCTAATGTTCAACGGACCATGGGCCACATAGTTGGGTCTCTTTCAAACAACCGAGGAAGCTGTTCAAGGCGTACTCGGATTCGATTAGGAATTTCAAGGATAGGTTATACTATGTCATGCCCGCGATGTACGAGGCGGTGGGTACGCTCTACGACATTGTGCCCGACAATTCTGGGGAGGAAAGGTTTGTGTCCAAGTGTCCCCTGGAGCGGGAGGATGCGCACTTTGCGCTCGGCCCGGAGGACTACCTCATGAAGCCTGGCGAGCTGTCGGAGGAGGACAAAGGAGCGTACGCCACGCTGGTCGAGTATGTCAATCGTTTTAATCAGGCAGAGTGCATTGGTAGGGATGGAAAATATCTCCTCGACTCTCAAGGAAGGGTTGTGACTGAGGCCCGTTACATAAACACCCGGGGTCTCCTTGAGTGCAAGTCTCCCGATGAGGTCAAGAGGTTCTTAGGTAGGAACTCCTCGTCCTGTTCGGGCGTCCGTTTGGTTTTGTTTCTTTGTGCTGACTATTTTCATGTTTTCTCTTGCAGCTCAAATGTCGAACTCTACCGAGCGTATCCTGAAGTTGGCCGCTGAACAGGCACCTAAGCGAACCAAGAGCCAGGTTCGAGATGTTATTCAGGCTGCGGCATTGACTGGGACGACGAGTGGCTCGGCCTCTCCACAGTGTAGCCAGTCTCCTCCTCCGGAGAGCACCCTTGCTAAGAAAGCGAGGACCGAAGGACCTGTCCTCGTGGATCTCGTGAACCCTGCCTCACCGGAGAAGTTTCTGTTGCCCGCCTATCACCTCTAGCGGAATTTCTTCGGGGGAAGCCCCCCTATCATTGTTGATGCCGAGGTGAAGGCAGTTCTGGGAATGGACGGTGCGGCCAAGAGAGAGGCGTTTGTCGAGGACCTTGAGGCCATGATACGAGTCTTCGAGACTGCCTTGATATTGAATGATGGGACCCCCTCTGCCTCCGAGTTATAGAAGCTAAAGGATGACTATACTGCCCTCGAGAAGGAGAAGGACAAGGTCGCGACTGATCTGCAAAAGGCCCAGGCTAAATGCGAGGACTATGCCAATGCCCTCCGTGAGCTGAATGAGGCCAAGGCTGCACTGAGGGTGACTCAAGAGGAGCGCGATCGCTTTCAGACCAGGATTGAAGAATTGGAAACCGTTGTCCGTCCCGCAGAGAAGGAATCCGCCGAGGAGAAAAGCTTCGTCGACCGTACGAGCCTGATCGCTAAGATTCGGGAACTTCAGCAAGAAAGCCTGGAGGCCCTAGAGATAGCCTTTAAGAATGCAGTGGAGCAGGTCGGTGCTGAGAATCCAGGTGTTCAGCTGGCGCTCGACAGAATCAGCTCATTCCTTCGTGTGGTCGATGGCAAATTGGACCTGCCAGAGGAGGAGGACGAGGAGGATGGACGCCGGGTTAATGATGAGATTGCTGTTTAGTTTTGCTTGTTCGGCCTGCGTGCCACTTATTTTTTTTGTAATGACTTGTGCCCGGCCTGCGTGCCAGGGGCTTTTTGATACTTTGTAACACTTGTACGCTGGGCTTCTGCCCGATTAATGCAATTTTGTTTATCTGCACGTGTGATGTTTGTATGTTTTCGTTGTGTGTGATGTTATAGCATTTGTTATACTTTGTTTTTGTCTAAGTAATAAAGACTTTGGGATTTGCTCGACCTTGATAGTCCCTGACCGCGTGGAGAGCTGGTCGGGTGGTCGGAGGCGTATTCTGACCTTCAACGAGGCTAAGAGCTCGATCGAGGTCTTAGCTTCGTGGCGTGAACTTCCCATCGCGAGCTGGGTGTTCTGCCTAATTGGTATAACGACGGCGGAGCTCGGTCGAGGTATCCCCGTCGGATCAAAAGTCCTCGCGCACACACGACGCGGCCTTTGATCATCGTGTTCTGTATAGGGGTGTCGCGCTCGTACCTTAGTGTGTCCCCGTAATCGCGGTGTTAGTGAGTCGCGGGCAGTGGTTAACTGTAATATTGTTTTAGCTTTTCAACATTCCATGGTCGAGCAAGTTCTTCCCCGTGCATATTTTCAAGGAAGTAGGCTCCTATCCCCGATTTCGCGCAGACGCGGTACGGGCCCTCCCAGTTCGCGGCGAGTTTGCCCTCTCGCGAGTCTTTCTGGTTCCTTCGTAGGACGAGGGTGCCTACCTGAAAATCACGTTTGATGACTTTGTTGTTATAACGCAAAGTTATCTTCTGTTTAAGTGAAGCTTCTCGGAGAGAAGCACCCGAACGTGTCTCCTCGACGAAATTGAGTTCTTCCCTCAGGGCTTCGTCATTCGCGTCCTCGTCGAGGGGGGCTTCTGTCCTCCTTGAGGGTTCCCTAATTTCCACGGGGATCACCGCTTCCGTTCCGTATGTCAGGCGGAAGGGGGTATCCCTGATCGTGGAATGTGGGGTCGTTCAGTAGGCCCAGAGGACGCTGTGTAGCTCCTCGACCCACCATTATTTGGCTTCTCCTAATCGACATTTCAGTCCTCATAGGATTACTCTGTTCGCCGCCTCAGCCTGTCCGTTCGTTTGAGGGTGCTCGACCGACATGAAGTGCTGCTTCGTGTAACACCCCAAAATTTGCCTTGTTGTTTTTAGATAACTGGCTTATGTTTCTTTGCATTTCTTGCATTAGCATTTGTGCATAGCATTGGGTCCTAGCATGGGATGAAGGTACTTGGTTTAACTCAAAGGAAGAAGAGGTTTTTCAGGTTTTCAAACAACAGTTCATGTGCTTCGTCCAAGGGGCTAAGAGGAGAGAAAATTCTTGATGCTATCAATTCTTGAACCACAAATGAGCCTTGAGCCTCAAGGTGTTTTATTTGGTCCATCATCTCATCACAAGATCAAGATTGGCAGGGGAATTCAAAAGAATCACACTCTCCTAACTTGGTTTCTTAAATTAGGGTTTTGGAGATTCTGAGATTTAACCCTCAAATGAGCAAGCTCTTTGATTGTTTATTATCTCCAAATGGCACATATCATCATTGGTGGACATGACACACATCATACTTAGAGGAATTTGAATTTGGAGGATGTGCTGATTTCTCCTAACCAGAGGAGCCAAAATTAGGGTTTCCTATAGAATCAGTTTATTTCTGATTTTTAGGACAAGACTCAACCTCATGGTATTCCTCATGTCCTCAAGTGTCTAGGATTGGAGAATTGTCCATCAATTTGCTTCAGAAGGTTTTCAATTGATCAGAAATTTGAAAATCAGGAGAATTGGGAATAAAGTCAACTGTGCAGTGGAAAAGTAAACCCCTGACTTTTTGAGGTCAACATCATGATTTTCAAGTCAAATATGGTCCATGAACAAGATTTGATCAAGAAATGTTCAAAGGTTCATAAAAAATCAAGAATTTGGGAAAGTTGCTAAAATTGGAAAATTAGGTTTTTAGAAACTTACTATTTTTAGTAAGTTTTTAATCACTTTCTAAGCCATTTTTCACCATTTTCAAGGCCTCATTCAAAAACCTTTTCCACATGGAAGTTGTAGATTGAAGTTTTCCCTTCAAAATGAGCACAAGAACCATGCCATTTGGATCATTTTTGAGAGAGTTATGATGTTTCAAAGATGGAGGTTTTAAGTTGTAAAAACTTGAAAACTTAGAATTTTTTCTAAGTTGTTCTTGGACAGTTTGGTGCACTCATGTTCATGCTCACTTTTGGATGACTTCCAAGCCTTGGATTGAGAAACTTCTAACATAAGAATTGTAGAGTGAAATCTCACCTTTCCAAAGGGTCCAAGTTTATTTCATTTGAATCATTATACATCAAGTTATGGTTGATTAAAGTGAGACACTTACAACTTGTAAAAATTCCAACATTTAGAATTTTTTCTAAGTCTTGTTGGGCAGCTTCAAAGACACAATTTCAAGGCAAGGTTTCATGTGTTTACAAGTGTTATTTAAACTTGATTCCAACACCATTCTTGTTCCTCATCATGTTAGCTTTATAAAGAGTTCAAGATTGTCTCACTTGGATCATCGTGGTGCAAGTTATGGTCATTCAAACCTCAAGGTTTCAAATGAAAAATGGTGATGATTTAGAGTTATTTTCAAGTTTACTTTGTCAGATTTTGGGGACATCTTTTCGTGATCATCCCCTTTTGGATTCAAATGATCTTTTAAGATCTTTCTAACATGTCATTCATTCTATGATTTCCTTAGTTTGATTTGAGCTAGAGAGTTCACGGATTGGTAAAGAATTCATCAACTTATGGTTATTTGAATGTGCTCCCATGATGATTGTGATAGCTTTGCATACCATGGCCAAAGGGTACCAAATTCTGCATTGTACCTCACTAATCGTACCAGCCATCATCCTTTGATCCCATATGCCAAAATCTTGCCTAAATGAGCCAAACAATGTCATTTTCTTACCATGCACATATGTGTACTATCATGCAAAAAAATAGGAATTGAAAGAATGGAATTCATAACAAACTTGATGCTCTCACGTGCTCATCCAATGATCCCACTCACATAAGAATTTCCATTGCCAAATCATCATTCCAAACCTGGCTCCAAGGCTGAAAACAAACCATTACCCGTGTCATGCACATGAGAAGCTCCACCCTCATTTCTCTTTCCAAACCAAAGATAACCACTTCAGGTCATGTGCTTCGTTTCCAGACCTCTCTCCAACCCTAAAACACTCATTTATAAGCTGCTCAACTCCAAACCTAGAGAGCATTCTTCATTTTCAGATCAAAATCAAAAAAATCTCTCTCATCTTTCTCATCTTCGAATTCTTTTTTATTTGAGAGATTTCTGCATTTTCTTGGCTGGATCATCCTCCATTAAATACTATCTCGGTTCTGTATGCAAAGAATCGCTTCTAGATTCATTGTTTGAGGCTCTACAAGCTTCACATTCTTCATTATCGGGTTGAGTTGGTTTGAAGATTTTCAGCACTTCTCTATTCAGAACAAGCCTTGATCTACAATCTCCAAGTGATTTAGAAGCTTTCTACAACATTTCTTTGATCTATCTTGTGCTAAGAAGAGCCAACGGAGCAGCTCCGTTAGGTAACTCCTCTGCCTCTTTTTCTCTCATAATGAACGTATGATAAACTTGTTTGCGAGCGATTCTGAAGTCCTATGCGTGTATGCAGTGGTTTATGTGTGTATATGTGCATGATTCTTGGAGTTTCAGTTTTGTGAACTTTTCTTTGATGCGCATTTCCATGCCTTTCTGTGACCGGTTACGTGATTTGTTGATGTATTCGAGATCTATGCAAGATTAGCTTGAAGTATACATCATGCTTGTACTGATTTATGAATGTTTCAGTTTAGATCTTATTTCTTTTTCTCTTCGATTCATTATGATATTGAGTTTATTTTAAAAATTGGAGAGTGAATCTGTGATCTGCGCAAGATTTGGAGTGGAATGATGGTGGTCCGGTGAATTTCTGGTGGTTTCATGGTGGCTCCAGCGGCTGGTTGGTCGGAGAAGACGACCGGAGCTAGGGCTCCGGCGTCTGAGATTTGAAGAGATGGTGATATGGCCTTCGCGCCGTTTTTTGAATTTGAATTGTTTGACTTGGTTTGTTTCTGGCCAATTGTTTTGCCACGCCAATTAATGAGCTTATGTGGCACTTTTTTTTGTTTGTTGCTGAACTGAATTGGACGGGCCTAATGCATGATTGATACTCGCACCCCCTCTGTTCATGGCCCAAACGCATGTAGTTTGTTTCCTTTGGTGCTGGACATTGCTGATACACCCCTGGTTTCATTTCATTTCATTTTCATTTTCTATTTCCATACCATTTCATAATTAATTTTTTAAAAATACTTGCATATACTAAAAAATTCCAAAAAAATTCATCACACATACTCATTATTAAAATTAATTTTTCACATTTTATTTTATTATTTTTGCATTAAATTTGCATTAAATATTAATTTTCCAAATTAATTTTTCTCATTTGCACTTCATATTGCATACTTCATATTGCATCATTTATTTCTCTCATTTTAAAAGTGATTTGATCCTGATTCTTTTTTGGTTGTGTTCATAACATGTTGAGGTATGTTTGAGATTTTTGGGATGATTTTTAGGTCCTTTTTGGATGAATTTTGATGTGTTGCTTTGAGCATGAATGTATGAAATCCTATTGATGCTTTGACCTAATTGTTGATTGACTTTGGTTCTGATTCATTGCTTGTGGCTTTGATATGTCAATTATACATGTTTGAGATGCTTGAATACTGAATGACATAATTTTTGAGGCGAGTTTGTTATTTCTTTGAAGCATGAACTTTAACTTGTCCAACTTGTGAATGTATGCTTCATGTTTGGTTTGCTTGATCATGAAGGCACTTGTGCCATAATTTGGGGTCTTGTTTGAGAATTGATAGCATGTTAATTGACTTCTGGTTGTGATATTTGAATTTCATCTTTGCATGTTTGATGTTTGCCTTGCACTTTAAGTCACTTGTTTCACAAGTATGAATCATGTTTCACTTCACTTCACTTCTCCTTCTTTGCCTCTTAATTGATTGTGAAAGTGTTTGTATGACTTGAATGATGTTTGAAGATCTTGTTTAGGCACATATTTAGGATTGTGTCACTTCTGGACTTGGTTTACTTGGTGGAATTTTGACTTGGTTGCTTCACATGATCACTTCTTTTCATCTCACTCCTTCTTTAATGACTTGAATGATACTTGAATGGCTCCTCCCTTTTCTTTTTGACTAATTATGCATGACTAATATTAGAGGTCAGTAGGATCATTAGGTTCTGAACTTGATGTTTGATTTACCTTAGAACTTGTTTCTTTATTGCCTTATGCTTGTTTGAGTTTCATTTTGTCATATGTGAATACTTCTAACACTTTCAGGGGCAAATGGTAAGTTGTTTGAGTGTGGATATGCTTCCACATTTTACTTTTTTACTTTATCTTTTAACTTTCATACTTATGTTTGAAGTGAGCTTAGGCCACTTGTGTTTCACTTCTCTTTCTCCTCCATCTCTTTCACTATTTTCATCCCTCGAGTCTCAAGACTCGTTTAAGTCTTGGACTCTCTCCCGTTAGAGCTACCTAGTCCAACTTAATTTTTGATTAAGCTTGGAGTAGGATTAGCATTAGGTTAGGTAGTCGTCTCTCCTAAACCTCACTAACCATAGGACCTCCATGCATGATAACATTAGGATTCTTGGTCTCCCTTTAGAGTTTCCTTTGTGTCGTCTCTCTTCTCATCTCAAAACTCCGTCAAGACACGTAATAAGAGTTAACGTGTATTGTGCTCGAGCCTTCCATGTGGGAAGTGTGGAGTGAGGGGCTTCCTCTCATTCTTCTAGGATACCTAGTGTACGTCCTGTTGGGGACGATGCGCGAAGTATTCGTTCCTATATTCAAGACTTGGGTTCAATGCAAGTTGCGAAACAACTTAAAAGACACTTCTGTCTAAAAAATACCAAACAAATTCAAAACTTTTTATCCTTCGGGATTGTTGGGTTTCAAACTTTCTTTTTTCAGAAAGAGCTCGTCGCTCACATAGAAAACACTTACCCATCCGTGGTCGTACCCACGAACTACGTCAGCTCTGATTCCTCTCTCGTCCGATTGAGGATACGTAGGCACAAGACAACGATTGTCTTGGCGAGCAACCTTCCCCCACAGTTCCCGTCTGAACTACGTTGGCTTTGACTTTCCCATTGCACTGAGGGAGTACGTAGGCCTAGGACAACGATACCGTCCTATCGAGTCGCTTCCTTTTCCTTTCTTCTTTGTTTCTCCGTTCTTTCCCGTTCTCGTTCTTTCTTCGGTCCAGTAGCAGTGGAGTTCCAGACGACGACACCCTTTGATGCAGACAGCAAGCGTGGATCCCATCGAGTACGATGGACGTGCTGGGTGCTAACACCTTCCCTTCGCGTAACCGACTCCCGTACCCGTTCTCTTGGTCGTGAGACCATGCTCTTTCCCTTCTTTCAGGTTTACGTAGTGTTTCCTTTCCCTCCCTTGGGATAAATACACTTTGCTGGCGACTCTGTGTCTTTTGCGCCACTCTCGCGTTTGTACCGATGGATGCAAATCTTTTCGGGAGCGACAGCTGGCGACTCTGCTGGGGACTCTGGTTGACCTACTGCTGGTCCTTCCCCTTTAGCGAGTCAATCCTAGCGCTTGTCTGTTTGTTTTTGTTAGGTGTTTCTATGGTGCTTTGCTTTGTTGTATATTACTGTACTGTTGTTTACTGTATTTTTGCTTTACTGCTTTACTGTTTTTTACAGCTTTTATCGCATTGCATTTTATATTGTCATACTGGATATACTGCGCTGTGCTGGCTGTTGTTCTGTTTGGCGGGTTGGGATGTTCTGAGAGATGAGCTCAATACACAGGCTCGAGTATACACCTAGGCTTTAGCGTGGGCAGGCGTGACGCTCCCGTGGTGTTGGCCACGTACGGGTGATCACGATCCCTACAATCAGACGAGGTTCTATCCGGAGCTTTCTGCTACTGTATGCTGATACAGGCCAGTAGTTATTCTCTGGAGGAATCGTCGACTCTGATGACCATTCCCGAGGACTCAGTTGCGGCACTCCTCCCGGGATGTGACAGTGGCAGCCCACTTTCTATGGCAAACCCATTGCACACTCTCGATCCGAGGACCCAATGCTGGGAACTTGCCATAGGATCCTTCTTTTTGAAAGAGAATCAGCAGACGACCTATTTGATTGGCGGTAGCATTGTATCCTTCGGGCTGAATGTGCTATTGCTTCTCAAACCTCTGAAGCTGAGGATCTTTCGTTTTTGGAGAATCAGTTGAGGCCTCCTCGATTGATGATGATGCCAAACCAGAAATGGTGAACGTATCATCATTTCTCGACCTGAGAGCCCGGGATACTGAACATCCTAGTACCCACATGTGAGAGGGACGGTTTGTTTACAGGTTTGCAGGTAACCGTGACCATCAACCGACCCGGTTTTCTGTTGTTATCACTATGGTTGTTGTTGATCCTGAGTTTTGGTACAGAGCCTTGATTTGTTCAGTCAGCACAGTGCAGCCAGTTTATGTGGATACCTTGATCCCGTGCTCTGCCTTGCATTCCATTTATCTGACATTCATGTTTGTGCATTTTCAGGTAGTATCTAGTCTTTGATTCCAATCAGAGGGCGTTCTTAGGGATGGACACTAAGAGGGGTAAGAAGAATATCATCATCTACAAGTTTCTGAAGATCACTCTTGGTCCTTTGAGCAGTTTACAGAGTATAGCTGGTCCGGAAGTTTTGGGAGCCTTTGAAGAGAAGCATGGTTGGATACTGTCCCTGGTTCGGAGTCTCAGTAAATATGAATATAATGGGCTACACACCTTGATGCAGTTTTATGATCCTTCCCTGAGGTGCTTCGTGATGCCAGATTATGTGTTGGTTCCTACCCTGGAGGAATACTACAACATCTTGCGGATTCCTGTCAAAGAAGGTGTTCCTTTCTGTGGTTCCCAAGGAGAGTGTGATTTCCAGGCAGTGTCTGAGGCTCTTTATTTGAGCAGATCTACAGTGGAGGATGATTTTTCTAAGAAAGGAAAATCCCGAGGGTATCATTTGGAGTACTTGGTAAAGAGGGCTCGAGAGGAAGCTAAGGAGAATAGGTGGAGGGCTTTCAATGCAATATTAGCTCTGTGTATATATGGCATTGTGTTATTCCCTAATGAGTCTGACTTCGTCGATACGGATGCTATTCAGATATTTACAGCTCAGAATCCGGTACCGACTTTGTTAGGTGATCTCCATTACGCTCTATATAACAGGAATGAGAAAAAGCGAGGTGGTGTGGTTTGTTGTTGCGCACCTCTTTTCTACAAGTGGTTTGCCAAACGTTTACCCCAATCCGGTGCTTTTGTGGATTCGAAGACTTCTTTAGAGTGGAGTAAGCGTCTGATGGGATTAGCTGCTAAAGACATTCTCTGGGTGGATAAGGGTTTGTTGGGGACTGATATTCTACATAGCTGTGGCAGGTATCCTAATGTACCTTTGATCGGAAGAAAGGGAGGTATTAACTACAACCCATCTTTGGCTATCAGGCAGTTTGCGTACGCCCTAAGAGATCCTCCAGCTGGAAAAAATTTGGAAGAATCCTTGTATTTTCATATGACTGATGGTGTAGCTATTGCACAAGAAGCTTCTCAAGCCTGGCTCAACAGACAGAAGATAGGTAAAACTGTTTTGGGGAAACCCAATAACCAAGCTTTCGCTCCGTATGTTGAATGGGTGAAAAAGAGGGTAGAAGAGTTCTATTTGCCTTTTGATCGGGCGTCTCCCTTGTATCCAGAGAGTGTGGAGGAAAGACTTACTGTGCCTATTGAAGAGTTCAACAAGCAACAGAAGTTGGTGCAAGAATTGAGAGAAGAGAATTCTGGTATGAGTAGTCAGCTGCAAGGAGCTTTGCATGACAATTTGGAGCTGAAGTGGCAGGTCAAAGAGTCGACTGAGCGTCTGAAGAAGATAGAAAATGATCTGGATAGCAGAATTCAGCATTTCAAGAAGATCAGCATGGCAGCAGAGACCTCAAGCCAGACCACCAGGACAACTAAGAAGCTTTTGACTAAGACTGAAACCGAGCTTGATGTTTATCAAGAGATGTGGAGTGAGGTCCAAGTCGAAAACGAGGTGCTAAACAAAGAGCTGCAAAAGGCGAAAGAAAAGGGGAAGCATTTCTTCAACAAGTGGAAAGAATCCCAAAAGGAGATTGAAGAGCTCAAATTACAAGTTGGAATCAAGAAGGTAAGACATGAAAGTAGCAACGCTGAAGAACAGATTGCAACGCTGAACCAAGAGATTGCAAAGAGAAACAGGTTAATCAAAGGGCTAATCTCGCGACCGGCACATCCTGACACTTTGAATCTTCTGGAAGAAGTGGAGGCTAGCCTGTTTGGGGTAGAATTGTAGTTTATTGTGTATCTATTTTTTATGTGGTTACCATCAGGATTGTTGATGGAATCACTGTTGGTTACGATTGACTTTGTTTGTATGAATTCTTCCATCTTGATAATAGAATGTTTGATTCAGATATTTTTGCCTTGGTAGTTTTTTTATTTTTGTGATTGGTTTCCAGTGGTTGGATCCGGTGGTATTTCTGGGTCGGATTTATTTTCCGATATTGCGTCTAATCCCTGGCCCGGTTGCTTGGAATGGAATCAAAGAGGATATACCTTGGAAATGTTCAAATATGTTTGTTGCATTTGCATTTGCATAATCATATTCATTCTTTGCATTGCATGTTATCTTGGGTTTCTCTGGTTTTCTTATGTTCTCTCTTTCTTTTAGTCAGGATTGATCAACCAACTCATCGTTATTCTACCAGGCTCAATCAAAACAGAGTGATGGACAAAGTTCAAGCAGATATGCCGCTATGCAAGCTCGCATCGACCAGTTCATGGAAATGATGCAGGGTGTGGTGCAAAGTCAGAACGAGTTCAGAACTCTGGTTCAGCCGTTAGTGGCGCAAGTCGACAAAAATGGTATCCTACACGGTGGTCTTATTAACCGTAATATCCCTCCGGGCGGAGTTGGTGCTGGTGGACAGGGCAGAATTCCTACAGTGGTTGGAGAGGGAAGTACTGTTCGGGCTATCCATGGCCATCATTTTGATGATCA
Organism: Lathyrus tuberosus; assembly: GCA_022829125.1. Lineage (NCBI taxonomy): Eukaryota > Viridiplantae > Streptophyta > Magnoliopsida > Fabales > Fabaceae > Lathyrus > Lathyrus tuberosus. The sequence goes on from JALAZF010000265.1 coordinate 654,898, forward strand.
ACAGGACGATGTGTTCTCAGTCAGGAGTCTAGATGCTGCCCTTCCTGTGGTCAGTGATGAAAGAATCCGTTTAATCGAAGCTCAATTGAAAGGAGTGGTGAAACAGGATGATTTGGGGATTGATTTGGATGACCTAGGGTTGGTCCCTGATATTGTTATTCCACACAAGATTCAGATTCCTACGCTAGAAAAGTACAATGGTTCTACCTGCCCAAGGACTCATGTGAAGGCCTATACCAGGAAGATGGCTGCTCACGCTAAGGATGAAAAGTTAATGATGCACTTCTTCCAAGACAGCCTGTCTGGCGCGTCTTTGGAATGGTACATGGGGCTAGAAAGTAGAGATGTTCGTACCTGGAGAGAGCTAGCTGCAGCTTTCATCAAGCATTATCAGTACAACACGGACATGGCTCCCAACAGAACCCAGCTGTTGAGCATGTCCCAGAAGAATGATGAGAGTTTCAAAGAATACGCGCAAAGGTGGCGTGAGTTGGCGGCTAGGGTGCAGCCACCAATGCTATAGAAAGAGATGCTGGATATGTTCATGGACACACTGCCTAAGCACTACTATGAGAAGCTTTTGCCTTGCTCTCTAGGCAAGTTTGCAGATGTGATTGCTATTGGATAGAAGATAGAGGTGGGAATTAAGGCTGGGAAGGTTTCTAGCGGTGATGGATCGTCTTCTGGCAAGGAAAAAAACCGTTTGATAATTATAAGAAGAAAGGAGAGACCAACGCTGTATCATCCCACAGGGGAAAAGGGAAACAACGCCAGTTTAACAATCAACAGGTAGCATCAGTAACCATTCCAGCAACATTACCTCCACCACAGCAACAAAGGGGTAATGCTAATCAGAATAGGCAGCAGGGTCAGTATCAGAACAGACAGAGGAATGCAGAGAGGCATTTTGATCAACCCCCAATGTCGTATGCACAGTTGTTGCAACATTTGCTACAGTTGCGTCTAGTTGAGCTTCGTACCCTGGCTCCACCAACAGGGGAACTCCCACGAGGCTACGATGCTAACGCACACTGTGATTTTCATTCTGGTGCTCCTGGGCACACGGTGGAGAAGTGCAGGGCGTTTAAGCACAAGGTGCAGGACCTTGTGGACTCTAAAGCCATCAATTTCTCGAATGACGGACCCAATGTTATTCAAAACCCGATGCCTAATCACAATGGGCTAAGGGTGAATGCTATAATTGAGGACTGTGAAACTTTGAATTTGATCATGGATGTGGAGGAACTGAAGACTCCGTTGGTAGTGGTTAAGAACAGGTTATTGAAAGGTGATGCCTATCTGGGCTGTGGTGAGAACTGCTCAGATTGTTTGATAAAGGCTAATGGTTGCGATTCGTTGAAGAGGGGTATTCAGAATCTGATTGATGAAGGTTGTTTACAGTTTGACAGAGGTAATCAGCTAGAAGAGGTTGTTAGTGAGAAGGTTGCGACTATCACTATTCCGTTCAAAATAATTACTATTTCTGGTCCAGCAAGGCCACCTCCAGTCATTATCACAAGGGCTGGGCCCATTCCGTACGAGAGTTCTAAGGCTATTCCGTGGAATTATGGTGCAGAGGTGTTTGTCAATGGGCAAAAGCAAGAGCTAATGAATACTTCACCAGTGGGTTCTAGTTCAGGGGTTAAAGTTGAGACTGATGCTATAACCAGAAGTGGTAGAGTGCTCTCTCCGGTTAACGATCAACCCAGTACCTCTAGGCAAGATAAAGGAAAACAGGCGATGGATGGTTCTGTTCAAACCCCAGTGATTGTGGAATCTACAGTGAAGCCGGTTGATGATGCTTTTTCGGAAAATGTAGAGGAATTTATGAGGCTCATCCGAAAAAGTGATTATAAGATCGTGGACCAATTACATCAGACCCCGTCCAAGATCTCTATTCTGTCTCTGCTCTTGTGTTCTGAGGCTCACAGGAATGCTCTTTTGAAGGTTTTGAATGCAGCCTACGTTCCTCAAGAGATCTCTGTTAATCAGCTGGAAGGGGTTGTAGCGCACGTGAATGCGGGTAACGGCCTGGGTTTTACAGATCTTGACTTGACTTCTGCTGGCAGGAATCATAACAATGCCCTGCATATTTTGATTGAATGCCGTGGCTCGCTGATGTCACATGTCTTGGTTGATACTGGCTCATCGTTGAATGTATTGCCCAAGAAAGCGTTAATGAAGTTGGATACTCGAGGACTTATTTGTACACCAAGCGACTTGGTGGTGCGAGCTTTTGATGGCTCGAAGAGATCTGTTTTTGGCGAGATTGTGCTTCCAATCAAGGTTGGACCGGAAATCTTTAATGCAACGTTTTACATTATGGATATTCAGCCAGCGTACAGCTGTTTATTGGGTCGTCCTTGGATCCATGGGGCAGGTGCTGTAACTTCCACTTTGCATCAAAAACTGAAGTATATGGTTGATGGTCACGTAGTGACAGTATGCGGAGAAGAAGACATAATGATCAGTCAGCTGTCAACCTTCAAATACGTGGAAGTGGATGGGGAAATCCACGAGACGTTGTGCCAGGGATTTGAGAAGGTGAAAGTTTCTGAAGAAGTTGTTCAGTCTGAAGCTGTAGTGCAGCCTGTAGTGGTAAATCAACCTGAGGGTTCCATGTCTTCGTTAAGAGACGCCAAAGCTGTGGTTGAAGCAGGTAGCTCACAGAGGTGGGGCCAGGTGGTTGAAGTCCAGAAAAAGAAGGATACTTATGGATTGGGATATAAGCCATCCAAAAGAGATGAGGATCCCCCAAAATTCTATGGCCCTGTCCGGTTCACTGGCGCTGGAGTTTTCTTCGACAGAGTTAATGCTATTGATGAAGAAGGAGACAGTGATTGTGACATGGATAGCTGGATCCGTCCTTGTGGCCCAGGGGAAAGTCTGCACAACTGGTCTTCCGAGAAAGTCATTCGAGTGACAGGCTTCGAGTAATTGCTTTGTTTTCCTATTTTGTTAATCCTACGTTCTGCCCAAGACGTAGCGATTCTGTTTGTAGGGCTTTTAACTGTTGCATGTTTTGCCTTATCATCAATAAAGGACTTTTCACACTCAAATATTTTGATCTCTGTCTTTCTGTTTTTATTTTTATGCATTAAAAACACACATCAAAATGGTAATGTGTTTCTTTTGTTGCATCATAATAAAACATACCTCATCAATCATTGCAGGTCTTTTTGTTCAGATGACACCGATCATGACTCAGCTATAGCTCGGTATGACTTTGACAATCCAATCTATCAGGCTGAAGAAGAGGCTGACGAAGATTGTGAACTGCCCGAAGAGTTGGCCAGATTGTTGAAGCAAGAGGAGAGAGTCATCCAACCTCATCAGGAGGAAATTGAGATTGTGAATCTGGGAACCGAGGACGCTAGAAAGGAAGTAAGAGTAGGGGCTGCATTGGAAGGCAGTGTCAAGGGAAGATTGGTTGAAATGCTCCGTGAGTATGTGGACATCTTCGCCTGGTCTTACCAAGACATGCCCGGGCTAGATACTGATATTGTTGTACACCGGCTACCACTCAAAGAAGGTTGTGCTCCGGTCAAGCAAAAGTTGAGAAGAACTAAACCGGAGATGTCTGTCAAAATCAAGGAAGAGGTTCAGAAACAGCTAGATGTCGGGTTTCTTGCCGTAACAAATTATCCTCCATGGGTTGCTAACATCGTGCCTGTACCTAAGAAGGATGGGAAAGCCAGTATGTGTGTTGATTACAGGGATTTGAATAGAGCCAACCCAAAGGATGATTTCCCGCTCCCTCACATTGACGTGTTAGTTGACAATACTGCTCAGTATTCTGTGTTTTCCTTCATGGATGGCTTCTCTGGGTATAACCAAATCAAAATGGCCCCAGAGGACATGGAGAAGACTACGTTCATAACACCGTGGGGAACTTTCTGCTACAAAATGATGCCCTTTGGATTGAAAAATGCAGGGGCAACTTACCAGCGGGCGATGGTGACTCTCTTTCATGATATGATTCATAAAGAGATTGAAGTCTATGTTGATGACATGATTCCGAAGTCACAGACGGAAGAAGAACATCTGGTGAATCTTCAGAAATTATTTGAGAGGTTAAGGAAATTCAGACTGAGGTTGAATCCAAACAAATGCACCTTCGGGGTGAGATCAGGAAAATTGCTGGGGTTTATTGTTAGTGAAAAAGGTATTGAGGTTGATCCTGCAAAGGTAAAAGCCATACAAGAAATGCCTGTGCCGAAAATAGAAAAAGAGGTTCGTGGTTTCTTGGGGAGATTGAATTACATTGCTAGGTTCATCTCGCATCTCACAGCCACGTGTGAACCAATCTTCAAGTTGCTAAGAAAAGATCAAGCGGTCAGGTGGAATGAAAATTGTCAAAAGGCGTTTGAAAAGATTAAAGAATACTTGCAGGAACCTCCGGTCCTTATGCCGCCAGTGCCAGGAAGGCCTTTGATTATGTATCTCACAGTTCTTGAGAATTCAATGGGTTGTGTGCTCGGTCAACAAGACGAGTCAGGTAAAAAAGAGCACGCCATCTATTACCTGAGTAAGAAGTTTACTGATTGCGAGTCAAGATACTCGATGCTGGAGAAAACATGTTGTGCACTCGCTTGGGCCGCTAAGCGTTTGAGGCAGTATATGTTAAACCATACAACCCTTTTGATTTCGAAGATGGATCCAATCAAGTATGTGTTTGAGAAGCAAGCACTTTCTGGTAGAATAGCCCGTTGGCAGATGGTTCTGACAGAATATGATATTCAGTATGTTTCCCAAAAGGCCATTAAGGGAAGTGTGTTGTCAGAGTATCTTGCCGAACAGCCAATTGTGGATTATCAACCGATGAAGTTTGAGTTTCCGGATGAGCACATCATGTATCTGAAGATGAAGGATTGTGAAGAACCTTTGCCTGATGAAGGACCTGAGATTAGGTCTCAGTGGAAGATGGTTTTTGATGGGGCTGTTAATTCATATGGCAACGGAATCGGGGCAATCATTACGACTCCACAGGGTTCTCATATACCCTTTACTGCCCGATTAGCATTCATATGCACCAACAATGAGGCGGAGTATGAAGCATGCATCATGGGGTTAGAAGAAGCAATTGATTTGAGAATCAAGAACCTCGATGTTTATGGTGATTCTGCGTTGGTGGTGAATCAGATTACAGGAGAATGGGAGACTCGTCAAGTAAATCTCGTTCCATATAACAATTATGCCAGAAGATTGTTACCTTTCTTTGACAGAGTCGACTTCCATCACATTCCCCGGATAGAGAATCAGATGGCTGATGCGTTGGCAACATTGTCATCAATGTATAAAGTGAATCTTTGGAATGAAGCTCCCTCAATCAGAATCATGCGCTTGGATAGACCTGCTTTTGTATCTGCAGTTGAAGGGGTATCAGATGGCAAGCCTTGGTATCATGACATCAAAGTCTTCTTGAAGAGTCAGGAATACCCAGCTGGGGCATCTTCCAAGGATAAAAAGACATTGAGGAGGTTATCAGGAAACTTCTTTTTGAACAAGGATGATGTGTTGTACAAGAGAAACTTTGACATGGTCTTGCTACGTTGTGTTGATGAACACGAGGTAGGCTTGTTAATGGAAGAGGTTCACGAAGGTTCCTTCGGTACTCATGCCAATGGGCATGCTATGGCCAGAAAATTGTTGAGAGCGGGGTATTATTGGATGACTATGGAGTCTGACTGTTTTAAATACGCCCGGAAATGTCATAAATGCCAGATTTATGCTGACAAGGTGCACGTACCGCCTACTCCTCTGAATGTTTTGTCGTCACCTTGGCCTTTTGCCATGTGGGGCATCGACATGATTGGAAAGATTGAGCCGACTGCTTCAAATGGACATCGTTTTATCCTGGTGGCTATTGATTATTTCACAAAGTGGGTGGAAGCAGCATCGTATGCCAACGTTACCAGACAAGTGGTAGCCCGGTTTATTAAGAAGGACATCATCTGCCGGTATGGAGTCCCGGAGAGAATCATCACTGATAATGGTTCAAATCTGAATAACAAGATGATGAAGGAGCTATGCTAGAGCTTTAAAATCGAACATCACAATTCTTCTCCCTATCGTCCGAAGATGAATGAGGCTGTTGAAGCGGCTAATAAGAACATAAAAAAGATTGTGCAGAAGATGGTAGTGACATACAAAGACTGGCATGAGATGTTGCCTTACGCTTTGCATGGTTATCGTACTTCGGTACGCACCTCGACTGGGGCAACTCCTTTCTCACTGGTGTATGGCATGGAAGCAGTCTTGCCATTAGAAGTTGAGATTCCTTCTTTGAGAATTCTGACAGATGTGAAGCTGGATGAAGCTGAGTGGGTACGTTCCCGGCTGAATGAACTGAACCTCATTGAAGAAAAGAGACTGAAAGCCATTGCGCATGGCCGGTTGTATCAGAGCAGGATGAAGAAAGCCTTTGATCAGAAGGTACGTCCTCGGTGTTTTCAAGCTGGTGAATTAGTGTTGAAAAGGATCACTCCTCCTCAAACAGATCACAGGGGCAAGTGGACTCCGAATTAAGAAGGGCCATATGTAGTAAGACAGGTTTTCTCTGGTGGAGCCTTATTACTCTCAACTATCGATGGCGAAGATTTTACGTCCCCTGTGAACGCGGATGTAGTCAAAAAATACTTTGCATAAAAGAGACCCGCTGAACATAAAAAGAAGGTTCAGGAAAAAATGCGGCATCCTGGCGAACCATAAAAAGAAAAGGTTCGGGCAAAAATTAGGGATAAAAAGAAAAAGAATAAACCCGCAAGGTTGAAAACCTGAAAAGGCAACCTTGGCAAAAATGGGTATCCCGGTGGATTGAAAACCCGAGAAGGGCGATCCAGGCAAAAGTTAGGGATTTTAAAGCAAAGACTACGATCCGCGTTCGATCTGTGATCACTGTTCGCACTTGGAAAATTCGGAGGAAAGGAATCAGTCCAGTTAGTCGTCTTCGAAGGCCAAAGTATCTGCGGATGAACAAGTCATATGGGTTATAGCTGAATCGAGTCATGGTGGATGTCTGTTCCCCACATTGCCGACATTTGTATTTTCTTTTGCTTTTTGCGCAATTACCTCTTTTTAGGAATTGCTTCCAGATGTAAATGCCTATTTACAGGCCAATTCATTCAATAAAGTTTGCATTTCAGTTAAAGAGCTTTTGTTGTCTGTTTTATCTGTTTTGTTTGTGAAAATGTCCGGTATTTTTGATAAAAACATTACATGCTAAAACATTGAGCTTTATGACACAAGATGGAAAACAGTGGCAATTGCTTAGGCGACAGTCACCATGTGGATAATCAATGTATTCATTCTTGCACGTAGACTTTTTGTTGGTTTTGCAGGATGACAGATGTACCTCCCCAGTAGAGTTGCTCTCTTCATTTAGAAGTCTGATCGTCCTCAGCGGTTGGATGTGTTCCCCAGTAGAGTAGAGCTCTCCTCAACTTTGAAGTCTGATCGTCCTCAGCAGGTTATTACTCTTCCCCATCAGAGTATCGAGGGTCGTCTTCCTCAACCAAAGTATAAAGAAGTAATTCCCTAAGCGGAGTCGTTAAGGATCGTCTTCCTTAGCAGGATATAAGAGGTTTTTTCCCAGGCCAGAGTTGTGACTTGGCACATCTTTCTTCAGCAAGCGATGTCTCCCCACGGAGCATGGGGCAGTTATTTGTTCCCCAGCTAGTCAGGAAGCATATGTTATCCCCTAGCAGGGTGGATGTTGACAACTACTTTCTCTCCCAAGCGGAGTCGTTGAGGATCGTTCTTCTCAGCAGAGTACAGAGGATTGTATACCCAACCGAAGTCGTGTTTGGATTACTATTCCCCAGCAAGTACTCAGAAGATGATTTCTTTAAGGTGAGTGTTGTTGTATCTCCCGCAGGAAGTTTGTGGACGAACATGTTATTATCCCCACAGGGTCTTAGTGCCAATTTTCCTCAGTTGGTCAGAAAGTATAGTCTCGGCGACAATGGTTTGATCTAATACCCAGCAGGGTGAGGGTAAAGTTACTTCCCTAGCAGCAGATTAAGCTCATTTCCCCAAGCAGAGTCTGGTGGTTAGTGGTATCCCCAGCAGGTCTTAAGGCCAATCGTTTTGGCAGGCGTCGAAGCCAAGTTCTGAAATAGTTGGTCGTCCCCAGTGGTGGAATTTCCATCTTCAGTATTCATATCCCTCTCCAGCTGAGTGGGTATTCTCTCGGAGCTTCGTCCATCTCCAGCAGAGTAGTTGATCTTGATATTCCCCAACAGAGTGGATATTCTCTTGGAGTTTCGTCCATCTCCGACAGAATTGGTGATTGTGATCTTCCCTAGCAGGGAGAAGTTTTCCTCAACAAGTTTTCCTTTGTTTCAGTGGCAATTTAGTTTGCCATCCCCAGCAGAGTTGCTTCTGGTCTTCAGCATTTATTTTGCTGGGACGTCTCTTTTGCATTGCATAAGCATTTGTTTTGCATAGCATCCTCCCAAATGCGTAGCATTTCCACTTCGTGTGAAGCATTACGGCAAAATTCAAACATATGCATCTGAAGCATGAGCCAGGTTTGAGTTTTCCTTCGTCAGGAAAGCCGAATTTCAGAAGATGTCTTTATTCCACAGGTGTTGGGTTAAGCAATATTCGACAGTTCCCCGGCAGAATGTCTTGCCAGGATTGTTTATCCTTGATTTTATTTGTACCCCTTCGTCCAGGTGGTCCTTTGGTATTCCCTCAAAATTTTTACCGTCAGACACTCGTCCGTGTTTCTTTCAGCACCCGTCCGTGCTTGAACTTTTGTTTCAATGCCCGTCTGTATTGACATTTGGCACCCGTCCGTGTTCTTTCAGCGCCCGTCCGTGTTTGAACTTTTGTTTCAGTGCCCGTCCGTATTGACATTTGGCACCCGTCCGTGTTCTTTCAGCACCCGTCCCTGTTTGAACTTTTATTTCAATGCTCGTTCGCATTGACATTTAACACTCGTCTGTGTTTCCTTCAGCGCCCTCCCGTGTTTGAACCTTTGATTTCAATACCCGTCCGTATTGACCTTTTGATGACACTCGTCCATGTTGCCTTCCATTCCCCAGCGAGATTAATTCCCGATAAAGTTGCTTTACAACCTTTTTTCAGTACCCGTCCGTATTGAAACCTCTTACACCCGTCCGTGTACCTTTTCAGTACCCGTCCGTATTGAAATCTTTTACACCCGTCCATGTACCTTTTTCAGTACCCGTCCGTATTGAATTTTCGACACCCGTCCGTGTACATTTTCAATCCCCAGAGAGGTCATCTTGAACCTTCTTTTACCCCCGTCCGTGTACCATTTTCAACACCCGTCTGTGTTTGAACTTTTATTTCAATGCCCGTCCGCATTGACATTTTACACCCGTCCGTGTATCTTCTCAATACCCGTCCGTATTTGATATCCTGGATTCTTTGACACTCGTCCGTGTTTATCCCCGGCGTAGCTAACACTCGTTTGTGTTTATTTCAAGACTTTTCAATACAGTTTTGGTTTCCAACACTCGTATGTGTTGTGACAGTGCAACACTTTTTGTTTGTTCCCCCAGCGGAGTCGTCCCTCCTTTGAGGATTGCAAATTTCAGGTTTCTTATGGTATTCAATCTCCGTGAATCCTTGGAACGCATGATAGCCGTCACTATCATACCTTCAGGATCAAGTTGATTGAATAGGGGCAGCTGTAACACCCCAAAATTTGCCTTGTTGTTTTTAGATAACTGGCTTATGTTTCTTTGCATTTCTTGCATTAGCATTTGTGCATAGCATTGGGTCCTAGCATGGGATCAAGGTACTTGGTTTAACTCAAAGGAATAAGAGGTTTTTCAGGCTTTCAAACAACAGTTCATGTGCTTCGTCCAAGGGGCTAAGAGGAGAGAAAATTCTTGATGCTATCAATTCTTGAACCACAAATGAGCCTTGAGCCTCAAGGTGTTTTATTTGGTCCATCATCTCATCACAAGATCAAGATTGGCAGGGGAATTCAAAAGAATCACACTCTCCTAACTTGGTTTCTTAAATTAGGGTTTTGGAGATTCTGAGATTTAACCCTCAAATGAGCAAGCTCTTTGATTGTTTATTATCTCCAAATGGCACATATCATCATTGGTGGACATGACACACATCATACTTAGAGGAATTTGAATTTGGAGGATGTGCTGATTTCTCCTAACCAGAGGAGCCAAAATTAGGGTTTCCTATAGAATCAGTTTATTTCTGATTTTTAGGACAAGACACGACCTCATGGTATTCCTCATGTCCTCAAGTGTCTAGGATTGGAGAATTGTCCATCAATTTGCTTCAGAAGGTTTTCAATTGATCAGAAATTTAAAAATCAGGAGAATTGGGAATAAAGTCAACTGTGCAGTGGAAAAGTCAACCCCTGACTTTTTGAGGTCAACATCATGATTTTCAAGTCAAATATGGTCCATGGACAAGATTTGATCAAGAAATGTTCAAAGGTTCATAAAAAATCAAGAATTTGGGAAAGTTGCTAAAATTGGAAAATTAGGTTTTTAGAAACTTACTATTTTTAGTAAGTTTTTAATCACTTTCTAAGCCATTTTTCACCATTTTCAAGGCCTCATTCAAAAACCTTTTCCACATGGAAGTTGTAGATTGAAGTTTTCCCTTCAAAATGAGCACAAGAACCATGCCATTTGGATCATTTTTGTGAGAGTTATGATGTTTCAAAGATGGAGGTTTTAAGTTGTAAAAACTTGAAAACTTAGAATTTTTTCTAAGTTGTTCTTGGACAGTTTGGTGCACTCATGTTCATGCTCACTTTTGGATGACTTCCAAGCCTTGGATTGAGAAACTTCTAACATAAGAATTGTAGAGTGAAATCTCACCTTTCCAAAGGGTCCAAGTTTATTTCATTTGAATCATTATACATCAAGTTATGGTTGATTAAAGTGAGACACTTACAACTTGCAAAAATTCCAACATTTAGAATTTTTTCTAAGTCTTGTTGGGCAACTTCAAAGACACGATTTCAAGGCAAGGTTTCATGTGTTTACAAGTGTTATTTAAACTTGATTCCAACACCATTCTTGTTCCTCATCATGTTAGCTTTATAAAGAGTTCAAGATTGTCTCACTTGGATCATCGTGGTGCAAGTTATGGTCATTCAAACCTCAAGGTTTCAAATGAAAAATGGTGATGATTTAGAGTTATTTTCAAGTTTACTTTGTCAGATTTTGGGGACATCTTTTCGTGATCATCCCCTTTTGGATTCAAATGATCTTTTAAGATCTTTCCAACATGTCATTCATTCTATGATTTCCTTAGTTTGATTTGAGCTAGAGAGTTCACGGATTGGTAAAGAATTCATCAACTTATGGTTATTTGAATGTGCTCCCATGATGATTGTGATAGCTTTGCATACCATGGCCAAAGGGTACCAAATTCTGCATTGTACCTCACTAATCGTACCAGCCATCATCCTTTGATCCCATATGCCAAAATCTTGCCTAAATGAGCCAAACAATGTCATTTTCTTACCATGCACATATGTGTACTATCATGCAAAAAAATAGGAATTGAAAGAATGGAATTCATAACAAACTTGATGCTCTCACGTGCTCATCCAATGATCCCACTCACATAAGAATTTCCATTGCCAAATCATCATTCCAAACCTGGCTCCAAGGCTGAAAACAAACCATTACCCGTGCCATGCACATGAGAAGCTCCACCCTCATTTCTCTTTCCAAACCAAAGATAACCACTTCAGGTCACGTGCTTCGTTTCCAGACCTCTCTCCAACCCTAAAACACTCATTTATAAGCTGCTCAACTCCAAACCTAGAGAGCATTCTTCATTTTCAGATCAGAATCAAAAAAATCTCTCTCATCTTTCTCATCTTCGAATTCTTTTTTATTTGAGAGATTTCTGCATTTTCTTGGCTGGATCATCCTCCATTAAATACTATCTCGCTTCTGTATGCAAAGAATCGCTTCTAGATTCATTGTTTGAGGCTCTACAAGCTTCACATTCTTCATTATCGGGTTGAGTTGGTTTGAAGATTTTCAGCACTTCTCTGTTCAGAACAAGCCTCGATCTACAATCTCCAAGTGATTTAGAAGCTTTCTACAACATTTCTTTGATCTATCTTGTGCTAAGAAGAGCCAACGGAGCAGCTCCGTTAGGTAACTCCTCTGCCTCTTTTTCACTCATAATGAACGTATGATAAACTTGTTTGCGAGCGATTCTGAAGTCCTATGCGTGTATGCAGTGGTTTATGTGTGTATATGTGCATGATTCTTGGAGTTTCAGTTTTGTGAACTTTTCTTTGATGCACATTTCCATGCCTTTCTGTGACCGGTTACGTGATTTGTTGATGTATTCGAGATCTATGCAAGATTAGCTTGAAGTATACATCATGCTTGTGCTGATTTATGAATGTTTCAGTTTAGATCTTGTTTCTTTTTCTCTTCGATTCATTATGATATTGAGTTTATTTTAAAAATTGGAGAGTGAATCTGTGACCTGCGCAAGATTTGGAGTGGAATGATGGTGGTCCGGTGAATTTCTGGTGGTTTCATGGTGGCTCCGACGGCTGGTTGGTCGGAGAAGACGACCGGAGCTAGGGCTCCGGCGTCTGAGATTTGAAGAGATGGTGATGTGGCCTTCGCGCCGTTTTTTGAATTTGAATTGTTTGACTTGGTTTGTTTCTGGCCAATTGTTTTGCCACGCCAATTAATGAGCTTATGTGGCACTTTTTTTTGTTTGTTGCTGAAATGAATTGGACGGGCCTAATGCATGATTGATACTCGCACCCCCTCTGTTCATGGCCCAAACGCATGTAGTTTGTTTCCTTTGGTGCTGGACATTGCTGATACAGCCCTGGTTTCATTTCATTTCATTTTCATTTTCTATTTCCATACCATTTCATAATTAATTTTTTAAAAATACTTGCATATACTAAAAAATTCCAAAAAAATTCATCACGCATACTCATTATTAAAATTAATTTTTCACATTTTATTTTATTATTTTTGCATTAAATTTGCATTAAATTTGCATTAAATATTAATTTTCCAAATTCATTTTTCTCATTTGCACTTCATATTGCATCATTTATTTCTCTCATTTTAAAAGTGATTTGATCCTGATTCTTTTTTGGTTGTGTTCATAACATGTTGAGGTATGTTTGAGATTTTTGGGATGATTTTTAGATCCTTTTTGGATGACTTTTGATGTGTTGCTTTGAGCATGAATGTATGAAATCCTATTGATGCTTTGACCTAATTGTTGATTGACTTTGGTTCTGATTCATTGCTTGTGGCTTTGATATATCAATTATACATGTTTGAGATGCTTGAATACTGAATGGCATAATTTTTGAGGCATGTTTGTTATTTCTTTGAAGCATGAACTTTAACTTGTCCAACTTGTGAATGTATGCTTCATGTTTGGTTTGCTTGATCATGAAGGCACTTGTGCCATAATTTGGGGTCTTGTTTGAGAATTGATAGCATGTTAATTGACTTCTGGTTGTGATATTTGAATTTCATCTTTGCATGTTTGATGTTTGCCTTGCACTTTAAGTCACTTGTTTCACAAGTATGAATCATGTTTCACTTCACTTCACTTCTCCTTCTTTGCCTCTTAATTGATTGTGAAAGTGTTTGTATGACTTGAATGATGTTTGAAGATCTTGTTTAGGCACATATTTAGGATTGTGTCACTTCTGGACTTGGTTTACTTGGTGGAATTTTGACTTGGTTGCTTCACATGATCACTTCTTTTCATCTCACTCTTTCTTTAATGACTTGAATGATACTTGAATGGCTCCTCCCTTTTCTTTTTGACTAATTATGCATGACTAATATTAGAGGTCAGTAGGATCATTAGGTTCTGAACTTGATGTTTGATTTACCTTAGAACTTGTTTCTTTATTGCCTTATGCTTGTTTGAGTTTCATTTTGTCATATGTGAATACTTCTAACACTTTCAGGGGCAAATGGTAAGTTGTTTGAGTGTGGATATGCTTCCACATTTTACTTTTTTCCTTTATCTTTTAACTTTCATACTTGTGTTTGAAGTGAGCTTAGGCCACTTGTGTTTCATTTCTCTTTCTCCTCCTTCTCTTTCACTATTTTCATCCCTCGAGTCTCAAGACTCGTTTAAGTCTTGGACTCTCTCCCGTTAGAGCTACCTAGTCCAATTTAATTTTTGATTAAGCTTGGAGTAGGATTAGCATTAGGTTAGGTAGTCGTCTCTCCTAAACCTCACTAACCATAGGACCTCCATGCATGATAACATTAGGATTCTTAGTCTCCCTTTAGAGTTTCCTTTGTGTCGTCTCTCTTCTCATCTCAAAACTCCGTCAAGACACGTAATAAGAGTTAACGTGTATTGCGCTCGAGCCTTCCATGTGGGAAGTGGGGAGTGAGGGGCTTCCTCTCATTCTTCTAGGATACCTAGTGTACGTCCTGTTGGGGACGATGCGCGAAGTATTCGTTCCTATATTCAAGACTTGGGTTCAATGCAAGTTGCGAAACAACTTAAAAGACACTTCTGTCTAAAAAACACCAAACAAATTCAAATCTTTTTATCCTTCGGGATTGTTGGGTTTCAAACTTTCTTTTTTCAGAAAGAGCTCATCGCTCACATAGAAAACACTTACCCATCCGTGGTCGTACCCACGAACTACGTCAGCTCTGATTCCTCTCTCTCATCCGATTGAGGATACGTAGGCACAAGACAGCGATTGTCTTGGCGAGCAACCTTCCCCCACAGTTCCCGTCCGAACTACGTTGACTCTGACTTTCCCATTGCACTGAGGGAGTACGTAGGCCTAGGACAACGATACCGTCCTATCGAGTCACTTCCTTTTCCTTTCTTCTTCGTTTCTCCGTTCTTTCCCGTTCTCGTTCTTTCTTCGGTCCAGTAGCAGTGGAGTTCCAGACGACGACACCCTTTGATGCAGACAGCAAGCGTGGATCCCATCGAGTACGATGGACGTGCTGGGTGCTAACACCTTCCCTTCGCGTAACCGACTTCTGTACCCGTTCTCTTGGTCGTGAGACCATGCTCTTTCCCTTCTTTCAGGTTTACGCAGTGTTTCCTTTCCCTCCCTTGGGATAAATACACTTTGCTGGCGACTCTGTGTCTTTTGCGCCACTCTTGCGTTTGTACCGATGGATGCGAATATTTCGGGAGCGACACTTCGTGCCTAGCTTGGAGACGAAGTCTTGGAAGTTCTTGTCGGTGAACTGTGTTCCATTGCCGGTGACAATAGCTTGAGGTACGCCGAATCGGGCGAGGACGTTCCTTTTGTAAGAACGCAATATGTTGAAGGTCGTGATTTTGGCCAATGCTTCGGCCTCAATCCACTTCGTGAAGTAGTCCACCCCGACGATGAGGTATTTGTTTTGATACGACCCCTGGACGAAGGGTCCGAGGATATCCATCCCCCACCATGCAAACGGCCATGGGGAGGACAGTGTTTTGAGCTCGTTGGGAGGAGCAAGGTGCATGTCCCCGTGTCATTGGCATCTATCGCACTTCTTGACGTGTTCCTTGGCGTCTTGTTGCATGGTGGGCCAGTAGTACACTGCTCGAAGCGCCTTACGGGCTAACGATCGCCCGCCGAGGTGCTGTGCATTGATTCCTTCGTGGATTTCCTGGAGGATGCCGGGGACCTTGGTCTCCTCGACGCATCTGAGGAGGGGAATCGAGAACCCTCGTCGGTGAAGCTTGTCCTCGGCTATCGTGTATGAGCATGCCTGTCGCTTGACCATTCCGGCTTCCTTGGGATTTTCGGGCAGTTTGCCCATTGTGAGGCACTCGTACACGGGGGTCATCCAGCAATTACTATCACCAATGGCGTTTACGTCCGCCACTGGAGCGGGTTTGTCGATGCTCGGCCGGGAAAGTACTTCTTGTATGACGGATTTGTCCCGCCTTTCTTCTTTGTGCTTGCCAATTTGGACAAGACATCTGCTCGGGCATTGTGCTCGCGGGGGATGTGAGTTACTTCCGCGGAGGTGAACTTTTTCATCTTTTCTTTCACCAAGGTGTAGCACCTCAAAATTTGCCCTCTTGCTTTTAGCTTTTACTGGCTTATGCTGCATTGCATTTTGGCATAATCACCATTTGCATTTCATTGGTTCTTTGGCATGGGATCAGGGTGCCTAAGTCAAATCCAAGGAGCCTTGAGCCTCAAGAGGTCTTATTGGGTCCTCACCTCATCATATGATCAAGCTTGACAAGAGAATGCAGGGAATCATATCATCCTAATCAGTGCTAAACTAGGGATTTGGAATTCTTGAGTAGAATGCCCCAATGGGCAAGATCTTTGAGCTTTTATCCCATCCAGATGTCATATCTCATCTTTGTTAGACAGGATATACATCATATTCAGAGGAATTTGGATTTAGAGGATGTGTTATTCTCTCCTAGACTAAGGGTTTGAAACTAGGGTTTGCCATGAAAGCAGTTTATTTCTGATTTCTTGGGCAAGACTTGATCTCATGGTATTCTACATGTCCTCAAGGGTCTAGAGATGGAAGATTGCTCATTTATTCATTTCAGAAGAGGTTCAATTAGTTAATTGATTGAGAATCAGGCAATTTGGGGAAAAGTCAACTGGGCAGAGGAAAAAGTCAACTCTTGACTTTTCAAGGTCAAATTCATGAAATTCAAATTACATATGTTCATTGGACAAAATTTGATCAAGAGATGATGGAGAAATCATGAAAAATCAAGAAATGTACAAAGTTTCCATTTTTAGAAACTTAGGGTTTCCAAAAATGGCAAGTTTGGACCATTTTGAACCACACTTTGAGGCTTCCTTTCTCCATGATAAAAGCTTCAAACCTCAGGTCCAAGTTGATCCAATTGAAGATCACACTCTAAGCTTCAAATCCATATAAAGAACTCTTCCATCGGATCAAAATTGAGGGAGTTATGATCAATCAAAGTTTGGTAAAATTAAGGCAAATCTCAAGTCATGGCAAGGCAAGTTCAGGCCTCCAGGACATAATTTCATCGAACAGTTGGCGTGCCAAATGTCAATCCAATTTTCTCCATCAAGAAGGCTTCAAATGAAAAATTGTCGAACATCAAAGTTGTTCATCTCCATGCCCTCTTCAACTTTGATGTTGGACATTTTTTCATTTGAACAAGTTATGAAGGTCATACGAGGGCTCGAACATGGTGGTTTCATGCTGAAAGTTCACAAGTCACAAGGCCTTGCTTGCAGCCCAAGTCACACACCCATACACCAGTTGTGGTTCCTTGTTTTACAAGCAACCGAGTTGATCCTAACTAACCGAGTTAACTAACTTGACTCGGTGAGTTGAGTCTAACTAACTCCGACCCTAGCTCCAAACCCAAACCTCATTCCAAACCTCATTCCAAACCTCTCATACTCCAAATCTAAAGTCTATTTAAGAGATGCTTCACTCATTTTCAAGGACCTTCAACCATTTTCTCAAATTTCTCACATTTCACTTTCATTTCTCTCTTCACTTTGCTACAACTTCTACTTCTCTCTTCCAAAACCACACACAAAAGCTCTTATTTCTTGAAGAATAATCACTTTTTACATTGAAAAGTGATTAATTCTTGAGCTAAACTTCATCTCTCGGTTTGCATTGGTTGGGTTTTTTGGAATTTCAGCTTATTCTTCTTCAATCCAAGGGTCTCTCACCATTTATTTTGGTGCAAGTTGGATTTTGGGTGGATTTTTGCGATTTTTGCTCGGTTTCGACGCGTTTCGGCTATTGATTGAAGAATCTCTGGTTTTCTTTCATTTTCTGCACCAAGATTACTTTGCAACAATTACCAAAGCAAGTCTCCACTTTGTAGGTTGGTTTTCCCTAAGTCTCCACTTGTTTTATCTTATTCGCAACTTATTCGATGTAGATCTTTGTGGATTTTCGATTTGGATTCATATGCTTGAATATGATTCTTGATGTGGTTGTTAATTGAATCCAATTGATGTTTGTTGACTGTAATTCAATGTAATTTCGTGCCTAATTGATTGCGTGTTCATTTGGAAGTTTGAATAAGTGATTTGTTGTTGAAAAGTGCTTTTGAAACTGGTTTTTTTGGCTACTGTCCCAGAGTAACCGGTTAACACAAAAACAGTGTAATTATGTTAACCAATTAACATATGTATTTTTTGCATATTTTGGCTGATTTTGAACTGTTAACCGGTTACTCACTGTTTGTTAACTGGTTAACACTGCTGCAGAATGTGATTTTCTTGCATTCTCTTGCTTGTTTGACATCCTTAACATGTTTAAACTTCATGGATCAATGCATTGATGATTGGTGGATTATTTTTGAGCTATTTTAACTCACACCACAGTACGAACTTGATTTAACGACACGTGTGCCTTTGTTTTTCGTCATTGAACATAATGTTTGCTTGTAGATTAATTAATGTGATAAACACATGATGCACACACTTTGAGCTTATTAATTGCTAATTGATGTTATGTTGCTGGAATTACTATGCGCATGTTCATTTGCTTTCCATTTCAAGAGATGTATACTTGTTTTTGACTTGCTCATATTCTTAACAATGTGTATTCTTTTGTAATGTGCATTATAACATGTTTGATTTCAAGGATTGTTCACCATGATTTGTAATATGATTGTGATCGTGTTTGTTTGATGAATGTGCAAGGCTTGATGCATGATAATGGTTGTTCATGATTAAAATTGTTTGTTAATGCATGTTGTCTCTAATCTTCCACTGCTACCTGAACACATATATGCTGTAGTATGTGCTGCCAAATGCTTGTTACACCCATTTTGTATGCTGAACATGCGCTGTTGTTTGTTGTTTGGTATATGAAGCTGAATTTACTGCTGTTCTGTTACTTGTGGGCTGTAATAGCTGTTGTTTTCATTATTTCCTTCCATTTTCTTGTTTGACCAAGTTCTTTTACTTAGGATTTCTTGTAAATAGTTTTTGAACTAACCTTTTCATGTAGGTGCTAAGGGTAAGTAAGTGTGTGGATATGTTTCCACATATACATCTCTTTCTTTCATCTTCTCTTATTTCTTTTAATCATTCAACTTGTGGTCATGATAAACATTTATATGCTTCCCTTGAATAACTTCTTTCTTCTCCCTTTTGAGTTACAACTCATCTTCTACTTTAGAAGTGAGTTGTTTAATTCACTATTCTTCTCCTTTCTCTTAGGATTAGGTTTTTTAAACCACATCAACCATAGGGACATCCATGTATGACAACTTTAGGGTTTGAGTCTTAGTCTCCCTCGTTAGATTTCACCTTTTGCTTCCCCTTTTGAGTCTCTCTTCTTCTTACTTCAAAATAAAGAGTAAAAAGACATGTAATAATAGACTAATGCATATTGCATGTGAGCCTTGTATGTGGGAAATAGAAGGAGGGGAGTTTCTCTCCACCTTTCTAGAGTGTTTAGCATACATCCTGTTAGGACGACCATGCGACGCATTCGATCCTATATCATAGACTTGAATGCAATACGTGTTACAAAACACAAAAAACAATCAAAACACTTCTTCTTAAAAGACAAAAACAAACAATATCGTCTTTCCTTCGGGAATTCTCTTCTCATCTCACTCACTCTCGACGTACGAACGTGCCTCTCCTCGTTCTCTTGCAAGACGGTAACGCACTCAATTTAGCGAGCTTGCAACACCTCAGCTAGAACGTTAGTCATTCCCTAAAAAGCACAAACAGTTTTCCCTAGGTGAGGGGAACTACGTCGCTCTGATTCTCATGTTCCCGATGAGATACGTAGGCAGTGGGGTAGGGCCCATTCGAGCACTTCTTTTATTTTCCCTACATTTGTTTTTTCGTTCTCTTTCCATCCCTTTTCCAGCTCTCCAGTTAGCAGTTCCTTTTCCAGTATCTTTTCTATCACCCTTTGATCGAACCAGCAAGCGTGGATCCCATCGGGTACGATGGATGTGTTGGGTGTTAACACCTTCCATTCGCGTAACCGACTCCCAAACCCAGATCTCTTGGTCGTAAGACCATGCTTTTCCTTTCCCCCAGGTTTATGCAGTGTTTCCTTTCCCTCTCTTAGGATAAATACACATTGCTGGCGACTCTGTTTCGTGCCACTTTCGCGTTTGTACTTGGATGAAAATCCCGGGAGCGACAGCTGGCGACTCTGCTGGGGACCTGGTTCCTTAAGCGGGTCAATCCTAGCGCTTGTCTATTTTTCTTTCATTGGGTGTTTACTGTATTGTTATTTACTGTATTACTGCTTTACTGTATATTGTTGTATTATTGTTTTACTGCGTTCACTGCATTACATATCATTATTATGCTAGACTGTGCTGGATTTTTTCTGTTTGGTGGGCTGGGTGTTCTGAGAGATAAGCCAACTACCCAGGCTTGAGCATACACATAGGTATTATAGTGGATAGTCGTGACGCTTGCGTGGTGGTGACCATGTATTGTTGTTCACGAGACCCACAACCAGACAAGGTTCTATCAGGAGCTATCTGCTACTGTATGTTTATACAGGCCAGTAGTTATTCTCTTGAGGAACCGTCGACTCTGGTGACCATTCCCGAGGACTCAGTTGTGGCACTCCTCCCGAGATGTGATAATGGCAGACCTATTCAGACAGTAGCACAGTTCTTATACAAAGCTTTGTGGAAGCCTTGATCCCATGTCTGTTGCATCTGCATCATCATTTTCGCATACATGTTCTTGTATTTCCAAGGGATATTAACTTTGAGACTCGCTGTTGAGCATTTCCATCTATTTCTTGTGGTTCGTCTGTGGAACAAATTTTGAATCAAGGCATAATGATTCCTTGGAAATAATCGAACATGGCTTTCTGCATTGCTTTTCCATACTCATATGCATGGCAGGTGTTTGAGGTTGGCCTTTTGATCCCGAACGGGTTTTCTCCGTGGTTGCAGATTCAATCTTTTTAAGTCGTGTCCTAATTGAGCAAAATCAGAAGAGAGTCATGGATCAGATGCAAGCCGAGTTGATTGAGATGCAGACTCGCATGGCTCAGTTCATGGAGTTAATGCAAGGTGTTGCTCAAGGTCAAGAGCGGTTGAGGACTCTGGTCCAGCCTCTGATTGCTAGAGTCGATGAGGATGTGGTTATGCATGGGGGTGTTCATACTGGTGCTATTCCTCCGGGGGGAGGTGTTAATGGTAATGGTGTCCATACTGGTCCTCCGGGCAGAGGTATTCTCGTTCCTTCTGTTGTTATCCCTCCGGGCGGAGGAGAGAATGTCGTGATTCCTTCTATAGTAAGGGGAGGAAACAGTATCTGCGCAGTACATGGCCGTCGCCATGGTGATCAACAGGATGATGTGTTTTCTCTTCCAGGTGGGGATACTGATAATGGTCAAAGAATCAGGATGATTGAAGAGCAGTTGAAGGGGGTTGTGAATCAGAATTACTTGGGTATGGATTTGGACGATTTGGGACTGGTCCCTGGTGTCAAGATTCCGCACAAGTTTCAGGCGCCTACTTTCGAGAAATATAATGGTCTTACTTGCCCAAAGACTCATGTCCGGGCCTATGCGAGGAAAATGGCTGCATATTCTAAGGACGAAAAGTTAATGATGCATTTCTTCCAGGACAGCTTGTCTGGGGCGTCTTTGGAATGGTACATATAGTTGAAGAGGTCCCATGTTCGAAACTGGAGGGAGTTGGTAGAAGCTTTTATTAAGCACTATCAGTACAATACTGATATGGCTCCAAATAGGACACAGTTCCAAAACTTGTCGCAGAAGAATAATGAAAGCTTTAAGGAGTATGCCCAGAGGTGGCAGGAATTGGCAGCAAGGGTACAGCCTCCCATGTTAGAGCGGGAGATGATAAGTACGTTTATGGATACCCTGCAAGGTCATTATTATGAAAAGCTGGTACCTTGTATGCCCGGAAAGTTTGCCGACTTGATCTTAGTGGGAGAAATGGTCGAAAGCGGAATCAGAATGGGAAAGATTCCAGGTGTTTCTGATTCTTCTGAAAGTACAAAGAAACGTTACAAGGGGAAGAAGGAGAGACTAATGTCGTTCAGTACCAACAACCTTATGCTCCTCAACGACAGAAGTATCAGCGTCAGAATCAGCATAGGCCTCGCAACAACTTGGAAAGAAGGAATGCTCCTCTTCATCCAGTTCCCATGTCGTATAGTCAACTCTTGCCACACCTGGTTCAAAATTCATTAGTGGAGCCTAAGACTTTGAAGTCTGTTCCAAAACCATACCCTCTGGGGTACAATCCCCATGTGCAATGTGGATACCATGGAGGATCTATGGGGCACTCAACCGAAGATTGCAAAGCCTTCCAAGCCAAAGTGCAACAATTGATTGACAAAGGGTACATATCATTTCCAGAAGGAGACTTGGTTGTGCATGTCAACCTCTCATTTGTTTGAAGACTTCAAGGGTCGTCTCCTAAAGCCAGTAGTCTAAGCGGAGTCAAGTCTTCTCAACAACGGCAGTCATCAGTTTCTTTACTGCAGTTTCATATGTAGCTTTCATTTGTTTATTTAAACATTGTCTGTATGAAAAAACTTGTTTGTATTTTGAATGTTGATTTTAATGTAATGAATGTGTTGTTCCTGAAGTACTTTACTTTTATGCACTCATATCATGTTTATATGCATTGCAATACCAACTTTCTTGCCTAAACTCTTGAGTGGGGATGATGAGGGAAAAACGCAAAATCTTTGGTTGTGTGCTTTCGGATAAAACCCTGTTGAGGATGTACAGGCATTGTTTCAAATCCCAAAACACTGGAGATATAAGGGAGATAGACCCTCGTTAACCCTTTGAGCCTTGAAGTAGGAGTTTTTTTCCGTATGAAAACCCTCACATTTAACCCAAGGGCAGGGTAGGCGTCAGTTAATTTGACCGAGCGTTCAAATTTCAAAAGGAGTATGCATCTGAGGATCCATTACCTTCTATTCCACCGTCAAGAGGTCAAGAAATGCGAAACCACAATGGCTATCCATCAACAATCAAGGAGTGAGGCAGTCATAACCCTTTCAAACAAAGTCAAGACAAGCCAGTGTCACATGATTTATTCCGAAAAAAAAAAGCCCGCTAAGTCGAAACTTAAAAACAAGCAACTTAGGCAAAAGTTAGGGCATCCCACTGGACTTTAAAATCTAAAGATTCAAAAGAATCAGTCCAGGCAAAATCAGGGATCAAAAGAATTAAAAGCGGAAAGCGGAAAAGGATTACAAAAGAAAAATCCTCAAATAAGAACAAAGTCGTGTGGCTACAGACACAAAAGACAAAAGGGGTGACTGTTGTGTTGCACCCCAAAATTTACCCTCTACTAACTGGCTTATGTTTCATTTCATTTTTTTACATTATCATGTATGCATATCATTAGCATGGGGTCAAGGTGCTTGAGGCAGTTCAAGAAGGTCCTATCTGGTCTACTACATCATCAAGAGTTCACAGCTTATTCCAGGCATTTTTAATATTTTCGTATTTTCATTCATCTGACTGTAGTTCCACTCTGCATCATCTAAATAGCATAAAATAGTGTTTTTCATCTCGCATACTGCCTAAAATATTGGTCGGAATAATTTCTCAGAAATTTACAGACAGAGTGGTCAAATTGAGTTTCAGCGGTGCTCAAAATCAGGGGACAGAAAATTTTAAAATCGAACTTGCAGACGTCAATCATATTATTCTACGGTTCGCGTGTTCGTTTTAATTTTTCGTCATATTTTGACCAATTTGAGCATTTTTACGGATTAAAATTTATTTTAAAATCTGACCAAATGCTGTATTTTTTCGAGTCATATATTTCGTACAAATCATTTTAGTGTACTCGGTTTGTTTTTTCCGATTATTTAGGCGTCCGATTTTTATTTATTTGGGGTCCGTTTATATTACCTTTTTTTAACTAATATTATTTAGAATAAATAATTATAATAACTAGCATTGTATTTTAATTTTATTTTAAATATTTATTTTTTATTTTTAATTTAAATAATGTTTAATAGGCTAATTAGTATTTTTTTTTAATAGTCATTTTTATTTTAAATTTTACTAATTTTAAGAATAAATAAGTAGTGATTAGCATTTTATTTTAATTTTATCTTAAATTTTTATTTTTATAAGTAAGTTTAGTTTTTATTTCAGATTTATTAAATTATTTAAATTTTATTTAACTTTTAATATTATTAAACTTGGGCCTCAAATTGGGTATTAGGGACATTATTGACAACTAAAAGTTAACCCTAATTTGGTCCCTATATATTGTTGTTACGGTTAAAAAAAGAGAGGAGGAAAGAAAAGGAGGACCGGAGGACCAAAAAAAAGACCGGAAAAGAGAGGACACCGAAAAAAAAGAAAAACGAAAAAGGAGGCGAAAAAAATACAAAACGGCTTATGCTTCACTAATATCACCGGCGCCAATTCCCACCGAATTCAAGTCAGCATATATGCCGCCATTAGGAGCTATGATGTGATTGAATACAGGTTAGAAAGGCTGGCACTTGGCAAATTGTTTGTGTATGATGTGAGGTGAGGTTCAATGGATTATTATCATATAAAAAAATAATAAAAAATATTTAGTGTGTTTTTTATAATTAAAATTATATTGCCATGAATTGAGACACTTTGACTAAGGTTTAACGAAGGATGCCGGTTTTGTAAACATGGTTATATATTTAACATAGTATCATACCATAGTATCATATTGTTAATTTTTGGATTTTAATTTTTGGATTGAATCGTGTCGATACGCTATTTACATATAATCGTGTATAGTGCGTGACATGTGTGGCGATTCGGATCCGGTTGTGATGACCGCGTTGTCGCGATAGCAATATTGTTGAGGGTTTTTTTTTCAAAGCTAAATTTCTCTTTTTTTTTAATTTCCTTTTTTATTATATTTAGATCCGTACAATTCGGATCCGGTTGCGATGACCGCGTTTTCGCGATAGCAATATTGTTGAGGGGTTTTTTTTTAAAGCTAAATTTCTCTTTTTTTGAATTGCCCTTTTTTTATTATATTTAGATCCGTACAATTCGGATCCGGTTGCGATGACCGCGTTTTCGCGATAGCAAAGTTGTTGAGGTTTTTTTTTTATTTCTTTTTTTTTGTAATATTATTTGAATAATTTCCTTTTGAATTTAATTCATGCACCATTTTTACCATTTTATAAAATTTTCACAAATTTTTTTTTATTTTTTATTTTTTATTTTTTTATCATCTAAACCAATTGTTTAATTCAATTTTTTTTTGCATCACACATTTCATGCATACCCTAAATTGTCTTTGATTTCTGAATTCACGTTTGGATTATAATTACTATTGTTTGCCATAGTTTGATTTTCACTTGCCTTGATATCATCCGTTTCTCACTAACCTTTTATGCAGGATCAAGGTAAGTTCCTTAAGGGTATGGATAGGTATCCATGGTTACCCTTACCTTTTTCCTTCCCTCATCTTCTTCCTCTAGGATTTAGGTTGCCTTCAAACCTCACTAACCGTAGGTAACCCATGCATGATAACTTTAGGATTCTTAGTTCCCTTTAGATTTACCCTTGTGTCTTCTCTCTTCTCATCTCGAATCTCTTTAAAACACTTAATAATAATAAGGTGTATTGCGCACGAGCCTTAAGTATGGGGAATGAGAAATAAGGGGCTTCCTCTCATCTTTCTAGAGTGCTTAGCGAGCGTCCTGTCTTGGGACGTTGCGTTAAGTATTCGCCCCTGTGCCCTAGACTTTGGTGCAATGCAGCTTAGGAACTAACTTAAGCCACTTCTGTCCTAAAAAACACAAACCAATTTCAAACTTTTTGTCCTTCGGGACCTTCAACTTAAAGGATATTTTCAAAAAGGGCACGTTACTTTCCGTCTGAGTCGCAAACAGGCATCGACCCTAACTGCCGGACGCGAACTTAACGTCGCTCATAAAAAACACAAAAAGAACTTGGTCTGAACTACGTTGACTCTGAATTCCCCATTGCACAAAGGGGGTACGTAGGCCTAGGACATCGACGTCCTACCGAGTCGGTCTTTGTCTTTCCCTCCCCGTTTTAGCACGGCCCTAGATTATAGTATAACTCACCCTTAGAATAGACAACAAGCGTGGATCCCATCGAGTACGATGGACGCGTGGGGTGCTAGCACCTTCCCCTCGCGTAACCGACTCCCGAACCCAGGTTATGGTTGCGATGACCATTCCTTTCCCCCTTCCTAAGGTTTATGCGGTGTTCCCTTTCCCTCTTTTGGGATAAATTTACACGGCTGGTGACTCTGTTTTTCCGCGCCACTCTCGCGTTTGTACCTGGATGAAAATCCTAGGAGCGACAGCTGGCGACTCTGCTGGGGACCCTGGTTGACCTATGCTGGTCCTTCCCTAAGCGAGTCAGTCCTAACGCTTGCTTGTCTTTGTTCTTTTTGGGTGTTTGGTTTTGATTTGCTTTAAGTGTTGTATTTTTATCTTTTTTACCGTATTTTATGCATTTCATTTTCTATTACTGTCATACTGCTGTGCTGTGCTGGTTGTCTTTGTTTTGCAGGTTGGGTGGGTTTGAGAGCTAAGCCCAATACCAAGGCTTGAGAATACCCTAGGACTAGAGTAGAAAGTAGTGGGACCTACGTGCCCGCTTGGTACGTTTGTGTGTTCACGAAATTCACAACCAGACGAGGCTATCTTGGGACGCATTCTAACATGTGTGTCTTGCGCATGTTGGGGTGTTGATCTAGAGAGCTGTCGACTCTGGTGACCGATCATTGAGGACCTTAGTGGAAACATCCCTCTTTAGTGGTGACAGTGGCAGACCACATCCTGTGGCAAACCCATTCGCACCCGAGGGCCCGCTTTGGAACTCGCATAGGACGGCCCCTACGTTTTGAAGATAATCAGCGGAGGCACTCCTCGATTGACTTTAGTACTGTACCCCGAGGGATGAATGCCCCTCGAACGTAGGGATACTTTAGCAAAAGACGCTTACGAATAATATCATCACAGTCCCTTCGATATAAAGATCATAGTCCCTCGATGACCCTTCAAGTTGCCTACAAAAAATGATCTTGTCCCTCGATGACCCTACGGAAAAATGATGGTAGTCCCTACGAATTGCTAAGGTATCCTTACATGTTGCCTTCTATGACCATTTGATGACCCTTCGCTGTCCCTCCACATCCAATAGATAGGACTACCTACCCACTAATGGTATGGATAGTGCTATCTCTCAAGGAAAATGATAAGTACAAGAAAGACCTTATAAATTAAGGGTAGGTAACTTTTAAATGCTCGCTTACAACTAAAAAAAAACAAATACTTTTCACACCTCACACTTTCAAAAATATTTTCAAAAACAAACACTTTGTATACGTTCTTACACGAATTATTACAAAGTCAACTTTTACGAAATATTTTCTAAACACACACCACATTTCAAAAAAAAGCAAGTTAAAGTGAGCTAGCAATTAAGAGCCCGTAGATAACTACGGATGAAAAGGGGTGCTAACACCTTCCCTTTTCATAACTTACCCCCCGAACTTAAAAATCTTTTCAAAACGGTCTTTCCTGTTCTTTTCACCTTTCCTAAATAAATTGGATAAAAGAAAAGTCGGTGGCAACTCTTGCTAACCGCAACATGTTTTGCGAAAAACAAAAGTAAGACGTCATTTCTTCACCGTACTATTATTTCTCGACCTCAGTGCCAAAGCTGAGGACCTTCCGCTTTGGAGAATCAGTTGAGGCCTCCTCGATTGATGATGATGCCAAACCAGAAATGGTGAACGTATCATCATTTCTCGACCTGAGAGCCCGGGATACTGAACATCCTAGTACCCACATGTGAGAGGGGATGGGCGTTTGCAGGTTTGCAGGTAACCGAGACTTTCAACCTACCCGGTTTTCTGGATTTCTCATCAATGTCTGATTATGTGGGTTCCTCAGTGGTTCAGAGTTCTGGTTTTCTGGTTTCTCGTTCAGCTAACTGCATAGCACATCCAGCAGTGTGCCTTGATCCCATGTGTGCATTTGCATCATCATTTTGCATCCCAACATGTTTATTC
Organism: Lathyrus tuberosus; assembly: GCA_022829125.1. Classification (NCBI taxonomy): domain Eukaryota; kingdom Viridiplantae; phylum Streptophyta; class Magnoliopsida; order Fabales; family Fabaceae; genus Lathyrus; species Lathyrus tuberosus. The sequence continues at coordinate 682,873 of JALAZF010000265.1, forward strand.
ATTCGTAGGGTTGCATCCTAACTTTGATTCTGGTTCTTGAAATTAAACTGGAATCAAGGGGTGGATCGCCCTGCGAATTTTTAAACATGTTCATTTGCATTCGCATATCCATAATCATTTTGCATGACAGGTGTTTATCTTCAGAGCTCTTATATTATTCCATCACAGGATTGCAGATCAGCACATTCACCGGTATTCTACCAGACAGAATCAGAGGAGACTTATGGATCAGCTACAGAATGAGATCATTGAGATGCGGACTCGCATGAATCAATTCATGGAACTAATGCAAGGGGTTGCTCAAGGCCAAGAGCAGTTGAGGACTCTCGTTCAGCCACTGATTGCAAGGAATGAGGAAAACAATAATAATGATCAAAATGGCCCTACTGGCGGGGGCATTCCCGTTTCTGGTGTTGTGATTCCTCCGGGCGGAGGAGAAAGTGTTGTGATTCCTAAGGCTGGGGAAGGAGGTAATGGTGCTGGCGCAAATCATGGCTGTCAGTATGATGATGTTCAAGATGATGCATTTTCTCTGCCAGATGGGGATGCTGGTCCCCAGGCTGACAATGATCAGAGGATCAGGTTGATTGAGGAACAGCTGAAGGGTGTCATGAATCAGGATTCTGTGGGAATGGATTTAGAGGATTTGGGACTGGTTCCAGGCGTTGTGATCCTGCACAAGTTTCAAACTCCCACTTTTGAGAAATATAATGGCATGTCTTGTCCAAGGACCCATGTCAGAGCATACGCGAATAAGATGGCCGCACATGCAAAGAATGAAAAGCTGATGATGCACTGCTTCCAGGATAGCCTATCTGGGGCATCCCTGGAGTGGTACATGCAACTGTAAAGGAGGGATGTGCGTAGTTGGAGAGATCTGGCAGGGGCATTTATCAGACACTACCAGTACAACACTGATATGGCCCCTAACAGAACACAGTTATAGAGTTTGTCGCAGAAAAATAATGAGAGTTTCAAGGAGTACGCCCAGAGGTGGCGTGAACTGGCGGCAAGGGTTCAGCCTCCCATGTTAGAGCGGGAAATGATAACTATGTTTATGGCCACCTTGCAGGGTCATTACTTTGAAAAATTGGTACCATGTATGTCTGGAAAGTTCGCTGATTTGATCTTGGTAGGAGAGATGGTGGAAAGTGGAATTAAGGCAGGAAAGATATCAGGCAGTGATGGGTCCTCATCTGGAGGAAGTAAGAAGCCTTATGCCAATGGTTATAAGAAGAAGGAGGGAGATACGAATTCTGTGTCATCTTATCGTGGTAGAGAAGGTCCTCGTCAGAATTACAATCAGCAGGTGGCTCCTGTAACCATCCCTGCAGCACCTCAGCAGCCAGCGGCGTCCCAACAACAAATGACGTTCCAAATGTGAATCAGAACCCGATGCCAAATCACGGTGGGCCGAAGATCAATGCTATTATCGAAGACTGTGAGGACTTGAGCCTGATCTCAGATGTGAGCGAAGTCCAAACTCCCTTGGGTGTGGTAAAGGAAAGACTGTTAAAAGGAGGGGTATTTCCAGGCTGTGATGAAGGTTGTATAAAATGTGTGTCGCAATCTGGCGGTTGTGATTTATTGAAAGCAGGTATTCAGAGAATGATCAGCGAAGGGGTATTACAATTTGACAGAGGTTGCAAACAGAGTATTGTTACTGACAGAGGGATTGATGTTGCCACGATAACAATTCCATTCAAGACAATAACTATATCAGCGCCGGCGAGACCAGCGCCGGTCACTATCACTATTCCTGGACCAGTCCCGTATGAGACCACCAAGGCCATCCCATGGAACTATGGGGCCGAGGTGTTTGTTAACGGTAAGAAGCATGAATTGGGAGACACATCAGTCGTGAATACAGGGGTTGGAAATCTTGTTGAAGCTGGAGCTATCACTAGGAGTGGTAGAGTCTTTATTCCGTTCGAGAATCAGGCTGGTAGTTCAAGTCAAAACAGAGGTAAACAAGTATTGGATGAGTCTATACAGAGGCAGGAAGCTAATAATACCATGACAAAACCAGATGGGGATACTTTCTCAGAAGACATAGAAGAGTTTATGAGGTTGATCAGAAAAAGTGATTACAAGATTATTGACCAACTTCACCAAACTCCATCGAAGATTTCCATTCTATCCTTACTGTTGTGCTCTGAGGCACACCGAAATGCACTACTGAAGGTTCTGAATATGGCTTATGTACCACAGGAAATATCCGTCAATCAGTTAGAAGGGGTTGTGGCCCATGTGAATGCGGGTAATGGTTTGGGTTTCATCGATTTAGATCTGACTCCGGCCGGGAGGAATCACAACAATGCTCTGCATATTTCAGTGGAATGCCGTGGTTCTTTAATGTCGCATGTGTTAGTTGATACTGGGTCATCTTTGAATGTGTTACCAAAGAAGGCTTTGATGAAGATGGATACTCGTGGGTTGATTTGTACACCAAGTGACTTAGTGGTACGTGCTTTTGATGGCTCCAAGAGGTCAGTTTTTGGGGAGTTAGTCTTGCCGATCAAGGTGGGTCCTGAGATTTTCAACACCACCTTTTACATTATGGATATTTAGCCTGCCTATAGTTGTTTGTTGGGTCACCCTTGGATCCATGGTGCTGGGGCAGTAACTTCTACGCTGCACCAGAAGTTGAAGTATATGGTGGATGGCCATGTTGTGACTGTCTGTGGTGAAGAAGATATTATGGTGAGTCACCTATCAACCTTCAAGTATGTAGAGGTAGATGGAGAAGTACAGGAAACTTTGTGCTAGGCTTTTAAAGCTGTGAAGATTCCCGGAGAACCCCCAAAGGCAGTCAGTCAGCCTGAGGTGGTTGCCCAACCAGAAATTATCAGACAACCAGAAGTTCCAATGTCCTCTTTTAGAGAGGCGCATGCTATAGTTGAAGCTGGTGGTTCTCAGAAGTGGGGCAGTGTTATTGATGTTCAAAAGAAGAAGGATACCTATTGGCTAGGGTACAAGCCACCTAGACGTGCTGAAGAGCCTCTCAAGTTCTATGGTCCAGTCCGTTTCACCAGTGCCGGCGTGTTCTTCGACAGAGTCAATGCCATTGAGGATAAAGGAGATAGTGATTGTGATATGGATGGATAGATTCGTCCCTGCATTCCTGGTCAGAGTTTAGACAACTGGTCCTCCGAGAAATTCATCCAAGTGACGCGCCCGGAGTAATTTGCTTTTGTTTTCTGTTATGTTGAGTCCTACGTTCTGCCCAAGACGTAGTGATACTTATTTGTAGGGCTTGGATGTTTATTTGCTATTTTTATCATCAATAAAGGACGTTTTTTCATTCAAATATTTTGATCCCTGTCTTTCTATTTTTACTTTTTTGCATTAACCCACATCAAAATGGCAATGTGTTTTCTTGTTTATTGCACTCATAATGAACATAAAACATCCATCATGCAGGTTCCTTTGTTCAGATTACACCCATGACCTAGCTATGGCTCGATATGACTTTGATAATCCCATCTATCAAGCCGAAGAAGAGGCTGACGAAGACTGTGACTTACCAGAAGAATTAGCCAGGTTATTGAAACAGGAGGAGAGGGTTATTCTACCTCATCAGGAGGAAGTTGAGACTGTTAATCTAGGAACCGAGGACGTCAAACGAGAAGTAAAGGTTGGGGCTGCTTTGGAAGACACTGTTAAGAGGAGATTGGTTGAGTTACTTCGAGAGTATGTGGATATCTTCGCCTGGTCTTACCAAGACATGCCTGGGCTTGACACTGACATTGTTTCACACCGGTTACTGCTTAAAGAGGGTTGTACTCCAGTCAAGCAGAAATTGAGAAGGACTAAACCAGAGATGTCTGTCAAGATTAAGGAAGAGGTTCAGAAACAGTTGGACGCCGGATTTCTTGCCGTGACGAATTATCCTCCGTGGGTTGCCAATATTGTACCTGTACCTAAGAAGGATGGGAAGGTCAAGATGTGTGTGGATTACCGAGATTTGAATAGGGCGAGCCCGAAGGATGATTTCCCGCTCCCCCACATTGACGTGTTAGTGGACAATACTGCTCAATATTCTGTGTTTTCCTTCATGGATGGCTTCTCTGGGTATAACCAAATCAAAATGGCCCCAGAGGACATGGAGAAGACTACTTTCATAACACCGTGGGGAACATTTTGCTACAAGGTAATGCCCTTTGGATTGAAAAATGCTGGGGCAACCTATCAGCGGGCAATGGTGACTCTCTTTCATGATATGATTCACAAGGAGATCGAAGTCTATGTTGATGACATGATTGCGAAGTCACAGACAGAGGAAGAACACTTGGTGAACCTTCAGAAGCTATTTGAAAGGCTAAGGAAATTTAGATTGAGATTGAATCCGAACAAGTGCACTTTCGGTGTGAGGTCTGGTAAATTGTTGGGGTTCATCGTTAGTGAAAGAGGTATCGAGGTTGATCCTGCTAAGATAAGAGCCATACAGGAGATGCCTGAGCCAAGGACGGAGAAAGAGGTTCGTGGTTTCTTGGGAAGGTTGAATTACATTGCCAGGTTTATCTCTCATTTGACAGCTACATGTGAACCTATTTTCAAGTTGTTGAGAAAAGATCAAGAGGTCAGGTGGAATGAAAATTGTAGAGAGGCGTTCGAAAGGATAAAGACGTATTTCCAGGAACCTCCGGTCCTTATGCCTCCAGTGTCTGGGAGACCATTAATTATGTACCTTACGGTTCTTGAGAATTCGATGGGTTGTGTGCTCGGTCAACACGATGAGACGGGTAGGAAAGAGCATGCCATTTACTACCTGAGTAAGAAGTTCACTGATTGCGAATCAAGATATTCTATGCTGGAAAAGACATGTTGTGCACTCGCTTGGGCAGCCAAGCACCTGAGGCAGTATATGTTAAATCACACAACCTTGTTGATTTCGAAGATGGATCCGATTAAGTATGTGTTCGAGAAGCAAGCACTTTCTGGAAGGATAGCCCGTTGGCATATGGTTTTGACAGAGTACGATATTCAGTATGTTTCTCAGAAGGCCATTAAGGGGAGTGTTCTGTCAGAATATCTTGCTGAACAACCGGTCGAGGACTATCAGCCTATGAAGTTTGAGTTTCTGGACGAGCATGTTATGTTTCTGAAAATGAAGGATTGTGAAGAGCCGCTGCCTGACGAAGGACCAGAGGTAGGGTCTCAGTGGAAGATGATTTTTGATGGGGCTATCAACTCATATGGTAATGGAATTGGGGCAATCATTACAACTCCGAAGGGTTCTCATATACCTTTTACTGCCCTGTTAGCATTCGTGTGTACCAACAACGAGGCGGAATATGAAGCATGCATTATGGGGTTAGAGGAGGCAATTGATTTGAGAATTAAGAACCTCGATGTCTATGGTGATTCCGCGTTGGTAGTTAATCAGATTATAGGAGAATGGGAGACTCGTCAGGCAAATTTGGTACCTTATAACAACTATGCCAGAAGGTTGTTACCGTTCTTTGATAGGGTGGATTTTCATCATGTGCCCCGAGCTGAGAATCAGATGGCTGATGCGTTGGCGACATTGGCATCCATGTATAAGGTGAACCGTTGGAACGAAACACCTTCGATTAGAATCATGCGTCTGGACAGACCAGCTTTTGTGTTTGCAATTGAAGATGTGTCAGATGGCAAGCTGTGGTATCATGATATTAAGTTTTTTCTGAAGAGGCAAGAATATCCAGAGGGTGCCTCCACCAAAGATAAGAAGACTCTGAGGAGGTTGGCAGGAAATTTCTTTCTGAACAAGGATAATGTGTTATATAAGAGGAACTTCGATATGGTCTTGCTACGTTGTGTTGATGAACACGAGGCAAGCTCATTGATGGAGGAAGTTCATGAGGGTTCTTTTGGTACTCATTCCAGTGGTCACACCATGGCTAGGAAGTTGTTGAGGGCAGGATATTATTGGATGACTATGGAGTCAGATTGTTTCAAGTACGCTCGGAAGTGCCATAAATGCCAGATTTATGCAGATAAGATGCACGTACCGCCTACGCCTCTAAATGTGTTGTCATCTCCTTGGCCATTTGCGATGTGGGGTATAGATATGATTGGAAAGATTGAGCCTACTGCTTCCAATGGGCATCGTTTCATTTTGGTTGCCATTGATTATTTCACGAAGTGGGTGGAGGCAGCCTCGTACGCCAACGTCACCAAGCAAGTGGTCGCCCGGTTCATAAAGAAGGATATCATCTGTCGTTATGGGGTCCCGGAGAGAATCATTACTGATAATGGCTCGAATTTGAACAATAATATGATGAAGGAATTATGCCAGAGTTTCAAGATTGAGCATCATAATTCCTCTCCATATCGTCCGAAGATGAATGGGCCCGTTGAAGCGGCAAACAAGAACATCAAGAAGATTGTGCAGAAGATGGTGATAACGTATAAGGACTGACATGAGATGTTACCCTATGCCCTACATGGTTACCGTACTTCGGTACGTATGTCAACAGGGGCAACCCCTTTCTCATTAGTATATGGTATGGAAGCAGTTTTACCCTTAGAGGTCGAGATTCCATCTTTGAGAGTTCTGGCTGATGTGAAACTTGATGAAGCGGAGTGGGTACGTTCCAGATTAGATCAGTTGAACCTTATTGAAGAGAAAAGGTTGGCAGCCATCGCACATGTTCAGTTGTATCAGAGCAGGATGAAGCACGCCTTTGATCAGAAAGTGCGTCCTCGGAGTTTTCAAACAGGCGAATTGGTTTTGAAAAGGATCCTTCCTCCTCAGACAGATCACGGGGGCAAGTGGACTCCAAATTACGAAGGACCGTATGTGGTTAGAAAGGTTTTCTCCGGTGGAGCCTTACTACTTTCAACTATGGATGGCGAAGATTTTACTTCCCCTGTGAACGCAGACGTAGTCAAAAAATACTTCGCATGAAAGAGACCCGCTGGACGTAAAAAGAAAGTCCAGGCAAAAAAGGGGCATCCCGGCGAACCATAAAAAGGAAAAGGTTCGGGCAAAAATTAGGGATAAAATGTAAAAGAAATGTGTAAACCCGCAAAGTTGAAAACCTGAAAAGGCGACTTTGGCAAAAATGGGTATCCCGGTGGATTGAAAACCCGAAAAGGGCGATCCAGGCAAAAGTTAGGGATTTGTAAGCGAAAGGCTACTGTCTGTGTTCGATCTGTGAACACCCTCGATACCTGGAAGTTCTGAAAGAAAGGAATCAGTATAGTTAGTCTCTTCGGAGGTCAAGACATTTATGGATAAGAAAGTCATATGGGTCATAGCTAAGTCAAATCATGGTGGATATCTGTTCCCCACATTGCCGACATGTGTATTTTCTTTTTTGTTTTTACGCAATTACCTCTTTCTAGGAATTGCCTCCAATTGTAAATGCCTATTTACAGGCCACTTTTCTCAATAAAATATTCATTTCACTCAAAAAGCTTTCTATTTGCTTGTTTTACTTTTACTTTTACTGTTTTGTTTGCAAAAAACGTCCGATATTTTTGATAAACATTGCATATAAAACTTCGAGCTTTGTGGAGCATAACAAAAAGCAGTAAGAATTACTTAGGCGTTAACGGTGATAGTCATGTTGTGGCGTATTCTATTTGCTGTTATTTGACTTGCAGGGCAACAGGATCATACTCCCCCAGCAGCTTGCTCTCCCCAGCATTGAGATTGCACTTTCCTCAGCAGAGCAGGCATTCCCCAGCAGGAGACTTGGGAAGTATTCTCCGGATCAAGACATCATTTCCCCACAGAGTCTGAACGCTTGTGTTCCTCAGCCAGTCAGAAATGTTTTCCTCAGCAGCAACAGTGCAGTCTGATCCCCAACAAACGAGTAAGCTTGAGGTTATCCGCTAGCAGGGTGGATGTCAGCATCTATCGTTCCCCCCGAGTAGAGTTTGGTGATAATCCTAGCAACAATGGTTGACATCCCTAGCAGGTTTCAAAGCCAGGTGATATTTGAGCACTCTTCTGATTCAGGTCGTGGCCTCCCTTTTCAAAGAGTTACGTATAATCCCCAGTAGAGCGGATGTTCTTTTGGAATTTCATCCCTAGCAGAAGTTGTTGATCCAAAGATTTGGTCGGAGTGATCCTTTTCAGCAGAGTTCGTGGATTCAGAGGACAATTTATTTTTGTCATCACCAGCTGAATTGGTCTTTCCTCTCTGGCATTTATTTTGCTGGGGGGACCCCTTTTGCATATCATAAGCATTTGCATTGCATCCTCAAAAACATGGCATTTACATTTGCATTCGAAGCATAAGCCAGGTTTGATGCTTTCCTTGCCAGCAGAGATAGCATGGTTCAGGAGATTTTGGAGGGGCGCGTTCCTCATATTTGGGTTCCCCGGCAGAGTCTTTTATTTAGACTTATCCATTCCTCAGCGAGATTAATCCCCGGTAAAAGTTGCTTTACACCTTTTGACACCCGTCCGTGTACCTTTTTGATACCCGTCCGTATTGAGATTTCTACACCTGTCCGTGTACCTTTTAGATACCCGTCCGTATTTATACCTTTACACCCGTCCGTGTACCTTTTGGATACCCGTCCGTATTAAAACCTTTACACTCATCCGTGTACCTTTTAGATACCCGTCCGTATTGAAACCTTTACACCCGTCCGTGTACCTTTTAGATACCCGTCCGTATTAAAACCTTTACACCCGTCCGTGTACCTTTCAGATACCCGTCCGTATTGAAACCTTTACACCCGTCCGTGTACCTTTTAGATACCCGTCCGTATTAAAACCTTTACACCCGTCCGTGTACCTTTTTGATACCCGTCCGTATTGACCTTTTTACACCCGTCTGTGTACCTTTTTAATACCCGTCCGTATTAAAACCTTTACACCCGTCCGTGTACCTTTCAGATACCCGTCCGTATTGAAACCTTTACACCCGTCCGTGTACCTTTTAGATACCCGTCCGTATTAAAACCTTTACACCCGTCCGTGTACCTTTTTGATACCCGTTCATATTGACCTTTTTACACCCGTCCGTGTACCTTTTTGATACCCGTCCGTATTAAGCTTTCTACACCCGTCCGTGTACCTTTTAGATACCCGTCCGTATTGAAACCTTTACACCCGTCCGTGTACCTTTTAGATACCCATCCGTATTAAAACCTTTACACCCGTCCGTGTACCTTTCAGATACCCGTCCGTATTGAAACCTTTACACCCGTCCATGTACCTTTTTGATACCCGTCCGTATTGAAACCTTTACACCCGTCCGTGTACCTTTTAGATACCCGTCCGTATTAAAACCTTTACACCCGTCCGTGTACCTTTTTGATACCCGTCCGTATTGATCCTTTTACACCCGCCCGTGTATCTCTTCAGTACCCGTCCGTAATTAATTTTTTTGAATTCCTTGACACCCGTCAGTGTTTATCCCCGGCATAGTTAACATTCGTTTGTGTTTATTTCGTGACTTTCCAATACCTTGGTTTTCAACACTCGTACGTATCGTGACAAGTGCAACATTTTTGTTCGTTCCCCAGTGAGTCGTCCCTCTTCTGTTGGTCGCAAATTTCTGGAGTTCTTTCAGTATTTAATCCCCGTGTATCCTGGAATGTCCGAGAGCCATTGCTATCATACACTCAGGACCAAGTTGATTGAATAGGGGCAGCTGTTGCACCCCAAAATTTGCCCTCTACTAACTGGCTTATGTTTCATTTCATTTTTTTACATTATCATGTATGCATATCATTAGCATGGGGTCAAGGTGCTTGAGGCAGTTCAAGAAGGTCCTATCTGGTCTACTACATCATCAAGAGTTCACAGCTTATTCCAGGCATTTTTAATATTTTCGTATTTTCATTCATCTGACTGTAGTTCCACTCTGCATCATCTAAATAGCATAAAATAGTGTTTTTCATCTCGCATACTGCCTAAAATATTGGTCGGAATAATTTCTCAGAAATTTACAGACAGAGTGGTCAAATTGAGTTTCAGCGGTGCTCAAAATCAGGGGACAGAAAATTTTAAAATCGAACTTGCAGACGTCAATCATATTATTCTACGGTTCGCGTGTTCGTTTTAATTTTTCGTCATATTTTGACCAATTTGAGCATTTTTACGGATTAAAATTTATTTTAAAATCTGACCAAATGCTGTATTTTTTCGAGTCATATATTTCGTACAAATCATTTTAGTGTACTCGGTTTGTTTTTTCCGATTATTTAGGCGTCCGATTTTTATTTATTTGGGGTCCGTTTATATTACCTTTTTTTAACTAATATTATTTAGAATAAATAATTATAATAACTAGCATTGTATTTTAATTTTATTTTAAATATTTATTTTTTATTTTTAATTTAAATAATGTTTAATAGGCTAATTAGTATTTTTTTTAATAGTCATTTTTATTTTAAATTTTACTAATTTTAAGAATAAATAAGTAGTGATTAGCATTTTATTTTAATTTTATCTTAAATTTTTATTTTTATAAGTAAGTTTAGTTTTTATTTCAGATTTATTAAATTATTTAAATTTTATTTAACTTTTAATATTATTAAACTTGGGCCTCAAATTGGGTATTAGGGACATTATTGACAACTAAACGTTAACCCTAATTTGGTCCCTATATATTGTTGTTACGGTTAAAAAAAGAGAGGAGGAAAGAAAAGGAGGACCGGAGGACCAGAAAAAAGACCGAAAAAGAGAGGACACCGAAAAAAAAGAAAAAAGAAAAAGGAGGCGAAAAAAATACAAAACGGCTTATGCTTCACTAATATCACCGGCGCCAATTCCCACCGAATTCAAGTCAGCATATATGCCGCCATTGGGAGCTATGATGTGATTGAATACAGGTTAGAAAGGCTGGCACTTGGCAAATTGTTTGTGTATGATGTGAGGTGAGGTTCAATGGATTATTATCATATAAAAAAATAATAAAAAATATTTAGTGTGTTTTTTATAATTAAAATTATATTGCCATGAATTGAGACACTTTGACTAAGGTTTAACGAAGGATGCCGGTTTTGTAAACATGGTTATATATTTAACATAGTATCATACCAAAGCGTGAACAGTAACCACATTTTTTTAGTTATTTTCTTAAAATTATCAAGTACGCCTATATATATATATATATATATATATATATATATATATATATATATATATATATATATATATATATATATATATATATATATATATATTGTTAATTTTTGGATTTTAATTTTTCGATTGAATCGTGTAGATACGCTATTTACATATAATCGTGTATAGTGCGTGACATGTGTGGCGATTCGGATCCGGTTGCGATGACCGCGTTGTCGCGATAGCAATATTGTTGAGGGTTTTTTTTTCAAAGCTAAATTTCTCTTTTTTTTGAATTGCTTTTTTTATTATATTTAGATCCGTACAATTCGGATCCGGTTGCGATGACCGCGTTTTCGTGATAGCAATATTGTTGAGGGTTTTTTTTTTCAAAGCTAAATTTCTCTTTTTTTGAATTGCCCTTTTTTTATTATATTTAGATCCGTACAATTCGGATCCGGTTGCGATGACCGCGTTTTCGCGATAACAAAGTTGTTGAGGTTTTTTTTTATTTTCTTTTTTTTTTGTAAAATTATTTGAATAATTTCCTTTTGAATTTAATTCATGCACCATTTTTACCATTTTATAAAATTTTCACAAATTTTATTTTTATTTTTATTTATTTATTTTTTTTATCATCTAAACCAATTGTTTAATTCAATTTCTTTTTGCATCACACATTTCATGCATACCCTAAATTGTCTTTGATTTCTGAATTCACGTTTGGATTATAATTACTATTGTTTGCCATAGTTTGATTTTCACTTGCCTTGATATCATCCGTTTCTCACTAACCTTTTATGCAGGATCAAGGTAAGTTCCTTAAGGGTATGGATAGGTATCCATGGTTACCCTTACCTTTTTCCTTCCCTCATCTTCTTCCTCTAGGATTTAGGTTGCCTTCAAACCTCACTAACCGTAGGTCACCCATGCATGATAATTTTAGGATTCTTAGTTCCCTTTAGAGTTACCCTTGTGTCTTCTCTCTTCTCATCTCGAATCTCTTTAAAACACTTAATAATAATAAGGTGTATTGCGCACGAGCCTTAAGTATGGGGAATGAGAAATGAGGGGCTTCCTCTCATCTTTCTAGAGTGCTTAGCGAGCGTCCTGTCTTGGGACGATGCGTTAAGTATTCGCCCCTGTGCCCTAGACTTTGGTGCAATGCAGCTTAGGAACTAACTTAAGCCACTTCTGTCCTAAAAAACACAAACCAATTTCAAACTTTTTGTCTTTCGGGACATTCAACTTAAAGGATATTTTCAAAAAGGGCACGTTACTTTCCGTCTGAGTCGCAAACAGGCATCGACCCTAACTGCCGGACGCGAACTTAACGTCGCTCATAAAAAACACAAAAAGAACTTGGTCCGAACTACGTTGACTCTGAATTCCCCATTGCACAAAGGGGGTACGTAGGCCTAGGACGTCGACGTCCTACCGAGTCGGTCTTTGTCTTTCCCTCCCCGTTTTAGCACGGCCCTAGATTATAGTATAACTCACCCTTAGAATAGACAATAAGCGTGGATCCCATCGAGTACGATGGACGCGTGGGGTGCTAGCACCTTCCCCTCGCGTAACCGACTCCCGAACCCAGGTTATGGTTGCGATGACCATTCCTTTCCCCCTTCCTAAGGTTTATGCGGTGTTCCCTTTCCCTCTTTTGGGATAAATTTACACGGCTGACGACTCTGTTTTTCCGCGCCACTCTCGCGTTTGTACCTGGATGTAAATCCTGGGAGCGACATGTTGCTCCAAAACCTCATTAGGTCTTAAACCATCAGTGCATGGGTTCCTTAAAAGATCATGAAATCTTTTTTAGAGATGAGCGCTTGTGTCAGATTAGCTGAACGTAGGACTGGAGAACATCACGAAGAGTGGGTGGGCACCGATAAACTTTGAGCCTTAAATCTTTTTTTCTCAAAACCGTGAACCAGGCCACGTTACAACCCTTAAAAGTCCTAATTGAAACAGGGTGTATTCCAAAAGCGTACTTCGGCGAGATAGCGTTCCTGACTCCTATGGGTTATGCTAATAAGATTTTGTTGGTATTGCATGTGCGTATTGTTTTCCATTCAAAAATCAATGCCGCATCCCAGCTAGTGATTCGCTCACAAGGATTGGTGACACATTTTCAATACAACTTCAGGATAACACGAGTGTTGCATTAGAATTTTCATTCTCATAATAAACATTTTCTGTTTACATGCGTTTGACATCAAAGAAGCTTACATGATGAACATCAGTTGAGAAGCTCGATCACGCCAAGTTGAGATGGTGAAGACTCCAAAGGACAGTCATGTCAAGGGGTATGTGGCTAAGAGACTGTGGACAGCCTAGAGGTTCCCAATAAATGGTGATAAGATGCAGCCAATCTGGAGCAGTCACATTGAAAACTCTCCCTAAAGCAGCCAAACAGGGGCAATCAGGTCGATTTGACAAATCTCTGTAAGATCAGTCAGGGGCAAAGTTTCTTCAAAACTTGGGGCAGGCCACCTCTAGAGCGTGAGAAGTTGTCCACTCCTGAAGACGGTTAATTGAAAACACCTATTCATGGTTCAAAATACTGGGGCAGAGTATTTTCAAGTCATTACAAATCCTTTCGAGGTAATTTACTTCATGGATTATGAAGTCTGGGGAAGTTGCGTCGAGATCTGATAAATCTCTCCAAGAGTTTGAGGACCCTGGGGCAGTGTGAATGCCCGGTCTTCTATAAAATCCTCTTGAGATGATTTCTTCCTTAGACCTGGTGGTCTGGGGCAAGTGGAGAGTTCAAAAGGCCGTTTATGAACATAGAGATGGTTCAGGTTACCATATGGTTGTAGGGTAACAAACTTGTTTTCCCCAGTAGAGTTTCTCTCCCCAGCACTGAAAGTTCATCATCCTCAGCAAAGATTATTCTCCCCATCAAGAGTACAGAGGATTGTGTTTCCCAGGCAAAGTCATGGTTGGTTTATTATTCCCTAACAAGCAGTTTGAAGTGGATTGCTCCGAGGTGAATATAGCCGTATCTCCCACAGGAGAGGTGTTGGATGTCTTGTGAAAAGACTTTATTTTCCCCACAGAGTATGGTACTCACTTTCCTCAGCAGGTCAGGAAGTGTATTTCCGTCAGCAACGACATGCTCTAACCCCCAGCAGGGTAAAAAACTTTTCTCCCCAACAGGGTTATTCTCCCTAGAATTGAGGTTTCATCATCCTCATCAGACTGTCACTCTCCCCAGTCAGAGTACAAAAGATTGTTCCTCATCCAGCATCTAAAGTGGATTGCTTTAGGGTGGATGTTGTTTTGTCACCACAGGAGATTTGTGGAGCATATTCCCGAGACAAAGATGTTGTCTTCCCCGCAGAGTATTGGTGTCTACTCCCCTCGGCCAGTCAAGAAATGTGTTTTCACCAGCAACAACACGATAAGGGCAAAGTCATTTCTCCAACAGCGGGTTCAGCTCAATGGTGTCCCCAGCGGGTCTAGTATTGGTAATTTGTCTCCCCAAGCAGAGTTTAGTGGTAATCCTCGCAGCGAGTTGTTCAACGATGGTTAATATCCCCAGCAGGTTTTAAGTCCAAGTGATATTTAGCACACTTCTGATTCAGGTCTTAGTTTCCTTTTCAAAGAGTTATGTATAATCTCCAGTATAGTGGATGTTCTTTTGGGATTTCATATCCAGCAGAGTTTGTGATCAGGAAATCGCCCAGTGAAATCTTCCTCAGCAGGATCTTTTGTTCAGAGGACAATTTAGTTTGTCACCCCCGGTGGAGCTGCCTTTGTCTTCAGCATTTATTTTGCTGAGACGTTTCTTTTGCATTGCATAAGCATCTTTGCATGGCATCCTCCCAAACGCGTAGCATTTCCATTTCGTATGGAGCATTACGCCGTAGAAATTCAAACATATGCATTCGAAGCATAGGCCAGGTTTGAGATTTTGTTTACCAGTTCTCTTTCTCAGCAGAGATGGTATAATTTCGGATATTTTGTTTACCAGTTCTCTTTCTCTGCAGAGATGGCATAATTCTGGATATTTTGTTTACCAGTTCTCTTTCTCAGCAGAGATGGTATAATTCCGGATATTTTGTTTACCAGTTCTCTTTCTCAGCAGAGATGGTATAATTATGGATATTTTGTTTACCAGTTCTCTTTCTCAGCAGAGATGGTATAATTCCAGATATTTTGTTTACTAGTTCTCTTTCTCAGCAGAGATGGTATAATTCCGGATATTTTGTTTACCAGTTCTCTTCCTCAGCAGAGATGGTATAATTCTGGATATTTTGTTTACCAGTTCTCTTTCTCAGCAGAGATGGTATAATTCCGGATATTTTGTTTACCAGTTCTCTTTCTTAGCAGAGATGGTATAATTTCGAATATTTTGTTTACCAGTTCTCTTTCTCAGCAGAGATGGTATAATTCCGGATATTTTGTTTACCAGTTCTCTTTCTCAGCAGAGATGGTATAATTCTGGATATTTTGTTTACCAGTTCTCTTTCTCAGCAGAGATGGTATAATTCCGGATATTTTGTTTACCAGTTCTCTTTCTCAGCAGAGATGGTATAATTCTGGATATTTTGTTTACCAGTTCTCTTTCTCAGCAGAGATGGCATAATTCCAAATATTTTGTTTGCTAGTTCTCTTTCTCAGCAGAGATGGTATAATTCCGGATATTTTGTTTTGCCAGTTCTCTTTCTCAGTAGAGATGGCATAATTCAGGATATTTGGTTTGCCAGTTCTCTTTCTCAGCAGAGATGGCATAATTCCGGATATTTGGTTTGCCAGTTCTCTTTCTCAACAGAGATGGCATAATTCAGGATATTTGGTTTGCCAGTTCTCTTCCTCAGCAGAGATGGCATAACCCAGGAGATTTTGTTTGCCAGTTCTCTTCCTCAGCGGAGATGGCATAATTCATAAGATTTTCTTTGCCAGTTCTCTTTCTCAGCAGGGATGGCGTAATTCGGATAGTTTGTTTTCCAGTTCTCTTCCTCAGTAGAGATGGCATAACTTGGGAGATTTTGGTTTATCCTCGGTGAGATCACCGAGGAACGTGTCCATCCTACCTGTGTTCCCCGACAGAGTCTTTTATTTAGACTTCTCCTTTCCCCAGCGGAATCTTTTTTGCGGGTATGAGAATTCTACCTATATCGGGTTTAAAAGTCTATCTTTGACTTACTCTTTCTTTGAAATTCCGCTTTCGGTCGGTCTTTCTTTTCGAGTCCGCTTTCGGTCATACTCGTTTGCTGTTGAATTTCCGCTTTCGGTCGGTATTTCTTTTTGAGTCCGCTTTCGGTCGGTCTTTCTTTTCGAGTCCGCTTTCGGTCATACTCGTTTGCTGTTGAAATTCAGCTTTCGGTCGGTCTTTCTTTTCGAGTCCGCTTTCGGTCGTACTCGTTTGCTGTTGAAATTCCGCTTTCGGTCGGTCTTTCTTTTCGAGTCCGCTTTCGGTCGTACTCGTTTGTTGTTGAAATTCCGCTTTCGGTCGGTCTTTCTTTTCGAGTCCACTTTAGGTCGTCCTCGTTTGCTGTTGAAATTCCGCTTTTGGTCGGTCTTTCTTTTCGAGTCCGTCTTCGACCGTCCTCGTTAACAATTCTATTTTGTTATCCCCACAGTTTGCAAATTTCAGGTTATTTTAGTATTCAATCTCCATGTATCTTGATTGTCTGAAAGTCGTCGCTATCATACCCTCGGATCCAAGAAGTTTGAATAGGGGCAGCTGTAGCACCTCAAAATTTGCCCTCTTGCTTTTAGCTTTTATTGGCTTATGTTGCATTGCATTTTGGCATAATCACCATTTGCATTTCATTGGTTCTTTGGCATGGGATCAGGGTGCCTAAGTCAAATCCAAGGAGCCTTGAGCCTCAAGAGGTCTTATTGGGTCCTCACCTCATCATATGATCAAGCTTGACAAGAGAATGCAGGGAATCATATCATCCTAATCAGTGTTAAACTAGGGTTTTGGAATTCTTAAGTGGAATGCCTCAATGGGCAAGATCTTTGAGCTTTTATCCCATCCAGATGTCATATCTCATCTTTGTTAGACATGATATACATCATATTCAGAGGAATTTGGATTTGGAGGATGTGCTATTTTCTCCTAGACTAAGGGTTTGAAACTAGGGTTTGCCATGAAAGCAGTTTATTTTTTATTTCTTGGGCAAGACTTGATCTTATGGTATTCTACATGTCCTCAAGGGTCTAGAGATGGAATATTGCTCATTAATTCATTTTAGAAGAGGTTCAATTGGTCAATTGATTGAGAATCAGGCAATTTGGGGAAAAGTCAACTGGGCAGAGGAAAAAGTCAACTCCTGACTTTTCAAGGTCAAGTTCATGAAATTAAAATTACATAAGTTCATTGGACAAAATTTGATCAAGAGATGATGGAGGAATCATGAAAAATCAAGAAATGTACAAAGTTTCCATTTTTAGAAACTTAGGGTTTCCAAAAATGGCAAGTTTGGACCATTTTGAACCACACTTTGAGGCTTCCTTTCTCCATGATAAAAGCTTCAAACCTCAGGCCCAAGTAAAGCCAATTTAAGATCACACTCTAAGCTTCAAATCCATAAAAATAACTCTTCCATCGGATCAAAATTGAGAGAGTTATGATCAATCAAAGTTTGGTAAAATCAAGGCAAATCTCAAGTCATGGCAATGCAAGTTCAGGCCTCCAGGCCATAATTTCATCAAACAGTTGGCGTGCCAAATGTCAAGCCAATTTTCTCCATCAAGAAGGTTTCAAATGAAAAATTGTTGAACAACTTTGTTCATTTGAACAAGTTATGAAGGTCATACGAGGGCTCGAACATGGTGGTTTCATGCTGAAAGTTCACAAGTCACAAGGCCTTGCTTGCAGCCCAAGTCACACACCCATACACCAGTTGTGGTTCCTTATTTTCCAAGCAACCGAGTTGATCCTAACTAACCGAGTTAACTAACTTGACTCGGTGAGTTGAGTCTAACTAACTCCGACCCTAGCTCCAAACCCAAACCTCATTCCAAACCTTTCATACTCCAAACCTAAAATCTATTTAAGAGATGCTTCACTCATTTTCAAGGACCTTCAAACATTTTCTCAAATTTCTCACATTTCACTCTCATTTCTCTCTTCACTTTGCTACAACTTCTACTTCTCTCTTCCTAAACCACACACAAAAGCTCTTATTTCTTGAAGAAAAATCACTTTTTACATTGAAAAATGATTAATTCTTGAGCTAAACTTCATCTGTCGGTTTGCATTGGTTGGATTTTCTGGAATTTCAGCTTGTTCTTCTTCAATCCAAGGGTCTCTCACCATTTATTTTGGTGCAAGTTAGATTTTTGGTGGATTTTTGCGACTTTTGCTCGGTTTCGACGCGTTTCGGCTATTGATTGAAGAATCTCTGGTTTTCTTTTATTTTCTGCACCAAGATTACTTTGAAACAATTACCAAAGCAAGTCTCCGCTTTGTAGGTTGGTTTTCCCTAAGTCTCCACTTGTTTTAGCTTATTCGCAACTTATTCGATGTAGATCTTTGTGGATTTTCGATTTGGATTCATATGCTTGAATATGATTCTTGATGTGGTTGTTAATTGAATCCAATTGATGTTTGTTGACTGTAATTCAATGTAATTTCGTGCCTAATTGATTACATGTTCATTTGGAAGTTTGAATAAGTGATTTGCTGTTGAAAAGTGCTTTTGAAACTGGTTTTTTTTGCTATTGTCCCAGAGTAACCGGTTAACACAAAAACAGTGTAATTTTGTTAACCGGTTAACATGTGTATTTTTTGCATATTTTGGCTGATTTTGAACTGTTAACTGGTTACTCACCGTTTGTTAACCGGTTAACACTGCTACAGAATGTGATTTTCTTGCATTTTCTTGCTTGTTTGACATCCTTAACATGTTTAAACTTCATGGATCAATGCATTGATGATTGGTGGATTATTTTTTAGCTATTTTAACTCACACCATAGTACGAACTTGATTTTATGACACGCGTGCCTTTGTTTTTCGTCATTGAACATAATGTTTGCATTGTAGATTAATTGATGTGATGAACACATGATGCACACACTTTGATCTTATTAATTGCTAATTGATGTTATGTTGCTGGAATTACTATGCGCATGTTCATTTGCTTTCCATTTCAAGAGATGTATACTTGTTTTTGACTTGCTCATATTCTTGACAATGTGTATTCTTTTGTAATGTGCATTATAACATGTTTGATTTCAAGGATTGTTCACCATGATTTGTAATGTGATTGTGATCGTGTTTGTTTGATGAATGTGCAAGGCTTGATGCATGATAATGGTTGTTCATGATTGAAATTGTTTGTTAATGCATGCTATCTCTAATCTTCCACTACTGCCTGAACACATATATGATGTAATATGTGCTGCCAAATGCCTGTTACACCCATTTTGTATGCTGAACATGAGTTGGTGTTTGCTGTTTGGTATATGAAGTTGAATTTACTGCTGTTCTGTTGCATGTGGGTTGTAATAGCTACTGTTTTCATTATTTCCTTCCATTTTCTTGTTTGACCAAATTCTTTTACTTAGGATTTCTTGTAAATAGTTTTTGAACTAACCTTTTCATGTAGGTGCTAAGGGTAAGTAAGTGTGTGGCTATGTTTCCACATACACATCTCTTTCTTTCATATTCTCTTATTTCTTTTAATCATTCAACTTGTGGTCATGATAAACATTTATATGCTTCCCTTGAATAACTTCTTTCTTCTCCCTTTTGAGTTACAACTCATCTTCTACTTTAGAAGTGAGTTGTTTAATTCACTCTTCTTCTCCTTTCTCTTAGGTTTAGGTTTTTTAAACCACATCAACCATAGGGACATCCATGTATGACAACTTTAGGGTTTGAGTCTTAGTCTCCCTCGTTAGATTTCACCTTTTGCTTCCCCTTTTGAGTCTCTCTTCTTCTTACTTCAAAATAAAGAGTAAAAAGACATGTAATAATAGACTAATGCATATTGCATGTGAGCCTTGTATGTGGGAAATAGAAGGAGGGGAGTTTCTCTCCACCTTTCTAGAGTGTTTAGCATACGTCCTGTTAGGACGACCATGCGACGCATTCGATCCTATATCATAGACTTGAATGCAATACGTGTTACAAAACACAAAAAACAATCAAAACACTTCTTCTTAAAAGACAAAAACAAACAATAACGTCTTTCCTTCGGGAATTCTCTTCTCATCTCACTCACTCTTGACGTACGAACGTGCCTCTCCTCGTTCTCTTGCAAGACGGTAACGCACTCGATTTAGCGAGCCTGCAACACCTGAGCTAGAGCGTTAGACGTTCCCTAAAAAGCACAAACAGTTTTCCCTAGGTGGGGGGAACTACGTCACTCTGATTCTCATGTTCCCGATGAGATACGTAGGCAGTGGGGTAGGGCCCATTCGAGCACTTCTTTTATTTTCCCTACATTTATTTTTTCGTTCTCTTTCCATCCCTTTTCCAGCTCTCCATTTAGCAGCTCCTTCTCCAGTATCTTTTCTATCACCCTTTGATCGAACCAGCAAGCGTGGATCCCATCGGGTACGATGGACGTGTTGGGTGCTAACACCTTCCCTTCGCGTAACTGACTCCCGAACCCATATCTCTTGGTCGCAAGACCATGCTTTTCCTTTCCCCCCGGTTTATGCAGTGTTTCCTTTCCCTCTCTTGGGATAAATACACATTGCTGGCGACTCTGTTTCGTGCCACTTTCGCGTTTGTACTTGGATGAAAATCCCGGGAGCGACACAAGGCCAAGTATTCTATGAGGTTGTCGTTCTTGGCGTGGTACTCTCCTCGGACTTGCGAGGCCATGAGCTGGGAGTCGGTGAAGAGTTTGACCTCCTTGGCGCCGAGGTCCTCGGCCAGCCGAAGTCCGGCGATGAAGGCCTCGTATTCTGCTTGGTTGTTCGACGTCGGGAAGGATAGTTCGAGGGATACCTCGATCAGGATGCCTTTCTCATTTTCGAGGATGATGCCCGCCCCGCTTCCCTTTTGGCTCGATGTTCCGTCGACATAGATCGTCCATTTCTGGGATCTGTTGGTCGAAGGTTCCGGGACGGTCATCTCCGCTACAAAGTCGGCCAATACCTGAACCTTCAGGGCTTTCCTCCCTTCGTATTGGATGTCAAACTCGGCGAGTTCGAGCGACTACCTGAGCATCCTCCCCGCCATGTCCAGTCGTCCAAGGAGCTGCCTTATAGGTTGTTCGGTCCTTACGACGACAGTGTGGGCAAGGATGTAGAGGCGTAGCCTCCTGGCCGCGGTAACGAGGGCCAGGGCGACTTTCTCTATCTGCTAATACCTGAGCTCGGGGCCTTGGAGAGCTTTGCTCGTGAAGTAAATTGGCTTCTGCCCATCCGGGGTTTCCCGAATGAGGACGGTGCTGACTGCTTCACTCGTGATTGCAAGATACAAGAAAAGTGTCTCCCCGCCTTCCGGCCGTGAGAGGACCGGATGTTGCGACAGGACTTGTTTTAGGTGGAGGAGCGCCTGTTCGTATTCTTTGCTCCATTCAAATTCCGCTTTTTATCGAAGAAGTTTGAAGAATGGGAGTGCGTACTGTGCAGATTTGGCAACAAAGCGGGAGAGGGCGGTGAGCATCCCGTTCAATGATTGTATCGATTTCTTTGAGTCCGGAGTAGAGATCTCGGAAAAAGCTCTACACTTGTTGGGGTTGGCTTCGATTCCTCGCTCTGTGAGGTAAAAGCCGAGGAACTTACCTGCCCGAACGCCGAAGGTACATTTGTCTGGATTGAACCTCATGCGGCACCTCCTCGTTGTGTCGAACACCTTCTTGAGGTGCGCGGCATGGTCGACTTCTTCCGCTGATTTGACGATGATGTCGTCCATGTAGACCTCGAGCATGTCGCCGATTTCAGCCCAGAAAACCATATTCATCATCCGTTGGTAGGTCGCACCAGCGTTCTTCAGACCGAAGGGCATCACGTTGTAATAGTAGTTGCCCGACGCTGTCATGAAGGCCGTGTGCTGTTTGTCGACCTTGTCTATGGGAATTTGGTTGTATCCCGAGTACGCGTCCATGAAGGATAGTAGTTTGTAACCTGCAGAATTGTCGACCAGCTGGTCGATGTTAGGCAATGGATAGTAGTCTTTCGGGAAAGCCTGGTTAAGATCAGTATAATCAATGCACATCCTCCATTTTCCATTATTCTTTTTGACGAGTACAACGTTGGACAGCCAGGTTGTGTACTTGGCCTCCGAAATAAAATTTGCCTCTAGGAGATCTTTTACAGCTTTTTCAGCAGCCTCCGCTTTTTCGGGAGACTGCTTACGCCTACGTTGAGCTATAGCCCTAGCGGCCGGATCTACTGCGAACTGATGGCAAGCCACCTCGTGGTCGAGGCCAAGCATCTCGGAGGTGCTCCATGCAAAGATATCAGTGTTCTCCCTTAGACATGCCTTCAGCTGCTCCTTCGCCAGGTCGGGGATTCCGGTGCCAATCTTCACGTTACGGTCTAGATCGTCCCCGAGTACCACGAGCTCAAAGTCTCAGTCGGGGATAGGGGGTGTTGGGTGGAGAGGCCGCCGTTGTTTTCCACCTGGAGTTCGAGGTCTTCTGCCCCGTCTTTATTGGGTTCTCCCAGGAACCTGCTGTCAAGTTCGACTGCGTTGACGCGCGGGAGAGGTACCTGTTCGGTGTCCGGGGGTGGCTTGGCCACGGTCTTGGGTTTGGTGCCGATGGAACTCATGCCTTTGATGGCGGCGTCAAAGCATCTTCTGGCCGCGTCTATGTCCCCGTGCATCGTTACCACTCGTCCCCTGGCCGTGTAGTACTTCATTTTGAGGTGGACTGTTGATGGCACCGCCGTAAGCTCGACCAGGGTGGTCCTCCCGAGGATGCAGTTGTAAAGGG
This sequence comes from Lathyrus tuberosus, assembly GCA_022829125.1. Taxonomy (NCBI): domain Eukaryota; kingdom Viridiplantae; phylum Streptophyta; class Magnoliopsida; order Fabales; family Fabaceae; genus Lathyrus; species Lathyrus tuberosus. The sequence goes on from JALAZF010000265.1 coordinate 705,752, forward strand.
ATGGGCATTCGACCACCAGGAAACGGATCTTCACATGTCGGGCAGTGTCTTCGGCCCCGAATGTAACCATCAGCTCAACGTAACCCCATGGTCTGGTGGTGGTTCCGCTGAACCCCTGCAGGTCTGAACCGACGTACGGGGTCAGATGTCTCTCGTCGAGCTGAAGGGTCCCGAACAGATGGGCATACATGATGTCGACCGAACTTCCCTGGTCGACGAGGATCCTTCGAACGCCAAATTTCGCCATCTGTGCCCTGACCAGGAGGGGAATAGGGGCGTTTGGCGCTCCCCCGGGGAGTTCCTCGAGGTAGAAGGTGATAGGGTTGGAGTTCCCCTACACTTTCTCGAGAGTGGTTGTCTTCGCCGACGTTGCGGATTCCAGTTCATCAAATTTCCGCTTGATCGATCCAACGGAAAACTTCTCGGGACCACCCCCGGAGATGACCATCGCTTTGGGGAAGCTTTCCCAGGTGCTACGGGCAGTGACGGGGTCCTCGTGGGGGAAGGTCGCCCACATGTTGCGAATTGCTTCTTGGCCCTCAATGATTACGGGGACAAAGAAGTCCTCGGGTCGAGTGACGCTGAGGGCGACCTGAAGCCGACTCTCATCGGGCGGGGGCGTCGTCTCCTCGATGTTCTGGGCTTCTCAGGAGCTGGGACGAGGAGTATCATTCTTCTGGGCGTATTTCTTCAAGTGCCCTTCCTTGATGAGGATTTCAATTGCATCCTTGAGATGGATGCAGTCTTCTGTGAGATGCCCGTGGCTCCGGTGGAACCTATAGTATTTTGACTTGTCAACATTTGATTTGGGGCAGTTGGCTTCGGAAACCGGACTCCTCCTTTGACAAATTCTGAGTTCTAGCACTCGGAGAGGTTTCGCGCGGGGGAGCGTTGAGCGGGGTGTAGTCAGTGAACCGGCCAGCTGGTCCGCGTGGTTCACGAGGTTCACGGGGGCGATTATCTCTCTTTCTTTCTCCTCTTCGTCGGGGAGGGGAGTCTCCCTCTTTGTGGCCGTGGGGGCCTTCTTTGCGTTTTGATTCAAGGGTGATCTGCGCTGCCTCCGACTCCTCGAGCTCGATGTACGACTGAGCCCGTTGGAGGAGGTCCTCCAGACGGCGGGGTCTGCGGAGGCCCACAGACTTGGCAAAGTCAGATCCAAAACATAGTCCATGGATGATTAAACACTTCTTCATGTCGTCGATCGTATGGACCTCGACAGCTTTTCTGTTGAATCTCTCAATGTAGTTCCGGAGAGATTCGTTCTTCCCCTGGAAGATGCTTTCTAGGGCAGCTTCCGTCTTCAGGTGTCGACGAGATGTAATAAAGTGTTTGGTGAAGCGTTGTCTTAGTGGCTTCCAGGATGTGATCGACCTGGGTGCCAGACCCTTGTACCAAGTCATGGCGCCCTTCCGCAAGGTGGTGGGGAAAAGCCTGCACTTAATGGCCCCCCTGACATTTCTGAAGTCGAGCATGGCTTCGAAACTTTCGACGTGGTCGTCGGGGTCGGCCAGGCCATCGTAGTTCCCCAGTTGCGGAGGTTTCTCCATGCCCGTAGGAATTGGGGCGTTCATGATCTCCCATGATAGAGGGGTCCTCTGGTCGTCGTCGTCACTTCCTGTCGGGGACCACGAAGGGGATCGCTGATGCCGTGGATTGGAATTCCTCGAACGGTTCCTCGGCCTCTCTTCGGTCTGTTTGGACTTCTTGGTAGTGGTGGAGGCCCTGGGTTCCTTCCGAGGGGGGGAATGAGGGAGTTTCTGGGAGATCGTCAGCTGGGGGCGCTCAAGACGTGGCCGGCGGGCTCCGCACACCGGCGAGGGGGTTCGAGATTCGTCGGAAGGGGTCCTTCACGGGGAAGGATAACGGCGAGGTGACAGTGGACGACGATGTCTTCACAGGGAAGATCATCGTGCCCGACCTTGCTCCAGTGCTTCAATTCTGGTATTCTGGTGTCCGATCAACTGGTTGGTCTGATTGATCAAGGCAAACAGGGCCACGGTGCTCGAATCTGCATTGGACGGAGGAGCAACTGGCTGAAAAATGGCTTGTTGATCATCTTGGCGGGAGGCATTGTCAGCCACGTCTTGGGAGTCCGGGGAGGCGGTCTGCCCGTCTCTTACGTCGCCCATCGCCGTTGAGGATAACAACGTCCTCGTGGTGGTTTCTGTTCTCGATTTGTGCGAGGACGGTGTCCAGAGCTTTGTTAGCGAACGGATTGGCCATGTTGGTGATGAATGAGAAGATTGCTTTGGTTTATCGAAGGAAAAACGGGGAAGCAAAGAGTTCCCACAGACGGCGCCACTGATCGTACCTGGATCAGACAGTATCTGGTGGCCAACAACGTCGTGTGGACTTCAGCTCCGGTGAGGTTGAAAGACGACCGGGGGGTGTACCTGCAAGGTACTCCGACGTTCAAGTAAGGCAAGGGTCACAAGTAAAGCAAGTACAAGGTTAGAGTAAGAAAGTGTGTGTGTAACCTGGCCCTCTCAAGTGAGAGGGTATTTATAGAGAGCCCCCAGCGTGGGGCCAAGGGTCACTAGCACTGGGTTGGATCGCCAGGCCCAATCCAAGTAACTGCCAGGGCTTACGTGGCGTAGTGAAGACCAGCACGTGGTCTTCGCCCTGGGGTAACCGCTCCTAGATCTCCGAAATTAGGGCAGACCGATTCCATCGGGAATTGGCGGTTACATGAGAACGTGTCCTCACGGGGAGGAGTCTTGTGTGTCGGGGAGAGACGTGTCCTCGCGGGGAAGGACTTATGTGCAGGAGGAGGAGGCTCCTCGCGGAAAGGAGTACCTGAGTGTCGAGGAAGTGTGAGCTCGGAGAGACTTAGCGCCTCTACTCCACGCTCTATGCCGCGTGTGCCCGAACACCGCCGAGGTGTTGCATGTGCCCGATACTGTTGGTTGTGATAAGAGGCCTTTGTTGGGTCACCCCAGGATGTGTGGGTTGGGCCTGCTCGATTGAGGAGCAGACCCCGGCCCAGTCCAGAACACCACCCTTAGCCGTTTCCAAAGAAACAACACCTCTAGGAGCAGAACTTATGATAGAAACCCAAAATGTCTTCCAAGACTCTGGTAAAAATAGCAATAGAAATAGTCATAAAAGTTCATCATCAAATTTGATACTCATTCCTGACATCTGATCAAGGAGCCCTTGAAATTCACTCAAGTGATCTGAAATAGAAGTCCCCTCCTTATACTTCAAACTTATGAAGCTATTCAACAAGAACAATTTATTATTCCCTAATTTTAAGGCATACAAGGACTCTATCATCTCCCAAAAAGTTTTTGCATGTGTCTCATTAGCAATATGATTGTAAACATTATCTTCTACATATTGTCGAATAAAACTACATACCTGTTGATGTTCAAACTCCTATTCTTCATCCGACACAGAATTCGACTTTGCAGAACTAAAAACCGGTAAATCCTTATTAGTTCAAACTCCTATTCTTCATACCTGTTGGTTGCAGAAAAACGGGAATAAGTTTCTCTCTTCTTTTCCCTCTTTTGAATCTTTATTTTTTTCTCTATCTCTCTCAAACCTAAATTGATCCTCTCCACTTAAATAAGTGAGACAAATAGACTAATCATATTTGGGTCTTTCTCCACATAGGAAGGGAGCCCAAACCCAACAATAATAAAATATCTCTCAAAGTTCATAATAACATCTCATATATTTTTTTACCCAAGTATTTATCAATATCTCCTCCTCTTAATACACGCATTACACAAACCTAAGATATTTAGAAGTGTTTATTTGTCCTCTTTGATTCATACAAAAATCTCTTAAATTTTAGAATAATGAATCCTAAGAAACTTTGTTTTGGTTTTTCTAAATTTCTCTCTATAAATTATTCCTACACAATAAAAAATTACATAAACACCTTTATATTAGCCCAAAAATCGAGAAACACACCTTCCAAACACAAAATATGCCTCGTGAGCTTAGACTCAGTGCATCGTGCATAGGGGTGGCAAAACGGGCCGAGACCCGCCAGGCCAGCCCGCCACCCACCAAAAAATGGCGGACTGGGCATGGATTTTGGGCCCGCCTACCCATTTCGCCCGCCCCGCCAAAACAAAAAACCCCGCGGGCGGAATACATAATGGGGTGGGGTTAGCCCGCCAGCCCGTTAAAAAAAATAAAAAATAACTACATAGATTAGAAAATGTCCATGGCCCATTTGGAAAGAAAAAAAATATGGCCCAATATTTGTTTTAAACTATTATTATTTAGGGAAGTCTTTAGTTTTAGTTTAAATTGTTAGTTCTTGTAATTGGCTGAAATTTTGGTAAAACAATGTTAATGTGAGGGTTGATGTCTCAACATGAGTTTCTAACATTATTGTTATGTTTGATTAACATTCTGGTTTTGTGAAAGATGCTGAAGAGTGATGTCATATGTGATGTCTTGACTTCACTATACCAGAACATTAAAACATCAGGTTGTGATGCTTTTAGGGTTGCGCGTATTTCTGGTGTTAATGAGATATTTTGTTGAAAAGAGTCAGAGATTGCAGGCGAATATCATGGGCTAGATACATTCTGTTGCAATCATTAGTTTGTTGCTATTTTAATGCAAAAAGATATGGAGAATAATTAAGAGTTAATTATGAAGATTTGATTGAAGATTTAATTGAAGATCTATTGAAGAGCAGAGTCTGTTGCAGATTTGGTGCAGAAGATTTGAAGGCCCAAATCCAGTTGGGAAAAAGTTATAAATAGAATGCTTGTGATCTATAATAAGTACGAGTCCAAGATGTAGATCATTAGGGCTTTGTCCAAGTGAACCACTCGGGTTGTGAGATGGTCACTGTGTTATTACTCAGAAACCTGTAGGTAATGAGTATTGTATTATTCTTGGAGGAAGCTTTGAAGCAACTTCATGGGGTGTCATGGAAGTGTGTCTTCTAAGTTTATGTGATAGAAGAGATGTTGGAAATCAAGCTGTTGATGCAGTGGCTGAGATGTTGACTGCTAGACATCATTGAGATGATTGGGAGTGAGATGGAGTCTCATATCTAAGTGGTCTCTTAGATAGAAGGGTCATTGGGTAGTGATTAGATTAGGTAGATTGTCAACTGGATTGTTGAGTCTGTAATTTGATACTACTAATAGTGGACTTCCTTCCTGGCTTGGTATGCCCCCAAATGAAGGTTGTTGGACCGAACTGGGTGAACAATTCATTGTGTTGGTTTACTGTTACTATTATTGTCTTGTTCATACAATAGATATTGATGTTGTAACATTGCACTTGACATCACATGTCTGTACCAGAATTTCAATTGGTATCAGAGCAGGCATCCTGTCTGTTTCTGGATGAGATCTAGGGAAGATACTTTCTGGTTTATGAGCAAGGAAGATAGTTGTTTGGATGATCCCTTGGAGTGAAGGATGGACTATTCATGATAAGAGTATTGTTGGCACGTGGTGTGCAAGGATTTTTGAATAGTGCCTGAAGGTTGTTGAGGAGTAGTTCCGCTGCATGGTATCTGATGTAACTCTGGTAGTGAGATTCCAGGAATGAATTCTCTTGGAAAGACATTAGGGTTTGGTCTCCTCAGCAGGACATTCTCTGCAAAACAGCTTCAAAGATACTTGAGGAAGAGTGTATGACATGGATGTTTCAGTTTTGTTGAAGACCAATCTGTCCAGAACAGTGATTCCTTATGGTGAAAGAAGAGGGTATAGCCATAGCAAAAGAGTATCACTGTCAAATCTTTCATGCGGGAGTGAAGATCTTGATTAGTCATCTCTTAAGCTTAGTTGTGGTTTCATCAAGAAAGAAGTTAAGCTTACTATGTCAATTCTAATGTCTCGACATCGTGCTTCACATTAGCAGTTTATGGTAAATGCTAAGTCAAAGACCTATTAGATTGTAGTTGTTTTGAAGGATCACTGAAGCTGTGAAGTTGAACAATTTTTGAGATGCTGTTCATAATGTCATAGCATTTCAGCAGGAGCTGGTTGAAGAGAAGGGAAAAGGCATCCAAGAGTGTGTGTGCAGTAGCAGGGTAATTCAGCCGGTGGTCAATTGGTGTTTGCTTGAGCTCTTTCAGTTTTGTGCCTTGAAGGATTCAAAGGAGCAGATTGTCTATGGTATGGTTCTGCAGAAGGATGGCAATTATTACTCTTTAAGGTCTGAACCTTATGCTTATTAGAAAAAGCCTCTGGAAGAGTGTGTTATGCCAGTTACTGCAGTTTTGTTGGTCTAATTTTGGAAGATGCTGATATGCTCTCTTATGTTCCCTGCAAGAGATATGTGTGGATGAATATGATTAGGAGTTGTGATTAAGACTAATGTCAGAACTAATGTTGAAACATCAATTCAGTTCTTTGCTCAGGGTATAGTAAAAGTTCAAGACACTGACCTTACCTGGAAGAGTTGTGTGGTATTAGTGGTTGTTGTGATGGTTAGATGGCGGTTGTGTGAGAAGGTTACCTTGACAGGAGTTGAGTATTTATCTGCTTTTGATAAGGATGTGCATTCAACTAATGCCAAAATACATTGACGGGAGACTATGTATATGTCTGATGTAAAAGTGCAAGTCTGTTGAAGTATTGAGAATATACTTTTCTCTGTGTGGCTGTTTATTTCTAGTCGTGGTGCTGTTGAAGATGAAGATAGGAGCTATGAAGACATCATAATCTTGATTGTTACAGCTTGGATTAGTTTATTTCTGATCTAAGTGGTTGGGAGCATGGTGTTTGCACTAGTTGTGAAGGTCGAGGATAAGTGGCAGTTATCTCTGGCTTTCTACTGACGGCTCTACTAAGGGAAGTGACTTTCTTTAGTATTGCTATGGGGTAGTCTTGGACTACTTATTTTCTGAAGATTCATATGTGGTAGGTTTGAAGTCTTTGGAGTTTTAAAGCAGGATGGAGGTTGTCTACTCAAACTTGATTGTTGAATCAAGTCTATGAGAGCATGGAAATATGTTTCTGCAAAGGGAGGAGGTTCTTCTAAGTGGCAGAAGGAAGAGCTGAATTCAACAGTTGGATGTCATAATGTTCTGACATCCAGCTTAACATCAGAAGTCTCAGCTGGTGATGTGATCTATAGGAATGAACAATAGGATGCTTCAAAAGATTGTTCTCATGGCAGTTTGCGGGAGCTGCAGGAAGGAGAAGATGTTACATGACCTTGGCTTAGGGAGTCTAAGTGTGTTTGCTTTTGAGCAAGTGGAACATGTGACTTGAAGATCAAGTTTCCGTGGTGGATCAGGATATCTGTGTGAGAGTTCTGACAAACGTGAAAAAGGTCAAAATGTGGCATTTGGCTATTTTCATATGAGGATTCATGTATGAGGTGATCAAACTGTGGCATTTGGTTGATCTCAAAAGTGGATTCGAAGAATCAAGATAATCAGAGTGTGGCAACTGGTTATTTTGGAGGATTGTCTTGGAACAAGTTACTCTTGGGCAGAAGGGTGATGAGTTGAAGACTCAAGGAGATTATTCTTCTTGAAGGTGGATGAGAGTTTAATTCTCTAGTTCTTTGGATTACTATGCAATAGTAAGTCCAGTTGGTGGAGCATATCAAGAAACATGGTGATGATATCTTGGTGTGTGGCAAATGTTCTAACTTGTGTTGAGACATTATCTGGTTGAATATCCTTGAAGGATGATTTTGTTCTGGTTCTGAAGCTTGGTGCATACATTATGCCTAAGGAGCGTCTACATAGTCATACGGGAGAATGATGAAGTAGAAGGGCTGCCTTGGATGGAGAATGTAGAGAAGACTGTAGTAGGTATTGATTGCTTGGAAGTCTGAAGGTGAAGATACTCATCAACTGATCAGGAGTATTCCAACTTATCATACGGGAGAATGATAGGGAATGACTTCCTTTGGATGGTTGAATGATGGGGGCCCTACTAAAGCCAGGTGAGAAAGAGTCTTTTGAATGGTAATGAGAAGCTGATGTCCCCAATGATGTTGTAACATCATGATTGCTGATTGAGATTGCTCATATGGAGGATGATGCTCAAGCATTTTTGTCAGAAGAGGTGTGTCTGACTATGTGGATTAGAATATGGAGATTCTGACCTTGTGTTAGTAGTATGTCTGACAAAGCATGACTACGAATTTGGAAGACTTCACTAGTATCAACAACCACTAGTGGATGTAATGGCAGAGGAATTGCGTCAGACAAGTTGAGCTGTTCAAAAGTTTTAAGTAAGCTGAGACATCGAGGAGTTTGTGAGCAGAGTCAAACAAGTCAGGATACTTGTTTGTGTACTCCAAAAGTGAAAGTACAGCATTTGAATGTACTCAGCAAGTGTACTCAAATGTTCATCTCCACCTAGAGCATTAGTTAACCATGACAGGGGGAGTACTTGTCCATGAATTCTACAGCATAGGTACACATATTGTGAAGCTTGCATGATGATCAAGCTTGTGGAGACTGGTTGCCTCATATGAGGATCTAATGTCAGATAACATGTTATGACATTAGGCTGTTGGTTGGCATTGGTTGTTATGACAATTGGTTCTAGTCATGTGAATTATGTGTGCACATGCCTCTGAGAAGAAGTCTGAAGACAAGTTTGTTGGTTTGGAATGTATAATCTTCTATGGAAGTCTTGGAGTGATAATGATTGTGAGCAAGCAGACATTATGGGATAAGATGTCAGAACATGGTATAGGACATGTTTTTCTTGAGCCAAACAAGGATTTATTTTGGACGGTGGTGTAAGGATAAGGTGAAACACGTGTCTACGACTATGCATGGAACTGTTTTGGCACAATTTATGGTAAGTATCAGTTAGAGGCAATAAAGGCGGTCAAGACTGTTTTGGCTGGTAGACATTGAATTTGGATGGAGTTTTTAGTTCCTAAAATAGCGTTTCTATGACCAAGGACTTTGACTATTCAAGGCTCGTTATTTCCAAAGTAACTGGTCAGCTATTTATAGAGGTTATTCTGTGCTCCTTCAGCCAGTGAGTGTTCTTGTCTCATAAGTCTTATGGCTTTTGTTCGTTTTTGGGTGAGCACTACTTGGGTCTGGTTCTGTGAGGGCTTTCTTTGCCAATTTGTGGCTAAAAAGGGGGATAAAGGAAAGGGTTTTGCTAAATGGTTTACGCAGAAGTTATGTCTGGAGTCTACAGTACCAGATGTGGAAGAGGGTGTCTTATCCTTAAGCTGGTGTTGAGTCTTTGTGATTTGTGTCCTGAGTTATGAACACAGTTGTGACTTGTGTTCTGAGTTATCTGGGTTGGCAGAATGGCACTTCTCAAAGTGTCACGTTATGCCACAGATTGACCAGGGGGTCTGATCAAAGAAGGTGTGCAGAATTCTCTTATGCCACCATTGGCCTTTGATGTATAGACAAACATTTCTTTTCTAGAGGAGTCTTCTACAATTGTTCTGGGTCTGTCCTGGAAGGAAAAAGAAATGTGTTGTATTAAGGGGGAGTGTCAGATATCTTCTTCCTCATGTACACCAGATGACTTCAGGACTTTCTACTTCTTAGTTCCTAATGTGCTGCCTGAAGTTGTAATGCAAAAAGATGCTCTGTGGTGATGTTATGTCAAGCATGATGTCCTAACATCATTCAAATTTCCCAAGCAGATGATTCTCCATAGTTACTGATGACTACTAACAGGAGTATAGGGTTGTAATTGCTGCTGAAATGTTTATATATGGGTTTTAGCCAAAATTAGCCAAAGGGGGAGATTGTTAGTTCTTGTAATTGGCTGAAATTTTGGTAAAACAATGTTAATGTCAGGGTTGATGTCTTAACATGAGTTTCTAACATTATTGTTATGTTTGATTAACATTCTGGTTTTGTGAAAGATGCTGAAGAGTGATGTCACATGCGATGTCTTGACATCACTATACCAGAACATTAAAACATCAGGTTGTGATGCTTTTAGGGCTGCGCGTATTTCTGGCGTTAATGAGATATTATGTTGAAAAGAATCAGAGATTGCAGGCGAATATCATGGGCTAGATACATTCTGTTGCAATCATTAGTTTGTTTCTATTTTAATGCAAAAAGATATGGAGAATAATTAAGAGTTAATTATAAAGATTTGATTAAAGATTTAATTGAAGATCTATTGAAGAGCAGAATCTGTTGCAGATTTGGTGCAGAAGATTTGAAGGCCCAAATCCAGTTGGGAAAAAGTTATAAATAGAATGCTTGTAATCTAGAATAGGTACGAGTCCAAGATGTAGATCATTAGGGCTTTGTCCAAGTGAACCACTCGGGTTGTGAGATGGTCACTGTGTTATTACTCAGAAACCTGTAGGTAATAAGTATTGTATTGTTCTTGGAGGAAGCTTTGAAGTAACTTCATGGGGTGTCATGGAAGTGTGTCTTCTAAGTTTATGTGATAGAAGAGATGTTGGAAATCAAGCTGTTGATGCAGTGGCTGAGATGTTGACTGCTAGACATCATTGAGATGATTGGGAGTGAGATAGAGTCTCATATCTAAGTGGTCTCTTAGATAGAAGGGTCATTGGGTAGTGATTAGATTAGGTAGATTGTCAACTGGATTGTTGAGTCTGTAATTTGATACTACTAATAGTGGACTTCCTTCCTGGCTTGGTATGCCCCCAGATGTAGGTTGTTGGACCAAACTGGGTGAACAATTCATTGTGTTGGTTTACTGTTACTATTATTGTCTTGTTCATACAACAAATATTAATGTTGTGACATTGCACTTGACATCACATGTCTGTACCAGAATTTCATAAACTTTTATATTATATTAGTTTTAGTTTAGCTTGTCATGATATTATTATATTAGTTTTAATTATTTTAATATAATTTGGTAACATGTATGGAGAGTTGGTGTGTTTACCTTTGGAACAAGTCCAATTATTCTACTGCATTTTTGAAAAGGTAGCATGTATACTTATAGCAGGGTAATGAAATTAGTGTTGAATTATGTGGTTAGGATGAACATTAATGTTAGTTACGGCTGTATTTCTAATTTGCTATATTAATCTAATTTGCTAGTTTATCATTATTTGCTAATTTGCTATATTAATCTAATTTGGTAACATGTACCGAGAGTTGGTGTGTTAACCTTTGAAATGTAAAAAAACAAAGCATTTTAATTCTTTTAAAAAAATGGAAAAAAAATTATAAAAAAAAAGAAGGCGGGGCGGGCTTGAATTTCATGCCCATTTCAACTGGCAAGCATGCCCGCCCCGCTCTTTTTTTTTTGCGGGCTTTTGGCGGGACGGGACGGGCGGCCCTTTTTGACACCCCTAATCGTGCATACACCCCACAAATCACATTTAATTTTAAACACTTATTCATATACTTTAATAAGTAACCATAAAATCTCATAATTTATATGCATATTAAGATTCTCCTTAATAGTATAATTGATCCTAAAATTCCATTGATTTTATATATTAGGTATGAAAGATTAAAGGTTGGCTTAAATGGATCATTATATTTTAAACTAATTGATTAAGACTATCATGTAGCTAGCTCATCAAGGAGTCCTTCCATTAGTGAATTTTAGGGAAGGGCGTGTTAAATTGTAATTCCTAAGCAAGGAAGTGTCGAAATGTTGAAACATGTGTCGAAGCTTATGTTGGTGTGTCGAAACAGTTGTTTCACACATATTTGTTTTAGATTTGATTTAGATATGATCTAGATTAGATTTGATTTAGTTCAAAATAGATATTTTGGGCTTTTATAGTTTTGGGCTTTTGCTTGGAGATCAAGTAAACCTAAATCTATAAATAGGGAGTATCCCTAGTATTTTGAATAACAACAAGTAGTGAAGAATCACAGTACTTTGTAATTCACAGTTGCAGCTTGCAAGTGAATAAAACAGAAATCCCACAGTTTATGGGTAACAATTTTCTCTCCAAATATTTCTCTCCTTTCGTTTCTTTCTTGCTGTTCTTTCTCAATCTCGTTCATTGTCATTGCGTGTTTGTGGGTTTGTCAACAATCTTGAGATCAAGATTGAAGAGGAATTCCATAGGTTGTGGTTGAATTCCAACATCTGGTATCTAGAGCTCTGATTGCGATTCAAGGAAGGAAGATTGTGATGGCGATGAACTATCCGAACGGGCACTTTCCGGCGAGTTCTCAAGAAAGACAATTATGAGAATTAGTGCAAGCCGATCAAGGTGGATTTCTGTTATCAAGATCTTTTGGATCTTGTGAAAGGAAGGAGTAACACCGCTTGCAGAGAACACGACGAATCAAGAAAAGGCTGCACACAAAGAGTTGAAGAAGAAAGATTATAAAGCGTTCTTTATAATCTATCAGTGTGTTGATCCAGATAACTTTGAAAAAGTTAACGATGTAGAGTCAGCGAAGGAAGCATGGGAGATTCTTGAAAAGTCGTTTGGAGGCGCGGAGAAGGTGAAAGAGGTGAGGTTGCAAACTCACAAGAGAACCTATGAGTTGCTTCAGATGGAAGACAACGAAAGTATAACAAATTTCTTCACCAAAGCTACAAAGCTGGTGAATCAAATCAAGGTATGTGGAGAGGTGTTGACATCAAGATCAGTTGTTGCAAAGATCTTGAGGTCATTGGCTCCAAAGTTTGACCACGTGGTAGTTGCCATAGAAGAGTCGAAAGACTTGTCAGTATTGACGAAGGAAGAGCTTCAAGGGACGCTTGAGTCTCATGAACAAAGGATGATTGAAAGAGCTGCAGGAAAGTCGAAAAGTGATATGGCTTTGCAGGCGCAGTCAGAAAAAGAAAGGAAAGGCAAAGGAAGCGTGAATGGCAACAAAGGAATAGGAGGCTACAACAATTCGACTCAGAAGAAACCCTGGAACCAAGGCAACCAAAGAGATGGTGCTGCAGGTAAAGGAAGAGGTGGTGGTCGAAAGCCGGACAAAAGTCACATTCAATGTTTCAATTGTCAGAAGTATGGTCACTATGTTAGTGATTGTCCAGAAAAGAAGAAAAATTAAGAAACTGATGCAAAGATGGTGAAACATGAAGAAGAAGAGACGTTGCTGATGGTCATAACAGAAGATGAAGAAAGATTCCAAGATTAGTGGTACTTGGACTCAGGATGCTTATCACACATGAGTGGAAGGAAAGATTGGTTTGTCAACATGAAGCCCTCGTTGAAGAACACGGTGAAGTTTGCAAATGACAACACTCTAGCAGCTGAAGGTGTTGGTGATGTTCTGATTATGAGGAAAGATGGCAAGAGGCCAACAATTTCCAATGTGTTGTACATACCGGGCATGAAGAGTAATTTGCTCAGTATAGGGCAGCTTGTCGAAAATAACTACAAGGTAGTTGTCGAAGACAAGATGATGAGAGTTCTCGATGCAGGTGGTAGATTGATCTTGAAGGCTCCCATGTCTCAGAATAGGACCTTCAAGATTGAACTCAAGGTGATGGAGCACAAGTGTCTAGCAACTGCAGCCAGCAGAGATGAGTGGTTATGGCATTTTCGACTAGGCCATCTCAACTTCAATGACATCAGAGAACTAAAGAGAAGAAATATGGTTTCAGGATTACCTGAAATCGACATTCCAAGTGAAGTCTGTGAAGAGTATGTTCAGTCGAAATAACACAAGAATAGCTTCAGCAAGGATGCAGGAAGGAAGTCGAAGGCAATTCTGGAAGTCATATACTCTGATGTATGTGGTCCAATCCAGGTGGATTCGATTGGTGGAAACATGTACTTTGTCACGTTCATAGATGATTACAGTCAAAAGTTGTGGACTTACCTCATTAAGAAGAAAAGTGATGTGATCGAGGTATTTGCCATATTCAAATCCATGGTCGAAAGACAGAGTGGTCGAAAGCTGGAAATTCTGAGGACTGATGGTGGTGGAGAGTACGTGTCGAAAGAGTTCGATTCATTATGTGAAAAAGAAGGGATTGTGCATGAGGTGGTCCCACCCTACATTCCATAGCAAAATGGAGTTGCAAAGCGAAAGAACAGAACCATCATGAACATTGTGAGAAGTATGTTGAATGAAAAGCACTTACCCAAAGAATTATGGGGAGAAGCGGTTTCCACAGCAACATATATTTTGAACAAATATCCGACGAAGAAGCTTGAAGGAATCACACCAGAAGAATGTTGGTCTGGTGTCAAGCCTAGCCTCAGTCACTTGAAGGTGTTTGGATCTATAACACATAGATATGTGCAAGATCAGTTGAGAAAAAAGCTTGATGACAAGTCAAATCAGATGATCTTGATAGGATATCATTCGACTGAAGGTTACAAGCTGTTCGACCCAGTGAATAAGCAGGTAGTGATCAGCAGGGACATGATCATAGATGAGCTTAAAGAATGGGATTGGACTGAGAATGCCAAGAAGGATTCAGTGAGAATCTCTTGTGAAGAACCAGCCATTGAAGTCGAAAGAGAAGTTCAACAAGAGCCGGTCATAGATGAAGCAGGCCCAAGCAGACCTCGACGAACAAGACACATGCCTGCAAGGTTGCAAGAATGTGAAATTACATCATATGATGTGGTTAATGAAGAGGGTGAGCTGGTACATTATGCTTTCTACGCAGATGTCGAACCAGTCAATGCAGCTGAGGCATTGAAAGATTCAAAGTGGGTAAAAGCAATGAATGAAGAGTTAGAGTCCATCAAAGTCAACAACACCTGGCCACTTGTCAAATTGCCTCAAGACAAGAAGGCAATTGATGTGAAATGGGTGTACAAGGTAAAGGTGAATCCTAGAGGAGAAGTAACTCAACACAAGGCGAGACTTATGGCGAAAGGATTTCTACAGAAGGAAGGAATCGACTTTGATGAAGTGTTCGCACCTGTTGCTAGGATCGAAACAATCAGGTTGGTTGTTGGTCTAGCAAATATGAACAATTGGCACACATGTCAGATGGACATGAAGTGTGTGTTCTATAATGGACCCTTAGATGAAGAAGTTTATGTCGCACAACCAGCTGGGTATGTGAAACAAGGTGAAGAAGGAAAGGTGTACAGGCTGCATAAAGCCCTGTATGGACTTAAGCAAGCTCCAAGAGCTTGGAATAAGAAAATCGACAGCTTCTTAAGGGAGAAGAAATTTGTGAAATGTACGACTGAGCATGGAGTGTATGTAAGGAGAAGCAATAATGAATTGCTTATACTATGCCTCTATGTCGATGATTTGTTGATAATAGGTAGTTGCAAGAAGGAGATCGAAGATTTCAAACATGACCTGAGTGAGGAGTTTGAAATGTCAGACTTGGGAAATCTCTCATATTTCCTTGGCATCGAATTCTACAAGACTAGTAGAGGTTTAATGATGCACCAAAGAAGATATGCATGTGAAATACTCAAGAGATTTGAGATGCAAGATTGCAACCCAACTTCGACTCCAGCTGAGACCAGACTGCAACTGTCGAAGGATTTAAATGAAGATGATGTCGACCCAACCCAATACATAAGACTTATTGGGTCACTTAGATACCTTTGTCACACAAGGCCTGACTTAGCATACAGTGTGGATATGGTAAGTAGATTCATGCAGAAGCCAAAGGTATCACACCTAACAGCGACGAAGAGGATACTAAGGTATTTGAAAGGGGCTCTCAACTACGACATTTTGTTTCCTGCAGCTGATGAAGGGAAAAAATGCAAGTTAGTGGGATACACCGACTCCAGCTGGTGTAGTGACGTTGAGGATAGAAAATCCACAGCTGGATATGTGTTTATGTTAGGTGGTGCACCAGTTGCTTGGAGTTCGAGAAAGGATCCAGAAGTGGCATTGTCATCATGCGAAGCAGAATATATAGTTGCTTCTCTTTATGCATGTCAAGCAATTTGGATGGTGAACTTGGTCGAAGAGATTACAGGGAAGCGCCATAGAGCAATTACCATGAAGATCGACAGCATGTCAACTATCAACTTGGCGAAGAATCCAATAGCACGCGGTCGAAGCAAGCACATCGAAATGAGGTTCCATTATCTTCGAGAGCAGGTAGCAGAAGGGAAGATGAACTTGGAACACTGCAGAACTGAGAATCAGATTGCAGATATCATGACGAAGGGAGTGCAGGTCGAAGCTTTCAAAAGACTGAGAGTCGCGATGAATGTGGACAGCTTAGACACAATGAATTAGGTGGTGTATTAAATTGCAATTCATTGTGTCGAAGTGTCGAAGCAAGGAAGTGTCGAAATGTTGAAACATGTGTCGAAGCTTATGTTAGTGTGTCGAAACAGTTGTTTCACACAGATTTGTTTTAGATTTGATTTAAATATGATCTACATTAGATTTGATTTAGTTCAAAATAGATATTTTGGGCTTTTATAGTTTTGGGCTTTTGCTTGGAGATCAAGTAAACCTAAATCTATAAATAGGGAGTATCTCTTGTATTTTGAATAACAACAAGTAGTGAAGAATCACAGTACTTTGTAATTCACAGTTGCAGCTTGCAAGTGAATAAAACAGAAATTCCACAGTTTGTGGGTAACAATTTTCTCTCCAAATATTTCTCTCATTTCGTTTCTTTCTTGCTGTTCTTTCTCAATCTCGTTCATTGTCACTGCGTGTTTGTGGGTTTGTCAACAATCTTGAGATCAAGATTGTAGAAGAATTCCATAGATTGTGGTTGAATTCCAACAGGGCAAACCAAGTGAAATAGGAAAATCCACCAAGTTAAGAAAGAATCCTTCTATTAGAGGATGCAATGCAGTTCAAATCCTTTTCTTAGCTCCAAAGTAAGTTCGCTTCACTGATCGAGCATTCTTTCAATTAAAGAATGGTGATCAAAACGGAAAATTACAAATAGAAGCTTTTGTAATCAATTTGAAACATCATGTAATTGTTACACTATTTTCATATTAGTTCATAGTTAAAGAAGGTCAGTTGTAATGTATTACATGGAGAGGAAGTATCAAAGCAGATCGAAGTGGATATTAAATACAATTTGAGGGATCGTTATAGATTATGTTTCCTATCATTTGTTTCTTATGTACTACTATCGTAACAATGTGTAGTTAAACTCTTTCCTATTTGGGTTAGATACAATTATGTGTATTATGATGTATTACTTTCGATCATGGCATTATATATGTTTTAATTACTCAAATGCATTGGTGTTTATTTTTGTGTTTAACGATTATTATTGTTTAATCAATTATAGCTCAATATTTTAATTTAACTTGTTATTGAGAAATACTCCTTAAATCTAGATCTAAACTATTCACATGTTAAACGCTAAATTTTAGACATAAATTTAGGTTTAACATTCATAAAAAATATCATTATGTAATGCAGTTATAATAGTTATTTGATTGAGAGATTGTTCATTAAGAAATATGATCGATCTCGTGATATTATTATAGTCTAATCAAATATAATTCAATATTTTGATTTAACTTGTTATTGAAAGTACTTCTTAAAACTAGATGCAAACTATTCACCTATTAAATGCTAAATTCTAAACATAGATTTAGGGGTAACATTCACAAAAAATATCATTACGTAATGCAATCGTAATGATTATTTAGCTGAGAGATCGTTGATTAAGAAATATGATAGATATTGCCATATTATTTAGACATAAATGACATTTGTAGAACGACATGTGATAATATCTCAGGTTAGACAAAATATATATAACTGATCATTAGAATACATGAAAGAAAGTTAATGTAGTTCGATCCCATTATACTCGTATTAGTGTTAATTTTGTTATCATTTATTACTTATATATTGTTTTATTTTACCCAAATCAAACTACAGGCTCTTTAAACTTAAAATTATAACAATTGTTAAATTATTGTTTACACATTAGTCCTTGTGTATATTGTATAAAAAATTATCACTTTTATTTTTAGTTAACTTGTTATTGAAAAATACTCTTTAAATCTATAGTCAAAATATTCACCTGTTAAACGCTAAATTTTATACATAAATTTAGGATTAATATTCAGAAAAAATATCAATATGTAATACAGTTGTAAGTGTTATTTGGCTGAAAAACTGTTTATTAAGAAATATGATTGATATCGCGATATTATTTAGATATAAATAATGTTTGCATAGCGGCATGTGATAATATCTAATCTTAGCAAAATTGTGTATATTTAATCATTAGAATACAGGTAAGAAATTTAATGTAGTTCGATCCCATTATATTCAGATTAGTGTTAATTTCGTTATCATTTATTGCTTTTATGTTGTTTTCATACACAAATCAAACTACAATCTCTATTCACTTAAAAGTATTAAATTTAAAATCGTATTAGAGATTGGTCTATTTTGAAAGGTAGATAGATATATATAAGGTTTATGCAAAATGAAAGTTATAAGGTTTGGATATTTTGTATTGGTAAATGTGGTTTTTTTGGAACCTTGTAGTAAAGTACTTGACATATCCATCAATAATTAAAGACTTGGATGGAGACAGATACATGTTCTAGTGTTTTAAATACAAATATACAAACTCTAAGTGGGTATCCAATGTTATAGTTAAAAAAATAATCATGTAAAAAGGTGAAAGTGTATGAGCTAATGGTTGAAATAAGAAGGAAGTACTGTTCGAACTGTTCGAACTGCAGTAAAGCGGCAAGAAGCAAAAATTTGATTTTGAAGGATTTCTCTCCAGGATTTATAGCGTCTCCATAGGGATCGGTGCGAGGAAAAGAATGTCGTTCAACGGTCTCTACATTTCTAAGCATGCGGTGCAAAATTTTGGTTGAAAGATTTAAGGCACAAAAAATAAAGGCAGAAAATATAAAGACGGACAATATAAAGTAAAGACTGAGTTATAAACGGAGCCTTGTTGGGATTGGATCTCATCAATTGATAACACATGCATTCTTTTGATCATGTTATACACAACTCAAACGTTCATCTAATACCATCACGTATCACCCACAACAGAGGTTATATCTAACGCAAAGTCGAGAGGCCAACTGTATTGTCTCATCGATGATGTCTCACGCAACAAAACCAACAGAGCATTAAGAATTGATACTCACGTGAATGTTAAACCTAACTCTATGTCTAGAGTTTAGACCTAACAGATATTCAAATAACAGCCATATCAAATTAATGATTTGATTCATATATAACGCCATGATCAGAATACGTACACATGATTAACCCTTTTTACATGTATTCAACTAATTTTCCAAATGTTTGTAAACAAGTTTTTCATCTCTATTATCACGCATCCTCACAATACTGTCCGCGTCAAGAATGTTATCGTGGTCTTTACTGCATTGATCCTACTCATGCTACTAATCAACACAATAAAATAAAAGTGATACTAGTGAATATCAACATACAAGACCATGTCAAAAGTTTGCTCATTGATAGATGAAAATCTTAGATCAAAGATTTGAAAATAGTTTTGTCAAGACCCATAAATAAGCAATCAAAGACAACATCAATATTGAATCAAAACTAATTCACAAATATACATTAGATGAAATACATAAGGTATCAAAAGATTACATCTAAACCTAACAAGAGATTGAAGATCTTACCTTCTCCCTCTTAGGATTTGTGTTTCTCTCTCTAGAATATATTTGGAATGAAGAGAGA
This sequence comes from Lathyrus tuberosus, assembly GCA_022829125.1. NCBI lineage: Eukaryota > Viridiplantae > Streptophyta > Magnoliopsida > Fabales > Fabaceae > Lathyrus > Lathyrus tuberosus. The sequence goes on from JALAZF010000265.1 coordinate 725,220, forward strand.
TAAAGTTCTGATCCCAAAAAGTACAAGTTAAATGAGTTAATTTCTAAAAAGCAATAAAAAGTACTCATATAGTATTTACAAAATCTGTAATGTTCGCCTAGCGAACACCATCTTCGCACAACGAAGACCCATTTTTGGCACTTGAAGTGCCTTAGGAACAGTTAAACCGCCCTTAGAAAATATTTGAGTTCATTGTGCGAATGCTTATTCACACAGCGAACCTCTTCACTTCAACTTCGCCCAGTGAACTTTGGGTCCTTTTCCTACTAAATTCAATATGGGATGGTTCGTTGGGGCTTCGCCAGGACCTCGCACAACGAGCATTCACTTTCACCTTGCTGATGTTTGCACGGGGAACATGCTAATTCTTCATCAATGCTTTGGCTTCCTTGTCAAATCCTTTGTGTCTTAATCATTGATGTTTTATGCCTAAATCCTGCACAATAACACACACATCAAAGAATCCAAAGGTATTTGCAATATAATTGAAAAACCACACGAGAACAAGAAAGAAATCCATTAAAACATGAGAAATGAGTTGAAAAGTGCCAAGAAAGATGGTTCATTTTAAGTCAAAATTTGCACTTAACAAATACTATATATATATATATATATATATATATATATATATAGCCAAGGGAATGACATGAAGAGCCAATTCAATTGTTAAGGAGATTATTGAAGGGTATTCAACAGGATAACATGCAATGTTGTGAAGGTATGATGTAGCGTTAAAGAAGCATAATGATTGAAATACAATGGAAGTAAAGTTTCTATGGACTAGATGATATTGTTTATGTTGACTAGTTGATACGGTACATGTGATTAAAGTTATTTTAATGACATCTTTTCAATGTTTCCCTTCATGGAATCCATGTCCTTTCGGAGGGCCACTTGATTTTGTTATATATGTTCCATTGCTTTCTTATGTCGAGATCGTGTCAGCGGAGGTCGGGAAATCAGCTTGCTTTTTCAAAAAGCTCTGGATGGAAAATGGAAAAAATGAATTTTTTATGCAAGGGATGTAAACGCATGTGGATGCATGTATGCTTTATGAGATGCACATGTATGCTAAAATTTTTGTTTTTATTTTAAAGGGGGATCTCAATATTCGTTATTGTGCATTAGAGATACAAGAACAATAAAGAAGGAGACCAAAAAGTTGGCGCAAAATGGAAACTACTTTTATTCATTATTCATTCTAGAAATAGTACATAAATCTGAAGAAATAAAAAAACTCTTGAAAAGAAACTAAAGTTGTGCCTTCATGGCTGCATCCAAATGGGCCTTAAACTCTCTCAACAAGACATCATAAATCTCAATAAACTCTAAGAATTCATGGGGTACATTTCTAGGATGTGCAACATCACTAGCCCTCCTAAGCATCCTCGAGATATCTCCAACCAGGTTGTTTGCGAACTCTGCCAAGTTGGAGTGTTCGGTCTTCCAAGCCTCAACCTTGTCGTATTATTCTTGGACAATGACTTAAGCATCACTTGCGAGCTCCATTAGATATTGGACTTCTCCCCCCAAGTGCAAGTTCTTAACCCTCAAGACTTTATAGCTTTGGGTTTGATAATGTGCGTGCTCCTTGAGGTTTTGCAGTTTTTCATACATTCCTTTCCAATTGAGGTGTAGCAATCCTTTGGCTTCTATTCGGAGATGATGCTCTCTAGATCCAGAGACTTGGGATTCCTCTAGTGATCTTTTAAGTTATGAGAATTGAGCCTCCAATCCTCATTTCACCTCTTCTTTCTCCCACACAACTTGCTCTCGTGCAATCTTTCAATTACGACTCTCTTTTAGAGAAGCATATAGTTGTTGATTGAGACTATCACGGTTAAATCTGGCGCTTAATAGTCCTCCTAGTGTTCTCTGCCTCTTGCCCCTTTCAAATTCAGCATTCACCTCGCTCTCATAGAGTTGCTACTCTTTTTGGTCAAGGTTGAACTTTAGCTCATTTTTCTCATAAGAGATACGATAGAGATTATGCTCTAGTTATTCTTTTTCTAACTCAAGTCGAGCAACGGTTGCTTTGAGCTCGTTGACCTCTTCAATGGAAACAGGGTCTGGATCAGGCACGTCTGGATAATATAGAGGATCATTGGTGAATGGTACTGGTCTCAGTTTCTTTTGAAATAAACCTCCCCTCGATCCTGGTCTTCAGCCATGGAACTAGTCTCAGTTTCTTCTTGTCAAGTTCTTTTCTTGACATGGAATGCTATTTGGAGATGTCATTTGATTTTGAGGTGCTGATGACTTCCTTGAAAGTAGGACAAACTTCTCGGGGAGAGACTGTCATTTATCGACTTATTGGGAATTTATGGGGCAAAGACAGGCTTCTTTGTTTTGCCGATCGGTAGAGATTTCTTGGAGGATGTGATGTCCATATTGCCAAGAGTCTTTTGTTGAGAAGCTTGCGCGGGGGATTTTCTTTAATCCGGGAAAGCAAAGTGTCATCTTCAATAGTGAAGAGTGAAGTTCCAAATGTGTATAACCAAATGCCTTCTTTCCTTTCAGAGGTTCAAGTTATCAAAGTGATCAAGGACCGATTTCAATCCAGTAATACACAGGAGAGAGATTGTTTAGACGATACATTTCCTGATGAGGAAAGAACTTAAACCGGGATTTTATCCTATCCGATTGTGGAAAGAAAGACTGACAACTCTACTGGAGTGAGAATATTTATCACTCAAGGATAAATGTTACCAATATGAGATTGAAATATGAGATGCAAAATGAATATGAATATGAATCAATTATGCATGATGTATGTATGAAATGCTTATGCTGACAAAACAGGCATGACATACAGATTGATGATGAGTATAACTGGATACTTGGCCACTCTGGGGAATAAAAGTTTCACTGATATGTTGAGGAAACAAATTCCTGCTGCTAAACTTTTCATATTCTTGGTAGTAACAAAATGCACCTCTTGAGGAGTGATAGATGAGATGCTTCATCTTGTCAACCTGAAGTAATTGATCCTCCACTTGGGATATAATGATCACAAGGAATATTTTGATTCTGCATTTGTAGTTTGATTACTTTCGGAGAAGTTGTCGATGTTCCTTCTTGTGTTCATCAATCAAAAGGAAATTGTCATCTTTATTTTAAAGCAGAAGTAAATTTGAAAACAAAAGTAAATTCATTTTTGTGTTTCAAGAATGTTAATCATATCAAAATGTCATTTTGCAAAGCAGAATAAATGAGAATTGTAAACAAAGGGCACAAGGGCTCAAATTTTCATTGATAGAATAGTAATCAGCCAAATGTGTGATTCCATGGAGCACTATAAAGTTTAGAAAATGGTAATTTAAAGGGAAATGGGCTACATTAAAACATAACGACCACTATCCTTCTACCAACTTTGAATTCTAAGTATCTTGAGCTTCGGTTGAAGGTGACTTCTGATTGAGGATTTCATGACAAATGGTGTTTCTTCTGAGGATCCAATCTTAGTTGGATGCAGTTACTTGCCATAAATCCCTAACTTTTTCCTAGATTGCCTTTTCAGGTTTTCAATCCATTGGGATGATTATTAATTTTTATGTCTCTAATTTTTGCCTGGACCGCCCTTTCGAGTTTTAAGTCCAACAAGACTTTTTTTATCTTATTTAGGCGAAGTATTTCTTGACCACATCAATGTTTGTGGGGTAGGTAAACTCTTCTCCATCCATGGTTGTGAGTCTCAAGGCACCACCTGAAAAGGCTTTCTTAACAACATAGGGGCCATCATAATTCGGAGTCCATTTTCCCTTGGGATCAGTGAGAAACGATTGGATCTTTTTTAGCACGAGGTCGCCTTCTTTTAATACACGAGGTCGGACCTTTTTGTTGAATGCTTTCTTCATCCTCTGTTGATATAACTGACCATGGCATAAAGTCGTCATTCTTTTTTCTTCGATTAGGTTCAGTTCATCGTATCTGCTTTGACACCATTCAGCTTGTGTTAGGTTGGCTTCCATCAAGATTATTACTGGTGGTATCTATACTTCTATGGGTAGCATTGCTACCATGCCATATACTAGAGAGAAAGGGGTCGCCTCTATTGAAGTGTGGACGGATGTGCGATAACCGTGAAGAGCAAATGGTAGCATCTCATGCCAATCTTTGTAGGTTGCAACCATTTTCTAAATGATCTTCTTGATACTTTTGTTAGCTGCTTCTACCGCTCCATTCATTTTTGGTCGGTAGGGAGATGAGTTATGGTGTTCAATTTTGAATTCAGCACATAATTCTTTCATCATCTTGTTGTTCAGGTTCGATCCATTATCAGTAATGATCTGGCTTAGAACACCATAACGGCATATGAGATTATTCTTGATAAATCAGACTACCACTTGTCTAGTCACATTGGTGTATGATACTGCCTCGACCTATTTGGTGAAGTAATCAATGGATCGAACCTGGAGAGAATTGGAATACAAATTTCTGGAAAGATTCTTCAATACCGCATAGTTCACAGAAAGGAAAGTTGAAACTACACACTTCGAGCAGCAAGAAACCGAATGCTTTTTGTTGAATGCTTTCTTCAACCTCTGTTGATATAACTGACCATGGCATAAAGTCGTCATTCTTTTTTCTTCAATTAGGTTCAATTCATCGTATCTGCTTTGACACCATTCAGCTTCTGTTAGGTTGGCTTCCATCAAGATTTTTATTGATGGTATTTATACTACTATGGGGAGCATTGCTTCCATGCCATATACTAGAGAGAAAGGGGTTGCCCCTATTGAAGTGCGGACGGATGTGTGATAACCGTGAAGAGTAATTAGTAGCATCTCATGCCAATCTTTGTAGGTTACAACCATTTTCTGAATGATCTTCTTGATACTTTTGTTAGCTGCTTCTACCGCTCCATTCATTTTAGGCCGGTAGGAAGATGAGTTATGGTGTTCAATTTTGAATTTAGCACATAATTCTTTCATCATCTTGTTGTTCAGGTTCGATCCATTGTCAGTAATGATCTGTCTTGGAACACTATAACGACATATGAGATTGTTCTTGATAAATCAGTTCACCACTTGTCTAGTCACATTGGTGTATGATACTGCCTCGACCCATTTGGTGAAGTAATCAATGGATCGAACCTGGAGAGAGTTGGAATACAAATTTTTGGAAAGATTCTTCAATACCGCATAGTTCACAGAAAGGAAAGTTGAAACTACACACTTCGAGCAGCAAGAAACCGAATCTCTTTATGATTCTTGGGAAAGGTTTAAATTATTGCTACATAGATGCCCTAATCACAATATGAGCAAGATGCAACAAATGTAAAGTTTTGTCAAACCTTTTCAAACGCAAGCACAAATGCTTTTAGATGCATCCGTCGGAGGTACCATCAGAACACGATCGAGCCACATGTGAAAGAGCTGATAGAGAAAATCAGCTTAAATACAACTTTACAAATACTAGAAGCTTTAAAATGCAAAAACAAAGAGCAGATATCATAATAAGTTGACATTAGGAGGCTACGAAAAGCTTCTCAAATTATTGGAATTGCTAAATGAAAAGTTGAATGTAGCAATTACAACTCAGGAGTCTTCAAATAAGGTAGTATTTTTATTGCTTGCTAATTGTGGGGAGGAACATTTTTGCATGTAATTGTGATAAAGAACAACTTGTCAGAGAATTACAAGCTATGACCACCAATTTACATCATGGATCACCACAAACAGATGCGGAAGTCAAGATCTCCTCGTTGGAAGAAACACTGACTCAATTTATGTTGGTAACACAAAATGAATTTTTGAAGGATAATAGATTACAAAACTTGTTGAATGAAAAGCACAAGGAGTCAATGAAAAGACTTGAAGGGAAAATGTCTAGTCTATCTCAGCAAATCACATCATTAGCAATAGAAATAGGAAATTGTGACACAAAAGAATTGAGAAATCGCACAACTCTCTCTGTTCCCAGTGAGAACAAACAGGAAAAAAATGGTGGAACAAAGCAATGAGAATGATGAGGGACCAAAATCCAAACCTACGGAGGATAAAGCTTCGAGCAAGACTACTGTGAGAGGAGAGACACTTGATAAATTCATTGATAAAGACTCACCTTTTAGAAGAACAAAAAACTAAATCATCAAATAACCAACCCCCGCCTTACCCGACTACACCAAACCACCATATCCTTTCATTAAGAAAAAGCCGAAGAGAGAGATGGAAGTGGGGCAGTTTAAAAAGTTCATGGAGATGCTCAAATGCGCGTCTATGCCAAATTCATGAAAGAGCTTCTAAATGGTAAACACAAATTAAAGGATAATGGAAATATTGCTTTAGCTGGGGAATATAGTGCCATCATTCAATGCAAGCTAGCACCCAAACTAACATATCCAAGTAGATTTACTATTCCTTGCTCTATAGGTTCATTGAAAATTGGTCAGAAACTCTGTGATTTAGGGGCAAGCATCAATTTGATGTCATTGTCTATGATGAAAATATTAAATTGCAGAGAGCCAAAAACCTATGAAAATAACTTTGACTATGGCCGAATAATCAGTCGCATACCCCTTACGGAGTATTGGAAGACGTGTTGGTAAGGGTTGATGATTTACTTTTTCCCACTGATTTTGTCATCTTGGATATGTCGGAAGATGCTGAAACACCATTATTGTTATGAAGACCTTTCCTTGCTATGGGAAGACCTTTGATTTATTTAGAAAGAGGAGAATTTATTCTCCAGTTTAATAAAGAGCATGTAGTATTTAATGTGTTTAAAGCCATGAAACATGCTCGTGAGGATTTCCAATAATACCAAATCGATTTAATCAACAAATTGATAAATAATGTTTCGAAAGATTTGGTTTCACCATCTCCAATTGAAAAAGTTTTAGTGCAGTCTATTGAAGAAATAGGTGAGGACAAAGATAATGTTGAGGTAAGTGAGTTGGTACTAAAATTGCAAGATGCATAGCTGGAGCAGGCTTATAAAATTTTTGAAGAATTAGGAGGAAGTAGTTAGGAGAAACCCACGGATCCTGAACTCAAAGAGCTCCCTAAGTATTTAAGATATGTTTTCTTAAGTCGGGGAAAAAGGCAACCTGCAATAATCAGTAACACATTATCAAAAGTCGAAGAAGAAAAGTTATCACGAGTGCTTAGAGAAAATAAAGCAATAGGATGGAATGTATCAGACCTGAAATGGATTAGTCTAGCATAATGCATGCATAATATCAAGCTCGAGGAAGAATTCAAATCGGTCGTACAACCTCAACGACGACTAAATCCAACAATGAAATAAGTGGTAAGAAAAGAAATCCTTAAATTGCTTGAGGTATGTATGATTTATTTTATTTCTGATCGTTTTTGGGTAAGCTTAGTACATGTAGTTCCAAAAAAAAGGAAGCACCATTGTTATACATAATGAAAAAAATTAACTAATCCAACTCGTACTATTACTGGATGGAGAATGTGTATTTATTATCACAGGTTAAACCTCTCCACACGTAAGGATTATTTTTCCTTGCCATTTATGGATCAAATGCTTGAAAGACTAGCAGGACAAGCCTATTACCGTTTTCTGGATGGATACTCGGGGTACAACTAAATTGTCATAGATCCCGCTGATCAGGAGAAAATAGAATTCACGTGCCCATTTGGATTTTTTGCGTTACGAATGATGCCTTTCGGGTTATGTAATGCGCCAGTAACGTTCCAAAGGCGCATGCTTTCTATTTTTTTCAACATGATTAAAAACTCAATATAGGTATTTATGGATGATTTTTCTGTATTCGGTACATCGTTTGACTGTTGTCTTGATCGATTAAATAATGTCCTAAAGAGATGTACCAATACAAACTTGGTGTTAAATTGGGAAAAATGTCATTTTATGGTAACTGAAAGTATTGTTCTCGGCCACAAAATCTCTACTAAAGGAATAGAAGTCGATAAAGCTAAAATTGAAGTGACAGTAAAATCCTCCCGTAAATGTTAAAGGAGTAAGGAGTTTTCTAGGTCATGCAAGTTTTTACATGAGATTTATTAAAGATTTTTCAAAATTTTCAAAACCCCTATGTAACATGCTGATCAAAGAAAATGACTTTAACTTTGATAAAGGTTGCCTACATTCTTTTTCTGTTATAAAAATAATTTAATAATTTCCCCAGTCATGGTGTCACCAAATTGAGAGCTTCCTTTTTAAATTATGTGTGATGCCAGTGAATATGTTGTTTGTGTAGTACTTGGCCAATGACACGCAAAATTTACCATGCAATTTACTATGCAAGCAAAGTTTTAAATGAAAATCAGGTTAACTTCACCACAGTTGAAAAAGAATTGCTAGCAGTAGTATTTGCTTAGAAAAATTCACCCCGTATTTAATAGGTTCAAAGGTTATTATTTATACAGACCATGTAGCTTTGGAGTATCTATTTAATAAAAGTGACTCAAAACCAAGATTGCTAGAATTTGATCTGGAAATTAAAGATAAGAAATGGGTAGAAAATATTGTGGCATATCAGCTTTCTAGGTTAGAGAATGTTGAAGTGACCAGAAATAAGCATAGTATTACATAGACATTCCCTGACGAGCAGCTAATGGCAATTAGTGAAAGGCCTTGGTTTGCAAACATGGAAAATTATAAGGCAACAAATGCGGTACCCGAAGAATACACTTGCCAGAAATGGAAACGCTTCTATAAAAAAGAAAATTTTTATTTGTGAGAGGATCTATACTTGTTTTAAAGAAGCCCTGATGTTTACTTCGCAGGTGTATTGCAGGTAAAAAAGCAGGCACCATTATGTGGCATTGTCATAGCTCGACATATGGAGGACACCATAGTGGCGAGAGAACTACAACAAAAATACTACATAGTGGGTTTTGGTGCCTACTTTATTTAATGATTGTAAGTTATATGTGTCTAGATTCCCCAAATGCAACATAACTGGTAACATCTCAAAATGAGATGATATGCCTTTGAATATTATGCTTGAGGTAGAACCATTTGATAGTTGGGGAATTGACTTCATGGGTCCATTTCCCCAATCAAATTCGTATCCTTATATTCTTGTCTGTGTTGATTATGTTACATGTCGTAACCCGAAATTTGACCTCCCTCTTTTCCTTTTTGCATAAGCATGCGCATTCGCATCATTAGCATACGCACTCACACTTTTTCTCTTTGATTTTGTTGCAGGAATATTCAGGTTTTCCAGGCCCGATTAATAGTATCCTCACAAGATCATCACCTCATCAAAGCAAGCTCAAAATAAAGGTTTCCATGTGTATTCATCAAATCAAGAGGTGGAAAATCGAAACCGGGACTCCGATATCATTTCCTAAGTAATTTGGGCAAAAATTGACTTAAGTAACCGGTTAACGTGTGGTGAGTAATCGGTTACTCAGTACAAATTTGCAATTCCTGCTGCATTTTTGGGACAGCATCCATGCACTCTCCTTGGTCTTTGGTTCTACTTGATTCTAGCAGTGTGTGGAACATTCTAGACATCTCTAGACATTTCAAGACTATTTAATTCAATCTAAGTGCATTTACTCTAATGCTTCACTTTAAATCAAGTGCAGCATGTTCCTTGTTTTCCAAGCTTGTTAACCTTTGGATGTTGAAACTCACATTGGGATTGTTACCGAGTTGGTCCTAACTAACCGAGTTAACTACCTTGACTCAGTGAGTCAAGTGTAACTAACTCCTAGCCTAGTTCCAAGCCCAAAGCTAAGTCCAAAGCTAGCTCCAAACCTCTCACACTCCAAACCAAAAGTCTATATAAGCAAAACTTCACTCATTTCACAGATCCTCCATAATCATTCACACAAATTCACACTTTCTTCACTCTCAATTCTCTCATTCTCCTTTGCATTTTTCTGCAACTTCTACACATTCCTCTTCATCTTCTTCACCAAACCACACTAAAGCTCTTAATTCACCAGTGAAGAAAAGTTACTTTCACCTTGAAAGTGCTTTTTCTTGAGCTTAACCTTCATTCTCATTCCATTCTACTGGATTTTGTGGAGCTTCAGTAGCTTTTGGATTCATCTCAAGTGATCACTTCAAGATTCTTCGGTGATAATTCGTATTTCAGAGTTTTCGTCGCAATTTGCTCGATTTAGACACGTTCCGTCAACAAATTAAAGATTCCTCTGGTTTTCTTTAATTTTCTTCATCATGAACACTTTGCAACAATTACCAAGGCACATCTCAGCCTTGTAGGTTGGTAGATCTTACTCTTTGTTTCGATCGTTTCCGTGTATTTACGATTTGAATTTCGATCGCTTTCGGTTTAATTTATCATACAATTGCTTGATCTTTAATCTCCATGATTAATGCTTGTAATTTGTGTTTAATTGCCCTTACATGATGTAATTTTAATGCACAAATTCATGTCCTAGCATGTGGTGGTTGACATAAGTGATTAAGTGTTCAAAACCACTTTTGAAAAGCTGTTTTCTGTTATTTTTGCCACTGTCACAGTGGTAACTGGTTAACGCCTGGTGAGCAACCGGTTACTCAGTGTAATTTTCACCAAAAACGCAGATTTGTGAGCAAGTAACTAGTTAACGTGTGGTGAGTAACCGGTTACCACTGTACAGAATGGTCATTTTGAGTTTTTTCAAGCTTGTTTGACATTCTTTCTCCCTCTAACTTCCATAGATTGACATACTTAATATTTATGGGTGTTTTTAAGTGCTGTTAACCTCTGTTTAAAGAAGGAATGGGGATGGAATTGTCCTACCCTCATTCTGACTATTTCTTGGGTAAGGGAGTTTGGCCCTCTCTTTCGAGAATAGTCACCTCTATCCTCAAGCTATAGTGTTGCTCCTTCCCCAGTCAGATTCATCCTTAATCACTTGTGTTCTTCTCAATTTCTCTTTGATCCATCACCATCTTTCTTGGTCAAGATCATTGTCTTTATTTAGCTTTCTTCTCCTTTGTCTCAACATTCTTTTCTTGTGGCCAATCATTACTATTTAGATTCCCCTGAAGAGCCTCAAATCCTTTTCTTCGGTTAATCACGGGTTTTCTGTGTAACTGAATCCCCAGGAGTTCGCAACCTTCTTCTGGTTTTTCTCCCTTTGTTGGTCAATCACTGTCTGTCAGTTACAACACCAATATTTGCACTCCTTCTCAGTTAACCATAGTCCGTCTGTTAAAACACTGAGTTTCCTTGGGTTAATCACCTTCTCTTGGTTAATCACCTTTTTCTTCAGTTAACCACATTCCGTCTGTTAAGATACTGAACCCCGTTCTTGGGTTAATCACCTCCTCTTGGTTAATCACTCATTTTTTTTCTCGGTTAATCACAGTGTTCTGTTAAAACCGAACCCCCGAGCGGTTAGCAACCTCTTTTGGTTCAATACCCTTCTTCGTTGGTCAAGTGTTGTTTGTTCAGTCAATACCAACACCCCTTTTGGGTTACGACCTTCGATCAGTCCTACCCCCGTTCTTCTGGTTAATCACAGTTTTCTCTATTAAAACCAATGCTTCTCTATCCCCACAGAGTTAAAATCCCTCTTTCCTCAGTTAACCACTGTTTATAAGTTAACATACCGATGTCCCCATGGAGTCAAACACCTTCTCTTGGTTCAACACTCTCTCTCTCTTGGTTTATCACAGTCCTTCTGTTGACACCAGCCTCTTTTCCTCGCCAGAGTCTTGCTCTCTTTTTCTTCGTTTAACCATTGTCAGTCAGTTAATATACCCAATCTTCCTTCTTCTTGGTTTGACACCATCCTTTTGTGTGGATCCCCAGTCGGGTCGCTTATCCTTTATTCCTAGCAGTTCTTTGATCTTTTCTCTCCCCAGCGGAGCCCTTTTCTATTCATTTTGCTCTTACTTTCTTGGTTTCGACACCAACCCTCTCTGTTATTCATAAGTGCAAATTGTAGCTATTTTTGTATATATGTTTTGTTGCACTTATCGTTGCTTTTTGTTAAATATCATACGAATAAACCCTGTTTTATTTATAAATGCGTATAGTTTACATTTTAGTGTATATATTGCGATTCGTGTAAATATCATTGAGTTTAATTAATTTTATCTCATTTTTGTAGGTATTTAAGCAGTGGGATTTTGCCATTGTTGTATAGAGCATTGAATAAGCTTTCCAACGCTTCGAACCGGGCGAAAAACGGAATTACGGTTCAAAAGTTATGAAGAAAACAAGCTTTGGATTTTCAAGCATGAGCGCGCTCCAAGCCCACGGAAGGAGCAAATTCCAGCGAGGAGCGCGCTGAGCGCGCTCCAAGCCCACTGAGCGCGCTTTTAAGGCGGTTTAACTTTAAAAAGAGCACGTTGAGCGCCCATAGCGCGCTGAGCGCGGTCTGCGATGATGACAGCAATAAATATGGGTAAAAAACACATTTTTAGGGATGGTTTTGGGTATTTTTTGCTCCCAACTCCATCAAACTTCATTTTTCTTGTAGATTAGCTTAGAAAACATCATTGGAGCTTGCATTTGGATGATCCGGAGTCGAATCTCTCGTCGATTAGTGTTGACAAACCAAGAAATGTTTGGTTCCTCTTCTCTCTTCTCTTTGTAATTTATTTTTGTTGGGTATTGTATAGTTACTATGAACATATGTATCTTTGTTGATCTTAGTATTATATGAAATTTGCTTTACAAATCATTATCGATGTCTTCCTTGATCTTTTTGCATTTATGTTTGGATTTGTGTTGTATTAGAGATAAACATCACGAATCTTGATTAAGGATGGATATCTATTGTCTAGATGCTAGAGATAGATTTAGATGATAATCTTTTGGGTGTCGGAACTTAATGTCTTCCGTGTTTTGAGGCGTCGTGCGCGAGAGTGACGACGAGAGTAATACGGTTGTCTCTCAGCTCAGTGTGCCAGAGATGGACACTGTTGTGAGTGATGCTGGATGATTTTGACGAGTATTGCAGGTGGAGTATAATTGGTCGGTAAATTTATGTTTGTGACGAGTGGATTATATGTATGCTTGATAAGTTCGTCTTGTTGAAGAATGAATTATTTTTATGTCTTTATTTACTTTTCTGTTTTTACGCTTTAAACCATTTTAAAACCCAAACTCATTAACAATTAAGTTGTCGAACGACAGTTCAGTAGCACCGATCTCTGTGGACACGATAAATTCCCGGAAAAATACTTCCAAATCTTTTTTTTTTGCTTGCCCTATTCCGCAACCAACAAAATGGCGCCGTTGTCGGGGATTGATGTTTTTATTGAATCGCATTGCGATAGTTTCTTTGTTTTTGAGTTTTGTAGATATCGTATATATTGTCTATTTTCACTTGTTTATATTGATACTTGTATATGTTTACCATATTTGTGAATTTTACATGTTTTGCATAATTGTAAATTTAGTGTATATGTTTGTTTCTCTTCACGTTTGCTAAGTGTTTGGTTAGGTTTCGTCGTCGGTGAGCACTAACCGTGTAAAGAGGCAACTTGGAGAAGTGTGTATAGATAATAGGCGTCGAGCTTACAACGTAAAATAAGCATGTTTTATCGTTTTTTGTTCCGTTATTACTTTTTCATTATAGCGTAGGTAATGTGGTGAACATTCATTAAACAAGTTGTACTCGGATTGTTCGTAAAACTCTCAAATCTTCACTTTACAACTTGTTTAATTCATTTTCACCCTGTCTTTCTGGACCAATTTTTGTATATGAGATTGTGTAGGTGTTAAGTGGAGGCCTACACCAGAACCTTGTTGTACTGGTTTTTCTGGTTCTGGTGTAGCGCGCTCAGCGCGCTCTGCTGTGCTGAACCAGTGAATTCTTTTAATTGTTCACTTGGTTCCCCCTTTTTCCCACTTCCACCAAGGCCTTATATATTAGTAATTATTAGTTATTTTTCTAATTCTTTTGTTGTTGTTTGGACTCAAATTTTTGGCTCGATTGCTTGAAGTCGCATTCGGTGATTTTTCCGATTTTGAGTGTTTTAACTTGCGAATGCATGGTAGTGATAGTGTTTAAAGTTTTGTACACGTTCAAGGTATGTGTTTATCGCTTTCTTGACTTTAGCATATTCATGATACTTAGGCTTTTTACAACTTTCATGCCATTTATTCTTTTGTATACTTGTTCTTGTGTGAATCACTTTAGTTCCCAACCTTTTTGTGAGGAAGCCTTCCATTGTTCATATATGCTCGGAGTTCCAACATTCTTGTTCTAACTGGATTTTATTATGTTGAATCTGCTGTTTATGTTGTGTATATGAATGCATGAAAAGGATCAAGGTATTTGTTTCATTTTGAGCACAACCACCTTAGCCAAATAGTCAATTCACCTTGTGAGTGTGTGAGAATTTGTAACCCTTTTGAGCTTTTTGATCCATGTTTTTATTTGAACTTAATGCTTGTCTATGAGTATTTAGTTCACTTATTTTTTATGGATTTTGTTTTTTCTTGGACCTCAACTTTGTGTTGTTGTATGGATTTTTTCCTTGCCTTAGAAAGTAGGGAGTATTCACATGATGGTGCGGTTGAATTCAAGTTGGGGAGAGAATGATTGTGTACTCATTGGTTGGATTCTATGAGGAAAGAAAAAGAAAAGAAAAAAAAGGGAAAAATATGACAAAAGAAAAAAAAGAAAGAAAAAAAGAAAGAAAAAAGAAAATCCTTGAAAAAGGAATAAAAAAGAGTTTCAATAATTGTGCTAAATAAGTAGTATTGTTGTGTAACACTTGGGTTTGTGGAGAAAGTTTGATTGAAATTTTGTGTTTGAACTTTTGTGAGTTGATTACTCCCTTAGGTTTACGCAAGTTTTTGTTTCAATTACCTTTAGAAATCGACCCTTGTTTGTTTACCCGACCATGTTACAACCTTGAAAGTCCTTGTGATTCTTGCCTTTGTATGTTCAATGTGAATTTTTGGATGGATGCATAATTTAGTCTTTTGTTTGCAAGTTTGTTGTGTGAGTGAAAGTACCTTATTTTATGTTTTTCATCTACCGATGATTGTTTTTGCTAGGTGTGATTCACATTTGAACTTGTGTTGTTTTAGAAGGTTTGGCATGACTTTTGTATTTAGCATTCATTTTGTGATTATGTTATCGTTGAAGTTTAGTGGTAAGTATTTACTTTGTGTGTACCATTTTCGATTGAACCATTGCATTTGTTTTTGTTTGTAAAAACTTGTTGTTGCGTGATTTCTTGGATTTCGCTTTTGTTCCTTTAGTTGTTGGCTTTGTTTGAGGACAAACAATTATGTAAGTTGGGGAGAGTTGATAAGTGCAAATTGTAGCTATTTTTGTATATATGTTTTGTTGCACTTATCGTTGCTTTTTGTTAAATATCATACGAATAAACCCTGTTTTGTTTAATAAATGCGTATAGTTACATTTTAGTGTATATATTGCAATTCGTGTAAATATCATTGAGTTTAATTGATTTTATCTCATTTTTGTAGGTATTCAAGCAGTGGGATTTTGCCATTGTTGTATAGAGCATTGAATAAGCTTTCCAAAGCTTCGAACTGGGCGAAAAACGGAATTACAGTTCAAAAGTTATGAAGAAAACAAGCTTTGGATTTTCAAGCATGCTTGGAGCGCGCTCGAAGCCCAGGAAGCATGCTTATAGCGCGCTAGGCGCGCTCCAAGCCCACAGAAGGAGCAGATTCCAGTGAGGAGCGCGCTGAGCGCGCTCCAAGCCCGCTGAGCGCGCTTTTAAGGCGGTTTAACTTTAAAAAGAGCGCGCTGAGCGCGGTCTGCGGTAATGACAACAATAAATATGGGTAAAAAACACATTTTTAGGGATGGTTTTGGGTATTTTTTGCTCCCAACTCCATCAAACTTCATTTTTCTTGTAGATTAGCTTAGAAAACATCATTGGAGCTTGCATTTGGATGATCTGAAGTCGAATCTCACGTCGATTGGTGTTGATAAACCAAGAAATGTTTGGTTCCTCTTTTCTCTTCCCTTTGTAATTTCTTTTTGTTGGGTATTGTATAGTTACTATGAACATATGTATCTTTGTTGATATTAATATTATATGAAATTTGCTTTACAAATCATTATCGATGTCTTCCTTGATCTTTTTGCATTTATGTTTGGATTTGTGTTGTGTTAGAGATAAACATCACGAATCTTGATTAGGGATGGATATTTATTGTCTAGATGCTAGAGATAGATTTAGATGATAATCTTTTTGGTGTCGGAACTTAATGTCTTCGGTGTTTCGAGGCTTCGTGCGCGAGAGTGACGAAGAGAGTAATACGGTTGTCTCTCAGCTCAGTGTGCCAGAGATGGACACTGTTGTGAGTGATGCTGGATGATTTTGACGAGTATTGCAGGTGGAGTATAATTGGTCGGTAAATTTATGTTTGTGACGAGTGGATTATATGTATGCTTGATAAGTTCGTCTTGTTGAAGAATGAATTATTTTTATGTTTTTATTTACTTTTCTGTTTTTACGCTTTAAACCATTTAAAACCCAAACTCATTAACAATTAAATTGTCGAACGGCAGTTCAGTAGCACCGATCTCTGTGGACACGATAAATTCCCGGAAAAATACTTCCATATCTTTTTGTTTGCTTGCCCTATTTCGCAACCCTGTTTTGTTTATAAATGCGTATAGTTACATTTTAGTGTATATATTGCGATTCGTGTAAATATCATTGAGCTTAATTGATTTTATCTCATTTTTGAAGGTATTCAAGCAGTGGGATTTTGCCATTGTTGTATAGAGCATTGAATAAGCTTTCCAACTCTTCGAACCGGGCGAAAAACGGAATTACGGTTCAAAAGTTATGAAGAAAACAAGCTTTGGATTTTCAAGCATTCAGCGCGCTCCAAGCCCATGAAGCATGCTTGGAGCATGCTGAGCGCGCTCCAAGCCCACGGAAGGAGCAAATTCCAGCGAGGAGCGCGCTCCAAGCCCGCTGAGCGAGCTTTTAAGGCGGTTTAACTTTAAAAAGAGCGCGCTGAGCGCGGTCTGCGATGATGACAGCAATAAATATGGGTAAAAAAATACATTTTTAGGGATGGTTTTGGGTATTTTTTGCTCCCAACTCCATCAAACTTCATTTTTCTTGTAGATTAGCTTAGAAAACATCATTGGAGCTTGCATTTGGATGATCCGGAGTCGAATCTCTCGTCGATTGGTGTTGACAAACCAAGAAATGTTTGGTTCCTCTTCTCTCTTCTCTTTGTAATTTCTTTTTGTTGGGTATTGTATAGTTCTATGAACATATGCATCTTTGTTGATCTTAGTATTATATGAAATTTGCTTTACAAATCATTATCGATGTCTTCCTTGATCTTTTTGCATTTATGTTTGGATTTGTGTTGTGTTAGAGATAAACATCACGAATCTTGATTAAGGATGGATATCTATTGTCTAGATGCTAGAGATATATTTAGATGATAATCTTTTGGGTGTCGGAACTTAATGTCTTCCGTGTTTCGAGGCGTCGTGCGCGAGAGTGACGACGAGTAATACTGTTGTCTCTCAGCTCAGTGTGCCAGAGATGGACACTGTTGTGAGTGATGCTGGATGATTTTGACGAGTATTGCATGTGGAGTATAATTGGTCAATAAATTTATGTTTGTGACGAGTGGATTATATGTTTGCTTGATAAGTTCGTCTTGTTGAAGAATGAATTGTTTTTATGTTTTTATTTACTTTTCTATTTTTACGCTTTAAACCATTTTAAAACCCAAACTCATTAACAATTAAATTGTCGAACGGCAGTTCAGTAGCACCGATCTCTGTGGACACGATAAATTCCCAAAGAAATACTTCCAAATCTTTTTGTTTGCTTGCCCTATTCCGCAACTAACAGTTATCCCCTGCGGAGTTTCTTTCATTCTCGGTTTTGACACCATTCTTTTCCTAATTTCTTGTGCAATCGCTCTTACTGCTTGGTCTTCCCCAGTAGAGTTTTCTTTCACTCTTGCTCTTGGTTTTGACACCACTTCTCTTGTTCCTTTCTTGTTTTGATTTCCGTTAGGCTCCCCGAACTACGGAAGCTCTGATTTTTCATTCTTTTGAATGTCAGATACGTAGGCACAAGACGCGATGTCTTGGCGAGCACACTCCCACCTTTCTTTCCTTCTCCCTTTCTTCCTTCCTTTTTGTCCCCTGGTTCCATGAACTACGACGCTCTGATTTCCTCATTGCACTATGAGGGTACGTAGGCACGAGGGCCACAATCCTCCGCAAGCACTTTCTTTCTTTTCTTTCTTTTTCTACTTTTCTTTTCTCTCTCTCTTATTTTAGCTAGAAGCCTTTAGATAGATAACCCATCCAAGCCTAGAAGCAAGCGAAATGGTTCCCGTCGAGTAAGACGGATGCGTTAGGTGCTAGTACCTTCCTTTGGCATAACCGACCCCCGTTCTCGTTTCTCTTCCCCTTGGGTTTTATCGATATTTTCCCTGTCCTTTGGGACTAAATAAAGTTTGGTGGCGACTCTGTGTTATCTTTGAGTGTGTGATTCACTCATGTATAAACTAGCCATCTTCAGCTGGCGACTCTGCTGGGGACGTCCTCGCTCGCAGGTTGGGGTCTCGCCTAGTTTTGTTTGCTCTCTTGCTTGTTTGGGTGTTTATCTTTCGCGCTTTGCTCGCTTTATCTTTTACTTGCTTTAGCTTTATGTTTATTTATTGCATTTCTTTACTGCTTTGAATATTCATATGCTGCATACTCCGGATATTTGCTATTTTCTGCTGTTGGTAGGTTGGGTTTCTACTTGAGAAATAAGCCCAATACCCAGGCTTGAGTATACATCCAGGATTAGAGTGGAAAGTAGTGTGACTTGTGTGGCATTTGGCCAGACTTAGTATACACGAAAATTCCACATCCATACGAGGTTTTCTTTGGTAATATTCTATCCTGCGCATTTGGGGCAGACGACGGAATGTAACCTGGAAAACTGTCGACTCTGGCGACCATTTCTCTAGGACTCAGTTGAGGCACTCCTCCCAAGGAACGATAATGGCAGACCAGAAATGGCAAACCCATTACGCTTCCTTGATCCGAGGACCCAAAGCTGAGAACTTGCTATAGGATGACCATTCTTGGCTAGATCATACCTGTAAGGGGAATACTGGGTTTTTTCTGCAGGAAACCAAGACTCTTCCAACCTTTGTTCTCTCACCGCATCATATTTTTGCACCAACGCATAATTACCTTTACAGATATCCGGACTATTCATACTTGATTATTCAGACTATGCTGGCTTGTTGGTTCTGATGTTGCATATCATCTCATCATGTCAAATTAATGTTTGCATAAGCATTCTAAAAAAAGCTTTATTTTTGCATAAATTGCATTCATTCATGCCCGCATATGCACGTCCCTTCATCGGAAACCGTTGCTCATCCTTGTCCGCCTTCCTTGTAACAAGACGAAGACTCGACATCGATATTTTACTCGCTCAAACAAATCCAGAATCATGACTGACTTTGAAGCTGAGAACTCTGCTTACAAGGAAACTCTCGCTCAATTCCAAGGTCCGATGGATCAGTTCCAGACAAACATGGATGTCATTATGGAACTCCTTCGTGCTCAAAGGGACGCCGCTGCTGCTGCCACTGTTATTGCAACCCCTACTGATGCAACTGTTGTCACTCCTATTATGATTGTTCCTCCTGTTGTTACGGCTACTCCTGCTGTTGTTGTTCCTTCTCCTGCTTTGGTTGAAGTGCCAGTTGAGCCTGTGAATCAGCCTGTCGTTCAACCTGGTTTGAACCAGATGCCCGCTGGCTTTCCCTGGGGCATGCCTCCAAATTACACTCCTCAGCTTGCAAATAACGGTAGTACCTTCATGCCATAACAGCCTTTTGTTGCGCCCATGCCTAATGGGAATGCTGCCGCATATCCATGGGTCATGCCTTGTTAACCCTCATTTTCGACGCCAGGAAAATCAAAGCTATTTTAAGTTAAAAAACTATTTTTAACGTAAAGAAGGCTTCGACCCAGTTTTGGTGAAGCCTGAGCCGAATAGAGGTTTTAGGAACCTCAAAAAATGGCTAAGTGCTGGAAGGGTTTCGACCATGGGAATATGGAAACACACGCTGCAGTTGTTATACTAAGGCTGGAGGGAATTTCCAATGTTTGAAATTCAAATAGGAGCAGTTGTGAACGTGGGAACAGTTGAGGCCAAGGAGAAGGCGCCAAAGGGACACGTTTGAAGCCATAACCACCACTTAGTAATTATTTTTAGCAATATAAATAGGAGTTAGTTCTATGTAATAGGGGTGTTCATATTTTTGTACAAGTTACTCAAAGAAACTCAAAGTACCCGTGTGTAGAGAAACGAGTTCGTGAGAATGTACGTAATGTAACACCACTTACTTTCATCAATGCAAGTTATCTTCATCATGTTTATGTTTTAGCACTTTACGTTTTCCTAAATTTTACTTTTCATGTCAAATTTACTTAAAGTCTTGTTTTAAACTTTCATTTAAAACTTTCTCCACTTATTTTCGACCGCACCTTTAGATTCAAGCATTTACCTTTAAAGTCTTTATTTTCAAGAACGTGGAGTTCACTGCACTTTATTTTCAAAAGCTTTTACATTACTGCATTTACCTTCAAAGTCATTTATTTTCTCGCCCTTTACTTTCGACAATCATTTACTCTTTCTGCACTTTTTACATTCAAGAACGTGGAGTTCAAGCACTTTTACATTTCTTGTTGTTTACTTTCGACAGCTATTTATCTTCCTGCACTTTTATTTTTCAAAGTCATTTACTTTTGTGTCTTTTACCTTCGACGCCTTTAAATTCTGCATCATTTATTTACAGCCCTTTACATTTCCAAGCCTTTACTTTACTTGCAAGTAGTCGAACGTGGAGTTCATGTAGTTTTCTTGTGCCGTCGAACGTGGAGTTCAATTTACATTTCTTGCATTTATCATTGTCAGTTACATTTTTCCTTAAATTTAGCACATGTCCCAGGATTTGTGTGGTCGATCCTGCAAGTTAGTCAGTTTTATTTAAGATTGATAGACCAGAGGTTGTTTACCAAAATTCACAATAAACAAATTGACACGCCCAGTGGGACCCAGTGCTAAGTTTTATACTTTGTATTAACCTTATCTTTCTTGGTGAAGAAATACTTTCCTTGTATGTTATTGAGAAGCAGGGCCGGTTTTGGACCTGTGCAACCTGACCCATTGCACAGGGCCTCAAAAATTAGAGGGGCCTCAAATTTTTAGTTTTGGGCTTTATGAATTATAATGATATAAAAAGTATATATATTGTTTATGTTGAAATTAAGTAAATATTAATTATTCTGCGAAGCGGTGATGAATTTTCGCTTTCAGTAATATGATGTTGGTTCGATTCTTGAACCTCTATCATTATTTTAATTTGTTATATTGATAAAAAGCCAAAAGTTTTTGAAGCCCAGAATCGAATCATTCCGTAATAGTTTATATGTGACCAACTAAGCTATTAAAATACTTACTTATTATGTGATTTTTATATTATATATAAAAATAATTTTCATTAACTGTTTTAGCTATATTTTTTAATATAAATTTTAGATAATATTTATTTTTCATAATTAAATATTTGAAGATTTATTATATAACTAAATTATTTATTATTTACATCTTATGCTAAAAATATTACTTAAATATATAGATTTTTATTATTTTTTTATGAAGGACTCTTTTAAAATTAGAACAGGGCCTCCAAATTGTTTGAGACGGCCCTGTTGAGAAGTGGGAAGTTAGCCACAACAAACGAAGGAATACCAAAGAGAAGATACACTAAGAGAATGACAACTAATGCCAACCAACAAGTTGATCCTCAAGGGAGTCTTTTAAACACTCAGTCAAGTAGCAGTATGGGGTCTCAACGCACATCATCACCGGTGCCTTCGACAGGAGGACAGACGTCATCTTCATTAGTAGTGTCTGAACCAGGATCAACATTCACAAAATCATATACTCAACCTGTGCTAGAATACATAGGACCACAAAGTCCTAATTCACCAACACCCCCAGGAGGAAATTCAATGTACCGGCATGTCCCTCCTCCAGGTTTTCCACATCTAGGGTCAAGGAGTCAACCCTATGGTATGCCTACATCAATGATGCAAAATTTGCATAATGCTCCACCTGTGTTTTCAGAGACTGTAGTGTCTTTGCCATTACAAGGATCAGGATCAGGGGGTCGAAACAACCAGAGTATAGGTGTTGGTTACTCTGTTCAAGCGCCTAGTCTTACAAATACATCCATAAATTGTTTGAGACAGCAGATGGATGAAAGTAACATGCAAATGGTGCATACGTTGCCTCAGACAATGGGAGAAGTTTTTCAACCCTTGATTCAAAATACAACTTAAACTAACCAACAATTGGTTGCACAATTGGCACGCATGGCTGATTTCATGGGAGTACCAGCGGTGGATCGACGAGCAACTGTTGTCGAAGATATCCCAAGACGTCATCCACGTCATGGACCTGAGGTGAACTTGGAAGATCAAGAGATGATAGATCATTTTAGAGTCAAACCACCAAGAAACCAGATGCCAATCCAGATAGAGGAAGAGCCAGTAGTGATGGTGAACAGGAACCAAAATGCTGATCAATTACTTAGACAAGTTCGACACCAAAATCAAGCAGAAGAAAACAATCTTGCAGCCATGGTTGAAAGGATAATGACCAGAAATAGCATGAATCTTGGCTTCACAAGGCCAAATTATACTTCGCCTATAGTGGATTATATTCTCCAAGCAGAATTACCCCCTAGGACGAAGGTTCCAAAGTTCAGCAAGTTTTCAGGAGATACTATTGAATCTACCGTCGAACATGTGGCTAGATATTTGATTGAAGCAAGCGAAATTGCAGCTGACGAAAGCCTTAGGATCAAATACTTCCCAAGTTCCCTTACCAAGAATGCCTTCACCTGGTTCACTACTTTGCCTCCAAATTCCATATACAATTAGACCCAACTAGAACATTTGTTTCATAAATAGTTCTACATGGGGCAAACTAAGATTAGTTTGAAAGAATTGGCTAGCAACAAACGCAAAGTTATTGAGCCAATTGATGATTACCTGAATAGGTTTCGACTTCTTAAAGCCAGGTGCTTTACACAAGTGCCAGAACATGAGTTGGTCGAAATGGCTGCTGGGGGTCTTGATTATTCCATTAGGAAGAAATTAGATACCCAATATCTTAGAGATATGGCCCAAATTCGACAACTAGAAAGGCTGAAAGAAGAAAAGGCTAAATTCAGCAGGGGTAAAAAAGTAGCCTTTGTCGAATGTAATGAAGGTGTGGAGAATTCATATGATGAAACATCTTACTTCGACGAAAATGAGGTTGACGTTGCTGAGTTAAAGCAAGGTCCACCTTATGCCTGCAAATTATTAGCTCCTTCAGATGGAAAAAATCCTGTCGAATCTAACGACAAATTTCCTAAGAAAACATACACTTTTAACGTCACTAAATGTGACGAAATATTTGATTTGTTAGTTAAAGATGGGCAAATGATAGTGCCTGCTGGTGCTAAGATGCCACCTTTAGAACAAAGAAAGAAAAGAGGTTTTTGTAAGTACCATAATTTTTTGGGTCATAAAACTTCTCAATGTTTTCTTTTCAGGGATTTGGTGCAAAATGCTATCCAAGAAGGAAGGCTGAAGTTTGGTGACAAAGGCAAAGCTCAGATGAAAATTAACTCTGACCCATTGCAAGTTGCAGAGGCTAACTATACAAAGCCTCACGAGGTCCAAATGGTCGAAGCCACAGAAGGATTTGATAAGTCAGTCAACATGGTGGAAGTTACTGAGGACTTCGCCACCAATCCTGTGACAACTGAAGGTTTTAGTAAGGCTGCAAATGGCTGAATGTTGATGGTACCAGTCTAATGTTGGTGACCAAAGAAACTGCTGATAAGTTTGTTGAAATGGATAATGCTGCCAAGGTTTTGGATATGGCAGTGAGTGGATTGAAGATAAATGCCACTGAGGGCATTAACATGGTCGAATTGGTTGAAGAATCTGATTCTAGCTCAGACAGCATCACCACCAATGAGGCTATGGGTAGAAATGCCCCCAAAGTCCAAGTTGTTAAAGAGTTGGAAGATGACATGCTATTGGTAGGAGAGATGATAGACATGGATGGTTGTTTGGTGGGAAAATGGATATGCATGGCTGCTAAAAAATTCTTCAAGACATCTCCTGATGTTGAAAGAGTCAATGCTGAGGAAATGGTGGAAGCTGAAAAAGCTGCTTGGCAAGAAGCTTCCCAAAAAGCTGCAAGAGCAGCAGCAAGTGGTGGTTGTCTGGCGAAGACCACTGAAAGTCTTGAAGCTCTTTTCTCCAAGATGCGCTTAAAGGATAAAATTGATGTCAATATGGTCAAAATTACAGATCAAAAAGCTGAACAAGTGAGTAAGGAAGATGAACAAGAAGAGCGCAACAAAATAGCTTATCCTAAGCAAGAGGAGACAATTGTGGATTTTCTGCACCGTTGCCAGAAGAAAGGTTCTGGAGTAATGCTATGTCCTAGATGCAGCGCCATTTTTGATGAGAAAGCTGCCCACAAGTTAGAAGGTGTCAAAAAAGCTGGTGGAAGATAGGGGCAGAAGGTAAATAAAGGTCCCAGAGGTTTCAAACATAGGCGACTTTCGACAGGATTGAAAAACCAAGTGCCAGGAGTTAGGCCAGGTACATTCAAACCAACTGCGAATGTGCCAACAGATAGTTGGATCAAGCCTATTGAAGGAAGAGGACAGAAGAAGTGGGAGAAATTTGATGTGGAGAGAGGTTCTTCGTTTGAGTATAGAAAGGAGAATCATACCACCAACAAGTCAGCATACATTTCTCAAAATTACAAAGGTAAAAATCCCATGTCTAGATCACAATGGCGAAGAGAGCAACGTAGGCGAAAGGCTATCAGGGAGGCTCAGGTACAAGGAGAGTCAAGCACCAATATTGATAATCAAGCTGGGGCAGTTGAGAAGATGCCCATAAGGCGAAAGCTGTTCAATGTTCAGCCAGAGAAGAAAGTTGAAGATGATGAGAATATGACTGATAATTTCGACAATGAGTCAGCAGCTTCTCTAGATATTCTTGTGAATGTGGTATCAGTAATGCCAAAAGAATTTGGTCAAGTTTCAGAGGTCGAAGACTTGGATAAAACTGCTGAATTAGAAATGTTGGCACACAAGCCTGTGTGTTATTACATCATGAACAATGGGTGCGTCGAAGAACATAATGCTTTCTTTGAACGCCCCACAGAGGCAATGAAGGGTCATCTGAAGCCTCTCTACATTACTGGTAAGATAGAAAATGTTCATGTTAACAAAATCCTAGTGGATTGTGGCGCAACTGTTAATTTAATGCCAAGATTTTTGCTGAGCAAGATTGGGAAGTTTGAGACTGATACCAAACCCCACAACATGGTTCTGTCGAACTATGAAGGAAAAGTTGGTTCCACTCTAGGATTAATTCAAGTGGATCTTACTATGGGAACCATTACCAGACCAATAGTGTTTATGGTTGTTGAGATGAACGCTAACTACAATCTACTCTTGGGTAGGGAGTGGATTCATGGAATAGGAGTTGTACCTTCATCTATGCATCAAAGAATCACCATTTGGAGACCAGATGGGATAGTTCAAAATATTGAAGCTGATCAAGGGTACTTCAAGGTGCCTATTAATCATGTGGACAGTAGACAGTTTGAGAAACATTTGGCGAACATTGCTACATGTCCACCAGCTGACTTTGAGTTTACGCCTAATGAAGAAGCGCTTTATTCATTGTATTTACACCCTGTCGAAGGTTTCAGATGGGACAGGGAAGTACCAGGAGGAAGGTTGCCATTCTTAGGCTCACCTCCAATAGAGCCCACAGGATGGGGAGATGAATTCAGTGATCATGACTGAGTTCGAAGCTTTAAAAAGAATTTCGGCCTATGTGGCTGAAACAAAACTACAAGCGGCTTTGGAAGCTGCCAATGACTATATGGCTGGCGAAGCCATTTCTGAATTTTATCAAGAAGGTCCTGGTAAGGACTTCGACCCAAAACCTCCAGATAAGGTTGAAACTGGAGAACAAAGCCAGAGGCTCGACGCCATCTATGAAGATGAGCCTTTGGGATTTGAGAAGGATTCGTTGGCGAATAATATCAAAATGCTAGCACAAGATCCTTTAGAAGAAGTTGACCTCAGTGAGGGGACAACCAAAAGGCCTACCTACATCAGTGCCAACCTTGATCCCCAGTTGAAAGTTGAAGTGGTTCAGTTGTTGAAAGAATTCAAGGACTGCTTCGCCTGGGATTATGATGAGATGCCTGGTTTGAGTAGGGAGTTGGTCGAACACAGGTTACCTATGACACCTGGGAAAAAACCAGTCAAGCAAAATCCAAGACGGTTTGCACCATAGATATTGTCAAAGATCAAAGAGGAAGTCGAAAGACTACTTCGTTGCAAATTCATTCGCACGGCAAGGTATGTCGAATGGTTGGCTAATATAGTACCTGTTATTAAAAAGAATGGGTCTTTGAGAGTTTGCATTGATTTTAGAGGTTTAAACTCTGCAACTCCTAAAGACGAGTATTCAATGCCAGTAGCAGAAAGGTTAATAGATTCTGCAGCAGGACATGAATATCTTAGTATGTTGAATGGATATTCTGGCTACAACCAAATATTCATTGCTGAGGAAGATGTTCATAAAACTGCTTTTAGATGCCCTGGAGCCTTAGGCACCTATGAATGGGTAGTGATGCCTTTTGGTCTCAAAAATGCTGGTGCCACTTATCAAAGGGTGATGAATTCAATCTTCCATGATTTTATAGACACATTCATGCAAATTTACATTGATGATATTGTTATAAAATCTATTTCTGGGAAGAGTCACATTGACCATCTTCGACAGTCCTTTGAAAGGATGAGAAAATATGGTCTTAAAATGAATCCTCTCAAATGTGCTTTTTGTGTGCAGGCAGGGGATTTCCTAGGCTTTGTGGTCCACAAGAAAGGGATCGAAATAAATTAGAATAAAACCAAAGCCATAATGGAGGCGAAAGCGCCATCAACTAAAAAGGAGTTGCAGTCGTTGCTGGGCAAGATCAACTTCTTAAGAAGGTTTATATCCAACCTGAGTGGCAAAACACAAGCCTTTTCGCCATTGCTTCGTTTCAACAAAGATGGTTTTGAGTGGGGGAAATTACAGCAGGAAGCCTTCGACAAGATCAAGGAGTACCTAAGCCACCCTCCAATTCTTTCACCACCTTGTAGAAACAAGAGTATGAGATTGTATATAGCTGCATCATATAAAACTCTAGGGAGCATGTTAGCTCAAGAGGATGAAAATGGAGTCGAAAGAGCCATTTATTACCTTAGTAGAGTTTTAAATGATGCAGAAACTAGGTATAGTATGATTGAAAAGTTATGTTTATGCTTGTATTTCTCTTGTACTAAATTGAAGCAATATATAAAGCCAGTTGATGTGTATGTTTCTTCTCACTTTGATGTTGTAAAACATATGTTATCTAAGCCTATTTTGCATAGTCGAATTGGCAAATGGGCATTAGCATTAACAAAATTTTCCCTAACATATCAACCTTTAAAAGCTGTGAACGGGCAAATAGTTGCAGACTTTATAGTTGACCACTCCATAAATGAAAATGATTTGAATTATGTTGAATTAAAATCCTGGAAGTTATACTTTGATGGATTAAGTCATAAAAATGGAACAAGAGTGGGAATACACATTATTTCTCCTGAAAAAATTCCAACAAAATTCAAGTATAAGGTCGAAGGACCTTGCTCTAACAATGAGGCTGAATATGAAGCATTAATTGCTGGCCTTGAAATTTTGTTACAATTGGGGGCAACTAGAGTCGAAATAATGGGAGACTCAGAATTGGTTATAAAATAAATCACAAAGGAATATAAATGTGTTAAAGAAAATCTCATTATGTGCTTTGTGATAGCCAATAGATTATTAAAGAAATTTGAGGTAGTGGCCATCCAACACATACCTAGAATAGAGAATCAAGTTGCTAATGACTTGGCTCAAATTGCCTCTGGATACAAGGTGTCGAAGGAAAACCTTCAAGAAGTAATTGAAGCAAGAGGTAAAGTGGTGGCTGTTGGATTGTGCCCATCAGACTTAGAAACAACTAAGCTTGGATGCATAGATGGCGAAAATTTTGAAATTTTTGCTATAGATAATTTGACAGATGAAGACTGGAGGAAGCCTATAGTTGAATATTTGCAAAATCCAACGGCTTCGACAGAGCGAAAAATCAGGTATCAAGCTTTAAGCTATGTACTTTTGGGTAATGAATTGTTTAAAAAGACCCCTGAGGGAGTCTTATTGAAATGCCTTAGTGAAGCAGAGGTGTATTTGGTTCTTTCGACAGTACATAGTGGGGCATGTGGAGCACACCAAGTTGGCCAGAAGATGAAATGGTTGTTGTTTCGACAAGGCATGTATTGGCCTACTATGCTGAAAGATTGCATAGAATTTGCTAAGGGTTGCCAAGAATGTCAAATTCATACTGGCATACAGCATATCCCTGCAAGTGAATTACATTCCATAGTGAAACCATGGCCTTTCAGAGGATGGGCTTTAGATGTAGTGGGAGAGATTCGACCAGCATCTTCAAAGAACCAAAGATATATTTTGGTGGGAATTAATTATTTCAGCAAGTGGATTGAAGCAATACCACTGGCGAATATAGGTCAAGAAGATGTTATTGAATTCATTCAAAATCACATTATTTATAGATTTGGTATTCCTGAAACAATCACTACAGATCAAGGATCAGTGTTTACTGGTCGAAAGATGCAGGAGTTTGCCAAAGAAATAGGTTTTAAGTTATTGACTTCTACACCTTATTATGCTCAGGGCAATGGGCAAGTCGAAGCTGCCAATAAGGTAGTGATTGGACTAATTAAGAAGCATGTGGGAAAGAAGCCTAGAAATTGGCACAAGACATTGGACCAAGTTCTTTGGGCATGTCGAACATCCCCTAAAGAGGCTACTAATACTACCCCATTTCGACTTACTTTTGGTCATGATGCAGTATTTCCTGTTGAAATTTATTTACAATCTATAAGAGTTCAAAGACATCATGAGATTCCCTCTGAGGATTATTGGGAAATGATGATGAATGAACTAGTTGATTTGGATGAAGAAAGGCTTAGAGCCTTGGAGTTGTTAAGAAGACAAAAGAAAAGGGTCGAAGACTCCTACAACAAAAAGGTTAAGTCTAAATCTTTTGCATGTGGGGATTTAGTTTGGAAAGTGATTTTGCATATGGATCGAAAGGATAGAACATTAGGCAAATGGTCTCCTAAGTGGAAAAGTCCATTCCAAGTCATACAAGTTTTCTCTAATGGAGCTTATGAAGTGGAAGAGTTGGACAAAGATAAAAGAATCTTGAAAGTAAATGACAAGTATTTGAAAAAATATAAGCCTATTTTCCATGAGATTCGCATCAAAACTTAAGCTTTATTCAATAAAAAGAAAGCCAAAATAGGCCAAGTCAGGCTAATATGGCATACAAAGCAGAGAAGAATCAATACAACAATTTTTAATCAAGGAAAGGTTATTCATAATCTCTCCAATCTATGGATTTGAGGAAATCCATATAATCTGCATCTGGTTCATCATCAGAGTCCTGGGTGCTAGAGCGTCCTTTCTTAGAGATCTTCATTTTAGTTTCTCTCTTCTTGGCTTGAGAGGTTGCTCCAATAGAGGCTTCAGGTTTCTTTGTTGCCTCCATCTTTTTTGTTTCTTCGGCTGCCTTTGCCTTTCCAGCCATTTCCTTAGCTGATGATTTCTCTGAATTGTTCATGTTTGCTTCTATGCAAAACGTGGTCATGGGGAAGAGAATTTATAGAGGCGAAGTATTGATTGGATTGGCCAGTGAAACGGTGGAGACACGTGAGTTATTCTTGGAAGTATGCCCGAGGGCTATGCTATAAACGCTGCTTTAAAGCTAGAGGCTTATGCCTTGAAGTTTTAAAACTGAGAAAGTTTTGTTTTCCAAGAAACAGGCAGAATGTCTTAATTGCAAAATTGACTGAAATATGAAGCAATAAATAAAGTGCATCATAATATAATATGGGTCGAAAGCAATTAATGGCAAAATATTAATGATTGATTAATCAATGCCAAAGGCATAAGACTGTCATTACATAAAGGCCTGAAAAGGCCAAGAAACAAATGCTTGGTTAAGCAAATAAAGGTCTTGAAAGCATTAGAAGGGAAACCTCGACTCCAACTGAGCAAAGGTTTCTAGGTGATGTTTGAGGCGAGCATTGCACAAGGATTTATCAAGCTTGGCTGTGGCAAGCTGTTTCTCAAGTTTTTGGGCTGCCTCAATACAATCTATGGCATGTTTCATTTCCCTAGCCATCTCAGTGGTGTCAAAGTTCTGCAAATCACGGTTGCATTTTTCAGCATCCTCAATTTTAGCTTGTAACTCAGTGATTTGCTGCTTCCAGGCTTCAATATTCTTCTAATTGGAGGCTATTTCATCTTGTGTTTTCTTTTGGTCAGCCTCTATACTTTCGACCTTCTCATATGACTCATTTGCACCGCACCAAGCTGCACTCTCAAGACCAGATGTTTCCTCTAGGGTATTCCTGATAGATGGAAGCAGCTTTATCTCTGAAGCTATTTGGTTCACCATAGCAGTTAACTCTATCAGAAAACCAGAAATGTCTGGATTAAGAGTGGTGAGTTCAAGCTTTCCAAGGGTATCCTTCAGATAAGCGGTTGCAGATGGGTCTGAGGCCAAAACTCTGTGAATGTCCCCCCTGAAGAATTTTTTCTTTATGGCTTGGAGGACTGGTTTGGTGAAGTCATCTGATGCTGGAGTCGAAGAGACAGAAGAAGAAGAACCATACTTCTGCCCAAGTATTAATTTGGAAAACTCACGTGGGTTCGACCACCTGAGTACTGTCAGTGAGTCTCCAGGGGGTGGAAGGTTAGCCAGGGTTTGCTGGACCACGGGCGAAGGAGTATGATGGGGATTAGGATCAGTTTATTCTTCTTCCTCCTCTTCTTATGATTCTTCTCTTTCTTCATCTTTTTTTTCTTCGACTACCATTTCTTCGTCAGGCTCTTCAGTAGTTGGTTGAATATTCTCCTGGTCATCAGCTAGTGTAGGATGTGGTTTATTTGTCTCCTCAGGCGCAGCTTGACCAGGATCGTCGTTGTGTGTTTGAACTTCAGGTTCATTTCTTTCTTCTTCAACCAATTGATCATTATCCATGAAGTTAACCAGATCGAAAGGTGGTGGAATTGAGGCATCATCATCATCATCAGAATTGGCGCCATCAGCTTGTGCGTTTTGAGTAGTGGTTTGAACTGGTGGTGTGGTGTGTTCTGCGGCATGTGGATTAGGTTGATTAATCTCACTCAAACCAGAGCCAATATCAGAAGATGGGTGATAAGTTGGCTCACCTTGGCTGTTGAGGAGCGTGGTGGTGAAGCTTCCTGCAGTCGGTTAAGGAGTGGGATTGTTAATGATGTTGGTGGCGAGATTGCTTGGAGTTGGTTGGGGATCAGGATTACTGATGATGTTTGCCTAAAGAACACAAGTGGAGAAAATGAGATTGAAAGAATTTGGGCGAAAGACGTCAGTATAATGAAAATGGTGCACATACCTGAGCTTGTACAGCAGCAGGACTTGAGTCATCACTCTCAAGAGGTGTTCTCAAGGCCACCTTGGAAGATTCTTTTTCGACACCACTTGTTGCGGGTGCCTTTTCGAGTATTTTGGCCACCT
Organism: Lathyrus tuberosus; assembly: GCA_022829125.1. Taxonomy (NCBI): domain Eukaryota; kingdom Viridiplantae; phylum Streptophyta; class Magnoliopsida; order Fabales; family Fabaceae; genus Lathyrus; species Lathyrus tuberosus. Next base: position 756,882 of record JALAZF010000265.1, read on the forward strand.
TCGAAGGAGGTGGGCCAGTAGGTCCAGATGCCTTTATTGGTTTTCTTCTTTTCTTTGTAAGAACCTCCTCAGGAGATTCATCTGAGGCCTCTGAAGTTATAATCATAGCTGGGGTATCCTTTTTACCTTTCTTGGAAAGTGTTGGAGGTTTTCGACCAGTCTGAAGAGGCAATGCAAATATAAGAAAGGAATTCATATAGTAAAAGCGTAAGCAGGGGATGTGAAATATACCTGTGTGCTCTCTAGTTCTTTGCCACTTTGTGAGGTAGAAGCCCTAGTCGAAGCAGTTTTCCTAGGCACAGCTGAAAGACAGTAAAAAATTGTTACAAGTTAATGATTACGTGGTTAGTTATAAAGCCATGGATTAAGGGTTTCCAACCTTCATATATTTCAGATTCGACACGAACGTCCTGAATTCCTATATGAAGGTGTCCTTTAAAACTGTCTAACATATGCTTAGTCAAAACCACTCGTTGGGCCTTTGGCTGAGACTGCTGTCGAAGAAGTTTTAAATGCTCCCCACAGACAAACCAATCTGGAAATGGAGGGGCAAGGCCACTCCAAAATCAGCATTAGGCAGTCGAGGGAACTTTGGAGGAAAAAGTTTAAAAGCTACCTCATAACGTTTCTCACGAGGGATGTTGGGAGGAATTTTTAGTTGATCCAGCTTTTCTAGAAATTTTCTCTTTAGAGTGACAGCAGCCTCATGAATGGTTCGACTAAGGTTATCTGGTCGATAGATAGTTTCAAAGTATTTTTGAAAAGCCTGTATTTCTTCGATGTGAGTAAACTTACTCTTTTTTGTCTTGTCCTGCACATTGAGAAAAGTTTGGTCAAGTAACGAAGAAAAGGTAGCCACATCAAGAAAGTGCTCACTGTAGTGCTTCGACCACCATTGGTGGAATGATGAAGTGCATAGAAAAGAAGGCTCAAAAAACACAGGAGAGAGGACTCTTCTTTTCTCATTCTGATTGTCGAGTGTAAGGGATACATTTTCCTCGTCGAAGCAGGCAGTGTGAAGAATTACTTGGACCTTTCTCTCATACAAGCACTGAGGAAAGCTCTGGGCCAACCCAAACTGTCGAGAGACAAGGTTTGGTTGATAGGCAATCAGTGCTGATAAACCTCTCCCTAAGTTCAGCCTGTGGATAAAGAATCTGGGAATAAAAAAGGCTTCCCAGATAGCAACAGATTCTTGATCAAGAGTTTGGTGAGGATTTGGAAATGGCCTTTTAAACCACACAGGGTCGTATCTTCGTTGAGCAAAAGGTGCCATGCTAGGAGTGAACTCATAGCGCTTGGCAAACATCATAATATAATTGGTAAAGGCCCTTTGAAGGGTTTCACCATCATCATTGGGAGTGAGTTTGGCCAGACGCGTCCCTTCGACATTCCTCTCCCTTATTTCAGCAGAGGCGTCATCAACTAGGCCTTTTCTGGGGAGGCTAGCCTCAAAGGTAGCATTAAGCCACAATTGAAGCAGCCAAAGAGGCCTACTCAAGTGCATAGGACCTTGGGCCTCCATATTTCTAAGTCGAGAAGCCCCTTCACTGATAGAATCATAAAGGATCGCCAGATGAGTTCACTCAGGCAGGTTCCTCTGTTGTGGTGAAGTTGATTCGCCAGGGGCAGGTACTTCTTAGCTACCTGCAAAGATTTTGTACAAAAAACATATCTCGACAGCCAGACTGTGAGAAAAGCAATATGTTCTTCATCAGACACTTTGTCATCTTCTTGTTTAAAGTGGTGTTTGATGAAGAGAGTGTATGTAAGTTTAGAGCCTGAAATATTGATGGTGTCTTCAGCATCAACATCAGGGTTATAAGTAAGGTCATCTGGGCGAAGCCCTGTGATGGCAGCTACATCGAACAAGGTTGGAGTAACCATTCCACATGGCAGATGGAAGGTATAATGGGTGCTGTCCCAAAAGTATAAGGATGCTGCCAACATGTTCAGACAGTATGGTATGCTGGTCTTCGACAGCATAAGAAGGTCATAAATCCCTATATCCTTCCAATGTTCAGCTTTGACCTTCTCCATCTTCGCCATCCATTGGTCAAATTCCTTCAAGGGGTTGACAGCTCTCACCAGCCTGGTGCCATCAATGAGATAGCCAACATTGATTTTGGGTAGGGGGATTTCTTCAGGAGAAGTTTCAACAGCAGCGTTGATTTTGGGAAAACTCTTTTGCCCTAACGTCTTGTTTTCCGGTAAGAGGGGAGAAACTCACTTAGTCTCTCATTAGAAATGTCCACATCAGCTAGAGAACCAGATAGCGCATAGGGTTTGTCAGAAACAACTAAAGGAATCATTACCTGAGATTTGTATATGGCTCGTGTTTCTTCAGTGGTGGGTTCCGGCATGCAACGACGGTTATCCACTAGTTGGGGGCCTGGGATATTAGTGAATGGAGGAATGGTTTGTTTAAATGAAGTGGCCTTGCCTCTTTGAGTTTTCTTTGCTTGAGGATTGGTTTGGGAAGACGCCATTGTTGAAGAAGACAAAAAGATGGTGTTTTTCTGGGTTTGTGTAAGAGAAACTGAAGAGAAGAAAATGTTCGCTTGAGAATAGGAAAGTGTGGAAAGTTCACAAAGTGACAGAAATGGGTATATATAGACGTTTGAAAATCCCAAGAGCCTTGGATCTACCGTTGAAGTTGAGGAGTTAGTGGGACGCGTGTTCTTTTCCTGGAGACGTGATGAAAGGTAGCAGTTATGTTCAGACTGCAAACGTCTGTTTTCAAGAAAAGTGTTATGATGAATACGGCTGAAGAGACGTTTAAGGATTTGTCATGATGGTATGACGTCATAAGCGTGGGTTAGAGAAACTGAACAATTCATCCACTAAGTAATTAGTGGGATATTCAGTGAGGCCATGCAAACAAGCGTCGAAATGGTTATTATGTCAAGAAATGACCTTCTTACCAATTCTGGCGAAAGAACATTCCTTGGGGGAAATTTGTTAACCCTCATTTTCGACGCCAGGAAAATCAAAGCTATTTTAAGTTTAAAAAACTATTTTTAACGTAAAGAAGGCTTTGACCCAGTTTTGGTGAAGCCTGAGTCGAATAGAGGTTTTAGGAACCTCAAAAAATGGCTAAGTGCTGGAAGGGTTTCGACCATGGGAATATGGAAACATGCGCTGCAGTTGTTATACTAAGGCTGGAGGGAATTTCCAATGTTTGAAATTCAAATAGGAGCAGTTGTGAACGTGGGAACAGTTGAGGCCAAGGAGAAGGCGCCAAAGGGACACGTTTGAAGCCATAACCACCACTTAGTAGTTATTGTTTAGCACTATAAATAGGAGTTAGTTCTATGTAATAGGGGTGTTCATATTTTTGTACAAGTTAGTCAAAGAAACTCAAAGTACCTGCGTGTAGAGAAACGAGTTCGTGAGAATGTACATAATGTAACACCACTTTCTTTCATCAATGCAAGTTATCTTCATCATGTTTATGTTTCAACATTTTACATTTTCCTGAATTTTACTTTTCAAGTCAAATTTACTTAAAGTCTTGTTTTAAACTTTCATTTAAAACTTTCTGCACTTATTTTCAACCGCACCTTTAGATTCAAGCATTTACCTTTAAAGTCTTTATTTTCAAGAACGTGGAGTTCACTGCACTTTATTTTCAAAAGCTTTTACATTACTGCATTTACCTTCAAAGTCATTTATTTTCTTGCCCTTTACTTTCGACAGTTATTTACTCTTTCTGCACTTTTTACATTCAAGAACGTGGAGTTCAAGCACTTTTACATTTCTTGTTGTTTACTTTCGACAACTATTTATCTTCCTGCACTTTTATTTTTCAAAGTCATTTACTTTTGTGTCTTTTACCTTCGACGCCTTTAAATTCTGCATCATTTATTTACAGCCCTTTACATTTCCAAGCCTTTACTTTACTTGCAAGTAGTCGAACGTGGAGTTCATGTAGTTTTCTTGTGCCGTCGAACGTGGAGTTCAATTTACATTTCTTGCATTTATCATTGTCAGTTACATTTTTCCTTAAATTTAGCACATGTCCCAGGATTTGTGTGGTCGATCCTGCAAGTTAGTCAGTTTTATTTAAGATTGATAGACCGGAGGTTGTTTACCAAAATTCACAGTAAACATGCCTACCCCAGCCCCGCCTCCAGTGGTGAATGATGATCTTGAGAGTCTTTAGGTTCAAACTCATCAAACTTTCGGATTGGCTGACACTGAAACTCCTGATGAAGAAGAGCATGTGTATAGAGGTCCTCCCATTCATGTTCCGATTTCATCACAAGCTGCTCAAACTGCTGTTCGAAATGTTCATCCTGGGATATTCTATCCTGGGGCATCTTCCTCAGCTGCTGGGGTACCTCCTCCGAATTATCTGTATGGTGTTCCGATGGGTCAGAATGCTGGTCAGATGGTTAATCCGGGTTTGGTGTATCCTTCTCAATTTGCCACTCCACAAGTTCACGCTCCGGCCGCTTCTCAGCTGCCAAATCCTCAGATTCTTGTTAGGCCCAATAATCAGAGTAGGCCCGCTGACTAAAAGTTGTTGGAAGACCGTATCAGAGCTATTGAAGGGTTTTCTGCTTTTGGCATGGAGGCCAAGGACTTGTGTTTGGTTCCAAATGTTGTGCTGCCGCAGAAATTCAAGATACGTGATTTGCCAAAGTACAAAGGCTTGAGTTGCCCGCGTAGTCACATCACTATGTACTGCAGGAAGATGGCATCCCATATTGATAATGATGAATTGCTTGTTCATTGTTTTCATGATAGTTTGTCTAGGGCTTCATTAGATTGGTACGTGGGTTTGGAACGCAGCAAAATCCGTACTTGGAGGGATTTGTCTGAAGCATTCGTGAAGCAATACAAATATAATCTTGATCTGGCACCCACTAGATTGCAATTGCAGAATCAGTCTCAGTGCTCAGCTGAATCATTCAAGGAGTATGCACAAAGATGGCGTGAGATGGCATCTCGTGTGCGACCTGCTCTCTCTGACAATGAGTTGGTTGACATCTTTATGGGTACCTTGCAAGGATCTTACTACGAGAAAATGGTGGGTAGTTCTTCATCGAACTTTGCTGATGTTGTAACGATTGGGGAATGGATTGAGAATGGTTTGAAGACTGGAAAGATTCCTGGAGCTGCTTCTCAGCAGCCGGCCACTAGAAAATCTCAGAACAGTCAATTCAAAAAAAAGGATGGTGAAGCCAACGCTGTGACAGCTCAAGTTTCTCCTCAGTATCAAGCTCCCATGGCTCCCATGCCATTTTATCCGTATCTGTACATTGCTGCTGCACAATATCAACAACCTCCGTATCAGTATTATCCGCAACAACGAATTCAGAATGCTTAGAATCAGCAACAGAATCAACAGAACAAAAAAAATCAGCAGAATCAAAACCATCAGAATAACAACAGTCAAGGAAACCGTAAGCGTTCGAATTCCGACAGAATTCCGGTGTCATACACTGAATTATTTCCTTATTTGGTTTACCAAGGGGCAATTGTCCCCAAACAGATCGCACTTGCAATTCCTCCCTTTGGCCCGAAGCATAACCCAAATGCGTCTTGTGCTTATCATGCTGGATACATAGGACATGCAACAGATGACTGTTTTGTTTTCAAAACCAAGGTTCAGGAACTCATTGATAAGAAGATTCTGACTTTCGCTGAGGAAGGACCTAATATTCAAAATAATCCATTACTCAATCACAGTGGACCTGCAGTAAACATGATTGAGGATAATTCAGAGGCTGAATTGATTATGGATGTCGATGAGGTAAAGACTTCGATGACTGTGGTTTTCAAGAAGTTGAATGAACATGGGTTGTTGAAAGAATTGCATGGTAAGTGTCAGATTTGTGACGATAATCCCAACCAGTGTCGAAGGCTGAAGGGTTATGTCCAGATTTTGATGAATCGAGGTGAAGTTCAATTTTCCAAATCTAAACCTGTTGAAGAGGTTGCCGCTATCGAGCCGTTCACCATCGTCTATAGGAAAGTTCCTGTAGAATCCCCTAAGCAGAAGAAGGTCCAACCCATCATTGTTTGCCCGCCAAAACTATTTCCGTATCAGAATTCTAAGGAGGTACCGTGGAGATATGGGTCTTCTGTGTTTTTTGGAGGTCAAGAGATAAGATTTGCAGAATCTGAGATTGTAAATGTTGCAGCCGCTGGAGGTATGACTCGTAGTGGACGTGTGTTCGCTCCGAAGGTCACTACGAAGCCTGTGAAAATTCCAACTGTTGTTTCTCCTAAAGAGACACCTGCATCTGCAACCCCTATTGTTCAACAAGGGGCGTCTACTTCTGTTCCAGTACCGACTATTCTGTCTGAGGATATTTTAAGGAGCAAGGAGACCCTTGATGATCAAGAGTTCCTTAAGCTGATTAATAAGAGTGGCTTTAAGATTGTGGATCAGTTGGGTCAGACTCCCTCGAGGATCTCAATCTTGTCCTTACTTATGAGTTTGCTTGCGCACAGATCAGCTTTGTTCAAAGTTTTGAACAATGCTCATGTTATGCAAGACATATCCGTCGTCGAGTTTGATGATGTGGTGTCCAACATAACTGCAAGTCGGTATTTGGGTTTTAATGAATCAGAATTGCCTCCCGAAGAAACTGGCCACAATAAAGCACTGCACATATCTGTAACCTGCACAGACACCCTGTTATCTCGTGTTCTAGTAGATACTGGTTCTTCACTCAATGTGATGCCTAAGGGCACGTTGAGTCAATTACTGGTAAAGGGAAGCGAGATGAGACCAAGTGCTTTATTGTTAGAGCCTTTGACGGGTCTCGAAGGCAAGTTATTGGGGAAGTGGACTTACCCATCAATATTGGGCCACATTTGTTCACCATTACCTTCCAGGTGATGGATATTAATCCAGCGTATAATTGCCTACTGGGTCGTCCGTGGATCCATGCTGCAGGGGCAGTTACCTCCACTTTGCATCAGAAGTTGAAGTTCATGTTTGATGATCAACTTGTCATCGTCTGTGGTGAAGATGATTTGATTGTAAGCGAGTTATCATCTTTTCGATATGTCGAGACTAAAGAAGGCATAACTGAGGTGCCGTTGCAGTGTCTCGAGTTCAAAGATGTCAGCTCTACTTCCACTAGTCACAGTAGATCACCACAAGTTACCTTAACATCTGCTAAGAGTGCTAAAGAGACCATCGAGAGAGGTGCTTTGCCAGGCTGAGGGCATGTAATCGATGTGGTTGAAAAGCGTAATCGTTTTGGATTGGGTTATCATCCTAGTCATCAATCTGGTTCCTCTGGTCAGAAGCAATGCAACTTAATCAAGTTCAATAGTGCGGGTTTCCAGTAAGGTGACATCGTGCCAGCTGCTGACGATGTTGGTCCCAGTAATCAGACTTCAAGCCTTGTGCGCAAGTGTTCGCCCGGTTTCAAGCTCAACAATTGGACATCTACCGTAATTCCTGTGGTTTTCCCATATAACATGTAATGCATTGTGCTTTCTCATTCCCTCGTCCTCGCCTGAGATGAGTGGATAGCTTGTAAAGGGCCTCATGCTTTTGCAATATTATACGATCAATAAATAAAAGTTTTTTGCATTCAAAATCATGATCTATCTTCTTTCTTTATTTTAATTTTTAACAAATAAACGGCAAAAGTTTCTTTTATTTTTCACTTTTCAAAATAGCTCATTCTATTCATAAACATGCAGAAATAATAAAAGCATTGTTAACAACATGGCAAACATCCATTGTAATTCTGGAATTCCAATTAACCAAGCCGAAGAAGGTGGTGAGGAAGATTGTGAATTACCAGCTGAACTAGCAAGGCACCTTGAGCACGAGCATAGAGAGATTCAGCCACACAAAGAGCCAGTGGAAGTTGTCAATCTTGGTACTGATGAGGTCAGAAGAGAAGTCAAGGTTGGTGCATCCCTCGCAGAGCATGTACACTCCGAGTTGGTCAAGTTATTGAAAGAGTATGTTGATATCTTGGCCTGGTCCTATCAAGATATGCTTGGGTTGGATAGCAACATCGCTGAACATCACTTGCCACTCAAGCCTGGATGTCCTCTTGTCAAGCAGAAACTCAGAAGGACTAGACTCGACATGGCACTCAAAATTAGAGAAGAGGTAAAGAAACAGCTTGATGCTGGGTTCCTCGCCACTTCCGAATATCCTGAATGGATTGCCAACATCGTCCCAGTTCTTAAGAAGGACGGTAAAGTCAGAATATGTGTGGATTATCGAGATCTCAACAAGGCAAGCCCGAAGGATGATTTTCCTTTGCCTCATATTGATGTCTTGGTGGATAACATAACGCAGTTCTCTGTCTTCTAGTTCATGGACGGTTTTTCAGGATATAATCAGATCAAAATGTCCCTAACTGATATGGAGAAGACTACTTTCATCACGCTATGGGGTACATATTGCTACAAAGTCATGCCATTCGGTCTAAAGAATGCAGGGGCAACATACCAGCGTGCCATGACAACCCTCTTTCACGATATGATTCATAAAGAGAATGAAGTTTACGTGGACGATATGATTGCCAAGTCCAAAACTGAAGATGATCACCTTGTTCATCTGAAGAAACTGTTTGACATACTCCAGAAGTTTAGATTACGGTTGAATCCTATGAAGTGCACCTTCGGAGTTCGATCTGGTAAACTGTTAGGTTTTATTGTGAGTCCGAAGGGCATTGAAGTTGATCCTGATAAGGTTCGGGCAATTTAGAACATGCCGCCTCCCAAAACATAAAAAGAAGTTTGTGGCTTTCTGGGCAGACTCAATTACATTTCAAGGTTCATCTCCCATTTGACGGCTACCTGTGAACCAATGTTCAAATTACTAAGAAAAAATCAATCGGTTGAATGGAATAATGATTGTCAGGAAGCATTCGACAAAATAAAATAATACTTGCAAGAACCACCGATCTTAGTACCACCGGTTCCTGGTAGGCCTTTAATCATGTATCTCACCGTTGTTGATGAATCAATGGGATGTGTATTAGGTCAACATGACGTCACTGGCAGAAAAGAATATGCAATATACTATCTGAGCAAGAAGTTCACTGATTGTGAGACCAGATACTCACTCTTGGAGAAAACTTGGTGTGCTCTGGTCTGGGCTGCTCTATGCCTACGACAATACATGATTTGCCATACTACTTTGTTGATATCCAAAATGGATCTAATAAAGTACATATTTGAAAAGCCTGTTGTCTCTGGGAGGATTGTTCGGTGGTAGATGCTGTTAACTGAGTATGATATCCAACATGTTACCCAGAAAGCAATAAAAGGGAGTGTCTTGTCTGGCTACCTTGCTCATCAACATGTAGAGGGTTATCAACAGATGAAGTTTGACTTTCCCAATGAGGATGTTCTGTTCATCAGATATTATGAGACTCCAGACCCTGACATAGGACCCGAACCAGGGGCACGATGGACGCTCGTGTTCGATGGTGCCTCCAATTCTAAAGGTCTTGGAATCGGTGTTATCCTCATCTCTCCAGCAGGTTTTCACCTTCCCTTCACTGCTAGATTATGCTTTGCATGCACCAACAATATGGCTGAATACGAAGCATGTATCTACGGTATTGAAGCGGCTATTGACATGAGAATCAAGATTCTTAAGGTCTATGGAGATTCTGCCTTGGTCATCGGTCAAGTCAGAGGGAATTTTGTGACTCGGGATTCCAAGCTGGTTCCGTACTAACAACACATTGCGAAGTTGATTCCTTACTTTGATGAAATTTCTTTTCATTATATCCCTAGAGAGGAAAATCAACTAGCTGATGCTCTTGCCACCTTAGCATCCATGTTCAAGGTCAAGTGGAAGAATGAAGCTCCTTATATCCGTATCGATCACTTGAATGAACCAGCACACTGTTTAGCAATCGAGGACGAGTCTGATGACAAGCCTTGGTTCTACGACATTAAAATACAGGAATATCCCAAGGGTATTACTATCACTGACAAGAAAGCTCTTAGGCGGCTTTGCGCCAAATTCTTCTTAAGTGGTGGTATACTGTACAAGAGGAATTATGATTCCATGTTGCTCAGATGCGTGGATAGACACGAAGCAAACACGATCATAAGGTCCATACATGAGGGCTGCGAGGGTGTACATGCTAAAGGTCCTGCTATGGCCAAGAAGATCCTTTGGGCTGGGTACTACTAGGCGACAATGGAGGTAGATTGTTACAACTTTGCCAAAAGATGTCACAAATGCCAAATCTACGGAGACAAGATCCATGTGCCTCCAACTCCATTGAATGTTTTGACTGCACCTTGGCCATTCTCTATGTGGAGTATAGATATGATTGGAATGATCGAGCCGAAGGCTTCCAACGGTCATCGATTCATTCTAGTTGCTATCGACTACTTCACCAAGTGGGTTGAAGCTGTTTCTTATGCAAATGTTACACGACAAGTGGTTGCCAGATTTATCAAGAAAGAGATAATATGTCATTATGGCATTCCTAGAAACATTATCATGGACAATGCAAGAAACCTGAACAACAATATGATGAAGGAGTTGTGTCAAGAATTTAAGATCGAACACCACAACTCTTCACCATATCGGCACAAGATGAATGGCGCCGTTGAAGCAGCAAATAAAAACATCAAGAGGATTATCCAGAAAATGGTCAAGACTTACAAGGATTGGCATGAAATGCTTCCATTTGCATTGTATGGCTACCGAACTTCAGTTTGCACTTCTACTGGGGAAACTCTGTATTCGCTAGTGTATGGTATGGAGGCAGTTCTACCCATCGAAGTCGAAATTCCTTCGCTCAAAGTCATCATGGAAGCAGGTCTTGATGAAGCTGAATGGGTTCAATCCAGATACGACCAGCTGAATCTCATTGAAGAGAAGCGCCTTACAGCCGTTTGTCATGGTCAATTGTACCAGATACGCCTCAAGCGAGCTTTTGACAAGAAAGTTCTTCCTCGAACATTCTGTCAAGGCGAGCTCGTGCTCAAGAGATATTGACCTGTTCACTCGGATCCACAAGGAAAATGGACTCCCAACTACGAAGGACCCTTTGTTGTCAAGAAAGCCTTCTCAGGCGGAGCCTTGATCCTCACCACAATGGATGGGGAGGAGTTGCCATTGCCCGTGAACTCCGATACAGTAAAAAAATATTATGCCTGGAAAAAAAAAGGGATAAGAGTCCACTAGATTGACATCCGCAAGGACAATCTAGGCAAAAATGGACGTCCTGATGGACCAAAAAAAGAAAATATTCGTGCAAAAGTTAGGGACAATGAAAAAAAAAACAATAATAGCCCGCTAAGTTAAAAACCCGAAAGGGCAACTTAGGCAAAAATGGGTATCCCGGTGGACGAAAAAAAATATAAAAAACATGTCCAGGCAAAAATTAGGGATAAAGGCATTGACTGTGAACACTTGAGCCTCCTTTATCACAGCTAGACCTCATACGGTTAAAGAACGTTCCAATCATCATCAACGGGTGCAGGGCGTTGGAACCTAGACTTACAGTGGATGGTGGTCAATGTTGTAATCAATGCAAAGCATGATATTCCTTTGCCATTTACATTTGTTTTTCAATTTTATTGCAAATTTTCTCATCAAGGATTTTGCATCCTTGTACACACTTTATGTACAAAATTTTACATTCAATAAAATGCATTCTTTGTTATCTCAATTTGTGTCATTCCAGTATTTTGTTTGCAAAATAAACAATTATTTGCGATCACATAATACTAAAAAACGTTGAGAACAATAAAAAGCTAAATCAATCGAGAAAGCATTATGCATTGCATGTGTTACTGGTAACTCTTGTAGGATAATCGGTAATATCCATTGGTAAGCCTAACGCATGGCCGACAATATGATGGTTCTACTAAGAGGTTGTTGTCTCCTCAGCAGTTCCTCAAAATAGTTGTCATTCGCCCCAGTAAACGCCATTCGGATTTGTCTAAAAGTTTGTCTGTTTACATATCTTTTCTCCGACAGATTTGTAATGTCTCTAGGCAGGTTGCCGAAGTGTTCCCAGCATAGGCACTTTGCTCTCTTTTCCCCAGCAAGGGTTGTGCCTCAGCTCCAATGACTTGAAACTATCTGTCCACAGCAGTAGTGGTTTCTCCTCAGCAAAGTCAACATGGTTTGGAAGGATGTTTTCCCCACACAGATCCAGTCTTGGTAGGAAGGATTGATTTAATTCTTTCATCCCCAACAAGGACAGCCATGGTGATTTAGAAACCTGAGATGTTCTCGGTTTATTTCCCTGGCAGAACCATCATCCTTTGTGAGCTGTCTTCTCCAGCGGAGCTTGTCTTTATCTGCGGGTCCTCTCCCCGACCGAGGGTGTCGAAGTCGTTTTGCTATGGTCCTCTGCCTAACTGCTTCACACTGTGCCTCATCTTGCGCCTTTGCATTGCATGATATCAAGCATCATGTAGAAATGCATACATAGCATATGCATCGATCATACTCCCTCTCTGTTTGCCTGACTTATCTCCCAGCAGATTTTCAGCCAGTTTTTCACTTATCTTTTCTTCCTTAACACTCTCTTTTTGTCGCCGTCGGCCAAATTCTCGAGCTACTCTTTTATTTAATCCCCTTTTACCTTGAATCATCGAAAAGCTAGCGCAATTCGTACATTCAGGTCCAAGAGGATTAAATAGGGGTAGTTGTCGTAACCCGAAACTTGACCTCCCTATTTTCCTTTTTGCATAAGCATGCGCATTCACATCATTAACATACACACTCGCACTTTTTCTCTTTGATTTTGTTGCAGGAATATTCAGGTTTTCCAGGCCCGATAATAGCATCCTCACTAGATCATCACCTCATCAAAACAAGCTCAAAATAAAGGTTTCCATGTGTATTCATCAAATCAAGAGGTGGAAAATTAAAACCGGGACTCCAGTATCATTTCCTAAGCAATTTGGGCAAAAATTGACTGAAGTAACCGGTTAACGTATGGTGAGTGACCGGTTACTCAGTGCAAATTTGCAATTCCTGCTGCATTTTTGGGACAGCATCCATGCACTCTCCTTGGTCTTTGGTTCTATTTGATTCTAGCAGTGTGTGGAACATTCTAGACATCTCTAGACATTTCAAGACTATTTAATTCAATCCAAGTGCATTTACTCTAATGCTTCACTTTAAATCAAGTGCACCATGTTCCTTGTTTTCCAAGCTTGTTAATCTTTGGATGTTGAAACTCACATTGGGATTGTTACCGAGTTGGTCCTAACTAACCGAGTTAACTACCTTGACTCAGTGAGTCAAGTGTAACTAACTCCTAGCCTAGTTCCAAACCCAAAGCTAAGTCCAAAGCTAGCTCCAAACCTCTCACACTCCAAACCAAAAGTCTATATAAGCAAAGCTTCACTCATTTCACAGATCCTCCACAATCATTCACACAAATTCACACTTTCTTCACTCTCAATTCTCTCATTCTCCTCTGCATTTTTCTGCAACTTCTACACATTCCTCTTCATCTTCTTCACCAAACCACACTAAAGCTCTTAATTCACCAGTGAAGAAAAGCTACTTTTACCTTGAAAGTCCTTTTTCTTGAGTTTAACCTTCATTATCATTCCATTCTACTGGATTTTATGGAGCTTCAGTAGCTTTTGGGTTCATCTCAAGTGATCACTTCAAGATTCTTCGGTGATAATTCGCATTTCGGAGTTTTCGTCGCAATTTGCTCGATTTTGACACGTTCCGTCAACAAATTGAAGATTCCTCTGGTTTTCTTTAATTTTATACATCAAGAACACTTTGCAATAATTACCAAGGCACATCTCAGCCTTGTAGGTTGGTAGATCTTACTCTTTGTTTCGATCGTTTCCGTGTATTTACAATGTGAATTTCGATCGCTTTCGGTTTAATTTATCATACAATTGCTTGATCTTTAATTGCCATCATTAATGCTTGTAATTTGTGTTTAATTGCCCTTACATGATGTAATTTTAATGCACAAATTCATGTCCTAGCATGTGGTGGTTGGCATAAGTGATTAAGTGTTGAAAACAACTTTTGAAAAGCTGTTTTTTCTGTTATTTTTGCCACTGTCACAGTGGTAACCGGTTAACGCCTGGTGAGTAACTGGTTACTCAGTGTAATTTTCACCAAAAACGCAGATTTGTGAGCAAGTAACCGGTTAACGTGTGGTGAGTAACCGGTTACCACTGTACAGAATGGCCATTTTGAGTTTTTTCAAGCTTGTTTGACATTCTTTCTCCCTCTAACTTCCATAGATTGACATACTTAATATTTATGGGCGTTTTTAAGTGCTGTTAACCTCTGTTTAAAGCATGTTTACAATAATTCAATGATTGATTTATCAATTCTCGCAATTAGGTATGTTCTTGATATTTGTTTGAACATTCTAATTCTTGTACAATATTTGATCACTTGACACATGATTTGCGATACATGCTAATATTTGTATGGCACTATTTTACACTTTCATTTCATGATCACATTAAGTTTGTTCTTTATTGAGCAAATTTAATCATGCATAATCAATAATTCACACCTTTCGCCTTAATGGTTTTCCATTCTCTTTGGAAAGTTGTTAGCATAGTTTTCCCTTGATTAATTGATCGAAACCATGTTTCGATTAATCAATCCTTCCTTTTCCCTCTCTTTAGGCTTCCTTTAGAGCTTTTTATCTCTCCCCCCCCCCCCCCCCCCCCCCGTGGAGTTGAAGATTCCTACGATGTCCAACGCGTAACATTGGAGCACTGTACAACATTAGAGCTGTTGCGCTGTCCGTTTCAATTTCCGCGATATACTTTGAGTGCTAGAGAAGGAATGAGGATGGAATTGTCCTACCCTCATTCTGACTATTTCTTGGGTAAGGGAGTCTGTCCCCCTCTTTCGAGAATAGTCACCTCTATCCTCAAGCTGTAGTGTTGCTCCTTCCCCAGTCGGATTCATCCTTGATCACTTGTGCTCTTCTCAATTTCTCTTTGATCCATCACCATCTTTCTTGGTCAAGATCATTGTCTTGATTTAGCTTTCTTCTCCTTTGTCTCAACATTCTTTTCTTGTGGCCAATCATTACTATTTAGATTCCCCTGAAGAGCCTCAAATCCTTTTCTTCGGTTAATTACAGGTTTTCTGTAAAACTGAATCCCCAGGAGTTCGCAACCTTCTTCTGGTTTTTCTCCCTTTATTGGTCAATCACTATCTGTCAGTTAAAACACCAATATTTGCACTCCTTCTCAGTTAACCACAGTCCGTCTGTTAAAACACTGAGTTTCCTTGGGTTAATCACCTTCTCTTGGTTAATCACATTTTTCTTCAGTTAACCATAGTCCATCTGTTAAGATATTGAACCCCGTTCTTGGGTTAATCACCTCCTCTTGGTTAATCACACATTTTTTTTCTCGGTTAATCACAGTGTTCTGTTAAAACCGAACCCCCGAGCGGTTAACAACCTCTTTTGGTTCAATACCCTTCTTCGTTGGACAAGTGTTGTTTGTTCAGTCAATACCAACACCCCTTTTGGGTTACAACCTTCGATCAGTCCTACCCCCATTCTTCTGGTTAATCATAGTTTTCTCTATTAAAACCAATGCTTCTCTATCCCCACAGAGTTACAATCCCTCTTTCCTCGGTTAACCACTGTTTATCAGTTAACATACCGATGTCCCCGTGGAGTCAAACACCTTCTCTTGGTTCAACACTCTCTCTCTTGGTTTATCACAGTCCTTCTGTTGACACCAGCCTCTTTTCCTTGCCAGAGTCTTGCTCTCTTTTTCTTCGATTAACCACTGTCAGTTAGTTAATATACCCAATCTTCCTTCTTCTTGGTTTTGACACCATCCTTTTGTGTGGATCCCCAGCCGGGTCGCTTATCCTCTATTCCTAGCAGTTCTTTGATCTTTCCTCTCACCAGTGGAGCCCTTTTCTATTCATTTTGCTCTTACTCTCTTGGTTTCGACACCAACCCTCTCTGTTATCCCCTGCGGAGTTTCTTTCATTCTCGGTTTTGACACCATTTTTTTCCTAATTTCTTGTACAATCGCTCTTACTGCGTGGTCTTCCCCAGTAGAGTTTTCTTTCACTCTTGCTCTTGGTTTTGGCACCACTTCTCTTGTTCCTTTCTTGTTTTGATTTTCGTTCGGTTCCCCGAACTATGGAAGCTCTGATTCTGCATTCTTTTGAATGTCAGATACGTAGGCACGAGACGCGATGTCTTGGCGAGCACACTCCCACCTTTCTTTCCTTCTCCCTTTCTTCCTTCCTTTCTGTCCCCTGGTTCCATGAACTACGACGCTCTGATTTCCTTATTGCACTATGAGGGTACGTAGGCACGAGGGCCACAATCCTCCGCGAGCACTTTCTTTATTTTCTTTCTTTTTCCCCTTTTCTTTTCTCTCTCTCTTCTTTTAGCTAGAAGCCTTTAGATAGATAACCCATCCAAGCCTAGAAGCAAGCAAAATGGTTCCCGTCGAGTACGAAGGATGCGTTAGGTGTTAGTACCTTCCTTTCGCATAACCGACCCCCGTTCCCGTTTTTCTTCCCCTTGGGTTTTATCGATATTTTCCCTATCCTTTAGGACTAAATAAAGTTCGGTGGCGACTCTGTGTTATCTTTGAGTGTGCGATTCACTCAGGTATAAACCAGTCATCTTCATTACCAAATGGGTTGAGGAAATTGCTTGCAGTGCCAATGATGCTCGAACTGTCACTGACTTTTTGAAAAGGAATATTTTTTCCAGGATCGGTGTTCCCATAGTATTAATTAGTGATGGAGGGACACATTTCTGTAACACATATTTGGAAAGATTGCTAGAAAAACATAATGTCAAACATAAAGTGCTAATTCCATATCACCCTTAGACATGTGGCCAAGTCAATGTATTAAACTAATAATTGAAACAAAATCTAGAGAAAACAGTGACAGCATCACAAAAAGATTAGTCAAAAAAATTGGATGACGCTCTGCGGGCATACAGAACAGCCTTCAAAACACATTTAGGCTTCTCTTCATATTAACTTGTTTACGGTAAAGCATGTCATCTCCCCGTATTAGGGAAATTGGAGCATAAAGCTTATTGGGTGGTAAAATTCCTAATAAGGAGAAAGCATTAATTTAAATGGAAATGGCCAACAGATATCATGACAAAAAGTTGGTAAGGCAGAATTTTCAAGTCGGACAACAAGTCTTACTGTTCAATTCAAGATTGTGACTGTTTCTAGGAAAACGAAAATCCAAGTGGTCAGGATCGTTTGTTGTCACAGAAGTTTACCAAAGCGGTGCCATTGAAATTTAAGATCCTGGTGATATGATGAGTTTTAAAGAAAGTGGACAAAGGTTAGAGCATTATTATAGAAGGGAGATTCCAAATGAAAAAGTTTCCCTAATACTGTCGGGCCCCTAAATCCAGTCGTCAAGCTAATGACACAAAACAAGCACTTCATGGGAGACAACCCATCTCTTTTGTAACCAATTTTTTTTTTGCTTTTGCGAAATTTACCTTATGTTAGTAGTGAAGTTCAATTAGAAGAATTAGTCACTCGAGCATAACTTTCAATCACAATCTATGTTTCTCTTTAATGAACAAGTTTGTAGCTGTTGTTTCTTTCAGATTTACAAAATTTGCACTTGTAGCATTGAACAAATGAACAAAAAGTATCATCTGAGGAAACTTGATCATCGGGAAAGCGACTTACAAATTGAAGGCAAAGGATGAGAAAGGAATCAAGAGAGTTGTACTCAACCTTCATATAACTTAACTGTCATACCCCAAATTTTGACCACTAAGATTTCCCACCATTGTACAAATCATCATCATAATATGGAGGTACTTTCATGTCTCATCAATCTCCTCAGGAATTGTTAGGCATTCTCTACAAGCAAGAATTAGGGTTTCAAGCCCTCTCACGGCACTTAGACAAAGGATAAATCAAGAAATGACATGATCTTCAACTTGTCTAAGTCTCTCAACCCCTATAATGGATCAAGAGGACTCCCACATCAAGAATTAAGCACAAGGTTGCAACATTCCAAGTGGATTAAGCCTCCAGATCGTCAGTATCACCAAATTAGGGTTTTGGTCGACTAGGGCCTCCAGGTGGAAATTTTCCTATGGGCATGAGCCAATGCTTCAAAACATAACTCAAGATACTCCAAGGAACCTCATAGACCCAATCATCAAGTCAATTTAGCCTCAAGGGATGCATTCACCAAAAATTAGGAATTAGGGTTTCTTGACCTAATTCACCCCTAAGTTGACTTTTGGGACAAAACATGATCCAAGACCTCAAGACATGATTTGAGGGTCTCTAATACACTACATTGATCCATTTCCAACAATGGATTGATCCAAGAAGCTTGATCCACAAGTTTCAATTTCATCTGGACCATGATTAGGGTTTCGAGGAAAAAGTCAATTGTACCTTTGACTTTTGACCAAGACATGCTCCCAAACCTTGGGACATGATTCAATACACCCTATAACACCTATGGAATATGTCCATTAAGTTTGATTTAGGTCAAGGACTTAATTTCACGAAGGATCGCACAGTTTGGATTTCATCTGATAAAAAGTCAACTATGCAAAAATCCAAAGTATGACTTTTTGGATTTTTGGTTAATCAAGGTTTATTAACCCTAAAACAATGTTAATGTGTGATTGGAATCATCATTCATCAAGAAAAATCAAAGAAAGTGAGTTAACTTGTAAAAGGGGTAACCATAAAAAACTTAGAATTTTTCTAAGCTATGGAACAAAGTGGCTAGGGTACCAACTTCCAAGGACCATAACTTGAGATCCAAGCAACCATTTTGGATGGTCCAAAGCTGGATTTGTAGATCTCATGGAATACTTTAAAAGTGTCAACTACAGCTCATTCCAATTCCTCATGGATTTTTAGTTATGGAGTGATCAAAATGGTTGAAAACACAAAAGTGACATTTTTCCAACACTTAGTGAAATTTTCACCAAGTCAGAATCTGCCTTATTTTTTTCCAAAAGTAGAGGCATTTTTCATTGTAATTCAAGTTGGTTTAAAACCAAAGTTGGACATCATGTTGAAATATGATATATCAACTTTCCAAAATGTCCAAGAACTCCATCAAATTCCATGTGAGCTAAGAGTTATGACAGCTGCAATATGCCTTGATGCAAACTGTTTTGCAAGGCAGATTTGTGCATAAGGGCTCGATTTGATCAAATTGTGCAACAACAAGCATGGTTATCCATCTGCACACCTCAAGGGGAAACAACCAATGGACAAGCACTGATCTATCAACCTCCAAAGTCCCAAAATCTACAATAGCCATGCCAAACCTAAAAGAGCTAAAAAGGTGCCAAGACTCCAATTTTGTTGCAATGCATTTAATGGATACACCAAGGTGGCATGTACTGAGCTTATTCCAACTGAATGGGTCAAGGATAAGCTCTGAATCAAAGAACCATAGGCATGTGCTCTAATCTCAAGTCAATGGTTAGAGGAGACTTGAGATTCCATTTGATCCACATTGGCCAAAGGCCTGCTGCAGTTGCCATTCCCTATTGATGCCAAAACAAACTTGACACACTATGAATAGACCTCATTTCTGATCAGTTTGAGTACACCAAAGGGCTATAACACTTGCCTTTCTCAAAATCACACTCTCACTTCCAAAATGCCTTCTAATGCAAGCTACTATCGGGTTTTGAATTAGAATGTGTTTCCAACCAAACCAATCACACACACACACACACCTCATAAACCTCATATGTGAGCTGATCAAACACTAAACCAACAACTGGAACACCAAATTCATGAAATCATAATCCATTTGCTCAAGTTTTCAACAAAGTTACAGTTGAGGTGTCATAATCTGTTCCAGTTTATTTCAAATCAATCCAAGCTTTCAAACACACTCCATATGATGTAGGGAAGCTATTCAGATCATCACAACTCAACTGTAACACCTCTAACTCAAAATCAAATTGCTATTGCTGCCACGACCTTCAAGTAATCCTAAACTTGGTCATCTCATAATTTATGCATATTTCCTTGCACAAAACTTTTGCCAAATATTCATAATCATGCATAGAATGTTTCCCCTCTATTGATTCCTTTGTATGAATCGTGTATCAAATTTCTCAGCCTTCATGCACAAATTAGGGTTCTTGAGGTTTTGTTTTGATTTCTCATTCCATTCTTAAAATAAATGAAACTAAAGACCATAGACATGATCGTGAGTTGAAAACGAGCAGATTGATATGTGGAGTGTATGATTCCATCAAGTATTCAGTGAGATTGATGAGAAAACGCAAATCTGGGCAAAACAGGGCACGCGGGCAAGAACAAGATGTTCTTAGCGCCCTTTTTCAAATATTTGAATTTTTGAATTTTTGTGATTTTATTTAATTAATTCAAAAATTAATTTCTCTCTGAATTTTAATGATTTTGAGTTGATTCTTTTTTTAATAATTCACAAAAATGTTAAAATATTTTATTTTACAAAAATTCCCCAAAAATATTATTTATTTCACATATTTGGTATTTTTGAAAAGAATTAATTTTTATTTGTTTTTCAACATTTTGAAAATTTTCTTTCTCTTGATTTTCCAAACTTAAATGGTTTTCAATCATTTTGTGGATAAAAACATGATTTTTGAAACATTGATCCAAGATCACCACTCATTTTTCACATGTTTTGAATAATTTTTATTAATTTTTAAACAAAATTAATTCCATTTAAAAAAAAACAAAATTAGGGTTTTGATTGATTCCACCCTCATCAATCTTTTTCAAACACTCATGGGCCTCTTTGTAGAGTGTAAGTCCCATCCCTTTGTAAATATTTTATTTTTGGGCCTCAGTCATTGTATAAGTCCCTCTGCGGTTTTCAAAATCACGACGCGATCGTCGCCTTTTCAAATGAATCATCTGGGCCTCTCCTTGAGCATAAGCCCCATTTTGTCTTTTCACAAATACTTTTGGGCCTCTAATAGAGTGTAAGACCAATCCTTTTTTAACCAAAACCTTTTTTGGACCTCAGACATTGTATAAGTCCCTCTGCGTTAAAAAAAATCTCGGCGCGATCGCCATTTCAAAACGAAAATCATTTGGGCCTACCTTGTGTTGTAAGTCCCATTTCTTTTCTTTTAAACTTTTTTGGGCCTCTCCTTGAGTTGTAAGACCCAACCCTATTGTAAATAAACCTTTTTGGGCCTCAGTCGTTGTATAAGTCCCGAGACAATATTCAAAACAGTGGTGCGATCACTGTTAAAACCTTGAGCCTCTCCTTGAGTATAAGCCCCAACAATCTTTTCAAAACACTTCCATTTTGATTTAGATTCAAATATATATATTGTTATCAAAACTTTATTTAACTTTTTTGAACAACTAACAATACAGCATGGAAACTTGCTCGCCTGTAAGTTTTATCAGCTTTCTTTTACATGCTTTGATATATATAAATGTATTGTGGGAAGCTGCGCACGGTTAGTCTTCTTTCATACCCTTTTAGATACTTGTCATATATCAACTATATATATATATATACTAGTATAGTTATTTAGAGTATTCCCCGGCAACTAGGTCTAGAACTACGTAAAGCCCTGTTGGTCACTCTTAAATAGAATCAAAACTAGATCCCCATAGGATTTCCAGATACAGTCTTGCCTTCTCTTGGGCTTAAACAATACGGAACAAAGAGAAAGGCAGTATTCTTTGTGAACCTTTTCTCAGACTGTCACCCCTAGAAATTGTCAAAGAAATTCTACTCCCCGGAGTTGATCTATTCTCTGTGAATAGCATCTCTTGAGTTTCTTCAAATCATAGGACTTTCACTAAATGATCTATTCTCGGTGAATAGCATTTCTTGAAATTTTCTTGGTTTGGGACCCACAGGCTTCCTAAAAGCATCCCCACCTCCTCTTGGGCTTTGTACAAGGACCCTCCGGCTTCTTAGAAGTTCTCATGCCTTCTCTTGGGCTTAATACAAGGTCTCTGGCGACCTCTTAAAGGTATAAGACAGAACTTAGTCATCCTTTGCTAGAGCAGTCTTTCCAGTGTCAAAACTCCAGCCAATTTAGGGTTGATTCTCATCCCTTAATGCCCGTGCCTCCTTTTGGGCATCATACAAAAGATAAAACTCTTCCCCACTAGTAGACTTGGATAGTCTAACCCTCTTGGGTCTCAAAGACATTATCAAGTTCCCTGCAAACATAGGAGAAACTCCGGTCAATCTGGATCAATCTCCAGCAGAGCTGAAACTCAGTCTCTCTACTAAAAATCCCCAAGCAGGGTTAGTTTATCATCAGATAACACTATCCCAAATCAGAACATCAAGGCATCTGATACCTCAACTCTTCTGTAATCCTCAGTAAGAGTTGATTCCCCACTTGGACCTGCCTGGGGATCTCAACAATCCCCAACAGAAAGATAGCCTTCTCTTAGGCTTTGTATAATGATTTTTTCTCAGCGCAGTTAGCCTCCTCTTAGGCTTTGTACAATGATTCTCCCCAGTGGAGCTAACCTTTTCAGACTCTCTTATTGAGTCAATCAACTTTCAGACTCTCTTGTTGAGTCAATCACTTTTCAGACTCTCTTGTTGAGTCAATTACTTTTTAGCACTCTCTTGTTGAGTCAACCCTTTTAGCCTCAATCTTGGACTTTGTACAAGACAGATAAAAATACTCTCTTGTTGAGTTAATCTTTTTCCAACCTCATCTCAGGCTTGGTATAAAGATTTCCCCTAGCAGGAGCTACCCTCCTCTCAAGTTGGGTAGAATAATTTCTCCAACTTATTTAGCCACAATCATGGGCTTTATACAGGACAGATAAAAGCACTCTCTTGTTGAGTCAAACCATTTTAGCCTCAATCTTGGGCTTTGTACAAGACACAAACCTTCCTCTCTTAAGCTTGGGACAAATATTTTCCCAAGCAGAGTCAAACTCATTTCAGCCTCAATCTTGGGCTTTGTACAAGACAAATAATACTCTCCAGCAAGAGTCAAACCTCTTTAGCCTCAATCTTGGGCTTTGTACAAGACAGATAAAACACTTTCCCCGAAAAAGTCAAACTCCCAGACTCCTCTTAGGCTTTGTATAATGATATCCCCAAAGAGTTAGTCTCTCTTTTTTGCCTTAATCTTGGGCTTTGTACAAGACACCAATATATACATTCTCTTGTTGAGTCGGTCATATTTAGCCTCCTCTCAGGCTTTATATAAGGAAATACCCTAGCCGAGTCAATTAACCTTTTAGCATCAACCTTGGGCTTTGATCAAGGCACACAAAAATCAACAATCCCCTCAGAGGAAGTCCAATCCCTCTTTAGAGATGACAAGTTCTCTCTCAATCAAAACCTTTTAGCTTCAATCTTGAGCTTTGAACAAGACACCAAACATCTTTTTCCTCCCTTAGAATAGGAGGAACTACGATGGCCCTGATTTCCCTGTTTCGTTTAAACGGGAATACGTAGGCATAAGATTGCGAAATCTTAGCGAGCATACCAATAAAAAACTCTAGGTCCGGTACCTTCACACATCAATCAAAACTTAGGTCTAGTACCTGTTTACTGTGAATTTTGGTAAACAACCTCTGGTCTATCAATCTTAAACGAAAATTGATTAACTTGCAGGATCGACCACACAAATCCTAGGACATGTGCTAAATTTGAGAGACAAGTGTAAATGACAAATGAAAATTAAAGAGAATGTAAAATGAACTCCACGTTCGACAATACTGAAATAAAATCTAACTGAACTCCACGTTCGACTACTTGCAATAAAGTAAAGTAAAGGCTTGAAATTTAAAGGGCTGTAAGTAAAGGGTGCAGAAATTAAAGGCGTCGAAAGGAAATGACAAGAAGTAAAAAGCTTTGAAAGTAAAATGCGACGAACTCCACGTTCTTGAAAAGTAAAGGCTGGAATGATAAAAGTGCGGTCGAAGGTAAAGTGCAGGAAAATAAAGGACTTTGAAAATAGATGCAATGGATTAAAGGTGAACTCCACGTTCTTGAAAATAAAAGACTTTGAAAAGTAAATGCTTGAAGATTAAATGCTTGAATGTAACAGTGCAGTCGAAGGTAAATGCAGAAGGTTTAAATGACTCTGAAAGTAACTTTGGCATGGAAGATAAAGTTCAAGAAATTGTAAAGGCATGGAAAGTAAATGGCTGAATCTTAAACATGATGAAGATAAATTATATTAATGAAGAAAATGGTGTTACATTACGTACATTCTCACGAACTCGTTTCTCTACACGCGGGTACTTTGAGTTTCTTTGAGTAACTTGTACAAAAATATGAACACACCTATTACATAGAACTAACTCCTATTTATAGTGCTAGGAAATAACTACTAAGTGGTGGTTACTGCATCGAACGTGTGGATTTTGGCGCCTTCTCCTTGGTCTCAACTGTTCCCATGTTCACAACTGCTCTTATTTAAATTTCAAACATTGGAAATTCCCTCCATCCTTAATATAACAATTTCAGCGCTTGTTTCCATATTCTCATGGTCGAAACCTTTCCAGCACTTAGCCATTTTTTGAGGTTCCTACAACCTCTATTCGACTCAGGCTTCACCAAAACTGGGTCGAAGCCTTCTTTACATTAAAAATAATTTTTTAACTTAAAATAGCTTTGATTCTTTCTAGCGTCGAAAATGAGGGTTAACAAATTGCCCCCAAGGAATGCCCTTTCGCCTGAATTGGTAGGAAGGTCATTTCTTGATATAATAACCATTTTGACGCCTGTTTGCATGGCCTTAACTGAATATCCCACTAATTACTTAATGGCTGAATTGTTCAGTTCCTTTGACCCACGCCTCTGACGTCATACCATCAATATTTCAGGCTCCAAACTTACATACACTCTCTTCATCAAACACCACTTTAAACCAGAAGATGACAACGTGTCTGATGAAGAACACATTGCTTTTCTCACAGTCTTGCTGTCGAGATATGTTTTTTGTACCAAGTCTTTGCAGGTAGCTAAGAAGTACCTGCCCCTGGCGAATTAGCTTCACCACAACAGAAGAACCTGCTTGAGTGAACTCATTCTGGCGAACCTTTACGAGTCTATCAGTGAAGGGGGTTCTCGACTTAGAAATATGGAGGCCCAAGGTCCTATGCACTTGAGTGGTCCTCTTTGGCTACTTCAATTGTGTCTCAATGCTACATTTAAGGCTAGCCTCCCCAGAAAAGGCCTAGTTGATGAAGCCTCTAATGAAATAAGGGAAAAGAGTGTCGAAGGGACGCGTCTGGCTAAACTCACTCCCAATGATGATGGTGAAAACCTTCAAAGGGCTTTTACCAGTTATATTATGATGTTTCCCAAGCGCTATGAGTTCACTCCTAGCATGGCACCTTTTGCTCGACGAAGCTATGGCCCTGTGTGGTTTAAAAGGCCATTTCCAAATCATCATCAAACTCTTGATCAAGAATCTGTTGCTATCTGGGAAGCCTTTTTTATTCCCAGATTCTTTATTCACAGGCTGAACTTAGGGAGAGGTTTATCAGCATTGATTGCCTATCAATCCAACCTTATCTCTCGACAATTTGGGCTGGCCCAGAGCTTCCCTCAGTGCTTGTATGAGAGAAAGGGCCAAGTAATTCTTCACACCGCCTGTTTCGACGAGGAAAATATCTCCCACACACTCGACAGCCGGAATGAGAAAAGAAGAATCCTCTCTCCTGTGTTTTTTGAACCTTCTTTTCTATGCACTTCATCATTTCACCAATGGTGGTCGAAGCACTATAGTGAGCACTTTCTTGATGTGGCTACATTTTCTTCGCTACTTGACCAAGCTTTTCTCCATGTGCAGGACAAGACGAAAAAGAGTAAGTTCACTCACATCGAAGAAATACAGGCTTTTCAAAAAATACTTTGAAACTATCTATCGATCGGATGATCTTAGTCGAACCATTCATGAGGCTGCTGTCACTCTAAAGAGAAAATTTCTAGAAAAGTTGGATCAACTACAAATTCCTCCCAACGTCCCTCGTGAGAAATGTTATGAGGTAGCTTTTAAACTTTTTCCTCCAAAGTTCCCTCGACTGCCTAATGCTGATTTTGGAGTGGCACTTTCCCCTCCATTTCCAGATTGGTTTGTCTGTGGGGAGCATTTAAAACTTCTTCGACAGCAGTCTCAGCCAAAGGTTCAACGAGTGGTTTCGACTAAGCATACGTTAGACAGTTTTAAAGGGCACCTTCATATAGGAATTCAGGACGTTCGTGTCGAATCTGAAATATATGAAGGTTTGAAATCCTTAATCCATGGCTTTATAACTAACCATGTAATCATTAACTTGTAACAATTGTGTACTGTCTTTCAACTGTGCCTAGGAAAGCTGCTTCGACTAGGGCTGCTACCTTACAAAGTGGCAAAGAACCAGAGAGCACACAGGTATATTTCACATCCTCCGCTTACGCTTTTACTATATGAATTCCTTTCTTATATTTGCATTGCCTCTTCAGACTGGTCGAAAACCCCCAACACCTTCCAAGAAAGGTAAAAAGGATACCCCAGGTGTGGTTATAGCTTCAGAGGCCTCAGATGAATCTCCTGAGCAGTTTCTCACAAAGAAAAGAAGAAAACCCCTAAAGGCTTCTGGACCTACTGGCCCACCTCCTTCGAAGGTGGCCAAAATACTCGAAAAGGCACCCACCACAAGTGGTGTCGAGAAGAAACCTTCCAAGGTGGCCTTGAGAACCCCTCTTGGTGATCATGGGAGTGATAAATCAAGTCCTGCTGTTAAACAAACTCAGGTATGTGCACCATTCTTTTTTTTATTATGCTGGCATCTTTCGCCTATTATTTCATTCTCATTTTCTCCACTTGTGTTCTTTAGGCACCCATAAGCAGCAATCCTGATCCCCAACCAACTCCAAGCAACTTCGCCACCACCATAATTGACGACCCTGTTCCTCAACCAACTTCAGGAAGCTTCACCACCACGCTCCTCAACAGCCAAGATGAGCCAACTTATCACCCATCTTCTGATATTGGCTCTGGTTTGAGTGAGATTAATTAACCTACTCCATATGCTGCAGAACACACCACACCACCAGTTCAAACCACCACTCAAAACGCACAAGCAGATGGCGCCAATTCTGATGATGATGATACCTCAAGTCCCCCACCTCTCAACCTGTCTAACTTCATGGATGATGATCAATTGGTTGAAGAAGAAAGGAATGAACCTGAAGTTCAAACACACAATGACAATCCTGGTCAAGCTGCGCCTGAGGAGACAAACGAACCACATTCTACACCAGCTGACGATCAGGAGAATATTCAACCAACTACTGAAGAGCCTAACGAAGAGATGGTAGTCGAAGCAGAAAAAGATGAAGAAGGAGAAGAATCAGAAGAAGAGGAAGAAGAACAAACTGATCTTAATCCCCACCATACTCCTTCGCCTGTGGTCCTTCCACCGCCTGGAGACTCACTGACATCACTCAAGTGGTCGAACCCACGTGAGTTTACCAAATTAATTCTTGGGCAGAGGTATGGTTCTTCTTCTTCTGTTTCTCTGACTCCAGCATCAGATAACTTCGCCCAACCAATTCTTCAGGCCATCAAGAAAAAATTCTTCAGGGGGGATATTCACAGAGTTTTGGCCTCAGACCCATCTGCAACTGCTTATTTGAAGGATACTCTTGGAAAGATGGAACTCACCACTCTTAATCCAGACGTTTCTGGTTTTCTGATAGAATTAACTGCTATGGTGAACCAAATAGCTGCAGAGATAAAGCTGCTTCCATCTATCAGGAAGACCCTAGAGGAAACATCTGGTCTTGAGAGTGCAGCTTGGTGTGGTGCAAAGGAGTCATATGAGAAGGTCGAAAGTATAGAGGCTGACCAAAAGAAAACACAAGATGAAATAGCCTCCAATCAGAAGAACATTGAAGCCTGGAAGCATCAAATCACTGAGTTACAAGCTAAAATTGAGGATGCTGAAAAATGCAACTGTGATTTGCAGAACTTCGACACCACTGAGATGGCTAGGGAAATGAAACACGCCATAGATCGTATTGAGGCAGCTCAAAAACTTGAGAAACAGCTTGCCACAGCCAAGCTTGATGAGTCCTTGTGCAATGCTCGCCTCAAACATCACATCGAAACCTTTGCCCAGTTGGAGTCGAGGCTTCCCTTCTGATGCTTTCAAGACCTTTATTTGTTTAACTAATCATTTGTTTCTTGGCCTTTTTCAGGCCCTTATGTAATGACAATTTTATGCCTTTTGGCATTGATTAATCAATCATTCTTATTTTTCCCTTAACTGTTTTCGACCCATATTATATTATGATGCACTTTATTTGTTGCCTCTTATCAGTCAAATTTGCAATTAAGGCATTCTATCTTTTTCTTGGAAATTCAACCTTTCCAGCTTTAAATTCCAAGGCATAAGCCTCTAGCTTTTAAAGTAACATTTATAGCATAGCCCTCAGGCCTACTTCCAAGAATAACTCACGTGTTTCCACCGTTTGACTGGCCAATCCAATCAGTACTTCGCCTCTATAAATTTCTTCCACCTGACCACGTTTTGTGTAGAAGCAAACATGAACAATTCAGAGAAATCATCAGCCAAGAAAATGGCTGGAAAGGCAAAGGTAGTTGAGGAAACAAAAAAGATGGAGGCAACCAAGCAACCCGAAGCCTCCATTGGAGCAACCTCTCAAGCCAAGAAGAGAGAAACTAAAATGAAGATCTCTAAGAAAGGGCGCTCCAGCACCCAAGACTCTGATGATGAGCCAGATGCAGATTATATGGATTTCCTCAAATCCATAGATTGGAGAGATTATGAATAACCTTTCCTTGATTAAAAATTGTTGTATTGGTTTTTCTTTGCTTTGTATGCCATATTAGCCTGACTTGGCCTATTTTGGCTTTCTTTTTTATTAAATAAAGCTTATGTTTTAATATGAATCTCTTGCAGCATAGGCTTATATTTTTTCAAATACTTGCCATTTACTTTCAAGATTCTTTTATCTTTGTCTAACTCTTCCACTTCATAAGCTCCATTAGAGAAAACTTGTATGACTTGGAATGGGCCTTCCCACTTAGGGGACCATTTGCCCAATGTTCTGTCCTTTCGATCCATAGGCAAAATCACTTTCCAAACCAATTCCCCACATGCAAAAGATTTAGACTTAACCTTTTTATTGTAGGATTCTTCGACCCTCTTCTTTTGTCTTCTTAACAACTCCAAGGCTCTGAGCCTTTCTTCATCCAAATCCACTAATTCATTCATCATCATTTCCCAATAATTCTCAGAGGGAATCTCATGATGTCTTTGAACTCTTACAGACTGTAAATAAATCTCAACAGGCAATACTGCATCCTGACCAAAAGTAAGTCGAAATGGGGTAGTGTTGATAGCCTCTTTAGGGGATGTTCGACATGCCCAAAGAACTTGGTCTAATGTCTTGTGACAATTTCTAGGCCTCTTTCCCACATGCTTCTTAATTAGTCCAATTACTACCTTATTGGCAGCTTCGACTTGCCCATTGGCCTGAGCATAATAAGGTGTAGAAGTTAATAACTTAAAACCTATTTATTTGGCAAACTCCTGCATCTTTCGACCAGCGAACACTGATCCTTGATCTGTAGTGATTGTTTCAGGAATCCCAAATCTATAAATAATGTGATTTTGAATGAATTCAATAACATCTTCTTGACCTATATTCACCAGTGGTATTGCCTCAATCCACTTGGTGAAATAATCAATTCCCACCAAAATATATCTTTGGTTCTTTGAAGATGCTGGTCTAATCTCTCCCACTATATCCAAAGCCCATCCTCTGAAAGGCCACGGTTTCACTATGGAGTGTAATTCACTTGCTGGGATATGTTGTACGCCAGCATGAATTTGGCATTCTTGGCAACCCTTAGCAAATTCTATGCAATCTTTCAGCATAGTAGGCCAATACATGCCTTGTCGAAACAATAACCATTTCATCTTCTGGCCAACTTGGTGTGCTCCACATGCCCCACTGTGTACTGTCAAAAGAGCCAAATATGCCTCTGCTTCACTAAGGCATTTCAATAGGACTCCCTCAGGGGTCTTTTTAAACAGTTCATTACCCAAACGCACATAGCTTAAGGCTTGATACCTGATTTTTTGCTCTGTCGAAGCCGTTGGATTTTGCAAATATTCAACTATGGGCTTCCTTCAATCTTCATCTGTTAAATTATCTATGGCAAAAATTTCAAAATTTTCGCCATCTATGCACCCAAGCTTAGTTGTTTCTAAGTCTGATGGGCACAATCCAACAACCACCACTTTACCTCTTGCTTCAATTACTTCTTGAAGGTTTTCCTTCGACACCTTGTATCCAGAGGCAATTTGAGCCAAGTCGTTAGCAACTTGGTTCTCTATTCTAGGTATGTGTTGGATGGCCACTACCTCAAATTTCTTTAATAATCTATTGGCCATCACAAAGTACATAATGAGATTTTCTTTGACACACTTATACTCCTTTGTGATTTGTTTTATAACCAATTCTGAGTCTCCCATTATTTCGACTCTAGTTGCCCCCAATTCTAATAAAATTTCAAGGCCAGCGATTAATGCTTCATATTCAGCCTCATTGTTAGAGCAAGGTCCTTCGACCTTATACTTGAATTTTGTTGGAATTTTTTCAGGAGAAATAATGTATATTCCTACTCCTGTTCCATTTTTATGACTTGATCCATCAAAGTATAACTTCCAGGATTTTAATTCAACATAATTCAAATCATTTTCATTTATAGAGTGATCAACTATAAAATCTGCAACTACTTGCCCTTTCACAGCTTTCAAAGGTTGATATGTTAGGGAAAATTCTGTTAATGCAAATGCCCATTTTCCAATTCGACTATGCAAAATAGGTTTAGATAACATATGTTTTACAACATCAAAGTGAGAAGAAACATACACGTCAACTGGCTTTATACAAGCATAAACATAACTTCTCAATCATGCTATACCTAGTTTCTACATCATTTAAGACTCGACTAAGATAATAAATGGCTCTTTCGACTCCATTTTCATCCTCCTGAGCTAACATGCTCCCTAGAGTTTTATCTGATGCAGCTATATACAATCTCATACTCTTGTTTCTACAAGGTGGTGACAGAATTTGAGGATGGCTTAGGTACTCCTTGATCTTGTCAAAGGCTTCCTGTTGTAATTGCCCCCACTCATAACCATCTTTGTTGAAACGAAGCAATGGCGGAAAAGCTTGTGTTTTGCCACTCAGGTTGGATATAAACCTTCTTAAGAAGTTGATCTTGCCCAACAACGACTGCAACTCCTTTTTAGTTGATGGCGCTTTCGCCTCCATTATGGCTTTGGTTTTATTCTGATTTATTTCAATCCCTTTCTTGTGGACCACAAAGCCTAGGAAATCCCCTGCCTGCACACAAAAAGCACATTTGAGAGGATTCATTTTAAGACCATATTTTCTCATCCTTTCAAAGGACTGTCGAAGGTGGTCAATGTGACTTTTCCCAGAAATAGATTTTATAACAATATCATCAATATAAATTTGCATGAATGTGTCTATAAAATCGTGGAAAATTGAATTCATTGCCCTTTGATAAGTGGCACCAGCATTCTTGAGACCAAAAGGCATCACTACCCATTCATAGGTGCCTAAGGCTCCAGGGCATCTAAAAGCAGTTTTATGAACATCTTCCTCAGCAATGAATATTTGGTTGTAGCCAGAATATCCATCCAGCATACTAAGATATTCATGTCCTGCTGCAGAATCTATCAACATTTCTGCTACTGGCATTGAATATTCATCTTTAGGAGTTGCAGAGTTTAAATCTCTAAAATCAATGCAAACCCTCAAAGACCCATTCTTTTTAATAACAGGTACTATATTAGCCAACCATTCGACATACCTTGCAGTGCGAATGAATTTGCAACGAAGCAGTCTTTCAACTTCCTCTTTGATCTTTGACAATATCTCTGGTGCAAACCGTCTTGGATTTCGCTTGACTGGTTTTTTCCCAAGCGTCATAGGCAACCTGTGTTTGACCAACTCCCTGCTCAAACCAGGCATCTCATCATAATCCCAGGCGAAGCAATCCTTGAACTCTTTCAACAACTGAACCACTTCAACCTTCAACTGGGGATCAAGATTGGCACTGATGTAGGTAGGCCTTTTGGTTATCCCCTCACCGAGGTCAACTTCTTCTAAAGGATCTTGTGCTAGCATTTTGATATTATTTGCCAATGGATCCTTCTCAAATCCCAAAGGCTCATCCTCATAGATGGCGTCGAGCCTCTGGCTTTGCTCTCCAGTTTCAACCTTGTCTAGAGGTTTTGGGTCGAAGTCCTTACCAGGACCTTTTTGATATAATTCAGAAATGGCTTCGCCAGCCATATAGTCATTGGCGGCTTCCAAAGCCGCTTGTAGTTTTGTTTCGGCCACATAGGCCGAAATTCTTTTTAAAGCGTCGAACTCAGTCATGATCACTGAATTCATCTCCCCATCCTGTGGGCTCTATTGGAGGTGAGCCTAAGCATGGCAACCTCCCTCCTAGTACCTCCCTATCCCATCTGAAACCTTCGACAGGGTGTAAATACAACGAATAAAACGTTTCTACATCAGGCGTAAACTCAAAATCAGCTGGAGGACATGGAGCAATGTTCGCCAGATGTTTCTCAAATTGCCTACTATCCACATGATTAATAGGCACCTTAAAGTACCCTTGATTAGCTTCAATATTTTCAACTATCCCATCTGGTCTCCAAATGGTGATTCTATGATGCATAGATGAAGGCACAGCTCCTATTCCATGAATCCACTCCCTACCCAAGAGTATATTGTAGTTAGCTTTTGTCTTAACGACCATAAACACTGTTGGTCTGGTAATAGTTCCCACAGTGAGATCCACTTGAATCACTCCTAGAGTGGAACCAACTTTTCCTTCATAGTTCGATAGAACCATGTTGTGGGGTTTGGTATCAGTCTCAAACTTCCCAATCTTGCTCAACAAAATTCTTGGCATTAAATTAACAGTTGTACCACAATCCACCAAAATTTTGTTGACAGGGACGTTTTCTACTTTGCCAGTAATGTAAAGAGGCTTCAAATGACCCTTCATTGCCTCTGTGGGGCGTTCAAAGAAAGCATTCTGTTCTTCGACGGACCCATTGTTCATGATGTAATAACACACAGGCTTGTGTGCCAAAATTTCCAATTCAGCAGTTTGATCCAAGTCTTCGACCTCTGAGACTTGACCAAATTCTTTTGGCATTACTGACACCACATTCACCAGAATATCTAGAGAAGCTGCTGACTCATTGTCGAAATTATCAGTCATATTCTCATCATCTTCAACCTTCTTCTCTGGTTGAACATTGAACAACTTTCGCCTTATGGGCATCTTCTCAATTGTCCCAGCTTGATGATCTACATTGGTACTTGATTCTCCTTGCACCTGAGCCTCCCTGACAGCCTTTCGCCTGTGTTGCTCTCTTCACCATTGTGATCTGGACATGGGGGTTTTACCCTTGTAATTCTGAGAAATGTATGCTGATTTGTTGGTGGTGTGGTTCTCTTTTCTATACTCAAATGAAGAACCTCTTTCCACATCAAATTTCTCCCACTTTTTCTTCTATCCTCTCCCTTCGATAGGCTTGATCCAACACCTGTTGGCACATTCGCAGCTGGTTTGAATGTACCTGGTTGAACTCCTGGTGCTTGGTTTTTTAGTCCTGTCGAAAGTCGCCTATGGTCAAACCCTCTGGGCCCTTTGTTCACCCTCTGTCCCCAGCTTTCAGCAGCCTTTTTGACACCTTCTAACTTGTGGGCAGCTTTTTCATCAAAAATGGCGCTGCATCTAGGACATAGCATTACTCCAGAGACTTTCTTCTGGCAACGGTGCAAGAAATCCACAATTGTCTCTTCTTGCTTAGGATAAGCTATTTTGGTGCGCTTCTCTTATTCATCTGCCTTACTCACTTGTTCAGCTTTTTGATCTGTAATTTCGACCATATTGACATCCATTATGTCCTTTAAGTGCATCTTGGAGAAATGGGCTTCCAAACTTTCAGTGGTCTTGGCCAGACAACCACCACTTGCTGCTGCTTTTGCAGCTTTTTGGGAAGCTTCTCGCCAAGCATCTTTTTCAGCTTCGACCATTTCCTCAGCATTGACTCTTTCAACATCAGGAGATGTCTTGAAGAATTTTTCAGCAGCCATACATATCCAGTTTTCCACCAAACAACCATCCATGTCTATCATCTCTCCTACCAACAGCAAGTCATCTTCTAATTCCTTAACAACTTGGGCTTTGGGGGCATTTCTGCCCATAGCCTCATTGGTGCTGATGCTATCTGAGCTAGAATCAGATTCTTCAGCCAATTCGACCATGTTGATGCCTTCATTGGCATTTATCTTCAATCCACTCACGGCCATATCCAAAACCTTGGCAGCATTATCCATTTCAACAAACTTATCAGCAGTTTCTTTAGTCACCAGCATTAGACTGGTACCATCAACATTCAGGCCATTTGCAGCCTTACTAAAACCTTTAATTATCACAGAATTGGTGGCGAAGTCTTCAGTAACCTCCACCATGTTGACTGACTTATCAAATCCCTCTGTGACTTCGACCATCTGAACCTCGTGAGGCTTTGTATAGTTAGCCTCTGCAACTTGCAATGGGTCAGAGTCAATCTTTATCTGGGCTTTGCCCTTGTCACCAAACTTCAGCCTTCCTTCTTGGATAGCATTTTGCACCAAATCCCTGAAAAGAAAACATTGAGAAGTTTTATGACCCAAAAAATTATGGTACTTACAAAAACCTCTTTTCTTTCTTTGTTCTAAAGGTGGCATCTTAGCACCAGCAGGCACTATCATTTGCCCATCTTTAACTAACAAATCAAAAATTTCGTCACATTTAGTGACGTCGAAAGTGTATGTTTTCTTAGGAAATTTGTCGTTAGATTCGACAGGATTTTTTCCTTCTGAAGGAGCTAATAATTTGCAGGCATAAGGTGGACCTTGCTTTAACTCAGCAACGTCAACCTTATTTCCGTCGAAATAAGATGTTTCACCATACAGACTCTCCACATCTTCATTGCATTCGACAAAGGCTACTTTTTTACCCCTGCTGAATTTAGCCTTCTCTTCTTTCAGCCTTTCTAGCTGTCGAACCCTGTCAGCCAATTGGGCCATATCTCTAAGATATTGGGTATCTAATTTCTTCCTAATGGAATAATCAAGACCCCCAATGGCCATTTCGACTAACTCATGTTCTGGCACTTGTGTAAAGCACCTGGATTTGAGAAGTCGAAACCTATTCAGGTAATCATCAATTGGCTCACTAACTTTGCGTTTGATGCTAGCCAATTCTTTCAAACTAATCTTAGTTTTCCCCATGTAGAACTGTTCATGAAACAAACATTCTAGTTGGGTCCAATGGTATATGGAATTTGGAGGCAAAGTAGTAAACCATGTGAAGGTATTCTTGGTAAGGGAACTTGGGAAGTATTTGACTCTGAGGCTTTCATCAGCTGCAATTTCGCCTGCTTCAATCAAATATCTAGCCACATGTTCGACAGTAGATTCAATAGTATCTCCTAAAAACTTGCTGAACTTTGGAACCTTCGTCCTAGGGGGTAGTTCTGCTTGGAGAATATAATCCACTATAGGAGAAGTATAATTTGGCCTTGTGAAGCCAAGATTCACACCATTTCTGGTCATTATCCTTTCAACCATGGCTGCAAGGTTATTTTCTTCTGCTTGATTTTGGTGTCGAACCTGTCTAAGTAGTTGATCTGCATTTTAGTTCCTGTTCACCATCACTACTGGCTCTTCCTCAATCTGGTATGGCATCTGGTTTCTTGGTGGTTCGACTCTAAAAGGATCAATCATCTCTTGATCTTCCAAGTTCGCCTCAGGTATCTGGCATGGATGACATCTTGGGATATCTTCGACAACAGTTGCTCTTCGATCCACCGCTGGTACTCCCATGAAATCAGCCATGCGTGCCACTTGTGCAGCCAATTGTTGGTTAGTTTGAGTCGTATTTTGAATCAAGGGTTGAAAAACTTCTCCCATTGTCTGAGACAACGTATGCACCATTTGCATGTTACTTTCATCCATTTGCTGTCTCAAACAATTTATGGATGTATTTGTAAGGCTATGCATTTGAACAGAGTAACCAACACCTATATTCTGGTTGTTTCGCCCTCCTGATCCTGACCCTTGTAATGGCGAAGACACAACAGTTTCTGAAAATACAGGTGGAGCATTCTGCAGATTTTGCATCATTGATGTAGGCATACCATAGGGTTGACTCTTTGACCCTAGATGTGGAAAACCTGGAGGAGGAACGTGCCTGTACATTGAATTTCCTCCTGGGGGTGTTGGTGAATTAGGACTTTGTGGTCCTATGTATTCTAACACAGGTTGAGTATACGATTTTGTATATATTGATCCTGGTTCAGACACTACTAATGGAAGTGACGCCTGTCCTCCTGTCGAAGACACTGGTGATGGTGTGCTTTGAGACCCCATACTGCTACTTGACTGAGTATTTGAAAGACTCCCTTGAGGATCAACTTGTTGGTTGGCATTGGTTGCCATTTTCTTAGTGTATCTTCTCTTTGGTATTCCTTCGTTTGTTGTGGCTAATTTCCCACTTCTCAATAACATACAACGAGAGTACTTCTTCACTAAGAAAGATAAGGTTGACAAAAAGTGTAAACTTAGCACTGGGTCCCACCAGGTGTGCCAATTTGTTTACTGTGAATTTTGGTAAACAACCTCTGGTCTATCAATCTTAAATGAAAATTGATTAACTTGCAGGATCAACCACACAAATCCTAGGACATGTGCTAAATTTGAGAGACAAGTGTAAATGACAAATGAAAATTAAAGAGAATGTAAAATGAACTCCACGTTCGACAATGTTGAAATAAAATCTAACTGAACTCCACGTTCGACTACTTACAATAAGGTAAAGTAAAGGCTTGAAATTTAAAGGGCTGTAAGTAAAGGGTGCAGAAATTAAAGGCGTCGAAAGGAAATGACAAGAAGTAAAAAGCTTTGAAAGTAAAATGCGACGAACTCCACGTTCTTGAAAAGTAAAGGCTGGAATGATAAAAGTGCGGTCGAAGGTAAAGTGCAGGAAAATAAAGGACTTTGAAAATAGATGCAATGGATTAAAGGTGAACTCCACGTTCTTGAAAATAAAAGACTTTGAAAAGTAAATGCTTGAAGATTAAATGCTTGAATGTAACAGTGCAGTCGAAGGTAAATGCAGAAGGTTTAAATGACTCTGAAAGTAACTTTGGCATGGAAGATAAAGTTCAAGAAATTGTAAAGGCATGGAAAGTAAATGGCTAAATCTTAACCATGATGAAGATAAATTGTATTAATGAAGAAAATGGTGTTACATTACGTACATTCTCACGAACTCGTTTCTCTACACGCGGGTACTTTGAGTTTCTTTGAGTAACTTGTACAAAAATATGAACACACCTATTACATAGAACTAACTCCTATTTATAGTGCTAGGAAATAACTACTAAGTGGTGGTTATTGCTTCGAACGTGTGGATTTTGGCGCCTTCTCCTTGGTCTCAACTGTTCCCACGTTCACAACTGCTCTTATTTAAATTTCAAACATTGGAAATTCCCTCCAGCCATAATATAACAATTGCAGCGCTTGTTTCCATATTCTCATGGTCGAAACCTTTCCAGCACTTAGCCATTTTTTGAGGTTCCTACAACCTCTATTCGACTCAGGCTTCACCAAAACTGGGTCGAAGCCTTCTTTACATTAAAAATAATTTTTTAACTTAAAATAGCTTTGATTCTTTCTAGCGTCGAAAATGAGGGTTAACAGTACCTTACCAAAAACATCGGGAAATCCTGAACGTCAACAAAAACTCACTCTTTCACTCATATTTCCCAATAAACTTTCCCAAACCATTAATAGATAAACACTATCAAGTATAAAGCGAAACCTAAAGCTAATATCCTGTGGATAACCACATATAGGATGGGTAATTGACAACTCCCCATTGTATAACCTGACCCCGGACCTCCCAATCTCTTTTAAGCGTTTGTTCAGTTAAACATTCGCGTGCAAGGTTAGTTTTAGATAGTTTCCCTTCCCCTTCTAGCTTCATGGGATAAATAAGAAATCAGAAAGTAGCACCCCCTCCTCATTGCGGTGAGGAAAAACCCAGCGATAAGGTGGTCGCGTCACCGACAAAAATCGCTCGCTACACTTAACTAGTAAGGTTTGAGCCAAATAACTTCCATTGTTTAATATTCTTTTTATTGATTGTATCCATGCATTATTGTTTTATCAGGTTTGAACTATTTATGATTAAATTTGTCTGGTTTGATTAACGCATATTGAGGCACTTGGTTGCTTTGAACTGTGAGCTTTATAACCTCCTTGTAGCAATAGGATACACTCGTTGCTAACTACTTTGAGCATGGCCTTTCTTCGGTGACTTAGCCTTATTTCTTCGCCAGATAACTTGAAATATTAAATCTTTCCACCCTCTATTTGGATTTAGTTAGAAAATTTAGTTCCTTGTTCATGTGCAAAAGAATAAGTTCGAGGTTGTTATCCCAAATTATCCTACCCTGACATAAGCCCCATTACAACCTTGAAATACCTCCAAAAGTGTGTGTTTAGATGACTTTGATTGATTTTATTAGAAATTTTACAAACTTAGAGAAAAATACATTTGTATGTTAATTGTGTGATTACCTTGTTGATTTGGGTGAACAATTAGTGAGCCGAGACACAGATTGAGTAACTGCTGTGTTGGAAGAACTTTTCCAAATTTGCTTGATTGAAGTCGAGAACTGGAATGATGATTAGGTAACACGGTTGGTGATGTTCATTCGTTATTATTGCAATTAATTTTTCTATTTGAAACGTGGATTTGTAGGCGAGTTACTTGAAGACAAGCAACAAATTAAGTTTAGGGTTGTGATGACACTTTGTTATTGCATGTTTTCGGTCGAAGAAACAAATCAAACAAGTTAAAGAGGAGCAAAAGTGAGGAATAAAGGCCAAAGAAAGATGGAAAAATTGACTAAGTATGAAGAAATAAGGACTTATTGAAAATCAGGTGGAAAAAGGTGCAAATAAGTGCAGCTACTGGAATAATCACGTGTAATATCGCGCAACATCGTGCGCGTGATAGAAAAGCTAGCCTGCATCGCGCGCGATGCAAGTTATAACATGCGCGATAGTACTTTTTCTGGGCTTTTCCTGATGTGTTTCTGATCCATTCCGACTGCTTTAAAAGGGGAAACTTTCTACTTTTTCTAGGGTTCTGCGATTTTATATCGAAAGTGACGATTTACAACACTAGAAGGCATATTTGGAGAGCATTTGAAGCCATTGGAGGCCAATTGTTCAAGGGATCTCTCATGCAAACCTCTTATTTGTATTTGGTATTGTAATTTGCATTATGAGTAGCTAATTATCTCTAGGTTAGGTTTTGTGTGATGAACCTATTTTAATATTGTTGGGACGTATGTTTGATTTTCTATTGCATGAATAATTTGAGTTATAATTATATTAAGTTGCACCTTGTTCTTAATGCATTTTATGTGAGATACTCTTTTAATCTAAATTTGGGCACATAGGGAATACTAACCATTAGTATATGTGAGGGACCTACGACAATTGTTGTGCTTACGCCGATTAAATAGGGATAGGAGACCTCTAGTGCTGAATTAGGAATTAACGTTGTTTTGCTTTGCCTAATCTTGCTGGTGGACTAGCGATAGAAAACTCCGAGTATATATTAGTGAGTTATACACCAAAGGACTGGGTATAACGGTTTTGTTAATTTTCCGTGGAATTATAGAGACGATGTCATTCATGTAATACATCGAACATCAACAGTAGAGAAAAATGGAATTCAATACAAAACCTGACTGCTTTCGTATTATTGACACAACACTTTATTTTCTTTTTGCAATCAAAACTTGGAAACCCCTATTTAGTATTTTCTAAACATGTCACATTATTGTCTTGTTAAATAGTAGTCCTTGTGGATTCAATCTTTTTACTATTGCGACATTATCGGTACACTTAGAGAGAAGTCATCAGAGAGCAATACAATAGCGTAACGACCTTATCTTTTTGTCATGACGAGTATTCAGAGCATAGTACGAATCAACAAGGAGAACCGGTACCGGGTTCAACTCTTGATTCTTTACAGCCCAAAACACACTAATATCAGCAGAGTCGATGAAATTGTCCAGGTTTGGAAAAAGGACTAACCCAAAAATCACCATGGCCAATACATCTGCAAAGGACTCCCATTTTCTGTATTTGAAAACCCTTGAGCTACTATCTCCAAGTAATTCCTTTTGAGTCTTGGGACTTCCATATCTACCTTGTAATAAAGTTGCAGATCATCAATGGGTATCCCCAGAGTCATGGCCAAATTTTTAGGATTTACAAATTGTCCATTCCCCATGTAAGAACATTTCTTCTTTCTTGGAGGGTCTAAGAATTGTCCAAATTCTTCTAGTGTACGAGCTAGTTGGAAGTATCGGAAGGTGAAACACCTTAGGGGAGTGTCATAGAATTGAGAAAGAGCTAAGATTACCTTTACTTGTACCGGGAATTTCAAGAGATCAAGAATCTTTCCATATTGGAGCACAAACTTCCTTTGGATGGAACTGTAGCGCGGTTTTTGTGACGCGACCACTACCACATTCAGTGCTACTTTCTGATTTCTATATTTATCCTATGAAGCTTAAAAGGAAGGGGAAGATATCTCAAACTAACCCTGCGTGCAAATGTTTTCTTTAACAAATGCGAAGAGATCGGGGATTGGAGGTTGGTTATACAAAGGGAAGTTGTTAACACCCAGAGTATCTATAGTAATCTATAGGAACCTTTATTTGTATATGTTTATACTGTTGAATTCCTTAGTTGCTTAAATCCATTTGTTGCTGAATAAGGAAAGTTTCTCCATTGTGAAGGCTGAGGAAATGTTTTTGTTGTTTTGGGGGTTTTCTATTGTTTTTGAGAAGATACTGGACCTAAGGTTTTTCATTAGTGTGCTCGTTATGATTTCACAATCTTATGACTACGTATTCCCGTAAAGAGATCTTGGGAAATTAGAGCGTTCGTAGTTCCTCCTATTCTATGGGAGGAAATTGTTTGGTGTGTTGTTCAAAGCCCAAGATTGAAGCTAAAGGAGTTTTTGTGTCTTGTTCAAAGCCCAAGATTGAAGCTAAAGAAGTATTTATATCTTGTTCAAAGCCCAAGATTGAAGCTAAAGGAGTATTTGTGTCTTGTTCAAAGCCCAAGATTGAAGCTAAAGGTTTATTTGTGTCTTGTTCAAAGCCCAAGATTGAAGCTAAAAGTTTGACTAAGAGAGAATTTGTCATCTCTAAAGGGAGATATCTCACCTATTCATCACAAACAATGAAGAATTGATTTATAAGGGAAGTTGCTTTAACTGGGATGTGTGGAATCCAGCAATGCCACATCTTCCTTTATAGGAGAGTTGAAATGTCATGAAGGAAGAAGATTTAACTCAGTGTAGAGTAATGCCACTTTTCCTTTATAAGTCTTTACATGCTAAGAGAGGGACATTGACTTGGATGTGTAGAATCCAGAGGTTTGCCACTTAGATCACTTAGATGAAAGAGAAATTTTAGCCATGATAAAGGAGGGACTCCAGCTTGGATTTTGAATCAACAAGTGTGTCACTTACATCAATTATCTGGAAAAAGGTTTTTGGTTGTCTGTTTTGAAATGTGATGTATAGAGGAAATATCCTCCTACAGAGAGGACTCGTGGTCTCATCTGTGGGGATGTTTAATTTTGTGCCTTGATCAAAGCCCAAGGTTGAAGCTAACAAAAGAGTTGAAAACGGACTCAACTGGGGGAGTAATATATTTGTCTTGTACAAAGCCCAAGATTGAGGTTGACTGTGAAAATCATTATATGAAGCCTAAGAGCAGGCTGACTCTTGCTGAGGATTTGATCAAATCCAAGAGAAAGTCTGAACTGTTTTGAGGGAAAAAAAACTAACTCTTGCTGGGGATTAGAGAAGAGTTGAATTATTAGATGCCATGAGGCTTTGATTCTTTTAGGGATTTATTGATGGCAACATGGTCCTGGCTGGGGATTTTAAAAATGAAAACCAAACCTTGTTGAGGATCAGAAGATACTTAAAGGAGAGGCTTGAATGTCTTAAAGGTTTTGACTCTAATAGGAATTGGTGTAGGGATAGAGATGACTAGGGTCTATCCTATGCATTTAGGAAGCATGAGGGTCCTTGTATGAAGCCCAAGAAGAGACTGGGGATGCTTCTAGGAAGCCTGTGGGTCCTTGTATGAAACCCGAGAGGAGGCTGGGTGTTGAGACATTCCTAGTCTAGGAAGAGTTCAAGAAAGGTTTCACCGGGAAATAATCCTTTCTTTATTGAACTGTTCCAGGGTTAAAGGGGTTAAAGAAGAGGTTTCACCGGGAAATAATCCTCTCTTTATTGAACTGTTTCAATGGTTAATCAAATTGAACAAAGCCCAAGAGGAGGCTGATTGTATTCCTTTGTACAGGGGGAACTAGTTATTTGAACTAGGTTATACTGATTAAAAGGATCCTATTGTTTGGACTAGTCTAAACTGAGGATGATTTAAATGCTAAGAGGAACTTAACAAGATATGCATAAGTGTATATTCACACATATGAATAAGTATATAAACAAGTATGAATTGAATTGAGAAAGCTGGTGGGTCTTATTCTCTGTATAGAAGCCCAAGTGTATTGTGATTGATTAGATGTTTTCTTCAAGATTGGATTAGTGTTTGAAGAAATTGAATAAAGTTTTGAATTTGAAGATAACTTGATCTCAAGTAGAAGAAAAGCGAAGATGTTGGGTCTTACACTTTAGATAGAGGCCCAGGTGATTATTTGTATCCTGTACAAAGTCCAGGATGAATGAGGCTAAAAGACTTTCTATTTACAGAAGGGTGTTGGGTCTTACACTCTATCAGAGGCCCAAGATTATTGTTTAAATCAAGGTTTATGTACAAAGGGATGGAACTTACACTCCTAACAGAGGCCTAGGATTATTGTTTAAACGGTGATCGCACTGTGATTTTGAAACACGCAATGGGACTTATACTATAGCAGAGGCCCATGAAGTGGATTACCTACAAAAAGGGTTGGGTCTTACACTCTAATGGAGGCCCATGAGTGTTTAATTTTGAAAGATTGAATCAAAGTAAAACCCTAATTTCAATTTTTTAAAGGTATTTTTCAAAGAAATTCAATAAAAATGATAAAAATATCAAATAAAATCATTAATCATGTTATAAACATTGATTAAGGGTTATGAAAAAAGTATTTTATCCACATGAATATTTAAAATCATTTTGATTAAAAAATATCAAGAAAAAGAAATTATTTTAATACATTTAAAACAAATTAAAATAATATTTTTAATATATTGAAAATATATCAAATAAAAAATTTTTTTGTGATTTTTTTGTGGATTGAAATAATAGGGTATTTAAATAACATGTGTGAAAAAATTGGGGTTAAAAATAATTAATTTGATAAGAAAAATCAATATTTGAATTTATTTTTAAAACAATTTAAAAATAATATATCAAATATAAATTTTTTATTTTTATTTTTTTGGTGAATAAATTATTTAAATGTGTGAACAATATTTGTGCAAAAAATCATTTGAAAATATTTAAAATTGGATATAGAAAATAATTTTTGAAAATAAAATGAAAATATTAAAAATATTCAAAAATTTGAAATATGGCGCCAAGGCCATCTTCATCTTCCTCACGCGTGCCACCTTTACCAGATTTGCAAAACCTCTCATATCTCCCTCAATACGTAATGATTTTGCACGATGTAAACATGAAAGTTGTTTATTTTTGAACAAGAAATTCAATGGTACCAATTAATTTCATTTCTTTTAAGTGTAGAGTGAGTTATCAAGTGATGATCAGATGAACCCTAATTTTTGCAAGAACACTATGAAATCCTATACACGATTGATACATAACAATTGATTGAGGGAAAACATTCTATATAAGTGCAGAAACATGTTGGTAACTTGAAATATAAAAAATGATGCATGTTTCATGGAGTTTGGGAAGTTCAGGCTTACCTGTGCAAGAGGAATTTGAATCCTCAGTTGTAGGTGTTACAGATGTGAAATGATGACCTGGACAGCTTCCTTGGACCTCAAGGATTGTGTTGAGATGCATGGAATGGTTCGAAACCTTCTGGTTTGATGGGCTCGAATCCAACTGCAGCTGGCTTGGAGTAAGATGTGATCTTGATGAATTTGATGTTACATATGTTGTTTAAGTATTTAGATCACTCATATATGATGTATGTGAGGTGTTTGCATCATTGGTTTGGATTGAATTG
Organism: Lathyrus tuberosus; assembly: GCA_022829125.1. NCBI lineage: Eukaryota > Viridiplantae > Streptophyta > Magnoliopsida > Fabales > Fabaceae > Lathyrus > Lathyrus tuberosus. The sequence goes on from JALAZF010000265.1 coordinate 801,202, forward strand.
CTCTATATTTGAAAATTCGATTCTCACTTCTTAAGGTTTTGAAATTTTGAAGTGAAGAGGGAAATGTGAGAAAACATGTGTTGTGATGTTTTGGGGTGGTTTGAATGATCAGAAATAACACCTATTTATTGGAGGAGAAGTTTGTTTTTGGAGGAATAGTGAATGGATGAAGGATCACTCTATTACCCAATGGATATGGCTATGTAGCATGACTTGAATGCTAAGGTACCTCAAGTCTCCTCTAGCATAGTTGTGCATTGACTCCCATCAATTTTGCAGGTTTGAAGTCTTCTAATTATTGGATATGTCTTGATTGGTTTGTGCTTGATCCATGCCACCTCTATGTATCACATAAATGCCAAATGAAAAAGTTGAAATTTAAGGCATTTGTAATGATGAATTTGCACATGCTAAGTTGAATTCTTGACTCGATGGTCCAAAGTTGAAAATATTAAGTGATTCATCAAGATTTCTTCTGATATTGGATGATTCTAAAGCTTGCAATATGACAAACTTGTTGTGGAAAATTGTGTGGTGCAAGTAATGCACAAAATCTCTCATGAAAATCAGTTTGAGCAAGGCATGTTGTGAGGTTCATAACTCCTTGCTCAAGTTGAATTAATGGGAGTTCTTGTACTCTTTGTAAATCTTGTATATCATACTTCAACTTTGATGTTTACATTTGGTCTTGATTCATCTTGGATCATAATGGAAAATTCCTCCAAAGTTGGACAAATCATGAGACAGATTCTGCCTAAAAAATTCTAAGTGTCAAAGTTCAAAATCTTATGAAACCCTAACTTTAGTGCTTTATATCTCAAAATCTATGCATTTTTTGGGGGTACTTATGCTCTGCAATCTTGTTGTATGTAAGAAGATCTATCATTTGAGCTTTGGGTGGAAAAAAAATGGTTGTTTGGATCACAAGTTATGGCCTTGCAAAGTTGGGTAAAAACCATTATTTTCCATAACTTAGTGAAATTTCAAGTTTCTCAAGGTTGCCCTTTTTGCAAGTAACCTCACTTTTCTTGATTTTTATTGATTTATCATAATCTAAATCACAAGTTAACATTGTTCTTGACTTAAAGATGCCATGTTTGCAAAAAAAAATCCCAAAAGTCAAACTTGGTTTTGAATACAGTTGACTTTTTATCTTAGATAAAACTTGAACTTTGTGATCCTTTCTGAAATCAAGTCCTTGTGCTAAATTGAACCTAATGGATTGATTCCAAAGGTGTTTATGAGTGTCTTGAATCATATCCCAAGGTTTGAGATCATGCTTTGCTCAAAAGTCAAAGGTATGGTTGACTTTTTCGCAGAAACCCTAGTTATGGTCCAGGGGAATTTGAATACTTGCACTGCTTATGAATCAAGTTCTTTTAATCAATTAAATCTTGTGAATGGATCAATATGATGTATTTGAGGTCCTTGAAACATATCTTGAGGTCTTGGCTCATGCCTTGCTCCAAAAGTCAACTTAGGGACTGAATTAGGTCAAAACCCTAATTCCAGATTTTTGATAGATGTGCCCCATGAGACTAGTTTGAACTTATGAATGGACTCATGAGGTTCTTTTGAGCTTCTTGAATCATATATTGAAGTATTGGCTCATGCCCAGATGAAAATTTCTCTCTGGAGGCCTTGGTCGACCAAAACCTTAATTTGGTGACACTAATGATCTTGAGGCTTGATCAACTTGAAATATTGCATTCTTGTGTTAGATTCTTGATGTGGGAGATCTCTTGATCCTTCATGTATGTTTGAGAGGCTTGACAAGTTGAAGATCACGTCAATTCATGATTAACCCTTTGCCTGAATGCTCTGAGAGAACTTAAAACCCTAATTCTTGGCTAGAGTGAACACTCAACAATCTTTGAGAGGATTGATGAGGTATGAAAGTACATCCATATTGTGGTGATGATTTTCACAATGATGTGAAGTCTTAGGGTCAAAATTTAGGGTATGACAGATGCCTCTATTTAATCTTCTTGGACCTGATGGTGTGAATAGCGAAGATATTAAAATGTTCATGGTAAAAGAGGATTAAATATCAGAATACCCGAAATTTTGATTGTGGATGTGAATGGTAGATAATTTGCTTATCCATTTTCTTTTACTAAGTAATGCCACTTAGAAAAAGGTGTAACTTCCCCTCGATTCTGGTTTTCAGCCATGGAACTAGTCTCAGTTTCTTTTGAAATAAACCCCCCTCGATCCTGGACTTCAGCCATGGAACTGGTCTCAGTTTCTTTTGAAATAAACCTCCCCTCGATCCTGATCTTCAGCCATGGAACTAGTCTCAGTTTCTTTTGAAATAAACCTCCCCTCGATCCTGGTCTTCAGCCATGAAAATGGTCTCAGTTTCTTCTTGTCGAGTTCTTGTCTTGACAAGGAATTATATTTGGAGATGTCATTTGATTTTAAGGTGATGATGACTTCCTTAAAAGTAGGACAAACTTCTCGGGGGGAGACTGTCATTTGTCGACTTATAAGGAATTTATGGGGCAAAGACAGGCTTCTTTGTTTTGCTGATCGGTAGAGATTTCTTGGAGGATGTGATGTCCATATTGCCAAGAGTCTTTTGTTGAGAAGCTTCCGCGGGGGATTTTATTTAATCCGGGAAAGCAAAATGTCATCTTCAAAAGTGAAGAGTGAAGTTCCAAAGGTGTATAACCAAATGCCTTCTTGCCTTTTAGAGGTTCAAGTTATCAAAGTGATCGAGGACCGATTTCAATCCAGGAATAAACTGGAGAGAGATTATTTAGACGATACATTTCCTGATGACGAAAGAACTCAAACTGGGATTTTATCCTATCCGAATGTGGAAAGGAAGACTGACAACTCTACTCGAGAGAAAATATTTATCACTCGAGGAGAAACGAGACCAATATGAGATTGAAATATGAGATGCAAAATGAATATGAATGTGAATCAATTATGCATGATGTATGTATGAAATGCTTATGCTGACAAAACAGACATGACATACAGACTGATGATGAGTATAACTGGATGCTCGGCCACTCTAGGGAATAAAAGTTTCACTAATATGTTGAGGAAACAATATCCTGCTGCTGAACTTTTCATATTCTTGGTAGTAACAAAATGTGCCTCTTGAGGAGTGATAGATGAGATGCTCCATCTTGTCAACCTGAAGTAATTGATCCTCCACTTGGGATATACTGATCACAAGGAATATTTTGATTTTGCATTTTGAAGTTTGATTGCTTTTGGAGAAGTTGTCGATGTTCCTTCTTGTGTTCATCAATCAAAAGGAAATTGCCATCTTTATTTTAAAGCTGAAGTAAATTTGAAAACAAAAGTAAATTCATTTTTGTGTTTCAAGAATGTTAATCATATCAAAATCTCATTTTGCAAAGCAGAATAAATGAGAATTCAAACAAAGGGCACAAGGGCTCAAATTTTCATTGATAGAATGGTAATCAGCCAAATGCATGATTCCTTGGAGCATTATAAAGTTTAGAAAATGTAAATTTAAAGGGAAATGGGCTACATTGAAACATAACTACCACTATCCTTCTACCAACTTTGAATTCTGAGTATCTCGAGCTTCGGCTGAAGGTGACTTCTGATTGAGGATTTCTTGACAAATGGTGTTGCTTCTGAGGATCCAATCTTAGTCGGATGCAGTTACTTGCCATAAATCCCTAACTTTTGCCTAGATTTCCTTTTCAGGTTTTCAATCCATCAGGATGATTATTAATTTTTATGTCTCTAATTTTTTCCTGAACCGCCCTGTCGAGTTTTCAGTCCAACGAGACGTTTTTTTTATCTTATTTAGGCAAAGTATTTCTTGACCACATCAACATTTGTGAGGTAGGTAAACTCTTCTCCATCCATGGTTGCGAGTCTCAAGGCACCGCCTGAAAAGGCTTTCTTAACAACATAGAGGCCATCGTAATTCGGAGTCCATTTGCCCTTGGGATCAGTGAGAAATGATTGGATCTTTTTGAGCACGAGGTCGCCTTCTCTGAATACACGAAGTCGGACCTTTTTGTTGAATGCTTTCTTCATCCTCTGTTGATATAACTGACCATGGTAAAAAGCCGTCATTCTTTTTTCTTCGATTAGGTCTAGTTCATCGTATCTGCTTTGACACCATTCAGCTTCTGTTAGCTTGGCTTCCATCAAGATTCTTATTGATGGTATCTTTACTTCTATGGGGAGCATTGCTTCCATGCCATATACTAAAGAGAAAGGGGTTGTCCCTGTTGAAGTGGGGACAGATGTGCGATAACCGTGAAGAGCAAATGGTAGCATCTCATGCCATTCTTTGTAGGTTGAAACAATTTTCTGAATGATCTTCTTGATATTTTTGTTATCTGCTTCTACCGCTCCATTCATTTTAGGCCGGTAGGGAGATGAGTTATGGTGTTCAATTTTGAATTTAACACATAATTCTTTCATCATCTTGTTGTTCAGGTTCAATCCATTATCAGTAATGATCTGGCTTGGAACACCATAACGGCAGATGAGATTTTTCTTGATAAATCGGACTACCACTTGTCTAGTCACATTGGTGTATGATACTGCCTCGACCCATTTGGTGAAGTAAACAATGGCTACCAGAATGAATCGATGTCCATTTCAGGCTTTGGGTTCGATCATGCCGATCATGTCAATTCCCTATATAAAAAAAGGCCTTGGAGAAGAAAGAACTTTGAGATACGTTGGCGGTACATGAATTTTGTCGGCGTATATCTGACACTTGTGACACTTCCTCATGTACTTGTAGCAATCGGATTCCATTGTCATCCAATAATATCCGACTCTCAGAATTTTTCTTGCCATTGTGTGTCCATTAGCATGAGTGCCAAATGATCCTTCATGAATCTCTTTCATTAGCATGTTTGCTTCGTGTCTGTCCACGCATTTGAGCAAAACCATGTCGAAGTTTCTCTTGTAGAGCACATCATTTTTCAGGAAGAAGTTGCCAACCAGTCTTTTAAGATTCTTCCTATCTTTTCTTGATGCCCCAGGCAGGTATTCTTGTCTTTGAAGGAATCACTTGATATCATGATACCATGGTTTGTCATCGATGACGGCTTCTATTGCAAATATGTAAGCGGGCCTATCAAAGGGCATTATGTCAATCTTGAGTATGTCGTTCCATCGATTCACACTAATCATGGAGGATAAGGTAGCTAGTGCATCGTCTATGTGGTTTTCTTCACGAGGAATGTGATGAAAATCAATCTTGTTGAAAAAGGGTAACAACCTTCTTGCATAGTCTTTGTAAGGAATCAATCCCAATTGATATGTGTTCCACTCTCATTAGATCTGACTTATATTCAGGGCTGAGTCTCCATACACATCCAAATTCTTTATCCTTAAGTCAATAGCTTCTTCGAGACCCATGATGCAAGATTCATATTTGGCCTCATTATTTGTATATTTGAATGCCAATCTGGCAGTGAAGGGAATATGGGTACCCTAAGGTGTAACAATGATTGCCCCAATTCCGTTTCCATAAGCGTTGACAGCTCCGTCGAATATTAATCCTCATTGGGTACTTGGTTCTGGTCCTTCGTTTGGTAGCGGTTCATCGCAATCTTTCACTTTTAGGTACATTACATCTTGTATGGGAAGTCAAATTTGATTAATTCCTGATCGTCAATCGGTTGATGAGTCAGATGATCGGCTAAAACACTTCCTTTGACGGCTTTCTGAGCATAGTACTCAATTCCGTATTCTGATAACAACATCTACCAATGAGAAATCCTTCCTGTTAAAGCATGCTTTTCAACCATGTATTGGTGAAGACGTTTAGCTGCCAAGTGGTGTGACAAATCATGTACTGGCGAAGACGTTTAGCTGCCCAAGCTAGAGCGCAACAAGTTTTATCGGGCATAGTGTATCGAGTTTCACAGTCCGTGAACTTCTTGCTTAAGTAATAAATGGAATACTCTTTTCTTTTTGTTTCGTCTTGTTGGCCAAGTACATAGCCCATGGAGTCTTCTAAAACTGTTAAGTAGATGATCAGTGGTCTTCCTTCCACTATAGGGGACAGAATAGGCAGATTCAGCAGATATTCTTTGATGTTGTCGAAAGTCGTTTGGCAGTCTTCTGTCCATATACAACTTTGGTTTTTTTTTGAGTAATTTGAAAATTGGCACGCATGTCTCGGTCATGAGGAATATGAATCTTGAGATGTAATTCATACGTCCCAAAAATCCTCTTACTTTTTTTTCAGACTTTGGAAAAGACATCTCTTGAATGGCCTTGACTTTGTCAGGATCAACCTCAATTCCTTTTTGGCTGATGATGAATCCCAAGAATTTTCCTGAACGAACACCGAATGTACACTTGTTGGGATTCAAGCGAAGTTTGTACTTTCTCAGGAGCTGGAATAACTTTGATAGATGTTCCACACGTTCTTCTTCTATTTTAGATTTGGCAATCAAGTCATTGACGTACACTTTAATTTCTTGGTGCATCATGTCGTGAAACAGAGTTGTCATAGCCCTTTGATAAGTTGCTCCTGCGTTCTTTAGATCGAACGACATTACTTTGTAACAAAAGGTGCCCCATGGGGTGATGAATGAAGTTTTCTCCATGTCTTCTGGCGCCAATCTGATTTGATTATAGCCCGAGAATCCATCCATGAAAGAGAATACTTTAAATTTTGATGTTCTGTTAACTAGCATGTCAATGTGTGGTAGGGGAAAATCATCCTTCGGACTTGCTTTGTTTAAATCCCTATAGTCAACACACATTCTGACTTTCCCGTCTTTCTTAGGAACTGGCACTATGTTGGCTAACCATTGGGGATACTCTGACGTGGCAAGGAATCCTGCGTCGATCTGTTTCTGCACTTCTTCCTTAATTTTGTCGGCCATATCAGGGTGAGTCCATCTCAATTTTTGTTTGACCAAAAGACATTCTGGTTTTAGTGGTAAGTGATGTTCCACGATGTTGGTATCCAACCCTGGCATGTCTTGGTAGGACCAAGCAAACACATCTGAAAATTCTTTGAGCAGTTCTATCAAGCATTCTTTGACAGTTGGATGGAGTAGTACTCCAATTTTAACTTCTTTTCTCTCCTCTTCTGAAACCAAATTGACCATTTCCAACGGTTCATTATAAGGTTGAATGGATTACTCCTCATTTTTTAGTAATCGAGAGATCTCATATGGAATTTCTTCGTCCCCTTCTTCTTCGGCTTCAAATACCAGGAACTCAAAGTTGGGAGAGGCATTGGATCGTATGTTTCAATGGGGTTTAAAATAAATAATCTGCATAACGTGATGATCCCTTTTTAGAAAAGACAGAGAGAATGCAAAAGTGTGTGCTGTGTATTTTGAAAAATTCTTTTTATTTTATTTTGGGTTGTTTTTTAGGATTACCATTTTCTGAAAAAGAGAAAAGTGAAAATAGCACTAAATGCAGGAATTCAGAATGACATTCTTATTTATGATTTTTCGATTCTTGAAACACAAACATTATAAAACAAAACTCTTTCGCTTTGGGCGAAGCGAAGAGGGACATTTACAGAAAAGCAATCCCTATAAAACATCTTTTTCACCCAGGAAAAGTTAAAGGTAAAAACAAACACGAGGCAATTACTTTGATTTATAAACGATATTCGGGACATCGACCGCGAACCAATTGTGACGAACTCCTTTGTGGATCACAAAATCCGTTATTTTTCTTCCAGGACTGTCTTCAGTAATGACACTGATTTCTGGTGGAGTTGGATCACTAGAGTCTTCTTCCCATGCAGCGTTATCATAAGAGGACTCTTCTATTGTATCTTCAACAGTATTTTCATTTTCAAGAGGACCTCCCTATCCAGTGGGATGGATGTCTTCATATCTGATATGAGAGCTTTCGGGAGCAGTGTACTTCACTAGAAAGTTGTACTTGCCGCTTGGCTGCCCCAAAGTATCCCAAGTTTCTGAGGGGATAGATGAATCGTCTTCTTCAAGGGCATTGACCTCAGGAAATGAAAAGTTGATAAATTCTTGTCCTGTGATTCTTGCAACTTCATCAACATGATGTTTGACATTTTCAGGATTTTCCTGGTAAGGTTTCCATGATTCTGGGAGAATAGGTGGATTTTTCTCAAGGTCATTCAGCAGATATGCATTCTCTTGCTGACTCTTTTGCCCTGAATGTTCCATGTAAGGTTTACAAATGGGCTAATCATCCATGGGATTATATGAGTTGTAATCAAAGTTGTCTTTCATCAAAGTATCTTCTTCCAATGAGTTGGGTGGAGTACGATATTCCTCAGGATCGCAATCTCTGTAGATCATTCTGAGGTCTGATCTTGGTTTATATTTGGGACTTTGCTTCGGAGAGCAAAATGGCATGTATGTTTTTTGCTGAGATATATATCCTTCATCGTTGAAATAGGATTTCCACTCTTCATCTGTATCAGAAGAGTTATCCTCCTCGATGGAATGGACTTCCTGAGAAATTGGGTGGAGGAAGCCTCCATTGTGGAAGAAATCTTGAATGGGATGAAAGCTTTCATCCTTTTTTTGTAGTCTTGGTAAATGCTGGAGAAAAACCGAGACTTTTCTTGTCTTGTTATTGTAGCGAGCAATTTTTGTCGGTGACGCGACCACCTTATCGCTGAAGTTTGGGTTTTCCTCCTCAAGGAGAAAGGGCGCTACTTTCTGATTTCTTATATATCCCATAAAGCTGGAAGGGAAAGGGAAGGTATCTAAAACTAACCTTGCACGCGAATGTTTAACTGAATAAACGCTTTAAAAGAGATTGGGGGGTCCGGGGTCAGGTTATACAATGGGTAGTTGTCAATTACCCATCCTATATGTGGTTATCCACAGGATGTTAGTTTTTAGGTTTTGCTTTGTAATTGATAGTGTTTATCTGCTGATGGGTTGGGAAAGTTTCTTGGGAAGAGTGAGTGAGTTTTTATTTTTGGTGAAAAATGATGATGATGGCTTCAGGTATGAAACCTAAGGTTTTGATTGATATGAAGGTACAGGACCTAGGGTTTTTGATTGGTATGCTCGCTAAGATTTCGTAATCTTATGCCTACGTATTCCCGTTTAAACGAAACAGGGAAATCAGAGCAATCATAGTTCCTCCCTATACTAAGGGGGAAAAAGATGTTTTGGTGTCTTGTTCAAAGCCCAAGACATGAAGCTAAAGGTGATTTGTATTTTGTTCAAAGCCCAAGATATGAAGCTAAAGGGTTTTGGCTGAGAGAGAATTTGTCATCTCTAAAGAGGAACTGTTGATGTTTGTGTGCTTTGATCAAAGCACAAGTTTGATGATAAAAGGTTGATTGACTCACCTAGGGATTTCTTTATACGAAGCCCAAGAGGAGGCTATATGAGACCGACTCAACAAGAGAGAGTATATGTCTTGTACAAGGCCCAAGATTGAGGCAAAAATAGACTGACCCTTTGGGGATATCATTATATAAAGCCTAAGAGGAGGCTAACAGTTTGACTTTTCTGGAGAAAATGTTCTTTCTGTCTTGTACAAAGCCCAAGATTGAGGCTAGAAGGGATTTTTGACTCCGTTGGGGAGGTTTATATGTGTCTTGTACAAAGCCCAAGAGGGAGGCTGAAATGAGTTTGTCTCAATGAGATAGTGCTTTTATATGTCTTGTACAAAGCCCAAGACGGAGGCTAAAAGAGTGGACTCAACAAGAGAGTCTTGCAAAGGTGATTGGCCTAACAAGAGAGTCTAAGAGTTGATTGACTCAACAAGAGAGTCTTTTATACTCAACAAGAGAGTGATTTGTTGTCTTGTACGAAGCCCGAGATGGAGGCTAATAGGAGATTGACCCAACAAGAGAGTCTTTTGTACTCAACCAGAGAGTGCGGAAAGGTGATTAACTCAACAAGAGAGTCTGAAAAAATGATTGACTTAACAAGAGAGTCTGAAAAGTGATTGACTCAACAAGAGAGTCTGAAAAGGTTAGCTCCACTGGAGGGAGGATCATTATACAAAGCCCAAGAGGAGGCTGACTGTGTTAAGGAAAGATCATTATACAAAGCCTAAGAGGAGGCTATCTTACTTCTGAGGATTATATCCATAGGCAGGCCCAAGGGTGGGGAAATCTCATGAGAGAGACCGGGTTTCTGCTGGAGATTTATCTAGAGTGATCGGTGTTTTTTCCTATGTTTAAAAGGAACTTGAGAATGTATTTGAGACTCAAGGGGGGTTTACACTGCCCAAGTCTACTGGTGTCGAAGAGTTTTATCTTTTGTAGGATGCCCAAAAGAGGGCAAGGGCCTTAAGGGATGAGAATCAACCCTAAAGTGGCCTGAGGTCTGACACTGGAAAGACTGCTCTAGCAAAGGATGACTAAGTTCTGTCTTATACCTTTAAGAGGTCGTTAGGGTCCTTGTATTAAGCCCAAGAGAAGGCACGAGAACTTATAAGAAGTCGAAGGGTCCTTATACAACGCCCAAGAGAAGGCAGGGATACTTTTAGGAAGCCTGTGGGTCCCCAAACCAATAGAAGTTCAAGATATGCAATTCATAGAGAAGAGATCATCTCAGGAAAGTTCGAGGGTTTAGAAGAAACTCAAGAGATGTCATTCACGGAGAAAAGATCATCTCTGGGGAGTAGAGTTTCTTTGACAATTTCTAAGGGTGACAGTATGAGAAAAGGTTCACCGAGAATACTGCCTTTCTCTTTGTTCCATATTGTTTAACCCCAAGAGAAGGGAAGACTGTATCTGGAATCCTATGGGGATCTTGTTTTGTTTGTATTCAAGAGTGACCAACGGGATTTACCTAGTTCTAGACGTAGTTGCCGGGGAAAGCTCTAAATAACTATGTTAGTATATATACGGTTGATATATGACAAGTATTTAAAAGGTGTGAAAGAAGACTTACAGTGAAGCAGCCCCACAATACATTTATTTATATGAAAGCAGATAAAAGAGAGCGGATAAACACTTACCCGTTGTAGAGCTTCCATGCTGTTTTGTTAGTTATTCAAAGAAATTAAAGAAAGTTTTGATAGCAACTATACATTTCGATTCAAAATCAAAGGAGAAAGTATTTTGAACACAGATCGGGGCTTACAGCTCAAGGAGAGGCCCAAATTTTAACAGTGATTGTACTATTGTTTTGAATTTGTACAGGGACTTATACAAGTGACTGAGACCCAAAAAAAGATTTTCTGTACAAAGGGGTGAGTCTTACACTCTACCAAGAGGCCCAAAAGTGCTTTAAAGAAAAGAAATGGGACTTACAACACGAGGGCAGGCCCAGTTGTTTGTTTGAAAATGGTGATCGCGTCGAGGTTTCTGACGGTATCGGGACTTATACAATACACTAAGGCCCAAAATTGTTTATGTACAAAGGGATGGGTCTTACACTCTACCAAGAGGCCCATGAGTGTTTTGAAAAAGTTTGCTAGGGTGAAAATCAACAAATCCCTAATTTCATCATTTTTTAAAGTAATTATTCAAATAAAATTAATTAAAATGATAAAGATACCAAATAAGTTTGAATAAACAACTTGTGATTTTTGGTTAAGGTTTAAAAAATGATATTTAACCACAAGATGAATTAAAACTCATTTGGTCTTGATTTTTCCAGAAGAATATTCATTTTTTAAAAGGTTTAAAAACAATAAAAATGAATTTATTTACAAAAATATCAACTATATTAAATAATTTATATAAATCTGATTTTTTTGTGGAATAAAATATTTCAATATTTTTTTGATTTTTCAGAAAAAGAATCAACCAAAAATGATTAAAATTGAGAGAGTTATTAATTTTTCAAATCATTTAAAAATAATATGAAAAATGATAAAACGTGAAAAAAAAGGTAAAAAAGAGGATCTGGGGCGAGGGGGATTCGAACCCCAGACCTCTTGTGTGCAGTGCGCGCCTCCTACCACTGAGGTGGTGATACATCCGTGTATCAAAACCACCCCATGGATATATGAGGCATGCCTTGTTTTTGGCCTGGCCAAGGCAAGGCAAGGCAAGATTTTGGCCAAAAACGTGAAGCTTGTAACTTTCTCATTTCTCCATGGATTGGGACAAAATTTAGGTTTATCCTGCCTAGAATTTCACAAGGAATCCAATGGTGGTGGTGGTTTTTTCAGATGAGGCTCCTATTTCAAAACCCGACAGTGTTCTTGAAATAGGCCTAAAATTGCATTTTCCATGCTATCTCTTGTTACAGGCATGAATTACATGATGAATTGGTTCAAACACAACACATATAACATGTATGAGATGTGCATGATCAATGGACCTCAAAGCAATGCATATTTCAAAGAGTTCAAGTTGTGATGCTTACCTTTTTAGGAGCTTTTTGGGCAATCTGTCAAGTGCTTTGTTCCAGAAATAAATTGATGCTTTGGACACCCTCAAATGATCCCTTAGAAGCTTTTAGAATGGTTGGAATCAACTAGAATCCTCAGGAACAAGTTTGAGCTCTTTCTTGTAAAAGGGGCAAAAGTGGTCAATATAGCAACTCTCTCAAATGGTGTTCCAGATGTGGGGAACCATTTGGGACAATTCAAGGATGATATTTGGAGTGTGTTTGAGGCTTTATCTAGTTTTGAAAGTGACTGAATCAAGACATGGCTTGAAAAATGCAAAAAAGACTAATTTTGAGGTTTTGAGATGAGACTTTGTCATTTTGGTGTTACAGGTCACTTATGAGAGTTTGGACAACTTAGATATGACATATTGGATGTGTTTGGATCATAAGCTGTGATGGAACTGCTCTCTAACTCAAAAACTCAGAGTTACCTTGCAAAAGAAGGCATTTTGGCCTAGAGAAAGAGATTTTGAGGAAAGCAAGTGTTGTAGTGCTTTGGTGTACTCAAACTGAGCACAAATGAGCTCTATTTATAGTAGATCAAGTTTGTTTTACAAGCAACAGTGAATGGCAACTGCAACAGCTCATTGTCCAATTGCATCACTTTGGAATCTTAAGTCTCCTCTAGCCATTGACTAGAGGTTAGAGCACAGGCCTATGGTTCTTTGGTTCAGAGATTATCCTTGACTCATTCAGTTGGAAATGGCTCAGTTCATGCCACCTTGGTGCATCCATTGAATGCTTGGAAACAAAATTGGAGTCTTGGCCTCTTTTAGGCTTTTTAGGGTTTGGCATGCTACTTTGGGAATCTTGGACTTGAGAGGCTGATGGATCAGTGCTTGTCCCTTAGTTGTTCCCCCTTGAGGTGTTCAGATGGATAAGCATATTTGGAATTGCACAATTTGAGCAAATCGTGCCTTTATGCACAAATCTGCCTTGCCAAGACAGTTTGCAGCAAGGCATGTTGCAGCTGTCATAACTCCTAGCTCAGATGGAGTTTGATGAAGCTCTTGGACATTTTGGAAAGCCCTTATGTGATACAACATATGTGTGAACATAGTTTGTCTTGAAACTTTTTGGATCCAAGTGAAAAATCCTCCTACATTTTGAAAAAAAAGCAAGGCATATTCTGACTTAGTGAAAATTTCACTAAGTGTTGGAAAAAGTGACATTTCATGTTTTCAGCCTTTTTGATCACTCCATAACGTGAAATCCATGAGGAATTGAAATGGGGTGTAGTTGACACTTTTAAAGTATGCCATGAGAGCTACAAATCCATCCTTGGATCAGCCAAAATGGTTGCTTGGATCTCAAGTTATGACCCTTGGAAGTTGGCACCCTAGCCACTTTATTTCATAACTTAAAACAATTCTAAGTTTTTATGGTTACCCCATTTACAAGTTATCCCACTTTCTTTGATTTTTCTTGATGAATGATGATTACAATCACACATTAACATCATTTTAGGGTTAAGGAACCATAATTATGAAAAATCTCAAAAAGTCAAACTTTGACTTTTATGCACAGTTGACTTTTTACCAGATGAATTCCAAACTGTGTGATCCTCTATGAAATCAAGTCCTTAACCTAAATCAAACTTGATGGATATGTTCCATAGGTGTTATGGGGTGTATTGAATCATGTCCCAAGCTTTGGGAGCATGTCTGAGTCAAAAGTCAAAGGTACAGCTGACTTTTTCCTCAGAACCCTAATTGTGGTCCTGATGAAATTGAAACTTGTGAACCAAGCTTCTTGGATCAATCCATTGTTGAAAATGGATCAATGTGGTGTATTGGAGACCCTCAAACCATGTCTTGAGGTCTTGGCTCCTGTTTTGTCCCAAAAGTCAACTTAGGGGTGAATTAGGTCAAGAAACCCTAATTCCTGATTTTTGGTGAATGCATCCCCTGAGGCTAAATTGACTTGATGATTGGGTTTATGAGGTCCCTTGGAGTATCTAGGGTAATGCTTTGAAGGATTGGCTCATGCCCAGAGGAAAAATTCCATCTGGATGCCTCAGTCGACCGAAACCCTAATTTGGTGATATTGGCGATCTTGAGGCTTGATCCACTTGGAATGCTGCAACTTTGTGCTTGATTCCTGTTGTGGGAGTCCTTTGATCCTTTATGGATGTTTGAGAGGTTAGATAAGTTGAAGATCATGTCATTTCTTGATTGATCCTTTGTCTAAGAGCTCTGAGAGGGCTTGAGACCCTAATTCTTGATTGTAGTGAATGCTCAACAATTCCTGAGGAGATTGATGAGGCATAAAGGTACATCCATATTGTGATGATTGTTTTCACAATGATGGGAATCTTGTGGTCAAAATTTGGGGTATGATAGATGCCCCAATTTAATCTTCTTGGACCCGAAGGTGTGAATGGCGAAGGTATTCGGGCATTCGGGGTGCAAGAGGATTAGATATTGGAATACCCGAAATTTTGACAGTGGTTATGAATGGTAGTTTACGCATTCATCTTCTTTTGCTAAGCGTTGATACTTAAAAAAGGTAAAACTTCCCCTCGATCCTGGTTTCCTACCAAGGAACTGGTCTCAGTTTCTGATACAAAGTTCCCCTCGATCCTAGTTTCCAACCAGGGAACTGGTCTAAGTTTTCTGATACAAACTTCCCCTCGATCCTGGTTTCCTACCAAGGAACTGGTCTAAGTTTTCTGATGTAAACTTCCCCTCGATCCTGGTTTCCTACAAAGGAACTGGTCTCAGTTTCTTTTGTAAACTTCCCCTCGATCCTAGTTTCCTACCAAGGAACTGGTCTCAGTTTCTTTTGTCAATAAACTTTCTTGACAAGGGACACTATTCATAGCGGTTCTTCCTCAAACTTCTCGCCGAATTTTCCTGGGGAAATGCCATTTGATGGAAAAAGTTTTAATGTCAGACTTGCTGGAGAACCCATTCATCTGAGCTGTAGAGGTGCACAAACTTCTCTGTTTGGAGACACCATTTGTTGACTCTACTGGGGAAAATGAGTCTCTTGAGAGACTGATTTTTGCTTGGGGGTATTACATCATACTTTTCTTGAGATCTTCTCGGAGAAATGCCATGTGATGTAATCCAGTTTTGAGGTGCTGATGACCTTTTCGTCAGCGAATTTTCTGGAGAAAAACTGCTATACTGCCGAAGCTTTAATTAAGAGGATTTCTCTGGGGATTTTCGTTAATCCGGGAAAGCGAAGATATCATCTTCAATGGCGAAGAGTGATGTTTGTCGAAAGTTTTCTTGCTTTTAAGAGGTTCAAGTTATCAAAGTGGTCGAAGACCGTCTCTAATCCAGAGATAAACTGGAGAGATATTGCTTAGACGATTCATTTCCTGACGAGGAAAGAACTGACAACTCAATTGACAAGAGGACTTTTATTACTAAGGGATAAGACCGACTAGCATGGTAGTGATGCAATATGAACATGTATGAATCAATAATGCATGATGTATGTATGTATATGCTGACAAAACTGACACGACATACAGACTAATGGATGAACATGATTGGATACTCGGCCACTGCGGGGAACGAGGAAGTACCATTTGGTCCGAAAATAGCAATTCTGCCTTGCTTAGGAGAGATAGTCCCTGTAAGGAAAACTGTTGGTCGGGCTTAGGAGATAAGAACTCTGCCGGGGATGTCGGACGAAATATTCACATCTGACACATCTGATCCTTCATTCAGGTGCACTGGTTTAGAAAGAGTACTTTGATTTTGCACTTTGAAGCTCAATTGCTTCTGGAGAAGCGATCGATGTTCTTTCGATGTTCAACAGTGAAAATAAATTGCCATCTTTATTTTGAAAAGCAGAAAAATTTTGACAGGTAAATTCATTTTTGTTTTATTTCAAGAACTGTAAATCATGTTAAAATGTCGTTCTGTAAAGCTAAAACAAATAAGAATTGCAAACAAAAGCACTAAGGCTCAAATTTTATTGATAGGATGGAAATCAGCCAAACGCATGATTCCATAGAGTATTTACAAAGTTAGAAAATGGTAATTTAAGGAAAAAGGGCTACATTGAAACATAACAACCGTTATCCTTCTACCAACTTTGAATTCCGGGCATCTAGAGCTTCCGTCGAAGATGACCTTGACTGGAGTTTTCTCTGATGGATGGCATCACTGTTGCTGAGTTGAACTGATCAGACGTAGTTACTTGCCAATATCCCTAACTTTTGCCTGGATTGTACTTTGATATTTCCAATCCACCGGGATGATTTTTAATTATGTCTCTAATTTTTGCTTGGACCGCCCTTTCGGATTTTCAATCCACTGAGACGTTTTTTTTATTTAGGCGAAGTATTTCTTGACTACGTCAACATTTGTGGGGTAGGCAAATTCCTCTCCATCCATGGTTGCGAGTCTCAAGGCACCGCCTGAGAAAGCTTTCTTGACCACATAGGGGCCGTCATAATTCGGAGTCCATTTGCCCCGGGAATCAGTGAGGAATGATTGTATCTTCTTGAGCACAAGGTCTCCTTTTCTGAAGATGCGAGGTCGGACCTTTTTGTCAAACGCCTTCTTCATTCTTTATTGATACAACTGACTATGGCATAGAGTCGTTATTCGTTTTTCTTTGATCAGATTCAGTTCGTCGTGCCGACTTTGACACCATTCGACTTCTGTTAGCTTAGCTTCCATCAATACCCAGATTGATGGGATCTCTACTTCTATGGGAAGCACTGCCTCCATGCCATATACTAGAGAGAAAGGGGTTACCCCTGTTGAAATGCTGACAAATGTGCGATAACCGTGCCAGTCTTTATAGGTTACAACAATCTTTTCAACAATCTTCTTGATGTTCTTGTTAGCCGCTTCTACCGCTCCATTCATCTTGGGTCGGTAGGGAGATGAGTTATGGTGTTCGATCTTGAACTCAACGCACAACTCTTTCATCATCATATTGTTCAAGCTGGATTCATTATTAGTAATGATCTGGCTTGGAACACCATAACGGAAAATGATATTGTTTTTGATAAATTGGACCACCACTTGTCGGGTTACATTGGTGTATGACGCTGCTTCAACCCATTTAGTGAAGTAGTCAATGGCTACCAGAATAAATCGATGTCCGTTCGAAGCTTTGGGTTCGATTATGCCAATCATGTCGATTCCCCATATGGAAAAAGGCCATGGGGAAGAGAGAACTTTCAGATGCGTTGGCGGTACATGGATTTTGTTTGAGTATATTTGACACTTGTGACATCTCCTCATGTACTTGTAGCAGTCAGATTCCATGGTCAACCAGTAGTACCCTACTCTTAGAATTTTTCTCGCCATTGCGTATCCGTTGGTATGAGTGCCAAAGGATCCTTCGGGAATTTCTTTTATCAGTATGTTTGCTTCTGGTCTGTCTACACATCGGAGCAAGACCATGTCAAAATTTCTCTTAAAGAGTGTATCACCGCTCAGGAAGAAACTGCCTGCCAATCTTTTGAGGGTCTTTCTGTCTTTTCTTAATGCCCCAGGTGGATACTCTTGTTTTTTAAGGAAGCATTTGATATCGTGATACCAAGGTTTGTCGTCTATAACTGCTTCAATTGTGAAGATGTAAGCAGGCTGTTCCAGGCGCATTATGTCAATCTTAGGTACGTCGTTCCATTGACCTACACTAATCATGGAAGAGAGAGTGGCTAATGCATCAGCCATGTGATTCTCTTCACAAGGGATATGATGAAACTCGATTTTGTTGAAGAATGGTAATAACCTTCTTGCGTAGTCTTTGTAAGGAATCAGTCCTGGTTGGTATGTGTTCCAATCTCCTTTGATCTGATTGATAACCAGGGCTCAGTCGCCATATACATCCAAGTTCTTGATCCTTAAGTCGATCGCTTCTTCGAGACCCATGATACAAGCTTCGTATTCGGCCTTGTTGTTTGTACACTTGAATGTCAGTCTGGCGGTGAAAGAAATGTGGGTACCCTGAGGTGTTATGATGATTGCCCCAATTTCGTTTCCATAATGATTGGCAGCTCCGTCAAAGATTAGTCCCCATTAGGAACCTGGTTCTGCCCCTTCACTGGGTAGCGGTTCATCGCAATCTTTCATTTTCAAGTACATGACATCTTCGTCTGGGAAGTCAAATCTGACTGATTCTTGATCGTCAATCGGTTGATGAGCCAAATGATCGACTAAAATACTTCCTTTGACGGCTTTCTGAGCATGGTACTCGATGTCATATTCTGATAACAACATCTGCCAACGGGCAATCCTTCCCGTGAGAGCAGGTTTTTCAAAGACATACTTGATTGGATCTATTTCAAAGATTAACCAAGTAGTGTGATGAATCATATATTGACGAAGATGTTTGGCTGCCCAAGCTAGAGCACAGCAAGTTATCTCGAGCATAGTATACCGATTTTCACAGTCTGTAAACTTCTTGCTTAAATAGTAGATGGCAGACTCTTTCCTTTTGGTTTCATCTTGTTGGCCAAGTACACAACCCATAGAGTCTTCCAAGACTGCTATGTAAATAATCAGTGGTCTTCCTTCCACTGGAGGTGATAGAATAGGTGGGTTCAACAGGTATTCCTTGATACTGTCAAAGGCGGTTTGGCAATCTTCTGTCCAAACGCATTCCTGATTCTTTTTGAGTAATTTGAAGATCGGCGTGCATGTCGCGGTCATGAGGAATATAAATATGGAAATGTAATTCAAACGTCCCAGGAATCCCCTGACTTGTTTTTCAGTCTTTGGAGAAGGCATTTCTTGAATAGCCTTTACCTTGTCAGGATCAACCTCAATTCCTTTCTGGATGACGATGAATCCTAGAAGTTTCCCTGAGCGGACACCGAATGTGCATTTGTTAGGATTCAAACAGAGTTTGTACTTTCTCAACCGCTTAAATAGTTTTGACAGGTGGGTCACATGCTCCTCCTCTGTTCTAGATTTGGCAATCATGTCATCGACATATACCTCGATTTCTTTGTGTATCATGTCACGAAACAGAGTAGTCATGGCCCTTTGATAGGTTGCCCCGACGTTCTTCAAACCGAACGGAATTACCTTGTAACAAAAGGTGCCCCATGGGGTGATAAACGAAGTTTTCTCCATGTCTTTTGGTGCCATTTTGATTTGATTATTGCCCGAGAATCCATCCATGAAGGAGAAAACTTTGAACTTTGTTGTACTATCTACCAGCATGCCTATGTGCGGTAAGGGAAAGTCATCCTTTGGACTTGCTTTGTTCAGATCCCTATAGTCTAACAAATTATGACCTTTCCGTCCTTTTTCGAAACTGGTACTATGTTGGATAGCCATTGAAGATATTCTGACATGGCGAGGAAACCCGCATCAATCTGTTTCTGTACTTCCTCTTTGATTTTGATGGCCATGTCTGGATGAGTCTGTCTTAGTCTTTGTTTCACTGGCGGACATTCTGATATCAATGGTAGATGATGTTCCACGATGCTGGTATCCAACCCTGGCATGTCCTGATAGGACCAAGCGAATACATCGGGAAACTCTTTGAGGAGCTTTATCAAATTTTCTTTGACAGTTGGACTGAGCAGTGCCCCAATCTTGACCTCTATTCTCTCTTCCTCTGAACGCGAGTTGACTATTTCCAACTGCTCTTTGTAAGTTTTAATGGACTTTTCCTCTTGTCTGAGTAATTGGAAGATCTCTTCTGGAATTTCTTTGTCATCTTCTTCTTCAGCCTCAAATACCGGTAATTCAAAGTTGGGAGAAGGCATTGGATCGTATGTTTCAATGGGGTTTAAAACAAGCAATCTGCATGACGTGATGAGTTGTTTTTTAGAAGAGATAGAGAGAATGCAAGAGTGCGTGCAATGTATTTTTTGAAAAATGCTTGTTTTTATTATTTGAGCTGAGTTTTTTTAGGATTACCATTTTCTGAAAAAGCGAAAAGAGAAAACAGCAATAACTACGGAAATTACAGAACGACGTTATTTTATTTATGATCTTATCGATTCTTGAAACTACATCCCTATAAAACAAAACTCTATCGCTTTGGGAAAAGCGAAGAGGGACATTTACAGAAAGTGAGACCTATAAAAACATCTATTTCACCTGGGCAGGGTGAAAGGTTAAAGTAAAGACGGCAATTACTTTGACTTATGAACAACTTCCGGGACATCGACAATAACTCATTGGCGGCGAACTCCTCGGTGAATCACAAAGTCTGGCACCTTCTTTCTTGGCTTGTCTTTAGAAATAACGCTGATTTCTGGTGGAGCAGGATCGTTGGAGTCTGTCTCCCAGGTAGAATTTTCGTAGACAAACTCTTCTGTTGTATCTTGCGCAGTGTTTGCACTCTCAGGCAGATCTCCCCATCTAGTTGGCTGGATGTCTTCAAGCCTGATACGAGAGCTTTCAGGAGTGGTGTACTTGACCAAGAAGTTGAATTTGCCACTTGGTTGTCCCAAGGTGTCCCATACTTCTTTGGAACTGGAGGAGTCATCCCTTTCGATGACGTTGACCTCGGGAAAAGCATAGTTAAGGAACTCTTATCCTGTAATTGTTGCGAATTCATCGTTGTGCTGGATATTTTCTGAATGCCCTGAGTAATGATCCCATGACATGGTGGGGACGCAGAAATTCTTTTTAACGATGCTCAGCTGATATGCATCGTTCGGCTGGCTCTTTTGTCCTGAGTCTCCTGGGTACGGCTGCCAGATAGGCAGGCCATCCATTGGGCCATAATAGTCGTGGTCAAAGTTGTCTTTCATTAGAGTGTCCTCCTCTAATGAGTTGGGTGGAGCACGACATCCTTCCGGATCACAATCACCGTATATCATTTTGACAACTGACCTTGGTATATATCTCGGACTCTGCGCGCGATAACAACATGGTGTATGCTCCTCTCCCTGAGACATATAACCGTCCTCGTTAAGATAGGACTTCCATTCTTCATCCGTATCGGAGGAATCACCTTCGTTGATAGTATGTACTTCTTGAGACACTGGGTGAAGAAAATCTCCACTGTGGAAGAAGTCCTGAATGGGATGAAAACTTTCATCGTTAGCAGCAGTCTGGGTACTGGTTGAGGAAAAGCCAAGACCTTTCTTTGCTTCGTTATTATTAGGAATGACAAGTTGTCCCCATCCTTTCGCATTGTTGCTTTTGATTACTTCGAGAGCATCTCTATATGAGGAAATCGATGCTCCTTTTTCTGATTGATTCTCATTGCCCACCGAAAGTGCTTGGAAATGAGTTCCAACGACCTCCTCTGGTTCTACACAAGTGGATGACGATAAGTTACTCACGATCAAGGCTTGCTCTCCGCATACCGTGACGAGTTGGTCGTTTTTGACAAACTTCAACTTTTGGTGAAGTGTCGAAGTGACTGCCTCCGCCTCGTGTATCCAAGGTCTTCCTAATAAGCAACTGTATGTTTCCCAGATGTCCATGACCTGGAAAGTGACTTGGAAGGTGTGAGGACCAATAGTTATGGGAAGGTCGACTTCGCCAATAACCGTTTTTCGGGATCCATCAAATGCTTTGACGGTGACCTCACTGCCTCTCATCGGAGATCCTTTGAATGAAAGTCGCACTAGAGTAGACTTTGGCATTACATTTAGAGTTGACTGTAATATTGAGTGCCATGTTATGATTGTGGCCCTCTTCAGGCAGTTCCTCATCACTAAACCCCAAGTTGTTGCAGGAAGCGATGTTGGAGATGATGTTGTCAAATTGTCTTATTAACACATCTTGTTCCACAAAGTCTTGCTCTAAGACTTTCTGTAGAGCTTCCCTGTGAGCTTCGGAACTGAGTAAAAGTGATAGTACTGAGATTTTTGAAGGAGTTTGCAACAGCTGATTGTCATACCCTAAATTTTGGCCACTAAGATTTCCCATCATTGTGCAAATCATCATCACAATATGGATGAACCATCATGCCTCATCAAATGCCTCAAGGGTTGTTGAGCATTCACTACCATCAAAATTAGGGTTTTAAGCCCTCTCAGAGTTCTTAGACAAAGGATCAATCAAGGAATGACTTGATCTTCAACTTGTCTAGCCTCTAAAATATCCACAATGGATCAAAAGGATGCTCCCTTCTAGGTGGATCAAGCCTCAAGATCGCCAGTGTCACCAAATTAGGGTTTTGGTCGACCAGGGCCTCCAGATGGAAATTTCATCTGGGCACAAGCCAATGATCCAAAACATAACCTAATATACTCCATGGAACCTCATGGACCCAATCATCAAGTCAATTTGATCTCAGGGGATGCATACATCAAAAATCAGGAATTAGGGTTTCTTGACCTAATTCACCCCTAAGTTGACTTTTGGGGCAAGTCATGAGCCAAGACCTCAAGAGAGGATTTGAGGGTCTTTAATATACTATATTGATCCATTTGCAATAATGGATTAATCCAAGAAGCTTGAGCAACAAGTCTCAGTGTCATCTGCACCACAATTAGGGTTTCGCGAGGAAAGTCAACTGTAACTTTGACTTTTGACCAGGACATGCTCCCAAACCCTAAGACATGATTCAATATACCCTATGACACCCATGGAACATGTCCATCAAGTTTTCTTTAGGTCAAGGACATGATTTCCTGAAGAATTGCACAGTTTGGAATTCATCTGATAAAAAGTCAACTGTGCACAAAAGTCAACTTTGACTTTTTGAGATTTTTCACCAAAATGGATTTTTAACCCTAAAATGATGTTAATGTATGATTTGAATCATCATTCATCAAGAAAAATCAAAGAAAGTGGGATAACTTGTAAAAGGGGTAACTATAAAAACTTAGAAAAATTTCTAAGTTATGGAAAAAGTGACACTAATGTGCCAACTTTAGAGGACCATAACTCCTAAACCACAAGGCCATTGTTCCCCATTCAAAGCTTGATTTGTAGATCACATTGCCCTCTACAAAAGCTTCATACTGACCTATGTCCAAATTTTTCATGGATTTTGAGTTATGGAGTGATCAAAATCAAGAAAAGTCACTTTGTTCCAACACTTAGTGAAAATTTCACTAAGTCAGAATCTGCCTTTACTTTTTTCCAAATGTAGGGGGATTTTTCACTTGGATTCAAAAGAGATCAAAACCAAACATGTTCAAACAATTGTTGCATCATGTAAGGGCTTTCCAAAATGACCAAGAACATTGCCAAATTCAACTTGAGCCATGAGATATGACATTGGCAAGTTGCCTTGCTGAAATCTGCCAAGGCAAGGCAGATTTTTGCACTTTTCATCGATTTGCCAAAATCAGCCAAATCCAAATACTCCTATCCACTTGGACACCTCTGAGGATTGAATCTAAAGGGGACAATCACTGAGCCAAGCCTCCAAAGTCTTTGGAACAAGAAATATCATGTTGAACCTAGAATTGCCAAAATATGGACAAGACTCCAATTTTGGATTGGAGCATTCAATGGAAGCATCAAGGTGGCATGGACTGAGCCATTCTCAACTGAATTCAGTCAAGACTTATCCAAGACCAAGGGGACCAGCAGCCTGTGCCCTAACCTCTAGTCAATGGCTAGAGGAGACTTGGATTTTCATTTGCCAACATTGGCCAAACCTACTCAGCAGTTTCCATTCACTATTCCTTGCAAAACAAACTTGCTCTACTATAAATAGAGCTTAATTGTGATCAGTTTAAGTACACCAAAGGCCTACAACACTTGCCTTTCTCAAAAACCACTTCTCACTCTCAAAAATGCCTTTCTTAGCAAGTCACTATCGGGTTTTTCATTAGAGAGCAATTCCACTCAAACCAATCACACACACACACCTCATATACATCATATGTGAGCTGATCAAACACTTAAACAACAACTGGAACACTGATTTCTCAGAATCACCAGTCAATTGCTCAAGGTTTTAACCAAGTTGCAGTTGAGATGCCATGAAGTGATCCAGCCAATTTCAATCAAGTCCAGGCATTCAAACACACTCCATAGGGTGTAGGGAAGCTGTTCAGATCATCACAATTCATCTGTAACACCTCCTACTCAGAAATCAATTTGCTCTTGCTGTCACGACCTAGAGGTAAGCCTAAACTTGGTCATCTCTCAATCTATGCATATTTTCTCCCACAATACTTTTGCCAAATGTTCATAATCATGCATGGAATGTTTCCCCTCAATTAATTGCATTGTTTGAATCGTGTATCAAAAATCCCAGCCTTCATGCAGAATCTAGGGTTCTTGAGGATTTATCGTGATTTCTTGTTTTATGCTTAATTTAAATGAAATTAATTGTCATAAACATGATCGTGAGGTTGAGACGAGCATATTGATATGTGGATTGCATGATATAATCAAGTATTCAGTGAGATTGGATAGAAAATGCAAATCTGGGAAAAACTGAAAAACGCGTGTGTTCTTCAGCTGTTCTTGGCGCCATTTCTTTCAAATTCAAATATTTGAATTTTGTGATTTTATTTAATTGATTCAAAAATTAATTTCTCTCTGAGTTTTAATGATTTTGAGTTGATTCTTTTTTTAATAATTCACAAAAATGTTAAAATATTTTATTTTCCCAAAAAGTCCCAAAAATATTATTTATTTCATATAATTGATATTTTTGCAAAGAATTAATATTTTAATTGTTTTTGACATTTTGAATATTTTTTCCACCTTGATTTTGCAACTTTTAATGCCTTCTAATTATTTTTTAGGTCAATACTTAATTTTTGAAGCATTAATCCAAGATCACAATTTGTTTTCCATATGTTAAACAATTTTGATCATTTTAATTGAATTTTTATTCAATTAAAACACATTTTGAAAACAAATTAGGGTTTTTGGATTAATTTAACCCTCATAAATCATTTTCAAAACACTTTGGGCCTCTAATAGAGTGTAAGACCCAATCCTTTTTTTGACCAAATCATTTTTGGGCCTCAGTGTATTGTATAAGTCCCGATACCGTCAAAAACAAACGGCGCGATCGTCGCCTTTTGAAAAATAACTTTTGGGCCTCTCCTTGAGCTATAAGACCCATTCAAACCTTTTGGGCCTCTATTAGTGTGTAAGACCCAACCCACTTGTACAAAAATATTTTGGGCCTCACTTATTGTATAAGTCCCTCTGTACATTTTTAAATTCGGCACGATCGTCGCCAGTTTAAAAATAAACCATCTGGGCCTCTCCTTGAGCTATAAGACCCATTCAAAACTTTTGGGCCTCTAATAGAGTGTAAGACCCAACCCCCTTTTAACGAAAACCTTTTTTGGGCCTCACTTATTGTATAAGTCCCTCTGCATTAAAAGAAAACCTCGGCGTGATCGCCATTTTAAACGAAAAACCATCTGGGCCTACCCTCGAGTAGTAAGACCCATTTCTTTTCTTTAAACCTTTTGGGCCTCTTGAGAGAGTGTAAGACCCAAATCCCTTTGTACAGAAAAAATTTTTTGGGCCACAGTCACTTGTATAAGTCCCTCTGTACAAATTCAAACAGTGCGCTCACTGATAAAACCCTGGGCCTCTCCTTTTCTCCTTTGATTTTGAATATACTGTTGTTTTCAATCTGTCTTTGTTGAACAACTAACCAAACAGCATGGAAGCTCTACAACCGAGTAAGTGTTTATACGCTTTCATTTACTGCTTTCATATACATATAACTGTATTGTGGGGCTGTTTCGCTGTAAGTCTTCTTTCATAAACTCATATCAACTGTGTAATAATAGTATAGATATTTAGAGTTTCCCCGGCAACTACGTCTAGAACTAGGAAAAGCCGTTTCATTTATTCGTAGAAATAGTCAAAACTAGATCCCCATAGGATTACCAGACACGGTCTTCCCTCCTCTTGGGGTTAAACAATATGGAGACATGAAAGGCAGCATTCTCGGTGAACCCTTTCATAGACTGTCACTCGTAGAAGTTGTCAAAGAAACTCTATTCCCCAGAGATGATCTTCTCTCCATGAATAGCATCTCTTGAGTTCCTTCCAAACTCTCGAACTTTCCTGGCTTGATCTATTCTCGGTGAATGGCATGTCTTGAATTTCTCGGGGTTTGGGGACCCACAGGCTTCTTAAAAGCACTTGTCAAGAAACTCTATTCCCTAGAGATGATCTTTTCTCCGTGAATGGCATCTCTTGAGTTTCTTCCAAATTCTCGAACTTTTCTGGCTTGATCTATTCCTCGTGAATAGCCTGTCTTGAACTTCTCGGGGTTTGGGGACCCATCGGCTTCTTAAAAGCATCGGCCTCCTCTTGGGCATCGTACAAGGACCCACAGGCTTCCTAAAAGCAACCCCGCCTCCTCTTGGGCTTAGTACAAGGACCCGCCGGCTTCTTAGAAGTATTCACAGCCTCCTCTTAGGCTTCGTATAATGATCTCTTCCTCCGAGAATGATAGCCTCATCTTGGGCTTCGTACAAGGACCCGTCGGCTTCTTAAAAGCTTCCAGCCTCCTCTTGGGCTTCGTACAAATTGTCCCGACGACCCCCTAAAGGTATAGGAACAGAACTTAGTCATCTTCATAGAACAATCCTTTCAAAGAGTCTACTACTGTTTCTCAAAGCATAGTACAAAAGATGAAACTCTAGACATGGACAGTCTAATATCCTTGAGTCTCAAAGACGTTCTCAAGTGACTCCTTCGTTAAATAGGAAGGAAACTCGTAGACTCAGACAGTCTCAATACCCTTTGGATTTCCCGTTTCCTTAAAGAATAGGGAATAACCCTGATCCTCGAATCAAACCCTTGAGTACAGTGTTACTCATATAAGAACTGATTTTCTCTTTAAATCAGCATACTGGACCTGTCACTCAACTGAAACAGAAACATGGCCTCCTCTTGTGCTTTGTACAATGATTCTCCCCAGCGGAGCTAACAACTTTAGCCTCCATTTCGGGCTTTATACGAGATACCAAAAGATTCCCTCGTTGAGTCAAAACCTTTTGGCCTCTCTCTTGGGTTTCGTACGAGACACATAAAAACACCCTCTTATTGGGCCCATAGCCTCCTCTTAGGCTTTGTATAATAAAACCACTGGTTGATCCAATCAACCTTTTAGCATCAAAGCTGTGCCTCGTTCACAGTACACAAACATCAACAACTCCTTCCCTTTCATCTAATCGTTGTAAGCGGCAAGCCTCTGGATCATCTACATCCATGCCACTGTCCCTCTTTTAGCATGAGAAATTCCTAAGGAAAGATAGCATTGCTCTACACTGAGTTAAAGTCTTCTCCTTCAGGTTAAAACCCTTTCTTCGGAAATTATGGCATTGCTCGGATCCGCGTATCCCAGTTAAAGTAATTCTCCTTCCCCCCTCTTTAGAGATGACAAATTCTCTCTAAAGTCAAGGTCATTCAGCTTCACATCTTGTTCTATACTGATTTAAAGTCTTCCCCTTCAGGTTGGAAATCCCCTATAAAGGAAATTATGGCATTGCCAGATTCACAAATCCCGGTTAAAGTAATTCTCCTTTATAAACAGTTGTGATATACAACCCCCTCTTTAGAGATGACAAATTCTCTCTAAAGTTGAGACCTTTTAGCTTCACATCTTGGGCTTTAAACAAGATACAAATAGACTCTTCAGCTTCACATCTTGGGCTTTAAACAAGATACAAACTACCTTTCGCTTCACGTCTTGGGCTTTGAACAAGACACCAAAACACCATTTCCTCCCATAGAATAGGAGGAACTACGAACGCTCTGATTTCCCTGTTTCGGTAAACGGGAATACGTAGGCATAAGATTGAAAGAAAAGATATTAGCGAGCACACTAAACAAAAACCCAAAATCCCATACTTTCATATATCCGTCCTAACATCCCAACCTCCCACCAATCGACCGAACACCACTTTTAAAACAATACACCCGATAGAGACCCTGAATCTTTGTAGCATCTGTAAACCGACAGTTTTGACTGTTTAACCTCAGTTTGCAAGCAGGGTTAATTTGAGACATCTATTTCCCTTCCTTCATCAGCTTTAATAGGATAAAAAATGAATCGAGCTGTAGATACCAAAGAGCGGTAGTGCTTCGCAACCATATCCAAAAACCGCTCGCTACAGAAAAATGGCGACTCTGCTGGGGACGTCAGATGGAATAGTTGCATCTGACACTGTCATTAGGATCTATCTCACCTTTGTAGCGAGATCTTGTTCTCTTCCCATCTATTAGGTGGAAACTTTAAAAGTGGCGCCCACCGTGGGGCTCTTCTAACCTTTTTTCTCTTCTCTTGTGTGAAAACCACAGATTGGGGCTTCCGCCGGGAAACCCATTTTCTGTCAGGAACATAGGATTCATAGCTTTAAAGGTCTAGGATGATTAGGACAAATATATATACTGCTTTTCCTAATTGATATCTGTGTTTATTTTTCTGCTAATGGGAATGCGTGTGATGCCGCATGTGGAAAGATCGAGTATACACTTAAGATAAGTGATGGCGACGAGGTCGACCATCAACCTCAGTGGAGGCTGACCAATGAAACCCATTCCCTCTCATAGGCAATGGGCCGATTGTGATGTCCGAGAAGCTGAAGAGCCAACCCTTTTGTAGTGCGGAAACTATCGGAAATAGTTGTCATGCGATACTACCCTCATTTGAGGCTGATGATCTATTCTCGGTGAATAGCATTTACTCTAAGATTTCATACAGCTCGCTGGCGATCCGCTTGCTATTTGTTATCCTGGGAGGAGCTGATGATTTTGAGTACAGGTACAAAAATCACCCTAGTATAAACCTTTGGGGATGGGTAGAGCCTTGACTTCATGACAACGACCCTTTGAACCCATGTTTTTTCTATGTTTTTGTGTGCTGCATTCATGCATTCATTTAAAAAACATTAAAACATTCAAAAAAATTCTCTTCTAGTCTCTCTGTTTTTTCAAAATAAACTAAGACTGGGATTGCAAATATCAGAGAAAAGGATTGCGCTAATGGATTTCGGTAGAAGGAGAACTCATAAGTACACCTTCAGGATTCCAAAACTAGAGGATTTAAGAGGTTTGGCGAGGATGATCACAAACCAAGAGGCTTTCAGAGCCAAGTATGGAGGTTTGCTATCTCTGCTAAGAGTCCATGTGATTGAGGGAATCATGGACGCGTTTGTTCAATTCTACGATCCGGTTTATCACTGCTTTACATTCCCGGATTACCAGCTAGCACCAACGCTGGAGGAGTATTCTCATCTGATCGATTTACATATCACTGATCGAGCTCCATTTTCTGGACTGGAAGAAATTCCAAAGAATCAGACCATTGCAAGAGCAATTCATTTGGACGAGTCTGAGGTCAGGACTCACATGACCACTAAGGGTGGCATACAAGGTTTGCCAGCCCAGTTCTTGACAAAGAAAGCTTTGTACTTTGCTAGTATAGGGAACGGAACTGCTTTCGAGAGCATATTTGTTTTACTCTCCTACGGGTTATTTTTGTTGCCCAACATTAATAACTTCGTCGATATCAACTCCATTAAGGTTTTTCTCATTGGAAACCTTGTGCCGACTTTGCTCGCAGATGCATATCATTCTGTACACTTGGGGAATTTGTACAGTGGAGGGGAGATCACATGTTGTGTACCTCTGCTTTATAAATGGTTTATCTCCCATTTTCCTAAGTCTTCTGCTTTTTGGGATCATAAGAGTGCCTTACGTTGGTCGCAGAAAATCATGTCTCTTACCAACTCTGACATTGATTGGTGTAATAGGATTTATGATGGAATCAGGATCATTGACCGTTGTGGAAACTTCCCCAACGTACCCCTTATAGGAACTAATGGAGGAATCAACTATCATCCGATATTAGTTCACCGTTAGTTTGGATACCCGATGAGGCATGTTCCCCGGAGTGTTCATCTGGAAGGTCTTTTCTTCAAGGAAGGAGAAAGTGACAGAGCGTTAAAGATGGAAATAGTGCACGCTTGGAAACATGTTCATAAGAAAGGACGGGAGTCTCTAGGAAAACCGGACTGTGTCTCGGTGGAGCCTTATCTCCACTGGGTACAAACTAGAGCTCTCAAGCTAAAGATGCCTTATCCTCGTTACGGAATTCTTCCGCCGAGGGAATCTGTTATGTACTTCATGACGGAAACTGAAAAGCTTCAGGTTACTCTCAACAAAGTTCAACAGGAGAGGAGGTCTTGGAAGAACAAGTACCGCACCCTCAACGTAGAGTGCATCAAAATACAACAACTGCTGAAAGATAAGGATGCTCTGATCGAGATTTTGGAGCAACATGTTGTAGAAAATCAGGATGACCAAAGGAATTTGCTCGCTCCTTTCACTTGGCAAAGGAATAAAAACCCGACAATGGCCCAAGAGCCCCGATCAAAGAAAAGGAAAGTACCAGAATCAGCACCCGAGTTCTCTTGGGACCCATTAGCTTAGGTTTCTGTTTCTGCACATTGTAATCTACTGTATTTCCATTTCTATAATCCTTTGAATTCAATAAAAAGGGGTTTCCCCACCGTTTGATATATGCAATCTAATTGTTGAAGTTTATTTTGATTAAACCAAAAAACAATTAATATAATCATTGCATTCATCATTCTCACATCGCGTATTCTTCTTACCTACGAATCTCACGTTTGTGTCTCGGTTCTAGAGTCAAACTGTCTCATTCGTATAATACTCGGGCCAATCGTCAGAAAAAGATGGATGATCTTGAGGAAGTAAACAGATAGTTGAAAGAAGAGATCGACGCTCTGAGAGAGGATATGAGAAAGCTTCGTAACGACATGCAAGCCATGGCAGAAGCTCAGCTACAAAGGACTGTGATCTCAGAGATCACCTCAGCGCCCATAGTGGAGAAGTATGATCCTAGGTATCAAATGCCAAAAGATCGTCCTTGGGGCATGCTTGTTAACTATATCCTGGAAGGATATGTTCCGCCGATCACTGAAGATCAGGGAATCATAACAGAAGCCGCTGGGCCTGAAGGTTACAAACTTCGGGAAAGCGAAGATGCCAGGGGCATACTGAAGACTCCTGAAGGTTACAAACTTAGGGAAACGCCAAGATTCACTGCCGTAGTCACGATACCACCCCGTGTGGTGCACACTGTCCCGGAAGGACAGATTCCACAAATACCTTCTAGTAAAAAGGAAACTATGTTTGACCGAATGGATGAATTCCAGGAACAGTTCTTGGAAATGCAGAAGGAATTGCAAGCCATTCGCGGTCAGGATCTATTTGGAAAGGATGCCACAGACCTTTGTCTGGTCCCCAATGTGAAAGTTCCGCACAAATTTCAAGTGCCCGACTTTGAAAAATACAAGGGTAACTCTTGCCCTCAAAGTCACTTGGTGATGTACGCTCGGCGAATGTCAGCTCAGACTGAGAATCAGGACCTACTGATTCACTACTTTCAGGATAGTTTAACCGGTGCCACACTCAAATGGTACATGGGTTTAAATCGTACTACGATTAGTACATTTAGAGATCTTGGTACTGCCTTCGTCCAACAATACAAATACAATTTGGACATGGCACCGGACAGAGATCAACTCAGATCAATATCACAAAAGGACAAGGAAACCTTTAAGGAGTACGCTCAGAGATGGCGTGAAATTGTCGCTCAAATTTGTCCACCTCTTGAGGAAAAAGAGATGACAAAAATCGTCTTAAAGACCTTAATCTCATTTTACTATGACAGAATGGTCGCCACTGCGCCCAGTGATTTCACCGAGATGGTGGGCATGGGAGTTCGTCTTGAGGAAGCCGTCCGAGAAGGACGTTTGGCAAAAGACGCTGGACCATCAAGCAGTATAAAACGATACGGTAGTGCTCTCCCTAAGAAAAAAGAGCAAGATATTGGGAATATCTCTCTCGGAAAGCAAAGGCGACATTATCAACCAGTAGCAGCTGTAATTCCTGCTATCAGCCCTGTGCCTATTCCTACGTATCAACCTTAGGTTGCGCAGAGCCAACCTAATCAACAAAGGACACAACAGCCTCTTCAACAGGCTCGTCCTCCATACAATAACAACCGTACAACACGACCATCAGGGTTTGATCCTATACCCATGTTGTACGCAGAACTATTTCCGTTAATACTGGCCAAGGGGCACATCCAGACTAAGTCTCCTCTTACAGTACCAGAAAATCCGCCTTTTTGGTCTAAGGTGGATCAAACATGCCCTTATCATCAAGGAGGATCAGGGTATAACATAGAGAATTGTCTCAATTTCAAATCTGACGTGCAAAAGCTTGTTAGGAGCGGGCTCTTATCTTTCAAAGATATGAATCCCAATGTTCTCACGAACCCGCTGCCTCAACATGAGAAAGCTGCAGTCAACCTGATTGAGAAAGAATTTAATAACGTCTATCAAATTCACGATGTACTCTTATTGAGGACCAATTTGGTCAAGATGCATTGTAGACAGAGTGGATATGGCCATGTGCCACCTCATAATTATCATCAATGTGATATCTGCTCTAAAAGTAATCAAGGATGTTTTGTGGTGCAAACAACTCTATAGGAATAGATGGATCTTGGATGGATCCAAGAGCACCGAGTTCGTGGAGTTAACATGGTCTATACGAACTCCAATGTCATTCAGAACCACGACATATGTGCAATGAATGTCAACTTGGTGGCGATGCACTCAAGGCAAAGCCAATATCATAATCTGCCACGACACGATTACAGTTCCTGTCTGACTTGCTCGGTAAACAAACAGGGATGCTCTTTCATACAAGAGGCCCTCCAGCGTCAGATGGATCTTGGATGGATCCAAGGCTACCATGATATGAACCCTTATCAGATCAACATGGTTCATATCTTTGATATTCACGTGATGAATACCAACCTGGTAGAGTTACATGCTAAGCAGGTCCGACTCAGATTCTTAATATCACACGACTATCAAAGCTGTAAAGCAGGTTGCGAAAACGATCGAGGTTGTACCCTTGTCCAGGAGGCACTTCAGCACTTGTTAAATCACTGGTGGAAGCCAATCTATATGGATGAAGATACTCAGCAGATTAGTATCAATAACAGGAATCCCACTTGGCGTCAAAGTCAGGATGTCCGATCTATGGAAGCTAACCTAGTGAGGTTACATTGTATTCAAAGTGGGCATGGCCAGGTGCCACCACACAACTATGACCATTGTAGTGTTTGTTCGGAAAGTAACCAAGGGTGTTACCTTGTGAGTGCAGCTCTTCAGGGTCAGGTGGATCGTGGAGAGATTCGCCCATATCCGGGTTCTGGACCCATCAACTGGACGCCGAACTACCTTGCTAATCAAGTCGAGGATGTTGTCACAATCTCTGGTCGTCACCAGACCAGGGATGTTTTTTCCATCATCCCTCTGCTTGACGAATTGAGAGTTCCTAACCGGGAACGGATCGAGATTACTTATGATGGTCAGAAAAATTAGAAGGTTCCCATAGTCATCTATCTACCGGGACCAATACCGTATGAATCAACTAAGGCTATCCCTTACAAATACGGTGCAACGACAGTTGAAAATGGAAAGGAAATTCCATTACCCTCCGTCGTGAATATTGCAGACATCAGTCGTGTAACACGGAGCGGTCAAATCTTCAACCAAGGAGTTGGAGAACCTAACAAGGAAAAGGAACTTCAGACAGAAGCTCCCGATCCATCAGTCGGTCAATCCAGTAATCCTGACCTTTCGAAAAACGATGATGAGATGCTAAAGCTCATCCAGAAGAGTGAATACAACATTGTTGATCAACTGTTGCAAACTCCTTCAAAGATCTCAGTGCTATCACTTTTACTCAGTTCAGAAGCGCACAGGGAGGCTCTATAGAAAGTCTTGGAGCAAGCCTTTGTGGAACAGGATGTAACCATCAGACAGTTCGATAGTATTGTCTCTAACATCACTTCCTGCAACAATTTGGGGTTTAGTGATGAGGAATTACCTGAAGAGGGTTGCCGTCATAACATGGCGCTCAACATTACAGTTAACTGCCAGGACGATGCTTTAGCCAGCATACTGGTAGACACAGTGTCAGCCCTGAATGTTATGCCGAAGTCCACTTTGATGCAATTATCATTCAAAGGCCCTCCGATGAGAATCAGTGAGGTTGTCGTCAAAGCGTTCGACGGATCCAGAAAAACAGTTATCGGTGAAGTTGATCTTCCCATAACTATCGGTCCTCACACTTTCCAAGTCACTTTCCAGGTCATGGACATCCGGGCAACATAAAGTTGTTTATTAGGA
The DNA here is from genome assembly GCA_022829125.1 of Lathyrus tuberosus. Taxonomy (NCBI): domain Eukaryota; kingdom Viridiplantae; phylum Streptophyta; class Magnoliopsida; order Fabales; family Fabaceae; genus Lathyrus; species Lathyrus tuberosus. The sequence continues at coordinate 835,582 of JALAZF010000265.1, forward strand.
AGACCTTGGATACATCAGGCTGGAGCGGTCACTTCGACCCTCCACCAAAAGCTAAAGTTTGTTTAGAACGATCAACTTGTCACAGTCTGTGGAGAACAGGCCTTGCTCGTGAGTAACTTATCGTCATCTACTTGTGTAGAACCCGAGGAGGTTATTGGGACGCAGTTCCAAGCGCTGTCGGTGGGCAAGGACAATCAATCCCAAGGAGGAACCTCAATTTCCTCATACAAAGATGCTATCAAAGCGGTCGAGAGTACCGATACAACCGGATGGGGACAGCTTGTCATTCCTATTGACAATAAAACAAAGAAGGGTCTTGGTTTTTCTACAACCTGTACCCGGACAGCTGCTAATGATGAAAGTCTTCATCCCATTTAGGATTTCTTCCACAGTGGAGGTTTTCTTCACCCAGTGTCTCAAACAGTCCATGCTATCAATGAGGAAGATCCCTCTGACACAGAGGAAGAGTGCAAGTCCTATCTTAACGAGGACGGTTATATGTCTCAAGACGAAACGTAAACTTCTTTTTGCTTTCCTACAGAGAGTCCGAGATTTATACCCAGGTCAGACATCGAAATGATATACGGGGATTGTGATCCGGAAGGATGTCGTGCTCCGCCAAATTCATTAGAGGAAGACACTCCGATGAAAGATAATTTTAACTACAATTACTATGGCCCAATGGATGGTCTGCCAATGTGGCAACCTTATCCGGGACACTTGGGGCAAGAGAGTCAGCCGAACAATGAAAAGCAGCTGACCGTCATTGAACAAAATACCTGTGTCCCCACCATGTCATAGGATCAACACTCAGGTCATTCAGAAACTGCTCAACATGACGATGAATTTGCAACGTTTGCAGGATTTGAATTCATCAACTATGCTTTTCCCGAGGTCAACGTCATCGAGAGAGATGACACCTCCAGTTCGAAAGAAGTGTGGGACACCTTGGGACAACCAAGTGGAAAATACGACTTCATGGTCAAATACACCGCTCCCGAAAGCTCTCGTATCAGGCTCGAAGATATCCAGCCAACTAGATGGGGAGATACAGCTGAGAGCACAAATGCTATGCAAAATGTAACAGAGGAATTCTCCTACGACAACTCTGCCTGGGAGACAGATTCCAATGACCCTGCTCCACCAGAAATCAGCGTCATTTCTGAAGACAAATCAAGGAAGGTGCCAGACTTTGTGATTCACCGAGGAGTTCGCCGCCAATGGGTCGCAGTCGATGTTCCGAAGGTCATTCATCAGTCAAAGTAATTGCCATCTTTAACCTTTCACCCTGCCCAGGTGAAACAGATGTTTTGATAGGGCTCGCTTTCTATAAATTTTCCCTCTTCGCTTCTCCCAAAGTGACAGAGTTTTGTTTTATAGGGCTGTAGTTTCAAGGATCGACTTGTTCATTAATAAAATAACGTCGTTCTGTAATTTTCGCATTAATTACTGTTTTCTCTTTTTTTTGCTTTTTCAGAAAATGGTAATCCTAAAAAATAATTCAAAAATAAAAACAAGTAGTAAAATAAATACACTGCACCCACTTGCATTTTCTCTATCTCTTCTGAACACGAATCATCACGTCATGAAGATTGCTTGTTTTAAACCCCGTTGAAACATACGATCTGATGCCTTCTCCCAACTTTGAGTTCCCGGTATTTGGGGCTGAAGAAGAAGTTGACAACGAAATTCCAGAAGAGATCTCCTAATTACTCAGACAAGAGGAAAGGTCCATTGAACCTCACAAAGAGCCGTTGGAAATGGTAAACTTGGGTTCAGAAAAGGAGAGAAAAGAAATCAGGATTGGGGCACTGCTCAGTCCAATTGCCAAAGAGAGTTTGACAAAGCTTCTCAAAGAATTCCCCGATGTATTCGCTTGGTCCTATCAGGATATGCCAGGTGTAGCGAGCGATTTTGGACGCGGTTCTTAAGCGCTGGTCGCTCTCTGCGGTTTGAGCTTTAACTACAGGTCGATTCATTTTTTATCCTATCGTGAGCTGAATAAGGAAGGGAAATAGATGTCTCCAATTAACCCTGCTTGCATACTGAGTTTAAACAGCGGTCTGTTAGGTTACGGATGCTATCAATGTGGGGGGCTTTTGTACTGGTTATTTGTATTTTCGCCAATACGGTTTTCTTTCTTTTAATCTAGGCAAAGGGTTTATGGCGGGGAACAAGGATTAGGATGTTAGGACTGGTGCTTTTGAATTACTGCTTTTGATTGACGGAGATATGGGATTTGGTTTTTTTGTTGATTGCGCTCGCTAAGATCTTTTCTTTCGATCTTATGCCTACGTATTCCCATTTACCGAAACAGGGAAATCAAAGCGTTCGTAGTTCCTCCTATTCTATGGGAGGAAATTGGTTTTTGGTGTCTTGTTCAAAGCCCAAGACGTGAAGCGAAAGGTGATTTGTATCTTGTTCAAAGCCCAAGATGTGAAGCTGAAAGGTCTATTTATGTCTTGTTCAAAGCCCAAGACGTGAAGCTGAATGACCTTGACTTTAGAGAGAATTTGTCATCTCTAAAGAGGGGGGAAGGAGAATTACCTTAACTGGGATACGCGGATCCGAGCAATGCCATAATTTCCGAAGAAAGGGTTTTAACCTGAAGGAGAAGACTTTAACTCAGTGTAGAGCAATGCCATCTTTCCTTAGGAATTTCTCATGCTAAAAGAGGGACAGTGGCATGGATGTAGATGATCCAGAGGCTTGCCGCTTACAGCAATTAGATGAAGGGAAAGGAGTTGTTGATGTTTGTGTACTGTGAACGAGGCACAGCTTTGATGCTAAAAGGTTAATTGGATTAACCAGTGGTTTTCTTATACAAAGCCTAAGAGGAGGCTACTTTCCGCTAGGAAAATCATTATACAAAGCCTAAGAGAAGGCTAATTTGTGTCTCGTACAAAGCCCGAGAGAGAGGCGAAAAAAGTTTTGACTCAACGTGGGAATCTTTTGGTATCTCGTATAAAGCCCGAGATGGAGGCTATTTGACTCAACAAGAGAGTTTTTTTGTATCTCGTACGAAGCCCGAGATGGAGGTTGTTGCTTGTTTGGCTCAATAAGAACCTTTTTGTATCTCGTATAAAGCCCGAGATGGAGGCTATTGTAACTGTTTCAGTTGAGTGACATATCCAATATACTGATTTTAAAAGAGAAAATCAGTTCTTATATGAGCAACACTGTACTCAGGGATTTAATTTGAGGATCAGGGATATTTCCTTCTCTTTGAGGAAACGGGAAATCCAAAGGGTATTGAGTCTATCCGAGTCTGCGGGTTTCCTTCCTATTTAACGAAGGGTGCTTGAGAATGTCTTTGAGACTCAAGGAAGTTAGACTGTCCGTGTCTAGAGTTTTATCTTTTGTACTATGCTTTGAGAAACAGTAGTAGACTCTATGAAAGGACTGTTCTATGAGGATGACTATGTTCTGTTCCTATACCTCTAGGAGGTCGTCGGGACAATTTGTACGAAGCCCAAGAGGAGGCTGGAAACTTTTAAGAAGCCGACGGGTCCTTGTACGAAGCCCAAGAGGAGGCTATCATTCCCGGAGGAAGAGATCATTATAAGAAGCCTAAGAGGAGGTTGTGAATACTTCTAAGAAGCCGTAGGGTCCTTGAATAATGCCCAAGAGGAGGCCGATGCTTTTAAGAAGCCCGTGGGTCTATCATCTCCTTTCCATTAGGAGAGATAACTCTTTTAAAGATAAAAACCACTGGTAAACGTGCGAGGTTTACTATCCAGCGACTTTTAGCTTTTAAAGAGGGTTCCTTAGTTAAGGTCCAAGATTATGACCGTAGTGGGTACCCAAATCCTGAGACATTCAAGGCAAGCTATCCACAAGGATAGACCAAGTCAGGAAAGTTCGAGAATTGGGAAGAAACTCAAAGATGCCATTCACGGAGAATACATTCATCTTGGGGAGTAGAGCTTCTTGACGATTCCTAAGGAGGACAGCCGAAGAGAAGACTGTATCTGGTGCTCCTATTGGGGGTCTAGGCGTCTATTTCTACGAATAAATGAAACGGCGTCACCTAGTTCTAGACGTAGTAGCCGGGGAAACTCGAAATATCTATACTATTATTACACAGTAGATATGAGTTTATGAAAGGAGACTTACAGTGAGCAGCCCCACAATACAGTTTATAATATGAAAGCAGTAAATGAAAGCGATAACCACTTACTCGGTTGGAGTGCTTCCATGTTGTTTGGTTAGTTGTTCAACAAAGAAAGATTGAAAACAACAATATATTCAAAATCAAAGGAGAAAGTGCTTTGAAAAAGAAAGATTTGGGGCTTACAGCTCAAGGAGAGGCCCAGGGTTTTATCAGTGAGCGCACTGTTTGACATTGTACAGCGGGACTTATACAAGTGACTGGGGCCCAAAAAGGTTTTCTGTACAAAGGGATGGGTGTTACACTCTCTCAAGAGGCCCAAAAAGGTTTAAAGAAAAAGAGTGGGGCTTATAACACGAGGGTAGGCCCAAATGATTTTTCGTTTAAAAATGGCGATCGCGCCGAGGTTTTCTTTTAACACAGAGGGACTTATACAATAAGTGAGGCCCAAAATGTTTTGGTTAAAAGGGGGGATTGGGTCTTACACTCTAATAGAGGCCCAAAGTGTTTTGAATGGGTCTTGTAGCTCAAGGAGAGGCCCAAGGGTTATTTTGAAAAGCTCTTACATGATACAACAACTGTTTGAACAAGTTTGGTTTTGATCTCTTTTGATTCCAAGTGAAAAATCCCCCTACATTTGGCAAAAAGTGAGGCAGAATCTGACTTAGTGAAAATTTCACTAAGTGTTGGAAAAAGTGACATTTTCACTTTTCAGCCACTTTGATCACTCCATAACTCAAAATCCTTAATGAATTGGAATGACTTGTAGTTGAAGTTTTTGTAGGTGATAATGAGGGCTACAAATCCATCTTTGGATGAGAAAAAATGGCCTTGTGGTTTAGGAGTTATGGTCCTCCAAAGTTGGTACCTTTGCCACTTTATTTTTAACTTAGAAAAATTTCTAAGTTTTATGGTTACCCCTTTTACAAGTTATCTTACTTTTCTTGATTTTTTTTTATGAATGATGATTCAAATCATACATTAACATCATTTTAGGGTTAAAAATCCATTTTGGTGAAAAATCTCAAAAAGTCAAAGTTGACTTTTGTGCACAGTTGACTTTTTATCAGATGAATTCCAAACTGTGCAATTCTTCAGGAAATCATGTCCTTGACCTAAATCAAACTTGATGGACATGTTCCATGGGTGTCATAGGGTATATTCAATCATGTATTAGGGTTTGGGAGCATGTCCTGGTCAAAAGTCAAAGTTACAGTTGACTTTTCCCTTAAAACCCTAATTGTGGTGCAGATGAAATTGAGACTTGTTGCTCAAACTTCTTGGATCAATCCATTGTTCCAAATGGATCAATAGGGTATATTAGAGACCCTCAAATCATCTCTTGAGGTCTTGGCTCATGGTTTGTCCCAAAAGTCAACTTAGGGGTGAATTAGGTCAAGAAACCCTAATTCCTGACTTTTTATGAATGCATCCCCTGAGGCAAAATTGACTTGATGCATGGGTTCATGAGGTTCCATGAAGTATATTAGATTATGTTTTGGATCATTGCCTTGTGCCCAGATGAAAATTTCCATCTGGAGGCCCTGATCGACCAAAACCCTAATTTGGTGACACTGTCGATCTTGAGACTTGATCCACCTAGAAGGGAGCAACCTTGTGCTTAATCCTTGAAGTGGGAGTCCTTTTTGATCCATTGTGGATGTTTAAGAGATTAGACAAGTTGAAGATCATGTCATTTCTTGATTGATCCTTTGTCTAAGCACTCAGAGAGGGCTTGAAACCCTAATTTTGATTGTAGTGGATGCTCACCCATCCTTGGGGAGACTAATGAAGCATGATGGTTCATCCATATTGTGATGATGATTTTCACAATGATGGGAAATCTAAGTGGTCAAAATTTGGGGTATTACAGATGCCCCTATTTAATTTTCTTGGACCCGAAGGTGTGAATGACGAAGGGATTCGGGCATTCGGGGTGCAAGAGGATTAAATATCGGAATACCCAAAATTTTGATGGTGGTTATGAATGGTAGCTTACGCATTCATCTTCTTTAGCTAAGCAATGATGCTTAGAAAAGGTAAACTTCCCCTCGATCCTGGTATCCTACCAAGGAACTGGTCTTAGTTTTTGATTTAAACTTCCCCTCGATCCTGGTTTCCTACCAAGAATTGGTCTTAGTTTCTGATTTAAACTTCCCCTCGATCCTGGTTTCCTACCAAGAACTGGTCTTAGTTTCTTTTGTCAATAAACTTTATTGACAAGGGACGCTATGTGTAGCGGTTTTCCTTCAAACTTCTCGCCAAATTTTCCTGGGGAGATGCCATTTGACGGAAAAAGGTTTGATGTCAGACTTGCTGGAGAACCCAGTCGTCTGAATTGTAGAGGTACACAAACTTCTCTGTTGGAGACGCCATTTGTCGACTCTATCTGGGGAAAATGAGTCTCTTGAGAGACTGTTTTCATTTGGGATCTTTCATCATACTTTTCTCGGGATCTTCCCAGAGAAACGCCATATGATGGGGTCCAATTTTGAGGTGCCGATGACCTTTTCATCAGTGGTTTTTCGGAGCAAAACTGGCGTGCTGCCGAATCTCTGATCACGAGGCTTTCTCTGTGGATTTTCCTTAATCCGGGAAAGCAAGGATATCATCTTCAATGGCGAAGAGTGATGTTTATTGAAAGTTATCTGATCTTTCAGAGGTTCAAATTATCAAAGTGGCCAAGGACCAACTTCTTTCCAGAATTAAACTGGAAGCGAGGTTGTTCCGACACAGTATTTCCTGACGAGGCAAGAACTGACAACTCGATTGAGAGGACTTCTACCACTAGGGGACAAGACCGACTAGAGTGATAGTGATGCAATATGAATGTGAATGCAAATCAATAATGCATGATGTATGTATGTTTATGCTGACAAAACAGACGCGACATACAGACTAATGGATGAACACAATTGGATACTCGGCCAGCGCGGGGTGAAGAAGTACCGTTGATAGCAATTCCACCTTGCTTAGGAGAGATAGTCCCGTTGGGAGCTATGTTGATCGGGCTTAGGAGATGAGAACTCGGCCGAGGCGTGTCAGACGAAACAAGGTCTCTGACACAGTTGATCCCTTCATTCAGGCATACTGGCTTAGAAGGAGTACTTTGATTCTGCACTTTGAAGTCCGCTTACTTCGGGAGAAGCGATCGATGTTCTTCTGATGTTCAACAGTCAAAAGAAATGCCATCTTTAATTTAAAAGCAGAAAAAGTTTAACAAGTAAATTCATTTTTGTTTTATTTCAAGAATCGCTGATTAAGTTTAAACAACATCGTTCTGTAAAGCTAAAACAAGTAAAGAATTACAAACAAAAGCACAAGGGCTCAAATTTTATTGATAAGATGGAGATCAGCCAAACGCGTGATTCCAAAGAGTATTTACAAAGTTAGAAAATGGTAATTTACAGGGAAAAGGGCTACGTTGAAACATAATGACCACTATCCTTCTACCAACTTTGAATTCGGGGCTTCCTGAGCTTCTGTCGAAGATGACCTTTGACTGGAGATTTCCTCCGATAGATGATGTAACTGCTGCTGAGGGACTTGCCTCTGTTGAACATAGTTACTTGCCATTATCCCTAACTTTTGCCTGGATTGTACTATGAGATTTCCAATCCATCGGGATGATTTTTTTCATGTCTCTAACTTTTGCCTGGACCGCCCTTTCGGGTTTTCAATCCACCGAGACGTTTTTTTTTAGTTTTAGGTGAAGTATTTCTTGACTACATCAACATTCGCGGGGTAGGAAAATTCCTCTCCGTCCATGGTTGCAAGTCTCAAGGCGCCGCTTGAGAAAGCTTTCGTGACCACATAGGGGCCATCATAATTCGGGGTCCATTTGCCCCGGGAATCAGTGAGAAATGATTGTATCTTTTTGAGCACAAGGTCTCCTTTCCTGAAGATTCGAGGTCGAACCTTTTTGTCGAACGCCCTCTTCATTCTCTGTTGATACAACTGACCGTGGCATAGTGCCGTGACTCGTTTTTCCTCGATCAGATTCAATTCGTCGTGTCGACCTTGACACCACTCAGCTTCGGTGAGCTTCGCTTCCATCAATACTCGGATTGACGGGATCTCTACTTCTATGGGGAGCACTGCCTCCATGCCATATACTAGAGAGAAAGGGGTAGCCCCTGTTGAAGTACGGACAGATGTACGATAACCATGAAGAGAAAAGGGTAGCATTTTGTGCCAATCTTTATAGGTTACAACCCTCTTTTGAACAATCTTTTGTATGTTCTTGTTAGCCGCTTCTACCGCTCCGTTCATCTTGGGTCGGTAGGGAGATGAGTTATGGTGTTCGATCTTGAACTCTGCACACAACTCTTTCATCATCTTATTGTTCAAGTTAGATCCATTATCAGTAATGATCTCACTTGGAACACCATAACGGCAGATGATATTGTTTTTGATAAATCGGACCACCAATTGTCGGGTTACCTTGGCGAATGATGCTGCTTCGACCCACTTGGTGAAATAGTCAATGGCCACCAGGATGAACCGATGTCCGTTTGAAGCCTTGGGCTCAATCATACCAATCATATCGATTCCCCATATGGAAAAAGGCCACGGGGAAGAAAGAACTTTGAGATGTGATGGCGGTACATGAATTTTGTCGGAGTATATCTGACACTTGTGACACCTCCTCATGTACTTGTAGCAGTCGGATTCCATGGTCAACCAATAATACCCTGCTCTCAGAATTTTTCTGGCCATTGTGTGTCCGTTGGCATGAGTGCCAAAGGATCCTTCATGAATTTCTTTCATGAGCATGTCTGCTTCTGGTCTGTCGACGCATCGGAGCAAGACCATGTCAAAATTTCTCTTATAAAGAGTGTCACCGCTCAGGAAGAAGTTTCCAGCCAATCTTCTGAGGGTTTTCCTGTATTTTCTGAGTGTCCCAGATGGGTACTCTTGTTTCTGAAGGAAGCATTTGATATCGTGATACCAAGGTCTGTCATCTATGACTGCTTCAATCGTGAAGACGTAAGTGGGCCGTTCAAGGCGCATTATGTCGATCTTAGGTATGTCATTCCATCGACCTACACTAATCATGGAAGAGAGAGTGGCTAATGCATCAGCCATGTGATTCTCCTCACGAGGGATGTGATGAAATTCGACTCTATTGAAGAAGGGTAACAACCTTCTTGCATAGTCTTTGTAAGGAATCAATCCTGATTGGTATGTGTTCCAATCTCCTTTTATCTGGTTAATAACCAGGGCTGAATCGCCGCATACGTCCAAGTTTTTGATCCTTAAATCAATCGCTTCTTCGAGACCCATGATACATGCTTCGTATTCGGCCTCGTTGTTCGTACATTTGAACGTAAGTCTTGAAGTGAAAGGAATGTGGGAACCCTGAGGGGTAACAATGATTGCCCCAATTCCATTTCCATAATGATTGACTGCTCCGTCAAAGATAAGTCCCCACTGGGAACCTGGTTCTGGCCCTTCACTGGGTAGCGGTTCATCGCAATCTTTCATCTTTAGATACATGACATCTTCGTCTGGGAAGTCAAACCCGATTGATTCTTGATCGTCAATCGGTTGATGAGCCAAATGATCGGCTAAAATACTTCCTTTAACGGATTTCTGAGCATGGTACTCTATGTCATATTCTGATAGTAACATCTACCAACGGGCAATCCTTCCCGTGAGAGCAGGCTTTTCGAAAACGTACTTGATTGGATCCATTTCGGAGACTAACCAAGTAGTATGACGAATCATGTACTGGCGAAGACGTTTGGCTGCCCAAGCCAAAGCGCAACAAGTTTTCTCAAGAATTGTGTACCGAGTTTCGCAGTCGGTGAATTTCTTGCTTAGATAGTAAATGGCAGACTCTTTCCTTTTAGTTTCGTCTTGTTGGCCAAGTACACATTCCATTGAGTCCTCTAGGACTGTGAGGTAAATGATCAGTGGTCTTCCTTCCACTAGAGGTGATAGAATCGGAGGATTCAACAGATATTCCTTGATACTGTCGAAGGCGGTTTGGCAATCTTCTGACCAAATGTAATCCTGGTTCTTTTTGAGTAATTTGAAAATCGGCGCACACGTCGCGGTCATAAGGAATATGAATCTGGAGATGTAGTTCAAACGTCCCAGGAATCCTCTGACTTGTTTTTCAGTTTTCGGAGAAGGCATTTCTTGAATGACCTTGACCTTGTCAGGATCAACTTCAATTCCTTTCTGGCTGACGATGAACCCTAGTAGTTTCCCCGAACGGACACCGAAGGTGTTCTTGTTGGGATTCAAGCGGAGCTTGAATTTTCTTAGACGTTCGAACAATTTTGACAGATGCTCAACGTGCTCATCCTCTGTTCTTGATTTTGCAATCAAATCATCGACATATACCTCGATTTCTTTATGTATCATGTCATGAAACAGAGTAGTCATGGCCCTTTGATAGGTTGCCCCGACATTCTTCAAACCGAACGGCATTACCTTGTAACAAAAGGTACCCCATGGGGTAATGAACGAAGTTTTCTCCATGTCTTTTGGCACCATTTTGATCTGGTTATAGCCCGAGAATCCATCCATGAAGGAGAAAACTTTGAACTTTGCTGTGTTGTCAACCAGCATGTCAATGTGAGGCAAAGGAAAGTCGTCCTTTGGACTTGCCTTTTTCAGATCCCTGTAATCGACACACATTCTGACCTTTCCATCCTTTTTGGGAACGGGTACGATGTTGGCTAACCATTGAGGATATTCAGATGTAGCAAGGAAACCCGCGTTAATCTGTTTCTGTACCTCCTCCTTGATTTTGATGGCCATGTCCGGGTGAGTCCGTCTCAACCTTTGCTTTACTGGCGGACATTCCGATCTTAACGGTAAGTGATGCTCCATGATGCTAGTATCCAACCCTGGCATATCCTGATAGGACCGAGCGAATACATCGGGAAATTCTTTGAGAAGCTTTATCAAACCTTCTCTGGCAGTTGGACTGAGCAGTGCTCCGATCCTGATTTCTTTTCTCTCTTTTTCTGAACCCAAGTTTACCGTTTCCAACGGCTCTTTGTGAGGTTCAATGGACCTTTCCTCTTGTCTGAGTAGTTGGGAGATCTCTTTTGGAATTTGGTCGTCATTTTCTTCTTCAGCCTCGAATACCGGGAACTCAAAGTTGGAAGAAGGCATCGGATCGTATGTTTCAACGGGGTATAAAACAAACAATCTGCATGACGTGATGATTCGTGTTTAGAAGAGATAGAGACAATGTAAGTGTGTGCAGTGTTTTGATTTTACTGCTTGTTTTTATTATTGAATGTTTTTTTTTTTTTAGGATTACCATTTTCTGAAAAAGCAAAAAGAGAAAACAATAATTAATGCGGAAATTACAGAACGACGTTATTTTATTAATGAACAAGTCGAATCTTGAAACTACAGCCCTATAAAACAAAACTCTGTCGCTTTGGGCAAAGCGAAGAGGGAAATTTACAGAAAAAGAGCCATATCAAAATATCCGTTTCACCTGGGTAGGGTGAAAGATTTAAAGATGGCAATTACTTTGACTGACGAACGACCTTCGGAACCTCGACGGCAACCCATTGGCGGCGAACTCCTCGGTGAATCACAAAGTCTGGCACCTTCCTTGATTTGTCTTCAGAAATGACGCTAATTTCTGGTGGAGCAGGATCATTGGAATCTGTCTCCCAGGCAGCATTGTCGTAGGAGGATTCCTCTGTTGCATTTTGCATAGCATTGGTGCTCTCAGCTGTATCTCCCCATCCAGTTGACTGGATGTCTTCGAGCCTGATACGAGAGCTTTCGGGAGCAGTGTACTTGACCATATAGTCGTATTTTCCACTTGGTTGTCCCAGAGTGTCCCAAACTTCTTTGGAACTGGAGGAGTCATCTTTCTCGATGACGTTGACCTCGGGAAAAGCATAGTTGATGAATTATAGTCCTGCGAACGTTGCGAATTCATCTTCATGTTGAGTAGTTTCTGAATGACCTGAGTGTTGATCCCATGACATGGTGGGGACACAGGTATTCTGTTCAATGATGGTCAGCTGATTTTCATTGTTCGGCTGACTTTCTTGCCCCAAGTTTCCTGGGTAAGGCTGCCGCATTGGCAGGCCATCCATCGGGCCATAGTAATTGTGGTCAAAGTTGTCTTTCACTGGAGTGTCCTTCTCTAATGAATTTGGCGGAGCACGGCATCCTTCCGGATCACAATCTCCGTAGATCATTTCGACATCTGATCTTGGTATAAATCTCGGACTTTCTGTAGGAAAGCAAAAAGGCAGAGGCACCTCTTCCTGAGACATATAGCCGTCCTTGTTAAGGTAGGACTTCCACTCTTCATCTGCATTAGAGGGATCTTCCTCATTGATAGCATGTACTGCTTGAGACACTGGGTGAAGAAAACCTCCACTGTGGAAGAAGTTTTGAAGGGGATGAAGACTTTCATCGTTGGCGGCCGTCTGAGTACAGGTCGCAGAAAAACCAAGACCCTCCTTTGTTTTATTGTCAATAGGAATGACAAGCCGTCCCCATCCTGTCGTATCGGTACTCTTGACCGCTTTGATAGCATCTTTGTATGAAGAAATCGAGGTTCCTTCTTCAGATTGATCGTTCTTGCTCACCGATAGTGCTTGGAACTGAGTTCCAATAACCTCCTCGGGTTCCACACAAGTAGATGATGATAAGTTACTCACAAGCAAGGCTTGTTCCCCACAAACCGTGACAAGTTGATCATTCTTGACGAACTTTAGCTTTTGGTGGAGGGTTGAAGTAACCGCTCCATCCTGATGTATCCAAGGTCTTCCTAATAAACAACTATATGTTGCCCGGATGTCCATGACCTGGAAAGTGACTTGGAAAGTATGAGGACCAATAGTTATGGGAAGATCCACTTCGCCGATAACTGTTTTTCTGGATCCGTCGAATGCTTTGACGACGACCTCACTGACTCTCATCGGAGGGCCCTTGAATGATAATTGCATCAAAGTGGACTTCGGCATAACATTCAGGGCTGACCCTGTGTCTAGCAGTACGCTGGCTAAAGTATCGCCCTGGCAGTTAACTGTGATATTGAGCGCCATGTTATGACGGCGACCCTCTTCGGGTAATTCCTCATCACTAAATCCCAAATTGTTGCAGGAAGTGATGTTAGAGACAATACTATCGAACTGTTTGATTGTTACATCCTGTTCCACAAAGGCTTGCTCCAAGACTTTCTGTAGAGCCTCTCTGTGTGCTTCTGAACTGAGTAACAGTGATAATACTGAGATCTTTGAAGGAGTCTATAACAGTTGATCGACAATGTTGTATTCACTCCTTTGGATGAGCTTCAGCATCTCATCATCATTTTTCGAAAGGTCGGGATTACTAGATTGATCGACTGGTGGATCAGGAATTTCTTCCTGAAGTTCCTTTTCTTTGTTGGATTCTCCAACCCCTCGATTGAAGATTCGGCCGCTCCGTGTTACACGACTGATGTCTGCAATATTCACAACAGAGGGTAATGGAATTTCCTTTCCATTCTCGATTATTGTTGCACCGTATTTGTAAGGGATTGCCTTAGCTGATTCATACGGTAGTGGCCCCGGTAGATAGATGACTATGGGAACCTTCTGATTTTTCTGACCATCATAAGTAACCTCGATCCGTTCCTGGTTGGGAACTTTAGATTCATCAAATAGAGGGATGATGGTAAAAACATCCCTGGTCCTATGATGACCAGAGATCGTGACAACATCCTCAACTTGCTCGGCAAGGTAGTTCGGCGACCAAATGATGGGTCCTGAACCTGGACATGGATGAATTTCTCCATGATCGACCTGACCCTGAAGAGCTGCTCTCATAAGGTAACACCCTTGGTTACTTTCCGAACAGACGCTACAACTGTCATAGTTGTGTGGTGGCATCTGGCCATGCCCACTTTGAATACAATGTAACCTCACCAGGTTATCTTCCATTGATCGGACATCCTGACTTTGGCGACGAGTAGGATTCCTGTGATTGATACTAATCTGCTGAGTATCTTCGTCCATATAGATTGGCATCCACCAGTGATTTAACAAGTGCTGAAGTGCCTCCTGGACAAGGGTACAACCTCGATCGTTTTCGCAACCCGCTTTACAGTTTTGATAATCATGTGACATTAAGAATCCGAGTCGGACCTGCTCAGCATGTAACTCTACCAGGTTGGTATTCATCACGCGAATTTCAAAGATCTGAACCTTGTTGATTTGATAGGAGTTCCTATCATGGTAGTCTTGGATCCATCCAAGATCCATATGACGCTGGAGGGCCTCTTGTATGAAAGAGCATCCCTGTTTGTTTACCGAGCAAATCAGACAGGAACTGTAATCGTGCCGTGGCAGATTATGACATTGGCTTTGCCTTGAGTGTATTGCCACCAAGTTGACATTCATTGCACAGATATCGTGGTTTTGAATGACGTTGGAATTCGTGTAAACCATGTTAACTCCACGAACTCGGTGCTCTTGGATCCATCCGAGATCCATTTGTTCCTGTAGAGCTGCTTGCACCACAGAACATCCTTGGTTGTCTTTAGAGCAGATATCACACTGGTGATAATTATGAGGTGGCACATGGCCATATCCACTCTGTCTACAATGTATCCTGACCAAATTGGTCCCCAATAAGAGTACATCGTGAATTTGATAGACATTGTTAGTCTCTTTCTCAATCAGATTGACTGCAGTTTTCTCATGTTGAGGCAGCGGGTTCGTAAGAACATTAGGATTCGTATCTTTGAAAGATAAGAGCCCGCTCCTAACAAGCTTTTGCACGTCGGATTTGAAATTGAGACAAGTCTCAATGTTATACCCTGAACCTCCTTGATGATAAGGGCATGTCTGGTCCACCTTAAACCAAAAAGGCGGATTTTCTGGAACTGAAAGGGGAGACTTAGTCTGAATGTGCCCCTTAGCCAGCAGTAACGGAAACAGCTCTGCGTACGTTACGGGTATAGGATCAAATCCTGGTGGCCGTGTTGTAAGGTTGTTGTTATATGGAGGACGAGCCTGCTGAAGAGGCTGTTGTGTCCTTTGTTGGTCAGGTTGGCTCTGCGCAACCTGAGGTTGATACATAGGAACAGGCGCGAGGCCGATAGCAGGAGTAACAGCTGCTACTGGCTGATAACGTCGCCTTTACTTTCCGAGAGAGATATTCCCAATATCTTGCTCTTTTTTCTTAGGGAGAGCACTACCGTATTTTTTAGTACCGCTCGTTGATCCAGTGTCTTTTACCAAATGTCCTTCTCGGACGGCTTCCTCAAGACGTACACCCATACCGACCATCTCGGTGAAATTACTGGGTGCACTGGCAATCATTCGGTCATAGTAAAATGAGCTTAAGGTCTTTAAGAAGATCTTTGTCATCTCTTTTTCCTCAAGAGGTGGACAAATCTGAGCGGCAATTTCACGCCACCTTTGAGCATACTCCTTAAAGGTTTCTTTGTCCTTTTGCGACATTGATCTGAGTTGATCTCTGTCGGGTGCCATGTCCAAATTGTATTTGTATTGTTGGACGAAGGCAGTACCAAGATCTCTGAATGTACTGATCGTAGTACGGTTTAAACCCATGTACCATTTGAGTGCGGCACCGGTTAAACTATCCTGGAAGTAGTGAATCAGCAGGTCCTGATTCTCCATCTGAGCTGACATCCGCCGAGCGTACATCACCAGATGGCTCTGAGGGCAAGAGTTACCCTTGTATTTTTCAAAGTCGGGCACTTGGAACTTGTGCGGGACTTTCACATTGGGGACCAAGCAGAGGTCTGCGGTGTCCTTTCCAAATAGATCCTGACCGCGAATGGCTTGCAGCTCTTTCTGCATTTCCAAGAACTGCTCCTGGAATTCATCCATTCTGTCAAACATAGTTTCCTTCTTACCAGAAGGTGTCTGTGGAATCTGTCCTTCCGGGACAGTGTGCACCACAGGGGGTGGTACCGTGACTATGGCAGTAAGTCTTGGCGCCTCCCGAAGTTTGTAACCTTCAGGAGTCTTGAGTATGCCCCTGGCATCTTCGCTTTCCCGAAGTTTGTAACCTTCAGGCCCAGCGGCTTCTGTTGCGATTCCCTGATCTTCAGTGATCGGCGAAACATATCCTTCCGTGATATAGTTAACAGGCATGCCCCAAGGACGATCTTTCGGCATCTGATACCTAGGATCATACTTTTCTATGATGGGCGTTGAGGTGATCTCTGAGATCACAGTTCTTTGTAGCTGAGCTTCTGCCATGGCTTGCATGTCGTTACGAAGCTTTCTCATATCCTCTCTCAGAGCGTCGATCTCTTCTTTCAACTCTCTGTTTTCTTCCTCAAGATCATCCATCTTTTTCTGACGATTGGCCCGAGTATTATACGAATGAGACAGTTTGACTCTAGAACCGAGACACAAACGTGAGATTCGTAGGGAAGAAGAATACGCGACGTGAGAATGATGAATGCAATGATTATATTAATTGTTCTTTTGGTTTAATCAAAATAAACTTCGAAAATTAGATTGCAAATATCAAACAGTGGGGAAACCCCTTTTTATTGAATTCCAAAGGATTACAGAAATAGAAATACAGTAGATTACAAAGTGCAGAAACAGAAACCTAAACTAATGGGTCCCGAGTCCTCTTCTTTGACCGGGGCGCTTGGGCCGTTGTCGGGTTGTCATTCCTTTGCCAGGTGAAAGGAGCGAGCAAATTCCTTTGGTCATCTTGATTCTCCACAGCATGCTGCTCCAAAATTTCAATCAGAGCATCTTTCTCTTTCAGTAATTGTTGTATTTGGATACACTCTACGTCGAGGGTGCGGTACTTGTTCTTCCAAGATCTTCTTTCCTTTTGAACTTTGTTGAGAGTAACCTGAAGCTTTTCAGTTTCCGTCATGAAGTACATGACAGTTTCCCTCGGTGGAAGAATTCCGTAACGAGGATAAGGCATATTTAGCTTGAGAGCTCTAGTTTGTACCCAATGGAGATAAGGCTCCACCGAGACACAGTCCGGTTTTCCTAGAGACTCTCATCCTTTCTTATGAACCTGTTTCCAAGCTTGTACTATTTCCATCTTTAGTGCTCTGTCATTTTCTCCTTCTTTGAAGAAAAGACCTTCCAGATGAACACCCAGTGGGATGTGTCTCATCGGGTATCCAAATTGACGAAGAACTAATATTGGTTGATAGTTGATTCCTCCTTTAGTTCCTATGAGGGGTACGCTGGGGAAGTTTCCACAGCGGTCAATGATTCTGATTCCCTCATAAATCCTATTACACCAATCTATATCGGAGTTGGTAAGAGACATGATCTTCTGCGACCAACGTAAGACACTCTTGTAATCCCAAAAAGCAGCAGACTTGGGCAAGTGTGAGATAAACCACTTATAAAGCAGAGGTACACAGCATGTGATCTCCCCTCCACTGTACAAATTCCCCAAGTGTACAGAATGATACGCATCTGCGAGCAAAGTCGGCACAGGGTTTCCAATGAGAAAAACCTTAATAGCGTTGATATCGACGAAGTTATTGATGTTGGGAAACAAAAATAACCCGTAGGTGAGCAAGACAAAGATGCTTTCAAAAGCAGTCTTGTTCCCTATACTAGCGAAGTATAGAGCCTTTTTTGTCAAGAACTGGGCTGGCAAACCTTGGATGCCACCCTTAGTGGTCATGTGAGTCCTGACCTCAGACTCGTCCAAATGAATTGCTATTGCAATAGTCTGATTCTTTAGAATTTCTTCCAGTCCAGAAAATGGAGCTCGATCAGTGATATATAAATCAGTCAGATGAGAATACTCCTCCAGCGTTGGTGATAGCTGGTAATCCGGGAATGTGAAACAATGATAAACCGGATCGTAGAATTGAATGAGTGCGTCCATGATCCCCTTAATCACATGGACTCTTAACAGTGGTAGCAAACCACCGTGCTTGGCTCTGAAAGCCTCTGGGTTAACGATCATCCTCGCTAACTTTCTCAAATCCCCTAATTTTGGAACCTTGAAGGTATACTGGTGAGTTCTCCTTCTACCGAAATCCATCAGCGTAATCCTCTTCTCTGATATTTGCAATCACAGTCTTAGTTTAATTTGAAAAACAGAGAGACTAGAAGAGAAGTTTTTTTGAATGTTTTAATGTTTTATTAAATGAATGCATGAATGCAGCACACAAAAACATAGAAAAAACATGGGGTCAGAGGGTCGTTGTCATGAAGTCAAGGCTCTACCCATCCCCAAAGGTTTATACTATGGTGATTTGTGTACCTGTACTCATTATCATCAGCTCCTCCCAGGAAAGCAAAACAACAAGCGGATCGCCAGCGAGTTGTAGAGCAATCTTAGAGTAAGTGCTATTCACCGAGAATAGATCACCAGCCTCAAATGAGGGTAGTATCGCGTAACAGCTATTTCCGATAGCTTCCGCACTACGAAAGGGTTTGGCTTTTCTAGGTGTATACTCATTCTCACCACATGCGGCATCACACGTATTCCCAGTAGCAGAAAAATAAACACGTATAGCAATTAGGAAAAGCAGTATATATATTTGTCCTAATCATCCTAGACCTAATGAAGCTATGATTCCTAAGTTCCTGACAGAAATGGGTTCCCCGGCGGAAGCCCCAATCTGCGGTATTCACACAAGTGAAGAGAAGGAAGACCGTGCCTAGATCTAACTTTGAAAGGCCCCACGGTGGGCGCCACTTTTCTGTAGCGAGCGATTTTGGACGCGGTTCTTAAGCGCTGGTCGCTCTCTGCGGTTTGAGCTTTAACTACAGGTTGATTCATTTTTTATCCTATCGTGAGCTGAATAAGGAAGGGAAATAGATGTCTCCAATTAACCCTGCTTGCATACTGAGTTTAAACAGCGGTCTGTTAGGTTACGGATGCTATCAATGTGGGGGGCTTTTGTACTGGTTATTTGTATTTTCGCCAATACGGTTTTCTTTCTTTTAATCTAGGCAAAGGGTTTCTGGCGGGGAACAAGGATTAGGATGTTAGGACTGGTGCTTTTGAATTACTGCTTTTGATTGACGGAGATATGGGATTTGACTTTAGAGAGAATTTGTCATCTCTAAAGAGGGGGGAAGGAGAATTACTTTAACTGGGATACGCGGATCCGAGCAATGCCATAATTTCCGAAGAAAGGGTTTTAACCTGAAGGAGAAGACTTTAACTCAGTGTAGAGCAATGCCATCTTTCCTTAGGAATTTCTCATGCTAATAGAGGGACAGTGGCATGGATGTAGATGATCCAGAGGCTTGCCGCTTACAGCGATTAGATGAAGGGAAAGGAGTTGTTGATGTTTGTGTACTGTGAACGAGGCACAACTTTGATGCTAAAAGGTTAATTGGATTAACCAGTGGTTTTCTTATACAAAGACTAAGAGGAGGCTACTTTCCGCTAGGAAAATCATTATACAAAGCCTAAGAAGAGGCTAATTTTTGTCTCGTACAAAGCCCGAGAGAGAGGCGAAAAAGGTTTTGACTCAACGTGGGAATCTTTTGGTATCTCGTATAAAGCCCGAGATGGAGGCTATTTGACTCAACAAGAGAGTTTTTTTGTATCTCGTACGAAGCCCGAGATGGAGGCTGTTGCTTGTTTGGCTCAATAAGAACCTTTTTGTATCTCGTATAAAGCCCGAGATGGAGGCTATTGTAACTGTTTCAATTGAGTGATAGATCCAATATACTGATTTTAAAAGAGAAAATCAGTTCTTATATGAGCAACACTGTACTCAGGGATTTAATTTGAGGATCAGGGATATTTCCTTCTCTTTGAGGAAATGGGAAATCCAAAGGGTATTGAGTCTATCAGAGTCTGCGGGTTTCCTTCCTATTTAACGAAGGGTGCTTGAGAATGTCTTTTAGACTCAAGGAAGTTAGACTGTCTGTGTCTAGAGTTTTATCTTTTGTACTATGCTTTGAGAAACAGTAGTAGACTCTATGAAAGGATTGTTCTATGAGGATGACTATGTTCTGTTCCTATACCTCTAGGAGGTCGTCGAGACAATTTGTACGAAGCCCAAGAGGAGGTTGGAAACTTTTAAGAAGCCGACGGGTCCTTGTACGAAGCCCAAGAGGAGGCTATCATTCCCGGAGGAAGAGATCATTATACGAAGCCTAAGAGGAGGCTGTGAATACTTCTAAGAAGCCGTAGGGTCCTTGAATAATGCCCAAGAGGAGGCCGATGCTTTTAAGAAGCCTGTGGGTCTATCATCTCCTTTCCATTAGGAGAGATAACTCTTTTAAAGATAAAAACCACTGGTAAACGTGCGAGGTTTACTATCCAGCGACTTTTAGCTTTTAAAGAGGGTTCCTTAGTTAAGGTCCAAGATTATGACCGTAGTGGGTACCCAAATCCTGAGACATTCAAGGCGAGCTATCCACAAGGAATAGACCAAGTCAGGAAAGTTCGAGAATTGGGAAGAAACTCAAAGATGCCATTCACAGAGAATACATTCATCTTGGGGAGTAGAGCTTCTTGACGATTCCTAAGGAGGACAGCCGGAGAGAAAACTGTATCTGGTGCTCCTATTGGGGGTCTAGGCGTCTATTTCTACGAATAAATGAAACGGCGTCACCTAGTTCTAGACGTAGTAGCTGGGGAAACTCGAAATATCTATACTATTATTACACAGTAGATATGAGTTTATGAAAGGAGACTTACAGTGAGCAGCCCCACAATACAGTTTATAATATGAAAGCAGTAAATGAAAGCGATAACCACTTACTCGGTTGGAGTGCTTCCATGCTGTTTGGTTAGTTGTTCAACACAGAAAGATTGAAAATAACAGTATATTCAAAATCAAAGGAGAAAGTGCTTTGAAAAAGAAAGATTTGGGGCTTACAGCTCAAGGAGAGGCCTAGGGTTTTATCAGTGAGCGCACTGTTTGACTTTGTACAGTGGGACTTATACAAGTGACTGGGGCCCAAAAAGGTTTTCTGTACAAAGGGATGGGTCTTACACTCTCTCAAGAGGCCCAAAAAGGTTTAAAGAAAAAGAGTGGGGCTTATAACACGAGGGTAGGCCCAAATGATTTTTCGTTTAAAAATGGAGATCGCGCCGAGGTTTTCTTTTAACGCAGAGGGACTTATACAATAAGTAAGGCCCAAAATGTTTTGGTTAAAAGGGGGGATTGGGTCTTACACTCTAATAGAGGCCCAAAGTGTTTTGAATGGGTCTTATAGCTCAAGGAGAGGCCCAAGGGTTATTTTGAAAAGCTCTTACATGATACAACAACTGTTTGAACAAGTTTGGTTTTGATCTCTTTTGATTCCAAGTGAAAAATCCCCCTACATTTGGCAAAAAGTGAGGCAGAATCTGACTTAGTGAAAATTTCACTAAGTGTTGGAAAAAGTGACATTTTCACTTTTCAGCCACTTTGATCACTCCATAACTCAAAATCCTTAATGAATTGGAATGACTTGTAGTTGAAGTTTTTGTAGGTGATAATGAGGGCTACAAATCCATCTTTGGATGAGAAAAAATGGCCTTGTGGTTTAGGAGTTATGGTCCTCCAAAGTTGGTACCTTTGCCACTTTATTTTTAACTTAGAAAAATTTCTAAGTTTTATGGTTACCCCTTTTACAAGTTATCTCACTTTTCTTGATTTTTTTTTATGAATGATGATTCAAATCATACATTAACATCATTTTAGGGTTAAAAATCCATTTTGGTGAAAAATCTCAAAAAGTCAAAGTTGACTTTTGTGCACAGTTGACTTTTTATCAGATGAATTCCAAACTGTGCAATTCTTCAGGAAATCATGTCCTTGACCTAAATCAAACTTGATGGACATGTTCCATGGGTGTCATAGGGTATATTCAATCATGTATTAGGGTTTGGGAGCATGTCCTGGTCAAAAGTCAAAGTTATAGTTGACTTTTCCGTTAAAACCCTAATTGTGGTGCAGATGAAATTGAGACTTGTTGCTCAAACTTCTTGGATCAATCCATTGTTCCAAATGGATCAATAGGGTATATTAGAGACCCTCAAATCATCTCTTGAGGTCTTGGCTCATGGTTTGTCCCAAAAGTCAACTTAGGGGTGAATTAGGTCAAGAAACCCTAATTCCTGACTTTTTATGAATGCATCCCCTGAGGCAAAATTGACTTGATGCATGGGTTCATGAGGTTCCATGAAGTATATTAGATTATGTTTTGGATCATTGCCTTGTGCCCAGATGAAAATTTCCATCTGGAGGCCCTGGTCGACCAAAACCCTAATTTGGTGACACTGTCGATCTTGAGACTTGATCCACCTAGAAGGGAGCAACCTTGTGCTTAATCCTTGAAGTGGGAGTCCTTTTTGATCCATTGTGGATGTTTAAGAGATTAGACAAGTTGAAGATCATGTCATTTCTTGATTGATCCTTTGTCTAAGCACTCAGAGAGGGCTTGAAACCCTAATTTTGATTGTAGTGGATGCTCACCCATCCTTGGGGAGACTAATGAAGCATGATGGTTCATCCATATTGTGATGATGATTTTCACAATGATGGGAAATCTAAGTGGTCAAAATTTGGGGTATTACACCAGGGTTGGATACCAGCATCGTGGAACATCACTTACCGTTAAGATCGGAATGTCCGCCAGTAAAGCAGAAATTGAGACGCACTCACCCGGACATGGCCATCAAAATTAAAGAGGAGGTACAGAAACAGATTGACGCGGGTTTCCTCGCCACATCTGAATATCCTCAATGGTTAACCAACATTGTACCCGTTCCCAAAAAGGACGGAAAGGTCAGAATGTGTGTTGATTATAGGGATCTGAACAAGGCAAGTCCAAAGGACAACTTTCCTTTACCACACATTGACATGTTGGTTGACAGTACAACAAAGTTCAAAGTTTTCTCCTTCATGGATGGATTCTCGGGCTACAACCAGATCAAAATGGCGCCGAAAGACATGGAGAAAACTTCGTTCATTACCCCATGGGGTACCTTTTGTTACAAAGTGATGTCATTCGGCTTGAAGAACGCCGGGGCAACCTATCAAAGGGCCATGACTACTCTGTTTCATGACATGATACACAAAGAGATAGAGGTATATGTCGATGACATGATTGCAAAATCTAAGACAGAACAGGAGCATGTGACCCACCTGTCAAAACTATTCGAGCGTTTGCGAAAATACAAACTCCGCTTGAATCCCAATAAGTGCACCTTCGGTGTCCGTTCAGGGAAACTTTTAGGGTTCATCGTCAGCCAGAAAGGAATTGAGGTTGATCCTGACAAGGTCAAGGCCATTCAAGAAATGCCTTCTCCGAAAACTAAAAAACAAGTCAGAGGATTCCTGGGACGTTTGAACTACATCTCCAGGTTCATATTCCTTATGACCGCCACGTGTGCGCCGATTTTCAAATTACTCAAAAAGAACCAAGACTGCGTTTGGACAGAAGACTGCCAGACTGCCTTCGACAGTATTAAGGAATATCTGTTGAATCCTCCGATTCTATCACCTCCAGTGGAAGGAAGACCACTGATCATTTACCTCACAGTCTTGGAAGACTCAATGGGATGTGTACTTGGCCAACAAGACGAAACCAAACGGAAAGAGTCTGTCATCTACTATCTGAGCAAGAAATTCACCGAATGCGAAACTCGGTACACGATGCTCGAGAAAACTTGCTGTGCTTTGGCTTGGGCAGCCAAACGTCTACGCCGGTACATGATTCGTCACACTACTTGGTTAATCTTCGAAATGGATCCAATCAAGTATGTATTTGAAAAACCTGCTCTCACGGGAAGAATCGCCCGTTGGCAGATGTTGTTATCAGAATATGACATAGAGTACCACGCTCAGAAAACCGTTAAGGGAAGTATTTTAGCCGATCATTTGGCTCATCATCCGATTGACGATCAAGAATCAACCGGGTTTGACTTCCCAGACGAAGATGTCATGTATCTAAAAATGAAAGATTGCGATGAACCGTTACCCAGTGAAGGGCCAGAACCAGGTCCCCAATGGGGACTTATCTTTGACGGAGCAGTTAATCATTATGGAAACAGAATTGGGGCAATCATTGTTACCCCTCAGGGTACCCACATTCCTTTCACCGCCAGACTCACGTTCAAATGTATAAACAATGAGGCCGAATACGAAGCTTGTATTATGGGTCTCAAAGAAGCGAATGATTTAAGGATCAAAAACTTGGACGTATACGGCGATTCAGCCTTGGTTATCAATCAGATAAAAAGAGATTGGAACACATACCAATCAGGATTGATTCCTTACAAAGATTATGCAAGAAGGTTGTTACCCTTCTTTAACAGAGTCGAGTTTCATCACGTCCCTCGTAATGAGAATCACATGGCTAACGCTTTAGCCACTCTCTCTTCCATAATTAGTGTAGGTTAATGGAACGACCTACCTAAGAACGACATAATGCGCCTTGAAAGGCCCGCTTACATCTTCACGATTGAAGCAGTCATAGACGAGAAACCTTGGTATCACGATATCAAATGCTTCCTTCAGAAACAAGAGTACCCATTTGGGGCACTTAGAAAAGATAGGAAAACCCTCAGAAGATTGGCTGGAAGCTTCTTCCTGGGCGGTGACACTCTTTATAAGAGGAATTTTGACATGGTCTTGCTTCGATGCGTAGACAGACCAGAGGCAGACATGCTTATGAAAGAAATTCATGAAGGGTCCTCTGGCACTCATGCCAACGGACACACAATGGCGAGAAAAATTCTAAGAGCAGGGTACTATTGGTTGACAATGGAATCCGACTGCTACAACTACATGAGGCGGTGTCATAAGTGTCAGATATACTCCGACAAAATTCATGTACCGCCAACGCATCTCAAGGTTCTTTCTTCCCCATGGCCTTTTTCCATATGGGGAATCGACATGATTGGCTTGATCGAACCTAAGGCTTCAAATGGACATCGGTTCATCCTGGTAGCCATTGACTATTTCACCAAGTGGGTCGAAGCAGCGTCGTACACTAATGTAACCCGACAAGTGGTGGTCCGATTTATCAAAAACAATATCATCTGCCGTTATGGTGTTCCGAGCCAGATCATTACAGATAATGGATCTAACTTGAACAACAAGATGATGAAAGAGTTGTACGTTGAGTTCAAGATCGAACACCATAACTCATCTCCCTACCGATCCAAGATGAACGGAGCGGTAGAAGCGGCTAACAAGAACATCAAGAGGATTGTTCAGAAGATGGTTGTAACCTACAAAGATTGGCACGAGATGCTACCCTTTGCTCTTCACGGTTATCGAACATCTGTTCGCACTTCAACAGGGGCAACCCCTTTCTCTCTAGTATATGGCATAGAGGCAGTTCTCCCCATAGAATTAGAGATCCCATCAATCCGGGTATTGATGGAAGCTAAGCTTTCAGAAGCTGAATGGTGTCAAAGTTGACACGACGAATTAAACCTAATCGAAGAGAAGCGAATCACGGCACTATGCCACGGTCAGTTGTATCAACAGAGAATGAAGAAGGCATTCGACAAGAAGGTTCGACCTCGTGTCTTCAGAAAATGAGACCTCGTGCTCAAGAAGATACAATCGTTTCTCACTGACTCTCGGGGCAAATGGACCCCAAATTATGATGGCCCCTATGTGGTCACGAAAGCTTTCTCAGGCAGTGCCTTGAGACTTACAACCATGGACGGAGAGGAATTTGCCTACCCCACAAATGTTGATGTAGTCAAGAAATACTTCGCCTAAACTAAAAAAAAAAAAAACATCTCGGTGGATTGAAAACCCGAAAGGGCGGTCCAGGCAAAAGTTAGAGACATGAAAAAAATCATCCCGATGGATTGGAAATCTCATAGTACAATCCAGGAAAAAATTAGGGATAATGGCAAGTAACTATGTTCAATAGAGGCAAGTCCCTCAGCAGCAGTTACATCATCCATCGGAGGAAAACTCCAGTCAAGGTCATCTTCGACAGAAGCTCCGGATGTCCCGAATTCAAAGTTGGTAGAAGGATAGTGGTTGTTATGTTTCAACGTAGCCCTTTTCCCTGTAAATTACCATTTTCTAACTTTGTAAATACTCTTTGGAATCACGCGTTTGGCTGATCTCCATCTTATCAATAAAATTTGAGCCCTTATGCTTTTGTTTGTAATTCTTATTTGTTTTAGCTTTACAGAATGGCGTTTTAACATAATTAGCGATTTTTGAAATGAAACAAAAATGAATTTACTTGTTAAAACTTTTTCTGCTTTTAAATTAAAGATGGCAATTACTTTTGACTGTTGAATGTCGAAAGAACGTCGATTGCGTCTCCAAAGGCGTTTGAATTTCAAAATGCAGAATCAAAGTACTCCTTCTAGGCCAGTACGCCTGAACGAAGGATCAACTGTATGAGATGCGGCTTTCCCATCTGATACCTTCGGCCGAGTTCTTATCTCCTAAGCCCGATCAATAGTATTCCTCGCAAGGACTATCTCTCCTAAGCAAGGTAGAATTGCTATTTTTTTGACCAACGGTACTTCTTCGCCCCGCGATGGCTGAGTATCCAGTCGTGTTCACTCGTCAGTCTGTATGTCGCGTCATTTTTGTCAGCATATACATACATACATACATCATGCATTTGATTTGCATTCATATTCATATTGCATCACTATCACTATAGTCGGTCTTGTCCCCTAGTGATAACAGTCTTCTCAATCGAGTTGTCAGTTCTTGCCTCGTCAGGAAATGCTGCGTTTGAACAATTTCGCCTCCAGTGTATCTCTGGATTAGAGTCGGCACTCGACCACTTTGATAACTTGAACCTCTGAAAAGCCAGAGAAGCTTTCTACAAATGTCACTCTTCGCCATTGAAGATGATCTCCTTGCTTTCCCAGATTAAAGAAAAATCCCCAGAGAAAGCCTCTTAAGCAGATATTTGGCATTACAGCTGCCTTTCTCCAAAAGACCGCTGATGAAAAGGTCATCGGCACCTCAAAATTGGATCCCATCATATGGCATTTCTCCGGGAAGATCCCGAGCAAAGTATGATGTAAGACCCCAAACGAAGGCAGTCCTTCAGAAGACTCGTCTTCCCCAGTAGAAACAAATGGTGTCTCCAACAGAGCAGTTTGTGCACCTCTACAACTCAGACGATTGGGCTCCCCAGTAAGTCTGAAGTCATTTTTTTCCCTCAAATGGCATCTCCCCAGGAAAATCCGGCGAGAAGTTTGAGGAAAGCCGCTACAAATAGCGTCCCTTGTCAATAAAGTTTATTGACAAAAGAAACTTAGACCAGTTCCTTGGTAGGAAACCAGGATTGAGGGGAAGTTTACAAAAGAAACTTAGACCAGTTCCTTGGTAGGAAACCAGGATCGAGGGGAAGTTTACAACAGCAACTTAGACCAGTTCCTTGGTAGGAAACCAGGATCGAGGGGAAGTTTAAACTAGAAACTAAGACCAGTTCCTTGGTAGGAAACCAGGATCGAGGGGAAGTTTACCTTTTCTAAGCATCATTGCTTAGCAAAAGAAGATGAATGCGATCTGCCATTCATAGCCATCAAAATTTCGAGTATTCTAATATTTAATCCTCTTGCACCCCGAATGCCTGAATACCTTCGTCATTCACACCTTCGGGTCCAAGAAGATTAAATAGGGGCATCTGTCATACCCCAAATTTTGACCACTAAGATTTCCCATCATTGTGCAAATCATCATCACAATATGGATGAACCATCATGCCTCATCAAATGCCTCAAGGGTTGTTAAGCATTCACTACCATCAAAATTAGGGTTTTAAGCCCTCTCAGAGTTCTTAGACAAAGGATCAATCAAGGAATGACTTGATCTTTAACTTGTCTAGCCTCTAAAATATCCACAATGGATCAAAAGGATGCTCCCTTCTAGGTGGATCAAGCCTCAAGATCGCCAGTGTCACCAAATTAGGGTTTTGGTCGACCAAGGCCTCCAGATGGAAATTTCATCTGGGCACAAGCCAATGATCTAAAACATAACCTAATATACTTCGTGGAACCTCATGGACCCAATCATCAAGTCAATTTGATTTCAGGGGATGCATACATCAAAAATCAGGAATTAGGGTTTCTTGACCTAATTCACCCCTAAGTTGACTTTTGGGGCAAGTCATGAGCCAAGACCTCAAGAGAGGATTTGAGGGTCTTTAATATACTATATTGATCCATTTGCAACAATGGATTAATCCAAGAAGCTTGAGCAACAAGTCTCAATGTCATCTGCACCACAATTAGGGTTTCGCGAGGAAAGTCAACTGTAACTTTGACTTTTGACCAGGACATGCTCCCAAACCCTAAGACATGATTCAATATACCCTATGACACCCATGGAACATGTCCATCAAGTTTGCTTTAGGTCAAGGACATGATTTCCTGGAGAATTGCACAGTTTGGAATTCATCTGATAAAAAGTCAACTGTGCACAAAAGTCAACTTTGACTTTTTGAGATTTTTCACCAAAATGGATTTTTAACCCTAAAATAATGTTAATGTATGATTTGAATCATCATTCATCAAGAAAAATCAAAGAAAGTGGGATAACTTGTAAAAGGGGTAACCATAAAAACTTAGAAAAATTTCTAAGTTATGGAAAAAGTGACACTAATGTGCCAACTTTGAAGGACCATAACTCCTAAACCACAAGGCCATTGTTCCCCATTCAAAGCTTGATTTATAGATCACATTGCCCTCTACAAAAGCTTCATACTTACCTATGTCCAAATTCCTCATGGATTTTGAGTTATGGAGTGATCAAAATCAAGAAAAGTCACTTTGTTCCAACACTTAGTGAAAATTTCACTAAGTCAGAATCTGCCTTTACTTTTTTCCAAATGTAGGGGGATTTTTCACTTGGATTCAAAAGAGATCAAAACCAAATATGTTCAAACAGTTGTTGTATCATGTAAGGGCTTTCCAAAATGACCAAGAACATTGCCAAATTCAACTTGAGCCATGAGACATGACACTGGCAAGTTGCCTTGCTGAAATCTGCCAAGGCAAGGCAGATTTTTGCACTTTTGGTCGATTTACCAAAATCAACCAAATCCAAATACTCCTATCCACTTGGACACCTCTGAGGATTGAATCTAAAGGGGACAATCACTGAGCCAAGCCTCCAAAGTCTTTGGAACAAGAAATAGCATGTTGAACCTAGAATTGCCAAAATAGGGACAAGACTCCAATTTTGGATTGGAGCATTCAATGGAAGCATTAAGGTGGCATGGACTGAGCCATTCTCAACTGAATTCAGTCAAGACTTATCCAAGACCAAGGGGACCAGCAGCCTGTGCCCTAACCTCTAGTCAATGGCTAGAGGAGACTTGGATTTTCATTTGCCAACATTGGCCAAACCTACTCAGCAGTTTCCATTCACTATTCCTTGCAAAACAAACTTGCTCTACTATAAATAAAGCTTAATTGTGATCAGTTTAAGTACACCAAAGGCCTACAACACTTGCCTTTCTCAAAAACCACTTCTCACTCTCAAAAATGCCTTTCTTAGCAAGTCACTATCGGGTTTTTCATTAGAGAGCAATTCCACTCAAACCAATCACACACACACACACCTCATATACATCATATGTGAGCTAATCAAACACTTAAACAACAACTGGAACACTGATTTCTCAGAATCACCAGTCAATTGCTCAAGGTTTTAACAAAGTTGCAGTTGAGATGCCATGAAGTGATCCAGCCAATTTCAATCAAGTCCAGGCATTCAAACACACTCCATAGGGTGTAGGGAAGCTGTTCAGATCATCACAATTCATCTGTAACACCTCCTACTCAGAAATCAATTTGCTCTTGCTGTCACGACCTAGAGGTAAGCCTAAACTTGGTCATCTCTCAATCTATGCATATTTCCTCGCACAATACTTTTGGCAAATGTTCATAATCATGCATGGAATGTTTCCCATCAATTAATTGCATTGTTTGAATCGTGTATCAAAAATCCCAGCCTTCATGCAGAATCTAGGGTTCTTGAGGATTTATCGTGATTTCTTGTTTTATGCTTAATTTAAATGAAATTAATTGTCATAAACATGATCGTGAGGTTGAGACGAGCATATTGATATGTGGATTACATGATATAATCAAGTATTCAGTGAAATTGGATAGAAAATGCAAATCTGGGAAAAACTGAAAAATGCGCGTGTTCTTCAGCTGTTCTTGGCGCCATTTCTTTCAAATTCAAATATTTGAATTTTGTGATTTTATTTAATTGATTCAAAAATTAATTTCTCTCTGAGTTTTAATGATTTTGAGTTGATTCTTTTTTTAATAATTCACAAAAATGTTAAAATATTTTATTTTCCCAAAAAATCCAAAAATATTATTTATTTCATATAATTGATATTTTTGCAAAGAATTAATATTTTAATTGTTTTTGACATTTTGAATATTTTTTCCACCTTGATTTTGTAACTTTTAATGTCTTCTAATTATTTTGTAGGTCAATACTTAATTTTTGAAGCATTAATCCAAGATCACAATTTGTTTTCCATATGTTAAACAATTTTGATCATTTTAATTGAATTTTTATTCAATTAAAACACATTTTGAAAACAAATTAGGGTTTTTGGATTAATTCAACCCTTATAAATCATTTTCAAAACACTTTAGGCCTCTAATAGAGTGTAAGACCCAATCCTTTTTTTGACCAAATCATTTTTGGGCCTCAGTGTATTGTATAAGTCCCGATACCGTCAAAAACAAACGGCGCGATCGTCGCCTTTTGAAAAATAACTTTTGGGCCTCTCCTTGAGCTATAAGACCCATTCAAACCTTTTGGGCCTCTATTAGAGTGTAAGACCCAACCCACTTGTACAGAAATATTTTGGGCCTCACTTATTGTATAAGTCCCTCTGTACATTTTTAAATTCGGCACGATCGTCGCCAGTTTAAAAATAAACCATCTGGGCCTCTCCTTGAGCTATAAGACCCATTCAAAACTTTTGGGCCTCTAATAGAGTGTAAGACCAACCCCTTTTAACCAAAACCATTTTTGGGCCTCACTTATTGTATAAGTCCCTCTGCGTTAAAAGAAAACCTCGGCGCGATCGCCATTTTAAACGAAAAACCATCTGGGCCTACCCTCGAGTAGTAAGACCCATTTCTTTTCTTTAAACCTTTTGGGCCTCTTGAGAGAGTGTAAGACCCAAATCCCTTTGTACAGATAACAATTTTTGGGCCACGGTCACTTGTATAAGTCCCTCTGTACAAATTTAAACAGTGCGCTCACTGATAAAACCCTGGGCCTCTCCTTAAGCTGTAAGCCCCAAATCTTTCTTTTTCAAAGCACTTTCCCCTTTGATTTTGAATATACTGTTGTTTTCAATCTGTCTTTGTTGAACAACTAACCAAACAGCATGGAAGCTCTACAACCGAGTAATTGTTTATACGCTTTCATTTACCGCTTTCATATACATATAACTGTATTGTGGGGCTGTTTCGCTGTAAGTCTTCTTTCATAAACTCATATCAACTGTGTAATAATAGTATAGATATTTAGAGTTTCCCCGGCAACTACGTCTAGAACTAGGAAAAGCCGTTTCGTTTATTCGTAGAAATAGTCAAAACTAGATCCCCATAGGATTACCAGACACAGTCTTCCCTCCTCTTGGGGTTAAACAATATGGAGACATGAAAGGCAGCATTCTCGGTGAACCCTTTCATAGACTGTCACTCATAGAAGTTGTCAAAGAAACTCTATTCCCCAGAGATGATCTTTTCTCCGTGAATGGCATCTCTTGAGTTTCTTCCAAATTCTCGAACTTTCCTGGCTTGATCTATTCTCGGTGAATGACATGTCTTGAATTTCCCGGGGTTTGGGGACCCACAGGCTTCTTAAAAGCACTTGTCAAGAATCTCTATTCCCCAGAGATGATCTTTTCTCCGTGAATGGCATCTCTTGAGTTTCTTCCAAATTCTCGAACTTTCCTGGCTTGATCTATTCCTCGTGAATAGCCTGTCTTGAACTTCTTGGGGTTTGGGGACCCATCGGCTTCTTAAAAGCATCGGCCTCCTCTTGGGCATCGTACAAGGACCCACAGGCTTCCTAAAAGCAACCCCGCCTCCTCTTGGGCTTAGTACAAGGACCCGCCGGCTTCTTAGAAGTATTCACAGCCTCCTCTTAGGCTTCGTATAATGATCTCTGAAATTCCTGCCTGTATATCAGATGTCCTATCGAGATGTCGAGACACTGATATACAACAACAACAATGAACAAGCTCAATACAAAAGTGTGCATAAAAAGTAAAGAACACCAGAAATTGTTAACCCAGTTCGGATCTAACTATCCTACATCTGGGGGCTACCAAGCCAGGGATGAAATCAATATTCGATAGTATCAATTCACTAATAACCACACCCGGTTCAATCAGCTTACTTAATCACTACCCTTCCTATGACTTCTACCTAAGACTCCCCTAGGTATGAGGCCCTCCTCAAATCCCTCTTCAATCACAACCTGTGACTGGTTCCTTACAAGATGAATAACAATGGTCGAAACACAAATTCTCAATACTTCACAGCTTATGAGAATTAACACACAGCTACTCAATGCTTAAAAGCTTATGAGCAACCTTAAACAACTTACACTACAGTCCTTATACTGTTATCATAAGATACCAGTTAGGCTCACAAAACACAAGCACACAACCCTAAAAATACATGTAAGTTCGACACCTAAAACTAGGTTTACATCAGTCTATTTATAGCTTGTAATCTGGACTGAATTGGGCTTCAAAAACGCAGTAATTAGGCTGCTCACAAATCTGCAAAATTAACTCCAATAAAATAGGTCTTCAATTCAAAGTTTCCTATTATGTCTCCATAATTAGAAACAACAGTAAATCCGAAAACCAACAAGTAACCCTAATCCAAAAATGCTTTGGATGCCACATAGGATAACCAGATATTCACAGAATATTCAGTTACAAATCATAGTAACAGAATCTGCATTAAAAACTGACTTCACAACGCGATGTCCTATGAGCTGCCATGGAACATCTTCATACGACATGTTGAACAAGGAGTAATGAAACATATTTTTAGACATCTTCATTCAACATCTGTTGTTACATGAGTTTTAGCAAAATAATGCCAACCATAAAACCAAGGAAATAACAATCTCCCCCTTTGGCTTATTTTTGGCTAAAACTCCACACACACTTAAACACCATCAGTATCAGCAGCGGAAGAAAACACCATTAATAGCAGCAAAAAAAACACAAAACCACAAACAAATCCAGCATAGCAGCAAAAAAAACTCCCCCTCAGCTGCATTCCCCCTCAGCTGCATACACACACAGTCCAGCAAACATCTCATCATAGCAACTCCCCCTCAACAGCAGTAACCTCAGCTGCACCTGCAGCACACACACTCCCCACACAAGCAATCGCACAACATACACAACATACTACTCTCCCTTTTAGCCATAAATATGACAAAGACTAGTAGAACAAATCAAAGTAAAAAGAATCCAGGGTAAACTGCATCAGAAAGTAGATGCACACCACATTACATGCCCAAATGTCATGCACAGACTTCAGCATTTTCCCTTCATTCACACACTGCACTACCAGAACCTCCTTTAGTCTTTTCAGTCTGGCAGCCAGAAATCACATTGATTGCTATAGGTCTTCATGAATGCACACCCCAAGTCTGCTCCTCAGGTTTTCAAACTGAACTGCATCCAGAGCCTTGGTAAATATGTCAGCAAGCTGATCTTCTGTGCTCACATGCTCAAGAGTTATGACTTTGTCCTCCACAAGTTCTCTGATGAAGTGATGCCTGATGTCAATGTGCTTTGTCCTGCTATGTTGAATGGGATTTTTGGAAATATTAATAGCACTCAGGTTGTCACAAAATAGTGTCATGACATCTTGTGTGACATTATACTCTGACAGCATCTGCTTCATCCATACCAGTTGTGCACAACTACTACCAGCTGCTATGTACTCAGCTTCAGCAGTAGAAAGGGATACTGAATTCTGCTTCTTGCTAAACCATGAAATAAGATTATTTCCTAGAAAGAAGCATCCACCAGAGGTACTCTTCCTATCGTCAGCACTTCCAGCCCAATCAGCATCACAATATCCTAATAAAATGGGACTTGAGTCATGGGAGTAAAGCAACCCATAATCACATGTACCACTCACATACTTTAGAATTCTTTTCACTTGATTGATGTGACTGACCTTGGGTTCTGCTTGATATCTTGCACACACACCAACAGCAAAAGTGATGTCTGGCCTACTTGCTGTAAGATACAACAGACTGCCAATCATACTTCTATACAGACTTTGTTCAACATCCACTCCCTTTTCATCTTTGGATAACTTCAAGTGAGTAGGAGCTGGAGTCCTCTTATGCTTGGCATTATCCAGCCCAAATTTTTTCACAATGTTCCTCGCATATTTGTTCTGACAAATAAAAATGGAGTCTTCCATCTGCTTGACTTGTAATCCAAGGAAGTAGGTCAATTCACACACTAAGCTCATCTCAAATTCAGACTGCATTTGAGTGACAAAATGTTGGACCATTTCATCCGACATCCCGCCAAACACAATATCATATACATAAATCTGAGCAATCATTAGTTTCCCATCCTTCTCCTTGACAAAAAGAGTTTTATAAATACCACCCTTCCTGTACCCATTGTTAACTAAGAACTCAGTCAGTCTTTCATACCAAGCTCGTGGAGCTTGTTTCAGCCCATATAGAGCCTTCTTCAGCTTGTAAACATGATCAGGAAAGTTTGGATCCACAAACCCTTTAGGCTGCTCAACATAGACTTCCTCATTAAGATATCCATTTAGAAAAGCACTCTTGACATCCATTTGAAACAGTCTAAATTTTAACAAACATGTCACTCCTAGCAACAATCTGATGGATTCCAACCGAGCCACAGGCGCAAATGTTTCATCGAAGTCTACTCCTTCAATCTGTGTGTATCCTTGAGCTACTAATCTGGCTTTGTTCCTGGTGACAACTCCTTGCTCATCAGACTTATTCTTATACACCCATTTTGTTCCAATCACATTTGTTCCTGCTGGTCGTGGTACCAGTTCCCAAACTTCATTCCTATTGAACTGACACAGTTCATCTTGCATGGCACTTATCCAGAACTCATCTGTCAATGCTTCTTTGACATTCTTTGGTTCGATCTTTGACACAAAGCACGCATTTGACACAGTCTCCCTTCTTCTGGTTCTTACACCTTCATTCAGATCTCCAATAATTAATTCCCTAGGGTGATCCTTTTGAATCCTTATAGAGGGTCCCCTGTTAGCATCCTCTACCTCTTCATTCTCAGGTCTGGTGTTGATTTCTTGAGCAGGCTCAATGTCTGAAGAGTTTTCATTGTTCATGGGCAGACATGCTCCAACATCATCTGGGACATCTTCATCGTTGCCAGAATCATCAACCACCGCATTTATGGATTCCATCATCACCTGGGTTCTGGAATTGAATACTCTATATGATTTACTATTTGTAGAGTAACCTAAAAATATTCCTTCCTCACTCTTAGGATCCATCTTTCGCCTTTGCTCACGATCCGCTAAGATGTAGCACTTACTACCAAACACATGGAAATACTTCACATTTGGCTTTCTACCTTTCCATAGCTCATAAAGAGTGACAGAGGTACCTGATCTGATAGTCACCCTATTATGTATACAGCAAGCAGTATTCATGGCTTCAGCCCAAAAATGATATGGAAGCTTTTTGGCATGAATCATGACTCTTGCACATTCTTGTATGGTCCTGTTCTTGCGTTCCACCACACCATTCTGCTGAGGAGTGATTGGTGATAAGAATTCATTAATGATTCCCTCAGATAAGCAGAACTCTTCAAATCTACTATTTTCGAATTCTTTCCCATGGTCACTTCTGATTCGAACAACACCACAATCCTTTTCCCGTTGAATTCTTTGACACAATTCTTTAAAAGCTGCAAACACTTCAGGCTTTCCTCTGATAAAACTTATCCAAGTGAATCTAGAGTAGTCATCTACGACAACATAGGCATACTTCTTCCCACCAAGACTTTCAACCTGCATAGGTCCCATTAGGTCCATGTGAAGAAGTTCTAGAACTCTAGAAGTTGTGGTAAGATGTTGAAGCTTCTTGTGTGACACCCTTGTTTGCTTCCCAACTTGACATTCACCACATATTTTGTCCTCATCAATCTTCAGCTTGGGAATACCTCGAACAGCTTCACTTGACATAACCTTCTTCACCCCTTTCAGGTGTAAGTGACCCAATTTCTGATGCCACAGTTTGGTTTCATCTTCCTTTGACATCAAACAAGTAGACAGATTTTCAGGTTCTTGAGGATTCCACAGATAGCAGTTATCCTTAGACCTGGTCCCCTTCATAACAACTTCATCTTTCACATTGGTTACTAGACATTCAGATTTGGTGAAATTTACCTTGAACCCTACATCACACAATTGGCTTATACTGATTAAGTTTGCGGCCAGTCCTTTGACATAGAGAACTCGATCCAGATTTGGTTGTCCTATGTAGTCCAGCTTTCCGACACCTTTTATCTCACCCTTTGATCTATCCCCAAAGGTGACATAATTGGTGGAGTGAGGCTTAATGTCTGACAAGAACTTCTTCACACCAGTCATGTGTCTTGAACAACCACTGTCAAAGTACCAATCTTCTCTTGCAGATGCTCTAAGAGAAGTATGTGCTATGAGGCCAGCCATCATTTGTCTAGGAATCCATCTTCTCTTCACTTTACCCCAACTCTGTTCTTTATTTTGTTGCTGAGAAGTTTTGGGATAGCCGTGCAGTTTGTAGCAAAAGAACTTTAAGTGACCAATCTTGCCACAGTAATGGCATCTCCATGGTTTATACTTTTATCTACAAACTCTTTTCTTCTGATGTTGAAACATGTGATTTGACATCTCCACTTCTTGCTTTATTTTCTGAGGAACAAACTTCAATACAGTCTTCTTGGAAGTCTCTGCTTGATTGTTAAAACCAAGGCATTGCACATTTCCAGCTTCTTTCCCATTCTGAAGGATCTCATCTAGCTGCGTGGTACCATTGTTTAGCATTCTTATAGATTTGGTCATATTGTCAAGTTTTGACTTTTTCCATTCAACCTCCTCCTTCAGATCTGCAATGGTTGATAGATGTTCTTCCTTCTCAGCTTCCAGTTGAGCTATCAAGATCTTCTGCTCTAATATAATCTGGCACCTTTCTTCATTCTTGATACACAGTTCTGAAAACCCTGAGAATACTTCTTCCTTAGTAAGTTCTCCAACATAAGATTCTTTGTCAGAGTCAGATTCACAAGAAGTTTCTTCATCAGCCTTACATACTCCAGTCAAAGCTGTCACCAATTTTGCTGATTCTTCTTCAATATCACTCTCAGACTCTCCTTCTGACCAAGACACGGATAGGCCCTTCTTCTGCCTTTTGAGATACGTGGGACACTCAGTCTTTATGTGCCCATATCCCTCACATTCATAGCATTGAACTCTCTTCCCTTGATTAGAGTCTTCTTCAGTTCTGCCTCCATCCTGATTCTTTCTGATGTCGAGTGACTTGTTCTGAGCATTAGCTCTCGACTTCCATTCAATCCTCTTCAACACTTTGTTAAATTGTTTACCAAGTAATACCAGATCTTTAGACACATCTTCATCTTTGACCAGTTTTCCTTCATCATCTGAGTCATCAGCACTTGACACAAATGTTATACTCTTCTTCTTTTCAGCTTTTTCACCGAGTCCTAACTCAAAAGTTTGGAGTGATCCCATAAGCTCATCCACCTTCATCTTGTCAATGTCCTGAGCTTCCTCTATAGCAGTAACCTTCATATCAAATCTCTTAGGAAGAGACCTGAGAATCTTCCTGACCAGCTTGCTGTCAGACAGCTTTTCTCCTAAGGCACTAGAGGCATTAGCTATCTCAATAATGTTCATATTAAAATCATGAATGCTCTCATCCTCTTTCATCTTCAAACTCTCAAACTTGCTAGTGAGAGGCTGAAGCTTTGACATTTTCAACTTTGAGGTCCCTTCATGAGCAACTTTCAGGACCTGCCAAGCCTCTTTGGCAATAGTACAATGCTCAATCAGCCTGAAGATATTTCTGTTGACACCATTGAACAATGCATTCATGGCTTTAGAATTTCCAACAGATCCTTTGTAGTCAGCATCATCCCAGTCCTCTTCTTCCTTCAGAACATCAGGAAGATTTCCTTCTCCATCTCTTACCTTTGGAGGCTCCCAACCTTTGATAACCGCTTTCCATGCTTGATCATCCATGGACTTGATGAAGGCTATCATCCTAGGTTTCCAATACTCATAGTTAGAGCCATCCAGCAAAGGTGGTTTATTCAGAGCTCCTCCATCCTTGTCCATTATACCAGAAAGTACCTTCCCTGAATCTCACCCAGAAACAACAAAGGGTGCAAGCTCTGATACCAATTGAAATTCTGGCCTGTATATCAGATGTCCTATCGAGATGTCGAGACACTGATATACAACAACAACAATGAACAAGCTCAATACAAAAGTGTGCATAAAAAGTAAAGAACACCAGAAATTGTTAACCCAGTTCGGATCTAACTATCCTACATCTGGGGGCTACCAAGCCAGGGATGAAATCAATATTCGATAGTATCAATTCACTGATAACCACACCCGGTTCAATCAGCTCACTTAATCACTACCCTTCCTATGACTTCTACCTAAGACTCCCCTAGGTATGAGGCCCTCCTCAAATCCCTCTTCAATCACAACCCGTGACTGGTTCCTTACAAGATGAATAACAATGGTCGAAACACAAATTCTCAATACTTCACAGCTTATGAGAATTAACACACAACTACTCAATGCTTAAAAGCTTATGAGCAACCTTACACAACTTACACTACAGTCCTTATACTGTTATCATAAGATACTAGTTAGGCTCACAAAACACAAGCACACAACCCTAAAAATACATGTAAGTTCGACACCTAAAACTAGGTTTACATCAGTCTATTTATAGCTTGTAATCTGGACTGAATTGGGCTTCAAAAATGCAGCAATTAGGCTGCTCACAAATCTGCAAAATTAACTCCAATAAAATAGGTCTTCAATCCAAAGTTTCCTATTATGTCTCCATAATTAGAAACAGCAGCAAATCCGAAAACCAACAAGTAACCCTAATCCAAAAATGCTTTGGATGCCACATAGGATAACCAGATATTCACAGAATATTCAGTTACAAATCATAGTAACAGAATCTGCATTAAAAACTGACTTCACAACGCGATGTCCTATGAGCTGCCATGGAACATCTTCATACGACATGTTGAACAAGGAGTAATGAAACATATTTTTAGACATCTTCATTCAACATCTGCTGCTACATGAGTTTTAGCAAAATAATGCCAACCATAAAACCAAGGAAATAACAATCTCTTCCTCCGGGAATGATAGCCTCCTCTTGGGCTTCGTACAAGGACCCGTCGGCTTCTTAAAAGCTTCCATCCTCCTCTTGGGCTTCGTACAAATTGTCCCGACGACCTCCTAAAGGTATAGGAACAGAACTTAGCATCTTCATAGAACAGTCCTTTCAAAGAGTCAACTACTGTTTCTCAAAGCATAGTACAAAAGATGAAACTCTAGACACGAACAGTCT
This sequence comes from Lathyrus tuberosus, assembly GCA_022829125.1. Taxonomy (NCBI): domain Eukaryota; kingdom Viridiplantae; phylum Streptophyta; class Magnoliopsida; order Fabales; family Fabaceae; genus Lathyrus; species Lathyrus tuberosus. The sequence goes on from JALAZF010000265.1 coordinate 875,262, forward strand.
AATATCCTTGAGTCTCAAAGACGTTCTCAAGTGACCCCTTCGTTAAATAGGAAGGAAACCCGTAGACTCAGACAGTCTCAATACCCTTTGGATTTCCCGTTTCCTTAAAGAATAGGGAATAACCCTGATCCTCGAATCAAACCCTTGAGTACGGTGTTACTCATATAAGAACTGATTTTCTCTTTAAATCAGCATACTGGACCTGTCACTCAACTGAAACAGCAACATGGTCTCCTCTTGGGCTTTGTACAATGATTCTCCCCAGCGGAGCTAACAACTTTAGCCTCCATCTCGGGCTTTATACGAGATACCAAAAGATTCCCTCGTTGAGTCAAAACCTTTTAGCCTCTCTCTCGGGCTTCGTACGAGACACATAAAAACACCCTCTTATTGGGCCCATAACCTCCTCTTAGGCTTTGTATAAGAAAACCACTGGTTGATCTAATCAACCTTTTAGCATCAAAGCTGTGCCTCGTTCACAGTACACAAACATCAACAACTCCTTCCCTTTCATCTAATCGCTGTAAGCGGCAAGCCTCTGGATCATCTACATCCATGCCACTGTCCCTCTTTTAGCATGAGAAATTCCTAAGGAAAGATAGCATTGCTCTACACTGAGTTAAAGTCTTCCCCTTCAGGTTGGAAATCCCCTATAAAGGAAATTATGGCATTGTCGGATTCACAAATCCCGGTTAAAGTAATTCTCCTTTATAAACAGTTGTGACATACAACCCCCTCTTTAGAGATGACAAATTCTCTCTAAAGTTAAGACCTTTTAGCTTCACATCTTGGGCTTTAAACAAGATACAAATAGACTCTTCAGCTTCACATCTTGGGCTTTGAACAAGATACAAACTACCTTTCGCTTCACGTCTTGGGCTTTAAACAAGACACCAAAACACCATTTCCTCCCATAGAATAGGAGGAACTACGAATGCTCTGATTTCCCTGTTTCGGTAAACGGGAATACGTAGGCATAAGATTGAAATAAAAGATCTTAGCGAGCACACTAAACAAAAACCCAAAATCCCATACTTTCATATATCCGTCCTAACATCCCAACCTCCCACCAATCGACCGAACACCACTTTTAAAAAAATACACCCGACAGAGACCCCGAATCTTTGTAGCATATGTAAACCAACAGTTTTGACTGTTTAACCTCAGTTTGCAAGCAGGGTTAATTTGAGACATATATTTCCCTTCCTTCATCAACTTTAATAGGATAAAAAATGAATCGAGCTGTAGATACCAAAGAGCGGTAGTGCTTCGCAACCACATCCAAAAACCACTTGCTACACTGATCAACAATGTTGTATTCACTCTTCTGGATGAGCTTCAGCATCTCATCATTGTTCTTTAAAAGGTTAGGATCAAAGGATTGACTGACTATTTGATCAGGAACTTCTGTTTGAGGTTCTTTTTCTTTGTTGGGTTCTCCAACTCCTCGGTTGAAGATTCGAACGCTCCGTGTTACTCAATTGATGTCTGCAATATTTACTACAGAGGGTAATGGAGTTTCTTTTCCATTCTCAATTGTTGTGGCACTGTATTTGTAAGGAATAGCCTTAGTTGATTCATACGGTAGTGGTCCTGGTTGATAGATAATTACAGGAGCCTTCTGATTTTTCTGACCATTGTAAGTAATTTCAATCAGTTCCTAGTTAAGAACCTTCGATTCGTCAAGTAGAGGGATGATGGCACAAACATCTTTGGTCCTCTCATGATTATAGATTACAACAATGTCCTTGATTTGATCAACGAAATAGTCTGGCATCAAATTGATTGATCCAGAACTTGGAAACAGTCGAATTTCTTTGTGGTCCAACTGACTCTAAAGGGCTGCTCGCACGAGGTAACATCCTTGATTATCTTCAGAGAAAACTCGACATCGTTCATAGTTGTGTGGTGGATCCTGACCACGTCCACTTTGTATGCAGTATACCCTCACTAGATCTATTTCCATTGATCGAACATCCTGACTTTGATGCCTAGTAGGGTTCCTATTAATCATACTGACTTGTTGTGTGTCTTCGTCTAAATAGATCGGAAGCCACCAGTGGTTTAACAAGTGTTGAAGCATTCTTTGAACGAGAGCACATCCTTGGTCGCTCTCACGGCATACTTTACGGCTCTGATAATTATGCGAAGTCAGAAGACCGAGTCGGACTTGCTTAGCATGTAACTCCACCAAGCTGGTATTCATCAAGCGAATATCAAAGATTTGAATCATATTCACTTGATAATGACTTCTACCGTGGTAGTCCTGAATCCATCCAAGATCCATGTGACGCTGGAGGGCCTCTTGTATAACAGAGCATCCCTGTTTGTTTACCGAACAGACCAGACAGGAATCGTAATCGTGCAGTGGCAGATTATGATGTTGGCTTTACCTTAAGTGCATCGCCACTAAGTTGATATTCATCATACGGATGTCGTGATTGTGGATGATGTTGGAATTCGAGTAAGTCATGTAGACATCATGAATTCGGTGCTCTTGGATCCATCCAAGATCCAATTGTTCCTGTAGAGATGATTGCACCACAGAACATCCTTGATTATTTTTGGAGCAGATATTACACTGTGATAATTGTGAGGTGGCACATGGTCGTATCCGCTCTGTCTACAATGCATCTTGACCAAGTTGGCCCTCAATAAGAGTACATCATGAATTTGATAGTTGTGGTTAGACTCTCCCACTATCAAGTTTACCGCAGCTTTCTCGTGTTGAGGCAGCGGGTTTGTGAGAACATTTGGATTCGTATCCTTGAAGGATAAGACCCCGCTCCTAACAAGCTTTTGCACATCGGATTTGAAACTGAGACAGTTCTCTATGTTATGCCCCGATCCTCCTTGATGGTATGGGCAAGTCTGATCCGCTTTGAACCAAAAAGGCGGATTCTCTGGGTTTGCAAAAGGAGACCTGGTTTACACATGCCCCTTGACCAGTAATAATGGAAACAGTTCTGCGTACAACATCGGTATAGGGTCAAACCATGGTGGTTGCGTTGCATGGTTGTTGTTGTACAGAGGACGAGCCTGCTGAAGAGGATGTTGTGTCCTTTGCTGATATTGTTGTTAATTAGGTTGGCTTTGAGCAACCTGAGGTTGATACCTAGGAACAGGCACAGGGTTGATAGTAGGAGTTACGGCTGCTACTGGTTGGTACTGTCGCCTTTGCTTTCTGAGAGAGATATTACCAATATCTTGCTCTTTTTTCTTAGGGAAAGCACTACCGTATTTTTTGGTACTGCTTGATGATCCAGCGTCTTTTACTAAACGTCCTTCTCGAACTGCTTCCTCAAGACGGACTCCCATGCCGACCATTTCAGTGAAGTCACTGGGCGCACTGGCGACCATTCGGTCATAGTAAAATGAGCTCAAGGTTTTCAAGAAGATCTCTGTCATCTCTTTTTCCTCAAGAGGTGGACAAATCTGGGCGGCAATTTCACGCCATCTCTGAGCATACTCCTTGAAGGTTTCCTTATCCTTCTGCGACATGGCTCTAAGTTGATCTCTGTCTGGTGCCATATCCAAGTTATACTTATATTGTTGAATGAAGACAGCGCCAAGATCCCAGAAAGTCGCGATCTTAGTGCGGTTTAATCCCATGTACCATCTTAGTGCGGCACTGGTTAAACTATCTTGGAAGTAATGGATCAGTAGCTGGTTGTTCTCTGTCTGTGTTGACATCCTCCGAGCGTACATCACCAAATGGCTTTGAGGGCAAGAGCTACCCTTGTATTTTTCAAATTTGGGCACCTTGAATTTGGGCGGAACTTTCACATTGGGGACCAAACAAAGGTCTGCGGCGTCCTTTCCGAATAGATCCTGACTGCGAAGGGCTTGTAGCTCTTTCTGCATTTCCATGAACTGTTCCTAGAACTCCTTAATTCTCTCGTCCATACTTTAGTTTCCACCAGAAGTTATCTGTGGAATTTGTCCTTCTGGAACAGTGTGCACCACGGGGGTGGTACAGTGATTACGGCAAAGACTCTTGGTGCTTCCCGAAGTTTGTAACCTTTAGGAGTTGCTATCATGCCTCTTGCATCTTCGCTTTCCTGAAGTTTGTAACCTTCAGGCCCAGCGGTTCCTGCTGCGGTTCCCTGATCTTCAGTGATCGGCGGAACATATCCTTTCGGGATATAATTAATAGGCATGCCCTATGGACGATATTTTGGCATGTTATACCTAGGATCATACTTCTCCACTATGGGCGTTGATGTGATCTCTGAGATCACAGTCCTTTGTAGCTGAGCTTCTGCCAGAGCTTGTATGTCATTATGAAGTTTCCTCAGATCTTCTTTCAGAGCGTCGAGTTCTTCTCTCAACTCTTTGTTCTCTTCCTCGAGATTATCCATCTTTTTCTGTTGACTGGCCCGAGTATTGTACGAATGGGACAATTTGACTCTCTAATCAAGACACAAACGTGAGATTTGTTTAATCAAAATAAACTTCAACAATTGGATTGCAAATATCAAACAGTGGGGAAACCCCGTTTTATTGAATTCAAAGATTGCGGAAATGGAAATACAGTAATTTACATAGTGTTGTAAAAGGAAATGTCTAAACTAATGGATCCAGAGTCCTCTCTGAGGAGGGCTCAGGTGCTGGTTCTGGTACTTTCCTTTTCTTTGACCGGGGCTCTTGAGTTGTTTTTGGGTTGTCATTCCTTTGCCAAGTGAAAGGAGCGAGCAAATTCCTTTGGGCTTCTTGATTTTCTACATCATGTTGCTCTAAATCTCAATCAGATCATCTTTTTCTTTTAACAGTTGTTGTATTTTCTTACACTCCACACTGAGAATGCGGTACTTGTTCTTCCAAGACTTCTTCTCCTGTTGAAATCTGTTGAGAGTAACCTTAAGTTTTTCCGTATCAGACATAAAATAAAGGGCAGATTCCTTTAACGGAAGAACTTCTTGACGAGGGTAAGGCATCCTTAGTTTGAGAGATCTAGTTTGTACCCAGTGGAGATAAGGTTCCACCGAGACACAGTCTGGTTTCCTAGAGACTCTCTTCCTTTCCTGTGAACATGTTTCCAAGCATGCACTATTTCTGTTTTTAGTGCTCTGTCATTTTCTCCTTCCTTGAAGAAAAGACCTTCCATATGAGCATTACGCGGAACATGCCTCATCGGGATATCCAAATTGACGACGAACTAAAATAGGATGATAATTGATTCCTCCTTTAGTTCCTATGAGGGGTACATTGGGGAAGTTTCCATAACGGTCAATGATTCTAATTCCGTCATAAATTCGATTGTACCAGTCGATGTTAGAGTTGATAAGAGACATGATTCTCTACGACCAACGTAAAGTGTTCTTAGGATCCCAGAATGCAGCAGACTTAGGCAAGTGGGAAATGAACCATTTGTATAGCAGGGGCACACAGCAGGTGATCATTCCTCCGCTGTATAAATTCCTTAAGTGTACAGAATGATAAGCGTCTGCGAGCAAGGTCGGTACAGGGTTTCCAATCAAAAATGTCTTAATGGCATTGATATCTACAAAGTTATCGATGTTGGGAAACAAAAATAACCCATAGGCGAGCAAAGCAAAGATGCTTTCAAAAGCAGTCAAGTTCCCCATACTAGCAAAGTACAAAGCTTTCTTTATCAAAAACTGGGCTGGCAAACCTTGGATTCCACCCTTAGTGGTCATGTGAGTCCTGACTTCTGACTCATCCAAATAAATTGCTCTTGCAATGGTTTGATCCTTTGGAATTTCTTCCAGTCCAAAAAAGGGAGCTTGATCAGTAATGGGTAATTCAGTCAGGTGAGAGTACTCCTCCAGTGTTGGTGCTAGCTGATAATCTGGGAATGTGAAACAGTGATAGACCGGATAGTAAAACTAAATGAGCGTAGCCAGGATTCCTTCAATTACATGGACCCTTAACAGAGATAGCAGTCCTCCGTACTTAGCTCTAAAAGCATCAGGGTTGGTGATCATCCTCGCCAAACCTCTCAAATCCTCTAGTTTTGGAACCTTGAAGGTGTACTTGTGAGTCTTCCTTCTACCGAAATCCATAATGCAATCTCTTTATCTGACATTTGCAATCATTGTCTTAGTTTAATTTGAAAAAGAGAGACTAGAAGAGAAAAATTTTGTTGAATGTTTTTTAATGAAATGAATGCATGAATGCATCACACAAAAACATAGAAAAAATATGGGGTCAAAGGTTCGATGTCATGAAGTCAAGGCTCTACCCATCCCCAAAGGTTATACTGGTGATTTTTTGTACCTGTCCTCAAAATCACTGACCCCTCTTGGGATAACAACAGCGAGCTGGAATCACCCGAGCGAGCTGATGTATCTTAGAGTGATGTCAGATGAGGGTAGTATCGCGTGACAACTATTTTCGATAGCTTCCGCACTACAAAATAGTAACATGGTTTCAGTCTACTAAAATCCTCAGCTTCTCAGATAACCCAATCGAACAATCTACTTTCAACAACCGAAGTCGTATAGGCATTGAATCCTCAAAGGGCATCTCCACTGATTCGATGGTCGACCGAGACCTCTTATTTGGGAGTCATTCCCTGTAAGATTATCCGTCTAGTGCCATCACTAATCTTAGGTTTATACTCAATCTTTCCAGATGCGGCATCACACGCATTCCCATTAGTAGAAAAATAAACACAGATATCAATTAGGAAAATCAGTATATATATTTGTCCTAATATCCTAGACCTCTAGTCCTTTGATCTTAACAGTAAATGACTCCCCAGTAGAGTCGCCATTTTTCTGTGGAAAATGAGGACGATGCCCCAAGGAAAAATAGATCATACGGTGACTCCCCAGCAGAGTCGCCATTTTCCTGTGGAAAATGGGGACGATGCCCCAAGGCAAAATAGATCATACAGTGACTCCCCAGCAGAGTCGTCAATTTCCTGTAGCGAGCGATTTTTTTTGGTGACGCGACCACCTTATCGCTGAAGTTTGGGTTTTCCTCCTCAAGGAGAAAGGGTGCTACTTTCTGATTTCTTATTTATCCCATGAAGCTGGAAGGGAAATTGAAGGTATCTAAAACTAACCTTGCACGCGAATGTTTAACTGAACAAACGCTTTAAAAGAGATTGGGGGCGGTCCGGGGTCAGGTTATACAATGGGTAGTTGTCAATTACCCATCCTATATGTGGTTATCCACAGGATGTTGGTTTTTAGGTTTTGCTTTGTAATTGATAGTGTTTATCTGCTGATGGGTTGGGAAAGTTTCTTGGGAAGAGTGAGTGAGTTTTTGTTTTTGGTGAAAAATGATGATGATGGCTTAAGGTATGAAACCTAAGGTTTTGATTGATATGAAGGTACAAGACCTAGGGTTTTTGATTGGTATACTCGCTAAGATTTCGCAATCTTATGCCTATATATTCCCGTTTAAACGAAACAGGGAAATCAGAGCAATCGTAGTTCCTCCCTATACTAAGGGGGGAAAAGATGTTTTGTATCTTGTTCAAAGCCCAAGACATGAAGCTAAAGGTGATTTGTATTTTGTTCAAAGCCCAAGATATGAAGCTAAAGGGTTTTGGCTGAGAGAGAATTTGTCATCTCTAAAGAGGAATTGTTGATGTTTGTGTGCTTTGATCAAAGCACAAGTTTGATGCTAAAAGGTTGATTGACTCAGCTAGGGATTTCTTTATACGAAGCCCAAGAGGAGGCTATATGAGACCGACTCAACAAGAGAGAGTATATGTCTTGTACAAGGCCCAAGATTGAGGCAAAAATAGACTGACCCTTTCGGGATATCATTATATAAAGCCTAAGAGGAGGCTAACAATTTGACTTTTCTGGAGAAAATGTTCTTTCTGTCTTGTACAAAGCCCAAAATTGAGGCTAGAAGGGATTTTTGACTCCGTTGGGGAGGTTTATATGTGTCTTGTACAAAGCCCAAGAGGGAGGCTGAAATGAGTTTGTCTCATCGAGAGAGTGCTTTTATATGTCTTATACCAAGCCCAAGACGGAGGCTAAAAGAGTGGACTCAACAAGAGAGTCTTGCAAAGGTGATTGACCTAACAAAAGAGTCTGAGATTGATTGACTCTACAAGAGAGTGATTTGTTGTCTCGTACGAAGCACGAGATGGAGGCTAAAAGGAGATTGACCCAACAAGAGAGTCTTTTGTACTCAACCAGAGAGCGCAGAAAGGTGATTAACTTAACAAGAGAGTTTGAAAAAATGATTGACTCAACAAGAGAGTCTGAAAAGTGATTGACTCAACAAGAGAGTCTGAAAAGGTTAGCTCTGCTGGGGGGAGGATCATTGTACAAAGCCTAAGAGGAGGCTAACTGTGTTAAGGAAATATCATTATACAAAGCCTAAGAGGAGGCTATCTTACTGCTGAGGATTAGATCATAGGCAGGCCTAAGGGTGGGGAACTCTCATGAGAGAGACCGAATTTTTACTGGAGATTTATCCAGAGTGATCGGAATTTTTTCCTATGTTTGAAAGGAACTTGAGAATGTCTTTGAGACTCAAGGGGGGTTTAGACTGCCCAAGCCTACTGGTGTCGAAGAGTTTTATCTTTTGTAGGATGCCCAAAAGAGGGCAAGGGCCTTAAGGGATGAGAATCAACCCTAAAGTGGCCTGAGGTCTGACACTGGAAAGACTGCTCTAGCAAAAGATGACTAAGTTCTGTCTTATACCTTTAAGAGGTCGTTAGGGTCCTTGTATTAAGCCCAAGAGAAGGCATGAGAACTTCTAAGAAGCTGAAGGGTCCTTGTACAACTCCCAAGAGGAGGCATGGATGCTTTTAGGAAGCCCGTGGGTTCCTAAACCAAGAGAAGTTCAAGAAATGCAATTCACAAAGACGAGATCATTCCAGGAAAGTTAGAGGGTTTGGAAGAAACTCAAGAGATGCCATTCATGGAGAAAAGATCATCTCTGGGGAGTAGAGTTTCTTTGAAAATTTCTAAGGGTGACAGTCTGAGAAAAGGTTCACCGAGAATACTGCCTTTCTCTTTGTTCTAGATTGTTTAACCCAAAGAGAAGGGAAGACTATATCTGGAATCCTATGGGGATCTAGTTTTGTTTGTATTCAAGAGTGACCAACGGGCTTTACCTAGTTCTAGACGTAGTTGCCAGGGAAAACTCTAAATAACTATACTAGTATATATACGGTTGATATATGACAAGTATTTAAAAGGTGTGAAAGAAGACTTACAGTGAAGTAGCCCCACAATACAGTTATTTATATGAAAACAGATAAAAGAAAGCGGATAAACACTTACCCGTTGTAGAGCTTCCATGCTGTTTTGTTAGTTGTTCAAAGAAATTAAAGAAAGTTTTGATAGCAACTATACATTTGGATTCAAAATCAAAGGGGAAAGTATTTTGAATAAAGATCGGGGCTTACAGCTCAAGGGGAGGCCCAAATTTTAACAGTGATTGTACTGTTGTTTTGAATTTGTACAGGGACTTATACAAGTGACTGAGGCCCAAAAAAATGTTTTCTGTACAAAGGGGTGGGTCTTACACTCTACCAAGAGGCCCAAAAGTGCTTTAAAGAAAAGAAATGAGACTTACAACACGAGGGCATGCCCAGTTGTTTGTTTAAAAATGGCGATCGCGCCGAGGTTTCTGACGGTATCGGGACTTATACAATACACTGAGGCCCAAAATTGTTTATGTACAAAGGAATGGGTCTTACACTCTACCAAGAGGCCCATGAGTGTTTTGAAAAGGTTTGCTTGGGTGAAAACCAATAAAACCCTAATTTCATCATTTTTTAAAGTAATTATTCAAAGAAAATTAATTAAAATGATAAAGATACCAAATAAGTTTAAATAAACAACTTGTGATTTTTGGTTAAGGTTTAAAAAATGATATTTAACCACAAGATGAATTAAAACTCATTTGGTCTTGATTTTTCCAGGAGAATATTCATTTTTTAAAAGGTTTATAAACAATAAAAATGAATTTATTTACAAAAATATCAACTATATTAAATAATTAATATAAATCTAATTTTTTTGTGGAATAAAATATTTCAACATTTTTCTGATTTTTCAAAAAAAGAATCAACCAAAAATGATTAAAATTGAGAGAGTTATTAATTTTTCAAATCATTTAAAAATAATATGAAAAATGATAAAAAAGTGGAAAAAAAAGGTAAAAAGAGGATCTGGGGCGAGGGGGATTCGAACCCCAGACCTCTTGTGTGCAGTACGCGCCTCCTACCACCGGGGTGGTGATATATCCGTGTATCAAAACCACCCCCATGGATATATGAGACATGCCTTGTTTTTGGCCTGGCCAAGGCAAGGCAAGGCAAGATTTTGGCAAAAAACGTGAAGCTTGTAACTTTCTTATTTCTCCATGGATTGGGACAAAATTTAGGTCTATCCTGGCTAGAATTTCACAAAGAATCCAATGGTGGTGGTGGTTTTTTCAGATGAGGCTCCTATTTCAAAACCCGATAGTGTTCTTGAAATAGGCCTAAAATTGCATTTTCCATGCTATCTCTTGTTACAGGCATGAATTACATGATGAATTGGTTCAAACACAACACATATAACATGTATGAGATGTGCATGATCAGTGAACCTCAAAGCAATGCATATTTCAAAGAGTTCAAGTTGTGATGCTTACCTTTTTAGGAGCTTTTTGGGCAATCTGTCAAGTGCTTTGTTCCAGAAATAAATTGATGCTTTGGACACCCTCAAATGATCCCTTAGAAGCTTTTAGAATGGTTGGAATCAACTGGAATCCTCAGGAACAAGTTTGAGCTCTTTCTTGCAAAAGGGGCAAAAGTGGCCAATATAGCAACTCTCTCAAATGGTGTTCCAGATGTGGGGAACCATTTGGGACAGTTCAAGGATGATATTTGGAGTGTGTTTGTGGCTTTATCTAGTTTTGGAAGTGACTGAATCAAGGCATGGCTTGAAAAATGCAAAAAAGTCCAATTTTGAGGTTTTGAGATAGGACTTTGTGATTTTGGTGTTACAGGTCACTTATAAGAGTTTGGACAGCTTAGATATGACATATTGGATGTGTTTGGATCATGAGCTGTGATGGAACTGCTCTCTAACTCAAAAACTCAGAGTTACCTTGCAAAAGAAGGCATTTTGGCCTAGAGAAAGAGATTTTGAGGAAAGCAAGTGTTGTAGTGATTTGGTGTACTTAAACTGAGCACAAATGAGCTCTATTTATAGTAGATCAAGTTTGTTTTGCAAGCAATAGTGAATTGCGACTGCAGGAGCTCATTGTCCAATTGCAGGTTAGAGCACAGGCCTATGGTTCTTTGGTTCAGAGATTATCCTTGACTCATTCAGTTGGAAATGGCTCAGTTCATGCCACCTTGGTGCATCCATTGAATGCTTGGAAACAAAATTGGAGTCTTGGTCTCTTTTAGGCTTTTTAGGGTTTGGCATGCTACTTTGGGAATCTTGGACTTGGGAGGCTGATGAACCAGTTCTTGTCCCTTGGTTGTTCCCCCTTAAGGTGTTCAGATGGATAAGCATGCTTGGAATTGCACAATTTGAGCAAATCGTGCCTTTATGCACAAATCTGCCTTGCCAAGACAGTTTGCAGCAAGACATGTTGCAGCTGTCATAACTCCTAGCTCAGAAAGAGTTTGATGAAGCTCTTGAACATTTTGGAAAGCCCTTATGTGATACAACATATGTGTGAGCATAAGTTGTCTTGAAAAGTTTTGGATCCAAGTGAAAAATCCTCCTACATTTTGAAAAAAAACAAGATAGATTCTGACTTAGTGATGGGTCAAGAAGTGTTTGAATTCTATGGCAAGTTAATGGGTCAAGAAAGCACTGATCTCAATCATGTGGACATTGAGGCACTAAGAAGTGGTGGACAAATTAATATGGAGCAGAGAGAAGAACTGGTGAGGCCTGTGATTGAAAAGGAAATTGTTGATGCATTGGCAGGAATAGGTGATCTAAAATCTCCAGGAGGAGATGGCTATGGCTCCAAAATTTTTAAATCTTGTTGGAGCATTATCAAAAATGATGTAATTAATGCAATCATGAAGTTTTTTGACCAAAGAAAGATATATGTCCCTTTCAACCACACTGTTGTAACATTGGTGCCAAAGTCAGGTGAAGCTAAACATGTGAAGGACTATCGGCCTATAGCCGACTGTAACACTTTATACAAAATGATCTAAAAAATTATCACTGCTAGAATGGGCAAGGTACTTCACAGTATTGTTGGACTGTCTCAAGTGGCATTTATACCCGGCCAAGTAATCCATAATCATATTATGTTAGCTTATGAGCTCCTTAAAGGATACAATAGAAAAGGGGGTACACCAAGGACTATGCTTCAACTAGACCTTCAAAAAGCGTATGATATGGTGGATTGGATGGCTTTGAAGAACATTTTCAAGGAAGTTGGCATGCCTAGTACTTTCATTCAATGGATAATGATTATGGTAACCACTGTAACCTACTCTTTCAATATCAATGGTGAGAGAACTAAGCTTTTGCATGCTAAAAGAGGTTTAAGACAGGGGGACCCTATCTCCCCCTGCTTTTGTAGTGATGATGGAATATTTGAATAGGCTCTTAGCCAAAATGCAACTAGACCCTAATTTTAATCATCATGCAAAGTGTGAGGGCCTGGGCATCACCCACCTCACTTTTGCAGATGACATACTTTTATTCTGTAGAGGGGACATTGTTTCAGTAGAAATGTTGGTGAAAACTGTTAAGAAATTTTTTAAGACAACAGGTTTGATAGTAAACCCCAGCAAGTGCAACATATATTGTGGTGGGGTGGACAGTCACACCAAGGAGAAAATGAAGGAAGTCACTACTTATAATGAGGGTCAGTTACCATTTAGGTATCTTGGGGTACCACTTACCTGTAAAAAAACTCAGTATTAATCACTATCTGCCCCTAATAGATAGAATTATGGCAAGGATTCGACACTGGACTTCCAAATTATTGAGTTTTGCAGGAAGAGTGCAATTGGTGAAGAGCACAATCAATGCAATCATCCAGTACTGGATGCAGAGTCTACCAGTCCCTAAAACTGTCATTCGTAAGGTGGAAGGCTTATGCAGAAGCTTCATCTGGACTGGGAGCAGTGAAACTAGCAGGAAAAGCCCGGTAGCATGGAAAACCGTCTGTAAACCAAAAAGACAAGGTGGGCTGAACATTTTTAATATGGAAGTGTGGAATAAGATAACAATGTTGAAATGCTTGTGGAATTTATGCCTGAAATCAGATAACTTATGGGTTAAATGGGTGCACATACCTATCTGAAGGGACAAGATGTCATGTCTACAACAATCAGCAAAAGCAGTTCTTGGGCGATGAAGTACATAATGAACTTGAGAGGGCAGGTCGAGCTGGCCCAAGATGCCTGGAATGCAATGGTCAGTAAGAGGAAATTCAGGATGAGGACTCTATATGATGCTTTGATGGATGATAACAGGAGAGTCCAATGGAGATTCTTGTTCAATGGCAATTGTGCTAGGCCTAGAGCATTGATCACCACTTGGCTTGTCTGTCATGGGAGATTAGGAACAAAAGATAGGCTAACTAAATTTGGTATGATTACTGATACAGTGTGTAGCTTTTGCAATGAAGCGGATGAAAGCCTGGATCACCTATTCTTCGACTGTAGAATTGCAAAGGATATATGGTGCCACGTTTTGGATTGGATTGGCTGTCAGCATACCCGTCAGTGTTGGGCGGTTGAACAAGGTTAGATCCTTGAGAACACATCAAAGAAAGGGTGGAAAGCGAGACTGTTAAAACTTGCCGTCACAGAAACTATATATGGAATTTGGCAATTAAGGAATGGCAAGATTTTTGGAGGATATACACACAGAACATACATGAATACCTGTGAAGTGATTATAGATAGTATAGTGTATAGAGGGTGGGGATAAAAAAAGCTTAGAAAGCACATAGCTCTTTTGATGGCATAGGCTTATTTGGTAACTTTGTAGGCTGGATCTTTGATCACCTTGTATTGACTGTTTTTTTGAGTTAATATAATATCTTTTGATTCAAAAAAAAAAATTTTCACTAAGTGTTGGAAAAAGTGACATTTCATGTTTTCAGCCATTTTGATCACTCCATAACTTGAAATCCATGAAGAATTGGAATGAGGTGTAGTTGACACTTTTAAAGTATGCCATGAGAGCTACAAATCCATCTTTGGATCAGCCAAAATGGTTTCTTGGATCTCAAGTTATGATCCTTGGAAGTTGGCACCCTAGCCACTTTATTTCATAACTTAGAAAAATTCTAAGTTTTTATGGTTACCCCTTTTACAAGTTATCCCACTTTCTTTGATTTTTCTTGATGAACGATGATTCAAATCACACATTAACATCATTTTAGGGTTAAGGAACCATAATTATGAAAAATCTCAAAAAGTTAAACTTTGACTTTTATGCACAGTTGACTTTTTACCAGCTGAATTCCAAACTGTGCGATCCTCTATGAAATCAAGTCCTTGACCTAAATCTAACTTGATGGATATGTTCCATAGGTGTTATGGGGTGTATTGAATCATGTCCCAAGCTTTGGGAGCATGTCTGAGTCAAAAGTCAAAGGTACAGTTGACTTTTTCCTCAAAACCCTAACTGTGGTCCTGATGAAATTGAAACTTATGAACCAAGCTTCTTGGATTAATCCATTGTTGCAAATGGATCAATGTGGTGTATTGGAGACCCTCAAACCATGTCTTGAGATCTTGGCTCCTGTTTTGTCCCAAAAGTCAATTTAGGGGTGAATTAGGTCAAGAAACCCTAATTCCTGATTTTTGGTGAATGCATCCCCTGAGGCTAAATTGACTTGATGATTGGGTTTATAAGGTCCCTTGGAGTATCTAGGGTTATGCTTTGAAGCATTGGCTCATGCCCAGAGGAAAAATTCCATCTGGAGGCCTCTGTCGACCAAAACCCTAATTTGGTGACACTAGCGATCTTGAGGTTTGACCCACTTGGAATGCTGCAACTTTGTGCTTGATTCCTGTTGCGGGAGTCCTCTTGATCCTTTATGGATGTTTGAGAGGTTAGACAAGTTGAATATCATGCCATTTCTTGATTGATCCTTTGTCTAAGAGCTCTGAGAGGGCTTGAAACCCTAATTCTTGATTGTAGTGAATGCTCAACAATTCCTGAGGAGATTGATGAGGCATAAAGGTATATCTATATTGCGATGATTGTCTGCACAATGATGGGAATCTTGTGGTCAAAATTTGGGGTATGACAGTTATCAACAGGAATTACAACTTGCCCTCATCCTCTTGTGTCACTACTTCCTATTATTTGGAGAGTATCTTTGTACGAGGAAATTGACGTTTCTTTTTCTTGATGATTCTCATTGCTCACAGAGAGTGCTTGAAATTGAGTTCCAATAACCTCTTCTGGCTCTAAATATGAGAATGATTATAGGTTGCTCACGATTAAAGCTTGTTCTCCGTATACTGTGACTAACTTGTCGTTCTTGACAAACTTCAACTTTTGGTGAAGTGTCGAAGTGACTGCCCCTGCTTCATGTATCCAAGGTCGTCCCAATAAATAGATGTATGCTGCTCGGAAGTCCATGACTTGGAAAGTATGGGGACCAATGTTTATAGAAAGGTCGACTTCGCTGATAACTGTCTTCCTGGATCCGTTAAAAGCTTTGACTATGATCTCACTGCCTCTCATCGGAGTTCCTTAAAAAGATAGTCGTACCAAAGTAGACCTTGGCATGACGTTTAAGGATGAACCTGTGTCTGCTAGTACGCTGGCTAAAGCATCGTCCTGGCAATTGATTGTGATATTGTGTGCCATGTTATGATTCTTTCCTTTCTATAGAAGTTCTTCATCACTGAAACCCAAATTGCTGCAGGAAGTGATGTTGGAAATAATACTGTCTAAGTGAC
This sequence comes from Lathyrus tuberosus, assembly GCA_022829125.1. Classification (NCBI taxonomy): domain Eukaryota; kingdom Viridiplantae; phylum Streptophyta; class Magnoliopsida; order Fabales; family Fabaceae; genus Lathyrus; species Lathyrus tuberosus. The sequence goes on from JALAZF010000265.1 coordinate 891,103, forward strand.
CCACTGTCACATCTTGTTCTACAAAGGCCTATTCCAAGACTTTCTGGAGTGCTTCTCTGTGAGCTTCTGAATTGAGCAGAAGAGATAACACGAATATTCGAGAAGGAGTTTGTAATAGGTGATCTACAATGTTGTATTCACTTCTCTGGATGAGTTTTAACATTTCATTATTATTTTTCACAGGCTCTGCGCTGCTGGATTGACTAATTTGTTGGTTAGGAACTTCAGCGTGAGGTTCCTTTTCTTTTGCAGGTTCTCCAACTCCTCTGTTGAAGATTCGACCGCTTCGGGTGACTTGACTGACCTCAACCATGTTGACAACGGATGGCAACAAAATTTCTTTTGCGTCTTCTATTATGGTTGCACCGTACTTGTATATAATGGCTTTTTCTGACTCGTATGGCACCGGGCCTAGCAGGTAGATGACCAAAGGGGTTATTTGGGTCTTTCGACTGTCAAAAGTAACCTCAATTGGTTCTAGCTCGGGACTGTTGGAAATTTTTCCACTGTCGAAAGGGGTTCCCGAGTGTTTTGGCTCGTTGAGCAGAGGGATTATGGTGAAAACATCCTCGTCAATTCCATAATTAACAGGATCTCTTTCATTGAAAATCGTGATGGTTCTTTTGTCCAACAACTCTTGAATCTCATTCTGGACAAGGGGGCAATCATGTCTACTTTTGCGACATTTTCTGCAAGCCGAATGATCGTGGTGATTCGGACCAAAATAATTAAGTCTGCACAGGCATTTGTTAAATTTGACCAATGATGTTTCAATGATTTTAATGTCGCAAACTGTGTGCTGCCCTGGGCATCCTTGCACCATATTGATGGACTAAGAATTTAGGCATAGTTGGGTTTCCCCTTGGTCCACTTGATTTCGAAGAGCTGCTCGCACGATGTAGCACCCTTGGCTATTCTCTGAACATATTCGACAGTGTTCATAATTGTGAGGTGGTACTCGACCGTATCCACCCTGTATGCAGTGCATCTTTACCAAATCCATTTCTAGTATGCGGATGTCACAGTTTTGGTGTCAGCCCGAATTTCCATTGGTTATGCTAACTTGATGTGTGTTTTCATCCTGGTAGACTGGGAGCCACCAATGGTCGAACTGATGTTGAAGAGTTCTTTGTACAAGCGCACAACCTTGATCGTTTTCGGAGCAATCTTTATAGTCCTGATAATTATGGGCTGATAGATAACCGAGCCTGACTTGCTTGGCATGCAATTCTACCAAGCTGGTGTTCATTAAACGAATGTAAAAAATCTGGACCATATTGACCTGGTGATTATTCCTTCCATGATAGTCTTGGATCCATCCTAGATCCATTTGATGCTGGAGGGCTTCTTGTACAAGAGTGATTGTCTTTTGAACAAATTGGGCAAACGTTGTAGTCGTGCAGTGGCAAATTGTGATACTGACTTTGTCTTGAGTGCATTGCCACTAGATTGACATTCATTGCGCAAATGTCATGATTTTGAACAATTTCTTGATATTGATAGGCCATATTTATTCCATGAACCCTGTGATCCTGGATCCAGCCTAGATCCATATGCTCTTGAAGAGGTGCTTGTACACAAAGTCGTGCATACTTCCCTTTTTATATGATTAATGTATACCTTTCTGAAGGTGAGAAAAATACACAAGACTGGGGGGTTGAATTGTATATATAAAAAATGTTTCGTTATGAAAATTAGCTTCAAATTCTGAACAAAGTTCAGAGTCTGATATTAGATTTTATAATAGCAACGAAAATAATATTAATCAGAAGTAGTAAGCAAAACAACACACAAAGTTTATCCTAGTTCCTCTCCTCAACTAAGAGTAGTCCAGTCCCCTTGTCTCAACAAGAGCTTTTCACTATAATCAATCTGATTACACTTTGATCAAGAAAACTAGCAAGAGACTTCATTGCTCAATCAATCCAGAAAGAGACTCCCGCTCAAGCAACCTAGCAAGAGACTTCTGCTCAATCACACTAGAAAGAGACTTCACTAATCAAGCATGGAGGCATGAGACTTCACTACTCAAGCAACCTTGCAAGAGACTTTCTCTACTTTAAACAAATATAATTGTTGTACAACAACCACGTAGGTTCTTAACTATTAAGATTTCTAAGATATTCAAAGATAAGAAATATTAAGACCTTATGCAATAATAGTTATAAATAATAACTCAAAGTTATGCTTAAGTTGTTTTGATGTAGTGTTGTATCCTTCTTTCAAATATTTAACTTCCTTTTATAGAGGCAGAGAAAGAGTCATTAGAGATGAGCATAAGAGCTTTCTTCGTGAAGAAGCATGCCAAGAGAGACGTTGGATGATGTATCTGGTTAGAAACATTGTCCAATGAATAAAAGCAATGTCCACAACATCTTTCTAAGTACTAGGTATCTACCAAAAGGTAGAACAAACTGATGATGTCACATCACCATTCCTTGAGCCTTGTAAAACGAAACCCTAGTTGACTATTCCAAAAAATTTGGCATTTTGACAAGACTGGTGTGCTTTTGGTACAAAGTATGGATCAGAGGCACCTTTAACCTTCAGAGTCTGAGTTGTTTACCAAAGGCTAGAATACCATGATCAGAGTCTGATCCTTCAGAGGTTGATGAGCACGATCAGATTCTGATCTTTTAGAATCTGAGTTACTTTGCTTATCCACAAATGCTTTTAACAGGGTCTATTTTGAGTTAAATATAAACTCATGATCCTGCAAACTTGAACATATGTTAGTATACCCAATTGTTCTCTAAGTACTTTGTTATCATAAAAACCCAAGGGATATGCAGAATTTTGTTCCAACACTATCCATTTTGACAGTAGCTCCAATTCTGCTACCAATGAAGGATAAGACTCTAGAATCGTAATATTCTATAGGTAAACTTGAGATTTGCATTAAAAGCATGACTTGCTCAATGGCATCACTTGTTGGATTGACATTTGACATCCATTCCCTTACACACAAGTAATGATTATAAATCAGCCACATGCCCTCGATTAACGCCGCATATTGATCTTCCTCACTGGTGAAAGAAATCATATAATGTTCTTGACCAAGTCAACAATATTCAAAATTTCATTCCTTGCCCACAGTTGGTTCAACCAGTTCTCTAACGCCTTGTAACCTATACGTTTCCCCATCATCTTAACAATTACTCCTTTCATCCAAGGCCTTGCAATCATTTTCTCTTCTTTCTCCAGTAGAATAAATTATGGACATTCATATTCCCTGATTTTGTGTTCTTCTATCTTCATCTCTCTAAGTTCCTCTAGGGTTTCCACTTTAGTTACTTTTCTTTGCCTTTCTTCCCTTGCCCTTGAGGACTCTCTAAGGACCATCTCTTTATATGATGCAGTTGCAGCTCCTTGGTTGGAAACCAAATCATTCTTCCTCTAAACGATATTTGCATTTTCCTTTGACATTCTTGTTACTACGTTCTTTGAGTTCTTCTTCATCAATATTCGTTTAATTTTCTAAGACAAATCCTAACAGAGGGTTCATATTCATTTCTCACGGTTATCATGGAATGTCATTCTTTGTTACAAGTGAATTTACTTTTGAATCGAATAATTTTGTCTCAAAACTTATTCAAACAACATTACGAAACATCTTTAAATCTACAAACACTCGTACTTAAATAGATTATAAGTCTCTCTTAAAAAAATGATAATGCTCAATGTTTTATAATTTAAACGATTTCATAAGAAAAAACTTAAGGAACTAATCTAATATAATTAAATGATAAAAAGTTGGTTTAATGATTGAAACCATTTTCACTATACCATAAATTAACTAATTTATTATTATTTTTTTACTTAGATAATACATTTTTCCTTTTTATTTTTGATGATAATGCATTTTACCTAATCATTTTATCAACAATTACAAGCAACTTTGTGCTTTGTTTTTTCTTACAAATGCATTCATTCTTAACAACTAAAAATACAAAAGGCATCTTCGTCCTTGTTTATCAGAAACAAGTTTCATTCAAACTGAACTCAACTTGCCGGAAAAATAAACCGACGGAGCTCGTCATTCCCCGCCGCGAAACCCAAGAAATCCGATCAGGTTTTTCCATTTCTCTTATTTTCCTTCCCCTTTAGCGATTCCATCTCGATTTGCGGCCACTCCGCACCTCGCTAAAACGGCGATTGAAATTCTATCTTCGCACCATGGCATTGCGTATTTGAAAATTAGGGCTTTTGTTACCACTCTTCATATGCATATTTAGTAATCTAGGGTTTTTGAAATTTAGGATTTTTGGCTTCGTAGAATGATTTTGGTATCTTCCATGAATGATTGACCTAGTTGTGTTATTCTTGATTGGTTGAGTTTTGACCTAGGTATAGTATATGTCTAACAGCTTTGTTGTTTGTTCATTTGGCTTGAATTGTTGTTCTAAATTGTTGTGCGAATCTCAATATTGCGACCGATACTGCTGCAATTGCTAATGCGGGGATCTCGAAAACCTTTGTACTGCAATTGCCGACTGTAATTTAGAACTAAGGCTTGAATGTTGAACTGAAACTGAGATTATTTTCAAAAAGTTTAATGGTATCTTTTTATTGGTTCAATTTTTTATGCAAACTGGAGCTTGATTCTGCCATTGTTTCACTGTTTGGTGCCAAGTGATTGTATTTTCTTCTGTTGGAAAACTAATAAGATTATAATGGATAATTTTTTCATTGTAACTCTTGCAACGTGCACAAGATTTTGTTCAAACTAAGGTCATTGATCTGCATTTGGTATGATTCAGCTATTTCTACATTAGCTCAAAAGTTATGAATTTTAAACATTATACTATTTTTACACTGTATAAAATGGCTAATGAATCTGACTAATTATCGTTTGAAGATATTAAAGTTTTTGAGCATGCTAAAGGCTTGTTTCTGGTAAAAATAAAGGAAATGATTCTAAGCTCTTAATGTGTTTTATCTCTTCTTTTCATTTTCGTATCGTTACTGGTCTATTCTCCTTACTGGTACTTATATAGGTCTTCTCCATTTATGTCCAAACTCCAAATCATCCAATACAAGATTCTATCATCTTCTCTCTACTATGAGGGTTCTCTTAGTTTTTTCTTTACAATTGTATTTCTAAATTTCTAATCCTATATGCTCTTGCACAATCATTTATTCATCGTATCATTCTCATCCTTTATGATATAAAGTTTAATTTTTTGTTGGATTTTTACCACTTAATGTTAAGTTCCATTCACATTTTTGTACCCAAAGGTTGAAAATTTTCATTTTTAGATTTCATTCACTTGATACATGGAATCATCAGCTGAAGAGTATGCTGCCTTTGAAGAGAAAGTTAATAGGACAGTGTACCTTGACAACCTGTCACCGCAAGTTACTGAATCTGTGATTAGAACTGCTCTGGACCAGTTTGCACTTGTTAAAAGTGTCAAGTTTATCCCCAACTATCTAGGAACAAACAGTCTGCCACAATGTGCATTGGTGGAATTGGAGTCTGCCAAGAAGGTGAAGGAAGTGATAGCTATGATTAAGCAATATCCTTTCATGATGTCAGGGATGCCACGGCCTGTAAGAGCCCGTCCTTCGCTAATGGAAATGTTTGATGACCGACCAATAAAGCCTAAGAGAAAGATTAAGTGTTGCTGGTTGGAACAAAGTGACCCTGATTTTGAGGTGGCAAAGGAGCTGAAGAATCTTACACGGAAACACTCTGCAGAAATAACACTCATGCACAAAGTACGTTCATTCCTAGTAATCAATTTTTTCTCTTATTGCTATCACTATTCAAAATAACTTCTTCAATTTGCCAAGTAAGCCTCTTGAAGTAGATGCTGAATATATGCATTTCCAACTACATTTTTCTTTAACTGAAGAGCAGTTAGTACTTATTAGTAACCTTAAGCATGTTTATTATAAGTATGAAAATTACTAGTAAGTTGTGAGAGCAGCCAGGGGAAGTGGTGATGTTCCAAGATGTTGAATTTCTTGCCAATAGCATATAATCTTGATCGCTTATATACTTATGAAGTTATGATTACAAGGGAAGTTGGGTGAAATTGACATAACAAAAAACATTAGATACAAAATTTCAAATAGGGAAAATGTCTAGATGGAAAAAATTATTTTTTCATATCGTATTAATTATATGAGACCGCGGTACTACAACAACAACAACCAAGCCTTATCCCACTAAGTGAGTTCGACTACATGGATCGACTTCTGCCATAATATTCTATCCATGACCATTCTTTTATCCAAATTGTTAATCTTGAGATCTTTATAACTTCTTTTATATAGTTTTCCTAGGTCTTCCTATATTTCTAGCTATTTGACTACGCTCCATTTAATTTACTCTCCTTACCACATAATCTACATGTCTTCAATCTACATGCCCAAACCACCAAAGTCTATTTTCAACCATCTTTTTTACTATAGGTGCTACCCCAACACTCTAATATTATCATGTATAGTCATCCCACAAATCCAACGCAACATCCTCATCTTTGTTAAGCTTATTTTATTCTCGTGTTGATTCTTAAACCCCACATTCTGTCCCATACAACATTGCACGTCTTACCACAATCCAATAAAAAGTTCCCTTTAACTTGAGCGGTACCTTTCTGTCACATAAAGTCGCATAAACTCCTTGAAGTCCTCCTCTATTTCAACCACCCAGCTTGAATTCAATGGGGCAGACCGCGGTGAAGACGTGATTTTCCAGCACATCCCCTCATGCTCAAGCCCAGTAGCATGGATGATACAGGAAGCCCAACAAAGATCTAGGATAGGCTCTTATATCAAATCAAAATCTAGGTTGCGCCTAACTTATCTTTAATCCATGTGAGACTGGTTTCCCCAATAATGATGGATGAATTTCCTACAAGTTCAGACTCAAAACTGTCTGGAACATCTGCAGAGATGTTAACATGTATACATGATTATGGTAGTTATTTGTTTTATTTTCAAGAAACTGTTTGGAGCATGGGTATTTTGGTTTATCACCACATGTGTCATGTAATGCCAATTTGCTTTTTATGATCCCTACCCTGGCATCCTTGAGAGAAAATTACTAGAAGGAAACACTCATGTTTAAAATGTGTTTGTGGGGAGACTTAGATGTTGTCTTAGAGAAAGACACAACAATGATACTGATGCAAAAACCAAAACTGAAATCCAAATGCTTCCTTTTTTTTGTTTCTGGCTGAAGAATTCAATTTTCCCTATTTTTAACGGTTGATAGCATAGAAGTTTGAATTCTAAACCCGTTGCTTCTAATTTATTCCTAGTAACTTAGACACATGTTTATTTTAATTTGTACGGAAGGTCATCTAATCCCCTTTGAGGTGGCAAAGGAGCTGAAGAATCTTACATGTAAACACTGTAAACACTCTGTTTAGATGGTTGGAGCATTGTTGTCGATCTAGATTGCACAAAATAACAGTTTGATCACATTTTGCTACCTTATAGTGCTATAGCCGCTATCAAACAACACCACTTTGTACTAAATTATATACCACTAAACAATACGGGTTTGTTAAAATTCCACTAATCTATAGTGTCACCATTATCTGTTATTTAACAACACTGATTAATAGTATGTTTGTTTGATGTCTGATGTGAGATTTTGTGTTATGTAATTCTAAGTGTGTTTATTTGCATGCTTTTTTCTTAGGTTCTATCAAAAGAAGAAGAGAAGCTAGCAACCCAGCAGGGTGAAACTCTTAAAATGCACTACAAAAAGTATAGGATGATAGAAAGCATTATGACTGACAGAGCAGCCCATACTTTGGCAAGAAAGTACAATCTGACCTTCGCAGATGAGTGATGAATTCATTTGGATTAACAATTTATTTTATGTAAATAGCTTTTTCTTTCTGATTAGGATCAACTAATTTGCACCCTACTACTGCTGCTAAAGAAATTCTAATTATACATGATGTATAATATTCAATTCGATCTTGCCTAACATTTGAGTCTAATGTTGTTTTCTTGTGATCACATTTATTGTTAGTGTTTTGGTGGAAGATGTAGTTTTATACTTTTATTTCATTGGAAAAAGTTAAAAAATACAAAAAAAAAAAAGAAAGAAAAGAAAAGTAGTAGGGTTGTCTTTAATATATAAGTGTTGTATCTTTAATTTAAATTTCTTTTGATATTCATGTATTTGGGTCATATGCACTTGTATCAATACAAAAAATATATAGTGGATGTTGCTAGTATTTTTCCAAAAATAAAATAAACTCTTGGACTAAATGAGGCAATGCGACACCCTTAACATCATCCAACATGATTAAACTAAGAAGAGAAATCACATCTATAGTTGCTCTTTCAAAAGAACAATAGTGTGACCCATGTTAGTAAAAAAATCAAAACAGAGGGATAATGAAAGCATTAGTGTGTCCTATGTTATCTGTTTCACTTACATCACTTAGAGTGTGTGGCTACGATCTACCCGTCGTTCCCATTATTTGCTCATGATTATGTTAGATTTCATAATAATCAAATGATCTGAGTTGTCGGTTCATGAAACAATATTAGATTTTTTTCTACAAATAGAAAAATTTGATCAACTCTTTATTTACATCAAATGTTTGTGTTTCTATCTTTTGCTCGTTGAGTTTATCGCAAAATATCAAATAAAAATGATTTATTACATCTTATTTCATACTAGAATCAGAAATAGATGAAGGTTGAATATAACCATCATGTAGACTAGAATCAGAAATAGATGAAGGTTGAATATGACCATCATGTAGACGCTTTTGATACAGACTATGGTTTTTAGGTGAGCAAAGGGGTACTTTTAAAAAAGTAACACTTTTAACGCTCAAGTCAATATTTAAGAAGGATGACTCAAAAAGAATACCTTGAAGTGACTTAGAGTCACACTTATAATGAAAAAACAATTATAATCATTTCCAGTTGATTCGATGTAGAGTGCGAACCATTGTTGAATGTGGAACAACGGGGAAGATGAGGAAGAAGATCATGTTCCTATGTGATGATGAAGAATGAAGGAGTACATGTACATTGGCTAAATTAGAAGTATTTCTCATAAACCCTATGAATTCTAAAAGAGAGGTTTTTATGGCATTGTTTGGATTTATTAGCTATCGTGCGCGTTTCCTTAAATGTCCTTAGATTTCGAAGATATATCTTCGGACGCACCTTTTTTTTTTCTTCTCTAAACTTTGGATTTTTTCAGAGATACATCTCCGGAATAACCATAAAACTCGTATTTTATTCGTTTTTGAGTCAGACTCCCAAATTTACAAATAAATTGTTTTTAGAGATATATCTCCGGAAACAATTTATTTGTCAATTTAGGGGATCTGACTCAAAAACGAATAAAATACATGTTTTATGGTGATTCCGGAGATGTATCTCTAAAAAAATCTAAAGTTGAGAAAAAAAATATGTGTCTAAAGATATATCTCCAGAATCTAAAAGCATTTAAGGAAATGCGCATAGTGGCTAATAAATCCTAAGGGTGGGATAAAAAATCCCCTTCTCGAAAATACCTACGTCCAAAAGTTAACTTTCGACGCACCATGTGCAATTTTGTTCAACCCAAATACATAACAAATGTCAAAAATGAGTGGGTGTGAATATTAAAATTTGAATACAACATCTATATAGTAACATCCATACACACCCTTAATATAACAAACAATTATTTTCCCTCATCATTCACTTACATTTGAAAAACAATTGAAAATATCTCAAATTCCACTATTTTTCACGAGCACTATCACCGCTTATCCAAAATATTTCAATTCCTACTCTTACTCAAATTATCTTCAGATATTCCTCACATTCTTTTGCCGCATTTGATTAATATTTGGTAATTTTAATCTCGTCACATCCTAACATTACTTATGACATTACTTATTACGTATGGTTAGTATGATACATTTATTTTATCTTTAGTTTTGATTTAATGTACATTATTTTCATTGCATTTGTTCTTTCTAATGGGGTTTAGGTTTGTGCGTATATGTTGTCTCTAGCTCACAGGTGTTTGGAAAGTACTATCTGGAGACCCAATCCGGACATTAATTTGCAAACATGACATCTCCATTACATCCCATCTTTTGAAATTAAACAATGTATTTGTATTGGGTTTGAGAAGTGCACTTATGTGCAGGACCAATAGCAATACAAAAAATATGGATTATAATTTTCACATATTTACTATTTTTGTCTCTTGTATTGTATTCATAGAGAAAAAATGGCTGATGAACAACCAAGATACAAGTATCGATTATCACAACATACCTTAGTTTGTAGAAAGAAAGTCAAATCTTCTAAGACCAAAATTATATAGCTTGAAGTAGGTAAAATGTATGGAACTTCTGAGGGACCTTCTTCACACAGACAGGGGTCTCGGTCGCATGGTAAACCCCCAGCCCGTGCACTTGTTACCACATAGGCTCCTAAACCTAATTCCACATTTGAGGGATTCCCTGGAGGCATATCCACCATGTTACTTCTTCTACTATTTGCAGAACAAGTTGTTCCTCATGTTTGAACAGAGAGGTAAATAAAATTTGTAATTATGATTAATCATATTTATATCTGACATTAATCATTTATCGAGGATGCATTATTTTTGTAGTTCCTAAGATGCTGAAGTGTATCAACTATGGTATGAAGATATCGCAAGTGGTGCAATCCAATGAACTAGGTTGGTTTCAACAAGTATTTGTAGAATCCAGATTAAGGGTGTTTGTAGGATTGATTTTTCAATTATTAACCATGGACTTATTTGTGGCTTTGTTGAGAGATGTCCCTTAGATACATCTTCGTTTCATATCCCCATTGGTGAGATGATTATTGTTGGACAAGCGATTTTAAACAAAAGAGAGGAGGGGGATTGCAATATTTGGATTTCAAACAACTTTTAACAAAAACGATTGATTTGAAATCATTTATATTAGAGGTCGAGAATAAGTAGTAGAAAAGATAAATGATAGAATCATAAAGAGATAGGTTAAGAAAAATCATACAAGAGATTATTCTGGTTTGACCTTAACCATGCAACCTACTTCGGTATCGAAGAGTTTTCTCTTGACATTTCTACTAAAAAAACTTGGATTTTACCCAAGTTTAACCCAACAACCTTAAACCAAACTTTTTAGAGGTTTAGCTTGCAACTTTGAAATCTAGTACAAGATCACAAGATAACTAAACTCTTGAATAAACAAATCCAGCACAAAACCAAAACACCACAAATCTCAAATGAATTTTTTTACTCTTTATCACTCATGAAATGACTAGTGAATATAACTTATAAAAGAAGGAGAGTATAGAATTAAAAGAGATGATTATTTAGAAAATTGGTGTATTGAAAAATGAGGAAATAACTCCTTTATAAAGGAAATTTGTTGGCTCAGAAAGGCATCAATTCATGGGCTTAGATGCTTCCTATTTGATTAAAAAATCTACCTAATGTATTAGGTTAATCCAGAAAAGGAAACCCTAATCTGAGATATTACTTAATTAATTAATAAGGTTATCTAATTGATTAGTAGGTGTTACCCTTGTTTCAATCAATTAGATGAAGGTTCTAATGGATTAGACAATCAAGTTTTGCTTCTCTAATTAATTAGAAAGCTTTTTGATAGATTAAGTCATTGTCGTGATTGGTTTTAAGAAGTTTTAACAAAAAGATAGAGATTTTTCAGAAGCTTTTAGTGCATGTGTGTATCACCTTATTACTACAAGACTCACTCTTACTTCATTTACATTTAACTGATTAGAATACAAGATAAACCACTAAGCGCATGATCAGGTGATCTTTCACAACTTAATGACCTCAATTCCTTTCAATTTAACTTTGAATAGATTTTTAAAATGGAATTTGAACAATTGTGATCATAATAAACATTTAATGACATTCACCTGCACAACATATAGACCCCCTTGATGATGACAATGTATCTCTCAGAGAGATGGTTAATATAAAAATATAGATGAAAATATTGAAGTTTAAGACCCTCCTTCACAGATAAAGAGAGTATACTCTACCCCTCTAAGAGGCTACTTCACCCCCTTTGTCAATATCAAAAAGCAGGATAAACAAGTGAGATAAAAAAATAAACAACACTTAGAACGCAAATATCACATACTCGCATTTAGGTGAAAAAGAAACTTAATATCATATATGAAAATGCATTGATTACAAAAAACGTGATGGGGAGAAACATAAAGCAAAACAACAATAATGAAAAAGGAAAACACATCTAACGAGATAACTACTTATTGTTGTCATCATCATTAATCTTAAACAACCCATAAGGAATTGGTAGACCAAGGCTAAAGGTGATTTGTAAAGAAAGTTATTCGGGAAGACTTCCAATGGAGAAATATGGTGTTATTTTGAAGCATCATGTTGTTCTCTTGGGTGATTGTGAGGATGAAAGAGAGCAAAGCTTCTGTTGAAGGATAATGATGTACCTCACAGTTAAAAACTTTCAAGTTTTTATGATCATGCTCTAGGATTCCCTTAACGTAGCCTTTCTATATCTCCCACATAGAGTTCTTTCCGATCATTAAGCAGGTTGATTCAGGCAATTCCCCCCTTTAATCTTACTCCATCATGAATCAAAATTCTCGAGATCAAGCCTCCATATGGTAACCATGTGCTACTCCTTCTTTGACAATCCAACATATGTTGAATTCTCCAGTATCCAAGTTGGTTGCAATGTTATGGCTACATGGGACAATTCAAAATCCTCTAAAGATGACTCTGAAGAAGAGAAGGTGAACGTGGCTCTGATGGCATTCACAAAAGCTTCTGCAGAAGCAAGTCAATCAGAATCAGAATCAAAGTCTGATTATGAAGAGGTATTTTCTGAACTTTCTCGTTTTGAGCTTGAATCCAGCATATATGAAGTTATGGAAAAATATCAGAACCTTATGAACAAATACAAGGATCTGAAGAAGATTCATGTATGTGAATCAGAAGCTTACTGTAAGCTTCAGAAAGAGTTCTCAAGTTTGAGTAAAGAAAATCTAATTTTGAAAAACAACTTTGTGCCTTCAAGTAAGACTCTCAAACCTGAATAGAAAATCACTTCTAAAGTCTCTACAGGTTTTGGTGATATCATACAAAAATATGATAAATCTTTCCAGAAATTTCTTGCTAGAAGCCTAAATAGAAGCTTAATGGCTTCCATGATTTATGGCATTAGCAGGAACGAGACAAGGGGTATTGGCTATGATTTTGATGAAGAATCTGATTTTGAAAAAGATGATAAGTCTAATACTCTTGAATTTCATTTTGTTCCTTCTGGGAAACAAAATGATGTTAGGCCTAAAGGTAAAGTTATTGCTAAATCTAAGACTAAAACAAAAACGTATGGTCGTTCTAATCACGCATTCATGTATAGATATCCTGCACAAAAACCCAAAGTTGTAAAAAAACTCTAGAAAGACTAACCCAAAAGGACCCAAAAAGACATTAGAAAGAACAATGCATCGATAGTGCACATCATCAAACATTATGCACATCATCAAACAAACATTAGAAGAAATAATGCATCGATAGCGCATACACATATGTTGCATACTAGGGAATAATTATCATGCAAAAACCTGATCGGATGGACCGACCTGCTCTGATACCACTAATGTAACACCCTAAACCCTGAACTTATAAATAAAGGATTACTCGACAATTTAAGGTGTCACCAACAACAATCTTCCAATAACACATAAACATTCATAAAACATGCATCTGAAAAATGAAAACATACAACACTTGTCATCGCATGCTCGTCTTCACTTAGGGTATCATCGCAGTAGAATCATATAAATCATGGTAACAAAACATGTTAACTCCAAAATAACTCCATAGTAGTTATTAAATTTCAACAAAACATGTAATTCAACATCCAACATAATAAAAGAAAACATCGTTCACCCCCAGTGTTACAGAATCAGAGCATGACGTCTAAAAATAAAAGCGATAAATAAAGAGAATAACTCCAAGAGCTATTTCTTACTCACAACAGTAACTCTACTCCTGAGAATCTGCAAGATGTCCATGGCGGACAACATCAAAGCAAAATGGGTGAGAATTCACATCAATAAATTAACGGTATTACTGTAAGGTAGAATTCAAACATCTACACATTCACAACAATCACACAACATCATTCTCACACCCAATCCAATAAACATATACAAAACAATCACATACTCATCATGTAAAATTATGCAATGAGGCTCACAACCTCAACTAGAATCATATGCATGTGGTACCATATCTTCATCAATATGTTCACTCAGGAACTGAGTTCACCCTGCTTGAACCAAGAATCCACCCTACTCGGATTTGGGATAAGTCACCAATCTACCCTGCTCGGATTACAACTTGCCTATTTCATCAACAGCAACAACATAATGAATGCATGTCACAACACATCAATGCAACAACAACATAATGTTTAAAGTCCCCTTCCAACAATAAAAAAAACATGCATTGAATCAACGATAATAGTTCCCCTCCCTAACTATCATCCTACAATAACATAAATCATGCTCATACAACAACATATCATCATCATATTTCACAACAAGTAACACAATATCATCATCAATTGTGCACATATCCAACATTCATCACATACTTCATAAATTCAATTAAAATCATATTTAATCGTTAAATCATATCAAGATCATCCAAACAACATTTTATAGTACTCAATATCCACGAAACTAAAAAAATTGAAATCTGCCACTTAATACTATCAAAAAAAGCATTTAAACATACTTAAACCTCACGCCGGGTTACCCACCACGGACATGGCACCCACCATCAACATCAAAACACAAACACGTCACACCTGTCATAATTATGACGACCGACTTGTGAAACAAGTTCAGGCTTCATGACGGGTTACCTATCATGGCCATGGCGCCCGCCACCGACCAGCAAAATGCAAAAATACGTCTTTTTCAATGGAGTTCATTGCAGAACTCCAAATTTTGACTCTAACATCCTAAATCGGTCAAGAAAATTAACCAAGTATATCATACATCAATTACTACATATGATTTCACCCATTTAACACAATCAACATGACAATTCTTCATAGCAAGATTATGCATAAACCATCAATGATAAAAAAAATGGCATATTTTCATCAACAACTCTAAGACAAAATTTATGGACATATAATGGTACATGAAATTCACACCAAATTCATCATACAATGACAGTTATAACAACAAAAATCAGAATCATGTATTACAACACCCAATCTTATTGGAGGTCAGGACTTCTCAATTCTACCCTTAAGCATATACCCATTATTGAATTCATTCTCCGCCTTACCTGTTTTTTCTAGCAGCAATAGCAAAAATTTAGTCCTTTGATTGTTCTTCCCTTCTCTTCAAAGCTTTAACCTCCTATCTCCCTTGTGCCTCTAATCCTCTTTTCATGTACTAATAAAAATTTCTAACCCTAGGTTATCTCATAACCTTATATAATTAGGGTAATCAATTTATAATTATAATTTCCTCCCTTACTAACAATTACCCTCACTTCTTCCTCCCTTCTATTTTTCTTAATTTACAAATTGAACCCAAACTCCCTATTTTTTATTTTAATTAAATAAATCTCATAAAATAGTATTATTTTAATTGTTAAAATAAACTCCAATTTTTCTAAATAAACTCCACTAACCTCTACTCACCCTTTACACCCCACCTTAAGCTCACACTCCCCCATCTTCTAAATTAATTCAATTATCACACATAATTATTAAATAAAAATACAATTAAATCAATTAAAATAATAACTAAAAAACTAGGAACACTTGAGAACAAAAAAACTTCTCTAGAATCACTCCAAGCTTTTCATTCATTTAGGGTCTATCACATCACATGGTATCTTGCTTCGATGGGGATCACCATACCTTTGTAAGACGATGTATGCTTGATAAACATGTTATGTTAATGTTAAGGTTAGTTTATGATTTTGTAGATAAAAGTTGTTGTTTGTGTTGTTTTGTTCATAAGCTTATGATTTGGTTTACATATTTTTTTTGTTGAAGTATGTTGATTATTTTGATAGGTATGTTGATAAATGTTGTTGTTGATATATGTTTGTTAAATGTGTTGTGTCAATGTTAAAGGTAGTTTATGATTTTGTAGATAAATGATGTTGTTTGTATTATTTGTTGATAAATGATTTTGTTTTATTCATAAGCTTATGATTTGGTTCACATATTTTTTTATTGGAGTATGTTGATGATTTAGTTAGATATTGTTAGTTCCTGGATTGGCTGGAATTTTGGTAAAACAAAGTATGTTCAATGTTGATGTCAAGGTGGTGATGTTGCAACATTGAGTCTTAACACTGGGCTGTGTTAAGTATTTAAATTGCTGAAGTTGGATGTCTGATGTCACATGGCGATGTTGTGACATTAGATTTGTAGAATTAATAACATCAGGTTGTGATGTTGTTAGGGTTTGCGTGTTAGCTGGAATTGTGGAGAGCAAGTTGTCTCATTGGATGCGAATATCTTGGGATAGATATTCTTCGCTGCATAGGAGATCTGGTGTAGATTTGTAGGAGATTTAAAAGGTTAAAGATTTAAAAAGATTTTAGGAGAAAATCTGTTTTAAATATTCAGTTTTAAATAACAAATCAGGTCAGATATTATAGCGGGTCCAAGTCCAATTCAGGTTGCTATATAAAGCGCACAAGACCAAAGGAAAAGACAGACAGAAATACAGAGAGAAGATCAAGAGCATAGGCTGAGTATCCTGAGTATTTTGTACGAGTTTTATATCCAGAATTCTAGGTTGAATTGCTGAGTCATTTTCTGTCATCTCTTAGAAGTTGTGAAGCAATAGAGAGTTGTTAATTGATCAAAGTTGTGAAGTAAGATCAAGGTTGCTCAAAGAGGTTGTTCATTGAGTATTGTTTTAGTGATTGAGTAGTGTTCTCATATCTAAGTGGTTTCTTAGGTAGAAAGTCACTAGTAGGAATTAAGTTTAGGAGATTGTCAACTGGGTTGTTGAGTCTGTAAATTAATTCTACAAGTAGTGAATTTCATTCCTGGCTTGGTAGTCCCCAGACGTAGGTAGTCAGACCGAACTGGGTGAAAAATTCCTTGTGTTATTTTGTTACTGTTATTGCTGTCCATTGTGCAGAGTGTGTTGTTGTGACATCGCACCTTAACATCACACGTCTGATACCAGAATTTCAATTGGTATCAGAGCAGGCATCTTGTCTGTCTCTGGGTGAGATCTAGGGAAGTTACTTTCTGGTGTACAGATGGACAAAGAAGTTGGAGGATTTGTCAATAGACCCCCTATTTTGGATGGATCCAATTATGACTATTGGAAGCCAAGGATGACTACCTTCTTAAAATCCTTGGACAGCAGGGCATGAAAGGCCATTATTAAAGAGTGGAAAGCACCTGTTGTGTGTGAAAAAGATGATGCTGGCAAAGATAAAGATGGCACCTCTAAGCCAAAGCCTGAAGAAGAGTGGACCAAGGAGGAAGATGAGCTTTCCCTTGGAAATTCCAAAGCTCTAAATGCAATCTTCAATGGAGTGGATAAGAATATTTTCAGGTTAATCAATACCTGTGAGGTTGCTAAGGAAGCGTGGGATATTTTGAAGGCCACTCATGAAGGTACATCTAGAGTTAAAATGTCAAGACTTCAGATTTTAACATCAAAATTTGAAAGCCTGAAGATGAAGGAAGATGAGACTATTCATGACTTCCACATGAATGTTCTGGAGCCGGCTAATGCATCCAGTGCTCTTGGTGAAAAAATGTCAGATGAAAAGCTTGTAAGGAAGATCCTTAGGTCCCTTCCTAAGAAGTATAAAATGAATAATAACTCCAGACCTAATGTCAAGAACATATCTTCTGACACCAGCAAGTCAAAAGAGAAGGATGAAGAGAAAACTGCCCAAGATAAAGGAGTTCAGTGCTTTGAGTGTGAAGGGTATGGACATGTCAAGAAAGAGTGTCCCACCTTCTTGAAAAAGCAGAAGAAGGGCATGACAGTTTCCTGGTCTGACTCTGATAGTGAAAGTGAAGGTGATTTAGCAAAGCATGTTAGAGCTTTAACAGGAACTGTTGTTTCTGATGATGATTCCAGTGATGGAGAAATAACGTATGAGGAGCTAGCATCTACTTATCAAGAGCTGTGTTTAAAAAGTGCTGAGATTTGTCAAGAAAACAAGTCCCACAAGCAACAGATTGCTCAGCTTGAGAATGAAAAAGCTGATATAGAAAATGAAGTTGTACTAGTTAAAGCTCACCTTGATCAAATGACCAAGTCTGTTAGGATACTGAGCTGTGGTCCAGACACACTTGATAAGATACTTCAGACAGAAAAGGTTTCTGGTGATAAGTCTGGTATAGGATATGTGGCAAGCACTTCAGGAGCAAAGGAGGAGGTGTCCCAACCAATGTCTCAAACAAAGAGACAGGATCCTACCTCTAAGAGGGATGAGAAAAGGAATGGTCCCTATTAGAGGAAGATGCAGCCTCAAGGAGCTAGTCAGTATATGCCTCCCCAATATCACAAGAGCATGCAAGCTGCAAGGTTGAAACAGAACATGTCACATCAGATGTCTCAACATAAGGAAAACTGGTATGGATATGAATACAAAAACGATGTGCCTCATAACTATGGAAGAAGGAAGCCTCATCACCATAGGGGACAGCCTAGAAGACAACATCCTCAGTATAGAAGAAGACAATCCAACTATGGAAGAAGGAGACAACATTATGGGTGGCAGCCACAACATTATGGCAAAAGATTTAACCATTTCAGAGATGACATAGTTAGATGCTTCTATTGTGGAAGGTTTGGTCATATGCAGTTCTCTTACTTCAAGCTCCATGGTTATCCAAATTCAGTTCCTCAAACCAGACAGAAGGAGGTCAAACCTAAAGTTGCTAAACAATGGGTTCCTAAGGAGAAGGTGAAATGTCTTTTAGCCCACACCTCAGATAGCCAGGTTGATAAGGATACATGGTACTTTGACAGTGGATGTTCAAAGCATATGACTGGATTTAGAACTCTGATAGTTGAAGTCAGTCATTATCCCTCTCATGAGGTTATGTTTGGCAATGGCGAGAAAGGTGTAGTTGCAGGAGTTGGAAAAGTGAAAGGTGATGGTAGACCTGAACTTGACAATGTTCTGTTTGTCAATGGTTTAAATGCTAATTTGATCAGCATAAGTCAATTGTGTGATGAAGGGTACAAAGTTAACTACACCAAAGATGAGTGTGTGGTATCTGGTGAGCATAATCAAGTTGTTATAAAGGGTACCAGAACCAAAGATAACAGCTATCAGTGGATTTCCCTTGAAGGTAATTTAACTAATGAAGCTCAAGTTGATGTTATAACATCAGACTATGACTTCAGGATGCTGAAAAGTCACTCAGAGTTAGTGATTTCTGATGTAAATCCTTTTAAAAATTTAAAAGGAAAGTCGTTATGGAGGGAGAAAATTAGTAATTGGTCTTTAAGAGGTACTCAAAATCAGGCGCCTTACCACATTGATTCTATATCAAGATTCATCAAAGGGTTCTCGTCTCAACGGTTCATCTCCCTCAACAAAATAGAAAAATCATCTCTAAACCTAGTCTGTTACAAAGGAACGATGTCTTCCCCATCCAAGAACTCTGATTCTCAAAGACCTGCGCATGTACGAACTAGGGTTTCTTCGGAAAAAGAACTTGGTGACAAAGAACACATTCCTATGGAACTTCCAGACTCAGGTAACTCTAAACATTCAACCAAGCTGAATAAAACTGAAACTAGGTCATCATCCTCTCAAGCTGTTGAGGAGAAGTATGATGTGGACATGCATTTAGAGCAGATTGCCATCAAAATTCTTGAGAAGGGAATACGGGTGAAAAGGATTTCTGTCCCATTAAGGCAAATGCCTGCCGAACAGGTGGACTCTCGAAGTGAGGACACAAATCTTCAAAGATTGGCCCTGACTATGACTCGAGACGCTGAAAGTGGTAATAAAGAAGAAGATCTTGAAGATACTGATGTCTTCTTTGATGTCAGAACATCGTCCCCTAGGAATGAAAGTCACAGGTGTAAAGGGAAGGATCAGGTTGAGGTTATAGATGTTGAGGACTCATCTGATAGTGAGGATAGGAAAGGGAAAAGAGTGGAGTCCCTTCCTAATAAAGATATGGTCAAGGATAAGAAAAGGACTTCAGTTGCAGACTCTTCCAAGTCGTGGAGCAAAGTTGCCAGGTCTGGCAAGAAGAGGAGAATAAGGGAAGAATCAGATTCAGAGTGTGATGTTCAAGACATCAACCCTGTGATGAAAGGAGCTGCTGATCAAGTACCTGATAACATCTCATGTCACTGTGCCAGAAGTGCATCCATGTGGAACTGTGTGAGCCAACGAAGGATAGCTCTGGAAAGAGAGCTAGTAGGAGATGACTTAGAGTCTACTAGAATTGTAGATCTAATTAAGTTTGCTGGTCTCATAAGGACTGTGTCAGGATTGTCTAGTTGCTATGATAGACTGGTCAGAGAATTTATAGTGAATATCCCTGAGTCTATTGATCAATGCCTACTTAGGAAGAAGTAAGGTAGATTATGAAGAATTAGAAGTGTCTAATAATGTTATCTGCAAAGAAATCACAGCTGGTCAGGTAGAAGTTTGGCCTTCAAAAGGAAAGTTATCAGCAAGTTTATTAAGTGTGAAATATGCTCTTCTTCATAGAATAGGTGCTGTTAATTGGGTTCCTACTAACCACAAGACCTCTATTTCTGCTGGGTTGGGCAAATTCGTTTATGCCATTGGAACAAAGAGACTAATTGATTATGGCTCTTGCATCTATAATCAGACTATCAAGCACGCTGCAACAAGAACTGTGAAATTGCCTATTGCATTTCCATCCCTCATTTGTGGGATAATTTTGTCTCAGCATCCTGGGATTCTTAACCAGGATGATAGTGTGTGTAGAAGGAAGCCTAGATTATCGTTTCATCAGAAGCTGTTTAAAGGAAAACATGTTGCTGATAATGTCAAGACATCTGCCTTAACATCCACTAATCATACTCATGTCAAGTCTGATATGATTTTTGAACTGGAGGAAGCCTGTAAAGAACTAGATGAAGTCATCAGAGTAAACATTGAAAGGAAGGACAAGTTTAAAAAATTACTTATGTCCCTGAAGATGAAAGAAAAAGAAAGTGAGAAAGTAGTTGCTGAGAAGACAGATGAGTCTGACAATGACAGTCCAAAAGAAGATGAAGAAAATGATGATCTCAGCTCAGATGATCAAAGCTTTTAATGTTCCTCTTAATTAGTAGTTCTAGTTTTATTTTCTGTTTTTGTTTCAACACTTAATGTGCTTGGTTATGTAATTTGAATTTTGTACTGTTATATGCACTGGTTATGTTTTTCTTTCTATGATTTGTTTTGCCTGGTTGCTAACTGTGAGGCTAACAATGAGAGCTAGGGAGTACTTACTGTAGTTAATAGGGCTTCTAATTGAAGCTTGTCTAATTGTGGCTAAAAAGGGGGAGAAGTAGCCAAAGAAAGAAAGCCCAAAAGTACAAATGACAAATGATTGTCTAAGGAGTTAAGGTGCTGTCAAAGGAATATGCAGAAATTAAGGAGGAGAAATTGCTGAACAGCTGCTATGCTGGTTGTTGCATTGAGGGGGAGTGCTCATTGCTGCTAATAATGAAATATGTGCAGCTGTTTGAATGTTTGAAGAGTGTAGCAGTTGAAGATGGTGCTGCAGTAGAGTTTTGAGAAGTTTCTATGATACTGCTGCTGCTGGATGCTGAAGTGAATTGAAGATGCTACTAATGTTGAATAATTGTGTGCAGCTGGTTGAAGATTGTAGATGTTTTGCTGATGCTGCGTGGAGTTTTAAATCATTGATTGAAATTTTTTCCGCTGCTGAAGTCTCTGAAGGTGCAGAGTGCAGAGATTGTTTTAGCCAAAATTAGCCAAAGGGGGAGATTGTTAGTTCCTGGATTGGCTGGAATTTTGGTAAAACAAAGTATGTTCAATGTTGATGTCAAGGTGGTGATGTTGCAACATTGAGTCTTAACACTGGGCTGTGTTAAGTATTTAAATTGCTGAAGTTGGATGTCTGATGTCACATGGCGATGTTGTGACATTAGATCTGCAGAATTAATAACATCAGGTTGTGATGTTGTTAGGGTTTGCGTGTTAGCTGGAATTGTGGAGAGCAAGCTGTCTCATTGGATGCGAATATCTTGGGATAGATATTCTTCGCTGCATAGGAGATCTGGTGCAGATTTGTAGGAGATTTAAAAGGTTGAAGATTTAAAAAGATTTTAGGAGAAAATCTGTTTTAAATATTCAGTTTTAAATAACAAATCAGGTCAGATATTGTAGCGGGTCCAAGTCCAATTCAGGTTGCTATATAAAGCGCACAAGACCAAAGGAAAAGACAGACAGAAATACAGAGAGAAGATCAAGAGCATAGGCTAAGTATCCTGAGTATTTTGTACGAGTTTTATATCCAGAATTCTAGGTTGAATTGCTGAGTCATTTTCTGTCCTCTCTTAGAAGCTGTGAAGCAATAGAGAGTTGTTAATTGATCAAAGCTGTGAAGTAAGATCAAGGTTGCTCAAAGAGGTTGTTCATTGAGTATTGTTTTAGGGATTGAGTAGTGTTCTCATATCTAAATGGTTTCTTAGGTAGAAAGTCACTAGTAGGAATTAAGTTTAGGAGATTGTCAACTGGGTTGTTGAGTCTGTAAATTAATTCTACAAGTAGTGAATTTCATCCCTGGCTTAGTAGCCCCCAGACGTAGGTAGTCAGACCGAACTGGGTGAACAATTCCTTGTGTTATTTTGTTATTGTTATTGCTGTCCATTGTGCAGAGTGTGTTGTTGTGACATCGCACCTTAACATCACACGTCTGATACCAAAATTTCAGATATGTTGATAAATATTGTTGTTGAGGTATGTTTGATAAATGTGTTGTGTTAATGTTAAAGGTAGTTTATGATTTTATAGATAAATGATGTTGTTTGTTGATAAGTTATTTTGTGTTGCTCATAAGCTTATGATTTGGTTCACATATTTTTTGTTGGAGTATATTGATGATTTAGTTAGATATGTTGATAAATATTGCTGTTGAGGTATGTTTGATAAATGTGTAGTTTTAATATTGTAGTATTTGGATCGAACTCTAGTGTCGACACTGGTAGCTTCATGGTTCGAAAAGAGTTGTGCATGCTGTAGTCAAATTCTGTTCAAGCATGCTGTCGAAATATGTTAGCTTTGTATTCAAGTTAGCATGTCGAATTGGGACTTGCTTGTAAGCCCAAGTTAGCTTAGTAGTCTATAAATAGACTAGTTCTCACAGGTTGTTGAGAGAGGTTAATTGTTGGTATTCACTTGTAATCTTTGAACCCTAATTGAGAAAGTGAATAGTAAAATTATTTTAACAAATTCTTCTTCTTCTTCTTCTTCCTTCTTCCCCCTCTTTCGTAAAACCTAATAGGGTTTCTTGTGTTTGTTCAATAAACTCAATCTTTATCTCATAACTTTGTTCTATTATTTATGACATCGTTTCACAACAAACTGGTGCGGTGATCGTGGAGGAGAAGATGTTGTTAACAAAGTATGAGATTGAGAAATTCACCAGTGTGAATGATTTTGGTTTATGGTGCTTGAAGATGCAAGCCCTTCTTGTCCAACAGGGTTTGTTAGAAGCGTTGAAAGGATCAGAGAAGATGGAAACTGCCCTACATAGAAAGAGAAAACAACGATGGTCGAAAAAGCCCACAGTGCCATTGTATTGAACCTTTGTGATAAGGTTCTACGATAGGTTTCAAAGGAGAAAACTATAGCTGATGTATGGATGAAACTTGAAGGTTTGTACATGACAAAATCGTTGGTTAATTGTCTCTACCTGAAGCAAGCTTTGTATTCATTCAAGACGAGTGAAGACAAAGCCTTGGCTGAGTAGTTGGATATGTTCAACAAGTTGTTTCTTGATCTTGAGAATATTGAGGTCAAGATTGATGATGAAGATCAAGCGTTACTGCTGTTGTGTTCTTTACCTAAGTCTCATACTCATTTCAAAGAAACTCTCTTGTATGGAAGAGATTTGTTCACCTTTGAAGATGTTCAATCTGTCTTGTACTCTAAGGATCTCAACGAACTAAAGGAGCAAAAACCATCTTCTATTGGTGAAGGTTTGTCCAATAAGGAGAATTTCTTGAAGAAAGATGGTAGGTTTGAGAAGAAGAAAGGTAAAGTTCTACAAAATTCTTATGGTGGTAATGCTCATACTATTAAGTGTTATCATTGTAAGAAGGAGTGTCATACAAGAAAAGAGTTCCCTGATCGACTGAACAATCATGGTAGAAAGGATAATGGTAATGCATCCATTGTGAAAGATGGTTATGAATCATTTGATGTCCTGGTGGCTTCAAGCAGCGAATCTAGTAAGGGGTGGATTATGGATTCAGGGTGTACTTGGCAAATTACTCCAAACAAAGATGTGTTTGAGGAATTATGTGATCAAGATGGTGGATCAGTGTTTCTGGGAAACATTAAAGCTTGCAACATTATAGGTATTGGATCTATGAGATTCAAGCTCCATGATGAGTCAATAAGGCTATTGACTGATGTTAGGCATGTACCTAATTTTAAGAGGAATTTGATCTCTCTTGGTGAATTCAACAAGAAAGGATATGTTTTCAAAGGAGAACAAAGTATTCTAAGGGAAATGAAGGTTTCAAAGGAAATCTTGAGAGGCGTGAAGAAACAAGGCTTGTATACTCGTGAGGCTGAGGTTGTAAGTGGTTCAGTAGATGTGGCATCAACAAAACCTGTGTCAAAGACTGAGCTATAGCTCAAAAGACTTGGCCATGCTAGTGAAAGAGGCATGGTCGAATTGTCAAAACAAAATCTGATGTATGGTGACAAGGTCAAAAAATTGGAGTTTTGTGAACCTTGTGTATTTGATAAATCCTATAGAATGAAGTTTAACAAAAGTAAACAAATAACACATGGATCCCTTAATTACATTCATGGTGATCTTTGGGGACCTGCAAGGAATCCTTCACACTCGAGTGCAAAGAATTTTCTGTCCATAATTAATGACTACTCCATAAAGTTATGGGTATTCATCCAGAAGACTAAGGATGAAACTTTTTAAAATTTCAAAAATTAGAAGACTCTGGTCGAAAACCAAACTGGCAGGAAGTCAAGAGGTTGAGGACCGAGAATGGTCTTGAATTTTGCAATGAGGTTTTCGACAGCTATTATGTCGCGTCTGGTATTAAAAGACACATAACTACTACAGGTACTCCCCAATAAAATGATTTGGCTGAAAGGTTTAATCAAACCATTTTAAAAAGGGTGAGGTGCATGTTGATAAATGTCACACCCTCATTTTCACCCTAGCTTTACCTATCATACATTCATCATCATCATACTTTGGTACATACCAAGCATATGGACTTGCAAAGGAATGTCAAGGAAGGATTTTTGTCTCAAATCAAGTTTTGAGATTGGTTTAGTTGGTTTTCCATCCACACCCCAATTCAGGAGGAGGTTTGACCTGGTCTTGACCAAACCAGGGCAAAGAGGGATTACACCTACTGGTAACTTTTTGTCATAGGCCATTTTGCATACAAATATTATTAGAAACCATCAAATAATTAGGTTTTATGATCTTGGCAATGTGAGCAACCTGATGCTCAAGATTGATTAAAAAGTTTGTTCTCAAAGGACTCATTTGACTCATACTTCATATAATGTTGGAATTAGGGTTTTGAATTATGACATCATGGACATCTTTTTTATCTAGATTCATCAACAATAAGAGAATTAGGGTTTCTCACCCATTATGTTTGGACCTGATGGGGGCCATTCAACTGAAGGTCACTTTTGGGTTCTGTGTCAAGTATCCCTCCATATTTCAAAGTTTTATCATCCTCAAGGTTTCTTCAAGACAAGACATCATTTTGGAGATCATTGATCATCAATTCAAGGGCTTGTAGTTTGAGTTGCAAATAACATGATATGATACAAAAGATGAAGTTGTGACCAAGGCATCTGTTTGTTGCTTGTAATGAAACTTAACTTGGTTTATTGATTGAAGTTAGGGGCTCATTAGGAATGCAAATTTTGGATTTTGAAGTTGGTTTGAGATCAAAAGTATTCAAATGGATCAAAGGTCTTAAGCATACAAGGTTGGAAGAAGGCTTGCGTAGATTTCTTAGGGATCAAGTAGCATAGGCTTTGTCTAAGTTCATCATCATTCATTCAAGAGTTCCATTCCAAGTGTCGAGATCATATGCTATCCAATTTAAGTTCAACGACTAATTTCATTTAATTCAAAATCCATTCAAAACCAATTCATCTCAATTTAAGACATTCCACATTCCAATCTTATTTTTCAATTCAAAAAGAAACAAGGCTACCATTGTAATCTCATTACAAGCAAGTTTCAATACCACATTTCAAATTTCACTACATAACCAAACTTCAAGTTTCTACACAATGTTGCAATTCTAATTCATTTGTCAATGACAATCAAAGTTCATGATTCAAGTTACAAGGTTGTTCCAAATTTCAAGTCTAAATTCCAATCAAAAGTTTCAACTCAAGTTACAAGTCAATTTCTAAATATATGTTACATAGAATTCAAATTTACAAGCATTGTGATCACAATAAAAGTAATGTATTTTCCTAAGGTAACTTTGAGGAATGCATCCAACTTTAAGCCTTTTGCCCTCCTTGATGCGTAAGTCCTTGATCATCCTCATTTCTTGCCTTGGTCCATGTCGTGTCAACCTACATAACCAAGATTGTTACTTTCAAACTTGATTCATAATTCCAAATCATTCAATTCATGCCAAATTCATACAACCAAGTCATACTAAAACAAGTTCATGGCACACAAATTCATTTCAATTCTTGCCTAACTCATACAACGAAATTCATTTCAACCAAACCAAAAACAAATTCCATATTCAATTCAATTCATCATTCACACAAATTCATTTCAACAAAAAAAACAATTTTCCATATTTACAAATTCATCATTCAATTCGTGCCAAGATTCAACAACATCCATATTCAATTCAAATAATCTTTCACACAAATTCATCATTCAATTCATGCCACAATTCAAATGATTGATTAAATCCAAGTTCCAAACATTTCAAATTAGAACATAACCAAAACGATTCATGTCTAATGGCATCATATTCATGTTCATCTCATACTAATTCATCTAATTCACATTGTGTCACACATAACTAATTCTAAAAAAAATCATGTTATCATCATTCAATCAATTCATTCAATTCATACCTAGTTCAACTCAAGATTCAATTCATGTCACATTTTAAGAACACACCAAAACAAAATCATGCCATGATGCAAATCGAGCAAAGTAACAAAAAGATTCAAATGACACAAGATTCAAACCTTCATACCACATCTCCATTCAAATCACCACCTTTCAATTCCAATTCATAATCATGACACATTCCAAGACATTTTTAACATATAAATTACATATCATAATCCCTACACATCCATAACATGCTCATGTGAAAATTATAATTCATACACACACCGGCCGCCAGCCTTCTCTGGCGAGGGTTTTGCAGAAGAGACAAAGGGAAGGTAATGAGAGAGAGAGATAGAACAAAAGTGATGAAGCGTTCAAGTTTTGCTTAGTTTCTGAAGTATTAACGTTCTTTTTTGTTTTCTGCGTGTTAGGTCCTGTGGGCTTACCATGTACCCTTGTTTTTGGTCCGGGTGATCATTTGACCAATTCAGATTATCTGATCTGACGGTCATGATCATAGCTGCGTATTAGCTACAATAGACATTGTCCACACCAACACCATCTGCCCTGGGATTTTTGGGCCTTTGTATTTTACTTTCAACACCCCTATTTTCTATTTCCAACCTAGTTCTTTCACCTTTTTTTTTCTATTATTTTCTTCTTTTTTATTTCTTATTTCATCTTTTAAATTTACTTGTTTTTTTATATAATATGAAAAATGCCAAAAATTATTATTTATTTATTTTGAATTTATATTTTATTTATTTATTTTAATTAAGGCTTAAATAGTGTTTTCGTCCCCGTAAGTTAGCGAGTTTTTGGTTTTCGTCCCTGTAATTTTTTTTGGCTAAAATACAGTTTTGGTCCCCCTGTTTGTCAAAATTCATGGTTTTGGTCCCGCCATTTTATTTTTTAACAGTTTTGGTCCCCCACCCCAATTTTGGCCCAAATAAATGATGAATAGTAACTAGTCCGTACATGAACAGTAAATGTCCGTACATGAACAGTACACGTCCGTACATGACCAGTGCATGAACAGTGAGGGGTAGGGGACCAAAACTGTTAAAAAATAAAATGGGGGGACCAAAACCGTGAATTTTGACAAACAGGGGAACCAAAACTGTATTTTAGCTATTTTTTTTGTTGTAGTCCCTATATCTTACTTTTTGCTTGCTGTTTATTCCCTAAAATCAAAATCCGCAGGAAAATCCGAAGGTTTCCTGTGGATTTTCCTGTAGATTTTCCTGCGGATTTTGGTTTTAAGGACTAAAACGAACACGAATGTGAAATATGGGGACTAAAACAAAAAAAAAAAGTTACAGGGACGAAAACCAAAAACACACCAACTTACAGGGACGAAAACACTATTTAAGCCTTTAATTAATTATATTTTAATTAAGAGAGTTTATTTAGTTTAGAGGATACTGTGTGTTCTTTTACTTTTGATTTAATTCCATTGTGAGGGTGTTGATTGTTATTTTCCTTGCTATTTTTTCCTCATATTGTGCTTATGCTTGATGATATATCTTGATATTAACCTCACTTACAGATTCAAACCATTTTCAAAATAAATTCTCCATTCAACGTCGAGCCATTTTTCACCTTTGTAAGTCGATGGGCTTATGCATCACCATCAACCTCATGATCACCATACACAACATTCATAGCTTACTCTTGGGCTCTCTTACAATGAGACCTATTCGATGAATTACTTCTAGTTAGTCGTTTAGAATACTATCCCACTTTGCTAGTGAACACGTGGTAAATACCGATTTAATTGTTTTACCGTTCCCACGATTCTTTTACTTGTGTATGCTCATTGATTGGGTTGTGTGTTTACCGTTCATGCTTATCCCAATTTGAAAAGATGTACCCTCATTCCCATGAAGTGTAAAGTAATTTTTATCGCTTTCTCTTACTTACTTGTTTATTCTTACATGAATATTCCAAACTCTAAAGCACACTTGATCCATATATCAAGCCATATCTCACTCTTGTAAGTTGATTGCCTTGTGCATCGCCATCAACCTTACCCTACATAACTAGGACCCCTTTCACATTTATTTCAAACCCTTAACCGTTTCGAACGGAAACTCAAACCTCGATCAACATCGAGTACTTTCTTTAAATCAAATTAAATCAATTAATCATACTAAGACTATATTTTATTAAAAGATGAAAAGGAAGTTGGACTGGAGCCTTCAAGTCATCTCTTCGATTGTTTGGGTATGAAGAGACTTCCTTACACTCGAACAATTGTCTTCTCTAGAGACTTATAATCCGCTTCACATCAAACTATTTTCATAACAAATCAAATCAAACCTAATTTTCTTAAATCAATTAAGGTTGAAAAAGAGAAAGAGTCGAGTCTTCGATCCACTCTCCCGAATACTTGGATACGAGGAGCCTTCCTTGGCGTCCGAGTACTCGTCATCCATTTAAAACACTTTAAATATATTAAACCTTTTCACAATTAAGGTTAAAAAAGAGAGACTCGAGCCTTCGATTCACTTTCCCGATCATGTGGATACAAGGAGTCTTTCTTGGCATCCAAATGATCGTCATCCAAATAAAACATCAACATATTAACCCAACTTCTCGCCTCCGCTGATAACACGAATTTATATCATATTTTTACTTCGATTTATGTTAGTTCTTATTCCGTTTTTCGTCTAATATTCGATTTTCTCGAGATTATTTAAGTGTTTTTGCAGGTAATCATATTTCACAAGTCAAAGTATGCTAAATGTGGAAAAGAACCAAAACATGCAAGAAAAGAGAAGAAAAATTGAAGAAATCCATTTTTGTTGATTAGTCATGGGAGTGCCACGACCGTGGCAGGTCCAAAGTTCACCACGACCGTCACATATCACCATGATCGTCATACACTTAAATTGCACGTTGGATGCAGAGACTCAACTACGAATTCTCAGATGAAGCAGTTTCACACGATGCCTTTTTCTCCAAAGTTTTCTAGGTCCAACATGGGATAACCGTTAGCATGAATGGTTGATTTTTCTCCAACTTCCACCTGAGCTGAGCCTATAAATAGAGACACTCACGAAGAACAAAGGGTGGCCATTTCTGTTTTCAAAGTATACCGTCTTGCTGCCAATTTATTTTCAGAAGCTTTAGTCATTTCTTTTTACATTGCATTTCCATTTCCTTGTTAACCATTACCGAACAAAAGTGACAGTTTCTCACACTGGAACTGTTACAATTTAGCTTTAGATTTCTTTGTTTCATTGCCTTCAACCTTGTAATTTATTACTTTCAAGCAAGAACCTACCGATTTGTGGAGGGATTGCTGTTGCCATTATTACTGAATTCCAGGTTCCGTTATTTAATTCAAGTATTGTTTATTTATTTCTTAATTATGTCTGTGTTTGTTTATTTTCTTGCTTTCGCGTTTAATTTCCAAATTATGTCGAGCTAAACAGATATTATCGGTGTATAATGAAGTAACTAAAATGAGTTAATTTTCTCTAAGCTAAAATCAATAATCAATCCTTCTTCTGGCTTCGATTTCTTAATATAAAACCCAAACTTTTATTACGAGAGTAAAAAAGTAACATAGGTTAAAGTCGAGACCACGGGAGTGTGAGGCTTTACCCGGATAGCTGAAATCGGGCATTAGGTTTAAAAACAGCGGAAGCACTTTAAAGTTAATTAGGTTTAATTAGTTTTCAAAAAGTATTTTTAACCTCATACGGGCTAGCGAGAGCAGACGTATTGACTTAGAAGTATAGTCCGAAGCAAGAACCACGAGAGTGTGAGTTGAGGGCTTTTAAACCGGTTTCTCCTACAGATGAATAGGGTGATAAATCTCTATAGGCTTAGGTTTAATTAATTCTACGTAGGTTACCGAATTATATACCGATAACTTATTCATAACTAGTATTCCCAAAATTTAATTTCCCTTTAATTTCCCGTTTGAACTAAAAACCCAAATTCTGATTAGCCTTAGATAAACATAGTAACGATAGATAACGGTGCGTTCGATTTCTAGTCTCTGTGGGATCAATAATCTTTTAAAACTACGCGATACAACTGTATACTTGCAGTAACCCTCATTCGACTCATAAAGTCGCGATCAAGTTTTTGGCGCCGTTGCCGGGGACTAATTAAGTCGACATCGTAATTCCTTTGTTACGTCGTATAGACTAAGACAAAAAAAACCAAAATTCCCTTTCTGTTGATTGTATGCCAAGTACTCGCTCTTCTGGCAAAGACTTCATACGACCAACAGACGAACCTGAACGTCTTCTTACTGTAAAAAGACGTATCCAAGAATACTGCTTAGCTCACGATATCCCTTTTCCTTTATCAGAACCTGAATCTCAATCAGATCCTGAACTCGAATCCGAATCAGAACCAGACATGGATGATCCACCACAGAACCGACCTCTTAAGTATTATGCTGCTGCATCTCAACAAGAACCTCACAACAGCATTGTCGCTCCAGCTATCAACCGAAACAATTTCGAGTTGAAACCATCGCTGTTATCTGCTGTACAACAAAATCAATTTTCTGGAAACCCAACAGAAGATCCGAACAAACATCTAACCAAGTTTGTGCAGTATGCAGACACAGTGAAAGCGAATGGTGTAACCGCAGACGCCATAAGACTACGTCTTTTCCCTTTCTCATTAAGAGATAGAGCTTGGGCTTGGTTACAATCCTTGCCATCAAATTCTATTACTTCTTGGGAAGATTTAAAGACGGTCTTTCTGGAAAGATATTTTCCGCCAAGCAAAACAGCCATGCTGAGAGCCCAAATCAACAGCTTCAGACAAAAGGACAACTAGTCTTTATATGATGCATGGGACAGATACAAAGATATGAGGAGGATATGCCCGCATCATGGTCTTGAGGATTGGTTAATTATCCACACTTTTTACAATGGTCTCTTGTATAACACAAGATTGACAATAGATGCCGCCGCAGGTGGTACACTCATGGATAAACCCTATGATGAAGCCCAACAACTCATCGAGAGTATGGCTCAGAATCACTACCAATGGGGAGGTGAAAGAACTCAAGTGGAGAAATCCCAACCGAAAGGAGGAATGTACGAAGTATCTAGCCTAGATGCCGTCCGTGCTAAGGTAGATGCAATAGCTCAAAAGATAGACAACTTGACCATGACACCCACAGCCACCGTGGCTGCTGTAGCGCCAAACTGCGAATTATGTGGAACAGCTGGACACGCTGCCCCTGAATGCCAAGTTTTAGCAGGAGCCTCTACAGATCAAGTGAATTATGCTCAAGCAAACCCTTACGCAAATACCTACAATCCTGGTTGGAAGAATCACCCCAACTTCTCTTACAAAAACAACAATGCACTGTATGCACCTGGTCAAGCACCTGCTGCACCACCAGGTTGTCAAAAGGCTACAACAGCTGCTCCAAATGTTCCTAGGAAGTCTAACCTCGAACTGATGATAGAGAACTTCATAGCTACCCAGACTCAAACAAACAAAGAGTTCCTGAATCAAAACGTACACACTAGTGAATAGATTAAGCAGTTAGCAAACAAAGTAGACGCTTTGGCCACTCACAACAAAATGCTTGAAACACAAATTTCCCAAGTGGCTCAACAACAAGCACCTACTGCTCCTCCTGCTGGAACATTTCCTGGACAGCCACAACCTAATCCTAAAGGACATGCAAACACTGTTATACTGAGAAGTGGAAAAGAATTAGATGGACCCATTGACCCAAGACTTCAAAATCCAGCCATGTACCAAAAGTCTACTAACGACCAAACAACTGAGAAGGAGAGTGAACCCAAGGAAAAGGAAGATAATAACCAAGAGGATGTAGACAAAGAAAAACCTTATGTGCCTCCACCACCTTATAAGCCACCTATTCCGTACCCTCAAAGATTGAAAAATTCCAAAACAGCAGGGCAATTTAAGAAATTTTTTGAACTTCTTAAACAATTGAACATCACAATACCTTTTACAGAAGCCATCACTCAGATGCCCTCGTACGCTAAGTTCCTAAAAGAAATCTTATCCAATTAGAAAAAGATTGAGGAAAACGAAACAGTTACGCTTACTGCTGAGTGTAGCACAATAATTCAAAACAAAATGCCTCCTAAGCTAAAAGACCCAGGTAGTTTCTCAATACCTTATGTAATTGGGAAGTTCATCATAGACAAAGCTCTATGCGACTTAGGAGCCAATATTAGTGTTATGCCCTTATCCATTTGCAAGAAGCTTGATATGGGAGAATTAAGACCAACTAAGATGTCTGTGCAATTAGCTGACCGCTCTGTTAAATACCCAGTTGGTATACTAGAGAATGTCCCAGTTCGTATAGGACAATTTTATATCCCTACTGATTTCATAATCATGGATATTACAGAAGACTCTACTACTCCTATCATATTAGGAAGGCCATTCCTAGCTACTGCTGGAGCAATTATAGATGTAAAGAGAGGCAGGCTAACTTTTGAAGTTGGTGAAGAGAAAGTTGAATTTATCTTGACACAATTCTTACAAGCTCCAGCCATAGACGACACATGTTATTTACTAGATGTCATAGACGAGTGCGTAAGAGAAATCGAGATGGAACCGACCATATATTCAGATATTCTAAAAATTCCTATACCCCCGATTTTCGAAGATGATAACTGGCGTGAACCTTATCAAGATGATAGCCTAAGCGAATGCTTAGCACTTACACCAGATCATCTACCTTGCCCAAAGAACCCAGTTCTAGAACTGAAAACATTACCCAAAAATTTAAGGTATGAATTCCTAGACGAAGCTCTCGAACGACCTGTGATAGTCAATGCAGACTTAGGACAGACCAAAACAAAGAAACTATTAGACGTCTTAAGAAAATATCCAACTGCGTTAGGCTATAACATCGCTGATCTTAAAGGAATAAGCCCTTCTATTTGTATGCACCGCATTATGCTGGAGGAAGACTGTAAATCCTCTTGGGAACATCAGAGAAGGATTAACCCGATCTTGAGCACTGTAGTCAAGGACGAAGTGAAAAAACTTTTAGAAGCAGGAATCATATACCCGATATCAGACAGTCAATGGGTTAGCCCAGTACATGTCGTTCCAAAGATGGGAGGTGTTACAGTTGTTAAGAACGAAAAAGGTGAATCTATAACAAAAAGGGTTGTAACTGGAAGTAGAATGTGCATCGACTATAGGAAATTAAATAAAGCCACTCGTAAAGACCATTTCCCATTGCCTTT
The DNA here is from genome assembly GCA_022829125.1 of Lathyrus tuberosus. NCBI lineage: Eukaryota > Viridiplantae > Streptophyta > Magnoliopsida > Fabales > Fabaceae > Lathyrus > Lathyrus tuberosus. The sequence goes on from JALAZF010000265.1 coordinate 925,634, forward strand.
CATTGACCAAATGTTGGAAAGATTGGCTAAACACTCATACTTCTGCTATTTAGACGGTTACTCAGGATTCTTTCAAATTCCTATTCATCCTGACGACCAAGAAAAGACGACCTTCACATGTCCCTATGGTACATTTGCTTATCGGCGAATGCCGTTTGGACTATGTAATGCACCTGCCACATTCCAAAGATGCATGATGTCAATCTTTGCTGACTTTATAGATGACATTATGGAAGTGTTTATGGATGACTTCTCCGTATGTGGGCAGAGTTTCGAAGGATGTCTATCGAACCTAGAAATGGTATTGGAAAGATGCGTAAAAGTTAATCTTGTATTAAACTGGGAGAAATGCCATTTTATGGTAAATGAAGGAATTGTACTTGGACACGTTGTGTCCGATAGAGGAATTGAAGTTGATAAAGCCAAGATAGAAATTAAAAAAGATATTCAACCTCCGAAAACCGTACGAGAAATACGAAGTTTCTTAGGACACGCCGGTTTCTACCGACGATTCATAAAGGATTTCTCGAAAATCACTAAACCTCTTACCGGTCTATTAATGAAAGACGCTGAATTCATCTTTGATGAGAAATGCCTAAAAGCATTTGAACAGTTGAAAACAACTCTTATTACCGCACCTATCATGCAACCACCAGATTGGAGATTACCTTTCGAAATCATGTGTGATACAAGTGATTATGCTGTAGGTGCAGTCTTGGGACAAAGGAGGGATAGAAAACTTCATGCCATTTACTACGCAAGTAGAACTTTAGATTCCGCACAAATGAACTACGCTACCACAGAAAAAGAACTTTTAGCCGTGATCTTTGCCCTTGACAAATTCCGTTCCTACCTAGTGGGAGCTAAGATCATCATTTATACAGATCACGCAGGTATTAGATATTTACTTAACAAGAAGGATGCAAAACCTAGACTCCTAAGATGGATCCTACTTCTACAAGAATTCGATTTAGAGATCAAAGATAAGAAAGGAACCGAAAACGTAGTAGCAGACCACTTATCCAGATTAGAAGGCATTAAACCAGAGCCAGTACCCATTAATGAGGATTTCCCATATGAACGGCTCATAGCCCAGCTAGAAAGTGATATGTCTACTCTACAGTTAAATGACCCAAAGATGGAAGAAGTCGTGGAAGAAATTAACATGCACACAACCCTGCCATGGTATGCTGACATAGTCAACTACTTAGCAGCTGGAGTACTTCCACCAGACTTATCTTATCAACAAAAGAAAAAATTCTTTCATGATCTAAAACATTACTATTGGGATGAACCTTTGCTGTTTAAGAGAGGAGCCGACGGTATCTTCCGTCGTTGCGTCCCAGAAGAAGAAATAGAAAACATCATCTCTCAATGTCATTCTGCTCCTTATGGAGGACATGCTAGTACCTCAAAGACATGCGCTAAGATCTTGCAATCCGGCCTATTCTGGCCCAACCTTTGGAAGGATGTCCACATCGCAATACTAAACTGCGACCGGTGCCAACGCACTGGTAACATATCAAGACGCGATGAGATACCTCAAAAAGGTATATTAGAAGTAGAAGTCTTTGATGTATGGGGGATTGACTTTATGGGACCCTTTCCATCATCCTTTGGAAATAAATATATACTCGTAGCCGTCGATTATGTTTCAAAATGGATTGAGGCAATAACTTCTCCTACAAATGACGCACGAGTAGTCATAAAGCTCTTTAAAAACACAATCTTTTCCAGATTTGGTGTGTCGAGACTTGTCATAAGTGACGGTGGTTCTCATTTCATATCAAAAATATTTGACAAATTACTATCGAAATATGGAGTAAGACACCGCGTAGCAACACCATATCACCCACAAACAAGTGGACAGGTTGAGGTCTCGAACCGAGAAATAAAAAAAATTCTAGAAAAGACCGTAGCCACCTCTAGGAAAGACTGGTCATCAAAACTCAACGAAGCTTTATGGGCATATAGGACGGCCTACAAAACACCAATCGGAACTACACCTTTAAAGCTTGTCTATGGTAAATCTAGCCATTTGCCAGTGGAATTAGAACATAAAGCCTATTGGGCTATTAAAACATTGAACTTAAGGTATGATTCCACAGGAGAAAAACGTATCCTAGATCTGCATGAACTAGAAGAGTTAAGATTAGACGCTTACGAGAATGCTAAGATATACAAAGAAAGAACTAAAAGATGGCACGATAAACGCTTATCTAGAAAAGAATTTAGTGTGGGAGACGTTGTACTCCTCTTTAACTCAAGATTAAAACTCTTTCCTGGGAAATTAAGGTCTAGATGGTCCGGTCCTTTTGAAATTACAAAAATTCTACAAAGTGGAGCGGTAGAAATAAAGGGGAGGAATAGTAATCCATTTTTAGTCAATGGACAACGTCTAAAACACTATCACAACATTGAAAATAGAGATTATTTGAACTGCCTAAGACTTTTAGAGTTGCCCACCGAACCTCCTAACTAAGCATATAATTGAATTCGTCAGGCTTTCGACGTTAAAAACAGCGTTTGATGGGAGGCAACCCATGATTTCGGTTTTCATGCTTTATATTTGTTATTTCTTTATACTTTTTATGTTTTGTTTTTATTTTGCAAATTTTCAGTTTCTTTTACATCGTTTTAAATTTAATTTGGAAATATTGTGCTGATCTTAAAAATTGAAAAAACTACAGGATTATAAAGTCTTTCTACTCTCCTCTGTTCTCCTCTTCTGCTTTCATTTTTGCAAAAAGTACTAACTAATGGCAAACGAGGATAACATGCCAGTAGAATTCAGAGATGGAACACAGTGGCGCACTATGAGGCTTTGTCTCTTAGACCTTTTGCTTTGACAAAATTCGCCCACAGACCCACCATGACCGCCTTAGGTGTAGGTGAGAGCATAGACTTTCTGTTTAGCCAGTTAGGTTGGGAGGGTTTTGCCAATAAGAAACATAAGTGTTACCGTAGGCTGACTTTAGAATTCCTGAGTTCTCTAAGTTATAACCCTCACTGTGGAAAAGGTTTAACCAGGGGAAGAGTTACATTTAGATTATTTGGATACAGCTGCCAGTTCACCATAAAGGAACTGTCAGATCTTTTGGGATTTCCTGAAGGACCCCATGTTTTCTCTGTGGTTCAAGAGGACTTAGAGTTAGTTGGAGAGCTGAGTGACTTTTGGGGTAGAATTTCAGGGAAACCTGATTTTGACATGGACCCTAGGCTTTCAACCGAGATACATAACCCCGCTTTCTGATACTTTCATATGATCCTGGCCTATACCCTGTTTGGTAAACCCGAAAATGATAACACTGTTTCGAGGGACGAGCTTTTTATTATGTTTTGTGCTTCTCAGTCTAGAGAGGTTAATGGACTTACTTTTATGCTGAATAACTTTTGCAAACTTATCAATAATGATAACAGTCCAATTTTGATAGGTAGCCTGGTTACTAAGATAACTGATGCTATGGGATTCAGAACCCGACTCTCTAAGATTAACCCCTTTGGAGAATTTAGACCCATGAATATTACCTTTTGCTTCAATAGGGCTATGATTAGGGACCAAGGTCCGAACCACTTCCAGCTTTTAGTTAACAATGTTGTCGTACCACACTTTACACTTCCAAATCATGAACGCACAAGTGTGCACGATCAACATAACTGGCTATATAACCTTGATGAACCCGTGCCTGAACCAGAAGAAACCTTTCCTGAACCTGAGATTGACCCAAAAACACCCCCTCATTACCATGATCTAGACTATATGGATTTCCAAGAAAATATTGACATTCCTAAAGCTGATGCCACTGATTATGCTTCTAATCTGAATTCTATTTTAAAGACCATGGATGAATATCATAAAGAAATCAATTCAGTGAAGGATGAGCTTAACACTGTGTGTCAAAATATTGTTGGACTTATGGACATGACCGTTGAACAGTTTGATCATTTAAATCAAGCCATTGCATTTTTGAAGAAACGCCTTGGCTAGATTTATGAAGCACCTTATTTTCAAGACTTACTTTTTATGCATTTTACTTTGGAACAATTTACATTAATTCTGTTTTCATCTTTTCATGTTGGGAATAATTTGATTTCATACATTTGTGATACAGTGCTAGTAGTTTAACTAGCACCTTTCTAGTTTTAAGTAATAATTCCATTTGCTGCTGCTATTAAATCCATGTGATTTCAAATTCCATTCATATTCTTTTCATTCTATATTAATTTGTGTTATATTGTTACTTATCTATGTGTATGAAATTACTGCTATTTCCATGTGCTTTTTATAACCTACTATTGAATTAAAATGCTTGGAACCGTGCCTGTCATTAAACTAATTCACCACCCAGATTTTGTGGGCGTCACGATCGTGACAACCCCGTGACGACCATCACGCAGGTCTGAAACGAATTCTACGTAAAAACAGAATTGTTTCATTCGTTCCCTCTTCTTCCTCCATTCAAACCCCAGCCGTCCACTACCTTCTGAAATTCTAAACCGTCCCACTATCATTTGAACCACATTACTCATTTCAATAACCATTCAACTTCCCATTACACTATATAATCACATCATACGCTAATTCCCTTTTCACAAACCCTCAAAAAAATTCCATAACCCACTTTCTTCCCAAAAGCCCTCTCTAACACAACAATGGCACGTGAAGTTCCAGACTTATCTACACTAAACTTCCGAGATAGAGAGGCAGGAGAGCGCCAGAGAGCTCGGTATATCGGCTTCTACCGCCGTTCCATTCTACCGAGCCGCTATGTCGACATTGCATGCTTAGAAGAACTAGGATTGCTTGAGGGAGTTCAATGGATGTTACAGAATGCCGGTCTTTGGCAGCTTTGCACTCAGAGCCGGCCCACTTACGAAGCCCTCACTTTAGAGTTCCTCAGTTCGTTTACCTACATAACCCCTCCGGGCGAAACGAACCAATTATCCGGAGTCGCAAAGTTCCGCATGTTCGGCAAAGAGTACTCAATCGAACAAGATCGTCTTGCCGAGATGCTTGGTTTCAAACATGGCGAGAATGTCCATCGCCAAGTACCACAGGACACTTTCTATCAAGCGGGGTTCGAACTTTGGAATCATTTAACCGGAACAACAGTAGACAGTTGGGATAGCCTTAACGCTACATTTATCCACAACCCAGCCGTCAGATACGTCCACCGCACACTTGGAAGCACCATCTTTGCACGAGATAGTAACCATAAGGTGAATTCTAAAGAGTTGTTTTTCCTTCATTGCATTTTTCATCCGGAGCTAATCAATGCCGCACCATTTTTATTAGCACACATACAGTCAAACTGTGCTAGAGGCTCCAAACCCTTCTACTTTGGAGGGATTGTCACCTCTATTGCACTCAGTTTGAATTTGGAAAACGACCTTGCTAGATTACCCTCCTTGCCTCCAGTCTTCCTTGATATCGATTATTGCAGAAACTCTCAGCTCATCAAGTTGCGAAGAGATGGAAAATACCATCCTATGGTCCGAGCCAAAACCGTAAGAAGTATCATCATGCCCTGCAGGAGTCGCATTGACCCTCAGAATATGGCCAATTGTCTTTTTGATCTTAATGCTCCTGAGCAAAATGCGCCTGCTCCAGATGATCAAGCACATGGACCTGTTGATGAGATAGAGCATGAAATGGATAATGCCCATGAGAACCAACCACCGCCAGCTAATGATGCTCCTTCGACCTCCAGACGTCGTCGCCGCCCTGACCAAGACCCAGTTACTAATGATGAAATCCTGAGGGCTATATGGCAACAAACCCAGCAACAGAATGAAATGATGACACTTATGCCTCAAATCCAACAAGGGCAAGTTGACCAAGGACAAAGACTTGACGGTGTCATCGAGGAGATGGGTGCATTGACACTGCGAGTACAGGGCTTACACGAGTACATCCACCACGTGGGCATTCCTGATCACGTCGCACAACATGGAAGAGGACGCTCTAGAGGCAGAGGACATGGTCCACCTTGATGTTATTTTTGCTTTTTGTATTTTGTTTCCCTTTTTAGTTTTCCATTTCCCCTTTATATCGCAACATTGAGGACAATGTCCGATATAGTGTGGGAGAGTTAGATTTATTTCCGTGTATTTCCCTTTCTTGTACTTTCTCTTTCCTTATCAAAGTAATATATGAATATTTTCGTTCAGTTATCTAATTTACTCACTTTATTCTGCCATAATGAATTTTTTTTTTACGATTAATGCACGTATGTGACATACCAAGCTTTAAACTATGTTATGAAGCGTGGGAAGTGCTAACAAGATCGATACCGTCTTGACACCTTAGACCTCTTGCGTATGCGATATCAGTTTCGACACTTATTATACGATACCTTGAGTTCAGTCCCAAAGTAACCCTTAGTAGTTTATATTAGCAGTCAGCATCGTCTATATCACAAACCACGTGGGGAACCAATGAATATAAATGTTTGATGCCCAATCAAGAAAAAGAAAAAAAAATCTTTCTTATCTATATGCCGGAAAAAAAAAAGATTATGCAACAACTCTCACAGTTGTGAAAATGTGCAAGGAAAGAAAGAAAGAAAATCCGTTGTTGATTGGTTCAGAGGTACCTGATTCTGAACTTGGTAGGGAGAACTACTGTTCGATCCCCCGCAATCTGCGAATGGGATGTATAAAGGGTTACCACATTTGTGTATCAGGCCCCGTGCGAGAAAATAGGATCAAAGTCACTAACCGGTTACTCCACTACGCGCGTGAATAAGGCAAAGGGCTTAATGTGATTGCGTTAGAATGAAACCGGGTGAAACGGATACGAAAACTTATGGTTGAACTGTAATATAATGACCTGGACTGGATTGTACAAAAGAGAGGTCTATGACAAGCTTGTTGCTTTGTGTCGTTATTGTATCCTTAGTGTTTTGCACTACTACCCGTCTGACTACCAAGAAACTCTTTTTCAACACCATTGGTGCGCCAGGTACGTGCATTTGATAAAGTTTGTCCGTTTTAATAGATTGATTGCTTGAGGACAAGCAAAGATTCAAGTGTGGGAGAGTTTGATAACACGAATTTATATCATATTTTTACTTCGATTTATGTTAGTTCTTATTCCATTTTTCGTCTAATATCGATTTTCTCGAGATTATTTAAGTGTTTTTGCAGGTAATCATATTTCACAAGTCAAAGTATGCTAAATGTGGAAAAGAACCAAAACATGCAAGAAAAGAGCAGAAAAGAGAAGAAAAATTGAAGAAATCCATTTTTGTTGATATCACGATCGTCATGGGAGTGCCACGACCTTGGCAGCTCCAAAGTTCACCACGACCGTCACATATCACCACGATCGTCATGCGCTTAAATTTCACGTTGGATGCAAAGACTCAACTACGAATTCTCAGATGAAGCAGTTTCACACGATGCCTTTTTCTCCGAAGTTTTCTAGGTCCAACATGGGATAACCGTTAGCATGAATGGTTGATTTTTCTCCAACTTCCACCTGAGCTGAGCCTATAAATAGAGACACTCACGAAGAACAAAGGGTGGCCATTTCTGTTTTCAAAGTATACCGTCTTGCTGCCAATTTATTTTCAGAAGCTTTAGTCATTTCTTTTTACATTGCATTTCCATTTCCTTGTTAACCATTACCGAACAAAAGTGACAGTTTCTCACACTGAGGAACTGTTACAATTTAGCTTTAGATTTCTTTGTTTCATTGCCTTCAACCTTTCAATTTATTACTTTCAAGCAAGAACCTACCGATTTGTGGAGGGATTGTTGTTGCCATTATTACTGAATTCCAGGTTCCGTTATTTAATTCAAGTATTGTTTATTTATTTCTTAATTATGTCTATGTTTGTTTATTTTATTGCTTTCGCGTTTAATTTCCAAATTATGTCGAGCTAAACCGATATTATCGGTGTATAATGAAGTAACTAAAATGAATTAATTTTCTCTAAGCTAAAATCAATAATCAATCCTTCTTCTGGCTTCGATTTCTTAATATAAAACCCAAACTTTTATTACGAGAGTAAAAAAGTAACATAGGTTAAAGTCGAGACCACGGGAGTGTGAGGCTTTACCCGGATAGCTGAAATCGGGCATTAGGTTTAAAAACAGCAGAAGCGCTTTAAAGTTAATTAGGTTTAATTAGTTTTCAAAAAGTATTTTTAACCTCATACGGGCTAGCGAGAGCAGACGTATTGACTTAGAAGTATAGTCCGAAGCAAGAACCACGGGAGTGTGAGTTGAGGGCTTTTAAACCGGTTTCTCCTACAGATGAATAGGGTGATAAATCTCTACAGGCTTAGGTTTAATTAATTCTACGTAGGTTACCGAATTATATACCGATAACTTATTCATAACTAGTATTCCCAAAATTTAATTTCCCTTTAATTTCCCGTTTGAACTAAAAACCCAAATTCTGATTAGCCTTAGATAAACATAGTAACGATAGATAATGGTGCGTTCGATTTCTAGTCTCTGTGGGATCGATAATCTTTTAAAACTACGCGATACAACTGTATACTTGCAGTAACCCTCATTCGACTCATAAAGTCGCGATCATCCGCGCGATTTAAAACTCTTTATTTTAAAAGAACGGTGTTTAGTCCCTTCTAATGAGCGTACAAACTAAACGCTTAAGCCTCCCTCCGCGAGCATACAAGCTAATGTTTAGCCTTTAGAGTGCGATCTAAATATCTGTTCGATAAAACAAACCAACCAACCGTAGTGCCACAAACTACGGATGCTATGATTCTTCATTTCTTTTAAAAGAAGATACGTAGGCACAAGGGCCCCAATCCTTGGCGAGAACCATAATAAAAAACCACCCATTTCCCCTTAGAATAAAAATCCTTTTACCTTACCTTTTACTTTATTCCCTTAGAAGAAAACAAACAACCTTAGCTAACGTTTCTCACAAATCGAATTAAGAGGTTCCCGTTGGATACAACGGACGTGAGGGGGGGTTAATACCTTCCCCTTGCGTAACCGACTCCCGAACCTAGAACCTGGTTACGATGGCCATTTTCTTATCTTTAAGGTTTTATCGATATTTTCTTATTCCTTCCTGGGAATGAATAAAGTTCGGTGGTGACTCTGTTCGAACGTTTTTCCGGGTCCATCACGAAGGTCATATTTTTTTGAGGTGCGACAATAAGTGCAGGATTAAAGAAGGTGTTTGGGGCAGAAGTTGTTGTGATTGCAACACACTTGATAAATAGGTGTCCCTCGACAGCCTTAGGAATGAAGACACCTGAAGAAATCTAGTCGAAACACCCACCTAATCTCAACAGACTTAGAGTATTTGGATGCTTAGCATATGCTTACATTAGGCAAGACAAATTCGAACCTAGAGCTCTGAAATGTATGTTCCTTGGATAGCCTGAAGGAGTCAAAGCTTATAGGTTGTGGTGCCTAGAGCCAAGTCACATAAGGTGTACCATAAGTTGAGATGTAGTTTTTAATGAAGCTGGGATAGTGTTCAAGAAAACTGAAGACATTGGTAGAAGTCCCAAGATGTCTGGAGAATAAGAAGAGATTCCTGTTGAGGTGGAGCATAGTGATGTTGAATTGCATAACCCAGATGAAGTCGAAGAAGAAGCAAAAGTTGTTGTCGAAGATAAGGAGACTGATAATGACTACCTGTTGGCAAGAGATAGGTCAAGAAGAGTCATCAAGCCACCTCAGAGACTTGGTTATGCAGATTTCATAGCATTCATCGTAATCTCTGCAAGTGAGGTTCTTGATGAAGAATCTAGAGACTATAAGAAAGTTATTAGGAGTCGAGACAAGACTGAATGGCTGAAAGCCATGGATGATGAGATGAAATCTCTTCATGATAGTAACACTTGGGAGCTGATTGAGAAACTTGTAGGGGCCATGTTAGTCAGTTGTAAGTGGATTTTCAAGCTAAAGGAAGGAATCAACAGGGTGGTGTCGAAGCGATTTAAGGAAAGGTTGGTTGCTAGGGGGTTCACTAAAAAAGAAGGTGTCGAATTTAATGATGTGCTATCACCTATTATAAAGCATGGATCCATTAGAATGTTGTTAGCTATGGTGATGAAGTTCGACCTAGAAATTGAATAAATGGATAAGAAGACTGCCTTCCCGTATGGTGATCTAGATGAAACAATCCTGATGAGGCAACCTGAAGGGTATGTAGAAAATGGAAAAAAGATTATATGTGCAATATGAATAGGTCTTTGTATGGCCTGAAATAATCTCCTCGACAATGGAATAGGAAATTCGACAAGTTCATGAACACATTGGTTTCACTAGGAGCCAGTTCGACCACTGTGCTTACTTTAGATTTCGACTTGAAAAATTCACTTGTTATTTTGTTGATTTATGTGGATGAAATACTCATAGAAAACAACAATATCGAAGATGTTATGAAGGTAAAGGCTGAACCCAATAAGGAGTTCGACATGAAAGATTTTGGAGCTTCCTCCAGAATTCTTGGGATTGACATCCTGAGAGATAAAAAGAAATCAAGATTATGCTTATATCAAGAGACATACCCGAAGAAGATTCTCAATAAGTTTGGTATGTCAAATTCAAAGCCTGTTCTAACACCGACTAATCCTTAATACAAGTTTAGTACGACTCAAAGTCCTAGTAATAAAGTCGAAAGAGTCTATATGAATAACATTCCATATAATAGGATAATTGGTTCTTTGATGTATGTTATGGTATGTACGAGGCCAGGTATAGCGTATAGAGTGAGCCTTGTAAGCAGGTATATGGCCAATCCTGGGAAGGCCCATTGGCAAGCATTAAAGTGGATTCTTAGGTACACCATTGAGCCTCTGAGTAGAGTCCTGATTTATGGTGGAGCTTGTGGTGATGATAGCAAAGTCGAAATCAAAGGATTTGTCGACTACGATTATGCAAGTTGTATGGATTTCATAAAATCTATTTCTGGATATGTGTTCACTATGTTTGGCACAACAATCATTTGGAAAACAACACTTCAGAAGGTTGTTTCATTACCAGCCACTGAAGTAGAGTATATGGCCCTCACTGAAGCTGTGAAAGAAGCGTTATGGCTTGGAGGTTTTGCTAAGGAGTTGAAACTTCAATGTCGAGTTATTACTGTTAAATGTGATAGTCAAAGTGCAATACACCTGTCAAAGAATTCAACCCAATTGTTAAGTTAGCTTATATCCTAAGTTAGCTTAGTAGTATATAAATAGACTAATTCTCTTAGGTTATTGAGAGAGGTTAATTGTTGGTATTCACTTGTAATCTTTGAACCCTGATTGAGAAAGTGAATAGTAAAATAGGTTTAACCAAATCTTATTCTTCTTATTTTGTAAAACCTAATAGAGTTTCTTGTGTTTGTTTAAGAAACTACTTAATCTTTATCTCATAACTTTTTTCTATTATTAACGACATCATTTCACACCAAATGTTAAGAGCAATTTATGATTTATAGATAAATGATGTTGTTTGTTGATGATTTAGTTAGATATGACGTGTTTGTATATGTATGTTAATGTTAATGTTATTGTTCATGATATTAATAATGTTATTACTTGAACATTGCAGCTATATCTTGGTGTTCATTCAACATGTCCTAAAAGATGAGTTTATTATATCATATGTGGTTTGAGTGTTTTACCAATCCCTCCTTTAATATATAATTTTTTGAATTGAATTAGAAAATAATAATATGAAAAATTAAGTTATGTTGGAAAAGAACAACTTACATTGGCCAATGTTTTATGAGCTTCTTGCAGTCCATTATCTACATCTCGCTCTTTGACAGTTATAATTTGTTTCAATACTTCTAACTCTTCAATCAACGCTTCCTTTTTTACTAGTTCATTTTGCAAAGTTACTAGTACTTTACAGAATGAACTAGTAGTGAAGAAAGTGTTGGTTGAAGAGTTAGAAGCATTGAACCAAATTCTAACTGTCAAAGAGAGAGATGCCGATAATGGGTTGTAGAAAGCTCGAAAAAATATTGATTAGTGTAACTTCTTCTTCTAATATAACTCAATTTTTTATAATATTAATTTCTAAATCAGATTTAAAGGTTATATGTTTATTGAGTAGTGGTGAAATAAGTGTTCCACATAAGTTATGATAAACTCAAGTATACATATCACAACGGTTACTAGTAATAACCTGGTGAAATATTGTACACTAAGTCTTTCACTATAGTTATAACTTTTAACTGTGGTGACATGTTAAAAAATTATCAAATTCTGGCATAGGGTATTGACCATATGATCCCCTAGGTTGTTCAACTGGTCGATGGTTTCATAATGATGAAATGATTTGAGTTGTCATTTCATAGATCAGTTTTGAATTTTAAATAGTAGATATAGAGAGATTATATTTTCTATCTATTCACACCAAACTTTTGATTTTGTCTCTTCTACTTGTCGATTTTTCTAAGTTATTTCCCCCTTTATGGTTGGCAAAATTTTGAAGCATTTTTTCACTTTAAAATCATTTCTCTTTAGAGAAAATTCTCTTTGAAAATTCGAGTGGTCTTAATACCATATTTTATAATAATATTTGATCGTACCTGATCAGAAATGGATCATCAACCAACAACATGTCGTGATCTCCTTTATTTGCCGGTGGTGGTGAAGAGATGGGGGGTGTACCTCCAAGGTACTCCGATGCCAAAGTTAGAGACGGAGTAAGCAGAGCAAGTACAGAGAAAAGGTGTAAAGAATAGAATACCTGACCCTCTAGTGAAAGAGGGTATTTATAATGTGCCCCCAACACTGGACCAATGGTTCCTTTGCATTGGGTTGGATCGCAAGGCCCAATATGAGTAACTGCTAAGGCTTACGTGGCGTAGGGAAGACCAACACGTGGTCTATACCCTGGATCAACTACCCCGTGATCTTCGGAAGGTGGGCTAACCAGTTCTTTCGGAAGTGGGTAGTTGCCTGATGATGTGTCCCCCCGTGGGGGGCACGAGGAGTCTGTGGGAGAGCTCCCCGGGCGTGCAGATGGGTTGGACCTTAATTGGGCCCTCCCCGAGGAGGACTTGGGTTGGACCGTGCCCGACAGTGGGCCAGCCTTAGGCCTAGTCCAGAACAGGAGCCCTCCAAGTCGTTGCTCCGAAGTTGAGGAGTAATGACTTAAGAGTCAGCCCAATCGCCGGGGACCCGTCCAGTGGGGCGTCAGCGTGCTCGGAACACCAAGCCGGTGGGTGATGCGTGTGACCAGAAGTAGGAGATGCTCGATGAGACAGAATCCTGCGGGGAGGTTTGTGCGTCAGAAGTTCTACTGGCCCTTCATCCCCCGGGTGTCCGCGTGTGGGGCCTTGGCCGACAATGTGAGGGAGACTGAAAGGAACGGGCATACCCGGTCTGCGGGCACGAGGGGAATCTGAGAGGATGCACACAGTGTCTTCAGCACCACGTCTCACGTGTGATTAATGCCTAGGGCGGCTACGCGTAGGGGCACTTGAGTGCCTAGTGCTGCATCGCTTCCCGTGCTAGGATTATAAATAGGAGGAAATTTCCATTCATTTTTATGCTTCCTCTCCATTTCTCTCAGAGTTCTCCAAGTCTCCCCAAGCCTTCAATCTGTGTTCGCCGTCACCGGTACCTTCGCCGCCGTCGTTAGCCTCTCTCCGTCGTCCAGATCTTCTTTTCATCAAGTAAGTTCTCGTCTCCTATCTCCAGTATTATGAGTTTATCGTTGATTTTCTGGGGAGCGTGTAGGATTTAGGGAGGACGTATGAATATTTCGGCGAATTTCATGAAGTTTTCGGCGGAACTATGAGTTTTCCAGTCATGCTCATGAAGTTTCTGGCCAAGTCGCCGGGAAGTTCATGAGGATTCCGGGAGCTTCATGAATTTTCTGATGAAGGCCCTGAGGACCTGTGATGAAGGTCACGGGGAGCCGAGATGAAGGTCACGGGGAGCTGGATGAAGGTCTCGGGGAGCCTCCCTGTCGAGGAGGTTCACCGCGCCATGTCGACAGGGGTTTCTCCGTGGGTGAGTCTCTCCGTCAAGGAGAGCTCACAATTCTGTGTCGAGGAGAATTTTCCTGGGGCTCCTCGTCCCTTTCTTCGCCCTTTCACTTGATTTATGGTGGAAGGATGGATTTGATCTCGGAAGTTAAATTCACCGTTTTCCTCTGTTTTTCAGGTAAAATAGTCGTGAGGATTGAGGGGGGTCATCCATATTGACGACGAGCCCGAACTTAATGCACCCGTTCAACAAGCCGGAGTTGAGCAAGTCCGCACGCCCAAAGATTGGATCGGGCATGAGCCTCTTCATTTCGGGTCGCGCTTCGTCGTTGATGATACGGATGCCTTCGCGACAGTCGAGGATATCGTTGTGGGCTCTTCTCCGAACTGGATGGTCTACAAGCCCAAGGACCAACATCGCATATGCTCGAGATTCAGGGGGATGAGGTTCCCGATGTATGAGTTTATGCTTCGGGACGCGGGCATCCATCTCCCTTTCACTGATTTTCAGAGGGGGTGTTCCACTGATTGCGTCTGGCACCATCACAGCTTCACCCCAACGCGATAGCGTTCGTGCGGGTGTTCAAGCTCGTGTGCGAACATCTCTGCATCGGGGCCACACTCATTCTGTTCTTCTATATTTTCCATCTACAACAGTCATTCGTTAACAGTCGGCACAACTGGGTATCCCTGAAGCAGCCGAGGAAACTGTTTAGGGCGTACTTGGATTCTGTTCGCACCTTCAAGGATAGGTTTTAGGACGTCAAGTCCGTTTCGTATGTGGCTGCCGACTCCCTATACAACCTTGTGGTCAATGAGGCAGGCGAGGAGACATTAGTGTCGAAGTGTCCCCTCGAGTGGGAGGAAGAACACTTCAAGAAGGGCACAGAAAGCTACATCGTGAAACATGGTGACCGGACGCTGACGACCAGGAGTCATACAAAAAGATGGTCGATTTTTTCACTGGCTTCACTCCCGCCAAATGCGTTAACAACGATGGAAGTTTCATTCTCGACGCTCGCGGGGAAGTTTGTCGTGAGGCTCGGTTCATCAACACTAAGGCCCTCCTCGAGTGTGAGTCCCATGAGGAAGCCTTGAGGTTCTTAGGTAGTGATCGCTTACTTTGCTCGGCGTCTGTCCCTTTTCTCTTTTTATTTGTACTGACTTTTGCAGTTCACTGTCGCAGGCCAAATGTCGAACGTGCACGAATGCATCATGAAGCTCACGGCCACCAAGGGTGCGAAGAAGACCAAAAGTAGAGTCGCCCAGGTCCAAGAGATGGTGAAGCCCGGTGACGAGGCAAGCAGCTCTACCTCCCCTCAATGTAGCAAGTCTCCTCCTCTATAGGAGACACCCTCTAAGAGACCACGCACGAGGGGCCCATTCTCGTCGACCTCGAGAAGAGTGTTCCTGTCGAGAAGTTCGTGCTGCCCCCTGCCAAGGCCGAGGCTGAAGCCAAGGCGATTATAGGGGTCGACAAGGCGGCCAAGAGGAAAGATTTGACCGAGGATATGGCCGCCATGATGAGGATCTTCGAGATGACCTTCGTTCTTAATGACGAAACCAGCCCGACCTCTGAGCTGAAGAAGCTGCAAGACAAAAACGCCATCCTCGAGGTGGAGAAAAACAAAGCGGAGAGTGATATGCAAGAGGCTCATACGAGGTATAAAGCCCAGGTGCGCCTCCTCCATAATGTGAATGAGATGCAGGAAGAGCTGAAGAAAACCAAGGAGGAGCGGGACCGCCTTCAGACCAAAGTCGCCGAGCTAGAAGCTGCCGCTAAGCCTGCCGAGGACGAGACAGAGAAGAAGAGGGTCCTTTCAACCCGGGGTGCACTGGTCGCCCGGAGCTTGAGCAGGATTGCTTAGAGGCTCTCGAGGTGGGATTTAACAACGCTTTGGAGCGGGTCCAGATCGTGAATCCGGGGGCCTAACTTGTCCTCGAGGGGGTTGGTCCTTTCCACTAAGTGGTTGATGGCAGGGTGGTCGTCTCCGGGGAAGCTGATGTTGGAGCTGGTCGAGGTGATGGGGAACCCCGGCTTGAGGAGAAGGCTACTTGATTCTTTGTTAGTCGGCCTGGGTGCCATTTTTTGGTTATTGTTTTGTTCGGCCTACGTGCCATAATTTTGTAAATTGACTTTGCCCGGCCTGCGTGCCATGGGTTTGTAACGTTTGAACAATGGGCTTTGCCCGCTTTAATGCATTGTTTCTTTGCCTTTTGATATGTTTATATGTTGTGTGTTCTGCGTGTATGTCGAATACGTATTTTATATTTGTATGTTTTTTTCTAAGTATTCGGGGCCTTTGCTCAACGTTGTTGGTTCTCGACAGTGTAGGGAACTGGCCGAGTGGTCAGAGTTGGGTTCCGACCTACATTGACGCTAAGAGCTCAATCGAGGTCTTTGCTCAGAGGCGTGTGTCATACCCCAAATTTGCCTTATCTGTGTATAACTTTCATTTGTACTTCCATCCGCCAACCATTATTCAAAAATCTAAAAAAAAAAAAATGTGTTTTCCTGTTGCCTAAGCTTGTGTTTCATTTGAGGGTATCCAGTCAGAAATGGGTGCTTTATGGATTGAGGATTGTCTGGTTTGACCTAATCTGGGCCAGACAAGAATTTGGCCAAGTTATCTGTGTGTGGATCAAAATGTCAGGCTGTGCTAAGATCAGATATTCAATGAGGGAGAATCATGTGGAACTTATGCTTCTCAAATTAGGTTTTTTTTGGTGTACTGAAGTGCATATATTAAGTCACTACCTTCTGATCTCAAGGCTTTGAGAATTTGGTTCATGAGTATACAAGTGGCAAAGTTCAGATGAATTCTTTTTTATCCATTCAAGGCCAAGATTAAATTATGGATTTCTCCAGGAATGATTGAAGTTTTATTTCAATTCAATTGGTGGATTCATTTTGATTCAAGGTTCTGGTTCATTCATTTGTTAATGGTTCAATTAGGGTTATTTCATTTTCAAGTGAAGATTCGGAAATTCAAGAATAGTTCAAATGTGAAACATGTAGTTAATACGGAGACACGAAGTTCTAGTCATCATTGTTTTTAATCGAAGAATTCAAAGCGTTGCAAGATAAACTCAAGAATATTACAAGTCCATTTACAAAGTTGTTTGGAAAAAATAAATAAAGGGTGGAAATAGTACATTTCAAGCTCCAACCGAATTTTTATTACAATAATTGAGTCCATTACTACAAATTCAATTGCAAATGACACCATAAAAGCCCAAGTTCTTAAAGTCCAAATTTGCAATAAGAAATTCACAAAAAACGTGGCCCATGAAGTCCAAATTTACAAAGAAAATCCATCTCACCCATTACACAAAAGGAAAGAAACAAAACATCAAAAAGAGCTCATGGATGGATCACCACGACCCACACGCCTCTCCTAAACCAGCAACCTAGGGGTGTTCGCGGTGCGGTTTGGGCGGTTTTGACGCTAAAAATCATCCGAACCGCAAGGGAAAAAAGCATGCGGTTTGGTTTGGTTTGGTTGGCTTTTAAAAAAACACTCCGAACCAAACCAAACCAAACCAAACCAATGCGGTTTGGATTGGTTCGGTTGATTCGGTTTTTTTCAAGATTTTTATTGAGTGATATTTACATATATAGAGAACAATATAACTTTGTGTTTAGTCATTCATACATTGCCAAATAATAATAAAACTCATCATATTTAGACAAAAAATTCTTATTCAATATACAAAAATCAATTTAAACAAAAGTGAAAAAAATAGTAGCATAAAACAATATGAAAATATTATAATAAAACAAAAAATATAAGAGAAGGGAGATTAGAGAAGATGAAAAAGAAAGAACATAACAGATGTGAGATTAGAGAAGAAAGGTGCGATAAAAATATAATTAGAAGAGAAAATAGTAACATAAAAATGAGAAGATAAAAAAGAAAGAACATGTGAGATGAGAGATTATTGTAGAAGAGACGAGACGTACATGGCAAAGAAGATGGAAGAATGCACAATACTATTAGGAGAGATTTGAGAAGATTAAAACTAAAAAGTTAAGTGTGACTAAGAGAAAATATTTCGTAATTGTAAGGTTAAGGCATAATGGGTTTGAGTTTTGGGTTAGATGTGAGATAAGTGAAGTTTGGGTTGTAACATAATGCGGTTTGGTTTGGTTTAGTTCGGTTTGCAAAATACAAACCGCAAACCAAACCGAACCATGCGGTTTTGTTAAAAGATGGCCCAAAAAAATCCGAACCAAATACGGTTTTTTGTGATTTCGGTTTGATTTGGTTTGCGATTTTTTATTGGGTTGGTTCGGTTTTAAACACCCCTACAGCAACCTGCAGCAAACGCAAGCCGCACTTCACGGCCACGTTACGTCCAAAATACAACAAACCTGCTACAACCATTTACCACGAGCCTCATACGACAACTCCACGCACCAGCAGACACGATACATACCGTCACAACCATCATAAGTCATGTACATACCACACATAATACAACCACTTATACAAACCATGAATTGCACAAACCGTCTCACAACTCCACTGTAGACAACCACCATGGACATCACATAAAACCGCCGTGAACCGCCTGTGTTTCACCCTGACCTTAACATTTCAAAGCCTATCAGTACAACAACAATTTCACAAGCCTCAAAACCGTTACAATTTCGTGACCCCACACAGAAAAACCACGTCACAGCAAAAACAATAAAAATAGATACAATGCACATGAACCAATATTGCAAACCTGTGTGTACGACAAAATGCGAGTGGCTAATTTCCAAAACGAAACAAAGTTGGTGAAAACGGCAACGAATCCTTTTCACGACCCTTTCCTCATTCACCTTCTCCACTCTCCTATAAATACAACTCAACCTTAAATTTTTTCCTGTTGCAGCCTCTGCAAAATCAAACTCACAACAAATTTTCTTCTTTCAAATCCAACAACCTTCACAATAAAATCCCTCCTCAACAATCTTCAACCTCAAACCTCAGATCCTTCTTCAACCTTTCTTCCTTCTTTAACCTCTCTTTCAACACAACCCGAAACCCATTCAAAGCAACAACCACACAACTCAAAATCAGAAGGTAGAATCATAGATGAAGAGAGGATTCAAGTGAAACAAATAAGCCAAAACCGTTTTCAACCCTGAATCGAACGAAAACCTTGAAATAAGAACCATACGAACATGTATTTGAAACGCGGCGAGATAAAAGGTTGGGACTCATCGCTATTCTGTTGTCGTGAATCTGAACTCATTTTCGAATGTGGACCGTGTTGATTCACTGTGTTTTCTCTGGTTTCTCTCTAATTTTAAGATGATGTGGTTTTTATTTAAAGTGTTATTGTTATTGGTGTTTGAAGATTTGACCGTGCTTTCTTTAGAGATTCAGTTTTGGTTGCACAACCTACTGATTCTTTTTTGAAGGCAATTGAGCTGTTGGTGGATTGGGCCGTGAGGCCCTTGTTGGTCTTCTATTCACCACCACCCTTTTTTATTTACCATGCTTTAGGTTTTGAAAGGATGATGGGCTTTTTGAAGCCCATATGATTCCTGAGTTTTGTGTTCATACACCCATCTATTATCTTGCGCCTCCTCTCTCTTTTTTTTTTAAAATTTAATTTAATTTTTTTCTCAATTTATTTTGTTTGCTATTCTTTTGTTTTTTTTAAATCTTGAATGTTTTGATATAAATTTCTTTGAATTTCACTTGATTTTCTTAATCTATTCCATTTCAATTTGATTTCGTTTTTTATTTTGGTCGATGAACATCTAAGAGTTGTGGATTATCGATTTGTCGATGAGAATCCATGACTAAGATTAGACCATTTTCTTTTTCATCTCATTTTGATTTCCTTTTCTCTTTTCGTTTCGATTTTCTTTTCATCTCGATCGATGAAGTTTTTTTATTCATAAATGTTGATTAGTTGAGGTTGTTTAACCTTCATGGTTTCAAATCTGTAGAAAATGATCATTGAGATAATTTTCTATACTTTGGTATCGTGATAGGTTACCTTCGATTAATCAATGAAAGTTTGTGATTAAGACGAGATCGTTTGCTTTTCTTTTCGTGTGGCATGATTTCCTTAGAGAATGATCCTCAATATCATTTCTCTATCCTGTTTTAGCACAAAGATCAATTGCGCGACCTCCTATAGTATAATCTTCGTCATAGAACGTGCTACGATGGTTTGGCGCTACATATGTCCCGTATCGGAAAATGATCATTCGTGGCCCAAACTTATGTTTGAAAGTCCAAGTATGGTTGATTACTTGTCTTGGGTCCATTACTTATGAAACTTGTTGTTAGGAGGCTTTGATTTTATCAATCCTCTAATGAGTATTCATTAACCTTGACCTAAGTTCATTATTTAACCATCGTTGATCATTTGTTCTAACAACAAATTATTAACCACTAACTTTAATTTCCGCTAAATATATTCTTGATCTTATTTTCTGTCAAATATTATCTTGTCCATATTATTATCTTGTTCATCTTGTTCATATCATATTCATCTTATCATCTTCATCATACCTTGTTCATATTATTAAAAAACACACTAATAATTATCGCAACGAAACTTTGACTTTGTACAGAAACCCTAGCTTGAAGATTTTGTCCGACTCTTGCTCAAGGGTTAGTTTAGGACACCTTGCACACACACAAATTCCTTTTGGGCTACCTTACAATGAGACCTTTTATTTCGTGCAATCCCGTGTAACTTACGTGTACTCCACTCTCATTCCGATGTATGCACTTTACTCGCTTTTGATTGTTGTTTGTTTACTAGGAGCACCACTAAGGACTAGCATAGACAAAACCATTTTTAAGCTAATTCTCGATTCGTCGTCGAGCTATTTTCAACCCCCCATAAGTCGACTGCTCATTAGCATTCGCCATCAACATAACACACACACACTTGCACATTTCATAGTGATTACGTTACTAGGAGCAGCCCTAGGGACTAGGATCGATTCTCACCCTTTTTCAATCAAACTCTCGATTCGTCGTCGAGCCATTTTCAAACAACCTTTTAAGCCGAGTGCCTTTTTCCTCGCAATCAACCCAAGCGTATACAATCAAACCCTTGATCCAACGTCAAGCGAATTTTCACAATCAAACTTCAAAATGATTAACAACTATCGAAACTCTTTTCAAGGTAAAAATAGGGGGTTAAGCCTTTGACCTCTCTTCAGTTGTTTAGGTGCGGGTTCTCTTACTCGTGTGTGAGCAATTGACGCCTCAAAAACACTTCCAATTTGTCTAACCTTCAAACACTTTTTGTAATGCCCTGTATAATATATATCTAGAATAATACCATACAAGCATTTTATTTGGTACCGACACATCAAAAGTGCCTAATGGCATAGTTCACATACTTGTCCATTTCTAAAACATTAATACACTACATGGCACAAGTCATGGAACTAGCCAAAATAATAAAAACTAAGAATAATATACAATATCCTCAATTGTATACAACAAGATAATAAAATACACAACGGAATAAGCTTAACTAAGCTTCTCTTGAAACATCCAAGCATAGCTCCACTTGTAAATCAAACCTATACTCAATACATGAAAATAATCAACAATAGTGGGGTGAGATACATCAAATCTCAGTGAGTTCCCTATCCTATGGATTCTCTCGGCTTTACAAGGTTCTATCAATCCTAACTCAAGTCAAGGGGAAGGGAAAAGACCTTGAGTTCATAAATCGCACAATCTCACACTATATGGAAACATGTCATGAGTCTGTTAACCCATAAATTCACACGAAAGGAAAAACATCCTGAGCCTGATAACTCAAGAATCCTTACGAATGGAAATATGTCCTGAGCTTGTTAACTCAAGAATCTCACTAATCGATAACCTTACCAAGGCATCCCCTTTTCCCATCCGCTTCTACGTCTAGAAGTCGACCCGAGTCATGGATCCTTGTAGTTACTTGACATACGAAATGGATTCGGGATCATTGACATGTTAACCATGAACCGTCACTTCTCATGGCCTGTTAACCATCACAAGTCTCTTTACCATATAGGTTCCATTCGTACTATACGCGGGAATCAAACCTGCCAAGTAATTGTGCATACGTTTCAGAGGAGGAGCTCGAGTCTCGTGAAACTACACCTCAAGATAAATGGTTACGATTACGTGATCATATACACAACGTGATTGTATTCGACAATCACAAGGCCACATTCACCTTAAGGCATCTTTTGCCTTTTCTCAAAATAAAACATAACAATTACACATGTTCCATACTAGTGTTCACTCTCTCCTAGACCAATACTTGTCACGGATGCACCGTTATACATCAAGTGCCAGAGCATCGCCATCTAGGTTATCTACTCCAGGCTAGAACTCGTCAATGAATGCCCGAGCGTCGCCATCCAGAGTTTCTATCAATTTCTAGTCACAACCTAGAATCATACTATTTTGTTTTGGGGTAAAGCTTCCTCACTCTTCCTAATTCATATTTTAAGCATGCATATTTATTTCATTCTCAATTCACAATTAATTAGATATGGTATAACACAATGTAAAACATTTAACACAATATATCACATAAAACACCACTTTCGGGTTCCCTTCGATTCATTTAATCGAGTATCAAAATCAATATTCTCACTCTCATCTCGTAGGATATTTTCACATCTTTCTAACGGCTATAATTATTCCTCGATCGGATTCACGATCCAAAAGATATGGATTTCAACATCTCACAACCATTATTTCATTCAAATGCCACTAATTAATTAATCCCACATCATACTCAATATTTCCATGGTTCCAATGATACCAAGAACGTCTCAATCTGAGTTACGGATCAAAAGTTATGGAGTTTTAAAGAAAACAGAATTATTGAAAATTCCCAGGAGCGCCCGGCGGCTCCAATTTTCGCCCGGCAATGCCCCTTCGCCTGTGCTTCGCCCGACGAAGCAGCGGCGTCAATCCCATATCCCAAAACTCAAGAGTTACAGAAACGTGACATGTTGCGCCCCTTGGCTTTCGCCCGGCGGAGCAGCGGCGCAGGCCTTGCATCACCCGGCGCTCAAAGTGCTGCCCGGCGGTACGCATCAGATGCAGAATTTTCTGCTGCGTTTTCCATGGTTCCAAGGGTCCAAAATTCATCTTTTACCCACTAAATCAGTTCCAAACATCAAACCAAGTATCATCAATTGATCACATGCGTATTACGACTACACTACGCAATTTATATCGAATTTCATCCGTTAGATTTTATTTTCTCTCAAATCTAACCTAAGTCCAAAACTTATATTTCTAGACTTAGAGTGTCTAACTAGAACCCACCTGGTAATCGAAGAGGAGTTTGAAGAAGATGATGATCCAATGTTCCAACTTTCTCTTCTTCTTCCTTAAGCTTCTTCTCTTCTTTCTCTCCATTTCCTCTTTTCTTCTTTCTTCTTCTTACTATTTCTTTTTCTTTTTCTTTCTTTCTAACATATATATATATATATATATATATATATATATATATATATATATATATATATATATATATATATATATATATTAACTTATAATATAATATAATCCAACAGGGTAAAATGTCTCCAATTGATATTTTGTCGTCTCAACCCAATTGATCAATTATTAGAGTTGCCATTAAATCCTTTTCTTGAACTATCAATTATTAATCCGTCTCTTTGATAAAATAATTGATCTTTTCTGACATCCACTTGAGCACTTAAGTAATACGGGGTGTTACACTTTTCAAATATTTCCAATCAAAACTTTTTCAAACCTTAGATGAAAAAGAGAGAGAGTCAAGTCTTTGACTCACTATCCCGATTACTTGGGCCCGAGGAGCCTTTCTTAAGCTTCGAGTAATTGTCATCCAAACCGAGCACCAACCATTTCTTTTCGTGGTCGTATCTATGAACTACGATTGCTCTGATTCTTTATTCTCGTCCGAGTAAAGATACGTAGGCACAAGATTGCAGTGATCTTGGCGAGCTACCTTTTTCTTTTTCCACCATTTTTACCTTCTATCCATCTTCTGTTTTCCCCCTCCTATCCCGTAGTCGTTCGAATGAGCATACGTAGGCACAAGGGCCCCAATCCTTGGCGAGCACCCTATCCTAAAACCACCAATTTTCCCCTAGCATTAACCCTTTTATCTTATCGTTTCGCATTTATCATTTGAGAAGAAAACAAATAAGCTTAGCTAACGTTCATCATAATTCGAATTAAGAGGTTCCCGTTGAGTACAACGAACGTGAGGGGGTGCGCGTACCTTCCCCTCATGTAACCGACTCCCGAAACCAGAATGTGGTTGCGACGACCATGTTCTACTGGAACCACCGCCTCGGTTCCATAGGTTAGTTAGAACGGGGTCTCCCCCGTGGTCGAGTGCAGGGTCATTCTGTAGGCCCAGAGCACATTGTGCACCTCCTCGACCCACCTTTTCTTGGCGTCGTCCAATCTTCGTTTCAGGTCTCGCAGGGTCACTCTGTCGTAACCCAAAATTTGACCTCCTTTTTGCCTTTTGCATGAGCATATGCATTCGCATCGCCGGCATACGCATTCACACTTTTCCCTCTGTGTTTCTTATTGCAGGATATTCAGGTTTTCCAAGCTCGATTAATTGCATCCTCACAAGGTCATCACATCATCAAAACAAGCACAAAACAAGGGTTTCTATGCCTATTCATCAAAGCAAGAGGTTGAAAATTGGAATCCTGGCTACAACATCATTTTTCAGGCAAATTTGGGGAAATTTGGTCTGGTTAATCGATTAACCATTTGCAGGGCAAATGTGTTAATCGATTAACACGTGCAAATTTTGCAGAATTTGCTGCTTTTTCAAGACAACAACTTTCCCTCCACATTTTGAAATTCTACATTGGTCTAGTAGCATGTGGAACATTCTGGAATCTTCAAGAATTCACTTACATTTACTCCAATGCATCATTTTAAATAAGTGCACCATGTTCCTTGATTTCCATGTATGTGATCCTTTAGATGTTCGAGCTCACATTGGGATTGTTACCGAGTTGATCCTAACTAACCGAGTTAACCGCTTGACTCGGTGAGTCAGGCCTAACTAACTCCTAGCCTAATTCTAAACCACCCAAAGCTAAGTCCAAACCAAATTCCAAACCTCTCACACTCCATACCTATCCTCAATATAAACAAAGCTTCACTATTTTTACAACCCTCTCCAATCACTCTTCAATCACTCTCAACCATTTTCACACAAATTTCTCACATTTCACTCTCAATTATCTCACATTTCCCTCTGAATTCCTCTGGTTTTCTTTGATTATCTTCACCAATATCTCTTTGCAACAATTACCAAGCCAATCCTCCGGCTTGTAGGTTGGTAGATCTCACTCATTTTTCTGTTTCGAACGTTTTCGTATCATTCACGATGTAATTTCGATTGCTTTTTGTGTGTGAATTGATTATGCCATTGCTTGATCCATGATCTTGATGATGTAATTGATTCTATTGTTGATCATTTGCTGTTGTTTAACTTGATTTTTCGTGCATAATTGTTTGCCCTAGCATTGGAGTGATTGCACAATCAATAAGTTGGCGAAAAGCACTTTTGAAAACTGTTTTTCTGCCCCTGTGCCAGTGTTAATCGATTAACACTTTGCAGAGCAAAAGTGTTAATCGATTAACACTCTGTTTTTTCAGTTTTTTTTTTGCTGTTTTGCAAGTGTTAATCGATTAACACTTTGCAGTGCAAAAGTGTTAATCGATTAACACTGAACCAGAGTGCCATTTTCATGCTTTTTCAAGTGTGTTTGCCATGCTTTCTTCCTCTAACTTCCATGGATTGATATGTTTGATTTTTATGGATGTTTTAAGTGTCATTTAACTTCTGTTTGAAGTATATTCATGAACTTTTGATGCATGATTTCGATTATTCAATTTTTGTTCATATTTTGACATTATGTGAACATGATTATTCTTGCACTTTCTTTGATCACATGATACATGATTTGTGATGCATGCTAAATGTCATTTGGTACTATTTTGCACTTTCATTCATGTTAACATTAAGTTTATTCTTCAAGAATAAGCTTAATCTTGTATAATCAATAATGCACCCTTTTGCTTTAATAAATTTTCATCCCATTTTGGAAAATTATTAGCATACTCCTCCCTTGTGATTAATTAATCGAAATTTTGTTTCGATTATTAATCATCCCTTTGGGGATTCTCTTTAGACTTCCTTTAGAGCTTTCTCTCTTGATCCCCTGCTGAGTCGGAGATTCGCGCGCCGCACGACACTGGAGCACTGTACAACTTGGAGCTGTTACGCTGTCTGTTTCGATTTCTGCACTACACCCTGTATGTTAGAGAAGGAATGAGAAGGGAGAATTCCTACCCTCATTCTGACTACTTCAGGTAGGGGACAAATGACCCTGTTCTTGGCTTAGTCACCTCTATCCTCAGGCGGTAGTGTATCTCTTCCCCTAGTCGAGTCAATCCTTGATCACTCCTATCTCTTGCAATCTCTCTTGGTCAATCATCATCTTCTTGGTTGAGATCATTGTTCTTGGGTTAGCAAGCTCTCTTTGTTTCAATACCCTACTTCCTTTTCTTGTGGCCAGTCATTGTGTTTGATTCCACAAAAGAGTTTCATTTCCTTTTTTTGGTTAAACACAGTCTTCCTGTTAAAACCGTATCCTCAGGAGTTCGCAAACTTCTCTTGGTTCTTCTCCCCTTGTTTGGTTAACCACTGCTTGTCAGTTGAAACACCAATATTTGCACTTCTTCTCAGTTAACCACAGTCAATCTGTTAACACACTGAGTTTCCTTTTGGGTTAATCACCTTCTCTTGGTTAATCACCCATTTTTTCAGTTAACCATAGCCTGCCTGTTAAAATACTGAGCCCCTTTCGAGTTAATCACCTTGTCTTGGTTAATCACTCATTTTTTCTTTTCGGTTAATCACAGTCTCTGTTAATACCGATTCTTCAGCGGTTAGCAACTTCGTTTGGTTCAATACCTTTTTTTTGTTGGTCAGGTACTATTTGTTTAGTCAGTACCAACATCCCCTCTGGGTTACAACCTCTGCTTGGTTCCACACCCTTTTCTTTGGTTAACCACTGTCTATCAGTTAATATACCAAAACCCCTTCAGAGTCAATCACCTTCCCTTGGTTCAGTACTCTCTCTTCTGGTTGATCACAGTTTATCTGTTAAAACCTTTATCCCCACCAGAGTTCTTATCTCTTTTTTCGGTTAACCACTGCCAGTCAGTTAATATACCAAACTTCTTTTCTTGGTTTTGACACCATCCCTTTGCTTGTTCCCCAGTAGGGTCGCTTACCCTCTGATCCCTAGCATAATTCTTTGCCCTCTTACTCCCCAGGGGAGTCCCTTTTATTCCTTTTTGCTATTTTATCTCATTGGTTTTGACACCATTCTTGCACTTTATCCTTAGTACAGTTATTGTTTTTTCCTTTGCACTCTTTCTTGGTTCTGACACCAATTCTTTTACATCCCCAGCAGATCTTTCTTCTTTTACTCTTGGTTTTGACACCATTTTCCTTTCCTTTTCTTTTCCCGTCTTAGTTCCCTGAACTACGGAAGCTCTGATTCTGCATTCATCCAACTGTATGATATGTAGGCACGAGATCGCGATGATCTTGGCGAGCACACTTCCACCTTTTTCCATTCCTCTTCTTTTGTCCCTAGTTCCATGAACTATGGCGCTCTGACTTCCTCATTTCACTATGAGGGTACGTAGGCACGAGGGCCCTAATCCTCCGCGAGCACTCTCTTTCTTTCTTTTCTCCTCTCTCTCCTCTTCTTCTTTTAGCTAGAGGCCTTTAGATAGATAACCCATCCAAGCCTAGAAACAAGCGAAATGGTTTCCGTCGAGTACGACGGATGCGTTAGGTGCTAGTACCTTCCTTTCGCATAATCGACCCCCGTTCCCGTTTCTCTTCCCCTTGGGTTTTATCGATATTTTCCCTGTCCTTTGGGACTAAATAAAGTTCGGTGGTGACTTTGTTGTTTCTTTGAGTGTGCGATTCACTCAGGTATAAACCAGCCATCTTTAGCTGGCGACTCTGCTGGGGAGTCCTTGCTCTTGCAGGTTGGGGTCTCGCCTAGTTTTGTTTGCTTTCTAGCTTGATTGGGTGTTTATCTTTTGCGCTTTACTGCTTTACTTTGCTTTAGCTTTATGTTTATTTACTGCATTTCTTTACTGATTTAAATATTCATATGTTGTATATTCTGGATATCTGCTATTTTCTACTGTTGTTGGGATGGGTAGATATTATTGGAGAGAAAAGTCCTAACACCGGGCTTAGTATACACATAGGCTAGAATGTGGATAGTCGTGAGGCCTACGTTTTACGCGCTGGGTTACCACGAGAGCCACATCCCAGACCGTGATTCGCTTGAGAATGCTTCCGTCCTGTGAGAATTCGCTGTGGCGGTGTAGCGCGGTTTTTGTGGTTTCGAATCACTATCGCTTTGGTACTACAGTTCGATTCATTTTTTATCCTATTGAAGCTGATGAAGGAAGGGAAATAGATGTCTCCAACTAACCCTGCTTGCAAACCGAGGTTAAACAGTCAAAACTGTTGGTTTACAGATGCAGCTTTAGTTCGTGGGTCTCTCTCTGCTTATTTTGTTCAAAACGAAATACCGGGACTGTTCATGGGGAATTTGTTGGGATCCTGCGCCAGATTGGATGGAGGTAGGGGACTTTGGGGGGTTTTTTGATTAGTGTGCTCGCTAAGATTCTTTTTCAATCTTATGCCTACGTATTCCCGGGATAGGGAAATCAGAGCGATCGTAGTTCCTCCTATTCTATGGGAGGAAATGGTGTTTTGGTGTCTTGTTCAAAGCCCAAGACATGAAGCTAAAGGTGGTTTGTATCTTGTTCAAAGCCCAAGATGTGAAGCTGAAGGGTCCATTTGTATCTTGTTCAAAGCCCAAGACGTGAAGCTAAAAGGGTGTTGACTTTAGAGAGAATTTGTCATCTCTAAAGGGGTCTGTTTGTCACAATTGTTGGGTGACTGATTATAAAGGAGAATTACTTTAACTGGGATATGCGAATCCAGCAATGCCATAATTTCCTTTATAGGGGATTTTCAACCTGAAGGAGAAGACTTTAACTCAGTTTAGAGCAACGCCATCTTTCCTTAGGAATTTCTCATGCTAAAAAGAGGGACAGTGGCATGGATGTAAATAATCCAGAGGCTTGCCACTTACAACAATTTGACGAGGGAAAAGGAGTTGTTGATGTTTGTATGCTGTGACCAAAGCATGATTTGATGCTAAAAGGTTGATTGAATCAAACGGGGATTTCTTTATACAAAGCCTAAGAGGAGGCTATTGACCTAACAAGAGGATGCTTTTGTGTCTTGTACGAAGCCCGAGATAGAGGCTAAAAGGGTTGACTCAACAAGAGAGTGTTTTTATATGTGTCTTGTGCGAAGCCCAAGACGGAGGCTAAAAGGGTTTGACTCAACAAGAGAGTCTTTTATACTCACCAAGAGAGTGATTTGTATTTCGTATGAAGCCCGAGATAGAGGGTAAAGGTGATCGACTCAACAAGAGAGTCTTTTTATACTCAACAAGAGAGTGTTTTGTATCTCGTACAAAGCCCGAGATGAAGGCTAAAAATGTTTGACTCAACAAGAGAGCCTTTTTATACTCAACAAGAGAGTGATTTTGTATCTCGTACGAAGCCCGAGATGGAGACTGAAAAGGTTTGACTCAACAAGAGAGTCTTTTATACTCAACAAGAGAGTGATTTTGTATCTCGTACGAAGCCCGAGATGGAGGCTGCAAAGGTTTGACTCAACAAGAGAGTCTTTTATACTCAACAAGAGAGTGATTTTGTATCTCGTACGAAGCCCAAGATGGAGGCTGAAAAGGTTAACTCTACTGGGGAGAATCATTGTACAAAGCCCAAGAGGAGGCTAGGGTTACTGTTTCAGTTGAGTGACAGGTCCAGTATGTTGGTTAAAAGAGAAAATCAGTTCTTATATGGGTAATGTTGTACTCATGAATTTGATCTGAGGACCGGGATTATTTCCTGTTTTTTTAAGGAAACGGGGAATCCGAAGGGTATTGAGACTGCCCAAGTCTACGGGTGTTTTTTCCTATTTTTGAAAGGAACTTGAGAATGTCTTCGAGGCTCAAGGAGGTTAGACTGTCCAAGTCTAGAGTTTTATCTTTTATACTATGCTTAAGAGAGATCCAGAGACAGTATGTTCGCCGTAGGAAGATCTAGACTCTTTGAAAGACTGTTCTATTAAGATGACTAATTTATGTTCCTATACCTTTAAGAGGTTGTCGGGACAATTTTTACGAAGCCCAAGAGGAGGCGAGAAAAACTTTTAAGAAGCCGAAGGGACAATTTGTACGAAGCCCAAGAGGAGGCTATCTTCCCGGAGGAAGAATCATTATACGAAGCCTAAGAGGAGGCTGTGAAAACTTCTAAGAAGCCGAAGGGTCCTTGTACAACGCCCAAGAGGAGGCGCAGATGCTTTTAGGAAGCCTGTGGGTCCTTGCACTAAGCCCAAGAGGAAGCTGATGAATAGTTCCAGAAGGGGTTTCACTTGGAACATTGGCCTTCTGTATATGAACTATTCAAGGGGGAGATTTCTTAGATCTAGTTATCTAAAATTGTTGTAAAAGAAAATTCTCATGGTTTTGAAATATCCGGGAGAACGTCGGATGTAAGGAGACGAGGTTTTGTCTAGTTCTAGACGTAGTTGCCGGGGAAACTCTAAATATCTATACTAGTATTACACATTCGATATGAGTTTATGAAAGAAGACTTACAGTGAA
Organism: Lathyrus tuberosus; assembly: GCA_022829125.1. Lineage (NCBI taxonomy): Eukaryota > Viridiplantae > Streptophyta > Magnoliopsida > Fabales > Fabaceae > Lathyrus > Lathyrus tuberosus. The sequence goes on from JALAZF010000265.1 coordinate 956,359, forward strand.
ACAGCCCCACAATACAGTTATATACATATGAAAGCGGTAAATGAAAGCGGGTAAACACTTACTCGGTTGTAGAGCTTCCATGCTGTTTGGTTAGTTGTTCAACAAAGAAATTGAAAATAATAGTATGTTACAAAATCAAAGGAGAAAGTGCTTTTGAAAGGAAAATTGGGGCTTACAGCTCAAGGAGAGGCCCAGGGTTTAATCAGTGATCGCACTGTCGTTTTGTACAGGAACTTATACAAGTGACTGAGGCCCAAGAAAGATTTTTTGTACAAGGGGATGGGTCTTACACTCTCTCAAGAGGCTAAAAATGATTGAAAGTGAACAAAGATGAGTCTTATAGCTCAAGGAGAAGCCCAGGGTTTATTTTGAAAAGGGCGACGATCGCGCCGAGGTTTTGAAAACACCGTGGGTCTTATACAATGATTGAGGCCCAAAAGTTTTTGGTTTCAAAAGGGGATTGGGTCTTACACTCTATTAGAGGCCCAAAATGGTTTTGAATGGGTCTTATAGCTCGAGGAGAGGCCCAGATGATTTGTTTTAAACAAGAGATGATCGCGCCGAACTTTTGAAATACAACGGGACTTATACAACATTTGAGGCCCAAAATAGGTTTGTATTCACAAAGGATTGGGTCTTACACTCTATTAGAGGCCCAAAAATGTTTTTAAAAGGTTTGATGAGGGTTGAATTAATCAAAACCCTAATTTGTTTCCAAAATGTATTTTAATTGAATAAAAAATTCAATTAAAATGATCAAAATTATTTAACATGTGGAAAACAAATTGTGATCTTGGATTAATGTTTCAAAAATCGTGTTTTGACCTAAAAAATGATTAGAAATCATTAAAATTTGCAAAATCAAGAAGGAAAAAATATTTTAAATGTCAAAAACAATTAAAATATTAATTCTTGGCATAAATATCAATTATATGAAATAAATAATATTTTTGGGATTTTTTGGTAAAATAAAATATTTTAACATTTTTGTGAATTATTAAAAAAAGAATCAACTCAAAATCATTAAAACTCAGAGAGAAATTAATTTTTGAATCAATTAAATAAAATCACAAAATTCAAATATTCAAATATTTGAAAAAGGGCGCCAAGAACATGGCAAGAACACGCGCCCTTCCTCTGTTTCTGCAGATTTGCGTTTTCTATCAAATCTCACTGAATACTTGATTATATCATGCAATCTACATATCAATCTACTCGTTTCAACCTCACGATCATGTCTATGGTCTTTAATTTCATTTATTTTAAGAATGGAATAAGAAATCAAAGAGAAACCTCAAGAACCCTAAATTCTGCATGAAGGTTCAGAAATTCCATACACGATTCATACAAAGCAATTGACTGAGGGTAAACACTCTATGCATGATTATGAACATATGGCCAAATTATTGTGCAGCAAAAAATGCATGGATCATAGAGTTAGAAGAGCTCATGCTCACCTCTTGCAGCTGGTGATCGTGTTTTGGGTTAGAGGTGTTACAGCTAGGTTCCAATGATCTGGATAGCTTCCCTAGGTGCCATGGAGTGTGTCTGGATGCTTGGAATGGATTGAAATGATCTGGAACTTGAGATGGCACCCCAACTGCAAATCTGTCAAAGGCTTGAGTAATTGGCTAATGATTTTGTGATTTTGGTGTTCCAGATGTTATGTGAGTGTTTGGATCACTTCTATATGATGTTTATGAGGTGTGTGTGTGATTGGTTTGGTTGGAATTGCTCTCAAACTCAAAACTCGATAGTGACTTGCTTTGGAAGGCAAATTTGGAAGTGAGAAGGTGATTTTGAGGAAAGCATTTGTTTGATGGCTTTGGTGTACTCAAACTGAGCACTAATGAGCTCTATTTATAGTAGAACAAGTTTGTTTTAGGATCAATAGTGAATGGAAACTACAGCTGAGGTTTGACCAATGTTGATCAATAGGAATCCAAGTCTCCTCTAGCCATTGACTAGAGGTTAGAGCACAGAACTGTGATTCCCTAGTTGTTGGATGAATCTTGACTGAATTCAGTTGCAAATGTGTCAGTCCATGCCACCTTGGTGCATCCATTAAATGCTCCAATCCAAAATTGGAGTCTTGTCCCTCTTTTAGGGATTTCTAGGTTTGGCATGCTACTTTTTGTTCCAAAGACTTTGGAGGCTTGGATCAGTGTTTGTTCCCTTTAGATTTGATCCTCAGATGTGTCCAAAGTGATGACAAGGCTTGGAATTATCTGATTTTGCCAAATCGAGCAAAAGTGCAAAATTCTGCCTAGCCTTGGCAGTTTTCAGCAAGGCATATTGCCATTGTCATATCTCATGGCTCAAATGGAATTTGATGGAGTTCTTGGCCATTTTGGAAAGCCCGCATATGATACAATAACTGTTTGATCATAATTGGTTTTGATACTTTTTGGATCCAAGTTAAAAGTGCCCCTACATTTGGAAAAAAGTAAAGGCAAATTCTGACTTAGTGAAAATTTCACTAAGTGTTGGAAAAAAGTGACATTTTCACTTTTTGTGATTTTGATTATTCCATAATTTAAAATCCATGGGGAATTGGAATGAGTGGTAGTTGAAGCTTTTGTAGAGGGTAATGAGAGCTACAAATCTAGCTTTGAATGAGAAAAAATGGCCTTATGGTTTAGGAGTTATGATCCTCCAAAGTTGGTACCCTAGCCACTTTGTTCCATAACTTAGAAAAATTTCTAAGTTTTTTATGGTTACCCCTTTTACAAGTTATCCCACTTGTCTTGATTTTTCCTGATGAATGATGATTCCAATCATACATTAACATCATTTTGGGGTCAAAGAACCATAATTGTGAAAAATCTCACAAAGTCAAAGTTTGACTTTTGTGCATAGTTGACTTTTTATCAGATGAATTCCAAACTGTGCGATCCTCTATGAAATCAAGTCCTTGACCTAAATCAAACTTGATGGATTGATTTCATAGGTGTTATAGGGTGTATTGAATCATGTCTTAGGTTTTGGGAGCATGTCCTGGTCAAAAGTCAAATATACAGTTGACTTTTTCTGCGAAACCCTAACTGTGGTTCTAATGAAATTGAAACTTGTTGCTCAAGCTTCTTGGATCAATCCATTGTTGCAAATGGATCAATGTTATGTATTTGAGACCCTCAAATCCCCTCTTGAGGTCTTGGCTCATGTTTTGTCCCAAAAGTCAACTTAGGGGTGAATTAGGTCAAGAAACCCTAATTCCTGATTTTTTTGATGAATGCATCCCCTGAGGCTAAATTGACTTGATGATGGGGTTCATGAGATCCCTTGGAGCATCATAGGTTATGCTTTGAAGAATTGGCTCATGCCCAGAGGAAAATTTCCATCTGGAGGCCCTGGTCGACCAAAACCCTAATTTGGTGACACTGGCGATCTTGAGGCTTAATCCACTTGGAAGGTTGCAGCCTTGTGCATGATCCTTGATGTGGGAGTCCTATTGATCCATTGGGGATGTTTGAGAGGCTAGACAAGTTGATGATCATGTCATTCCTTGATTGATCCTTTGTCTAAGAACTTTGAGAGGGCTTGAAACCCTAATTTTGATTGTAGTGGATGCTCACCCATCTTTGGGGAGACTAATGAGGCATAATGATACACCCATATTGTGATAATGATTTGCACAATGAAGGGGAATCTTAGTGGTTAAAATTTAGGGTATGACAGATGCCCCTATTTAATCTTCTTGGATCCGAAGGTGTGAATGGCCAAGGTATTCGGGCATTCGGGGTGCAAGAGGATTAAATATCGGAATACCCAAAATTTTGATGGCGGTTATGAATGTTAGATTACACATTCATCTTATTTTGCTAAGCAATGATACTTAGAAAAGGCAAACTTCCCCTCGATCCTGGTTTCCTACCAAGGAACTGGTCTTGTTTCTGATGTAAACTTCCCCTCGATCCTGGTTTCCTACCAAGGAACTGGTCTCAGTTTCTGAAATAAATTTCTCCTCGATCCTGGTTTCCTACCAATGAACTGGTCTCAGTTTCTGAAATAAACTTTCCCTCGATCATGGCCTTCAGCCCAGGAATTGGTCTCAGTTTCTTTTGTAAATAAACTTCTTGACATCGGACGCTATGCGTAGCGGTTTTCCTCAAAATTCTCGCCGAATTTTCCTGGGGAGATGCCATTTGATGGAAAAATATCTGATGTCAGAGTTACTGGGGAACCCAGTCGTCTGAGTTGTAGAGGTGTACAAACTTCTCTGTTGGAGACGCCATTTGTTGATTCTACTGGGGAAAATGAGTCCCTTGAGAGACTGTTTCTGCTTGGGGTATTTCATCATACTTTTCTCGGGATCTTCTCGGAGAAATGCCATATGATGTGATCCAATTTTGAGGTGCTGATGACCTTTTTGTCAGAGGATTTTTCGGAGAAAAACGGTTGTATTGCCGAATCTCAGATTAAGAGGCTTTCTTTGGGGATTTTCCTTAATCTGGGAAAGCGAAGACATCATCTTAAATGGCGAAGAGTGACGTTGGCTGAAGGTTCTCTGGACTTTTAGAGGTTCAAGTTATTAAAGTGGTCAAGGACTGTCTTCAATCCAGAAATAAACTGGAGGAGAGATCGTTTAGATGATTCATTTCCTGACGAGGAAAGAACTTATGACTCGATTGAGAGGACTCTTATCACTAGGGAACAAAATCGACTAGAGTGATAGTGATGCAATATGAATATGAATGTAAATCAATAATGCATGATGTATGCATGTATATGCTGATAAAACTGACGCGACATATAGACTAGTAGATGAACACGACTGGATACTCGGCCACAGTGGGGGATGAAAAGTATCACTGGTTCACGATAGCAATTATGCCTTGCTTAGGAGAGATAGTCCCTTCCGGGAGCTATGTTGGTCGGGCTTAGGAGATAAGAACTCTGTCGGGGGTATCAGATGGGAAAGTCGCATCTGATACAGCTGATCCTTCATTCAGGCACACTGGCTTAGAAGGAGTACTTTGATTCTGCACTTTGAAGCTTAACCGCCTTTGGGAGAAGCCATCGATATTCTTTCGATGTTCAACAGTCAAAAGAATTTGCCATCTTTATTAAAAGGAGAAAAATTTTACAAGTAAATTCATTTTTGTTTTATTTCAAGAATCATTGATCATGTTAAAATGTCGTCCTGTAAAGTTAAAACAAATAAGAATTGCAAACAAAAGCACAAGGGCTCGAATTTTATTGATAGGATGGAAATCAGCCAAACGCGTGATTCTATAGAGTATTTACAAAGTTAGAAAATGGTAATTTAAGGGAAAAGGGGTACATTGAAACATAATGACCACTATCCTTCTACCAACTTTGAATTCTGGACATCCTGAGCTTCTATCGAAGATGACCTTGACTGGCGTTTTCCTGACCGATGGTATTACTGCTGCTTAGGGATTTGCCCCTTTGTTGAACATAGTTACTTGCCATTATCCCTAATTTTTCCCTGGATTGTACTGTGATGTTTCCAATCCACCGGGATGATTTTTGATCATGTCTCTAATTTTTTCCTGGACCGCCCTTTCGGGTTTTCAATCCAACGAGACGTTTTTTTTTTTAGTTTAGGCGAAGTGTTTCTTGACTACGTCAACATTCGTGGGGTAGGTAAATTCTTCTCCATCCATGGTTGTGAGTCTCAAGGCACCGCCTAAGAAAGCTTTCTTGACCACATAGGGGCCGTCATAATTCGGAGTCCATTTCCCCCGGGAATCAGTGAGAAATGATTGTATCTTTTTTAGCACAAGGTCTCCTTTCCTGAGGACGCGAGGTCAAACCTTTTTGTCGAACGCCTTCTTCATCCTTTGCTGATACAACTGACCATGGCATAGTGCCGTGATTTGCTTTTCTTCGATTAGATTCAGTTCGTTGTGTCGACCTTGACACCATTCAGCTTCTGTTAGCTTAGCTTCCATCAATACCTGGATTGATGGGATCTCTACTTCGATGGGGAGCACTGCTTCCATGCCATATACTAGAGATAAAGGGGTTGCCCATGTTGAAGTGCGGACAGATGTGCGATAACCGTGAAGAGAAAATGGTAGCATCTCGTGCCAATCTTTGTAGGTTACGACCATCTTTTGAACAATCTTCTTGATGTTCTTGTTAGCCGCTTCTACCGCGCCGTTCATCTTGGGTTGGTAGGGAGATGAGTTATGGTGTTCGATCTTGAACTCTGTGTACAACTCTTTCATCATCTTGTTGTTCAAGTTAGATCCATTATCCGTAATGATCTGGCTTGGAACACCATAATGGCAGATAATATTGTTTTTGATAAATCAGACTACCAAAGCTGCCTGCCAGCCTTCTGAGGGTTTTCGTGTCTTTCCTTAGTGCCCCAGGTGGGTACTCTTGTTTCTGAAGGAAGCATTTGATATCGTGATACCAAAGTTTGTCGTCTAGGACTGCTTCAATCGTGAAGATATAAGCGGTCCGTTCAAGGCGCATTATGTCAATCTTAGGTAAGTCGTTCCATTGACCTACACTAATCATGGAAGAGATAATGGCTAATGCATCAGCCATGTGATTCTCCTCACGAGGGATATGATGAAACTCGACTCTGTTGAAGAAGGGTAACAACCTTCTTGCGCAATCTTTCTAAGGAATCAATCCTGATTGGTATGTGTTCCAATCTCCTTTGATCCGTTTGAAAACCAAAGCTGAGTTGCCATATATATCCAAATTCTTAATCCTTAAGTCGATCGCTTCTTCGAGACCCATAATACAAGATTTGTATTCGACCTCGTTGTTTGTGCACTTGAATGTGAGTCTGGCGGTGAAAGGAATATGGGTACCCTGAGGTGTTATGATGATTGCCCCAATTTCATTTCCGTAATGATTGACAGCTCCGTCAAAAATAAGTCCCCTTTGGGAATCTGGTTCTGGCCCTTCACTGGGTAGCGGTTCATCGCAGTCTTTCATTTTTAGATACATGACATCTTCGTCTGGGAAGTCAATTCCGACTGATTCCTGATCTTCAATCGGTTGATGAGCCAAATGATCGGCTAAAACACTTCCTTTAACGACTTTCTGAGCATGGTACTATCGCTCCCGGGATTTTCATCCTAGTACAAATGCGAAAGTGGCACCAAAACAGAGTCGCCAGCAATGTGTATTTATCCCAAGAGAGGGAAAGGAAACACTGCGTAAACCTGAGGGAAAGGATAGAGCATGGTCTCGCGACCAAGAGAACTGGGTTCGGGAGTCGGTTACGTGAGAGGAAGGTATTAGCACCCCCACGCGTCCATCGTATCCACGTTTGCTGCTTCAATTAAAGGGTGAAAGGCAAGGATACTGGAAAAGGAACTACTATCTGGAGGACTGGAAAAGGAATGAGAGAGAATGAGAAATAAATGTAGGGAAAATAAAAGAAGTGCTCGCATGGGCCCTATCCCACTGCCTACGTATCTCATCGGGAGCAAGAGAATCAGAGCGACGTAGTTCCCCTCACTAGGGATGGATTGTTTGTGTTTTTTAAGGAACGGCTAATGTTCTAGCTCAGGTGTTGCAGCTCGCTGTATGGAGACTTAGGCGTTACCGTCTTGCGAGAGAACGAGGAGAAGCACGTTCGTACGTCGAGAGTGAGTGAGATGAGAATTCCCGAAGGAAAGACGTTATTGTTTGTTTTTGTCTTTTAAGAAAGAAGTGTTTTGGATTATGTGTGTTTTGTAACGCATATTGTATTTAAGTCCCTCATGTAGGATCAAATGCCTAGCATATCGACCCAAGACGGGATATACACTAAACATTCCCAAATAAATGAGAGAAGACCCCTCACCTCCTTGTTCCCACATGAAAGGCCTAAATACAATATTTGTCATGCCTTTATTAAGTGTTTTTTACTTTTATTATGAGAAGAGAAGAAGTGACTCAAATGGAGCAAAAGGTGAAACTAATAAGGGAGACTAAGACTCAAACCCTAGTGTTAGCATGCTTGGAGATCCTATGGTTAATGTGGTTTGACAAACCTACTTCTAAAAGAAAGAAGAAGAAGAACAAAAGAAGCAACTTACTTCCAAAATGAAAGTTAAGTTGATCTTAAAGGGGGATAAAGAAGAGGTTATTCAAGGAAAGCATGTAAATGCTTATCAAACACAAATTTGAATGATTAAATGAAATAAGAGAAGATGAGGGAGGGGAGTGTAGGTGGAACTATGTCCCCACACTTACTTACCATGCACCTACATGAAAAAGTTAGTTCACAATATTTACAAGTATGAAATAAAGGAAGAAACAACAAGTGATGATCAAATCAATTAAGAACCAAGGAAATAGGATCCTAAGAGATACAAACTAACCAAAGTCAGAATCTAAACAATAAGAGTACTCTCTAATGTTAAGACATCAAACACAAATCAACTATGTACAAGTAATGTCCCAAACATTTAAGAAGTGAATCATAGAAGACATAGGTGAAGAATGAGTGGAAATGCAAAGTGATCATGCATTTATGCTTCATGGAGAGTCAAAGTCAGAATCATATTCAATTCACAAATGGCTTAACATGCATATGAACCATCATGTAATTCAAGAATAGAAGAGTGCAAGTGGAAGAGATAAGATGAAGTAGAAGTGAGAATAAGAGAAACATGTTCAATTAAATGCACAAAATGACATATTATAAATGCATAACATGTGAAATGGTTAATGAATGCACATGGGCAGTAGCATATTATACATGAGATGCAAACGGCATGAAGGAAATGGTACGCCAAAATGCAAACATGAAACACCTATGGCATAAGAGGAAGTGAGAGATGAAAACATGTCGAAGTTCAAATTAGAATGCACAAACTCATGTCAAATGTAAATGCAAACCAAATTGACTTATAATGAGACAAAGAAGACCTATAATGTTATACAAATGACCTATAATATCACACAAGCCAATCATAAAATGGATGGCACAGGTGCCTTATCACAACATGTTAAAAGAAAGAAAAATAAAGTGCACCTAAGTAGCTTCAAAGGCAAGGCATTGAACAAATATTAAAGCACATGAGGAAATTGTAAAACCAAGTCCTAAACAACCTAAGTCAGAGGCTAAATACATATTAAAAACTCAGACCAAAATTCAAGATAAAAGTGCCACAAAGACATGCACAAAGTCATATTGAAATGCCACAAAAAGAAGTATAAATATGATCATACAAACATCCTATAAGATGACTTTAAAAACCAAGAAAAAATATTTTTGGACACCTCAGGATGTTATCTAACCAATGCAAAAGGAACGGATGAAAAACATTGTGTGAGATGGGAGAAAGAAAATGTGCAAGTTTGAGTATCATGAAGAAGATCAATCAAAAAGAAATTGAAAGGAAATTATGAAAATATGATCTAAAATTTGTAAAATCAGAATTAAAAATAGTGAAAAATTATTTTAATGCATTAAGATGCCACCTGATTTTTTTTGGGATTTTTAGAAATGTCTTACTATTTTTAAAAATAGAAAACCAAACAGATAGTAAAAGAAATAAAAAAAAAACAAAATGAACTGGAATGGGGGTGCGGACAAAGTAATTTTCTAGTTCAGAAGCATTGGCCTTCTAAAGAGGGGGTGCGAAAAACAGTTTAATCCAGCCCATTAAAGCTTGCATAATCGTGTGCCAATGTGCATAACCAATTCCATAGACCTTCCCTTCAAACCACACCATCAAACTAAGGTCCCCAAATCAACGGATCATGATGCACGCTCACACAACCTAACTTACACTCGCCCGCACACGAACGTCTGAAGAGACCAAAGCTTGTGTCACGTGAGAAGCCCATGGGATCATTAATGCTGTGTCCTCTTATCATTGGCCAGCCGTAAAGTGATTAAAATGCACCAATCGCATTGCTACACATGCCTCTTTCTCTCACCAATCAACCATTCATCATCAACTAATCATTGTAATTAATCATTAACCGCAAGAACACACCCAATAAAACGTTGACACCTCACCATCTTCATAATTAATTCATGCAAAAGTGCAGAATTTTCATAAACAAACCAAAAAACGCAGCATTTTTCACCAAACTTCTACCACACATAACTCCATCAATTCTTAATGAAAATTAACAAAATAAGATACCAAACTGAATCCCAAACTTCATAGATCATGAATATACCAATTAAATCTCAAAAATACCATTCTAACATCAAGAAAAATGGCACGAAAGTGACACATTCAACATGAATTTCACAAAAATCACAAAATCACATAAACTTCAAATTAAACAAACAGTGGTGTGCCATCATTTCAGGACTTCCAGATGCAATGCATGAGTACTAATTTCACATTATAAATTTCTAAAATTATGATGAACTAAAGGAAAAGTTTCAAGATCTCTAACCTTGTGAGATGCAATTTTTGTTTTAGAAATCCAAGAACTTCTTGCAAGATCTTCAAATCAACACTCTAAGCCAAATAAAGGCTAAAACCAGATCCAATACTTGCTTGGAGTAGAAATTGGGAGTGATGAGTGAAACTTGAGATTTTTCGATGGTGGATTCAAGCAAATCCAATGCGTACAGTAGAAAGAGGAGGTTATGGAGATGATGCTGCTCCAAAAATCTTCGAAAATGATGAAGAAACGAGAGAGAAATCTGGATCTGAACTCTTGAGAGTGAGAGAAAAACTTGAGATTTCTTGAGAAATTATGATGAAAAGTGTGAGAAATGTGTGAGATTAGAGAGAAAGTGGAGAGAATGAGTGAGAATATTTTCTGAGAATGTGGAAAAATGAGAGAGATCCCTTGAAGTTGTGTGTAAATTTGTTTATATAGTTAGGGTTAAGTGTGTTTAACCATGGTAAACTGAGTTGGTTAAGTGAGTTGGTGTGAGGTTAACTGAGTAGACTCTAACTAACTGAGTCATGACAGTTAGAGGTGAGTTGGGAAGGTTTGCTATGGTGTGGGTGAGTTTATGGAGTGTATGGTGAGGTTTAAAGTGGATGGTGGTGATGTAAGGAAATGTTTAGTTTAATGAAATAGAAAGTGAACTGGTGTGTAGTATGTATGTGAATACTTGAATTAGCAACAACAACAAATGTTATTTTTTTCTGATTTTATAGAAGCTTAATATCAATTAAAACAAGGAAGTTTGGTGATGAATTTCTCTCACTTTAATGAATGGAAATGTGTGATTTTAGTGGCAAATGAAAGAGTAGATATAGGAGAATACTTTTGATGTTGAAATGGAATTGAATAGAGGCTTGTAGGATGGTGTAAAATGACTCCAAACATCATGGCTCAGAACTGGTGCATGGGCGTGGCAAGTTGGTAGATTGGCATGGCAACCTGACTTGAAAAATTCAGCATGAACGCGTCAACTTGGGACCATCATAAACCCATCATAAATTGCTCAAATGGAAAAATGCCCAACATCAAAGTTGAAGAGGACATTGAGATGAACAACTTTGATGTTAAAATTTTTTTCATTTGGAGCTTCCATCACTGAGAAACGTGGCTGGAAATTTGGCACACCAAGTGTTCGACAAAATTATGGCGTATGGGCCTGCACTTGCCTTGCCATGACTTGGTTTTTGACCTAGTTTTGTCAAACTTTAATGGATCATAACTCCCTCAATTTTGATCCAATGGAAGAGTTCTTTATATGGATTTGAAGCTTAGAACAAGATATTTTGTTGTGGCCTGGTGGATTTTTGAATTGGTGCTTTAAAATGGAGAAAGCCTGACTCAAAGAGAGGTGCTAAAATGGCCAAAACTTACTATTTTTGGAAACCGCAAAGTTTCTATTTTTTGCAGTTTTGTCATTTCTTGATTTTCATTATTCCTCCATGATTTCTTGATCAAATTTTGTCCATTGAACATATATAACATGAATTTCATGACTTTGACCTCAAAAAGTCAGGAGTTGACTTTTTCACTGCACAGTTGACTTTTTTTTCCCAATTTCTTGATTATCAAGCAACTGATCAATTAAAACCCTTCTGAAACCAATTGATGAGCAATTTTCCATCCATATATGCTTAGAAACCCAAGGAATGCCATGAGATCAAGTTTTGTCCAAGAAATCAGAAATACACTAACTTTATGTTAAAACCCTAATCTTGTATCATCTGGTTATGAGGAAATAGCACATCCTCCAAATCCAAATTCCTCTGAATATGATGTACATGCCGTCTAACAAAGATGAGGTAGGGCATTTGGAGGTTATAAAAACTCAAAGAGCTTGCTCGTTTGAAGTCAGATCCCCATTTTTGACTGCCTTATGTAGGAGATGGTGCACTGCCCAATCTTCTTGATGAATTCTCCCCTTACAATGCCTTGTGGGATCAATTGAGATGACATATGACATAAGAAACCCTTGAGGCTTATTTCAAGACCCTTTCTTTGAATGACCAACACCTTGCAGGCCACTGATCACATGCCCTTACGCAATAGGTATGCTATGAGATGTACATAAGATCTAAATGTGATGCAATGAAACATAAGCCAGTAAAAGCTAAAACAAGTGGGCAAATTTTGAGGTATTACAGCTTCCCCTATTTAATCAACTGTGAATCTGAATGGATGACAGCAACGACTATCAGGAATTCAAGATACATAGGGATTGAATACAAAAATAACCGAGAAAATTTGCACTGTGAACGAAGAAGAAAAGGGATGTAAACCCTTCTGGAAGCATCATTAAAAAACTGCATAGATTGATACGATGTATATCAAAACAGGGATACGGACGAGTATCAAGGACCATACGGACGAGTAGGGAAAGAAAACACGGACGAGTGTTGAAGGACACGGACGAGTGTTGAGGGTTAATACGGACGAGTATTGAAATATGAGGTTCAAACACAGACGAGTGTTGGAAGGACACGAACGGGTGTCAAGGATCAATACAGACGAGTATTGAAAGGACACAGACGAGTGTCAAAGATCAACGATGCGTACGAGCACCAGACAATCATCAAAGGAACACGACGAGTGACCAAGCCCACGATACAGACGAGTATCAGACGATGATTAACAAGATACAGACGAGTATCTCAAAAGTCAATACGGACGAGTATTGGCTAAAAAGTTCAGACACAGACGAGTGCTTAAAGGACACGGACGGGTGTCAAGGATCAACGATGCGTACGAGCACCGGACAATCATCAAAGGAACACGACGAGTGACCAAGCCAACGATACGGACGAGTATCGGACGATGATTAACAAGATATAGACGAGTATCTCAAAAGTCAATACGGACGAGTATTGGCTAAAAAGTTCAGACACAGACGAGTGCTGAAAGGACACGGACGGGCGTCAAGGATCAACGATGCGTACGAGCACCGGACAATCATCAAAGGAACACGACGAGTGACCAAGCCAACGATACGGACGAGTATCGGACGATGATTAACAAGATACAGACGAGTATCTCAAAAGCCAATACGGACGAGTATTGGCTAAAAAGTTCAGACACAGACGAGTGCTGAAAGGACACGGACGGGCATCAAGGATCAACGATGCGTACGAGCACCGGACAATCATCAAAGGAACACGACGAGTGACCAAGCCAATGATACGGAAGAGTATCGGACGATGATTAACAAGATATAGACGAGTATCTCAAAAGTCAATACGGACGAGTATTGGCTAAAAAGTTCAGACACAGACGAGTGCTGAAAGGACACGGACGGGCGTCAAGGATCAACGATGCGTACGAGCACCGGACAATCATCAAAGGAACACGACAAGTGACCAAGCCAACAATACGGACGAGTATCAGACGATGATTAATAAGATACAGACGAGTATCTCAAAATTCAATACGGACGAGTATTGGCTAAAAAGTTCAGACACAGACGAGTGCTGAAAGGACACGGACGGGCGTCAAGGATCAACGATGCGTACGAGCACCGGACAATCATCAAAGGAACACGACGAGTGACCAAGCCAACGATATGGACGAGTATCGGACGATGATTAACAAGATACAGACGAGTATCTCAAAAGTCAATACGGACGAGTATTGGCTAAAAAGTTCAGACACAGACGAGTGCTGAAAGGACACGGATGGGCGTCAAGGATCAACGATGCGTACGAGCACCGAACAATCATCAAAGGAACACGACAAGTGACCAAGCCAACAATACAGACGAGTATCAGATGATGATTAACAAGATACAGACGAGTATCTTAAAAATCAATACGGACGAGTATTGGCTAAAAAGTTCAGACACATACGAGTGTTGAAAGGACACGGACGGGCGTCAAGGATCAACGATGCGTACGAGCACCGGACCATCATCAAAGGAACACGACGAGTGACCAAGCCAATGATACGGACGAGTATCGGACGATGATTAACAAGATACAGACGAGTATCTCAAAAGTCAATACGGACGAGTATTGGCTAAAAAGTTTAGACACAGACGAGTGCTGAAAGGACACGGATGGGCGTCAAGGATCAATGATGCGTACGAGCACCGGACAATCATCAAAGGAACACGACGAGTGACCAAGCCAATGATACGGACGAGTATCGAACGATGATTAACAAGATATATACAAGTATCTCAAAAGTCAATACGGACGAGTATTGGCTAAAAAGTTCAGACACAGACGAGTGCTGAAAGGACACGGACGGGCGTCAAGGATCAATACAGACGAGTATTGAAAGGACATGGACGAGTGTCAAGGATCAATACAGATGAGTATTGAAAGGACACGGACGAGTGTTGACAGGTTAAAACAAAAGACAACTCTTCTGGGGGATTGAAACGTTAAACCGAACACAGACGAGCGTTAAGGGAACACGGACGCGTGTTTAAAATCAACACGGCCGAAGTATGGAGGAACAACAAGAGGGCACGGACGAGTGTCAAAAGAACACGGACGAGCATTGAAAGGACACAGACGGACGTCCAAAGTCAATACAGACGGGTATTGAATTAACCCGGTATGATCAAGTGTTGGAAGCTTTGCTGAGTTTGCGTGACAATGTTTGGTCTGTGAATTGCCCTGCCTTGCAGGTAAATGGTTGAACTTGGCTTATGTTCGCATGCATATGTTTGAGTTTTTCCGTAATGCTCCACCTTAATGGAAATGTTACGCGTTTTGAGGATGTTATGCATGCTATATGCAAAATGCAAAGAGGTCCTCAGCAGAATAGATGCTAAGGACAGGAAGGTAACTCCGCCGGGGAATAATGAGACAGCAAACTCTGCTGGGGAGAACCATTCCCGAGTGTATCGTGCCAGGGAATGTGTCTTAAGAGAATTTTACAGAGGACCAAACATCTTCAAACCCTTGGACAAACACCGATACTTGAGCTAGGATGCAGTAATTGAGAAGTTACTCTACTGGGGATAACAGATTTGGAGCACCTCCTGCTGGGGCATTTTCACAATGCTCCATGTTTGGGATGGTCAACCTCTTGCTCTTGCCCCATGATACCAGACTGATCTGAAGAAAACGTCCCAGGAGGATTTTACAGAAGATTCGACATCTCCAAACTCCTGGACATTTACTAAGTCTTGAACATTAGCTGCGAGGCCATTCTGCTGGGGAATTTGCAACCGTTATCGACACAGAAAAGCTTGTAGCTGTTGGAAGTACTGAATAGGATAATCGACTTAATAAGATACAACACTGCCCACTTGAAACTGACTCGTTAATATCGAATCGTCATGAACGACTGCCGTCCGAATGATGGACTCAATCAGTAAACGTTGTGACGAAAGAGTGAAATGAGAACCCTTTCTGGAACATGATGTCTTCGGTACTATCCTTTGTCTCTGATTGGGGGGAACGAACATTTGCGCTTCGTAAAAGATTTTGGCTTGAAGACATCGAACATCTTTGCACAACTATCCAGTGAATTCTCAACACCTGCAAACAAAAGAATGCGCACATATACCCCAGGGTAGCATGGGTTTTTTTTTGTAGTATTCACCCAAGCATACCTGTCATTTAAGGCAATCTTACATGTTTTCTCTCTTTACGCATGTTATTGTAGAACCCCCATGTTTTCTCATGCAAACGTTTATAAAAAACTTTGGACGTTAGTGTAAACAGAGCAAATTATAAAAACCAAACAAACAGATAGAATTTCTGAATAACGACCATTTTATTGATTAAAGAGCCTGAAAATAGGCATTTACATCAAGGACCAATTCCTGGAAAGAGGTAATTGCCAAAACGGGAAAGAAACTGTCCTAATGGCAATGTGAAACTGGAACTCCATTGAGTTTCAACCCTGCTATGGTTCGTATATCTTCGAGACTCTCCAATAGCTTTGCCTCCAAAGGGGGACGACTGAACTGATTCCTATCCTCCGGAGTGCTTATTGATTGATACGAGACAATACAAATTACTCAGATCGCAGTTTTCGCTAAATCTCTCTTTTGCCTGGATCGGCCTTTACAGGTTTTCAATCCATCGAGATACCCTTTTTTGCCTAAGTTTCCCTTGCGGGTTTTCAACTTACCGGGTGTACTTTCCTTTTTTATTTTTTTATCCCTAATTTTTGCCCGAACCTTTTCTTTTCTTTTTTTCTCTTCTTTTTTTTTATTATGGTTCGCCGGGATGCCCTTTTTTGCCTGGACTCTCTTTTTACTGTCCAACGGGTCTCTTTATGCGAAGTATTTTTTAACTGCGTCTGAGTTCACCGGGGACAAAATATCCTCACCGTCCATTGTTGTAAGCATCAAGGCTCCGCCCGAGAAAACCTTCTTAACAACATATGGACCTTCATAATTAGAAGTCCATTTGCCCCTGTGATCTGTATTCGGAGGAAGAATCCTTTTCAATACCAAGTCGCCCGTCTGGTAAGTCTGAGGACG
The DNA here is from genome assembly GCA_022829125.1 of Lathyrus tuberosus. Lineage (NCBI taxonomy): Eukaryota > Viridiplantae > Streptophyta > Magnoliopsida > Fabales > Fabaceae > Lathyrus > Lathyrus tuberosus. Next base: position 973,142 of record JALAZF010000265.1, read on the forward strand.
CACTTTTTGGTCAAATGCCCGTTTCATTCTCCTCTGGTACAGCTGTCCATGACATACTGCAGCCAATCGTCTTTCTTCAATGAGACTCAGCTCGTTGAACCTTGCTTGAACCCATTCAGCCTCATCGAGTTTAACATCCATCATGACCCTTAAAGAAGGGATCTCCACTTCCACCGGTAGTACTGCTTCCATACCATATACGAGAGAAAACGGGGTTGCCCCAGTAGATGTACGAACAGAAGTGCAGTACCCGTGTAAAGCGAAAGGCAGCATTTCATGCCAATCCTTATACGTCACCACCATCTTTTGCACAATATTTTTAATATTTTTGTTGGCTGCCTCGACGACACCATTCATCTTCGGGCGATAAGGAGAAGAATTGTGGTGTTCAATCTTGAAGTCCCGGCACAGCTCTTGCATCATCTTATTGTTGAGATTAGAACCATTGTCAGTGATGATTCTTTCGGGCACCCCATATCGGCAAATAATCTCCTTCTTAATGAATCGGGCTACCACCTGCCTGGTGACATTTGCAAAAGAGGCAGCTTCCACCCACTTGGTGAAGTAATCAATAGCCACCAGAATGAATCGATGTCCATTGGAAGCAGTAGGCTCAATCTTCCCAATCATATCAATGCCCCACATAGCAAAGGGCCATGGAGAACTAATCACATTCAGGGGATTTGGTGGCACGTGCACCTTGTCAGCATAGATTTGGCATTTATGACATTTTCGGGCGTACTTAAAGCAATCAGCCTCCATAGTTAACCAGTAATACCCGGCCCGCAATAACTTCTTCGCCATAGCATGCCCACCAGCATGGGTACCAAAAGAACCCTCGTGCACTTCCCGCATTAACATGTCTGCTTCGTGTCTATCCACGCATCTGAGCTAGACCATGTCAAAGTTTCGCTTGTAAAGCACATCCTCATTCAAGAAGAAGCTTCCTGCCAACCTCCTCAGAGTCTTTTTGTCATTGTTTGATGCCCCAGTCGGATACTCTTGACTCTTCAAGAAATGCTTGATATCAAAATACCAGGGCTTATCATCAGTCGTCGTATCAGCGGAAAACACATGGGCGGGTCTGTCTAGCCTCATCACATTAATCTTTGTGATATGGTTCCACCAATTCACCTTAATCATGGAAGACAACGTAGCCAAAGCATCAGCCATCTGATTCTCATCACGAGGTATATAACACAATTTTACTGTTGTAAAGAAAGTCAACAGTCTCCTCGCATAGTCTCGGTAAGGAATCAAGTTCTGCTGGTGGGTATGCCAATCTCCATTGATCTGGTTGATCACTAGAGCAGAATCCCCAAATATCTCAAGATTCTTGATCCTTAAATCAATGGCTTCCTCGATACCCATGATACAAGCCTCATATTCCGCTTCATTATTAGTGCCATCAAACGTTAACCTGGAAGTGAAAGGTATGTGTGATCCTTTCAGAGTAATAAGGACTGCCCCTACACCACTTCCTCTTATGTTAACTGCCCCATCGAACATCAGCTTCCATTTTGTCATCGGGATTCGGCCCTTCGTCAACCGGAGGCTCTTCACAATCTTTAGCCTTGAGAAACATGATGTCTTCATCAGGAAAGTCAAACCTCATTGGCTGATAATCATCAATAGGCGGCTCGGCAAGATAATCTGATAACACACTCCCTTTGATAGCTTTCTGGGAAGTGTATTGTATATCATATTCAGTCAAAACCATCTGCCACCGAGCGACCCTTCCATTAAGAGCTGGCTTCTCAAAAATGTACTTGATTGGATCCATTTTTGAAATCAGTAGGGTTGTATGAGTTAGCATGTATTGTCTCAATCGCTTGGCAGCCCATGCTAGTGCGCAACACGTCTTCTCAAGCATCGAGTACCTGGACTCGCAATCGGTGAATTTTTTGCTCAGGTAGTATATAGCATGCTCTTTCCTACCGGTCTCGTCGTGTTGACCGAGAACACAACCCATTGATCCATCACGTACAGTGAGATACATAATCAGTGGCCTCCCAGGAACTGGAGGCATGAGAATCGGAGGATTTTGCAAATATTCTTTTATTTTATCAACGGCCTTTTGACAGTCATTGTTCCACCGGATTGCTTGATCTTTTCTCAATAATTTGAATATTGGCTCACAAGTCGTGGTGAGATGAGATATAAATCTTGCAATATAATTCAGTCTTCCCAAAAATCCACGAACTTGTTTTTCTGTTCTCGGTTCCGGCATCTCTTGAATGGCTTTTACCTTTGCTGGATCCACCTCGATTCCCTTTTCACTGACGATGAAGCCCAGAAGCTTACCAGATCTTACCTCGAAAGTACACTTATTCGGGTTCAACCTCAATCTGAACTTTCTCAACCGTTCAAACAACTTTTTCAAATTTATCAAATGCTCTTCTTCCGTTTGTGATTTGGCAATCATATCATCCACATAAACCTCAATTTCTTTGTGAATCATATCGTGGAAGAGCGTCACCATGGCACGCTGATATGTTGCCCAAGCTTTCTTTAAACCAAACGGCATCACCTTATAGCAGAATGTGCCCCACGGGGTAATAAATGTAGTTTTCTCCATATCCTCCGGCGCCATCTTGATCTGGTTATATCCAGAAAACCCATCCATGAAAGAAAACACAGAGAATTGAGCCGTATTGTCTACCAACACGTCAATGTGAGGTAATGGAAAATCATCTTTTGGACTCGCCCTGTTCAAATCTCGATAATCCACGCATATTCTGACTTTGCCATCCTTCTTCGGCACAGGCACAATATTAGCGACCCATGGCGGATAACTAGTAACAGCTAGAAACCCCGCATCCAACTGCTTTTGCACCTCCTCTTTAATCTTGAAGGCCATCTCAGGTTTGGTTCTCCGAATCTTCTGCTTGACAGGAAAACAACCCTCTTTCAGTGGCAATCTGTGCACCACGATGTCTGTATCCAACCCCGGCATGTCTTGATAAGACCATGCGAAGATGTCAACATACTCTCGCAACATCTCAATCAGCTCTTTCTTTGCATTCTCTGTCAGGCTTGCCCCTACTTTGACCTCTTTCTTTACCTCTTCAGTACCGAGATTGACAACTTCTATAGATTCCTGATGAGGCTGAATGGCTCTTTCTTCCTATTTCAACAATCTAGCTAACTCTTCAGGAAGTTCACAATCTTCCTCATCCCCCTCTTCAGCTTGGTATATTGGATTATCGAAGTCATAATGAACCATAACAAGGTCGTCATCAACAAGATCCAGAGAATTATTTCTGCATGAATGATAATTCATGCTTTTAGCAATTGCTTTTTTTGAAAGGAACAGAAAGAAAAAGAAAAATGCACAAAAACCGCGAAGAAAACATTGCCATTTTATTTAAAAATAACAAAATGAAAGACAGGGAACATAACTTTGAATACAAAACGTCCTTTTATTAATGATGAAAATTTGTATGAGACAAATGGGGACCCTACAATGAAGTCACTATGCCTTGGGCAGAGCATAGGACCTTTGCATGCTTAATAAAAGAAAACATAGAAAATTACTTAGTTGGCAGAGTAACTTGGATGAGATCCTCCGAAAACCAATTGTTCAGCTTCATTCTTGGGACACAGGGGCGCACCCAATTGTCCAGGTCACAGTCACTATCTTCACCATCTTCAATTGCTGCATAAATATGGCTAGGATGTATGACTCCTCCACTTGATAAAATAACTGGCCCTTGGCGCTCTTGACCTTGTAGTGGTGGAACTCGAGGAGGTTTATAACCAATTCCACTCTTATCATCCTTGAAAGGTAGCTCAATTACTTGTCCCTAACCTTCGGTATGACCAGACTTCACCACTTCCAAAGCCTGCTTATACGAAGTCATAGAAGCTCCCACCCTTGCCTCACCAGAAGGAGAATCTCTCACCATATTCATAGTTTCAAATGTCTGACAGAGAGTTTCGTGGATTTCTCTGTCCATATCCACGTACTTGAAGGATGACAGATGACTAACGAAAATATCTTCTTCTCCGCATACCGTGACAACCTGACCATCAACTACAAATTTTATCTTCTGATGCAAGGTTGAAGATAGAGCCCCAGCAGCGTGGATCCACGGACGACCTAATAGACAACTATAGGCTGGTTGGATGTCCATCACATAAAACACTGTATTAAAGACATGGGGTCCGATCTGGACCGGTAGCTCTACTTCTCCAAACACTGATCTCTTTGAACCATCAAATGCTTTCACCACTAGATCACAAGGCCTCAGTATAACTCCTTCCACATCCAGCTTTGCTAATGCTTTCTTAGGAAACACATTGAGGGACGAACCAGTGTCCACCAATACATGGGATAACATAGCACCTTTAAATTCCATTGATATGTGGAGAGCCTTATTGTGGTTCCTTCCTTCTGGCGTTAAGTTAAAATCTGTGAACCCTAAACCGTTACCAGCATGGACATTGGAAATCACACTTTCAAGCTGGTTTACTGATATTTCTTATGGTACGTACGCCATGTTTAGGATTTTTAACAAAGCATTCCTATGCGCTTCGGAGCATAGCAACAATGACAATATGGAGATCTTAGAAGGAGTCTGATGTAGGTGGTCAACGATCTTATAATCGCTCTTTCTGATTATTCTCATGAATTCCTCAACATCTTTCTCCAATGACTTGTCAGATTCTGCCCCTGGCACTGGTTCATCACCCATCACCTGCTTTCCTTTGGTCCTCGTTAATGCTTCATTATCGTCCTTCCTGAGTGTCTGAGGAGCGAAAAGCCTTCCGCTGCGAGTGAAGCCACCCATTCCCCCAACATTTCCGATACTTGAACCACTTTCTTTAGGAGTCTGTCCCTCTTGCCTCTGTCCTTGGCTATTAGTTCCATAGTACCACAGAATCGCAACCTTGTTCTCATTTAGGACGTGACTGGGAACAGTTATAGCTATATGAGCTACTCGTGCAGGCGCAGACGTCTGTATAGGAGCAGGCGCCGGAATTTCCACAGGATCAAAGTAGATTGTAATAGTAGAAACTTCATCATCATTCTTTTTCAACTGCTTAAATTGTAAACATCCTTCATCCTTCATGCGCTGAAGGCTATTTCTCAACTTCACACAATCGTTATCAGCGATCAAACAATCTTCACAACTTTTCGAACAACCCAGAAATACAGCTCCTTTCAGTAGGCGGTCTTTCACTACTTTCAACGGAGTCTTGACATCATCAATATCTCTCACCAGATTCAAATCTCCATCTTCTTCAATGGAATTCACCCCTGGTCCATCATGCGAAGGCATGGGATTTTGAATTACATTAGGCCTCGGAGCAAAATTAATAGCCTTTGAATTAACAAGATCCTGAACCACATGTTTGAAAGCCCTGCAATTTTCCACATTATGACCTGGCGCGTTTGAGTGAAATTCACACTTTTCATTTGCATCGTACCCAACGGGTAAGTCGCCCACTGGGGGAGCCAAAGTCCTCAATTATACCAACTTCAAACGAAGTAAATTCTGTAGCATTTGTGAGCATGTCATAGGGAAAGCATCAAAATGTCGGTCATTCATTCTCTGTCTCGGGCGATACTGCCTCTGAGCTACAGGTTGAGCCTTAGTATCCGGAGTTGGAATAGTTATAGATGCTGATTGGTGATATGTACCCTGTCGTTCTCGACCCCCCCCCCCCCCCTTGTGCATATGCAGCATTAGCGTCACCTTCACGCTTCTTGTTATTGTTACCAAAATACTTCTTTGCGGGGGCTAAACTTGTACTACTGCTGTCCTGAATCTTCCCCAGCTTTAGCAAGCTCTCGATTCTCTCTCCAACAATTACTATGTCGGTAAAACCAGTGGATGGACAAGCAGCCAACCGATCAAGACACGGACCTTGCAGAGTATTTATGAACATGTCAGCCATTTCTCTATATGCCAATGGAGGTTGGACATGGGCAGCGAGTTCACGCCACCTCTGGGCGTACTGCTTAAAACCTTCCTTAGAGTCCTGTGTCATGCTTTGTAACTGAGTGCGATTCGGTGCCATGTCGATGTTATACTGGTATTGCTTTAAGAAAGCTAGGCACAACTCTTTCCAGTTTCTGACATGAGCCATGTCCAACTTTATGTACCATTCCAGTGAGGCTCCAGATAAGTTGTCCTGGAAAAAATACATCCATAACTTCTGATCATCAGAATAAGCAGCTATCTTCCGGTTATACACCTGGAGATGAGTTTTGGGACAAGTGCTACCATTGTACTTGTCGAAAGTAGGTGGTTTAAACTTCGGGGGAATCTTGACACCCTGTACTAGCCCCATATCCTCAACATCAATTCCCAAAGGATTCTGACTTTCTATAGCTTTCACTCTTTCAGCCAGTCCCTCGTATTTCTTGTCATCATGGTAGAATCCCATATTAGCATTGAGTACACAAAACTGATCATCCTGACGATCTTCCACTAGCCCATGGTTGCAAGGAACAAATCCCAAGTTAACTCCAATCGGAGGAGGAGTAACAACCGGAGGATTGACTACATGAGGATTAACAACAGGAGGGTTAACAACAGGAGGGTTAACCCTAGGGGGATTAACATGATCACCAGTAGGAATCTCTGTCTCCAACCTTTGGATGGTAGCTCGCATGTCTTCTTGCCCTGCTCTCAGGCCCTGATATCCCTGGGAAACGCCCTGCATCAAATTCATAAATTATTCCATACGTGCCCTTAACTCAGCCAACTCTGTCTGCACCTGATCCATGACCCTTGTTTGGTTTCGTCTGGTTGCGTATCGGTGAATACGATTCTCAGCTATAATGCTTGAAACCAAATAAAGGTTAGAGACCCCGCAACAAGTACCTGAAAAAGCAGGCAACAAAATGCAAAATGATATGCAATGCAATGCAAATGTCATGTTTATCATTTCCGAGGTGCTTTACACCCTGATTCCAATCTTGACCACAGAAATCTGAAGATCAGAAATCGTGATATAAAGAGACGTGTTGTGGTCATGTGCTTGTGTACAGATATCTGACAAGGACTAATTCTGAAGAGATTCAACAAAGTATTCATTCCATCAAGTGACTACTCATTCCCATTCAACAAAGTATTCAAGTACATTCAAAAGAGATTCATCAACAACTGGAATACAAGGGAAAGATGGATCCATCAACAAGCCTGATGGTAACCATTAACAACAAATTAAAAAAACAAAGACCATCAGTCTGACAATTCCACGTCCTTCAGCTTATCACTTGTGTATTTGATCTCCTCAAAGAGTATACGAGTAAGCTGGTGATTCAGCTTTTTAATCATCTCTCTGATCAAAACATCCCTTTTCTCAAGAGCCTCAGTTAAGGAACCCATATGCAGCATCAAAGCTTCGTCATCACACACTCCTTTGTGTCTCTTTATGCCAGCTTGCGTCTTGAGTATATCCCTTTCTATCATGACTTCTTCAAGCTCTTTCTTGGTATTCTTCAGCTCTCTTCTAGCTTCTTCTAACTGTTCTTGACTTTTACCGAGGCTTTCCGGATGCTTTCTCCTCTGCTCATGTGCTTTCTTAAGCTCTTCGTCTTTAATCTTCAACTATTCCTGTAACTCAGCATTTTCAATTCTGACATCATCCCATGCTCTCTGGAATTTGGCCAATGTATCCTTGGTCTGAGCTAAGTCCTGTTTAGTTATCTTGTGAGCCTGAGTGACAGCGTCAGCGCCTTTGCTGATCTTCTGGAAGTATTGTGCTCTTTCATAAAAATCTTTCTCTTTGGCTGCTAAGATTTTCTCTACCTTCTGAGCTCTTCCTTCTAAATCTTTATTGTCATGCAGGGCTTTTTGGAGACAACTACTCATACCAGCATTCTCTACTTGAAGCTCTTTTACCATCTTCTGCCACTTTTCACACTCTTCAATAGCCACCATGGTTGGCTGTTCTGGCTGTACTGAACATAAAAGAGGTTCCCTTGAAAAGGGTAAAAGCAATTCTTTTACTTTCATCTCGATCCATCTGTCATATTCAGGATAAGACCTACAATCTCCTTTCCCAAAAACTGCTTTTCTACTTTTATGCTTATATTTCCAAGCATTCACTACTTCTGCCACCTTATCATCTTTAGTTCCTGTAAAGAACAAAGATTCTTCAACGTCTTGCTCTATAGGAGGATTCCTGGAAGCATACCCGAACTGTCGGATGGCCAGAACAGGATTATAATTGATCCCTCCTTTTCTGCCAATCAGAGGTACATTTGGAAAACTTCCGCATCTTGTGATGAGCTCTATTCTCAACAACCGATGGTCAAACCAGACAATATTATCAGCAGTTAAACCTATCATTCGCTTGGAGCATTTCGCAACATCTATGGTTTCCACAAAGGCACCTGTTTGAGGTAAATGTTTGAAAAGCCAATGGCACAGCAGTGGAGTACAACAACTAACAAGTCCTCCCCTTCTTTTCTTGTTCTTGTAATGCACAGAATGATAAAAATCCCCTAACAAAGTAGGGACTGGATTTTTAAGAACGAAAACTCTCGTAGCTTGCATATCCACAAAGTTTTGCTGATTGGGAAAAAGAACTAGGCCATATATACAGAGAGCCAGAATGGAATTGTAAATCGTCCAGTTTTTAGCATTATCAGCTTCTTGAGCTTGATCAGAGAGGAATTCCAGTGGAAATCTATCAACTCCGTTTTGCTACTCACCCCACTCTTTATCACTGACTGATCTATTTGCATTGCAGCAGCAATTTCCTTTGTACTAGGAGAGCTACCAGAAAAGAACGGTATTGCTGACATGATCGGAATTCCCAAAATAAATGAGAATTCTTCCAACGTTGGCATCAAAATGTAATCTGGAAAGAGGAAACATCTCAGCGAAGGCTCGTAGAATTGCAGCAGAGTGTGCAAAGCATCATGTTCATACTTTGTGATAGTACGGACCATCTTAACCAAATTCCCATACTTTTTTTGAAACCTATCAAGAACACCCGGGCTAGCCATATCTATAACTTTAAGCAGTGAATCCAAGGTAGGGTCTGGAAACTTGTAAGAAACATTGTTCTTCCTTCTCTCGTCATTCTCTGTTGAACCCATGGATTGGAATCAGAAGTGTATTATGCACCTGTAAATGACAAACACAACCGTTATGATATGATAATGCAATGCAAAAGGGCAATGTGATCAGGTCATCAGGTGTCTGTGTTGGACTGTGTGCGGTGTCAGTGTAGCTCTGAGAACAATATAGAACCATAAATAGAAACCGTCTGAATACAATAGGATGAACCCTCCTTTTGTGTAATGTCAACAGAAAACCGGGTATGTAGGAGGTCATGGTTACCTGCAAATAACCCTCCCTTCTCACATGTGGGTACTAGGATGTTCAGTATCCCGGGCTCTCAGGTCGAGAAATGATGATATGTTCACCATTTCTGGTTTGGCATCATCATCAATCGAGGAGGCCTCAACTGATTCTCCAAAACAAAAGGTCTTTAGCTTCTGGCACTAAGGTCGAGAAGCAATAGTACATTCATCCCTCGGGGTACAATACTATCGCCAATCGAGGAGTGCCTCCACTGATTCTCTTTCCCAAAAGGAACACCTATGGCAAGTTCCCAACATTGGGTCATCGGATCGAGAATATGCAATGGGTTTGCCACAGAACGTGGTCTGCCACTATCACATCTCGGGAGGAGTGCCGCAACTGAGTCCTCGGGGAACGGTCACCAGAGTCGATAGCTCTCTAGATCAACACCCTAACATGTGCAAGACACACACGTCAGAATGCGTCTCAAGATAGCCTCGTCTGGCTGTGAATTTTGTGAATACCCAACGCACTCCAGACGGCACGTAGGTCCCACTACTCTCCACTCTAATACTAAGTGTATACTCAAGCCTGTGTAATGGGCTTATCTCTCAGATCCCCCATCCCGCCAAACAGAAAACAACACAGTCCAATATAGCACAATAATGATATGTAATGCAGTAAATGCGATAAATACTATAAAGTACAGTAAAGCAGTAATACAGTAAATGGCAATACAGTACAACAGTAAATACAGCAAAACACAGCACCACGGTAAACACCCAATGAAAGAAAAGCAAACAAGCGCTAGGATTGACTCGCTAAGGAAACCAGAGATTCTGAGTTCGGTCCCCAGCAGAGTCGCCAGCTGTCGCTCCCGGGATTTTCATCCTAGTACAAACGCGAAAGTGGCACCAAAACAGAGTCGCCAGCAATGTGTATTTATCCCAAGAGAGGGAAAGTAAACACTGCGTAAACCTGAGGGAAATGATAGAGCATGGTCTCCCGACCAAGAGAACTGGGTTCGGGAGTCGGTTACGCGAGAGGAAGGTATTAGCACCCCCACGCGTCCATCGTACCCGATGGGATCCACACTTGCTGCTTCAATTAAAGGGTGAAAGGCAAGGATACTGGAAAAGGAACTGCTATCTAGAGGACTGGAAAAGGAATGAGAGAGAATGAGAAACAAATGTAGGGAAAATAAAAGAAGTGCTCGCATGGGCCCTACCCCACTGCCTACGTATCTCATCGGGAGCATGAGAATCAGAGCGACGTAGTTTCCCTCACTAGGTATGGATTGTTTGTGTTTTTTAAGGAACGGTTAATGTTCTAGCTCAGGTGTTGCAGCTCGCTGTATGGAGACTTAGGCGTTACCGTCTTGCGAGAGAACGAGGAGAAGCACGTTCGTACGTCGAGAGTGAGTGAGATGAGAAGAGAATTCCTGGAGGAAAGACGTTATTGTTTGTTTTTGTCTTTTAAGAAAGAAGTGTTTTGGATTATGTGTGTTTTGTAAAGCATATTGTATTTAAGTCCCTCATGTAGGATCAAATGCCTAGCATATCGACCCAAGACGGGACGTACACTAAACATTCCCAAAGAAATGAGAGAAGACCCCTCACCTCGTTTTTCCCACATGAAAGGCCTAAATACAATATTCGTTATGCCTTTATTAAGTGTTTTTTACTTTTATTATGAGAAGAGAAGAAGTGACTCAAATGGAGCAAAAGGTGAAACTAATAAGGGAGACTAAGACTTAAACCCTAGTGTTAGCATGCTTGGAGATCCTATGGTTAATGTGGTTTGACAAACCTACTTCTAAAAGAAAGAAGAAGAAGAGCAAAAGAAGCAACTTACTTCCAAAATGGAAGTTAAGTTGATCTTAAAGGGGGATGAAGAAGAGGTTATTCAAGGAAAGCATGTAAATGCTTATCAAACACAAATTTGAATGATTAAATGAAATAAGAGAAGATGAGGGAGAAGAGTGTAGGTGGAACTATGTCCCCACGCTTACTTACCATGCACCTACATGAAAAAGTTAGTTCACAATATTTACAAGTATGAAATAAAGGAAGAAACAACAAGTGATGATCAAATCAATTAAGAACCAAGGAAATAGGATCCTAAGAGATACAAACTAACTAAAGTCAGAATCTAAACAATAAGAGTACTCTCTAATGTTAAGACATCAAACACAAATCAACTATGTACAAGTAATGTCCCAAACATTTAAGAAGTGAATCATAGAAGACATAGGTGAAGAATGAGTGGAAATGCAAAGTGATCATGCATTTATGCTTCATGGAGAGTCAAAGTCAGAATCATATTCAATTCACAAATGGCTTAACATGCATATGAACCATCATGTAATTCAAGAATAGAAGAGTGCAAGTGGAAGAGATAAGATGAAGTAGAAGTGAGAATAAGAGAAACATGTTCAATTAAATGCACAAAATGACATATTATAAATGCATAACATGTGAAATGGTTAATGAATGCACATGGGCAGTAGCATATTATACATGAGATGCAAACGGCATGAAGGAAATGGTACGCCAAAATGCAAACATGAAACACCTATGGCATAAGAGGAAGTGAGAGATGAAAACATGTCGAAGTTCAAATTAGAATGCACAAACTCATGTCAAATGTAAATGCAAACCAAAGTGACTTATAATGAGACAAAGAAGACCTATAATGTTATACAAATGACCTATAATATCACACAAGGCAATCATAAAATGGATGGCACAAGTGCCTTATCACAACATGTTAGAAGAAAGAAAAATAAAGTGCACCTAAGTAGCTTCAAAGGCAAGGCATTGAACAAATATTAAAGCACATGAGGAAATTGTAAAAACAAGTCCTAAACAACCTAAGTCAGAGGCTAAACACATATTAAAAACTCAGAACAAAATTCAAGATAAAAGTGCCACAAAGACATGCACAAAGTCATATTGAAATGCCACAAAAAGAAGTGTAAAGATGATCATACAAACATCCTATAAGATGACTTTAAAAACCAAGAAAAAATATTTTTGGACACCTCAAGATGTTATCTAACCAATTCAAAAGGAACAGATGAAAAACATTGTGTGAGATGGGAGAAAGAAAATGTTCAAGTTTGAGTATCATGAAAAAGATCAATCAAAAAGAAATTGAAAGGAAATTATGAAAATATGATCTAAAATTTGTAAAATCATAATTAAAAATAGTGAAAAATTATTTTAATGCATTAAGATGCCACCTGATTTTTTTTGGGATTTTTAGAAATGTCTTACTATTTTTAAAAATAGAAAACCAAACAGATAGTAAAAGAAATCAAAAAAACAAAATGAATTGGAATAGGGGTGCAGACAAAGTAATTTTCTAGTTCAGAAGCATTGGGCTTCTAAAGAGGGGGTGCAAAAAACAGTTTAATCCATCCCATTAAGGCTTGCGTAATCGTGTGGCAATGTGCATAACCAATTCCATAGACCTTCCCTTCAAACCACACGATCAAGCTAAGGTCCCCAAATCAACGGATCATGATGCACGCTCACACAACCTAACTTACACTCGCCCGCACACGAACGTCTGAAGAGACCAAAGCTTGTGTCGCGTGAGAAGCCCATGGGATCATTAATGCGGTGTCCTCTTATCATTGGCCAGCCGCAAAGTGATTAAAATGCACCAATCGCATTGCTACACACGCCTCTTTCTCTCACCAATCAACCATTCATCATCAACTAATCATTGTAATTAATCATTAACCGCAAAAACACACCCAATAAAATGTTGACACCTCACCATCTTCATAATTAATTCATGCAAAAGTGCAGAATTTTCATAAACAAACCAAAAAACGCAGCATTTTTCACCAAACTTCTACCACACATAACTCCATCAATTCTTAATGAAAATTAACAAAATAAGATACCAAACTGAAGCCCAAACTTCATAGATCATGAATATACCAATTAAATCTCAAAAATACCATTCTAACATCAAGAAAAATGGCACGAAAGTGACACATTCAACATGAATTTCACAAAAATCACAAAATCACATAAACTTCAAATTAAACAAACAGTGGTGTGCCATCATTTCAGGACTTCCAGATGCAATGCATGAGTACTAATTTCACATTATAAATTTCTAAAATTATGATGAACTAAAGGAAAAGTTTCAAGATCTCTAACCTTGTGAGATGCAAATTTTGTTTTAGAAATCCAAGAACTTCTTGCAAGATCTTCAAATCAACACTCTAAGCCAAATAAAGGCTAAAACCAGATCCAATACTTGCTTGGAGTAGAAATTGGGAGTGATGAGTGAAACTTGAGATTTTTCGATGGTGGATTCAAGCAAATCCAATGCATACAGTAGAAAGAGGAGGTTATGGAGATGATGCTGCTCCAAAAATCTTCGAAAATGATGAAGAAACGAGAGAGAAATCTGGATCTGAACTCTTGAGAGTGAGAGAAAAACTTGAGATTTCTTGAGAAATTATGATGAAAAGTGTGAGAAATGTGTGAGATTAGAGAGAAAGTGGAGAGAATGAGTGAGAATATTTTCTAAGAATGTGGAAAAATGAGAGAGATCCCTTGAAGTTGTGTGTAAATTTGTTTATATAGTTAGGGTTAAGTGTGTTTAACCATGGTAAACTGAGTTGGTTAAGTGAGTTGGTGTGAGTTTAACTGAGTAGACTCTAACTAACTGAGTCATGACAGTTAGAGGTGAGTTGGGAAGGTTTGCTATGGTGTGGGTGAGTTTATGGAGTGTATGGTGAGGTTTAAAGTGGATGGTGGTGATGTAAGGAAATGTTTAGTTTAATGAAATAGAAAGTGGACTGGTGTGTAGTATGTATGTGAATACTTGAATTAGCAACAACAACAAATGTTATTTTTTTCTGATTTTATAGCAGCTTAATATCAATTAAAACAAGGAAGTTTGGTGATGAATTTCTCTCACTTTAATGAATGGAAATGTGTGATTTTAGTGGCAAATGAAAGAGTAGATATAGGAGAATACTTTTGATGTTGAAATAGAATTGAGTAGAGGCTTGTAGGATGGTGTAAAATGACTCCAAACATCATGGCTCAGAACTGGTGCATGGGCGTGGCAAGTTGGTAGATTGGCATGGCAACCTGACTTGAAAAATTCAGCATGAACGCGTCAACTTGGGACCATCATAAACCCATCATAAATTGCTCAAATAGAAAAATACCCAACATAAAAGTTGAAGAGGACATTGAGATGAACAACTTTGATGTTCAAAATTTTTTCATTTGGAGCTTCCATCACTGATAAACGTGGCTGGACATTTGGCACACCAAGTGTTCGACAAAATTATGGCGCATGGGCCTGCACTTGCCTTGCCATGACTTGGTTTTTGACCTAGTTTTGTCAAACTTTAATGGATCATAACTCCCTCAATTTTGATCCAATGGAAAAGTTCTTTATATGGATTTGTTATTTCCCTGGTTTTATGGTTGGCATTATTTTGCTAAAACTCATGTAGCAGCAGATGTTGAATGAAGATGTCTAAAAATATGTTTCATTACTCTTTGTTCAACATGTTGTATGAAGATGTTCCATGGCAGCTCATAGGACATCGCGTTGTGAAGTCTGTTTTATTGCAGATTCTGTTACTATGATTTGTAATTGAATATTCTGTGAATATTTGGTTATCCTATGTGGCATCCAAAGCATTTTTAGATTAGGGTTACTTGTTGGTTTTCGGATTTGCTGTTGTTTCTAATTATGGAGACTTAATAGGAAACTTTGGATTGAAGACCTATTTTATTGGAGTTAATTTTGCAGATTTGTGAGCAGCCTAATTGCTGCATTTTTGAAGCCCAATTCAGTCCAGATTACAAGCTATAAATAGACTGATGTAAACCTAGTTTTAGGTGTTGAACTTACATGTATTTTTAGGGTTGTGTGCTTGTGTTTTGTGAGCCTAACTGGTATCTTATGATAACAGTATAAGGACTGTAGTGTAAGTTGTGTAAGGTTGCTCATAAGCTTTTAAGCATTGAGTAGCTATGTGTTAATTCTCATAAGCTGTGAAGTATTGAGAATTTGTGTTTCGACCATTGTTACTTGTCTTGTAAGGAACCAGTCACGGGTTGTGATTGAAGAGGGAATTGAGGAGGGCCTCATACCTAGGGGAGTCTTAGGTAGAAGTCATAGGAAGGGTAGTGATTAAGTGAGCTGATTGAACCGGGTGTGGTTATTAGTGAATTGATACTATCGAATATTGATTTCATCCCTGGCTTGGTAGCCCCCAGATGTAGGATAGTTAGATCCGAACTGGGTTAACAATTTCTGGTATTCTTTACATTTTATGCACACTTTTATTTTGAACTTGTTCATTGTTGTTGTATATCAGTGTCTCGACATCTCGATAGGACATCTGATATATAGGCCAGAATTTCAATTGGCATCAAGAGCAGGCACCCTTTGTTGTTTCTGGGTGAGATTCAGGGAAGGTACTTTCTGGTACAATGGACAAGGATGGAGGAGCTCTGAACAAACCACCTCTGCTGGATGGTTCTAACTATGAGTATTGGAAACCTAGGATGATATCTTTCATCAAGTCCATGGATGATCAAGCATGGAAAGTTGTTCTCAAAGGTTGGGAGCCTCCAAAGGTAAGAGATGGAGAAGGAAATCTTACTGATGTTCTGAAGGAAGAAGAGGACTGGGATGATGCTGACTACAAAGGATCTGTTGGAAATTCTAAAGCCATGAATGCATTATTCAATGGTGTCAACAGAAATATCTTCAGGCTGATTGAGCATTGTACAATTGCCAAAGAGGCTTGGCAGGTCTTGAAAGTTGCTCATGAAGGGACCTCAAAGGTGAAAATGTCAAAGCTTCTGCTTCTCACTAGCAAGTTTGAGAGTTTAAAGATGAAAGAGGATGAGATCATTCATGATTTTCATATGAACATTATTGAGATAGCTAATGCCTCTAGTGCCTTAGGAGAAAAGATGTCTGATAGCAAGCTGGTCAGGAAGATTCTCAGGTCTCTACCTAAGATATTTGATATGAAGGTCACTGCTATAGAGGAAGCTCAGGACATTGACAAGATAAAGGTGGATGAGCTTATGGGATCTCTCCAAACTGCTATAGAGGAAGCTCAAGACATTGACAAGAAGAAGAGTATAGCATTTGTATCGAATGCTGATGATTCAGATGATGAAGGAGAACTGGTCAAAGATGAAGATGTGTCCAAAGAGCTAGTGTTGCTTGGAAGACAATTTAATAAAGTGTTGAAAAGGATGGACTGGAAGTCAAGAGAAAATGTTCGGAACAAGTCTCTCGACATCAACAAAGACCAGGAAGGAGGTAGACGATACAGAACTAAAGAAGACTCTAATCAAGGGAAGAGAGTGCAATGCTATGAATGTAAAGGATTTGGGCACGTAAAAACTGAGTGTCCCTCTTATCTCAAAAGACAGAAGAAGGGATTATCTGTGACATGGTCAGAAGATGATTCTGAAACTGACGCTGATGAGAAATCTGCAAAGTTGGTGACAACATTAACAGGAGTATGTGAATCAGATGGAGAATCTGAAGAGCTTACTTTTGAAGAGCTGGCTATCTCTTATAAGAAGTTGTGCATTGAACATGAAGAAGTATGTCAGCAGAAAGAAGAACAAGCACGTGTTATAGCTGATCTACAAAGTGAAGTAAATGGTTTGAATTCAAAACTGGACAACATGATCAGAAATGTCAGAGGTATTGGATTTGAAGGTACAAATGAATTAAATAAAGGAAAGAAATCTGAGGGAGTACCCGTTCAAGATAAGAGAAGTTTGATGATGTTGAATAACATGTTGCAACATCCTCCCAAGCATCAGAAGAAGTTCATAGAGAAAAAGAATCAAAGATGGACATGCTACCATTGTGGGAAGTTTGGTCATATAAAAGCTTTTTGCTACAAGCTACATGGTTATCCCAAACCCATGCAACAGTATAGTAAGAAAAAGAGCAGGGTTGAAACAAAAAGGATATGATCTTCAAAGGATTTTGTAAAAGAACATAGGGACTACAAGTCTTTCAGAGTCTCAACAGATGAAAAATGGTTCTTTGATAGTGGGTGTTCTCGACATATGACTGGTGTTAGTAGATATATGTCACATGTTAAGTATCATGCTCCTAATGAGGTGATTTTTGGTAATGGATCAAAAGGAAAAGTGCTTGGTGTTGGAAGAGTGAATTGTCCAGGATAGCCCATTCTGGAAGAAGTATTGCTTGTTGAAGGGTTAGATACTAACCTAATAAGCATAAGCCAGTTGTGTGATCAAGGTCTTAGGGTCATCTTTACAAACTACGAATGTTTAATAATGGATGAAAAAAATTGTGTTGTTATGAGAGGTGAAAGAACCTCAGAGGATTACTATTTGTGGAAAGCTGAAAGCACTAGTGTGAAAGTGTTAAATCAAAGAGCTTGTGAATGGCACGTGTATAAGGAGCCATTTCCAAAACTTATAAATAGCCATGATTCTGGGACTGATTTAAGAGGATACTGTGATGCTGATTGGGCTGGAAGTGCAGATGATAGGAAAAGCACTTCAGGTGGATGCTTCTTTCTAGGAAATAATCTTATTTCATGGTTTAACAAGAAGCAGAATTCAGTATCCCTCTCTACTGCTGAAGCTGAGTACATAGCAGCTGGTAGTAGTTGTGCGCAACTGGTATGGATGAAGCACATGTTGTCAGAGTATAATGTCACACAAGATGTCATGACACTATTTTGTGACAACCTAAGTGCTATTAATATTTCCAAAAATCCCATCCAACATAGCAGGACAAAGCACATTGACATCAGACATCACTTCATCAGAGAACTTGTGGAGGACAAAGTCATCACACTTGAGCATGTGAGCACAGAAAATCAGCTTGCTGACATATTTACCAAGGCTCTGGATGCAGTTCAGTTTGAAAACCTGAGGAGCAGACTTGGGGTGTGCATTCATGAAGACCTATAGCAATCAATGTGCTTTCTGGCTGCCAGACTGAAAAGACTAAAGGAGGTTCTGGTATTGCAGTGTGAAAGTGATGAGGTGGCTGAAGAGGACAGTGTTGAATAGCTAGAGGCTATCTGCAAGTTTACTTTCTGGTTTTTATTTTATTTTAGAACAACTTAATTCTTTTTGGTTTTGAACAATATACTGCTATGTGATTTGGTTACATTTGTCTATGACCTCTCTTTGTCATATTTATGGCTAAAAAGGGGGAGTAGTAAGTGTGAGGGGAAGCAGCAAGTGTGAGGGGGAGCAGCAGTGTTATGTGCTTGTGCTGTTGCAGGTAGAGTATGTACTGTTGCAGGTAGAGTGTGTGTATGGTGTGTTGCTGCTGTTGAGAAGGTGTTGCTATGATGAGATGTTTGCTGGTACTGTGTGTTGGATGTGTTTGTGGTTTTTTTTTATGCAGCTGAGGGGGAGTGCTGCTATTAATGGTTGTTTTTTTTCGCTGCTGATACTGATGGTGTTTAAGTGTGTGTGGAGTTTTAGCCAAAAATAAGCCAAAGGGGGAGATTGTTATTTCCCTGGTTTTATGGTTGGCATTATTTTGCTAAAACTCATGTAGCAGCAGATGTTGAATGAAGATGTCTAAAAATATGTTTCATTACTCTTTGTTCAACATGTCGTATGAAGATGTTCCATGGCAGCTCATAGGACATCGCGTTGTGAAGTCTGTTTTATTGCAGATTCCGTTACTATGATTTGTAACTGAATATTCTGTGAATATTTGGTTATCCTATGTGGCATCCAAAGCATTTTTGGATTAGGGTTACTTGTTGGTTTTCGGATTTGCTGCTGTTTCTAATTATGGAGACTTAATAGGAAACTTTGGATTGAAGACCTATTTTATTGGAGTTAATTTTAAAGATTTGTGAGCAGCCTAATTGCTGTGTTTTTGAAGCCCAATTCAGTCCAGATTACAAGCTATAAATAGACTGATGTAAACCTAGTTTTAGGTGTCAAACTTACATGTATTTTTAGGGTTGTGTGCTTGTGTTTTGTGAGCCTAACTGGTATCTTATGATAACAGTATAAGGACTGTAGTGTAAGTTGTGTAAGGTTGCTCATAAGCTTTTAAGCATTGAGTAGCTGTGTGTTAATTCTCATAAGCTGTGAAGTATTGAGATTTTGTGTTTCGACCATTGTTACTTGTCTTGTAAGGAACCAGTCACGGGTTGTGATTGAAGAGGGATTTGAGGAGGGCCTCATACCTAGGGGAGTCTTAGGTAGAAGTCATAGGAAGGGTAGTGATTAAGTGAGCTGATTGAACTGGGTGTGGTTATCAGTGAATTGATACTATCGAATATTGATTTCATCCCTGGCTTGGTAGCCCCCAGATGTAGGATAGTTAGATCCGAACTGGGTTAACAATTTCTGGTGTTCTTTACATTTTATGCACACTTTTATTTTGAACTTGTTCATTGTTGTTGTATATCAGTGTCTCGACATCTCGATAGGACATCTGATATATGGCCAGAATTTCAGGATTTGAAGCTTAGAAAAAGATCTTTTGTTGTGGCCTGGTGGATTTTTGATTTGATGCTTTAAAATGGAGAAAGCCTGACTCAAAGAGAGGTGCTAAAATGGCCAAAACTTACTATTTTTGGAAACCCCAAAGTTTCTATTTTTGGCAGTTTTATCATTTCTTGATTTTCATTATTCCTCCATCATTTCTTGATAAAATTGTGTCCATTGAACATATATAACATGAATTTCATGACTTTGACCTCAAAAAGTCAGGAGTTAACTTTTTCACTGCACAGTTGACTTTTTTTTCCTAATTTCTTGATTATCAAGCAACTGATCAATTAAAACCCTTCTGAAACCAATTGATGAGCAATTTTCCATCCATATATGCTTAGAAACCCAAGGAATGCCATGAGATCAAGTTTTGTCCAAGAAATCAGAAATACACTGACTTTATGTTAAAACCCTAATCTTCTATCATCTGGTTAGGAGGAAATAACACATCCTCCAAATCCAAATTCCTCTGAATATGATGTACATCCCGTCTAACAAAGATGAGGTAGGGCATTTGGAGGTTATAAAAACTCAAAGAGCTTGCTCGTTTGAGGTCAGATCCCCATTTTTGACTGCCTTATGTAGGAGATGGTGCACTGCCCAATCTTCTTGATGAATTCTCCCCTTACAATGCCTTGTGGGATCAATTGAGATGGCATATGACATAAGAAACCCTTAAGGCTTATTTGAAGACCCTTGCTTTGAATGACCAACACCTTGCAGGCCACTAATCACATGCCCTTACGCAATAGGTATGCTATGAGATGCACACAAGATCTAAATGCGATGCAATGAAACATAAGCTAGTAAAAGCTAAAACAAGTGGGCAAATTTTGAGGTATTACAGGTACTCTATGTCATATTCTGATAACAACATCTACCAACGGGCAATCCTTCCCGTGAGACAGGCTTTTCAAAGACATACTTGATTGAATTAATTTCAGAGATTAACCAAGTGGTGTGACGAATCATGTACTGGCGAAGACGTTTGGCTGCCCAAGCCAGAGCGCAGCAAGTTTTCTCGAGAATAGTGTACCGAGTCTCGCAGTCGGTGAATTTCTTGCTCAAATAGTAGATGGCAGACTCTTTCCTTTTTGTTTCGTCTTATTGGCCAAGTACACAACCCATTGAGTCTTCCAAGACTGTTAAATAGATGATCAGCGGTCTTCCTTCCACTAGAGGTGATAGAATTGACGGGTTCGACAGGTATTCCTTAATACTATCAAAGGCGGTTTGGCAGTCTTCTATCCAAACGTAGTCCTGATTCTTTTTGAGTAATTTGAAAATTGGCGCACATGTCGCGGTCATGAGGAATATGAATCTGGAAATATAGTTCAAACGTCCCAGGAATCCCCTGACTTGTTTTTCAGTCTTCGGATAAGGCATTTCTTGAATGGCCTTGACCTTCTCAGGATCAACCTCAATTCCTTTCTGGCTGACGATGAACCCTAAGAGTTTCCCCGAACGAACACCAAATGTGAACTTGTTGGGGATTCAAGCGGAGTTTTTACTTTCTCAGCCGCTCGAATAGTTTTGACAGGTGGGTCACATGCTCCTCCTCTGTCTTAGATTTGGCAATCATATCATCGACATATACCTCGATTTCCTTGTGTATCATGTCATGAAACAGAGTTGTCATGGCCCTTTGATAGGTTGCCACGGCGTTCTTCAAACCGAACGGCATTACCTTGTAACAGAAGGTACCCCAAGGGGTAATGAACGAAATTTTCTCCATGTCTTTCGGCGCCATTTTAATCTGGTTATAGCCCGAGAATCCATCCATAAAGGAGCAAACTATGAACTTTGTTGTACTGTCTACCAGCATGTCAATGTGTGGTAAGGGAAAATCGTCCTTTGGACTTGCCTTGTTTAGATCTCTGTAATCGACACTCATTCTGACCTTTCCGTCCTTTTTCGGAACTGGTACTATGTTGTCTAACCATTGAGGATATTCTGACGTAGCGAGGAAACCCGCGTCAATCTATTTCTGTACCTCCTCTTTGATTTTGACAGCCATGTCTGGATGAGTCCGTCTCAACCTTTGTTTTACCGACGGACATTCTGATCTTAATGGTAGATGATGTTCCACGATGCTGGTATCCGACCCTGGCATATCCTGATAGGACCAAGCGAATACATCGGGAAACTCTTTGATAAGTTTCGTCAAACTCTCTTTGACAGTTGGACTGAGCAGTGCCCCAATCTTGACTTCTTTTCTCTCTTCTTCCGATCCTAAGTTGACTGTTTCCAGCAACTCTTTGTGAGGCTCAATGGACATTTCCTCTTGTCTGAGTAGTCGGGAGATCTCCTCTGGAATTTCGTCGTCATTTTCTTCTTCAGCCTCAAATACCGAGAACTCAAAGTTGGGAGAAGGCATTGGATCGTATGTTTTAACGGGGTTTAAAACAAGCAATCTGCATGACGTGATGATTTATGTTTTGAAGAGATAGAGAGAATGCAAGAGTGTGTGCAGTGTATTTTTCTTTGAAAACTGCTTGTTTTTATTATTGAGTTATTTTTTAGGATTACCATTTTCTGAAAAAAGCAAAAAGAGAAAACAACAATTATTGCGGAAATTACAGAACGACGTTATTTTATTAATGAACAAGTCGATTCTTGAAACTACAGCCCTATAAAACAAAACTCTGTCGCTTTAGGCAAAACAAAGAGGGATATTTACAGAAAGTGAGCCCTATCAAAACATCCGTTTCACCTGGGCAAGGTGAAAGGTTAAAGTAAAGATGGCAATTACTTAGACTTATGAACAATCTTCGAAACATCGACAACAACCCATTGGCGGCGAACTCCTCGGTGAATCACAAAGTCTGGTACCTTCCTTGATTTGTCTTCAGAAATGACGCTGATTTCTGGTGGAGCAGGATCATTGGAATCTGTCTCCCAGGCATAGTTGCCGTAGGAGGATTCCTCAGTTGTATTTTGTGTAGTATTTGTACTCTCAGCTGTATCTCCCCATCCAGTTGGCTGGATGTCTTCGAGCCTGATACGAGAGCTTTCAGGAGCGGTGTATTTGGCCTTGAAGTCGTATTTTCCACTCAGTTTTCCCAAGGTATCCCACACTTCTTTGGAACTGGAGGAGTCATCTCTCTCGATGACGTTGACCTCGGGAAAAGCATAGTTAATGAATTTTAGTCCGACAAGCTTTGCCAATTCATCGTCGTACTAGATAAGTTCGGAATGACCTGAGTGTTGATCCCATGATATGGCGGAGACACATGTATTCTTTTCAATGATGCTCAGTTGATTTTCATTGTCCGACTGACTTTCTTGCCCCAAGTCTCCTGGGTAAAGCTGCCACATTGGCAGGCCATCCATCGGGCCATAGTAGTCGGGGTCAAAGTTGTACTTCATCAAAGTGTCCTCCTCTAATGAGTTTGGTGGAGCACGGCATCCTTCCGGATCACAATCTCCATATATCATTTCGACGTCTGACCTTGGTATAAATCTCGGACTCTGTGCGGGATAGCAAAAGGGAGTCTGTGTTTCGCCCTGAGACGTATAACCGTCCTCGTTGAGATAGGACTTCCATTCTTCCTCCGAATCATCTTTATTGATGGTATGCACGTCTTGAGTCACTGGTTGAAGAAAGCTTCCACTGTGGAAGAAGTTCTGAATGGGATGAAGACTTTCATCGTTAGCAGTTGTCTGGGTGTAGGTTGCAGAAAAACCAAGACCCTTCTTTGTTTTGTTACCAGTGGGAATGACAAGTTGTCCCCATCCTTTTGCATTGTTATTTTCGATCACTTCGAGAGCATCTCTGTATGAGGAAATCTAGGGTCCTTTCTATGATCGATTCTCATTGCTCACCGAAAGTGCTTGGAACAGAGTTCCAACAACCTCCTCGGGTTCTACACAAGTAGATAATGATAAGTTGCTCACGAGCAAGGCTTGTTCTCCACAAACCGTGACAAGTTGGCCGTTCTGGACAAACTTTAGCTTTTGGTGGAGGGTCGAAGTGACCACCCCAGCCTGATGTATCCAAGGTCTTCCTAATAAACAACTGTATGTTGCCTGGATGTCCATGACCTGGAAAGTGACTTGGAAAGTGTGAGGACCAATAGTTATGGGAAGGTCGACTTCGCCGATAACCATTTTTCTGGATCCGTCAAATGCTTTGACGAAGACCTTGCTGGTTCTCATCGGAGGTCCTTTGAATGATAATTGCATCAAAGTGGACTTCAGCATAACATTCAGGGCTGACCCTGTGTCTACCAGTACGCTGGCTAAAGCATCGTCCTGGCAGTTGACTGTAATGTTGAGCGCCATGTTATGACGACGACCTTCTTCAGGTAATTCCTCATCACTAAATCCCAAGTTATTGCAGGAAGTGATGTTAGAGACAATGCTATCGAACTGTCTGATTGTTACATCCTGTTCTACAAAGGCTTGCTCCAAGACTTTCTGTAGAGCCTCTCTGTGGGCTTCAGAACTGAGTAAAAGTGATAGCATAGAGATCTTCGAAGGAGTTTGTAACAGTTGATCAACAATGTTGTATTCACTCTTTTGGATGAGCTTTAGAATCTCATCATCATTTTTTGCAAGGTCGGGATTACTGGATTGACCGACTGGTGGATTGGGAACTTCTGTCTGAGGTTCCTTTTCTTTGCTGGGTTCTCCAACTCCTCTGTTGAAGATTCTACCACTCCGTGTTACTCGACTGATGTCTGCAATATTCACAACGGAGGGTAACAGAATTTTCTTTCCATTCTCAATTGTTATTGCACCGTATTTGTAAGGGATAACCTTAGTTGATTCATACGGTAGTGGTCCTGGTAGATAGATGACTATGGGAGCCTTCTGATTTTTCTTACCATCGTAAGCAATTTTGATCCGTTCCCGGTTGGGAATTCTCGATTCGTCAAGTAGAAGGATATTGGTACAAACATCCCTAGTCCTCTGATGATCAGAGATTACGACGACATCCTCAATTTGATCAGTGAAGTAGTTGACTGATCCAGAACTTGACCATGGTTGAATCTCTTTGCGGTCCAACTGACTTTGAAGGGCTGCTCGCACGAGGTAGCATCCTTGATTATCCACTGAGCAAATTCCACACCGCTCATAGTTGTGTAGTGGCACCTGACCACGTCCGCTTTGAATACAGTGTAACCTTACTAGATTTATTTCCATTGACCGAACATCCTGACTTTGATATCTAGTAGGATTCCCGTTAGTGATACTGATTTGCTGGGTGTCTTCATCCATATAGATTGGAAGCCACCAGTGGTTCAACAAGTGCTGAAGTGTTCCCTGGACAAGGGCACAGCCCTGATCGCCTTTGCAACCCACTTTACAGCCCTGATAATCATGTGATACCAGGAACCCGAGCCGGACCTGTTTAGCATGTAACTCCACCAGGCTGGTATTCATCAAACGAATATTGAAGATTTGAATCATGTTGATTTGATAATGATTCCTATCATGGTAGTCTTGAATCCATCCAAGATCCATCTGACGCTGGAGGGTCTCTTGTACAAAAGAGCATCCCTGTTTGTTTACCGAGCAAGTCAGACAAGAATTGTAATCGTGTCGTGGCAGATTATGATACTGGCTTTGCCTTGAGTGTATTGCCACCAGGTTGACATTCATCGCACGGATATCGTGGTTTTGAATGATGTTGGAATTCGTATTAACCATGTTAACTCCACGAACTCGGTGCTCTTGGATCCATCCGAGATCCATCTGTTCCTGTAGATCTGATTGCACCACAGAACATCCTTGATTGCTTTTAGAGCAGATATCACACTGGTGATAATTATGAGGTGGCACATGGCCATATCCACTCTATCTACAATGCATCTTGACCAAGTTGGCCCTCAATAAGAGTACATCGTGAATTTGATAGGTGTTGTTAGACTCTCCCTCTATCAACTTGACTGTAGCCTTCTCGTGTTGAGGCAGCAGGTTCGTGAGAACATTCGGATTCGTATCTTTGAAAGATAAGACCCCGCTCCTAACAAGCTTTTGCACATCGGACTTGAAACTGAGACAACTCTCTATGTTATGCCCCGGTCCTCCTTGATGGTAAGGGCAAGTCTGATCCACCTTAAACCAAAAAGGCGGATTTTCCGGTACTGTAAGAGGAGACTTAGTCTGGATATGCCCCTTGGCTAACAGTAATGGAAATAATTCTACGTATGATATGGGTATAGGATCAAATCCTGGTGGCCGCGTTGTACGGTTGTTGTTGTATTGAGGACGAGCCTACTGAAGAGGCTGTTGTATCCTTTGTTGAAATTGCTGCGAATGCGGTTGGCTTTGAGCAACCTGAGGTTGATACGTAGAAATAGGCACAGGGCTGATAGCAGGAGGAATTACAACTGCTACTGGTTGGTACCGTCGCCTTTGCTTTCCGAGGAAGATATTCCCAATATCTTGCTCCTTTTTCTTAGGGAGAGCACTACCGTATTTTTTAGTACTGCTTGTCGACCCAGTGTCTTTCACTAGACGTCCTTCTCGAATGGCTTCCTCGAGACGCACTCCCATACCGACCATTTCGGTGAAGTCGCTGGGCGCACTGGCAACCATTCTGTCATAATAAAATGAGCTCAAGGTCTTTAAGAAAATCTTTGTCATCTCTTTTTCCTCAAGAGGTGGACAAATTTGAGTGGCAATTTCACACCATCTCTGAGCGTATTCCTTAAAGGTTTCCTTGTCCTTTTGCGACATTGATCTTAGTTGATCTTTGTCTGGTGCCATGTCCAAATTGTATTTATATTGTTGGACGAAGGCAGTTCCAAATTCTCTGAAAGTGCTATCGTAGCACGGTTTAAACCCATGTACCATTTTAATGCGGCACCGGTTAAACTATCCTAAAAGTAGTGAATCAGTAGATCCTGGTTCTCTGTCTGAGCTGACATTCGTCGAGCGTACATCACCAAATGGCTTTGAGGGCAACAGTTACCCTTGTACTTTTCAAAATTGGGTACTTGGAACTTGTGCGGGACTTTCACATTGGGGACCAAACAAAGGTCTACGGCGTCCTTTCCAAATAAATCCTGACCGTTAATAGCTTGCAGTTCCTTCTGCATTTCCAGGAACTACTCCT
The DNA here is from genome assembly GCA_022829125.1 of Lathyrus tuberosus. Taxonomy (NCBI): domain Eukaryota; kingdom Viridiplantae; phylum Streptophyta; class Magnoliopsida; order Fabales; family Fabaceae; genus Lathyrus; species Lathyrus tuberosus. Next base: position 1,000,015 of record JALAZF010000265.1, read on the forward strand.
GGAATTCATTCATTCTGTCGAACATGCTGTCCTTTCTACCATAAGGTATCTGTGGAATCTATCCTTCCGGGACAGTGTGCACCACAGGGGGTGGTACCGTTACTACGGCATTGAATCTTGGCGCTTCCTGAAGTTTGTAACCTTCAGGAGTCCTCATTATGACTCTGGCATCCTCGCTTTCACGAAGTTTGTAACCTTCAGGCCCAGCGGCTTCTGCTATGATTCCCTGATCTTCAGTGATCGGCGGAACATATCCTCCTGGGATATAGTTAACAGGCATGCCCCAGGGACGATCTTTCGGCATTTGATACCTAGGATCATACTTCTCCACTATAGGCGTTGAGGTGATCTCTGAGATCACAGTTCTTTGTAGCTGAGCTTCTGCCATGGCTTGCATGTCGTTACGAAGCTTTCTCATATCCTCTCTCAGAGCGTCGATCTCTTCTTTCAACTCTCTGTTCTCTTCCTCGAGATCATCCATCTTTTTCTGACGATTGGCCCGAGTATTGTACGAATAAGACAGTTTGACTCTAGAACCGAGACATAAACGTGAGATTCGTAGGTAAGAAGAATATGTGACGTGAGAATGATGAATGCAACGATTATATTAATTGTTTTTTTTTGTTTAATCAAAATAAACTTCGACAATTAGATTGCAAATATCAAACAGTGGGGAAACCTCCGTTTTATTGAATTCAAAGGATTGCGGAAATGGAAATACAGTAAATTACAAGGTGCGGAAACAGAAACCTAAGCTAATGGGTCCCGAGTCCTCTTTGAGGAGAACTCGGGTGCTGATTCTGGTACTTTCCTTGTCTTGGACCGGGGCTCTTGGGCCGTTGACGGGTTGTCATTCCTTTGCCAAGTGAAGGGAGCGAGCAAATTCGTTTGGTCATCCTGATTTTTTACAGCATGTTGCTCCAAAATCTCAATTAGAGCATCCTTATCTTTTAGCAGTTGCTGTATTTTGGTACACTCCACATTGAGAATACGGTACTTGTTCTTCCAAGACCTCCTCTCCTGTTGAACTTTGTTGAGAGTAACCTGAAGTTTTTCCGTTTCAGTCATGAAGTACATGACAGATTCCCTTGGCGGAAGAGCTCCGTGACGAGGATAAGGCATCTTTAGCTTGAGAGCTCTAGTTTGTACCCAGTGGAGATAAGGCTCCATCGAGACACTGTCCGGTTTTCCTAGAGACTCCCGTCCTTTCTTATGAACATGTTTCCAAGCGTGCACTATTTCCATCTTTAGTGCCCTGTCATTTTCTCCTTCCTTGAAGAAAAGACCTTCCAGATGAGCATCACGCAGGACATGCCTCATCGGGTATCCAAATTGACGACGAACTAAAACTGGATGGTAATTGATTCTTCCCTTAGTTCCTATAAGGGGTACGTTGGGGAAATTTCCACAACGGTCAATGATCCTGATCCCATCATAGATTCGATTGTACCAATCGATGTTAGAGTTGGTAAGAGACATGATTTTCTGCGACCAACGTAAGGCACTCTTATGATCCCAAAAAGCGGCAGACTTAGGCAAATGGGAGATAAACCATTTATATAGCAGGGGTACACAACACGTGATCATTCCTCCACTGTATAAATTCCTTAAGTGTATAGAATGATACGTATCTGCGAGCAAGGTTGGTACGGCATTTCCAATGAGAAAAACCTTAATGGCGTTGATACCGACGAAGTTATCAATGTTGGGAAACAAAAATAACCCGTAGGTGAGCAAAACAAAGATGCTCTCTAAATCAGTCATGTTCCATATACTAGTAAAGTACAGAGCCTTCTTTACCAGAAACTTGGCTGGTAAACCTGGGATTCCTTCTTTGGTGGTGGGATTCCTTCTTTGGTGGTCAGGTGAGTCCTGACTTCTGATTCGTCCAAATAAATTTCTTTTGCAATGGTCCGATCCTTTGGAATTTTTTCCAGTCCAGAAAAGGGAGCTTGATCAGTAATGGGTAGATCAATAAGATGAGAATACTCCTCCAGCGTTGGTGCGAGCTGGTAATCCGGGAATGTGAAACAGTGATAGACCGGATCGTAAAACTGAATGAGTGCCTCCAGGATTCCCTCAATTACATGGACCCTTAACAGTGGTAGCAGACCTCCGTGCTTGGCTCTGAAAGCGTCAGGGTTAGTGATCATCCTTGCTAATCCTCTCAAATCCTCTAGTTTTGGAAACTTGAAGGTATACTTGTGAGTTTTTCGTCTACCGAAATCCATGAGCGCAATCCTTTTCTCTCTGACATTTGCAATCATTGTTTTAGTTTAATTTGAAAAAGAAAGACTAGAAGAGAAAATTTTTCTTTGCTTAATTTTTTTTAAAAATGAATGCATGAATGCAGCACACAAAAACATAGAAAAAACATGGGTTTAAAGGGTCGGTGTCATGAAGTCAAGGCTCTACCCATCCCAAAGGTTTATACTAGTGATTTTGTACCTGTCTCTCAAAATCATTGATTCTTGTCGAGATAACATCAGCGGGCCGGGAACCGTGCTAGGTGATGTATTTCGAAGAATCTCAGAAGATGGTAGTATCGCGTGACAACTATTTCCGATAGCTTCCGCACTACTGAAAGAGATTTTTCCTAGGTGTATACTCAATCTTTCCACATGCGGCATCACACGCATTCCCATTAGCAGAAAAATAAACACAGATATCAATTAGGAAAACCAGTATATATATATATATTTGTCCTAATGTCCTAGACTTTTTAAGAGCTATGAATCATATGATCCTAATAGAAACTGGCTCCCCGGTGAAGTCGCCATTCTGTGGTACCTTCCCAACTTAAAGGTTTTGACCTAAGATCCTAGTGAGGGCCGACCCTAATAATGACATTCCCCGATCGAACCGTCATTCAGTGATACCTTGTGAACCCAAGGACTAGTCCTAAGAAAAGGTTTCAACCAGAGAGATAAGAGAGACAAGATTCCTTTGTTTGGCCCCACGGTGGGCGCCATTTTTCCTGTGAAATTATCTAAACTTAAGGTTTCCTCCTAAGAGACGGGAGAAGAACAAGTCTCTCCCACTGTGGTCGCCATTTTTCTGTAGCGCGATTTTTGTGGTTTCAAATCACTATCGCTTTGGTACTACAGTTCGATTCATTTTTTATCCTATTGAAGCTGATGAAGGAAGGGAAATAGATGTCTCTAACTAACCCTGCTTGCAAACTAAGGTTAAACAGTCAAAACTGTTGTTTTACAGATGCGGCTTTAGTTCGTGGGTCTCTCTCTGCTTATTTTGTTCAGAACGAAATATCGGGACAGTTTATGGGAAATTTGTTGGGATCTTGTGCCAGATTGGATGGAGGTAGGGGACTTTGGGGGTTTTTGATTAGTGTGCTCGCTAAGATTCTTTTTCAATCTTATGCCTACGTATTCCCGGGATAGGGAAATCAGAGCGATCATAGTTCCTCCTATTCTATGGGAGGAAATGGTGTTTTGGTGTCTTGTTCAAAGCCCAAGACATGAAGCTAAAGGTGGTTTGTATCTTGTTCAAAGCCCAAGATGTGAAGCTGAAGGGTCTATTTGTATCTTGTTCGAAGCCCAAGACGTGAAGCTAAAAGGGTGTTGACTTTAGAGAGAATTTTTCATCTCTAAATGGGTCTGTTTGTCATAATTGTTGGGTGACTGATTATAAAGGAGAATTACTTTAACTGGGATATACGAATCCAGCAATGCCATAATTTCCTTTATAGGGGATTTTCAACCTGAAGGAGAAGACTTTAACTCAGTTTAGAGCAATGCCATCTTTCCTTAGGAATTTCTCATGCTAAAAGAGGGACAGTGGCATGGATGTAAATAATCCAGAGGCTTGCCGCTTACAGCAATTTGACGAGGGAAAATGTGTTGTTGATGTTTGTATGTTGTGACCAAAGCATGATTTGATGCTAAAAGGTTGATTGAATCAAACGGGGATTTCTTTATGCAAAGCCTAAGAGGAGGATATTGACCCAACAAGAGGATGCTTTTGTGTCTCGTACGAAGCCCGAGATAGAGGCTAAAAGGGTTGACTAAACAAGAGAGTGTTTTAATATGTGTCTTGTACGAAGCCCAAGACGGAGGCTAAAAGGGTTTGACTCAACAAGAGAGTCTTTTATACTCACCAAGAGAGTGATTTGTATCTCGTACGAAGCCCGAGATAGAGGCTAAAGGTGATCGACTCAACAAGAGAGTCTTTTTATACTCAACAAGAGAGTGTTTTGTATCTCGTACAAAGCCCGAGATGAAGGCTAAAAATGTTTGACTCAACAAGAGAGCCTTTTATACTCAACAAGAGAGTGATTTTGTATCTCGTACGAAGCCCGAGATGGAGGCTGAAAAGGTTTGACTCAACAAGAGAGTCTTTTATACTCAACAAGAGAGTGATTTTGTATCTCGTATGAAGCCCGAGATGGAGGCTACAAAGGTTTGACTCAACAAGAGAGTCTTTTATACTCAACAAGAGAGTGATTTTGTATCTCGTACGAAGCCCGAGATGGAGGCTGAAAAGGTTAACCCTGCTGGGGAGAATCATTGTACAAAGCCCAAGAGGAGGCTAGGGTTACTGTTTCAGTTGAGTGACAGGTCCAGTATGTTGGTTAAAAGAGAAAATCAGTTCTTATATGGGTAATGTTGTACTCTTGAATTTGATCTGAGGACTGGGATTATTTCCTGTTTTTTTAAGGAAACGGGGAATCTGAAGGGTATTAAGACTGCCCAAGTCTACGGGTGTTTTTTTACTATTTTTGAAAGGAACTTGAGAATGTCTTCGAGACTCAAGGAGGTTAGACTGTCCAAGTCTAGAGTTTTATCTTTTGTACTATGCTTAAGAGAGATCCAGAGACAGTATGTTCGCCGTAGGAAGATCTAGACTCTTTGAAAGACTGTTCTATTAAGATGACTAATTTCTGTTCCTATACCTTTAAGAGGTCGTCGGGACAATTTGTACAAAGCCCAAGAGGAAGCGAGAAAAACTTTTAAGAAGCCGAAGGGACAATTTGTACGAAGACCAAGAGGAGGCTATCTTCCCGGAGGAAGAATCATTATACGAAGCCTAAGAGGAGGCTGTGAAAACTTCTAAGAAGTCGACGGGTCCTTGTACAACGCCCAAGAGGAGGCGGGGATGCTTTTAGGAAGCTTGTGGGTCCTTGCACTAAGCCCAAGAGGAGGCTGATGAACAGTTCCAGAAGGGGTTTCACTTGGAACATTGGCCTTCTGTATTTGAACTGTTCAAGGGGGAGATTTCTTAGATCTAGTTATCTAAAATTGTTGTAAAAGAAAATTCTCATGGTTTTGAAATATCCAGGAGAACGTCGGATGTAAGGAGACGAGGTTTTGTCTAGTTCTAGACGTAGTTGCCGGGGAAACTCTAAATATCTATACTAGTATTACACATTCGATATGAGTTTATGAAAGAAGACTTACAGTGAAACAACCCCACAATACAGTTATATACATATGAAAGCGGTAAATGAAAGCGGGTAAACACTTACTCGGTTGTAGAGCTTCCATGCTGTTTGGTTAGTTGTTCAACAAAGAAAATGAAAATAACAGTATGTTACAAAATCAAAGGAGAAAGTGCTTTTGAAAGGAAAATTGGGGCTTACAGCTCAAGGAGAGGCCCAGGGTTTAATCAGTGATCGCAATGTCATTTTGTACAGGGACTTATACAAGTGACTGAGGCCCAAGAAAGATTTTCTGTACAAGGGGATGGGTCTTACACTCTCTCAATAGGCTAAAAATGATTAAAAGTGAACAAAAATGGGTCTTATAGCTCAAGGAGAAGCCCAGGGTTTATTTTGAAAAGGGCGACGATCGCGCCGAGGTTTTGAAAACACCGTGGGTCTTATACAATGACTGAGGCCCAAAAGTTTTTGGTTTCAAAAGGGGATTGGGTCTTACACTCTATTAGAGGCCCAAAATGGTTTTGAATGGGTCTTATAGCTCGAGGAGAGGCCCAGATGATTTTTTTTAAACGGGCGATGATCGCGCCGAACTTTTGAAATACAACAGGACTTATACAACATTTGAGGCCCAAAATAGGTTTGTATTTACAAAGGATTGGGTTTTACACTCTATTAGAGGCCCAAAAATGTGTTTAAAAGGTTTGATGAGGGTTGAATTAATCAAAACCCTAATTTGTTTCCAAAATGTATTTTAATTGAATAAAAAATTCAATTAAAATTATCAAAATTGTTTAGCATGTGGAAAACAAATTGTGATCTTGGATTAATGTTTCAAAAATCATGTTTTGACCTACAAAATGATTAGAAATCATTAAAATTTGCAAAATCAAGAAGGAAAAAATATTTTAAATGTAAAAAACAATTAAAATATTAATTCTTGGAAAAAATATCAATTATATGAAATAAATAATATTTTTGGGATTTTTTGGTAAAATAAAATATTTTAACATTTTTGTGAATTATTAAAAAAAGAATCAACTCAAAATCATTAAAACTCAGATAGAAATTAATTTTTGAATCGATTAAATAAAATCACAAAATTCAAATATTCAAATATTTGAAAAAGGGCGCCAAGAACATGGCAAGAACACGCGCCCTTCCTCTGTTTCTGCAGATTTGCGTTTTCTATCAAATCTCACTGAATACTTGATTATATCATGCAATCTACATATCAATCTACTCGTTTCAACCTCACGATCATGTCTATGGTCTTTAATTTCATTTATTTTAAGCATGGAATAAGAAATCAAAGAGAAACCTCAAGAACCCTAAATTCTGCATGAAGGTTCAGAAATTCCATACACGATTCATACAAAGCAATTGATTGAGGGTAAACACTCTATGCATGATTATGAACATATGGCCAAATTATTGTGCAGCAAAAAATGCATGGATCATAGAGTTAGAAGAGCTCATGCTCACCTCTTGCAGCTGGTGATCGTGTTTTGGGTTAGAGGTATTACAACTAGGTTCCAATGATCTGGATAGCTTCCCTAGGTGCCATGGAGTGTGTCTGGATGCTTGGAATGGATTGAAATGATCCGGAACTTGAGATGGCACCCCAACTGCAAATCTGTCAAAGGCTTGAGCAATTGGCTAGTGATTTTGGTGTTCCAGATGTTATGTGAGTATTTGGATCACTTCTATATGATGTTTATGAGGTGTGTGTGTGATTGGTTTGGTTGGAATTGCTCTCAAACTCAAAACCCGATAGTGACTTGCTTTGGAAGGCAAATTTGGAAATGAGAAGGTGATTTTGAGGAAAGCATCTGTTTGATGGCTTTGGTGTACTCAAACTGAGCACAAATGAGCTCTATTTATAGTAGAGCAAGTTTGTTTTGGGATCAATAGTGAATGGCAACTGCAGCAGAGGTTTGGCCAATGTTGATCAATAGGAATCCAAGTCTCCTCTAGCCATTGACTAGAGGTTAGAGCACAGAGCTGTGGTTCCCTAGTTGTTGGATGAATCTTGATTGAATTCAGTTGCAAATGTGTCAGTCCATGCCACCTTGGTGCATCCATTAAATGCTCCAATCCAAAATTGGAGTCTTGTCCCTCTTTTAGGGATTTCTAGGTTTGGCATGCTACTTCTTGTTCCAAAGACTTTGGAGGCTTGGATCAGTGTTTGTTCCCTTTAGATTTGATCCTCAGATGTGTCCAAAGTGATGCCAAGGCTTGGAATTATCTGATTTTGCCAAATCTAGCAAAAGTGCAAAATTCTGCCTAGCCTTGGCAGTTTTCAGCAAGGCATATTGCCATTGTCATATCTCATGGCTCAAGTGGAATTTGATGGAGTTCTTGGCCATTTTGGAAAGCCCTCATATGATACAATAACTATTTGATCATAATTGGTTTTGATACTTTTTGGACCCAAGTGAAAAGTGCCCCTACATTTGGAAAAAAGTAAAAGCAGATTCTGACTTAGTGAAAATTTCACTAAGTGTTGGAAAAAAGTGACATTTTTACTTTTTGTGATTTTGATCATTCCATAATTTAAAATCCATGGGGAATTGGAATGAGTGGTAGTTGAAGCTTTTGTAGAGGGTAATGAGAGCTACAAATCCAGCTTTGGATGGGAAAAAATGGCCTTGTGGTTTAGGAGTTATGATCCTCCAAAGTTGGTACCCTATCCACTTTGTTCCATAACTTATAAAATTTTCTAAGTTTTTTATGGTTACCCCTTTTACAAGTTATCCCACTTTTCTTGATTTTTCTTGATGAATGATGATTCCAATCATACATTAATATCATTTTGGGGTCAAAGAACCATAATTGTGAAAAATCTCAAAAAGTCAAAGTTTGACTTTTGTGCATAGTTGACTTTTTATCAGATGAATTCCAAACTGTGCGATCCTCTATGAAATCAAGTCCTTGACCTAAATCAAACTTGATGGATTGATTTCATAGGTGTTATAGGGTGTATTGAATCATGTCTTAGGGTTTGGGAGCATGTCCTGGTCAAAAGTCAAAGATACAGTTGACTTTTTCCGCAAAACCCTAACTGTGGTTTTGATGAAATTGAAACTTGTTGCTCAAGCTTCTTGGATTAATCCATTGTTGCAAATGGATCAATGTGATGTATTTGAGACCCTCAAATCCCCTCTTGAGGTCTTGGCCCATGTTTTGTCCCAAAAGTCAACTTAGGGGTGAATTAGGTCAAGAAACCCTAATTCCTGATTTTTTTTATGAATACATCCCCTGAGGCTAAATTGACTTGATGATGGGGTTAATGAGATCCCTTGGAGCATCATAGTTTATTCTTTGAAGCATTGGCTCATGCCCAGAGGAAAATTTCCATCTAGAGGCCCTGGTCGACCAAAACCCTAATTTGGTGGCACTGGCGATCTTGAGGCTTAATCCACTTGGAAGGTTGCAGCCTTGTGCATGATACTTGATGTGGGAGTCCTCTTGACCCATTGGGGATGTTTGAGAGGCTATAAAAGTTGAAGATCATGTCATTCCTTGATTGATCATTTGTCTAAGAACTCTGAGAGGGCTTGAAACCCTAATTTTGATTGTAGTGGATGCTCACCCATCTTTGGGGAGACTAATGAGGCATAATGATACACCCATATTGTGATGATGATTTGCACAATGAAGGGGAATCTTAGTGGTCAAAATTTGGGGTATGACAAGCGGGGTGTTTTCATTCTGAGTCCTATGGTTTGGGCGACCTTTTTAGGGACTACCTTGTTGTGTCTAGATCACACATGTGAGGGGGGTGGGTTTTTTTATAGGAAACCAAGCCACTTCATACCTTTGTTCTCTCACACATGTCAGATTTTGCACACAGCAGACTATGTTGCACTGACACAGAATTATACGCAGATATCCAAATTATTCAGATTTGATTATTCAGACAGTGCTGGCTTCTTGTTGTTTGTGTTGCATATCATTTCATCATGTAAATTGATTTTTGCATGTGCATTTCCAGGTATTCGAAGACTTATTCTTTGTTGGCATTATCATAGAGATGAGTACTGGTTGCCGAGGCATTTTTAGCTACAAGTTTATGGAGCCTAAGCTGGGTACTTTGAGAGGTCTAGCATCCCGTGTGGTTGAAGATAACAGAGGGGTTTTCAAGGATAGTTATGGTAATCTATTGTCCATCCTCAATACTGAAGTCAACATCACCGTCATTCATACTCTGGTTCAGTTCTATGACTCGCCATATAGGTGCTTCACATTTCAGGACTATCTGCTAGCACCTACACTCGAGGAGTATGCTTATATTCTGGGGGTTAAAATCAAGAAGCAGGTTCCTTTTGTCTACACTAGTGGTTGTTCGAAGTTTCCCCTTATTGCTGATGCACTTTGCATTAGTAAGAAGGATGTGGAGGATAATCTCAAGACCAAAGGAAAGGGTATTCGAGGATTTGCTTTGAAGTTCTTGGTTGACAAAGCCACTTCTTTTGCTAAGGATGGACACTGGAAGGCTTTCAACGCCGTTCTTGCTTTGCTGATATATGGGATTATCTTGTTTCCGAACATGGAGGATTTCGTAGATCAGGCTGCCATCAGTATCTTCTTGTCCAAGGTCATGTTAGTAGACCCAAAGATAATATCATCAACATAAATTTGTACCAAGATTAAATGTTTTCCGTGACGTTTAATAAAGAGGGTTATGTCAACCTTCCCTCTTGAATACCCTTGATCAAGTAAAAATTTTCTTAGACGTTCATACCAAGCCCTAGGGGCTTGTGTTAAGTCCGTACAAAGCACGTTTAAGTTTGTAGACATGATCAGGATATTCATGGGATTCAAAACCCGGAGGTTGGGCAATATAAACCTCTTCATTTATATATCCATTAAGGAAAGCACTTTTAACGTTCATTTGGAATAATTTGAAGTTCTTAGTGCAAGCATAAGCAAGTAAAAGGCGTATAGCCTCGAGTCGGGCAACCGGCTCATAAGTTTCCTCATAGTCGGTTCCTTCCTCTTGGTTATAGCCTTGTGCTACAAGCCGTGCTTTGTTACGTGTTATTACTCCATTTTCATCAAGTTTATTCCTAAACACCCATCGGGTGCTGATTACTCGATGATCTCGCGGAGGGGGGACAAGGTTCTAAACCTCGTTTCTCCTGAATTGATTTAGTTCATCTTGCATTGATAGAAACCAATGCTCATCGAGTAACGCCTCCTTAGCGTTTTTAGATTTTACTTGTGACACAAAAGCAGAGTAATAGCAAAAATTACTAAGTTTAGAGCGAGTGGTTACTCCCTTAGAGATATCACCGAGAATGTTGTCAATTGGATGGTCTTTTGAAGACTTCCAAGCTGGAGGAAGTTCATCTTTATCAGAATGATGATCATCCTCACTTTTCACTGGTTGGTGATCCTTTTCCTCCTCAATACGCACTGCTTCAGGCTGATCAGTTCCCTTATCAGTGTCCTTGAGTATGTCTTCAGTAGGTACACCTGCACCATGAAAAGAACTACCTTCTCCGACATTTATCGGATAAGACTCATCAAAGGTAACATGAACTGACTCTTCAACTACACGTAACCTCTTATTATAAATTCTATACGCTTTACTTGACTGAGAGTATCCAAGAAAAATACCCTCGTCGGCCTTGGCATCAAACTTACCAAGAGTCTCTTTCCCATTGTTTAACACAAAGCATTTGCAACCAAATACATGAAGGTGAGAGATATTTGGCTTACGCCCTTTTAAAAGCTCATACGGTGTCTTGTTTAGAATAGGCCGGATGAGCATCCTATTCAAAACATAACATGCCGTACTTATGGCGTCGGCCCAAAAGTATTTTGGTAGTCCACTATCATTGATCATAGCCCTTCCAAGTTCCTTCAAAACTCTATTTTTACGTTCCACTACCCCATTTTGTTGAGGGGTACGTGGTGCGGAAAAATTATGATCAATTCCGTTGGAATCACAAAATGCTTCAAACAAATGATTTTCAAACTCACCCCCATGGTCACTTCTAATTGACCCAATGTTTGTGTTTAACTTGTTCTGAGATAACTTAGCAAATCGTTCAAAGGCCGAAAAGGTATCACTCTTATTTGCTAAGAAAATAGTCTAGCAAAACCTAGAAAAGTCATCGACTATTACAAAACCATAATAGTTACCACCTAGGCTTTTAACCCTAGATGGTCCAAAGAGGTCCATATGGAGGAGCTCAAGGGGTCTCATAGTTGAAACAATGTTTTTAGATTTGAATTAGATCCTTGTTTGCTTTCCCATTTGGCACGCATCACAAAAGTGATCCTTTGTGAATTTGATTTTGGGCAAACCGATGACTAGGTCTTTAGAGACTATTTTGTTAAGCAAATCAAAGTTGATGTGAGCCAACCGTCTATGCCACAACCATGAATCTTCATTCATAGTGACTAGACATTTGTCTCCATTCAACGATACTTAATCTAAGTCTAGCATATAGATGTTGTTCACCCTCAAGCCCTTAAACACATTCTTTTTGTCACTATCTTCAACTATGCAATAATCCTTTGAAAAAGATACTTTATAATTCTTGTCACATAGTTGACTAATGCTTAAAAGGTTATGTCTAAGGCCTTCCACAAGAAGTACATCAGAGATAGTAGTAGATGAGGGGTTACCTACACTACCTTTACCAAGAATCTGTCCCTTGTTGTTATCTCCGTAGGTGACAAACCCCTTTTTCTTCGCCACAAAGTCAATAAAAAGAGATATGTCTCTGGTCATATGTCTCGAGCAGCCACTATCCAGAACCCATATTCTTTCGGTGGTCTCAAGACTTTGTACCTACAAAAACAATCAAGGGAGAGTAGGTACCCAATTCTCATTGGGTCCTTTAAGGTGAGTGAAACCAAGACCGCACTTGGGCAACCATTGGTAGATGCGTTTCGGAACAAGAAACCTTCTAAAGCGGCATTTTGCAATAGTATGACCAGGCTTACAACAGTAAAGACAATTACAGTTCATTTGGAATTCACCTTTGCTATCACTATTTTGAATCACATAGGTATACTTTTGATATGGATTCATGCTCTTACGAAAATGTGATTGATCGATAGCAAACGTAACTTTTGGCTTAAGAGCCTTGTCCAATTTGGCCTTGAGGGTTCTCACCTCTCGTTGCCAAATGTGACAAGTGTCACAGCCCCAATTGAACCAAGAGGTAGGGTCCTCTTCAACCTTGGCTTTTGATGTGTCCACTATAGAGTTTTTTAGGGCTTCCAATTCCTTTTCGGAATCGGAAATCTTCTTCTCCAAATACGAGAAAATCTTTTTATTTGAGGATAAGCGTTGACATGTTTCCTTAGCCTCATAGTGTAACATGTTAAAAGCCTTTTGTGACTCTAAATGCGACATAGTATTAACATGATCATATTTAGAGTGCTTTACCTCTTTTGCTTTGTTGTGGCGTGCCATAAGACAAAAGTTAACAAATTCAGTTTCGTCGCATGATGAATCATCTTTCTCCGACTCACTATCGCTTTCCCAAGCGATGTATGCTGGTCGAGACTTATTGGACTTTTTGTTTGAGCGACTCTTGTCATTATCCATATCTTTGTCTTTCTTTAGAGATGGACAATCCGACTTGTAGTGCCCTGATTTTCCACAGTTGTAGCATGTCCCTTTTACCTTACCATTCTTATTTCCTTCGCTTCTAGATTGCTTCGTAAACTTGACTAGATTTCTGTCCGAGTGTTGAATCTCGTTCTTACGAACGTATCTATTATACCTCTTCACAAATAAGCCCATATCATCACCAGATTCTTCATCTTTGTCATTATTGGCTTCATCATCACTTAGCTCTTGATGTGTGGACTTTGAAAAAGAAGCCTTAAGAGCTATCGACTTCTTCTCCGTATCTTTTTACTTCTCTTTCTTGATACTCTTTTCATGTTTATCCAAGCTAATGAGCACTTGCTCATGCTCATCGAGTTTACCAAAAAGTGTTTTGAGGTCTAGTGTAGCAAGATCGTTGGCCTCCTTGATAGCGGTGACCTTTGGTTGCCATTCCCTATTTTAACACCTCAAAATCTTGTTAGTAGCAACCTCATTTGGAATTGGTTTACCAAGAACATGCAATTTGTTGATAATGTGAGTAAATCATTTTTGCATATCCGTAATGGTTTCCCCTTGCTTCATGTAAAACAAATCAAACTCTTGCGTTAGTGTATTAATACGAGCCATCTTAACATCATTAGTGCCTTCGTGGGCTACTTGTAAAGCATCCCACATGGCTTTGGCCGTTTCACAATGGGAGACTCGATAATACTCGTCAACTCCCAAGGAGGAGATGATCATGTTACGAGCCTTCCAATCATAGCTGTACTTTTTCTCGTCCTCCTCATTCCATTGAGCTTCGGGTTTAGGAACAACAATGCCTTCCGCATTTGTCATAGTAATTTCCCTGGGACCGTTTAATATAACGTTCCAAACCTTCCGATCTATGGAATTTATATGAACGCGCATACAATCCTTCCAGTAGCTGTAATTTTCCCCTGTAAAAACTGGAGCTCTATTATAAGCCCTTTTAGGTTTGTTCGCCATGATCAAAGAAGTTTTACCGAAGCACCTGAATTAACCGGAGCTCGTGATACCACTTGTTAGACGATGACTATGGATCTAGAAGGGGGGTTGAATAGATCCCTAGAGTTTTACACGCAAATGGTTACCAAAAATTTAGTTTTAAAATGTTTAACGGAAGCAACCACTAGATGGTACGTCTACCACGAACCTTCTACTAAAAGGATCGGATATGCACGAATATATCGAGAATGAGTATGGAAGAGAAAAATTCAGTTTGATTACTACACTTAAAAACACAATCAACAAAATATTTCTTGCTTGATGTTTAATCCAAACCAATGAGGTAAAACGATAAACAATTAAAAGCAATGCGTTCGATTTTTGCTTTGAAACAAATTATCAAACACCTAGTGTGCGTAAACACACTAAGTGCAGAATTTCTATGGAATGTAATGTAAAGCTGCTCCAAGATACAATTCAGGAATTGTATCAATTTAACAAAAACAGTTTCTCAGCTCAAGATTACACTACGACAGAAATTTTGATAAATTGCGACTTCACAAATTCGAACAAACTGAAATGTAAAAGAGTTAAGGGAAAGAGAGAACAAACCAGATTTGATTAGGCAGTTCCCCAATCGTCCTCGCTTTGGGTACCTCTGCCCCCAATTCCACAATTGGAATTGAGATATATATATATATATATATATAGGGAACGTATCATATGAGAATGCAATTTTTATGTGAGAACATGATAATGAATCTGAACCATTAGATTTTAAAATAAATGGTGGAGATTATGTGTCAGTTTTTTTTTCTCTCTCCTCCATCATTTATTTTAATAATGGAGGAGAGAGAAAAACAAAACACACACATAATCTTCACTATTTATTTTAAAATCTAATGATTCAGATTCATTTTCATATTCTTACATAAAAATAGCATTCTCATAGGATATATATATATATATGTAGTTGTTGCAAATTGTTTATTACAAGAGAAGAACAATGAACATCCAAACCCTCGAACGTCTTCGATCGTTGATGCAGAGTCTTCTCTCCCCTTGATTCAAGATGAATCAAGTGCTTCGAATATGGTTGATCTAATTACCGTCCCATGCTACTAAACCGAAAGAAACCACCGTTCTTCGGTTACCTTCACTCGATCAATTGCGATCTACCAAAAATTCAAACCCAAACCTCTCTTCTACGATCCTCCGATTACATCTACTAAACCGAACAATTGCTCCAATCATTGGTTACCTTCGCCCGGCTGAATCCTTGTAGAACGAAACAGTTTGTGCAAAAACCCCCAAAAACTCTTCAATTCTTGGAGGATAAAACCAACTGGTTTTATTCAAGAAACACCTACCAAGCTCTCAACCCAGAAAATGAAGATCACACACTTCCTAAATTCTGAACGTTATCACTTCGATCAATGGGCGACACAAACAAAGATGATTATGTGTGATTGTTTGTTTACTCAATGAAGAAGATGAAGATGAAGAGAAAATGGTATCTATTTTCACGTTTCTTGTTGGTTTGGATAATGAGATGACCAAACTATTTATAGAGAATGAATTGACCCACTAAAAATTATAACAGAAATAACACAAAAAAATTTAAGTGAAAAAATCAGTTCAGGCAAGTTATGGGTCGACCCATACTTTAATGAGGGTCGGCGTGCGCTGACCCGTGGAAAATGTTGTGAAAAACTGACAAGTATGCGTCGACCTAAACGCATCATGCGTCGACGCATGAATGCAATTTTTTCATTCCCAGAATCATGCGCTTTCCCGGTTATTTCAAAAGTCTTGCACCAGTAAGCATGAATGCATATGGTATGTCAGTGCATAACTTGTATTTTTACATAAAATGCATTTTTTGCACATTGTAACTGACCAAGACCCATACAAACATACTAGACCCCAGTAAAATGATCATGCACATATATTTATGGATAAGACAAAGTCCTATATGTCTAGACACATGACTAACAATGACTAGATGCAATTTGCCCGACAAGTGAAGTGATACCGCTCAAATTACAATCTAATACTCAGCATATTTGTTGACATCATTAAAACGAAATAGATGAAAGACCATAGCCCTCACGGATTTATCTGAAGCGTTCTTGAAATAATACAAATAGAATCTTGATTTGGCGCCTACTAGATTGTAGTTGCAGAATCAGTCTCAGTGCTCAGCTGAAACATTCAAAGAGTATGCACAAAGATGGCGTGAGATGGCATCTCGTGTACGACCTGCTCTCTCTAACAATAAGTTGGTTGACATCTTTATGGGTATATTGCAAGGATCCTACTATGAGAAAATGGTGGGAAGTTCATCATCAAACGTTGCTGACATTGTAACATTTGGAGAACGGATTGAGAACGGTTTGAAGACTGGAAAGATTCCTGGAGCTTCTTCCCAGCAGTCGGCCACTATAAAGTCTCAAAATAGTCAGTCAAAGAAAAAGGAAGGTGAATCCAACGGTGTGACAACTCAAGTTTCTACTCAGTATCAAGCTCCCATGGCTCTCATGCCATATTATCCATATCCGTACATTGCTGCAACACAATATCAACAACCTCCATATCAGTATCATCTGCAACAACCGGTTCAGAATGCTCAGAATCAGCAACAATCGCAACGTCAACAACAAACTCAACAGAACAACAAAAAATAGCAGAATCAAAACTGGCAAAACAACAACAATCAAGGAAATCACAAGCGTCTGAATTTCGACAGAATTCCGGTGTCATACACTGAATTGTTTCCTTACTTGGTTCACCAAGGGGCAATTGTTCCTAAGGAAATCGCACCTGCAATTCCTCCGTTCAACCCGAAGCATAATCCAAATGCGTCATGTACTTATCACGCTGGATACATAGGACACGCGACAGAGGATTGTTTTGTCTTCAAAACTAAGGTTCAGGAACTCATTGATCGGAAGATTTTGACGTTCGCTGAGGAAGGTCCCAACATTCTGTGAGGGAAGATTCTCTCTATGTACTTGATTTTAATGATGTCAAAACTATCATGATTAGAATATAAAGATTCAAGTGATAAACGTCATATGAAATGCTCATTAAGTGGTCTAAGAGTGTTTGATCATGATTAGTAAATGGTCTAGGTTCATTAGATATGTTTTAACACTTTTAGGAAAGTCAAAAATGGATTTTTGCATGTTCCAAGGGTGTGAGTTGACTCACAACCCTGCATTGGTCGACCTAAACGTGTGTCATATATTAGTATAATCGGCGGGAGTGCTCGCGTCGACCTACCCGTCGACTCACTCATTCTGCATTTGTGTTTGCCCAAAACTAGGAGCTATGAGTCGACTCATAGCTTGCTTCGGTCGATGCATAACCTGCAGTTTTGCGTAGTGAATGTGCGGCATTGCTCAGGTCGACTATACTATCTGTATAGGTCGACTGCTCGCTGAATATGACCAGAATTTTATTGTGTTATTCATTTCAAAACTCTGTTATTTCTATTGTATTGTCTAGGATAGTATATATATCATTTTAGCTCATTTTTTACACAATAAGAAACGTGAAAATTTATGCCATTTCTCTTCATCTTCATCTTCAACATTGAGTGAACAAACAATTACACATAACAATCTTTGTTTGAGTTGTTCATTGTTTCAAGGTGATAACGTTCAGATTTTGGAAGCGCGTGATCTTCATTTCTGAGTTGAGATTTTTGGTAGGTGTTTCTTGAATAAAACCCTAGGTTTTCTCCTCCAAGAATCGGGAAGATTTCGGGGGTTTTTGCACAAACCGTTTCGTTCTACAGGGATTCAGCCGGGCGAAGGTAACCGATGATTGGAGCAATTATTCGGTTTAGTAGCTGTAATTGGAGGATCGTAGAAGAGAGGTTTGGGATCGAAGTTTGGTAGATTACAATTGATAGAGTAAAGGTAACCGAAGAACGGAGGTTTTGTTCGGTTTAGTAGCGTGAGACAATAATTGGATCAACCATATTCAAAGGACTTGATTCATCTTGAATCAAGGGAAGAGAAAATTCTGCATCAACGATCGAAGACGTTCGAGGGTTTGGATGTTCATAGTTTTCTCTTGTAATAAAAAATTTGCAACAACTACATATATATATATATATATATATATATCAATTCCAATTGTGGAATTGGGGGCAGAGGTACCCAAAGCGAGGACGATTAGGGGCAGAGGTACCCAAAGCAATCTATCGAAATTTCTGTCGTAGTGTAATTTTGAGCTGAGAAACTATTTGTTAAATTGATACAATTCCTTGAATTGCATCTTGGAGCAGCTCTATATTACATTTCATAGTAATTCTGCACTTAGTGTGTTTACGCTCACTAGGTGTTTGATAATTTGTTTCAATGCAAAAATCGAACACATTGTTTTTAGTTGCTTATCATTTTTCCTCATTGGTTTGGATTAAACATCAAGCAAGCAATATTTTGTTGACTGCGTCTTTTAAGTGTAGTAATCAAACTGAATTTTTCTCTTCCATACTCATTCTCGATATATTCGTGCATATCTGATCCTTTTAGTAGAAGGTTCGTTGTAGACGTTCTATCCAGTGGTAACTTCCAATAAACAATTTTAAAACTAAATTTTCAAAACCATTTGCGTGTAAAACTCAAGGGATCTATTCACCCCCCCCCCCCTTCTAGATCCATAGCCATCGTCTAACAAGTGGTATCACGAGCTCCGATTAATTCTGGTGCTTCGGTAAAACTTCTTGGATCATGGCGAACAAACCTAAGGGGGATTATAATAGAGCTCTAGTTTTTACAGGTGAAAACTACAGCTACTGGAAGGATTGTATGCGCGTCCATATTAATTCCATAGATCGGAAGGTTTGGAATGTTATTTTAAACGGTCCCATAGAAATTACTATGACTAATGCGGAAGGCGTTGTCGTTCCTAAACCCGAAGCTCAATGGACTGAGGAGGACGAGAGAAAGTACAACTATGATTGGAAGGCTCGTAATATGATCATCTCCTCCTTGGGAGTTGATGAGTATTATCGAGTCTCCCATTGTGAAACGGCCAAAGCCATATGGGATGCTTTACAAGTAGCCCACGAAGGCACTAATGATGTTAAGATGGCTCGTATTAATACACTAACGCAAGAGTTTGATTTGTTTTACATGAAGCAAGGGGAAACCATTGCGGATATGCAAAAACGATTTACTCACATTATCAACAAATTGCATGTTCTTGGTAAACCAATTCCAAATGAGGTTTCTACTAACAAAATTCTGAGGTGTCATAACAGGGAATGGCAACCGAAGGTCACCGCTATCAAGGAGGCCAACGATTTTGCTACACTAGACCTCACAACACTCTTTGATAAACTCGATGAGCATGAGCAAGTGCTCATTAGCTTGGATAAACATGAAAAGAGTATCAAGAAAGAGAAGGCAAAAGACACGGAGAAGAAGTTGATAGCTCTTAAGGCTTCTTGCTCAAAGTCCACACATCAAGAGCTAAGTGATGATGAAACCAATAATGACAAAGATGAAGAATCTGGTGATGATATGGGCTTATTTGTGAAGAGGTATAATAGATATATTCGTAAGAACGATATTCCACACTCGGATAGAAATCTAGTCAAGTTTAGGAAGCAATCTAGAAGCGAAGGAAATAAAAATGGCAAGGTAAAAGGGACGTGCTACAACTGTGGAAAATCCGGGCACTACAAGCTAGATTGTCCATCTCTAAAGAAAGACAAAGATAAGGATAATGACAAGAGTCGCTCAAACAAAAAGTCCAACAAGTCTCGACGAGCATACATCGCTTGGGAAAGCGATAGTGATTTGGAGAAAGATGATTCCTCAAGTGACGAAAGTGAATCCGTTAACTTTTGTCTTATGGCACGCCACAAAAAAGCAAAAGAGGTAAAGCATTCTAAATATGATCATGTTAATACTATGTCGCATTTAGAGTTTCGGAAGGCTTTTGACATGTTACACTATGAGGCTAAGGAAGCATTTCAACATTTAGCCTCAAATAAAAGGATTTTCACGTATTTGGAGAAGAAGGTTTTCGATTCTGAAAAAGGAATTGGAAGCCCTCAAAAACTCTATAGTGGACACATCAAAAGCCAAGGTTGAAGAGGACCCTACCTCTTGGTTCAATTGGGGCTGTGACACTTGTCATATTTGGCAACGAGAGGTGAGAATCCTCAAGGCCAAATTGGACAAGGCTCTTAAGCCAAAAGTTACGTTTGCTATTGATCGATCACATTTTCGTGAGAGCATGAATAATCCATATCAAAAGTATACCTATGTGATTCGAGATAATGATAGCAAAAGTAAATTCCAAATGAACCGTAATTGTGTTTACTGTTGTAAGCCTGGTCATACTATTGCGAAATGCCGCTTCAAAAGGTTTCTTGTTCCGAAAGGCATCTACCAATGGTTGCCCAAGTGCGGTCTTGGTTTCACTCACCTTAAAGGACCCAATGAGAATTGGGTACCTACTCTCCCTTGATTGTTTTTGTAGGTACAAAGTCTTGAGACCACCGAAAGAAGATGGGTTCTGGATAATGGCTACTCGAGACACATGACCGGAGACATATCCCTTTTTATCGACTTTGTGGCGAAGAAAATGGGGTTTGTCACCTACGGGGATAACAACAAGGGACATATACTTGGTAAAGGTAGTATAGGTAACCCCTCATCTACTACTATCTCTGATGTACTTCTTGTGGAAGGCCTTAGACACAACCTTTTAAGTATTAGTCAACTATGTGACAAGAATTATAAAGTATCTTTTTCCAAGGATTGTTGCATAGTTGAAGATAGCGACAAAAAGAATGTGTTTAAGGGCTTGAGGGTGAACAACGTCTATATGCTAGACTTAAATGAGGTATCGTTGAATGGAGACAAGTGTCTAGTCGCTATGAATGAAGATTCATGGTTATGGCATCGACGGTTGGCTCACATCAACTTTGATTTGCTTAACAAAATAGTCTCTAAAGACCTAGTCATCGGTTTGCCCAAAATTAAATTCACAAAGGATCACCTTTGTGATGCGTGTCAAATGCGGAAGCAAACAAGGATCTCATTCAAATCTAAAAACATCATTTCAACTATGAGACCCCTTGAGCTCCTCCATATGGACCTCTTTGGACCATCTAGGGTTAAAAGTCTAGGTGGTAACTATTATGGGTTTGTTATAGTCGATGATTTTTCTAGGTTTTGCTGGATCATTTTTTTAGCAAATAAGAGTGATACCTTTTCGGCCTTTGAACTATTTGCTAAGTTATCTCAGAATAAGTTAAACACAAACATTGGGTCTATTAGAAGTGACCATGGGGGTGTGTTTGAAAATCATTTATTTGAAGCATTTTGTGATTCCAACGAAATTGATCATAATTTTTCCGCACCACGTACCCCTCAACAAAATAGGGTAGTGGAACGTAAAAATAGAGTTTTGGAGGAACTTGGAAGGACTATGATCAATGATGGTGGATTACCAAAATACTTTTGGGCTGACGCCATAAGTATGGCTTGTTATGTTTTGAATAGGGTGCTCATCCGGCCTATTCTAAACAAAACACCGTATGAGCTTTTAAAAGGGCGTAAGCCAAACATCTTTCACCTTCATGTATTTGGTTGCAAATGCTTTGTGTTAAACAATGGGAAAGAGACTCTTGGTAAATTTGATGCCAAGACCGGCGAGGGTATTTTTCTTGGATACTCTCAGTCAAGTAAAGCGTATAGAATTTATAATAAGAGGTTACGTGTAGTTAAAGAGTCAGCTCATGTTACCTTTGACGAGTCTTATCCGAGAAATGTCGGAGAAGGTAGTTTTTTTCATGGTGCAGGTGTACCTACTGAAGACATACTCAAGGACATTGATAAGGGAATTGATCAGCCTGAAGCAGTGCGTATTGAGGAGGAAAAGGATCACCAACTAGTGAAAAGTGAGGATGATCATCACGCTGATAAAGATGAACTTCCTCCAGCTTGGAAGTCTTCAAAAGACCATCCAATTGACAAAATTCTCGGTGATATCTCTAAGGGAGTAACTACTCGCTCTAAACTTAATAATTTTTGTTATTGCTCTGCTTTTGTGTCACAAGTTGAACCTAAAAACTCTAAGGAGGCGTTACTCGATGAGCATTGGTTTCGATCAATGCAAGATAAACTAAATCAATTCAGGAGAAATGAGGTTTGGGACCTTGTCTCCCCTCCGCGAGAGCATCGAGTAATCGGCACCCGATGGGTGTTTAGGAATAAACTTGATGAAAATGGAGTAATAACGCGTAACAAAGCACGACTTGTAGCGCAAGGCTATAACCAAGAGGAAGGAATCGACTATGAGGAAACTTATGCACCGGTTGCCCGACTCGAGGCTATACGCCTTCTAATTGCCTATGCTTGCGCAAAGAACTTCAAACTATTCCAAATGGATGTTAAAAGTGCGTTCCTTAACGGATACACAAATGAAGAGGTCTATGTAGCCCAACCTCCGGGTTTTGAATCCCACGAATATCCTGATCATGTCTATAAACTTAAACGAGCTTTGTACGAACTTAAACAAGCCCCTAGGGCTTGGTATGAACGTCTAAGCAAATTTCTACTTGATCAAAGGTATTCAAGAGGGAAGGTTGGGACAACTCTCTTCATTAAACGTCAAGGAAAACACTTAATTTTGGTACATATTTATGTTGACGATATTATTTTTGGGTCTACTAACATGACCTTGGTCAAGGAGTTTTCTAATTTGATGCAGGGGGAGTTTGAAATGAGCATGATGGGGGAGCTTAACTATTTCCTCGGATTTTAAATCAAACAACTCGAAGAGGGCACATTCGTGAGTCAAACGAAATATTGTCTTGAGCTTCTAAAATGTTTCGACATGCTAAACTGCAAAGCAATAGATACTCCAATGCCGACCAGTGCAAATCTTGATCGTGACGAGAATGGTAAAGACGTAGAGGTAAAAAGGTATAGAGGTATGATAGGATCCCTTCTTTATCTTACCGCATCACGTCCCGATATAATGTTTAGTGTATGCATGTGTGCGAGGTATCAGGCACATCCCAAGGAATCCCACCTAAAGGCAGTGAAGCGCATACTTCGATACCTCTCTGGTACTCCAAAGTATGGGTTGTGGTATTCCAAAGGTAGTGTTTGTTCCTTAGTTGGCTACTCCGATTCCGAATTTGCCGGGTGCAAGTTGGATAGGATAAGTACTAGTGGCACGTGTCACCTTTTCGCAAATTCCTTGGTGAGTTGGCATAGCAAGAAACAGGTTTCCGTTGCTTTGTCAACAGCCGAGGCGGAATACGTTGCTGCCGGTAGTTATTGTGCTCAAGTCCTATGGCTTAAACAACAGTTGCTTGATTTCAATTTAAAACTTGAGCGTATTCCAATTTTGTGCGATAACACTAGTGCGATTAATCTAACTAAGAACCCCGTATTGCATTCACGCACCAAGCATATCAAAATACGCCATCATTTTCTTAGGGATCATGTAGAGAAAGGTGATGTGATTTTTGAGCACGTTGACTCTAAAATTCAACTTGCTGATATTTTTACAAAACCATTAGCTACAGAGCCTTTCTTTCACATCCGTAGGGAACTTGGCATTCTCGATATCTCGGATCATGCTTAATAGTCTTTTAAGATAGTGATCTTCACATATATATATATATATATATATATATATATATATATATATATATATACACACACATGCTTGTTTATTCTTTTAACGAACAATGCGAATAAATATTAAGCTATATGTGAGGGCTCTCA
Organism: Lathyrus tuberosus; assembly: GCA_022829125.1. Classification (NCBI taxonomy): domain Eukaryota; kingdom Viridiplantae; phylum Streptophyta; class Magnoliopsida; order Fabales; family Fabaceae; genus Lathyrus; species Lathyrus tuberosus. Next base: position 1,023,725 of record JALAZF010000265.1, read on the forward strand.
TCGTCAATAGTGATCAAGGTAATATCGTTCCGTTTCAAAGATTCTCTCTAATTAAACGTACCATGTTGAGTGATTACATTGATGTTTGTTGCACATATTAAGCATACCTTATCCATTTAGATGTTTGATATTTTGTGTTGGCTTTCTATTTATTCAATATCATAGCTTAAATGTCACAAAATTTGATTTTTTTTGTTTGGGTCGACTCACAAATGCTTCTGGTCGACTCATTCTTGGTGTATTGTTAACATGTCTGGTCGGGAATGCTCAGGTCGACCCATAGGTCGACGCATAGCTTAAATTTTCAAAATTATCAGAAACACTACAGTGTGCATCGATGCACACAGACCTATAGGTTGACCGGTCGCTAAAAGGTTGCGAAAAATCTCTTGGTCACTGTGCATTTTTTGTTTTTTTTTTTATTTTCTATGTGGCATATGCATTGTTCCAACACATTATCACATTATCTCATCTCCTCCTCTCCTCTAACTCCTTGCTACACAAACCCTAATTTCACTTTCCTACAAACAAAATTTGGGGCTCACACAAATTAAACAAATTCGTCACTGTTCATCTTCTCCTCTAACAATGGCTTCTCGAAGAACATCTCAAAAAAGAGTCACAAGAGAGTCTGCATCTCAAGCGGGTACTTCTCAACCTCCCTCAAATCAACCGGTAACACTTTCATCTCTTCTCTCTGATAAGTATGCTGATTTATATGAAGAAAAGTTGAGCAAATGGTATGTTGTTAAGCAATTCATTTGCTATCGCGGTACTGTTGAACGCATGCGCGTAGGAGATATCTTAGAATTATTGGATTTTCAGAATTTCCATGGGTTTTTATCATGTGACACTAAGTACAATGAAGATTTGGTTCGAATCTTTTATTCTGGTTTAGTTGGAAAGTTCGAGGATTACATGTTTAACTACAAACTAGGAGATAAGACTGTCGTTGTTGATCAAACTATTTGGAGAGATTTGTTTCGTATGTCTGTGACCAATGATTAACCCACTCAGTATATAACTGATACTGATCATGTTAAAGACTATGATTTTAAACAAGCACTGAACTCTATGTTGAAGAGACCATACTCGGATCAGGTTGTGGCTAGCAGTCTTTTTCCCAAAACTGTGACAACAGGGAAACTGACTCCTCCTGCAAGGATTTTACAGTGGATTGTTTCTCACATTCTTAGACCAAAGATAGGAGGCTACTCTAGGGTGGATCAACCTGAGGTTCAGTTGATGTATGTTTTGAAGAATAAAATAAGGATTAGCTGGCCCTATTATTTTGCAAGCAGAATGTATTCTCTTCGTGACTCCGGCAGGGGCAGTGCGTTGTCCTACGCATCATTTATTCAAAAGGTACTCAACCATGCTAAAATAGTTGTTCCGGGTATTCTGTACAAATCTATCACTATCAATCAAGAATTTTGTCAGAAAACATTAACTATGATGGGTCATGTGTGGGATGTCCAAGACAAGAGGTATAAGTATGTGGTGAAAGCAAACACTGCGGTATTGGAAGAAGAATCTGAGGAAAGCGATGAGGAAGAAGAAGACGAGAACGACGAAGATGGGGAAGAAGGTGAGGACAAACAAAGTGATTCTGAAGAGGAACAAGGAGATAATGATCAACAACAACAAATGGATATTGGTGTTGAAGACAATAGTGCTTGGATGCCTAATTCGTCTGCTATGGTGTCGGAGGAAGCCCCTGAATGGAACCAATGGAAATATACAGGTAGTTATATGCCTCAATCATCTCCAATGGAAGCTGAAGTTGACCAAGGATGGGGTCAATGGCAATATAATGGATGGACCACTCTTGGTTCCAACTATATGCCAGCAACTCAAGGGTTGGACTTCAGGAGTCCTATTGTACTCCTCCCTCACCTCCGCGTCCTCAACAAAACAATGAGGATATCCTTGAACTTATGAGGACTATGCAACTTGATCAACAGAGGTTTGCCACTACTCAAGAGGAAAGGTTTCAATCCTTGCATGAAGAGTTTCAGAATCACACCACCAACTTTGACGCCTTTGCTACTAATGTGACTGGTAAGTTTAACACTAGACTTCTACAACTCAGCACCATGCTCTCACCAACAGCTTTAACATCCTGAATCAATCCGTGTTGGAGTTGACTGAACAGATGGATATGTAACCTCCACCACCTCATCATCCTTACCAGTTTCGCGGGCAGGGCCACTCATTTAGGGGGAGAAGGCCATGAGAATCATCCTTACATTTCGCATCATGTTTTTTTTGCTTTGTTTCTTGCACTGTTTTAGGTTTATGACTCCAATATGTTGATTTTAGCTATGTGTGTCTTATTTCCGTACTGCTTTATTGCTCCTTATGGCTGTTCCATGTAGTAACAATGCACTATTACTTTATTTTGTGCCTCTTAAGTGTTTTTACCTTATTTAGCTTTTCATTAACTTGCATTATATGTGAATGTGTGTTAATGGTATCTGTTGCAATTATATTCAAAATGCAGCTCACGTTTTTTTTAATTCTTGACACTTCATCCTTCTCTCTTTTTGATGTTGTCAAAGGGGGAGAAGAACAAGGACATAACAGGTATTGAGATGATCAAACAATAGTAGATGCATAAAGTCAGGGGGGGACATATGACCGTTTTGCCATAATCGAAAATAGGGAGTATGTGAGGGAAGATTCTCTCTATGTACTTGATTTTAATGATGTCAAAACTATCATGATTAGAATATAGAGATTCAAGTGATAAACGTCATATGAAATGCTCATTAAGTGGTCTAAGAGTGTTTGATCATGACTAGTAAATGGTCTAGGTTCATTAGATATGTTTTAACACTTTTAGGAAAGTCAAAAATGGATTTTTGCATGTTCCAAGGGTGTGAGTCGACTCACAACCCTGCATTGGTCGACCTAAACGTGTGTCATATGTTAGTATAATCAGCGGGAGTGCTCGCGTTGACTTACCTGTCGACTCACTCATTCTGCATTTGTGTTTGCCCAAAACTAGGAGTTATGAGTCGACTCATAGTCTGCTTCGGACGACGTATAACCTGCAAATTTTCATAGTGAACGCCCCGCATTGCTCAGGTCGACTATACTATCTGTATAGGTCGACCGTTCGCTGAATGTGACCAGAATTTTATTGTGTTATTCATTTCAAAACTCTGTTATTTCTATTGTATTGCCTAGGATAGTATATATATCATTTTATCTCATTTTTTACACAATAAGAAACGTGAAAATTTATGCCATTTCTCTTCATCTTCATCTTCAACATTGAGTGAACAAACAATTACACATAATAATCTTTGTTTGAGTTGTTCTTTGTTTCAAGGTGATAACGTTCAGATTTTGGAAGCGCGTGATCTTCATTTCTGAGTTGAAATTTTTGGTAGGTATTTCTTGAATAAAACCCCAGGTTTTCTCCTCCAACAATCGGGAAGATTTTGGGGTTTTTTGCACAAACCGTTTCGTTTTACAGGGATTCAGCCGGGCGAAGGTAACCGACGATTGGAGCAATTGTTCGGTTTAGTAGCTGTAATCAGAGGATCGTAGAAGAGAGGTTTGGGTTCAAAGTTTGGTAGATTGCAATTGATTGGGTGAAGGTAACCGAAGAACGGAGGTTTTGTTTGGTTTATTAGCGTGAGACGATAATTGGATCAACCATATTCGAAGGACTTGATTCATCTTGAATCAAGGGAAGAGAAATTTCTGCATCAACGATCGAAGACGTTCGAGGGTTTGGATGTTCATAGTTTTCTCTTGTAATAAACAATTTGCAACAGCTATATATATATATATATATATATATATATATATATATATATATATATATATATATATATATATATATATATATATATATATATATATATATATATATCAATTCCAATTGTGGAATTAGGGGTAGAGGTACCCAAAGCGAGGACGATTGGGGAACTGCCTAATCAAATCTCATTTGTTCTCTCTTTCCCTTAACTCTTTTATAATTCAGTTTGTTCAAATTTGCGAAGTCGCAATCTATCGAAATTCCTGTCGTAGTGTAATTTTGAGCTGAGAAACTATTTGTTAAATTGATACAATTCCTTGAATTGCATCTTGGAGCAGCTCTATATTACATTCCATAGAAATTCTGCACTTAGTGTGTTTACGCACACTAGGTGTTTGATAATTTGTTTCAACGCAAAAATTGAACACATTGTTTTTAGTTACTTATCATTTTTCCTCATTGCTTTGGATTAAACATCAAGCAAGCAATATTTTGTTGATTGCGTATTTTAAGTGTAGTAATCAAACTAAATTTTTCTCTTCCATACACATTCTCGATATATTTGTGCATATCCGATCCTTTTAGTAGAAGGTTCGTTGTAGACGTTCTATCCAGTGGTAGCTTCCGTTAAACAATTTTAAAACTATATTTTCAAAACCATTTGCGTGTAAAACTCAAGGGATCTATTCAACCCCCCTTCTAGATCCATAGCCATCGTCTAACACATTCAACACAATCCATTACCCAATCACGCCGGACCTGCGGTAAACATGGTTGAGGATGGTTCAAGTGCTGATTTGATCATGGATGTTAATGAGTTAAAGACCCTGATGACTGTGGTTTTCAAGAGATTGAATGAACATGGGATGTTGAAAGGGCTGCATGGTAAGTGTCAGATTTATGACGATAATCCTAACCAGTGTCGAAGGCTGAAGGGTTGTGTCCAGATTTTGATGAACCGGGGCGAAGTTCAATTTGCCAGGTCTAAGCCTGTTGAAGAAGTCGCTGCTATTGAGCCATTCACCATCGTCTATAGGAAGGTTCCTATCGAATCTCCCTAGAAGAAGATACAACCTATTATTGTTTGCCCGCCAAAGTCGTTTTAGTATCAGAATTCTAAGGAGGTGCCTTGGAGGTATGGATCAACTGTGTTTTCTGGAGGTCAAGAGATAAGGTTCGCTGAGTCTGAAATTGTGAACATTACAGCCGCTGAAGGTATGACTCGTAGTGGACGAGTGTTTGCTCCAAAGGTCACTACAAAGCATGTTCAAGTTCCAATTGTTGTTCCTCCCAAGGAGATGCCTTCATATGCAATCCCTGCTGTCCAGCAAGGGGCGTCTACTACCGTTCCAGTGCCAACTATTCCGCCTGAGGATGTTTCAAAGAACAAGGAAGCAATTGATGATCAAGAGTTCTTAAAGTTGATCAAGAAAAGTGACTTTAAGTTTGTGGATCAGTTGGGGCAGACACCCTCGAGGATCTCAATCTTGTCTTTACTCATGAGCTCGCCCGCGCATAGATCAGCTTTGTTAAAAGTCTTAAATACTGCTCATGTAATGCATGATATATCCGTTGTTGAGTTCGATGATGTAGTGGCCAACATAACTGCAAGTCGGTACTTGGGCTTTAATGAATCAGAATTGCCTCCTGAAGGAGCTGCCCACAACAAAGCACTGCACATATCCGTAACCTGTACAGACATCCTCTTATCTCGTGTCCTAGTGGATACCGATTCTTCTCTCAATGTGATGCCTAAGGGGACATTGAGTCAATTACTGGTAGAGGGAAGCGAGATGAGGCCGAGCGCCTTGGTTGTCAGAGCCTTTGATGGTTCTCGAAGGCAAGTTATTGGAGAAGTGGACTTACCCATAAAAGTTGGACTGCAGTTATTCACCATTACTTTCCAAGTGATGGATATCAATCCCGCTTATAGCTGCCTATTGGGTCGTCCGTGGATTCACGCCGTAGGGGCAGTTACATCCACTTTACATCAAAAATTGAAGTTCATGTTTGACGATCAGCTGGTCATCATCTGTGGTGAAGAGGATCTAATTGTGAGCGAGCTATCATCTTTCTGATACGTCAAGACCGAGGAAGGCATAGCTGAGGTGCCGTTGCAATGTCTCGAGTTCGAGGATGTCAGCTCTGCTTCAACTAGTCAAAGTAGATCTCAGCAAATGACCTTAGCATCCGCCAAGAGTGCTAAAGGGACCATCAATAAAGGTGCCTTGCCTGGCTGGGGGCATGTGATTGATGTGGTTGAAAAGCATAATCGATTCGGATTGGGTTATCGTCCTGGTCAATAATCTAGCTCACATGGTCCGAAGCAGTGCAATCTGATCAAATTCAATAGCGCGGGTTTTCAAATGGGTGACATCGTGGCTGCCATTGATGATGCTGGTCCTAGTAACTAGGTTTCAAGCTTTGTGCACAAGTGTCCGCCAGGTTTCAAGCTCAACAACTGGACATCCACTGTGATTCCTGTGGTTTTTCCAAATAACATGTAATGCATTTTTCCTTCTCATTCCCTCGTCCTCGCCCGAGACGAGTGGATAGCTTGTAAAGGGCCTCACGCTTTTGCAATATTATGTGATCAATAAATAAAAAGTTTTTTGCATTCAAAATTGTGCTCTATTTTCTTTCTTTATTTTACTTTTTCACAAACAAATGGAAAAAATTTCTTTTATTTTCACTTTTCAAAATAGCTTATTCTAAACATATTCATAAACATGCAGAACTAATAAACGCATTGATAACAACATGGAAAACATCCATTGTAATTCTGGAATTCCAATTAACCAGGCTGAAGAAGATGGTAAGGAAGATTGTGAATTACCGGCTGAACTAGCAAGGCTCCTTGAGCACGAGCATAAAGAGATTCAGCCACACAAAGAGCCAGTAGAAGTTGTCAATCTTGGAACTAATGAGGCCAGAAGAGAAGTCAAGGTTGGCGCATCCATCGTAGAGCATGTACATTCCGAGTTGGTCAAGTTATTGAAAGAGTATGTTGACATCTTCGCCTGGTCCTATCAAGATATGCCTGAGTTGGATACCAACATCGTTGAACATCACTTGCCACTCAAGCCCATATGTCCTCCTGTCAAGCAGAAACTTAGGAAGACTAGACCCGACATGGCACTTAAAATCAGAGAAGAGGTAAAGAAACAGCTTGACGCTGGGTTCCTAGCCACTTCAGAATATCCTGAATGGATTGCCAACATCGTCCCAGTTCCAAAGAAAGACAGGAAGGTCAGAATGTGTGTGGATTATCGAGATCTTAACAAGGCAAGCCCGAAGGATGATTTTCCTCTGCCACATATTGATGTCTTGGTAGATAACACAGTACAGTTCTCTGTCTTTTCGTTCATGGACGGTTTTTCAGAATATAATCAGATCAAAATGTCCCCAACCGATATGGAGAAGACTACTTTCATCACGCCGTGGGGTACATATTGCTACAAAGTCATGCCATTCGGTTTGAAGAATGAAGGGGCAACATACCAACGTTCCATGAGAACCCTCTTTCACGATATGATCCATAGAGAGATTGAGTTTTACGTAGACGATATGATTACCAAGTCCAAAACTGAAGAGGATCACTTGATTCATTTGAAGAAACTGTTTAATAGACTCCAGAAGTTTAGACTGCGGTTAAATTCTGCGAAGTGCACCTTTGGAGTTCGATCTGGTAAACTGTTGGGCTTTATTATGAGTCAGAAGGGTATTGAAGTTGATTCTGGCAAGGTTAGGGAAATTTAGAACATGCCACCTCCCAAAACAGAAAAAGAAGTCTGTGGCTTTCTGGGCAGACTTAATTACATCTCAAGATTCATTTTTCATTTGAAGGCTACCTGTGAACCGATGTTCAAATTACTAAGAAAAAATCAATCGGTTGAATGGAATAATGATTGTCAAGAAGCATTTGACAAAATAAAACAATACTTGCAAGAACCACCGATCTGAGTACCGCCGGTTCCTGGTAGGCCATTAATCATGTATCTCATCGTTCTCGACGAATCAATGGGATGTGTATTTGGTCAACATGATGACACTGGCAGAAAAGAACATGCAATTTACTATCTGAGCAAGAAGTTCACTGATTGTGAGACCAGATACTCACTATTAGAGAAAACTTGTTGTGCTCTGGTCTGGGCAGCTCGACGCCCAAGACAATACATGATTTGCCATACTACTTTATTGATTTGCCATACTACTTTATTGTTATCCAAAATGGATCCGATAAAGTACATATTTGAAAAGCCTGCTGTCTCTGGAAGAATAGCTCGGTGGCAGATGCTGTTAACTGAGTATGATATCCAACATGTTACCCAGAAAGCAATAAAAGGGAGCGTCTTGTCTGACTACCTTGCCCGTCAACCTGTAGAGGGTTATCAACAAATGAAGTTTGATTTTCCCGATGAGGATGTTCTGTTTATCAGAGATTATGAGACTCCAGACCCTTACATAGGACTCGAACCAGGGGCGCGATGGACGCTCGTGTTCGACGGTGCCTCAAATTCTAAAGGTCGTGGAATTGGTGCTATCCTCATCTCTCCAACAAGTTTTCACCTTCCCTTCACTGTCAGATTATGCTTTGCATGCACCAATAATATGGCTGAATACGAAGCATGTATCTACGGTATTGAAGCGGCTATTGACATGAGAATCAAGATTCTTGAGGTCTATGGAGATTTTGCCTTGGTCATCGGCCAAGTCAGAGGGAACTTTGTGACTCGGGATTCCAAGCTGGTTCTATACCAACAGCACATTGCGAAGTTGATTCCTTACTTTGATGAGATTTCTTTTCATCATATCCCTAGAGAGGAAAATCAACTAGCTGATGCTCTTGCCACTCTAGCATCCATGTTCAAGGTCAAGTGGAAGAATAAAGCTCCTCATATCCGTATTGATCACTTGAACGGGCCAGCACACTGTTTAGCAATCGAGGATGAGTCTGATGATAAGCCTTGGTTCTACGATATCAAGAGATATTTGGAAAAACAGGAATATCCTGAGGGTATCACCATTACTAATAAGAAAGGTCTTAGGCGGCTTTGCGCCAAATTCTTCTTAAGTGGTGGTATACTGTACAAGAGGAATTATGATTCCGTGTTGCTCAGATGCGTGGATAGACACGAAGCAAACACGATCATAAGGTCTATACATGAGGGCTGCGAGGGTGTACATGCTAAATGTCCTGCTATGGCAAAAAAGATCCTTTAAGTTGGGTATTACTGGACAATAATGGAGGTAGATTATTGCAACTTTGCCAAAAGGTGTCACAAATGCCAGATCTACGGAGACAAGATCCATGTGCCTCTAACTCCTTTGAACGTTTTGACTTCACCTTGGCCATTCTCTATGTGGGGTATATATATGATTGGAATGATCGAACCAAAGGCTTTCAATGGTCATCAATTCATTCTAGTTGCTATTGACTACTTCACCAAGTGGGTTGAAGCTGCTTCTTATGCAAACGTTACACGACAAGTGGTTGCCAGATTTATCAAGAAAGAGATAATCTGTCGCTATGGCATTCCTAGCAACATTCGATTGATTTTTGTGTGTGAATTAATTATGCCATTGCTTGATCCATGATCTTGATGATGTAATTGATTCTATTGTTGATCATTTGCTGTTGTTAAACTTGATTTTTCGTGCATAATTGTTTGCCCTAGCATTGGAGTGATTGTACAATCAATAAGTTGGCCAAAAGCACTTTTGAAAATTGTTTTTCTGCCCCTGTGCCAATGTTAATCGATTAACACTTTGCAGTGCAAAAGTGTTAATCGATTAACACTATGTTTTTTTTTCTGTTTTTTTGCTGTTTTGCAAGTGTTAATCGATTAACACTTTGCAGTGCAAAAGTGTTAATCAATTAACACTGAACCAGAGTTCCACTTTCAAGCTTTTCAAGTGTGTTTGCCATGCTTTCTTCCTCTAACTTTCATGGAATGATATGTTTGATTTTTATGGATGTTTTAAGTGTCATTTAGCTCCTGTTTGAAGTATATTCATGAACTTTCAATGCACGATTTCGATTATTCAATTTTTGTTCATATTTTGACATTATGTGAACATGATCATTCTTGCACTTTCTTTGATCACATGATACATGATTTGTGATGCATGCTAAATGTCATTTGGCACTGTTTTGCACTTTCATTTATGTTAACATTAAGTTTATTCTTCAAGAATAAGCTTAATCTTGTATAATCAATAATGCACCCTTTTGCTTTAATAATTTTTCATCCCATTTTGGAAAATTATTAGCATACTCCTCCCTTGTGATTAATTAATCGAAATTTTGTTTCGATTATTAATCATCCCTTTGGGGATTCTCTTTAGGCTTCCTTTAGAGCTTTCACTCTTGATCCCCTGCTGAGTCGGAGATTCGCGCGCCGCACGACACTGGATCACTGTACAACTTGGAGCTGTTACGCTGTCTGTTTCGATTTCTACACTACACCCTGTGTGTTAGAGAAGGAATGAGAAGGGAGAATTCCTACTCTCATTCTGACTACTTCAGGTAGGGGATGAATGACCCTGTGCTTGGCTTAGTCACCTTTATCCTTAGGCGGTAGTGTATATCTTCCCCCAGTCGAGTCGATCCTTGATCACTTCTATCTCTTGCAATCTCTCTTGGTCAATCATCACCTTCTTGGTTGAGATCATTGTTCTTGGGTTAGCAAGCTCTCTTTGTTTCAATACCCTACTTCCTTTTCTTGTGGTCAGTCATTGCTTTTGAATCCCCAGAAGAGTTTCATTTCCTTTTTTCGGTTAAACACAGTCTTTCTGTTAAAACCGTATCCTCAGGAGTTCGCAATCTTCTCTTGGTTCTTCTCCCCTTGTTTGTTTAACCACTGCTTGTCAGTTGAAACACCAATATTTGCACTTCTTCTTAGTTAACCACAGTCAATCTGTTAACACACTGAGTTTCCTTTTGGGTTAATCACCTTCTCTTGGTTAATCACCCATTTTTCAGTTAACCACAGCCTGCATGTTAAAATACTGAGCCCCTTTCGAGTTAATTACCTTTTATGGTTAATCACTTGTTTTTTCTTTTCGGTTAATCACAGTCTCTATTAATACCAATTCCTCAGCGGTTAGCAACCTCTTTTGGTTCAATACCTCTTTTTTGTTGGTCAGGTACTATTTGTTTAGTCAGTACCAACATCCTCTCTGGGTTACAACCTCTGCTTGGTTCCACACCCTTTTCTTTGCTTAACCACTGTCTATCAGTTAATATACCAAAACCCCTTCAGAGTCAATCACCTTCCCTTGGTTCAGTACTCTCTCTTCTGGTTGATCATAGTTTATCTGTTAAAACCTTTATCCCCATCAGAGTTCTTATCTCTTTTTTCGGTTAACCACTACCAGTCAGTTAATATACGGAACTTCTTTTCTTGGTTTTGACACCATTCCTTTGCTTGTTCCCCAGTAGGGTCGCTTACCCTCTGGTGCCTAGCGTAATTCTTTGCCCTCTTACTCCCCAGGGGAGTCCCTTTTATTCCTTTTTGCTCTTTTATCTCCTTGGTTTTGATACCATTCTTGCACTTTATCCTTAGTACAGTTATTGTTTTTTCCTTTGCACTCTTTCTTGGTTCTGACACCAATTCTTTTGCATCCCTAGCGGATCTTTCTTCTTTTGCTCTTGGTTTTGACACCACTTTCCTTTCCTTTTCTTTTTCCATCTTAGTTCCCTGAACTACGGAAGCTCTGATTCTGCATTCATCCGAATGTATGATACGTAGGCACGAGATCGCGATGATCTTGGCGAGCACACTTCCACCTTTTTCCATTCCTCTTCTTTTGTCCCTGGTTCCATGAACTACGGCGCTCTGACTTCCTCATTGCACTATGAGTGTACGTAGGCATGAGGGCCCTAATCCTCCGCGAGCACTCTCTTTCTTTCTTTTCTCCTATCTCTCCTCTTCTTCTTTTAGCTAGAGGCCTTTAGATAGATAACCCATCCAAGCCTAGAAGCAAGCGAAATGGTTCCCGTCGAGTATGACGGATGCGTTAGGTGCTAGTACCTTCCTTTCGTATAACTGACCCCCGTTCCCGTTTCTCTTCTCCTTGGGTTTTATCAATATTTTCCCTGTCCTTTGGGACTAAATAAAGTTTGGTGGCGACTCTGTTGTATCTTTGAGTGTACGATTCACTCAGGTATAAACCAGCCATCTTCACACTCTGTTCACAGCTTCAGCCTGCCAGTTCGTTTGCGGGTGCTCGGCTGACGTGAAGTGTTGCTTCGTGCCCAACTTAGTAACGAAGTCCTGGAAGTTCTTATCGGTGAACTGGGTCCCGTTGTCGGTGACGATCGCTTGGGGTTCGCCGAACCGTGCAAGTATATTCCTTTTGTAGAAACGGAGTATGTTGTGGGCCGTGATTTTAGCTAAGGCTTCGGCCTCTATCTACTTAGTGAAGTAGTCGACGCCGACTATCAAGTACTTGTTCTGGTATGACCCTATGGTAAATGGCTCGAGGATGTCCATCTCCCACCAGGAAAATGGCCATGGGGATGAGAGCATTTTGAGCTCATTAAGCGGGGTCGGGTGCATGTCCCCGTGTCACTGGCATTTGTCACACTTCTTGACGTGCTCCTTGGTGTCTTGCTGCATGGTGGGTCAGTAGTACCCTGCCCGCAATGCTTTACTGGCTAGGAACCGTCCGCCGAGGTGTTGTGCATTGATCCCTTCGTGGATCTCTTGGAGTATGTCGGGGACCTTAGACTCCTCGATGCATCTGAGAAGGGGGGTAGAGAAACCCCGCCGGTATAACTTGTCTTCGACGATAGCATACGAGCAAGAATGTCTCCTGACTAAGCCAGCATCCTTGGGGTCGTCGGGTAGTTTCTATGTGCTAAGGTATTCGTATACCGGGGTCATCCAGCAGTGATCATCGTCGGTGGCGTTCACGTCGGAGGTTAAGGTGGGTTTCTCGATACTTGGCCATGGAAACACTTCTTGGATGCTAGATTTGTTCCCGCATTTTTTCTTCGTGCTCTCCAGCTTAGACAAGATGTCTCCTAGGTGTCGCAACTGCGAAAATCAACCGGCGAAAAAGATAGAAGAGTCGCCACCGAACGTTATTTATCTTGACGCAGGGAAACAAAACGATCGAAGAAAACCTCAAAAGGGAAAGACATGGTCATCGCAACCATAGTCTGGGTTCGGGAGTCGGTTACGCGAGAGGAAGGTATTAGCACCCCCTCGCGTCCATCGTACTCGATGGGATCCATGCTTGTTGTTCTGATCAAAGGGTGTAGGTATCTAAAGCTCAACTGCTAACGGGAAAAGAAAAAAAAGGGAGAAAAGAAAGGAAAAGGTGATTCGGTAGGACATCGTCGTCCTAGGCCTACGTGTAACGACCCGAAAATCTAAATTAATCATTTACTTAATTATTTAATTAACTTAGAAGGAATTAAGAGATTTTTGGTAAATTGGAGAATTATGGATTAAAAGAGTATTTTTAAATAATTTTAATAAAGTGAATAATCATGTATTATTTAGATTATTACTATTATTAAAAAAAAAGAAATAAATAATAAGAAAAAGGGCAAGGTGGTCATAAAGGAAAAGGAGTAAGGGTAGAGTTGGAAGTTCATAAACTGGGACAATGTAACTAAAGGAAAAAGATAGATCAATTTCCTAACCGATCGTATTTTTGTGAAGAGCACTGAAGGAGAGAAGAGGAAGAGGGAACCAAGGGTTTGGAAGGATTGCTAGGAGAACCTTGGAGAAAGAAGGAAAAAACTTTGGATTACTCAAAGGTATGGGGAGATTTCATAATTTCTTATAGTTCTTTAGGACATGGTGATGAATAGATTAGGTATTCATGAATTGTGTATGATTGTGGTGAATGTTAATGTAGAATGAATGATTTGATGAGAATGTGATGAAATTGAGTGGTATGTGTTGATATATGTGTATTATGTCAGCTTTTTTATCGAATTTTCGTGGGAGAAACTGATTTTTGGGGTAATCGAAGTCAAAAACGCAGAAAAAAGCACTTTTCGGGAAAAGTTGGGTTTTGTCGCATCCTGACACGGGCCGTGTCACACAACACGGGCACCCGTGTCAGCTTACTGGTTGGGGAAAATAAATATTTTTGTTACAGAGCTTCTGACACGGGCCGTGTCACAGGACACGGGCGGCCGTGTCAGGCCTCTGTTTCTGTCGAAAATTTTTCTGTTTTGGGTTTTTCGTGCAGGCCTCCTGACACGGGTCGTGTCACTGGACACGGGCGGACGTGTCAGGCCATTGAGTATTTTCCGTTTTTACTGTTTTAACATTTTCTCGTGCTGATTTTTACTGTCTTGTTGCTTTGCCGCTGTATGGATGACAAACATGATTGTATGATGATTACTTGTTGAATATGAAATGAATGATGCACATGTTGATGTTTGGATGAAATGAGGAGAATTAGCATCATTGCATTTCATAGCATTTTATGTTGGGGCTTCGGCCTATTGGTAGCTTCAATCCCATTGTGCGGATTGAAGTGATATGTTGTTATGTTGTGCTCCCTTGTGGAGGGTTGATGGCCAGTGTCCATCACATGGAGAATCGGTACCACATGCATCCCTTGCATTTCATTATGTTCGACATTGCATTTTATGAAGTATTTGTGATGGTGTTGCAAGGGATTTGATGATGATACGATGTTGTTGTTACTTATTCTGTTTATTTTCCAAGTCTCTATATTACTATAATGAATTATGGTTTCTCACCCTGCCTGCTTGGAAATGTTGCCTCTTATGTGGGTAACTTGCAGATAACCAAGAGTAGATTCGCGACGATGGAGGATGTAGCCTTGAAGTGTGTTGTTATCGTTGTTTAGTTTAGAGGTGTCCTGCTCTGTGTCATGTAACATCGGGTTGGGATTTTTTGTGAACCTCGTGTTCTTTTGTTTTATGTTGAATTTTTACATTGTTGGTGATGATTTGATTTGGATACATTTAGTATGAAGTGTTTTAATGAATTGACATAAAAAGTTGATTTTCGCTGCGTAGTTGTTGATTTTATTATTAAGAATGTGTAACCCGTGTTACGGGACAGGATAATTATTACTAAATGATGTTTTGAATATATGTGGCACCTTTCTCATTGACGTTACTCTGATAATATGAATTATCTTTCTAAAATTGCTTGTGGGGTAGAAGGGTGTTACATTAGTGGTATCAGAGCAGGTCGGTCTGTTCGGCCAAGTTTTGTGTTGTTAGTCGTTACTTGTTAACGATTATTTGTTTCTTTCTGACGTGGTGAGTGTTGTACAGAATGGCTGGAAAGAACACGCGTGCTCTTGCTCGGAAGAATGCTCCTGATGAGTTTCGTGCGTTGGAGAAGTTTCAGAGGAACAACCCACCGAAGTTTGAAGGAACTCATGACCCGACGAACGCATAAAAGTGGCTCAAGGCGATAGAGAGGATTTTTAGAGTGATGGGGTGCTCTGATGCACAACAAGTACAGTTCGGAACGCATATGCTGGAAGAAGAGGCCGAGGACTGGTGGGATAACACCCGTCAGAGGCTAAAAGATGTTGGCACTGTGGTGACTTGGAATGTGTTCAAGCAAGAATTTCTGGGCAAGTATTTTCCTAAAGATGCTCGTGGTAAGATGGAAGTGGAATTCATTGTATTGAAGCAAGGAAATATGACTGTGGCAGAGTATGCTGCCAAATTTGAGAGGCTTGTGAAGTTTTGTCCTCATTACAACCATGTAGATGCTGAACTTTCTAAGTGTCTCAAGTTTGAGAATGGGCTGAGACCAGAGATTAAGCAAGGGACTGGATGCCAACAGATTCGCAGGTATGCGGAACTGATGGATAAGAGTAGGATCTACGATGAAGATAGCCGAGCTCGATCTGCTCACTACAAACAGCAAAGTGAAAAGAAAGATAAGGGTCAGTTTAGAGGAAAACCTTATGCGACCCCAGGTGATAAAGGGAAACTGAGGGTATCAGATGAGAAGAAATCAAGTAGGGGAGCCGTTAATGCACCTGCTAAGTGCTATAAGTGTGGAGAGTCAGATCACAAAGCTGATGTGTGTACTAACAAGGTTCTGAGATGTTACCGTTGTGGTAAGACTGGGCATAGAATTGGTGATTGTCCGAATGAGGGTCTGACCTGTTTCAACTGTGGTGAACAGGAGCATATCAGTACTCAATGCCAGAAACCAAAGAAGACTGCTACTGCTGCCCGGACTACTGGAAGAGTGTTTGCTTTGGCTGGCTCAGAAGTTCCCAAGAAGTACAACTTAATTCGAGGTACTTGTTTTATTAACAATGTTGAGTTGATTGCTATTATTGATACTGGAGCTACACATTCATTTATCTCTCTTGAGTGTGCTACTAGATTGGGTTTGAATTTGTCTAACATGAGTGGTAGTATGATAATAGAGACTCCGGCTAATGGTGTTGTGACTACCATGCTTGTTTGTTTGAAGTGTCCTTTGACAATCTTTGAGAAGGATTTTGTGATGGGTTTGGTGTGCTTACCTTTGCACCAAATCGATGTTATCCTTGGTATGAACTGGTTGGAGTTCAACTACGTTCATATTAATTATTATAGCAAGACTGTGAGGTTTCCAGAGTTAGGTGAGGATGGTGAACTGATGTTCTTATCTGCTAAACAAGTGGATGAACTTTTATTAGATGAAGCTTTGATGTTCGTAGTGTTTGCATCGTTGCAAGTTGATGGTGAAGCCGTCAGTGTTGAGTTGCCTGTGGTTTGTGAATTTCAAGATGTGTTTCCTGAGGATATAAGTGATTTACCTCCGGAACGTGAAATTGAGTTTGCTGTGGATTTAATACCAGGTACGAGTCCAGTGTCGATGGCTCCTTATCGGATGTCTGCTTCGGAATTTAGTGAGCTGAAGAAACAACTAGAAGAATTGTTAGAAAGGAAGTTCATTCGACCTAGTGTTTCTCCGTGGGGTGCCCCGGTGTTGCTCGTTAAGAAGAAAGATGGTAGTATGAGATTGTGTGTCGATTATCTGCAGTTGAATAAGATGACCATCAAGAATAAGTATCCGCTTCCGAGAATCAACGATTTAATGGATCAACTTGTAGGTGCTTGTGTGCTCAGTAAGATTGATCTGAGGTCTGGTTATCATCAGGATAGAGTTAAAGCTGATGATATTCCGAAAACAGCTTTCAGAACGAGGTATGGTCATTATGAATATACGGTGATGCCATTTGGAGTTTCTAACGCGCCTGGTGTGTTCATGGAGTATATGAACAGGATCTTTCATGAATATCTTGATAGGTTTGTGGTGGTTTTCATAGATGACATCTTAGTATATTCTAAATCAAAAGAAGAACATGCAGAACATTTGAAGATTGTGTTACAAGTATTGAGGGAAAAGAAATTGTATGCTAAGTTGTCAAAGTGTGAGTTCTAGTTGAAGGAAGTGAGTTTCCTAGGCCATGTGATTTCAAGTGGTGGAATTTCTGTGGATCCCTCAAAGATTGATGCGGTTTTGCAGTGGGAGACCCCGAAGTCTGCTACGGAGATTCGTAGTTTTCTTGGATTGCCTGGTTATTATCGTAAATTCATTGAAGGGTTTTCTAAGTTGGCCTTGCCGTTGACGCAATTGACTCGAAAAGGACAAGCGTATGTATGGGATGTCGCTTGTGAAGAAAGTTTTGTGGAACTAAAGAAAAAGTTGACAATTGCTCCGGTGTTGGTTTTGCCAGGCCCAAATGAGTCCTTTGTGGTTTATTGTGATGCTTCAAAGATGGGCCTTGGTGGAGTTTTAATGCAGAATGGTAAAGTGGTCACTTATGCTTCTAGGCAGTTAAGAGTCCATGAGAGGAATTACCCTACGCACGACTTAGAGTTGGCTGTTGTAGTATTTGCGCTAAAGATTTGGAGGCATTATCTTTTTGGTTCGAGATTTGAGGTATTCAGTGATCATAAAAGTTTGAAATACTTGTTCGATCAGAAAGAGTTAAACATGAGGCAGAGAAGGTGGCTAGAATTGTTAAAGGATTTTGAGTTCGATTTGAATTATCATCCTGGTAAAGCAAATGTAGTGGCTGATGCTTTGAGTAGAAAGTCATTACATATTTCGATGCTTATGGTGAGAGAACTTGAATTGATTGAGCAATTCAGAGACATGAGTTTGTTGTGTGAGATGACCGCTGATAGTGTGAAACTGGGCATGCTAAAGCTAACTAGTGAAATTTTGGAGGAAATTTGGGAAGGTAAGAAATCTGATTTGAAATTAGTTGACCAGTTAATGAAGGTTAATCAAGGTAATGGAGGTGAGTTCCGAATTGATGAAGATGGAGTTTTGAGATTTCGAGATAGAGTATGTATTCCGGATATTCCTGGAATAAAAAAGAGTGTTTTGGAGGAAGGGCATAGGAGTCGATTGAGTATTCATTCTGGTGCTATGAAGATGTATCAAGACCTGCGTAGATTATTTTGGTGGCCAGGTATGAAAAGGGATATTGCTGAATTTGTGTATGCATGTTTGACTTGCCAGAAGTCCAAGATTGAACATCAGAAGCCTTCAGGTATGATGCAGCCGTTGAATGTTCCTGAATGGAAATGGGATAGCATTTCCATGGATTTTATAACTGGGTTACCGAAGATTGCAAGAGGTAATGACTCGATATGGCTGATTGTGGATAGGTTAACTAAGTCAGCGCATTTCTTGCCGATGAGAATTAATCATTCTATGCAGAAGTTAGCTGAGATTTATATTAATGAAATTGTGAAGTTGCATGGGACACCTTCGAGTATTGTATCGGATAGAGATCTGCAGTTTACGTCAAGGTTTTGGAAGAGTCTACATGATGCTTTGGGTACTAAGTTGAGGGTGAGCTCTGCTTATCACCCGCAGACAGATGGTCAGACAGAAAGAACAATCCAATCTTTAGAAGATTTGTTGAGAGCTTGTGTGCTGGATCAAGGAGGATCTTGGGATAGTCACTTTCCGTTGATCGAGTTTACATACAACAACAGTTTTCATGCTAGTATTGGGATGGCTCCATATGAGGCGTTGTATAGTAGACGTTGTCGAACTCCATTGTGTTGGTATGAGTCGGGAGAGAGTTCTGTACTTGGACCTGAGATTGTTCAAGAGACAACAGAGAAGATTAAAATGATTCGGGATAAAATGAAGACGTCGCAGAGTCGTCAGAAGAGTTACCATGATAAGAGAAGAAAAGCACTTGAATTCCAAGAGGGAGACCACGTGTTCTTAAGAGTTACTCCGATGACTGGTGTGGGACGAGCTTTGAAGTCTAGAAAGCTCACTACGCGCTTTGTTGGTCCATATCAGATTATGCAGAGGATAGGAGAGGTTGCGTATCGGGTGGCTTTACCACCGTCGCTTGCAAATTTGCCTTATGTGTTTCATGTGTCGCAGTTGAGGAAGTATATTCCGGATTCGTCGCATGTGATTCAAATGGATGATGTTCAGGTGAGAGATAACCTGACGGTAGAAGCTTTGCCTGTGAGGATTGGTGGTCGAGAATTAAAGCAACTGCGAGGTAAAGAGATTGCTTTAGTGAAAGTATTGTGGGGAGGACCAGCTGGTGATAGTTGGACTTGGGAGCGTGAAGATCAGATGAAAGAGTCGTATCAGACTCTGTTCACTTCAGGTAATTTTCGAGGACGAAAATTCTTAAAGTAGGGGAGAGTTGTAACGACCCGAAAATCTAAATTAATCATTTACTTAATTATTTAATTAATTTAGAAGGAATTAAGAGATTTTTGGTAAATTGGAGAATTATGGATTAAAAGAGTATTTTTAAATAATTTTAATAAAGTGAATAATCATGTATTATTTAGATTATTACTATTATTAAAAAAAAAAGAAATAAATAATAAGAAAAAGGGCAAGGTGGTCATAAAGGAAAAGGAGTAAGGGTAGTGTTGGAAGTTCATAAACCGGGACAATGTAACTAAAGGAAAAAGATAGATCAATTTCCTAACCGATCGTATTTTTGTGAAGAGCACTGAAGGAGAGAAGAGGAAGAGAGAACCAAGGGTTTGGAAGGATTGCTAGGAGAACCTTGGAGAAAGAAGGAAAAAGCTTTGGATTACTCAAAGGTATGGGGAGATTTCATAATTTCTTATAGTTCTTTAGGACATGGTGATGAATAGATTAGGTATTCGTGAATTGTGCATGATTGTGGTGAATGTTAATGTAGAATAAATGATTTGATGAGAATGTGATGAAATTGAGTGGTATGTGTTGATATATGTGTATTATGTCAGCCTTTTTATCGAATTTTCGTGGGAGAAACTGATTTTTGGGGTAATCGAAGTCAAAAACGCAGAAAAAAACACTTTTCAGGAAAAGTTGGGTTTTGTCGCATCCTGACACGGGCCGTGTCACACAACACGGGCACCCGTGTCAGCTTACTGGTTGGGGAAAATAAATATTTTTGTTACAGAGCTTCTGACACAGGCCGTGTCACAGGACACGGGCGGCCGTGTCAGGCCTCTGTTTCTGTCGAAAATTTTTCTGTTTTGGGTTTTTCGTGCAGGTCTCCTGACACGGGCCGTGTCTGTAACAGCCCAATTTTGATATTTCCATTTTTGTGTTGATTGATTCTAGTTGGTTGAGTCTTTTATTTAATTGGGCAATAATTATGTTATTTGTGATATTGGTGTGTTAATATGTTATGTTTGCATAATTATGTGATTTTATCGTTTTTGAGAGTTGGCGGGGAATATTAGATTGGAGGGTATTTTAGATATTTCACATTTAATGATAGTTTGTTAGTTAGTAGATATTTTGAGAAAATATAAAGAAATAGAAAGAAAGAAAAGTATAAGAAAGAAAGAAAAAGAATAGAAATAGAAAGTTAGAAAGAAAAAGAGAGCAAGAGAGAAAAAGAGAAGAGAAAAAGAAGAAAAGCTACAAATCATCAAGATCAAGCTTCCAAGAATCGAGAAATCGGGTAAGGGTGTGAAATCTTATTATCTTATCAATGTGTATCATTATGTATGGGTTTGCTTGGACGTTTTCTTGTTTCCATAGCTTTTGAGTTTTAGGTCGAAAACGATAAAATGATTGGGAATCGATATTTTTACGGTCGGAAATCGATATAATTTGCGTTGTATGATTACCATGTGTTTATGAATCATTGTCGATAATTGTTTTGTTGTTGGAATTAATTTGGGATGAAAAATGAGGTTTTTGGGGGTTTTGGGTCGTGTAACCCGTAACAGCATTTTTCTGGTTCTGGTGTGATTCGCCAGGCGAATTTGGGATTCGCCAGGCGAATTGAGTCTGGCCACTAGCTCGCCAGGCGAAGTGCTGGCGAAGGCAGATTCGCCAGGCGAATTCGCCAGTCGCCAGGCGAATTTGGAATTACAGAAAGGGGGTAGCTTGTGTAATTCTTGAAGTTTTTCTAATTTGGTGACTCGCCACTAGCTCGCCAGGCGAAGTGCTGGCGAAGTGCTGGCGAATGGTGATTGGCCAGGCGAAGTGCTGGCGAAAGAGGTTTGGCCAGGCGAATTCTGAAGTGGCCAGGCGAATTTGGCTGTTTCTCAATAAATTCTTAACTTTAGAAAATTCATAACTTTTGATCCGTAACTCGGATCGGGACATTCTTTATATCATTGGAAAGCTTATGAAATGTTCTTTCTTGTAAAAATGGTTTTTGAGATTGTTGGCTGATTAAATTATGTCGGAAATTGGAAAATGTGTTGTTTTGTCGAATTTTACGGTTATAATTGTGTGTAATTAGTGTATATCATGCAATGTGTTGTTGGTATGGATATGGTATGACTTCTGTGTTGTTGTGAAGTGAAATTGCATGAAATACATGTTGTGGTGATGAATTATGGCCGAAAGGCAAGAAATTGCAATGTGTGTATTTAATGGTATATGCATGACTATATTGTGAAATATGTGTGCATTGCATGAGTGTATGTGGTCATTTTGTATGAGAAACATCATGACATACATTCATGTGTCGCGATTCCGTGGAGAATCGGGTGTAATATCACGTCCCTGTTGGGTGTGAGTGATTGATTACACAAATGATCATTGAGGATCCTCTGAACATTGCGTAGTCAATGGGTGTAATCGTTGCTATGAGTTACACTTGATTCCGTGGGAATCTTCAGAATGATTGTGTGCCCTTGTGGGGTTTGAGCAATCGGATTGTGTCTGCGTGAACAATCCAGAAACATCGGATGCCATGATGGTATGAGCGATGGGGAAATATCGTAGGCCCGGCAGGGAGGATATTTCCATTGAGTTCTTCAATTGAACTCGGGTGATGAGTCGGTACCGCATGCATCTGCATAGAGTCGAGAGTCGGTCTCTATGAGTTGCAT
Organism: Lathyrus tuberosus; assembly: GCA_022829125.1. Classification (NCBI taxonomy): domain Eukaryota; kingdom Viridiplantae; phylum Streptophyta; class Magnoliopsida; order Fabales; family Fabaceae; genus Lathyrus; species Lathyrus tuberosus. The sequence goes on from JALAZF010000265.1 coordinate 1,045,810, forward strand.
TGATCATCTTTGTATTTGTGCATTGATGAATAAACATTGATATATGTATGTTTATGGGAGATGATATAAACTGTATCTTATAATGATGCATTGTTGAATGAACAAGTATGTGTGTGTTCATGTGGCATGATGATAATGGTGAATGTATGCATAATGAATATGCGTGATGATATATCTATATTGTGATATATGATGAGTTGTGGTGAGAATATGTGTTATATGTTTATGTTGTAGTACATAATTATATGCATTGTTATTATGATAATATTTCTCACCCTTCTGCTGTTTTATGATGCTCTATGAGGCATTGCAGATTAGGTATCTGGCGGTCTTTTTGTGAAGCGTGTCTTCATTTTCCTTGTTGGTCGGTTGGCTCTGATATGTAGCACCGGGTAGCTAGGACGTTTGATCTTTTTGTGATACATTTGCATATGTATCTTGCTGATGAATTAGTGTATATGAACACGATGTTGCTTGTGATTCATACTGGATGATGTATATATATGTTGGTGTATATATGTGGTTGTTATTTAATATTTTAGATGTTTCCGCTTTTATTCTAAATATTGAGATGTGGGTGTAAGGACAAAGTTCCTCTGTGGCAAGTTACCCCACTGTTGCATATCAATATTTTGAGCAAGTGATGTATGTATTAAATGAGTGTATGATGTGACATGCCTCTTTTATACTATGTTTTATTCGTACTCTGGCGAATTTTTTTATATATGTGTGCCTAAATGATTTATGTGATTATTTGGGGGTATAGAAAGGGGGTGTTACATTAAGTGGTATCAGAGCCAGAGTTGAGTTAGTTGTGTCTGTCCTGTTGTTGTGTTGGTTGAACTGTTGTTTAACCTTGTTGTAATTTTTGGGAATGATCAGAATATAGCTGGTAGAAATGATAATGCAATGGCTGCTGCTTTGGAAGCAATGGCTAGGGCGGTGCAAGGTGCGCCGAACGTGAATGCTAATGACGAGTTCAGGAAGAATCAACCACCGGTCTTCAAAGGAAGATTTGATCCCGATGGAGCTCAATTGTGGTTGAAAGAGATTGAAAGGATCTTTAGAGTTATGGGTTGTGTGGAGGAGAATAAGGTGAGGCTTGGGTCTCACATGTTGAAGGAAGAAGCCGACGATTGGTGGGTCGGTATGCGTGAAGTTCTTGAGGTGGATGATGAAGAGGTAACTTGGGATTTATTTCGTACCGAGTTCTTGAGGAAGTATTACCCTAAAAGTGTGAAAGGGAAGAAGGAGATGGAGTTCCTTGAACTGAAACAAGGTAGTATGTCCGTGGTGGACTATACTGCTAAGTTTGTGGATCCTCACTATGCTGCAATTACTGCGGAGTTTTCAAAGTGTATTAAGTATGAGAATGGTTTGCGTCCGGAGATTAAGCAAGCTGTTGGGTATCAAAGGATAAGGAGGTTTACGGATTTGACGGATTATTGTAGAATCTTCGAGGAAGATAGCAAGGCTCGTTCTACACATTACAAAAGTTTGAATGAGAGGAAGGGAAAGCAACAAGCTCGAGGTGGACCCTATGTGACACCCGTTGATAAGGGCAAGCATAGGGGAAACTTTGATAGGAGGTCTGGAGGAGGAAGTTCTGGTTCCGTAAAGTGTTTCAAGTGTGGAGGTATGGGTCATAAATCATTTGATTGTAGGAAGACTGTGGTGAAATGTTCTAACTGTGGAGGAGTAGGGCATACTACTACTGAGTGTAGGAGGAATGTAGTGAAGTGCTATAATTGTGGAGAAGTGGGTCACATTAGTACTAAGTGTACTAAGCCAAAACAAGCTCAAGCGGGCGGAAAGGTGTTTGCATTGGCGGGGACTCAAACTACGAATGCAGACCGTTTGATTAAAGGTACATGCTTTATTAATAGTATACCTTTAGTTGCTGTTATTGATACGGGAGCGACTCATTCGTTTATTTCGTCCGAGTGCGCGAAGCGTTTGAATCTTGCGTTAATTTTGATGGGTGCTGAAATGGTTATTGAGACTCCTGCTTCAGGGTCGATAACTACGTATTTGGTGTGTGTAAGTTGTCCTTTGACCATGTATGGTAAAGACTTTGTAATGGATTTAGTGTGTTTGCCGTTGGAGGGGTTGGACGTGATCTTGGGTATGAACTGGTTGCAATTTAATCGAGTTCATATAGATTGTTATCACAAGTTAGTAAGGTTTCCTTCTTTGGAAGATGATGAATTTGAGAGTTTCCTATCCACTAAAGAGTTGAAGAAACTTTTAGCGGACGAAGCTCAATTGTTCGGTTTGTTTGCATCATTGTCGGTGGAGAGCAAAGTTGAGCTCAATGTGTTCCCAGTGGTGTGTGATTTTCCAGAAGTGTTTCCGGAGGATATTACGGATGTACCGCCGGAAAGAGAAGTTGAATTTTCTATTGATCTAGTTCCGGGTACTAGACCAGTTTCGATGGCACCGTATCGTATGTCAGCATCGGAGTTGGTAGAATTGAAGAAGCAATTGAATGACTTGTTGGACAAGAGATTTGTAAGACCAAGTGTTTCTCCTTGGGGTGCTCCGGTATTGTTGGTAAAGAAGAAGGATGGGAGTATGCGGTTATGCATTGATTATCGATAATTGAACAAGGTGACAATTAAGAACAAATATCCGCTTCCAAGGATCGATGATTTGATGGACCAATTGGTTGGTGCGAATGTCTTTAGCAAGATTGATTTGAGATCGGGATATCACCAAATTCGTGTGAAAAGCAAGGATATTCAAAAGACGGCATTTAGGACACGGTATGGTCATTACGAATATTCCGTGATGCCATTCGGGGTTTCTAACGCGTCGGGTGTGTTTATGGAATACATGAATCGTATTTTTCATGAACAGTTAGATCGTTTTGTGGTTGTGTTCATCGACGATATTTTGATTTACTCTAAGTCTCAAGAGGAGCATGAAGAGCATTTGAGGATTGTGTTACGAATTTTGAAAGAGAAGCAATTGTATGCTAAGTTGTCGAAATGTGAATTTTGGTTGTCGGAAGTAAGTTTTCTTGTGGAGGAATTGTGGGGGAAGGTTTGCTCACCAAGACATCGCCGTCTTGTGCCTACGTATCCTCAATCGGGCGAGAGAGAGGAATTCAGAGCACTCGTAGTTCGTGGTTACAACCACGAGTTAATTTTGAAAAGATCTCGATCGCACCGGGGCGAGAGAAAAGGTTCAGTTGTCTGGTTGGTCTCGATCGCACGGGGGCGAGAGAAGAGGGAAGGTAGTTATTAGTGTGCTCGCCAAGGATAGGGATCCTCGTGCCTACGTATCCTCATTCCCTAATGAGGAATCAGAGCATCTGTAGTTCACACGACTACGGGAAACTGCAACGGTGTCGATCGCACGGGGGCGAGAGAAATGGATCTGGACACACCGAAGGTCTAAGGGAAACTCGATCCTACACGTTATCATGCATTGTGGCCCTAAAGTCAGGATTAGGAGGGAGCTAACCTATTGTTATCATGCTTGGATTGAAAGCCTAATGTCTCTCCTACCTCAAACTTAATCAGAAATTATGTGGAGCTAGGAATCCTAAGGGATCATGTGAACAAACACAAGTAAACACAGGACAACTCAATCACAAAATAAACGATGTCGTGATCTCAACGAAGAAACGAAACTGAGTGACTCCTCATCCTCAACTAAAAGAAAATGCAACATAAAATGACGATGTCGTGACCTCAACTATGAGGAAGTTAAGTGACTCTTCGTCAACCACAAGATGAAAACGATATCGTGATCTCAACTATAAGGAAGTTGAGTGACTCTTCGTTCACCACAAAGCAAACCAGATTAAAGTATCAATGAATTGGCACCCAAGCGAAGTATACAGCTAATAGTGAAAACTCCTCACTCAACAACAAGTTGTAAGCAAAAATGCTAAACCCTAAGCATGCTTCATACAAGGGCGCAAGAGGTACCTAACGGAGAAGGTCCGTTGCCTCTTCAAAGCGCGCAACAAGCTCCAGACTAGGTTCCAAGGTGGAAGAGAATCACGCTATCAAGTACTTCAAGCAAGTAAGAGGGTCCAACAGTCAAGTATCTAACATCAAGTTCAAAACATGTCAGAATCTAACGAGAATCAAATGTAAGCAACTATCATCAAAGGTAATCGACAAAGAGAACCAGAATTAACATCAGGAATTGATCCACATGATCTCAGGGACTAAGCATAATATGCATCAAGAAATCTCATAAGTCCAAACAAGGTTATGAAAATTATTCCACACAAAATCTCCACAAGATTAATCAAAACTACAAAGATTAAAACAATCAGAAGTTTAAACACAGTTTAATCAACTATCTGAAAATTACAATTAACCTAATGGAAAATTCTACAAAAACCCAATCACAATTAATATCAAAGTCTAAAGTTAATCTAACTCTAAAGTTATAAAGCTAATTCTAAAGATTAGTACCTAATCAATTAACTAGAACAATTAGTTAATTACTAATCAATATTAAAAGTCTAGGTTAATTTCTAATTCAAAAACAAATTCTAAAACTATGAATTAATTCTAAAATTAATACTAATATTCCAATTAGGATGAATTTTCAAAAAAACCAAAATTAAAAACAAGTTAATCACCAATTGGAATTAAAACCTAATCCAGCATTAAAACCTAATTCTAGAAATTACATCTAATTATCTAAGACTAAGATCTAATAAAACAAGATTAATTATATAATATCAAAAAGAAATTAATCAAAACAGAATTTGAAAATCAAAAAGGGGGGTGCGGGAGTGCTAAGGGCGTGTGGACCTGAAGTTAATGGCCCAATACCCTCTCCCTTCAACCCTGGGGGGCGCGCCAGTGAATTTAGTTGCGTGGTGAGTAGAAAAGCCATGCGGGCCTGAAGCCCGATCCAGTGGACAGGAGTTGTTTTTTTTTAAAAAAAGAGAGATTCCTAATGGTTCTCAGCAACCTCACTCTTACTCTCTGGTTAAGCTGCCGGCGAAAAGAGGCTATGCTTCTGAAGCTTCAGTGACACCATTGTTACCCTCACTCACTCTCTTCTCTCTAGCTCGCCGTCTAAAGGTTTCCTGACCTTCTTCAGTTCATCTCCTTGTTATCTCAATCAAACCAAAATATGCCTCAAGCATCACCGTATTCCCTCCGTGTACACCGCGCCGGCATCGCCTCCTGCGATGGCGGAGGTCCTATCATCACTTGAATTACCTCACTAGAACCGATTCTCCACCCTCAACCTAAATATGAGGTTGATTTCGTCTAAGTCTCACAACCTAAATTAAACGATGAACTCGCACTAATCCAGTCTTAACTATTAAGGCTATGGCTTCTCAATGTGAATCCTATGAACTGGTGACGAAATCGGAGGAGAAATAAGGGAGATAGGCGAAGAGCATACCTTCGGAGCGTGGCCGTGATTGCAACGAGGAAGATGAAGTCCAAAACAGAATTTCAGAGACGCTTACGAGGTAAACAATCTTGAACTGCTCACTTCTACTATTGTGATTCTCCTTTTCTATTGCTTCGTCTTCTTCTGCTTTTCTTGCGCGTTGCGAATCGTGAATCGTTGTTGTAGTTCTTGTGAATTGACGATAACGATGCGATGTGGTTGATGTTGCTTCTCTTGCAGGTTTCTGTAAACTGAAGAATGATGAAGAGAAGATTGGAGCTTATTGATGATGATGATGTGTGACGTTGTATGCAGAGTCGAAGATTGAGTGATTGCGAAACTAGAGAATTGATGAAGGCTTGAAGTTTGTGTAGAAAATTGAAGATGATGAAGAGAAGATTGGAAGGAGTTCTGTTAGCCAAGTTTGTTAAGGTGTTTAGGTGATTCTGTTATAGTTTTTCTTCGTGAGTTTTCTGTTAGGAATTGTTAGTTTTCTGTTAGGAATTGTTAGTTTTCAGCCTGCTATTAAATATAATCTTCAGCTCTATGTAATTTCTCCTCATCGTTATGTATTTTTTCTTGTACTGATAAGCTGCCATGATTATTTTTCCACGGCCAACTTTGTTTGCAATACCAGTGCCTCCAAGTATTAGTCCTAATAAAGTCAAGGTCCCTGTAAGCTGGCAAAGGCTATCGACAACCGGTTCCGAAAACCATTTTAGAGTAGAAAGCTTGGATAGAAGATTAACTAAAGCATTCCCAGATACAGGGCTGTTGTGTCCTATACAAAGGTTTTGGATGTGATAGAGCAGTTCTCTACATTCAAGCTACAGTAAGACGGTTTCCAGAAATGTTAAGCACTTCGAGGCGAGCAAATAGCAGAGAGTATTCACAAATCTGAAACAAAGTTGTTTGGCTAAATCGATTGCAGTGTAAGTCCAGAGTTAAGTCACCGTAAGATTGACCTGATGTTGTGAACACTTTTCAAAGGTTCTCCGTTGTCCCATTTCCTAAGCAATTGTGAGAGATATCAAGTAAAGAAAATGCTATTTGAGATTGCAATGTATCTATCAATGGTGTTATAAAAAAATCTTGCAGATCGCGGTCCGATACAATGATTTCATCATCTGATGCCTCTAAATTGTAAAGTTTCTTCAGGATTTTAAAATCATGATTTCCCGGCTTATCACTAACATATACTGCACAACCACCTATTGCTCTTGCAGCAGCATGAAACTCAGCTGTCTCTTGCTTGCTTTGGAACATATCCCAGTCTGGTACAAATATCTCTCCTAGAAGAAGACGGTTAAAAGCTACCGACGCAATGTGTAAGGTTTGAAATGTTGGTTCCCTTGGCATGAAATCTTCGGATGCTCTTGCTAGTGCACTCTTCTTTGAACTGTAAATTGAATCAGAGTTGTGACACATGCAGCAAATGAGGTTATTGCGCTTAAAGTTCCTAGCAATTGAAGTCACTAATGCTTCTTGATACTGTTTGGTTAATGAAACACGTCCACGGTACCCTGAACCCAAAGTTTCCATCAAAATTTGGACATCTACCTTGACTCCATCGACGCCACAACTTGCAATATATTTGTGATAGTCGTTGTAAAATTCATATAATTTTGATGGATCTATGATTCCAGCCCCATATTTTTCCAAGCTGTCCATGGCAATATCTCTTAGGTTCCCCAAGTTACTAGGTGACTGAATAGGATATGCAAGCTTCGGATTATACTTTTTCATCGCATCTGAAGACGGGAGTACTCCTACCCAATAACCAGCTATTTTACATTCAAATTCTGTTTGATAAAGTGAATAAAATCATGGACACTGTAGCAAGAGTTATTGGAGCCAGCACTGCTGAACTTTCTATTTTCCTTAATTTCTATCAGTCTTATTTTCCTTAATTTCTATCAGTCTTGTTGCAAACTGAGTTCCTTCAACCATTGGTTCGCCTTCTTTGTGAAACTCTTTAAGCGCCTCTTGCCATCCATCATCGACAATGACAAACTTTGGCGTAAAACCGCCACTTGAGAGACTTTGAATCCCCTCTTTTATTCCTTGTGGATTAACTTGAGTGTAAAATGCATCCCAAGTGCACCAACCAAACCAATCAAGATGTACAAGAATCTCCTTGTTTTAAAAATGACAGAAAGTTCATTTGATTCCATGTCTTAGAAGACCAATGTAATGATATAATTATGAGTTATGACCTGAATGAGATGTAAATGAATGCGAACACAATAGTTCCTTTGATTCCATGTCTTAGAAGACCAATGCAATGATATAATTATGAGTTATGCCCTGAATGAGATGCAAATGAATGCGAACACAATCCAGAAAAAGTTAGAAAAAGATAGGGCAAATTTTAGGGTGCTACACCCGAGTATTGTGTTCGCGCGGGACGTGACTTACTTCCGCCGAGACAAATTTTTTCATCCTCTCTTTTACCCGGGCCAAGTATTCAATGAGGCTGTCGTTGTTGGCTTGGTAATCTCCCCGCACCTAGGAGGCCACGAGCTGGGAGTCGATAAATATTTTCACCTCTTTCGCGCCGAGGACCTCGGCCAGGCATAGTCCGGCGAGGAAAGTCTCGTATTCTACCTGGTTGTTTGATGTCGGGAAGGACAATGTGAGGGAGACCTCGATCGAGGCTCGTTTTCTAGGATGATGCCCGCTCCGATTCCCGTCGAACTGGATACCCCATCGATATAGATCGTCCACTTCTGGGATCCATCGGTCGAGGGTTCCGGGATGGTCATCTCCGCGATGAAGTCGACTAGCACTTGAACCTTCAGGGTCTTCCTACCCTCGTACTGGACGTCGAACTCGGAGAGCTCGAGCAACCATTTGAGCATCCTGCCCGCCATGTCGAGTCGGTAGAGGAGCTGCCTCACGGGTTGGTCCGTTCTTACCACGATCATGTGGGCCAAGAAGTAGTGTCGTAGTCTTCTGGCCGGAGTGACGAGGGCCAGAATGACCTTTTCGATCTGCTGGTACCTAAGCTCGGGGCCTTTGAGGGCTTTACTGGTGAAGTATATCGGCTTCTGTCCTTCGGGGGTTTCCTTGATAAGAGTTCGCTGATTGCCTCGGTTGTGACGGCGAGGTACAAGTACAACGTCTCCCCGATCTCTGGTCGCGAGAGGACCAGGGGCTGTGAGAGGACTTGTTTGAGGTGGAGGAGCGCCCATTCGCACTCCTCGGTCCACTCAAATATGGCCTCTTTGCGTAGGAGTTTGAAAAATGGAAGTGCAAGTTGCGCCGATACGAAGCGGGAAAGCGAGGTGAGCATCCCGTTTAGCGATTGGACCGATTTCTTCGAGTTCAGCATTGGGAACTCGAAGAACGCCCTGCATTTGTCGGGGTTTGTCTCGATTCCTCGTTGTGTGAGATAGAAACAGAGGAACTTGCCTGCTCGGACACCGAAGGTGCATTTCTCCGGGTTGAACCTCATCTTGCCTCTCGTCGCCGTGTCGAAGACTCTTTTGAGATGGGCAATGTGGTCGATTTCTTCTCGTGATTTTACGATTATGTCGTTCATGTAGACCTCGAGCATGTCTCCGATTTCTCCGCGGAAGACTTTGTTCATCATCCGCTAGTAGGTCGCGCCGACGTTTTTCAAACCAAAGTGCATTACATTATAGTAATAGTTGCCCGTCTCAGCCATGAAGACGGTGTGCTGCTTGTCGACTTTCACCATGGGGATTTGATTGTATCCCGAGTATGCGTCCATGAATGACAGCAATTTAAAACCTATAGAATTGTTGAGCAGTTTGTCGATGTTAGGCAATGAGTATGCATCTTTCGTGCATGACTGGTTAATATCAGTTTAATCAACACACATTCTCCTGTCGCACCTCGAAAAAATCGCTTAATCGAAGACACGACCCTCGCGCGAAAGGCGTGGAAAACGGTTCGACAGAGTCACCACCGAACTTTATTTATCCTAAAAGAGGGAAAGGAAAATATCGAGAAAACCTTTAAGGAGGGGTAAGAACATGGTCGTCGCAACCACATTCTGGGTTCGGGAGTCAGTTACGTGAGGGGAAGGTACGCGCACCCCCTCACGTCCGTTGTACTCAACGGGAACTTCTTGATTCGAATCGCGATACTCGTTAGCTAAGTTTGTCTAATTTCTTCTCTAAAATAAATGCGGAAAGGTAAAGGTAAAAGGAAAAGATACTAAAGGGAAATGGGTGGTTTAAGGATAGGGTGCTCGGCAAGATCATCGCGATCTCGGGCCTACGTATGCTCTTTCGGACGAGAATGAGAAATCAGAGCAATCGTAGTTCGACTACGGGGTTTGACGAAAAAAGATGGTAGTGTGCTCGCCAAGATCATCGCAATCTTGTGCCTACGTATCTTTATTCCGACGAGAATAAAGAATCAGAGCAGTCGTAGTTCGTGGTACGCCCACGAAACAAGGGAGTTGGTTGATTTAGATGACGATTACTTGAACTTAAGAAAGATTCCTCGGGCCCAAGTAATCGGGAGAGTGAGTCAAAGATTTGGCTCTCTCTCTTTTTCATCTAAGGTGGTTGAGTTTGAAAAGGTTTGATGGTTTGAAAAGTGTTTTGGATGGTTGGACGGACGGTTGTCGAGTTGGATGTGTTTTAGAGGCGTCAATTGCTCACACACGAGTAAGAGAACTCGCACCCAAACAATCGAAGGAAGATCAAAGACTTGAACCCCCATTTTTTACCTTAAAGAGTTTCGATAGTTGTTAGTCGTTTTGAGGTTTGATTATGAAAATCCGCTTGACGTGGGATCAAGGGTTTATTGTATGCGCTTGGTTATTTTCAAAAGGATTATATTGATTAAAAGAAGAGGCGTCAATTGCTCACACACGAGTAAGAGAACTCGCACCCAAACAATCGAAGAAAGATCAAAGACTTGAACCCCCATTTTTCACCTTAAAAGAGTTGCGATAGTTGTTAGTTGTTTTTGAAGTTTGATTATGAAAATCCGCTTGACGTTGGATCAAGGGTTTATTTGTTATGAAAAGAGTTTGGTTTGAAAAAGATGACTCGACGACGAATCGAGGGTTTGGTTGAAAATGGCTCGACGACGAATCGAGGGTTTGGTTGAAAATGGGTTTGTTTGAAAATGGCTCGACGAAGAATCGAGAATTAGTTTGAAAATGGGTTGTCTATGCTAGTCCCTAGGGGTGCTCCTAGTAAACAAACCACAATCAAAGAAAACTAAATGCGTACATCGGAATGGGAAGCGGGGTACATGTAAAGTACAAGGGATGACATGAAATAAAAGGTCTCATTGTAAGGTAGACCAAGAGAAAGCTGTGTGTATGCAAGGTGTCCTAAACTAAGCCTTGATCGAGAGTCTCTAAGCAACCAACAGTCCATCAATTATTGTTTTAGGGTTTCGATATTTTTAGTGTTTTTTTTTATTAAAATGTGAACAAATGAAAATGGTTAGATAAATATGAATATGGATATGAACAATATGATAAGAGTATGAATAATATAATCGAGATAATATGAACAAGGTATAATATTGACATAACATAAAATTGGTCTCGTCTTAATCGGAATTTAATTGAGAAATTGATAATCAACGATTTTTGACTTTCATTGACCAAAAGAGAAAAGACATAAGATAATGAAAAATAAAATCGAAATAGAAATAAAATCGGTCTCGTCTTTACTAAGATTCGAAAAATCGATAATCTTTAGTATTTGATTTTCATTGACCCAAAATCGAATAAGAATAATGAAAAAACAATGGAAATGAAATAAAATCGAAAATGTATAGGAAAAAGAATAAAGGTCTCACCTTTATCGAGATTAAGTCGAGAAATCGACAAATCATCGATGTATGGTTTTCATTGACCCAAAATAAATGAATAAAAATAATGTAATGAAATAAATTGAAATAAATAGGAAAAATAATAAAGGTCTCACCTTTATCGAGATTAAGTCGAGAAATCGACAAATCATCGATATTTTGGTTTTCATTGACCCAAAATGAAATTGAAATTAATTTTCGAAAAAAAACTTAAAACTAAACAAAACCATGTTAAGAAAATAAAATGTTTTTAAGAAGAAAGTTAAGACAATAAGATGAATTGGAACTAAACTATATAAGATAGGTGTGGCGCCTAGGTGGGTGGTGTGGTGAGTTCATCATCATGGGCTGAGCCCAACATTTCTCCACCATAACAAAAAACATGATTTGAAAAAAAACAAAAGTGGAAATGAGAAAAAGAAAACGTGGGTCTGAAAGCCCAACGTGTGATACACTCAAACTTACGGAAAGGTGAAAAAAAAGGCATGGTTTTATAACTTATTTGCTTTTATTTAAATCAAAAATATGCTCAGAGGATTGACTCCTCGTCATCGCCGCCAGCAAGCCAAATGGGAAAATCAAAATTGGAAAATATGATGAAGCAGAAAAAACATCTTAGCCACCGCATTAAACCAAAACAAGTATCAGGGCGCGATTCAAAATGATGAAATCAACGGACCAAACAACATGAAGCAACCTTCTTTCTCGCGCAGCGTCTCGTTTCTCCTTCTCGTCACGGTTTCGTTCAAGTTACGAATCAGGTTCGTGATTTGGACTCGGTTTTGGTTCTGTTTCGGTAAATCCTCATTCTCACTCTCTGATTCGATTTCTCTGTTCTTCTTCAATTTCTATGCGTTTCTGATTATGGTTTGGTGGGTTTTGTGTTTGATTCAGAAAAAACTCTCTCTGTCTCTTTCAATTTCTGGGTTGAATGGTGGTGAGGTGTTGTGTTAATCGAAGAAGATGATGAATAGTGGTAGGTGGGAGGCGGATTGTTGGTAGGTTTCAGAAGAATGCGATTTTGTTTTAGTTGAAGGTTCTGAGGTTTTGTGATGGAGGATGAATGGGAGAAAGAAAGGAGAAAGTAGTTCTGTTAAGTTGCGAAGGTGAGGGAGAAGAAGGTTGAAGGAAATTGGAGGTGGGTGAAGTTTGTTGTTGTTGTCTGAAAAAGGTTTATGAGAATGGTTGGTGATTTGAAGGAAGAGGTGAACGAATTGGTTGTGGCGGCCAGGGCTCTTTTCAGAGAGTGAAGAAAATGTTTGACTTATAGGAGGAGATACGAGGGTGGAATGGGAAACTCGGTGAGTAATTTGTGAGCTGGTTGTCGTACAGTGTTTTGCAAATGCGTACTCGTTTTCACAATTGTAGAGTGAGGTCGTGGTCTTTTGAAATTGGTGAGCTATTTCTGCGTTTTGGAGACGTTGAGGTGAGGTTTGTGGTGAGGTCCGTGAATCTGTTACTGCAGGTACCCATCATGATTTTTCTCTTGTCGTTTTTGTGCGTAAAGAAATGCACAAATGGTTGGTGCGCGGTTCATGGTTTGCTATTGTTGTGAAATTGGTGTGTGTAGCTATGGTTTGCTGAATTTGTTTTATTCTCCTATTGTTGTGTAAATTGATGGTGGTTTTGCAGGGTCATCGTGTGGGCCATGAATTTGGAGGGAGGAAAAGCCAGCTAGGTATTTTGTGTGTTGTGAATTGTGGAGGCATGATATGGTTTGTGAAAATATTGACTGATGTGGTTATTGTATGGCTGTGTCAAATGTATGATGCGTCACTTTTTTGTCTTGGTGGGTCATCATATGCAGCAAGCCCACGTGGAAAGAGACTCATGGCTAGATGTATGTATTGTTGTAAAAATTCTTGATGGGCTTGTATGTGAAATCACTTTTATTTTTCCTTGTAATGAATTTGAATAAAAGACTATGAATTGAGGTGAATGAGCTTTTGGAATTGCTAAATTATTGGCCTTTGTTGACTTTTTGGATAATGGTTTTGGACTTTAAGTGTGTAATAAAAGAAAGAAAAAAAAAGAGAAATGGGCTTAGAAAAAGGAAATGGTTATTGAATTTGGATTGGATTTGAAATGTGGAAATTGGTTAAAAAAGACATAAATGGATTATAGATTTATGGATTAAAAGAAAGATTAATGGATAATGGATAATCATATGTTGAAATGGATATTTAATTAGACGAATGAAAAAAAAAGGTTAAAAAGTAGATATGACTTAAAATAAAAAGGATAAGAAATAAAAGAGAAATGAAGTTGAAGACAACACATTTTTTTGGATTTTTTCGAATAATTGTCGGTGGACGGATGTACAAATGAAAACTATAAACAGGTAGGACAAATTTGGGGTATGACAGATGCCCCTATCTAATTGGCTTAAACCTAAAAGGATGAACTGCTACGACGTTCATTCTTGCGTAGTAGAAGACAATTAGATACGAAAAAGACCACGAATTTGTCCGAGAAGAAAGAAGGTGTTTGGGAGGTAGAATACTGAATAACTTCCGAAAGGTCGTTATCACCAAAAGGATGATAACAGGAGAATCTGACACCAAAAGGATGACAGACCTATCACCAAAAGGATAATAGTAAACACACGCACACTGACCCTTCACCAAAAGGATTAAAATGAGGTCAAAACCTGCTATTACCAAAAGGATAATAGGGCAAACACGCACACATACCCTTCCACCAAAAGGATGAAAATGAGGTCAAAGCCTACTATTACCAAAAGGATAATATGGCACACACACACATACCCTTCCACCAAAAGGATGAAAATGAGGTCAAAGCCTGCTATTACCAAAAGGATAATAGGGCACACACGCACACAGACCCTTCCACCAAAAGGATGAAAATGAGGTCAAAGCCTGCTATTACCAAAAGGATAATATGGCACACACACACAGACCCTTCCACCAAAAGGATGAAAATGAGGTCAAAGCCTGCTATTACCAAAAGGATAATAGGGCACACACGCACAGAGACCCTTCCACCAAAAGGATGAAAATAAGGTCAAAGCCTGCTATTACCAAAAGGATAATATGGCACCACGCACATAGACCCTTCCACCAAAAGGATGAAAATGAGGTCACAGTCTGCTATTACCAAAAGGATAATAGGGCACACACGCACACATACCCTTCCACCAAAAGGATGAAAATGAGGTCAAAGCCTGCTATTACCAAAAGGATAATAGGGCACACATACAGACCCTTCCACCAAAAGGATGAAAATAAGGTCAAAGCCTGCTATTACCAAAAGGATAATAGGGCACACACACGTACACAAACCCTTCCACCAAAAGGATGAAAATGAGGTCAAAGCCTGCTATTACCAAAAGGATAATAGGGCACACACGCACACAGACCCTTCCACCAAAAGGATGAAAATGAGGTCAAAGCCTGCTATTACCAAAAGGATAATAGGGCACCACGCACACAGACCCTTCCACCAAAAGGATTAAAATGAGATCATAGCCTGCTATTACCAAAAGGATAATAGGGCACACAAGCACACAGACCCTTCCACCAAAAGGATGAAAATGAGGTCAAAGCCTGCTATTACCAAAAGGATAATAGGGCACACAACACAACCTGCTACTACCAAAAGGATAGTATGACACACAACACAACCTGCTACTACCAAAAGGATAGTATGGCACACAACACAGCCTGCTACTACCAAAAGGATAGTATGGCACACAACACAGCCTGCTACTACCAAAAGGATAGTATGGCATACAACACAGCCTGCTACTACCAAAAGGATAATAGGGCACACACACACAAAGGCTGTCACTCACCAAAAGGATGACACACAGGCCAAGGGTTTATGGATCGGCGATACCAAAAGGATGACGGATTAAAACAAGCTACTACCACCAAAAGGATGATAGGAACTTCTTATTTGCAAGGACCAACACCAAAAGGATGCAGGTTAAGTTAGTTTGACAAGAATGGCTATCACCAAAAGGATGATAATAAGTTTCTGATTTGAGAGTTACCAACACCAAAAGGATGCAGGTTGAATTGAGTTGATTGGGTTTGGCTATCACCAAAAGGATGATAGTAAGGCAATTGACAAAAGGTCAAGTTTGCTGGGGATGTGATGAGATTTATTTGGAAACATCAACAAAAGGTTGGAGTAAAGAATTCAATGAGGAGAGCCCATGAAAAGGAAAGGGAAACAGTGAAAAATGGAGAGGGTAACCCGTCAAGATCTACGCAATCTGGTGCCTACGTATCTATTCTCGGACGAAAATAAAGAATCAGGGCAGTCGTAGTTCGACTTGAAGAAAAGGTTCAATGAGAAACGCCCACTGACTTGCTTGGAGATCACAGCTATATCCACAAAAGGTTGAAGTAACTTCATGAGGAACGCCCATGAATTTGAAGAGGATGCCCCTGGCTGGGCAAAAGATTGATTTGAGTCTTGTTTTGATCAACAAAAGGTTGGTACAACTTTGTGAGGAACGCCCACGGATTTGCAGGAGATGCCCTTGGCTGGGCAAAAGATCGTCTTGGAAATCTCGAGATATAACTCTGTGAGGAACGCCCACAGATTGATGAAGATGATGCCCCTGGCTGGGCTGAAGATCGCTTTGAAAACTTGACTTCGTGAGGAACGCTCACGGATTTACTGAAGATGCCTCTGACTGGGCTGAAGATCGCTTTGAAAACTTGAGATTGATCCTGGATCTTACATGCACATGTACGAATGCTTGATTTTGTAATGATGTGCAATGCAAATGCTGACGCGCGGAGATGCAAGTGCTAGGGAAGTATGATTGGGTTTTTTGGGTATGCATATGATACAAATGATGTCTATGATGTCGAATGCGATGCATATGATGCGGGTGCATATGATTACAGACGGGTGATTGGATAAGTTTGGAGGCGCCAGCATGGTGGACTCTTGGGTAGTTGCCAATGCGGATTGGACTTTTGGGCGGTGGGAGGGATTTGACTTCCTCGACACCCAGTTTGTTGAATACGCCATGATTGAAGCAAACGAAGACGACTTCACGACTCATGCTTGATGATCAGATAGCCTGCTTGACCAACTTGAAGATACAAAGGGGTCTGCCTGCTGCAATGGATCTTGCCCCAGTCTGAACATGGTAATGGTCTGCCCCTGATTACCCAGTTCTTGACATAGTTGGATCTTTGGAAGTCGAACTTCGATGTGCTTTGAGGTGTCTTGCCCTTGATTGAGCTGTTGAAGGATTTGCCCTAGCTTGAGGGTTTGAGGGAGTCTTGCTTCGGGTCGGCACCACTGAGAGTTCAAGTTCCTCTTCGATTGCCCCTTGTTAGAGTTGTCTTGATGTCTTGCACTGATTTGCAGTTAAAATTGCACATTTACAAATGGTAGTCTTAATGTAATGCTCATACAAGTTTTGAAAAAGAGTTGTTTATTGGAGTGTCGTGAAAGTGAGACGAATGGACTGTTAGCCCAAACGTGTGCTGATTTTGATGGTGTGAAAGATATAGCAAGGAGAATGACACCAATGCTGAAGATTAGCAAATATGGGGAGTCAATTTACGCAACCTTGCGATAATATGCTTTCAGAATAAGCCTCGCCTCAATTAGGTCTTTCGAGGGTTGCAACGTGGTCTGGTTTACGGTTTATGAAACAAAGGATATTAGGCTCAAAGTATAATTTGTACCCACCCCTTCTTCGTGATGAACTCCAATCCTACGTTCAGTTAATTCTGTACATGTTTGTCTTCCAAAAGGGTTGACGGCGTAAGCGTAATGATTCAAGGTTTGCTCGAGATGGCGGTCACTTTATTTTGTTTTTTATGGATGTCAGTGACCCTTTGAGATGGTGGTCACTGAATCTTATTTTGTTTTTGGTGAGGATTTGAGGGCCTCTTTTGATTTTGGTTTTGATCCCTAACTTTTGCATGGACTGATTTCGCTTTTCGAGTCCATCGGGATTGCCTTGATTTTTGCCTAAGTCTCCTTTGAGGTGCTCGACTTAGCAGGCTTTTGATTTTTGTATTTTGTTTTTTTTTTATTTTGTTGGAGGATGGTGATTGCCAAGTCATGGGTATTGATGAACAACCGACATGTCTTTTGGATTTTGTCCTGTGATTTGAGTTTGTAATCAGGTTAACTGAACACTACCCTGCCCCAGGTTAAGTGTAAGGGTTTGAATATCCAAAGGAAACTACTACTTCTAGGCTCGAAGTGATTAACTAGGGATTAACTCCTTGTATCTCCAGTGTTTAGGGGGATTGAAACAATGTCTGTACATCATCGGCGGGATTCTATCCGAAAGCATACATTTTGCAATTATGGGTATTTCGTTGTCATCATCCTCCCTCTAGTCATTGCTAACAACAGTTTGATATAGAGAGTGAAGTGGATAAATGTGCTGGTGTTTTGCAATAAGTAGAAAGAATGAGTGAATACGACATAATTGATTCAAAACATACATAATCACTACATTAAGAAAACCAAATACAAATGAAGATGTTTAAAGCATACAGTATTTAAACAAATAAAGACAAAATAACAAGAATGCAAATGACGGGATGGCAATATGACTGCCTTCTTCGGGGGAGCTCGAACTTGACTTGACTTGATTTGACTTGGCTTGCTGCTGGAACTAGATTGGCGGCGGCAGAGGGTTTTTAATGACATTTGGAGCCCTTCCATTGAACGTGAGATACTTTGAGTCGATCATGTCTTGAACCTTGTGTTTGAAAGCTCTGTAGTCCTCGATCGTATGCCCTGGAACACCCTTATGAAACTCGCAATGAGCATTGGCATCATAGTCTGGGGGAATGACAGTTGGAGGAGCTAGGTCCCTCAGAGCGATTGCCTTCTTCTCCATCAATTGAGTAAAGATCTGAGCATATGTTGTCGGCAGACGATCAAAGTCTCTATCTGGCCTCCTTGTCCTCTGTTGATTAGGCTGACGTTGTTGAGCAGCTCTTTGTTGTTGATGTTGAGGAGGATACTGATACCCTTGCTGGTTGTATGACTGTTGTTGAGGAGCCTGTTGCTGAGGCATTGGAGCTTGAACAGCTTGAACAACTGGCTGATAAGGCATCGGAGCATATTGTGTAGCAGCAACATACGGATACTGGAAGTATGGCATTTGATAAGGCATTGGAGGGGGAACTTGTTGAGCTTGCCCTCTTTGAGCAGAGACAGCATTTGTTTCGCCCTCTTTCTTTTTGAATCCATTGAAGGGCTTCTTGACTGCAGTCTGGCTGCTAGAACCTCCTTGGATCTTTCCACTTTTCAGACCTTCTTCAATTCTCTCACCGACAATTACCAAATCAGAGAATCCAGCGAAAACATTACCAATCAGCTTTTCATAGTATTGGCCTTGCAAAGTACCCATGAAGATGTCAATCAGTTCACGATCAACAAGAGGTGGATGCACTCTTGCAGCTAGCTCTCTCCAGCGTTGCGCGTACTCCTTAAAGGATTCGTTGTCTTTTTGAGCCATACTCTGAAGTTGAGTACGATTCGGAGCAAGGTCAGTGTTGTACTTGTATTGCTTGACAAATGCATCAGCTAGATCATCCCAAGTGCGCACATTGCTACGCTCTAGCTGCATATACCATTCGAGTGATGCCCCAGACAAGCTATATTGGAAGCAATGGATCATCAGCTTTTCATCTTTGGCATGGGCAGCCATCTCACGGCAGTACATCCTTAGATGCATGTGAGGACAACTGAGACCTTTGTACTTCGGGAATTCTTGTACTTTGAACTTGGGAGGAATGACAACATCTGGCACCAAGCACATATCCAGAGCATTCAAAGAAGTTGAGTTGCGTCCCTCCATGACTTGGAGTTTTTCAGCTAGATCACGGCACATCTTGATGGCTTCAGAATCCTGAGCAGCAGTAGGATTGACAATTGGGACAACAGCATGGTAGTTCTATACCTCATCATACTGATCTAGCAGATTTTCCTCAGCCTGAGGGATATGAATTTGAATGACAACAGGTTGAGCTTGCGGGATAGCTCCAACGGTAACTCCAGATGTTGGAAGTGGTTGAGTAGTGGCTCCTTCAGCGGCAAGAGTGAAGTTCATTGGTATCCCATAATTGATAGGGTTGGGAACAGGAACTGAGAGCCTTAAGGGTGACCCTTGCACAGTCACAGTGTTGTTGGCAGCAGCGGCTTCACGCAGTTCTTCTTCTCTTCTGGCCATCATGATGGCTTCAAGAATTTGATCAATCTTTCCCTTCATAGAGTATATTTCTTCTCTGAAGGCAGCTTGCTCTTGCTGAATCTGCTCCATCGTTCTTCTTATGTTGGCTTGAGTTGTGTACTGGTGTCGAGGAATCAGCTTGATTTACTGGAGAAGAAAGGAAGTCGAAGTGAGATTCTGAGGTTGAAAATGCAATGCAAGATACGTAACAGATGCAATGCAATGACATGAGATGCAATGCAAGATGCAAGATCCAGGATCGCAGGATCAAACAGCTTCAAACAGTTCTGCGGTTGGTCGGGGATGACGGGTCAAGAACCACAACTAGGATCAAGAAAACCCACGGGTAGGTTTCTAAAACGGGGTAGGTGCCTAGAGTTATGGATATATTTCGAAAACATTATAACCAAGACGAAGAGACATCCGACTATAATATCCTCGAAATAATCTCGTCTAGGCGAGGTCTTCGTTTCTTCCCCACAAGAAAGATTCCTCGGAGGCGTCCACTACACAACCATCGACACACGGGTTCTAAATAGGGTTCTCAGAATCCTAGATCGAGGTCGAAAATATTACTGTCAGGAAGTAATACGTTCGAGGGATCTCATCTGATTGGGGCGTTCGCATTAACTCACATAGAATTAACGCTACCAACCACCATGGGTAAATTGGGTTAATGGTCCTTGGGATCGCGACCCACCTCGAGAATATTACCGCCATGGCAAAGATTCACCACAACAATAATATCTCCAAGGGAATCTACTCCAAGCGGTGGTTTTCGCTTCAACTCACGCGGAAGAGACCATGCAAGCCTACACTACATAACCACCATCCTAATCCTAGGGTTTTACCTCGACTCGGGTGTAGAGCCATCTCACAAAGTTCCCAATGTCAGAACAACCCAACAATGCCACAAAAGGTAACACAAATGAGGAAACAGGAAAGCAAGTACATAAGCGAACGAGAAGAAAAAGATAAACAAAGCTAAAGAGCTAGCGATTCGAATCAAGATAGGCTCGACTCTCTCTTGCATGGAGCAACATCTCCCCAGCAGAGTCGCCAGCTGTCGCACCTCGAAAAAATCGCTTAATCGAAGACACGACCCTCGCGCGAAAGGCGCGGAAAACGGTTCGACAGAGTCGCCACCGAACTTTATTTATCCCAAAAGAGGGAAAGGAAAATATCGAGAAAACCTTTAAGGAGGGGTAAGAACATAGTCGTCGCAACCACATTCTGGGTTCGGGAGTCGGTTACGTGAGGGGAAGGTACACGCACCCCCTCACGTCCGTTGTACTCAACGGGAACCTCTTGATTCGAATCGCGATACTCGTTAGCTAAGTTTGTCTAATTTCTTCTCTAAAATAAATGCGGAAAGGTAACGGTAAAAGGAAAAGATACTAAAGGGAAATGGGTGGTTTAAGGATAGGGTGATCGGCAAGATCATCGCGATCTCGGGCCTACGTATGCTCATTCGGGCGAGAATGAGAAATCAGAGCAATCGTAGTTCGACTACGGGGTTTGACGAAAAAAGATGGTAGTGTGCTCGCCAAGATCATCGCAATCTTGTGCCTACGTATCTTTACTCGGGCGAGAATAAAGAATCAGAGCAGTCGTAGTTCGTGGTACGCCCACGAAACAAGGGAGTTGGTTGATTTAGATGACGATTACTTGAACTTAAGAAAGATTCCTCGGGCCCAAGTAATCGGGAGAGTGAGTCAAAGATTTGGCTCTCTCTCTTTTTCATCTAAGGTGGTTGAGTTTGAAAAGGTTTGATGGTTTAAAAAGTGTTTTGGATGGTTGGACGGATGGTTGTCGAGTTGGATGTGTTTTAGAGGCGTCAATTGCTCACACACGAGTAAGAGAACTCGCACCCAAATAATCGAAGGAAGATCAAAGACTTGAACCCCCATTTTTCACCTTGAAAGAGTTTCGATAGTTGTTAGTCGTTTTAAGGTTTGATTATGAAAATCCGCTTGACCTGGGATCAAGGGTTTATTGTATGCGCTTGGTTATTTTGAAAAGGATTTGATTTATTAAAAGAAGAGGCATCAATTGCTCACACACGAGTAAGAGAACTCGCACCCAAACAATCAAAGGAAGATCAAAGACTTGAACCCCCATTTTTCACCTTAAAAGAGTCGCGATAGTTGTTAGTTGTTTTTGAAGTTTGATTATGAAAATCCGCTTGACGTTGGATCAAAGGTTTATTTGTTATGAAAAGAGTTTGGTTTGAAAAAGATGACTCGACGACGAATCGAGGGTTTGGTTGAAAATGGCTCGACGACGAATCGAGGGTTTAGTTGAAAATGGGTTTGTTTGAAAATGGCTCGACGACGAATCGAGAATTAGTTTGAAAATGGGTTGTCTATGCTAGTCCCTAGGGGTGCTCCTAGTAAACAAACCACAATCAAAGAAAACTAAATGCGTACATCGGAATGGGAAGCGGGGTACATGTAAATTACAAGGGATGACATGAAATAAAAGGTCTCATTGTAAGGTAGCCCAAGAGAAAGCCGTGTGTGTGCAAGGTGTCCTAAACTAAGTCTTGATCGAAAGTCGCCAAGCAACCAACAGTCCATCAATTATTGTTTTAGGGTTTCGATATTTTTAGTGTTTTTTTGATTAAAATGTGAACAAATGAAAATGGTTAGATAAATATGAATATGGATATGAACAATATGATAAGAGTATGAATAATATAATTGAGATAATATGAACAAGGTATAATATTGACATAACATAAAATTGGTCTCGTCTTAATCGGAATTTAATCGAGAAATCGATAATCAACGATTTTTGACTTTCATTGACCAAAAGAGAAAAGACATAAGATAATGAAAAATAAAATCGAAATAGAAATAAAATCGGTCTCGTCTTTACTAAGATTCGAAAAATCGATAATCTTTAGTATTTGATTTTCATTGACCCAAAATCGAATAAGAATAATGAAAAAACAATGGAAATGAAATAAAATCGAAAATGTATAGGAAAAAGAATAAAGGTCTCACCTTTATCGAGATTAAGTCGAGAAATCGACAAATCATCGATGTATGGTTTTCATTGACCCAAAATAAATGAATAAAAATAATGTAATGAAATAAATTGAAATAAATAGGAAAAATAATAAATGTCTCACCTTTATCGAGATTAAGTCGAGAAATCGACAAATCATCGATATTTTGGTTTTCATTGACCCAAAATGAAATTGAAATTAATTTTCGAAAAAAAACTTAAAACTAAACAAACCCATGTTAAGAAAATAAAATGTTTTTAAGAAGAAAGTTAAGACAATAAGATGAATTGGAACTAAACTATAGAAGATAGGTGTGGCGCCTAGGTGGGTGGTGTGGTGAGTTCATCATCATGGGCTGAGCCCAACATTTCTCCACCATAACAAAAAACATGATTTGAAAAAAAACAAAAGTGGAAATGAGAAAAAGAAAACGTGGGTCTGAAAGCCCAACGTGTGATACACTCAAACTTACGGAAAGGAGAAAAAAAGGCATGGTTTTATAACATATTTACTTTTATTTAAATCAAAAATATGCTCAGAGGATTGACTCCTCGTCATCGCCGCCAGCAAGCCAAATGGGAAAATCAAAATTGGAAAATATGATGAAGCAGAAAAAACATCTTAGCCACCACATTAAACCAAAACAAGTATCATGGTGCGATTCAGAATAACGAAATCAACAGACCAAACAACACGAAGCAACCTTCTTTCTCGCGCAGCGTCTCGTTTCTCCTTCTCGTCACGGTTTCGTTCAAGTTACGAATCAGGTTCGTGATTTGGACTCGGTTTTGGTTCTGTTTCGGTAAATCCTCATTCTCACTCTCTGATTCGATTTCTCTGTTCTTCTTCAATTTCTATGCGTTTCTGATTATGGTTTGGTGGGTTTTGTGTTTGATTCAGAAAAAACTCTCTCCGTCTCTTTCAATTTCTGGGTTAAATGGTGGTGAGGTGTTGTGTTAATCGAAGAAGATGATAAATAGTGGTAGGTGGGAGGCGGATTGTTGGTAGGTTTCAGAAGAATACGATTTTGTTTTAGTTGAAGGTTTTGAGGTTTTGTGATGGAGGATGAATGGGAGAAAGAAAGGAGAAAGTAGTTCTGTTAAGTTGCGAAGGTGAGGGAGAAGAAGGTTGAAGGAAATTGGAGATGGGTGAAGTTTGTTGTTGTTGTCTGAAAAAGGTTTATGAGAATGGTTGGTGATTTGAAGGAAGAGGTGAACGAACTGGTTGTGGCAGCCAGGGCTCTTTTCAGAGAGTGAAGAAAATGTTTGACTTATAGGAGGAGATACGAGGGTGGAATGGGAAACTCGGTGAGTAATTTGTGAGCTGGTTGTCGTACAGTGTTTTGCAAATGCGTACTCATTTTCACAATTGTAGAGTGAGGTCGTGGTCTTTTGAAATTGGTGAGCTATTTCTGCGTTTTGGAGACGTTGCGGACGAGGTTTGTGGTGAGGTCCGTGAATCTGTTACTGCAGGTATCCATCATGATTTTTCTCTTGTCGTTTTCGTGCGTAAAGAAATGCACAAATGGTTGGTGCGCGGTTCATGGTTTGCTATTGTTGTGAAATTGGTGTGTGTAGCTATGGTTTGCTGAATTTGTTTTATTCTCCTATTGTTGTGTAAATTGATGGTGGTTTTGCAAGGTCATCGCGTGGGCCATGAATTTGGAGGGAGGAAAAGCCAGCTAGGTATTTTGTGTGTTGTGAATTGTGGAGGCATGATATGGTTTGTGAAAATATTGACTGATGTGGTTATTGTATGGCTGTGTCAAATGTATGATGCGTCACTTTTTTGTCTTGGTGGGTCATCATATGCAGCAAGCCCACGTGGAAAGAGACTCATGGCTAGATGTATGTATTGTTGTAAAAATTCTTGATGGGCTTGTATGTGAAATCACTTTTATTTTTCCTTGTAATGAATTTGAATAAAAGACTATGAATTGAGGTGAATGAGCTTTTAGAATTGCTAAATTATTGGCCTTTGTTGACTTTTTGGATAATGGTTTTGGACTTTAAGTGTGTAATAAAAGAAAGAAAAAAAAGAGAAATGGGCTTAGAAAAAGGAAATGGTTATTGAATTTGGATTGGATTTGAAATGTGGAAATTGGTTAAAAAAGACATAAATGGATTATAGATTTATGGATTAAAAGAAAGATTAATGGATAATGGATAATCATATGTTGAAATGGATATTTAATTGGACGAATGAAAAAAAAGGGTTAAAAAGTAGATATGACTTAAAATAAAAAGGATATGAAATAAAAGAGAAATGAAGTTGAAGACAACACATTTTTTTTGGATTTTTCCGAATAATTGTTGGTGGGCGGATGTACAAATGAAAACTATAAACAGGTAGGACAAATTTGGGGTATGACATCTCCACTTTCCATTAATCTTTTTAACAAGTACATCATTGGATAGCCAGGTTGTGTACTGGGCTTCCGAAATAAAGTTCGCCTCTAAGAGGTCTTTTACAGCCTTTTTCGCAGCCTCCGCTTTCTCGGGAGACTGCCTACGCCTACGTTGTACTACAACCCTAGCGACCAGATATATTGTGAGCAGGTGGCAGGCCACGTCTAGGTCGAGGCCGGGCATTTCTGCCGCGCTCCACACGAATAAGTCAGCGTTCTCCCGGAGGCAGGCCTTCAGTTATTTCCTCGCCAGGTCGGGGAGGCCCGTGCCAATCTTCATGTTCCTGTTCGGGTCGTCCTCGAGGGTGATGAGCTCGAAGTCTCCATCTGGAATTGGGCTCATAGGGTGAAGAGGCTGCATGTTGCCTTCAGCTGGAGGAGTGTGATCCCCTGCCTCGTTCTGCTCCTGCTTGCTGGGGAAGCGGCTGTCGAGGTCGACCGTGTTGACGCGCGAGAGTGGCTTCTGCTCTTTATCCAGGGCTGACTTTCCTGCGGTCTTGGACTTGATGTTGATCGAGTTCAAACCCTTGGTTGCAGCCTTGAAGCATCTCCTGACGGCCTTAATATCCCCGTGGAAAGTGACGACACGACCCCTAATCGTGTAGTACTTCATCTTCAGATGAACTGTAGATGGCACAGGTGTGAGCTCGGCTAGAGTCGGTCTTTCCAGGATGCATAGGTACAAAGAAGGGAACTCTACTACCAAGAAGCAGACCTTAACTTGTCGGGCAGTGTCGTCGTTCCCGAATGTGACCATCAGCTCGACGTAGCCCCATGGTCTGGTGGTGGTGCCATTGAAACCCTGCAGGTCCGAGCCCATGTAAGGGGTCAGATGTGTTTAGTCGAGCTGGATGGTAGTGAATAGGTGGGCATACATTATGTCCACCGAGCTCCCTTGATCGACCAGGATGCGGCGGACATCAAAGTTTACCATCTGTGGGCTGATCAGAAGGGGGATGTTGGAGTTAGGGGTGCCGCCCGACAATTCTTCGAGGTAGAAGGTGATGGGGTTCAACCTTCCCTGGACCTTCTCAAAGTTGGCGTTCTGCGTCGAGTTCGCCTATATCAACTCATCGAACTTCCGCTTGATCGACCCCGCCGAGACCTTTTGGAACCCTCCGCCGAATATGACCATGGTAGCGGGGAAGCTTTCCCATGGGCAGCGAGCAGTCACAGGCGTGTCGGGCTCGTAGGGGAAGTAGAATTCCTCTGGTCGGGTGACACGCAGGACGACTTGTAGTCCATTATCACCAGAGGACGGGGTCTCCTCCTCGACCCTTTTCGTCTCCAGGGTCTCTTGTCAGGGGGCTTCACTCCTCTTTGTGTAATGGTTGAGGTGCCCCTCTTTGATCAGGATTTCGATGGCATCCTTGAGGTGGATGCAATCCTCTGTGACATGCCCGTGGCTTCTATGGAACCGGCAGTACTTGGACTTGTCGACGTTTGGTTTAAGAGACGTCGACTTTGGGAAGCAGACACCTCCTCTCTAGAATTCAGAGTTGATGCACTCGGCCAAGATACGCTCGCAGGGAGCAGTGAATAACATGTACTCAGTGAAATGGCCTGCGGTCCCCCTTGGTTCTCAGGAGTCTCGGGGCAGGTCTTCTCTTCTTCTATCCCCGCCTCATCGGGGGGCGGTGGAATTGTCGTGCCTGGAGCTCTTGGCTCCTTCTTGATTCCGTTAGTCGCGGGCGCATTGGGCGACTTCTATCTCCTCATACTGGATATATGCATGGGCCTTGTGGAGGAGCGCATCCAGGATGTTAGGCCTTTTAATGCCGACTGCCTTTGCAAACTCGGTGCGAGGTTGTAGTCCTCACTCGATCAGAAACCTCTTTATGTCATCCGTGGTGGATATCTTGACATCTTCTCAGTTGAGCCTCTCTATGTAATCCCGGAGAGATTCGTTTTTTTCCTGGATGATGGCTTTCAGGGATGCTTCCGTCTTCGGCTGGCGCCGGGAAGCGGTGAAGTGCCTGGAGAACTGCCTCTTCAGTTCCTTCCAGGATGTGATAGACTCGGACGTGAGACACTTGTACCACGCCATAGTACCCTTCCTCAGGGTAGTTGGGAAGAGCCTGCACTTGATGGCTCCCCAGACATTCCTGTAGTCGAGCATCACATCGATGCTTTCAATGTGGTCGTCTGGGTCGGTCATACCATCATATGTCGCCAAGGGTGGGGTTTTTTCCATCCCGACGGGCAAGGGAGTCTCCATGATGCCCCTGGACAACGGTGTGCGTTGGTCGTCATCGTCGCTCCTGACTGGTGACCGTGACGGGGATAGGTCGCCTCGGCTGTTCATGCTCCGTCGGGGAGGACTCTTTGGCCGGCTCTTTGGTAGCACCCAGGCTTTCGGGGAGAAGGGTTCGAGACTCATCGTGTCGTGTCCTCCGCGGGGGAGGAGAGGGACTGCGAGAAACGGGGCGACAATGTCTCCGCGGGGGAGAGTGTGACTGTCTCTCCCTCTCAAGCACCCTTATTAGCTCATTTTGTTGGAAGATCATAAGATTTGTCTGATTGATCGCCGCGAATAGAGCCACCTTGGTCGGGTCAGCATTGGGTGGCACAGGGATTGGCTGGTAGACATCCAGGATATCAAAGCGTCGGGCGGCGTTGAAAGTCGCGTCGTCTGAGGAGGGAGATGCAGTGTGCCCGTCCCTGGGGTCGCTTTCTTCTACGTGAGCGGTCACGTTGGGGTCGTGACCGTTACCGTTGGTGAACAGAGTGAAAGAGGTGCCTGGAGCGTTGTCGTCAGTTCTTGGGCTGGCCATGTTCGTCGGAGGTTGAAAACTGCTTTGGTTCTTGAGTTTCTACGGAAGGAAGAACGGGGAAGCAAGGGTTCCCACAGACGGCACCACTGATCGTACCTGATCATAAATGGATCAGCAGCCAGCAACACGTCGTGAGCTCATTTATTTGCCGGTGGTGGTGAAGAGATGGGGGGTGTACCTGCAAGGTACTCCGATGCCAAAGTCAGAGACGGAGTAAGCAGAGCAAGTATAGAGAAAAGGTGTAAAGAATAGAATACCTGACCCTTTAGTGAAATAGGGTATTTATAATGTGCCCCCAGCACTGGGCCAACAGTTACTTTGCATTTGGTTGGATCGCAAGACCCAATACGAGTAACTGCCAAGGCTTACGTGGCGTAGGGAAACCCAGCACGAGGTCTTCGCCCTGGATCAACTGCCCCGTAATCTTCGAAAGTTGGGTTGACCAGTTCTTTCGGAAGTGGGTAATTATCTGATGACGTATTCCCGCGTGGGGGGCACGTGCAGTCCGTGGGGGAGACGTGGAAGAGCTCCCCGAGCATGCAGATGGGATGGACCTTAATTGAGCTCTCCCTAACGAAGACTTGGTTTGGACCGTGCCCGATGATGGGCCAGCCTTATGCCCAGTCCAGAACAATATTAGTATCAAATATAAGGGTGTAATTTTAGAATTGCTATAGAGTACCGATTCAATATAAACAAGCTATTTGACGGAGAGGCATCATATTCGATGGTTTGCACAATTTTAAACCTTAGCAAAACATCTTAAAAAAAGTGATCTAACACAACTCAATCTATAAATTTTTTGGTGACAATATTTTTTAAAAAGTAATTCGATTGCGAAATCAACAAAGTGTCACAACATAAATTTTTTAAAAGTAATTCAATTATGAAATCAAACCAAGAATTAAAACTAAATGCTTACTTTGGAGAAATACAAACACATAATTCAACTTATAAATCAAACTAGAATTCTGTTTTGCCATTAATTTCATGAATTTCATGAATAATGACATTTTAAACCATTACCATAAAAATGTCCTACCATCTTCTTTTTCTTTTGTGTAATCACAACTTTATGATAAAACTAATATGAATACATATATGATTAATGATGTAATTTTATTTCACGAAGCATGCAAAATATAACATCTTAGTGATCACAAAATTCTAATTCATAACTGATGCATACAAAAGCTGATTCCAGGTATCTGGTACTCCTGCTAGACACCAATGAACACAATCCAAGCTATGGTGGACATTATGAGTACCGGGATGTCCATCTTTTCTCAATTCTGAGAGAGCTGTAATGTCGAGAAGATGAACAGGCTTTTTTATTTTTTGCAACACACTTTGAAGTACATTTGATGCTGGTGGCAAACAAACTGAGGATGATGATCCTTTTATTGGTTTTGTCTGATTTGCGCAATTTGTTCCTGGCTGTTTCCATATTGCACCACTATTTTTGTATACGCACAAATACAAATTATTAGAGATATTAAAAGCAATACAATGAAGAGCTTCTTTTCAATAGGGCTTTTCATGTTCACAATTTCAATAAGAAATCGAACCGAACCGAATTGAACTATATTAAAATATTATGTGAACTGAATCAAACTGTTTCAATTTATCTAGAGTTGAAACGAACTAAAATGATTGGTTTAATAAACGGGTTTGAAATTTCAATTTGTATCACATTAGTAGAAGATATTTTTTTCCCAAACCTAATAATTTATTAAAAGAACCACACCGTTATACATTTTTTTCGAATTTCTTTTATTAAAAAATTTTAAATTTTACTCTTTAGTCTTTGTTTGATTTGTTTGTCATTTGATTTGATTTTATAACTGTTTGTATAACATGGTTTAGTTCACTAACAAAATATAATAATTCAGTCATTTTAATTTCAATTAGATTCGATTAGACTGATCTATTCAATTTGACAATTCAATTCAATTCGACAGTTTTTTTAACAGACCTACTTCTCACACTCACTTAAAAATGATTAGATTTAAACAATGAAAAATAATTAAGAAAAAGGGAGATGATTTGTTATACTCACTTGAAGTGTGTAGGAGGAATTCCTTGATAAATAACTTTGGTTTTGGTTGTATCAACTTCTGCATCAACCCACTTAGCCCAAGTTGTCAAAGCTGTTATAAAAGCTTCCATTCTATCCATATTTTTCACTACTTTGTTACCTATTTGAATATAATCCCATCTGCAATAAGGGAAAAAAAAAGTCAAAATCATTACATTATTTGAGTATATAAGAGCGAAATTAAAAAACCATCTATTGTTCACAAATTTTAACTCAACTATCAAAAATCGACATTACTAGATTAGACTATAACTAAAGTTCAACCACAGAGACTCAAAATATAGTAATTATTAATACTTCATTTACATACCACAAGAAAAAACCACTATTCCGCAAATCGAATGAACACTATTGCCAAAATTGATTAGATATTCACGGTTATGTATGTGAATTTTTAATGATTATTGTTGCGTTTTATATTAAAAAAAAAACATTTACTTAGGTTATTTTTGTTAGAATTAACAAATTCTTACCCTTTATCGGCATTATTGCGGTCCCACCAAAGCCAAGTGTTAAAAACCAAAACATCCATTTGTTTCCATATATCTCCACCAACTTTGATGGAATCAAGGTTCAATATTCTACCATTTTTTTCATCTACAATGTCAACCAAATATGTATTATGGTAAATACTAACTGTAACACCATAGTCCTGCAAAAAAAAAATTGAAATTGTAATAATCAAAAAATACATATCATGAAAGATGATTTATGATGAAAAGTATTACTAACCAGGAATGTGTGGCTATTGATAGGTTTACCACCCTTTTGTGTTACATTAAGATTAGGAACAGAAGAATGAAGCATACATAACAATGATTGCCATTGGTTGCGACTTATTGAATCTCCTATAAACATTATTTGTTTTCCCTTGAATTTTGTCAAGAAGCTTTTTCCATCAAATCTAAAACAACCATTACAATCAATAAAAATAAAAATTAATAAAAAATAATAAAGTTTAATAAACTTGCTCGCAAATACTAGGTCAAATTGACAGAAAACCAATATTTCTCGGTTGGATGTCATCACTAGAACTCTAAAATTCACTGGTATGTATGTATGAATTTTCATCCTAGGTCAATTGATAGAAAACTAATATTATTGGGTTGAATGTCATCACAGGATTTTTAGAATTCACGATTATGTTTATGTATGAATTTTTATCCTAGGTCAACTGATAAAAATCTAATATTAGTGGGTTGAATGTCATCACTAGAATTTTAGAATTCGCGGTTATATATATCATCATATGTATTAATTTTCATTCCAGATCAACTAACAAAAAAAATTAATATTACTGAATTGAATGTCATCACGAGAACTCTAGAATTCAAAAATATGTATACGTATGAATTTTCAGTAGTTATTAACATTTTGTCTATGTAGAAAAATAAAAAATAAAAGTTGAATTAATTTGTACCTTGGTATGTTACAATTATTGCTTGGTTGCCATCTATATTTGAGATACTCTTTATCAGTTCTACCATATTTCAAGCAATCAAGTTCCAAATGAACTTTAGGACATTTTGAAGAATCATAAAGAGGGTAAGAATCATCATAAACCCAACTTCCTTCATATAAATTGCAACTCCCTCCATTTGTTTCTTCTAAACAAAGACAAATGACCAAAATGGTCATTACAATCCAACCATAAACCTTCATATCTAAACCCATCTCACTCTTTCTCTCTCACACACACTCTCTTTGTGAATATTTTATTTGTTTGAAGAGAGATATATATTTTATCATATTGGGTCATAAAAGGTTATTATATAAATTTAGATATAATAGGTAAACAATCCAATTATTCAATGTATTTACCATTTTTGTTCATAATAAGCTTCATTGCTCTTTGTTTTTTAATAAATTATTTTTATTAATTTTTAGTTTGACTTATGGATTAATCCCCCTTAAATTCTCTCTTCTTACCAAATTTAAAATTAATAATAAAATATTAGGTTGGGTAAAGGGAGATTTATTAAATTGAGATTTTAAGGAATTTAAAAATATTTTTTATAATAATTTTTTTGAGGTATTCAATAAATTTTTTTATAAAACTCAAATAAAAATATTTTAAATCTCAATTCAATAAATCTTCCTTTTCTTTCTTTTTATATTTTATATTTTTATTATTTATTTTATGCTTTTTGTTTTGGGATAGGTATAGCCTCTATTAGTCTAATTTTCTTTTTTCTTTTGTAATATAATATTGGTTTTTTGTAATAACTGAATACTAATGATTTCCATTAATTTTATTATTATTATTATTATTATTATTATTATTATTATTTTATATTCTTAACATTGTTTTAAAAAATTTATTACTTAGATTTTTTTTATTTTAATTTAGTCTGTAATAACTCTATATAATGTTTCCATTTTAATATATAAAAATTTATTATTATTATTATTATTATTATTATTATTATTATTATTATTATTTTATATTCCTAAAATTGTTTTATTTTTTATTATGAATCTTTTTATCTTTTTAAAAAAATATAACACAACTCAATATAACACTCATATTCGATAAAACACCTATAATATTTAATCAAATTCATCAACACGAAATAACACTTGATAATAGTATAAAATTTAAAAAGACTATTTTCATAAAATACATAAGTGGTAAATGATACAAAAGAATATAAGAAATAACATTTAATTTTAGAATTACGTAAACATATTGATCTAATACTTAATAGTATTATTGGTGTAGAATAAATTTTTTTTAAAAAAATTATGGTTATTGGTGAGATATTAATTTATATTTTTATTTAATATATAATAATAAAAATATTAAGAAGTTACTAAAATCACATCAATTGATTGGGTCAACAAATTACAAAACTCAAATCCGATATGCGAATATATTTTTTTACTTTCATTAATTTTAGATTTTAAACTCAAAACTACTTTTACTCTTTCATAACTTACATTAATATCATATAATTATGTTTTTAATGGTTTGTTATTTTCCTATTTCATTTTAGAGGGAAGAATTCATGAATAAAACTACATAATCTAAATTAATATCTAAGAAAAAATATACATTTAATTCCTTACAAAATTAAATTGGATCATCGGACATATTAGTTTCTGAATTATTTAATTCACCAAAAACACTTATGTGACACATTGACTAAATATTTTTTTATTTTATTTTTTAAAATCATTTATACTGATATGACTTTGTGTATTTTAATTTTGAAATATTTTAAATTATATGTAATATTCATTACGCTTATGTGGCACACTAATAATCATATTTTTTCAAAAAAAAAAATTAATATATTTTATTCTGACATAACTTTGCATATTTTAATTTTAAATTATTTAAAATTCTAATTGTTTAATTATTTTAATCTTAATAATTATCAAAATTTTAAAACATTGTAAGTTTTGTCACAGCTGAGACTCTGACCACTGTCTCAAAAGTTGTTGAAAAAAATGGATAACCACCAGGGTTATTGTGCCTTTTAATTATATGATTTACATATTAAATATATATTTAAAGACTAACTTATTTTGTTGTGATAATACTAATGAATTAATATTAAAATATATGTTGATTTAATTTTTAAATTCATACACACATGAGTGAATTTTTAATATCATCAAAATATATAGTAAATTATTTTAATGTAATATTATTTAGGCAAAATAATCTTTTTCGTCCCTTAACTTTACACCAGGGTCCAATTTGGTCCCTTAACTTTAAAAAGCGGCGATTGCGTCCCTTAGCTTTTTACGTGCCAAGTTAGTCCTTGCCGTTAGTTTGGTCAAACGTCCGTTTATATTTTGTTACGTGACAGGTGACATGGACTATGTTTATCATCGTCTTCCTTTTTTGTACATTCTGCAGGCGCGTTTCCCCCAATTTTTGTTAGGGCAAACTCAAATCATCTTCAATCCTTACAATTTGTCTCCAAAGTAAAAGTTAGGGTTTAGGGAAACATGAAATCGGGTAGTTCATCTTCTTCTTTGAGCAAGAGAAATGAAGAAAATGGGGATTCAACAGGCAGTGGAAATCGTAGGAGGGAAGCCCATGTGCTATTGTGGAGACATGGTTGTACTTCAAAGGGCGAAAACAGTGAAGAACATGGGAAAATTATTTTGGGATTGTCCCAATTATAAGCAAGATGGATGCAATTTCTTTGGTTGGTACCATGAGGATGCCTTTGATGAGAAAGAAGAGCTTTTAATGCATAGGATGAGGGTGGCTGTAAAGAGATTAGATGAAGCAAAAAAAGACATTGAAGAACTTGGGAAAAAGCTGATGAATATTGATGCTGAAATGAAGATGATCATGAAGTGGAAAAAAAATATGGAATTTGTTGTTTTTAATTGTTATAGTTGTAATGTTTTTTAGGTTGAATTAGGTTAGTTATGTGGTGTATGTGAAAGTAGGTTTTGCTGTTTTTAAATGTTTTTTAGGTTGAATGTTGTTTTTAAGGTTGAATGTTGGTTTTAAATGTTTTATTAAGGAAAATATTTGTTGTCATAGTTATGAAAGCATTTGCTTTTATATTGTATCGGTTGTAATATTTGGACATGACCTATAATATTTGGACATGACCTATAAATATGGAACATGACCTATAATTTGGAGTTGTAATATTTGGACATGACCTATAATATTTGGACTGTTATTAAAGCTTTGATCACAGACCAGAAAACTGGTTCATAACAGATTCATAACAGGTTCAGAACAGAAACATAATTAAAAACTGGTTCATAACAGGTTCAGAACCATAACAACATTCTTGTTCATTACATCACAACCTTAAAAGTACCAAACAAAAAACAGGTTCATAACAGTTCAGAACCATAACAAAAAACACAAAACCATAACCACTACATCAATACATCCTAAAACACTTCATCCTAAATATGTCTAGGGATTCTTCTTTGCAGCTGTCCTCTTGGTGGGAGTAGATCTCCCAGTGACTTGACCAACAACATTCTTTGATGCAGTCAGCCTGGTTGTAGGGCCAGGTGGAACAAATGGCCTTGGAGCCTTCCTCACTGGTAGCTTCTGAGTTTTCCCCTTTGCAAGACCATGAGTCTTCTGAGAGGATTGAGTAGAATGTGGTGCAGACTGGGTTGTTGTCTGAGATGCTTGGGTAGTTTATACAGCAGGCTGAGTTACAGTTTGAGTAGATTATTGGGCAGAGTGTTGAGTACTCTGTTGTGCAGCCTGACTTGGTGTGTCCTTACAAGTGGACTTGTAGTGCCCTGATTTGTTACACCTACTGCACTTCACCAAGAAACCAGTTCTTCTCATCTTTTGATCAGATACATCTTTCTCTCCTTATTCTAAATTTCTTCTCTTTTTGGGCCTACCAGGCATCTTCTTGAACTTGGGTGGTTGCACATCAGGGTATGGTGTCTTAACCCACAAGTTAGACCCATTAACAGGGTAGATGGCATGTTTGTAAACTGCCTTGTATTTTGAAACTCTATAATATTCAGGGATGTAACTCTCTATCCTGAAATTCCTACTCTTTATGGCAGACAAAGCATGGACACGTGGGAGTCTTGTAAGTTCCCATCTTCTGCATGAACACATGTGCTCTTTCAGGTTAACAACATACTTATCAGCTTGATTCACCAAGTGCCTTACTTCAAACATATG
Source organism: Lathyrus tuberosus (assembly GCA_022829125.1). Lineage (NCBI taxonomy): Eukaryota > Viridiplantae > Streptophyta > Magnoliopsida > Fabales > Fabaceae > Lathyrus > Lathyrus tuberosus. The sequence continues at coordinate 1,081,121 of JALAZF010000265.1, forward strand.
CTCATCAAACATCCTAAAGAACCAAACAAAACAGAACAAATGATTAACTTGTATGCAATTGTTAAATCAATAGAATAAATGCTAGTTTATTGAGTTGACATACCTTAGGAGCCAATTGTTGGTGTATGTGCTTGTAATATCAACTTTCTTTCTAATATTAGGCAATATGTCATTCTCATCCAAGGTACCAAAACTCATTCTGTTGATAGCCCATCTCTCCATCAAGTAGATTCTGATGTCTTCAAGCATAGTGATTAGAGGTTTTGCCCTTGCATCAAGAATTACACTATTGAAGGATTCAGACATGTTGTTGAGAACAACATCACATTTGTTTGTAGTCCTAAAATAAGACCTACTCCAAAACCTTGGTGGGGTCTTCATCATATGCTTAAAAGCTTCCTCATTTATAGCCCTCATTCCCTTCATCTCTCTTTTCCATGCTTGTGGGTAAGTTGACTTGACAGCCTTCCATATTATGTCCTTCAACATCTTGCGAGGAAACCTCTTCCTAAAGTTGTTATACAGGTGCCTAACACAAAACCTGTGCTCCACCCTAGGCAATAGCTCTTCCATAGTGGGTAACAGCCCCTGCAATATCATAAAATGTACCATAAGATATAGTATAACATATAGCATAAGATATAAGAAAAACATAAGAAAAAACATAAGAAACTTGCCTTTTGTTGGTCTGATATGAAGGTGTAAGTCATGCATTGCTCTTTGCCTCCAAGGTCATCAATTAGGAGCTGTAAGAACCAAGTCCAGTTGTCCTAGTTTTCACCCTCCACAACTACATATGCTATGGGGAGCATCTGATCATTAGGATCCCTCACTTCTTTCTCAACATTAAATTGTTTCTCAACATTCACTTGTTCCCCAACATTAACATTCTCCTCAACATTCTCTTGTTCCTCACCAGTAACATGTTCCTCAACATTAACTTGTTCCTCTACATTAACTTATTCTTCTACATTAACCTGAACAGGGGTGGTATTTTCACCATGAACAACTTCATCAACCAGCTTACTAAGTAACTCCTCCACCTCATCTACAATTTCTTCAGGGCCCTCATCAACTATGTCATCCACATCAACTTTGTCACAGTAGTCAGGTTGAGACAACGTGTGTTGAATGTAAATATCAACACGTTTGTGAACCCTATACAGGTCTGCTATTTCTAATGCACCCTGGTCATTAATTAGTGCAAGTATATTCCTTTTGTAGAAACAGAGTATGTTGTGGGCCGTGATTTTAGCTAAGACTTCGGCCTCTATCCACTTAGTGAAGTAGTCGACGCCGACTATCAAGTACTTGTTCTGGTATGACCCTATGGTAAATGACTCGAGGATGTCCATCTCCCACCAGGAAAATGGCCATGGGGATGAGAGCGTTTTGAGCTCATTAGGCGGGGTCGGGTGCATGTCCCCGTGTCACTGGCATTTGTCACACTTCTTGACGTGCTCCTTGGTGTCTTGCTGCATGGTGGGTCAGTAGTACCTTGCCCGCAATGCTTTACTGGCTAGGAACCGTCCGTCGAGGTGTTGTGCATTGATCCCTTTGTGGATCTCTTGGAGTATGCCAGGGACCTTAGACTCCTCGATGCATCTGAGAAGGGGGGGTAGAGAAACCCCGCCGGTATAACTTGTCTTCGATGATAGCATACGAGTAGGAATGTCGCCTGACTAAGCCAGCATCCTTGGGGTCGTCGGGTAGTTTATATGTGCTAAGGTATTCGTATACCGGGGTCATCCAGCAGTGACCGTCGCCGGTGGCGTTCACGTCGGAGGTTAAGGTGGGTTTCTCGATACTTGGCCGTGGAAGCACTTCTTGGATGCTAGATTTGTTCCCGCCTTTTTTCTTCGTGCTCTCCAGCTTAGACAAGATGTCTCCCCGGTGTCGTAACTGCGAAAATCAACCGGTAAAAAAGACAGAAGAGTCCCCACCGAACGTTATTTATCCCAACGCAGGGAAAGGAAACGATCGAAGAAAACCTCAAAAGGGAAAGACATGGTCATCGCAACCATAGTCTGGGTTCGGGAGTCGGTTACGCGAGAGGAAGGTATTAGCACCCCCTCGCGTCCATTGTACCCGATGGGATCCACGCTTGTTGTTCTGATCAAAGGGTGTACGTATCTAAAGCTCAACTGCTAACGGGACAGGAAAAAAAAGGGAGAAAAGAAAGGAAAAGGTGACTCGGTAGGACATCACCGTCCTAGGCCTACGTATTCCCTCGGGTGTGGGAAAGTCAGAGTCAACGTAGTTCGGGGGACTACGGAATTGTGGGGGAAGGTTTGCTCACCAAGACATCGCCGTCTTGTGCCTACGTATCGTTAATCGGGCGAGAGAGAGGAAGTCAGAGCAGTTGTAGTTCGTGGTTACAACCACGAGTTGGTTTTGAAAAGATCTCGATCGCACCGGGGCGAGAGAAAAGGTTCAGTTGTCTGGTTGGTCTCGATCGCACGGGGGCGAGAGAAGAGGGAAGGTAGTTGTTAGTGTGCTCGCCAAGGATAGGGATCCTCGTGCCTACGTATCCTCATTAGGGAATGAGGAATCAGAGCATCCGTAGTTCACACGACTACGGGAAACTGCAACAGTCTCGATCGCACAGGGGCGAGAGAAATGGATCTGTACACACCGAAGGTCTAAGGGAAACTCGATCCTACACGTTATCATGCATTGTGGCCCTAAAGTCAGGATTAGGAGGGAGCTAACCTATTGTTATCATGCTTGGATTGAAAGCCTAATGTCTCTCCTACCTCAAACTTAATCAGAAATTATGTGGAGCTAGGAATCCTAGAGGATCATGTGAACAAACACAAGTAAACACAGGACAACTCAATCACAAAATAAACGATGTCGTGATCTCAGCGAAGAAACGAAACTGAGTGACTCCTCATCCTCAACTAAAAGAAAATGCAACATAAAATGACGATGTCGTGATCTCAACTATGAGGAAGTTAAGTGACTCCTCGTCAACCACAAGATGAAAACGATGTCGTGATCTTAACTATAAGGAAGTTGAGTGACTCTTCGTTCACCACAAAGCAAACTAGATTAAAGTATCAATTAATTGGCACCCAAGAGAAGTATACATCTAATAGTGAAAACTCCTCACTCAACAACAAGTTGTAAGCAAAAATGCTAAACCCTAAGCATGCTTCATACAAGGGCGCAAGAGGTACCTAACGGAGAAGGTCTGTTGCCTCTTCAAAGCGCGCAACAAGCTCCAGACTAGGTTCCAAGGTGGAAGAGAATCACACTATCAAGTACTTCAAGCAAGTAAGAGGGTCCAACAGTCAAGTATCTAACATCAAGTTCAAAACATGTCAGAATCTAACGAGAATCAAATGTAAGCAACTATCATCAAAGGTAATCGACAAAGAGAACCATAATTAACATCAGGAATTGATCCACATGATCTCAGGGACTAATCATAATTTGCATCAAGAGATCTCATCAGTCCAAACAAGGTTATGAAAATTATTCCACACAAAATCTCCACAAGATTAATCAAAACTACAAAGATTAAAACAATCAGAAGTTTAAACACAGTTTAATCAACTATCCGAAAATTACAATTAACCTAATGGAAAATTCTACAAAAACCCAATCACAATTAATATCAAAGTCTAAAGTTAATCTAACTCTAAAGTTATAAAGCTAATTCTAAAGATTAGTACCTAATCAATTAACTAGAACAATTAGTTAATTACTAATCAATATTAAAAGTCTAGGTTAATTTCTAATTCAAAAACAAATTCTAAAACTATGAATTAATTCTAAAATTAATACTAATATTCCGATTAGGATGAATTTTCAAAAAAACCAAAATTAAAAACAAGTTAATCACCAATTGGAATTAAAACCTAATCTAGCATTAAACCCTAATTCTAGAAATTACATCTAATTATCTAAGACTAAGATCTAATAAAACAAGATTAATTATATAATATCAAAAAGAAATTAATCAAAACAGAATTTGAAAATCAAAAGGGGGGGTGCGGGAGTGCTAAGGACGCGTGGACCTGAAGTTAATGGCCCAAGACCCTCTCCCTTCAACCCTGGGGGGTCCGCCAGTGAATTTAGGTGCGTGGTGAGGAAAAAAGCCATGCGGGCCTGAAGCCCGATCCAGTGGACAAGAGTTGTTTTTTTAAAAAAAAAGAGAGAATCCTAATGGTTCTCAGCAACCTCACTCTTACTCTCTGGTTATGCTGCCGGCGAAAAGAGGCTATGCTTCTGAAGCTTCAGTGACACCATTGTTACCCTCACTCACTCTCTTCTCTCTAGCTCGCCGTCTAAAGGTTTCCTCACCTTCTTCAGATCATCTCCTTGTTATCTCAATCAAACCAAAATATGCCTCAAGCATCACCGTATTCCCTCCGTGTACACCGCGCCGGCATCGCCTCCTGCGATGGCGGAGGTCCTATCATCACTTGAATTACCTCACTAGAACCGATTCTCCACCCTCAACCTAAATATGAGGTTGATTTCGTCTAAGTCTCACAACCTAAATTAAACGATGAACTCGCACTAATCCAGTCTCAACTATTAAGGCTATGGCTTCTCAATGTGAATCCTATGAACTGGTGACGAAATCGGAGGAGAAATAAGGGAGATAGGCGAAGAGCATACCTTCGGAGCGTGGCCGTGATTGCAACGAGGAAGATGAAGTCCAAAACAGAATTTCAGAGACGCTTACGAGGTAAACAATCTTGAACTGCTCACTTCTACTATTGTGATTCTCCTTTTCTATTGCTTCGTCTTCTTCTGCTTTTCTTGCGCGTTGCGAATCGTGAATCGTTGTTGTAGTTCTTGTGAATTGACGATAACGATGCGATGTTGTTGATGTTGCTTCTCTTGCAGGTTTCTGTAAACTGAAGAATGATGAAGAGAAGATTGGAGCTTATTGATGATGATGATGTGTGACGTTGTATGCAGAGTCGAAGTTTGAGTGATTGCGAAACTAGAGAATTGATGAAGGCTTGAAGTTTGTGTAGAAAATTGAAGATGATGAAGAGAAGATTGGAAGGAGTTCTGTTAGCCAAGTTTGTTAAGGTGTTTAGGTGATTCTGTTATAGTTTTTCTTCGTGAGTTTTCTGTTAGGAATTGTTAGTTTTCTGTTAGGAATTGTTAGTTTTCAGCCTGCTATTAAAAATAATCTTCAGCTCTATGTAATTTCTCCTCATCGTTATGTATTTTTTCTTGTACTGATAAGCTGCCATGATTATTTTTCCACGGCCAACTTTGTTTGCAATACCAGTGCCTCCAAGTATTTTAGTCCTAATAAAGTCAAGGTCCCTGTAAGCTGGCAAAGGCTATCGACAACCGGTTTGCCTAGCTTTAGACCACTCATATTCAACTCCGAAAACCATTTTAAAGTAGAAAGCTTGGATAGAAGATTAACTAAAGCATTCCCAGATACAGGGCTGTTGTGTCCTATACAAAGGTTTGAAAGTACAGAGCTAGAGTCCAATGCATCAGCAATTTTTTTGAATGGTTTTGGATGTGATAGAGCAGTTCTCTACATTCAAGCTACAGTAAGACGGTTTCCAGAAATGTTAAGCACTTCGAGGCGAGCAAATAGCAGGGAGTATTCACAAATCTGAAACAAAGTTGTTTGGCTAAATCGATTGCAGTGCAAGTCCAGAGTTAAGTCACCGTAAGATTGACCTGATGTTGTGAACACTTTTCAAAGTTTCTCTGTTGTCCCATTTTCTAAGCAATTATGAGAGATATCAAGTAAAGAAAATGCTATTTGAGATTGCAATGTATCTATCAATGGTGTTATAGAAAAATCTTGCAGATCACGGTCCGATACAATGATTTCATCATCTGATGCCTCTAAATTGTAAAGTTTCTTCAGGATTTTAAAATCATGATTTCCCGGCTTATCACTAACATATACTGCACAACCACCTATTGCTCTTGCAGCAGCATGAAACTCAGCTGTCTCTTGCTTGCTTTGGAACATATCCCAGTCTGGTACAAATATCTCTCCTAGAAGAAGACTGTTAAAAGCTACCGACGCAATGTGTAAGGTTTGAAATGTTGGTTCCCTTGGCATGAAATCTTCGGATGCTCTTGCTAGTGCACTCTTCTTTGAACTATAAATTGAATCAGAGTTGTGACATATGCAGCAAATGAGGTTATTGCGCTTAAAGTTCCTAGCAATTGAAGTCACTAATGCTTCTTGATACTGTTTGGTTAATGAAACACGTCCACGGTACCCTGAACCCAAAGTTTCCATCAAATTTTGGACATCTACCTTGACTCCATCGACGCCACAACTTGCAAGATATTTGTGATAGTCGTTGTAAAATTCATATAATTTTGATGGATCTATGATTCCAACCCCATATATTTCCAAGCTGTCCATGGCAATATCTCTTAGGTTCCCCAAGTTACTAGGTGACTGAATAGGATATGCAAGCTTCGGATTATACTTTTTCATCGCATCTGAAGACGGGAGTACTCCTACCCAATAACCAGCTAAAGCATGCCACATGTAAATGTATTTTACATTCAAATTCTGTTTGATAAAGTGAATAAAATCATGGAGACTGTAGCAAGAGTTATTGGAGCCAGCACTGCTGAACTTTCTATTTTCCTTAATTTCTATCAGTCTTATTTTCCTTAATTTCTATCAGTCTTGTTGCAAACTGAGTTCCTTCAACCATTGGTTCGCCTTCTTTGTGAAACCCTTTAAGCGCCTCTTGCCATCCATCACCGACAATGGCAAACTTTGGCGTAAAACCTCCACTTGAGAGACTCTGAATCCCCTCTTTTATTCCTTGTGGATTAACTTGAGTGTAAAATGCATCCCCAAGTGCACCAACCAAACCAATCAAGATGTACAAGAATCTCCTTGTTTTAAAAATGACAGAAAGTTCCTTTGATTCCATCTCTTAGAAGACCAATGACCTGAATGAGATGCAAATGAATGCGAACACAATCCAGAAAAAGTTAGAAAAAGACAGGGCAAATTTTAGGGTGCTACACCCGGGTATTGTGTTCGCGCGGGACGTGACTTACTTCCGCCGAGACAAATTTTTTCATCCTCTCTTTTACCTGGGCCAAGTATTCAATGAGGCCGTCGTTCTTGGCTTAGTAATCTCCCCGCACCTGGGAGGCCACGAGCTGGGAGTCGATAAATATTTTCACCTCTTTCGCGCCAAGGACCTCGGCCAGGCGTAGTCCAGTGAGGAAAGCCTCGTATTCTGCCTGGTTGTTTGATGTCGGGAAGGACAATGTGAGGGAGACCTCGATCGAGACTCGTTTTCTAGGATGATGCCCGCTCCGCTTCCCGTCAAACTGGATGCCCCATCGATATAGATCGTCCACTTCTGGGATCCATCGGTCGAGGGTTCCGGGATGGTCATATCCGCGACGAAGTCGGCTAGCACTTGAGCCTTTAGGGTCTTCCTACCCTCATACTGGACGTCGAACTCGGAGAGCTCGAGCGACCATTTGAGCATCCTGCCCGCCATGTCGAGTCGGTAGAGGAGCTGCCTCACGGGTTGGTCTGTTCTTACCACGATCATGTGGGCCAAGAAGTAGTGTCGTAGTCTTCTGGCCGCAGTGACGAGGGCCAGAACGACCTTTTCGATCTGCTGGTACCTAAGCTCGGGGCCTTGGAGGGCTTTACTGGTGAAGTATATCGGCTTCTGTCCTTCGGGGGTTTCCCTGATAAGAGTTGCGCTGATTGCCTCGGTTGTGACGGCGAGGTACAAGTACAACGTCTCCCCGATCTCTGGTCGCGAGAGGACCGGGGGCTGTGAGAGGACTTGTTTGAGGTGGAGGAGCGCCCATTCGCACTCCTTGGTCCACTCAAATGTGGCCTATTTGCGTAGGAGTTTGAAAAATGGAAGCGCGAGTTGCACCGATACGAAGCGGGAAAGCGAGGTGAGCATCCCGTTTAGCGATTGGATCGATTTCTTCGAGTTCGGCATTGGGAACTCGGAGAACGCCCTGCATTTGTCGGGGTTTGTCTCGATTCCTCGTTCTGTGAGATAGAAACAGAGGAACTTTCCTGCTCGGACACCGAAGGTGCATTTCTCCGGGTTGAACCTCATCTTGCCTCTCGTCGCCGTGTCGAAGACTCTTTTGAGATGGGCAATGTGGTCGATTTCTTCTCGTGATTTTACGATTATGTCGTTCATGAAGACCTCGAGCATGTCTCTGATTTCTCCGCAGAAGACTTTGTTCATCATCCGCTGGTAGGTCGCGCCGACATTTTTCAGACCAAAGGGCATTACATTATAGTAATAGTTGTCCGTCTCAGCCATGAAGACTGTGTGCTGCTTGTCGACTTTCACCATGGGGATTTGATTGTATCCCGAGTACGCGTCCATGAATGACAGCAATTTAAAACCTACAGAATTGTTGAGCAGTTTGTCGATGTTAGGTAATGAGTATGCATCTTTCGGGCATGACCGGTTAATATCAGTGTAATCAACACACATTCTCCACTTTCCATTACTCTTTTTAACAAGTACATCATTGGATAGCCAGGTTGTGTACTGGGCTTCCGAAATAAAGTTCGCCTCTAAGAGGTCTTTTACAGCCTTTTCCGCAGCCTCCGCTTTTTTGGGAGACTGCCTACGCCAACGTTGTACTACAGCCCTAGCGACCGGATCTATTGTGAGTAGGTGGCAGGCCACGTCTAGGTTGAGGCCGGGCATCTCTGTCGCGCTCCACACGAATAGGTCAGCGTTCTCCCGGAGGCAGACCTTCAGTTATTTCCTCGCCAGGTCGGGGAGGCCCGTGCCAATCTTCACGTTCCTGTTCGGGTCGTCCTCGAGGGTGATAAGCTCGAAGTCTCCATCTGGAATGGGGCTCATAGGGTGAAGAGGCTGCATATTGCCTTCAGCTGGAGGAGTGTGATCCCCTGCCTCGTTCTGCTCCTGGTTGCTGGGGAAGCGGCTGTCGAGGTCGACCGTGTTGACGCGCGAGAGTGGCTTCTGCTTTTCATCTAGGGCTGACTTTCCTGCGGTCTTGGACTTGATGTTGATCGAGTTCAAACCCTTGGTTGCAGCCTCGAAGCATCTCCTGACGGCCTTAATATCCTCGTGGAAAGTGACGACACGACCCCTAATCGTGTAGTACTTCATCTTCAGATGAACTGTAAATGGCACAGGTGTGAGCTCGGCTAGAGTCGGTCTTTCTAGGATGCATAGGTACAGAGAAGGGAACTCTACTACCAAGAAGCGGACCTTAACTTGTCAGGCAGCGTCGTCGTTCCCGAATGTGACCATCAGCTCGATGTAGCCCCATGGTCTGGTGGTGGTGCCATTGAAACCCTGCAGGTCCAAGCCCACGTAAGGGGTCAGATGTGTCTAGTCGAGTTGGAGGGTAGTGAATAAGTGGGCATACATTATGTCCACCGAGCTCCCTTGATCGACCAGGATGTGGCGGACATCAAAGTTTGCCATCTGTGGGCTGATCAGGAAGGGGATGTTGGAGTTAGGGGTGCCGCCCGACAATTCTTCGAGGTAGAAGGTGATGGGGTTCAACCTTCCCTGGACCTTTTCAAAGTTGGCGTTCTGCGTCGAGTTTGCCTATATCAACTCATCGAACTTCCGCTTGATCGACCCCGCCGAGACCTTTTGGAACCCTCCGCCGGATATGACCATGGTAGCGGGGAAGCTTTCCCATGGGCAGCGAGTAGTCACAGGCGTGTCAGGCTCGTAGAGGAAGTAGAATTCCTCTGGTCGGGTGACACACAGGGCGACTTGTAGTCCGTTATCGCCAGAGGACGGGGTCTCCTCCTCGACCCTTTTCGTCTCCAGGGTCTCTTGTCAGGGGGCTTCACTCCTCTTTGTGTAATGGTTGAGGTGCCCCTCTTTGATCAGGATTTCGATGAAATCCTTGAGGTGGATGCAATCCTCTGTGACATGCCCGTGGCTTCTATGGAACCGGCAGTACTTGGACTTGTCGACGTTTGGTTTAAGAGTCGTCAACTTTGGGAAGCGGACACCTCCTCTCTGGAATTCCGAGTTGATGCACTCGGCCAAGATACGCTCGCGGGGAGCAGTGAGTAGCGTGTACTCAGTGAAATGGTCTGCGGGCCCCCTTGGTTCTCAGGAGTCTCGAGGCCGGTCTTTTCTTCTTCTATCCCCGCCTCGTCGGGGCGCGGTGGAATTGTCGTGCATGATGCTCTTGGCTCCTTCTTGATTTCGTGAGTCGCGGGCGCAGTGGGCGGCTTCTATCTCCTCATACTGGATATATGCATGGGCCTTGTGGAGGAGCGCATCCAGGATGTTAGGCCTTTCAATGCCGACTGCCTTTGTAAACTCGGTGCGAGGTTGTAGTCCTCACTCGATCAGAAACCTCTTTATGTCGTCCGTGGTGGATATCTTGACAGCTTCTCGGTTGAACCTCTCTATGTAATCCCGGAGAGATTCGCCTTTTCCCTGGATGATGGCTTCCAGGGATGCTTCCGTCTTCGGCTGGCGCCGGGAAGCGGTGAAGTGCCTGGAGGACTGCCTCTTCAGTTCCTTCCAGGATGTGATGGACTCGGACGCGAGGCACTTGTACCACGCCATAGTACCCTTCCTCAGGGTAGTTGGGAAGAGCCTACACTTGATGGCTCCCCGGACGTTCCTGTAGTCGAGCATCGCATCGATGCTTTCAATGTGGTCGTCTGGGTCGGTCGTACCATCATATGTCACCAAGGGCGGGGTTTTTTCCATCCCGACGGGCAAGGGAGTCTCCATGATGCCCCTGGACAACGGTGTGCGCTGGTCGTCATCGTCGCTCCTGACTGGTGACCGTGACGGGGATAGGTCGCCTCGGCTGTTCATGCTTCGTCGGGGAGGACTCTTTGGTCGACTCTTTGGCAGCACCCAGGCTTTCGGGGAGAAGGGCTTCGAGACTCATCGTGTCGTGTCCTCCGCGGGGGAGGAGAGAGACTGCGAGAAACGGGGCGACGATGTCTCCGCGGGGGAGAGCGTGATTGTCTCTCCCTCTCAAGCACCCCTATTCGCTCATTCTGTTGGAAGATCATAAGATTTGTCTGATTGATCGCCGTGAATAGAGCCACCGTGGTCGGGTCAGCATTAGGTGGCACAGGGATTGGCTGGTAGACATCCAGGATATCAAAGCGTTGGGCGGCGTTGAAAGTCGCGTCGTCCGAGGAGGGAGATGCGGTGTGCCCGTCCCTGGGGTCGCTTTCTTCTACGTGAGCGGTCACGTTAGGGTCGTGACCGTCATCGTTGGTGAACAGAGTGAAAGAGGTGCCTGGAGCGTTGTCGTTAGTTCGTGGGCTGGCCATGTTCGTCGGAGGTTGAAAACTGCTTTGGTTCTTGAGTTTCTACGGAAGGAAGAACGGGGAAGCAAGGGTTCCCACAGACGGCGCCACTGATCGTACCTGATCATAAATGGATCAGCAGCCAGCAACACGTCGTGAGCTCATTTATTTGCCGGTGGTGGTGAAGAGATGGGGGTGTACCTGCAAGGTACTCCGATGCCAAAGTCAGAGACGGAGTAAGCAGAGCAAGTTCAGAGAAAAGGTGTAAAGAATAGAATACCTGACCCTTTAGTGAAATAGGGTATTTATAATGTGCCCCCAGCACTGGGCCAACAGTTACTTTGCATTGGGTTGGATCGCAAGGCCCAATACGAGTAACTGCCAAGGCTTACGTGGCGTAGGGAAACCCAGCACGAGGTCTTCGCCCTGGATCAACTGCCCCGTGATCTTCGAAAGTTGGGCTGACCAGTTCTTTCGGAAGTGGGTAGTTGTCTGATGACGTATTCCCGCGTGGGGGGCACGTGCAGTCTGTGGGGGAGACGTGGAAGAGCTCCCCGAGCGTGCAGATGGGATGGACCTTAATTGAGTCCTCCCTAATGAAGACTTGGGTTGGACCGTGCTCGATGATGGGCCAGCCTTATGCCCAGTCCATTTGAATATTAGTATCAAATATAAGGGTGTAATTTTAGAATTGAGTACCGATTCAATATAAACAAGCTATTTGATGGAGAGGCATCATATTCGATGGTTTGCACAATTTTAAACCTTAGCAAAACATCTTAAAAAAAGTGATCTAACACAACTCAATCTATAAATTTTTTGGTGACAATATTTTTTAAAAAGTAATTCGATTGCGAAATCAACAAAGTGTCGCAACATAAATTTTTTAAAAGTAATTCAATTATGAAATCAAACCAAGAATTAAAACTAAATGCTTACTTTGGAAAAATACAAACACATAATTCAACTTATAAATCAAACTAGAATTCTGTTTTGCCATTAATTTCATGAATTTCATGAATAATGACATTTTAAACCATTACCATAAAAATGTCTTACCATCTTCTTTTTCTTTTGTGTAATCACAACTTTATGATAAAACTAATATGAATACATATATGATTAATGATGTAATTTTATTTCACGAAGCATGCAAAATATAACATCTTAGTGATCACAAAATTCTAATTCATAACTGATGCATACAAAAGCTGATTCCAAGTATCTGGTACTCCTGCTAGACACCAATGAACACAATCCAAGCTATGGTGGACATTATGAGTACCGGGATGTCCATCTTTTCTCAATTCTGAGAGAGCTGTAATGTCGAGAAGATGAACAGGCTTTTTTATTTTTTGCAACACACTTTGAAGTACATTTGATGCTGGTGGCATACTAACTGAGGATGATGATCCTTTTATTGGTGTTGTCTGATTTCCACAGTTTGTTCCTGGCTGTTTCCATATTGCACCACTATTTTTGTATACACACAAATGCAAATAATTAGAGAGATATTTAAAGCAATACAATGGAGAGCTTCTTCTCAATAGGGCCATTCATCTTCACAATTTCAGTAAAAAAACGAATCGAACAGAGCCATAATAATAGATTATGTGAACTGAATCAAATCGTTTCAATTTATTCAGAGCTGAAACAAACTAAAATGATTGGTTTTATATACCGGTTTGGAATTTCAATCCGCATCACATTGGTAGAAGATATATTTTTTTCAAATCTAATAATTTATTAAAATAAAACATAACAGTTCAATTGTTTTAACAGTTCAATTATTTTAACTTCAATTAAATTTGATTGGACTGTTCTATTCAATTTAACTGTTCGATTCAATTAGACAGATTTTTAACTGACCTACTTCTCACACCTCACTTAAAAATGATTAGATATAACAATTAAAAATAACGAAAAATAATCAAGAAAAAAGTGAGAAGATCTGTTAAACTCACTTGAAGTGTGTAGGAGGAATTCCTTGATAAAGAACTTTAGTTTTGATTGTATCAACTTCTGCATCAACCCACTTAGCCCAAGTTGTCAAAGCGGTTTTAAAAGCTTCCATTCTATCTATATTTTTCACTACTTTGTTACCTATTTGAATATAGTCCCATCTCCAATAAGAAAGAAAAAAAAAAGTCAAAATCATAACATTTTTTAAATATTTTAGTATATAAAAGACACATTAAAAAACCATTTAATATTCACAAGTCCTAACTCAACTATCAAAAGTCGACTTTACTAGATTAGATGTTATCACTAAAATTCGAACACAAATACTTAAAATTGTGTGTTTGAATTTCTAGTAATTATGTACACTTCGTTTACAGACCAAAAGAAAAAACCATTTACTATCTGCAAATTTTAATTCAACTAAGAAAAATTGATATTAAATGAACACTATTATAAGTTTGATCACATATTCACGGTTGTGTATGTAAATTTCTAATGATTAATGTCACGTTTTATACTTAAAAAAACATTTACTTAGATTTTTTTTTGTTAGAATTAACAAATTCTTACCCTTTATCGGCATCATTGCGGTCCCACCAAAGCCAAGTGTTAAAAACCAAAACATCCATTTGTTTCCATATATCTCCACCAACTTTGATGGAATCAAGTTTCAATATTCTACCATTTTTTTCCTCTATAATGTCAACCAAATATGTATTATGGTAAATACTAACTGTAACACCATAGTCCTGCAAAAAAAAATTGAAATTGTAATAATAAAAAAATGCATATCATGAAAGATGATTTATGATGAAAAGTATTACTAACCAGGAATGTGTGGCTATTGATAGGTTTACCACCCTTTTGTGTTACATTAAGATTAGGAACAGAAGAATGAAGCATACATAACAATGATTGCCATTGGTTGCGACTTATTGAATCTCCTATAAACATTATTTGTTTTCCCTTGAATTTTGTCAAGAAGCTTTTTCCATCAAATCTGAAACAACCATTACAATCAATAAAAATAAGGGTTAATTATACGATACCCCTGCCAATAGGGCGACATTTGATTTCCCCCATTTAAAAAATAATTTTGGATTACCCCCTGAAATTATAAAATTTTACGTTTTCCCCCCACCTTCCACCCTCCCCATGTAAAAAAATTACCCTCCTGTAAATTTTTTTTTCATTTACCCCCCTGGTTTTACAGGTTTAGGGGGTACCCAAAAAATTCAGGGAGGTATTCCAAAATTATTTTTTTACGGGGGGTAAATCAAATGTCGCTCTATTGGCAGGGGGTATCGTATAATTAACCCTAAAAATAAAAATTAATAAAAAATAATAAAGTTTAATAAACTTGCTCGCAGATACTAGGTCAAATTGACAGAAAACCAATATTACTCGGTTGGATGTCATCACTAGAACTCTAAAATTCACTGTTATGTATGTATGAATTTTCATCATAGGTCAATTGATAGAAAACTAATATTATTGAGTTGAATGTCATCACAAAATTTTTAGAATTCACAATTATGTATATGTATGAATTTTTATCCTAGGTCAACCGATAAAAATCTAATATTATTGGGTTGAATGTCATAACCAGAATTTTAAAATTCGCAATTATGTATATCACTATATGTATTAATTTTCATTCTAGATCAACTAACAAAAAAAATTAATATTACTGGATTGAATATCATCACGAGAACTCTAGAATTCATAAATATGTATACGTATGAATTTTCAGTAGTTATTAATATTTTGTCTATGTAGAAAAATAAAAAATAAAAGTTGAATTAATTTGTACCTTGGTATGTTACAATTATTGCTTGGTTGCCATCTATATTTGAGATACTCTTTATCAGTTCTACCATATTTCAAGCAATCAAGTTCCAAATGAACTTTAGGACATTTTGAAGAATCATAAAGAGGGTAAGAATCATCATAAACCCAACTTCCTTCATATAAATTGCAACTCCCTCCATTTGTTTCTTCTAAACAAAGACAAATGACCAAAATGGTCATTACAATCCAACCATAAACCTTCATATCTAAACCCATCTCACTCTTTCTCTCTCACAGACACTCTCTTTGTGAATATTTTATTTGTTTGAAGAGAGATATATATTTTATCATATTGGGTCATAAAAGGTTATTATATAAATTTAGATATAATAGGTAAACAATCCAATTATTCAATGTATTTACCATTTTTGTTCATAATAAGCTTCATTGCTCTTTGTTTTTTAATAAATTATTTTTATTAATTTTTAGTTTGACTTATGGATTAATCCCCCTTAACTTCTCTCTTCTTACCAAATTTAAAATTAATAATAAAATATTAGGTTGGGTCAAGCGGGATTTATTAAATTGAGATTTTAAGAAATTTAAAAATATTTTTTATGATAATTTTTTTGAGGTATTCAATAAAAAATTTATAACAAACAAATAAAAATATTTTAAATCTCAATTCAATAAATCTCCCTTTTCTTTCTTTTTATATTATATATTTTTATTATATTTTATGCTATTTTTATTTTAAAAATTTTTGGGTTAGGTATAGCCTCTATTAGTCTAATTTTTCTTTTTCTTTTGTAATATAATATTGGTTTTTTGTAATAACTGAATACTAATGATTTCCATTAATTAATTAATTATTATTATTTTATATTCTTAACATTGTTTTAAAAATCTTATTAATTAGATTTTTTTAATGTTAATTTAGTCTGTAATAACTCTATATAATGTTTCCATTTTAATATATAATAATTTATTATTATTATTATTATTATTATTATTATTATTATTATTATTTTATATTCCTAAAATTGTTTTATTTTTTTTATGAATTTTTTTATTAATTTAAAAAAATATTACACAACTCAATACGATCATACTCAATTATAACTTTCAAATTCGATAAAACACCTATAATATTTAATCAAATTCATCAACACGAAATAACACTTGATAATAGTATAAAATTTTAAAAAATTCTTTTCATAAAATACATAAGTTGTAAATGATACAAAAGAAATAAGAAATAGCATTTAATCTTAAAATTCCGCAAACATTTTAATCTAATACTTAATAATATTATTGGTGTAGAATACATTTTTTTTGAAAAAAATTATGGTTATTGGTGAGATATTGATTTTATATTTTTATTTAATATAATAATAAAAAGACTTAAATGCAGTTTTGGTCCTCATAGTATTATTTTTTTAAACTTTTGATCACCCTTTAAAAAAATCCAGGTTTTGGATCCTTTGTTTTGATTTATTTTGGGATTATTTTGGTCCCCTCTCAAAATTAGGGTATGTGGCATTTTTCTCGCTGATGTGGATTATTGACTAGGATTATTTATTATTTTATATTTATTTACATAATTAATTGATAATTTTAATAGAGTTTCTCTAAAACTTAATTAATAAATATTTTTTAGAAATTAGATAATTAACGAGCTATATTTTTTAGAAATTAAATATTTTTTGGGATTAAATTTTTTAAAAACAGTTTGGGTCACAAATCCAATTCATTTTAACACTAGCCCAATACACAAGTTTACACTTAGTAGTCTTAATGAGCTATATAAACACTAACCACTTTTGTTAAAAAATCAATGTGGGACTTTAATGGAAAACAAAATCCACACTACACCTATAACTTCCTTCAATGAAACATTATCAGTTGAGGTACTTAAACTTTTCGTTTGCTTCAATTACTGTTGCTTCTCAACAACAACTATCCTGCAATGAAACATTATCAGGATTACAATCTCATTTTAGCATGCTTTTAAACTAGCTTTTTCTATTACCATTACTGCAAACCACTTAGTATAATTTGGTTTAGATTTCTTTACTTCTCTATATTACTTAGCGTTCATACTTGGTTAGTAATAACCGATAAACTGTTGCTTATTTTGTTGGCAAAAAGCACTTAGGATCACAAATCTTATCGAAGACATAACAGTGTTTGAGATGACGTTATTAACTCTTGACTTGGTTGGTTCTTGATGATATTTGAACTGAAGGAGTTTTAAATCTCAAAGTCAAACATTGGAAAAATTGAAGAAGAAGGCTATTTGTTCGATTACAGTTCTGAGAAAAGCAAGATGGAGAAGACTATTTCGAGTTCAAATTGGAATTGAAGATGGTTTATCAACGTTTTGTTCAACAGATACACATTCTTGGTTTCAAAACTGAAAATCCAATAGCAGCGGAGAAGACGAAGAAAAGAATGAATGAAAAAAGTTGGATAGAATATGAGAATAAGGAGCAGTGGATCAAAACAGATGCAGATTGTAAGCGTACATACATTCATCTCACTCATTAGCATTGCATTTCAAAGTTTGTGTTAGTAATTAACTCATTAAGTTATCATGGAACTTTTTTGAAATTGCAGATTTAGTGTTGGAACTTTCTTGTTCTATTTATGCGTGTGTAATTTAAGAGTTAGATTGAACCTTTTGTTTTCTATTTTTGATGGATATGGTACACTCTAAAGACTCAAATATATATGATATACTTCTACTGATATTTAGAGACAATGGTATAGTTTTTACTTAAAGAAATTGGTTATCCAAAGTTTAAAGATGTGTTATCTTACTGCTTTTTTTACGCATGGCTTCCTAGCAGACCAAAGTGGGAGCATTTGAAGGATTAACACCGAGCAATAAAAATTTGCAAACTTACTTTGTTTCTATAGATTCCACACTGTATATATTTCTTGCATGTGTATGCATTTTGCATGGTGTAGTGTGGGTTTTGTTTCCCATTAAAGTTATAGGTGTAGTGTGGGTTTTGTTTTCCATTAAAGTTTCACATTGATTTTTTAACAAAAGTGGTTAGTGTTTATATAGCTCATTAAGACTACCAAGTGTAAGCTTATGTATTGGGCTAGTGTTAAAATGAGTTGGGTTTGTGACCCAAACTGTTTAAAAAAAATTTAATTATCTAATTTCTAAAAAATATTTATTAATTAAGTTTTAGAAAAACTCTATTAAACTTATCAATTAATTATGTAAATAAATATAAAATAATAAATAATCCTAGTCAACAATCCACATCAGCGAGAAAAATGCCACATACCCTAATTTTGAGAGGGGACCAAAATAATCCAAAAAAAAATCAAAATAAGGGACCCAAAACCTTAGTTTTTTTAAAGGGGATCAAAAGTTTAGAAAAATGATACTATAGGGACCAAAACTGCATTTAAGCCTAATAAAATTAATAAAAAGTTACTAAAATCACATCAATTGGTTAGGTCAACGAGTTACAAAACTCAAACCCAATACCCGAATTTATTTTTTTACTTTCATTAATTTTAGATTTTAAACTCAAAACTGCTTTTACTCTTTCATAACTTACATTAATATCATATATTAATGTTTTTAATGGTTTGTGATTTTCCTATTTCATTTTAGAGGGAAGAATTCATGAATAAAACTACATAATCTAAATTAATATCTAAGAAAAAATATACATTATCATCATCAATATTGCTAGAAGAAGTATACTCCCCCAAATCTGGTGTTTCACCCGATTAATCTCAAACTCTGGTCCTTCATCCCTACCAAAACTCTCATAACTCCTTTTTCTCCGAAAATCATGTATCAAGTCCATTAAAATTCGTTTTGGCTGTTGATTCTGAACTTCTGGACTTCGTTTCCATTGTTTCTGGTTTCAACACTGTTAGATTTTTAAGGGTTTGGTTTAAAGTCCTAGCCTTCGGGTTTGGGACCTTCCTCCCTTAGGGTCTTCTTTCACAGTGTTACTCCCTTATCTTAGAATCTAGGATTTTAGTTGTTCTTGTTGGTGGTTTTCGGTCTGTTTTTGGTTTTCTCTTTCTGTGATTTGGTTTGGGCTGTGTAGTTATGGCAGGAAAGTCATTAGCTGGCTATAAACAAGGGGTTTGGGAGGTGGCTGGAAAGAAGAAGGATCGTCGACCTTACACTGGGAGAAGGTCGATCTGGAAGAACAACAGAGGTAAAGGTATTGAGTCTGATTTGTGTTACGGAATTTCCAAATTTCTACGATGCTAAACATATGTTTGACATATTTAAAGAATATGGTTTAGTTCTGGAAGTGTTTATTCCGGGAAGATTGGATAAGAGGGGAAAAATGTTTGGTTTTGTTAGATTCAAAAAGGTGGAAGACGAACATCTTTTTGCCATTAAATTGGACAATATCGTCATTAATGGCATCAAGATGTTCGCTAACTTACCGAGATTTCAGCGAGATGATAAGGATGCAGGTGGAACGAAGAATAAGCAGAAGGGTGATTTCGCTAAGAAGGCGGATGGGGCTCCTCCAAATAAACCTTATGTTAAAGGTTGGAACAGTGTTGGAGCTACATATGCACAAATAGATAAAGGAGACAATGGACGGAAGATGAGTAATTCGATGCAGGCTCAATTAGGGGATAAACCCAACTTCGCACACTTGAGTTTCAAAGTCAACGACGAAGAGATGGAGAGATTCGAACAAGATTTCGTTGGTGTATTGGAAAAGTCTGGGTTCGCGGTTGAGGTTAAAGAAGCTTTCCAAATGGAGGGTGTAGCGAGCGATTTTGGACGCGGTTCTTAAGGGTTGTCGCTCTTTAGGATTTACTACAGGTCGATTCATTTTTTATCCTATTGTGAGCTGACTAAGGAAGGGAAATAGATGTCTCTAATTAACCCTGCTTGCATACTGAGTTTAAACAGCGGCTTGTTAGGTTACAGATGTTATATGGTAATGGGGCCTTTCTTTCTTCTTACTTTATTAAGGTGGAAAACTGGGACTATTCATGGGGAATTTTCAGATTGGGAGGAGATAGGGAACTTTAGGTTTTTTGATTAGTGTGCTCGCTAAGATTTTTCTTTCAATCTTATGCCTACGTATTCCCGTTTACCGAAACAGGAAAATCAGAGCGATCGTAGTTCCTCCTATTCTATGGGAGGAAATGAGTGTTTTGGTGTCTTGTTTGAAGCCCAAGACGTGAAGCGAAAGGTGGTTTGTATCTTGTTCAAAGCCCAAGATGTGAAGCTGAAGGGTCTATTTGTATCTTGTTCAAAGCCCAAGATGTGAAGCTAAAAGGGTGTTGACTTTAGAGAGAATTTGTCATCTCTAAAGAGGGGGTTTTTTTGTCACAACTATTTATAAAGGAGAATTACTTTAACCGGGATATGTGAATCCGGCAATGCCATAATTTCCTTTATAGGGGAGTTCTAACCTGAAGGAGAAGACTTTAACTCAGTGTAGAGCAATGCCATCTTTCCTTAGGAATTTCTCATGCTAAAAGAGGGACAGTGGCGTGGATGTAAATAATCCAGAGGCTTGCCGCTTACAACGATTAGATGAAGGGGAAGGAGTTGTTGATGTTTGTATACTGTGAACGAAGCACAGCTTAGATGCTAAAAAGTTGATTGACTAAACCGGGGTTTTCTTATACAAAGCCTAAGAGGAGGTTATTGGCCCAACAAGAGGGAGTTTTTATGTGTCTCGTACGAAGCCCGAGAGAGAGAGGCTAAAAGGGTTGACTCAACAGGAGAATCTTTTATACTCAACAAGAGAGTGTTTTTGTATCTCGTACGATGCCCGAGCTGGAGGCTAAAGATGGTGACTCACCAAGAGAATCTTTTATACTCAACAAGAGAGTGATTTTGTATCTCGTACGAAGCCCGAGATGGAGGCTAAAAGGTGATTGACTCAACAATAGAGTCTTTTATACTCAACAAGAGAGTGATTTTGTATCTCGTACGAAGCCCGAGATGGAGGCTAAAAGGGAGATTGGCTCAACAAGAGAGCCTCTTATACTCAACAAGAGAGTGTTTTGGTATCTCGTACGAAGCCCGAGATGGAGGCTAAAAGGTTACTGTTTCAGTTGAGTGACAGGTTCAGTATGTTGGTTCAACAAGAAAATCAGTTCTTATATGAGTAATATTGCACTCATGGATTTGATCTGAGGATCGGGATTATTTCATGTTCTCTAAGGAAACGGGGAATCCAAAGGGTATTTGAGACTGTCCAAGTCTGCGGGCGTTTCCTTACTTGAGAATGTCTCCGAGACTCGAGGAAATTAGACTGTCCAAGTCTAGAGTTTTATCTTTTGTACTATGATTAAAGAAACAGTTGTAGTACGTTCACGGTAGAAAGATCTAGACTCTTTGAAAGACTGTTCTATTAAGATGACTAATTTCTGTTCCTATACCTCTAGGAGGACGTCGGGACAATTTGTACGAAGCCCAAGAGGAGGCTGGAAACTTTTAAAAAGCCGAGGGACAATTTGTACGAAGCCCAAGAGGAGGCTATCATTCCCGAAGGAAAAATCCTTATACGAAGCCTAATAGGAGGCTGTGAATACTTCTAAGAAGCCGACGTGTCCTTGTACAACGCCCAAAAGGAGGCGGGGATGCTTCTAGGAAGCCCGTGGGTCCCCAAACCCCGAGAAGTTCAAGACAGGCTATTCACAAAGAATAGATCAAGCCCGGAAAGTTCTAGAATTTGGAAGAAACTCAAGGGATACAATTCACGGAGAAGAGATCATCTCTGGGGAGTAGAGTTTCTTGACAATTCCTAAGGAGGACAACCGAAGAGAAGACTGTATCTGGTGCTCCTATGGGGGATCTAGTATTGTCTATTTCTAAGAATAATCGAAACGCCTTTACCTAGTGCTAGACGTAGTTGTCGGGGAAACTCTAAGTATCTATACTATTATTAGACAGTCAATATGAGTTTATGAAAGAAGACTTACAGCGAAACAGCCCCACAATACAGTTATATGTATATGAAAGCGGTAAATGAAAGCATATAAACACTTACTCGGTTGTAGAGCTTCCATGCTATTTGGTTAGTTGTTCAATAAAGAAAGATTGAAAATAATAGTATATTTCAAAATCAAAGGAGAGAGTGCTTTGAAAGGAAAGATTGGGGCTTACAGCTCAAGGAGAGGCCCAGGGTTTTAGTAGTGATTGTACTGTGATATGAGTTTGTATAGTGGGACTTATACAAGTGACTGAGGCCCAAAACGTTTTCTGTACAAGGGGAATGGGTCTTACACTCTCTCAAGAGGCCTAAAAAAATGATTTAGAGAAAAGAAGCGGGTCTTACTACTCGAGGGTAGGCCCAGATGATTTTGTTTAAAAAATGGCGATTGCGCCGAAGTTTTAGAATATACAGAGGGATTTATACAATAAGTGAGGCCCCAAAATGGGTTATGTAAAAAAGGGGGTTGGGACTTACACTCTATTAGAGGCTCAAGTGAGTTTTAAGAAAAGAAATGGGTCTTACTACTCGAGGGTAGGACCAATGGTTAATTTTGAAAAGGGCGACGATCGCGCCGAGGTTTTGGAAACACCGTGGGACTTATACAAGTGATTGAGGCCCAAAATTTTGGTATTTACAAAGAAATTGAGTCTTACACTCTATTAGAGGCCCAAAGGTTTGAAAATGAAAAGAAATGGGACTTATAGCTCAAAGAGAAGCCCAATGGTCCTTTTTGTTAAAAGGTGACGATCGCGCCGAACTTTGTAAATGTACAGAGGGACTTATACAATATCTGAGGCCCAAAATATTTTATTTACAAAAGGGATGGACTTAAACTCTATTAGAGGCCCAAAGTGTATTTTAGGAAAAGAAATGGGGCTTACAACACGAGGGGAGGCCCAGATGATTTTCAGTTTGAAAATGACGATTGCGTCGAGAATTTTAACTTATACAATAACTGAGGCCCAAAATATTTTTGTACAAAATGGGTTGGGTCTTACACTCTATTAGAGGCCCAAAGTTTTTGAAAATAATATTTGTTAGGGTGAAAATCAAAGAAACCCCAATTTCATTTTTTAAAGGCATTTTTCAAAGAAAAATCAAGTAAAAAATGATAAAAATATCAAATAAAATCATTAATCATGTTATAAACAATGATTAAGGTTTATGAAAATGTATTTTATCCACATGAATATTTAAAATCATTTTGGTTTTAAAAATCAAGAAAAAGAAATCATTTTAAAAGCATTTAAAACAATTTAAAACAATATTTTTAAATACATTAAAAATAATCTAAAAATAATATTTTTTTTGTGATTTTTTGTGGATTAAAATATTATGTGGTATGAATTGGAAAATGATGATTTTTGCTATGTAAAAGAATTGGTTGAGTTTTGAAAATAAAATAAGAAAAAGAGGAAAGACATCACAACATCATCTTCGACATCTCTTATGGGGCAAAAAACCAGTACTGAAACTTTAGTTTTTAACACTTTTTTTTATCAAATTTCAAACACTCATAACTTTCTCCATTTTTAATGGAATTAAAATCCGGAAGTACCTATCTTGACCGATTTTTCGCAAGAAATCCAATGGTACCACACTGAAACTCGACGTTCGAAACAAGCGAATCGAAAAACCAGACTTGCTATGTTAATTAAAACATCGTTTCTCGTCAAATTTCCAACACGCGTAACTCTCTAGATTTTTAACGGAATTAAGATCCGGAAGAGCCTATCTTGACCAATTTTTCGCAAGGAATCCAATGGTATTACTCATGCACACTGAAACTTAATGTACAGAACACACAAATTAAAAAACCAGAACTGGACCGTTAATTTCGACGTCGTTTCGCGTCAAATTTCCAAAACGCGTAACTCTCTCGATTTTTAACGGAATTAAAATACGGAAGAGCCTATCTTTACCGATTTTTCGCAAGGAATCCAATGGTACTACACATACACACTGAAACTCAACGTACAAAACACACGACGCAAAAAACTAGAACTGCTATGTGTTTTTCGACGTCGTTTCACGCCAAACTTCCAACGCGCGTAACTCTCTCAATTTTTATCGGAATTAAAATCCGTAAAAACCTATCTTGACCGATTTTTCGCAAGGAATCCAATGGTACCACACATACACACTGAAACTCAACGTACAGAATGCACGACGCAAAAAACCAGAACTGGACTGTGATTTTAAAACAACCAAAACTCCACATATAAACATGTTAAAGTGCAAAAAGTAGGAGGATCACATCATACACATTATGGACTACATTTTTGCTTCAAGAATTGTTCAATATGATGCATGTATGTGGACAACAGAGGAAATCATGATTCAAAGAATTCAAGTTGTGAATTTTACCTCTTTTTTGAAGATTTTGTGCAACCTACCAAGTGCTTTGTTCCAGAAATGATTTGATGCTTTGGACACCCTCAAATGACCTCTTAGAAGCTTTTAGAATGGTTGGAATCAGCTGGAAACCTCTGGAGCAAGTTTGAGCACTTTCTTGCAAAATGGGCAAAAGTGGCCAAAATGCCAACTCTCCCAAATGGTGTTCCAGATGTGTGGCACCATTTTGGACAGTTCAAGGATGATATTTGGAGTGTGTTTGAGGTTTTATCTGGTTTGGAAAGTGACTGAATCAAGACATGGCTTGAAAAATGCAAAAAAGTCCAGTTTTGAGGTTTTGAGAGGTGACTTTGTGATGTTGGTGTTATAGGTCACTTGTGAGAGTTTGGATCACCTACATATGATGTTTATGAGGTGTTAGGATCATGAGCTGTGATGGAAATGCTCTCTAACTCAAAAACTCAGAATTTCCTTACTAAAGAAGGCATTTTGGAGTGAAAGAGAGAATTTGAGGAAAACATATGTTTGATGGCTTTGGTGTACTCAAACTGAACACAAATGAGCTCTATTTATAGTAGAGCAAGTTTGTTTTGCAAGCAATAGTGATTGGTGGCTGCAACAGAGATTTGACAAATGTTGGCCAATGAAAATCCAAGTCTCCTCTAGCCATTGACCAGAGGTTAGAGCATAGGCCTTTGGTTCCCTAGTTGTCGGATGAATCTTGACTGAATTCAGTTGGAGGAATCTCAGTTCATGCCACTTCCAAGCATCCATTAAATGCTCCAAACCAAAATTGGAGTCTTGTCCCTCTTTTAGGGATTTCTAGGTTTTGGCATGCTAGTTTTGGTTCCTTGGACTTGGGAGGCTCATGGATCAGATCACCCCCCTTAGATTTGATCATTAGATGTGTCCAAAATTATGACAAGGCTTGAAAATTCGTGTGGCACAAGAAATGTGCAAATCTGCAATGAAAAATTCAGCTGCAGCAAGCCTTTTTGAAAAATCCATAACTCCCTGCTCGAGTATGCAACATGGACGTTCTAGGACTTTCTGGAAAGCTGAGATGACGTACTTCAACTTTGATATTTGGCCCTAGACCTGGTTCAACTTGGATCATGGAGAAAAACAACCTTGAAGTTGGGACTTCATGCTGAAATTACAAGGCAGATTTTGGCTAAGTGCTGAAAAATGTCAATTTTAGGTTTTTAGCCATTTTGATCCAACCATAACTCAAAATCCATGATGAATTGGGGTGAGGTGTAGTTGACACTTTTGTAGAGGACCATGAGGGCTACAAATCAAGCTTTGGATGGGGAAAAATGGCTTTGTGGTTTAGGAGTTATGATCCTCCAAAGTTGGTACCCTTGCCACTTTATTTCATTACTTAGAAAATTTTCTAAGTTTTTATGGTTACCCCTTTTTCAAGTTATCCCACTTTTCTTGATTTTTCTTGATGAATGATGATTCCAATCACACATTGACATCATTTTAGGGTTAAAAAACCATTTTTATGAAAAATCTCAAAAAGTCAAAGTTTGACTTTTGGGCACAGTTGACTTTTTATCAGATTAATTCCAAACTGTGCGATCCTTTATGAAATCAAGTCCTTGACCTAAATAAAACTTGATGGACATGTTCCATAGGTGTTATAGGGTGTATTGAATCGTGTACCAAGTTTAGGGAGCATGTCTGGGTCAAAAGTCAAAGGTACAGTTGACTTTTCCCGTGAAACCCTAACTGTGGTTCAGATGAAATTGAAACTTGTTGCTCAAGCTTCTTGGATCAATTCATTTTTGCAAATGGATCAATATGGTGTGTTAAGGATCCTCAAATCCTCTCTTGAGGCCTTGGCTCGTGTTTTGTCCCAAAAGTCAACTTAGGGGTGAATTAGGTCAAGAAACCCTAATTTCGGATTTCTGGTAAATGCATCCCCTGAGGCTATATTGACTTGATGATGGGGTTTATGATGTTCCATGGAGCGTATTAGGATATGCTTTGAAGCACTGGCTCATGCCCAGAGGAAAATTTCCAACTGGAGGCCCTGGTCGACCAAAACCCTAATTTGGTGACACTGGCGATCCTGAGGCTTGATCCACCTAGAAGGGAGCAGCCTTGTGCTTAATCCTTGAAGTGGGAGTCCTCTTGATCCATTGTGGATATTTGAGAGGCTAGACAAGTTGAAGATCATGTCATTCCTTGATTGATCCTTTGTCTAAGAGCTCTGAGAGGGTTTGAAACCCTAATCTGATTATAGTGAGTGTTCACCCATCTTTGGGGAGACTAATGAGGTACAAAGGTACATCCATATTGTGCTGATGATTTGCACCATGATGGGAAATCTTAGTGGTCATAATTTGGAGTATGACAGATGACCCTATTTAATCTTCTTGGACCCGAAGGTGTGAATGGCGAAGGTATTCGGGCATTCGGGGTGTAAGAGGATTAAATATCAGAATACCCAAAAATTTGATGGTGGTTATGAATGGTAGCTTACGCATCCATCTTCTTTTGCTAAGCAATGATGCTTATTAAAGGTAAAACTTCCCCTCGATCCTGGTCTTAAGCCAAGGAGCTGGTCTCAGTTTTCTTTTGAAATAAACCTCCCCTCGATCCTGGTTTCCTACCAAGGAACTGGTCTTAGTTTCTGATGTCAACTTCCCCTCGATCCTGGTTTCCTACCAAGGAACTGGTCTTAGTTTCTGATTTAAACTTCCCCTCGATCCAGGTTTCTTACCAAGGAACTGGTCTCAGTTTCTAATTTAAACTTCCCCTCGATCCTGGTTTCCTACCAAGGAACTGGTCTCAGATTCTAATTTAAACTTCCCCTCGATCCTGGTTTCCTACCAAGGAACTGGTCTTAGTTTCTTTTGTCAATAAACTTTTTTTGACTAGGGACGCTGTTAGTAACGGTTTTCCTTCAAACTTCTTGCCGAATTTTCCTGGGGAGATGCCATTTGAGTGGAAAAAGTTTTGATGTCAGACTTACTGGGGAACCCATTCATCTGAATTGTAGAGGTACACAAACTTCTCTGTTTGGAGATGCCATTTGTCGATTCTACTGGGGAAAGCTAGTCTCTTGAGAGACTGTTTCCGCTTAGGGGTGTTACATCATACTTTTCCTGAGGTCTTTTCAGAGAAATGCCATACAATGTACCCCAATTTTGAGGGGCTTTCTCTGGGGATTTTCCTTAATCCGGGAAAGCGAATATATCATCTTCAATGGCGAAGAGTGATATCTGTTGAAAGTTTTCTTGTTTCTCAGAGGTTCAAGTTATCAAAGTGGTCAAGGGCCGTCTCTAATCCAGAGATAAACGGGAAAGAGATTACTTAGATGATTCACTTCATAACGAGGAAAGATCTGACAACTCGATTGAGAGGACTTCTATCACTAGGGAACAAGACTGACTAAGTGATAGTGATGCAATATGAATATAAATACGAATCAATAATGCATGATGTATGTATGTATATGCTGACAAAACTGACGCAACATACAAACTAAAGGATGAACACGACTGGATACTCGGCCACAGTGGGGCATGTAGAAATATCGCTGGTTCAAGATAGCAATTCTGCCTTGCTTAGGAGAAACGGTCCCTGTTGGGAGCGACGCTGGTGGGGCTTAGGAGATGAGAACTCGGTCGAGGATGTCAGACGAAACATGGTCTCTGACACAGTTGATCCTTCATTCAGGTGTACTGGTCTAGAAGGAGTACTTTAAATCTGCACTTTGAGGTTCGAACACCTTTGGAGAAGCGACCAATGTTCTTCTAATGTTCAACAGTCAAAAGAAAATGCCATCTTTATTTTAAAAGCAGAAAAAGTTTGACAAGTAAATTCTTTTTGTTTTATTTTCAAGAATCGTTAATAATGTTAAAAACATCATTCTGTAAAGCTAAAACAAGTAAGAATTACAAACAAAAGCACAAGGGCTCAAATTTTATTGATAGGATGGAAATCAGCCGAACGCGTGATTCCATAGAGTATTTACAAAGTTAGAAAATGCTAATTTACAGGGAAAAGGGCTACGTTGAAACATAACGACCACTATCCTTCCACCAACTTTGAATTCAGGACATCCTGAGCTTCTGTCAAAGATGACCTTGACTGGAGTCTCTGATGGAAGGCATGACTGCTGAGGAGATGAACTGATCAGACGTAGTTACTTGCCATTAATCCCTAATTTTTGCCTGGATTGTACTTGGAGATTTCCAATCCACGGGGATGATTTTTGATCATGTCTCTAATTTTTGCCTGGATCGCCCTTTCGGGTTTTCAATCCACCGAGACGTTTTTTTTTTTTTTTTTTAGTTTAGGCGAAGTATTTCTTGACTACGTCAACATTCGTGGGGTAGGAAAATTCCTCTCCATCCATGGTTGCAAGTCTCAAGGCGCCGCCTGAGAAAGCTTTCTTGACCACATAGGGGCCGTCATAATTCGGAGTCCACTTGCCCCTGAGAATCAGTGAGAAAGGATTGTATCTTCTTGAGCACGAGGTCTCCTTTTCTGAAGACGCGAGGTCGAACCTTTTTGTCAAACGCCTTCTTCATTCTCTGCTGATACAACTGACCGTGGTATAGTGCCGTTATTCACTTTTCTTCGATCAGGTTCAGTTCGTTGTGCCGACTTTGACACCATTCAGCTTCGGTAAGCCTATCTTCCATCAATACCCGGATTGATGGGATTTCTACTTCTATGGGAAGCACTGCTTCCATGCCATATACTAGAGAGAAAGGGGTTGCCCCTGTTGAAGTACGGACATATGTCCGATAACCGTGAAGAGCAAAGGGTAGCATCTCGTGCCAGTCTTTGTAGGTTACAACCATCTTTTGAACAATCTTCTTGACATTCTTATTAGCCGCTTCTACCGCCCCGTTCATCTTAGGTCGGTAGGGAGATGAGTTATGGTGTTCGATCTTGAACTCAGCGCATAACTCTTTCATCATCTTATTGTTCAAGTTAGATCCATTATCAGTAATGATCTAGCTCGGAACACCATAACGGTAGATGAGATTGTCTTTGATAAATCGGACCACCACTTGTCGAGTTACCTTGGCGTATGACGCTGCTTCGACCCACTTGGTGAAGTAATCAACGACTACTAGGATGAACCGATGTCCGTTCGAAGCCTTGGGTTCAATCATCCCAATCATGTCGATTCCCCATATGGAAAAAGGCCATGGGGAGGAGAGAACTTTGAGATGTGTTGGCGGTACATGGATCTTGTCAGAGTATATCTGACACTTGTGACACTTCCTCATGTACTTGTAGCAGTCGGATTCCATGGTTAACCAGTAGTACCCTGCTCTGAGAATTTTTCTCGCCATTGCGTGTCCGTTGGCATGAGTGCCAAAGGATCCTTCATGAATTTCTTTTATCAGCATGTCTGCTTTTGGTCTGTCTACACATCGGAGCAAGACCATGTCAAAGTTCCTCTTATAGAGTATGTCACCGCTCAGGAAGAAGTTTCCAGCCAGTCTTCTGAGGGTTTTTCTCTCTTTCCTGGATGCCCCAGGTGGATACTCTTGTTTCTGAAGGAAGCATTTGATATCGTGATACCAAGGTTTGTTGTCTATGACTGCTTCAATCGTGAAGACGTAAGCGGGCCATTCAAGGCGCATTATATCGACCTTAGGTATGTCATTCCATCGTCCTACACTAATCATGGAAGAGAGAGTGGCTAATGCATCAGCCATGTGATTCTCCTCACGAGGGATATGATGAAACTCGATTCTGTTGAAGAAGGGTAACAACCTTCTCGCGTAGTCTTTGTAAGGAATCAATCCTGATTGGCATGTGTTCCAATCTCCTGTGATCTGATTGATAACCAGAGCTGAGTCGCCATATACATCCAAGTTCTTGATCCTTAAGTCGATCGCTTCTTCGAGACCCATAATACAAGCTTCGTATTCGGCCTCGTTGTTCGTACACTTGAACGTAAGTCTGGCAGTGAAAGGAATGTGGGTACCCTGAGGTGTTATGATGATTTCCCCAATTTCGTTTCCGTAGTGATTGACAACTCCGTCAAAGATTAGTCCCCACTGGGAACCTGGTTCTGGCCCTTCACTGGGTAGCGATTCATTGCAGTCTTTCATTTTCAGATACATGACATCTTCGTCTAGGAAGTCAAACCCGATTGATTCTTGATCGTCAATCTGTTGATGAGCCAAATGATCGGCTAAAATACTTCCTTTAACTGCTTTCCGATCATGGTACTCGATGTCGTACTCTGATAACAACATCTGCCAATGGGCAATCCTTCCCGTGAGACCAGGTTTTTCAAAGACGTACTTGATTGGATCCATCTCGGAGATTAACTAAGTAGTGTGATGAATCATGTATTGGCGAAGACGTTTAGCTGCCCAAGCCAAAACACAGCAAGTCTTCTCAAGCATCGGGTACCGAGTTTCGCAGTCGGTGAATTTCTTGCTTAGATAGTAGATGGCAGACTCTTTCCTTTTGGTTTCGTCTTGTTGGCCAAGTACACAGCCCATTGAGTCTTCCAAGACTGTTAGGTAGATGATCAGTGGTCTTCCTTCCACTGGAGGTGATAGAATCGGCGGATTCAACATGTATTCCTTAATACTGTCGAAGGCGGTTTGGCAGTCCTCTGTCCAAACGCAGTCCTGATTCTTTTTTAGTAGTTTAAAAATCGGCGCACATGTCGCGGTCATAAGGAATATGAATCTCGAGATGTAGTTCAAACGTCCCAAGAATCCTCTGACTTGTTTTTCAGTTTTTGGAGAAGGCATTTCTTGAATGGCCTTGACCTTGTCAGGCTCAACTTCAATTCCTTTCTGGCTGACGATGAACCCTAGCAGTTTCCCTGAACGAACACCGAACGTGCATTTGTTAGGGTTCAAGCGGAGTTTGTACTTTCTCAACCGCTCGAACAGTTTTGACAGGTGGGTCACATGTTCCTCTTCTATTTTAGATTTGGCAATCATATCATCGACATATACCTCGATTTCTTTGTGTATCATGTCATGAAACAGAGTAGTTATGGCCCTTTGATAGGTTGCCCCGGCATTCTTCAAACTGAACGGAATTACCTTGTAGCAAAAGGTACCCCATGGGGTGATAAATGAAGTTTTCTCCATGTCTTTCAGCGCCATTTTGATTTGATTATAACCCAAGAATCCATCCATGAAGGAGAAAACTTTGAACTTTGTTGTACCGTCAACCAGCGTGTCAATGTGTGGTAAATGAAAATCGTCCTTTGGACTAGCCTTGTTTAGATCTTTGTAATCTACACACATTCTAACCTTTCCTTCCTTTTTCAAAACGGGAACGATATTGGCTAACCATTGAGGATATTCAGATGTAGCGAGGAAACCCGCGTCGATCTGTTTCTGTACCTCCTCTTTGATTTTGATAGCCATCTCCGGGTGAGTCTGTCTCAACCTTTGTTTTACTGGCGGACATTCCAATCTTAACGGTAAGTGATGTTCCACGATGCTGGTATCCAACCCTGGCATATCCTGATAGGACCAAGCGAATACATTGGGGAATTCTTTGAGAAGCTTTATCAAACCCTCTCTGGCAATTGGACTGAGCAGTGCCCCAATCCTGATCTCTTTTCTCTCTTTTTCTGAACCCAAGTTTACCGTTTCCAACGGCTCTTTGTGAGGTTCAATGGACCTTTCCTCCTGTCTGAGTAATCGGGAGATCCCTTCTGAAATTTCGTCGTTAACTTCTTCTTCAGCTCCAAATACCGGGAACTCAAAGTTAGGAGAAGGCATCGGCTCATATGTTTCAACGGGGTTTAAAACAAGCAATTTGCATGACGTGATGATTTGTGTTTAGAAGAGATAGAGAAAATGCAAGTGTGTGCAGTGTATTTTTCTTTGGAAAACTGCTTGTTTATTTTGATTTGTTTTTTAGGATTACCATTTTTTGAGAAAAGCAAAAAGAGAAAACAACAACAGAATGCGGAAATTATAGAACGATGTTATTTTATTAATGAACAAGTCGATTCTTGAAACTACAGCCCTATAAAACAAAACTCTGTCGCTTTGGGCAAAGCGAAGAGGGAAATTTACAGAAAGCGAGCCCTATCAAACATCTGTTTCACTTGGGCAGGGTGAAAGGTTAAATATGGCAATTACTTTGACTGATGAACGATCTTCGGAACATCGACAGCAACCCACTGGCGGCTAACTCCTCGGTGAATCACAAAGTCTGGCACCTTCCTCGATTTGTCTTCAGAAATAACGCTGATTTCTGGTGGAGCAGGATCATTGGAATCTGTCTCCCACACAGAGTTGTCGTAGGAGGATTCCTCTGTTGTATTTTGCATAATATTTGTACTCTCAGGTAGATCTCCCCATCCAGTAGGCTGGATGTCTTCGAGCCTGATACAAGAGCTTTCGAGAGTAGTGTACTTGACCATATAGTCGTATTTTCCACTTGGTTGTCCCAAGGTGTCACATACTTCTTTGGAACTGGAGGAGTCATCCTTCTCGATGACGTTGACCTCGGGGAAAGCATAGTTGATAAACTCTAGTCATGCAAACGTTGCAAATTCATCATCGTGCTGGGTATTTTCAGGATAACCTGGGTTTTGATCCCATGACATGGTGGGGACGCAGGTATTCTGTTCAATGATGCTCAGCTGATTTTCATTGTTCGGCTGATTTTCTTGCCCCAAGTCTCCTGGGCACGGATGCCACATTGGCAAGCCATCCATTGGGCCATAATAGTCGTGGTCAAATTTGTCTTTCATTAGAGTGTCCTCCTCTAATGAGTTTGGTGGAGCACGACATCCTTCCGGATCATAATCTCCATATATCATTTCGACGTCTGACCTGGGTATAAATCTCGGACTCTGTGTAGGAAAGCAAAATGGAATTTGCGCCTCTTCCTGAGACATATAACCGTCCTTGTTAAGATAGGACTCCCATTATTCCTCCATATCAGATGAATTATCTTTATTGATGGTATGTAGCTCTTGAGTCACTGGTTGAAGGAAGCCTCCACTGTGGAAAAAGTTCTGAATGGGATGAAGACTTTCATCGTTAGCAGCTGTCTGGGTACAGGTTGCAGAAAAACCAAGACCCTTTTTGTTTTATTGTCAGTAGGAATGACAAGCTGTCCCCATCCTTTTGTATTGGTACTCTCGACTGCTTTAATAGCATCTTTGTACGAGGAAATGGAAGTTTCCCCCTCAGATTGATCGTCCTTGTGTAGCGAAAGCGCTTGGAACTGGGTTCCGATTATCCCTTTTGGTTCCACATAAGTGGATGACGATAAATTGCTGACGAGCAAGGTCTGTTCCCCACAGACTGTGATGAGTTGGCCGTTCTGGACGAACTTTATCTTTAGGTGGAAGGTTGAAGTGACCGCCCCAGCCTGATGTATCCAAGGTCTTCCTAATAAACAACTGTATGTTGCCCGGATGTCCATGACCTGGAAAGTGTGAGGACCGATAGTTATGGGAAGGTCGACTTCGCCGATAACCGTTTTTTTGGATCCGTCAAATGCTTTGACGAAGACCTCGCTGGTTCTCATCGGAGGGCCTTTGAATGATAATTGCATCAAAGTGGACTTCAGCATAACATTCAGGGCTGACCCTGTATCTACCAGTACGCTGGCTAAAGCATCATCCTGGAAGTTGACTGTAATATTGAGCGCCATGTTATGACGGCGACCCTCTTCAGGTAATTCCTCATCACCAAATCCCAAGTTATTGCAGGAAGTGATGTTAGAGACAATGCTATCAAACTGTCTGATGGTTAAATCCTGTTCCACAAAGGCTTGCTCCAAGACTTTCTGTAGAGCCTCCCGGTGCGCTTCTGAACTGAGTAATAGTGATAATACCAAGATCTTTGAAGGAGTCTGTAACAGTTGATCAACAATGTTGTATTCACTCCTTTGGATGAGCTTCAGCATCTCATCGTTGTTCTTTGAAAGGTCGGGATCACTGGATTAACCGACTGGTGGATTGGGAACTTCTGTCCGAGGTTCCTTTTCTTTGCTGAGTTCTCCAACTCCTCTGTTGAAGATTCGACCGCTCCGTGTTACTCGACTGATGTCTGCAATATTCGCGACGGAGGGTAACGAAATTTCCTTTCCATTCTCGACTATTGTTGCACCGTATTTGTAAGGGATAGCCTTAGTTGATTCATACGGTAGTGGTCCTGGCAGATAGATGACTATGGGAGTCTTCTGATTTTTCTGACCATCATAAGTAATTTCGATTCATTCCTGGTTGGGAACTCTCGATTCGTCAAGTAGAGGGATGATGTCACAAACATCCCTAGCCCTCTGATGATCGGAGATTACGACAACGTCCTCAACTTGATCAGCGAGATAGTTGACTGATCCAGAACTTGAGCATGGTTGAATCTCTTTGCGGTCCAACTGACTTTGAAGGGATGCCCACACGAGGTAGCATCCTTGATTATTCACTGAACAAACTCCACACCGCTCATAGTTGTGTAGTGGCACCTGGCCGCGTCCGCTCTGAATACAATGTAGCCTTACTAGGTCAGTTTTCACTGACCGGACATCCTG
This sequence comes from Lathyrus tuberosus, assembly GCA_022829125.1. Lineage (NCBI taxonomy): Eukaryota > Viridiplantae > Streptophyta > Magnoliopsida > Fabales > Fabaceae > Lathyrus > Lathyrus tuberosus. The sequence continues at coordinate 1,115,957 of JALAZF010000265.1, forward strand.
ACTTTGATATCTAGTAGGATTCCCGTTAGTGATACTAATTTGCTGGGTGTCTTCATCCATATAGATTGGAAGCCACCAGTGGTTTAACAAGTGCTGAAGTGTTTTCTGGACAAGGGCACAACCCTGATTGTTTTCGCAACCCACTTTACAGCTCTGATAATCATGTGATACCAGGAATCCGAGACGGACCTGTTCTGCGTGTAACTCCACCAGGCTGGTATTCATTAAGCGAATATCGAAGATGTTGATCTGATAGGGATTTCTATCATGGTAGTCCCAGATCCATCCAAGATCCATCTGACGCTGGAGGGCCTCTTGTACAAAAGAGCATCCCTGTTTGTTTATCGAGCAAGTCAGACAAGAACTGTAATCGTGCCGCAGCAGATTATGATACTGGCTTTGCCTTGAGTGCATTGCCACCAGGTTGACATTCATCGCACAGACGTCGTGGTTTTGAATGACGTTGGAATTTGTATAAACCATGTTAACTCCATGAGCTTGGTGCTCTTGGATCCATCCGATATCCATCTGTTCCTGTAGAGCTGATTGCACCACAGAACACCCTCGATTGCTTTTAGAGCAGATATCACACTGGTGATAATTATGAGGTGGCACATGGCCATATCCACTATGTCTACAATTCATCTTGACCAGATTGGTCTTCAACAAGAGTACATCGTGAATTTGATAGACGTTGTTAGACTCCCCCTCTATCAGGCTGACTGCAACTTTCTCGTGTTGAGGCAGCGGGTTCGTGAGAACATTGGGATTCGTATCTTTGAAAGATAAGACCCCGCTCCTAACAAGCTTTTCCACGTCGGATTTGAAATTGAGACGGTTTTCTATATTATGCCCTGGTCCTCCTTGATGGTAAGGGCAAGTCTGATCCACCTTAAACCAAAAAGGAGGATTTTCCGGCACTGTAAGAGGAGACTTAGTATGGACGTGCCCTTTGACCAGTAATAACGGAAATAGTTCCGCATACAATATGGGTATAGGATCAAATCCTGGTGGCCGCGTTGTACGGTTGTTATTGTATGGAGGACGAGCCTGCTGAAGAGGCTGTTGTGTCCTTTGCTGAAGTTGCTGTTGATTAGGTTGGCTCTGCGCAACCTGAGGTTGATACGTAGAAACAGGCGCAGGGTTGATAGCAGGAGTTATAGCTTCTACTGGTTGATAACGTTGCCTTTGCTTTCCGAGAGAGATATTCCCAATATCCTGCTCTTTTTTCTTAGGGAGAGCACTACTGTATCGTTTTGCACTACTTGATGATCCAGCGTCTTTTACTAAACGTCCTTCCCGGACGGCTTCCACAAGACGAACTCCCATGCCTACCATCTCGGTGAAGTCACTGGGCGCACTGGCAACCATTCTGTCGTAGTAAAATGAGCTCAAGGTCTTTAAGAAGATCTTTGTCATCTCTTTTTCCTCAAGAGATGGAGAGATTTGAGCGGCAATTTCACGCCATCTCTGAGCGTACTCCTTAAAGGTTTCCTTGTCCTTTTGTGACATTGATCTGAGTTGATCTCTGTCTGGTGCCATGTCCAAATTATATTTGTACTATTGGACGAAGGCAATGCCGAGATCTCTGAAAGTGCTACTCGTAGCATGGTTTAAACCCATGTACCATTTTAATGCGGCACCGGTTAAACTATCCTGGAAGTAGTGAATCAGTAGATCTTGATTCTCCGTCTGAGCCGACATTCGCCGAGCGTACATCACTAAGTGAATTTGAGGGCAAGAGTTACCCTTGTATTTTTCAAAGTCGGGCACTTGGAATTTGTGCGGAACTTTCACATTGGGGACCAAGCCGAGGTCCGCGATGTCCTTTCCAAATAGATCCTGACCGCGAATAGCTTGCAATTCCTTTTGCATTTCTAGGAACTGTTCCTAGAACTCGTTCATTCTTTCGAACATGATTTCGTTTCCACCAGAAGGTATCTACGGAATCTGTCCTTCCGGGATAGTGTGTACCACGGGTTGTGGTATAGTCATTACGGCCGAGACTCTCGGTGCCTCCCGAAGTTTGTAACCTTCAGGAGTTGCTGTCATGCCCCTGGCATCTTCGCTTTCCCAAAGTTTGTAACCTCCAGGCCCAGCGGTTCCTGCAGTGATTTCCTGATCTTCAGTGATAGGCGGAACATATCCTTCTGGGATATAGTTAACAGGCATGCCCCAGGGATGATGTTTTGGAATTCGATACCTAGGATCATACTTCTCCACTATGGGCATTGAGGTGATCTCTGAGATCACGGTTCTTTGTAGCTGAGCTTCTGCCATGGCTTGCATGTCGTTACGAAGGTGCGAAAACAGAAACCTAAGCTAATGGGTCCCGAGTCCTCTCTGAGGAGAACTCGGGTGCTGATTCTGGTACTTTCCTTTTCTTAGACCGGGCCTCTTGGGCCGTTGTCGGGTTGTCATTCCTTTGCCAAGTGAAAGGAGCGAGCAAATTCCTTTGGTCATCCCGATTATCCACAACATGTTGCTCTAAAATCTCGATCAGAGCATCCTTATCCTTCAGTAGCTGCTATATTTTGGTATACTCCACGTTGAGAATGCAGTACTTGTTCTTCCAAGACCTCCTCTCTTGTTGAACTTTGTTGAGAGTAACCTGAAGCTTTTCAGTTTCCGTCATGAAGTACATGACAGATTCTCTTGGCGGAAGAACTCCGTGATGAAGATACGACATCTTTAGCTTAAGAGCTCTAGTTTGTACCCAATGGAGATAAGGCTCCACCGAGACACAGTCCGGTTTTCCTAGAGACTCCCATCCTTTCTTATGAACATGTTTCCAAGCATGCACTATTTCCATCTTTAGTGCTCTATCATTTTCTCCTTCCTTGAAGAAAAGACCTTCCATATGAGCATTAAGCGGGACATGCCTCATTGGGTATCCAAATTGACGACGAACCAACACTGGGTGGTAATTGATTCCTCCTTTAGTTCCTATGAGGGGTACGTTGGGGGAAGTTTCCACAACGGTCAATGAACCTGATCCCGTCATAAATCCTATTACACCAATCAATGTCAGAGTTGGTGAGAGACATGATTTTCTGCGACCAGCGTAAGGCACTCTTATGATCCCAAAAAGCAGCAGACTTAGGCAAATGGGAGATAAACCATTTGTATAGCAGGGGCACACAGCACGTGATCTCTCCTCTGCTGTAAAAATTCCCTAAGTGTACAGAATGATATGCGTCTGCGAGTAAAGTCGTTACAGGGTTTCCAATGAGAAAAACCTTAACGACGTTGATATCGACGAAGTTATCAATGTTGGGAAACAGAAATAACCCGTAGTTGAGTAAAACAAAGATGCTTTCAAAAGCAATCATGTTCCCTATACTAGCAAAGTACAGAGCTTTCTTTATCAAGAATTGGGCTGGAAAACCTTGGATGCCACCCTTAGTGATCATGTGAGTCCTGACTTTTGACTCGTCCAAATAAATTGCTCTTGCAATAGTCTGACCCCTTGGAATTTCTTCCAGTCCAGAAAATGGAGCTTGATCAGTAATGTGTAGATCAGTCAGGTGAGAGTACTCCTCCAGCGTTGGAGCTAGCTGGTAATCCAGGAATTGGAAACAGTGATAGACCGGATCGTAAAACTGAACGAGTGCATCCATGGTTCCTTCAATCACATGGATTCTTAACAGAGGTAGCAGACCTCCGTACTTGGCTCTGAAAGCCTCAGGGTTAGTGATCATCCTCGCTAACCTTCTCAAATCCTCAAGTTTTGAAACCTTGAAGGTGTACTTATGAGTTCTCCTTCTACCGAAATCCATGAGCGCAATCTTTTTCTCTGACATTTGCAATCATTGTCTCAGTTTAATTTGAAAAAGAGAGACTAGAAGAGAAAATTTTTCTTTGTTTTAATGTTTTTTAGATGAATGCATGAATGCAGCACACAAAAACATAGAAAAAACATGGGGTTAAAGGGTCGTTGTCATGAAGTCAAGGCTCTACCCATCCCCCAAAGGTTTATACTAGTGATTTTTGTACATGTCTCTCAAAATCACCAGTCCTTGTCGAGAAAACACCAGCGGGCCGGTAACCGTGCTAGGTGATGTTTTTTCGAAGAACCTTCAGAAGAGGGTGGTATCGCATGATAACCATTTCCGATAGTTTCCGCACCACTAAAAAGGTTTTTCCTAGGTGTATACACAATCTTTCCACATGCAGCATCACACGTATTCCCATTAGCAGAAAAATAAACACATATATCAATTAGGAAAATTAGTATATATATTTGTCCTAATGTCCTAGACTTTTAAGAGCTATGAATCCTATGTTCCTGACAGAAAATGGCTCCCCGGCGGAGTCGCCATTCTGTGGTACCTTCCTAACTTAAAGGTTTTGACCTAAGATCCTAGTGAAGTCAACAAAAAGTCCTATTCCCAGTGAAATTCCCAGTGAAGGTTTTGTCCAAGGTAATTATAAGAAAGAACGTGAACGGCCCCACGGTGGGCGCCACTTTTCTGTGGTGGCCACCACCATGAGAATGACTGGTCAAAGGATTAAAGCTGTAAGAAAGAACGAGAAGGCCCCACGGTGGGAGCCACTTTTCCGTGGTGGCCACCGCCATGAAAAAGATTTGTCCAAGGTTTTCACCTTAAACGTTAACAAAGAATGAGAGGCCCCGCGGTGGGCACCACTTTTCTGTGGTGGCCACCACCATGAAAAAGATTTGTCCAAGGTTTTCACCTTAAACGTTAAGAAAGAATGAGAGGCCCCATGGTGGGCGCCACTTTTCTGTAGCGAGCGATTTTGGACGTGGTTCTTAAGCATTGTCGCTCTTTGGGGCTTACTACATGTCGATTCATTTTTTATCCTATTGTGAGCTGACTAAGGAAGGGAAATAGATGTGTCCAATTAACCCTTCTTGCATACTGAGTTTAAACAGCGGTCTATTAGGTTACGGATGCTATATGGTAATGGGGCCTTTCTTTCTTCTTACTTTATTAAGGTGGAAAATTGGGACTATTCATGGGGAATTTTTCAGATTGGGTGGAGATAGGGAACTTTAGGTTTTTTGATTAGTGTGCTCGCTAAGATTTTTCTTTCAATCTTATGCCTACATATTCCCGTTTACCGAAACAGGGAAATCAGAGCGATCGTAGTTCCTCCTATTCTATGGGAGGAAATGGGTGTTTTGGTGTCTTGTTTGAAGCCCAAGACGTGAAGCGAAATATGGTTTGTATCTTGTTCAAAGCCCAAGATATGAAGCTGAAGGGTCTATTTGTATCTTGTTTAAAGCCCAAGATGTGAAGCTAAAAGGGTGTTGACTTTAGAGAGAATTTGTCATCTTTAAAGAGGGATTTTTTTGTCACAACTGTTTATAAAGGAGAATTACTTTAATCGGGATATGTAAATCCAACAATGCCATAATTTCTTTTATAGGGGAGTTCCAACTTAAAGGAGAAGACTTTAACTCAGTGTAGAGCAATGTCGTCTTTCCTTAGGAATTTCTCATGCTAAAAGAAGGACAGTGGCGTGGATGTATATAATCTAGAGGCTTGCCGCTTACAGCGATTAGATGAAGGGGAAGGAGTTGTTGATGTTTATATACTGTGAACAAAGCACAGCTTTTATGCTAAAAGGTTGATTGACTCAACCGAGGTTTTCTTATACAAAGCCTAAGAGGAGGCTATTGGCCCAACAAGAGGGAGTTTTTATGTGTCTCGTACGAAGCCCGAGAGAGAGAGAGAGGCTAAAAGGGTTGACTCAATAGGAGAATCTTTTATACTCAACAAGAGAGTGTTTTTGTATCTCGTACGAAGCCCGAGATGGAGGCTAAAGATGGTGACTCACCAAGAGAATCTTTTATACTCAACAAGAGAGTGATTTTGTATCTCGTACGAAGCCCGAGATGGAGGCTAAAAGGTGATTGACTCAACAAGAGAGTCTTTATACTCAACAAGAGAGTGATTTTGTATCTCGTACGAAGCCCGAGATGGAGGCTAAAAGGGAGATTGGCTCAACAAGAGAGCCTCTTATACTCAATAAGAGAGTGTTTTGGTATCTCGTACGAAGCCCGAGATGGAGGCTAAAAGGTTACTGTTTCAGTTGAGTGACAGGTCCAGTATGTTGGTTCAACGAGAAAATTAGTTCTTATATGAGTAATGTTGCACTCATGGATTTGATCTGAGGATCGGGATTATTTCCTGTTCTCTAAGGAAACGGGGAATCCAAAGGGTATTTGAGACTGTCCAAGTCTGCGGTCGTTTCCTTACTTGAGAATGTCTCCGAGACTCGAGGAAATTAGACTGTCCAAGTCTAGAGTTTTATCTTTTGTACCATGCTTAAAGAAACAGTTGTAGTACATTCACGTTAGAAAGATCTAGACTCTTTGAAAGACTGTTCTATTAAGATGAGTAATTTCTGTTCCTATACCTCTAGGAGGTCGTCGGGACAATTTGTACGAAGCCCAAGAGGAGGCTGGAAACTTTTAAAAAGCCGAGGGACAATTTGTACGAAGCCCAAGAGGAGGCTATCATTCCCGGAGGAAGAATCCTTATACGAAGCCTAAGAGGAGGCTGTGAATACTTCTAAGAAGCCGACGAGTCCTTGTACAACGCCCAAGAGGAGGCGGGGATGCTTCTAGGAAGCCTGTGGGTCCCCAAACCCCGAGAAGTTCAAGACAGGCTATTCACAAAGAATAGATCAAGCCAGGAAAGTTCGAGAATTTGGAAGAAACTCAAGGGATGCAATTCACAGAGAAGAGATCATCTCTGGGGAGTAGAGTTTCTTGACAATTCCTAAGGAGGACAACCGAAGAGAAGACTGTATCTGGTGCTCCTATGGGGGATCTAGTATTGTCTATTTCTAAGAATGATCGAAACGGCTTTACCTAGTGCTAGACATAGTTGTCGGGGAAACTCTAAATATCTATACTATTATTACACAGTCTATATGAGTTTATGAAAGAAGACTTACAGCGAAACAGCCCCACAATACAGTTATATGTATTTGAAAGCGGTAAATGAAAGCATATAAACACTTACTCGGTTGTAGAGCTTCTATGCTGTTTGGTTAGTTGTTCAACAAAGAAAGATTGAAAACAATAGTATATTTCAAAATCAAAGGAGAAAGTGCTTTGAAAGGAAAGATTGGGGCTTACAACTCAAGGAGAGGACCAGGGTTTTAGTAGTGATTTAACTGTGATATGAGTTTGTACAGTGGGACTTATACAAGTGATTGAGGCCCAAAAAGTTTTCTGTACAAGGGGAATGGGTCTTACACTCTCTCAAGAGGCCCAAAAAAACGATTTAGAGAAAAGAAGCGGGTCTTACTACTCGAGGGTAGGCCCAGATGATTTTGTTTAAAAAATGGCGATCGCGCCGAGGTTTTAGAATATACAGAGGGACTTATACAATAAGTGAGGCCCCAAAATGGGTTATGTAAAAAAGGGGGTTGGGACTTACACTCTATTAGAGGTCCAAGTTAGTTTTAAGAAAAGAAATGGGTCTTACTACTCGAGGGTAGGCCCAATGGTTAATTTTGAAAAGGGCGACGATCGCGCCGAGGTTTTGGAAACACCGTGGGACTTATACAAGTGATTGAGGCCCAAAATTTTGGTATTTACAAATGAATTGGGTCTTACACTCTATTAGAGGCCCAAAGGTTTAAAAATGAAAAGAAATGGGACTTATAGCTCAAAGAGAAGCCCAATGGTCTTTTTTGTTAAAAGGTGACGATCGCGCCGAACTTTGTAAATGTACAGAGGGACTTATACAATATCTGAGGCCCAAAATATTTTATTTACAAAAGGGATGGGACTTACACTCTATTAGAGGCCCAAAGTGTATTTTAGGAAAATAAATGGGGCTTACAACACGAGGGGAGACCCAAATGATTTTCAGTTTGAAAATGACGATTGCACCGAGATTTTTAACGTATCGGGACTTATACAATAACTGAGGCCCAAAATATTTTTGTACAAAAAGGGTTGAGTCTTACACTCTATTAGTGGCCCAAAGTTTTTGAAAAAAAGATTTGTTAGGGTGAAAATCAAAGAAACCCCAATTTCAATTTTTTAAAGGCATTTTTCAAAGAAAAATCAAGTAAAAAATGATAAAAATATCAAATAAAATCATTAATCATGTTATAAACAATGATTAAGGTTTATGAAAATGTATTTTATCCACATGAATATTTAAAATCATTTTGGTTTTAAAAATCAAGAAAAAGAAATCATTTTAAAAGCATTTAAAACAATTTAAAACAATATTTTTAAATATATTAAAAATAATCAAAAAATAATATTTTTTTGTGGATTAAAATATTATGGGGTATGAATTGGAAAATGATGATTTTTGCTATGTAAAATAATTCATTGAGTTTTGAAAATAAAATAAGAAAAAGCGGAAAGATGTCACAACATCATCTTCGACATCTCTTATGGGGCAAAAAACTAGTACTGAAACTTTAGTTTTTAACACCTTTTTTTATCAAATTTCAAACACTCATAACTCTCTCAATTTTTAACGGAATTAAAATCCGGAAGTACCTATCTTGACCGATTTTTCGCAAGGAATCCAATGGTACCACACATACACACTGTAACTCGATGTACGAAATACACGAATCAAAAAACCATAACTGCTATGTTAATTAAAACACCGTTTCTCGTCAAATTTCCAACACGCGTAACTCTCTCAATTTTTAACGGAATTAAGATCCGAAAGAGCCTATCTTGACCAATTTTTCGCAAGGAATCCAATGGTATTACTCATGCACACTGAAACTTAATGTACAGAACACACAAAGTAAAAAACCAGAACTGGACCGTTAATTTCGACGTCGTTTCGCGTCAAATTTCCAACACGCGTAACTCTCTCGATTTTTAACGGAATTAAGATCCGTAAGAGCCTATCTTGACCTATTTTTCGCAAGGAATCCATTGGTATCGCACATACACACTGAAACTCAACGTACAAAACACACAACACAAAAAACCAGAACTGCTATGTATTTTTCGACATCGTTTCGTGCAAAACTTCCAACGCGCGTAACTCTCTCAATTTTTATCGAAATTAAAATCCGTAAAAACCTATCTTGACCGATTTTTCACAAGGAATCCAATGGTGCCACACATACACACTGAAACTCAACATACAGAATGCACGACGCAAAAAACCAAAACTGGACTGTGATTTTAAAACAACCAAAACTCCACATATAAACATGTTAAAGTGCAAACAGTAGGAGGATCACATCATACACATTAAGGACTACATTTTTGATTCAAGAATTGTTCAATATGATGCATGTATGTGGACAACAAAGGAAAGCATGATTCAAAGAATTCAAGTTGTGAATTTTACTTCTTTTTTGGAGATTTTGTGCAACCTACCAAGTGCTTTGTTCCAGAAATGATTTGATGCTTTGGACACCCTCAAATGACCTCTTAGAAGCTTATAAGATGGTTGGAATCAGTTGGAAACCTCTGGAGCAAGTTTGAGCACTTTCTTGCAAAATGGGCAAAAGTGACCAAAATGCCAACTCTCTCAAATGGTGTTCCAGATGTGTGGAACCATTTGGGACAGTTCAAGGATGATATTTGGAGTGTGTTTGAGGTTTTATCTGGTTTGAAAAGTGACTGAATCAAGACATGGCTTGAAAAATGCAAAAAAGTCCAATTTTGAGGTTTTGAGAGGTGACTTTGTAATGTTGGTGTTATAGGTCACTTGTGAGAGTTTTGATCACCTACATATGATGTTTATGAGGTGTTAGGATCATGAGCTGTGATGGAAATGCTCTCTAACTCAAAAACTCAGAATTTCCTTACTAAAGAAGGCATTTTGGAGTGAAAGAGATAATTTGAGAAAAACATCTGTTTGATGGCTTTGGTGTACTCAAATTGAGCACAAATGAGCTCTATTTATAGTAGAGCAAGTTTGTTTTACAAGCAATAGTGATTGGTGGCTGCAGCAGATATTTGGCAAATGTTGGCCATTGAAAATCCAAGTCTCCTCTAGCCATTGACTAGAGGTTAGAGCACAAGCCTTTGGTTCCCTAGTTGTTGGATGAATCTTGACTGAATTCAGTTGGAGGAAGCTCAGTTCATGCTACCCCCAAGCATCCATTAAATGCTCCAAACCAAAATTGGAGTCTTGTCCCTCTTTTAGGGATTTCTGGGTTTTGGCATGCTAGTTTTGGTTCCTTGGACTTGGGAGGCTCATGGATTAGATCATCCCCCTTAGATTTGATCCTTAGATGTGTCCAAAATGATGATAAGGCTTGAAAATTCGTGTGGCACAAGAAATGTGCAAATCTGCCCTGAAAAATCCAGCTGCAGCAAGCCTTTTTGTAAAATCCATAACTCCCTACTCGAGTATGCTACATGGACGTTCTAGGACTTTCTGGAAAGCTGAGATGACGTACTCCAACTTTGATGTTTGGCCCTAGACCTGGTTCAACTTGGGTCATGGAGAAAAACAGCCTTGAAGTTGGGACTTCATGCTGAAATTACAAGGCAGAATTTGGCTAAGTGCTGAAAAATGTCAATTTTAAGGTTTTAGCAATTTTGATCTAACCATAACTAGAAATCCATGATGAATTGGGATGAGGTGTATTTGACACTTTGGTAGAGGGCCATGAGGGCTAGAAATCAAGCTTTGAATGGGGAAAAATGGCTTTGTGGTTTAGGAGTTATGATCCTCCAAAGTTGGTACCCTTGCCACTTTATTTCATAACTTAGAAAATTTTCTAAGTTTTTATGGTTACCCCTTTTTCAAGTTATCCCACTTTTCTTGATTTTTCTTGATGAATGATGATTCCAATCACACATTAACATCATTTTAGGGTTAAAAAACCATTTTTATGAAAAATCTCAAAACGTCAAAGTTTGACTTTTGGGCACAGTTGACTTTTTATCAGATGAATTCCTAACTGTGCGATCCTTTATGAAATCAAGTCCTTGACCTAAATCAAACTTGATGGACATGTTCCATAGGTGTTATAGGGTGTATTGAATCGTGTCCCAAGGTTAGGGAGCATGCCTGGGTCAAAAGTCAAAGGTACAGTTGACTTTTCCCGCGAAACCCTAACTGTGGTTCAGATGAAATTGAAACTTGTTGCTCAAGCTTCTTGGATCAATTCATTGTTGCAAATGGATCAATGTGGTGTGTTAAGGATCCTCAAGTCCTCTCTTGAGGCCTTGGCTCATGTTTTGTCCCAAAAGTCAACTTAGGGGTGAATTAGGTCAAGAAACCCTTATTCTGGATTTCTAGTAAATGCATCCCCTGAGGCTAAATTGACTTGATGATGGGGTTTATGATGTTCCATGGAGTGTATTAGGATATGCTTTGAAGCATTGGCTCATTCCCAGAGGAAAATTTCCAACTGGAGGCCCTGGTCGACCAAAACCCTAATTTGGTGACACTGGCAATCCTGAGGCTTGATCCACCTAAAAGGGAGCAGCCTTGTGCTTAATCCTTGAAGTGGGAGTCCTCTTGATCCATTGTTGATATTTTAGAGGCTATACAAGTTGAAGATCATGTCATTCCTTGATTAATCCTTTGTCTAAGAGCTCTGAGAGGGTTTGAAACCCTAATCTGATTCTAGTGAGTGTTCACCCATCTTTGGGGAGACTAATGAGGTACAAAGGTACATCCGTATTGTGCTGATGATTTGCACCATGATGGAAAATCTTAGTGGTCAAAATTTAGGGTATGACAAAGGGTTACTTTAATATTAAGGTCATCCCTTTAGGGGCCAACTTATGTTTACTAGAAGAAGACAATCTGGGCGATATCAAAAAGATGGTAGAAGAGGACAAATAGTGGATTTCCAAGTGGTTTTCTGATATCCACCCTTGGTCTCCCAAAGATGTTGATCAGGAGAGACTCACTTGGGTGAAGATTTTTGGGTTACCTTGTCACACTTGGGGTGAAAAATTCTTCAAATTCCTAGCAGCAACAATTGAAGTTTTTGTTAAAATGGATGTAGACACTCAGAAACAGGTGAGATTGGATGTAGCACGCGTTCTGATACGTACAAAATTTGCTATGAATTTAAACTAAGTGGTTGGTGTTGAAGTGAACGAAAGGACTTATCGGATCAAGATTGTTGAAGATTCTTTTGGGCCTTATATTAGAGAACATTGTCACAACAAGGGTGATAGGTTTGAAGATGATAGCTCAGAAGAAGTGGAATCAGTTTCAGAGGAGGAAGAAGAGTACTGGGATAACTCTCTTAAGATTCTTAGTAGTCAGTCAAAAACTTCAGCGCATATTCTTGAAGAAGGTGAAGTAGGAGAATTTCAAAAAGATGGCCCCTTGAGTACGCGTGAAGAAGTGGGTGAATCCCAAGGAGCAGTGGGTCCCGTTGGCACTTTCAGTATCAAGTCTAGGACGGGTATTAATGAGAAGGTCAAAGAAACACGCCAAACAAGACAAGATAGTGACTTGTCTTTAGTTGGGTCTGTTGCAAGCTTTGGAACGAGTGAAATTCCGAGTTCCAAGGCTGAACATGTGACCTGCAGTCTTGAGATACAAAAAAGAATCGCTGGGACTGAGGACATCATGAAAGGAAGTGCGAAAAAATAGTGTGCTCCAACAGCTCCCTCGATGATGAGTTTTCAAATTCTCCAGGTGGGAGGGTAGGTGGTGACTCATTAACTTTGGGCTTGGCTACGATGGCGAAGAATAATTCTAGGAAGAAAAAGAAGTAAATTGAAGATATATACCAGAAGATCAAAATACCGTCACTCCCTCATATTATGCCACTCTATTGCAAGCAGATTGTTCTCATCCCAAAGTCTTTATTCCTCTGCAACATCCCAGCCGGAATGGAAGTGTCGAGAAAGAACATTCTTCACCTTTGTCCCATAAGGTCTCAACTTCAATAGAAAACTCTATTGGTGACTCTAGTTTTCTGCAGAGCAATTCTAGGATTAAGAAGAGATTAGAAAACTTACCTGCTAGAGTTTGGGACTCTATAAAATCATTGGGCATAAAGGCGGAAGAAGATGATGAAGCCTTTGAATCTATCCTTCGTAACTTGGAAGCTGTAGATAGAAATTCTAAGAAAGGCAAGAAGATTGAAGCAATTGGTCATCCATGAATCTAATCACATACAACATTAAAGGGTGTGGGGGTGGTATGAAGAGGAAGAAAATCAGTGCCACGATTAACAACGGAGGTGCGGAAATATGTTTCTTACAAGAAACTAAATGTACAAAAATGACAGACGATATGGTGTATAGCATATGGGATGATAGAAAATGCCAGTGGTCGGCGTTGAATTCAGCTGGCCTAGCAAGAGGTTTACTTACTATTTGGAAAGAAGGAGTTTTGGTTCGGATTTGTAGTTATAGTGGCAAGGGATACTTGGAATGCAGGATGTATGGAGAGGGAGGAATTTTTACCTGTTCAACATATATTCACCTTGCAATATTAAGGAGAAAAGAGACTTATGGACCAAGCTTTTAGACTTTAAAGTCAATCTTGAGCCAAGAGAATGGATCATGGGCGGTGGCTTTAATGCTATCAAACGCCTGGGTGAACAAGTTGGATGTACTAGTCACAATAGGAGGTATATGGAAGAATTTGCGGAGTTTATCAATATGAGCGGCTGTGTAGATATACCAGTATCTGGTAACAATTATTCCTGGTTCAAATCGAGAGGTAAGTCATGTTGTCGTCTTGACAGATTCTTAGTTTCTCCTGGAGTTCTAAATGAATGGAATATGGTATGTAAAAAGATTGGCGAGCGAGACGTCTCAGATCATAGACTAGTTTAGTTATCCGCCAGAAATACCAATTGGTGACCTAAACCGTTCAAGGTCTTATCGTACTGGTTTGATCACCCAAGTTTTATGAAGTTTTTGAAAAAAGAATGGGAAGATTGTGTGGTGGTAGAGAAGGCCTCATTTATCCTGTCCAGAAAATTACAATACCTTCGGGAGAAACTTCGGTGGTGGAACGTTAATATATTCGGTTTGATTGATACCAAAATCAAGGTGGATGTGGGCATTAGTAATGATGTCGAAGATCTTTTTGAGATAAATCAAGGCAGTATTGCACCATAAGACTTCAACAACAGGAATGTTGTAGAAGATAATCTTTGGAAAAGTTTAAGGATCAAGGAAAGTATTCTTAGGCAAAAATCTCGGATGAAATGGATAGAAGATGGGGATTTTAATACAAAATACTTTTATGCTGCTCTAAAAAGTTGCATTAACTTGAACATGATTTCCTCAGTTTGTGTCAATGGCAGTGTTGTAGAGGATATGGTGGGAGTCAAAGAAGCTGTTAGGGATCATTTTGCAAAAAGGTTCAATAAAGTTACAAGGCCTTTCCCACATATTGAAGAACTTGGATTCAAATGCCTCTCTGAAAATGACAGCGCAGAGCATGAAGCAGAACTCGACTTGGCTGAGATTAGAAGTGCGGTTTTTAAGTATGCAGGTGATCGGAGCCCGGGTCCTGACGGGTTTAGTTTCGAGTTTTTTTAAGAAGTGTTGGAATATTGTAGGCCAAGATTTTACAAACTGTATCTTGGAGTTCTTTGAAGGCGACAAACTACATAAGGTCCTCGCCTCTTCTTTTTTGGTGCTCATTCCTAAAAACGCTAGCCCGAAGAACCTAGACGACTACAGACCAATATCTCTAATTGGTTCGGTTTATAAAGTCGTGTCTAAGTTACTTGCAAATAGGCTTAAATGCAAAATAGGAAGTATTATTTCAAAATCTCTAACGGCGTTCATTGAAGGAAGGAACCTAATTGACGGTGTGATGGATTTAAACGAAGCTATTGATTTCACTAAAAGATCCAAGAAGGAGCTATTGCTATTAAAGGTAGATTTTGCCAAAGCCTACGATTGTGTCGAGTGGAATTACTTGCGAGATGTCATGAAAATCATGGGTTTTGGTGAAAAATGGATGCGGTGGATGGACAACGAGGTCTTCAATAGCTTCATGTCGGTTTTGGTTAACGGGAGTCCTACAAAGGATTTTACTGTTTCTAGAGGTCTCAAACAAGGCGACCCATTAGCACCTTTATTATTTACAATTGTGGTGGAAGGTCTTGCAGTGTTAATGGATAGAGCGGTGGATAAAGGTGTATTCTCGGGTTTCAAGGTTACTCAGGATGTTTCTCTACACTTATTAAAATATGCGGATGATTCGATTTTGGTGGGGGATGGATCGTGGAGTAATATATTGGCAATAAAGGCTATTCTAAAGGGATTTCATCTGGTTTCAGGACTTGAAATTAATTTCAATAAAATTTCTCTTTATGGCTTTGGCGTTGAAGATTCAGTACTCAAGGCTACGGAAAACTACCTAGCATGCAAAGTTTCTGAGTGTCCTCTTAAGTTTCTTGGTATTTTCATTGGTGGAAATCATATATTAGTTTCTTTCTGGAAACCTATGATAGATAAGATGCATTCTAGATTGAACTCCTGGAAAGGTCGGTTTTTATCCATGGGGGGCAGAGTAACATTAATCAATTACGTGTTAGCAAATCTCCCAGTTCATTACATGTCATTCTACAAACTCCCCGGTAGGGTTACACGAATCCTTACTGTGAGGGCTATGGTCTTTCACCTTTTTCGTTTTAATGATGTCAACAAATATGCTGAGTATTAGATTGTAATTTGAGCGGTATCACTTCTCTTGTCAGGCAAACTGCATCTAGTCATTGTTGTTCATGTGTTTAGACATATAGGACTTGGTCTTATCCATAAATATATGTGCATGATCATTATACTAGTGTCTAGTATGTTTTGTCTGGGTCTTAGTCAGTTACAATGTGAAAAAAATGCACTTTATGTAAAAATGCAAGTTATGTGCTGACCTACTATGTGCATGCATCGTCGCATGATTACTAATGTAAGACGTGTGAAATAAACGGGAAATCGCATAGCTCTGGGAATGCAAAAATTGTATTCATGCGTCGATGCATGGTGACTTTGAGTCGACGCATTCTAGTCATTTTTTTACAGTGTTTTCCACGGGTCAGTGCATGCTGATCCTCATTAAAACATGAGTCGACCCATAACTTTCCTGACCTGATTTTTTCACTTAAATTTTTTCTGTTATTTCTGTTACAACTTTGGTGGGTCAATTTATTCTCTATAAATAGTTTGGTCCTCTCATTAGTAAACACAACAAGAAACGTGAAAATAGATACCATTTTTCTCTTCATCTTCATCTTCTTCACTGAGTAAACAAACAATCACACATAATCATTTTTGTTTGTGTCGCCCATTGATCGAAGTGATAACGTTCAGAATTTAGGAAGTGTATGATCTTCATTTTCTGGGTTGAGAGCTTGGTAGGTGTTTCTTGAATAAAACCAGTTGGTTTTGTCCTCCAAGAATCAAGTAGATTTTGGGGGTTTTTGGACAAAAACGTTTCGTTCTACAGGAATTCAGCCGGACGAAGGTAACTGAAGATTGGAGCAATTGTTCGGTTTAGTAGCTGTAATCGGAGGATCGTAGAAGAGAGGTTTGGGTTCAAATTTTTGGTAGATCGCAATTGATCGAGTGAAGGTAACCGAAGAACGGTGGGTTCTTTCGATTTAGTAGCATGGGACGGTAATTGGATCAACCATATTCGAAGCACTTGATTCATCTTAAATCAAGGGGAGAGAAGACTCTGCATCAACGATCGAAGACGTTCGAGGGTTTGGATGTTCATTGTTCTTCTCTTGTAATAAACAATTTGCAACAGCTACATATATATATATATCTCAATTCCAATTGTGGAATTGGGGGCAGACGTACCCAAAGCGAGGACGATTGGGAAACTGCCTAATCAAATCTTGTTTGTTCTCTCTTTCCTTTAACTCTTTTACATTTCAGTTCATTCAAATTTGTGAAGTCGCAAGTTATCGAAATTTCTGTCTTAGTGTAATCGTAAGCTGAGAAACTGTTTTGTTAAATTGATACAATTCCTTGAATTGTATCTTGGAGCAGCTTTACATTATCTTCCATAGAAATTCTGCACTTAGTGTGTTTATGCACACCAGGTGTTTGATAATTTGTTTATAAGCAAAAATCGAACGCATTGCTTTTTAATTTTTTATCGTTTTACCTCTTAGGTTTGGAGTAAACATCAAGCAAGCGATATTTTGTTGATTGCGTTATAAGTGTAGTAATTGAACTGAATTTTTCTCTTCCATACTCATTCTCAATATATTCGTGCATATCCGATCCTTTTAGTATAAGGTTCGTGGTAGACGTACAATCTAGTGGTTTGCTTCCGTTAAACTTTTTAAAACTAAATTTTTAGTAACCATTTGCGTGTAAAACTCTAGGGATCTATTCAACCCCCCTTCTAGATCCATAGCCATCGCCTAACAAGTGGTATCACGAGCTCCGGTTTATTCTGGTGCTTCGGTAAAACTTCTTGGATCATGGCGAACGAATCTAAATGGGCTTATAATAGAGCTCCAGTTTTTACAGGCGAGAATTACAGCTACTGGAAGGATTGTATGCGCGTTCATATTAATTCCATAGATCGGAAGGTTTGGAACATTATTTTAAATGGTCCCATGGAAATTACTATGATAAAAGCGGAAGGCATTGTCGTTCCTAAATCCGAAGACCAATGGAGTGAGGAGGACGAGAAAAAGTACAGCTATGATTGGAAGGCTCATAATATGATCATCTCCTCCTTGGGAGTTGACGAGTATTATCGAGTCTCCCATTGTGAAACGGCCAAAGCCATGTGGGATGCTTTACAAGTAGCCCACGAAGGCACTAATGATGTTAAGATGGCTCGTATTAATACACTAACACAAGAGTTTGATTTGTTTTACATGAAGCAAGGGGAAACCATTGCGGATATGCAAAAACGATTTACTCACATTATCAATAAATTGCATGTTCTTGGTAAACCAATTCCAAATGAGGTTGCTACTAACATAATTCTGAGGTGTCTTAACAGGGAATGGCAACCGAAGGTCACCGCTATCAAGGAGGCCAACAATCTTGCTACACTAGACCTCACAACACTTTTTGGTAAACTCGATGAGCATGAGCAAGTACTCATTAGCTTGGATAAACATGAAAAGAGTATCAAGAAAGAGAAGGCAAAAGATACGAAAAAGAAGTCGATAGCTCTTAAGGCTTCTTGTTCAAAGTCCACACATCAAGAGCTAAGTGATGATGAAGCCAATAATGACAAAGATGAAGAATCCGGTGATGATATGGGCTTATTTGTGAAGAGGTATAATAGATACGTTCATAAGAACGATATTCAACACTCGGACAGAAATCTAGTCAAGTTTAGGAAGCAATCTAGAAGCGAAGGAAATAAGAATGGCAAGGCAAAAGGGACGTGCTACAACTGTGGAAAATCCGGGCACTACAAGCCGGATTGTCCATCTCTAAAGAAAGACAAAGATAGGGATAATGACAAGAGTCGCTCAAACAAAAATTCCAACAAGTTTCGACGAGCATACATCGCTTGGGATAGCGATAGTGAGTCGGAGAAAGATGATTCATCAAGCAAAGAAAGTGAATCCGTTAACTTTTGTCTTATGGCACGCCACAACAAAGCAAAAGAGGTAAAACATTCTAAATATGATCATGTTAATACTATGTCGCATTTAGAGTTACAAAAGGCTTTTGACAGGCTACACTATGAGGCTAAGGAAGCATTTCAACGCTTAGCCTCAAATAAAAAGATTTTCTCGTATTTGGAGAAGAAGGTTTCCGATTCCGAAAAGGAATTAGAAGCCCTCAAAAACTCTATAGTAGACACATCAAAATCCAAGGTTGAAGAGGACCCTACCTCTTGGTTCAATTTAGGCTGTGACATTTGTCATATTTGGCAACGAGAGGTGAGAAACCTCAAGGCCAAATTGGACAAGGCTCTTAAGCCAAAAGTTACGTTTGCTATCGATCGATCACATTTTCGTGAGAGCATGAATAATCCATATCAAAAGTATATCTATATGATTCGAGATAGTGATAGCAAAGGTAAATTCCAAATGAACCGTAATTGTCTTTACTGTTGTAAGCCTGGTCATACTATTGCAAAATGCCATTTTAGAAGGTTTCATGTTCCGAAAGGCATCTACCAATGGTTGCCCAAGTGCGGTCTTGGTTTCACTCACCTTAAAGGAACCTATGAGAATTGGGTACCTACTCTCCCTTGATTGTTTTTGTAGGTACAAAGTTTTGAGACCACCGAAAGAAGATGGGTTCTGGATAGTGGCTGCTCGAGACACATGACCAGAGACATATCTATTTTTATCGACTTTGTGGCGAAGAAAAAAGGGTTTGTCACCTACGGAGATAACAACAAGGGACATATACTTGGTAAATGTAGTGTAGGTAACCCCTCATCTACTACTATCTCTGATGTACTTCTTTGGAAGGCCTTAGTGTCGCTCCCGAAAAGATTCGCATCCAACGGTACAAACGCGAGAGTGGCGCAAAAGAACACAGAGTCGCCAGCAAAGTGTATTTATCCCAAGAGAGGGAAAGGGAACACTGCGTAAACCTGAAAGAAGGGAAAGAAAGAGCACGGTCTCGCGACCAAGAGAACGGGTACGGGAGTCGGTTACGCGAAGGGAAGGTGTTAGCACCCAACACGTCCATCGTACTCGATGGGATCCACGCTTGCTGTCTGCATCAAAGGGTATCGTCATCTGGAGCTCCACTGCTACTGGACCGAAGAAAGAACGAGAACGGGAAAGAACGGAGAAACGAAGAAGAAAAGAAAAGGAAGTGACTCGATAGGACGGTATCGTTGTCCTAGGCCTACGTACTCCCTCAGTGCAATGGGAAAGTCAGAGTCAACGTAGTTCGGACGGGAACTGTTGGGGAAGGTTGCTCGCCAAGACAATCGCTGTCTTATGCCTACGTATCCTCAACCGGACGAGAGAGAGGAATCAGAGCTGACGTAGTTCGTGGGTACGACCACGAGTGGGTAAGTGTTTTTTACGTGAGCGACGAGCTCTTTTCTGAAAATGAAGTTTGAAACCCAACAATCCCGAAGGATAAAAAGATTGAATTTGTTTGGTGTTTTTTAGACAGAAATGTCTTTTAAGTTGTTTCGCAACTTGCATTGAACCCAAGTCTTGAATACAGGAACGAATACTTTCGTGCGTCGTCCCCAACAGGACAAACACTAGGTATCCTAGAAGAATGAGAGGAAGCCCCTCAATCCCCACTTCCTACATAGAAGGCTCAAGCGCAATACACGTTAACTTTTATTACGTGTCTTGAAGAAGTTTTGAGATGAGAAGAGAGACGGCACAAAGGAAACTCTAAAGGGGAACTAAGAGTCCTAATGTTATCATGCATGGATGTCCTATGGTTAGTGAGGTTTAGGAGAGACGACTACCTAACCTAATGCTAATCCTACTCCAAGCTTAATCGAAAATTAAGTTGGACTAGGTAGCTCTAAAAGGAGAGAGTCCAAGACTTAAACAAGTCTTGAGACTCGAGGGATGAAAAGAGTGAAGGAGAAGAAAAAGAAAGAGAAGGATAAGATGAGAAGCAAGATGGGGCAGCAAGTACATCATAATCATCACATCCAAATCATAACATAAAACATGCTTCAAAGATCATACAAATACATCTCAAGTATACAAGTGAAAACACACAAGAAATGATGCAAGTAAACTTGCATAAAAAGTGCAAATAAACACCAATGAGCACCACACCAAAGTAACATAAGCAAGGTAAGATGAAAGTGAATCCAAGTCAGAACTTAAGACATCTCATGATCAATCAACTCAAGCATACAAAAGTATTTCATATCATGATGCATTATGAGCCAAAGAAGCAACAAACAATTGATAATGATATGCATCATACAAACCAAACCATGATGATCAAGTGAGATGGAAACCAAGCAATGAACTCAAGGGGAAGTAGAATATTCATTAACAACATACCAAAGACAAACTCAAGTCATACAAGATGAATCCTTAAGCAACACATTCAAAACATGCATCAAAGTTAATCAAAACATCCACAAAACTCAAGTAAAAATAACATCAACTTGGAAAATCAAGAACAAATTGGAAAATGATCAAATGAGGATGATTCCAAAGCCAAAAGTAAGCTCAAACAGAACATGATGATACCATAAAAACATTTCAACCATCAATCAATCACAAGTGAGCAAATGCATCCAAACTAGATCAAGTACCAAAGTATACCTCAACCAAACTTGCATCACAAACAACACTCAACCAAAAATAGCAAAGTGGATTAATAAAATCCCAAAAAATATCCAAACAGAAGCTAACTCAGTCAAGTAACATGTACAAAAAGATCAAACCAAAAATCACAAACTAAGTATCTCAAATAATTGGGCAAAGATCACATAAGAACAATGTTTCAACATGCAAAAGAAAAGGACCAAAATGCAATATGGAAAAATTTTAAAAATGAAACAAAAATGTTTTTATGCAATTTAATATGTCACCTAACAGATGCAAAAAGAATGGATTAAAAATGTGTTGTGGATGAGGAGAAGTAAATTTCACAATTTGGTGTGTGCAAGTGAAACAAATAAGAAAAGGAAATAGAACAATTAATTAAAACAGATGCCAAAATTAAATAAAAATGCGAAAATAAAATCTGTGAAAATTTGATAAAACTAAAAATAAGTTCTATGATTTTTTTCATGATTTTTAGATGCTCAAAAGTAATTTTAGAAAATAAAATGCAAAGCAAATAATAATAGAAAGAAAAGAAAATGAAAACAACAAAGGGGGTGCGAAAAGAAATGAAAACAAGTTGGAATTGAAACAGGCCCAGAAGAGAGGGGTGCGAAAAGCATAGGCCCAAGGAAATGGGAGCCCAATGCGCGGTCAATAGAGGAGTATGGAAGAAGTCAAAATTCAGCAAAAAATTCTCAGCCAATCGTTTGATCTATCGCGCCTCCACAAGTCAACATAATCCAAGGTAGTACAAATCAACGGTTCAGACGTAAGGGCCCACCACAACCACATAGTCATGCGCACCCACAACCACCTAGTGTCCACCAAGCACCAGCCATGTGCAGTGCATGTGATCTCATTTAAGTGCTGTCACCACCACAGCCACATGATCAAAAACCAAGCCAAGACAACAACCATGATGATAGGATGCACGGTACCCCTCACGGAGTGGAAAGCACACAATTAGAAAAAATAAAACATAAACAATAGAACACGTGGCGCGCGGATAGCCATCAGATCCGGAAATGAACGGATACGATTTCACCTTCTCCACCAAAGTCACCTCGCCGGACTGTATATTCCAGCCGCCGGAGCTAGGGCTCCGGCCACCCTCTCCGGTGAGCTGTGACGTGACTTTTTCCAGAAAATACAAATAGGTACTCCATTTTGATCAGAAAAACGAGAGGATCTCAAATATGCAATTATTTTTCACAAATAACCAACCAATAATGCAAATCGAAGAGAAACAAGTTTAGATCTAAAACTTTAAATCCACATTATGCACAAACCACACGTCCAAACTTCAAATAAAATAGCTCAGCATAATCAGTGCACATCATAGATCATTTTGCATACCAAATATTCAAGTTCTGTGAGTATGAAAAATTCACCAACCTGAACCTTGAAGAACACGAAATACACCAAGAAATCCTTCCAAATGCTGCAGATCAACTCCTTTTGATCTCTATTTGCAAAATAAATGCAAATAGAGGCTTGAATCTGGCTAGATCTTGAAGTTTGAAGATGATCCCTCTTGAATGGCACTTGATGAAATCTTCAGTATGAGCTCAAAACAACGGTGGATTCGTGCTCTATTCTCTTCACTGATCAAGAATGTGAAGAGAAAACTCAGAGAAGCTCCAAGAAGAATGAGATTCAATGAGAGGAAGTGTGAGAGCAAAAAAACCACAAGTGTGCAAATGAGAGCTTCCACCCTAGCTGTGAGAGCATGAGTAAGCATATATACTCCTCATTAGTTCACTGATTGAGATTAGGAAGTGATTAGAGCTCTTGTTAATGAGATTTGAGTGAAATTGCAAAAATGCATTTTACACCACCACCACTAATTTGCACGTGGGAAGCCCTTGTTCTCAGCATAATTCACCTCCACTTTACTCCCATACCACTTCTGGATTGATTTTGGGCCTTGCACTTTCTTGGTTTGCAAGCTTTGAATTAATTTGGCATTTTTGCACTTTGTGAGAATAATGAGAAAAATGGCATGGCATGAATTGATTCAAAGGCCACAAATGATCTTCTTGACTTGTGTTTTGATATTATGAAGCAATTGGGAACATTACAAGTCCATTTGTTCAAAAATGCAAAAAGTGGAAAATTTGACATATAAGGAATCCATGAAAAGCACCTTGCATTGTTTTGGCCATAACTAGAGTTCCACAAATGATATGGAAATGGTCTAGTACTTTTTGGAAATGGGAGAGAAAGATCTTCAACTTTCATGTTGGAGGAAAATTCATTTGGAGCTTTCTTGATGATGAAAAGTCAAGTTGAATGTGGAAGAAAAATTGCCAAAAATGGAAAGTTTCAATTATAGGCCATTTTCCAAATTTAGTAACTTTTGCACAAACTCTTGATTCTTGATGATTGGCATGAATCTTGCCAATTAAAGGCCATATGAGGATGTGAGACCTTGAAAACCAGGAAAAGACCCTCAAAATTCCATAGTTGACTTTTGCTTAGTTCACAAACAGCTGATCCACTAAACATCCTCCACAATGAATCAATAACCACACCCTCATCCATGAACACTTGTGAGCATATGGAAGCCATAAAACATGCTTGAACCCCCAAAGTCTTCAAGAAACCCTCTTGATCTTAAAAACCCTAATTGGTCCCTCTGGATAGGAGGGAGAGATCCACTTGCAATCTTTTTCCATGCTTGATCTTAAAAAGACATGATGAACCCCATGAGCCACCTTGAAGCTTGAGACTTGAGAATATGGACCAAGTACCTTGATCCCATGCTAAGAACCAATGCTATGCACAAATTCTAATGCAAGAAATGAAAAGAAATATAAGCCAGTTAGCTAAAAACAACAAGGCAAATTTTGGGGTGTTACAGCTGCCCCTATTCAATCAACTTGATCCTAAAGGTATGATAGTGACGGCTATCATGCATTCCAAGGATTCACGGAGATTGAATACCAAAAGAAACCTAAAATTTGCAATCCTCAAGGGAGGGACGACTCCACTGGGGAACAAGCAATAAATGTTGCACTGTCACAACACGTACGAGTGTTGGAAACCAATAATGTATTGACAAGTCTTGAAATAAACACAAACGAGTGTTAGCTATGCTGGGGATGAACACGGACGGGTGTCAAGGAATCAAATACGGACGTGTATTGGGAAGATACACGGACGGTTGTAAAGAGGTTCAATACGGACGGGTACTGAAAAAAGGGGTACACGGACGGGTGCCATATGTCAATGCAGACGGGCATTGAAACAAAAGTTCAAACACAGGCGGGTGCCGAAAGAACACGGACGGGTGCCAAAGGGATTCCATACAGACGGGTATTGAAAAAGGTACACGGACGGGTGTAAGAGATTTCAATACGGACGGGTATTGAAAAAAAGGTACACGGACGGGTGTAAAAAAAAAAGTCAAGGCGACCTCTCTGGGGATTGAAATGCAACACGGATGAGTGTCGGAAGTTCAATACGGACGGGTATCAAAGAGGTACACGGACGGGTGTAAAAAGTCAATACGGACGGGTACTGAAAAGGTACACGGACGGGTGTAAAAGGTTTCAATACGGACGGGTACTGAAAAGGGTGTAAAGCAACTTTATCGGGAATTAAACTCGCCGGGGGAATGGAAGGCAACACGGACGAGTGTCATCAAAAGGTCAATACGGACGGGTATTGAAATCAAAGGTTCAAACACGGACGGGTGCTGACGGAAACACAGACGAGTGCCAAATGTCAATGCGGACGGGCATTGAAACAGGGTTCAAACACGGACGGGTGCTGAAAGAACACGGACGGGTGTCAAAAGTCAATACGGACGGGCATTGGCTTAAAAGGTTCGAACACGGACGAGTGCCGAAGAAAACACAGACGAGTGTCTGACGGTAAAAATTTCGAGGGAATAAACCAAAGGACCACCTGGACGAAGGGGTACAAAAAAAAATCAAGGATAAACAATCCTGGCCAAAACGTTCTGCCGGGGAACTATCAAATATTGTTTAACCCAACACCTCTGAAATCCAGCTTTTCCTGACGAAGGAAAACTCAAACCTGGCTTACGCTTCGGATGCATATGTTTAAATTTTGCCGTAATGCCCCACATGAAGTGGAAATGCTACGCATTTGGGAGGATGCTATGCAAAACAAATGCTTATGCAATGCAAAAGAGACGTCCCAGCAAAATAAATGCTGAAGACCAGAAGCAACTCCGCTAGGGATGGCAAACTAAATTGCCACTGAAACAAAGGAAAACTTGTTGAGGAAAACTTCTCCCTGCTAGGGAATATCACAATCACCAATTCTGTCAGAGATGGACGAAACTCCAAGAGGATATCCACTCTGTTGAGGAATATCAAGATCAACAACTCTGCTGGAGATGGACGAAGCTCCGAGAGAATACCCACTCAGCTGGGGAGGGATATGAATACTGAAGATGGAAATTCCACCGCTGGGGACGACCTACTATTTCAGAACTTTGGTTCGGCGCCTGCCAAAAATGATTGGCCTTAAGACCTGCTGGGGATACCACTCACCACCAGACTCTGATTGGGGAAATGAGCTTAATCTGCTGCTAGGGAAGTAACTTTACCCTCACCCTGCTGGGTACTAGATCAAACCATTGTCGTCGAGACTATACTTTCTGACCAACCGAGGAAAGTAGACACCAGGACCCTGTGGGGATAATAACATCTTCGTCCACAAACTTCCTGCTGGAGGCACGGCAACACTCACCTTAAAGCAATCAACTTCTGAGTACTTGATGGGAAATAGCATTCCAAACACGACTTCGGCTGGGTATATAATCCTCTGTACTTTGCTGAGGAAGACGATCCTCAACGACTCCGCTTGGGAGAGAAAGTAATTGTCAACATCCACCCTACTAAGGGATAACACATGTTTCCTGACTAGCTGGGGAACAAATAACTGCCCCCTGCTCCGTGGGGAGACATCACTTGCTGAAGAAAGATGAGCCAAATCACAACTCTGGCCGGGAAAAACCTTTTATATCCTGCTAGGGAGGACGATCCTTAACGACTCCGCTTAGGGAATTACTTCTTTATACTCTGGTTGAGGAGGACGACCCTCGATACTCTGATGGGGAAGAGTAATAACCTGCTGAGGACGATCAGACTTCAAAGTAGGGGAGAGCTCTACTCTACTGGGGAAAACAAACAAGCTGCTGAGGACGATCAGACTTCACAAATGAAGGGAGCAACTCTACTAGGGGAGTACATCTGTCATCCTGCAAAACCAACAGAAAGGTCTATGCGCAGAGATGATTACATTGATCATCAACATAGTGACTGTCGCCTAAGAAATTGCCACTGTTTTCCAACTTGTGTCATAAAGCTCAACGTTTTAGCATGTAATGTTTTTATCAAAAATATCGGACATTTTCACAAACAAAACGGGTAAAACAGAAAACAAAAGCTCTTTAACTGAAATGCAAACTTTATTGAATAAATTGGCCTGTAAATAGGTATTTACATCTGGAAACAATTCCTGAAAAGAGGTAATTGCGCAAAAAGCAAAAGAAAATACAAATGTCGGCAATGTGGGGAACAGACATCCACCATGACTCGACTCAGCTATAACCCATATGACTTGTTCATCCGCAGATACTTTGGCCTTCGGAGATGACTAACTGAACTGATTCCTTTCCTCAGAATTTTCCAAGTGCGAACAGTGATCACAGATCGAACGCGGATCGTAGTCTTTGCTTTAAAATCCCTAACTTTTGCCTGGATCGCCCTTTTCTGGTTTTCAATCCACCGGGATACCCATTTTTGCCAAGGTTTCCTTTTCAGGTTTTCAACCTTGCGGGTTTATTCTTTTTCTTTTTATCCCTAATTTTTGCCCGAACCTTTTCTTTTTATGGTTCGCCAGGATGCCCCATTTTTGCCTGAACCTTCTTTTTATGTTCAGCGGGTCTCTTTTATGCAAAGTATTTTTTGACTACATCCGCGTTCACAGGGGACGTAAAATCTTCGCCATCCATAGTTGAGAGTAATAAGGCTCCACCAGAGAAAACCTGTCTTACTACATATGGCCCTTCATAATTCGGAGTCCACTTGCCCCTGTGATCTGTTTGAGGAGGAGTGATCCTTTTCAGAACTAATTCACCGGCTTGAAAACACCGAGGACGCACCTTCCGATCAAAGGCTTTCTTCATCCTACTCTGATACAACCGGCCGTGCGCAATGGCTTTCAATCTCTTCTCTTCAATGAGGTTCAGTTCATTCAGCCGGGAACGCACCCATTCAGCTTCATCCAGCTTCACATCTGTCAGAATTCTCAAAGAAGGAATCTCAACTTCTAATGGCAAGACTGCTTCCATGGCATACACCAGTGAGAAAGGAGTTGCCCCAGTCGAGGTGCGTACCGAAGTACGATACCCATGCAAAGCGTAAGGCAACATCTCATGCCAGTCTTTGTATGTCACTACCATCTTCTGCACAATCTTCTTTATGTTCTTATTAGCCGCTTCAACCGCTCCATTCATCTTCGGACGATAGGGAGAAGAATTGTGATGTTCGATTTTAAAGCTCTGGCATAGCTCCTTCATCATCTTGTTATTCAGATTTGAACCATTATCAGTAATGATTCTCTCCAGGACTCCATACCGGCAGATGATGTCCTTCTTAATAAACCGGGCTACCACTTGTTTGGTGACATTGGCATACGATGCCGCTTCCACCCACTTCGTGAAATAATCAATAGCCACCAGGATAAAACGATGTCCATTTGACGCAGTTGGCTCGATCTTCCCAATCATGTCAATGCCCCACATAGCAAAAGGCCAAGGTGACGACAAAACATTCAGAGGAGTAGGCGGTACGTGCACCTTGTCAGCATAAATCTGGCATCTATGACATTTCCGGGCGTATTTAAAACAGTCAGACTCCATAGTCATCCAATAATACCCCGCTCTCAACAATTTTCTGGCCATAGTATGCCCATTGGCATGAGTACCGAAGGAACCTTCGTGAACCTCTTCCATTAACAAGCCTGCCTCGTGTTCATCAACACAACGTAGCAAGACCATGTCAAAGTTTCTCTTGTACAACACGTCATCCTTGTTCAAAAAGAAGTTTCCTGATAACCTCCTCAATGTCTTTTTATCTTTGGAAGATGCCCCAGCTGGGTATTCCTGACTCTTCAAGAAGACTTTAATGTCATGATACCAAGGCTTGCCATCTGATACCCCTTCAACTACAAATACAAAAGCAGGTCTATCCAAGCGCATGATTCTGATTGAGGGAGCTTCATTCCAAAGATTCACTTTATACATTGATGACAAAGTTGCCAACGCATCAGCCATCTGATTCTCTATCCGGGGAATGTGATGGAAGTCTACTCTGTCAAAGAAAGGTAACAATCTTCTGGCATAATTGTTATATGGAACGAGATTTACTTGACGAGTCTCCCATTCTCCTGTAATCTGATTCACCACCAACGCAGAATCACCATAAACATCGAGGTTCTTGATTCTCAAATCAATTGCTTCTTCTAACCCCATGATGCATGCTTCATACTCCGCTTCATTGTTGGTGCATATGAACGCTAATCGGGCAGTAAAGGGTATATGAGAACCCTGTGGAGTCGTAATGATTGCCCCGATTCCGTTGCCATATGAATTAACAGCCCCATCAAAAACCATCTTCCATTGAGATCCAATCTCAGGTCCTTCATCAGGCAAAGGCTCTTCACAATCCTTCATCTTCAGATACATGATATGTTCATCTGGAAATTCGAACTTCATCGGTTGATAATCCTCAATTGGCTGTTCAGCGAGATATTCTGACAAAACACTTCCCTTAATGGCCTTTTGGGAAACATACTGAATATCATATTCTGTCAGAACCATCTGCCAACGGGCTATTCTACCAGAAAGTGCTTGCTTCTCAAACACATACTTGATTGGATCCATCTTCGAAATCAAAAGGGTTGTATGGTTTAACATATACTGCCTCAAACGCTTAGCGGCCCAAGCGAGTGCACAACATGTTTTCTCCAGCATCGAGTATCTTGACTCGCAATCAGTAAACTTCTTACTCAGGTAATAGATGGCGTGCTCTTTTTTACCTGACTCGTCTTGTTGACCGAGCACACAACCCATTGAATTCTCAAGAACCGTGAGATACATAATCAAAGGTCTTCCTGGCACTGGCGGCATAAGGACCGGGGGTTCCTGCAAGTATTCTTTAATCTTTTCAAACGCCTTTTGACAATTTTCATTCCACCTGACCGCTTGATCTTTTCTTAGCAACTTGAAGATTGGTTCACACGTGGCTGTGAGATGCGAGATGAACCTAGCAATGTAATTCAATCTCCCCAAGAAACCACGAACCTCTTTTTCTGTTTTCGGCACAGGCATTTCTTGTATGGCTTTTACCTTTGCAGGATCAACCTCAATACCTTTTTCACTAACAATAAACCCCAGCAATTTTCCCGATCTCACCCCGAAGGTGCATTTGTTTGGATTCAACCTCAGTCTGAATTTCCTTAACCTTTCAAATAACTTCTGAAGATTCACCAGATGTTCTTCTTCCGTCTGTGACTTCGCAATCATGTCATCAACATAGACCTCAATCTCTTTGTGAATCATATCATGAAAGAGAGTCACCATCGCCCGCTGGTAAGTCGCCCCTGCATTTTTCAATCCAAAGGGCATCACTTTGTAGCAGAAAGTTCCCCACGGTGTTATGAATGTAGTCTTCTCCATGTCCTCTGGGGCCATTTTGATTTGGTTATACCCAGAGAAGCCATCCATGAAGGAAAACACAGAATACTGAGCAGTATTGTCAACTAACACGTCAATGTGAGGGAGCGGGAAATCATCCTTTGGGCTGGCTCTATTCAAATCCCTGTAATCAACACACATCCTGACCTTCCCATCCTTCTTAGGTACAGGCACAATGTTAGCAACCCATGGAGGATAATTTGTTACGGCAAGAAATCCGGCATCTAGCTGTTTCTGAACCTCTTCCTTGATCTTGACAGACATCTCCGGTTTAGTTCTTCTCAACTTTTGCTTGACCGGAGCACAACCTTCTTTGAGTGGTAGCCGGTGTACGACGATATCAGTATCGAGCCCAGGCATGTCTTGGTAAGACCAGGCGAAGATGTCAACATACTCTCGGAGCATTTCAATCAATCTTCCCTTGACACTGTCTTCCAATGCAGCCCCTACTCTTACTTCCTTTCTAGCGTCCTCGGTTCCCAGATTTATAATCTCAATTTCCTCCTGATGAGGTTGGATGACTCTCTCCTCTTGCTTCAACAGTCTGGCCAACTCTTCGGGCAGTTCACAATCTTCATCAGCCTCTTCTTCAGCCTGATAGATTGGATTGTCAAAGTCATACCGAGCTATAGCTGAGTCATGATCGGTGTCATCTGAACAAAAAGACCTGCAATGATTTATGAGGTATGTTTTATTATGATGCAACAAAAGAAACACATTGCCATTTTGATGTGGGTTTTTTAATGCATAAAAATAAAAACAGAAAGACAGAGATCAAAATATTTGAGTGTGAAAAGTCCTTTATTGATGATAAAGCAAAACATGCGACAGTTAAAAGCCCTACAAACAGAATCACTACGTCTTGGGCAGAACGTAGGATTAACAAAATAGGAAAACAAAGCAATTACTCGAAGCCTGTCACTTGAATGACTTTCTCGGAAGACCAGTTGTGCAGACTTTCCCCTGGGACACAAGGACGGATCCAGCTATCCATGTCGCAATCACTGTCTCCTTCTTCATCAATAGCATTAACTCTGTCGAAGAAAACTCCAGCGCTAGTGAACCGGACAGGGCCATAGAATCTTGGGGGATCCTCATCTCTCCTGGATGGCTTATATCCCAATCCATAAGTATCCTTCTTTTTCTGGACTTCAACCACCCGGCCCCACCTCTGTGAACCACCAGCTTCAACCACAGCTTTGGCGTCTCTCAACGAAGACATGGAACCCTCAGGTTGATTTGCCACTACGGGCTGCACTACAGCTTCAGACTGAACAACTTCTTCAGAAACTTTCACCTTCTCAAATCCCTGGCACAATGTCTCGTGGATTTCCCCATCCACTTCCACGTATTTGAAGGTTGACAACTGACTGATCATTATGTCTTCTTCTCCGCACACTGTCACTATGTGACCATCAACCATATACTTCAGCTTTTGATGCAAAGTGGAAGTTACAGCACCTGCCCCATGGATCCAAGGACGACCCAATAAACAGCTGTACGCTGGCTGAATATCCATAATGTAAAACATTGCATTAAATATTTCTGGTCCAACCTTGATTGGAAGCACAATCTCGCCAAAAACAGATCTCTTCGAGCCATCAAAAGCTCGCACCACCAAGTCGCTTGGTGTACAAATAAGTCCTCGAGTATCCAACTTCATTAACGCTTTCTTGGGCAATACATTCAACGATGAACCAGTATCAACCAAGACATGTGACATCAGCGAGCCACGGCATTCGATCGAAATATGCAGGGCATTGTTATGATTCCTGCCAGCAGAAGTCAAGTCAAGATCTGTAAAACCCAGGCCGTTACCCGCATTCACGTGCGCTACAACCCCTTCCAGCTGATTAACAGAAATCTCTTGAGGAACGTATGCTGCATTCAAAACCTTCAAAAGAGCATTCCTGTGAGCCTCAGAACACAAGAGCAGAGACAGAATAGAGATCTTGGACGGGGTCTGATGTAACTGGTCCACGATCTTATAATCACTTTTTCGGATGAGCCTCATGAACTCCTCTACATTTTCCGAAAAAGCATCATCAACCGGTTTCACTGTAGATTCCACAATCACTGGGGGCTGAACAGAACCATCCATCGCCTGTTTTCCTCTATCCTGCCTAGAGGTACTGGGTTGATCGTTAACCGGAGGGAGCACTCTACCACTTCTGGTTATGGCATCAGTCTCAACTTTAACCCCTGAACTAGAACCCACTGGTGAAGTGTTCATTAGCTCTTGCTTTTGCCCATTGACAAACACCTCTGCACCATAATTCCACGGAATAGCCTTAGAACTTTCGTACGGAATGGGTCCAGCCCTCGTGATAATGACTGGAGGTGGCCTTGCTGGACCAGAAATAGTAATTGTTTTGAACGGGATAGTGATAGTGGCAACCTTCTCACTAACAACCTCCTCTAGCTGATTACCTCTGTCAAACTGTAAACAGCCCTCATCAATCAGATTCTGAATACCCCTCTTCAACGAATCACAACCATTAGCCTTTATCAAACAATCTGAGCAATTCTCACCACAGCCCGGATAGACATCACCTTTCAATAACCTGTTCTTAACCACCACCAATGGAGTCTTCAGTTCCTCCACATCCACGATCAAATTCCAAGTTTCACAGTCCTCAATTATAGCATTCACCCTTGGCCCATTGTGATTAGGCATCGGGTTTTGAATAACATTGGGTCCGTCATTCGAGAAATTGATGGCTTTAGAGTCCACAAGGTCCTGCACCTTGTGCTGAAACGCCCTGCACTTCTCCACCGTGTGCCCAGGAGCACCAGAATGAAAATCACAGTGTGCGTTAGCATCGTAGCCTCGTGGGAGTTCCCCTGTTGGTGGAGCCAGGGTACGAAGCTCAACTAGACGCAACTGCAGCAAGTGTTGCAACAACTGTGCATATGACATTGGGGGTTGATCAAAATGCCTCTCCGCATTCCTCTGTCTGTTCTGATACTGACCCTGCTGCCTATTCTGATTAGCATTACCCCTTTGCTGTTGTGGTGGAGGTAATGTTGCTGGAATGGTTACTGATGCTACCTGTTGATTGTTAAACTGGCGCTGTTTCCCTTTTCCCCTGTGGGATGATACAGCGTTGGTCTCTCCTTTCTTCTTATAATTATCAAACGGCTTTTTTCCCTGTCCGGAAGACGATCCATCACCGCTAGAAACCTTCCCAGCCTTAATTCCCACCTCTATCTTCTGTCCAATAGCAATCACATCTGCAAACTTTCCTAGAGAACAAGGCAAAAGCTTTTCATAGTAGTGCTTCGGCAGTGTGTCCATGAACATATCTAGCATCTCTTTCTCTAGCATTGGTGGCTGCACCCTAGCCGCCAATTCACGCCACCTTTGCGCGTATTCTTTGAAACTCTCATCATTCTTCTGGGACATGCTCAACAGCTGAGTTCTGTTAGGAGCCATGTCTGTGTTGTACTGATAATGCTTGATGAAAGCTGCAGCTAGCTCTCTCCAGGTACGAACATCTCTGCTTTCTAGCCCCATGTACCATTCCAAAGACGCGCCAGACAAGCTGTCTTGGAAGAAGTGCATCATTAACTTTTCATCCTTAGCGTGAGCAGCCATCTTCCTGGTATAGGCCTTCACATGAGTCCTTGGGCAGGTAGAACCATTGTACTTTTCTAGCGTAGGAATCTGAATCTTGTGTGGAATAACAATATCAGGGACCAACCCTAGGTCGTCCAAATCAATCCCCAAATCATCCTGCTTCACCACTCCTTTCAATTGAGCTTCGATTAAACGGATTCTTTCATCACTGACCACAGGAAGGGCAGCATCTAGACTCCTGACCGAGAACACATCGTCCTGTTGATCATCAAAATGATGGCCATGGATAGCCCGAACAGTACTTACCTCTCCAACCACTGTAGGAATTCTGCCCTGTCCACAAACACCAACTCCGCCCGGAGGGATATTACGGTTAATAAGACCACCGTGTAGGATACCATTTTCGTCGACCTGTGCCACTAACGGCTGAACCAGAGTTCTGAACTCGTTCTGACTTTGCACCACACCCTGCATCATTTCCATGAACTGGTCGATGCGAGCTTGCATAGCGGCCATATCTGCTTGAACTTTGTCCATCACTCTGTTTTGATTGAGCCTGGTAGAATAACGATGAATTGGTTGATCAATCCTGACTGAAAGAAAGAGAGAACATAAGAAAACCAGAGAAACCCAAGAAAACCTGCAATGCAAAGAATGAATATGATTATGCAAATGCAAATGCAACAAACATATTTGAACATTTCCAAGGTATATCCGCTTTGATTCCATTCCAAGCAACCGGGCCAGGGATTAGACGCAATATCGGAAAATAAATCCGACCCAGAAATACCACCGGATCCAACCACTGGAAACCAATCACAAAAATAGAAAACTACCAAGGCAAAAATATCTGAATCAAACATTCTATTATCAAGATGGAAGAATTCATACAAACAAAGTCAATCGTAACCAACAGTGATTCCATCAACAATCCTGATGGTAACCACATAAAAACAGATACACAATAAACTACAATTCTACCCCAAACAGGCTAGCCTCCACTTCTTCCAGAAGATTCAAAGTGTCAGGATGTGCCGGTCGCGAGATTAGCCCTTTGATTAACCTGTTTCTCTTTGCAATCTCTTGGTTTAGCGTTGCAATCTGTTCTTCAGCGTTGCTACTTTCATGTCTTACCTTCTTGATTCCAACTTGTAATTTGAGCTCTTCAATCTCCTTTTAGGATTCTTTCCACTTGTTGAAGAAATGCTTCCCCTTTTCTTTCGCCTTTTGTAGCTCTTTGTTTAGCACCTCGTTTTCGACTTGGACCTCACTCCACATCTCTTGATAAACATCAAGCTCGGTTTCAGTCTTAGCCAAAAGCTTCTTAGTTGTCCTGGTGGTCTGGCTTGAGGTCTCTGCTGCCATGCTGATCTTCTTGAAATACTGAATTCTGCTATCCAGATCATTTTCTGTCTTCTTCAGACGCTCAGTCGACTCTTTGACCTGCCACTTCAGCTCCAAATTGTCATGCAAAGCTCCTTGCAGCTGACTACTCATACCGGAATTCTCTGCCCTCAATTCTTGCACCAACTTCTGTTGCTTGTTGAACTCTTCAATAGGCACAGTAAGTCTTTCCTCCACACTCTCTGGATACAAGGGAGACGCCCGATCAAAAGGCAAATAGAACTCTTCTACCCTCTTTTTCACCCATTCAACATACGGAGCGAAAGCTTGGTTATTGGGTTTCCCCAAAACAATTTTACCTATCTTCTGTCTGTTGAGCCAGGCTTGAGAAGCTTCTTGTGCAATAGCTACACCATCAGTCATATGAAAATACAAGGATTCTTCCAAATTTTTTCCAGCTGGAGGATCTCTTAGGGCGTACGCAAACTGCCTGATAGCCAAAGATGGGTTGTAGTTAATACCTCCCTTTCTTCCGATCAAAGGTACATTAGGATACCTGCCACAGCTATATAGAATATCAGTCCCCAACAAACCCTTATCCACCCAGAGAATGTCTTTAGCAGCTAATCCCATCAGACGCTTACTCCACTCTAAAGAAGTCTTCGAATCCACAAAAGCACCGGATTGGGGTAAACGTTTAGCAAACCACTTGTAGAAGAGAGGTGCGCAACAACAAACCACACCACCTCGCTTTTTCTCATTCCTGTTATATAGAGCGTAATGGAGATCACCTAACAAAGTCGGTACCGGATTCTGAGCTGTAAATATCTGAATAGCATCCGTATCGACGAAGTCAGACTCATTAGGGAATAACACAATGCCATATATACACAGAGCTAATATTGCATTGAAAGCCCTCCACCTATTCTCCTTAGCTTCCTCTCGAGCCCTCTTTACCAAGTACTCCAAATGATACCCTCGAGATTTTCCTTTCTTAGAAAAATCATCCTCCACTGTAGATCTGCTCAAATAAAGAGCCTCAGACACTGCCTGGAAATCACACTCTCCTTGGGAACCACGGAAAGGAACACCTTCTTTGATAGGAATCCGCAAGATGTTGGAGTATTCCTCCAGGGTAGGAACCAACACATAATCTGGCATCACGAAGCACCTCAGGGAAGGATCATAAAACTGCATCAAGGTGTGTAGCCCATTATATTCATATTTACTGAGACTCCGAACCAGGGACAGTATCCAACCATACTTCTCTTCAAAGGCTCCCAAAACTTCCGGACCAGCTATACTCTGTAAACTGCTCAAAGGACCAAGAGTGATATTCGGAAACTTGTAGATGATGATATTCTTCTTACCCCTCTTAGTGTCCATCCCTAAGAACGCCCTCTGATTGGAATCAAAGACTAGATACTACCTGAAAATGCACAAACATGAATGTCAGATAAATGGAATGCAATGCAGAGCACGGGATCAAGGTATCCACATAAACTGGCTGCACTGTGCTGACTGAACAAATCAAGGCTCTGTACCAAAACTCAGAATCAACAACAACCATAGTGATAACAACAGAAAACCGGGTCGGTTGATGGTCACGGTTACCTGCAAACCTGTAAACAAACTGTCCCTCTCACATGTGGGTACTAGGATGTTCAGTATCCCGGGCTCTCAGGTCGAGAAATGATGATACGTTCACCATTTCTGGTTTGGCATCATCATCAATCGAGAAGGCCTCAACTGATTCTCCAAAAATGAAAGATCCTCAGCTTCAGAGGTTTGAGAAGCAATAGCACATTCAGCCCGAAGGATACAATGCTACCGCCAATCAAAGAGGTCGTCTGCTGATTCTCTTTCAAAAAGAAGGATCCTATGGCAAGTCCCCAGCATTAGGTCCTCGGATCGAGAGTGTGCAATGGGTTTGCCACAGAAAGTGGGCTGCCACTGTCACATCCCGGGAGGAGTGCCGCAACTGAGTCCTCGGGAATGGTCATCAGAGTCGACGATTCCTCCAGAGAATAACTACTGGCCTGTATCAGCATACAGTAGCAGAAAGCTCCGGATAGAACCTCATCTGATTGTAGGGATCGTGATCACCCGCACGTGGCCAACACCACGGGAGCGTCACGCCTGCCCACGCTAAAGCCTAGGTGTATACTCGAGCCTGTGTATTGAGCTCATCTCTCAGAACATCCCAACCCGCCAAACAGAACAACAGCCAGCATAGCGCAGTATATCCAGTATGACAATATAAAATGCAATGCGATAAAAGCTGTAAAAACAGTAAAGCAGTAAAGCGAAAATACGGTAAACAACAATACAGTAATATACAACACAGCAAAGCACCATAGAAACATCCAACAAAAACAAACAGACAAGCGCTAGGATTGACTCGCTAAAGGGGAAGGACCAGCAGTAGGTCAACCAGAGTCCCCAGCAGAGTTGCCAGCTGTCGCTCCCGAAAAGATTTGCATCCAACGGTACAAACGCGAGAGTGACGCAAAAGAACACAGAGTCGCCAGCAAAGTGTATTTATCCCAAGAGAGGGAAAGGGAACACTGCGTAAACCTGAAAGAAGGGAAAGAAAGAGCACGGTCTCGCGACCAAGAGAACGGGTACGGGAGTCGGTTACGCGAAGGGAAGGTGTTAGCACCCAACACGTCCATCGTACTCGATGGGATCCACGCTTGCTGTCTGCATCAAAGGGTATCGTCATCTGGAGCTCCACTGCTACTGGACCGAAGAAAGAACGAGAACGGGAAAGAACGGAGAAACGAAGAAGAAAAGAAAAGGAAGTGACTCGATAGGACGGTATCGTTGTCCTAGGCCTACGTACTCCCTCAGTGCAATGGGAAAGTCAGAGTCAACGTAGTTCGGACGGGAACTGTTGGGGAAGGTTGCTCGCCAAGACAATCGCTGTCTTATGCCTACGTATCCTCAACCGGACGAGAGAGAGGAATCAGAGCTGACGTAGTTCGTGGGTACGACCACGAGTGGGTAAGTGTTTTTTACGTGAGCGACGAGCTCTTTTCTGAAAATGAAGTTTGAAACCCAACAATCCCGAAGGATAAAAAGATTGAATTTGTTTGGTGTTTTTTAGACAGAAATGTCTTTTAAGTTGTTTCGCAACTTGCATTGAACCCAAGTCTTGAATACATGAACGAATACTTTCGTGCGTCGTCCCCAACAGGACAAACACTAGGTATCCTAGAAGAATGAGAGGAAGCCCCTCAATCCCCACTTCCTACATAGAAGGCTCAAGCGCAATACACGTTAACTTTTATTACGTGTCTTGAAGAAGTTTTGAGATGAGAAGAGAGACGGCACAAAGGAAACTCTAAAGGGGAACTAAGAGTCCTAATGTTATCATGCATGGATGTCCTATGGTTAGTGAGGTTTAGGAGAGACGACTACCTAACCTAATGCTAATCCTACTCCAAGCTTAATCGAAAATTAAGTTGGACTAGGTAGCTCTAAAAGGAGAGAGTCCAAGACTTAAACAAGTCTTGAGACTCGAGGGATGAAAAGAGTGAAGGAGAAGAAAAAGAAAGAGAAGGATAAGATGAGAAGCAAGATGGGGCAGCAAGTACATCATAATCATCACATCCAAATCATAACATAAAACATGCTTCAAAGATCATACAAATACATCTCAAGTATACAAGTGAAAACACACAAGAAATGATGCAAGTAAACTTGCATAAAAAGTGCAAATAAACACCAATGAGCACCACACCAAAGTAACATAAGCAAGGTAAGATGAAAGTGAATCCAAGTCAGAACTTAAGACATCTCATGATCAATCAACTCAAGCATACAAAAGTATTTCATATCATGATGCATTATGAGCCAAAGAAGCAACAAACAATTGATAATGATATGCATCATACAAACCAAACCATGATGATCAAGTGAGATGGAAACCAAGCAATGAACTCAAGGGGAAGTAGAATATTCATTAACAACATACCAAAGACAAACTCAAGTCATACAAGATGAATCCTTAAGCAACACATTCAAAACATGCATCAAAGTTAATCAAAACATCCACAAAACTCAAGTAAAAATAACATCAACTTGGAAAATCAAGAACAAATTGGAAAATGATCAAATGAGGATGATTCCAAAGCCAAAAGTAAGCTCAAACAGAACATGATGATACCATAAAAACATTTCAACCATCAATCAATCACAAGTGAGCAAATGCATCCAAACTAGATCAAGTACCAAAGTATACCTCAACCAAACTTGCATCACAAACAACACTCAACCAAAAATAGCAAAGTGGATTAATAAAATCCCAAAAAATATCCAAACAGAAGCTAACTCAGTCAAGTAACATGTACAAAAAGATCAAACCAAAAATCACAAACTAAGTATCTCAAATAATTGGGCAAAGATCACATAAGAACAATGTTTCAACATGCAAAAGAAAAGGACCAAAATGCAATATGGAAAAATTTTAAAAATGAAACAAAAATGTTTTTATGCAATTTAATATGTCACCTAACAGATGCAAAAAGAATGGATTAAAAATGTGTTGTGGATGAGGAGAAGTAAATTTCACAATTTGGTGTGTGCAAGTGAAACAAATAAGAAAAGGAAATAGAACAATTAATTAAAACAGATGCCAAAATTAAATAAAAATGCGAAAATAAAATCTGTGAAAATTTGATAAAACTAAAAATAAGTTCTATGATTTTTTTCATGATTTTTAGATGCTCAAAAGTAATTTTAGAAAATAAAATGCAAAGCAAATAATAATAGAAAGAAAAGAAAATGAAAACAACAAAGGGGGTGCGAAAAGAAATGAAAACAAGTTGGAATTGAAACAGGCCCAGAAGAGAGGGGTGCGAAAAGCATAGGCCCAAGGAAATGGGAGCCCAATGCGCGGTCAATGGAGGAGTATGGAAGAAGTCAAAATTCAGCAAAAAATTCTCAGCCAATCGTTTGATCTATCGCGCCTCCACAAGTCAACATAATCCAAGGTAGTACAAATCAACGGTTCAGACGTAAGGGCCCACCACAACCACATAGTCATGCGCACCCACAACCACCTAGTGTCCACCAAGCACCAGCCATGTGCAGTGCATGTGATCTCATTTAAGTGCTGTCACCACCACAGCCACATGATCAAAAACCAAGCCAAGACAACAACCATGATGATAGGATGCACGGTACCCCTCACGGAGTGGAAAGCACACAATTAGAAAAAATAAAACATAAACAATAGAACACGTGGCGCGCGGATAGCCATCAGATCCGGAAATGAACGGATACGATTTCACCTTCTCCACCAAAGTCACCTCGCCGGACTGTATATTCCAGCCGCCGGAGCTAGGGCTCCGGCCACCCTCTCCGGTGAGCTGTGACGTGACTTTTTCCAGAAAATACAAATAGGTACTCCATTTTGATCAGAAAAACGAGAGGATCTCAAATATGCAATTATTTTTCACAAATAACCAACCAATAATGCAAATCGAAGAGAAACAAGTTTAGATCTAAAACTTTAAATCCACATTATGCACAAACCACACGTCCAAACTTCAAATAAAATAGCTCAGCATAATCAGTGCACATCATAGATCATTTTGCATACCAAATATTCAAGTTCTGTGAGTATGAAAAATTCACCAACCTGAACCTTGAAGAACACGAAATACACCAAGAAATCCTTCCAAATGCTGCAGATCAACTCCTTTTGATCTCTATTTGCAAAATAAATGCAAATAGAGGCTTGAATCTGGCTAGATCTTGAAGTTTGAAGATGATCCCTCTTGAATGGCACTTGATGAAATCTTCAGTATGAGCTCAAAACAACGGTGGATTCGTGCTCTATTCTCTTCACTGATCAAGAATGTGAAGAGAAAACTCAGAGAAGCTCCAAGAAGAATGAGATTCAATGAGAGGAAGTGTGAGAGCAAAAAAACCACAAGTGTGCAAATGAGAGCTTCCACCCTAGCTGTGAGAGCATGAGTAAGCATATATACTCCTCATTAGTTCACTGATTGAGATTAGGAAGTGATTAGAGCTCTTGTTAATGAGATTTGAGTGAAATTGCAAAAATGCATTTTACACCACCACCACTAATTTGCACGTGGGAAGCCCTTGTTCTCAGCATAATTCACCTCCACTTTACTCCCATACCACTTCTGGATTGATTTTGGGCCTTGCACTTTCTTGGTTTGCAAGCTTTGAATTAATTTGGCATTTTTGCACTTTGTGAGAATAATGAGAAAAATGGCATGGCATGAATTGATTCAAAGGCCACAAATGATCTTCTTGACTTGTGTTTTGATATTATGAAGCAATTGGGAACATTACAAGTCCATTTGTTCAAAAATGCAAAAAGTGGAAAATTTGACATATAAGGAATCCATGAAAAGCACCTTGCATTGTTTTGGCCATAACTAGAGTTCCACAAATGATATGGAAATGGTCTAGTACTTTTTGGAAATGGGAGAGAAAGATCTTCAACTTTCATGTTGGAGGAAAATTCATTTGGAGCTTTCTTGATGATGAAAAGTCAAGTTGAATGTGGAAGAAAAATTGCCAAAAATGGAAAGTTTCAATTATAGGCCATTTTCCAAATTTAGTAACTTTTGCACAAACTCTTGATTCTTGATGATTGGCATGAATCTTGCCAATTAAAGGCCATATGAGGATGTGAGACCTTGAAAACCAGGAAAAGACCCTCAAAATTCCATAGTTGACTTTTGCTTAGTTCACAAACAGCTGATCCACTAAACATCCTCCACAATGAATCAATAACCACACCCTCATCCATGAACACTTGTGAGCATATGGAAGCCATAAAACATGCTTGAACCCCCAAAGTCTTCAAGAAACCCTCTTGATCTTAAAAACCCTAATTGGTCCCTCTGGATAGGAGGGAGAGATCCACTTGCAATCTTTTTCCATGCTTGATCTTAAAAAGACATGATGAACCCCATGAGCCACCTTGAAGCTTGAGACTTGAGAATATGGACCAAGTACCTTGATCCCATGCTAAGAACCAATGCTATGCACAAATGCTAATGCAAGAAATGAAAAGAAATATAAGCCAGTTAGCTAAAAACAACAAGGCAAATTTTGGGGTGTTACAGCTGCCCCTATTCAATCAACTTGATCCTAAAGGTATGATAGTGACGGCTATCATGCATTCCAAGGATTCACGGAGATTGAATACCAAAAGAAACCTAAAATTTGCAATCCTCAAGGGAGGGACGACTCCACTGGGGAACAAGCAATAAATGTTGCACTGTCACAACACGTACGAGTGTTGGAAACCAATAATGTATTGACAAGTCTTGAAATAAACACAAACGATTGTTAGCTATGCTGGGGATGAACACGGACAGGTGTCAAGGAATCAAATACGGACGTGTATTGGGAAGATACACGGACGGTTGTAAAGAGGTTCAATACGGACGGGTACTGAAAAAAGGGGTACACGGACGGGTGCCATATGTCAATGCAGACGGGCATTGAAACAAAAGTTCAAACACAGGCGGGTGCCGAAAGAACACGGACGGGTGCCAAAGGGATTCAATACAGACGGGTATTGAAAAAGGTACACGGACGGGTGTAAGAGATTTCAATACGGACGGGTATTGAAAAAAAGGTACACGGACGGGTGTAAAAAAAAAAGTCAAGGCGACCTCTCTGGGGATTGAAATGCAACACGGATGAGTGTCGGAAGTTCAATACGGACGGGTATCAAAGAGGTACACGGACGGGTGTAAAAAGTCAATACGGACGGGTACTGAAAAGGTACACGGACGGGTGTAAAAGGTTTCAATACGGACGGGTACTGAAAAGGGTGTAAAGCAACTTTATCGGGAATTAAACTCGCCGGGGGAATGGAAGGCAACACGGACGAGTGTCATCAAAAGGTCAATACGGACGGGTATTGAAATCAAAGGTTCAAACACGGACGGGTGCTGACGGAAACACAGACGAGTGCCAAATGTCAATGCGGACGGGCATTGAAACAGGGTTCAAACACGGACGGGTGCTGAAAGAACACGGACGGGTGTCAAAAGTCAATACGGACGGGCATTGGCTTAAAAGGTTCGAACATGGACGAGTGCCGAAGAAAACACAGACGAGTGTCTGACGGTAAAAATTTCGAGGGAATAAACCAAAGGACCACCTGGACGAAGGGGTACAAAAAAAAATCAAGGATAAACAATCCTGGCCAAAACGTTCTGCCGGGGAACTATCAAATATTGTTTAACCCAACACCTCTGAAATCCAGCTTTTCCTGACGAAGGAAAACTCAAACCTGGCTTACGCTTCGGATGCATATGTTTAAATTTTGCTGTAATGCCCCACATGAAGTGGAAATGCTACGCATTTGGGAGGATGCTATGCAAAACAAATGCTTATGCAATGCAAAAGAGACGTCCCAGCAAAATAAATGCTGAAGACCAGAAGCAACTCCGCTAGGGACGGCAAACTAAATTGCCACTGAAACAAAGGAAAACTTGTTGAGGAAAATTTCTCCCTGCTAGGGAATATCACAATCACCAATTCTGTCGGAGATGGACGAAACTCCAAGAGGATATCCACTCTGTTGAGGAATATCAAGATCAACAACTCTGCTGGAGATGGACGAAGCTCCGAGAGAATACCCACTCAGCTGGGGAGGGATATGAATACTGAAGATGGAAATTCCACCGCTGGGGACGACCTACTATTTCAGAACTTGGCTTCGGCGC
Source organism: Lathyrus tuberosus (assembly GCA_022829125.1). Classification (NCBI taxonomy): domain Eukaryota; kingdom Viridiplantae; phylum Streptophyta; class Magnoliopsida; order Fabales; family Fabaceae; genus Lathyrus; species Lathyrus tuberosus. The sequence goes on from JALAZF010000265.1 coordinate 1,159,482, forward strand.
CTGCCAAAAATGATTGGCCTTAAGACCTGCTGGGGATACCACTCACCACCAGACTCTGATTGGGGAAATGAGCTTAATCTGCTGCTAGGGAAGTAACTTTACCCTCACCCTGCTGGGTACTAGATCAAACCATTGTCGTCGAGACTATACTTTCTGACCAACCGAGGAAAGTAGACACCAGGACCCTGTGGGGATAATAACATCTTCGTCCACAAACTTCCTGCTGGAGGCACGACAACACTCACCTTAAAGCAATCAACTTCTGAGTACTTGATGGGAAATAGCATTCCAAACACGACTTCGGCTGGGTATATAATCCTCTGTACTTTGCTGAGGAAGACGATCCTCAACGACTCCGCTTGGGAGAGAAAGTAATTGTCAACATCCACCCTGCTAAGGGATAACACATGTTTCCTGACTAGCTGGGGAACAAATAACTGCCCCCTGCTCCGTGGGGAGACATCACTTGCTGAAGAAAGATAAGCCAAATCACAACTCTGGCCGGGAAAAACCTTTTATATCCTGCTAGGGAGGACGATCCTTAACGACTCCGCTTAGGGAATTACTTCTTTATACTCTGGTTGAGGAGGACGACCCTCGATACTCTGATGGGGAAGAGTAATAACCTGCTGAGGACGATCAGACTTCAAAGTAGGGGAGAGCTCTACTCTACTGGGGAAAACAAACAAGCTGCTGAGGACGATCAGACTTCACAAATGAAGGGAGCAACTCTACTAGGGGAGTACATCTGTCATCCTGCAAAACCAACAGAAAGGTCTATGCGCAGAGATGATTACATTGATCATCAACATAGTGACTGTCGCCTAAGAAATTGCCACTGTTTTCCAACTTGTGTCATAAAGCTCAACGTTTTAGCATGTAATGTTTTTATCAAAAATATCGGACATTTTCACAAACAAAACGGGTAAAACAGAAAACAAAAGCTCTTTAACTGAAATGCAAACTTTATTGAATAAATTGGCCTGTAAATAGGTATTTACATCTGGAAACAATTCCTGAAAAGAGGTAATTGCGCAAAAAGCAAAAGAAAATACAAATGTCGGCAATGTGGGGAACAGACATCCACCATGACTCGACTCAGCTATAACCCATATGACTTGTTCATCCGCAGATACTTTGGCCTTCGGAGATGACTAACTGAACTGATTCCTTTCCTCAGAATTTTCCAAGTGCGAACAGTGATCACAGATCGAACGCGGATCGTAGTCTTTGCTTTAAAATCCCTAACTTTTGCCTGGATCGCCCTTTTCGGGTTTTCAATCCACCGGGATACCCATTTTTGCCAAGGTTTCCTTTTCAGGTTTTCAACCTTGCGGGTTTATTCTTTTTCTTTTTATCCCTACTTTTTGCCCGAACCTTTTCTTTTTATGGTTCGCCAGGATGCCCCATTTTTGCCTGAACCTTCTTTTTATGTTCAGCGGGTCTCTTTTATGCAAAGTATTTTTTGACTACATCCGCGTTCACAGGGGACGTAAAATCTTCGCCATCCATAGTTGAGAGTAATAAGGCTCCACCAGAGAAAACCTGTCTTACTACATATGGCCCTTCATAATTCGGAGTCCACTTGCCCCTGTGATCTGTTTGAGGAGGAGTGATCCTTTTCAGAACTAATTCACCGGCTTGAAAACACCGAGGACGCACCTTCCGATCAAAGGCTTTCTTCATCCTACTCTGATACAACCGGCCGTGCGCAATGGCTTTCAATCTCTTCTCTTCAATGAGGTTCAGTTCATTCAGCCGGGAACGCACCCATTCAGCTTCATCCAGCTTCACATCTGTCAGAATTCTCAAAGAAGGAATCTCAACTTCTAATGGCAAGACTGCTTCCATGCCATACACCAGTGAGAAAGGAGTTGCCCCAGTCGAGGTGCGTACCGAAGTACGATACCCATGCAAAGCGTAAGGCAACATCTCATGCCAGTCTTTGTATGTCACTACCATCTTCTGCACAATCTTCTTTATGTTCTTATTAGCCGCTTCAACCGCTCCATTCATCTTCGGACGATAGGGAGAAGAATTGTGATGTTCGATTTTAAAGCTCTGGCATAGCTCCTTCATCATCTTGTTATTCAGATTTGAACCATTATCAGTAATGATTCTCTCCGGGACTCCATACCGGCAGATGATGTCCTTCTTAATAAACCGGGCTACCACTTGTTTGGTGACATTGGCATACGATGCCGCTTCCACCCACTTCGTGAAATAATCAATAGCCACCAGGATAAAACGATGTCCATTTGACGCAGTTGGCTCGATCTTCCCAATCATGTCAATGCCCCACATAGCAAAAGGCCAAGGTGACGACAAAACATTCAGAGGAGTAGGCGGTACGTGCACCTTGTCAGCATAAATCTGGCATTTATGACATTTCCGGGCGTATTTAAAACAGTCAGACTCCATAGTCATCCAATAATACCCCGCTCTCAACAATTTTCTGGCCATAGTATGCCCATTGGCATGAGTACCGAAGGAACCTTCGTGAACCTCTTCCATTAACAAGCCTGCCTCGTGTTCATCAACACAACGTAGCAAGACCATGTCAAAGTTTCTCTTGTACAACACGTCATCCTTGTTCAAAAAGAAGTTTCCTGATAACCTCCTCAATGTCTTTTTATCTTTGGAAGATGCCCCAGCTGGGTATTCCTGACTCTTCAAGAAGACTTTAATGTCATGATACCAAGGCTTGCCATCTGATACCCCTTCAACTGCAAATACAAAAGCAGGTCTATCCAAGCGCATGATTCTGATTGAGGGAGCTTCATTCCAAAGATTCACTTTATACATTGATGACAAAGTTGCCAACGCATCAGCCATCTGATTCTCTATCCGGGGAATGTGATGGAAGTCTACTCTGTCAAAGAAAGGTAACAATCTTCTGGCATAATTGTTATATGGAACGAGATTTACTTGACGAGTCTCCCATTCTCCTGTAATCTGATTCACCACCAACGCAGAATCACCATAAACATCGAGGTTCTTGATTCTCAAATCAATTGCTTCTTCTAACCCCATGATGCATGCTTCATACTCCGCTTCATTGTTGGTGCATATGAACGCTAATCGGGCAGTAAAGGGTATATGAGAACCCTGTGGAGTCGTAATGATTGCCCCGATTCCGTTGCCATATGAATTAACAGCCCCATCAAAAACCATCTTCCATTGAGATCCAATCTCAGGTCCTTCATCAGGCAAAGGCTCTTCACAATCCTTCATCTTCAGATACATGATATGTTCATCTGGAAATTCGAACTTCATCGGTTGATAATCCTCAATTGGCTGTTCAGCGAGATATTCTGACAAAACACTTCCCTTAATGGCCTTTTGGGAAACATACTGAATATCATATTCTGTCAGAACCATCTGCCAACGGGCTATTCTACCAGAAAGTGCTTGCTTCTCAAACACATACTTGATTGGATCCATCTTCGAAATCAAAAGGGTTGTATGGTTTAACATATACTGCCTCAAACGCTTAGCGGCCCAAGCGAGTGCACAACATGTTTTCTCCAGCATCGAGTATCTTGACTCGCAATCAGTAAACTTCTTACTCAGGTAATAGATGGCGTGCTCTTTTTTACCTGACTCGTCTTGTTGACCGAGCACACAACCCATTGAATTCTCAAGAACCGTGAGATACATAATCAAAGGTCTTCCTGGCACTGGCGGCATAAGGACCGGGGGTTCCTGCAAGTATTCTTTAATCTTTTCAAACGCCTTTTGACAATTTTCATTCCACCTGACCGCTTGATCTTTTCTTAGCAACTTGAAGATTGGTTCACACGTGGCTGTGAGATGCGAGATGAACCTAGCAATGTAATTCAATCTCCCCAAGAAACCACGAACCTCTTTTTCTGTTTTCGGCACAGGCATTTCTTGTATGGCTTTTACCTTTGCAGGATCAACCTCAATACCTTTTTCACTAACAATAAACCCCAGCAATTTTCCCGATCTCACCCCGAAGGTGCATTTGTTTGGATTCAACCTCAGTCTGAATTTCCTTAACCTTTCAAATAACTTCTGAAGATTCACCAGATGTTCTTCTTCCGTCTGTGACTTCGCAATCATGTCATCAACATAGACCTCAATCTCTTTGTGAATCATATCATGAAAGAGAGTCACCATCGCCCGCTGGTAAGTCGCCCCTGCATTTTTCAATCCAAAGGGCATCACTTTGTAGCAGAAAGTTCCCCACGGTGTTATGAATGTAGTCTTCTCCATGTCCTCTGGGGCCATTTTGATTTGGTTATACCCAGAGAAGCCATCCATGAAGGAAAACACAGAATACTGAGCAGTATTGTCAACTAACACGTCAATGTGAGGGAGCGGGAAATCATCCTTTGGGCTGGCTCTATTCAAATCCCTGTAATCAACACACATCCTGACCTTCCCATCCTTCTTAGGTACAGGCACAATGTTAGCAACCCATGGAGGATAATTTGTTACGGCAAGAAATCCGGCATCTAGCTGTTTCTGAACCTCTTCCTTGATCTTGACAGACATCTCCGGTTTAGTTCTTCTCAACTTTTGCTTGACCGGAGCACAACCTTCTTTGAGTGGTAGCCGGTGTACGACGATATCAGTATCGAGCCCAGGCATGTCTTGGTAAGACCAGGCGAAGATGTCAACATACTCTCGGAGCATTTCAATCAATCTTCCCTTGACACTGTCTTCCAATGCAGCCCCTACTCTTACTTCCTTTCTAGCGTCCTCGGTTCCCAGATTTATAATCTCAATTTCCTCCTGATGAGGTTGGATGACTCTCTCCTCTTGCTTCAACAGTCTGGCCAACTCTTCGGGCAGTTCACAATCTTCATCAGCCTCTTCTTCAGCCTGATAGATTGGATTGTCAAAGTCATACCGAGCTATAGCTGAGTCATGATCGGTGTCATCTGAACAAAAAGACCTGCAATGATTTATGAGGTATGTTTTATTATGATGCAACAAAAGAAACACATTGCCATTTTGATGTGGGTTTTTTAATGCATAAAAATAAAAACAGAAAGACAGAGATCAAAATATTTGAGTGTGAAAAGTCCTTTATTGATGATAAAGCAAAACATGCGACAGTTAAAAGCCCTACAAACAGAATCACTACGTCTTGGGCAGAGCGTAGGATTAACAAAATAGGAAAACAAAGCAATTACTCGAAGCCTGTCACTTGAATGACTTTCTCGGAAGACCAGTTGTGCAGACTTTCCCCTGGGACACAAGGACGGATCCAGCTATCCATGTCGCAATCACTGTCTCCTTCTTCATCAATAGCATTAACTCTGTCGAAGAAAACTCCAGCGCTAGTGAACCGGACAGGGCCATAGAATCTTGGGGGATCCTCATCTCTCCTGGATGGCTTATATCCCAATCCATAAGTATCCTTCTTTTTCTGGACTTCAACCACCCGGCCCCACCTCTGTGAACCACCAGCTTCAACCACAGCTTTGGCGTCTCTCAACGAAGACATGGAACCCTCAGGTTGATTTGCCACTACGGGCTGCACTACAGCTTCAGACTGAACAACTTCTTCAGAAACTTTCACCTTCTCAAATCCCTGGCACAATGTCTCGTGGATTTCCCCATCCACTTCCACGTATTTGAAGGTTGACAACTGACTGATCATTATGTCTTCTTCTCCGCACACTGTCACTATGTGACCATCAACCATATACTTCAGCTTTTGATGCAAAGTGGAAGTTACAGCACCTGCCCCATGGATCCAAGGACGACCCAATAAACAGCTGTACGCTGGCTGAATATCCATAATGTAAAACATTGCATTAAATATTTCTGGTCCAACCTTGATTGGAAGCACAATCTCGCCAAAAACAGATCTCTTCGAGCCATCAAAAGCTCGCACCACCAAGTCGCTTGGTGTACAAATAAGTCCTCGAGTATCCAACTTCATTAACGCTTTCTTGGGCAATACATTCAACGATGAACCAGTATCAACCAAGACATGTGACATCAGCGAGCCACGGCATTCGATCGAAATATGCAGGGCATTGTTATGATTCCTGCCAGCAGAAGTCAAGTCAAGATCTGTAAAACCCAGGCCGTTACCCGCATTCACGTGCGCTACAACCCCTTCCAGCTGATTAACAGAAATCTCTTGAGGAACGTATGCTGCATTCAAAACCTTCAAAAGAGCATTCCTGTGAGCCTCAGAACACAAGAGCAGAGACAGAATAGAGATCTTGGACGGGGTCTGATGTAACTGGTCCACGATCTTATAATCACTTTTTCGGATGAGCCTCATGAACTCCTCTACATTTTTCGAAAAAGCATCATCAACCGGTTTCACTGTAGATTCCACAATCACTGGGGGCTGAACAGAACCATCCATCGCCTGTTTTCCTCTATCCTGCCTAGAGGTACTGGGTTGATCGTTAACCGGAGGGAGCACTCTACCACTTCTGGTTATGGCATCAGTCTCAACTTTAACCCCTGAACTAGAACCCACTGGTGAAGTGTTCATTAGCTCTTGCTTTTGCCCATTGACAAACACCTCTGCACCATAATTCCACGGAATAGCCTTAGAACTTTCGTACGGAATGGGTCCAGCCCTCGTGATAATGACTGGAGGTGGCCTTGCTGGACCAGAAATAGTAATTGTTTTGAACGGGATAGTGATAGTGGCAACCTTCTCACTAACAACCTCCTCTAGCTGATTACCTCTGTCAAACTGTAAACAGCCCTCATCAATCAGATTCTGAATACCCCTCTTCAACGAATCACAACCATTAGCCTTTATCAAACAATCTGAGCAATTCTCACCACAGCCCGGATAGACATCACCTTTCAATAACCTGTTCTTAACCACCACCAATGGAGTCTTCAGTTCCTCCACATCCACGATCAAATTCCAAGTTTCACAGTCCTCAATTATAGCATTCACCCTTGGCCCATTGTGATTAGGCATCGGGTTTTGAATAACATTGGGTCCGTCATTCGAGAAATTGATGGCTTTAGAGTCCACAAGGTCCTGCACCTTATGCTGAAACGCCCTGCACTTCTCCACCGTGTGCCCAGGAGCACCAGAATGAAAATCACAGTGTGCGTTAGCATCGTAGCCTCGTGGGAGTTCCCCTGTTGGTGGAGCCAGGGTACGAAGCTCAACTAGACGCAACTGCAGCAAGTGTTGCAACAACTGTGCATATGACATTGGGGGTTGATCAAAATGCCTCTCCGCATTCCTCTGTCTGTTCTGATACTGACCCTGCTGCCTATTCTGATTAGCATTACCCCTTTGCTGTTGTGGTGGAGGTAATGTTGCTGGAATGGTTACTGATGCTACCTGTTGATTGTTAAACTGGCGCTGTTTCCCTTTTCCCCTGTGGGATGATACAGCGTTGGTCTCTCCTTTCTTCTTATAATTATCAAACGGCTTTTTTCCCTGTCCGGAAGACGATCCATCACCGCTAGAAACCTTCCCAGCCTTAATTCCCACCTCTATCTTCTGTCCAATAGCAATCACATCTGCAAACTTTCCTAGAGAACAAGGCAAAAGCTTTTCATAGTAGTGCTTCGGCAGTGTGTCCATGAACATATCTAGCATCTCTTTCTCTAGCATTGGTGGCTGCACCCTAGCCGCCAATTCACGCCACCTTTGCGCGTATTCTTTGAAACTCTCATCATTCTTCTGGGACATGCTCAACAGCTGAGTTCTGTTAGGAGCCATGTCTGTGTTGTACTGATAATGCTTGATGAAAGCTGCAGCTAGCTCTCTCCAGGTACGAACATCTCTGCTTTCTAGCCCCATGTACCATTCCAAAGACGCGCCAGACAAGCTGTCTTGGAAGAAGTGCATCATTAACTTTTCATCCTTAGCGTGAGCAGCCATCTTCCTGGTATAGGCCTTCACATGAGTCCTTGGGCAGGTAGAACCATTGTACTTTTCTAGCGTAGGAATCTGAATCTTGTGTGGAATAACAATATCAGGGACCAACCCTAGGTCGTCCAAATCAATCCCCAAATCATCCTGCTTCACCACTCCTTTCAATTGAGCTTCGATTAAACGGATTCTTTCATCACTGACCACAGGAAGGGCAGCATCTAGACTCCTGACCGAGAACACATCGTCCTGTTGATCATCAAAATGATGGCCATGGATAGCCCGAACAGTACTTCCCTCTCCAACCACTGTAGGAATTCTGCCCTGTCCACAAGCACCAACTCCGCCCGGAGGGATATTACGGTTAATAAGACCACCGTGTAGGATACCATTTTCGTCGACCTGTGCCACTAACGGCTGAACCAGAGTTCTGAACTCGTTCTGACTTTGCACCACACCCTGCATCATTTCCATGAACTGGTCGATGCGAGCTTGCATAGCGGCCATATCTGCTTGAACTTTGTCCATCACTCTGTTTTGATTGAGCCTGGTAGAATAACGATGAATTGGTTGATCAATCCTGACTGAAAGAAAGAGAGAACATAAGAAAACCAGAGAAACCCAAGAAAACCTGCAATGCAAAGAATGAATATGATTATGCAAATGCAAATGCAACAAACATATTTGAACATTTCCAAGGTATATCCGCTTTGATTCCATTCCAAGCAACCGGGCCAGGGATTAGACGCAATATCGAAAAATAAATCCGACCCAGAAATACCACCGGATCCAACCACTGGAAACCAATCACAAAAATAGAAAACTACCAAGGCAAAAATATCTGAATCAAACATTCTATTATCAAGATGGAAGAATTCATACAAACAAAGTCAATCGTAACCAACGGTGATTCCATCAACAATCCTGATGGTAACCACATAAAAACAGATACACAATAAACTACAATTCTACCCCAAACAGGCTAGCCTCCACTTCTTCCAGAAGATTCAAAGTGTCAGGATGTGCCGGTCGCGAGATTAGCCCTTTGATTAACCTGTTTCTCTTTGCAATCTCTTGGTTTAGCGTTGCAATCTGTTCTTCAGCGTTGCTACTTTCATGTCTTACCTTCTTGATTCCAACTTGTAATTTGAGCTCTTCAATCTCCTTTTGGGATTCTTTCCACTTGTTGAAGAAATGCTTCCCCTTTTCTTTCGCCTTTTGTAGCTCTTTGTTTAGCACCTCGTTTTCGACTTGGACCTCACTCCACATCTCTTGATAAACATCAAGCTCGGTTTCAGTCTTAGCCAAAAGCTTCTTAGTTGTCCTGGTGGTCTGGCTTGAGGTCTCTGCTGCCATGCTGATCTTCTTGAAATACTGAATTCTGCTATCCAGATCATTTTCTGTCTTCTTCAGACGCTCAGTCGACTCTTTGACCTGCCACTTCAGCTCCAAATTGTCATGCAAAGCTCCTTGCAGCTGACTACTCATACCGGAATTCTCTGCCCTCAATTCTTGCACCAACTTCTGTTGCTTGTTGAACTCTTCAATAGGCACAGTAAGTCTTTCCTCCACACTCTCTGGATACAAGGGAGACGCCCGATCAAAAGGCAAATAGAACTCTTCTACCCTCTTTTTCACCCATTCAACATACGGAGCGAAAGCTTGGTTATTGGGTTTCCCCAAAACAATTTTACCTATCTTCTGTCTGTTGAGCCAGGCTTGAGAAGCTTCTTGTGCAATAGCTACACCATCAGTCATATGAAAATACAAGGATTCTTCCAAATTTTTTCCAGCTGGAGGATCTCTTAGGGCGTACGCAAACTGCCTGATAGCCAAAGATGGGTTGTAGTTAATACCTCCCTTTCTTCCGATCAAAGGTACATTAGGATACCTGCCACAGCTATATAGAATATCAGTCCCCAACAAACCCTTATCCACCCAGAGAATGTCTTTAGCAGCTAATCCCATCAGACGCTTACTCCACTCTAAAGAAGTCTTCGAATCCACAAAAGCACCGGATTGGGGTAAACGTTTAGCAAACCACTTGTAGAAGAGAGGTGCGCAACAACAAACCACACCACCTCGCTTTTTCTCATTCCTGTTATATAGAGCGTAATGGAGATCACCTAACAAAGTCGGTACCGGATTCTGAGCTGTAAATATCTGAATAGCATCCGTATCGACGAAGTCAGACTCATTAGGGAATAACACAATGCCATATATACACAGAGCTAATATTGCATTGAAAGCCCTCCACCTATTCTCCTTAGCTTCCTCTCGAGCCCTCTTTACCAAGTACTCCAAATGATACCCTCGAGATTTTCCTTTCTTAGAAAAATCATCCTCCACTGTAGATCTGCTCAAATAAAGAGCCTCAGACACTGCCTGGAAATCACACTCTCCTTGGGAACCACGGAAAGGAACACCTTCTTTGATAGGAATCCGCAAGATGTTGGAGTATTCCTCCAGGGTAGGAACCAACACATAATCTGGCATCACGAAGCACCTCAGGGAAGGATCATAAAACTGCATCAAGGTGTGTAGCCCATTATATTCATATTTACTGAGACTCCGAACCAGGGACAGTATCCAACCATACTTCTCTTCAAAGGCTCCCAAAACTTCCGGACCAGCTATACTCTGTAAACTGCTCAAAGAACCAAGAGTGATATTCGGAAACTTGTAGATGATGATATTCTTCTTACCCCTCTTAGTGTCCATCCCTAAGAACGCCCTCTGATTGGAATCAAAGACTAGATACTACCTGAAAATGCACAAACATGAATGTCAGATAAATGGAATGCAATGCAGAGCACGGGATCAAGGTATCCACATAAACTGGCTGAACTGTGCTGACTGAACAAATCAAGGCTCTGTACCAAAACTCAGAATCAACAACAACCATAGTGATAACAACAGAAAACCGGGTCGGTTGATGGTCACGGTTACCTGCAAACCTGTAAACAAACTGTCCCTCTCACATGTGGGTACTAGGATGTTCAGTATCCCGGGCTCTCAGGTCGAGAAATGATGATACGTTCACCATTTCTGGTTTGGCATCATCATCAATCGAGAAGGCCTCAACTGATTCTCCAAAAATGAAAGATCCTCAGCTTCAGAGGTTTGAGAAGCAATAGCACATTCAGCCCGAAGGATACAATGCTACCGCCAATCAAAGAGGTCGTCTGCTGATTCTCTTTCAAAAAGAAGGATCCTATGGCAAGTCCCCAGCATTAGGTCCTCGGATCGAGAGTGTGCAATGGGTTTGCCACAGAAAGTGGGCTGCCACTGTCACATCCCGGGAGGAGTGCCGCAACTGAGTCCTCGGGAATGGTCATCAGAGTCGACGATTCCTCCAGAGAATAACTACTGGCCTGTATCAGCATACAGTAGCAGAAAGCTCCGGATAGAACCTCATCTGATTGTAGGGATCGTGATCACCCGCACGTGGCCAACACCACGGGAGCGTCACGCCTGCCCACGCTAAAGCCTAGGTGTATACTTGAGCCTGTGTATTGAGCTCATCTCTCAGAACATCCCAACCCGCCAAACAGAACAACAGCCAGCATAGCGCAGTATATCCAGTATGACAATATAAAATGCAATGCGATAAAAGCTGTAAAAACAGTAAAGCAGTAAAGCGAAAATACGGTAAACAACAATACAGTAATATACAACACAGCAAAGCACCATAGAAACATCCAACAAAAACAAACAGACAAGCGCTAGGATTGACTCGCTAAAGGGGAAGGACCAGCAGTAGGTCAACCAGAGTCCCCAGCAGAGTCGCCAGCTGTCGCTCCCGAAAAGATTCGCATCCAACGGTACAAACGCGAGAGTGGCGCAAAAGAACACAGAGTCGCCAGCAAAGTGTATTTATCCCAAGAGAGGGAAAGGGAACACTGCGTAAACCTGAAAGAAGGGAAAGAAAGAGCACGGTCTCGCGACCAAGAGAACGGGTACGGGAGTCGGTTACGCGAAGGGAAGGTGTTAGCACCCAACACGTCCATCGTACTCGATGGGATCCACGCTTGCTGTCTGCATCAAAGGGTATCGTCATCTGGAGCTCCACTGCTACTGGACCGAAGAAAGAACGAGAACGGGAAAGAACGGAGAAACGAAGAAGAAAAGAAAAGGAAGTGACTCGATAGGACGGTATCGTTGTCCTAGGCCTACGTACTCCCTCAGTGCAATGGGAAAGTCAGAGTCAACGTAGTTCGGACGGGAACTGTTGGGGAAGGTTGCTCGCCAAGACAATCGCTGTCTTATGCCTACGTATCCTCAACCGGACGAGAGAGAGGAATCAGAGCTGACGTAGTTCGTGGGTACGACCACGAGTGGGTAAGTGTTTTTTACGTGAGCGACGAGCTCTTTTCTGAAAATGAAGTTTGAAACCCAACAATCCCGAAGGATAAAAAGATTGAATTTGTTTGGTGTTTTTTAGACAGAAATGTCTTTTAAGTTGTTTCGCAACTTGCATTGAACCCAAGTCTTGAATACAGGAACGAATACTTTCGTGCGTCGTCCCCAACAGGACAAACACTAGGTATCCTAGAAGAATGAGAGGAAGCCCCTCAATCCCCACTTCCTACATAGAAGGCTCAAGCGCAATACACGTTAACTTTTATTACGTGTCTTGAAGAAGTTTTGAGATGAGAAGAGAGACGGCACAAAGGAAACTCTAAAGGGGAACTAAGAGTCCTAATGTTATCATGCATGGATGTCCTATGGTTAGTGAGGTTTAGGAGAGACGACTACCTAACCTAATGCTAATCCTACTCCAAGCTTAATCGAAAATTAAGTTGGACTAGGTAGCTCTAAAAGGAGAGAGTCCAAGACTTAAACAAGTCTTGAGACTCGAGGGATGAAAAGAGTGAAGGAGAAGAAAAAGAAAGAGAAGGATAAGATGAGAAGCAAGATGGGGCAGCAAGTACATCATAATCATCACATCCAAATCATAACATAAAACATGCTTCAAAGATCATACAAATACATCTCAAGTATACAAGTGAAAACACACAAGAAATGATGCAAGTAAACTTGCATAAAAAGTGCAAATAAACACCAATGAGCACCACACCAAAGTAACATAAGCAAGGTAAGATGAAAGTGAATCCAAGTCAGAACTTAAGACATCTCATGATCAATCAACTCAAGCATACAAAAGTATTTCATATCATGATGCATTATGAGCCAAAGAAGCAACAAACAATTGATAATGATATGCATCATACAAACCAAACCATGATGATCAAGTGAGATGGAAACCAAGCAATGAACTCAAGGGGAAGTAGAATATTCATTAACAACATACCAAAGACAAACTCAAGTCATACAAGATGAATCCTTAAGCAACACATTCAAAACATGCATCAAAGTTAATCAAAACATCCACAAAACTCAAGTAAAAATAACATCAACTTGGAAAATCAAGAACAAATTGGAAAATGATCAAATGAGGATGATTCCAAAGCCAAAAGTAAGCTCAAACAGAACATGATCATACCATAAAAACATTTCAACCATCAATCAATCACAAGTGAGCAAATGCATCCAAACTAGATCAAGTACCAAAGTATACCTCAACCAAACTTGCATCACAAACAACACTCAACCAAAAATAGCAAAGTGGATTAATAAAATCCCAAAAAATATCCAAACAGAAGCTAACTCAGTCAAGTAACATGTACAAAAAGATCAAACCAAAAATCACAAACTAAGTATCTCAAATAATTGGGCAAAGATCACATAAGAACAATGTTTCAACATGCAAAAGAAAAGGACCAAAATGCAATATGGAAAAATTTTAAAAATGAAACAAAAATGTTTTTATGCAATTTAATATGTCACCTAACAGATGCAAAAAGAATGGATTAAAAATGTGTTGTGGATGAGGAGAAGTAAATTTCACAATTTGGTGTGTGCAAGTGAAACAAATAAGAAAAGGAAATAGAACAATTAATTAAAACAGATGCCAAAATTAAATAAAAATGCGAAAATAAAATCTGTGAAAATTTGATAAAACTAAAAATAAGTTCTATGATTTTTTTCATGATTTTTAGATGCTCAAAAGTAATTTTAGAAAATAAAATGCAAAGCAAATAATAATAGAAAGAAAAGAAAATGAAAACAACAAAGGGGGTGCGAAAAGAAATGAAAACAAGTTGGAATTGAAACAGGCCCAGAAGAGAGGGGTGCGAAAAGCATAGGCCCAAGGAAATGGGAGCCCAATGCGCGGTCAATGGAGGAGTATGGAAGAAGTCAAAATTCAGCAAAAAATTCTCAGCCAATCGTTTGATCTATCGCGCCTCCACAAGTCAACATAATCCAAGGTAGTACAAATCAACGGTTCAGACGTAAGGGCCCACCACAACCACATAGTCATGCGCACCCACAACCACCTAGTGTCCACCAAGCACCAGCCATGTGCAGTGCATGTGATCTCATTTAAGTGCTGTCACCACCACAGCCACATGATCAAAAACCAAGCCAAGACAACAACCATGATGATAGGATGCACGGTACCCCTCACGGAGTGGAAAGCACACAATTAGAAAAAATAAAACATAAACAATAGAACACGTGGCGCGCGGATAGCCATCAGATCCGAAAATGAACGGATACGATTTCACCTTCTCCACCAAAGTCACCTCGCCGGACTGTATATTCCAGCCGCCGGAGCTAGGGCTCCGGCCACCCTCTCCGGTGAGCTGTGACGTGACTTTTTCCAGAAAATACAAATAGGTACTCCATTTTGATCAGAAAAACGAGAGGATCTCAAATATGCAATTATTTTTCACAAATAACCAACCAATAATGCAAATCGAAGAGAAACAAGTTTAGATCTAAAACTTTAAATCCACATTATGCACAAACCACACGTCCAAACTTCAAATAAAATAGCTCAGCATAATCAGTGCACATCATAGATCATTTTGCATACCAAATATTCAAGTTCTGTGAGTATGAAAAATTCACCAACCTGAACCTTGAAGAACACGAAATACACCAAGAAATCCTTCCAAATGCTGCAGATCAACTCCTTTTGATCTCTATTTGCAAAATAAATGCAAATAGAGGCTTGAATCTGGCTAGATCTTGAAGTTTGAAGATGATCCCTCTTGAATGGCACTTGATGAAATCTTCAGTATGAGCTCAAAACAACGGTGGATTCGTGCTCTATTCTCTTCACTGATCAAGAATGTGAAGAGAAAACTCAGAGAAGCTCCAAGAAGAATGAGATTCAATGAGAGGAAGTGTGAGAGCAAAAAAACCACAAGTGTGCAAATGAGAGCTTCCACCCTAGCTGTGAGAGCATGAGTAAGCATATATACTCCTCATTAGTTCACTGATTGAGATTAGGAAGTGATTAGAGCTCTTGTTAATGAGATTTGAGTGAAATTGCAAAAATGCATTTTACACCACCACCACTAATTTGCACGTGGGAAGCCCTTGTTCTCAGCATAATTCACCTCCACTTTACTCCCATACCACTTCTGGATTGATTTTGGGCCTTGCACTTTCTTGGTTTGCAAGCTTTGAATTAATTTGGCATTTTTGCACTTTGTGAGAATAATGAGAAAAATGGCATGGCATGAATTGATTCAAAGGCCACAAATGATCTTCTTGACTTGTGTTTTGATATTATGAAGCAATTGGGAACATTACAAGTCCATTTGTGCAAAAATGCAAAAAGTGGAAAATTTGACATATAAGGAATCCATGAAAAGCACCTTGCATTGTTTTGGCCATAACTAGAGTTCCACAAATGATATGGAAATGGTCTAGTACTTTTTGGAAATGGGAGAGAAAGATCTTCAACTTTCATGTTGGAGGAAAATTCATTTGGAGCTTCCTTGATGATGAAAAGTCAAGTTGAATGTGGAAGAAAAATTGCCAAAAATGGAAAGTTTCAATTATAGGCCATTTTCCAAATTTAGTAACTTTTGCACAAACTCTTGATTCTTGATGATTGGCATGAATCTTGCCAATTAAAGGCCATATGAGGATGTGAGACCTTGAAAACCAGGAAAAGACCCTCAAAATTCCATAGTTGACTTTTGCTTAGTTCACAAACAGCTGATCCACTAAACATCCTCCACAATGAATCAATAACCACACCCTCATCCATGAACACTTGTGAGCATATGGAAGCCATAAAACATGCTTGAACCCCCAAAGTCTTCAAGAAACCCTCTTGATCTTAAAAACCCTAATTGGTCCCTCTGGATAGGAGGGAGAGATCCACTTGCAATCTTTTTCCATGCTTGATCTTAAAAAGACATGATGAACCCCATGAGCCACCTTGAAGCTTGAGACTTGAGAATATGGACCAAGTACCTTGATCCCATGCTAAGAACCAATGCTATGCACAAATGCTAATGCAAGAAATGAAAAGAAATATAAGCCAGTTAGCTAAAAACAACAAGGCAAATTTTGGGGTGTTACACTTAGACACAACCTTTTAAGCATTAGTCAACTATGTGACAAGAATTATAAAGTATCTTTTTCAAAGGATAGTTGCATAGTTGAAGATAGTGACAAAAAGAATGTGTTTAAGGGCTTGAGGGTGAACAACGTCTATATGCTAGACTTAGATGAAGTATTGTTGAATGGAGACAAATGTATAGTAACTATGAATGAAGATTCATGGTTGTGGCATAGACGGTTGGCTCACATCAACGTTGATTTGCTTAACAAAATAGTCTCAAAAGACCTAGTCATTGGTTTGCCCAAAATCAAATTCACAAAGGATCATCTTTGTGATGCGTGCCAAATGGGGAAGCAAACAAGGATCTCATTCAAATCTAAAAACATCGTTTCAACTATGAGACCCCTTGAGCTCCTCCATATGGACCTCTTTGGACCATCTAGGGATAAAAGCCTAGGTGGTAACTATTATGGGTTTGTAATAGTCGATGATTTTTCTAGGTTTTGCTGGACTATTTTCTTAGTAAATAAGAATGATACTTTTTCGGCCTTTGAACTATTTGCTAAGTTATCTAAGAACAAGTTAAACACAAACATTGGGTCAATTAGAAGTGACCATGGGGGTGAGTTTGAAAATCATTTGTTTGAAGCATTTTGTGATTCCAACGGAATTGATCATAATTTTTCCGCACCATGTACCCCTCAACAAAATGGGGTAGTGGAACGTAAAAATAGAGTTTTGGAGGAACTTGGAAGGACTATGATTAATGATAGTGGATTACCAAAATACTTTTGGGCCGACGCCATAAGTACGGCTTGTTATGTTTTGAGTAGGGTGCTCATCCGGCCTATTCTAGACAAGACACCGTATGAGCTTTTAAAAGGGCGTAAGTTAAATATCTCTCACCTTCATGTATTTGGTTGCAAATGCTTTGTGTTAAACAATGGGAAATAGACTCTTGGTAAGTTTGATGCCAAGGCCAATGAGGGTATTTTTCTTGGATACTCACAGTCAAGTAAAGCGTATAGAATTTATAATAAGAGGTTATGTGTAGTTGAAGAGTCAGTTCATGTTACCTTTGATGAGTCTTATTCGAGAAATGTCGGAGAAGGTAGTTCTTTTCATGGTGCAGGTGTACCTACTGAAGACATACTCAAAGACACTGATAAGGGAACTGATCAGCCTGAAGCAGTGCGTATTGAGGAGGAAAAGGATCACCAACCAGTGAAAAGTGAGGATGATCATCATGCTGATAAAGATGAACTTCCTCTAGCTTGGAAGTCTTCAAAAGACCATCCAATTGACAACATTCTCGGCGATATCTCTAAGGGAGTAACCACTCGCTCTAAACTTAATAATTTTTGCTATTACTCTGGTTTTGTGTCACAAGTAGAACCTAAAAACACTAAGGAGGCGTTACTCGATGAGCATTGGTTTCTATTAATGCAAGATGAACTAAATCAATTCAGGAGAAATGAGGTTTGGGACCTTGTCCCCCCTCCGCGAGATCATCGAGTAATCGGCACCCGATGGGTGTTTAGGAATAAACTTGATGAAAATGGAGTAATAACACGTAACAAAGCGCGGCTTGTAGCGCAAGGCTATAACCAAGAGGAAGGAATCGACTATGAGGAAACTTATGCGCCGATTGCCCGACTCGAGGCTATACGCCTTTTACTTGCTTATGCTTGCACTAAGAACTTCAAATTATTCTAAATGGACGTTAAAAGTGCCTTCCTTAATGGATATATAAATGAAGAGGTTTACGTTGTCCAATGTCGCTCCCGGGATTTTCATCCAAGTACAAACGCGAAAGTGACGCGGAAACAGAGTTGCCAGCAATGTGTATTTATCCCAAGAGAGGGAAAGGAAACACTGCATAAACCTGAAGGAAGGGAAAGACATGGTCATCGCAACTATAGTCCGGGTTTGGGAGTTGGTTAAGCGAGGGGAAGGTATTAGCACCCTGACGCATTCATCGTACTCGATGGGATCCACACTTGTTGTCTAAACAGAGGGCGAGTTATCCTAAAGTCTACGGCTGAACAAAAAAATGGGAGGGGGGAGACTAAGACGGACTCGCAAGGACTATCCAATGCCTACGTATCTTCGTGGACGAACGAAGAATCAGAGTCAACATAGTTCGACGGACTACGGGGGGAGGTTTCTCGCCAAGATATCGCATCTTGTGCCTACGTATCCTCAATCGAACGAGAAGGAGGAAATCAGAGCAGTCGTAGTTCGACCTAACGAGGTCGGTAAGTGTTTTTTATGTGAGCGACGAGCTCTTTTCTGAAAACGGTTTGAAACTTAACAATCCCAAAGGATAAAAAGGTTTGAATTTGTTTTTGTATTTTTTCGACAGAAGTGGATTGAAGTTAGTTCGTAACTTACATTGCACCAAAGTCTACCATGCGGGAACGAGTGAGTCGCATGGTCGCCCCCAAATGGGACGTATGCTAAACACTCTAGAAGAGGAGGGGAGGCCCCTAGTTCTTCATTTCCTACACTTAAGGCTCGAGCGCAATATACGTTATATTTATTAAGTGTTTTAGAAGTGTTATGAGATGAGAAGAGAAGACTCAAGGAAAAGAAAACACTAAGGGGAATTCTATCCTAAAGTTGTCATGCAAAGGTGGCCCTATGGTTGAGATCAAAGGGGGAACATCTACCTAAGTTAGCATGCATGGTTCGAAACCTAATGTCTATCCTACTCCGAGCTTAATTGGAAATTAAGTCGGACTAAGAGCCTAAGGGAGCAAGCGAAAGCAAAGCAAAAACCAGAGTGATAAATCAAACCAGTGGCTACAACAACGCTCCAGCACCTGCACATCGGTAAAATCCAGCAAACACACCAAACAGCATTTAACAACACAATTTCAGCACACAAAACAGGTGTAAAAGGTCAAATAACAACACATACAACAGCACGTATGCACTAAGACAGCAGTGAAAACAGGGCAGCATACAATACATTTGAAGACGATTCAATCACGGAAAAGCAAACATGCATCAAGCATTACATATTCTTCAATCAAACATGATCACAATCATACCAGAAACCATGGTAAACAACTCTTGAAATCATCATGAAAGAATGCATATCATTTGGTACATGAATAAGTCAAGTTAAAGCATGCATCTTATGAAGTTAAGTGCAAGCAATCACGTTCACAACAAAAACTCCAGCAACACCAACAACAAGTCATAATCGACATGTTCAAGAAGTGTGTGCTATGTGTTCATCAGACCAAGGACGTGACAATGCAAACATGATGATAAACGGTGAAAATCCAAGAGTCGCGTGTCGGAAAATTGTTTGCATACAATGGTGTGAGGTGCAACAGCATCAAAACAGTCCTTAGACAAGTATCATATCAATACATGAAGATTAGAAATGAAACGTGATCGAAACATGCTAAAAAATACACAAAAAACACACTCTGCAACAGTGTTAATCGGTTAACCAAGTGTGTTAACCGATTAACAGCTCCAAAATCAGCAGAAACAGCAAAATACACTGGTTAACCAATTAACCAACTTGTACTGCAATTGGTTAATCGGTTAACCCTGTTACAGCAGCAACAATTAATTTGAAAAATCACTTCCAGCAGCAAAATCACTTATGCAAACATCTCCAATGACCATGTAATCAACAATGCGCGAAAATTAAACTCAAACACAGCATTCAAACATCACTTAGATCCAATAATCTTCAACATCAAGAATCAAATTCAAGCAAATGGATCAAATCACAAGCAAAACCAAGGATCTACATTGAATAAGTTGAAAATAAGCTAAATCAAGTATAGATCTAAGAAAAACCAACCTACAAAGCTGAGATTTGCTTTGGTGAGTGTTGTTAACAGAAATTGATGAATCAAAGCAAGAAATCAAAGATCCTATGAGCTCCTTGCAAGCAAAAGCTGAAAATCCAAGCAATAAGCTAACAATGCTCCAAAATTACCTCCAATAAGCACTTCTGAAATTTCAGATCTAGATCTAAACGAAAATAACCAATGGAAAGCAACAATGGAGTGATGATGAGAGGCTTAAGCTAAAGAATTAACAAGTTCCAATGAAGAATTTGTTATTCTCTATGGATGAGCTTTGAGTTTGGTTGAAAATGGAGGTTGAGAGTAAAAAAGTGAGAGAGAATTGAGAGAATTCTGAAAATTGGGAGTGAAAAAATGATCTAGGTCCCTAGAGGTTTGGAATTGATTAGATTAAATAACCCCTAGGCTAGGAGTTAAGTTTGGGTTTGGAGTGAGGTTAAGTGAGTGGAAATTGGAGTGAAAGGTGAATTAGGAAAGGAAATGAGGAATTGGAGTGGAAATAATTTAAATTTTTGAATGGAAAATCAAACTCTCTAGATCCTTCTACTGGTGTGAAAATGAAATTAGTGATTAAAATTTGAATTAAAAAAAACAGTGCTGAAAAATGAGCTGTTTGGGCAAATTTCGCCTTGGTTAATCGGTTAACCAATGTGTTAATCGGTTAACACAAGGAAAATTTGAATTCTTGCACCTTTTGGAGGGAAACTTGGAGAATGGCTTGGTTCCACCTGTTCTGAGCCAGAATAGACATCTGAAACTTGCCATTGGATATCACCATCGAAATACTCTTGAAATATGCTATAAAATGTGTTTCGCACTCGGAATAAACTGCTGAAAACAACTGTTTAGTGCTGAATAACTGATCAAAAATTGACTGCCGGAGATTTTGATCATCAAATCATCTAATGAGAAAAATAAATGCTCAAAAAGATTTTGAAAGCTATTTGCTTGGCTCTGAACACTATTGAAAATCATACTGGAACTGATGACGCCTTGAGCTGCTAGAAAATACCTTGATCCCATGCCCAAAAGAAAAACGCAAATGCATACATGACGATGCAAAAATGAAAATGAAACATTAGCCAGTTAGAGATAGAAATAAGAGGGCAAATTTTGAGGTGTTACAGATGCCCCTATTCAAACTTCTTGGATCCGAGGGTATGGAAGCAAAGGCTTCCAGACGATCTGGATACACGAAGATTGAATACCAAAAATAAACGCAGAAATTTGCATCCTGCAAAAGTAGAGACGACTCCGTTGGGGAACAAGTAATAAAAGATGCAGGATCATAACACGGACGAGTGTCAAAAATCAATACGGACGAAGTATTGAATGGATTGAAAGAAACATGGAGAGTGTTGACTGAGCTGGAGATAAACATGGACGAGTGTCTTAAATTTTCACACACGGACGAGTGTCAAAGGTCAATACGGACGGGTATTGGCTTAAAAAGTTCAAACACGGACGGGTAATAAAAGGACACGGACGGGTGTCAAAGGTCAATACAAACGGGTATCTAAGGTCAATACAGACGGGTATTGGCAAAAGGGTTTAAACAAGGACGAGTGCTGAAAGAACACAGACGGGTGTCAAAGGTCAATACGGACGTGCATTGGCTTAAAAAGTTCAAACACGGACGGGTGCTGAAAGAACACGGACGGGTGTCTAAGGTCAATACGGACGGGTATTGGTTAAAAAGTTCAAACACAGACGGGTGCTAAAAGAACACGGACGGGTGTCTAAAGGTCAATATGGATGGGTACTGAAAGAACACGGACGGGTGTCTAAGGTCAATACGGACGGGTACTGAAAGAACACGGACGGGTGTCTAAAAGGTTCAAACACGGACGGGTACTGAAAGAACATGGACTGGTGTCTAAGGTCAATATGGACAGGTATCTAAGGTCAATACGGACAGGTACTGAAAGAACACGGACTGGTGTCTAAGGTCAATACGGTCGGGTATTGAAAAAAGGTTCAAACATGGACGGGTGCTGAAAGAACATGGACGGGTGTCTAAGGTCAATACGGACGGGTATTGAAAAAAGTTCAAACACGGACGGGTGCTGAAAGAACACGGACGGGTGTCTAAGGTCAATACGGACGGGCATTGAATGAACACGGACGAGTGTCTAAAAGGATCAAGCATGGACGGGTGCTGAAAGAACACGGACGGGTATTGGCTAAAAAGTTCAAACATGGATGGGTGCTGAAAGAACACGGACGGGTGTTTGAGGTCAATACGGACGTGCATTGGCTTTAAAGGTTCAAACACGGACGGGTCTGAAAGAACACGGACGGGTGTCTAAGGTCAATACGGACGGGTATTGGCTAAAAATTTCAAACACAGACGGGTGCTGAAAGAACACGGACGGGTGTCAAAGGTCAATACGGACGGGTATTGGCTAAAAAGTTCAAACACAGACGGGTGCTGAAAGAACACGGATGGGTGTCCAAGGTCAATACGGACGGGTATTGAAAAAAGTTCAAACACGAACGGGTGCTGAAAGAACACGGACGGGTGTCTAAGGTCAATACGGACGGGTATTGAAATAAAGGTTCACACACAGACGGGTATTGAAGAAAAAGTTCAAGAGGCGACTTTACTGGGGACTGAAATACTAAACCGAACACGGACGAGTGTCGAGAAAACACAGACGAGTGTCAAAAATCAATACGGACGAAGTATTGAAGGGAATGAAAGAGATCACGGACGAGTGTTAAAAGAACACAGACGAGTGTTTGAAATCAATACGGACGAAGTATTGAGGCAATGAAAAAGAACACGGACGAGTGTAACGCTAACAACACTGAGGGGATAAACCACAAGACCCTGGACGGAGGGGTGAAAATGAATCACGGATTGACAATCATGTCAAACTTTGCAGGGTTACACAAATAGTCTCTCCAAATGACCAAGTCCACTGCTTGGGAATAAAGTTGGGCAATATCTCCTGAGTTACGACTCTTCTGTCGGGAAATGCCTGGAAAACGAGTACTCGAACCTGGCTTACACTTCGAATGCATATGTTTGAATTTTTCTATGGCGTAATGCTCCATGCAAAATGGAAATGCTACGCATTTGGGAGGATGCCATGCACAATGCTTATGCAATGCAAAAGAAGCGCTTCAGTAAAATAAATGCTGAAGACGAAGACAACTCCACCGGGGACGACAAACTAAATTGTCCTCTGAAACAAAGACCCTACTGAGGAAGTCACACTGAATGACTTTCCTGATCATAACCTCTTGAAATTCTGGCACAGATATCAGATGTCCTATACAGATGTTGAGACACTGATATCCAACACAATGAACAAGATAACAATTAAAAATAACAGTGCAGAAAGTAAATAACACAGCGATATGTTTACCCAGTTCGGTCTAACACACCTACTCTGGGGGCTACCAAGCCAGGGACGAAATCAATATACGATAGTATCAATTCACAGATCATACAAACACCGAATAATCTGCTCACTTAATCACTACCCTTCCTATGACTTCTACCTAAAACTCACCTAGGTATGAGGCCCTCCTCAAATCCCTCTACAACCACAACCCGTGATTGGTACCTTTCCACACAAGAAACAAAAACGAAAGACACACTTTCAAAACACACAATCCTCAATACTTCACAGCTTATGAGGATTGACACACAAGAAACTCAATACTTAAAAGCTTATGAGTAACTTGACAGAACTTACAACACAAGAAATCAGTCCTTATACTGTTATCAGAATGATACCAGTTAGCCTGAGAAAATACACTCGAAAACCGTAAAAACACAAGTAAGTTCCACACCTAAAACTAGGTTTACATCAGTCAATATATAGCAATTAATCTGGACTGAATTGGGCTTCAAAAACGCAGCAAATAGACTGCTCACAAAACTGCAAAATTAACTCCAACAAAATAGATCTTAAATCCAAAGTTTCCTATTTTGTCTCCATAATTAGAGACAGCAGCAAATCCGAAAACCAACAAATAAACACAATCCAAAAATGCTTTGGACGCCACATAGGATAACCAAATATTCACAGAATATTCAGTAACAAATCATAGTAATAGAATCTGCATTAAAACTGACTTCACAGCGCGATGTCCTATGAGCTGCCATGGAACATCTTCATTCGACATGTTGAAAGCAGCCACTTAGAACATTATGATTCAACATCTTGCTGCTATAATAGTTTTAGCAAAATAAATGCCAACCACAAAAGCACAGAAATAACAATCTCCCCCTTTGGCTTATTTTGGCTAAAACTACACACACACAAACAAACTTTCAAAGAAGCACAAATAGCCAGAAAAAATATCCATATATCAGACAGCAGCGAAAACACCAAAAAAAATTGACCGCATAGCAGCAACCCCCTTCAGCTGCAAACAAACACTCAGTCCACACAAATAACTCATCATAGCAAACAAGCAAAACTCCCCCTCAACAGCAGCAACATTTCACATTCTCTCCCCCTCAACAGCAGCAACATTTCACATACTCCCCCTCAACTACTGCAGTAAACAGGCACACAAGCACTCCCCACACAAAACAACTACACAAGCACTCCCCACACAAAACAACCACACAAATACTACTCCCCCTTTTTAGCCATAAATATGACAAAGGCAAGTAGAAAAAGTCAAGGTAAAAATAATCCAGAGTAAACTGCATCAGAGAGTAGATGCACACCACATCACATGCCCAAATGTCATGCACAAAATTCAGCATTTTCCCTTCACTCACACACTGCACTACCAGAACCTCCTTTAGTCTTTTTAATCTGGCAGCCAGAAGGCACATTGATTGCTATAGGTCTTCATGAATGCACACCCCAAGTCTGCTCCTCAGGTTTTCAAACTGAATTGCATCCAGAGCCTTGGTAAATATGTCAGCAAACTGATTTTCTGTGCTCACGTGCTCAAGAGTTATGACTTTGTCCTCCACAAGTTCTCTGATGAAGTGATGCCTGATGTCAATGTGCTTAGTCCTGCTATGTTGAATGGGATTTTTGGAAATATTAATAGCACTCAGGTTGTCACAAAATAGTGTCATGACATCTTGTGTGACATTATACTCAGATAACATCTGCTTCATCCATACCAGTTGCGCACAACTACTACCAACTGCTATGTACTCAGCTTCAGCAGTAGAAAGGGATACTGAATTCTGCTTCTTGCTAAACCATGAAATGAGATTATTTCCCAAAAAGAAACATCCTTCAGAGGTACTCTTCCTATCGTCAGCACTTCCAGCCCAATCAACATCACAATATCCTAATAAAATGGGACTTGAGTCATGGGAGTAAAGCAACCCATAATCACATGTACCACTCACATACTTTAGAATTCTCTTCACTTGATTGATGTGACTGACCTTGGGTTCTGCTTGATATCTTGCACACATTCTTGTATGGTCCTGTTCTTGCGTTCCACCACATCATTCTGCTGAGGAGTGATTGGTGATGAGAATTCATGAGTGATTCCCTCAGATAAGCAGAACTCTTCAAACCTGCTATTTTTGAATTCTTTCCCATGGTCACTTCTGATTCGAACAACACCACAATCCTTTTCCCGTTGAATTCTTTGACACAATTCTTTAAAGGCTGCAAACACTTCAGACTTTTCTCTGATAAAACTTATCCAAGTGAATATGGAGTAGTCATCTACGACAACATAGGCATACTTCTTCCCACCAAGACTTTCAACCTGCATAGGTCCCATAAAGTCCATGTGAAGGAGTTCTAGAACTCTAGAAGTTGTGGTAAGATGTTGAAGCTTCTTGTGTGACACCCTTGTTTGCTTCCCAACTTGACATTCACCACATATTTTTCCCTCATCAATCTTCAGCTTGGGAATACCTCTAACAACTTCACTTGACATAACCTTCTTCATCCCTTTCAGGTGTAAGTGACCCAATTTCTGATGCCACAGTTTGGTTTCATCTTCCTTTGACATCAAACAAGTAGACAGATTTTCAGGTTCTTGAGGATTCCAAAGATAGCAGTTATCCTTAGACCTGGTACCCTTCATAACAACTTCATCTTTCTCATTGGTTACTAGACATTAATATTTGGTGAAATTTACCTTGAGACCTACATCACACAATTGGCTTATACTGATTAAGTTTGCGGCCAGCCCTTTGACAAATAGAACACGATCCAGATTTGGTTGTCCTGTGTAGTCCAGCTTTCCAACACCTTTTATTTCACCCTTTGATCCATCCCCAAAAGTGACATAATTGGTGGAGTGAGGCTTAATATCTGACAAGAATTTCTTCACACCAGTCATGTGTCTTGAACAACCACTCTCAAAGTACCAATCTTCTCTTGCTGATGCTTTAAGAGAAGTATGTGCTATGAGAACAACCATCATTTGTCTAGGAATCCATCTTCTCTTCACTTTACCCCAACTCTGTCCTTTATTTTGTTGCTGAGCAGCTTTGGGATAGCCGTGCAGCTTATAGCAAAAGGATTTTAAGTGACCAATCTTGCCACAGTAATGACATCTCCATGGTTTATACTTTGAACTACGAACTCTTTTCTGATGCTTCATCTGATGTTGAAACATGTGATTTGACATCCCCACTTCTTGCTTTATTTTCTGAGGGACAAACTTTAATACAGGCTTCTTGGAAGTCTCTGCTTGCTTGTTAAAACCAAGGCCTTGCACATTCCCAACTTCTTTCCCATTCTGAAGGATCTCATCCAGCTGCGTGGTACCATTGTTCAGCATCCTTATAGATTTGGTCATATTGTCAAGTTTTGACTTTTGCCATTCAACCTCTTCCTTCAGATCAACAATGGTCGATAGATGTTCTTCCTTCTCAGCTTCTAGTTGAGCTATCAGAATCTTCTGTTCCAATATTATCTGGCACCTTTCTTCATTCTTGATACACAATTCTGAAAACCCTGTGAATACTTCTTCCTTAGTGAGTTCTCCAACATAGGATTCTTTGTCAGAGTCAGATTCACACGTAGTTTCTCCACCAGCCTTACAGATTCCAGTCAAGGCTGTCACCAATTTTGCTGATTCTTCCTCAACATCACTCTCAGACTCTCCTTCTGACCAAGACACTGATAAGCCCTTCTTCTGTCTTCTGAGATACGTGGGACACTCAGTCTTTATGTGCCCATATCCCTCACATTCAAAGCACTGAACTCTCTTCCCATGATTGGAGTCTTCTTCAGTTCTGGATCTTCTGCCTCCATCCTGGTTCTTACTGATGTCGAGTGACTTGTTCTGAGCATTTGCTCTCGACTTCCAGTCAATCCTTTTCAACACTTTGTTAAATTGTTTTCCAAGTAATACCAGATCTTTAGACACCCCTTCATCTCTGACCAGGTCACCTTCATCTTCTGAGTCACTAGTATTTGACACAAAAGCTATGCTCTTCTTCTTTTCAGACTTTTCACTGATCCCTAATTCGAATGTTTGAAGAGATCCCACCAGTTCATCCACTTTCATCTTGTCTATATCCTGAGCCTCCTCTATAGCACTCACTTTCATGTCAAATCTCTTAGGTAGAGATCTGGGGATTTTTTTGACCAGTTTGCTGTCAGACATCTTTTCACCTAGGGCACTCGAGGCATTAGCTATCTCAATAATGTTCATATGATAATCATGAATGCTCTCATCCTCTTTCATCTTCAAACTCTCAAACTTGCTAGTGAGAAGCTGAAGCTTTGACATCTTCACCTTTGAAGTCCCTTCATGAGCAACCTTCAAGACCTCCCATGCCTCTTTAGCAATGGTGCAGTGTTCAATCGACCTGAAGATATTCTTGTTAACACCATTGAACAATGCATTCATGGCTTTGGAATTCCCTACGGACCCTTTGTAATCTGCATCATCCCAGTCTTCCTCTTCCTTCACCACATCAGTAGGGGTACCTTTTTCATCTTTGGCCTTAGGGGGCTCCCATCCTTTTATAGCAGCTTTCCATGCTTGATCATCCATGGATTTAATGAAAGCTATCATCCTTGGTTTCCAATAGTCATAGTTGGAACCATCAAGCAGAGGTGGTTTGTTCATAAATCCTCCATCCTTGTCCATTGTACCAGAAAGTACCTTCCCTGAATCTCACCCAGAACCAAATAAGGGTGCAAGCTCTTGATCCCAATTGAAATTCTGGCATAAATATCAGATGTCCTATACAGATGTTGAGACACTGATATCCAACACAATGAACAAGATAACAATTAAAAATAACAGTGTAGAAAGTAAATAACACAGCGATATGTTTACCCAGTTCGGTCTAACACACCTACTCTGGGGGCTACCAAGCCAGGGACAAAATCAATATACGATAGTATCAATTCACAGATCATACAAACACCGAATAATCTGCTCACTTAATCACTACCCTTCCTATGACTTCTACCTAAGACTCACCTAGGTATGAGGCCCTCCTCAAATCCCTCTACAACCACAACTCGTGATTGGTACCTTTCCACACAAGAAACAAAAACGAAAGACACACTTTCAAAACACATAATCCTCAATACTTCACAGCTTATGAGGATTGACACACAAGAAACTCAATGCTTAAAAGCTTATGAGTAACTTGACAGAACTTACAACACAAGAAATCAGTCCTTATACTGTTATCAGAATGATACCAGTTAGGCTGACAAAATACACTCGAAAACCGTAAAAACACAAGTAAGTTCCACACCTAAAACTAGGTTTACATCAGTCAATATATAGCAATTAATCTGGACTGAATTGGGCTTCAAAAATGCAGCAAATAAACTGCTCACAAAACTGCAAAATTAACTCCAACAAAATAGGTCTTAAATCCAAAGTTTCCTATTTTGTCTCCATAATTAGAAACAACAGCAAATCCGAAAACCAACAAATAAACACAATCCAAAAATGCTTTGGATGCCACATAGGATAACCAAATATTCACAGAATATTCAGTAACAAATCATAGTAACAGAATCTGCATTAAAACTGACTTCACAGCGCGATGTCCTATGAGCTGCCATGGAACATCTTCATTCGACATGTTGAAAGCAGCCACTTAGAACATTATGATTCAACATCTTGCTGCTATAATCGTTTTAGCAAAATAAATGCCAACCACAAAAGCACAGAAATAACACCTCTGCTAAAGATGAAACCCAAAGAGAACGCTCACTCTGTTAGGGATGAAGAATAATAACTACTGAAGATGGAACCCAGAGATCTGCTACGGAATACGGTGGTAATAACCATTGGGCTTAAAAAAACCTGATGGGGATGTCAACTACCGGTGAATAAACCATTGCGAAGATTACCACCAACCAATGCTTGGGGATACCACTGAACTTAACCTGCTGCTGGGGGAAATAACCTTACCCTTATCCCGCTGTGGATTTGATTGAACTGTCGCCGACGAGACTATACTTCTTGACCGACTGAGGAACGTAAACACCAAGACCCTGTGGGGAAGATAACACCTTTGTCCAAAGAAGATATTCCATCAGTCTCTGGCTGGGGAAATAATCCTCCGTACTCTAGCTGGGGAGAGTAACAATCTACTGAGGATGGTGAAGTTTCAATGTTGAGGAGAGTAACTCTATTAGGGAGAGATCCTACTAACCTGCAAACAAAATCAACAGTATATGCGAAAATGGCTATCTCGATTACCATCACAATGACTGTTACTTGAGCAATTTCCACTGTTTTCCGATATGCTTCGTAAAGCTTAACATTTTCGCATGCAATGTTTATAAAAAGTATTCGACGTTTTCACAAACAAAACAGTTAAAGTAAAAACAAAAATGGAAAGCTCTTTGAATGAAGTGGAAATTTTATTGAATGAATTGGCCTGTAAATAGGCATTTACATCCGGAAGAAATTCCTGAAAAGAGGTAATCGCACAAAAGAAGTAAAAGAAAATACACATATCGGCAATGTTGGGAACATATATCTACCATGATTCAATTCAGCTATGACCCGATATGGCTCGTTTATCCGCAGATGCTCTGACCTTCGAAGAGACTGACTGGACTAATTCCTTTCCTTCGAAATTTCCCAGTATCAAAAGTGTTCACGGATCGAACGCAGATCGTAGCCTCTTGCTCTCAAATCCCTAACTTTTGCCCGGATCTCCCTTTTCGGGTTTTCAATCCACTGAGATACCCATTTTTGCCAAAGTTGCCTTTTTCAAGTTTTCAAATTTATGGGTTTATTCTTTTTCTTTTATTTTTATCCCTAATTTTTGCCCGAACCTTTTTTTTTTATGTTCCGCCGGGATGCCCCTTTTTGCCTGGACTTTCTTTTTATGTCCAGCGGGTCTCTTTTATGCAAAGTATTTTTTGACTACATGTGCGTTCACAAGGGACGTAAAATCTTCGCCATCCATAGTCGAGAGTAATAAGGCTCCGCCGGAGAAAACCTTTCTTACTACATATGGCCCTTCGTAGTTTGGAGTCCACTTGCCCCTGTGATCTGTTTGAGGAGGAAGGATCCTTTCAAAACCAATTCACCAGCCTGAAAGCACCGAGGATGCACTTTCTGATCAAAGGCTTTCTTCATCCTACTCTGATACAACCGGCCATGTGCAATGGTAACTAATCTCTTCTCCTCAATAAGGTTCAGCTGATTCAACCGGGAACACACCCATTCAGTTGCATCAAGCTTCACATCTGCCAAAACTCTTAAAGAAGGAATCTCAACCTCTATTGGTAAAACTGCTTCCATACCATATACAAGTAAGAAAGGAGTTGCCCAGTTGATGTGCGTACCGAAGTACGATAGTCGTGTAAAGCATAAGGCAACATCTCATGCCAGTCTTTATACGTTACCACCATCTTCTGCACAATCTTCTTGATATTCTTATTTACTGCTTCAACAGCCCCATTCATCTTCAGACGATAGGGTTAAGAATTGTGATGTTCAATCTTAAAGCTCCGACATAGCTCTTTCAACATCTTATTGTTAAAATTTGAACCATTATCAGTAATGATTCTCTCCGGGACCCCATACCGGCAGATGATGTCCTTCTTGATAAACCGAGCTACCACTTGTTTGGTGACGTTGGCATACGAGGCTGCTTCCACCCACTTCGTGAAATAATCAATGGCAACCAAAATGAAACGATGCCCATTAGAAGCAGTCGGCTCAATCTTTCCAATCATATCAACGCCCCACATGGAAAACGTCCAAGGAGATGACAGTACATTCAAAGGAGTAGGCGTCACGTGCGCCTTATCTGCATAAATCTGGCATTTGTGACATTTTCGGGCGTATTTGAAATAGTCAGACTCCATAGTCATCCAGTAATACTCCGCTCTCAACAATTTTCTAGCCATAGCATGCCCATTGGCATGGGTACCAAATAATCCCTCATGAACTTCTTCCATTAAAAGGTTTGCCTCGTGTTCATCAACACAACGTAGCAAGACCATGTCAAAGTTCCTCTTGTACAACACATCGTCTTTGGTCAGAAAGAAATGTCCTGCCAACCCCCTAAGAGTTTTCTTATCCTTGGTAGATGCACCCTCTGGATACTCTTGTCTCTTCAAAAAAACCTTAATATCATGATACCAAGGTTTGCTATCTTACACATCTTCAATTGCAAACACAAAAGCCGGTCTATCCAGACGCATGATTTTGATTGAGGGAGTTTCATCCAACGGTTCACTTGATATATTGAAGACAACGTTGCCAGCGCATCTGCCATCTGATTCTCCAATCGGGGTATATGATGGAAATCAATTCTGTCAAAGAAAGGTAACAACCTTCTGGCATAGTTGTTATAAGGTACCAGATTGGCCTGATGAGTTTCCCATTCTCCTGTAATCTGATTAACTACCAACGCGGAATCACCATAAACATCGAGGTTCTTGATTCTTAAATCAATCGCTTCTTCTAACCCCATGATGCATGCTTTATACTCCGCCTCGTTGTTGGTACATACGAAAGCTAACCGGGCAGCGAAGGATATATGAGAACCGTTCGGAGTTGTAATGATTGCCCCGATTCCGTTACCATACGAGTTAACAGCTCCATCAAAGACCAGCTTCCACTGGGATCCAATTTCAGGTCCTTCGTCAGGCAAAGGCTCTTCACAGTCTTTCATCTTCAGAAACATGATATGCTTATCTGGAAATTCAAACTTCATCGGTTGATAATCCTCAATTGGTTGTTCTGCAAGATATTCTGACAAAACACTTCCCTTAATGGCCTTCTGGGAAACATACTGAATATTGTATCCTGTCAAAACCATCTGCCAATGGGCTATTCTTCTAGAAAGCACTTGCTTTTCAAACACATACTTGATCGAATCCATCTTCGAAATCAAAATGGTTGTGTGGTTTAACATATACTGCCTCAAACGCTTAGCTGCCCAAGCGAGTGCGCAATATGTTTTTTCCAGCATCGAGTACCTTGACTCGCAATCAATGAACTTTTTACTCAGGTAGTAGATGGCATGCTCTTTTCTACCTGACTCTTCGTGTTGACCGAGCACACACCCCATTGAGTTCTCAAGAACCGTAAGATACATAATCAATGGCCTTCCTGGCACTGGCGGCATAAGGACCGGAGGTTCCTGCAAATATTCTTTTATCTTTTCAAATGCCTTTTGACAATTTTCATTCCACCTGACCTCTTGATCTTTTCTTAACAACTTGAATATTGGTTCACATGTGGCTGTAAGATGAGAGATGAATCTAGCAATGTAGTTCAACCTCCCTAAGAAACCACGAACCTCTTTTTCTGTTCTTGGTTTAGGCATCTCTTGTATGGCTTTTACTTTAGCAGGATCAACCTCGATACCTTTTTCACTAACAATAAACCCCAGCAATTTTCCAGACCTCACCCCGAAGGTGCACTTGTTCGGATTCAACCTCACTATGAACTTTATCAACCTTTCAAACAGTTTCTGAAGATTCACCAGATGCTCTTCCTCCGTTTGTGACTTCGCAATCATGTCATCAACATAGACCTCGATCTCTTTGTGAATCATATCATGAAAGAGAGTCACCATTGCCCGCTGATAGGTTGCCCCAGCATTTTTCAATCCAAAGGGCATTACCTTGTAACAGAATGTTCCCCACAGTGTTATGAACGTAGTCTTCTCCATGTCTTCTGGGGCCATTTTGATTTGGTTGTACCCAGAGAAGCCATCCATGAAGGAAAATACAGAGTATTAAGCAGTATTGTCCACTAACACGTCAATGTGAGGAAGCGGGAAATCATCTTTCGGGCTTGCTCTATTCAGATCTCTGTAGTCAACACACATCCTGACCTTTCCATCCTTCTTAGGTACAGGTACAATATTATCAACCCACGTAGGATAATTTGTTACAATAAGAAACCCAACATCTATCTGTTTCTGAACCTCTTCTTTGATCTTGACAGACATATTCGGTTTCGTCCTTCTCAATTTCTGCTTAACCGAAGTACATCCCTCTTTGAACGGCAGCCGGTGTATCACAATGTCAGTGTCAAGCCCTGGCATGTCTTGGTAAGACCAGCGAAGATATCCACATACTTCCGAAGCATTTCAATCAATCTTCCCTTGACAGTGTCTCCCAAAGCAGCCCCAATCCTTACTTCTTTCTTTGCGTCCTCGGTTCCCAGATTAACAGTCTCAATTTCCTCCTGATGAGGTAGAATGGCCCTTTCCTCCTGTTTCAACAGTCTGGCCAATTCCTCGGGTAAGTCACAATCTTCGGTAGTCTCTTCTTCAGCCTGATAAATGGGATTATTGAAATCATACCGAGCGATAGCTGAATCATGATCGGTGGAATCTGAACAAAGAAACCTGCATGATTGATGATTTATGTTTATTATGAATGCAACAAACAAAAACACATTGCCATTTTGATGTGATTTAATGCAAAAAGTAAAAACAGAAAAACAGGGATCAAAATATTTGAATGCGAAAACGTCCTTTATTAATGATAAAGAAAACACACAAAATATTCAAGCCCTACAAACAAAAATCACTACGTCTTGGGCAGAACGTAGGATTGCCATAACAGGAAAACAAAGGCAATTACTCTGGGCCGGTCACTTGAATGGCTTTCTCTGATGACCAGTTGCAAAGACTTTGACCTGGAATGCAGGGGCGGATCCAATTATCCATATCACAATCGCTATCCCCTTCCTCATCTATAGCATTAACTCTGTCAAAGAACACACCAGCACTGGTGAAACGAACAGGACCATAAAACTTGGGAGGCTTCTCAGGGCATCTGGGTGGCTTATATCCCAGCCCGTAAGTATTCTGCTTTTTCTGGACCTCAATAACCTGACCCCACTTTTGGGAACTGCCGGCTTCAACCACAGCCCGTGCATCCTTGAAGGAAGACATGGAGACCTCTAGCTGATATACCACTGCAGGCTGCTCTACCCCTTTAGAATGACTGACTTCCTTGAGAGTGTCTTCGGGAATCTTCAACGCTTCAAAACCCTGACATAAAGTTTCATGTATTTCGCCATCTATCTCCACATACTTGAAAGTAGATAGACGACTTATCATGATATCTTCTTCTCCGCAAACCGTCACCACATTCCTGGCTACCATGTACTTCAGCTTCTGATGCAGTGTGGACGTCACAGCCCCAACACTATGAATCAATGGACGACCCAGTAGACAACTGTAAACAGGTTGGATGTCCATGATATAGAAAGTAGCGTTAAAAATCTCCAGACCAACCTTAATTGGTAGCATAATTTCCCCAAAAACAGATCTCTTAGAACCGTCGAAAGCGCGCACCACCAAATCACTTGGCATGCAGATTAACTCACGAGTGTCCAACTTCATCAGTGCTTTCTTCGGTAAAACATTCAAAGATGACCCAGTGTCAACAAGCACATGCGACATTAACGACCCTCGACACTCAACTGAAATGTGCAAAGCATTATTATGGTTCCTCCCAGCTGGGGTCAAATCCACATCAGTAAATCCCAAGCCATTTCCTGCGCTTTCATGAGCCACGACCCCCTCCAGTTGATTAAGTGAAATCTCCTGGGGTACATACGCTGCATTCAATACCTTCAACAGTGGGTTTTGATGCGCCTTAGAGCATAATAACAGAGATAAAATGGATATCTTAGACGGTGTTTGGTGCAGTTGATCAACAATTTTGTAGTCGCTTTTCCAAATCAGCCTCATAAACTCTTCTACATTCTCTGAGAATGAGTTGTCAACTAGATTTGCCGCAGAATCGTTCACTACCAGCGCCTGCACTGAATTATCTATAACCTGTTTTCCTTTGTCTGGTCTAGAACCACCAGCTTGATTATCAGATGGGATAAAGACTCTACCACTCCGGGTAATAGCTCCTGCTTCATCATTACTTTCAACACTAGAGTTCATCATTGACATTTCTATCATTTCTTGCTTCTGCCCGTTAACAAACACTTCAGCACCATAATTCCAAAGAATAACTTTGTTGCTCTCATACGGAACAGGCCCGGGAGTGGTGATAATGATCGGCGCTGGTCTCGCCGGCGCTGAAATATTTATTGTTTTAAAAGGGATCGTAATAGTGGCAACCTCATTTCTTTTGCCATTAACTTTCTTTTGTTGGTCACACCTATAAAACTGCAACCGACCTTCATCAATTAGCTTTTGAATACCAGATTTCAACAGACCACAACCATCAGTCTGCAGCATACATTTTGAACAACTTTTATCACAACCAGGGGACACCCCACCTTTCAGTAATCTCTCTTTCACTACCAACAACGGAGTCTTCAGTTCATTCACGTCCATAACCAAATTCAAATATTCATCATCTTCTATAACATCATTAACCCTTGGCCCACCGTGGTCCGGCATTGGGTTTTGAATGACATTTGGCACGTCATTTGAAAAGTTGATGGCCTTCGAATCCACCAAATCTTAGACTTTATGATGAAACGCCCTACACCTTTCGATTGTATGCCCCGAGGCACCGGAGTAAAAATCACAATGTGCGTTAGCATCATAGCCTGGGGGAAGCCTCCCTGTGGGTGGAGCCAGAGTGCGGAGCTCAACTAAATGCAGCTGTAGTAAGTGTTGTAGCAATTGAGCATATGACATGGGCGGTTGATCAAAATGCCTTTCAGCATTCCTTTGTCGGTTCTGATACTGGTCAGGTTGCCTATTTGGTTGCTGATTAGGATTATTCCTCTGCTGGTGAGGTGCAGCCGGAATAGTTACAGAGGCAACTTGCTGATTGTAATTCTGACGCTACTTTCCCTTACCGTGGTATAAAGAGACAAAATCCGCTTCCTCCTTCTTCTTATAGTTCACATAAGGTTTCTTCCCTCTACTAGAAGAAGCCCCATCACTGCCTGACACCTTTCCAGTTTTAATTCCACTCTCCAACATTTACCCAAACAAGATCAGATCAGCAAACTTTCCTGACATGCAAGGCAGCAACTTCTCGTAATAATGACTTGGCAAGGTAGCAATGAACGTATTCAATATCTCCTTCTCCAACATGGGAGGTTGTACCCTCGCTGCTAGTTCACGCCACCTCTGAGCGTACTCTTTATAGCTTTCATTGTTCTTTTGAGACATACTCTGTAGCTGAGTCCTATTGGGAGCCATATCAGTGTTATACTGATAGTGTTTGATAAAAGCCTCTACCAGCTCTCTCCAGTTGCAGACGTGACATCATTCCAATTGCATGTACCACTCCAAGGATGCCCCAGACAGGCTATCCTGGAAGAAATGCATCAGTAATTTCTCGTCCCTAGAGTATGCAGCCATTTTCCTTGCATATGCCCGAACGTGAGTCCTCGGACAAGTAGTACCCTTGTATTTCTCAAAGGTAGGAACCTGAAACTTGTGCGGAATTACGACACCGGGGACCAGCCCTAAATCATCCAAATCCATACCTACAGAGTTCTAATTCACAACCCCTTTCAGCTGTTCCTCAATTAACCTAATCCTTTGATCATAAAAAATCAGGGGAACACCAGCATCCCCACCTGGTATAGAGAATATCTCATCCTGTTGGTCATCATATCGCTGACCATGAACAATACATTCACTATTTCCTCCTCCTACAACAGAAGGAATCACAACCTGCTCTCCTCCGCCTGGAGGGATCACAACAGAAGGGACATGAGCACCCCCGCCAGGAGGACAAATAGGAATTCCATTACCCCCAACACCTCCGCCCGGAGGAATGACATCATTATGAAGGCCACCATGAAGAACGCCATCCTCGTCAACTCTTGCCACCAAGGGTTGGACAAGGGTCCTCAGCTGTTCTTGCCCCTAGGTAACACCTTGCATCAACTCCATAAACTGGGCCATGCGAGTCCGCATCTCAATCAACTCAGTTTGCACCTGATCCATGACTTTCTTTTGATTTTGTCTGGTAGAATATCGGTGAATGTGCTAGTCAGCAATCCTGTCTGTAACCAAATAAAGGTTAGAAAATCCCGGGACGAGTACCTATTATGCAAAATGCCAAAATGATTATGATCATGCAAATGCAAATGCAAACATGTTTGTATATTCACAGGGCAATCCACCCCTTGATTCCAGTTTTAACAATAGAATAGCACAAAATTATGCTCATATATAAAAGGAGAATCAGAGAGTAGTCATCTATCATAGGTTATAGCCCAAGATGAAGACACAAGTCTGAATAAGATAAACAAAGATCCCAACCAACAAGCCTGGTGGTGATCCAAAAATACAATGAAAGAGAAAAAGCAAACTATGGCATATCATCAAAATTCAAACGTGTCAGCCCTCCCCAGCCATCATGCTCTTTACACCAGTCTTGCACCTCTTTGAACAGCTTCTTGGTAATAGGGTGCTTTGGTCTTTGGATAAACTCTTGGATGAGAACATCTCTCCTATGCATAATCCCATTCAAGTAGCGACAATGTAACTCCCAAACATCCTCTCCAAAAGCACCGTCCATACTAGGACCCTCATTTCTGAACCTTTTTACTTTAGCTTGAAGCTTCAGTTCCTCCATAGTTGCTATGGCCTCATTGAGTCTTTCCACGACGGCTCTTCTCTTGAAAATTTCTGATAGGATTTCTTCGTTTTTCATATGGAGCTTAAATTTCAAACCCTCGATTTGCTCCAAATACTTATCCTCTTTCTGTTTGTTGGCGGTGATTGTCGTGTTTCGGTGAGTATTAAACCTGTGAATCTTTAACAGAGCCCTGGCTAAGTCTTCTTTCTTTGACTTGAGAACCCTGCTAACGCCTGTTAGAGCTTGTGCTACCTTCTACTTGGCCGTGACCTCATCAGCCAATTCTTTCTCTTTCTTGGCGAGTAGTTCTGTTTTCATCTTGGCAACATGGACAACTTCACCTCGCTCGTGCTTCAGCTGGTAAATTTCTCTGTGTAACTCATCGTTATCTTCTCGAAGCTTTTCTTTTTTAGCCCATAACTTGTTGAACTTCTCTATCTCAACCGTGGTCGGAGGCTCAATCAACAGGGGGTAAGATGGTGGTTCTCTGGAGAACGGTAGAAGTACCTTCTCCACTCTCTTCTGAATCCAGTCCTCATATGCAGGGAATGCTCTGTTGTTGCTCTTTCCGAAAGAAATCTTCCCCTTCTTGTGATGGTCTCCCCAAGTATTTACAGTTTCCTTGAGCATTTCCAGACTGGCTTCCCCAATCACATATAGAGACTCTTGAATGTCTTTGTCCTTTGGTGGCTCTTTCAAAGCATACCCGAATTTCCTAATAGCAAGAACAGGGTTGTAGTTAATTCCCCCTTCCTTCCTATTAAAGGCATGTTTAGGTAACCCCCACAACTGATCATGATCCCTTGACCCAACAAATCACGATTGACCCAAGCCAAATTGTCAGCTCTTAATCCCATCAATCTCTTAGACCAATCCAATGTTTCTCTAGTGTCTACGAATGCCCCAGACTTGGGAAGGCGATCGGCAAACCACTTGTAGAGAATTAAAGCGCAAAAATTAAGGGGTTCTCCCCTCCTTTTCTCATTCTTATAATGCATTGAATAGTACAGATCACCTAGCAAGGTAGGCTCTGGATTTTTCATGGTGAATATCCGGACAACGTGCATGTCTACAAAATCCTTCACATTTGGGAATAACGTCGTTCCATAAACACACATAGCCAAGATTGCATTGAAAACCAACCAACACTTAGCCTTAGCACTTATACTAGCCTGTTCTACCAAAAACTTCATGTGAAAGCCTTTACACCCTCCTTTGCTGGCGATATTGCCTTTCAACAAAGATTAATCCAAGTGCAAAGCTGCGGAGACCTTTTCCAAATCAGGAAGCTCTTTAGAAGGGTAAAAGGGAGCCTCCTCTTTGACAGAGACATCCAGAATGAGAGCAAACTCCTCCAACGTCGAAGTAAGAAGATAATCAGTGAACAGAAAACACCGTAGGTGTGGGTCATAGAACTGCACCAGAGTGTGCAGAGCCCTAAACTCATGCTTGGTAACATCACGGGCGAAACTCAGAATTCTTCCATATTCTCCTCTAGAGTCTGCCAGTACCCCGGGTTTTTCCATGGCCAAGATCTTGTGAACAAAATCTAGATTAAGCTCCGGGAACTTATACGGGATGATATTCTTTTTCTCTCCAGTGGCAGTATTCATCTTAGACAGTCTTCGGAAAACCATAATCAAAGTTAGGATGCAACCCTACAAATGAACAAATATATTAGAGTGCAAGATGATGATGCAAATGTAAACCCGGGACCAAGGTATCCATGATGCTTTGAACATCTGCTGTTGTTCTGCTGACTGAATAAGACCCCAAATATCAGAAACCCAGAAATCCATAATAACGGACCATTAAAACTTCCAGAATATCGGAATGATAACAATACATAGACAAGAAATCCAGAAAACCAGGTGGGTTGAAGGTTAAGGTCACCTGCAAACACCCGCCCACTCTCATATGTGGGTTCTAGAAAACGAAAGGTCCTCAACTTCTGGCACTGAGGTCGAGAAGCAATAGTACATTCATCCTTCTGGGTACAGTACTATCGCCAATCGAGGAGCGCCTCCACTGATTCTCTTTCAAAAAGGACAACCTATAGCAAGATCCCAGCATTGGGTCCTCGGATCGAGAAGCGTAATGGATTTGTCATTTTTGGTCAGCCATTATCACCTCTCAGGAGGAGTGCTGTAACTGAGTCCTTGGGAGATGGTCGCCAGAGTCGACAGTTTTCTAGGTTACATTCCACCGTCTGCCCTAAATGTGCAGGATAGAATATTACCAAAGAAAACCTCGTCTGGATGTGGAGTTTTTATGTATACTATGTCTGGCCAAATGCCACACAAGTCACACTACTTTTCATGCTAATCATAGGTGTATGCTCAAGCCTGGGATTGGGCTTTTCTCTCATGAATCCAACCCACCCAATAGAACAACAGCAGCAGAACAGTACAACATATGACAGTAATGGAATGAAATGCAATAAATGCGGTAAAATACAGTAATACAGTAATATACAACAAAATAAAGCACAACGGTAAACACCCAATGAAAATAAACAGACAAGCGCTAGGATTGACTCGCAAAAAGGGGATAGACTAGCAAGAGGTTAACCTTTCCCCAGCAGAGTCGCCAGCTGTCGCTCCCGGGATTTTCATCCAAGTACAAACGCGAAAGTGGCGCGGAAACAGAGTCGCCAGCAATGTGTATTTATCCCAAGAGAGGGAAAAGAAACACTGCATAAACCTGAAGGAAGGGAAAGACATGGTCATCGCAACCATAGTCCGGGTTCGGGAGTCGGTTTCGCGAGGGGAAGGTATTAGCACCCCCACGCGTCCATCGTACTCGATGGGATCCACGCTTGTTGTCTAAACAGAGGGTGAGTTATCCTAAAGTCTGCTGCTGAACAAAAAAAGGGGGAGGGGGGAGACTAAGACGAACTCGCAAGGACTATCCAATGCCTACGTATCTTCGTGGACGAACTAAGAATCAGAGTCAACGTAGTTCGACGGACTACGGGGGGAGGTTGCTCACCAAGATACCACATCCTGTGCCTACGTATCCTCAATCGGGCGAGAAGGAGGAAATCAGAGCAGTTGTTGTTAGACCTAACGAGGTCGGTAAGTGTTTTTTACGTGAGCGACGAGCTCTTTTCTGAAAACGGTTTGAAACTTAACAATCCCAAAGGATAAAAAGTTTTGAATTTGTTTTTGTATTTTTTAGACAAAAGTGGATTGAAGTTAGTTCGTAACATACATTGCACCAAAGTCTACCATGCGGGAACGAGTGAGTCGTATGGTCGCCCCCAAATGGGACGTATGCTAAACACTCTAGAAGAGGAAGGGAGGCCCCTCGTTCTTCATTTCCTACATTTAAGGCTCGAGCGCAATATACGTTATATTTATTAAGTGTTTTAGAAATGTTATGAGATGAGAAGAGAAGACTCAAGGAAAAGAAAACACTAAGGGGAATTCTATCCTAAAGTTGTCATGCAAAGGTGTCCCTATGGTTGAGATCAAAGGGGGAACATCTACCTAAGTTAGCATGTATGGTTCGAAACCTAATGTCTATCCTACTCCGAGCTTAATCGGAAATTAAGTCGGACTAGGAGCCTATGGAAGCAAGCGAAAGCAAAGCAAAAACCAAAGTGATAAATCAAAACAGCGGCTACAGCAACGCTCCAGCACCTGCGCAGCGGTAAAATCTAGCAAACACACCAAACAGCATTTAACAGCTCAAGTTCAGCACACAAAATAGGTGTAAAAGGTCAAACAGCAGCACATACAACAACACGTATGCACTAAGACAGTAGTGAAAACAGGGCAGCATGCAATACATTTGAAGACGATTCAATCACAGAAAAGCAAACATGCATCAAGCATTACATATTCTTTAATCAAACATGATCACAATCATACCACAAACCATGGTAAACAACTCTTGAAATCATCATGAAAGAATGCATATCATTTGGTACATGAATAAGTCAAGTTAAAGCATGCATCTCATGAAGTTAAGTGCAAGCAATCACGTTCACAACAAAAACTCCAACAACACCAACAATAAGTCATAATCAACATGTTCAAGAAGTGTGTGTTATGTGTTCATCGCACCAAGGACGCGACAACGCAAACATGATCATAAACGGTGAAAATCCAAGAGTCGCGTGTCAGAATATTGTTTGCATACAATGATGTGAGGTGCAAAAACATAAAAACTATCCTTAGACAAGTATCATATAAATCCATGAAGATTAGAAATGAAACGGGATCGAAACATGCTCAAAAATACACAAAAAACACACTCTGCAACAGAGTTAATCGGTTAACCAAGTGTGTTAACCGATTAACAACTCCAAAATCAGCAAAAACAGTAAAATACATTGGTTAACCGATTAACCAACTTGTACTGCAATTGGTTAATCGGTTAACCCTGTTACAACAGCAACAATTAATTTGAAAAATCACTTCCAGCAGCAAAATCACTTATGCAAACATCTCCAATGATCATGTAATCAACAATGCACGAAAATTAAACTCAAACACAGCATTCAAACATCACTTAGATCCAATAATCATCAACATCAAGAATCAAATTCAAGCAAATGGATCAAATCACAAGCAAAACCAAGGATCTACATTGAATAAGGTGCAAATAAGCTAAATCAAGTATAGATCTAAGGAAAACCAACCTACAAAGCTGAGATTTTCTTTGGTGTGTTGTTAACAAAAATTGATGAATCCAAGCAAGAAATCCAAGATCCTATGAGCTCCTTGCAAGCAAAAGCTGAAAATCCAAGTAATAAGCTAACAATGCTCCAAAATTACCTCCAATAAGCACTTCTGAAATTTCAGATCTTGATCCAAACGAAAATCACCAATGGAAAGCAACAATGGAGTGATGATGAGACTCTTAAGCTCAAGAATTAATAAGTTCCAATGAAGAATTTGTTATTCTCTATGGATGAGCATTGAGTGTGGTTGAAAATGGAGGTTGAGAGTGAAAAAATGAGAGAGAATTGAGAGAATTCTGAAAATTGGGAGTGAAAAAAATGATCTAGGTCCCTAGAGGTTTGGAATTGATTAGATTAAATAACCCCTAGGTTAGGAGTTAAGTTTGGGTTTGGAGTGAGGTTAAGTGAGTGGAAATTGGAGTGAAAGGTGAATTAGGAAAGGAAATGAGGAATTGGAGTGGAAAGAATTTAAATTTTTGAATGGAAAATCAAACTCTCTAGATCCTTCTACTAGTGTGAAAATGAAATTGGTGATTAAAATTTGAATAAAAAAAACAGTGCTGAAAAATGAGCTGTTTGGGCAAATTTCGCCTTGGTTAATCGGTTAACCAATGTGTTAATCGATTAACACAAGGAAAATTTGAATTCTTGCGCCTTTTTGAGGGAAACTTGGAGAATGGCTTGGTTCCACCTGTTCTGAGCCACAATAGACCTCTGAAACTTGCCATTGAATATCACCACCGAAACACTCTTGAAATATGCTGTGAAATGTGTTTCGCACTCGGAATAAACTGCTAAAAACAACTGTTTGGTGCTGAATAACTGATCAAAAATTGACTGCCGAAGTTTCTGATCATCAAATCATCTAATGAGCAAATTAAATGCTCAAAAAGATTTTGAAAGTTATCTGCTTGGCTCTGAACACTATTGAAAATCATACTGGAACTGATGACGCCTTGAGCTGCTGGAAAATGCCTTGATCCCATGCCCAAAAGAAAAATGCAAATGCAGAAATGACGATGCGAAAATGAAAATGAAACATAAGCCAGTTAGAGATAAAAATAAGAGGGCAAATTTTGAGGTGTTACACCCAACCTCCGGGTTTTGAATCTCATGAATATCCTGATCATGTCTACAAACTTAAACGTGCTTTGTACGAACTTAAACAAGCCCCTAGGGATTGGTATGAACGTCTAAGCAAATTTTTACTTGATCAAGGGTATTCAAGAGGGAAGGTTGACACAACTCTCTTCATTAAACGTCAAGGAAAACATTTAATATTGGGGCAAATTTATGTTGACGATATTATTTTTGGGTCTACTAACTTGACCTTGGTCAAGGAGTTTTCTAGTTTGATGCAGGGGGAGTTGAAATGAGCATGATGGAGGAGCTCAACTATTTCCTCGGATTGCAAATCAAACAACTTGAAGAGGGCATATTCGTGAGTCAAACGAAATATTGTCTTGAGCTACTTAAATGTTTTGATATGCTAAACTGCAAAGCAATAGATACTCCAATGCCTACTTGTGCCAATATTGATCGTGAAGAAAATGGTAAGGATGTAGAGGTGAAGAAGTATCGAGGTATGATTGGATCTCTTCTTTATCTTACCGCATCATGTAACGCCCCAGTCAGTTTTGTCGGTTTTGTCTTTTTAATTAATTGAGTTGTTTTGAGTA
The DNA here is from genome assembly GCA_022829125.1 of Lathyrus tuberosus. Classification (NCBI taxonomy): domain Eukaryota; kingdom Viridiplantae; phylum Streptophyta; class Magnoliopsida; order Fabales; family Fabaceae; genus Lathyrus; species Lathyrus tuberosus. Next base: position 1,203,900 of record JALAZF010000265.1, read on the forward strand.
TTTTATTATTATATTATTTTATTTCTGACTTTTATGTGAAAATATGTTATTTATCATCAGGATTATATTTTATCTCGTTTTGGGAGCGTTTGCGAGATATTTGAGTGTAGGGATATTTTGGTCTTTTGTTTGGGTAGATATTACATTTTTCATATAATAGAAATAGAAAGAGAGAAAAATAGAAAGGAAAGAAAAAGAAGAGAAGAAAAAGAGGAAGAAAGAAAGGAGAAAGAAAAGGAGATAGAGAGAAAACTTGGAAATCTAGGAATCGATCAACTGACTTTTCTACACGCTATTCAATCGGGTAAAGGTGCGAAACTCGATTATACTATGTTTGTGTATGATTATGTATGTGTGTGCTTGTATGTTTTCTTTTCTTTACATAGCTTTTGAATTCTAGGTTGGAAATGAGAAATATGTTGAGAAATCGATGTTTTCGCAGTTGGAAATCGACGTAAATGTGGTAGAATGATTGTTGCCATGATTAGATTAGGTTCTGATTGATATATGTTGATTTGGAAATGTTTTGGTTGGAAAAAATATCATTTTGGGTTATGTAACAGCGCTGCAGAATTTCTTAGTTTTCGCAGGTTCGCCTAGCGAACCTGGGGCGAAGCAGTAGCGAATGAATTCTTGCGGGTTCGCCTAGCGAGCCAGTTAGCGAAGGTCAGCGAAGGTTCGCTACGTTGTTCGCCTAGCGAACTTTATATGTTTTTGGTTCTGGTTGGTTCTGCCTTGGTTCGCCAAGGGGTTCGCCTAGCGAACTTTGTGTCTGTTTTTAGCTGATAGTGGGTTTGCTGGACATTCGCCTAGCGAAGGTGGTAGCGAATGCTCGCTAGAGGGTTCGCCTTGCGAACATGGCTGTTTGTGCAATTTTGTTTTCTTACTAACTTTTGATCTGTGGTTCGGTTTGAGGTGTGGTTTGATGCGTTAGAAAGCTTATAAAATGTTCTTGCTTATGATAATGGTTTTGAGATTGTTGGCCGATTAAATTAGGTCAGGAATTAGAAAATATGTTGTTTTTTCGACTTTTGCCGTTTTAATTGTGTGAACTTGATGTGTATATGCAATATGCTATTGGTGTGGATATTGTATGACCTGTGTACTGTTGTGTGATGAAATTTCATGAAATCCATATTGTGATGATGATTGGTGGCCTTAGGGCAAGAAAATGCAATGTGTGGTAATTGATGATATATGCATGATTATGGATGTGTATATGTGTGCATTTTAAATGTCATGAGTCATTGTATGCCAAGCATCATGATATGAATTCTTGTGACGTCGTGAGCGACAGATTGATTGCAGAGGGAATCTGCTATAACATTGTGTGCCTTAAAAATAAGAGGATTGAAAGCGATCTGATCGGATCGTGTGCCTTAAAAATAAGAGGACCGAAAGCGATGATTATAGACGATCGTGTGCCCATGTGGGGTGTGAGCGATCGGGTCGTGTGCTCGTGTGGGGTGTGAGCGATCCATAAACGTCGTGTGCCCTGTGGGGTGTGAGCGACGGGGAACATCGTCTGTCCCACAGGGAGTTACACTAAGTAACGAGCGATGGTTTCAGCAGAGTTCCTGAGTGAACTAGTGATAAGAAATGTTGGAAGTCGGTACCGCATATGCATTGCATAGAGTCATTGTGTCGGTCTCTGTGCATTTGCATAAATCGTGGATTAATTGTGTATGGAATTGTGAATGTGATTGATGAGATGGAATATGTATAATTGTATTGATGATGAGTGTATTGTGTATGACTGATGTGTATTGGTATTAGATACCTGAGAATTATACTGTGTTGTGTTGTATTTGATTGTGGTGCATTTGTGGTGAGAATACTTTACTTGTGCATTTCTGTGTTAATATATAATTATATGCAACTGTATTATGATTGTGTTTCTCACCCTTCTGCTGTTTTATAATGCTCTATGAGGCATTGCAGATTAGAGTTGCTGGAGGTCTTTTTGTGAAGTTTAGGTCTTCATTCTTTTGTCGGTCGGCTCTGATATGTAGCACCGGGTAGTCGGGGCGATCGAGTGTGATTATTTTATATTATGTATATGTATATTTTGGATTGTACATGTATAATTGTATTTGGCAGACAAACCTTTCATGATATATATATATATATATGAGATTTCAGTACAAATTTTCTGCTTTTATTCTGTATTTGAATTGTGGGTAGTAGGAACCAAGTTCCTCTGTTAATTGCTACCTGATTGTTGCATATCTTTATGGGCAGGTTTATGCGTATTTTGTTTCAAATTAATGCGACCCCCTCAGTCTATGCCGTGAATTTGTAAATATACTTTGATGACATTTTGAATTTTATTTATCGCTTTAATAGCTTGGGGGTATAGATTGGGGGTGTTACATTAAGTGGTATCAGAGTTAGTCCGTGTCAGTTCGTGTCTGGTTGTGTCAGTTCTTGTCGGTCTTGGTGTTTGGATGAGCTGTTTGGTTAACCATAGTTTCTGTTATTGGATATGAACAGAATATGGCTGGTAGGAATGATGCTGCTTTGGCTGCTGCGATGCAAGCAATGGCCACAGAATATGGCAGGGTGCACCTAATGCTGCTGGTAATGATGAGTTCAGGAAGAACAAATCGCCTATCTTTAAAGGGAGACATGATCCTGATGGTGCACAGATTTGGTTGAAAGAGATTGAAAGGATTTTACAAGTTATGGATTGTGCTGAGGACAGTAAGGTGAGACTGGGAACTCACATGTTACAGGAAGAAGTGGATGACTGGTGGGTTAGTACTCGTCAGGTGTTGGAAGCTGGGGATGAAGAAGTTCTTGGGAATTATTTAGCCGGGAGTTTCTGAGGAAGTATTTTCCCGAAGATGTAAGAGGAAAGAAGGAAATTGAGTTCTTGGAATTGAAACAAGGTAATATGTCTGTCGTTGATTATACTGCTAAGTTTATGGAGTTTGTGCAGTTTTATCCTCATTATGCTGAAGCGATTGCAGAGTTTTCTAAGTGTGTGAAGTATGAGAGCGGATTGCGTCCTGAGATTAAGCAGGCAATCGGTTATCAAAGGATAAGAAGGTTTTCTGATTTGGTGGAATGTTGTAGGATTTATGAAGAGGATAGTAAGGCTCGTTCTACTCACTATAAGAGTGTGAGCGAGAGGAAAGGGAAGCAACAGTTCCATAGTGGTCCGTATGTAACACCAGCTGATAAGGGTAAACAAAGGGGTACTTTTGATCGAAGGTCAAGTGGTGGAGGTATGTCTGGTCCTCCGAGGTGTTATAGGTGTGGTGATGTGGGACATCGTCAGATCGAATGTAAGAAAGATTTGAGGAAGTGTTCCAATTGTGGAGGTGTAGGACATGTAGCGGCTGAGTGCAAAAGGAAGAATGTGGCGAAGTGTTTCAACTGTGGTGATCCTGGTCATATTAGCACGAAGTGTCCGAAACCGAAGCAAGTTCCATCTGGTGGGAAATTTTTTGCATTGGCAGGGACTCAGACTACTAATGCAGATCGTCTGATCAAAGGTACTTGTTTTATTAATAGTACGCCTTTAGTTGCTATTATTGATACTGGAGCGACTCATTCGTTTATTTCGTCTGAGTGCGCTAAGTGTTTGAATCTTGTGTTGTCTTTGATGGATGGTGAGATGGTTATTGATACTCCATCAATGGGGTCAGTAACTACTTCTTTGGTTTGTTTAAGTTGTCCTTTGACCATTTATGGTAAAGACTTTGAAATGGATTTGGTGTGTTTGCCGTTGGAGGGGTTATATGTGGTTCTGGGAATGAATTGGTTACAATTCAATCGGGTTCATATTGATTGTTATCATAAGCTAGTAAGATTTCCTTCTCTTGAAGAAGATGAAGATTCGAGTTTCTTATCTACCAAGGAGTTGAAGAAACTTTTGGCGGATGAAGCTCAGTTGTTTGGGTTGTTTGCGTCGTTGACTGTGGATAGTTAAGTGTCGCTTGATGTGTTTCCTGTTGTGTGTGAATTTCCGGAAGTGTTTCCTGAGGATATTTCAGACTTGTCACCAGAGAGAGAGGTGGAGTTTTCTATAGATCTAGTTCCTGGTACTAGACCTGTTTCTATGGCACCTTATAGTATGTCGGCATCTGAGTTGGTTGAGTTAAAGAAACAGTTGAATGAATTGTTGGAGAAGAGGTTTGTGAGGCCAAGTGTTTCTCCTTGGGGTGCTCCAGTTTTATTGGTGAAAAAGAAAGATGGAAGTATGCGATTGTGTATTGATTATCGCCAGTTGAATAAGGTGACGATTAAGAATAAGTATCCTTTTCCGAGAATTGATGATTTGATGGATCAGTTGGTTGGTGCTTGTGTGTTCAGTAAGATTGACTTGAGGTCGGGGTATCATCAGGTTAGGGTGAAAGAGGAAGATATTCAGAAGACGGCTTTTAGGACACGTTACGGTCATTATGAATATTCTGTGATGCCGTTCGGGGTTTCTAATGCGCCAGGTGTGTTTATGGAGTACATGAATCGTATTTTCCACGAGCATTTGGATCGATTTGTTGTTGTGTTTATTGATGACATATTGATTTATTCTAAGTCTCGGGAGGAGGACGCAGAGCATTTGCGTATTGTTTTGTAGGTTTTGAAGGAAAAGAAGCTTTTTGCCAACTTGTCCAAGTGTGAATTTTGGTTGTCGGAGGTGAGTTTTCTTGGACACATAATTTCAGGTAATGGTATTGCTGTCGATCCATCTAAAGTAGAAGCAGTTCTATAATGGGAGGCTCCGAGATCCGTTACTGAAATTCGAAGCTTTTTGGGTTTGGCCGGATATTATCGAAGGTTCATTAAAGGTTTTTCTAAGCTAGCACTTCCTTTGACCCAGTTGACTTGTAAAGGGCAAGCGTTCATTTAGGATATTCGGTGTGAGGAAAGTTTTAATGAGCTGAAGAGAAGATTGATGACAGCTCCGATTTTGATTTTGCCGAATCCTACTGAACCATTTGTGGTGTATTGTGATGCGTCTTTGATTAGTCTAGGTGGGGTGCTAATGCAAGACGGTAAGGTCGTGGCGTATGCTTCGAGGCAGTTGAGAGTGCATGAGAAGAATTACCCTACGCATGACTTGGAGTTAGCGGCTGTGGTGTTTGTATTGAAAATTTGGAGGCACTATCTTTTTGGTGCGAGGTTTGAAGTCTTTAGTGATCACAAAAGTTTGAAATATCTGTTTGATCAGAAAGAGTTAAATATGAGGCAACGAAGATGGTTGGAATTTTTGAAGGACTACGACTTTGGCTTGAATTACCAACCTGGTAAAGCTAATGTGGTAGCCGATGCGTTGAGTCGAAAATCGTTGCATATGTCCACTTTAATGGTTAAGGAGTGGGAGCTTTTGGAATCGTTTAGAGATTTGAGTTTGGTATGTGATGTGATGTCGGATAGTGTGAGGCTGGGTATGTTGAAGGTTACTAATGATTTTCTGATGACGGTAAGTGAGAAACAGAAGTTGGATGTGAAATTGGTGGATTTGATGTTGGTTGGCGGAAAAGATGCGAGTGGTGATTTTCAAGTGGATGTTAATGGTGTGTTGAGGTTCCCTGGGCGAATTTGTATTCCGGACGATTCGGATTTGAAACGGATGATTTTGGAAGAGGGACACCGGAGTAATTTGAGTATACATCCGGGAGCGAACAAGATGTACCAAGATTTGAAAAAGATTTTCTGGTGGTCTGGATTGAAAAGAGATGTGGCTCAGTTTGTGTATGCTTGTTTGACATGCCAGAAGTCGAAAGTGGAATATCAGAGGCCTAGTGGTTTGTTGCAACCGTTGGATATTCCGGAATGGAAATGGGATAGCATTTCTATGGATTTTGTAACGGGGTTACCGAATACACAGCGAGGGCATAATGCTATTTGGGTGGTTGTGGAAAGACTGACTAAATCGGCTCATTTCATTCTGATTGACATCAGTTTTTCTTTGGAGCGGTTAGCTGAGATTTATATCAGTGTGATTGTGAAGTTGCATGGGGTTCCGTTAAGTATTATTTCGGATCGAGATCCAAGGTTTACCTCGAGATTTTGGGAAAGTTTACAGAAGGCGTTGGGTTCTAAATTGAGATTGAGCTCGGCTTATCATCTGCAGACGGATGGGTAGACGGAGAGAAGGATTCAGTCTTTGGAAGATTTGTTGCGAGCGTGTGTTTTGGAACAAGGTGGTGCGTGGGATAGTTATCTTGCGTTGGTGGAATTCACGTATAATAACAGTTTCCATTCTAGTATTGGAATGGCACCGTTTGAAGCATTGTATGGACGAAGATGTCGAACACCGTTGTGTTGGCACGAATCTGGTGAGAGTTCGGTGGTTGGGCCCGAATTGATTCAACAGACTACGGAAAAAGTGAAGCTTATTCGTGAGAAAATGAAGGCTTCTCAGAGTAGACAAAAGAGTTATCTTGATCGAAGAAGGAAAGATCTCGAGTTTCAAGAGGGCGATCATGTATTTTTGAGAGTTACGCCGGTAACGGGTGTTGGTCGTGTATTGAAATCGAAGAAACTTACTTCTCGGTTTATTGGTCCTTACCAGATATCTGCGAGAGTGGGTGTTGTGGCTTATCGGGTGGTGTTGCCGCCGAATCTGTCAAATTATCATGATGTGTTCCATGTTTCACAGCTTTGGAAGTATGTTCCGGATCCGTCGCATGTGATTCCGATGGATGAGGTTGAGGTAAGGGAGAACCTTACGGTTGAGGCATTACCTGTTAGGATTTTGGATCGCGAGGTGAAGCGGTTAAGGGGCAAGGATATTGCACTTGTGAAGGTAGTGTGGGGAGGCACTTCTGAGGGCAATTTGACTTGGGAGTTGGAGAGTCAGATGCGGGAGTCGTATCCAGAGTTGTTCATCTCAGGTAATATTTTCGAGGACGAAAATTTCTAAGTGGGGGAGAGTTATAACGCCCCAGTCAGTTTTGTCAATTTTTTCTTTTTAATTAATTGAGTCGTTTTGAGTATTTTATTATTATATTATTTTATTTCTGACTTTTATGTGAAAATATGTTATTTTTCATCGTGATTATATTTTATCGCGTTTTGGGAGCGTTTGCGAGATATTTGAGTGTAGGGGTGTTTTGGTCTTTTGTTTGGGTAGATATTACATTTTTCATATAATAGAAATAGAAAGAGAGAAAAATAGAAAGGAAAGAAAAAGAAGAGAAGAAAAAGAGGAAGAAAGAAAGGAGAAAGAAAAGGAGATAGAGAGAAAACTTGGAAATCTAGGAATCGATCAACCGACTTTTCTACACGCTATTTAATCGGGTAAGGGTGCGAAGCTCAATTATACTATGTTTGTGTATGATTATGTATGTATCTGCTTGTATGTTTTCTTGTCTTTACGTAGCTTTTGAATTCTAGGTTGGAAATGAGAAATATGTTGAGAAATCGATGTTTTCGCGGTTGGAAATCGACGTAAATGTGGTAGAATGCTTGTTGCCATGATTAGATTAGGTTCTGATTGATATATGTTGATTTGGAAATGTTTTAGTTGGAAAAAATATAATTTTGGGTTATGTAACAGCGCTGTAGAATTTCTGAGTTTTCGCAGGTTCGCCTAGCGAACCTGGGGCGAAGCAGTAGCGAATGAATTTTCGCGGGTTCGCCTAGCGAGCCAGTTAGCGAAGGTCAGCGAAGGTTCGCTACGTTGTTCGCCTAGCGAACTTTATATGTTTTTGGTTCTGGTTGGTTCTGCCTTGGTTCGCCAAGGGGTTCGCCTAGCGAACTTTGTGTCTGTTTTTAGCTGATAGTGGGTTCGCTGGACATTCGCCTAGCGAAGGTGGTAGCGAATGCTCGCTAGAGGGTTCGCCTAGCGAACATGGCTGTTTGTGCAAATTTGTTTTCTTACTAACTTTTGATCTGTGGTTCGGTTTGAGGCGTGGTTTGACGCGTTAGAAAGCTTATAAAATGTTCTTGCTTATGATGATGGTTTTGAGATTGTTGGCCAATTAAATTAGGTCGGGAATTAGAAAATATGTTGTTTTGTCAACTTTTGCCATTTTAATTGTGTGAACTTGATGTGTATATGCAATATGCTGTTGGTGTGGATATTGTATGACCTGTGTACTGTTGTGTGATGAAATTGCATGAAATCCATATTGTGATGATGATTGGTGGCCTTAGGGCAAGAAAATGCAATGTGTGGTAATTGATGATATATGCATGATATTGGATGTGTATATGTATGCATTTTAAATGTCATGAGTCATTGTATGCCAAGCATCATGATATGAATTCTTGTTACGTCGTGAGCGACGGATTGATTCCAGAGGGAATCCGCTATAACATCGTGCGCCTTAAAAATAAGAGGACTAAAAGCGATCTGATCGGATCGTGCGCCTTAAAAATAAGAGGACCGAAAGCGATGATTATAGACGATCGTGTGCCCATGTGGGGTGTGAGCGATCGGGTCGTGTGCCCGTGTGGGGTGTGAGCGACGGGGAACATCGTATGCCCGACGGGGAGTTACACTAAGTAGCGAGCGATGGTTCCAGCAGAGTTCCTGAGTGAACTAGTGATGAGAAACGTTGGAAGTCGGTACCGCATATGCATTGCATAGAGTCATTGTGTCGGTCTCTGTGCATTTGCATAAATCATGGATTAATTGTGTATGGAATTGTGAATGTGATTGATGAGATGGAATATGTATAATTGTATTGATGATGAGTGTATTGTGTATGACTGATGTGTATTGGTCTTGGATACCTGAGAATTATACTGTGTTGTGTTGTATTTGATTGTGGTGCATTTGTGGTGAGAATACTTTACTTGTGCATTTCTGTGTTAATATATAATTATATTCAACTGTATTATGATTGTGTTTCTCACCCTTCTCCTGTTTTATAATGCTTTATAAGGCATTGCAAATTAGAGTTGCTGGAGGTCTTTTTGTGAAGCTTAGGTCTTCATTCTTTTTTCGGTCGGCTCTGATATGTAGCACCGGGTAGTCGGGGTGATCGAGTGTGATTATTTTGTATTATGTATATGTATCTTTTGGATTGTACATGTATGATTGTATTTGGCAGACAAACCTTTCATGATATATATATATATATATATATATATATATATATATATATATATATATATATATGAGATTTCAGTACAGATTTTCCGCTTTTATTCTGTATTTGAATTGTGGGTAGTAGGAACCAAGTTCCTCTGTTAATTGCTACCTGATTGTTGCATATCTTTATGGGCAGGTTTATGCGTATTTTGTTTCAAATTGATGCGACCCCCTCGGTCTATGCCGTGAATTTGTAAATATACTCTGATGACATTTTGAATTTTATTTATCGCTTTAATAGCTTGGGGGTATAGATTGGGGGTGTTACACATCACGACCCGACATTATGTTCAGTGTATGCATGTGTGCGAGGTATCAAGTACATCCCAAGGAATCCCACTTAAAAGCAGTTAAGCGCATACTTCGATACCTCTCCGGTAATCCAAAGTATTGCCGCTCCCGGGATTTTCATCCAAGTACAAACGCGAAAGTGGCACGGAAATAGAGTCGCCAACAATGTGTATTTATCCCAAGAGAGGGAAAGTTAACACTGCATAAACCGGAGGGAAAGAAAGAGCATGGTCTTGCGACCAAGAGAACTGGGTTCAGGAGTCGGTTATGCGAGAGGAAGGTATTAGCACCCCCACGTGTCCATCATACTCGATGGGATCCACGCTTGCTGTTTCGATCAAAGGGTGTAGGAAACTGGAAATGAACTGCTAGCTAGAGAACTGGAAATGAAAGATAGAAAGGAGAAGAGAGACGAGAAATAAGTGACTCGATAGGACATTATTGTTGTCCTAGGCCTACGTATTCCCTCAGTGCAATGGGAAAGTCAGAGTCAACGTAGTTCGACGGACTACGGGGAAAGGTTGCTCGTCGAGATATCGCATCTCGTGCCTACGTATCTTCAATCAGACGAGAAAGAAGAATCAGAGCAAACGTAGTTCGGCTCAACAAGGGTTGCTCTGTTTGTGTTTTTTAATGGAAATGTCAGAGTGCGCGTCCCAGCAGTTAGGCGTTGCAGCTCACTGTGTGGAGACTTAGGCGTTACCTGTTTACGGTAGAATGGACATGACGAGTCCTTAAGGAATAAAATGAAGGGGATGAGAAGAGAATTTGTTTGTTTTTGTCTTTTAAGAAGAAGTGTTTTGATTAGTCTGGGTTTATAACGCATATTGCATTTAAGTCTTTCACGTAGGATCGAATGCCTCGCATATCGACCCAAGACGGGACGTATGCTAAACATTCTAAGAAAGTGAGAGAAGACCCCTCACTATCTTATTCTCACATGAAAGGCTCAAATGCAATATATGTTATGCATTTATTAAGTGTTTTTGCTTTTTGTTTTGAGATGAGAAGAAGAAAAACTCAAAGGTTAAGAAAAGTAAAATCTAATGAGGGGGACTAAGACTCAAACCCTAAAGTTATCATACATGGATGTTCCTAATGGTTAAGTGTGGTTTAGAAACCTAATTCTAAAAGAAAATAGAAGAAGAGTAAGTTCTAACTTACTTCAAAGATGGAAGCTAAGTTAAGAACTCAAAGGGGATGAAAGAGATTGAACAAAGAAAGCACATAATGCTTATCACAATCACACATTGAAAAGCTTAAAAGAGATGAAAGAAGAGGTTGTATGTGGGTGCACACCCACACACTTGACTTACCATTAGCCCCTGAAAATGTTAGCAAAACAACTTGCAAGTAAAGAAATAAAGAAAGCATAACAAGTAAAGATCAAACAAGTTAAGAACTAAAGAAGAAAGATCCTAAGGGTTGAGAAGTACTCAAGGTCAGAATCTAAACCCTAAGAATGTTCTCTAAGGTTGATGTACCAAACACAAGCAAACTTTGCACAAATAATGTCTTAAACATCAAAGAAATGCACCATGGAAGTAGTTGATGAAATATGAATAAAAATGCAAGACGAACATGTATTTATGCTTAATGAAATGCTTAGGTCGGAAGCATACATCATTTATGAATAGGAACCATCATACATGTCATGGAGGACATGATTCAAGTGGAAGAAAATAGATGAAAGAAGAAATGGAAAGGAGAGAGACAAGTTTCAATTAGATGCACAAACTTACATGTTAAAGATGCATAACATATGAAATGAGTATGGATGCAGTAGCATGTAATTGATGATATGCAAATGGTATAACTAAAATGGCATACACAATGCAAATACAAATCATGTAGAGCACAAGAAGAAATGAGATGCACACAAATTGGTCAAACTAGTTCACATAAACAACCAACATCCATGAACCAAAACCAAAAGGCAAACGGCCTATAATCTAACATTGATGACCTATAATATTCAATAAATGACCTATAAATGCATCTCAACAAACAATGCAAGGAAACTTGGTCACATCACACACAAAACTCAAAGACAATTCACTTGAGGATCAACATGCACCAAGGCAATTAAGGTGAACCAAAACACATTAGAAAGATGATAAAAATTTACAAGACTCATATCACATGTAGTACAACCATGGAGTAAACACATCAGAAAAATGTAGGTCAAAACCTTCTAAGGATCATATTTAAACATGCCTCACAAGTTCACAAAGAATAATCAAGTACAATGCACAAACATCACCTCTAAACCCTAAGATAAAATGACTTTAAAAATCAACAAAAATATGGATTAAATGCATCAAGATGTGTAATATGATCATACCAAATTCCATTCCAAAAATCAGAAATAAACTAGTTCAATAAAAATGAGAATGAACCAAATATCAAGAAGAATGCACTTTAAAAAGAAATTAAAAGAAAATTATGAAAAATATGACAAAATAAAAGAAAATCAGCAATAAAAAATATGAAACATTATTTTAATGTATAAAGATGCTATATGAATTTTTCTAGAATTATTTAATGCATTTTGGTATTTTTAAAAGAATAAAATGGAAACAGCATGAAAAAGAAGTTTAAAATGAAAAGAAAATAGGAGTGGAGGTGCAGACATAGCAATTTGCTAGTTTAAAAAAGGATTGGGCTCAAAATAGGGGGCGTGAAAAGTAGTCTGAAGCCTAGTCCACTAAGGCGCGTGTGTGTGTGAATCATGGTACACTTCAGTCAAACATGCTGACTCAATCACATCCACAAGATCAAATCATGATGAGATGATGAGAAAAGGTAAGCACATCCATTGGTCTACAATGCACGCACACCACAATTACTGCACATACCCACACATGCAATCATTCAAAGTCAAATAAAAAAAACACGTGAACATCACATGATCATTTATGTGCTGGCAAGCTAGGAAGTGCTAGATCAATCAAAATCAAACAACCAAGTTTTAAAGTTGCAAAAACCCTAACTGAACTCTACCACCGGCCGGAGAAGGACCTCCGATCATCTTCTCCGGCAAAGCACCACCACCTGCAACCTCCAAACTCTCCAGAAATTCACAAGCCATATATTAAAAGAAAGCTAAACTCACACACATCACGAATCTAACATTGAAATCACCAAACAATGCACACACAGCAAGAAACGATCACAAACATTTTGCCCTAAAATTTGGATCTAAGCACTTAAGGTGCCTATCACTAGCCAGATTAATCACATTGCTTCTATTAAGCTATAATCAGAATAAAACAAGCTTAAACAGTGAATTAGTGCAAGAACAAGTTGAGAAATAGCAACCTGAAACTTGAAGAAACTTTGGATCTTCAGAAAACCAGAGATGAGAACTTGAACTCTTGAACTTGTTTGAGCAAAATAAATGCTCGTAGACACTTGAGAATGAAGAGGAAATGGATCTGAAATTGAATATGATTCACCTATTCCATGCTTCTACACTACAATGTTTCTTGATGATGAAGATTGATGAAGAAAATTGATGAATTCGTGCAATGAGAGAGAGCGAGTTCAGAGAGAATTTCAGAGAGTGTTTTTGGAATGTGAGAAAAATGATGAAGCTCCCCTCCAAAATCCGTTGAAACTTTATTTATATCTCTAGTTAACTTGTTAACCACAAGAGTTAACAGTTGGAAGTTGGTTAAATGAGTTGGTTTAGTTGAGTTGAGTTAACAGAATGAGTTTGGTTGGTTATTAGCACGAGTTAGTGAGTTTTATTAGAGTGTGGAGAGGTTTATGTAGCTCATGGTAAGGATGATGAAGGATAATGGCGATGTTATGGTATTGGTGTTGATGTATATTGTAGCAAATGAAACTTGTTGGACAAGTTTACCATTTCTTCTTTCATGTATGGCAAGAGCATATGTGCATGATGTGTAAGAGTTGTGTTTGTCTAAAAGAAGAAAAAGGTGGATGGTGTGTAGTGTGTACGCGTGTGAACTGATGTGCATCAACAACAATAATGTCATAACATTCCAACTTTAGCAGCATGATATCCATGAAATAAGGGAGTTTTTGGAAGGAATTCTCTATGTATATTGCATGAAATGATGAGTTCTTGATGTCTATGAAAAGAGGATGCATAATGGAACATGTTTGGTATGGAAATCAAATTGAATGGAGACCTTTAACACACTTGAAAATGGCTTGAAACTCAAGGGATCCAAACTGCCTCATGGGCGTGGCAACTTGTTGCATGCATGGCATCATGGCCTATGGAAATTTCAGAGTGAGACTCCCTCTTTGAACCCTCACATGACCCTTATGACTTGTTCAAATGAAAAAATGTCTAACATCAAAGTTGAAGAGGACATGAAGATGAACAACTTTGATGTTCAACAATTTTTCATTTGAAGTCTTCTTAATGGAGAAAATTGGTTTGACATTTGGCACACCACCTGTTTGATGAAATTATGGCCTGTAGGCCTGAACTTGCCTTGCCATGACTTGGAATTTGCCTTGATTTTGCTCCACTTTGACTGCTCATAACTCTCTCAATTTTGATCCAATGGAAGAGTTCTTCATATGGATTTGAAGCTTGGAATGTGATATTTAATTGGATCAACTTGGGCCTGAATTTTGAAGCTCTTATATTGAAGAAAGAATGCCTTGAATTGTAGTGCAAAATGGTCCAAACTTGCCATTTTTGGAAACCCTAAGTTTCTAAATTTGGCAACTTTGTACAATTCTTGATTTTTGATGATTCCTCCATCATTTCTTGATCAAATCTTGTCCAATGAACATATGTGACTTGAATTTCATGAATTTGACCTTAAAAATCAGGAGTTGACTTTTTTCACTGCACAATTGACTTTTTCCCCAATTTCTTGATTCCCAAGCAACTGACTAATTAAAACTCTTCTAAAATGAAACAATGGGCAATCTTCCATCCTTAGATACTTGACATCATGTAGAAAACATTGAGATCAAGTTTGAATCAAAATTTCATCAGGAGATTGCCTGAATCCAAACCCTAATTTGGACTGCTTTTGGTTAGGAGATGATGAACTGTCCAACTTCTTGGTGAATTCTCTTCTTCTAATGCCTTGTGGGATCAATTCAGATCATATGAGATGTAAGGACCCTTGAGGCTTACTTGAAGACCCTTGGCTCTTGTTCTCTGCTTTGGATGATCAATACTCTAAAATCGACTAATCACATGCCCTTATGCAACATGTATGATATATGAGATGAAATGAGGTCTAAATGCAATGCAATGAAACATAAGCTAGGCAACAACAATAAGGAAAATTTTGGGGTGTTACAGCTGCCCCTATTCAATCATCTATTAACCTGAGTAGGATGAAAGCAACGGCTATTCAGACAATCAAGGTGAATTGTGATTGAATACCAAAAACAAGCAGAAAATTTGTACGTTGAATGAAGAAGAAAAGGGATATAAACCCTTCTGGAGGTATCAGCTAATAACTGCATAGAGTGATACGATGTGTATCAAAATAGGGATACAGACGATTATCGAGGACCATACGGATGAGTATGGGAAGAAAGCAAGGACGAGTGCTGAGAGGACACGGATGAGTGTCAAAAGGTCAACGATGCGGACGAGCATTGGACAATCATCAAAGGTACACGACGAGTGACCAAGTCGATGATACGAACGAGTATTGGACGATGATTGAAAAGATATGGACGAGTATCTCAAAGGTCAATACGGACGAGTATTGAACCAAGGCTCAAACACGGACGAGCGTCAAAAAGGGTCAATGATGCGGACGAGCATCAGACAATCATCAAAGGTACACAACGAGTGGCCAAGTTGACGATACAGATGAGTATCAGACGATGCTTAAAAAGATACGGACGAGTATCTCAAAGGTCAATACGGACGAGTATTGAACCAAGGCTCAAACACGGACGAGTGTCAAAAAGGTCAACGATGCGAAGGTCAACGATGCGGACGAGCATCGGACAATCATAAAAGGTACACGACGAGTGACCAAGTCGATGATACGGACGAGTATTGGACGATGATTGAAAAGATACGGACGAGTATCTCAAAGGTCAATACGGACGAGTATTGAACCAAGGCTCAAACACGGACGAGTGTTGAGAGGACACTGACGAGTGTCAAAAAGGGTCAACGATGCGGACGAGCATCGGACAATCATCAAAGGTACACGACGAGTGACCAAGTCGACGATACGGACGAGTATCAGACGATGATTGAAAAGATACGGATGAGTATCTCAAAGGTCAATACGGACGAGTATTGAACTAAGGCTAAAACACGGACGAGTGCTGAAAGGACACGGACGAGTGTCAAAAAGGGTCAACGATGCGGACGAGCATCAGACAATCATCAAAGGTACACGACGAGTGACCAAGTCGACGATACGGACGAGTATCAGACGATGATTGAAAAGATACGGACGAGTATCTCAAAGGTCAATACGGACGAGTATTGAACCAAGCCTAAAACACGGACGAGTGCTGAAAGGACACGGACGAGTGTCAAAAAGGGTCAACGATGCGGACGAGCATCGGACAATCATCAAAGGTACACGACGAGTGACCAAGTCGATGATACGGACGAGTATCGGACGATGATTAATAAGATACAGACGAGTATCTCAAAAGTCAATACGGACGAGTGCCGAAAGGGTTGTATGATCAAGTGTTGTAGTAAGCTTTGCTGGGGTTGGATGATAATGTTTTGTCTATGAATTGCTCTGGCTTGCAGGTAAATGGTTGAACCTAGCTTATGTTTCGTATGCGTATGTTTGAGTTTTGCCGTAATGCTCCATATCAATGGAATGCTACGCTTTAGAAAAATGCTATGCAAACTATATGCAAGTGCAAAAGAGACTCCGAACGAGGAATCTAACTCCGCGAGGGAAAGATCATTGCTCGATCCTTCAATTGCTCTATGGGGATTAACCCTTCCGCCGAGGATAACGCTTGCCACAAATTTCCAAAAATAAATTGGCTAGCGGATACACCGAGGTGTGATGATCCTGTTGAGGAAGTTTACACTTGAATGACTCTGCCTTAGAGAGATTATTCTGCTCATAAGACTCCGCTGGGGATGAGAATTTTCTGAATAATGTTCTGCTGAGGAAAAGAGTCATTAAAACTCTGCTTGGGGAACAATGATCACTGATTTGATCTCAGAAGCTCCTGAAAAGATAATGTCTCTGCTGGAGAAAATGCGAACAATCCGTCTGCTTTGAATTGCCATACTTGCAAAAAATAAATTGGACTTTGAGATATAGGGGAGTGACGACTCTGCCAGGAATTATTTCATCTGTCTGGAGATGAATTCTGATCATAGCAACTCCGCTGGAGGAATGACAACTTTCCGACTTGGCTGGGGAAAGAATGTACTAACACTCTGCTGAGGAAGAGATTCTATTGATCTGCTATACCTCGGCGGGGAGAAAAAATAACTCAGCTGGGGAGTATTACTGACAAGATTCAATGCTGAACTCTGTGGGGATACAACCGTATTTAGCCCTCGTTGCTAAGCAATGAATTTACAGTCTCTACTTGCTGAGAACAAACTGCCAGGGATACGATCTTGCTGGGGATCGGATCTACTGCGTCGTGGATACGCAAATCCTGGTTGGAAGACGTTCTGTTGCGATATGCTGGGAAAGAAACCTTAGAGATCTACTGGGAAAAGACAAAAAACCCACGGTAATCTATTGTGGAACAAAGCTGTCGAGCTTAGAATAGGAGCCACAATGTCCCATGCTAGGCAAACCTCCCGCTTGATGACTCCACTGGGGATAATGAGTTTACAACAAACTCTACTGGGGAGAACCACTTCAAAGTGTCTCGTGCTAGGGATGCCCCTTAAGAGGATTTTACAGAAGACTAAGCATCTTCAAACTCTTAGACAAATACTGAGACTTGAGCTAGTCGTATTAACTGGGAAGTCACTCTACAGGAGATAATTGATATGGACCACATCTTATCGGAAGGATTTCACGATGCCCCATGCTTGGGAGGGTCACAAACTCCCTTTTGCCCCAGATTATGCAGCTGATCTGAAGAAAACGTCCCAAGAGGATTTTACAGAAGATTTGGCATCTTCAAACTCCTGGACACTCACTGAGTCTTGATCATGAACTGTGAAGTCTGTGACGCAACTCGACTGGCGAATTTGCAACCGTCATCGACACAGAAAAGCTTGTAACTATTGGAAGTACTGAATGGGAGAATCGACTTAATAAGATACAATGATACCCAGTGGAAATTAACTTATCTATATCGAATCGTCGTGAGCGATCGTCGGTCGAATGATGGACTCAATCAGTAAACGTTGTGACAAAAGGGGTGACATGTGAACCCTTTCCTGAACATGATTGCCTCGATATTTTGCCTTAGGGGTGAGTGATTACTTGTCTGGATGACACAGTCCATGCTCTGGTGTTTTTTAAAATCGCTTCAATCTTGCTTTTGAGCCTGATACGAGGCTGCCACCTGCAAGCAAAAGATATGCACATATGCCCCGTGCTGGGTAAATCAGACTCTAAACCGCCACTTGTTGGGGAGAGCACTCAATAATGCTTTATGCTGAAGATCACTTCCTGTCAGGCTTCTGAATGTAAACTTGCAACAAAAGAAATACACACATATATCCCGGAGACTGCATGGTTGGAATCCATTGTCCGGGGTTAGTCAACATTCAAAGCAATTTTAAATGTTTTCCCTGCGCATGTTATTATAAAGCCTCAATGTTTTCAACAATGCAATGTTTTTTATCAAAAATTCGGACGTTTTTGCAAACAAAACAGTAAAATTAAAACAAATAAGAAGCTTTTTGACTGAATAAGCACTTTTATTGATTGAAAGGCCCAGAATAGGCAAGTACATCAGGAAGCAATCCCTGGAAAGAGGTGATTGCTGAAAATTGAGAAAAGAAACTATCCTAATGGCAACGTGAAAACGACATTTCACTGAGTTTCAATTCTGCTATGACCAGTATGTCTTCAAGACTTTTCGATTATCTTCGCTTTCTAAAGAGGATGATTGGACTGATTCCTATCCTTTGGAGATTTCCAGTTTGTGTGAAACGGTGAGGCAGTACAGATGACTCAGATCGCAGTCTTCGCTTAATCCCTCTTTTGTGTGGACCGCCCTTTTCGGGTTTTCAATCCACCGGGATACCCTTTTTTGCCTGAGTTGTCCTTGCGGATTTTCAACTCACCGGGTGTACAATTTTTTATTTATATCCCTAATTTTTGCCCGAACCTTTTTATTCTGTTTTTATGGTTCACCGGGATGCCCTTTTTTTCCTGGACTTTTTTTTTTCTTCCAACGGGTCTATTTATGCGAAGTATTTTTTGACTGCGTCTGAGTTGATAGAGGATGGAAAATCTTCACCATCCATGGTTGTAAGCATTAAGGCTCCGCCAGAGAAAACCTTTTTAACCACATTTGGACCTTCATAGTTTGGTGTCCATTTTCCCCTGTGATCTGTGTTCAGAGGATGGATCTTTCTAAGTACCAGTTCACTAACTTGATACTCCCGAGGTCGCACTTTCTGATAAAACGCTCGCTTCATCCTTCTCTGATATAATTGACCATGGCAAAT
Organism: Lathyrus tuberosus; assembly: GCA_022829125.1. Lineage (NCBI taxonomy): Eukaryota > Viridiplantae > Streptophyta > Magnoliopsida > Fabales > Fabaceae > Lathyrus > Lathyrus tuberosus. The sequence continues at coordinate 1,222,841 of JALAZF010000265.1, forward strand.
AGTTGCTAGTCTCTTTTACTCAACTAGGCTCAGCTCATTGAATCGGGTGCGAACCCATTCTGCCTCATCCAGTTTGACATCCATCATGACCCTCAGTGAGGGAATCTCAACTTTAACTGGTAGGACTGCCTCCATACCATACACAAGTGAGAACGGTGTTGCTCCAGTAGATGTCCTTACTGATGTTCGGTACCCATGCAAGGCAAATGGTAACATCTCATGCCAATCTTTGTAGGTCACCACCATCTTCTGCACAATCTTCTTGATGTTCTTGTTAGCTGCTTCAACAACGCCATTCATCTTTGGACGGTACGACGAAGAATTGTGATGCTCAATTTTGAAGTCCCGACATAATTCTGCCATCATTTTGTTATTGAGATTAGAACCATTATCAGTAATGATTCTTTCGGGCACTCCATAGCGACAGATGATATCTCTCTTTAGAAATCTGGCTACCACCTGCTTGGTGACATTAGCATAAGATACTGCTTCCACCCATTTGGTAAAGTAATCAATAGTGACCAAAATGAAGCGATGACCATTGGAAGCAGTTGGCTCAATCTTTCCAATCATGTTAATGCCCCACACTGCAAAGGGCCAAGGAGAAGACATGACATTCAACGAATTCGGAGGTACATGCACTTTATCCGCATAAATCTGACATTTGTGCCATTTGCGGGCGTATGAACAATAGTCTGCATCCATAGTCATCCAGTAATACCCTGATCTCAATAATTTCTTTGCCATTGCATGTCCTCCGACATGGGTACCGAAAGAGCCTTCATGCACTTCTTGCATCAACATGTTTGCCTCGTGTCTATCCACGCATATGAGCAAAACCATGTCAAAGTTTCGTTTGCACAGCACATCCTCATTTAAGAAGAAACTACTAGCTAATCTCCTCAAAGTCTTCTTATCATTGGTAGATGCCCCAGGTGGGTACTCCTGACTCTTCAAGAAGCATTTGATATTGTGAAACCACGGCTTGTCATCAGACACCGCGTCCACAGCAAACACATGTGCATGCCTGTCAAGACGAGACACCTCAATCTTGGGTACATGGTTCCACCTTTGCACTTTGATCGTAGAAGACAATGTGGCCAAGGCATCAGCGAACTTATTCTCATCTCCAGGAATATGGTACAACTTCACTGTTATAAAGAAAGTCAACAACCTCCTCACATAGTCTCTGTAAGGAACCAAGTTTCGGTAATGTGTATGCCAATCTCCATTGATCTGATTGATCACCAAAGCTGAATCACTGAAGATATCGAGGATCTTAATTCTCAAATTAATCGCCTCCTTAATCCCCATTATACAAGCTTTATATTCTGCTTCATTGTTGGTGCATCCGAAAGTTACTCGGGTAGTGAAAGGCATATGAACACCTTCTGGCGTGATAAGAACTGCTCCAACTCTGCATCCATTCATGTTGACGGCCCCATCAAACATCAAACTCCATTTGGATTCAGGGTCTGGCCCCTCCTCCGGGAGTGGTTCCTCGCAGTCTTTAACTTTGAGAAACATGATGTCCTCATTAGGGAAATCAAACTTCATGGGTTGGTAATCATCAATAGGCTGCTGCGCAAGATAGTCTGACAGGATACTTCCTTTGATGGCTTTCTGAGAAGTATACTGGATATCATATTCAGTCAGCACCATCTGCCATCGTGCAACCCGTTTGATCAATGCTGGTTTCTCAAATATGTACTTGACAGGGTCCATCTTTGAAATTAACAAGGTTGTATGAGTGAGCATATACTGCCTCAATCGCTTAGCAGCCCATGCAAGTGCACAACATCTCCTTTCAAGCATTGAGTATCGTGATTCGCAATCATTGAATTTTTTGCTTAAGTAATAGATGGCGTGCTCCTTCTTACTCGTCTCGTCATGTTGACCGAGAACACAACCCATGGATCCTTCAAGCACAGTCAAATACATGATCAATGGTCTCCCTGGAACTGGAGGCATGAGAATTGGAGGTTCCCGCAAATATTCTTTTATTTTATCGAAAGCCCTTTGGCAATTGTCATTCCACCTGACCGCTTGTTCTTTTCTTAACAGCTTAAATATTGGTTCATAAGTGGCTGTGAGGTGAGATATGAACCATGCAATGTAGTTCAATCTACCCAGGAAACCACGTACTTCTTTTTCTGCTCTTGGTATAGGCATTTCTTGTGTCACTTTTATTTTGGCAGGATCAACCTCAATTCCTTTTTCGCTTACGATGAAACCCAGCAATTTACCGGACCGCACTCCGAAAGCGCACTTGTTCGGATTCAACCTGAGTCGAAACTTGCTCAATCTTTCAAACAGTTTCTGCAGATTGACCAGATGCTCTTCTTCTGTTCGAGACTTGGCAATCATATCATCCACATAACATTCAATCTCTTTGTGAATCAAATTGTGGAATAGTGTTACCATAGCTCGCTGATACGTTGCCCTTGCATTTTTCAACCCAAAAGGCATCACCTTGTAACAGAAGGTACCCCACGGGGTAATGAACGTTGTCTTCTCCATGTCTTCCGGCGCCATCTTGATTTGGTTGTACCCGGAGAAGCCATCCATGAAGGAGAATACCGAGAACTGAGCGGTGTTGTCAACCAGTACATCAATATGAGGTAAAGGAAAGTCATCTTTCGGACTTGCTCTGTTTAGATCCCGGTAATCAACGCACATTCTGACTTTACCATCTTTCTTCGGCACAGGAACAATATTCGCAACCCATGGTGGGTAATTAGTGACGGCCAGGAATCCCGCATCTAACTGTTTTTGTACCTCCTCCTTGATTTTGAGAGCCATTTCTGGTTTAATTCTCCGAAGCTTCTATTGGACAGGAGGACAACCCTCTTTCAATGGCAACCTGTGCACCACAATGTCTGTATCTAACCCCGACATATCCTGATATGACCAAGCAAAGATGTCAACATATTCCCGCAGCATACTGATCAGCTCTTTCTTTACCTCGGCCTGCAGATTGGCTCCAATATTAATCTCTTTCTTTGCATCCTCGAAACCAATGTTGATATCCTCAATCGTCTCTTGGTGAGGTTGAATGACCCTTTCCTCCTGCTTCAACAATCTAGCCAATTCCTCAGGAACTTCACAGTCTTCTTCATCCCCCTCTTCGGCTTGATAGATTGGATTATCAAAGTCATATTTGGCCATAGCAAAATCGTTATCAATGAAATCCGGGTGATTAAGTCTGCATGATTGAGGATCATGCTTTATTTTAGAATGAGAATTTTTGTGAAAAAGAAACAAAAATAAAACATTGCCATTTTATTATTTTTTCTGCAAAAATAAAAATGAAAGACAGGGAACACAAAATTTGAATGCAAAATGTCCTTTATTAATGATAAAAAAACCTTGCAAATGCAATTATGAGGCCCTACAAATGGATCTACACGCCTTGGACAGAGCGCGAGATTTTAACATGCAATAGAGAAAAACAAAGAAAATTACTCTGTTTGAAGAGTAACTTGAACAATTTCTTCAACAGACCAATTGCAAAGCTCTTGACCCGGCACACACGGGCGCACCCAATTGTCGAGATTATAATCACTGTCGGCACCATCTTCACTTGCAGCACACATCTGATTTGGATTAATGATTCCCCCCGTTGTAGAAAGTAATCGGCCCCTTGCACTCTGTTGCAGCAGCTTGATACAGATTATAGCCTATACCGAACTTGTCTTCCTTTGCAGAGACTTCAATCAATCTGCCCCAGCCTTGGGCATTACCTGCTTTGACTACTTCCACTGCCTGTTTGTAAGAAGCAATAGAAGTACCCACCTGTTCTTCGCCCTGAGAAGATACCGCCTGTGAAGACGAATCACCAATATTGACTGCCTCAAATGCTTGACTCAGGATCTCATGGATCTCTCCATCCATTTCCACTTACTTAAAGGTAGACAGCTGACTTACGAAGATGTCTTCCTCTCCACATACAATCACCACTTGACCATCAACTACATATTTCAACTTTTGATGCAACATAGATGTCACTGCCCCAGGGGCATGAATCCACGGTCTGCCTAACAAGCAACTATATGCGGGCTGAATGTCCATCACGTAGAACATGCACTTAAACACTTGAGGACCGATCTTTACTGGGAGCTCTACCTCTCCGAAAACAGAACATTTCAAACCATCGAAAGCCCTTACTACCAAATCACTTGGTCTTAGAATAATTCCGTCAGCGTCTAACTTCATTAAAGCCTTCTTTGGTAACACATTCAGGGAAGACCCCGTTTCCACCACCACATGAGATAATACAGCCCCTTTACACTCCAGGGTGATGTGTAATGCCCTGTTATAATTACGACCCTTAGTAGTCAAATCAAAATCTGTAAAACCTAGCCCATGGCTAGCATTGACATTAGCAACAATAGACTCTAATTGATTCACAGTAATCTCTTGAGGTACATAGGCCATATTCAAAACCTTCAAAAGTGCCTCTCGATGAGCTGCAGAACACATAAGCAACGACAAGATAGAAATTTTTGATGGCGTTTGGTTCAACTGATCGACCACTTTATAATCACTCTTTTTGATAAGTCTCATGAACTCTTCAACCTCTTTCTCAAAAGTACCTTTCTGCACAGATTCAGGAACAACAACATCCTCTGTAGCCACCCGTTTACCCTTGGCTTTGGCTGTTGCCTCAGCTTCAGCATTAGTTCTCAAAGTCTGTGGAGCAAACAAGCGTCCACTTCTGGTGAAGCCACCAAGACCTCCAACATTATCAATACTGGAACTACCCCCAGCTGGAGTTTCCACTTCTTGCCTTTCCCCTTGGTAGTAAACATCTGCACCGTAGTGCCATGGGATATCCCGCTCACTAGTATAAGGAACTGGTCCTGGTACCGTGATAGTAACAGGACTCACTACGTCAGGCACAATGATAGCAGCAGGCGATGGCACTTGAATTTCAGCTGGCGTAAAATAAATGGTAATAGCCAACACATCATCGTCCTTTTTGTCCCCCTGATCAAATTGTAGACACCCTTCATTAATCAAACTTTGGATGCCGGCCTTCAGTTTATCACAACCATTACTCTGATTCTTGCAATCAACACAACCTTCTTCACAGCCAGTGAACACTTGCCCTTTCAACAACCGAGCCTTCACAAAACTCAAAGGAGTCTTCACCCTGTTCACATCAGTTACCAAATTCAAAACTTTCCCATCTTCAATGGCGTTGACTTTTGGCACATTATGATCTGGCATAGGATTCTGAAGCACATTCAGTAGAGGCGAGAAATTAATTTCCTTGGCATCAATCAAATCCTGTACCTTATGCTAAAATGTCCAACACTTTTCAATAGAATGACCTGGAGCCCCAGAATGAAACTCACAGTGGGCATTAGCATCATAACCCTTTGGTAATACAGCAGGAGCCGGGCCCATTGTACGAAGCTCCACCAAATTAAGCTTCAACAATTGAGGTAACAAAGCTGCATAAGTCAAAGGCAAAGGATCCATGTGTCTGTCATTTTGTCTCTGCTGATATGATCTCCGTGGCTGTTGATTATTCTGTGGCTGAACATTCTATTGCTGTGGCTGTGATTGAACTTGTGGACTAGGAATGGTCACAGCGGCAACCTGGTTATAGGAACCCTAATAGCCTCTACCTCTTCCTCTATTCTTATACACAACGTTGGTCTCCCCATCTCTCTTCCTGGTAGCTCCAGCAAATGGTTTCCTCACTCCTGAAGAACTAGCACCAGTGGCATCTTGTATTTTTCCGAGCTTCAATAAACTTTCAATCCTTTCCCCAGCGATTACAATGTCCGCAAACCCAGTTGAAGGACAGGCAGCCAACCTATGAAGATAAGTTCCCTGAAGAGTACCCATAAACATGTCGGCCATCTCTCGGTCCTGCAGTGGAGGTTGAACCATGGCAGCCAACTGGCGCCATCTTTGAGCATATTCCTTAAAACTATCCTTCGCATTCTGAGCCATACGCTGCAGCTGAGTACGGTTTGGAGCCATATCCATGTTGTATTGATACTGCTTGACAAAAGCATGAGCCAACTCCTTCCAGTTCCTTACATAAGTCCTGCTCAACTTCATATACCATTCTTGCGATGCCCCAGTAAGGCTGTCTTGGAAATAGTACATCCACAATTTTTCATCATCAGTATGAGCAGCTATCCTCCCCACATAAGACTGGAGATGGGTTTTAGCACAAGTAGTGCCATTGTACTTGTCAAATGTTGGTAGCTTGAACTTATGCGGGATTCTTACTCCCGATACTAACCCCAAGTCAGAAACATCAAAACCAAGAGTGTTTTGGGATTTAATAGACTTGATTTTTTCAGCGAGCTCGTCAAACATGCGAGTGTTCTCATCTTCGGCATCTAACAGAGTGAACTGATCATCTTGGTTCTCTTCCGCAACCTGACGAACCCCTGTAGTTCTAGGAGGGTCACCGCCTGTATTAACGCCAGTCTGATTACCAGTATCCCTGTTATTACCATTCTGCACCTCTACTTGTGGCCGCTCGACCATTGCCCTGAGTCTTTCCTGATTTTGAGCCATACCAGTCATTAAGGTCATGAATTGGTCCATCCTGTTCCTCAGCTCAGCCAATTCAGTCTGTATCTGATCCATGATCTTAGCATGGTTTCTGCGAGTTGCGTACCGGTGGACGTGGTTGTCAGCTATAGTGCCTGAAACCAAATAAAGGTTAGAGACCCTGTAACGAGTACCTGAAAAGCAAGCAACAAAATGCAAAATGATACATGCTATACAATGTCATGTTATTCATTTTGGGGCATTCCTTCCTTCGATTCCAGTTTGACCGAAACGGAATAACACATACACCTGCAACTGCGAATATTGATAGAACATCAGAGGTGCACAGTAATGAATCAAAACATCCCTCATATACGGCCTAGTGAGTGTGTGAACCATTGTATAATCTGATGAAGAATCCACCTCATAGAATCAATAATACCAAAACGAAACACCCATAGCATAAATGAAAACCCACAACCAGGTGTGGAACTGTCAAATACAAATTTGTTCTGAACAAATGCAACTAAAAGCATGAATACAAACAAAAGGAAAACCCATCAACAAGCCTGATGGTGAGTTCTTAGAACAACAACAAAAATGCTTCAGACACTAAGCCCATACAAGTCTTCCCAAACCTCCTTGAGAAGTGCTTCGGTAATGGGATCATTAGGGTGCTCTGTAAGACTCCTGATCAATTGACTCCTTATCTTGACAGCTTCCTCTAGTTTCCTGATTTGGTCTTTAATAGCTAAATCTTTCAATTTCTTTACTCCAGCGCGGACTTTTAGATCTTCAATCTCTCGATTAGCTGAACTAAGTTTCTTGAGAGATTTGCTTTCTTTATTCTTCAAATTCTTTTTCAACTCATCATTTTCAGCCTTGATTCCTGCTTCAATCTTCCTTCGGCACTCGGAGAACTCATCCTATCTCTGCTGCCCTTTGGAAAGTGCATTTTCAGACTTTGCCAACTGCTCGTTGATACGCTTGCACGCCTCGTTTAATGCCATCTCATTTTGTTTAATCTTGCGAATATAGACAGTGTCCTCAGCAATTATTTTCTCATTTTCCTCATGGCGCTCGGCTAACTTTTGAACTTCATGCTCCACCTTACGCTTTTCACAAAGTGTCTTTCGGAGTCCTTCGCTTAACTTCTCAGTCATCTTGACTGCCTTGTCCTTTCCGCCTTAAGCTTGTTATATTCAATAACACTTATCATGGTCACAGGTTCAACAGCAACTGGATCTGACGGACCTTCCATAGAGAACGGCAAAAGGGTGATCTGAACTCTTCTTTTCAACCATGCATCATACTGAAGAGAAGACACGTTATTGCATTTACCAAAGACAACTTTACCTTTTGTTTGCAAATTGCCCTAGGCTCCGGCCGCTTGCCTTACCAACAAAAGATTATCTTTTACAGGGAAAAAGAAAGATTCTTCTAATTCGCTATCCCTCGGAGGATCTATTAAAGCAAATCCCAACTGTCTCCACAAAATAATAGGATTGTAATTGATGCAACCCTTTATTCCCAAGAGTGGCACATTTGGATGTCTTCCACAACTACTGATAAAATTCCCACCCATCGTTCTTTGATCAAACCAACGAATATCTTTTGCCGTCAACTTAATCAACCTTTTAGACCAATTCATTGAAGGATGAGGATTCAAGAAAGCCTCGGAATTTGGTAAGTGTCTCATGAGCCATTTATGAAACAAAGGTGCACAACATCGAACCAATCCCCCTCGTTTCTTCTCATTCTTATAATGCATAGAATAATACAAATCACCCAAGAGTATAGGTATAGGATTCTTCAACACAAAGATATGGATGGCTCTCATGTCTATAAACTTGGACTCATCAGCAAACAACATAATCCCATAAATGCTCAAGGCCAGAATAGCACAAACTATTTCCCATTGAGCCTTAGAAGCACACTCTTCAGCTTTGGCAACCAAGAAATTCAGATGAAAACCAGATAAACCTCCTTTGATGGCGAGGTTATCTTCTACCATAGGTACGCTCAGATGGAGAGCCTTAGCTATCTCCTCATGCTTTGGAGGACGCATATCAGAGTTAAAAGGAATCTGGTGTTTGAGAGGCACACCTAGAAGAAAGGTATACTCTTTAGCATCGGAGCCAACTGAAAGTCCGAAAAAGTGAAGCACCTTAACTGTGGGTCATAAAACTGCAAGCAAGTATGAATAACACTCCTCTATGAAGTATTCAAATCATCAACCATAGTCAGAATCTCTCCATGAGCCTTTCTGAACATACCCACATAATCTGGAGTAATAAGAGATACCATCTTCTGTAACTGACCCACCTTGGTGTCAAAGAACGTGTAATGCACATTATTCTTTCTAGGAATATCCATATCTGCAAAGGGAACTGTCAACCAGATTCAAAAGGAAGTATACCCTGCAAATGAATAAACATGAAGGTTAAATGCAAAAATGCGAATGATGATATGTATGCAAGGGCATGTGATCATGGTTGAACATATATTGCTGAACCCACTGTACTGTTGTCTGAATTTGGTGAGATACACAAAACCAGGATTAAAGGTCCAGTAACAAATCTAGAACAAATAGAAACCAGTCAGGATCAAAGGTTCAGTAACAAATCCCGAACAATACGAAAACCAGGTAGATGAAGGTCAATGATTCCAGCACACCTGTAAACAATCCCCCAATCTCACATGTATGTTCTAGAAAGTGAGGATTCTCAAATTCAGATCTCAGAATGAGAGGCAATAGCACATTCAGCCCGAAGGATACAATGCTACCGCCATACAAAGAGATCGTCCTCTGATTCACCTCAAAATAAAGTCGGGTCATCCTAAAAGGTCATCCAGACTTAACAGCTCTTCCAGATAGCTCTACCATTGTGGCAGACCCACAACGCATAATTCTCTAGAGAGAACCACATCCAGATTTTATTTCATATTCCCTCCTCGCACTGAAATGGAGCGTGAGAGGACATGAAACAAGCTAAACATAAGTGCACTCAGGCCTGTGTATTGGGCCTATCTCTCAGATTCCCCATCCCACCAAACAGAAAAACAGCACAGTCCAGTATAATACAGTATATGAAATAAAAATGCTAAAATACGGTAAATACAGTAAAGTATGGTAAAGTAGTAATATAGTAAACAGCAAATACGGCAAAGTACAGCAAAATACAGCACCCAAATAAACACCTAAAGAAAGAAAACAAACAAGCGCTAGGATTGACTCGCTTAGGGAACCAGAGATTCTGGGTTTATCCCCAGCAGAGTCGCCAGCTGTTGCTCCCGGGATTTTCATCCAAGTACAAACGCGAAAGTGGCACGGAAACAGAGTCGCCAGCAATGTGTATTTATCCCAAGAGAGGGAAAGGAAACACTGCATAAACCAGAGGGAAAGAAAGAGCATGGTCTTGCGACCAAGAGAACTGGGTTCAGGAGTCGGTTATGCGAGAGGAAGGTATTAGCACCCCCACGCGTCCATTGTACTCGATGGGATCCACGCTTGTTGTTTCGATCAAAGGGTGTAGGAAACTGGAAATGAACTTCTAGCTGGAGAACTAGAAATGAAAGATAGAAAGAAGAAGAGAGAGGAGAAAGAAGTGACTCGATAGGACACTATCGTTGTCCTAGGCCTACGTATTCCCTCAGTGCAATGGGAAAGTCAGAGTCAACGTAGTTCGAAGGACTACGGGGAAAGGTTGCTCATCGAGATATTGCATCTCGTGCCTACGTATCTTCAATCAGACGAGAAAGAAGAATCAGAGCAAACGTAGTTCGGCTCAACAAGGGTTGCTCTGTTTGTGTTTTTTAATGGAAACGTCAGAGTGCGCGTCCCAGCAGTTAGGTGTTGCAGCTCGCTGTATGGAGACTTAGGTGTTACCTATTTGCGGTAGAACGGACATGACGAGTCCTTAAGGAATAGAATGAAGGAGATGAGAAGAGAATTTGTTTGTTTTTGTCTTTTAAGAAGAAGTGTTTTGATTAGTCTGTGTTTATAACGCATATTGCATTTAAGTCTTTCACGTAGGATCGAATGCCTCGTATATCGACCCAAGACGGGACGTATGCTAAACATTCTAAGAAAGTGAGAGAAGACCCCTCATTATCATATTCTCACATGAAAGGCTCAAATGCAATATATGTTATGCCTTTATTAAGTGTTTTTGCTTTTTGTTTTGAGATGAGAAGAAGAAAATCTCAAAGGTTAAGAAAGGTAAAATCTAATGAGGGGGACTAAGACTCAAACCCTAAAGTTATCATACATGGATGTTCCTAATGGTTAAGTGTGGTTTAGAAACCTAATCCTAAAAGAAAAGAGAAGAAGAGTGAGTTCTAACTTACTTCAAAGATGGAAGCTAAGTTAAGAACTCAAAGGGGATGAAAGAGATTGAACAAAGAAAGTATATGATGCTTATCACAATCACACATTGAAAAGCTTAAAAGATATGAAAGAAGAGGTTGTATGTGGGTGCACACCCACACACTTGACTTACCATTAGCCCCTGAAAATGTTAGCAAAACAACTTGCAAGTAAAGAAATAAAGAAAGCATAACAAGTAAAGATCAAACAAGTTAAGAACTAAAGAAGAAAGATCCTAAGGGTTAAGAAGTACTCAAGGTCAGAATCTAAACCCTAAGAATGTTCTCTAAGGTTGATGTACCAAACACAAGCAAACTTTGCACAAATAATGTCTTAAACATCAAAGAAATGCACCATGGAAGTAGTTGATGAAATATGAATAAAAATGCAAGACGAACATGTATTTATGCTTAATGAAATGCTTAGGTCGGAAGCATACATCATTTATGAATAGGAACCATCATACATGTCATGGAGGACATGATTCAAGTGGAAGAAAATAGATGAAAGAAGAAATGGAAAGGAGAGAGACAAGTTTCAATTAGATGCAAAAACTTACATGTTAAAGATGCATAACATATGAAATGAGTATGGATGCAGTAGCATGTAATTGATGATATGCAAATGGTATAACTGAAATGGCATACACAATGCAAATACAAATCATGTAGAGCACAAGAAGAAATGAGATGCACACAAATTGGTCAAACTAGTTCACATAAACAACCAACATCCATGAACCAAAACCAAAAGGCAAACGGCCTATAATCTAACATTGATGACCTATAATATTCAATAAATGACCTATAAATGCATCTCAACAAACAATGCAAGGAAACTTGGTCACATCACACACAAAACTCAAAGACAATTCACTTGAGGATCAACATGCACCAAGGCAATTAAGGTGAACCAAAACACATTATAAATATGATAAAAATTTACAAGACTCATATCACATGTAGTACAACCATGGAGAAAACACATCACAACAATGTAGGTCAAAACCTTCTAAGGATCATATTTAAACATGCCTCACAAGTTCACAAAGATCAATCAAGTACAATGTACAAACATCACCTCTAAAACCTAAGATAAAATGACTTTAAAAATAAACAAAAATATGGATTAAATGCATCAATATGTTTAATATGATCATACCAAATTCCATTCCAAAAATCAGAAAGAAACTAGTTCAATAAAAATGAGAATGAACCAAATATCAAGAAGAATGCACTTTAAAAAGAAATTAAAATAAAATTATGAAAATAATGCCAAAATAAAATAAAATAAGCAATAAAAAATATGGAAAATTATTTTATTGTATAAAGATGCTATATGAATTTTTGTAGAATTATTTAATGCATTTTGGTGTTTTTAAAAGAATAAAATGGAAACAACATGAAAAAGAAGTTTAAAATGAAAAGAAAATAGGAGTGGAGGTGCAGACATAGCAATTTGCTAGTTTAAAAAAGAATTGGGCTCAAAATAGGGGGCGTGAAAAGTAGTCTGAAGCCTAGTCCACTAAGGCGCGTGTGTGTTAATCATGGTACACTTCAGTCAAACATGCTGACTCAATCACATCCACAAGATTAAATCATGATGAGATGATGAGAAAAGGTAAGCACATCCAATGGTCTACAACGCACGCACACCACAATTACCACGCATACCCACACATGCAATCATTCAGAGTCAAATAAAAAAAACACGTGAACATCACATGATCATTTATGTGCTGGCAAGCTAGGAAGCGCTAGATCAATCAAAATCGAACGACCACGTTTTAAAGTTGCAAAAACCCTAACTAAACTCTACCACCGGACAGAGAAGGACCTCCGGTCATCTTATCCGGCGAAGCACCACCACCTGCAACCTCCAAACTCTCCAGAAATTCACAAGCCATATATCAAAAGAAAGCTGAATTCACACACATCACGAATCTAACATTGAAATCATCAAACAATGCACACACAGCAAGAAACGATCATAAACATTTTTCCCTAAAATTTAGATCTAAGCACTTAAGGTGCCTATCACTAGCCAGATCATTCACATTGCTTCTATTAAGCTATAATCAGAATAAAACAAGCTTAAACAATGAATTAGTGCAAGAACAAGTTGAGAAATAGCAACCTGAAACTTGAAGAAACTTTGGATCTTCAGAAAAACAGAGATGAGAACTTGAACTCTTGAACTTGTTTGAGCAAAATAAATGCTCGTAGACACTTGAGAATGAAATGGAAATGGATCTGAAATTGAAGATGATTCACCTATTCCATGCTTCTACACTGCAATGTTGCTTGATGATGAAGATTGATGAAGAAAATTGATGAATTCGTGCAATGAGAGAGAGCGAGTTCAGAGAGAATTTCAGAGAGTTTTTTTGGAATGTGAGAAAAATGATGAAGCTCCCCTCCAAAATCCATTGAAACTTTATTTTTATCTCTAGTTAACTTGTTAACCATAAGAGTTAACAGTTGGAAGTTGGTTAAATGAGTTGGTTTAGCTGAGTTGAGTTAACAGAATAAGTTGGGTTGGTTATTAGCACGAGTTAGTGAGTTTTATTAGAGTGTGGAGAGGTTTATGTAGCTCATGGTAAGGATGATGAAGGATAATGGCGATGTTATGGTATTGGTGCTGATGTATGTTGCAGCAAATGAAACTTATTGGACAAGTTTACCATTTCTTCTTTCATGTATGGCAAGAGCATATGTGCATAATGTGTAAGAGTTGTGTTTGTCTAAAAGAAGCAAAAGGTGGATGGTGTGTAGTGTGTACGTGTGTGAACTGATGTGCATCAACAACAATAATGTCATAACATTCCAACTTTGGCAGCATGATATCCATGAAACAAGGGAGTTTGTGGAAGGAATTCTCTATGTATATTGCATGAAATGATGAGTTCTTGATGTCTATGAAAAGAGGATGCATAATGGAACACGTTTGGTATGGAAATCAAATTGAATGGAGACCTTTAACACACTTGAAAATGGCTTGAAACTCAAGGGATCCAAACTGCCTCATGGGTGTGGCAACTTGTTGCATGCATGGCATCATGGCCTATGGAAATTTCAGAGTGAGACTCCCTCTTTGAACCCTCATATGACCCTTATGACATGTTCAAATGAAAAAATGTCTAACATCAAAGTTGAAGAGGGCATGAAGATGAACAAATTTGATGTTCAACAGTTTTTTATTTGAAGTTTTCTTGATGGATAAAATTGGCTTGACATTTGGCACACCACCTGTTTGATGAAATTATGGCCTGTAGGCCTGAACTTGCCTTGCCATGACTTGGAATTTGCCTTGATTTTGCTCCACTTTGACTGCTCATAACTCTCTCAATTTTGATCCAATGGAAGAGTTCTTTAGATGGATTTGAAGCTTGGAATATGATCTTTAATTGGATCAACTTGGCCCTGAAGTTTAAAGCTCTTATATTGAAGAAAGAATGCCTTGAAGTGTAGTGCAAAATGGTCCAAACTTGCCATTTTTGGAAACCCTAAGTTTCTAAATTTGGCAACTTTGTACAATTCTTGATTTTTGATGATTCCTCCATCATTTCTTGATCAAATCTTGTCCAATGAACATATGTGACTTGAATTTCATGAATTTGACCTTAAAAATCAGGAGTTGACTTTTTTCACTGCACAATTGACTTTTTCCCCAATTTCCTGATTCCCAAGCAACTGACCAATTAAAACTCTTCTAAAATGAACCAATGGGCAATCTTCCATCCTTAGATACTTGACATCATGTAGAAAACATCGAGATCAAGTTTGAATCAAAATTTCATCAGGAGATTACCTGAATCCAAACCCTAATTTGGACTGCTTTTGGTTAGGAGATGATGAACTGTCCAACTTCTTGGTGAATTCTCTTCTTCCAATGCCTTGTGGGATCAATTGAGATCATATGAGATGTAAGGACCCTTGAGGCTTGCTTGAAGACCCTTGGCTCTTGTTCTCTGCTTTGGATGATCAATACTCTAAAATCCACTGATCACATGCCCTTATGCAACATGTATGATATATGAGATGAAATAAGGTCTAAATGCAATGCAATGAAACATAAGCTAGACAACAACAAGAGGGAAAATTTTGGGGTGTTACAAGTATGGGCTGTGGTATTCCAAAGGTAGTGTTTGTTCCTTAGTTGGTTATTCCGATTCCGACTTTGCCCGGTGCAAGTTGGATAGGAAAAGTACTAGTGGTACGTGCCACCTTTTTGCAAATTCCTTGGTGAGTTGGCACAGCAAGAAACAGGTTTCGGTTCCTTTGTCAACAGCCGAGGCAGAATACGTTGCTGCAGGAAGTTGTTGTGCTCAAGTCTTATGGTTTAAACAACAATTGCTTGATTTCAATTTAAAACTTGAGCGTATTCCTATTTTGTGCGATAACACTAGTGCAATAAACCTAACTAAGAACCCCGTATTACATTCACGCACCAAGCATATCGAAATTCGCCATCATTTTCTTAGAGATCATGTAGAGAAAGGTGATGTGATCTTTGAGCATGTTGATACTAAAAATCAACTTGCTGACATTTTTACAAAACCGTTAGCCACTGAGCCTTTCTTTCACATACGTAGGGAACTTGGCATTCTCGATATCTCGGATCGTGTTTGATAATCCTTTAAGATAGTGATCTTCACACACACACACACACACACACATATATATATAATATATATATACATTCTTGTTTATTCTTTTGACTAACAATGTGAAGAGATAGTTAGCTATATGTGAGGGCTCTTATCATCATGGTGATCATGGTAATATCGTTCCGATTTATAGATGTTTAACATATTTTGTGCCATATTAAGTGCATTAAACTTGATATTTATTGCTTTTTGAGCACATATTGTTCATGTGGATGTTGTTCTATGTGTGTGCATGTTTATTTATTCTTTAGAACTTAGGTTTGCAAAATTTCAATTATTTTTCATTTTTGCCTTGCATGCGTCGACGGGACCATATCATGGGTCGACGCATAAACTGTTGCATTTGTTAAGGGAACCAAACGGGTTAGCACAGCACTTGCGTGCGTCGACGAACTCTTTACATAGGTCGACGCATAACAGTCGCGTTCAGAATTCCTGCATTAATTGGAATGCGTGCGCCGACCTATTGCTACCTATTCCCACTACATATTTTCACTCTCTTTAAATTCTTGGTTCATTGCATGTAATCATATCAGATTTTATGGTCTCTCTCTCTCTCTCTCTCTCTCTCTATTTCTTCCATTAAACCTCATCAATACCCATTAATCTCCATCAAAATCCCTAAAAATAAAAACCCACAAAAAGTGAATCCTCAAGGGTGCAAGAACAAGGGTTTCTAACGGCTGATCTTCATCCTCTCCACTTTCGTGCATTGTTTATCATCCTCTCTACCACTGTGTGCACTGATCATCTTCTTCAAACCTTCATCAACAATGGCTTCCAGACGAACAACCGGTAAAAGAACAACTAGAGCTTCATCTTCCAGAACCTCTTCACAACCGGTAACCATTAATTATTTAGTTTCTGATGCACTATCTAGTCCTTATGAGGCATTGTTTAGTAATCGTGATGTTATACCACAACACGGTTTCTATGTATTGATGGGTGAAGATTATCACATTCTTGAGATAACTGAAATACTCAATGTTCAGAATCTTGGTGAGTTCCTGGAATGTGATGATAAGTACAATAGTGATCTGATTCGAGTGTTCTACTATGAAATCAAGGGTAAATTTAAGGGGGCCAAGTTTAAGTTTTCTATGAATAATGCACTTCATGATGTAAACAATGATTTATGGGCTACTCTGTTTAGCTTAGATACAAATGAAAATCTACCCAGAGTAACTGATAAAACGTTTGTTCAAAACTTTGAGTTTAACACTGCTCTAAACTCTATGTTACAGGAACCATATCCTGACGATGTTGTGGCAAGTGATGTCTTTCCGAGGAATGTCACTACCGGTCATTTGAAATTTGAAGACCACATTTTACAATGGATTGTTGCTCGTATTTTGAGACCTAAGAAAGGTGGATACTCACGGGTTGAGAAGGCTGAAGTTCATCTCATGTATATTCTGAAAAATCGGATCAAAATCAACTGGCCATACTATTTTGCATATCGGATGTTCGTTACCCGCAACTCTAACAAATATCAGGCTCTAGGTTATGCATCCTATATTCAGAACATCTTGAACAAGGCTGGGATTTCAGTTCCAAATATTCCTTACAATGAGATTTCATCTGAACAACAATTTCAACCAAAAACCCTCACCATGATGGGCTACAATTGGGATTCAATTAATAACCAATTCAATTACCGACACAGATCGACTCATCCTTTTCAACCTGAACCTGAAGAACCTGTTCATTATGAAGGAAATGCTGATGAGGACGTACATGATAGTGATCGTCAAGATGTTGATGATGCTGATGTGGTTATGCAAGAGGAAGACAACGACGCATGGATGGGCGATCAACATGAGGAAAATTCTGAGAATCAGGACTGGGGAGATTGGCAAAACAACTGCTGGACTACTCTTGGTGATGCATATGTTCCTCTCACCTATGGCGAGGAGTATGGTTGGCAGCAACCTGATTATTCGGCACCTCAAACTCCACAGCATCAGTATGATTTCCAAGCATCTGAAGAGATTCTGGCAAGGTTAAATGAGATGAATCTTCAACAGCAAGAATTCCAAGCATTGCAAGAGAGCCGCTACAATGCTCAGGAAGAACGGCTCACAAACTTATCCGATCAAGTCTCGGCTCACATCACTAACTTCAACAGGTTTGCTGACGCGTCTATGACTCGCTTCAACTAAATGGACGAGAACTTGACTCAACAGAATCTGAATCTTGCCAACAGTCTTGGTACTCTAAATCGCACCCTGATCGAACTCAACCTGCACCTAGAGGATTTGCCACCACCAGGCCAGCATTATGGGGGAAGAGGTCATCCATATAGGGGGAGGAGGCCATAGAGATTAGGGCATCATATTCCTAGTGTTTTGCATTTATGTTTGGTTATTTGCTTTGCATTTTTTATTGTTCAACTTTTGACTTTTGCTTCAGTTTGTTTTGACATTTTTACGTATGAAATGAATTGTCTTGCATGTTCTGTATTTATCCGCTTTCAATTTACGTTAACTGTATCATATGTGGATGCGTGTTAATGTCGCTGTGTTGCAAATATGTGATGGCTCTTTACGTGTTATCGTTCTATTTTGACCACCTTCTTCTCTTCTTTTTGATGTTGACAAAAGGGGAGAAGAGGATAGCAAGCAGAAAATTAGCAGGAAATTAATCAAGTGTTAAAGACAGGGGGAGCTTGTTCGTTCACAAATCACAAATCATGTGAAAGCTAAAACAGTGTTGCCATCATCAAAAAAGGGGAGTATGTGAGAGCTATGGTCTTTCACCTTTTTCGTTTTAATGATGTCAATAAATATGCTGAGTATTTGATTGTAATTTGAGCGGTATCACTTCTCTTGTCGGGAAAACTGCATCTAGTCATTGTTGTTCATGTGTCTAGACATATAGGACTTGGTCTTATCCATAAATATATGTGCATGATCATTATAGTAGTGTCTAGTATGTTTTGTCTGGGTCTTAGTCAGTTACAATGTGAAAAAAAATGCACTTTATGTAAAAATGCAAGTTATGCGCTGACCTACTATGTGCATGCGTCGACGCATGATTACTAATGCAAGACGGGTGAAATAAGCGGGAAAGCGCATAGCTCTGGGAATGCAGAAATTGTATTCATGCATCGACGCATGGTGACTTTGAGTCGACGCATTCTAGTCATTTTTTTACAGTGTTTTCCACGGGTCAGCACACGCTGATCCTCATTAAAACACGAGTCGACCCATAACTTTCCTGACCTGATTTTTTCACTTAAATTTTTTCTGTTATTTCTGTTACAACTTTGGTGGGTCAATTTATTCTCTATAAATAGTTTGGTCCTCTCATTAGTAAACACAACTAGAAACGTGAAAATAGATACCATTTTTCTCTTCATCTTCATCTTCTTCATTGAGTAAACAAACAATCATACATAATCATCTTTGTTTGTGTCGCCCATTGATCGAAGTGATAACGTTCATATTTTAGGAAGTGTATGATCTTCATTTTCTGGGTTGAGAGCTTGGTAGGTGTTTCTTGAATAAAACCCGTTGGTTTTGTCCTCCAAGAATTGAGTAGATTTTGGGGGTTTTTACACAAACCGTTTCGTTCTACAGGGATTCAGCCGGGCGAAGGTAACCGAAGATTGGAGAAATTGTTCGGTTTAGTAGCTGTAATCGGAGGATCGTAGAAGAGAGGTATGGGTTCGAATTTTTGGTAGATCGCAATTGATCGAGTGAAGGTAACCAAAGAACGGTGGATTCTTTCGATTTAGTAGCGTGGGACTGTAATTGGATCAACCATATTCGAAGCACTTGATTCATCTTAAATCAAGGGGAGAGAAGACTCTGCATCAACGATCGAAGACGTTCGAGGGTTTGGATGTTCATTGTTCTTCTCTTGTAATAAACAATTTGCAATAGCTACATATATATATATATACATATATATATATATATATATATATATATATATATATATATATATATATATATATATATATATATATATATATCTCAATTCCAATTGTGGAATTGGGGGCAGACGTACCCAAAGCGAGGACGATTGGGGAACTGCCTAATCAAATCTCATTTGTTCACTCTTTCCTTTAACTCTTTTACATTTCAGTTCATTCAAATTTGTGAAGTCGCAAGTTATCGAAATTTCTGTCGTAGTGTAATCGTAAGCTGAGAAACTATTTTGTTAAATTAATACAGTTCCTTGAATTGTATCTTGGAGCAGCTTTACATTACCTTCCATTAAAATTCTGCACTTAGTGTGTTTATGCACACCAGGTGTTTGATAATTTGTTTCAAAGCAAAAATCGAACGCATTGCTTTTTAATTGTTTATCGTTTTACCTCTTAGGTTTGGAGTAAACATCAAGCAAGCGATATTTTGTTGATTGCGTTATAAGTGTAGTAATTGAACTGAATTTTTCTCTTCCATACTTATTCTCAATATATTCGTGCATATCCGATCCTTTTAGTAGAAGGTTCGTGGTAGACTTACAATCCAGTGGTTTGCTTCCGTTAAACTTTTTAAAACAAAATTTTTAGTAACCATTTGCGTGTAAAACTCTAGGGATCTATTCAACCCCCCTTATAGATCCATAGCCATCGTCTAACACTTACTTTTATCCAAAAAAGGTTATTGTGGAATGGTTCGACGTCTAAAAAAGGTGTATCTTGGGTTCGGTGGAGTACGGTTTGTAAAACCAAAGAAGATGGTAGTGTAGGGGTTAAAGACATAAAGCTCTTCAATATAGCTTTACTCTTCAAATGGATTTGGAAAATTCTGTCGTCAGAGGAGTTTTTGTGGAGAGGCATTATTGACTGTAGATATCCTAATGATGTGCATGATTTTCATCTTGGAGAGGTTCCTAAGTATCATGTATCCCCATCATTACGGTGGAGAGATTTGTTTAACATCTCTATCTTGTGTGGCTCTAATAATTTTGCAGGTCTGCTATCTGATAAGATCGGAAATGGCGCTAATGTTTCTTTCTGGTTATCCCGATGGGCAGGAGCAGCTTCTTTGGCATCCTCTTTTCCGGGGTTATGGGCCTGCGCTGCTAACAAGGCCAGTCGGGTAGAGGACAACGGCTATCGAGAAAACGGATTGTGGCAATGGAAAATGGAGTTGTCTCAACAATACATGGCTGAAGAATTTAAACAGCAATTCAGTAATCTTCAGGTTGTGCTGAACAAATTTGATGTGTGTGATGGAACTCAAGATAAGGTTATTTGGATGCATAACAGTAGCAAAAAATTCTCTGTTTCCTCCTTGTACCGTTTGCTGTAGGTCAACGAAACTGACAGTGGCTGGATATGTGGTGAGGATTTGAGGTCAGCCCTCAAATTAGTGTGGTTAGCGCAGGTTCCCCTTAAGGTTAATGTATTTGGGTGGAGGTTGATGCACAACAAAATTCCAACCCGTGAGAATCTCGCTCGTAGAGGTATCATTACTGATATTCATGATAAGGTCTGCTCTTTTTGCTTCTTAGAAGAAGAAAAAGCTGAACATGCATTCTTCCACTGCACTAAATCAATTTTGGTGTGGAAGTACGTTTGCAATTGGTTAGGTGTTACGGAATTTTATTTTGGTGATATTTTGAATCATTTATCAGTTTGGATTGACGGATGTGTGCAGAAAAAATTTAGTGTTAGAAATGCTGTTGGGTTGTGACAGATTGTTTGTTGGCTAATCTGGCTGTCTAGAAACAACATCATGTTTAGAGACGAACTTTGGGATCTCGATACAATTACTAATCGAGTCATAATTTTTTCTTGGTGGTGGATAGGTAAGAAACACAAAAATGCATTTATATGTAACTACTACGATTGAGTTAATGCCCCTTGTAATTTTTTGTAGGTCTCGATTTTAATAGAGGCCTTTTGATGTATATGGGTTTGGATACCCTTTTGTATCCTTGATATATAATACACAATTTTGCTTATTAAAAAAAATACATTTAATTCCTTACAAAATTAAATTGGATAATCGGACATATTAGTCTCTGAATTATTTAATTCACCAAAAACACATATGTGACACATTGACTAAATTTTTATTTATTTTATTTTTTAAAATCATTTATACTGATATAAATTTGTGTATTTTAATTTTGAATTATTTTAAATTATATGTAATATTCATTACGCTTATGTGGCACACTGAATAATCATATTTAAAAAAAAATTAATATCTTTTAATCTGACATAACTTTGCGTATTTTAATTTTAAATTATTTTAAATTCTAATTGTTTAATTATTTTAATCTTAGTAATTATCAAAACTTTAAAACATTGTAAGTTTTGTCACAGCTGAGACTCTGACCACTGTCTCAAAAGTTGTTGGAAAAAATGGATAACCACCAGGGTTAGTGTGCCTTTTAATTATATGATTTACATATTAAATATATATTTAAAGACTAACTTATTTTGTTCTGATATTACTAATGAATTAATATTAAAATATATGTTGATTTAATTTTTAAATTCATACACACATGATGTAATATTATTTAAACGTGTGAATTTTATATGTATAAATATAAAATATTAATAAATATACATATGAATTTTATTAAATGTATTTTTATAATATCTAATTGTGATTTAAGTCGTTGTAAATTTTATTTATATATTCATTTTCAATAATATTGGATATTTAAATATGTTTGGATTAAAGAATTACAATTAAATAAAAATCACAAATAATTCAAATATTTTGAGTTCAAACACACTTTAATAGTATTTAAATATGTTTTAATGTGTTTAAAATATGCGTGGCTTGAAGGTTGCAATCACCGTGAGAAGACGCCAATAGATATCCTCAGATTTACGGTGTTTCGATTGATCAGGCTCAATTTTAGTTTAAACCGGCCAGGAACCTCAACCTCTAACTCTTGCCAAGATTGGTTAATAGATCTTCTCAAATCTAGATTCAACACTACTACGGAAAACCCCTTTCACAACGGTTTGAGAAGGGGAACCGTCACGCCTGACATACCGTTGTTAAGTAGAGTGTCGTTGTAAGTTCGTTGTTTCTACAACGGTCTGGAAACCGTTATTGAAAGGCAGGACGTGTGCCACATATCACAACGGTTATGCTAATAAACTGTTGTGATATATACACTTAGGTACTGGGTTCAAAATCCATCAGTAGCAAATTATGTAAAACATAAATTATCTTTGATCTCGGTTACAATAGATAACCTTTGTTGAAAGTACCCAGAGTTTATCATATTATCTTTGATCTCGGTTACAATAAATAACCGTGGTTGAAAGTAACCAGAGTTTATCATATTAAATGTAGATTGCTTGTTTTCTATACACCTCACTAAAGAAATACAAGGATTCAATTTGATGAAGAAGTCTATAATCTGAAAATTAAACTATTCTTGAAAACCAACTTAAACAAACCATTGCTGTTTTCTGATTGCATTCGTCTCATCGTGCATTTCACGCTCTTCTACATATATATTGTGGTTTATTGGTATGACTCCTTTGATATATTGCTATCTTCGATTATAGTTAAATTTCCATAAGAATAAGATATTGGATAATCTGCCTCATCATCATCACTTATCATCATAATTTTTATAATCGTAATTTTTACGATTATAAGTGTTGATGGTGAGGCAGATTAACCAATAAATTGTTGTTAATGAAATTTAACTATAATGGAAGATAGCGATGCATCTAAGGAGCCAGATCATTATACCATAATCTATATATAAAAGAACGTGAGATGAACGATGAGAGGCATGCAATTCGAAAACATTGATTCATATAAGTTGGTTTTCAAATACAACTTAATTTGCAGATTATAAGTATCTATGTCAAATTAAATGAATGTATTTTAAGTGAGAGTCAGTGAAACAAACAATCTACATAGAATATAATAAACTCAAACAACATCATATACCAGAACCAAATATTATAAACTCATACAATACACTTGCTACCACCAGCATCATCACCATGTATCATCCCATTAAGCTGTAAGGAAACACAACAAACTTCAACAATGAGCATCCTCAGTTGAAACCAAACCCTAAAACCATAATCCAGTGAAGAGTAAAGAGAGATCGAAAGAGATATATTATAAATTTCCCAGACGCACCTTTTAATGAAACTAATCGCAGAACAAGAATCAATTATAATGTTCATCTAGTTTAGGAAGCAATGAAAAAGAAATATAAGGAGGAAGAAGCTTACACAAAAGCTTCATACTTCTTATATTTCTTTTCATTGTTTCTAAAACTAGATGAAGTTTGCTGACACTGTTGTTTATTCATTTACTAACATCTTGTTTGTGAAGCTATGAAGAACAAGTACAAGGTGGTTGAAGTTTCCATCATATCTTCATGCTTCTTGTACTTTTTTCCATAGCTACACAAACATTATGTACCATAGCCAAAGTATGATCTTTGTTAAGGTAGTGAAGACGAATCTGAAAAAATGAGAACAATCAACAAAAACAACATGCAACAAACAAGATAATGGGAAATATCTAACAATAGATGGAAGAAAAAGAATACCTTAATGTATGAAGCACAAGATTCATGACTAATGGTGAAGACGAAGAGAAAAAATGGGTTCTAGGGTTTCGCTGTGAAGGCAACGACGCTACTGTCAATAAGTGAAAGTTAATTCGCTTATATATGGGTAAACTATTTCACAACAGTTAACAATACCAACCATATAGATAAGTATTTATTTATTATAAATATATCACTACGGTTATCCAGAAGAACTGTAGTGATATCCCTTTTATTTGTGAATTTTAAAATAAATAAAAAAGAAAAGGTGCGCCTTAAAGTTAAAGGAATAAAATATTTTATGGCGCTGAGGTTCGAACCGATGAAAGTTTAATTGTATCACAACAGTTGGTTGTGTAACCGCTGTTATATACAAATAAATTTTAATAAAAAATAAATAAATATGGTAGCGCCTTAGTTAAGATATGTCACCATGGTGTAGGGAAAAACCGTGGTGACCATGGCGTTGTTGAATGCGTGTTTTGTAGTAGTGCAAATTCGCAGAGCTATGATTGATTAAGTTTTATTTCACCTCTAGCCGAGCAGTGTTCTAGGTGCGTCTCCTCACAAATGCTATCATGACTAGCCCACACCAGATGTCTCATTGTCATAAAAGCCTCACACCGAATATCTCATTAGTGAAACGACCAGAGCCCAATCTCGGATGATCACAAATATTTGGGATCGCGAAATAATAATGGAGTTACGGGGTAATTGGAATCTTGGAGTAAGGGGTAGCTTGGGAGATCAGATGGTCGACTATGAATCAAACCTGATGGACTAAGAAAAAGCCACATGGCTCTCCTTTTACAAAAGAAGTTCATAAAACCCTAACTCAGTTCCAAAGAGAAGATTATGAAGACAACTGGAGTATAATTCAAGACGAAAGACAATCAACGTATAACAGGTGTCCTGTGCATAACTACCTGGGAGATTATACATGCTACAAAGCCAAATGGGCTTTAAAGATCCACCGCCGATAACAAATTCTACAACCAGATTCCATTGTTCCCCGACCAAACGATTGAGCAACTGGATATTTCGAAGAGAGCTTAGAATCTAGAGAAGTCGGTCCACCTCGACCCCGAGAAGCAGAACTGGAAAAAACTTTTAGAGGCCGAACATCTTCGAAGTCAAAGACCTCGTCTTCTAGATCATCCGACAGTTAAACCGCCCTGGAAATACATGTCGGGGCAAGCGATTGGTATATACTTGCGGTCGAATGTAATGTTTAATTAGTGTATTTGTAAATTTATTGCCTAGGTTCAATTACTTATATAATTGTTAGATTCAAACTATATACATATATGTATTGCTATTATATTATTGCTTTTTCTTCTTTCTGTCTTGTTCCCTCTGTAGGGTACCAAAGTGTGAATACACGTAACAGCGACTTGGGGTACAACCATCATTGTTTACACACTGGATTTAGAATCTGCTATGCATCCATCTTCAACGTCTCTTGTACTATGAAGTAAAGGCAAAGACACTCGATTAAGTTACCTCTTCAACGACTAGTTTCTGCAAAGGCTATATATATGGCTGAAGATTCAAGTTTGAATATTAACAAGGATTCTCCAGACGAAGGAGTAGCAAGATCAAGCAATTATCAACTCTATTGTAATATGCTGATTTTTCACTTATAGGTTGTGATTATAAAAGCCTTAAGATTTCTTAGCATTGAATATCTTAGAAATCTTAAGAGCTTTATGTAGCGCGATTTTTGTGGTCTTGAATCACGATCGCTTGGGTACTACAGTTCGATTCATTTTTTATCCTATTGAGCTGATTAAGGAAGGGAAATAGATGTCTCCAATTAACCCTGCTTGCATACTGAGTTTAAACAGCAGTCTGTTTCGTTACAAATGCTATTAAGATGTGGGTCCCTCTTCGGTTTATTTAGTTAAAATTAGAATGTCTGGACTATTTACGAGGTTTTTGGTAAGATGTTAGGATTTGGTGCTTTTGGGTTGATATATGGGGGTACTGGATTTTGGGTTGTTGATTAGTATGCTCGCTAAGATTTTTGCAATCTTATTCCTACGTATTCCCGAAACAGGGAAATCAGAGTGATCGTAGTTCCTCCTATTCTATGGGAGGAAAAAAGGTTGTTTTTGTGTCTTGTTCAAAGCCCAAGACGTGAAGCTAAAGGTGGGTTGTATCTTGTTCAAAGCCCAAGATGTGAAGCTAAAAGGTTTTGGCTGAGAGAGAATTTGTCATCTCTAAATAGGAGTTGCTGATGTTTGTATGCTGTGAACAAGGCACAACTTTGATGCTAAAAGGTTGATTGACTCAACCAGGGGGTTTCTTTATACAAAGCCTAAGAGGAGGCGGGAAGTTTGACTTTTTCGGGGAAAATGTTCTTTCTGTTTTGTACAAAGCCCCAGATTGAGGCTAAAAGGGATTTTGACTCCGTTGGGGAGAGTGTATCTTGTATAAAGCCCAAGATGGACGCTGAAAGGGTTTGACTCAACAAAAGAGTACTTTTATCTGTCCTGTATAAAGCCCAAGACGGAGGCTAAAAAGGTTGACTCAACAAGAGAGTCTTGAACAGGTGATTGAGTCAACAAGAGAGTCTGGAGGTTGTTTGACTCAACAAGAGAGTGATTTGCTGTCTCGTACGAAGCCCGAGATTGAGGCTAAAAGGAGATTGACTCAACAAGAGAGTCTTTTATACTCAACAAGAAAGTGTTTAATATGTCTTGTACAAAGCCCAAGATTGAGGCTAAAAGGAGATTAACTCAACAAGAGAGTATTTTTCTATCTCGTACGAAGCCCGAGATGGAGGCTAAAAGGAAATTGACTCAACAAGAGAGTCTTTTATACTCAACAAGAGAGTGATTTTATATCTCGTACGAAGCCCGAGATGGAGGCTAAAAGGAGGTTGACTCAACAAGAGAGTCTTTTATACTCAACAAGAGAGTGTTTTTCTATCTCGTACGAAGCCCGAGATGGAGGCTAAAAGTGGTTGACTCAACAAGAGAGTCTGAGAAGGTTAGATCTGCTAGGGAGAATCATTTATACAAAGCCCAAGAGGAGGCTACCTTACCGTTGTGGATTCTGGAGATCCTGAAGCGGGTCCAAGTGTGGGGAACTCTCATGAGAGAGACTGGGTTTCAGAGTGATCAGTGTTTCTTCCTATGTTTGAAAGGAATTTGATAATGTCTTTGAGACTAAAGGGTCTTAGACTGTCCAAGTCTAGAGTTTTATCTTTTGTACAATGCCCAATAGGAGGCACGGGTATTAAGGGATGAGTATCAACCCTACAATGGCCGGAGTTTTGACGCTGGAAAGACTGCTCTAGGAAAGGATGACTAAGTTCTGTCTTATACCTTTAAGAGGTCGTCAGGGTCCTTGTATAAAGCCCAAGAGAAGGCATGAGAACTTCTAAGAAGCCGAAGGGTCCTTGTACAACACCCAAGAGGAGGTGGGGATGCTTTTAGGAAGCCTATGGGTCCCCAAACCAAGATAAGTTCAAGACATGCTATTCACAGAGAATAGATCAAGCCAAGAAAGTTCAAGGATTTGGAAGAAACTCAAGAGATTCCATTCACGGAGAAAAGATCATCTCTGGGGAGTTAGAGTTTCTTTGACAATTTCTAAGAGTGACAGTCTGAGAAAGGGTTCACCGAGAATCCTGCCTTTCAAGTTTCCATATTGTTTAACCCCAAGAGGAGGGAATACTGTATCTGGAATCCTATGGGGGATCTAGTTTTGTTTGTATTTAAGAGTGACCAACAAGGCTTTACTTAGTGCTAGACGTAGTTTCCGGGGAAAACTCTAAATAACTATACTAGTATTACACAGTGGATATATGACAATTATATAAAAGGGTGTGAAGGAAGACTTACAGTGAAACAGCCCCACAATACAGTTATATACATATGAAATCGGTAAATGAAAGCGGATAAACACTTACCCGTTGTAGAGATTCCATGCTGTTTGGTTAGTTGTTCAACAAAGAAAGTTTTGATAACATCATATATTTGAATTCAAAATCAAAGGAGAAAGTGCTTTAAAAATATTGTTGGTGCTTACAGCTCAAGGAGAGGCCCAAGTTTTAACGATGATCGCACCGCTATTTTGAAAACTGTACAAAGGGACTTATACAATATGTGAGACCCAAAAAGTTTTTATGTACAAGGGGATTGGGTCTTACACTCTATTAGAGGCCCAAATATTTAATTAAAGAAATGAAATGGGACTTACAATACGAGGGGAGGACCAAATGACTTTTGTTTTGAAATGGTGATCGTGCTGAGATTTTTTTAACGCAAAGGAACTTATACAATGTCTGAGGCCCAAAAAAGGTTTTGGTTAAAAGGGGATTGGGTCTTACACTCTATTAGAGGCCCAAAGATGGTATTTTAAAATAAAAGATGGGGCTTACAGCTCAAGGAGATGCCCAGATGATTTTGAAAATGTGACGATTGCGCCGAACGTTGGAAAATATACAGAGGGACTTATACAATGTGTGAGGCCCAAAAATGTTTATTTACAAAAAGGGGTTGGGTGTTACACTCTATTAGAGGCCCATGGATGTTTTAAAGAAAAAGAATGGGGCTTACAACTCAAGGAGAGGCCTAATTGGTTTTATTTTAAACTGAGGATCGCGCCGAGATTTTTGAAAATGTGTTGGGACTTATACAATGACTGAGGCCTAAGCTATTTTGGTTTCAAAGAGGGATTGGGTCTTACACTCTATTAGAGGCCCAAATCATTTTGGTTTCAAAAGATTTGTTTGGGTGAAAATCAAACAAACCCTAATTTCATCATTTTTAAAAGTAAATTCTTAAAGAAAATCAAATAAAAATGATAAAATACCAAATAAGTTTGAATAAACAACTTGTGATTTTTGGTTGTGGTTTGAAAATGATGTTTTAATCACAAGATGAATTAAAATTCATTTGGTTTTGATTTTCATGATGAGAATTCACTTTTAAAATGTTTAAAAACAATTAAAAAGGGATTTATTCACAAAAATACCAACTATATTAAATAAAGAATATAAATTTTATTTTTTTGTGGAATAAAATATTTTGGAGTATGAATAAGAAGTGTGTAAAACAGAATTGGAAAATGATGATTTTTGCTATGTGAAAGAATTGGTTGAGTTTTGAAGATAAGAGAAAAAGGAAAGATGTCACAACATCATATTCGACATCTCTTATGAGGCAAAAACCAAAACTGAAACTTTAGTTTTCAACATCTTTTTTATCAAACTTCAAACATTCATAACTCTCTTAATTTTTAACGAAATTAAAATCCGTAAGAACCTATCTTGACCGATTTTTCGCAAGGAATCCATTGGTATCACTTATACATACTGAAACTTAATGTACAGAACACACAAGGCAAAAAACCAAAACTGGACCTTAATTTTAAAACAACATAAACTCCACATATAAACATGTTGAAGTGAAAATAGTAGGAAGATCACAACAAACACATGAAGGACTACATTTTTGCTTCAAGAATTGATCAATAATGATGCATGTATATGGAGTTTCTAAGTGTAAGAACACTTACCGATTGGAGCAAGGTCTAATGCCTCTTCAATGTAATTACAGCAGCAAGAGGAAGATTCTATGAGCTTCCTTGATCCTCCAGGAGTGTGTTTGAATGCTTAGAGTGGATTGAAATGAGCTGGAACAAATTATGGTATCTCAACTTAAATTCTATCAAGAAATTGAGCAATTGGCTGGTGATTTGATGAATTTGATGTTCCAGATATTGTGTTATTGTTTAGATCACTCACATATGATGTTTATGAGGTGTGTGTGTGATTGGTTTGGTTGGAATTGCTCCCAAACTCAAAACCCGATAGTGACTTGCCTTAGTAGGTAAAATTGGAAGTGAGAAGGAGATTTTGATGAAAGCGTCTGTTTGATGGTTTTGGTGTGCTCAAACTGAGCACAAATGAGCTTTATTTATAGTAGAGCACGTTTGTTTTGTAAGCAATAGTGAATGGCAACTGCTGCAGAAGTTTGGCAAATGTTGATCAATAGGAATCCAAGTCTCCTCTAGCCATTTGATTATAGGTTAGAGCATAGGCTGCTGGTTCCCTAGTTCTTGGATATGTTTTGATCGAATTCAGTTAGAATTTGGCTCAGTTCATGCCACCTTGCTGAATATATTGAATGCTTGAAATCAAAATTGGATATTTGGCATCTTTGTAGCTTTTTAGGTTTGGCATGCAACTTGTGGAATCTTGGACTTGGGAGGCTTGGGAATCAGAGCTTGTCCTTTGATTGTCCCCTCCTCAGGTGTGCAAAAGGATGACAAGGCTTAAAAATTTGTGTGGCACAAGAAATGTGCAAATCTGTCCTGAAACCTGTCTTAAAAGATTAGTTGTTGCAATCCTTGTTGTAAAATCCATAACTTGCTCAAAAATGATAAATAGCTGTTCCAGAACTTTCTGGAAAGCTGAGATGACATACTTCAACTTTGCTGGGTAAAACGTCCTTGAATAAACTTGGATCATGGAGAAAAACGTCCTTGAAGTTGGGACATTCTTGCTGGGAAAATATTAATGATGTCCTATGAAATGTTGAAACATTTGACAACTTTGAACATTAATAATTCCAAACTTTAATCACTTATATCTTTTAATCCACTATGATATTTTGAGTTGAAGTAAATTGCATCTTTGATGCCTATCCTGCATGGTGACAAAGCTTGAAAATTGTGTGGCACAAGAAAAAGTGCACAAAATCTGTCCTAAAAAAACAGCTGCAGCAAGCCTTACTGTAAAGTCCATAACTTCCTGCTCGAGTATGATAAATGGGCGTTCTACAACTTTCTGGAAAGATGAGATGACGTACTTCAACTTTGATGTTCAAGGTTTGTGAAGATTAGACTTGTAAAGTTGTCAAAAATGACCTTGAACTTGTGTGATCAAGTCTGTCCTAAAAGCTGTCTTAAAAATTCTGTTTTATCAATGCCTTTTACAGAGATCATAACTTTCTACTCGAGAATGATAAATGGGCTTTCTAGGACTTTCTGGAAAGGTGAGATGACGTACTTCTACTTTCATGCTCATGAAATGGCTTGAATCAACTTGGATCATGGAGAAAAATGTCCTTAAAGTTGGGACTTTCTTGCTGGAAAAATAATTAATGATGTCCTACAAAATGTCGGAACATCTGACATTAAGAATTCCCAACTTTGATCACTTATATCTTTCAATCCTTATCATATTTTGAATTGATTCCTTCTATAATGTTGAAGTATCAAATACCCTCTTTAAGAGTAGCTCTTACGCAAAATCAATGGATGCTTGGATCAATAGTTACAACCTTGAAAAGTTGTGCACTTGAGCATGATTTTAACTTAGAAAAAATTTCTAAGTTTCCTTCAATTTGATCAATTCTGCAATTTTGCATGATTTCTTGATTTAAATTTGATCAACTGCAATCATCCATCATATTTTCTTGAGTAATGGCTTGTGAAGCTCGTAGTTGACCAAAAGTCAAACTTTGACTTTCTGCGTCAGTTGACTTTGTATTAGATGAACTTGAGGCTTGATCCACTTGGAATGTTGCACCTTTATGCTTGATTCTTGATGTGGGAGTCCTCTTGATCCTTTGTGGGAGTTTGAGAGGTTAGACAAGTTGAAGATCATGTCATTTCTTGATTGATCTTTTGTCTAAGAGCTCTGAGAGGGCTTGAAACCCTAACTCTTGATTGTAATGAATGTTCACCCATCTTTGGGGAGACTAATGAGTGTGAAATGGTTCATCCATACTGTGATGATGATTTGCACAATGATGGGAATCTTAGTGGTCAAAATTTGAGGTATGACAGATGCCCCTATTTAATCTTCTTGGACCCGAAGGTGTGAATGACGAAGGTATTCGGACATTCGGGGTGCAAGATTATTAAATATCGGAATACTTGAAATTTTGACGGTGGTTATGAATGGTAGTTTTCTCATCCATCTTCTTTTGCTAAGTAATGATACTTAGAAAAGGTAAAACTTCCCCTCGATCCTGGTCTTCAGCCAAGGAACTGGTCTCAGTTTCTGATACAAACTTCCCCTCGATCTTGGTTTCCTACCAAGGAACTGGTCTTAGTTTCTGAAATAAACTTCCCCTCGATCCCGGTTTCCTACCAAGGAACTGGTCTTAGTTTCTGAACTAAACTTCCCCTTGATCCTGGTTTCCTACCAAGGAACTGCTCTAAGTTTCTTTTGTCAATAAACTTTCTTGACATGGGACGCTATTCATAGCGGTTTTCCTCAAACTTCTCGCCAAATTTTCCCGGGGAGATGCCATTTGATGGAAAAAGTTATGATGTCAGACTTGCTGGGGAACCCACTCGTCTGAGGTGTAGAGGTGCACAAACTTCTCTGTTTGGAGACGCCATTGGTCGACTCTACAGGGGAAAATGAGTCTCCTGAGAGACTACTTTCTGCTTGTGGTACTACATCATACTTTTCTCGCGATCTTCTCGGAGAAATGCCATATGATGTGATCCAATTTTGAGGTGCTGATGACCTTTTCGTCAGCGAATTTTTCCGGAGAAAAACTGTTGTATTGCCAAATCTTTGATTAAGAGGCTTTCTCTGGGGATTTTCCTTAATTCGGGAAAGCGAAGACATCATCTTCGATGGCGAAGAGTGACGTTTGCTGGAGGTTCTCTGGCCTTTCAGAGGTTCAAGTTATCAAAGTGGTCAAGGGACCCACTTCAATACAGATATAAACTGGAGGCGAGGTTGCTCAGACGTGACATTTCTTGATAAGGAAAGAACTGACAACTCGACTGAGAGGACTTTTATCACTAGGGAACAAGACCGACTAGAGTGATAGCGATGCAATATGAATATGAATGTAAATCAATAATGCATGATGTATGTATGTATATACAGACAAAACTGACGCGACATACAAACTAGTGGGTGAACACGACTGGATACTCGGCCACTGCGGGAGATGAAATGTATCGCTGGTTCAGAAAATAGCAATTTTGTCTTGCTTAAGAGGGATAGTCCTTGTTGGGAGCTACGTTGGTCGGGCTTAGGAGGTAAGAACTCTGCCTGGGGGTGTTAGACGAAACGTGGTCTCTGACTCAGTTGATCCTTCATTCAGGTGTACTGGTTTAGAAGGAGTACTTTGATTCTGCACTTTGAGGTTCGATTACTTCTAGGGAAGAGATCGATGTTCTTTCGATGTTCAACAGTCAAAATAAATTGCCCTATTTATTTTAAAAGCAGAAAAAGTTTTAACAAGTAAATTCATTTTTATTTTATTTCAAGAATTGTTAATCATGTTAAAACATCATTCTGCAAAGATAAAACAAATATGAATTGCAAACAAAAGCACTAGGGCTCAAATTTTATTGATAGGATGGAAATCAGCCAAGCGCGTGATTCCATAGAGTATTTACAAAGTTAGAAAATGGTAATTTACAGGAAAAAGGGCTACATCGAAATATAACGACCGCTATCCTTCTACCAACTTTGAATTCTGGGCATCCTGAGCTTCTGTCGAAGATGATCTTGACTGGAGTTTTCCTGATGGATGGCATGACTACTGCTAGGGATTTGCCCCTTTGTTGAACATAGTTACTTGCCATTATCCCTAATTTTTGCCTGGATTGTACTGTGATGTTTCCAATCCACCGGGATGATTTTTGATTATGTCTCTAATTTTTTCCTGGATGGCCCTTTCGGGTTTTCAATCCACTGAGACGTTTTTTTTTTAGTTTATGCGAAGTATTTCTTGACTACGTCAACATTTGTGGGGTAGGCAAATTCTTCTCTGTTAGTTCCTGGATTGGCTGGAATTTTGGTAAAACAAAGTATATTCAATGTTGATGTCAAGGTGCTGATGTTGCAACATTGAAGTCTTAACACTGGGCTGTGTTAAGTAATTAATGGCTGAAGTTGGATGTCTGATGTCACACAGTTGATGTTGTAACATCAGATCTGCAGAATTAACAACAGCAGGTTGTGAGTTTGTTAGGGTTGCGTATTAGCTGGAATTATGGAGAGCAAGTTGTCTCATTGGATGCGAATATCTTGGGATAGATATTTGCTGCTGCATAGGAGATCTGCTGCAGATTTGTAGGAGATTTAAAAGGTTGAAGATTTAAAAAAATTTTAGGAGAAAATCTATTTTAATATTCAGTTTTAAATAACAAATCTGGGAGATATTATAGCACGCCCAAGACCAATTCAAGGAGCTATATAAAGCACACAAGACCAAAGGAAAAAGCGACAGAAAACATTTAGAAGATCAAGAGCTGGAGGCTTAGTGTCTAGAGTTTGTTTAAAGTGCTTGTATTTACACTATTCTAGGGTTTGAATTGGTGTTGAGTTTCTGTCCTCTCTAGAAGCTGTGAAGCAATAGAGAGTGGTTGATTGATCGAAGCTGTGAAGTAAGATCAAGGGTACTCAAAGTGGTTTCTTTGAGTGTTTGTAAGGGATTGAGTGGTGTTCTCATACCTAAGTGGTTTCTTAGGTAGGAATTCATTAGTAGAGTATAAGTTTAGGAGATTGTCAACAGGTTGTTGAGTTTGTAAATTATATCTACAAGTAGTGAATTCCATCCCTGGCTTGGTAGCCCCCAGAGTAGGTTGGTTGTAACCGAACTGGGTCAACAATTCTTGGTGTTATTTTACTGTTATTGCTGTCCATTGTGCAGAGTGTGTTGTTGTGACATCACACGTCTGATACCAGAATTTCAATTGGTATCAGAGCAGGCATCCTGTCTGTCTCTGGGTGAGATCTAGGGAAGTTACTTTCTGGTGTAAAGATGGACAAAGAAGTTGGAGGATTCGTCAACAGACCCCCTATTTTGGATGGATCCAATTATGACTATTGGAAGCCAAGGATGACCACCTTCTTAAAATCCTTGGACAGTAGGGCTTGGAATGCTGTTATTAAAGAATGGAAAACTCCTGTCATGTGTGAGAAGGATGATACTGGCAAAGATAAAGAAGGCACTTCTAAGCCAAAGCCTGAAGAAGAGTGGACCAAGGTGGAAGATGAGCTTGCCCTTGGAAATTCCAAAGCTCTGAATGTAATCTTCAATGGAGTGGATAAGAATATCTTCAGGTTAATTAATACCTGTGAAGTTGCTAAGCAAGCATGGGATATCTTGCAGGCTACTCATGAAGGAACTTCTAGAGTCAAGATGTCAAGACTTCAGATTTTAACATCAAAATTTGAAAGCATGAAGATGAAGGGATATGAGACTATTCATGATTTCCACATGAGTGTTCTTGAGCTGGCCAATGCTTCGAGTGCTCTTGGAGAGAAAATGTCTGAAGAAAAGCTTGTGAGGAAGATCCTTAGGTCCCTACCTAAGAGGTACAAGATGAAAGTGACTGCTATTGAAGAAGCTCAAGACATCATCAAGATGAGATTAGATGAGCTCATTGGATCTGTTCAGACTTTTGAACTTGGTTTAAATGAAGAAGAACCAGAAAAGAAGCCCAAGGGTATTGCTTTGGTCTCCACTCCTGCAGAAGATCAGGTAGTCAAAGATTCTCAGGAAGATTTGTCACAAGCCATTGCAATGTTGGGAAGGCAGTTCAACAAAGTGTTAAAAAGATGGAACAATAACTACAAGCCTAGTGTCAAGAATAGTTCCTCTGACATCACCAATCCAAAAGAGAAAGATGACGAGAAGATTGCTTAGGATAGAGGTGTTCAGTGCTTTGAATGTGAAGGGTATGGACATGTCAAGAAAGAATGTCCCACATTCTTGAAGAAGCAGAAGAAGGGTATGTCAGTTTCCTGGTCTGAATCTGATAGTGAAAGTGATGGTGAGTCAGCAAGGCATGCTAGAGCCTTAACAGGAACTGTTGTGTCTGATGATGATAGTGATGAAGAAATAACTTATGAGGAGCTAGCTTCTACTTATCGAGAGCTATGTTTGAAAAGTGCTGAGATTTGTCAAGAAAACAAGTGCCACAAGCAACAAATTGCTCAGCTAGAGAATGAAAAGACTGATCTGGAAAATGAAGTGGTGCTAGTTAGAGCTCATCTTGATCAAATGACCAAGTCTGTCAGGATGCTGAGCTGTGGTACAGACACACTTGACAAGATTCTTCAGTCAGAAAAAGCTGCTGGAGACAAAGCTGGGATAGGTTATGTGGCTGAGGACAAGGGAACTTCAGAAGGAAGCACTTCAGGTTCAAAGAAGGAAGTGTTACAACTTTCATCTCAACATCAGCCAAAGAAGCAGGATCCTACCCCTAAGGAAGCTGATGTTTCATAACCTAAGAAGATTGAGAAGAAGACTGGTCCCTATCAGAAGAGAAAACAGCCACAGGGAGCTGGCCAATATATGCCCCCACAATACCATGAGAGCATGCAAGCTGCTCAGTTCAAACAACACATGTCTCATCAGGTGTCTCAACATCAGGACAACTGGTATGGTTATGGTTATGGATACACCAATGTTGTTCCTTATATCTATGGAAGAAGAAAGCCATACCATCATGGGAGACAATCCAGGAAACAGCATTCTCAGCCGTCTTATGGGAGAAGATATCAACATAATAGATGGCAGGGCAGTTATGGTAGGAGGAGACCACATTATGGATGGCAGCATAAGCAATCTCATCATGGCAGAAGGTTTAGAGATGAAAGGGTGAGATGCTATTACTGTGGTAGGTTTGGACATATGCAGTACTCTTGCTACAAGCTGCATGGATACCCTCAACCTCAAAACAGATGGAGAGAGCACAGGCCCAAAGTTGTTAAACAATGGGTACCTAAGGAGAAGGTGAAGTGCTTATTGGCTCACATGGGTGATAGAGAAGGAACATGGTATTTTGACAGTGGGTGTTCCAAGCACATGTCTGGATGTAGATCCATGTTTGATGATCTTAGTCATTGTCCCTCACATGAGGTCATATTTGGCAATGGAGAAAAAGGTGTTGTTGCAGGAGTTGGGAAAGTGCAAGGTGATGGTAGACCTGAACTTGACAATGTTATGTTTGTCAATGGCTTAAGTGCAAATTTGATCAGCATAAGCCAGTTGTGTGATGAAGGTTACAAGGTAAACTACACTAAGCATGAGTGTGTGGTTTCTGATGAGCATAATCAGATTGTTATGAAGGGTGCCAGAACCAAAGACAACTGTTATCAGTGGACCTCTCTTGAAGGAGATTCAACTAGTGATGTTCTAGTTGATGTTATAACATCAGACTATGGCATCAGAATGCTAAAAGGTCACTCAGAGTTAACAAGTTCTGATGTGAATGTTTTAAAAGGAAAGTTTTTATGGAGGGAAAAAGTCATTGACACTCCAAATCAAGCTCCTAGCCTCAGAACCCCCTTTCCCGGTACTACAACATCACGCGTCTTCAAAGCTCTGCTCTCGCAACGAATCAACTCCTTCGACTTCAAGAATCAACTCTCACTGAAAAGAGTCATGGCGTCTCCATCCAAGAAATCTGAGTGTCAGAATTCCACAAAAGAAAGAGCTAGGGTTTCCCCTGACGAAGGTTCAGCATTCAATCCCATGGACATTGAGCCCCTCTCAACCATTCTTCCTGAATCAGGTAAATCTAGACCTTCTAAACTTGTTCCAAAAAGGGCTGGGACTATTTTTAGAGATAATGAAACGAAAAAGCTTGTTACGAGTGTGCTATTTAGTAATAAACATCACCTAGGTCATCCACTTCTCAAACTGTTGAGGAAAGGGTAGACGTGGATAAAAGCTTAGGTCAGATGGTTGATAAAATCTTTGAGAAAGGGCTCCCTATAAAGGGTATATCTAGACCACTGAGACAAATGCCTGCGGAACATTCTGAAAGGGAAAAGAGCGACATGCAAAGTGCAGCTACAAATCTTCATAGACTTGCTATGTCTATTATTGAAGATTCTGAAGTAAGAATAGAAGAAGATGATGTGTAGGAGGAAGCTAATGTTAAGGAAGATGTTGGAACTTCACCTGCTGGGGAAGATAAGAATGAGGATGTGATCAGTGTGGTTGACTTATCTGATGATGAAGTCATTGGAAAAGCTGTTCCAAGTATTGCTAAGAGGCTGAAAACAAGGAAAGGAGAGACCGTTGAATCCTCTCCAAAGAAGTCTGAAGGCAAGAAGAAAACTGTTGTTGGTCCAACCAAGCCATGGAGCAAAGTGGCTGTGAAATCCAAAAAGAGGAAAATAAGGGAAGACCCTAATTCTGACCGTGATGATGAGGATGATGTTCATGACATCATACCTGTCAGAAGGACAATTTTGAAGAGAATCTCTAACAAAGTCCCTGAAGTTCCAGTCGACAACATTTCCTTTCATTACGCCAGCAATGCATCATTATGGAAATTTGTATGTCAGAGAAGACTGGCCCTAGA
Organism: Lathyrus tuberosus; assembly: GCA_022829125.1. Classification (NCBI taxonomy): domain Eukaryota; kingdom Viridiplantae; phylum Streptophyta; class Magnoliopsida; order Fabales; family Fabaceae; genus Lathyrus; species Lathyrus tuberosus. The sequence continues at coordinate 1,261,228 of JALAZF010000265.1, forward strand.
GAGGGAGCTTGGGAAAGAAGCTTTAGAAATGAAGGATATCATGGAGCTGATTAATGAGGCTGGATTGGTAAAGACTGTGACCAAGTTTCCTAAGTGCTATGAAAGTCTTGTCAAAGAATTTGTTGTCAACATTTCTAGAAATATTACTGATAAAAAGAGCATTGATTTCATGAAAGTTTATGTGAGAGGAAAGCGCATTAATTTCTCTCCTAGTACTATCAATAAGTATCTAGGAAGAGATGATGAGGAGTATAGTGAACTTGAGATGACTGATAATGATATATGTAAAGAGATTACAGCTGGTCAAATAAGGGTTTGGCCATTGAAAGGGAAGTTGCCAGCTAGTAAACTTAGCATCAAGTATGCAATTCTTCACAGAATTGGTGCTGCCAACTGGGTGCCAACAAACCACAAGACAACAATCGCTGTTGGATTGGGCAGGTTTATCTGTACTATTGGGAAGAAGATTAAGTTTGACTATGGCAGCTACATCTTTGAGCAAGTGGTGAAACATGCTGAAACAAACGCTATCAAGTTACCCATAGCATTCCAATCTCTTGTGTGTGGTATCATCCTGGAGCAACATCCTGAAACTTTAACAAGCTCAGACATAGCCTGCCAGAGGAAGACAACCTTGTCCCTACACGCTAAACTATTTTCAGGACATCATGTTCCAGACATTGTTCTAACATCAACTGCTGAAGTCAAGAAGAAGACTACAAGGGCTGAACTGATCGGAGAATTGAAGACCATGTGCAAAGACCTTGATGCAGTCATCAGTACCAGTTTGTTTAGAAAAGAGAGACTTGAAAAGCTGATCCAGCAGTTAGAACTGAACATTGGTGATGATGTTGAGAACAATGTTGATGGCTCTGAGGAAGATGAAGTTGATGCCAGTGGGGATAGCTCTGAGGAGGAGGAAGAGAATCCTGGAGAACAATCTAGTTCAGAAGAAGACTAGCTTATCTTCTCTTGCCTTTAGTAGTTTCAGTTTGTAGTTTTTTTTATGTGCTTGGTTTTGTAATTTGAATATTGTGTTGTTTTATGCACTGGTTATGTTTTAGTTTCCTTCTATGATTTGTTTTGCCTGTTTACTAACTGAGAGGCTAACAATGAGAGCTAGGCTATACTGACTATAGTTATTAGGGCTTCTAACTGAAGTTTGCCTAATTGTGGCTAAAAAGGGGGAGAAAATAGCCAAGATAGTCAAGAGAATTATTGCCATATGCTGCTAATGTGATGCAGATATTAAGGGGGAGATAAATTGATGCTGCTAAAAGGTGTTTAGTTGAAAAGTGGTAATGCAGTTATAGAGGGGGAGCACCAATTGGCTGTTGTCAATAATGAAGATGGTGCTGCAACAGATCAAGTGATGAAGACTATGCAAAGTGTCAAACTGCTGCTAATGAGTTTCAAATTGATTGAAGATTATTCCGTTGCTGAAGTCTCTGAAGATGCAGAGATTGTTTTAGCCAAAATTAGCCAAAGGGGGAGATTGTTAGTTCCTGGATTGGCTGGAATTTTGGTAAAACAAAGTATATTCAATGTTGATGTCAAGGTGCTGATGTTGCAACATTGAAGTCTTAACACTGGGCTGTGTTAAGTAATTAATGGCTGAAGTTGGATGTCTGATGTCACACAGTTGATGTTGTAACATCAGATCTGCAGAATTAACAACAGCAGGTTGTGAGTTTGTAAGGGTTGCGTATTAGCTGGAATTGTGGAGAGCAAGTTGTCTCATTGGATGCGAATATCTTGGGATAGATATTTGCTGCTGCATAGGAGATCTGCTGCAGATTTGTAGGAGATTTAAAAGGTTGAAGATTTAAAAATATTTTAGGAGAAAATCTATTTTAATATTCAGTTTTAAATAACAAATCTGGGAGATATTGTAGCACGTCCAAGACCAATTCAAGGAGCTATATAAAGCGCACAAGACCAAAGGAAAAAGCGACAGAAAACATTCAGAAGATCAAGAGCTGGAGGCTTAGTGTCTAGAGTTCGTTTAAAGTGCTTGTATTTACACTATTCTAGGGTTTGAATTGGTGTTGAGTTTCTGTCCTCTCTAGAAGCTGTGAAGCAATAGAGAGTGGTTGATTGATCGAAGCTGTGAAGTAAGATCAAGGGTACTCAAAGTGGTTTCTTTGAGTGTTTGTAAGGGATTGAGTGGTGTTCTCATACCTAAGTGGTTTCTTAGGTAGGAAGTCATTAGTAGAGTATAAGTTTAGGAGATTGTCAACAGGTTGTTGAGTCTATAAATTATTTCTACAAGTAGTGAATTCCATCCCTGGCTTGGTAGCCCCCAGAGTAGGTTGGTTGTAACCGAACTGGGTCAACAATTCTTGGTGTTATTTTACTGTTATTGTTGTCCATTGTGCAGAGTGTGTTGTTGTGACATCACACCTTAACATCACACATCTGATACCAGAATTTCATTCTCCATCCATGGTTGCAAGTCTCAAGGCACCGTCTGAGAAAGCTTTCTTGACCACATAGGGGCCATCATAATTCGGAGTCCATTTGCCCCGAGAATCAGTGAGAAATGATTGTATCTTCTTGAGCACGAGGTCTCCTTTCCTGAAGACGCGAGGTCGGACCTTTTTGCCAAGCGCCTTCTTCATTCTTTGCTGATACAACTGACCATGACATAGTGCCGTTATTTGTTTCTCTTCGATCAGATTCAGTTTGTCGTGTCGACTTTGACACCATTCAACTTCTGTTATCTTAGCTTCCATAAATACCCGAATTGATGGGATCTCTACTTCTATGGGGAGCACTGCCTCCATGCCATATACTAGAGAGAAAGGGGTTGCCCCTGTTGAAGTGCGGACAAATGTGCGATAACCGTGAAGAGAAAAGGGTAGCATCTCGTGCAAGTGTTTGTAGGTTACAACCAACTTCTGAACAATCTTCTTGATGTTCTTGTTAGCCGCTTCTACCGCTCCGTTCATCTTAGGTCGATAGAGAGACGAGTTATGGTGTTCGATCTTGAACTCAGCGCACAACTCTTTCATCATCTTATTGTTCAAGTTGGATCCATATTCGGTAATGATCTGGCTTGGAATACTGTAATGGCAGATGAGATTGTTTTGGATAAATCGGACCACCACTTGTCGGGTTACATTGGCGTATGACGCTGCTTCGACCCACTTGGTGAAATAATCAACGGCTACCAGGATGAACCAATGTCCGTTCGAAGCTTTGGGCTCAATCATGCTAATGATGTCGATTCCCCATATAGAAAAAGGCCATGGGGAAGAAAGAAATTTGAGATGTGTTGGTGGTACATGGATCTTGTCTGAGTATATCTGACACTTGTGACACCTCCTCATGTACTTGTAGTTGTCGGATTCCATGGTCAACCAATAGTACCCTGCTCTCAAAATTTTTCTCGCCATTGTGTGACCATTGGCATGAGTGCCAAAGGATCCTTCGTGAATTTCCTTCATCACCATGTCTGCTTCTGGTTTGTCTACACATCGGATCAAGACCATGTCAAAGTTTCTCTTATAGAGTGTATTGCCGCTCAAGAAAAAGTTTCCTACCAACCTTCTTAGGGTTTTTCTGTCTTTTCTGGATGCCCCAGGAGGGTACTCTTATTTCTGAAGGAAGCATTTGATATCGTGATACCAAGGTTTGTCGTCTATGACTGCTTCAATCATGAAGATGTAAGCGGGCCGTTCAAGGCGCATTATGTCAATCTTAGGTAAGTCGTTCTATTGACCTACACTAATCAAGGAAGAGAGGGTGGCTAGTGCATCAGCCATGTGATTCTCTTCACGAGGGATATGATGAAACTCGATTCTGTTGAAGAATGGTAACAACCTTCTCGTAAAAATCTTTGTAAGGGATTAGTCCTAACTGGTATGTGTTCCAATCTTTTTTGATCTGATTGATAACCAGGGCTGAGTCGCCACATATATCCAAGTTCTCGATCCTTAAGTCGATCGCTTCTTCGAGACATATGATACAAGCTTCATATTTGGCCTCGTTGTTTGTGCACTTGGACGTAAGTCGGGCGGTGAAAGGAATGTGGGTACCCTGAGGGGTTATGATGATTGCCCTAATTCCACTTCCATAATGATTGATAGCTCCGTCAAAGATTAGTCCCCATTGGGAACCTGGTTCTGGCCCTTCACTGGGTAGCGGTTCATCGCAGTCTTTCATTTTCAAGTACATGACTTCTTCGTCTGGGAAGTCAAATTCGACTGATTCTTGATCGTCAATCGGTTGATGAGCCAAATGATCAGCTAAAATACTCCCTTTAACGGCTTTCTGAGTGTGGTACTTGATGTCGTATTCTGATAGCAACATTTGCCAACGGGCAATCCTTCTCGTGAGAGCAGGTTTTTCAAAGACGTACTTGATTTGATCCATTTCGGAGATTAACCAAGTAGTGTGACGAATCATATATTGGTGAAGATGTTTTGTTTTCCCAAGCCAAAGCACAACAAGTTTTCTCAAGCATAGTGTACTGAGTTTCACAGTCCGTAAACTTCTTGCTCAAATAGTAAATGGCAGACTCTTTCCTTCTTGTTTCGTCTTGTTGGCCAAGTACACAACCCATCGAGTCCTCAAAGACTGTTAAGTAAATAATCAGTGGTTTTCCTTCCACTGGAGGTGATAGAATATGTGGGTTCAACAGATACTCTTTGATACTGTGGAAGGCGGTTTGGCAGTCATCTGTCCAAACACAATCCTGATTCTTTTTGAGTAATTTGAAGATTGGCGCACATGTTGCGGTCATGAGGAATATAAATCTAGAAATGTAATTCAAACATCCCAGGAATCCCCTGACTTGTTTTATAGTCTTTGGAGAAGGCATTTCTTGAATGGCCTTGACCTTGTCAGGATGAACCTCAATTCCTTTTTGGCTGACGATGAACCCTAAGAGTTTCCCTGAACGGACACCGAAAGTGCACTTGTTGTGATTCAAGCGGAGTTTATACTTCCTCAAACGCTCAAATAGCTTTGACAGGTGGGTCACATGCTCCTTCTCCGTTCTATATTTGGAAATCATATCATCGACATATACTTCGCTTTTTTTGTGTATCATGTCATGAAACAGAGTAGTCATGGCCCTTTGATAGATTGCCCCGATGTTCTTCAACCCGAACGACATTACCTTGTAACAAAAAGTACCCTATGGGGTGATGAAGGAAGTTTTCTCTATGTCTTTCGGCACCATTTTTATCTGATTATAGCCCGAGAATCCATTCATGAAGGAAAAGACTTTGAACTTTGTTGTACTGTCAACCAGCATGTCAATGTGTGGTAAAGGAAAGTCGTCCTTTGGACTAGCCTTGTTTAGATCCCTGTAGTCTACACACATTTTGACTTTTTCATCCTTTTTTGGAACTGGTACTATGTTGGCTAGCCATTGAGGATATTCTAATGTGGCGAGGAAACCCGTGTCAATCTGTTTCTGGACTTCCTCTTTGATTTTGATGGCCATGTCTGGGTGAGTTCGTCTCAACCTCTATTTTACTGGCGGACATTCTGATCTCAACGGTAGATAATGTTCCACGATGCTAGTATCCAACCCTGGCATATCCTGATATGACCAAGCGAATACATCGGGAAACTCTTTTAGAAGCTTTGTCAAACTTTCTTTGACAGTTGAACTGAGTAGTGCCCCAATCCTGACTTCTTTTCTCTCTTCCTCTGAACCTAAGTTGACCGTTTCCAACGGCTATTTGTGAGGTTTAATGGACCTTTCCTCTTGCCTGAGTAATCTGGAGATCTCTTCTGGAATTCCGTCGTCATCTTCTTCTTCAGCCCCAAATATCGGGAATTCAAAGTTGGCAGAAGGCATCGAATCGTGTGTTTCAACGGGGTTTAAAACAAGCAATCTGCATGACGTGATGATTTGTGTTTAGAAGAGATAGAGAAAATGCAAGAGTGTACAGTGTATTTTTTTTGGAAAACTGCTTGTTTTTATTATTTGAATTGTTTTTTAGGATTACCATTTTCTGAAAAAAAATGAAAAGAGAAAACAGCAATTAATGCGGAAATTACAGAACGACGTTTATGTATTTATGATTTTGTCGATTCTTGAAACTACAGCCCTATAAAACAAAACTCTGTCGCTTTGGGCGAAGCGAAGAGGGACATTTACAGAAAGTGAGCCCTATCAAAACATCTGTTTCACCTGGGCAGGGTGAAAGGTTAAGATAAAGATGGAAATTACTTTGACTTATGAACGATATTCGGAACATCGACTGCAACCCATTGGCGGCGAACTCCTCGGTGAATCACAAAGTCTGGTACCATCCTTGATTTTTCTTTAGAAATAACGCTGATTTCTGGTGGAGCAGGATCATTGGAATCTGTCTCCCAGGCAAAGTTGTCGTAGGAGGATTCCTCTGTTGTATTTTGCATAGTATTTGTACTCTCAGGCAGATCTCCCCATCCAGTTGGCTGGATGTCTTAGAGCCTGATACGAGAGCTTTTGCGAGCAGTGTACTTGACCATGAAGTCGTATTTACCACTTGGTTGTCATAAGGTGTCCCACACTTCTTTGAAACTGGAGGAGTCATCTCTCTCGATGACGTTGACCTCAGGAAATGGGTAGTTGATAAATTCTAGCCTTGCAAACTTTGCAAACTCATCGTCGTGCTGGATATTTTCTGAATGATCTGAGTGTTTATCCCATGACATGGTGGGGGATGCAGGTATTCTTTTCAATGATGCTCAGCTGATTTTCATTGTTCGGATGGTTTTCTTGCCCCAATTCTTCTGGGTACGGCTGCTAGATAGGCAGACCATCCATCGGGCCATAGTAGTCATGGTCAAAGTTGTATTTCATCGGAGTGTCCTCCTCTAATGAGTTTGGCGGAGCACGACATCCTTCCGAATCACAATCTCCGTATATCATTTCGACATCTGACCTCGGTATAAATCTCGGACTCTGTGCGGGATATCAAAATGGCGTAGTCACCTCTTCCTGAGACATATAACCGTCCTCGTTAAGATAGGACTTCCATTCCCCATCTGTGTCGGAGGAATCTCCCTCGTTGATGGTATGTACTTCTTGAAACACTGGGTGAAGGAAACCTCCACTATGAAAGAAGTTCTGAATGGGACGAAGACTTTCATTGTTAGCAGCTGTCTGGGTACAGGTTGCAGAAAAACCAAGATCCTTCTTTGTTTTATTATCAGTAGGAATGATAAGCTGTCCCCATCCCTTTGCATTGTTACTTTTGATCACCTCGAGAGCATCTCTGTACGAGGAAATCGATGTTCCTTTCTCTAGTTGATCCTCATTGCTCACCGAAAGTGCCTGGAACTGAGTTCCAACAACCTCCTCGGGTTCTACACAAGTGGATAATGAAAGGTTACTCACGATCAAGGCTTGTTCTCTACAGACCGTGACGAGTTGGTCATTCTTGACAAACTTCAGCTTCTGGTGAAGTGTCGAAGTGACTGCCCCAGCCTGGTGTATCCAAGGTCTTCCTAATAAGAAACTGTATGTTGCTCGGATGTCCGTGACATGGAAATTGACTTGGAAAGTGCGAGGACCGATAGTTATGGGAAGGTCGACTTTGCCGATAACTGTTTTTCTGAACTCGACAAATGCTTTGACGACAACCTCACTGCCTCTCATCGGAGATCCTTTGAATGATAGTCGCATTATAGTGGACTTTGGCATAACGTTGAGAGCCGATCCGGTATCTACCAGTACGCTGGCTAAAGCATCGTCCTGGCAGTTAACTGTGATATTGAGCGCCATGTTGTGACTTTTGCCTTCCTCTGGCAATTCCTTATCACTAAACCCCCACTTGTTGCAAGAAGTGATGTTAGAGATGATATTGTCGAATTGCTTTATCGACACATCCTGTTCCACAAAGGCCTGCTCTAAGACTTTCTGTAGAGCCTCTCTGTGGGCTTCGAAACTGAGTAAAAGAGATAACACAAAGATCTTTGAAGGAGTTTGTAACAGCTGATCAACAATGTTGTATTCACTCGTTTGGATGAGCTTCAGCATCTCATCATCGTTCTTTGAAAGGTCGGGATCACTGAATTGACCGACTAGTGGATTAGGAACTTCTGTCTGAGGTTCCTTTTCTCTGTTAGGTTCTCCAACTCCTCTGTTGAAGATTCGACTGCTCCGTGTCACTCGACTAATGTCTGCAATATTCACGACGGAGGGTAATGGAATTTCCTTTCCATTATCAACTGTTGTTGCACCGTATTTGTAAGGGATAACCTTAGTTAATTCATATGGTAATGGTCCTGGTAGATAGATAACTACAGGAGCCTTCTGATTTTTCTGACTGTCGTAAGTAACTTCAAGCCATTCTTGGTTAAGAACCTTCGATTCATCAAGTAGAGGGATGATGGTACAAACATCTTTGGTTCTCTCATGATCAGAGATTACAACCATATCTTTAATCTTATCAGCAAAATAATCTGGTGTCCAGTTGATAGACCCCGAAACTGAATATTGTTGAATTTCTTTGCGGTCCAATTGACTCTGAAGAGCTGCTCGCACGAGGTAGCATCCTTGATTATTTTTGGAGCAGACATCACACTGGTGATAGTTATGAGGTGGCACATAGTCGTATCCACTCTGTCTACAATGCATCTTGACCAAGTTGTCCCTCAATAAGAGTACATCATGAATTTGATAGCTGTTATTAGACTCTTTTTCTATCAAATTTACTGCAGCTTTCTCGTGTTGAGGCAGCGGGTTTGTGAGAACATTCGGATTCGTATCTTTGAAAGATAAGACCCCGCTCCTAACAAGCTTTTGCACATCGGATTTGAAACTGAGACGGTTTTCTATGTTATGCCCTGGTCCTCCTTGATGGTAAGGGCAAGTCTGATCCGCTTTAAACCAAAAAGGCAGATTCTCCGGTACTGTAAGAGGAGCCCTGGTTTGGACATGCCCTTTGGTCAGTAAGAGTGGAAACAGTTCAGTGTACAACACCAGTATAGGATCGAACCCTGGTGGTCGCATTGTACAATTGTTGTTATATGGAGGACGAGCCTGCTGAAGAGGCTGTTGTGTCCTTTGCTGATATTGTTGTTGATTCGGTTGGCTTTGAGCAACCTGAGGTTGATACGTAGGAACAGGCGCAAAGTTGATAGCAGAAGTTACAGCTGCTACCGGTTGGTATCGTCACATTTGCTTTTCGAGAGAGATATTCCCAATATCTTGCTCTTTTATCATAGGGAGAGCACTACTGTATCGTTTTGTACTACTTGATGATCCAACGTCTTTAACTAAAAGTCCTTCTCGGACTGCTTCCTCAAGACGAACTCCCATGCCCACCATCTCGGCAAAGTCACTAGGCGCAATGGCGACCATTCATTCGTAGTAAAATGAGCTTAAGGTCTTTAAGAAGATCTTTGTCATCTCTTTTTCCTCAAGAGGTAGACAAATCTGGGTGGTAATTTCACGCCATCTCTGAGCGTACTCCTTAAAGGTTTCCTTGTCCTTTTGTGACATCGGTCTGAGTTGATCTCTGTCTGTTGCCATGTCCAGTTTATACTTATATTGTTGAACACAGGCAGCGCCAAGATCTCTGAAAGTAGCGATCTTAGTGCGGTTTAAACCCATGCACCATTTTAATGCGGCACCGGTAAAACTATCCTGAAAATAGTGGATCAGTAGCTCTTGGTTCTTTGTCTGAGCTGACATTCGTCGAGCGTACATCACCAGATGGCTCTGAGGGCAAGAGTTACCCTTGTACTTTTCAAAATCGGGCACCTGGAACTTGTGCGGAACTTTCACATTAGGGACCAAACAAAGGTCTGCGGCGTCCTTTCCGAATAAATCCTGACCGTGAAGGGCTTGCAGTTCTTTCTGTATCTCCAGGAATTGTTCCTGGAATTCATTCATTCTGTCAAACATACTTTCGTTTCCACCAGAAGGTATCTATGGAATCTATCTTTTCGGGATAGTGTGTACCACGGGTGGTGGTATAGTCATTATGGCTGAGACTCTCGGTGCCTCCCAAAGTTTGCAACCTCCAGGAGTTGCTGTCATGCCCCTGGCATCTTCGCTTTCCCGGAGTTTGTAACCTTCAGGCCCAACGGCTCCTGTTGAAGTTTCCGAATCTTCAATGATCGGAGGAATATATCCCTCCGAAATATAGTTGAGTGGCATGCCCCAGGGATGATCTTTCAGCATTTTATACCTAGGATCATACTTCTCCTCTATGGACGTTGATGTGATCTCTGAGATCACAGTCCTTTGTTGTTGTATCTGAGCTTCTGCTAGAGCTTGCATGTCGTTATGAAGCTTTCTCAGATCCTCTTTCAGAGTGTCGATCTCTTCCCTCAACTCTCTATTCTCTTCCTTGAGATTATCCATCATTTTCTGACGATTGGCCCAAGTATTGTACGAATGAGACAGTTTGACTCTAGAATTGAGACGCAAACGTGAGATTCGTAGGTAAGAAGAATGCGTTACGTGAGAATGATGAATTTTACGCAATGATTAATTATTATTTTTTGTTTAATCAAAGTAAACTTCGACAATTAGATTGCAAATATCAAATAGTGGGGAAACCCCGTTTTATTGAATTCAAAGATTGCGGAATGGAAATACAGTAATTTACAAAGTGCTGCAAAAGGAAATCTAAACTTATGGGTCCTGAGTCCTCTCTGAAGCGAGTTTGGGTGCGGGTTCTGGTACTTTCCTTTTCTTTGACAGGGGCTCTTGGGCCGTTGCCGGGTTGTCATTCCTTTTCCAAGTGAAAGGAGCGAGCAAATTCCTTTGGTCATCCTGATTTTCTACAGCATGTTGTTCTAAAATCTCGATCAGAGCATCTTTATCTTTCAATAGTTGCTGTATTTTCTTGCACTCTACATTGAGAATACGGTACTTGTTCCTCCAAGACCTCTTCTCCTACTGAACTTTGTTAAGAGTATCCTGAATTTTTTCCATCTCAGACATAAAATGTAAGACATAGTCCCTTAATGGAAGAACTTCCTGACGAGGGTAAGGCATCCTCAGCTTGAGAGCTCTAGTTTGTACCCAGTGGAGATAAGGCTCCACCGAGACACAATCTGGTTTTCCTAGAGACTCTCTTCCTTTCCTATGAATGTGTTTCCAAGCATGCAATATTTCTGTCTTTAGTGCTCTGTCATTTTCTCCTTCCTTGAAGAAAAAACCTTCCAGATGAGCATTTCGCGTGACATGCCTCATCGGGTATCCAAACTGACGACGAACTAAAATTGGATGATAGTTGATTCCTCCCTTAGTTCCTATAAGGGGTACATTTGGGAAATTTCCACAACGGTCAATGAGTCTGATCCCGTCATAGATTCGATTGTACCAATCGATGTCAGAGTTGGTAAGAGACATGATTCTCTGTGACCAACGTAAAGTATTCTTTTGATCCCAAAATGCAGCAGACTTGGGTAAGTGGGAAGTGAACCATTTGTACAGCAGGGGTACACAACATGTGATCATTCCTCCGCTGTACAAATTCCTTAAGTGTATCGAATGGTAAGCATCTGCGAGCAAGGTCGGTACAGGGTTTCCAAACAGGAAAATCTTAATGGCGTTGATATCTACAAAGTTATCGATGTTGGGAAACAAAAATAACCCGTAGGTGAGCAAAACAAAGATGCTCTCGAAAGTGGCCACGTTCCCTATAATAACAAAGTATAGAGCTTTCTTTGTCAAGAACTGGGCTGGTAAACCCTGGGTTCCTCCCTTAGTGGTCATGTGAGTCCTGACCTCTGACTCGTCCAAATAGATTGCTCTCACAATGGTTTGTGTAACACCCCACTTTCCCCATTTTGAAAATAACAAAAATAATAAGGATAAATCAGAGTTTGCACCAAAAAGTGGAATGTCACATCATTAAACCAAAATAAACTCTTTATTGTATTAAATTGAATAAAGAATCAGCGGAAATAATCATTTGGTTTCAAATTCACGACCATCTGCCCAATTACACCAATAGTTCCTTAAAACAAGGTTCTCCATAAAATAATTCAACAAAATGGAATACGTAACAAAGAATGCAACAAAATCAAAACAACTACAAAAATATCCCGACATCCCGTGTTACGTATCAGAGCACTCCTATAGACTCGAACAGGCAACACGAGCATCCAAGCAACCTAAGTACCTGGGTTATCTGTACTTCCGAAGAAGCACAGACACAACAACAACAAAGGGGTGAGAAATCACGTTCAATATATAACGGTGAATAAATACATGATAAGAAAGTAGCATTCAGATATATAAATCAACAACACACCAACACGACCTACTGTCCAACATCATCAACAACATCAATTAATAATGCAATGCAACACGACACCATGCATGCGGTACCGACTCGTTGGTTCATTCAATCAAACCCCCGATAGATCACATACACCTCTACTTGGCAATGATCCATCCCCCACCATTCTCCATATAGGAGTACGGATGAATCGCATACACTCCTCCTGAGCAACGATCCATCCCACCAATCACCATGAAAATGCATGACATATGAAGCACAATAACACATGTATAATATCAGAACACATGTACACGATCCTCCTGATCACACCTTAACATAACATCAACACCATCATTACATAATTATTTCATGCACACCAAACATCTAAATTATTAATTAATTCATTAAAATTATTAAAATTATTATTTCCATCACCAATGTTTTATTTCTCAGCACCTGGCACCTATTCCCAACCTCTCAAACCAAAAGAAACCGGACCGGACGCGAAAACGGGAAAGAAATCGCGAAACGGTAAAATTCTGCAACTTCGATGGCCATACGCGTATTGCCCCATGCCATACGCGTATTTCTAGCTCGCTCGCCCAACCCATACGCGTATTGACTCCCTTCGTACGCGTATTTCCTCACAATGCCCAAGTCCTTACGCGTATTGCCTTGTAACGTACACGTACGGACAGAGACCTCTTCACCCTAAATTTTCCAAATTCCAATACAATACGCGTACGGCCCTCCTATTACGCGTACTACCTCACTCCCATACGCGTATTGCTATGTATCATGCCATCCCATACACGTATCGCCTTGCCTGATACGCGTATCGCCAGATCTATTACGCAAATCACCAGAAGCCTCACTATTCTGCATTCTGCTATGATTTCCACACTTCTTCACTTCCAATCAGTCCTATAATCGTTTCTACACTGATTTTAGGTCCAATTTTCATCTTTTCTCTTGTACCTAGAATTGCTACGTGTATTATAAGTCTATAATCTCAAATCGTTCTCCTAACTGGAGTCAAAATCAACAGGTCTGCAACATACGTTCATACAACAACAACAACCACAACAATTCATGAAAATACTTATCAATTCAAACATGATTTTCAGAATCACAACAGACATATATGTAATACCCCAAATTTTGACCACTTAGATTTCCCATCATTGTGAAAATCATCATCACAATATGGATGAACCATCATGCTTCATCAGTCTCCCCAAAGATGGGTGAGCATCCAATACAATCAAAATTAGGGTTTCAAGCCCTCTCTGAGCTTTAGACAAAGGCTCAATCAAGAAATGACTTGATTTTCAACTTGTCTAATCTCTCAAACATCCACAATGGATCAAAAAGGACTCCCACTTCAAGGATTAAGCACAAGGCTGCTCCCTTCTAGGTGGATCAAGTCTCAAGGGAAACCCGAATTCTGGCAGTTCGCGAGCCAGTACTTTAGTTATTTGTTCCCTCGAAGGACAGGTTTTTATCGAATTCTAAGCTTTCTTCTCAGCCCCAGGGAGATCGACAGTGTCACCAAATTAGGGTTTTGGTCGACCAGGGCCTCCAGATGGAAATTTTCATCTAGGCACAAGGAAATGATCCAAAACATGACCTAATATACTTCATGGAACCTCATGAACCCATGCATCAAGTCAATTTTGCCTCAGGGGATGCATTAATCAAAAATCAGGAATTAGGGTTTCTTGACCTAATTCACCCCTAAGTTGACTTTTGGGACAAACCATGAGACAAGACCTCAAGAGAGGATTTGAGGGTCTCTAATATACCATATTGATCCATTTGGAACAATGGATTGATCCAAGAAGTTTGAGCAACAAGTCTCAATTTCATCTGCACCACAATTAGGGTTTTAAGAGAAAAGTCAACTGTAACTTTGACTTTTGACCAAGACATGCTCCCAAACCCTAATACATGATTGAATATACCCTATGACACCCATGGAACATGTCCATCAAGTTTGATTTAGGTCAAGGACATGATTTCCTGAAGAATTGCACAGTTTAGAATTCATCTGATAAAAAGTCAACCGTGCACAAAAGTCAACTTTGACTTTTTGAGATTTTTCACCAAAATGTATTTTTAACCCTAAAATGATGTTAATGTATGATTTGAATCATCATTCATCAAGAAAAATCAAGAAAAGTGAGATAACTTGTAAAAGGGGTAACCATAAAACTTCGAAATTTTTCTAAGTTAAAAATAAAGTGGCAAAGGTACCAACTTTGGAGGACCATAACTCCTAAACCACAAGGCCATTTTTTCTCATCCAAAGATGGATTTGTAGCCCTCATTATCACCTACAAAAACTTCAACTACAAGTCATTCCAATTCATTAAGGATTTTGAGTTATGGAGTGATCAAAGTGGCTGAAAAGTGAAAATGTCACTTTTTCCAACACTTAGTGAAATTTTCACTAAGTCAGATTTTGCACTTGGAATCAAAAGAGATCAAAACCAAACTTGTTCAAACAGTTGTTGTATCATGTAAGAGCTTTCCAAAATGGCCAAGAACATTGCCAAATTCAACCTTCACCATGAGATACAACATTGCCAAGTTGCCTTGCTGAAATCTGTCAAGGCAAGGCAGAATTTGCAACTTTGGTCGATTTGCCAAAATCAGCCAAATTCAATTTCTCCTATCCACTTGGACACCTTATAGGATTGAATCTAAAGGGGACAATCACTGAGCCAAGCCTCCAAAGTCCATGGAACAAGAAATAGCATGTTGAACCTAGAATGGCCAAAATAGGGACAAGACTTCAAATTTGGAATGAGGCATTCAATGAAACTATCAAGGTGGCATGGACTGAGCCATTCTCATCTGAAATCAGTCAAGACTTATCCAAGACCAAGGGAACCAAAGCTCTGTGCCCTAACCTCTAGTCAATGGCTAGAGGAGACTTGAATTCTCATTGGACAACATTGGCCAAACCTACTTACCAGCTGCCATGCACTATTCCTTGCAAAACAAACTTGCTCCACTATAAATAGAGCTCAATTGTGGTCAGTTTGAGTACACCAAAGCCATCTAACAGATGCTTTCCTCAAAATCTCTTCTTTCACTCCAATTTTGCCTTCTAAGGCAAGTCACTATCGGGTTTTGAGTTTGAGAGCAATTCCAATCAAACCAATCACTCACACACCTCACATACATCACATATGAGCTGATCAAATACTTAGATTACTTCTAAAACATCAATTTCACAAAATCACCAGCTGGTTGCTCAAGGTTTTAACCAAAGTGCAGCTGAGGTACCACAAAATGATCCAGCCAATTTCAATCAAGTCCAACCATCCAAACACAATCCATAGGGTGTAGGGAAGCTGTTCAGATCATCACCACTCATCTGTAACACCTCCAAATCAAAAATCACTTTGAACTTGCTGTCACGACTTGGAGGTAAGCACATACTTGGTCATCTCTCAATCTATGCATATTTCCTCGCACAATAATTTGGCCATATGTTCCTAATCATGCATGGAATGTTTTCCCTCAATTAATTGCATTGTTTGAATCGTGTATCAAAAATCCTAGCCTTCATGCAGAAATTAGGGTTCTTGAGGTTTCTTCGTGATTTCTTGTTGTATGTTTAATTTAAATGAAATTAAAGTACATAGACATGATCGTGAGGTTGAGGCGAGCATAATGATATGTGGATTGCATGATATGATTACGTATTCATGGAGATTGGATAAAAAATGCAAATCTGAGAAACCAAGAACACGCGCGTGTTCTTCAGCTTGTTCTTGGCGCCATTTTTAGAAATTCAAATATTTGAATTTTGTGATTTTGTTTAATTGATTCAAAAATTAATTTCTCTCTGAGTTCTAATGATTTTGAGTTGATTCTTTTTTTAATAATTCACAAAAATGCTAAAATATTTTATTTTCACAAAAAATCCCAAAAATATTATTTATTTCATATAATTGATATTTTTGTAAAGAGTTAATATTTTGATTGTTTTTGACATTTTAAATATTTTTTCTACATTGATTTTGCAACTTTTAATGCTTTCTAATTATTTTGTAGGTCAATATTTAATTTTTGAAGCATTAATCCAAGATCACAATTTGTTTTCCATGTGTTAAACAATTTTTGATCATTTTAATTGAATTTTTATTCAATTAAACACATTTTGAAAACAAATTAGGGTTTTGGATTAATTCAACCCTCATAAATCACTTTCAAACTTTTTTGGGCCTCTTGAGAGAGTGTAAGACCCATCCCCCCTTATACAAAAACTTTTTGGGCCTCACTCGTTGTATAAGTCCCTCTGTACAAGTAAACGGCGCGATCGTCGCCCGTTTAAAAATAAAAATCATCTGGGCCTCTCCTTGAGCTATAAGACCCATTCAAAACACTTTGGGCCTCTATTAGAGTGTAAGACCCAATCCCCCTTTTAACCAAAACATTTTGGGCCTCACTTATTGCATAAGTCCCTCTGCGTTAAAAGAAAACCTCGGCGCGATCGCCATTTTTAAACGAAAAAATCATTTGGGTCTACCCTCGTGTTATAAGCCCCACTCTTTTTTCTTTAAACCTTTTTTGGGCCTCTTGAGAGAGTGTAAGACCCATCCCTTTGTACAGAAAACCTTTTTGGGCCCCAGTCACTTGTATAAGTACCTCTGTACAAATTTAAACAGTGTGCTCACTGATAAAACCCTGGGCCTCTCCTTTAGTTGTAAGCCCCAAATCTTTCTTTTTCAAAGCACTTTCTCCTTTGATTTTGAATATACTGTTGTTTTCAATCTTTCTTTGTTGAACAACTAACCAAACAGCATGGAAGCACTACAACCGAGTAAGTGGTTATCGCTTTCATTTACTGCTTTCATATTATAAACTGTATTGTGGGGCTGCTCACTGTAAGTCTCCTTTCATAAACTCATATCTACTGTGTAATAATAGTATAGATATTTCGAGTTTCCCCGGCAACTACGTCTAGAACTAGGTGA
Source organism: Lathyrus tuberosus (assembly GCA_022829125.1). Taxonomy (NCBI): domain Eukaryota; kingdom Viridiplantae; phylum Streptophyta; class Magnoliopsida; order Fabales; family Fabaceae; genus Lathyrus; species Lathyrus tuberosus. The sequence goes on from JALAZF010000265.1 coordinate 1,278,413, forward strand.
CGTCGTTTCATTTATTCGTAGAAATAGACGCCTAGATCCCCAATAGGAGCACCAGATACAGTCTTCTCTTCGGCTGTCCTCCTTAGGAATCGTCAAGAAGCTCTACTCCCCAAGATGAATGTATTCTCCGTGAATGGCATCTTTCAGTTTCTTCCAAATTCTCGAACTTTCCTGACTTGATCTATTCCTTGTGGATAGCTTGCCTTGAATGTCTCGGGGTTTGGGTACCCACTACGGTCATAATCTTGGACCTTAACTAAGGAACCCTCTTTAAAAGCTAAAAGTCACTGGATAGTAAACCTCGCACGTTTACCAGTGGTTTTTATCTTTAAAAGAGTTATCTCTCCTAATGGAAAGGAGATGATAGACCCACAGGCTTCTTAAAAGCATCGGCCTCCTCTTGGGCATTATTCAAGGACACTATGGCTTCTTAGAAGTATTCACAGCCTCCTCTTAGGCTTCATATAATGATCTCTTCCTTCGGGAATGATAGCCTCCTCTTGGGCTTAGTACAAGGACCCGTCGGCTTCTTAAAAGTTTCCAGCCTCCTCTTGGGCTTCGTACAAATTGTCCCGACGACCTCCTAGAGGTATAGGAACAGAACCTAGTCATCCTCATAGAACAGTCCTTTCATAGAGTCTACTACTGTTTCTCAAAGCATAGTACAAAAGAAAAAACTCTAGACTTGGACAGTCTAACTTCCTTGAGTCTCAAAGACATTCTCAAGTGACCCCTTCGTTAAATAGGAAGGAAACCCGCAGACTCGGACAGTCTCAATACCCTTTGGATTTTCCATTCCCTCAAAGAGAAGGAAATATCCCTGATCCTCAAATCAAATCCCTGAGTACAGTGTTGCTCATATAAGAACTGATTTTCTCTTTTAAAATCAGTATATTGGATATGTCACTCAACTGAAACAAACCTTTAGCCTCCATCTCGGGCTTCGTACGAGATACAAAAACACTCTCTTGTTGAGTCAAACTTTTAGCCTCTATCTCGGGCTTCGTACGAGACACAAAGACTCCCTCGTAGAGTCAAACAAACAATCGCCTCCATCTCGGGCTTTATACGAGATACCAAAAGACTCTATCGTCGGGTCAAAAACTTTTAGCCTCTCTCTCGGGCTTTGTACGAGACACAAAATAGCCTCCTCTTAGGCTTTGTATAATGATTTTCCTAGCGGAAATTAGCCTCCTCTTAGGCTTTGTATAAGAAAACCACTGGTTGATCCAATCAACCTTTTAGCAACAAAGCTGTGCCTCGTTCACAGTACACAAACATCAACAACTCCTTTCCTTTCATCTAATCGCTGTAAGCGGCAAGCCTCTGGATCATCTATATCCATGCCACTGTCCCTCTTTTAGCATGAGAAATTCCTAAGGAAAGATGGCATTGCTCTACACTGAGTTAAAGTCTTCTCCTTCAGGTTAAAACCCTTTCTTCGGAAATTATGGCATTGCTCGGATCCGCGTATCCCAGTTAAAGTAATTCTCCTTCCCCCTCTTTAGAGATGACAAATTCTCTCTAAAGTCGAGGTCTTTCAGCTTCACGTCTTGGGCTATGAACAAGACACAAATAGACCTTTCAGCTTCACATCTTGGGCTTTGAACAAGATACAAACCACCTTTCGCTTCACGTCTTGGGCTTTGAACAAGACACCAAAACACCCATTTCCTCCCATAGAATAGGAGGAACTACGAACGCTCTGATTTCCCTGTTTCGGTAAACGGGAATACGTAGGCATAAGATCGAAAGAAAAGATCTTAGCGAGCGCAATCAACAAAAAGCCCAAATCCCATATCTCCATCAATCAAAAGCAGTAATTCAAAAGCATCAGTCCTAACATCCTAATCCTTGTTCCCCGCCAGAAACCTTTTGCCCGAGTAAAAAGAAAGAAAACCGTATTGGCGAAAATACAAATAACCAGTACAAGGCCCCCCCACATTGATAGCATCCGTAACCTAACAGACCGCTGTTTAAACTCAGTATGCAAGCAGGGTTAATTGGAGACATCTATTTCCCTTCCTTATTCAGCTCACAATAGGATAAAAAATGAATCGACCTGTAGTTTAAGCTCAAACCGCAGAGAGCGACCAGCGCTTAAGAACCGCGTCCAAAATCGCTCGCTACAGAAAAATGGCGCCCACCGTGGGGCCGGGTCTTTCTAAAACATTTTTTTTCCTTTTTCCTCCTTTTCACCTCTTTGGTTGATACCACAGATTTGGGTTTCCGCCGGGGAACCCATTTTCTGTCAGGAACTTAGGATTCATAGCTTTAAAGGTCTAGGATGTTTAGGATAAATATATATACTGCTTTTCCTAATTGCTATACGTGTTTATTTTTCTGCTACTGGGAATGCGGGTGATGCCGTATGTGGAAAGATTGAGTATACACCTAGAAAAGCCAAACCCTTTCGTAGTGCGGAAGCTATCAGAAATAGTTGTTACGCGATACTACCCTCATTTGAGGCTGGTGATCTATTCTCGGTGAATGGCACTTACTCTAAGATTGCACACAACTCGCTGGCGATCCGCTTGTTGTCTGCCTTCCTGGGAGGAGCTGATGATAATGAGTACATGTACAAAAATCACCTTAGTGTAAACCTTTGGGGATGGGTAGAGCCTTGACTTCATGACAACGACCCTTTGACCCCATGTTTTTTCTATGTTTTTGTGTGCTGCATTCATGCATTCATTTAATAAAACATTAAAACATTCAAAAAACTTTCTCTTCTAGTCTCTCTGTTTTTCAAATTAAACTAAGACTGTGATTGCAAATATCAGAGAAAAGGATTACGCTAATGGATTTCGGTAGAAGGAGAACTCGCCAGTATACCTTCAAGGTTCCAAAACTAGGGGATTTGAGAAGGTTAGCAAGGATGATCGTTAACCCAGAGGCTTTTAGAGCCAAGCACGGTGGTTTGCTACCACTGTTAAGAGTCCATGTGATTAAGGGGATCATGGACGCACTCATTCAGTTCTACGATCCGGTTTATCACTGTTTCACATTCCCGGATTACCAGCTATCACCAACGCTGGAGGAGTACTCTCATCTGGCTGATTTACATATCACTGATCGAGCTCCATTTTCTGGACTGGAAGAAATTCCAAAGAATCAGACTATTGCAATAGCAATTCATTTGGACGAGTCTGAGGTCAGGACTCACATGACCACTAAGGGTGGCATCCAAGGTTTGCCAGCCCAATTCTTGACAAAAAAGGCTTTATACTTCGCTAGTATAGGGAACGGGACTGCTTTTGAAAGCATCTTTGTCTTGCTCACCTACGGATTATTTTTGTTTCCCAACATCAATAACTTCGTCGATATCAACGCTATTAAGGTTTTTCTCATTGGAAACCCTGTGCCGACTTTGCTCGCAGATGCGTATCATTCTGTACACTTGGGAAATTTGTACAGCGGAGGGGAGATCACATGCTGTGTACCTTTGCTCTATAAATGGTTTATCTCTCACTTGCCCAAGTCTGCTGCTTTTTGGGATTGCAAGAGTGTCTTACGTTGGTCGCAGAAGATCATGTCTCTCACCAATTCCGATATAGATTGGTGTAATAGGATTTATGAGGGAATCAAAATCATTGACCGTTGTGGAAACTTCCCCGGCGTACCCCTCATAGGAATTAAAGGAGGAATCAACTATCATCCGATATTGGTTCTTCGTCAATTTGGATACCCGATGAGACACATCCCACTGGGTGTTCATCTGGAAGGTCTTTTCTTCAAAGAAGGAGAAAATGACAGAGCACTAAAGATGGAAATAGTGCAAGCTTGGAAACATGTTCATAAGAAAGGACGAGAGTCTCTGGGAAAACCGGACTGTGTCTCGGTGGAGCCTTATCTCCATTGGGTACAAACCAGAGCTCTCAAGCTAAAAATGCCTTATCCTCGTTACGGAATTCTTCCACCGAGGGAAACTGTCATGTACTTCATGACGGAAACTGAAAAGCTTCAGGTTACTCTCAACAAAGTTCAAAAGGAAAGAAGGTCTTGGAAGAACAAGTACCGCACCCTCGACGTAGAGTGTATCCAAATACAGCAATTATTGAAAGAGAAAGATGCTCTGATTGAAATTTTGGAGCAGCATGCTGTAGAGAATCAAGATGACCAAAGAAATTTGCTCACTCCTTTCACTTGGCAAAGGAGTGACAACCCGACAACGGCCCAAGCGCCCCGGTCAAAGAAAAGGAAGATACCAGAATCAACACCCGGTTTCTCCTCAGAGAGGACTCGGGACCCATTAGTTTAGGTTTCTGTTTCTGCACTTTGTAATCTACTGTATTTCCATTTCTGTAATCCTTTGAATTTCAATAAAAAGGGGGTTTCCCCACTGTTTGATATTTGCAATCTAATTGTCGAAGTTTATTTTGATTAAACCAAAAAAAACAAAAATTAATATAATCATTGCATTCATCATTCTCACATCGCGTATTCTTTTTCCCTACGAATATCACGTTTGTGTCTCGATTCTAGAGTCAAACTGTCTCATTCGTACAATACTCGGGCCAATCGTCAGAAAAAAATGGATGATCTTGAGGAAGAAAACAGAGAGTTAAAAGAAGAGATCGACGCTCTGAGAGAGGATATGAGAAAGCTTCGTAACGACATGCAAGCCATGGCAGAAGCTCAGCTACAAAGAACCGTGATCTCAGAGATCACCTCAACGCCCATCATAGAAAAGTATGATCCTAGGTATCAGATGCCGAAAGATCGTCCTTGGGGCATGCCTGTTAACTATATCCCGGAAGGATATGTTCCGCCGATCACTGAAGATCAGGGAATCGCAACAGAAGCCGCTGGGCCTGAAGGTTACAAAGTTCGGGAAAGCGAAGATGCCAGGGGCATACTGAAGACTCCTGAAGGTTACAAACTTCGGGAAACGCCAAGACTTACTGCCGTAGTCACGGTACCACCCCCTGTGGTGCACACTGTCCCGGAAGGACAGATTCCACAGACACCTTCTGGTAAGAAGGAAACTATGTTTGACAGAATGGATGAATTCCAGGAGCAGTTCTTGGAAATGCAGAAAGAGCTGCAAGCCATTCGCGGTCAGGATCTATTTGGAAAGGACGCCGCAGATCTCTGTTTGGTCCCCAACGTGAAAGTCCCGCACAAATTCCAAGTGCCCGACTTTGAAAAATACAAGGGTAACTCTTGCCCTCAAAGCCATCTGGTGATGTACGCTCGGCGAATGTCAGCTCAGACGGAGAATCAGGACCTACTGATTCACTACTTTCAGGATAGTTTAACCGGTGCCGCACTCAAATGGTACATGGGTTTAAACCGTGCTACGATTAGCACATTCAGATATCTTGGTACTGCCTTCGTCCAACAATACAAATACAATTTGGACATGGCACCCGACAGAGATCAACTCAGATCAATGTCGCAAAAGGACAAGGAAACCTTTAAGGAGTATGCTCAAAGGTGGCGTGAAATTGCCGCTCAAATTTGTCCACCTCTTGAGGAAAAAGAGATGACAAAGATCTTCTTAAAGACCTTAAGCTCATTTTACTATGACCGAATGGTTTCCAGTGCACCCAGTGATTTCACCGAAATGGTCGGCATGGGTGTACGTCTTGAGGAAGCCGTCCGAGAAGGACGTTTGGTAAAAGACACTGGATCAACGAGCGGTACTAAAAAATACGGTAGTGCTCTCCCTAAGAAAAAAGAGCAAGATATTGGGAATATCTGTCTCGGAAAGCAAAGGCGACGTTATCAGCCAGTAGCAGCTGTTACTCCTGCTATCGGCCCCACGCCTGTTCCTATGTATCAACCTCAGGTTGCGCAGAGCCAACCTGACCAACAAAGGACACAACAGCCTCTTCAGCAGGCTCGTCCTCCATATAACAACAACCGTACAACACGATCGTCAGGGTTTGATCCTATACCCGTAACGTACACAAAGTTGTTTCCGTTACTGCTGGCTAAGGGGCACATTCAGACTAAGTCTCCCCTTTCAGTTCCGGAAAATCCGCCTTTTTGGTTTAAAGCGGATCAAACATGCCCTTATCATCAAGGAGGTTCAGGGCATAACATTGAGACTTGTCTCAATTTCAAATCCGACGTGCAAAAGCTTGTTAGGAGCGGGCTCTTATCTTTCAAAGATACGAATCCTAATGTTCTTACGAACCCGCTGCCTCAACACGAGAAAGCTGCAGTCAATCTGATTGAGAAAGAGACTAACAATGTCTATCAAATTCACGATGTACTCTTATTGGGGACCAATCTGGTCAAGATGCATTGTAGACAGAGTGGATATGGCCATGTGCCACCTCATAATTATCATCAGTGTGATATCTGCTCTAAAGACAACCAAGGATGTTCGGTAATGCAATCAGCTCTACAGGAACAGATGGATCTCGGATGGATCCAAGAGCACCGAGTTTGTGGAGTTAACATGGTTTACACGAATTCCAACGTCATTCAAAACCACGACATCCGTGCGATGAATGTCAACTTGGTGGCGATGCACTCAAGGCAAAGCCAGTATCATAATCTGCCGCGGCACGATTACAGTTCCTGTCTGATCTGCTCGGTAAACAAACAGGGATGCTCTTTCATACAAGAGGCCCTCCAGCGTCAGATGGATCTTGGATGGATCCAAGACTACCATGATAGGAACTCCTATCAAATCAACATGGTTCAGATCTTCGACATCCGCGTAATGGATACCAACCTGGTAGAGTTACATGCTGAGCAGGTCCGACTTGGATTCTTAATATCACATGACTATCAAAATTGTAAAGCGGGTTGCGAAAATGATCGAGGTTGTACCCTTGTCCAGGAGGCACTTCAGCACTTGTTAAATCACTGGTGGATGCCAATCTATATGGACGAAGATACTCAGCAGATTAGTATCAATAACAGGAATCCTACTCGTCGTCAAAGTCAGGATGTCCGATCAATGGAAGGTAACCTAGTGAGGTTACATTGTATTCAAAGTGGGCATGGCCAGGTGCCACCACACAACTATGACAGTTGTAGCGTCTGTTCGGAAAGTAACCAAGGGTGTTACCTTGTGAGAGCAGCTCTTCAGGGTCAGGTCGATCATGGAGAAATTCGTCCATATCCAGGTTCAGGACCCATCATTTGGTCGCCGAACTACCTTGCCGAGCAAGTTGAGGATGTTGTCACGATCTCTGGTCATCACAGGACCAGGGATGTTTTTGCCATCATTCCTCTACTTCACGAATCTAAAGTTCCCAACCAGGAACGGATCGAGATTACTTATGATGGTCAGAAAAATCAGAAGGTTCCCATAGTCATTTATCTGCCGGGACCATTACCGTATGAATCAACTAAGGCCATCCCTTACAAATACGGTGCAACAACAATTGAAAATGGAAAGGAAATTCCATTACCCTCCGTTGTGAATATTGCAGACATCAGTCGTGTAACACGGAGTGGTAGAATCTTCAACCGAGGGGTTGGGGAACTTAACAAAGAAAAGGAACTTCAGGCGGAAATTCCTGATCCACCAGTCAGTCAATCTGGTAATCCCGACTGTTCAAAAGACAAAGATGAGATGCTAAAGCTCATCCAAAGGAGTGAATATAACATTGTTGATCAACTGTTACAGACTCCTTCAAAGATCTCAGTATTATCATTGTTACTCAGTTCAGAAGCACACAGAGAGGCTCTACAGAAAGTCTTGGAGCAAGCCTTTGTGGAACAGGATGTAACAATCAGACAGTTCGATAGTATTGTCTCTAACATCACTTCCTGCAACAATTTGGGATTTAGTGATGAGGAATTACCTGAAGAGGGTCATCGTCATAACGTGGCGCTCAACATTACAGTTAACTGCCAGAACGATGCTTTAGCCAATGTACTGGTAGACACAGGGTCAGCCCTGAATGTTATGCCGAAGTCCACTTTGACGCAATTATCATTCAAAGGCCCTCCGATGAGAGTCAGCGAGGTCGTCGTCAAAGCATTCGACGGATCCAGAAAAATGGTTATCGGCGAAGTTGATCTTCCCATAACTATTGGTCCTCACACTTTCCAAATCACTTTCCAGGTCATGGACATCCGGGAAACATACAGTTGTTTATTAGGAAGACCTTGGATACATCAGGCTGGAGCGGTTACTTCAACCCTCCACCAAAAGCTAAAGTTCGTCAAGAACGATCAACTTGTCACGGTTTGTGGGGAACAAGCCTTGCTTGTGAGTAACCTATCATCATCTGCTTGTGTAGAACCCGAGGAGGTTATTGGAACTCAGTTCCAAGCACTATCGGTGAGCAAGAACGATCAGTTCAAAGAAGGAACTTCAATTTCTTCATACAAAGATGCTATCAAAGCGGTCGAGAGTACCGATACAACAGGATGGGGACGGCTTGTCATTCCTATTGACAATAAAACAAAGAAGGGTCTTGGTTTTTCTGCGACCTGTACCAAGACAGCCGCCAACGATGAAAGTCTTCATCCCCTTCAAAACTTCTTCCACAGTGGAGGTTTTCTTCACCCAGTGTCTCAGACAGTTCGTGCTATCAATGAGGAAGATCCCTCTGACACAGATGAAGAGTGGAAGTCCTACCTTAACAAGGACGACTATATGTCTCAGGAAGAGGTGCCTATGCCTTTTTGCTTTCCTATAGAAAGTCCGAGATTTATACCAAGATCAGATGTCGAAATGATCTACGGAGATTGTGATCCGGAAGGATGCCGTGCTCCGCCAAATTCATTAGAGGAAGACACTCTGATGAAAGAAAACTTTGATCACAATTACTATGGCCCGATGGATGGTCTGCCAATGTGGCAGCCTTACCCAAGAAACTTGGGGCAAGAAAGTCAGCCGAGTAATGAAACTCAGCTGAGCGTCATTGAACAGAATACTTGTGTCCCCGCCATGTCATGGGATCAACACTCAGGTCATTCAGAAATTACTCAACATGAAGATGAATTCGCAACGTTTGCAGGACTAGAATTCATCAACTATGCTTTTCCCGAGGTCAACGTCATCGAGAGGGATGACTTCTCCAGTTCCAAAGAAGTTTGGGACACTCTGGGACAACCAAGTGGAAAATACTACTTTATGGTCAAGTACACTGCTCCCGAAAGCTCTCGTATCAAGCTCGAAGATATCCAGCCAACTGGATGGGGAGATACAGCTGAGAGCACCAATGCTATGCAAAATGCAACAGAGGAATCCTCCTACGACAATTCTGCCTGGGAAACAGATTCCAACGATCCTACTCCACCAGAAATCAGCGTCATTTCTGAAGACAAATCAAGGAAGGTGCCAGACTTTGTGATTCACCGAGGAGTTCGCCGCCAATAGGTTGCTGTCGAGGTTCCGAAGGTCGTTCGTCGGTCAAAGTAATTGCCATCTTTAACCTTTCACCCTGCCCAGGTGAAACGGATGTTTTGACAGGGCTCGCTTTTTGTAAATTTCCCTCTTCGCTTTGCCCAGAGCGAGTGAGTTTTGTTTTATAGGGCTGTAGTTTCAAGATTCGACTTGTTCATTAATAAAATAACGTCGTTCTGTAATTTCCGCATTTATTGTTGTTTTCTCTTTTCGCTTTTTTCAGAAAATGGTAATCCTAAAAAACATTCAATAATAAAAACAAGCAGTAAAATCAAAAGACTGCACACACTTACATTTTCTCTATCTCTTCTAAACATGAATCATCACGTCATGCAGATTGCTTGTTTTATACCCCGTTGAAACATACGATCCGATGCCTTCTCTCAACTTTGAGTTCTCGGTATTCGAGGCTGAAGAAGAAAATGACGACGAAATTCCAGAAGAGATCTCCCGACTACTCAGACAAGAGGAAAGGTCCATCGAACCTCACAAAGAGCCGTTGGAAACGGTAAACTTGGGTTCAGAGCAAGAGAGAAAAGAAATCAGGATCGGAGCACTGTTCAGTCCAACTGCCAGAGAGGGTTTGATAAAGCTTCTCAAAGAATTTCCCGATGTATTCGCTTGGTCCTATCAGGATATGCCAGGGTTGGATACCAGCATCGTGGAACATCACTTACCGCTAAGATCGGAATGTCCGCCAGTAAAGCAAAGGTTGAGACGGACTCACCCGGACATGGCCATCAAAATCAAAGAGGAGGTACAGAAACAGATCGACGCGGGTTTCCTTGCTACATCTGAATATCCTCAATGGTTAGCCAACATCGTACCCGTTCCCAAAAAGGATGGAAAGGTTAGAATGTGGGTCGATTACAGAGATCTAAACAAGGCAAGTCTAAAGGACGACTTTCCTTTTCCACACATTGACATGTTGGTTGACAGCACAGCAAAGTTCAAAGTATTCTCCTTCATGGATGGATTCTCGGGCTATAACCAGATCAAAATGGCGCCGAAAGACATGGAGAAAACTTCGTTCATTACCCCATGGGGTACCTTTTGTTACAAGGTAATGCCGTTCGGTTTGAAGAATGCCGGGGCAACCTATCAAAGGGCCATGACTACTCTGTTTCATGACATGATACACAAAGAAATTGAGGTATATGTCGATGATTTGATTGCAAAATCAAGAACAGAGGATGATCACGTTGAACATCTGTCAAAATTGTTCGAACGTCTAAGAAAATTCAAACTCCGCTTAAATCCCAACAAGTGCACCTTCGATGTCCGTTCAGGGAAACTATTAGGGTTCATCGTCAGCCAGAAAGGAATTGAGGTTGATCCTGACAAGGTCAAGGCCATTCAAGAAATGCCTTCTCCGAAAACTAAAAAATAAGTCAGAGGATTCCTGGGACGTTTGAACTACATCTCCAGATTCATATTCCTTATGACCGCGACATGTGCGCCGATTTTCAAATTACTCAAAAAGAACCAGGATTGTGTTTGGTCAGAAGATTGCCAAACCGCCTTCGACAGTATCAAGGAATATCTGTTGAATCCTCCGATCCTATCACCTCCAGTGGAAGGAAGACCACTGATCATTTACCTCACAGTCCTAGAGGACTCAATGGGATGTGTACTTGGCCAACAAGACGAAACTAAAAGGAAAGAGTCTGCCATTTACTATCTAAGCAAGAAGTTCACCGACTGCGAGACTCGGTACACAACGCTTGAGAAAACTTGCTGTGCTTTGGCTTGGGCAGCCAAACGTCTTCGCCAGTACATGATTCGTCATACTACTTGGTTGGTCTCCGAAATGGATCCAATCAAGTACGTTTTCGAAAAACCTGCTCTCACGGGAAGCGGCTAACAAGAACATCAAGAAGATCGTTCAAAAGATGGTTATAACCTATAAAGATTGGCACGAAATGCTACCCTTTGCTCTTCACGGTTATCGAACATCTGTCCGCACTTCAACAGGGGCAACCCTTTCTCTCTAGTGCATGGCATGGAGGCAGTGCTCCCCATAGAAGTAGAGATCCCGTCAATCCGGGTATTGATGGAAGCTCAGCTCACCGAAGCTGAATGGTGTCAAAGTCGACATGACGAACTGAACCTGATCGAAGAGAAGCGAATCACGGCACTATGCCACGGTCAGTTGTATCAGCAGAGAATGAAAAGGGTGTTCGACAAAAAGGTCTGACCTCGTATCTTCAGAAAAGGAGACCTCGTGCTCAAGAAGATACAATATTTTCTCACTGACTCTCGGTTCAAATGGACCCCAAATTATGATGGCCCCTATGTGGTCACGAAAGCTTTCTCAGGCGGCGCCTTGAGACTTGCAACCATGGACGGAGAGGAATTTGCCTACCCCACGAATGTTGATGTAGTCAAGAAATACTTTGCCTAAAGCTAAAAAAAAAACGTCTCGGTGGATTGAAAACCCGAAAGGGCGGTCCAGGCAAAAGTTAGAGACATGAAAAAAAATCATCCCGATGGATTGGAAATCTCATAGTACAATCCAGGAAAAAATTAGGGATAATGGCAAGTAACTATGTTCAACAGAGGCAAGTCCCTCAGCAGCAGTTACAGCATCATCTGTCAGAAAACTCCAGTCAAAGGTCATCTTCGACGGAAGTTCAGGATGTCCCGAACTCAAAGTTGGTAGAAGGATAGTGGTAGTTATGTTTCGACGTAGCCCTTTTCCCTGTAAATTACCATTTTCTAACTTTGTATATACTCTTTAGAATCACGCGTTTGGCTGATCTCCATCTTATCAATAAAATTTGAGCCCTTGTGCTTTTGTTTGCAATTCTTTACTTGTTTTAGCTTTACAGAATGACGTTGTTTAAACTTAATCAGCGATTCTTGAAATAAAACAAAAATAAATTTACTTGTTAAACTTTTTCTGCTTTTAAATTAAAGATGGCATTTCTTTTGACTGTTGAACATCAGAAGAACATCGATCGCTTCTCCCGAAGTAAGCGAACTTCAAAATGCAGAATCAAAGTACTCCTTCTAAACCAGTTCGCCTGAATGAAGGGATCAACTGTGTCAGAGACCTTGTTTCATCTGACATCCTCGGCTGAGTTCTCATCTCCTAAGCCCAATCAACATAGCTCCCAACGGGACTATCTCTCCTAAGCAAGGTGGAATTGCTATTTTGAACCAACGGTACTTCTTTGCCCCGCGATGGCCGAGTATCCAATTGTGTTCATCCATTAATCTGTATGTCGCGTCTGTTTTGTCAGCATATACATACGTACTTCATGCATTTTTTATTTGCATTTACATTTCATATTGCATCACTATCACTCTAGTCGGTCCTGTCCCCTAGTGGTAGAAGTCCTCTCAATCGAGTTGACAGTTCTTGCCTCGTCAGGAAATACTGTGTCTGAACAACCTCGCTTCCAGTTTAATTCTGGAAAGAAGTTGGTCCTTGGCCACTTTGATAACTTGAACCTCTGAAAAGCCAGAGAAAACTTTCAATAAGCATCACTCTTCGCCATTGAAGATGATATCCTTGCTTTCCCGGATTAAGGAAAATCCACAGAGAAAGCCTCGTGATCAGAGACTCGGCAGCACGCCAGTTTTGCTCCGAAAAACCACTGATGAGAGGGTCATTGGCACCTCAAAATTGGATCCCATCATATGGCATTTCTCCGGGAAGATCCCGAGAAAAGTATGATGTAACTCCAAACAAAAACAGTCTCTCAAGAGACTCGCTTTCCCCAGTAGAATCGACAAATGGCGTCTCCAAAATAGAGAAGTTTGTACACCACTACAACTCAGACGAATGGGTTCCCCAGCAAGTCTGACATCAAAACTTTTTCCACTCAAATGGCATCTCCCCAGGAAAATTCGGCGAGAAGTTTGAAGGAAATCCGCTACGAATAGCGTCCCTTGTCAGTAAAGTTTATTGACAAAAGAAACTAAGACCAGTTCCTTGGTAGGAAACCAGGATCGAGGGGAAGTTTAAATCAGAAACTAAGACCAGTTCCTTGGTAGGAAACCAGGATCGAGGGGAAGTTTAAATCAGCAACTGAGACCAGTTCCTTGGTAGGAAACCAGGATCGAGGGGAAGTTTATTTCAAAAGAAAACTGAGACCAGTTCCTTGGTAGGAGACCAGGATCGAGGGGAAGTTTACCTTTTCTAAGCACCATTGCTTAGCTAAAGAAGATGAATGTGTAAGCTACCATTCATAACCACCATCAAAATTTCGGGTATTCCGATATTTAATCCTCTTGCACCCCGAATGCCCGAATCCCTTTGTCATTCACACCTTCGGGTCCAAGAAGATTAAATAGGGGCATCTGTAATACCCCAAATTTTGACCACTTAGATTTCCCATCATTGTGAAAATCATCATCACAATATGGATGAACCATCATGCTTCATCAGTCTCCCCAAAGATGGGTGAGCATCCAATACAATCAAAATTAGGGTTTCAAGCCCTCTCTGAGCTTTAGACAAAGGCTCAATCAAGAAATGGCTTGATTTTCAACTTTTCTAATCTCTCAAACATCCACAATGGATCAAAAAGGACTCCCACTTCAAGGATTAAGCACAAGGCTGCTCCCTTCTAGGTGGATCAAGTCTCAAGATCGACAGTGTCACCAAAATAGGGTTTTGGTCGACCAGGGCCTCCAGATGGAAATTTTCATCTGGGCACAAGGCAATGATCCAAAACATGACCTAATATACTTCATGGAACCTCATGAACCCATGCATCAAGTCAATTTTGCCTCAGGGGATGCATTCATCAAAAATCAGGAATTAGGGTTTCTTGACCTAATTCACCCCTAAGTTGACTTTTGGGACAAACCATGAGCCAAGACCTCAAGAGAGGATTTTAGGGTCTCTAATATACCATATTGATCCATTTGGAACAATGGATTGATCCAAGAAGTTTGAGCAACAAGTCTCAATTTCATCTGCACCACAATTAGGGTTTTAAGAGAAAAGTCAACTGTAACTTTGACTTTTGACCAAGACATGCTCCCAAACCCTAATACATGATTGAATATACCCTATGACACCCATGGAACATGTCTATCAAGTTTGATTTAGGTCACGGACATGATTTCCTGAAGAATTGCACAGATTGGAATTCATCTGATAAAAAGTCAACCGTGCACAAAAGTCAACTTTGACTTTTTGAGATTTTTCACCAAAATGGATTTTTAACCCTAAAATGATTTTAATGTATGATTTGAATCATCATTCATCAAGAAAAATCAAGAAAAGTGAGATAACTTGTAAAAGGGGTAACCATAAAACTTAGAAATTTTTCTAAGTTAAAAATAAAGTGGCAAAGGTACCAACTTTGGAGGACCATAACTCCTAAACCACAAGGCCATTTTTTCTCATCCAAATATGGATTTGTAGCCCTCATTATCACCTACAAAAACTTCAACTACAAGTCATTCCAATTCATTAAGGATTTTGAGTTATGGAGTGATCAAAGTGGCTGAAAAGTGAAAATGTCACTTTTTCCAACACTTAGTGAAATTTTCACTAAATCAGATTTTGCACTTGGAATCAAAAGATATCAAAACCAAACTTGTTCAAACAGTTGTTGTATCATGTAAGAGCTTTCCAAAATGGCCAAGAACATTGCCAAATTCAACCTACACCATGAGATACAACATTGCCAAGTTGCCTTGCTGAAATCTGTCAAGGCAAGGCAGAATTTGCAACTTTGGTCGATTTGCCAAAATCAGCCAAATTCAATTGCTCCTATCCACTTGGACACCTAAGAGGATTGAATCTAAAGGGGACAATCACTGAGCCAAGCCTCCAAAGTCCATGGAACAAGAAATAGCATGTTGAACCTAGAATGGCCAAAATAGGGACAAGACTTCAAATTTGGAATGAGGCATTCAATGAAACCGTCAAGGTGGCATGGACTGAGCCATTCTCATATGAAATTAGTCAAGGCTTATCCAAGACCAAGGGAACCAAAGCTCTGTGCCCTAACCTCTAGTCAATGGCTAGAGGAGACTTGAATTCTCATTGGACAACATTGGCCAAACCTACTTACCAGCTGCCATGCACTATTCCTTGCAAAACAAACTTGCTCCACTATAAATAGAGCTCAATTGTGGTCAGTTTGAGTACACCAAAGCCATCTAACAGATGCTTTCCTCAAAATCTCTTCTTTCACTCCAATTTTGCCTTCTAAGGCAAGTCACTATCGGGTTTTGAGTTTGAGAGCAATTCCAATCAAACCAATCACTCACACACCTCACATACATCACATATGAGCTGATCAAACACTTAGATTACTTCTGAAACATCAATTTAACAAAATTACCAGCTGGTTGCTCAAGGTTTTAACCAAAGTGCAGCTGAGGTACCACAAAATGATCCAGCCAATTTCAATCAAGTCCAACCATCCAAACACAATCCATAGGGTGTAGGGAAGCTGTTCAGATCATCACCACTCATCTGTAACACCTCCAAATCAAAAATCACTTTGAACTTGCTGTCACGACTTGGAGGTAAGCACATACTTGGTCATCTCTCAATCTATGCATATTTCCTCGCACAATAATTTGGCCATATGTTCCTAATCATGCATGAAATGTTTTCCCTCAATTAATTGCATTGTTTGAATCGTGTATCAAAAATCCTAGCCTTCATGCAGAAATTAGGGTTCTTGAGGTTTCTTCGTGATTTCTTGTTGTATGTTTAATTTAAATGAAATTAAAGTACATAGACATGATCGTGAGGTTGAGGCGAGCATAATGATATGTGGATTGCATGATATGATTACGTATTCATGGAGATTTGATAGAAAATGCAAATCTGAGAAACCAAGAACACGCGCGTGTTCTTCAGCTTGTTCTTGGCGCCATTTTTAGAAATTCAAATATTTGAATTTTGTGATTTTGTTTAATTGATTCAAAAATTAATGTCTCTCTGAGTTTTAATGATTTTGAGTTGATTCTTTTTTTAATAATTCACAAAAATGTTAAAATATTTTATTTTCACAAAAAATCCCAAAAATATTATTTATTTCATATAATTGATATTTTTGTAAAGAGTTAATATTTTGATTGTTTTTGACATTTTAAATATTTTTTCTACATTGATTTTGCAACTTTTAATGCTTTCTAATTATTTTGTAGGTCAAGACTTAATTTTTGAAGCATTAATCCAAGATCACAATTTGTTTTCCATGTGTTAAACAATTTTTGATCATTTTAATTGAATTTTTATTCAATTAAATACATTTTGAAAACAAATTAGGGTTTTGGATTAATTCAACCCTCATAAATCACTTTCAAACTTTTTTGGGCCTCTTGAGAGAGTGTAAGACCCATCCCCCCTTGTACAAAAACTTTTTGGGCCTCACTCATTGTATAAGTCCCTCTGTACAAGTAAACGGCGCGATCGTCGCCCGTTTAAAAATAAAAATCATCTGGGCCTCTCCTTGAGCTATAAGACCCATTCAAAACACTTTGGGCCTCTATTAGAGTGTAAGACCCAATCCCCCTTTTAACCAAAACATTTTGGGCCTCACTTATTGCATAAGTCCCTCTGTGTTAAAAGAAAACCTCGGCGCGATCGCCATTTTTAAACGAAAAAATCATTTGGGCCTACCCTCGTGTTATAAGCCCCACTCTTTTTTCTTTAAACCTTTTTTGGGCCTCTTGAGAGAGTGTAAGACCCATCCCTTTGTACAGAAAACCTTTTTGGGCCCCAGTCACTTGTATAAGTCCCTCTGTACAAATTCAAACAGTGTGCTCACTGATAAAACCCTGGGCCTCTCCTTGAGCTGTAAGCCCTAAATCTTTCTTTTTCAAAGCACTTTCTTCTTTGATTTTGAATATACTGTTGTTTTCAATCTTTCTTTGTTGAACAACTAACCAAACATCATGGAAGCACTACAACCGAGTAAGTGGTTATCGCTTTCATTTACTGCTTTCATATTATAAACTGTATTGTGGGGCTGCTCACTGTAAGTCTCCTTTCATAAACTCATATCTACTGTGTAATAATAGTATAGATATTTCGAGTTTCCCCGACAACTACATCTAGAACTAGGTAACGCCGTTTCATTTATTCGTAGAAATATACGCCTAGATCCCCAATAGGAGCACCAGATACAGTCTTCTCTTCGGCTGTCCTCCTTAGGAATCGTCAAGAAGCTCTACTCCCCAAGATGAATGTATTCTCCGTGAATGGCATCTTTGAGTTTCTTCCAAATTCTCGAACTTTCCTGACTTTATCTATTCCTTGTGGATAGCTTGCCTTGAATGTCTCGGGGTTTGGGTACCCACTACGGTCATAATCTTGGACCTTAACTAAGGAACCCTCTTTAAAAGCTAAAAGTCGCTGGATAGTAAACCTCGCATGTTTACCAGTGGTTTTTATCTTTAAAAGAGTTATCTCTCCTAATGGAAAGGAGATGATAGACCCACGGGCTTCTTAAAAGCATCGGCCTCCTCTTGGGCATTATTCAAGGACACTACGGCTTCTTAGAAGTATTCACAACCTCCTCTTAGGCTTCGTATAATGATCTCTTCCTTCGGGAATGATAGCCTCCTCTTGGGCTTAGTACAAGGACCCGTCGGCTTCTTAAAAGTTTCCAGCCTCCTCTTGGGCTTCGTACAAATTGTCCCGACGACCTCCTAGAGGTATAGGAACAGAACCTAGTCATCCTCATAGAACAGTCCTTTCATAGAGTCTACTAATGTTTCTCAAAGCATAGTACAAAAGAAAAAACTCTAGACTTGGACAGTCTAACTTCCTTGAGTCTCAAAGACATTCTCAAGTGACCCCTTCGTTAAATAGGAAGGAAACCCGCAGACTCGGACAGTCTCAATACCCTTTGGATTTTCCATTCCCTCAAAGAGAAGGAAATATCCCTGATCCTCAAATCAAATCCCTGAGTACAGTGTTGCTCATATAAGAACTGATTTTCTCTTTTAAAATCAGTATATTGGATCTGTCACTCAACTGAAACAAACCTTTAGCCTCCATCTCGGGCTTCGTACGAGATACAAAAACACTCTCTTGTTGAGTATCAAAGACTCTCTTGTTGAGTCAAACTTTTAGCCTCTATCTCGGGCTTCGTACGAGACACAAAGACTCCCTCGTAGAGTCAAACAAACAATCGCCTCCATCTCGGG
The DNA here is from genome assembly GCA_022829125.1 of Lathyrus tuberosus. NCBI lineage: Eukaryota > Viridiplantae > Streptophyta > Magnoliopsida > Fabales > Fabaceae > Lathyrus > Lathyrus tuberosus. The sequence continues at coordinate 1,296,873 of JALAZF010000265.1, forward strand.
CTTTATACGAGATACCAAAAGACTCTATCGTCGGGTCAAAAACTTTTAGCCTCTCTCTCGGGCTTTGTACGAGACACAAAATAGCCTCCTCTTAGGCTTTGTATAATGATTTTCCTAGCGGAAATTAGCCTCCTCTTAGGCTTTGTATAAGAAAACCACTGGTTGATCCAATCAACCTTTTAGCATCAAAGTTGTGCCTCGTTCACAGTACACAAACATCAACAACTCCTTTCCTTTCATCTAATCGCTGTAAGCGGCAAGCCTCTGGATCATCTATATCCATGCCACTGTCCCTCTTTTAGCATGAGAAATTCCTAAGGAAAGATGGCATTGCTCTACACTGAGTTAAAGTCTTCTCCTTCAGGTTAAAACCCTTTCTTCGGAAATTATGGCATTGCTCGGATCCGCGTATCCCAGTTAAAGTAATTCTCCTTCCCCCTCTTTAGAGATGACAAATTCTCTCTAAAGTCGAGGTCTTTCAGCTTCACGTCTTGGGCTTTGAACAAGACACAAATAGACCTTTCAGCTTCACATCTTGGGCTTTGAACAAGATACAAACCACCTTTCGCTTCACGTCTTGGGCTTTGAACAAGACACCAAAACATCCATTTCCTCCCATAGAATAGGAGGAACTACGAACGCTCTGATTTCCCTATTTCGGTAAACGGGAATACGTAGGCATAAGATCGAAAGAAAAGATCTTAGCGAGCGCAATCAACAAAAAGCCCAAATCCCATATCTCCATCAATCAAAAGCAGTAATTCAAAAGCATCAGTCATAACATCCTAATCCTTGTTCCCCGCCAGAAACCTTTTGCCTGGGTAAAAAGAAAGAAAACCGTATTGGCGAAAATACAAATAACCAGTACAAGGCCCCCCCACATTGATAGCATCCGTAACCTAACAGACCGCTGTTTAAACTCAGTATGCAAGCAGGGTTAATTGGAGACATCTATTTCCCTTCCTTATTCAGCTCACAATAGGATAAAAAATGAATCGACTTGTAGTTTAAGCTCAAACCACAGAGAGCGACCAACGCTTAAGAACCGCGTCCAAAATCGCTCGCTACAATATACAACAATCATCAATTCAATAGTTTTGCATACAAATGCCTACGGGGGTTAAGGACTCCCCACTACCCTATCATGAATAAATCACCAATATTAACCCGTTTCTCCCCCTTACCTCGAATTCTTGATTAATTTCCTGCGAAATTGGTGAAGATCCTTGCCCTAGCACACCTTTGTTCTTCCTCTCCTTAGCTTTTCCTCTTTCTATCTCCAAAATTTTGATTATCCTAAACTTTTACCAATCTCCACTAATTAATCTCCAATTACCGAATTACCCTTACTAATTCCATTAACCCAATATTCACTCAATTATATCCAGTCTTATTTTACTAAATAATCTTAATAGTAATAATAACCATAATAATAATAATAATATGAAATATGCTATTAAAATAATAATAATAATAATATTTCCATATTACTAACATCACCCCCTACGCACTCAAACATGCACCCTAAACAAGGCCAACAATTAAAATAAAACCAGACGATTAAATAATTTAAAATGGGGTGTTACAACTCTCCCCACTTAAATTATTTTCGTCCTCGAAAATTACCTGATGGAAACAAATCTGGATACGACTCTCGCATCCTGCTTTCCAATTCCCAGGTCACACTGCCTCCTGCAGCACCTCCCCAAGCTACTCTCACTAGAGGTATCTCCTTTCCTCTGAGTTGTTTCATCTTATGATCCTCGATCCTCAACAGCATCGCCTCTACGGTAAGATTCTCCCTGATCTGAACATCGTCTCTCTGAATCACGTGAGATGGATCTGAAACATACTTCCGAAGTTGCGACACATGAAACACATCATGCAAGTTCGAAAGTTCAGGCGGCAGCGCCACCCTATAAGCCACTGTACCAACCCTCTGCAGGATTTAATACGGCCCAATAAACTTAGGATCCAACTTCTTAGATTTCAAAGCACGACCCACACCGGTCACTGGGTTAACTCTTAGGAATACGTGATCACCTTCACTGAATTCCAATTCCTTCCTTTGATTATCGTGATAACTTTTCTGCCTACTCTGAGACGCTTTCATCTTCTCACGTATCATTTGAATTGTCTCAGTAGTCTGCTGCACAATCTCTGGTCCAAGCACCACACTCTCACCTGTCTCATACTAATACAGAGGTGTCCTACACTTCCGTCCATACAAAGCTACAAAAGGTGCCATTCCGATGCTAGAATGGTGACTGTTATTATACGTGAACTCGATCAATGGCAAATGAGTATCCCACGCACCACCTTTTTCCAATACACATGCTCTCAGCAAATCCTCCAACGACTGAATGGTCCTCTCTGACTGACCATCGGTCTGTGGATGATAAGCCGATTTCAACTTCAACTTAGAACCTGAGGCTTCCTGCAGACTCCTCCAAAATTCTGAAGTAAACCTCAGATCTCTATCTTACACTATGCTCGATGGAACACTATGCAACTTCACAATTATCCTGATATAAATTTCCACCAGCTTTGACAACGGAAAACTGATGTTAATTGGTATAAAACGTGCGGACTTCATAAGTCGATCCACCACTACCCAAATAGCATCAAAACCTCTTGCCGTATTTGGAAAACCAGTCACAAAATCCATAGCAATACTGTCCCATTTCCATTCAGGAATCTCTAACGGTTGCATCAATCCCGAAGGTTTCTGATGCTCCACTTTTGACTTCTGACATGTCAAACAAGCATAGACAAACTGAGCTATGCCCCTTTTCATACCGGACCACCAAAACAACTTCTTTAAATCATGATACATCTTTGTAGCTCCCGGATGAATACTTAAGCTACTCCGATGACTTTCCTCTAAGATTGCCTTTTTCAATTCCTCGTTATTCGGTACACAAATTCTGCCCCGGAATCTCAACACACCAGCATTATCCACTTTAAAGTCACTATCAGGATCATCTCTTTCTGTGGGCATCAAGTCTACTAATTTCATATCCAGTTTTTGATTTTCCTTAATCACATCCAAAAGTCATTATTCACTTTCAGCATACCCAATCTGATACTTCCTGATGTAGTTTCACAAACCATGCTCAAATCTCTGAACTGTTCAATCAATTCCATTTCCTTCACCATTAATGCAGACATATGGATTGTCTTCCGACTCAGAGTATCTGCCACAACATTAGCTTTTCCTGGATGGTAACTCAAATTAAAGTCATAGTCTTTCAAGAATTCTAACCATCTTCTCTGCCTCATATTCAATTCCTTCTTATCGAACAAATATTTCAAACTCTTGTGATCACTAAACACTTCAAATCTCGATCCATACAAATAATGCCTCCAAATTTTTAATACGAACACCACTGCAGCTAATTCAAGATCATGAGTAGGATAGTTCCTCTCATGCACCCTTAACTATCTTGAAGCATAAGCCACTACCTTGCCATCTTGCATCAACACACCGCCTAATCCCATCTTAGACGCATCACAATACACTACGAAAGAATTAGTTGGACTGGGTAAAATCAACACTGGTGCCGTAGTCAATTTCTTCTTTAATTCCTCAAAACTTTCCCCACAAGCAGCATCCCAGACAAAAGCTTGATTCTTCCTGGTTAACTGAGTCAACGGCAATGCCAATTTAGAAAACCCTTTGTAGTACCCCAAAATTTGCTCTCTTACTTTAGTGCTAACTGGCTTGTGTTTCATTTCATTTTTGCATTATCATGTGTGCATATCATTGGTTCTTAGCATGGGGTCAAGGTGTCTGAGGCAGTTCAAGAGGAGAAGGTGTTCTTCAAAAGGGTCAAGTTCCATACCATTTATCAGGAATCAAGGGTTGGTACAAAGTTACTAAATATGGAAATGACCTATAATTTGAAAGTTTCCATTCTGGGTAAGTTCTTACACTACATTCAGCTTGACTTTTCATCATCAAGGAAGCTTCAAATGAATTTCTCTCAAACATGAAAGTTAAAGATCTTTTTCTCCCCTTTCCAACAAGTACTAGATGGTCTCCATATCATTTGTGAAACTCAAGTTATAATAAAAAGAGGGCAAGGTGGTTTTTAGGGTTTCCTTATGGTTCCATTTTCACAACTTTTGCATTTTGGGACATATGGACCTATAATTGTTTCCATTGCTTCAAGGCATATTCTAACATCAAAGTACATTCCATAAGGATCATTTTTGGCCTTTGAATCAAGTGGATCCATGGCTAATTCATCACTTATTTCACATCATGCAAAATTGCAAGAAGCATCAAACCTCATGAATCAAGATATTTCAAGACCCAAATTCAATTCAGGTGTGATTAGCAATTGACAAGTAAGTGATCTATCATAAAATGCATGGGTGTACATTCATGGGGGAGGGTGTATTTCACATTATGCAAATTTTTCAAATGATCCAAAACTCATTAACCAAGGAATGATTGAGACCTAATTGCTAATCAGTGTGATAACCCTAGGTATTTAAGCTAAAATCATACACTAATTGAAAAAAAAAGACACGTGATTTTGAGGAGAACAAAAACATTGCACCCTAAAACTTCATTCCTTCGAATCTCTCAATCCTTTAGAGCTTTTCACAAAATTTCTACACAGTCTTCATCCTTGGAATCCATAGAGCACGAAGCAACCATCGTTTGAAGCTAACAGCAAGTGTAAAGGTTGCGTGATCTCAGGTCAGCGCATTTTCCATGGTCTTAGAATTCTATTTTTTGGTATGTATAATGATATTTGATGCCCACTGATAACTCTGGTGTGTTTTGTTGGGAGTTTGGATGTATAGATTGGTTGTTCCATGAGTTTTAAGTTTTGGATGCAAACATTATTTCGTTCGATTCTCTTTGTACGTTGCTTGTTTGGGATTTTTAATGTGATATTATTGATCCTCATGTTTTTCTGATCAATTTAGTGTACTCATATGCCATTTCTGGGATTTTTTTGGGTGGGGGTTACTGAAGAAGACGACCGGAACCCTAGTTCCGGCGTCTGGTTGTGTTTTCCGGCCAGCTAGGGTTTGATGAAGAAGATGTAATCCTAGCCGTTCGTTGCTTGGATCAGACGGTCCATATTGCGCCACCTCATTTAAATTCTATTTTATTTATTTAGTTAGGTGTGTGGCATCTCATGATAGTTATTATGAACCTCTAATCTGAATCACTCATCATGTTTCTGATTGTTTGTTTGGGTACGTTGATGTGATCTGGTGGCGTACATTTTACCAACACATTAAGTTTACCATGTGCTACCACGTGCGTTTTATTTTTAATTTCTGATAATTTAGTGTGCGCGCGTGTACGTGTTTATGGTGTGTCTTGTGATCCTGAACGCTCATCATGGTTGCTTTTTATTTTGGTTGACTGATGGCATGCGTTGGATTGATCCAAGGGCTCATATGGAGTCAACGTGGTGGACTGGGTTCACATGTTATTGTTTTCGTTTTTCTGATGGATTCTTGGATTGGGCCCTCTATTCACACCCCCCACTTAAGCCGGTTTGTCATTTTTAACGTGGACTGCTTGCTAAACCCACCCCCTTGCATTTTTCATTGTTTTTATTTTATTTAATTGTTTGTTTCTCATTTTTTATTATTAAAAATATCTTTGTGCATTAAAAAATTTCAAGAAAATTCATGACTCACATTTAGCATTTTATAAAATTTTATAAAATTTTATTTTATTATTTTATTATATTTTTAGTGACAGAATTAATTATTTAATGGATTTCTTTTTGAATTGTTCTGATCATGCATACCCAAACTTGTAGAATTTTGTTCTCATAGCATACATAACATTTTGAACTCATTCTTTTTGTATTGTTTCATAAAATTTTTGGATGTCATTAAAAAATTTTTTGTTTCATTTTTAAAACTTTTTCATATTGCATTTTGGTCCCTTTCTTTTGCATGTTAGTTCATAATTCTCATTTGAGTTTGCATAATTGTTTGAGTAACCTATCTTGGGAATTTTGGCATGAGCTATTGACATGTTGTTTACCACTAGTTGAGGTGTGTTAAGTTTTAATTTAGTAATTTTAGAAGATGTTTTGCTAATTTTATGATTGCCCTTTGTTTGAGGTCTTCTTGTATGCATATCTTTGATCATGTCTGATTACTTGTTTGAGAAGGCACTTGTGCCATCATTTGGGATTGCTTCTTTGACTTAATAAACCATGTTTGAATTGTTATAGGTCACTTGATTGCCATTATAGGTCATTGGTGTGAGGTTGTTGCATATTGTGTGCCCATGTTCAATGTTTGATATACATGCCTCTTTTTGACTTATTTTCTCACTTCTTCTCACCCGTGTCTCTTCATGACTTATGTTTGGTTTATGTATGTCATGCCATATCATTCATTTTCATTTCATTTGATGTATGTTTCTGACTTTGGAGCTTTGCATTCATATCATATGTCATTCATATTTCTTCTTGCATACTTGAACATGTTTCACTTATGTGCTTCCTTCTTCTTCTATTGATGTTTGATGCTTGGATGTCTGTTTGCATGTCTCATGTGACACTTGCATAGCATGTTTAGGCACACGTTTAGGTCATCCACATTCTGAATTGGATGAGTTTCATTTGGTTTGTAACCTTTTCTCTTTGGTTTGTGACTTGCTTGGGTTTCATTGGTCTTATTGTCACTTATGTATGTTTTGTACTAACCTTTTATGCAGGGGCTGAGGTAAGTTATTTGAGGGTGTGGATAGTTATCCATGTCCACCCTCACTCTTTCTTTCTCTCATCTTTTCTTTTCTTTAGGCTTAGGTTGTTGTCAAACCTCCCCTTAGGGCCACCTTTGCATGATAACATTAGGACTAAATTCCATAGGATAGTCTCCCTCCAAACCTCCCCTTAGGGCCATCTTTGCATGATAACATTAGGATAGATTCTCCCCGTAGTGTTTTTATTTTATTTTGAGTCCCTCTTCTCATCTCATAACATCTCTAAGATACTTAATAAGGTCAACTTGCCTTGCACACAAGCCTTAAACATAGGAAATGAAGATTGAGGAGTCCCCCTTCTCTCTTCTAGAGTGTTGAGCATACATCTTATTGGGGACGACCATGCGACGAATTCGTTCCCGTGTCATAGACTTTGGTTCAAGTTAGGTTATGAACTAACTCAAGTCACTTCTGTCCTAAAAAACACAAACAAACTTCAAACCTTTTTATCCTGCGGGATTGTCAAACTAAAGGCTATTTTCAAAAAGGGCACGTTACTTTCCGTCTGAGTCGCAAACAGGCATCGACCCTAACTGCCAGACGCAAACTTAACGTCGCTCATAAAAAACACAAAAAGAACTTGGTCCGAACTACGTTGACTCTGAATTCCCCATTGCACAAAGGGGGTACGTAGGCCTAGGACGTCGACGTCCTACCGAGTCTGTCTTAGTTTTTCCCTTCCCCGTTTTAGTACAACCATAGATGTTAGGATAACTCACCCTTAGATTAGACAACAAGCGTGGATCCCATCGAGTACAATGGACACGTGGGGTGCTAACACCTTCCCCTCACGTAACCGACTCCCGAACCCAGGCTATGGTTGCGATGACCATTCCTTTTCCTCTTCCTCAGGTTTATGCGGTGTTCCCTTTCCCTCTCTTGGGATAAATATACACGGCTGGAGACTATGTGTTCCGCGCCACTTTCGCGTTTGTACCTGGATGAAAATCCTGGGAGCCACAGCTGGCGACTTTGCTGGGGACTCTGGTTGAACTATGCTAGTCCATCCCCTTTAGCGAGTCTGTCCTAACGCTTGTTTGTTCTCTTTGGGTGTTATTTTTTTTTATTTTGCTTTATTTGTTGTATTTTATTTTTATCGCATTTTCTGCATTGCATATTATTATCATCTGCTGCACTGTTCTTCTGTTTGGAGGGTTGGGGTTTCCGAGAGATAAGCCCAATACCCAGGCTTGAGCGTACACGTAGGATTAGCGTAGAAAGTAGTGTGACTTGTGTGGCATTTGGCCAGATGTAGTATACATGAAAACTCCACATCCAGACGAGGTTTTCTTTGGTAATGTTCTATCCTGCGCATTGGTGCAGATGATTGAATGTAACTTGGAAAACTGTCGACTCTGGCGGCCATTCCCGAGGACTCAGTAACGACACTCCTCCCGAGATGTGATAATGGCAGACCAGAAATGGCAAACCCATTACACCTGTCGATCCGAGGACCCAATGCTGGGAACTTGCTATAGGGTTTCCTTTTGGAAAAGAATCAGTGGAAGCACTCCTCGATTGGCGATAGTACTGTACCCCGAGGGATGAATTTACTATTGCTTCTCGACCTCAGTGCCGAAACTGAGGACTTACCATAGGGTGTTTTCTTTTGAGAGGAATCAGTTGAGGCATCCTCGATTGGTGATGATGCCAAACCTGAAATGGTGAACGTATCATCATTTCTCGACCTGAGAGCCCGTGATATTGAGGATCCTTGGCTTTCTAGTACCCACATGTGAGAGGGAAGGGTGTTTACAGGTTTGCAGGTAACCTTGACCTTCAACATACCTGGTTTTCTGGTCAGCAGATTTATCAGTGTGGTATTATGGTTATTCCAGTATTCAGGATATTTGGGCAGATATTTGAGATGGTTCAGTTGGTACAGTGCAGCAGTGTCCAGTCTGTGCGGCATCCTTAACCCCATGTGTGCATTTGCATCATCATTTTGCATCCCAACATGTTTATTCATTTGTAGGGTTGCATCCTAACTTTGATTCTGGTTTTTGAAATTAAACTGGAGTCAAGAGGTGGATCGCCCTGCGAATTTTTAAACATGTTCATTTGCATTCGCATATCCATAATCATTTTGCATAACAGGTGTTTATCTCTGGCGTTCTTACTTGGTTCTCCTCCGCAGTACAGGATTGCAGATCAACATATTCACCGGTATTCTACCAGAAAAAATCAGAAAAGACTCATGAATCAACTACAAGCTGAGATGGCTGAGATGCAGACTCGCATGAACCAATTCATGGATTTAATGCAAAGGGTTGCTCAGGGCCAAGAGCAGTTAAGAACTTTTGTCCAACCACTGATTACAAGGATTGATGAAGAAGGTGTCCTTCATGGAGGAGGTCATATTGGTGTTACTGGTACTAATGTTCAGAATGGGCCTCCGGGCGGAGGTATTCCTGTTTCTGGTATTGTGATCCCCCCGGGTGGGGCTGAAAATATTGGGGGAGGTGGTATTGGTGTCCGTGCTATTCATGGCCGTCAGTTTGATGATATTCAAGATGATGCATTCTCTGTGCCAGGTGGGGATGCTGGTTCCCAGATTGACACTGATCAGAGATTCAGGTTGATTGAGGAACAACTAAGGGGTGTTGTAAATCAGGATTCTGTGGATATGAATTTGGAGGATTTGGGGCTGGTTCCAGGCGTCGTTATCCCGCGCAAGTTTCAGACTCCTACCTTCGAAAAGTACAATGGTATGACTTGCCCAAGGACCCACGTCAGGTCATACACGAGTAAAATGGCTGCTCACGCAAAGAACGAAAAGTTGATGATGCATTGCTTTCAGGATAGCCTATCTGGGACATCCCTGGAATGGTATATGCAGCTAGAGAGGAAAGACGTTCGTAGTTGGAGAGATCTGGTGGGGGCTTTTATCAAACACTATCAATACAACACCGACATGGCTCCCAATCGTACACAGCTGCAGAATATGTCTCAAAAGAGCAATGAAAGCTTTAGAGAGTACGCCCAGAGGTGGCGTGAAGTGGCTTCCCGAGTTCAACCTCCGATACTGGAAAGAGAGCTCGTTGATATGTTCATGGATACGCTTCAGGGGCATTATTATGAGAAATTGGTTGGATGTTTGTCAGCTGGATTTTCAGGTCTTGTACTGGCAGGAGAAAGAGTTGAAAACGGCATCAAAATGGGAAAGATTCGAATTGCTGCTGAAGATGCAAAGAAACCTTATGATGGGTCCTCCAAGGGAAAGGAAGGAGAAGCTAGTGCTGTGTATATTCCTCCTGTCGTTTAACGGCCTGTTCAGCATCAGCGACCTTATGCTCCTCAGCAACAGAGACAAAAATGATCACGAAGGCCTGCTAGAAGTTTCGATTCACTCCCTATTCCTCACAGTGATGTTCTTGCCCATCTACTTGAGAGTTCTCTGGTTTAACTAAGGGATGCCAAGCCTGTCCCCGACCCTATTCCTCCTGATTATGATCTGGATGCCAGATGTGAATATCGCTCAGACACACTGGGTCATTCAATTGAAAATTGCAACGTGTTCAAGCACAAGGTGCAAGACCTGGTAGACTCAGAGATCATTACATTCACTGAAGATGATATGTACATCAATTTAAGCCTCCTTTCTCAAGTGAGGACTCAGACTGCAAGTACGTCTAGACAGAATCAAGCTTCCTCAGCAATGGCAATCTTCAGCTTCTTTACTGCATTTTCATTTGTAGTTTTTCATTTCTTGTTAAAGCACTGTATGCATGTAAGACTTGTTTGTTTTTAATGATGATATTAATGCAATGAATATGTTTTCTTGAAGTAATTCTTTTTATTCATTCGTATGATATTTTTGTGCATTGCAATACCAATTTTCTTGCTTAAACTCTTGGAGGGAGGATGATGAAGTAAAAACACAAAATCTTTGGTTGTATGCTTTCAAATAAAACCCTGTTGAGGAGGTACAGGCATTGTTTCAAATCCCTAAACACTGGAGATATAAGGGAGATAGACCCTCGTTAACCCCTTTGAGCCTTGAAGTAGGAGTTTCTTTTCGTACGAAAAAAAAACCCTCATACTTAACCCAGGGGCAGGGCAGGCGTCAGTTAGTTTGACTAAGCGTTCAGATTTCAAGGAGAGTGTGCATCTGAGGATCCATTACCTTCTATCCCACCGTTAAGAGGTCAAGATATGTGAAACCACAATGGTTAGCCGTCAACAACCAAGGAGTGAGGCAGTCACAACCCTGTCAAGCAAGTAAGACAACCAGTGTCACACCCTTTGTTCGAAAAGGGGAATAAAAAAAAGAAAGCCCGCTAAGTCGAGACTTGAAAATAAGCGACTTAGGCAAAAGTTACGGCATCCCGCTGGACTTCAAAATCGAAAAACTCAAAAGAGTCAGTCCAGGAAAAAATTAGGGATCAAAAAAGCAAAAGAAAGAAAAAGCGAAAAGCATTACAAGAGAAAATCCTCGATAAGAACAAATTTGTGTGATTATAGACACAAAAGATAAAAAGGGATGACTGTCACTCCAAAATCTCCTTAGGTGTCAAACCATTAATTGCGCGGGTCCCTTAAAGATCGTAGACCTTTTGAGAGATGAGCGTTTGTGTCAGATTAACTGAACATAGGACTGGAGAACATCACGAAGAGTGGGTGGGCGCCGATAAATTTTGAGCCATAAATCCTTTTTTTCTGAAACCGTGAACCAGGCCACGTTACAACCCTTAAAAGTCCTAATTGAAACAGGGTTTATTCTAAAGGCGTACTTCAACAGGATAGCGTTCCTGACTCCTATAGGTTGTGCTAATAAGATTTGTTGGTATTGCATGTGCGCATTTTTTTGCCATTCAAAAAATCAAGGTCGCATCCCAGCTAGTGATTCGTTCGCAAGGCTCGGTGACGCATTTTCAATAAAAAATTCAAGGTTAACGTGTTTGTTGCATTAGAATTACCATTCTCATGATAAACTTGTTCTGCCTACATACATGTGCCTAAGCATCAAGGAAGCTTACACAGTGAACGTCAGTCAAGAAGCTTGATCCTGCCAAGTTGGGATGCTTGAAAATTCTGAAGGACAGTCATATCAAGGGGTATGCTGCCAAGAGACTCAGTGTAGAGTGGGCTCTCCCTAGTAAGTCATGGTTAAGATGTAGCCAATCTGGGGAAGTCACATCGAGAAATCTCTCTGAAATTCAGTTATTCTGGGGCATTCTTTCTAAGATCAGGGGCAAAGTCACTTCAAAGCTCATATTGAGGCATGCCATCCCTAGAGCATGAGAAGTTGTCCTCTCCAGAAGACGGTTAATCAGAAGCACCTCTTCAAGGTTCAAAATACTAAAGCAGAGTATTTTAAGTCATTTTAAGTCCTCTTGAGGCAAATCCCTTCAAAGATCATCCAGTCTGGGGTAGTTACGTCGAGATCCGACAAATCTCTCTAAGAGTTTGAAGACCATGGGGCAGTGTGAACGCCCGGTCCTCTGTGAAATCCTCTTGAGATGAGTTCTCCCATTAGACCTTGTGGTTTGGGTCAAGTCAGGAAGGAACCGTCATTCACCTTTGATGATCAGTATGCAGTGATCAGCAGAAACTTGAAGTACTGAGTCTCTCCCTCAGCAAAGAGCCATAAGGTATCCTTCCAGCGAGGTGTTGGAAGTGATATTTTTCCCCAAGCAGAGGGTCGTCCTCAAATCGAAAAGGGTTCTTTAGGAAGATTCCTTATCCCCAACAGTGCAGGTGGATTCCTAATTCTCAGCAGGGTAAGACGATGGAATATGTTCAAGCAGGTTGAAGACAGTGAGAAGTCAGAGTATTCTCTTCCTCAAAAGTCAGATTCGGTATTTCCCCGCAAGTCAAAGTCCAATGGTTATTGGCAGTCTCAGCAGTTCAAAGTCCAATCTTTATTGGCATCTCCCCGACAAAGTTTGCAATTCAGCTTGCAGTTCCCCTACAGAGTTTGCATCACCAGTAGTTATTGGTGGTATAGTTGGTTATCTCCCCACGGGAGATCAGATATTGGTGATCCCTTCCTCAGTGAAGTCTGCTTGTTCTACTCTGCGCATTCCCCGGTGGAGTGCCCTCTCATTCTTGCATATAGTAATCATCATTGCGTTACATCCTCCAAATGCGTAGCATTTCCATTTCGTATTGAGCATTACGCCATAGAAAAAATTCAAACATGCATCAAAGCATAAGCCAGATTTGGTACCTTGTACGAAAGCCCAGATCATCCCTCAAACAAAACAGTGATTCCCCAGCCTCCGGGTTGACGTCCTTTCTTCCCCAACTTCAAAGTTGTCGTATACCTTTTCTCGACCTCAGAGTTGATGAAATATCCTTTCTTCCCCAACTTCAAAGTTGTTGTATACCTCTTCTCGACCTCAGAGTTAATGAAATATCCTTTCTTCCCCAACTTTAAAGTTGTTGTATACCTTTTCTCAACCTCAGAGTTGATGAAATATCCTTTCTTCCCCAACTTCAAAGTTGTTGTATACCTTTTCTCGACCTCAGAGTTGATGAAATGTCCTTTCTTGCCCAACTTCAAAGTTGTCGTATACCTTTTCTCGACCTCAGAGTTGATGAAATATCCTTTCTTCCCCAACTTCAAAGTTGTTGTATACCTTTTCTCGGCCTCAAAGTTGATGATCTACCTTCTTATCCCCAGGAAGTCCACTTTCTATAGGTCTTCCTTTGCGGGTACGGTTGAGGTCGTATTCCCTATTCTTCAGCACGCTCCTTTTCGTCATCCTCACCATTAGCAAATTTCCGGGTTCTTTTGGTATTCAATCCCCGTGTATCCTGGAATGTCTGAAAGCCGTCGCTATCATACCTTCTGGACCAAGTTGATTGAATAGGGGCAGCTGTAGCACCCCAAAATTTGCTCTCTTACTTTAGTACTAACTGGCTTATGTTTCATTTCATTTTTGCATTATCACGTGTGCATATCATTGGTTCTTAGCATGGGGTCAAGGTGTCTGAGGCAGTTCAAGAGGAGAAGGTGTTCTTCAAAAGGGTCAAGTTCCATACCATTTATCAGGAATCAAGGGTTGGTACAAAGTTACTAAATATGGAAATGACCTATAATTTGAAAGTTTCCATTCTGGGTAAGTTCTTACACTACATTCAGCTTGACTTTTCATCATAAAGGAAGCTTCAAATGAATTTCTCTCAAACATGTACTAGATGGTCTCCAACAAGTACTAGATGGTCTCCATATCATTTGTGAAACTCAAGTTATGATCAAAAGAGGGCAAGGTGGTTTTTAGGGTTTCCTTATGGTTCCATTTTCACAACTTTTGCATTTTGGGACATATGGACCTATAATTGGTTCCATTGCTTCAAGGCACATTCTAACGTCAAAGTACATTCCATAAGGATCATTTTTGGCCTTTGAATCAAGTGGATCCATGGCTAATTCATCACTTATTTCACATCATGCAAAATTGCAAGAAGCATCAAAGCTCATGAAACAAGATATTTCAAGGCCCAAATTCAATTCAGGTGTGATTAGCAATTGACAAGTAAGTGATCTATCATAAAATGCATGGGTGTACATGCATGGAGGATGGTGTATTTCACATTATGCAAATTTTTCAAATGATCCAAAACTCATTAACCAAGGAATGATTGAGACCTGATTGCTAATCAGTGTGATAACCCTAGGTATTTAAGCTAAAATCATACACTAATTGAAAAAAAAAGACACGTGATTTTGAGGAGAACAAAAACTTTGAACCCTAAAACTTCATTCCTTCGAATCTCTCAATCCTTTAGAGCTTTTCACAAAATTTCTACGCAGTCTTCATCCTTGGAATCCATAGAGCACGAAACAACCATCGTTTGAAGCTAACAACAAGTGTAAAGGTTGCGTGATCTCAGGTCAGCGCATTTTCCATGGTCTTAGAATTCTATTTTCTGGTGTGTATAATGATATTTGACGCCCACTGATAACTCTGGTGTGTTTTGTTGGGAGTTTGGATGTATAGATTGGTTGTTCCATGAGTTTTAAGTTTTGGATGCAAACATTATTTCGTTCGATTCTCTTTGTACGTTGCTTGTTTGGGATTTTTAATGTGATATTATTGATCCTCATGTTTTTCTGATCAATTTAGTGTACTCATATGCCATTTCTGGGATTTTTTTGGGTGGTGGTTACCCGAGAAGACGACCGGAACCCTAGTTCCGGCGTCTGGTTGTGTTTTCCGGCCAGCTAGGGTTTGATGAAGAAGATGTAATCCTGACCGTTCGTTGCTTGGATTAGACGGTCCATATTGCGCCACCTCATTTAAATTCTGTTTTATTTATTTAGTTAGGTATGTGGCATCTCATGATAGTTATTATGAACCTCTAATCTGAATCACTCATCATGTTTCTGATTGTTTGTTTGGGTACGTTGATGTGATCTGGTGGCGTACATTTTGCCAACACATTAAGTTTACCATGTGCTACCACGTGCGTTTTATTTTTAATTTCTGATAATATAGTGTGTGCGCGTGTACGTGTTTATGGTGTGTCTTGTGATCCTGAACGCTCATCATGGTTGCTTTTTGTTTTAGTTGACTGATGGCATGCGTTGGATTGATCCAAGGGCTCATATGGAGTCAACGTGGTGGACTGGGTTCACATGTTATTGTTTTTGTTTTTCTGATGGATTCTTGGATTGGGCCCTCTATTCACACCCCCACTTAAGCCCGTTTGTCATTTTTAACGTGGACTGCTTGCTAAACCCACCCCCTTGCATATTTCATTGTTTTTATTTTATTTAATTGTTTGTTTCTCATTTTTTATTATTAAAAATAGCTTTGTGCATTAAAAAATTACAAGAAAATTCAGGACTCACATTTAGCATTTTATAAAATTTTCTAAAATTTTATTTTATTATTTTATTTTATTTTTAGTGACTGAATTAATTATTTAATGGATTTCTTTTTGAATTGCTCTTATCATGCATACCCAAACTTGTAGAATTTTGTTCTCATAGCATACATAACATTTTGAACTCATTCTTTTTGCATTGTTTCATAAACTTTTTGAATGTCATTGAAACATTTTTTGTTTCATTTTTAAAACTTTTTCATATTGCATTTTGGTCCCTTTCTTTTGCATGTTAGTTCATAATTCTCATTTGAGTTTGCATAATTGTTTGAGTGACCTATCTTGGGAATTTTGGCATGAGCTTTTGACATGTTGTTTACCATTGGTTGAGGTGTGTTAAGTTTTAATTTGGTAATTTTAGAAGATGTTTTCCTAATTGTTTGATTGCTCTTTGTTTGAGGTCTTCTTGTATGCACGTCTTTGATCATGTCTGATTACTTGTTTGAGAAGGCACTTGTGCCATCATTTGGGATTGCTTCTTTGACTTTATAAACCATGTTTGAATTTTTATAGGTCACTTTATTGCCATTATAGGTCATTGGTGTGAGGTTGTTGCATATTGTGTGCCCATGTTCAATGTTTGATATACATGCCTCTTTTGGACTTATTTTCTCACTTCTTCTCACCTGTGTCTCTTCATGACTTATGTTTGGTTTATGTATGTCATGCCATATCATTCATTTTAATTTCATTTGATGTATGTTTCTGACTTTGGAGCTTTGCATTCATATCATATGTCATTCATATTTAATCTTTCATACTTGAACATGTTTCACTTATGTGCTTCCTTCTTCTTCTATTGATGTTTGATGCTTGGATGTCTGTTTGCATGTCTCATATGACACTTGCATAGCATGTTTAGGCACACGTTTAGGTCATCCACATTTTGACTTGGATGAGTTTCATTTGGTTTGTAACCTTTTTTCTTTGGTTTGTGACTTGCTTGGGTTTCATTGATCTTATTGTCACTTATGTCTGTTTTGTACTAACCTTTTATGCAGGGGCTGAGGTAAGTTATTTGAGGGTGTGGATAGTTATCCATGTCCACCCTCACTATTTCTTTCTCTCATCTTTTCTTTTCTTTAGGCTTAGGTTGTTGTCAAACCTCACCTTATGGCCACCTTTGCATGATAACATTAGGACTAAATTCCATAGGATAGTCTCCCTCCAAACCTCCCCTTAGGGCCATCTTTGCATGATAACATTAGGATAGATTCTCCCCGTAGTGTTTTTCTTTTCTTTTGAGTCCCTCTTCTCATCTCATAACATCTCTAAGATACTTAATAAGGTCAACTTGCCTTGCACACAAGCCTTAAACATAGGAAATGAAGATTGAGGGGTCCCTTTTCTCTCTTCTAGAGTGTTGAGCATACGTCCTATTGGGGACGACCATGCGACGCATTCGTTCCTGTGTCATAGACTTTGGTTCAAGTTGAGTTATGAACTAACTTAAGTCACTTCTGTCCTAAAAAACACAAACAAACTTCAAACCTTTTTATCCCGCGGGATTGTCAAACTAAAGGCTATTTTCAAAAAGGCCACATTACTTTCCGTCTGAGTCGCAAACAGGCATCGACCCTAACTGTCGGACGCGAACTTAACGTCGCTCATAAAAAACACAAAAAGAACTTGGTCCGAACTACGTTGACTCTGAATTCCCCATTGCACAAAGGGGGTACGTAGGCCTAGGACGTCGACGTCCTACCGAGTCTGTCTTAGTTTTTCCCTTCCCCGTTTTAGTACAACCATAGATGTTAGGATACCTCACCCTTAGATTAGACAACAAGTGTGGATCCCATCGAGTACGATGGACGCGTGGGGTGCTAACACCTTCCCCTCGCGTAACCGACTCCCGAACCAGGCTATGGTTGCGATGACCATTCCTTTCCCTCTTCCTCAGGTTTATGCGGTGTTCCATTTCCCTCTTTTGGGATAAATATACACGGCTGGCGACTCTGTGTTCCGCGCCACTTTCGCGTTTGTACCTGGATGAAAATCCTGGGAGCGACACCCTTCAATGAACGTTCTACAGTAACCGGCCCAAACCCAAAAAGCTTCTAATCTCCGTTGCAGTCTTCGTAGTTTCCCACTGAAGTACTGCACTTACTTTAGAGGGATCCACCGCTATACCATCACTAGAAATCACATGACCCAAGAAACTCACGGTCTTCAACCAAAATTCACACTTCGATAACTTTGCAAACAATTTATTATCTTTCAACACCTGCAATGCAATTCTCAAGTGACCTGCATGCTCTTCGTCAGACTTAGAATAGATCAGTATATCATCAATAAATACCACAATAAACTGATCCAGATAAGAATGGAAAATACGTTTCATATATTCCATAAATACACCCGGCGCATTAGACACTCCGAAAGGCGTCACTGCATATTCGTAATGTTCGTAGCGAGTTCTGAAAGCAGTCTTCTGAATATCACCTTCCTTTACTCTAATCTGATGGTAACCCGACCTCAGATCAATTTTGCTGAAAACACGAGCCCTAACCAGCTGATCCATTAAGTCATCAATCCTAGGAAGTGGATACTTATTCTTAATGGTTACTTTATTCAACTGACGGTAGTCAATGCACAGACGCATACTACCATCATTCTTCTTCACCAACAACATTGGAGCTCCCCACGGCGATACACTTGGTATGATAAACTTCTTATCGAGAAATTCCCTGACTTGAGATTTCAACTCTGCCAACTCTGATGCAGACATCCTGTACGGTGCCATTGAGATAGGTCTGGTACCCGGTACAAGATCAATAGCAAATTCAACTTCCCTTGTCGGAGGCAATTCTGTGATGTCATCTGGAAAAACTTTAGGAAATTCATTAACTACTAGAAATTCATTAAGTGAAGTCTTGCTTTCAACAGATAACGAGGCAAATACTGCAAACAGCTTCGCTTCATCTTCCAACAACGCCCTCAACTCCTTGCTAGATAGCGAATCTGCTAATGCTTCCTCTTCAGGAGTAAGAAACAGTAACGTCTTCCTGAAGCAATCAATATACACCCAGTTGAACTCCAACCAGTTCATTCCCAAAATAACGTCAAGATTACCGAGTGGCAAACAAATCAAGTCCACTCTGAAATCTCTACCAAACACGGTCAACGGACACTTCAAACACACCAAAGAAGTAACCACGGAACCAATAGATGGAGTTTCAATCGTCACCCTCTGCTCTAGAGTAGATGACACAACCCTAATCTCTTCACACAGTCAACAGAAATAAACGAGTGCGTTGCACCTGTGTCAATGATAGAAATCAAAGGAACATCATTAATAAAGCAACTACCTTTGATGGAACGCTCCTCCTCAGTGGATTGGGCTCCCACCAAGGCAAACACCTTCCCGGTAGTTTGAGACGCCTGAGACTTCTTCGGCTTCTCACAGTGAGTGCTGATGTGACCCTTCTCTCCATAATTATAACAAGTAGGCATAGTGGCTCTGCAATCAGCTATAACATGACCTGCTTTGCCACACTTGAAACACTTCTTCACCTCATTCTGACAGTTGTTAGCACGGTGACCCGCGCCACCACATCTGAAGCACTTGAGAGTATCAGCACCTGCTCCCTTCTCCTTTGGCTTCTTTCCCACATCAGTTTTCTGTTTCCCCTTATAAGCTGGAGCACTGTAAGGAGTTCCCCCAAATCTCTGCTTATTCTTCTTCTCATTCACAGCTTTGTAATGAGCAATTCTGGCCCTATTGTCATTATCATAAATTCTGCTTCTGCTTACCAGCTCTGGATAGTTTCTTATCTTCTGACAAGCAATTCCCAATTTGATCTCGGGACGCAGCCCGTTCTCAAACTTCAAACACTTCGAAGTCATAGCTTCTTCAGTATTGCAATGAGCACAATACTGAAGCAGCTCCTCAAACTTAGCGGCATACTCAACAACTGTCTTATCACCCTGTTTTAGCTCCAAAAATTCAACCTCTTTTGCACTAAGAATGTCTTCTGGAAAATACTTTTCCAGAAACTCAGCTTGAAACATAGCCCAAGTAATCTCAGTACCTGCAGCTTCCAATCTCTGGCGACTGTTGTCCCACCAAGCCTCCGCCTCTCCTTCTAGCATATGAGTACCAAACCATACCTTCTGAGCATCACTGCATTCCATGGTCCTGAATATCTTCTCCACAGCCTTCAGTCATTTCTGTGCAGCCTCTGGGTCCAAGATACCTCCCTCATATGTAGGCGGCTTATTGCTCTAAAACTGTGCTAAGTCACGAAACTGAGCACCTCCACCCTGGTTGGCATTCTCTACAGCTTGTGCCATGGCTTGCATAGCAGCAGAAAGAGCAGCATCATTCCTTCCTGCCATACTGGACAACAATCATCACAAGGTCAGAACACAAAATCAACTCCTATTCTAAGGACAGACTCAACTATAACACCTGGCCGGACGGACCGACCTGCTCTAATACCAATTGTAACACCCCACTTTCCCCATTTTGAAAATAACAAAAATAATAAGGATAAATCAGAGTTTGCACCAAAAAGTGGAATGTCACATCATCAAACCAAAATAAACTCTTTATTGTATTAAATTGAATAAAGAATCAGCGGAAATAATCATTTGGTTTCAAATTCACGGCCATTTGCCCAATTACACCAATAGTTCCTTAAAACAAGGTTCTCCATAAAATAATTCAACAAAATGGAATACGTAACAAAGAATGCAATAAAATCAAAACAACTACAAAAATATCCTGACATCCCGTGTTACGTATCAGAGCACTCCTATAGACTCGAACAGGCAACACGAGCATCCAAGCAACCTAAGTACCTGGGTTATCTGTACTTCAGAAGAAGCACAGACACAACAACAACAACAACAAAGGGGTGAGAAATCACGTTCAATATATAACGGTGAATAAATACATGATAAGAAAGTAACATTCACATATATAAATCAACAACACACCAACACGACCTACTGTCCAACATCATCAACAACATCAATTAATAATGCAATGCAACACGACACCATGCATGCGGTACCGACTCATTGGTTCATTCAATCGAACCCCGGATAGATCACATACACCTCTACTTGGCAATGGTCTATCCCCCACCATTATCCATATAGGAGTACGGTTGAATCGCATACACTCCTCCTGAGCAACGATCCATCCCACCAATCACCATGAAAATGCATGACATATGATGCACAATAACACATGTATAATATCAGAACACATGTACACGATCCTCCTGATCACACCTTAACATAACATCAACACCATCATTACATAATTATTTCATGCACACCAAACATCTAAATTATTAATTAATTCATTAAAATTATTAAAATTATTATTTCCATCACCAATGTTTTATTTCTCAGCACCTAACACCTATTCCCAACCTCTCAAACCAAAAGAAACCGGATCGGACTCGAAAACGGGAAAGAAATCGTGAAACGGTAAAATTCTGCAACTTCGCTGGCCATACGCGTATTGCCCCATGCCATACGCGTATTGGCAGCTCGCTCGCCCAACCTATATGCGTATTGACTCCCTTCGTACGCGTATCTCCTCACAATGCCCAAGTCCTTACGCATATTGCCTTGTGCCGTACGCGTACGGACAGAGACCTCTTCACCCTGAATTTTCCAAATTCCAATACAATACGCGTACGGCCCTCCTATTACGCGTATTACCTCACTCCCATACGCGTATTGCTGCATATCATGCCATCCCATACGCGTATCGCCAGATCTATTACGCAAATCACCAGAAGCCTCACTATTCTGCATTCTGCTACGATTTCCACACTTCTTTACTTCTAATCAGTCCTATAATAATTTCTACACTGATTTTAGGTGCAATTTTCATCTTTTCTCTTGTACCTAGAATTACTACATGTATTATAAGTCTATAATCTCAAATCGTTCTCCTAACTAGAGTCAAAATCAACAGGTCTACAACATACGTTCATACAACAGCAACAACCACAACAATTCATGAAAATACATATCAATTCATACACGATTTTCAGAATCACAACAGACATATACAACAATCATCAATTCAACAGTTTTGCATACAAATGCCTACGGGGTTAAGGACTCCCCACTACCCTATCATGAATAAATCACCAATATTAACCCGTTTCTCCCCCTTACCACGAATTCTTGATTAATTTCCTGCGAAATTGGTGAAGATCCTTGCCCTAGCACACCTTTGTTCTTCCTCTCCATAGCTTTTCCTCTTTCTATCTCCAAAATTCTTATTATCCTAAACTTTTACCAATCTCCACTAATTAATCTCCAATTACTAAATTACCCTTACTAATTCCATTAACCCAATATTCACTCAATTATATCCAGTCTAATTTTACTAAATAATCTTAATAATAATAATAACCATAATATTAATAATAATAATAATAATAATAATAATAATATGAAATATGCTATTAAAATAATAATAATAATAATAATAATAATATTTCCATATTACTAACATCACCCCCTACGCACTCAAACACGCACCCTAAACAAGGCCAACAATTAAACTAAAACCAGACGATTAAATAATTAAAAATGGGGTGTTACAGTTTGATCCTTTGGAATTTCTTCCAGTCCAGAAAAGGGAGCTTGGTCAGTAATATGCAAATCAGTCAGGTGAGAGTACTCATCCAGTGTTGGTGCTAGTTGATAATCCGGGAATGTGAAACAGTGATAGACCAGACCGTAGAACTAGATTAGTGTAGACAGGATTCCTTCGATTACATGGACCCTTAACAGAGACAGGAGTCCTCCATACTTGACTGTGAAAGCCTCAGGGTTGGTTATCATCCTCGCCAGACCTCTTAAATCCTCTAGTTTTGGACCCTTGAAGGTGTACTTGTGAGTTTTCCTTATCCGAAATCCATTAGCAAGCTCTTTATTTGACATTTGCAATCATTGTCTTAGTTTAATTTGAAAAAGAGAGACTAGAACAGAAGATTTTTCTTTGTTTTAATGTTTTTAAATGAATGTCTGAATGCAGCACACAAAAACATAGAAAAAATATGGGGTCAAAGGGTCGGTGTCATGAAGTCAAGGCTCTACCCATCCCCAAAGGTTTATACTGGTGATTTTTTGTACCTGTCCGCAAAATCATTGACCCCTCTTGAGATAACAACAACAAGCAGATCGCCAACGAGCTGATGTATCTTAGAGTGATCTCAGATGAGGGTAGTATCGCGTGACAACTATTTGCGATAGCTTCCGCACTACAAAACTGTTTCAGTCTACTAAAAACCTCAACTTCTCAGATAACCTAGTCGACCACACTACTTTCAATAACCGAAGTCGTATAGGCAATGCATCTGCAAAGGGAGTCTCCACTGAGTTTAATGGTCGACCCGAGACTCTTAAATGGGATTCACTCCCCGCAAGATTACCCGTATAATGCCATCACCTATCTTAGGTGTATACTCAGTCTTTCCACAAGCGGCATCACACGCATTCCCATTAGCAGAAAAATAAACACAGATATCAATTAGGAAAAGCAGTATATATATTTGTCTTAATCATCTTAGACCTCTAGTCTTATAATCCTATACAGACTGACTCCCCAGCAGAGTCACCATTTATGTTACATTTTGTTGAATTTAAAGGTTTCAACCGAAGATTGTAAGAAAGAGGACTGGGGCGGTGGGCGCCATTTTTCTGTAGCGCGATTTTTTTGGTCTTGAATCACGATCGCTTGGGTACTACAATTCGATTCATTTTTTATCCTATTGAGCTGATTAAGGAAGGGAAATAAATGTCTCCAATTAACCCTGCTTGCATACTGAGTTTAAATAGTGGTCTGTTAGGTTACGGATGCTATTAAGATGTGGGTCCCTCTTCGGTTTATTTTGTTAAAATTAGAATGTATGGACCATTTGCGAGGTTTTTGGTAAGATGTTAGTATTTGGTGCTTTTGGTTTGATATATGGGGGTACTGGATTTTGGGTTGTTGATTAGTATACTCGTTAAGATTTTTGCAATCTTATGCCTACGTATTCCCGAAACAGGGAATCAGAGCGATCGTAGTTCCTTCTATTCTATGGGAGGAAAAAAAGTTTTTTTGGTGTCTTGTTCAAAGCCCAAGACGTGAAGCTAAAGGTGGTTTGTATCTTGTTCAAAGCCCAAGATGTGAAGCTAAAAGGTTTTGTCTGAGAGAGAATTTGTCATCTCTAAAGAGGAGTTGCCGATGTTTGTATGCTGTGAACAAGGCACAACTTTGATGCTAAAAGGTTGATTGACTTAACCAGAGGGTTTCTTTATACAAAGCCTAAGAGGAGGCGGGAAGTTTGACTTTTCTGAGGAAAATGTTATTTTTGTCTTGTACAAAGCCCAAGATTGAGGCTAAAAGGGATTTTGACTCCATTTGGGAGAATGTATCTTGTATAAAGCCCAAGATGAAGGCTGAAAGGGTTTGACTCAACAAGAGAGTACTTTTATCTGTCCTGTATAAAGCCCAAGACAGAGGCTAAAAAGGTTGACTCAACAAGAGATTCTTGAACAGGTGATTGACTCAACAAGAGAGTCTGGAGGTTGTTTGACTCAACAAGAGAGTCTTTTATACTCAACAAGAGAGTGATTTACTGTCTTATACGAAGTTCGAGATTGAGGATAAAAGGAGATTGACTAAACAAGAGAGTCTTTTATACTCAACAAGAGAGTGTTTGATATGTCTTGTACAAAGGCCAAGATTGAGGCTAAAAGGAGATTGACTTAACAAGAGAGCCTTTTATACTCAACAAGAGAGTATTTTTCTATCTTGTACGAAGCCCGAGATGGAGGCTAAAACAAAATTAACTCAACAAGAGAGTCTTTTATACTCAACAAGAGAGTGATTTTCTATCTCGTACGAAGTCCGAGATGGAGGCTAAAAGGAGGTTGACGCAACAAGAGAGTCTTTTATACTCAACAAGAGAGTGTTTTTCTATCTCGTACGAAGCCTGAGATGGAGGCTAAAAGTGGTTGACTCAACAAGAGAGTCTGAGAAGGTTAGCTCTCCTAGGGAGAATCTTTTGTACAAAGCCCAAGAGGAGGCTACCTTACCGCTGTGGATTCTGGAGATCCTGAAGCGGGTCCAAGTGTGGGGAACTCTCATGAGAGAGGTCGGGTTTTAGAGTGATTGGTGTTGCTTCCTGTGTTTGAAAGGAACCTGAGAACGTCTTTGAGACTCAAGGGTCTTAAACTGTCCAAGTCTAGAGTTTTATCTTTTGTACAATGCCCAAGAGGAGGCACGGGTATTAAGGGATGAGTATCAACCCTACAACGGCCGGAGTTTTGACGCTGGAAAGACTGCTCTAGCAAAGGATGACTAAGTTCTGTCTTATACCTTTAAGAGGTCGTCAGGGTCCTTGTATAAAGCCCAAGAGAAGGCATGAGAACTTCTAAGAAGCCGAAGGGTCCTTGTACAACGCCCAAGAGGAAGCTGGGATGCTTTTAGGAAGCCCGTGGGTCCCCAAACCAAGAGAAGTTCAAGACATGCTATTCACAGAGAATAGATCAAGCCAGGAAAGTTCAAGGATTTGGAAGAAACTCAAGAGATGCCATTCACGGAGAAAAGATCATCTCTGGGGAGTTAGAGTTTCTTTGACAATTTCTAAGAGTGACAGTCTGAGAAAGGGTTCACCGAGAATGCTGCCTTTCACGTTTCCATATTGTTTAACCCCAAGAGGAGGGAAGACTGTATCTGGAATCCTACGGGGGATCTAGTTTTGTTTGTATTTAAGAGTGACCAACAAGGCTTTACCTAGTGCTAGACGTAGTTGCCGGGGAAAACTCTAAATAACTATACTAGTATTACACAGTGGATATATGACAAGTATATAAAAGGGTGAGAAGGAAGACTCATAGT
Organism: Lathyrus tuberosus; assembly: GCA_022829125.1. NCBI lineage: Eukaryota > Viridiplantae > Streptophyta > Magnoliopsida > Fabales > Fabaceae > Lathyrus > Lathyrus tuberosus. The sequence goes on from JALAZF010000265.1 coordinate 1,322,333, forward strand.
GAAACAGCCCCACAATACAATTATATACATATGAAACTGGTAAATGAAAGTGGATAAACACTTACCCGTTGTAGAGCTTCCATGTTGTTTGTTAGTTGTTCAACAAAGAAAGTTTTGATAACAACATATATTTGAATTCAAAATCAATGGAGAAAGTGCTTTGAAAAGATTGTTGGGGCTTACAGCTCAAGGAGAGGCTCAAGTTTTAACGATGATCGCACTGCTATTTTGAAAACTGTACAGAGGGACTTATACAATATGCGAGGCCCAAAAAGTTTTTATGTACAAGGGGATTGGGTCTTACACTCCATTAGAGGCCCAAAGATTTATTTAAAGAAATGAAATGGGACTTACAACGCGAGGGGAGGCCCAAATGACTTTTGTTTTGAAATGGCGATCGTGCCGAGATTTTTTTAACGCAAAGGGACTTATACAATGTCTGAGGCCCAAAAAAGGTTTTGGTTAAAAGGGGATTGGGTTTTACACTCTATTAGAGGCCCAAATATGGTATTTTAAAATAAAAGATGGGGCTTATAGCTCAAGGAGATGCCCAGATGATTTTGAAAAGGCGACGATCGCGCCGAACGTTTGAAAATATACAGAGGAACTTATACAATGTGTGAGGCCCAAAAATGTTTATTTACAAAAAGGGGTTGGGTGTTACACTCTATTAGAGGCCCATGGATGTTTTAAAGAAAAATAATGGGGCTTACAACTCAAGGAGAGGCCCAATTGGTTTTATTTTAAACTGGCGATCACGCCGAGATTTTTGAAAATGCGTTGGGACTTATACAATGACTGAGACCCAAGATATTTTGGTTTCAAAGAGGGATTGAGTCTTACACTCTATTAGAGGCCCAAATCATTTTGGTTTCAAAAAGATTTGTTTGGGTGAAAATCAAAGAAACCCTAATTTCATCATTTTTAAAAGTAAATTCTTAAAGAAAATCAAATAAAAATGATAAAATACCAAATAAGTTTGAATAAACAACTTGTGATTTTTGGTTGGAGATCACCTAACAAAGTCGGTACCGGATTCTGAGCTGTAAATATCTGAATGGCATCCGTATCGACAAACTCAGACTCATTAGGGAATAACACAATGCCATATATACACAGAGCCAATATTGCATTGAAAGCTATCCACCTCTTCTCCTTAGCTTCTTCTCGAGCCCTCTTTACCAAGTACTCCAAGTAATAGCCTCGGGATTTTCCCTTCTTAGAAAAGTCAGCCTCCACTGTCGATTTGCTCAAATAAAGAGCCTCAGCCACTGCTTGGAAATCACAATCTCCTTGGGAACCGCTGAAAGGAACACCTTCTTTGACAGGAATCCTCAAAATGTTGGAGTACTCTTCTAGGGTAGGAAACAACATATAATCTGGCATCACAAAGCACCTCAAGGAAGGATCATAAAACTGCATCAAGGTGTGTAGCCCATTATATTCATATTCACTGAGGCTCCGAATCAGGGATAATATCCAACCATACTTCTCTTCAAAGGCTCCCAAAACTTCTGGACCAGCCATACTCTGTAAACTGTTCAACGGACCAAGAGTGATCTTCGGGAACTTGTAGACGATAATGTGCTTCTTACCCCTTTTAGTGTCCATCCCTATGAACGCCCTCTGACTGGAATCAAAAGACTAGATACTACTTGGAAATGCAAAAACATGAATGTCAGAAAAATGGAATGCAATGCGAAACATGGGATCAAGGTATCCACACAAACTGGCTGCACTGCGCTGACTGAACAAATCAAGGCTCTGTACTAAAACCTAGAACAAAAGCAACCACAGTGATAAGACTAGAAAACTAGGTAGGTTGAAGGTCAAGGTCACCTGCAAACCTGCAAACACCCATCCCTCTCACATGTGGGTACTAAGATCCTCAGTATCCCGAGCTCTCAGGTCGAGAAATGATGATACGTTCACCATTTCCGGTTTAGCATCATCATCAATCGAGGAGGCCTCAACTGATTCTCCAAAATGAAAGGTCCTCAGCTTCTGGCACTGAGGTCGAGAAGCAATAGTACATTCATCCCTCGGGGTACAGTACTATCGCCAATCGAGGAGCGCCTCCACTGATTCACTTTCAAAATAAGATCCTATGGAAAGTTCCCAGCATTGGGTCCTCGGGTCGAGAATCGTAATGGGTTTGCCATTTCTGGTCTGCCATTATCGTTCTCGGGAGGAGTGCCGTTACTGAGTCCTCGAGAATGGTCATCAGAGTCGACAGTTCCTCAAGAGAATAACTACTGGCCTGTATCAACATACAGTAACAGATATCTCTCGATAGAACCTCGTCTGACTGTGGGGATCGTGATCACCTGCACGTGGCCAACACCACGGGAGCGTCACGCCTACCCACACTAAAACCTATGTGTATGCTCAAGCCTGGGTAGTGGGCTTATCTCTCAGAACCTCCCAACCTGCCAAACAGAAGACCAGCACAGCGCAACACAGTCCAGCATAACAATGAAAGGAAATGCAGTAAAATGCGGTAAAAACAGTAAAACAGTAAAGCAAAAATATAGTAAACAGCAATACAGTAATACAGTAATATACAACAAAACAAAGTACCACCAAAAAAACACCCAAGGAAATAAAACAGACAAGCGCTAGGATTGACTCACAAAAGAGGATGGACCAGCAAGAGGTCAACCAGAGATTCTGGGTTCGATCCCCAGCAGAGTCGCCAGCTGTCGCTCCCGAGGATTTGCATCCAACGGTACAAGCGCGAAAATGGCGGGGAAAAACACATAGTCGCCAGCAATGTGTATTTATCCTGAGAGAGGGAAAGGAAACACTGCATAAACCTGAGGGAAGGGAAAGAACATGGTCTCACGACCAAGAGAAACGGGTACGGGAGTCGGTTACGTGAAGGGAAGGTGTTAGCACCCAACACGTCCATCGTACTCGATGGGATCCACGCTTGTTGTCTGCATCAAAGGGTGTCGTCGTCTGAAGCTCCACTGCTACTGGACCGGAAAAGAAACGAGAACGGAAAGAACGGAGAAACGAAGAAGAAAAGAAAAAAAAAAGAAGTGACTCGATAGGACGTTATCGTTGTCCTAGGCCTACGTACTCCCTCAGTGCAATGGGAAAGTCAGAGTCAACGTAGTTCGGACGGGAACTGTGGGGGAAGGTTGCTCGCCAAGACAATCGCTATCTTGTGCCTACATATCCTCAATCGGACGAGAGAGAGGAATCAGAGCTAATGTAGTTTGTGGTTACGACCACGGATGGTAAGTGTTTTTTACGTGAGCGACGAGCTCTTTTCTGAAAAAAGAAGTTTGAAACCCAACAATCCCGAAGGATAAAAATATTTGAATTTGTTTGTGTTTTTTAGACAGAAGTGTCTTTTAGGTTAGTTCATAACTTGCATTGCACCCAAGTCTTAAATATAGGAACGAATACTTCGCGCATTGTCCCCAACAGGACGTACACTAGGTATCCTAGAAGAATGAGGGGAAGCCCCTCATTCCCCACTTCCCACATAGAAGGCTCAAGCGCAATACACGTTAACTTTTATTACGTGTTTTGAAGAAGTTTTGAGATGAGAAGAGAGAAGACACAAAGGAAACTCTAAAAGGGAAACTAAGAGTCCTAATGTTATCATGCATGGGTAACCTAGGGTTAGTGAGGCTTAGCAGAGACGACTACCTAAAACCTAATGCTAATCCTACTCTAAGCTTAATCAAAAAATAAGTTGGACTAGGTAGCTCTAAAGGGAGAGAATCCAAGACTTAAACAAGTCTTGAGATTCATGGGATGAAAGAGAGTGAGATGAGGATAAAAAAGCATTACAAATGCTTAAAGCAAACACAAGTATGAAAGCCTAAAGAGATAGGAGAAGTTTGAATGTGGATAACCATCCACATCCCATTCACTTACCATTAGCCCCTACATGGTTAGCAAAAACAAACATAAGCAACAATAAGACAAATGAAACCCAAACAAGTCACAACCCAAAGAGGAATGGTTAGAAACCAAATGAAACTCATCCAAGTCAGAATGTACACCTTAGAGGTGACCCATAATGTTTACCAAACAAACTCGAGCAAAGAGAATGCAAACAAATGGCTAAACATCCAAGAAGATCATCAAAGAAGGAGTAGAAGAAGAATGAGTGGATATGCAAGATGATCATGCAACAATGCTTCAAATAATATGAAAGTCAGAATGTGGAGGACCTAAACATGTGCCTAAACATGCTATACAAGTGTCACATAAGGCATACAAGCAAGTATCCAAGCATTAAGAATCATTAGAAGAAGGAGAAGGAAGCATGTAAGTGAAACATGTTAAAGGATGCAAAGTGAAACATGAATAGCATATGACATGAATGCAAAGCTCCAAGGTCATAAACATACATCAAATGAAGTGCAAAGGAATGATATGGCATGGCATACACAAACCAAATACAAACCAAGAAGAGGCATAGGTGAGAAGAAGTGAGAAGATGAGTCAAAAGAGGCATGTAAATCAAACATGGAACATGTGTACAAAATATGCAACAACCTCACACCAATGACCTATAATGATTCAAACATGGCTCAATAAATCAAAGAAAATAACCTCATACAATGGCACAAGTGCCTTCTCAAGCAAGTAATTCAACATGATCAAAGATGTTCACAAAAGAAGACCTCAAACATGAATGATCAAAAAAATAGTAAACATGATTCAAAAATCATAAAATTAAATCTCAAAACACCCCAACAAGGGTCAAACATCATATTAAAAACTCATACAAAAATTCACAAGATAGGTCCCTCAAACAATTAGACAAAGAGCACAAAGGATTAAGGATCAATATGCAAAAGAGAGGGGATAAAATGCAATATGAAAAGAGTTTAAAAATATGAGAAAAATTGTTTTATGCACTTCAATATGTTGATGAAATAATTCAAAAAGAATGGACTCAAAATGTTTTATGTGCTATGTGAAATAAATTCTCAAAGTTGAAGTGTGCAAATAAGAACAATTTTCAAAGAAAATAAAAGAAAATGCCAAAAATATGATGAAAAATGACCAAAGTCAGAAATAAAAAATTTCCAAAATTAATTAAATGCAAAAATATGCTTCATGATTTTTTTGGTGATTTTTAGATGCACAAATCTATTTTTAAAAATGAAAATTATGCAAAAAGAAAATAAAAGAAATAAAATAAGCCAGGGGGTGCAACAAGCAACAATTCCACGTTCAAAAGTGGACTGGATCAAAAGGAGGGGTGCCATAAGATTGATCCAATGGACTATACGCAGTCAACATAATCAAATAGTAAACCAGATCAAAGGTTCAGATTAAACGCATATGGTAACAAGCATACACGTGCGCACATCACATCAATCAGAAATAAAAAAAAAGCACGTGAGAGGCACACAGAATTTTTAATGCGCTGGCACCACATACATCATCAGATTAATCACACGCATCAGATCACGTCAACCAAAATCAACACATGCAAGATCAACGCTCAGGATTAAAGGTACAAGATAAGAAGCATGGAATATCACACACAACCAATAAAATCAAAACAAATTTTAAAAGGCGTGGCAACACGTGAGCCCTCAGATCTGGACCACCAACGGTCCAGATTACGTCTGCTCCAATAAAACCTCCGGTGACCTGAAAATGAACCAGACGCCGGAGCCCTAGCTCCGGTCGTCTCCTCCGGCGACCTGCACATCAAAATTCTCCAGAAATTGCAAACAAGTGCACCATTCAAACCAGAATTTCACAAGGATCATGGATATGCAATTATTTTTCACAAACAACCAACACACAAGCCAAATCGAAGGAAAATAAGTTAGATCTAAAAACTTCAATCATCAAATACTCCCATGATACACGTCCAAAACTCACACAAATCACCTCAGAATGATCAGTGAACATCATAGATCATAGTGCACACAACAAAATCAAGTTCTATGATGGTGAAAAGTAAGCTAACCTGAAAGTTGCAGAGCTTGAAATACACCAAGAAACCCTTCCAAAAGCTGCAGATCTTCCTCTTTTGAGCTCTATTTGCAAAATAAATGCAAATAGAGGCTTGAATCTAGCTAGATCTAGAAGTTTGAAGATGAACCCTCTTGAAGTGCACTTATGGAAAACCTCACTCTCAGCTCAAAACAATGGATGATTCTTGCTCTACCAAGTGTGTAGGTCACAAATATGAAAAAATTTCTTCAGAAACCCTTGTAATGAATGAGTTTCGAAGAGAGAAAGTTTGGGTGAGAAAAAAGAGATTCTGAACAAATGGGAGTGCATAACCTAGTAGTGAGGGCATGAGTTAGCTTATATACATCCCATTAGACCTCTGATCATAATTAAAACTTGAGTAATCCCTTGGTTAATGACTTTGGATGGTTTATGCAAAATTGCACTTTGTGTTGTACCACTTGATTCACACGTGCATTCCCATGCTTTCTATGATGAATCACTCATTTTTCATTTGCTAATCACACCTGAATTGAATTTGGGCTTTGAAATGTCTTGATTCGTGAGTTTTGATGCTTCTTGCAAAAATGTACTTTGTGAAATAAGTGAGGTACAAGTCATGAAATGGAGTGAAATAAAGGTAAAAAATGGTCCTCATGGAATGTACTTTGATGTTGTAATGTGACATGAAGCAATAGAACCAAATATAGGTCAATATGAACCAAAATGCAAAAGGTGTAAAAATGACACCATAAGAAAACCCTAAAATCACCTTGCCTTGTTTTGGTCATATCTAGAGTTCCACAAATGGTATGGACATGTTCTGGTACTTTTTGAAAAGGGGAGAGAAAGATCTACAACGTTCATGTCCAAGGAAAATTCATTTGAAGCTTTTTTGGTGATGAAAAGTTGAGTTGAAAGTGATGTAAAAACTCGCTAAAAATGGAAATTCCTCATTATAAGTCATTTTCCAAATTTAGTAACTTTTGTATAAACCCTTGATTCTTGATAAATGGTATGAAACTTGACCCTTGAAGACCATATGAGGATGTGAGACCTTGAAAACCTTGAAGAAAACCTCAAAATTCCACAGTTGACTTCCCCTCTCACTGGTGACTTTTCTTGGTTCACAAGCAATTGAATCCTTGAACCTTCTCCACTATGAATCACTAGCCAAGTCTTCCTCCACGAGTGCTTGTGAGCATATAGAACCTCATGAGAATGTATTTGAACAAGGAAAACCCATCAAGAAGCCTCTTGGAACCAAAACACTAATTTGGACCATCTGATTAGGAGAGAAAGATTCACTTGAGATCTCTTGCCATTCTTGATCTTGTGAAGATATGATGAACTCCTCAAACCACCTTGAGGCTTGAGAATCCTTTGAGATGAACCCAGTACCTTGATCCCATGCTAAGAACCAATTCTATGCACAAATGCTAATGCAAGAAATGCAAAGAAACATAAGCCAGTTAGCTAAAAACAAGAAGGCAAATTTTGGGGTGTTACAGCCTGTGATTATTATGATTTATAACATACCTCATCATCATAGATGACTCGGTATGTTGAAAACCATTATTAACCTTTTAGTTTTCAAATGTTTTACTTGCATATAAGTTATGTTATGCTTACTTTTATGCACTTTTTATTTACATGACATCGTTAGACTCCTACAAAATCCAAATCAAAAGATAAACGGATTGGTGTGCAAACTGAGTCAGTTGCATCACAAAAAGAGGTACAATGATATATATATATATGCATAAAAAATGTTAATTCTGTGATCCGAATTCAAAAGCTTCATGATTACTAAGTTTATGACTTAGATGATTTTCAGATTCCTACACAAGAGATGCAACAAAGGAGCAAGAACAAGAAGCCAGTAGTAGCCAAGGCAAAAAAAGCATCTATTTCTCGATTTCGGTTGTGCCTTGAAACAATTGTAGGCACAACGGATTTGATGGAATGTGGTATCCGTGAAATACCTATGGAAGAAGGTATTTTTGGGTTTTCCTATTCAGAAACAATTGCTAAAGAAGACTTTGATCAGATATTTACGCATTTTGAATTAGGCGTCGGTGTTATGAATTCATACATCAGGTAATCCATCGATTTTATCTATTTAATTGATCAATTTATTTACTCATTTCAATGAATATTAGAATGTTAAATATAATAACATATTTATTATAATTCGTTTTTATTTCAGGTTCTTGTATGAAAAATTGATGCTCCCGCGTCAGTTGACTGAAAGATACTCCTTCTTGTCTCTCAACTGTGTCAATGCAACTTTGATCAATCGAACTACAGATGCGGTCAAAAATCACTTAGTAGGTGAATTTATGACCAACATTGATACAGAGAAGTTGTATCTTTTACCATATAATACTGGTTATGGGTAAGATTTTTATCCTAACTTCCTTTATTATAATCTTTCGCTTTTTTACGTTGTGTATAACATTTCCATCTATATTTTTGTTTAATTTTACAGTGGACACTAGTTGTTGCTTGCAATTAATCCGATAAAAGAAATAGTCTATTATCTGGATTCGCTAGAGGGTGATCAAACAAAATACCTGGAGATGAAGAACATGATTGATACGTAAGTGATGCGATTGTTCTAAATATTTGTGTGTGTATTTCTTTATTTATGTGAAATTGTTCTAAATATTCATTTATATTATGATAGATCCATACAAATATTCCGATCACAACATCAAGTTCGGGTACCAAAGACCAAAGAAAACAACATTACATGGATAAGAGTGGAGGTATGATTTGATATTATAATAGTAATGCTACTTGATAAGACAAGTCATCTATGATACTCATTAATACTCTTTTTCTATGTGTAGTGTCCTCGGCAACGTAATGGTATCGATTGTGGTTATTTTGTCTTGAGATTCATGAAAGAAATTATTTTTTTGGAACACTTAGAGATTCCAACCATGGTATGAATTTATATATAAGTTATGATTTATTTTAAGATTTATTATCGGATATTTCATCTAATTAATTACTTTTAACTAAATTATGCATATTATGTAAAATGTAGTATTTTGATGAATTCAAGTGTGCCACCTACACGAAAGACAAATTGGAAGAAATAAAGGAGGATTGGTGTCAATACATGGTTGAAATGAGAATTTGTTAGTTTTAGAAATTGTGTTAGATTTATGGAAGGTGTTGTATATAGGTGATGGATATATGGTGTATAAGGTTTCAAATTGGTGTATGGAATTCGTGTTGTATAGTTTGTATTAATATATATATATATATATATATATATATATATATATATATATATATATATATATATATATATATATATATATATATATATATATATATATATATGTAATGGTTATTTTGGTGTTGTATATATAATGGTTTTTACCATTTGTGTCTTGAATTTTAATCGTATAAAGGCCTATTGTTGAATTATAATGCTATAAGGCCTATGTGTTGACATATAATGGTATCAAAGGCCATGTGATGAATGATTATGAATTCTGATAAATTATACAAGTTTATACAGGTTTAATAATTGATTTAAAAAAAAAAAGCTTTTAAAAAGCACTTTTATAAAAGACAGCGCTTTCTAAAAAAGCGTTGCCTAAAGGGGTGTCATGGCGTATACATAAGGCATCGCTTTTTAAAGCACTGCTAAAGGGGGTCCTACGACAGTGCTTTTCTTTGAAAAAGCGCTGCCTAAAGGGGGACCTATAGCAGCGCTTTTAAAAGCGCTGCTAAAGGGGTTCATACGAAAGCACTTTTCTTTGGAAAAACGCTGCTATATGGGGGTCATACGAAAGCGATTTTCAAAGCTCTGCTAAAGGGGGACCTATGACAGCGCTTTTTAATGGAAAAAAAACTGTCTTTACCTTTAGCAGCGCCACCTTTGGCAGCCCTTTTAAGCGCTGCTAAAGGTATTTTTTGGCGTAGTGTTTTACTAAAAAAACGTTACAAGTCAGTCCATTAACATCACTTTCGTTACCTTATTTGGTTCTTTGCGTCAATTTCTGACAAAAAAACATTAAGATCTGGTAACCTGGCGTGACAACAAGGCAATTGGTATAAATCTTAGTCAACATATGTTATTAAAAACTAATACACTGTTTAAACTGCGAGGGTTTTGTTTTCGAGGGAACCCCGTAGTTTAAATAGTGTATCAGTTTTTAACTACCTATGCTGATTCGGATTTGTACCAATGATCTTTTTCTCACACCACAACACCAGATGTTAACATTTTTTTTTGCCTAAAATTGACGGAAGAGGTCAAATAGGGTAACTGAAGTGATATTAAGTGATTAACTTGTAACGTTTTTTAGTTAAGGAATTAAAACTAAACATTAAATTAATTTAAAGGACTAAAACATATATTAAGCCTAAAAAAAATCATAGTAGCACATACATGCGCACTTTTAATTGCATTATAAGACAATAACTAAAAATGATAGTTTAAGGGCAGAATTAACTATTTATGGTTGATTAAATTATACATACTTTTTTTTAGGAAAAAGATTATTCATACTCATAATAGTATTCAAAATTATTGATTAAAAAAATATAATAGCGAAGAGGAGCACCCAAATACTCTTAATTTATTTATTCATAGTAGAAAAGTGGAGATATAATTATAATTACAAGAGAACATTATTATTTTATTCTTTGCTCACTATGAGCTATATCTCTTGATAGCATACATACATGCATAATATTTGTTAACTCATTAAAAAGCATTCAAAATTAAAGATAGACGGTTTTCTGTTTCATGGCTTCCTATCTCCCTTTGTTGAGGTTGAGCGTTTGCAAAGTAAGATTGTTTCTGATTCTCTAATAACCTATCAACCTCTTGAGCTGATCCAGGGAATGTAAGCTCTTTCACTGGTCGTTGTATCTGGCTAATCACATTGTCCTCATTGCCTTCAAATTTTCAATCACCCACAAAATAAACATATCTTAATAATTATTTTCTCCATGATTTAAATAGAAGCATACTTTTAAAATACGTACTTAAAATGAATATATATAGAGAAAGAGATTGAGTGATAATATAATATACCTGCAAGAAAGTTCCTCTGATTGTTCTTAGCATTGATACCAAATCCAAGCAAATTGAGATTTGAGGAAGCTTTTATTGCAACTGGATGACCAGCCGGAATTACAAAAACATCTCCCGGAGACAACTTCGCTTTATAATTTTTCACTTCTTTGTTTATCTCTTCTTCTCCTTTTTTCTCTTCCTCGTCATCTTCTTTTCCCTGCCCTTGTTGATTCTCATTTCTTGGAGCCACAAGTTCTAAATCTCCTTTTCCTTCGTTAACAGTTATTATTTCTATAGCCCTTGAATTGTAGTGTGGCAACAATAGAGATCCCTAAAATTTATTTTGAAAGACTAATTAAATAAATATTTTTGTTATATGTTCTATAATTAAAACATGTTGTTGAGTATATAAAACTTATCGTCTATAAGATGTCAACTTAATAACAAAAGTTTGACATTATCACTTCAATGGAAAAAAAAAATCAAATTATTTAGAACAATTGAAATTTGATCAAGTGAAATCTCGTAGCGCAATTTAGTTAGTTTCCTATAATATAAAATAATTTTATCATACCTCCTTAATCTCCACAGAATTGACAAGTATATCCAAGTCTTGAAGTTGTGGATTTTTCTCTGGGGTGATTTCAAAGAATTTGCCAAACTTGTTGGAATAGATAGGATTGCGACTTCTCAAGTTGAATGGTTCAGATTCGGAAGATACACTTTTTTTAGAGCTAGACTTTGCATTTTTGCTCAATTCCTCAATTTGTTCCCTTGATAATTTGACTATTACAGCCTCATCTTGACTCTGTTGCCTCATATCCCTAAGACTTCTTCTGTGTTGTGTCTTTTTCTCATGTTCTTCTAAAAGAACCTTCTCTATCTCTTCATAATCGGTCTACGTTTTTACAATATTTACAATGACTAAGTGAATATTAACATGTCGAAAACCAAACTAATAGATAAAAAATGAAGAAATTGTGTGTTTTGTGCTTACATTGAAGGAAGCCTCTAAAATGTTCTTGCTGAACCCAGATAAGATGGACTGTTGGTATTGATTTCCAGATAATAAGAAAGACTATTGAAAAGGCAAAAAAAAAATTATAAGATCATTAGAAGAACTTTAAAGTAAAATATGTATAAATACAATTACAATCGTTGTTCTTAAATTTATTTTATACAACTGCATGGAGACCATATTTGATATCATAAGAGGTAAACATTGGCTATATAACCTGAAGTTGACCAGGTCTATTTATGGGAATAGCGAGATCTAATACTTTAAGATCCTCGTCGTCATCTCGGTTTACCAAATAAGCAATGGTGCCAGCAGGAAGTTTTATCGTATCTCCACGCTCAAGATTGAAGGAGTTTCTATCATCGGGTTTCAACATTGTAAGTATAGCTTTTCCTAAAAAATTACAATTAAAATTAGATTTTAAAATTTAATTTAATTTATCCTAACAAAACAAACATGTAAAGTAATACTAATATCAATTTTTTTAATAAATTATGTGTGATTAGTTTTAAATAATTAACATGGTAAATAATAAATTACCACTGAGAACAACAAAGATGAAATCGGCATCTGTGTATTGGGGAAGAAATATGGTATGAGGTTTGGACTTATATTCTAAAAGACGGTAATTTTGAAGATTCTCAAATATTTTAGAACGTTGGTCAAATTTTTGGAGAAGACGGATGTGACCGTTTTCATTCTCAAAAAGAGTTTGAAACCGGTTAGACTCAAAGATAAATGGATTCTCTTGATCGGATCTAGAAGAGACACAGACCGAAGCTAGGAAAGCAATTCCCAGCATCATCAAAAGTGGAAATGAAGCTTTCATAGCGGTAGCAGCCATATTGATTTGAGTTAATGTCTCACTTTGCTCGATATGGATGAATGAAGTACGATAAGATGAGAGGGTATTTATAGATATAGAAAATAAAACATTTGGCAATGTTATGACATGCATATGGACGTGTGTTAAAGTGTACAAAATTGTGGTGGCAAAATGAAAAGAACATAACTTGGGTGGTGGAGTTTTGTTTGGATTTCATGAATCTATACATTCTTTTGAAAAAGGAGGATGCTTTATATCTGTCTTCATCAATCACCAATGGCTGGATTTTCAAGGCGTGTATGTATAAGTGAAGTGACTAAAGAATGCTAATAATGTTATGTCCGACAAATTGCCTCTCACAAGAACTATTATGAGTAAAAGCATATACGTTTTTCTTATAATATGTTATTTACTCTGCTTAGGGGTGTAGTACAAAAATAAATAGCATCCCACAATTTTTTGAGTTTCTAAGAAATACAGTACAATACAAGTTGTTTTCTAAGTTTCCAGATAAATTTACTAAGTTTTCCTTTTTCTGTTTAATGGAAAAGTTCAATTCTCATCCTAATAAATAATTCCACTACAGTGTTATTTTCTTCAAGTTAACGAATCTCTAATAATCCAGGAAATTCCATGCTATTTATTCTTTTTGTCAAATAGTTTAGTATCTAAAAGAATAAGTGGGATATCGGTGAATTTTCAATACACAACACATTTATCTAAAATTATACGAATGCCAATGGTTGAGATGAATATTACATTTAAAATATTTGTATTCACACGAATAAGATATTAGGCAAAAAAAATAATAAATACACAATTGATGTCCCTAATGTTATATTTGAATTTTTTAAGCAAAAATATAAATAAAAATTAAATAGTTTATAACAATTAAATTTTTTTAAAAAAATGATTTCCTTTTAAAACACATTATATTATTCGTTGAATTGTTATAAATAATACATTTTTAAAATAAGTGAATATTTAGTCAATTTCTATATTTTTATTGATCAAAATTTATTATTATAATAGTATTAATTTCATAAGTTACTGTAATATCCCATATTATTTAAATGTTCAATAGGATATCAGATGAGATTAGATGAATATCTATGTGCTCTATCTTTGGATAATTGGATTAATTGAATCCTCTAAGTACTTTAAGTATTATCAATTGGGATTAATAGAGCAATTGATGAACTCTGAAGAGATAAATTATTTTAATTCAAGAAAAAGGATTTTTGAGGTAACTCTAATAATTGATCGTTCGATGTTAGACGATAAAATATCTATTGGAGATATTTTACTCTATTGGATTGTATTATATATATATGTTTGTTATAAAGAGAATGAAAGGAAAATAGAAGAAGAAGGAAGAGAAAGGGAAGAGAAAGAAGAGAAAAGGGAAGAGGAAGAAACTTGGAGAGAAAGCTTGGATCATTGTTCAACATCTTCTTCAACCTCCTCTTCGATTATCAGGTGGGTTCTAGTTAGAAACTCTAAGTTCTAGAATTGAGGATTTAGAACTTAGGTTAGATTTGAGAGAAAATGAAATCTAATGGACAAAACGCGATATAAATTGTGTAGTATGATCAATATATGTGTGGAATCATCTGTTGATAATTGTTTTGATGTCCCAACATGTTTTGGTATGAGTTGGAATGGTTTGGAGTGAAGAAAAACATGTTTTTTTGGGCTCTGATACGACAGTAATCGATTACCCAATTTGAGTAACCGATTACCTGTGTAAAAAATGACGTTTCTGGGCTAATTTTGAGCGAGTAACCGATTACTCAAAGTGAGTAATCGATTACCACTGCTATTGGCAGAAAAATGAAAATTGAAACGGGCGTATCTTTTGAACTGTCAGTCCGTTTCTGTCCCAGTTCGAAGCGTTGAGAAGCTATTTAAATGCTCTAATTGATGGTGAAGTAAAAACATATTTATATGTCATAGATTAATATGATAGAGTTAAATATTGTGATGAATGTGAAAAGTGTGGTTTATGTTTCCACATGAAATTCATGAATCGAAAGCTCGATTGATATGGGACTTGAAACCTTGGAAAGAGAATCCAATGTGCTATTAAATGGTATGTGAGACCATGATTTAACCAAGGATGCTTGGTAGGGGATGGTAGTGACTTGTTATGCTTTTATGTGTTGTTTTATGTTTGATATTGTTATATGCCATTTATGTTATACCATGTTTATCTAATGGTTATTAAAAATGAATGTAAGAAAACATGTATGTTTAAAATATGAATTAGGAAGAGTGAGGAAACTTTACCCCAAAACAAATTGGTATAATTCTAGTTTGTGAATAGAATTGTGATAGAAACTCTGGATGGCGACGCTCGTGCATTCATTGACGAGTTCTGGCCTGGAGTAGATAACCTAGATGACAAGGTTCGGGCACCTGATGTAGGAAGATGCATCCGTGACGAGATTGGTCTTAGAGTGAGACACTAGTATGGAACATGTGTGTGAACCTTGGTGTTCTTTGAGAAAAGGCGAATGTGGCCTTAAGGCATTGTGGCCTTGTGATTATCGAATACAATCACGTTTGTGTGTGAGATCACGTAATCGTAACTGGTTATCTTGTGAGTGTGTTTCATGGGTCTCGAGCTCCTCTGAAACACGTGCACAACTACTTGGCAGATTTGATTCCCCGTATTGTACGAATGGCGCCCATGAAGCGTATGCTTGTGACGGTTAATGGCCCGTGTGAAGTGACGGTTCATAACGGTTAATGGACCGTAGAACCTGAATCCATTCGTATGTCAAGTAGGTTACAAGGATCCATGACTCGGGTCGACTTCTAGACGTAGAAGCGGACGGGAAAAGGGGATGCCTTTGTGTGGTTACCGATTAGTGATATTGTGTGTTGATGAACTCATGAACATGTTTCCATATAGTGTGAGATTGTGTACTCAAGGTCATTTCCCTTCCCCTTGACTTGAGTTAGGATTTATAGAACCCTGTAAAGCCGAGAGAATCCATAGGATAGGGAACTCACTGAGATTTGATGTATCTCACCCCACTATAGTTGCTATATTTCAGGTGCAGGTTTAATTTACAAGTGGAGCGATGCTTGGACGTTTCAAGAGGAGCTTAGTTGAGCTTATTCCGCTGTGTATTATTGTTGTATACAATTGAGGATATTGTATATTGATCTTAGTTTTTATTTATTTTGGCTAGTTTCCATGACTTGTGCCATATGTGTATTTATGTTTTAGAAATGGACAAGTATGTGAACTATGCCATTAGGCACTTTTGATGTGTCAGTACCAAACAAAATGCTTGTATTGTATTATTCTAGGTTTATATTATACAGGGCATTACAGTTGGTATCAGAGCAGGTCGTATTCTCGACCTAGCCTTGAAACATCATAAGTAAATCTATTCCTGCCTCTTAAGTGTGTCTTGCCAGCATAAAACTTAATATCATACTATGTAGTGTTGGGCCTGATCAACCTAATACTATGTATTTGATAGGTAGAATCATGGTTGAGCGACCATGAGGATTCCGAAGTGTTGTCGGAACTTGTGTTGTGAGGGTAGGCTCAAGCCAAGAGTTAGTAGTGAGGAGTTTTGGTCAGCTCAGTGAGGTTTTAGTAGAAGTTGTGCTTTGGGTAGCATGGAATTTAAGAGTGGTGTGTTGGTTAAGCCAATTCTTTGGATGAGTAAAGTCGGAGAGTTAAGGATCTCGATTGGACGATTAGTTAAGGTATTAGGGAATATGTAAAATCGCTAGTAGAGATGGATTGGCCACTAATGCGGATACGGGTTTCAAGTAATCTCATTCCGTGGGAAAAGAAAGTTGTTTTGTGGAACGCGTGGCGTAAGGTCCGAAAGTGAGATAGTAATTGGTGCTTCAATTTCTAAGGTCGTTAAGGCATCTTGAATGGACGAGAGTACCTTAAGGAATGTGCCCGGAGCAATATCTTCCGACTGGTTAAAAGTTGAGAGTTAGGGACGTTCGACTCTCATGGGAACCTAAAGTAGTAGAGAAGTGTGAGAAGGAAACACAAGGATGTGTTTACATACTTCAAGTGAAACAAGTATGTGTCGGACGGAGGGTAGGAGATAAGTTGCATGTATTCAGTTATGTAGAGAGATTAAGTTCGAGATAATACTTCAGGTTTTTTTTGTTTTCAGTAAGAGACCAAATTGGAATTGTTAAAATTACCCAAGGAACAATATAAGGTATTGTGTTGGAGAAAGAATGAACTTCATTTAGTAACGGAAAATGTAGTGAGACGGACCGGAATAAGTTGTATTAAGAAACAGAGTAAGTATCTTGGACTCAAGGAAATCTTAGTAAGATGGTTTTGTATTTTGACATAAGAGGATTACAATGGAGAGCGAAGTAAGCGCAGTGTAGAAGACTGTATTAATAGTTTAGTGTGAGGAAATGACAACGGGATGTATTTTTGGACGACTGTGCAACAAAGCCATTGAGCAGTTGTTGAGGTATAAATTGTATAGAATAATCAATATGCATGTATAATCATCTGTTAATGTTGGTGGTGTGTTTGAAATAGTTTTGGTTCAAACTGGATTGGAAAGGTGTTCTTAAAAAAAAGTATTTTGCCTCTGCATCCATAGTAATCGATTACTCAAAGGGAGTAACCGATTACCCTTTAAAAATTTGGGATTATTGCGCAGGAAATGATGGAGTAACCGGTTACTCAAAGTGAGTAACCGGATACGAAATATGCCTCTAACTATCAAAATGGCTCTGTAACAACAGTGTTCATGGAGTAACCGATTACTCAAAGTGAGTAATCGATTACCACTGTTGTATTTTGAAAAATTCATCTTTGAAAATTCATAACTTTCAAACCGTGTTTCCGATCGAGGTGTTCTTGGTACCGATGGAAAGCTATGAGAATACTCTATATAATGGAAGTGAAAAATATCGATTTTATTGCCCGACTAAATGATCAGAGGAAACCCAAAAGTGGTATAATTATGTTTGAATTATCCCGCCGCAGATTTGTCGTGTGACCGTGTCAGAATTTGGAATTTTTCCTTGTCACTGGTTGGAAGTGTGTCGTCTGCTTGTTTTGACCTTGTCGGTTTTACCTTGAGTGGGTCATGGTTAGTGAATGTTATACAAGTTAGAAGCCACGAGTTGAGAAGGATATTGTGGGTTAGAAACAATCAGATTGATGGTTTTGAGTGGGATGACTTTTGAAATAAGAAAAATTGGTTTTCAGCCTCTGCAGCAGTGTTAACCGATTAACACGTGCAAGGATGGTATTTTGTGCTGAATTTTAAGAAGTTAACCTATTAACCTCAGACGGGTAATCGATTAACATGTGTGTAATTTGTGAAATCCCTTAGTAACCATCATCTGCATTTTGTTACCTTGTGTTGCTCCGATTGGAGAATATTGTGTGAATGGAAAACGGGGTCGTGAGTAAATGAAGGACAAATTTGTGTTTTTGGGATCGTAACTTTTGGAAAGGTGTTGAGTAGTTGGCCATTTGTTCAAACGACGAAAGAGTTTGACTTTTGGGGAAGAAATCTTGTGCATTATGTTGAGTATGAGAAGGTTATAAGTGTATTACTATTGAAATCCTTGAGGGCGAAGTTAGAGAATACTCACGAAGCATTGATCTTGTAAAGATCGTTTCGGTAAGTTAATTGTTGGTGTTAGTAAGGTATGAACGGTTGGTTAGAGTTAGTATTTGTTATCTTTCATGAGTTCATGGCGTCAGATTTAGACTCCGTGAGAGTAATACCAGTTGTGTACAGTTGTACTTTAATCAGAAGTATGAAATTTGAAGGTTATCCTTCCAAGTAAGAGTGAGAATTGGGAGTTCAAGAATTAAGCATGTAATTGAGATTGTTTGTGAAACAAAATAATTGAGAGAAGTCGATTCAACTGAGAAGCGTGTTATGGTCTTCGAAAGTGTGAGTATAGGTGGAGTGTTGTATGGGAATTGGTGAGTAATATGGAACCTCACAATTGTGTTTTGGATGGTTTAAGTTTTGATAAGTGGTGACTCAAATATGATTGAAGTTCTATTTTGGTGTTACATTGTCATTAGTTGAGATTTTGTGGCGACAGAAACCTTGAGTAAGTCGGAAAACCATAAGAATAATCAACTTGGAATGTGGTAACCAGAACCGAAAATTGTTAAACTATTTTGGATGAATTGTTTCGAGTTTAGACCGGATTGAGAGTTGTGTGGTTAGGGTTGTAATGTGTAGCTCATGTACCTCTATCGTCTGGATAGTGTTGGATCGATATTATAATATTATGTGTTGGCAAAGAAATTATTCTACCATAAGACGTCAGTAAGTTTCGTGTACTGTTGGTTAGTAAGGACCCCAGTGGATAAGTGTGTTTCTCCGTGGACTGTTAGTTGATTGGTAGTGCTCAAGAATTCGTGGTGTTCCATTGTTAGAATTTTGGATTTGCGCAGTGGAGGGTGGCAGATGAAAGAGTTCAGTCGAATTAATAAGGATCAAACGGATGACTACTTATAAGAATAATAAAGAAACAAAGAGATCTTGTTTTAAGTGTGTTACCTTTTGGGTGTGACACGAAAGAAAGGAAATATCAGATTTAATGATTACAATGTTTAGTATCAGACTAGAAGGAATTGGTAGGGAAGTCGTCGACTAGTTATGAAGTGGTTCGAATATTAAAGGATTTATAAAAGGATAGTTGTCGTTAAATTGCATAAAGGAAGGAATCACTGAATTACATCGCGAAGATGTGTTGAGAGTTGTTGTCCCAATTTGAGATAAGGTGTTACGGTTTTATTTTGTGACTCAGTAGAGGAATGTAGAATGATACATTCTTTTCGAAGTAAGATGTGACTAAGTTTTTTAGTAAAGAAACAACATACGAATTACGGAAAACGCAAGGCTAGAAGTTAACTTGATTTTGGAACAAGAGTATAAATAAGGACTTGAAGTTTGATAAGTCGTGAAAATAAGATTTTTGGTCTGTGGAATCAAGTTGGAATTGGAATACGTCAGAAAGTTTAACAGAAGTAAAGTTAAGTGTGAATCTAAGACAGTGATACAAGTGGTGGTTATTGTCGAGTAGAGGAAATTCGGGGGCGAATTTCAATTTAAGGGGGGGAGAGTGTAATATCCCATATTATTTAAATGTTCAATAGGATATCAGTTAAGATCAGATGAATATCTATGTGCTCTATCTATGGATAATTGGATTAATGGAATCCTCTAAGTACTTTAAGTATTATCAATTGGGATCAATAGAGCAACTGATGAACTCTGAAGAGATAAATTGTTTTAATTCAAGAAAAAGGATTTTTGAGGTAACTCTAATAATTGATCGTTCGATGTTAAACGATAAAATATCTATTGGAGATATTTTACTCTATTGGATTATATATATATATATATGTGTGTGTGTGTGTGTGTGTGTGTGTGTGTGTGTGTGTGTGTGTGTGTATGTGTGTTTGTTATAAAGAGAAAGAAAGGAAAATAGAAGAAGAAGGAAAAGAAAGGGAAGAGAAAGAAGAGGAGAGGGAAGAGGAAGAAACTTGGAGAGAAAGCTTGGATCATTGTTCAACATCTTCTTCAACCTCCTTTTCGATTATCAGGAGGGTTCTAGTTAGAAACTCTAAGTTCTAGAATTGAGGATTTAGAACTTATGTTAGATTTGAGAGAAAATGAAATCTAACGGACAAAACACGATATAAATTGTGTAGTATGATCAATATATGTGTGGAATCATCTGTTGATAATTGTTTTGATGTCCCAACATGTTTTGGTATGAGTTGGAATGGTTTAGTGTGAAGAAAAACATGTTTTTTGGGCTCTGTTACGACAGTAATCGATTACCCAATTTGAGTAACCGATTACCAGTGTAAAAAATGACGTTTCTGAGCTAATTTTGAGCGAGTAACCGATTACTCAAAGTGAGTAATTGATTACCACTACTATTGGCAGAAAAATGAAAATTGAAACGGGCGTATCTTTTGAACCGTAAGTCCGTTTCGGTCCCCGTTCAAAGCGTTGGGAAGCTATTTAAATGCTCTAATTGATGGTGAAGTAAAAACATATTTATATGTCATGGATTAATATGATAAAGTTAAAAATTGTGATGAATGTGAAAAGTGTGGTTTATGTTTCCACCAGAAATTCATGAATCGAATGCCCGATTTATATGGGACTTGAAGCCTTGGAAAGAGAATCCAATATGCTATTAAATGGTATGTGAGACTAGGATTTAACCAAGGATGCTTGGTAGGGGATGGTAGTTACTTATTATGCTTTTATGTGTTGTTTTATGTTTGATATTGTTATATGCCATTTATGTTATACCATGTCTATCTAATGGTTATTAAAAATGAATGTAAGAAAACTTGTATGTGTAAAATATTGAATTAGGAAGAGTGAGGAAACTTTACCCCAAAACAAATTGGTATAATTCTAGGTTGTGAATAGAATTGTGATAGAAACTCTGGATGGCGACGCTCGTGCATTCATTGACGAGTTCTGGCCTGGAGTAGATAACCTAGATGACAAGGCTCGGGCACCTGATGTAGGAAGATGCATCTGTGACGAGATTGGTCTTAGAGTGAGACACTAGAATGGAACATGTGTGTGAACCTTGGTGTTCTTTGAGAAAAGGCGAATGTGGCCTTAAGGCATTGTGGCCTTGTGATTGTCGAATACAATCATGTTTGTGTGTGAGATCACGTAATCGTAACTGGTTATCTTGTGAGTGCGTTTCTTGGGTCTCGAGCTCCTCTGAAACATGTGCACAACTACTTGGCAGGTTTGATTCCGCGTATTGTACGAATGGCGCCCATGGAGCGTATGCTTGTGACGGTTAATGGCCCGTGTGAAGTGACGGTTCATAACGGTTAATGGCCCGTAGAACCCGAATTCATTCGTATGTCAAGATGGTTACAAGGATCCATGACTCGGGTCGACTTCTAGACATAGAAGCGGACGGAAAAAGGGGATGCCTTGGTGTGGTTACCGATTAGTGATATTGTGAGTTGATGAACTCATGAACATGTTTCCATATAGTGTGGGATTGTGTACTCAAGGTCATTTCCCTTCCCCTTAACTAGAGTTACGATTGATAGAACCCTGTAAAGCCAAGAGAATCCATAGGATATGGAACTCACTGAGATTTGATGTATCTCACCCCACTATAGTTGCTATATTTCAGGTGCAGGTTTAATTTACAAGTGGAGTGATGCTTGGACGTTTCAAGAGGAGCTTAGTTGAGCTTATTCCGCTGTGTATTATTGTTGTATACAATTGAGGATATTGTATATTGATCTTAGTTTTTATTTATTTTGGCTAGTTTCCATGACTTGTGCCATATGTGTATTTATATTTTAGAAATGGACAAGTATGTGAACTATGCCATTAGGCACTTTTGATGTGTCAGTACCAAATAAAATGATTGTATTGTATTATTCTAGGGATATATTATATAGGGCATTACAATTACTATTTATGTACATATTTCAAAATATCATTTCTATTGTTGAATTCTCAATAAATGATATTAACTTTGTACTTTAACTTTCTAATCTTCATCTCTGACATCGACACTACTGATATAATATATATATATATATATATATATATATATATATATATATATATATATATATATATATATATATATATATTGTTATTCTCTTCCATATTGATTATATTTTCCAAAAATGGCAGAGATCAAATGGGCAACCTTCTTTATATCTTCAAAGACATTATCTAATTGTGCTATATCATTACTTTCATAAATTTGAATACACAACAGATTTATCAAAAACTATTCGAATTCCAATGGTTGAGATGGATGTTACACGTTGAAAATACTTGTATTCACATGAATACGAAATTTGGCCAAAAAATAACATAATTAATGTCGCTAATGTTACGTTTTAAATTTTTTAGCAATAATTTAAATAAAAATTAAATAGTTTATAACAATTCTTTTTTAAAATGAATTCCTTTTAAAACACATAATATTATTGGTTGAATTGTTATAAATAATACATTCTTATAATAAATGAATATTTTGTCAATTGCTACATTTTTATTGATCGAAATTTATTATTTTGATTATATTAATTTCATAAGTTACTATTTATCTACATATTTCTAAATATCATTTCGACCTTTGAAATCTAAATAAAAGATAAAAAAATTTGTATTTTGACTTTCAAATCTTCATCTCTCACATTCGAAACTAATGCTATAAATTCCGTGGTTCACTTCCACATTGATTATATTTTTCAACAATGGTAGAGAACAAATGGCCACCCTTCTTTATATCTCCAAACTCAAAGAATGATTCCTCAAAGAATGAATCCTCAAAGAACAAATCCCTAAGGTTTTCCACACCCGCCAAAGTGGGAGAGAAAAGAGGGAACATGGGGCCTCTTCCCAACATGTCCACCAACAACCATTGTGAAAAATTTAGGATGCCAAAACCATCATCAAAATCTTCAACCTTTTGAGAATTTATTAATATTCGTAGTGAACCAAAGGGGGATCGGACTGCACTGCCCTTTAAGAGACATAGGGGTAGACCACGGGGCTCCAAGAACAAACCCAAATTCTCTATTGAGATTGAAGAAGAACCTGATAACATTATTAAATTGGTTGTTATAAAAATCCCTGTAGGACACGATATCGTGGAGTCTCTCATAAATCTTGCTTTGCGTCATCAAGCTATCAACAAAGTCCTAGGAGGTGTCGGGCTTGTATCTGATGTTACTCTTCACAATTTAGTGTCTCAAGCTCCTGCAATCACAATTCCTGGATCCTCTCAAATGATATCTATCAATGGAACTTATTTCAATACCAGTTATGGTCGTATTACTTCTGAAGTCATCATTGAACCTTTTTATTCTTCTTTTTCCATTTTACTAGCTAATGATTGTCGGGAAGTGTTTGGTGGGACTGTTGTAGGAAAGCTTAAGGTTGCATGTGGTATTTTTATCACAACCACTCTTTCAAAGAAGCCCGAGTTTTATAAGGGGGTGAAATACATGAAAGTATTCGAGAAGTTGAAGAAGATGACCAAAAAGCTGTAGATGGTGTCTCTATCAAAGTTGAACCTATTGAAATCGAACACAAAAAACTTCACCTTATATCTGGTTATGGTGTTACGGGTGACAATTCAATCAATCAAAATCAGCCATTCCCTGCTCCTCCTCCACGTTTTGAGCATGTCATTCTGCGAAACCATTGCACTCATATTAATAGATTTTAGAAATCAAAAGAGACATTGAAGGATTATTAATTGTTGTTTTATAAGTCTTTCATTAATATTCTTTTTTAAATAAAAGTGAAAATGAAATTTTTTATTTTTATACTTTCTAAGCCTTCATCTTGTTATTTATTTCCCATCCCTTCATTACCTCTATTTTGTTTTTTCTTTTATTCGACATTGATACACAAAATAGTTTTAATGTATTTTCATAGTTGTTTATTTATTTTACATACACGAATTGATTACTTATTAGGTTGTTAACCCATTGAATATCAAATGGTGGTTAAAGACCTTAGTTATATGTGATTTATCTTTCGATTGACGGTTTCATATCTATGTGCGATTGTATATGCAAAAAATAATTTAGCATAAAGGAAAATCAACTTTATTTATTAATAATTAGAATATAATCTTAAATTTATATTTACATGAGGCAGTCCAATAGTTAATGTAATTAGTCGATTAGTGGAAAACAATGCTATAACCAACTGCACTACCTTTTTGCTTTTAAAAGTATATATTTTCATAACTGGAAATATAGGACTCGAACTATATCACCCTTCTAAACCCCACACACAGTAATCAGATATTTAATTAAAATCACAACCATAAAGGTATCACACACATCACAATAAATTTGTACTTTGACTTTCTAATCTTCATCTCTGACATCGACACTACTGCAATATTTATCGTTATTCTCTTCCATATAGATTTTATTTTCCAACAATGACAAATAACTAATCGGCACCCTTCTCAATACACAACACATTTATCTAAAATTATACGAATGCCAATGGATGAGATGGATGTTCCACATTGAAAATACTCGTATTCACACGAATAAGAAATTAGGAAAAAAATAATAATAACGCAATTGATGTCTCTAATGTTACATTTGAATTTTTTTAGCAAAAATATAAATAAAAATTAAATAGTTTATAACAATTATTTTTTTTAAATGAATTCCTGTTAAAACACATTATATTATTCGTTGAATTGTTATAAATAATACATTTTCAAAATAAGTGAATATTTAGTCAATTTCTATATTTTTATTGATCAAAATTTATTATTATAATTGTATTAATTTCATAAGTTATTATTTACGTACATATTTCAAAATATCATTTCTATTGTTGAATTCTCAATAAATGATAATAACTTTGTACTTTGACTTTCTAATCTTCATCTCTGACATCGACATTACTGATATATATTCTCTTCCATATTGATTATATTTTCCAACAATGGAAGAGAACAAATGGGCAACCTTCTTTATATCCTTAAAGACATTATCTAATTGGGTTACCATATTACTTACATAAATTTAGAATACATAATAAATTTATCAAAAACTATTCGAATGCCAATGGTTGAGATGGATGTTACACGTTGAAAATACTTGTATTCATATGAATAAGAAATTTGGCAAATATAATAACATAATTAATATCGCTAATGTTACATTTCAAATTTTCTTAGCAATAATTTAAATAAAAATTAAATAGTTTATAACAATTCTTTTTTAAAATGAATTCCTTTTAAAACACATAATATTATTGGTTGAATTGTTATAAAGAATATATTCTTATAATAAGTGGATATTTAGTCAATTGCTATATTTTTATTGATCGGAATTAATTATTATGATTATATTAATTTCATAAGTTACTATTTATCTACATATTTCTAAATATCATTTCGACCTTTGAAATCTAAATTAAAGATAAAATTTTTTTATTTTGACTTTCAAATCTTCATCTCTCACATTCGAAACTAATGCTATAAATTTCGTGGCTCACTTCCACATTGATGATATTTTTCAACAATGGCAGAGAACAAATGGTCACCCTTCTTTATATCTCCAAACTCAAAGAAGGATTCCTCAAAGAATGAATCCTCAAAGAACAAATCCGTAAGGTTTTCCACACCCGCCAAAGTGGAGAGAAAAGGGGGAACATGGGGTCTCTGTAACACCCCATTTCTACCCGGCGGATAATAGTAAAATCAGAGTTATAAAATTTCAACATTCAAATAGGATGCTACACTTTCATCTTAAAAACAACTTCGATTAATTTGATATGAACAGATACGTAACACTTAGATCGGATGAACCGATAACAACAAAATTCATATATATCTTCTTTTCAAAGCAAAACAACTTCAAGATATGAATATTCAACTTTGATTCACTTAACATTTTTGTTCGGCTAAAACAACTTCAAAACAACATAATTCTTAGTAAATTCAACTTAAAAATTCCGCAACGTAAAACATATTCAACTATAAACAACAAGCCTCCATCCCCTGAGTGTTACGTATCAGAGCAAGACCATTTTGACTTGCCATAGAGCAACAAAAGACTTCATAAAGATACTTCGAACTTCCACTGCAATCTTGAGTACCTGCCCATTTCCCATGGTAGGGGAAATATCCGCAGAAGGGGTGAGATATTGAACAATATAAACAGAAGTATGATAATCAATACATTAAATTAAAATCATACAATTTCACTACTTTACGACAACAACAAACAACAATCATCAACAACTCAACAACAACTTTATCAGCCTAATACTACAACAACTTTATCAACATAATACAACAACAACTTTATCAATGTAATACAACAACAACTTTGTCAACATAAGTAATGCAACACAAACTGCGACTCAACTATGCGTATGCATGTGGTACCATTGGAGAAAAACTCCCAACATAAAAATGGAGCAGAACTCCCAACTTAAAAACTGTAACACCCCTTTTCCCATCGCGAATAAATAATACATAAATAAAATCAGAGTAACTTAAAATTTATTTTTTCCGACAGAAACAAGGATGTCACATTTAAATAAACAAAACATCATCCCTGCTTATAAATTTGATAGATAGCATAAAATAGAGTACCCTCAAGGGAGAAACTTTTTCCATAATAAAGTAAATGTCAATTATGGAATAAAACGGAAAGATCCATAACCGACTTGTTTTACAAAATAAACTATTTTATACATCAAAATATTCATACAAAATATATCCTACAAATATATACATATATAACATAATCGTTCCCCGACTCCCGTGCTACGTATCAGAGCAGACACCAAGACTTAAGCAACCGAAGATCTAACTCTTCCACTTGCCTCCACGCCTCTAAAGCTGACAATCTGCACTATGCCATAAAAAGCATATTCCAGCAGAAGGGTGAGAAATAACAACTATAACAAGATTGCATAATAATATGCCACAACACAGATAATTCACATATATAATATTTCTCACCACATACATCACATACTAACACATATAGCATGGCACCGATACATAACATATCACGCATAATAAATCGAATCATGATTTTCCACACATAACACATCCCTTCACAACTCTCACCACAATTCATCACAACTCACTCATATACATCACAATGTATATATCTATACAAAACCAAGCATATTCATCATGCACACTTTCACAATTCTTATCATTCCACATAAACATTCATATTCATGTTTATTCATCAATTCACAATTATAGAGATGATAAATGCAAATCATAGAGACTGAATCACGACTCTATGCAAATGCAATGCGGTACCGACTCAATCATCTCAAGTTCACTCAGGAACTTCTGCTGGAACCATCGCTCGTTACCAATGTAACTCCCTGTCGGGCCTACGATGTTCACCCATTGCTCACACCCCACATGGGCACACAATGTTTATGGATCGCTCACACCCCACCTGGGCACACGACCCGATCGCTCACACCCCACACGCGGGCACACGATCCGATTGCTCACACCTCACCTAGGCACACAATCCGATTGCTCACACCTCACCTAGGCACACAATCGTTTGTAACCATCGCTCATACCTCACATAGGCACACGATGTTACCACGGATTCTCATTAGAATCGCTCAACACAAGAATGTACTTCATTATGCTTCACATGCAAAATGACTCAAGACATTCTTGAAATGCATACATATTCACAATATATTCATGCATTCATCTCATACAATCACATACAATCTATATACATTCACTATTCAACAATATGAATTATCTCCTCATCATTATTCATGCATTGAAAACAATTCAAACAATGCATTTCAAACCATAAAGGCCACCAACCACATACATTGGAATTTCCCATAAACAATGTATATTATCACAAACCACAACAATCATACAATCACCATTATTTCCACAAGGCATTCACACCACAAAGGCTACCCGCAACACATCATAATAACATACATTGATATTCAATCAAACAATGTATTTTACTACACAACAACATCATTAATCACGCATCGAAGTCTAATCCAAAACAATGCACATATTTTCCAGAGGGCCACAACCCATCATCACAACATTTCATCATGTATATACACATCATATAACAGCCTACAAGCTACATGTTACATATCACAAGCATATATCATGCTAACACATCAATCGCACACATTGTACGAGATAAAAACCCGACAACCGAACACTTTTCCAAAACCACTACCTAAATAAATCATCTACTGCCCTCAAACCCATTTTTATAAGAAAGAACATTTCATAAGCTTTCTAACGCTTCGAACGGGGACCAAAACGGACTTACGGTTCAAAAGTTATGAATTTTTGAAAATAATATTTTTCTGAAACTTACAGTGGTAACCGGTTAGCTGATATGCTGTAACCGGTTACTGGCTAGAAAACAGCCCAGAAACATCATTTTTCAAAGGGTAACCGGTTAGCACATATGCTATAACCGGTTACTGCGTACCAGAACCCAAAAAATCACATTTTTCTTCATTCTAAACCATTCTAACACATACCTAAACATATTGGGACATCAAAACAATTATGATAGATTCAAACCACACCTAACCCGACTATACTTCACGATTTATACCGAGTTTCAACCGTGAAAACATCAATTTCTATCAATTATTCACAATTCCAACCAATTGGAAAACATATATTTTTCATCCAAACATTCAAACAAAACATACATATACATATACAAGCATGATATAATCGAAACTTCTCACCCTTACCCGATTAATCGCGCTCGAAACGGAGTTTTCTCGATTTTCCTCGTTTCCTCTTTTTCTTTCTTTCTTCTCCTTCTTTCTCTTTTTCTCTTCTCTTTCTCTTTTTTCTTCTTTCTCTCATTTTCTCTCTATCTCTTTTTATTTATATAAAAACAAATATCTAAACTCCTAAAGGACCATTTTACCCCTCAGCTCAAATATCTCGCAAACGCCCTCAAAATGCGATAAAACATAAACAATGAAGAAAAATAACATTTTGTCAAATAAAAGTCAATAATAAAATAATATAAAACCAAAACCAATTAAATCTACTCTATTAAATAAATCTAACAAAACTGGGGCGTTACAACTCTCCCCCACTTGGACATTTTCGTCCTCGAAAATATACTGAGACGAACAACTCTGGATACGACTCTCGCATCCGACTAACCACTAACATGCCAACAAAAGCACACCACGAATAACACAAACTGACAAACCACCTTGCTAACAGCAGATACAACAACGACAAGATGCAAAGCCCATACAATGCACTTGACGACAAACTCACGACTCAAAGAAAAGCCAAGATACCAACACACAGGTTCACTCTAGAACCAAAACACAACAAGATCGTTACCCTACCCTAGGTAACACTCCCCTAATTCCCCACACAGGAATTAACTACACACACTCGAACCATCACCATGGAAACGAGGCAACAACACAAACAAGAACATAAAGTTCCACGACACCACAAGGTCTCAGCAACAACATAAAAAAATACAGAACACCGACAACAATGCTACGATTCACCAATCAAACATGCAACCAAACATCCATCTACATAGTAGCCCATGGATAACATTTAAACCTTTCACCTAACACTTCCATTCTGAAATGTCCAATAGTCTCACCAATCCTACCTATTCCCAATGTTCAACTTATGAATTCTTACAAGTCACACATACAAATACAAAATGTGCCACTACACACTTCCGTTGCACACTCTGATTACTCGTAATCATCAAAACTACCAATCTCACGTCCAAAGTCTAACTCTTTCTCATATTCACCAAAAATCAATGTTCACTTTTAATATTCCCAACCTTCCACTCTCTTGTGTTATCTCACACACCAGACACAAGTCTCTGATTTGCTCAAATAATTTTAATTCTCTGACCATTAAAACAGACATGCCTAAAAACTTCCGACTTAACTCTTCAGGCACAATCATAGCTTTTCCAAAAGGATAATCCAAGCCAAATTCATAACTCGCCACGAATTCTAACTATCCTCGTTGTCTCATACTCTATTCCTTCAACCCAAACAAATACTCAAAACCTTTGCGATTACCAAACACTTCGAACCCAAAACCATAAAGATAATACCTTCAAATTTTCCAACACGATACAACCGCAACCAATTCCAAATCCTGAATAGTATAGATCCTCTTATGAATCCTCAATTGTCGTAAAGCATAAGCTATGACTTTACCCTCTTGCATTACCACACTGACTAAACTAATCAAAGTCACATCACAATACCTCACAAATGGTTAATTAGGATCACACAGAATCAAAACTGAAGCTGTAGACAAACTCTACTTTAATCCTCTCAAACTTTCCTCACAATGAACATCCAAAGCAAACGACTTACCCTTTGCAAGTCAACCGAAGTAACGAAAATGCTAACTTGGAAAAACCTTCCATAACCTTTGGTAATAACCAACTAAGGTCCAAAAAGCTTCTAATTACCTTAACCAACTTCGGAGCCTCTCATTGTAGAACTGCATCTACTTCTGATGGATCCATAATAATACTATCATCGGAAATGACATATCCAAGCAAACTAACCTTTTTCAACCAAGATTCTCACTCGAATAACTTAGCATAAAACTTCGTCTCTTTTCCACACTTGTAATTCAATTCTCAAACACTCTACCTGTTCTTCCTCTAAGTTTATAACAAATCCGAATATCCTCAATCGAAACCACTATGAACTTATCCAATTCATGACACAATCAAAACGACCACTGGCAGGAAAACCATTTTTATAAGAAAGAACATCTCATCAGCTGCCTATCACTTCGAACGGCGGCCAAAATGGACTTACGGTTCGAAAGATACGAATTTTTAAAGTTTTGAAAATTTTCCCAAAATACACAGTTGTAACCGGTTAACACATAACTGATAACCGGTTAACAGTTCATTACTATTCATACAGAGCCTAAATGAGAGTTAGAGACACTTTCCGTAATCGGTTAACACATATATGATAATCGGTTAACAGTTCAAATTTTACGTATAACCCCATTTTTTCCAAAGGGTAACCGGTTAGCACATATCCTGTAACCGGTTACTCTGCTGCAGAGTTGAAAAATACTTGTTTTTATGACATAAGGCCAAACCAAACCTCATCCAAACTTGTCCAGACTCACATACAACCTTAACCGAGTAAATAACAACCTATCCCGATGATAACAAACTTAACTAGTCACATTAAATCGATCAAATCCTCAACTCACACAATTCACCACTCTTATCAAACATTCCAAACAATTGTAATTCCAATCAAACTCAACCAAACCATTCCAATCATCTATTCTTGAAAGTGGACACTTATTCTCATTCGTTACCTTACTCAACTGTCAGTAATCCATACATAATTTCTTCTCTTGACAGTCCAGATTCCATAAATCCCAACATGTAGCAACCACCAACCAAAAAGAACTCTCAAATATTACATCCACACCTAGGGGTCTTCTCAAGATTTCCAGAACACTATCATCACAATCATGACCAACATCTGAGTTTCACTTCCTAAAATTTCTTCTACTTACTTAGCAGATCCAAACCTCAAATCCTTACCTTCGTCCAATTTGAGTTCACACTCTACTCTCTGAGAACAACCATTAATAATACTCAATCGTTCTCTCTCTCAATGACTTCCCAACTAGACCAACATATCAAAACCTCTAATCCATTTCATCCTTCGGTATTAGAATCTTCATCGATTTAACAAAACAATCCGTAACCATTTCCTTAAATTCCAAACAATTCATTGCACACACTATCCAAGCCGGAAAGACACGCCTATTCCATCCAACATAATTTCCGTCTGCTATCAACAAGAGATTAAGGGTGATCAGTTCCTCAATTTGTCAATAGACAGCCGACAATCATGATGGGGCATAAACCATCTTTACCAAACTATAATAACATTCCTTACATCCTGCGCACAAAATTACCTAAGGCACAAATCCTTAGTTGACATAAACCTTACCTCCGTATTCACTCCGGAACCGGGAACAACACTGTCCTAACAACACTTACAATCTTGCAATTCACAACACACTGAGCCAACGCTCCACAACCGAAACAACTTGGAGAAGTACCAGCTTCTCCCCCACTTATCTCATTCTAAATCCTACAGACAAAGGATTAGAAAACCAGAAAATACTGACAGTGCTTCCACACATATCACGTACTAAGGGGAAACAACCACGACAGTATTCAACTGTCACACCAACTGACTCAACAACTTGGCCGGACGGACCGACCTGCTCTGATACCACTTAATGTAACACCCCTTTTCCCATCGCGAATAAATAATACATAAATAAAATCAGAGTAACTAAAAATTTATTTTTTTCGACAGAAACAAGGATGTCACATTTAAATAAACAAAACATCATCCCTGCTTATAAATTTGATACATAGCATAAAATAGAGTACCCTCAAGGGGGAAACTTTTTCCATAATAAAGGAAATGTCAATTATGGAATAAAACGGAAAGATCCATAACCGACTTGTTTTAAAAAATAAACTTTTTTATACATCAAAATATTCATACAAAATATATCCTACAAATATATACATATATAACATAATCGTTCCCCGACTCCCGTGCTACGTATCAGAGCAGACACCAAGACCTAAGCAACCAAAGATCTAACTCTTCCACTTTCCTCCACGCCTCTAAAGCTGACAATCTGCACTATGCCATAAAAAGCATATTCCAGTAGAAGGGTGAGAAATAACAACTATAACAAGATTGCATAATAATATGCCACAACACAGATAATTCACATATATAATATTTCTCACCACATACATCACATACTAACACATATAGCATGGCACCGATACATAACATATCACGCATAATAAATCGAATCATGATTTTCCACACATAACACATCCCTTCACAACTCTCACCACAATTCATCACAACTCACTCATATACATCACAATGTATATATCTATACAAAACCAAGCATATTCATCATGCACACTTTCACAATTCTTCTCATTCCACATAAACATTCATATTCATGTTTATTCATCAATTCACAATTATAGAGATGATAAATGCAAATCATAGAGACCGAATCACGACTCTATGCAAATGCAATTCGGTACCGACTCAATCATCTCAAGTTCACTCAGGAACTTCTGCTGGAACCATCGCTCGTTACCAATGTAACTCCCCGTCGGGCCTACGATGTTCACCCATTGCTCACACCCCACATGGGCACACAATGTTTATGGATCGCTCACACCCCACCTGGGCACACGACCCGATCGCTCACACCCCACACGCGGGCACACGATCCGATTGCTCACACCTCACCTAGGCACACAATCTGATTGCTCACACCTCACCTAGGCACACAATCATTTGTAACCATCGCTCACACCTCACATAGGCACACGATGTTACCACAGATTCTCATTAGAATCGCTCAACACAAGAATGTACTTCATTATGCTTCACATGCAAAATGACTCAAGACATTCTTGAAATGCATACATATTCACAATATATTCATGCATTCATCTCATACAATCACATACAATCTATATACATTCACAATTCAACAATATGAATTATCTCCTCATCATTATTCATGCATTGAAAACAATTCAAACAATGCATTTCAAACCATAAAGGCCACCAACCACATACATTGGAATTTCCCATAAACAATGTATATTATCACAAACCACAACAATCATACAATCACCATTATTTCCACAAGGCATTCACACCACAAAGGCTACCCGCAACACATCATAATAACATACATTGATATTCAATCAAACAATGTATTTTACTACACAACAACATCATTAATCACGCATCGAAGTCTAATCCAAAACAATGCACATATTTTCCAGAGGGCCACAACCCATCATCACAACATTTCATCATGTATATACACATCATATAACGGCCTACAAGCTACATGTTACATATCACAAGCATATATCATGCTAACACATCAATCGCACACATTGTACGCGATAAAAACCCGACAACCGAACACTTTTCCAAAACCACTACCTAAATAAATCATCTACTGCCCTCAAACCCATTTTTATAAGAAAGAACATTTCATAAGCTTTCTAATGCTTCGAACGGGGACCAAAACGGACTTACGGTTCAAAAGTTATGAATTTTTGAAAATAATATTTTTCTGAAACTTACAGTGGTAACCGGTTAGCAGATATGCTGTAACCGGTTACTGGCTAGAAAACAGCCCAGAAACGTCATTTTTCAAAGGGTAACCGGTTAGCACATATGCTGTAACCGGTTACTGCGTACCAGAACCCAAAAAATCACATTTTTCTTCATTCTAAACCATTCTAACACATACCTAAACATATTGGGACATCAAAACAATTATGATAGATTCAAACCACACCTAACCCGACTATACTACACGATTTATACCGAGTTTCAACTGTGAAAACATCAATTTCTATCAATTATTCACAATTCCAACCAATTGGAAAACATATATTTTTCATCCAAACATTCAAACAAAACATACATATACATATACAAGCATGATATAATCGAAACTTCTCACCCTTACCCGATTAATCGCGCTCGAAACGAAGTTTTCTCGATTTTCCTCTTTTCCTCTTTTTCTTTCTTTCTTCTCCTTCTTTCTCTTTTTCTCTTCTCTTTCTCTTTTTTCTTCTTTCTCTCATTTTCTCTCTATCTCTTTCTATTTATATAAAAACAAATATCTAAACTCCTAAAAGACCATTTTACCCCTCAGCTCAAATATCTCGCAAACGCCCTCAAAATGCGATAAAACATAAACAATGATGAAAAATTACATTTTGTCAAATAAAAGTCAATAATAAAATAATATAAAACCAAAACCAATTAAATCTACTCTATTAAATAAATCTAACAAAACTGGGGCGTTACAAAAACTACCAGGTTATCGAGGCATCAAGGCATAAGCCTTCAACTTCAACTTTTTGCCAATCCAGGCCAACTTAATAATTTTGCCAATCTAGGCCAACTTAATAATGCTATGCTATGCATGCGACAACAACCACGACATCAACTTATTCAACACAACACAACAACGACAAAAATGCAACAACTGCAAACAACTTAATCAACATTGGTCACAGACTGTAACAGCAAAACAACTTAACAACGTTGGTCATAAGACCTGCAACAGCAAAACAACTTAACAACGTTGATCATAAGACCTACAACTTAATAATGTCCATAAATCGGGACAATTCAACACAATTCAACTTCACCTGCAAATCAACTTATTCGACATAATTTCAACAAAATAATCCAACCAAGAATACCTACTCGTATACACGACTTACTCCGACAATTTTCAACGAATACCGGACAACTAACCTTACCGCTTAATTACACTTATTCGACAAATTCCATACATTAACCAACCAAAAATAACTACAACCACTTATGAATTATTTCTGCAAAATTTCAACTTGTTTCGGTTAAACAATTATACCGGTTAAAACTACTAATATTACTATTCGGTACTATTTTAATACTCTGCTAACTCCTTTGGTCTGTCATTCGCTAATTGTTTCCTGTACTAAAATAAAACCTGCTACTAACATTTCTAATCCCCCACATTATTGTTATTCCTCTGCATTATTAATCGGTTAACATTGTTGAGGCATATTGCACGATAACACCTCAATCGCACACATTCGCGATGGTAAAAATCAACACAACGATACGGTTTCAATTTTCTGCTATAATTGAACCAGATACAGACCTCAAAACCATTTTTCCTAGAAAGAACATCTCGTTAGCTTTCCAACGCTTCAAACGGGGGTCAAAACCGACTTACGGATCAAAAGATATGAATTTTCCAAACTTTCCGAAACCAGAATTTTTCTACATAACAGCCCTACGGGATTTTGCATTTTCGTCCTAAAATCCGACCGATTCAATTATTTTCTTCGAAACAAACATATACTCATTCATACCAAACATATAGTAGTGACTTGGAACCATCAAACGTGAATTCTACGACTTTCAATTTCAATCCGAATCTTAAACCCCCAAATCTCCAAAAATGCAAAAACTTACAAAATCAACCAAATTCGATAAAACAAGCATACTCTATTACGGCCTAACATTTCTCGACACAACTATGCAATCTATTCCGACTTTCGTCCGCGAAAACATCGGTTTCTATCGATTTAACCAAACTCCAACCTAAGTTTAACACTATAGGACAATAACCAAACAATCTAGCAAACATCAAATTCCACAAAAACAAAACCAATTCATCAATACACTTCAACACATTCAGTAGAAAATTATATAAATCCCAATCCCACGTATCAATTATCATATACCCGGTTATAAAATTCGAACCCCACCCTTACCTTGGATTGAAGGTAGATCGAATTTCCGGTCGAAACTGAAGCTTTTACGGCAAACTCTCGAATTCTCTCCTCTCCAACCTTGGTGCCTCCAAACCCTCGTTCAACTCTTCTGTAACTACTTTCATACTGCTACTTCTATTCTTACTGCCACTTTCTTTTTATTTTCTTTAATTATAACTTAATATTATAACCTAATTTAATAATAATAGGCCTACTAATTTTCTTAATGGGCTTACTATATGATACCCCCAACTTGATATTTCTCACACACAACTTAACCCAACTAAATTAATTAATATTCTACGAAAATAAATATTATTTCTAATATTAATTTCTCCCGGCCAAATCGACTAATTACCCGATTAATACTTATTAGCATCAAACAACATACTCAACATATTCAACAAATATTCGGAAAAATACTCAATACTATTTAATTAAATACGGGCGTTACAACTCTCCCCCACTTAGAATATTTTCATCCTCGAAAATTTACTCGATGCACCACACTCCAATTACGTTATCTCAGCTAACAAATCAACTTCCATGCCCTAAAAGGAACCCCACGTCTAACACCAAACAACAATACATCACATCAACGACAACAACAACACGAACCAAGGCTCACGCAACGCACCCAACAACTAACTCAAGACACAAAGAATAGCCAAGTTAAGAACGCACCAGTTCACTACAACCAGAACACAACACAAACGTTACCATCGCCGAAGGCCACACTCCCTTAATTCTCATCATAGGAATTAGCTACTCGGACTCGAACCATCACCCTAGGTAACGAGGCAACAACAAGAATAAGAGCACAAAAGTCATAACACAACATCAACGTAATCAAACCACCAACATCGTTGGTACTCACATAAGAACCAATTGCTCTTCACCGCGCTTTCGCTGCGCACTCTGATTAATTGCAACCATGAAATCTACCAAGTTCACATCAACGTCCGACCATCAAAGCAGACATAAGGAAAGACTTTCGACTTAACTCATCGGAAATTCAAACCAAACAGGCTTCTACACTTTGATGACTGACCACTTCGAACTTAGATCCATAAATAATACCTCCGAATATCCAACACAACTACACTGCAGCCAACTCCCAAATCTTGAATAGGATAGATACTTTCAAGAAGTCCCAATTATCGTCAACATAAGCTACAACTTCACCACCTTGTACTAACACATCATCAAAATTCATCTCAACGCATGACAACATTACCACAGCATAAGGATACATGTGTCCAATTAATCTCAACAAGAAAAATCATCTTCCAAACAGAGCTTAACACCCAATAGCCATAGATTTAGCCTCAAAACCTACACTTAACATGGCATATTAACCAAACCAATCAAACAAACTGATTCATCAAGTCCTACTCATACTAGCACAATTCTTTATACAACTTCATCTGAATTAACACAACAAGGCAACCTCATCTTACAAATCATAATCCACACCTTGCTAACTCAACATATAGCTTCACTTCTTTCAATACCTGCAACTTAACCCTCAAATACTCTAGGCGCTCTTCTCCTGATTTTATAAAACATCAGAACATCCACAATGAACACCAGTTCTAACTTATCCAAACAAGTATGGAAAATACCATTCATATTTCCATAGATACACTTTAAGACATACCAGCCACTACCCTTCTTGATCCGACATCCTTGGTCAAATCATAGTCTTACATTACCATTTATTTCCTAATTGGTTTATCTCTACAATTCTTCAAGTCTCATGTCAGTCGAATTCTCGATCCACCACAAACCAAAACCCAAGTTATCCAGAACACAACTGTGAGTTTCCAAACTACTCACTGATCAACTCGCAACCTCATACTGACATCCTCCAGTCCGCCTCATCTCCCTATATAGGAATCCTCATCGACAACTCAAACAATTCATAAGCACTTGGCTCAACCCCAAACAATTCACTGTGCATACTATTCTAGTTGGCAAGACACGTCTACTCCATCCAACATGATTCCGTCGACTATCAACAAGAGATTAAGGGTGATCAGTTCCTCAATTTGTCAATAGACAGCCGACAACCATAATGGTGGCATAAATCATCATTATCCAACTAAAATATTGTCTTCCTCCTCGTGCTCAACGTTATCTAAGCATACTGCTCTACCATTTCTCTAAGGCTCACAAATTTTTTTCTTAATTTCCTTATTTCCAAGAACGCACAAAATCCAACACATATATTCTTATACACACTTATTGCACAACCTAATTATCGAATATCCTTCTGACACGTCAAGTACAATCTAAACCGGCCCACTTCAATCGAATCATTTATCCAAGTCCAAAACTTTTGACACCCTATCCAATCCTTCGTCTTTATTTTTAGTCTCACAACTTCGATGATCCGTATAGTTCACACTTGATCATCATTCCAATCACAATATCAACAATACCATCTCATCATCTGATTGGTGATATAACTCCCAAAAATTTTCGACTCCTGTCGACACATCTCGCCAACAACACCCAATCCACTTTACTATTTAACATTCCTCAAAGATTTCTATACCTTAATCATTCTCAACTATCATACGCCACACTTCCATGTGCTTCTCTGATACTCTTCTTCTTATTACTAAACATTTTATACTTGACTTCATCTTACTATTTCCAGCAAGTATTGTCCAACTTCAAACACGGTTATCTTCTTCAATACAGACCTCTCAGACACAAAATTATATTCCAAAATGAAGAGAATTTCGTGTAGATTCCAGAACTTCAAGAATCGCTCAAATCCGAATTACGAGTAAAACGTTATCGTCCTTGAAATGGGACTGGTCAAGAAATCACGTATACAACTTCCACCAAACAAAGTCAGCATCAGATCCAACTGTTCAAACACGTCTTTCTCTCTCCTCAAAAACATACCGAAGACAAAATATATATGCAAACTATAGGGAATTTTGTAAACTTTCCGAAAAGTCCAGAATCGCTTTCATCGGAGTTACGAGTAGAAAGTTATGCCTCTTTTACTGAAGGTTGTTCCATAAATACGAAAATAAAAATTGAAATTGGTGAACATGAGTTCTACCTCTTTCTCTTGCCTCCAAACTCTTCCAACAATCCTTGGTTTTCACCCAACTCTAAAAATCATCCGACTT
The DNA here is from genome assembly GCA_022829125.1 of Lathyrus tuberosus. NCBI lineage: Eukaryota > Viridiplantae > Streptophyta > Magnoliopsida > Fabales > Fabaceae > Lathyrus > Lathyrus tuberosus. The sequence goes on from JALAZF010000265.1 coordinate 1,362,287, forward strand.
CACTCCAGATATACTCCACTTGCATATCACTATTCGTCATATTGCCCTCTCTTCTCCGAGGAGCAAACATCAATCATACTGACTCGTCTTCCTTCAAATTATCTCAACTGGACCGATGGATAAGATCATGAGTCCATACTCTCGTCGATTCGCAACAATACAATTCCGACAACACTTGCACTCCTGTAAGCGATATCACTTCAAACCAACTTCACATACTACAAACATCTCTGAGAAGTAAACTTCTCCCCCACTTGTTTCAAACCAACTCCTGCATACCATCGATTAGGAAAACAAACAAGTACCGACAGTGTTCCACACACTTGTCGCGTACTAAGGGATAAACAACATTAGACAACTTGGCCGGACAGACCGACCTGCTCTGATACCACTAATGTAACACCCCATTTCTACCCGGCGGATAATAGTAAAATCAGAGTTATAAAACTTCAACATTCAAATAGGATGCTACACTTTCATCTTAAAAACAACTTCGATTAATTTCATATGAACAGATACATAACACTTAGATCGGATGAACCGATAACAACAAAATTCATATATATCTCCTTTTCAAAGCAAAACAACTTCAAGATACGAATATTCAACTTTGATTCACTTAACATTTTTGTTCGGCTAAAACAACTTCAAAACAACATAATTCTTAGTAAATTCAACTTAAAAATTCAGCAACGTAAAACATATTCAACTATAAACAACAAGCGTCCATCCCCTGAGTGTTACGTATTAGAGCAAGACCCTTTTGACTTGCCATAGAGCAACAAAAGACTTCATAAAGATACTTCGAACTTCCACTGCAATCTTGAGTACCTGCCCATTTCCCATGGTAGGGGAAATATCAGCAGAAGGGGTGAGATATCGAACAATATAAACAGAAGTATGATAATCAATACATTAGATTAAAATCATACAATTTCACTACTTTACGACAACAACAAACAACAATCATCAACAACTCAACAACAATTTTATCAGCCTAATACTACAACAACTTTATCAACATAATACAACAACAACTTTATCAATGTAATACAACAACAACTTTGTCAACATAAGTAATGCAACACAAAATGCGACTTAACTATGCGTATGCATGTGGTACCATTGGAGCAAAACTCCCAACTTAAAAACGGAGCAGAACTCCCAACTTAAAAACTGACAGGTTATCGAGGCATCAAGGCATAAGCCTTCAACTTCAACTTTTTGCCAATCCAGGCCAACTTAATAATTTTGCCAATCCAGGCCAACTTAATAATGCTAAGCTATGCATGCGACAACAACCACGACATCAACTTATTCAACACAACACAACAACGACAAAAATGCAACAACTGCAAACAACTTAATCAACATTGGTCACAAGACCTGCAACAGCAAAACAACTTAACAACGTTGGTCATAAGACCTGCAACAGCAAAACAACTTAACGTTGGTCATAAGACCTACAACTTAATAATGTCCATAAATCGGGACAATTCAACACAATTCAACTTGACCTGCAAATCAACTTATTCGACATAATTTCAACAAAATAATCCAACCAAGAATACCTACTCGTATACACGACTTACTCCGACAATTTTCAACGAATACCGGACAACTAACCTTACCGCTTAATTACACTTATTCGACTAAATCCATACATCAACCAACCAAAAATAACTACAACCACTTACGAATTATTTCTGCAAAATTTCAACTTGTTTCGGTTAAACAATTATACCGGTTAAAACTACTAATATTACTATTCAGTACTATTTTAATACTCTGCTAACTCCTTTGGTCTGTCATTCGCTAATTGTTTCCTGTACTAAAATAAAACCTGCTACTAACATTTCTAATCCCCCACATTATTGCTATTCCTTTGCATTATTAATCGGTTAACATTGTTGAGGCATATTGCACGATAACACCTCAATCGTACACATTCACGACTGTAAAAATCAACACAATGATACGGTTTCAATTTTCTGCTATAATTGAACCAGATACAGACCTCAAAACCATTTTTCCTAGAAATAACATCTCGTTAGCTTTCCAACGTTTCAAACGGGGGTCAAAACCGACTTACGGATCAAAAGATATGAATTTTCCAAACTTTCCGAAATCAGAATTTTTCTGCATAACAGCCCTACGGGATTTTGCATTTTCGTCCAAAAATCCGACCGATTCAATTATTTTCTTCGAAACAAACACATACTCATTCATAGCAAACATATAGTAGTGATTTGGAACCATCAAACGTGAATTCTACGACTTTCGATTTCAATCCGAATCTTAAACCCCCAAATCTCCAAAAATGGAAAAACTTACAAAATCAACCAAATTCGATAAAACAAGCATACTCGATTACGGCCTAACATTTCGCGACACAACTATGCAATCTATTCCGACTTTCGTCCGCGAAAACATCGGTTTCTATCGATTTAACCAAATTCCAACCTAAGTTTAACACTATAGGACAATAACCAAACAATTTAGCAAACATCAAATTCCACAAAAACAAAACCAATTCATCAATACACTTCAACACATTCAGTAGAAAATTATATAAATCTCAATCCCACGTATCAATTATCATATATCCGGTTATAAAAGTCGAACCCCACCCTTACCTTGGATTGAAGGTAGATCGAATTTCCGGTCGAAACTGAAGCTTTTACGGCAAACTCTCGAATTCTCTCCTCTCCAACCTTGGTGCCTCCAAACCCTCGTTCAACTCTTCTGTAACTACTTTCGTACTGCTACTTCTATTCTTACTGCCACTTTCTTTTTATTTCCATTAATTATAACTTAATATTATAACCTAATTTAATAATAATGGGCCTACTAATTTTCTTAATGGGCTTACTATACGATACCCCTAACTTGAAATTTCTCACACACAACTTAACCCAACTAAATTAATTAATATTCTACGAAAATAAATATTATTTCTAATATTAATTTCTCCCTACCAAATCGACTAATTACCCGATTAATACTTATTAACATCAAACAACATACTCAACATATTCAACAAATATTCGGAAAAATACTCAATACTATTTAATTAAAATATTTAATTAAATACGGGCGTTACAGTCTCTCCCCAACATGTCCACCAACAACCACTGTAATAAATTTAGGATGCCAACACCATCATCAAAATCTTCATCCTTTGGAGAATTTATTAATGTTCCTAGTGAACCAAAGGAGGATCGGACTGCATTGCCCTTTAAGAGACATAGGGGTAGACCACGAGGCTCCAAGAACAAACCCAAATTCTCTATTGAGATTGAAGAAGAACCTGATAACATTATGAAATTGGTTGTTATAAAAATCCCTGTAGGACACGATATCGTGGAGTCTCTCATAAATCTTGCTTTGCGTCATCAAGCTATCATCACAGTCCTAAGAGGTGTCGGTCATGTATCTGATGTTACTCTTCACAATTCAGTGTCTCAAGCTCCTGCATTCACAATTCATGGATCTTCTCAAATGATATCTATCAATGGCACTTATTTCAATACCAGTTATGGTCGTATTACTTCTGAAGTCATCACTGAACCTTTTTTTTATTCTTCTTTTTCCATTTTACTAGCTAATAATTGTGGGGAAGTGTTTGGTGGGACTGTTGTAGGAAAGCTTAAGGCTGCATGTGATATTTTTATCATAACCACTCTTTCAAAGAAGCCCGAGTTTTATAAGGTGGGCGCAATACATGAATGTATTCGAGAAGTTGAAGAAGATGACCCAAAAGTTGTAGATGGTGTCTCTATCAAAGTTGAACCTATTGAAATCGAACACAAAAACCTTCACCTTATATCTGGTTATGGTGTTACGGGTGACAATTCAATCAATCCAAATCAGCCATTCCCTGCTCCTCCTCCTGGTTTTGAGCATGTCATTCCGCGGAACCATTGCACTCATATTAATAGATTTTAGATATCAATAGAGACATTGAATGATTATAAATTGTTGTTTTATAAGTCTTTCATTAATGTTCTTTTTTAAATAAAAATGAAAATGAAAATTTTTATTTTTATACTTTCTAAGCCTTCGTCTTGTTATTTATTTCCCATCCCTTCATTATCTCTATTTTGTTTTTTCTATTATTCAACATTGATACACAAAATAGTTTTTGTAACGCCCGCATATATATACACACATCAAAGCATATATTATACATGAATAATACGTTTGGTACTGAAATATACAAGTTCCTAGTAACACAGTATACATATAAATGCCCAAAAGCCTAATACAACAACTATGGCATGTTATATATATATATATATATATATAAGATGTTCCAAAAGATAAAACTAAGAACTAGATCAACTAATGATCTCAAAATCTCCACAACGGAAGCCTTGCCACACAAAAGCTACGATCCGTAAGGAAAGTCAAACAACTTTGTCCTTACCCTTCGCCGAACCTGTAGTACCTGTGATGTAAACAACAACATGGGGTTAGATACATCAAATCTCAGTGAGCTATCTATCTTAAAGTCCTCTCGGCTTTACAAGGTTCTGACAACCTAACTCAAGTCAAAAGGGAAGGGAAGTGACTTTGAGTACACACACACCCTATATGGATCCGCACTCGTGAGCTTGTTAACTCACATTAATACAAAGGTAAGTCCTGAGCCTGTTAACTCAAGAATCTCGCTAATCAATAACCGTACCAAGGCATCCCCCTTTTCCCGTCCGCTTCTACGTCTAGAAGACGACCCGAGTCAGGGATCCTTGTAGTTACTTGGCATACGAATTAGATTCGGGATCATCGGCCTGTTAACCGTGAACCGTCACTTCTCATGGCCTGTTAACCATCACAAGTCTCTACCCATAGCATAGGCTCCAATCGTACTACACGTAGGGAATCAAACCTACCAAGTAATTCTGCATACGTTTTAGAGGAGGAGCTCGAGTCTCATGAAACTACACCTCAAGATAAACTGGTTATGATTACTAGAAACACGCCTCGGCCTCTCATGCACGAGCATAGTCACTATGTCATTCCGCACTTTCGTACATTGTTTACGGTAATATTTCTCACTCTACCTATTTCGTATCTTAACATGCATTCATATTCAAACATGTTTAACAATAAGAGCATAGGCAAATAGTCATCAATCACATAATGGAAACACATAATTCAACATACCACAAATTACACCAATTCACGGTTCCCTCCGATTTATTTAATTGGGCAATAAACAGATATTTCTCACTTCCATTAGCTAGAGGATGTTCATAGCTTCACAACGATACCAAGAATGCTCACATCGGATAAACGAGTCAAAAGTTATGAAAGAAACAAGTTGAAGGATCTGTCATGTTCGCATTGCGAAGTAGCCAGCGAATGCTCGCTTTCTCATTCGCAGTACGAAACTCTCAGTGAATGCCTAAACAACACTGGGTTTGCTACCCCATTCGCAGTGCGAGCATCTGGCGAATCATGGCAAAACCAAAACAAGGTAAAGTTCGCAGTGCGAACCTCTGTCAAATGTTCGCCCTCACCTTCGCCGTGCGAGTAACCAGCGAATGCTTGCTTTCCCCTTCGCTAGGGGACTCGCAGTGCGAACCTGCGAAAACTGGGTTTTCCAGCAGCGTGAAAACAGAGCTTTGTGACCAATTTCTCATCCCAAAACTTCACCAACATGCAAAACATATATTAACAGATGATCATACATGGCTAGGGATTATACTACACAGATTATACCGCATTTTAACCGTTAAAGTCAATATTATTCAGTTTCTCACAATTCTAACCTAGATTCTAGACCTCAAGAAAATCTAGAACAAAAGGTTCTATCTATAGCCCACCTTGTATAGATGATTATGATGAAGACTGGAAGATGATTTGATGAAGAATGAGTGATGGTTGATGATCTTGTGCTCTTGAGCTTTTCTTCCTCTTCTTTCCTTTCCTTTCCTTTTTCTCCAACCTCTTTCTATCTTTTTCTTCCTTTGCTTCTAAGTGGAAAAAGAGTGGAAAGGAAAATGATATAGTAAGATATCATCAATTAGTAACACTACTAATTGTCCAAAAAGTCTCAAAAGCTCCAACAATTAAAACCTCAGAGTCAAAAAAATATTAATTTGATCTGCTCTGAGCTGGTCAGTTTACTCTAATTATTTCATCCAATAAATTCTCAGAGTAAACCGGAACCCAGTTGATCATACCAATATTATCCAGAGTAACATAATTTACGGGGTATTACAGTTTTAATGTATTTTCATAGTTGTTTATTTATTTTACATACACGAATTGATTACTTATTAGGTTGTTAACCCATGGAATATCAAATGGTGGTTAAAGACCTTTGTTATATGTGATTTATCTTTCGATTGACGGTTTCATATATATGTGCGATTGTATATGCAAAAAAATAATATAGAATAAAGGAAAATCAACTTTATTTAGTAATAATTAGAATATAATCTTAAATTTATATTTACATGAGGCAGTCCAATAGTTAATGTAATTAGTCGATTAGTGGAAAACAATGCTATAACAATGCTATAACCAACTGCACTACCTTTTTGCTTTTAAAAGTATATATTTTCATAACTGGAAATATAGGACTCAAACTATAACACCCTTCTAAACCCCACACACAGTAATAAGATATTTAATTAAAATCACAACCATAAAGGTATCACACATATCACAATAAATTTGTACTTTGACTTTCTAATCTTCATCTCTGACATCGACACTACTGCTATATTTATCGTTATTCTCTTCCATATTGATTTTATTTTCCAACAATGACAAATAACTAATGGGCACCCTTCTTTATATCTTCAAAGACATTATATGATTGGTCCATCATATTGCTTACATAAATTTTCAATACACAACACATTTAACTAAAATTATACGAATGCCAATGAATGAGATGGATGTTCCATATTGAAAATACTCGTATACACACGAATAAGAAATTAGGAAAAAAAATAATAATAACGCAATTGATGTCCCTAATGTTACATTTGAATTTTTTTAGCAAAAATATAAATAAAAATTATATAGTTTATAACAATTTTATTTTTAAAATGAATTCCTGTTAAAACACATTATATTATTCGTTGAATTGTTATAAATAATACATTTTCAAAATAAGTGAATATTTAGTCAATTTCTATATTTTTATTGATCAAAATTTATTATTATAATTGTATTAATTTCATAAGTTACTATTTATGTACTTATTTCAAAATATCATTTCTATTGTTGAATTCTCAATAAATGATAATAACTTTGTACTTTGACTTTCTAATCTTCATCTCTGACATCGACATTACACTACGCTAAAAATATGATTAGACAACACCAAAAAGACAGCGCTTTTATGCAAAAGCGCTGCTAAAAAGAATAAAAAAATTTCGCTAAAAAAAAGCGCCTTAAAAGAAAGGCTTTAGAAAGCGCTTTTCAAAAAGCGCTGTAAAAGAATCTAAAAGAGTGTCACCTTAGACAGCGCTTTCCAAAAAGCGCTGCTATAGGTATCACTTTAGAGAGCACTTTTAAAAAGCGCTGTCTAAAGGCCACCTTAGAAAGCGCTTTCAGAAAGCGCTTTCAGAAAGCGCTCTAATAGGGCTCAATTTCTTTTCACTTTAGAAAGCGCTTTCTAAGGAAAAGCGCCCTCTAAAGTCATTTACTAATTATACTGAAAAACATCAAGAATCACAAAAAATGGCAAAAGGGGGGGTCGAACCCACGCCCTTTAGGTAGGGAAAGGAATTTTAAATTATATTAATATATCAAATTATATTTAATATATTTAAATTATATATTTTAACTTATTTAAATTATATTTAATATATATAAATTATATTAATATATAATTTAAAATATATTAATTTAAAATATACTTTAAATTATATTAATATATCAAATTATATTTAATATATTTAAATTATATTAAATTATATTTTAATTTATTTTAAATTATATTTTAAATTATTCAAATAATATATTTAAATATATATGTTTTAAATACATACATTTTAACTTATTTAAATTATATTAAATATATATAAATTATATTAATATATAATTTAAAATATATTAATTTAAAATATACTTTAAATTATATTAATATATCAAATTATATTTAACATATTTAAATTATATTTAAATTTATTTTAAATTATATTTTAAATTATTCAAATAATATATTTAAATATATATGTTTTAAATACAAACATTTTAACTTATTTAAATTATATTTAATATATATAAATTATATTAATATATAATTTAAAATATACTTTAAATTATATTAATATATCAAATTATATTTAATATATTTAAATTATATTAAATTATATATTAATTTATTTTAAATTATATTTAAAATTATTCAAATAATATATTTAAATATATATGTTTTAAATACAAACATTTTAACTTATTTGAATTATATTTAATATATATAAATTATATTAATATGTAATTTAAAATATACTTTAAATTATATTAATATATATGTTGACACCTTATTTTATATATTTATGGAGTGAGTATAAACAATGGATAAGGGCGTAGTACCGCTGGTCAAGGAGGTTTGTGTGTTTGTTTGCCATGCTTTGAGTCTGGGATTCGAATCCCCCTCGCCCCAGACTCATTTTTATATTTTTTGACATTTTCAGGTAAACCTTAGAAAGGACTTTCCAAAAAGCGCTGCTATAGGTGTCACTTTAGAGAGCGCTTCTGAAAAGCGCTCTCTAAAGGCCACCTTAGAAAGCGCTCTCTAAAGGCCACCTTAGAAAGCGCTTTTAGAAAGCGCTCTTATAGGTCTCTAATTATTTTCACTTTAGAAAGCGCTTTCTAAGGAAAAGCGCCCTCTAAAGTCCTTTACTAATTAAAATATAAAACAATTCTAAACATTTTCAAAGACACTTTTATTCATTTTCTCTCACTCTCTCGACCGTTTCTCTAAACCCTCGCCGTCGTTCTTGCCATTGCCATTGCCGTTCGTGAAAACATTGTTGTTGTTGTTGTTCTTATTCTCTTATCATTCATTTCTCTTTTATTATTCATTTCTCAAATCGTTCTGAAAACGAAAACGAATAAGGTACTCTTTTATTTTTCATTTCTCTTTTATTATTCATTTCGCTGTTACTATTCATTTCTTTAAAAACGAAAACGAAAAAGTTTTCACGATGAGGATAAAAGCTTCCTCTTTTATTGTTGCAGAATCTTTTTTCTTTTATTTTTCATGTATATTTTTACGAAAAAGTATATTTTTTTTTATAATAAGCTCATTGTGTTATGCATTCATGATACAATCTAGTTTTGTGGAAGGTATTTTCATAAGGAAGCTAATATTTTCACGATGAGGATAGAACTTGTGACTTTTTGTTATAAGTTTATTGTCTACTTTATACTTATGTAGGTGTTTACCTCTAATTGTTGCTTGTTTGTGATTACATGTTGCCACTTATCAAGTTATGACTCATAATTGGTCAATTAATGATATTTCATTTTATGATACGTGTATAGGGGTTACTTGTGTTCAAAGTGTGAAAGTCGGATCGTTTCCCTACAGGTATAACATTTTTTCTTTTTGTTTTTGTTTAGTTTAATTAGTATAACTATGGATAAGAAATGGATGTCTTCAAGTCGATTGTCGAAAGAGTACGACAATGGGGTATCAGAATTCGTTAAGTTTGCTGTTGCGCACGCCAAAGACCCCAGTCGAATGATATGTCCTTGCTTGGGTTGCTGTTTTGGGAGTCGGGTTGACGCGGTTCAGTTAGCATCGCATTTATTGAGGAGTGGAATTGATAGAAGTTATACATGTTGGAATTTGCATGGTGAGAAAATTAACGGGAATGTTGAATCGGGGGATAATATGATCTACGCTTCATACGACAATGGCACAGATACATACGATTCTGATCGAGTTGAAGAGATTGTAGAAGCACTTGAAGAAGATCTTAAGGATTGTCCCAAAATGTTTGAGAGGTTGGTAAGTGATGCAGAGAAACCGTTGTATAATGGTTGCACCAAATTTACAAGATTGTCTGCGGTATTAAAGTTGTACAACTTAAAGGTGGGCAATGGATGGTCGGATAAAAGTTTCACAGAATTATTGGCCCTTATGAAAGATATGTTTCCAGAGGATAATGTTCTTCCCAATCGAACATATGAGGCCAAAAAGATGTTGTGCTCTATTGGCATGAGCTATGATAAGATACATGCATGTCCAAACGATTGCGTATTGTTTCGAAATGAGTATGCATCGTTAAATGAGTGTCCTAAATGTGGTGTCTCTGGATATAGGAAAAAGTTGTCTCCAGTAAAAGTCTTATGGTATTTTCCTATAATTCCGAGATTTAGACGCATGTTTCGTAGTGAGACCGATTCAAGACACTTGACTTGGCATGCCGATGAAAGAATTATTGATGGAAAGTTTCGACATCCGGCAGATTCACCACAGTGGATGAAAATTGATGATGATTATCCTGAATTTGGAAAAGAAGCAAGAAACCTTCGCTTGGCATTATCTACTGATGGAATGAACCCACACAGTATTCAAAGTATCTCACATAGCACTTGGCCTGTGATCATAATGATTTATAACCTACCTCCATGGCTATGTATGAAGCGTAAGTACATGATGTTATCTATGTTAATTTCTGGGCCTAGACAACCAGGGAATGACATAGACGTATACTTGGCACCCTTAATCGAAGATTTAAAATTTTTGTGGGAGAACGGTGTGGAGGTTTATGATGGGTATAGGAAAGAAAGTATCAACTTGAGGGCGATGTTGTTTGGCACAATTAATGATTTTCCAGCATACGGAAATCTATCAGGGTACAGCATAAAAGGTCAATGTGCGTGTCCTATTTGTGAAGATAAAATAGATTGGACGCGATTGGAGTTTGGTCAGAAGAATGTCTTTCTCGGTCATCGTAGATTCTTAAAGACCCTTGAAGAAAGGAAAACGAACATATCTACCACCTGCTGCGTATACTCTATCTAGAAAGGAGAAAAAAGTATTGTGTAAGTTTCTAAGTGAAGTTAAAGTTCCAGAAGGATACTCTTCAGATATTAGAAGACTTGTGTCTATGAAAGACCTCAAATTAAAGAGTTTAAAGACGCATGATTGCCATGTTATAATGGAACATTTTCTACCAATAGGTATACGTTCTATTCTGCCAGAAAAAGTAAGAAGCGCAATAACTAAATTGTGTTTTTTCTTCAAGTCAATTTGCAGTAAGGTGATCGATCCTGCGATCTTACCAACATTGCAAAAAGAACTAGTTATTACTTTGTGTGATCTTGAAATGTATTTTCCTCCCTCGTTTTTTGACATAATGGTTCATCTAGTTGTTCATCTACTGAAAGAGACACAATTGTGTGGACCGGCTTATATGAGATGGATGTACCCTGCTGAACGTTATATGAAAATATTAAAAGGGTATGTGAAAAACCGAAGTCGACCAGAGGGTTGTATTGCCGAACGATACATTATTGAAGAAGCGGTTGAGTTTTGTACTGAATATCTGTCCAATGTACAATCAATTGGACTCCCCAAATCTCATATTGTCGAAAAAAAAAGAAGGAAAAAAGTTAATTGGAAATGAAGTTGTGACAGTATCAAGGGTCGAACGGGATCAAGTGCATTTGTATGTTCTGCACAATGAGAATGAGGTTGAGCCATATGTTGAAATGCACAAGGATGTTCTCCGAGGTTTAAATCCGAATAGAAATGAGAATTGGATAGTACGAGAGCACAATCGAAGTTTCATACCTTGGTTTAAGGATCATATTTATTCAAAGTATTATTCAGACCGCGATTCAATAACAGAAAGGTTGAGATGTTTAGCATATGGTCCAAGTATGGTCGTGTTTTCTTATAGCGCATACGCAATTAATGGATACACATTTTATACCAAAGAACAAGATGATAAAAGTACTATGCAAAATAGTGGTGTCACCTTGGTAGCTGAAGCAATGCACATTTCAAGTGTGAAAGACTTAAACCCCAAATTTGCAAATCTGTCATATTTTGGGGTTATCGAGAGCATTTGGGTGTTTGATTATGAGAAGTTTCAGATTCCTATATTTCGTTGCAAGTGGGTTGAAAATAATAATGGCGTACGAATGGATAAGTCAAGATTTTTGCAAGTGGATCTTAATAGGGTGGGGTACAAAGATGAGCCTTTTATTCTAGCCTCTCAAGCTAAACAAGTGTTCTATGTCACTGATTTGACAAGTACAAAATGGTCTATAGTGCTTTTATCTAACAAAGTAATTGATGAAAACGTTGGAGATCAAGGTGATATTGATGTTGATATTGAATCATTTACTAGAAATGATCAAGATGAAAATATTATAGCGAATGAATCATATACTAGAAATGATCATAATGAGGGTATTTGGATCAATCCAACCGTCTGTGTTGTTAAGAGACGGGTAGAACATACTCCAAACAAGAAAAAAAGAGACGTTAGTGAAAAAGGTACTAGTTGTAAAATTATAGCTTATATCATTCAATATAGCTTATATCATTCAATAGATTAGAATTATGGATTTTTATATTTGTCATTTAATTTCTGTTTTTTTCTTTCTTACAGGTCAAATGTCTAGTAACCAGGAACATACGCACGAGTAGCACGGGCTAGAGCAACCAATATTACATGGGTCAAAGTGGAGATTCCTTCAAATGGGACAATTGGTGATTTCTATCACGGTATGCATGGTTTTATAACTTAGGATTTATTTTAATATTTATCGGATATGTCATATATATAATTTATTACTTTTAACTAAATAATGCGTATTTTGTTTTGTTATGTAGTATTTCGATGATATGGCGTGTCCTTATTACACGAGGAAACAATTGCAAGATACTAAGGAGGAATTGTGCAAATTTTTTATTGCAAGAAGAATTCTTTCTTGATTGTATAGTTTGGTGAATGTAAATTCTAGTTTATTGAAATGTAAATTCTATACAGGTTTGAAACCATACAATAGAAATGTATATCCATACTAGTTTGTGCGAATTCTGCATGTAAATTCTAATTTATTGAAATGTACAAATTCTAGTTTATAGAATTTGTGCGAATTCGGCATTAATGTAAATTCTAGTTTTGAAATAGAATTTGTTGATGGAAATGCATATCCATACTGGTTTATTGAAATGTGAATTATACAGGTTTATTGAAATGTGAATTATACAGGTTTCTGCATAAAAAATGGTTAAAATGGGATTTTTTAAAAAAACCTTCAAAATTTTACGTAGACAAAACAAAGCGCTTTTAATAAAAAAGCGCTGTCTAAGGTTATACATTAGACAACGCTTTCAAAAGCACTGTCTAAAGTCCAGCTTTAGAGAGGCTTTTAATGAAAAAGCGCTCTCTAAAAGTATATAAAAAAATCAATATACGTATACATTAGACAGCACTTTCTAAAGCGCTGTCTAAAAGCACCTTTAGAGAGCGCTTTTGAATGAAAAAGCGCTTTCTAAAGTTTATAAAAAAAAAAATTTAAATTTTTAACGTCTACTTTAGGCAGCGCTTTTAAAAGCGCTGTCTAAAGTCCCCTTTTAGAGAGCGCTTTTTCATAAATAAAAAAGCGCTGTCTTTACCTACGACAGCGCTGGCTTAGACAGCGCTTTTAAGCGCTGTCATTGGCCAAAAAAAGCGCCCTCTTTTCTCTTGTTTGGCGTAGTGTTACTGCTATATATATCATTATTCTCTTCCATATTGATTATATTTTCCATAAATGGCAGAGAACAAATGGGAAACCTTCTTTATATCCTCAAAGATATTATCTTATTGTGCTATATCATTACTTTCATAAATTTGAATACACAACAGATTTATCAAAAACTATTCGAATTCCAATGGTTGAGATGGATGTTACACGTTGAAAATACTTGTATCCACATGAATAAGAAATTTGGCAAAAAAATAACATAATTAATGTCGCTAATGTTACATTTCAAATTTTTTTAGCAATAATTTAAATAAAAATTAAATAGTTTATAATAATTATTAAAAAAAAAATGAATTCCTTTTTAAACACATTATATTATTTGTTGAATTGTTATAAATAATACATTTTATAAATAAGTGAATATTTAGTCAATTTCTATATTTTTATTGATCAAAATTTATTATTATAATTGGATTAATTTCATAAGTTACTATTTATGTACATATTTCTAAATATCATTTCTATTGTTGAATTCTCAATAAATGATAATAACTTTGTACTTTGACTTTCTAATATTCATCTCTGACATCGACATTACTGATATATATTCTCTTCCATATTGATAATATTTTCAAAAAAGTATAGAGAACAAATGGGAAACCTTCTTTATATCCTCAAAGACATTATCTGATTGTGCTATATTATTACTTACATAAATTTGAATACACAACAGATTTATCAAAAACTATTCGAATTCCAATGGTTGAGATGGATGTTACATGTTGAAAATACTTGCATTCACATGAATAAGAAATTTGGCAAAAAAATAACATAATTAATGTCGCTAATGTTACATTTCAATTTTTTTTAGCAATAATTTAAATAAAAATTAAATAGTTTATAACAATTCTTTTTTAAAATGAATTCCTTTTAAAACACATAATATTATTGGTTGAATTGTTATAAATCATACATTTTCCATAATAAATGAATATTTAGTCAATTGCTATATTTTTATTGATCGAAATTTAATATTATGATTATATTATTTTCATAAGGTACTATTTATCTACATATTTCTAAATATCATTTCTATTGTTGAATTCTCAATAAATGATAATAACTTCGTACTTTGACTTTCTAATCTTCATCTCTGACATCGACACTACTGATATGTATATCGTTATTCTCTTCCATATTGATTATATTTTCCAACAATGGAAGAGAACAAATGGGCAACCTTCTTTATATCCTCAAAGATATTATCTAATTGGGCTATCATATTACTTACATAAATTTTGAATACATAACAAATTTATCAAAAACTGTTTGAATGCCAATGGTTGAGATGGATGTTACACGCTGAAAATACTTGTATTCATATGAATAAGAAATTTGGCAAATATAATAACATAATTAATATCGCTAATGTTACATTTCAAATTTTCTTAGCAATAATTTAAATAAAAATTAAATAGTTTATAACAATTCTTTTTTAAAATAAATTCCTTTTAAAACACATAATATTATTGGTTGAATTGTTATAAATAATATATTCCTATAATAAGTGAATATTTAGTCAATTGCTATATTTTTATAGATCGGAATTTATTATTATGATTATATTAATTTCACAAGTTACTATTTATCTACATATTTCTAAATATCATTTCGACCTTTGAAATCTAAATTAAAGATAAAAAAAATTTATTTTGACTTTCACATCTTCATCTCTCACATTCGACACTAATGCTATAAATTCCGTGGCTCACTTCAACATTGATTATATTTTTCAACAATGGCAGAGAACAAATGGCCACCCTTCTTTATATCTCCAAACTCAAAGAATGATTCCTCAAAGAATGAATCCTCAAAGAACAAATCCCTAAGGTTTTCCACACCTGCCAAAGTGGGAGAGAAAAAGGGGAACATGGGATCTCTCCCCAACATGTCCACCAACAACCACTGTGATAAATTTAGGATGCCAACACCATCATTAAAATCTTCATCCTTTGGAGAATTTATTAATGTTCCTAGTGAACCAAAGGAGGATCGGACTGCACTGCCCTTTAAGAGACATAGGGGTAGACCACGAGGCTCCAAGAACAAACCCAAACTCTTTATTGAGATTGTAGAAATACCTGATAACATTATGAAATTGGTTGTTATAAAAATCCCTCTAGGACACGATATCCTGGAGTCTCTCATAAATCTTGCTTTGCGTCATCAAGCTATCATCACAGTCCTAGGAGGTGTCGGTCTTGTATCTGATGTTACTCTTCACAATTCAGTGTCTCAAGCTCCTGCATTCACAATTCCTGGATCCTCTCAAATGATATCTATCAATGGAACTTATTTCAATACCAGTTATGGTCGTATTACTTCTGAAGTCATCATTGAACCTTTTTATTCTTCTTTTTCCATTTTACTAGCTAATGATTGTGGGGAAGTTTTTGGTGGGACTGTTGTTGGAAAGCTTAAGGCTGCATGTGATATTTTTATCACAACCTCTCTTTCAAAGAAGCCCGAGTTTTATAAGGGGGGTGCAATACATGAAAGTATTCGAGAAGTTGAAGAAGATGACCTAAAAGCTGTAGATGATATCTCTATCAAAGTTGAACCTGTGGAAATCGAACACAAAAACCTTCACCTTATATCTAGTTATGGTGTTACGGGTGACAATTCAATCAATCCAAATCAGTCATTCCCTGCTCCTCCTCCTGGTTTTGAGCATGTCATTCCGCGGAACCATTGCACTCATATTAATAGATTTTAAATATCAAAAGAGACAATGAAGGATTATTAATTGTTGTTTTATAAGTCTTTCATTAATGTTCTTTTTTAAATAAAAATGAAAATGAAAATTTTTATTTTTATACTTTCTAAGCCTTCGTCTTGTTATTTATTTCCCATCCCTTCATTATCTCTATTTTGTTTTTTCTTTTATTCAACATTGATGCACAAAATAGTTTTAATGTATTTTCATAGTTGTTTATTTATTTTACATACACGAAATGATTACTTATTAGGTTGTTAACCCATGGAATATCAAATGGTGATTAAAGACCTTAGTTATATGTGATTTATCTTTCGATTGACGGTTTCATATATATGTGCGATTGTATATGCAAAAAATAATTTAGAATAAAGGAAAATCAACTTTATTTATTAATAATTAGAATATAATCTTAAATTTATATTTACATGAGGCAGTCCAATAGCTAATGTAATTAGTCGATTAGTGGAAAACAATGCTATAACAATGTTATAACCAACGAAACTACCTTTTTACTTTTAAAAGTATATATTTTCATAACTGGAAATATAGGACTCAAACTATAACACCCTTCTAAACCCCACACACAGTAATCAGATATTTAGTTAAAATCACAACCATAAAGGTATCACACACATCACAATAAATTTGTACTTTGACTTTCTAATCTTCATCTCTGACATCGACACTACTGCTATATTTATCGTTATTCTCTTTCATATTGATTTTATTTTCCAACAATGACAAATAACTAATGGGCACCCTTCTTTATATCTTCAAAGACATTATATGATTGGTCCATCATATTACTTACATAAATTTTCAATACACAACACATTTATCTAAAATTATACGAATGCCAATGGATGAGATGGATGTTCCACATTGAAAATACTCGTATTCACACGAATAAGAAATTAGAAAAAAAAATAATAATAACGCAATTGATGTCCCTAATGTTACATTTGAATTTTTTTTGAAAAAGTATAAATAAAAATTAAATAGTTTAAACAATTATTTTTTTAAAATGAATTCCTGTTAAAACACATTATATTATTCGTTGAATTGTTATAAATAATATTATTTCAAAATAAGTGAATATTTAGTCAATTTCTATATTTTTATAGATCAAAATTTATTATTATAATTGTATTAATTTCATAAGTTACTATTTATGTACATATTTCTAAATATCATTTCTATTGTTGAATTCTCAATAAATGACAATAACTTCGTACTTCGACTTTCTAATCTTCATCTCTGACACTATTGATATATATATATATCATTATTCTCTTCCATATTGATTATATTTTCCAAAAATTGCAAAGAACAAATGGGAAACCTTCTTTATATCCTCAGAGACATTATCTGATTGTGCTATATTATTACTTACATAAATTTGAATACATAATAGATTTATCAAAAACTATTCGAATTCCAATGGTTGAGATGGATGTTACATGTTGAAAATACTTGCATTCACATGAATAAGAAATTTTGCAAAAAAATAACATAATTAATGTCTTTAATGTTACATTTCAATTTTTTTTAGCAATAATTTAAATAAAAATTAAATAGTTTATAACAATTCTTTTTTAAAATGGATTCCTTTTAAAACACATAATATTATTGGTTGAATAGTTATAAATGATACATTTTCCATAATAAGTTAATATTTAGTCAATTGCTATATTTTTATTGATCGAAATTTAATATTATGATTATATTATTTTCATAAGTTACTATTTGTAACACCCATATATAAAACTCATACATCAAAGCATAAATGTTTTATATGAATCCAAGTGTTTGGTACTGAAACACCATAAGCTCCTAGTTAACACATTATATATATTACATGCCCCAAAATACAACAACTAAAAGTTCTAAAGGCATAATATACATAAGAAGTTCAAAAGATAAAAACTAAGAACTAGATCACAATGATCTCAAAATAAACTCCGCTACGGAAGCTAGCCATCAACAAGCAAGGAAAAGATCACATGACCTTATCCTTACCCTTCTCGGAACCTGAAGCACCGGAAATACACCAACAACATGGGGTGAGATACATCAAATCTCAGTGAGTTCCCTATCTTATGGATTCTCTCGGATAAACAAGGTTCTAATAATCCTAACTCAAGTCCGGGGAAAAGGAAAAAGGACCCTTGAGTTCTCACTTCATAATTCTCACACTATATAGAAACATGACATGAGTTCATTAACTCACAACATCACTAATTGATAACCATACCAAGACATCTCGTCTTCCCGTCCGCTTCTACGTCTAGAAGGCGACCCGAGTCATAGATCCTTGTAGTTACTTGGCATACGAATTGGATTCGGGATCATCGGCCTATTAACCGTGAACCGTCACTTCTCATGGCCTGTTAACCATCACAAGTCTCTACCCATAGCATAGGCTCCAATTGTACTACACGTAGGGAATTCAAACCTACCAAGTAATTGTGTACCCGTTTCAGAGGAGCTCGAGACCCATGAAACTACACTCAAAATATACCGGTTACGATTACATGATCACATACCATAATACGATTGTATTCGACAATCACAAGGCTATAATGCCTTAAGGCCTCTCATGCCTTTTCAAAACCACAAAGTTAACCACATGTTCCATACTAGTGTTTCACTCTCAACTAGGCCAATACTCGGCAAGGATGTATCTTCCAACAACACGTGCCCGAGCATCGCCATCTAGAGTTGTCTACAATTTCTAGTTCTTTAGTAGATTCTCCTATAGTTCAAGTTTAAGGTTTCCTCACTCTTCCTATCTTATTTTCATATTAACATGCATACTCTAGTACAATCATGTTAAACAATATTAGGATAGGCAAGACATGTCATAATTGCATAGTAGAATAATATATAACAATTAAAACATAAATATATCACTTTTGGAACTTTCTCGATTATTTAATCGGTCGGTAAAATCGACATATTTCATCTCCATTGCATAGAATATCTTCTCGACTTTACATCGATATAAAGAATGTCCGATTCCGATAAACGAATCAAAAGTTATGAATTTTCTCGTTTTGGAGGAAAAAATTTAAGTCCCAGGTCGCGCTAAGCGCGCTACTCTCTGCCATTTGGGGTTGCAGGATTTCAACTGCGCGCTGAGCGGGCGTCTACGCGCTAAGCGCGCTCTGCGAAACTCAGAAAAATTACCTGCGAAGACAGTTCAAATCCAACCCTCCTAATCCCTCAACATCAGTCTCAAACAACCAAACAGAGGTATATAACAGGTTCTACCATGGTTTCATCATCAAACTTTCACAAAACCTCATTCTCATCAAGAACACAACTTTTTCATAAACCCTAAGATTTTCAATTTATTCAAAGTACACCAAAACATCAAAACAAACATCAATACATGTTTCTACAAGCATATTGATCATTCCTTTCAATTTATATTGAATTCCAACCCTTAGAACATCAATTTCTACATCCTAACCAAACACTCATAATATCAAAAAACTCTAAACAATGGTACTAACTAGAACCTACCTTGGATAGAGGTTGAAAATGAGGAAGATGAGATGATTGGATGAAGCTTGGATCAATGGATGATGATCTTGCTCTTGGATTTTCTTCACAACCTTTTTCTCCTCTTTTTTTCCTTCCTTTCCTTTTCTTTCTTCTTTCTCTCCCTTTCTTACTAACTTTTCCTTTTTGTGTTTGGAAAGTGGGAGGAAAAGAATAAGTAGTAAACTTAGTATTAGAAATAATACTACTAAATGTCCAAAAAGTCTCTTAAGTCCAAATTAATAAAATACCTCAGAGTCAGATAATATTAATTGGATTTAGTCTAAGTTCCACAGTTACTCAAATTATTTTGTCAAATAATTTATCAGAGTACACTGGGCTCAGTCGATCACAATATAATATTATCCGGGGTAATAAAATATGGGGTATTACACTATTTATCTACATATTTCTAAATATCATTTCTATTGTTGAATTCTCAATAAATGATAATAACTTCGTACTTTGACTTTCTAATCTTCATCTCTGACATCGACACTACTGATATGTATATCGTTATTCTCTTCCATATTGATTATATTTTCCAACAATGGAAGAGAACAAATGGGCAACCTTCTTTATATCCTCAAAGACATTATCTAATTGGGCTATCATATTACTTACATAAATTTTGAATACATAACAAATTTATCAAAAACTATTCGAATGCCAATGGTTGAGATGGATGTTACACGTTGAAAATACTTGTATTCATATGAATAAGAAATTTGGCAAATATAATAACATAATTATTATCGCTAATGTTACATTTCAAATTTTCTTAGCAATAATTTAAATAAAAATTAAATAGTTTATAACAATTCTTTTTTAAAATGAATTCCTTTTAAAACACATAATATTGTTGGTTGAATTGTTATAAATAATATATTCTTATAATAAGTGAATATTTAGTCAATTGCTATATTTTTATTGATCGGAATTTATTATTATGATTATATTAATTTCAAAAGTTACTATTTATCTACATATTTCTAAATATCATTTCGACCTTTGAAATCTAAATTAAAGATAAAAAAATTTTATTTTGACTTTCAAATCTTCATCTCTCACATTCGAAACTAATGCTATAAATTACGTGGCTCACTTCCACATTGATGATATTTTTCAACAATGGCAGAGAACAAATGGCCACCCTTCTTTATATCTCCAAACTCAAAGAATGATTCCTCAAAGAATGAATCCTCAAAGAACAAATCCCTAAGATTTTCCACACTCGCCAAAGTGGGAGAGAAAAGGGGGAACATGGGGTCTCTCCCCAACATATCCACCAACAACCACTGTGATAAATTTAGGATGTAATACCCCGTAAATTCTGTTACTCTGGATAATATTAGTTGTGATCAACTGAGTCCCAGTGTGCTCTGAGAAATTATCTGCAGAGATAATTGGAGTAACTGTTGAACTTAGAGTGAATCCAATTAATATTATCTGACTCTGAGACTTTTTGGACAATTAGTAGTGTTGATTTTTGATGATGTTTTACTATATCATCCCTTTTCCACTCATTTTCCTCTTTAGAAGCAAAGGGAGAAAAAGATAGAAAGAAGTGGAGAGAAAGGAAAGAGAAAGGAAGGAAAAGAGAAGTGGAAACCAAGAAGTAGAAAGATCAAGAACACCATCAAATCTTCATCCAATCATCTTCAAATCTTCACCATCTCCATCTATTCAAGGTGGGTTCTGATTAGAAGCTTTTGTTTTATATTTTCTTGGATTCTAGGACTAGGTTAGAATTGTAAGGAAATTGGATTAATTGCAAATCTTGAACTTTAACGGTTGAAATGTGTTAATAATTGAGTAGTATGAGTTATATGAGTGTAGAATCATTTATGTGTGATTGTGGGATGTTTGGATATGTGTTGGTGGGGTTTTGGAACCATGGGAACTCAGCTGTGTGCTGATGAACTTCTGAAATTTTCCCAGATTCGCACTGCGAATCCCCCAGTGAAGGGGAAATCGTGGGCTCGCTGGCAGCTTCGCACTGCGAAGGCGAACATTCGCCAGTGGTTCGCACTGCGAACCTTACGTTGTTTTTGCTACTGACTTGGTTCGCCAGCGTTCGCACTGAGAATGGGGCAGCGAACAAGTGTTGGCTAGGCGTTCGCTAGACGCTTCGCACTGCGAATGAAGTAACGAGCATTCGCTGGCTTCTTCGCAATGCGAACATAGCAGAACATCCATTTTGTTTCTTGCATAACTTTTGACTCGTTTATCCGTTTTGCGTATTCTTGGTATCGCTGTGAAGCTAGGAACATATTCTACCTTATGGTAGTGAAAAATATCTATTTATTGCCCGATTAAATGAATCAGAGGGAACCGTAAATTGGTATAAGTTGTGGTATGTTGAATTTGGTGTTCCATTATGTGATTGATGATTACATGCCTATATTATTATTGTTAAACATGTTGAAATAGGTATGCATGTTAAAATATGAATAGGTAGGGTGAGGAACATTGTCGTAATGATGTCAAAATGTGTAAATGACATGGTGACAACGCTCGTGCAAAAGAGGCTGAGGCATGTGTCTAGTAATCATAACCGATTGATCTTGCCGTGTAGTTTCATGAGACTCGAGCACCTCCTCTGAAACGTATGCACAATTACTTGGCAGGTTTAATTCCCGCGTATAGTACGATTGGAGCCTACGGATAAAGAGACTTATGACGGTGTACGGGCCGTGTGAAGTGACTGATCACGGTGTACGGGCTGATGATCTCGAATCCAATTCGTATGCCAAGTAAATACGAGGATCCATGACTCGGGTCGTCTTCTAGACGTAGAAGCGGATGGGAACAGGGGATGCCTTGGTACGGTTATTGATTAGTGAGATTCTTAAGTAACAGGCTCATAACTTACTGTGGTACTATTGTGAGTTAACAGGCTCACGAGTGTGAATGCTTATATGGCGTGTGTGTACTCAAAGTCTTTTCCCTTCCCTTTTGACTTGAGTTAGGATGTTAGAACCTTGTAGAGCCGAGAGGACTATAAGATAGCGAACTCACTGAGATTTGATGTATCTCACCCCACTGTTGTTGTTTACATCACAGGTTCTGCAGGTTTGGCGAAGGGTAAGGGCAAGGTTATTTGACTTTCCTTACGGATCGTAGCTTTTGGTTGGCAAGGGTTCCGTTGTGAAGATTTTTGATATCATTATTTGATCTAGTTCTTAGTATTTGTCTTTGGAACATCTTGTAGATATACTATGCCGTAGTTGTTTTGTATTTAGTCTTTTTGGGCATGTATATGTATAATGTGTTTACTAGGAACTTATTGTATATTTCAGTACCAAACATGAACTTCATGTATAATATATGCTTTGATGTATGTGTGTATATGTGGGCGTTACATAGGATGCCAACACCATCATCAAAATCTTCATCCTTTGGAGAATTTATTAATGTTCCTAGTGAACCAAAGGAGGATAGGACTGCACTGCCCTTTAAGAGACATAGGGGTAGACCACGATGCTCCAAGAACAAACCCAAACTCTCTATTGAGGTTGAAGAAGAACCTGATAACATTATGAAATTGATTGTTATAAAAATCCCTGTAGGACACGATATCGTGGAGTCTCTCATAAATCTTGCTTTGCGTCATCAAGCTATCATCACAGTCCTAGGAGGTGTCGGTCTTGTATCTGATGTTACTCTTCACAATTCAGTGTCTCAAGCTCCTGCATTCACAATTCCTGGATCCTCTCAAATGATATCTATCAATGGAACTTATTTCAATACCAGTTATGGTCGTATTACTTCTGAAGTCATCATTGAACCTTTTTATTCTTCTTTTTCCATTTTACTAGCTAATGATTGTGGGGAAGTGTTTGGTGGGACTGTTGTAGGAAAGCTTAAGGCTGCATGTGATATTTTTATCACAACCACTCTTTCAAAGAAGCCCGAGTTTTATAAAGGGGTACAATACATGAAAGTATTCGAGAAGTTGAAGAAGATGACCTAAAAGCTGTAGATGGTGTCTCTATCAAAGTTGAACCTATGGAAATCGAACATAAAAACCTTCACCTTATATCTGGTTATGGTGTTACGGGTGACAATTCAATCAATCCAAAGAAGCCATTCCCTGCTCCTCCTCCTAGTTTTGAGCATGTCATTTCGCGGAACCATTGCACTCATATTAATAGATTTTAGATATCAAAAGAGACATTGAAGGATTATTAATTGTTGTTTTATAAGTCTTTCATTAATGTTCTTTTTTAAATAAAAATGAAAATGAAAATTTTTATTTTTATACTTTCTAAGCCTTCGTCTTGTTATTTATTTCCCATCCCTTCATTATCTCTATTTTGTTTTTTCTTTTATTTAACATTGATACACAAAATAGTTTTAATGTATTTTCATAGTTGTTTATTTATTTTACATACACGAATTGATTACTTATTAGGTTGTTAACCCATGGAATATCAAATGGTGGTTAAACACCTTAGTTATATGTGATTTATCTTTCGATTGACGGTTTCATATATATATGCGATTGTATATGCAAAAAATAATTTAGAATAAAGGAAAATCAACTTTATTTATTAATAATTAGAATATAATCTTAAATTTATATTTACATGAGGCAGTCCAATAGCTAATGTAATTAGCCGATTAGTGGAAAACAATGCTATAACAATGCTATAACCAACTGCACTACCTTTTTGCTTTTAAAAGTATATATTTTCATAATTGGAAATATAGGACTCAAACTATAACACCCTTCGAAACCCCACAAACAGTAATCAGATATTTTATTAAAATCACAACCATAAAGGTATCACACACATCACAATAAATTTGTACTTTGACTTTCTAATCTTCATCTCGGACATCGACACTACTGCTATATTTATCGTTATTCTCTTCCATATTGATTTTCCAACAATGACAAATAACTAATGGGCACCTTTCTTTATATCTTCAAAGACATTATATGATTGGTCCATCATATTACTTACATAAATTTTCAATACACAACACGTTTATCTAAAATTATACGAATGCCAATGGATGAGATGGATGTTCCACATTGAAAATACTCGTATTCACACGAATAAGAAATTAGGAAAAAAAATAATAATAACGCAATTGATGTCCCTAATGTTACATTTGAATTTTTTTAGCAAAAATATAAATAAAAATTAAATAGTTTATAACAATTTTTTAAAAAAGAAATGAATTCCTGTTAAAACACATTATATTATTCGTTGAATTGTTATAAATAATACATTTTCAAAATAAATGAATACTTAGTCAATTTCTATATTTTTATTGATCAAAATTTATTATTATTATTGTCTTAATTTCATAAGTTACTATTTATGTACATATTTCAAAATATCATTTCTATTGTTGAATTCTCAATAAATGATAATAACTTTGTACTTTGACTTTCTAATCTTCATATCTGACATCGACATTACTGTTATATATATATATATATATATATATATATATATATATATATCATTATTCTCTTCCATATTGATTATATTTTCCAAAAATGGCAGAGAACAAATGGGAAACCTTCTTTATATCCTCAAAGACATTATCTGATTGTGCTATATCATTACTTTCATAAATTTGAATACACAACAGATTTATCAAAAACTATTCGAATTCCAATGGTTGAGATGGATGTTACACGTTGAAAATACTTGTTTTCACATGAATAAGAAATTTGGCAAAAAAATAACATAATTAATGTCGCTAATGTTACATTTCAAATTTTTTTAGCAATAATTTAAATAAAAATTAAATAGTTTATAACAATTATTTAAAAAAAAATGAATTCCTTTTAAAACACATTATATTATTTGTTGAATTGTTATAAATAATACATTTTATAAATAAGTGAATATTTAGTCAATTTCTATATTTTTATTGATCAAAATTTATTATTATAATTGTATTAATTTCATAAGTTACTATTTATGTACATATTTCTAAATATCATTTCTATTGTTGAATTCTCAATAAATGATAATAACTTTGTACTTTGACTTTCTAATCTTCATCACTGACATCGGCACTACTGATATATATATCGTTATTCTCTTCCATATTGATTATATTTTCCAAAAATTGCAGAGAACAAATGGGAAACCTTCTTTATATCCTCAAAGACATTATCTGATTGTGCTATATTATTACTTACATAAATTTGAATACACAACAGATTTATCAAAAACTATTCGAATTCCAATGGTTGAGATGGATGTTACATGTTAAAAATACTTGCATTCACAGGAATAAGATATTTGGCAAAAAAATAACATAATTAATGTCGCTAATGTTACATTTCAATTTTTTTTAGCAATAATTTAAACAAAAATTAAATAGTTTATAACAATTCTTTTTTAAAATGAATTCCTTTTAAAACACATAATATTATTGGTTGAATTGTTATAAATGACACATTTTCCATAATAAGTGAATATTTAGTTAATTGCTATATTTTTATTGATCGAAATTTAATATTATGATTATATTATTTTCATAAGTTACTATTTATCTACATATTTCTAAATATCATTTCTATTGTTGAATTCCCAATAAATGATAATAATTCGTACTTTGACTTTCTAATCTTCATCTCTGACATCGACACTACTGATATGTATATCGTTATTCTCTGCCATATTGATTATATTTTCCAACAATGGAAGAGAACAAATGGGCAACCTTCTTTATATCCTCAAAAACATTATCTAATTGGGCTATCATATTACTTACATAAATTTTGAATACATAACAAATTTATCAAAAAATATTCGAACGCCAATGGTTGAGATGGATGCTACACGTTGAAAATACTTGTATTCATATGAATAAGAAATTTGGAAAATATAATGACATAATTAATATCGCTAATGTTACATTTCAAATTTTCTTAGCAATAATTTAAATAAAAATTAAATAGTTTATAACAATTCTTTTTTAAAATGAATTCCTTTTAAAACATATAATATTATTGGTTGAATTGTTATAAATAATATATTCTTATAATAAGTGAATATTTAGTCAATTGTTATATTTTTATTGATCGGAATTTATTATTATGATTATATTAATTTCATAAGTTACTATTTATCTACATATTTCTAAATATCATTTCGACTTTTGAAATCTAAATTAAAGATAAAAAAAAATTATTTTGACTTTCAAATCTTCAACTCTCACATTCGAAACTAATGCTATAAATTTGGTGGCTCACTTCCACATTGATGATATTTTTCAACAATGGCAGAGAACAAATGGCCACCCTTCTTTATATCTCCAAACTCAAAGAATGATTCCTCAAAGAATGAATCCTCAAAGAACAAATCCCTAAGGTTTTCCACACCCGCCAAAGTGGGAGAGAAAAGGAGAACATGGGGTCTCTCCCCAACATGTCCACCAACAACCACTGTGATAAATTTAGGATGCCAATACCATCATAAAAATCTTCATCCTTTGGAGAATTTATTAATGTTCCTAGTGAACCAAAGGAGGATCGGACTGCACTGCCCTTTAAGAGACATAGGGGTAGACCACGAGGCTCCAAGAACAAACCCAAACTCTCTATTGAGATTGAAGAAGAACCTGATAATATTATGAAATTGGTTGTTATCAAAATCCCTGTAGGATACGATATCGTGGAATCTCTCATAAATCTTGCTTTGCGTCATCAAGTTATCATCACAGTCCTAGGAGGTGTCAGTCTTGTATCTGATGTTACTCTTCACAATTTAGTGTCTCAAGCTCCTGCAGTCACAATTCCTGGATCCTCTCAAATGCCCTATAAATGGAACTTATTTCAATACCAGTTATGGTCGTATTACTTCTGAAGTCATCAGAACCTTTTTATTCTTCTTTTTCCATTTTACTAGCTAATGATTGTGGGGAAGTGTTTGGTGGGACTGTTGTAGGAAAGCCTAAGGTTGCATGTGATATTTTTATCACAACCACTCTTTCAAAGAAGCCCGAGTTTTATAAGGGGGGTGTGTTTACCTTGAAAATTGGTAAACAATCGTTGATCTTCTAAAACAACAAAGTTCTAGTAACTTACAGGATCGATCAGATTGATCCTAGGACATGTACTATGGGTGTATTTAGAATACCTCATAATTAGGTAAAGCATTCATTTCGACAGTGCATAAAATAAAAGAACGTGTTTTGAAATGTAAATGAAAGTGACAGAAATCAAAGAAATGTTTAAGTCGAACAACACATCAAAGGAAAGAAAAAAACTGAATGTAAATGTTTGATAAAAACTGGAATTAAATGCTGGAAAAGTGTGCATAAAGATCTTAAACTGCAGAAATGTAAATGCTTGAAGGTAAAGGCTTTTCAATGTAAAACTGCAAAGTAAAAAATTTATAATGTAGAATGCTTAGAAGTAAAAGACTGAATTAAAGGATTTCAAAGTAAAGGATCTAAAACAGAAACTTCAAAGAAAATGGCATTGGAATAAAAGATAATGGTGATTACAATCACGTACATTCTCGCCTCACTCTTTTCTCTACATGCTGGATACTTTGAGTGATTTCAGAGTTACTTGTACAACACGATTTTTCACACCTATTCTAACCCTAGAACTAACCTATTTATAATACTCTAAAGTAACCACCATTTGACGGTTTACTCCAATAACACGCCACTTGGCACTTTGCATGCTTTCAACTTCTGGATCTTCGCCACCTATCCTCTTTTCAAATACAAATAGTAGAACTTCCCTCCACTATCCAGTTGTAAGTGTAGCGCATCATCTATAGCCGTTTTACCCTGTCGAATTGACGCTTTGGACTTGGAAATGTTTGAAGTCTCAAAATCATTCTCTTCGACTTAGGCTTTCAACAAATCTGGTCGAATACATCTTAGTCGAAGCCTTTTCTCCTTTAGCTTATATTTTAAAGAATAACTTCTTTAAAATCCAAATCAATTTGAAATCATGCAGCGTCGAAATTAGGAGCTAACAAATTGCCCCCCAAAAATTTCCTTTCGCCAGTGTTGGTAGGAAGGTCATTTTTTGATAAAACAATTTTCGACGCCTGCTCATTCGACTAAAAAAAACATAACTGACCAACCCACGATCTAGAAACCATTAAACTTCTTTCCACCATGCTTATGACGTCATGTCATGATGGTGAATCTTCAAACGTCTTTTCAGCCGTATTTGTGATCAGTTTTCATCATCACCTTTCTTGGAACTAGACATTTGCAGCCTGATCATAACCACCACCATCCAACAATTTCAAAAGGAGACACGCGTCCCACTACCATATTTATTTTAATGGTGGATTCCTATTCCCTTTATCTTCCAAACACCTATAAATCCCCTTTTTCTCCAACTTGCAAACTTTTGCATTCTCAGACTTTCTTGCAACTTATTTCCTCGTTCTTCAAACTTTCTCAAGAAACCCAGAGCGCATTCTCATTTTTTCTTCAACTTCCAACAATGGAATCTTCACAAACCATTCCCCAAGCAACAAAAGGTCAAAAAGGTAGAGCCACACAGTTCAAGCAAACCCTTCCGCCATTTTCAAACATCCCAGGACCTAAGGTGGTGAAGAATCAACAGTTCATGCCGGAACCCCTTCTTGCAGAAACGAGGAGAATTTATGAGTCTCAGGTAATGATCCCTCTCATTGTTTCTGATACACCTTATGCTTTAGGTGGCCCCTTAGCTGATGTTAAACCCACCGATGAGAAGCTTAGTGAGTTTTTCCCTTCTTACCGTATCTCAAGACCTTTAGGGCAAAAGAGCAACCCTAAAGAAGATGAAGCTTCCCCTGATACACCGACTTTGACTAAGATGGATCTTAGGTATCTTCATGATGGTACTAGATTGGTAAGAGCTGTTAACCAGTTAAAGGATTTTGACCTCTGGATGTCCAGAATGGAAAAGGTCAAAGCTGATCATTGGAAAACCATTGGAATTTATGATCTGCTTATGCTATCGAAGACCAATATTCCTTATTGTTTGAACCTGCTGGCAGCATCACTCTACTTTTGTGATAGTACCCACTACACTTTTCATCTTCCTTGTGGGATGGTTACCCCCACACTCTTCGACCTGGCTGCCATTGTAGGGCTTCGACCAGATGGCATTTCATATGATCCTGAAACTGATGCATAGGATACCATAAGGATCTCTAACTTCAAGCTTACATACACCCACGTCATAAACTACCACAAACGTGACACTGGAGAAATAACTGACAAGGAACACATTGCATTCCTCACCGTGTGGTTGTCGAGGTATGTATTTTGCTCAAAATCCCTGCAGGTGGCCAAGAAATATCTCACTCTAGCCAACCAACTTCATAACAACAGAGGAGTTTGCCTTAGTGGGTTGATTTTGGCGAACCTCTATGAGTCTCTCAGCGAAGGGGCGGCTCGACTCAAATACTTGGAGGCCCAGGGAACTGTTCACTTGAATGGCCCCCTCTGGCTGCTTCAATTGTGGCTTAATGCAACTTTCAAAGCTAGCCTTCCCAAAAAAGGGCAAGTCGATGAGGACTCTGCTGAAATCAAAGAAAGGATGGTCGAAGGTACTCGCCTGGTGAAACTCACACCCAATGATGATGGGGAAACTCTCAAAGGAACCTTCTCCAGTTACATTATGATGTTCGCCAAGCGGTATGATTTCACGCCCAGTATGGCCCCCTTTGCTGAAAGAAAATGTGGACCAGAGTGGTTTACAAGGCCATTCCTTGATTCATCCAAAAAACTCCATGCTGAGTCTATTTCAATCTGGGAGGCCTTTTTGATTCCTAGATTTATCATTCAGAGGCTAAATCTTGGAAGAGATATGGCAGCCTTGATTGCTTACCAACCAAACCTTGTCTCTCGACAGTTTGGGTTGGCTCAAATTTTCCCCAAATGTATGTTTGAGAAAAAAGGCCATGTAGTCCTTCATACTGCCAGTTTTGATGAAGGAGGTGCTGCAATCCCTTTCGATCGGTGGAACGTGAGAAAAGCAACTCTTTCCCCTGCGCACTTTCAACCCACATTTTTGTGCACTAAACCATTTCACAACTGGTGGTCGAAGTACTATAGTGAACAATTTCTGGATGTTGTTGCCTTCTCTTCATTAATTGACCAAGCTTTTCTTGATATGCAGTAGAAGACCAAGAAGAGTAAGTTCATTCATGTCAAAGAAATTCAAGCCTTCCAAAATTACTTTGAAACTGTCTATCGACCAAATGATATTAGTCCAACCGTTTGTGAGGCTGCTATCACTTTGAAGGAGAAATTTCTACAAAAAATGGATCATTTGAAAATCCCTTTGAACGTTCCTCTTGAGAAACGTTATGAGGTGGCTTTTGAACTCTTTCCTCCAAAGTTCCCTCGACTGCCTAACGCTGATTTTGGAGTGGCACTTGCCCCCCATTTCCAGACTGGTTTGTCTGTGGTGAGCACCTAAAACTCCTTCAACATCAGTCTCAACCGAAAGCCCAACAGGTGGTTGCGATTAAACATACGCTGGACAGTTTCAAAGGACACCTTCATATTGGGGTCGAGGATGTTCGTGTCGAATCCGAAATATATGAAGGTTTGAGGCCCTCGATTTGTGATTTTTAACCAACCACTCAATTATTAATCTTGTAATAATCATCTGCCTTTCAGCTATGGCCAGGAAGACCAGCTCATCGAAGGGTGTTGCAGGAGTCGAAAAAGAGACTGAAGGCACAAAGGTATTTTATATCCCTTGCCTACATCTTCTTGTGTAACCAACTTCTAATATTTGCATCATCTTTTAGACTGCTCGAAAACCTCCAACGCCTTCAAAAAAGGGCAAGAAAGGTGCTCAAATAGTTGTCCCTTCAGATGCTGATGATGAATCCCCTGAGGAGGTAGTGGTTAAAAAGAAAAGGAAACTTACCAAATCTTCTAGAGCTATAACCCAATCTTCCTCAAAGGCCGCCAGAATTCTTGAGAAGACACCTGCTGATAGTGGTGTCAAGAAACAACTCTCCAGGATTGCGTCGAAAACGACTGCTGGTGATCCTGAGAGTGCAAACTCAAGTCCTGATGCCGCAACTGTACAGGTATGCATACTATCTTTACTCAGTATTTGCATTCCTTTTTCAGATTTCTTTCAATCTTATTCTCTTTACTTGTGATCTTCAGGCTGATGTAGGTGGTTCTAACCCACCACAAACTTCATTCAGCTTTGCAACAACTATCCTGAATAGCCAAGGTGAGCCAACTTATCACCCTACCTCTGACCTTGGTTCTGGATATAGTTTACTGAGCGAAATTAACCAACCTATTCCTCTTACAATTCCTCCTCCTGAAGCAGATGAAACAAACAAAAACTCGCCCGCCAGGACCAATACTCAACAATCCCAAACCGATGGCTCTGAACATGAAGAGGATGATGTTTCTAATCAACAACCTCTTGACCATACAGAGACCATTGCCATGGACGTAGAAGGATATCCAACTAAAGAGGAGGAAGAGGAGGTCGAAAATGAAGAAGAACAAGAACAAGAGAGGGGAAGGACTGAGCAGGATCAGACCCATTCACCTGTGGCTGAAACAGGTCCTGTCAACAATCCAACTCCTGGGCCTACAGTCACTTCGACTGCTGGAGGATCCCCCACTGGAGACCCACAGGTTGCCCTCAAATGGTCGAATCCTCGAGAGTATGCCAAAATGATACTTGGGAAGAAGTACATCTCTTCAGGTACTAGCCTTAGTACTTTGACCAGTTCTGGGGGTCCAGCTCCAGCTGACTTTGCCAGCCCTATCCTTCAAAAGATCAAAGACAAATTTTTCAAGGGAGACATCCACGATGTCTTACTTTCAGATCGAACTGCTCCTCTCTTCCTGAAAGATAGCCTCCAAAAACTGGACCTTTCGACTCTTAGTAAAGATGTGTCTGAATTCCCGGTGGAGTTAACTGCTTTAATAAATCAGATGTCTGAGGACTTCAAACTCCTTCCCAAGATCCAACACAAAATTGAAGCTACAACTGGACTGGAACATTCAGCTTGGGATGAAGCACACACATCAGAAGCTAAGCTTGAAAGTTTGAAGATTTACCAAAACAAAAGGCAGGCAGAGATGGAGTCGAACCAAAAGGACATTGATACCTGTAAGCAGCAAATTGAGGAACTACAAAACAAGATTTCTACTGCTGAAAAGCGCAACCTTGAGCTGAAAGACTTCGATGATATTGAAATGGCCAGAGAGCTAAAGCGCACTATAGACTTCCTTGATAAGGCCCAAACGCTTGAAAAGGAACTTTCAGCAGCTAAGCTCAAAAAAGCTCTGTGTGAGAAACGCCTTCAGAATCACAAGGTCAACTTTCTTGAGTTGAAGCTCCCTTTTTTACTGTCCTATGATTTCTTATTTGTAGTTCCTTTTTGATCATCATGTTTACTGGCCCTTTTGAGGGCCTATGTAAAGACAATCTCAATGCCCCCTGGCGTTTATCTAAATACTTCTGTTTGCTATTAACTCTTCGACTCGCAAAATCTTTGATAAAATCATGGCGCATTTTCTTTTAAACTTTGCTAATCTCTGTAATTAACGTACTCTGCCTCTTTTCTTGGAAATCATGAAAATAACACAACTGTTAACAGCTTAGTGTTCCAACGGCACAAGTTTCTATTCCACAAAGGAATATTAATAGCATAACCCTAGGGTATATTCCCAAGAGCAATTTCATGTGTCTCCATTGTTGACTGGCCAATCCTTACAAGGCTTTGCCTCTATAAAATCCTCTTCATATGAGCCATATTTTGCACCCACTGAAGCAAGCATGAGTACTTCCTCAAAGAAGGCAGTGATCCAGAAGGTGGCTGAGGAGACAAAGAAAGCTGAGGCAGCAACTACTGCCTACAATGATACTTCAACTGGAACAACCTCTCGCCCCAAGAAGAGAGAAACTAAGATGAAGGTCCCTAAGAAAGGACATTCCAAAGCACGAAACTCTAATGATGAAGCTGACGAAGATTATGTCGCCTTCCTCAACTCTATTAATTGGAGAGACTATGAATGATCTTTCTCCTCGGTTTCATGTTATTGTACTTGTTTCCTTTCCTTTGTATGCCATTTTGGCCTCACATGGCCTATTTTGGCTTTTATAATATGAATAAAACTTATGTCTTAATATGAATCTCTTGCAAAATAGGCTTATATTTTTTCAAATATTTCCCATTTACCCTCAAGACTCTTAGATCACCCTCAATCTCCTAAACCTCATAAGCATTATTACTGAATGCCTCAATAATTTAAAAAGGACCTTCCCACTTAGGAGACCACTTCCCTAAAGATCTGGTCTTTCGATCCATAGGCAAGATCACTTTCCACACCAGTTCCCCAGCTGAAAAAGTTTTACTCTTGACCTTTTTATTATAAGACTTCTCCACCCTTTTCTTTTGTCTTTTTAGCAACTCTAATGCATTGAGTCTTTCTTCATCTAAATCCACTAGCTCATCAAGCATCACATTTCAATAAGATTCAGATGGAATCTCATGATGCCTTTGAATCCTTATGGACTGAAGATAAATTTCTACAGGCAAAACTGCATCATGACCGAAAGTCAGTCGAAATGGGGTAGTATTAGTTGCCTCTTTGGGGGACGTTCGACGTGCCCAAAGTATTTGGTCCAATGTCTTATGCCAATTTCTTGGCCTCTTTCCCATATGCATTTTTATCAACCCAATAACTACTTTATTTTCCGCTTCGACTTGGCCATTAGCTTGAGCATAATAAGGTGTGGATGTTAAAATCTTGAATCATATTTCTTTAGAAAACTCTTGCATTTTTGGACCAGTGAAGACTGATCCTTGGTCTGTTGTAATTGTCTCTAGGATTCCAAACCTATAGATGATGTGTGTAGCGAGCGATTTTGGACGCGGTTCTTAAGCGTTGGTCGCTCTCTGCGGTTGAGCTTAAAACTACAGGTCGATTCATTTTTTATCCTATTGTGAGCTGATGAAGGAAGGGAAATAGATGTCTCCAATTAACCCTGCTTTGCATACTGAGTTTAAACAGCGGTCTGTTAGGTTACGAATGCTATCAATGTGGGGGGGCCTTTCTTGTGCTATTTAACAGAATGACAGGTTTATGGCGGGGAACAAGGATTAGGATGTTAGGACTCATGCTTTTGAATTACTGCTTTTGATATGGGATTTTGGGTTTTTGTTTAGTGTGCTCGCTAAGATTTTTCTTTCAATCTTATGCCTACGTATTCCCATTTATCCAAAACAGGGAAATCAGAGCGTTCGTAGTTCCTCCTATTCTATGGGAGGAAATGATTGTTTTGGTGTCTTGTTCAAATCCCAAGACGTGAAGCGAAAGGTAGTTTGTATCTTGTTCAAAGCCCAAGATGTGAAGCTGAAGAGTCTATTTGTATCTTGTTCAAAGCCCAAGATGTGAAGCTAAAGGGTTTGACTTTAGAGAGGATTTATCACTTCTAAAGAGAGAGTTGTATGTCACAACTGTTTATAAAGGAGAATTACTTTAACCGGGATACGCGGATCCTAGCAATGCCATAATTTCCTTTATAGGGGGTTTTAACCTGAAGGGGAAGACTTTAACTCAGTGTAGAGTAATGCCATCTTTCCTTAGGAATTTATTATGCTAAAAGAGGGACAGTGGCATGGATGTAGATGATCCAGAGGCTTCCCGCTTACAGCGATTAGACGAAGAGGAAGGAGTTGTTGAAATTTGTGTACTATGAACGAGGCACAACTTTGATGCTAAAAGGTTAATTGGATTAACCAGTGGTTTTCTTATACAAAGCGTAAGAGGAGTCTAATATGTGTCTCGTACAAAGCCTGAGAGAGAGGCTAAAAGGTTTTGACTCAACGAGGGAATCTTTTGGTATCTCGTATAAAGCCCGAGATGGAGGTTGTTTGACTCAACAACGGAGTTTTTTGTATCTCGTATGAAGCCCGAGATGGAGGTTGTTGTTTGTTTGGCTCAATAAGAACCTTTTTGAATCTCGTATAAAGCCCGAGATGGAGGTGAAAAGGGTGATTGACTCAACGAGGGAGTCTCTTATGTGTCTCGTACAAAGCCCAAGAGAGAGGCTGAACGTCACTGGAGAAGGATCATTATACAAAGCCTAAGAGGAGGCTATGGTAACTGTTTCAGTTAAGTGACAGGTCCAGTATACTGATTTTGAAAGAGAAAATCAGTTCTTATATGAGCAACACTGTACTCAGGGATTTGATTCAAGGATCTGGGTTATGCCTGCCCTTTAAGGAAGTGGGAAATCCGAAGGGTATTGGGACTGTCCAAGTCTGCGGGATTCCTTCTTATTTTTGAAGGGGTCACTTGAGAATGTCTTTGAGACTCAAGGAGATTAGACTGTCCATGTCTAGAGTTTCGTCTTTTGTACTATGCTTTGAGAAACTGTAGTAGACTCTACGAAAGGACTGTTCTATGAAGATGATTAAGTTTTGTTCCTATACCTCTAGGAGGTCGTCGGGACAATTTGTACGAAGCCCAAGAGGAGGCTGGAATCTTTTAAGAAGCCGACGGGTCCTTGTACTAAGCCCAAGAGGAGGCTATCATTCCCGGAGGAAGAGATCATTATACGAAGCCTAAGAGGAGGCTGTGAATACTTCTAAGAAGCCGTAGGGTCCTTGTACTAAGCCCAAGAGGAGGCGGGGTTGCTTTTAGGAAGCCTGTGGGTCCTTGTACGATGCCCAAGAGGAGGCCGATGCTTTTAAGAAGCCCGTGGGTCCCCAAACCCCGAGAAATTCAAGGCAATGCTATTCACCGAGAATAGATCAAAGTCAAGAAAGTTTGAGAATTTGGAAGAAACTCAAAGATGCCATTCACGGAGAATACATTCATCTCTGGGAGTAGAGTTTCTTGACAATTCCTAATGAGGACAACCTGAGAGAAGAATGTATCTGGTGATCCTATTGGGGATCTAGTTGTCTATTTCTATGAATAAACGAAACGGCGTCACTTAGTTCTTGACGTAGTTGTCGGGGAAACTCTAAATATCTATACTATTATTACACAGTTGATATGAGTTTATGAAAGAAGACTTACAGTGAAACAGCCCCACAATACAGTTATATGTATATGAAAGCGGTAAATGAAAGCAATAACCACTTACTCAGTTGTAGAGCTTCCATGCTGTTTGGTTAGTTGTTCAACAAAGAAAGATTGAAAACAACAGTATATTCAAAATCAAAGGAGAAAGTGCTTTGAAAAAGAAAGATTTGGGGCTTACAGCTCAAGGAAAGGCCCAGGGTTTTATCAGTGAGCGCACTATTGAATTCGTACAGAGGGACTTATACAAGTGACTATGGCCCAAGATGGTTTTCTGTACAAAGGGATGGGTCTTACACTCTCTCAAGAGGCCCAAAAAGTTTTAAAGAAAAAGAGTGGGGCTTATAACACGAGGGTAGGCCCAGATGATTTTTCCGTCTGAAATGGCGATCGCGCCGAGGTTTTCTTTTAATGCGAAGGGACTTATACAATAAGTGAGGCCCAAAAAGATTTTGGTTAAAAGGGGATTGGGTCTTACACTCTAATAGAGGCCCAAAATGTTTTGAATGGGTCTTATAGCTCAAGGAGAGGCCCAAGGTTATTTTTTTCAAAAAAGGCGACGATCGCGCCGTTTGTTTTTTACGGTATCGGGACTTATACAATACACTGAGGCCCAAAATGTTTTGGTCAAGAAAGGATTGGGTCTTACACTCTATTAGAGGCCCAAATGTTTTGAAAATGATTTATGAGGGTTGAATTAATCCAAAAACCCTAATTTGTTTTCAAAAATGTATTTAATTGAATAAAAATTCAATTAAAATGATCAAAATTGTTTAACATGTGAAAAACAAATTGTGATCTTGGATTAATGCTTCAAAAATTAAGTATTGACCTACAAAATAATTAGAAAGCATTAAAAGTTGCAAAATCAATGTGGAAAAAATATTTAAAATGTCAAAAACAATTAAAACATTAATTCTTTGTAAAAATATCAATTATAAGAAATAAATAATATTTTTGGGATTTTTTGATAAAATAAAATATTTTAACATTTTTGTGAATTATTAAAAAAAGAATCAACTCAAAATCATTAAAACTCAGAGAGAAATTAATTTTTGAATCAATTAAACAAAATCACAAAATTCAAATATTTGAATTATTAAAAAATGGCGCCAAGAACACACCAAGAACACGCGCATGTTCTGGGTTTGGCTGATTTGCATATTCTCCTCAATCTCACTGAATACTTGATTATATCATGCAATCCACATATCATTATGCTCGTCTCAACCTCACGATCATGTCTATGTCCATTAATTTCATTTAAATTAAACATATAACAAGAAATCATGAAAAATCCTCAAGAACCC
Source organism: Lathyrus tuberosus (assembly GCA_022829125.1). NCBI lineage: Eukaryota > Viridiplantae > Streptophyta > Magnoliopsida > Fabales > Fabaceae > Lathyrus > Lathyrus tuberosus. Next base: position 1,400,636 of record JALAZF010000265.1, read on the forward strand.
TAATTTCTGCATGAAGACTTGGATTTTTGATACACGATTCAAACAATGCAATTAATTGAGGGGAAACATTCCATGCATGATTATGAACATATGGCCAAATTATTGTGCGAGGAAATATGCATAGATTGAGAGATGACCAAGTATATGCTTATCTCTAAGCCGTGACAGCAAGTGCAATGTGATTTTGATTTGGAGGTGTTACAGATGAGTGGTGATGATCTGAACAGCTTCCCTACACCCTATGGAGTGTGTTTTGAATGCTTGGACTTGATGGAAATTGGCTGGATCACTTTGTGGTACCTCAGCTGCAACTTGGTTGAAAATTTGAGCAACCAGCTGGTGATTTTGTGAAATTGGTGTTTCAGAAGTGATCTAAGTGTTTGATCAACTCATATGTGATGTATGTGAGGTGTGTGAGTGATTGGTTTGATTGGAATTGCTCTCAAACTCAAAACCTGATAGTGACTTGCCTTAGAAGGAAAAATTGGAGTGAAAGAAGAGATTTTGAGGAAAGCATCTGTTTGATGGCTTTGGTGTACTCAAACTGATCACAATTGAGCTCTATTTATAGTAGAGCAAGTTTGTTTTGCAAGGAATAGTGAATGGCAGCTGGTAAGTAGGTTTGGCCAATGTTGGCAAATGAAAATCCAAGTCTCCTCTAGCCATTGACTAGAGGTTAGGGCACAGAGCTTTGGTCCCGTTGGTCTTGGATAAGTCTTGACTGATTTCAGATGAGAATGGCTCAGTCCATGCCACCTTGATGCTTCCATTGAATGCTCCAATCCAAATTTGGAGTCTTGTCCCTATTTTGGCCATTCTAGGTTCAACATGTTATTTCTTGTTCCATGGACTTTGGAGGTTTGGCTCAGTGATTGTCCCCTTTAGATTCAATCCTCAGATGTATCTAAGTGGATAGGAGTATTTGAATTTGGTTGATTTTGGCAAATCGAGCCAAAATGCAAAATCTGCCTTGCCTTTGACAGATTTCAGCAAGGCAACTTGACAATGTCATATCTCATGGGGTAAGTTGAATTTGGCAATGTTCTTGGCTATTTTGGAAAGCCCTTACATGATACAACAACTGTTTGAACATGTTTGGTTTTGATCTCTTTTGATTCCAAGTGAAAAATCCCTCTACATTTGGCAAAAAGTGAAGCAAAATCTGACTTAGTGAAATTTTCACTAAGTGTTGGAACAAAGTGTGATTTCTTGACTTTGATCACTCCATAACTCAAAATCCTTAATGAATTGGACTTAGGTATAGTTGAAGTTTTTGTAGAGGGTAATGAGGGCTACAAATCCATATTTGGATGAAAAAAATTGGCCTTGTGGTTTAGGAGTTATGGTCCTCCAAAGTTGGTGCATTAGTGGTACTTTTTCCATAACTTAGAAAAATTTCTAAGTTTTATGGTTACCCCTTTTACAAGTTATCCAACATTCCTTGATTTTTCTTGATGAATGATGATTCAAATCATACATTAACATCATTTTAGGTTTAAAAATCCATTTTGGTGAAAAATCTCAAAAAGTCAAAGTTGACTTTTGTGCACAGTTGACTTTTTATCAGATGAATTCCAAATTGTGCAATTCTTCAGGAAATCATGTCCTTGACCTAAATCAAGCTTGATGGACATGTTCCATGGGTGTAATAGGGTATATTGGGGCATGTCCTAGGGTTTGGGAGCATGTCCTGGTCAAAAGTCAAAGTTACAGTTGACTTTCCTCGCGAAACCCTAATTGTGGTGCAGATGAAAATGAGACTTGTTGCTCAAGCTTCTTGGATTAATCCATTATTCCAAATGGATCAATATAGTTCATTAGAGACCCTCAAATCATGTCTTGAGGTCTTGGCTCTTGATTTGTCCCAAAAGTCAACTTAGGGGTGAATTAGGTCGAGAAACCCTAATTCCTGATTTTTGATGTATGCATCCCCTGAGGTCAAATTGACTTGATGCTTGGGTCCATGAGGTTCCATGGAGTACATTAGGTTGTGTTTTGGACCCTTGGCTTATGCCCAGATGAAACTTTCCATCTAGAGGCCCTGGTCGACCAAAACCCTAATTTGGTGATACTGGCGATCTTGAGACTTGATCCACCTAGAAGGGAGCAACCTTGTGCTTAATCCTTGAAGTGGGAGTCCTTTTGATCCATTATGGATGTTTGAGAGGTTAGACAAGTTGAAGATCATTTCATTCCTTGATTGATCCTTTGTCTAAGGCTCTGAGAGGGCTTAAAACCCTAATTTTGATTGTAGTGAATGCTCAACAATCCTTAAGGCATTTGGTGAGGCATGATGGTTCATCCATATTGTGATGATGATTTGCACAATGATGGGAAATCTTAGTGGTCAAACTTTGGGGTATGACAGATGCCCCTATTTAATCTTCTTGGACCCGAAGGTGTGAATGACGAAGGTATTCGGGCATTAGGGGTGCAAGAGGATTAAATATCGGAATACCCAAAATTTTGATGGTGGTTATGAATGGCAGATCGCATCCATCTTCTTTTGCTGAGCAATGATGCTTAGAAAATGTAAACTTCCCCTCGATTCTGGTCTTCAGCCACGGAACTGGTCTTACTTTCTAATTTAAACTTCCCCTCGATCCTGGTTTCCTACCAAGGAACTGGTCTTAGTTTCTGATTTAAACTTCCCCTCGATCCTGGTTTCCTACCAAGGAACTGGTCTTAGTTTCTTTTGTCAATAAACTTTACTGACAAGGGACGCTATTCGTAGCTGCTTTCCTTCAAACTTCTCGCCAAATTTTCCTGGGGAGATGCCATTTGAGTGGAAAAAGTTTTGATGTCAGACTTGCTGGGGAACCCAGTCGTCTGAGTTGTAGAGGTGCACAAACTTCTCTGTTCGAGACGCCATTTGTCGATTCTACTGGGGGAAAGCGAGTATCTTGAGAGACTGTATCCACTTGGGGATCTTACATCATACTTTTCTCGGGATCTTCCCAGAGAAATGCCATATGATGGGGTCCAATTTTGAGGTGCCGATGACCTTTTCATCAGCAGATTTTCGGAGAAATACTGATGCACTGCCGAACCCTTGCTTAAGAGGCTTTCTCTGGGGATTTTCTTTAATCCGGGAAAGCAAGGATATCATCTTTAATGGCGAAGAGCGACATCTGTTGAAGGTTCTCTGGCTCTTCAGGGGTTCAAGTTATCAAAGTGGTCGAGTGCCGACTCTGATCTAAAGATACACTGGTGGCGAGATTGTTCAGACACAACGTTTCCTGATGAGGAAAGAACTGACAACTCGATTGAGAGAACTCCTATCACTAAGGGACAAGACCGGCTAGAGTGATAGCGATGCAATATGAAATGTGAGTGCAAATCAATAATGAAATGATGCATGTATGTATATGCTGACAAAACTGACGCGACACACGAACTAAAAAATGAACATGATTGGATACTCGGCCATCACGGAGCGTATAGAGATATCGCTGGTTCAAGATAGCAATTCCACCTTGCTTAGGAGAGATAATCCCTGCTGGGAATACCGTTGATCGGGCTTAGGAGGTAAGAACTCTGTCGTGGATGTCAGACAAAAAAAGGTCTCTGACACAGTTGATCCCTTTATTCAGGCGTACTGGTCTAGAAGGAGTACTTTGATTCTGCACTTTGAGGTTCGAACACCTTTGGAGACGCGATTGATGTTTTTTCGATGTTTAACAGTCAAAAGAAATTGCCATCTTTATTTTAAAAGCAGAAAAAGTTTTAACAAGTAAATTCATTTTTTGTTTTATTTCAAGAATCGTTAATCATGTTAACAACGTCGTTCTGTAAAGCTAAAACAAGTAAGAATTACAAACAAAAGCACAAAGGCTCAAATTTTATTGATAAGATGGAGATCAGCCAAACGCGTGATTCCAAAGAGTAATTACAAAGTTAGAAAATGGTAATTTACAGGGAAAAGGGCTACGTTGAAACATAACGACCACTATCCTTCTACCAACTTTGAATTCTGGGCATCCTGAGCTTCTGTCGAAGATGACCTTAACTGGAGTTTTCTTCCGATGGATGATGTAACTGCTGCTGCTGAGGGACTTGCCTCTGTTGAACATAGTTACTTGCCATTATCCCTAATTTTGCCTGGATTGTACTATGATGTTTCCAATCCACTGGGATGATGATTTTTTTTTATTTTGTCTCTAACTTTTGCCTGGACCGCCCTTTCGGGTTTTCAATCCACCGAGACGTTTTCTTTTTTTTTTTTAATTTAGGCGAAGTATTTCTTGACTACATCAACATTCGTGGGGTAGGCAAATTCCTCTCCGTCCATGGTTGCAAGTCTCAAGGCGCCGCCTGAGAAAGCTTTCGTGACCACATAGGGACCATCATAATTTGGAGTCCATTTGCCCCGAGAATTAGTGAGAAAATATTGTATCTTCTTGAGCACGAGGTCTCCTTTCCTGAAGACACGAGGTCAGACCTTTTTGTCGAACGCCCTCTTCATTCTCTGTTGATACAACTGACCATGGCATAGTGCCATTATTCTCTTTTCTTCGATCAGATTTAGTTCGTCGTGTCGACTTTGACACCATTCAGCTTCGGTGAGCTTAGCTTCCATCAATACTCGAATTGACGGGATCTCTACTTCTATGGGGAGAACTGCCTCCATGCCATATACTAGAGAGAAAGGGGTTGCCCCTGTTGAAGTACGGACAGATGTGCGATAACCATGAAGAGCAAAGGGTAGCATCTCGTGCCAGTCTTTGTGGGTTACAACCATCTTTTGAACGATCTTCTTGATGTTCTTGTTAGCCGCTTCTACCGCTCCGTTCATCTTGGGTCGGTAGGGAGATGAGTTATGGTGTTCGATCTTGAACTCAGCGCACAACTCCTTCATCATCTTATTGTTCAAGTTAGATTCATTGTCAGTAATGATCTCGCTTGGAACACCATAACGGCAGATGATATTGTTTTTGATAAATCGGACCACCACTTGTCGGGTTACATTAGCGAATGACGCTGCTTCGACCCACTTGGTGAAGTAGTCAATGGCTACAAGGATGAACCGATGTCCGTTCGAAGCCTTGGGTTCAATCAAGCCAATCATGTCGATCCCCCATATGGAGAAAGGCCACGGGGAAGAAAGAACTTTGATATGTGATGGCGGTACATGAATTTTGTCGGAGTATATCTGACACTTGTGACACCTCCTCATGTACTTGTAGCAGTTGGATTCCATGGTCAACCAGTAGTACCCTGCTCTTAGAATTTTTCTCGCCATTGTATGTCCGTTGGCATGAGTGCCAAAGGATCCTTCATGAATTTCTTTCATAAGCATGTCTGCTTCTAGTCTATCTACGCATCGGAGCAAGACCATGTCAAAATTTCTCTTAAAGAGAGTGTCACCGCCCAGGAAGAAGTTTCCAGCCAATCTTCTGAGGGTCTTTCTGTCTTTCCTGGATGCCCCAGGTGGGTATCCTTGTTTCTGAAGGAAGCATTTGATATCTTGGTACCAAGGTTTGTCATCTATGACTGCTTCAATCGTGAAGATGTAAGCGGGCCGTTCAACGCGCATTATGTCGATCTTAGGTATGTCATTCCATCGACCTACGTTAATCATGGAAGAGATAGTGGCTAATGCATCAGCCATGTGATTCTCATCACGAGGGATGTGATGAAACTCAACTCTGTTGAAGAAAGGTAACAACCTTCTTGCATAGTCTTTGTAATGAATCAATCCTGATTGGTATGTGTTCCAATCTCCTTTTATCTGATTGATGACCAAAGCTTAATCGCCGTATACGTCCAAGTTTTTTGATCCTTAAATCAATCGCTTCCTCGAGACCCATAATACAAGCTTCGTATTCGGCCTCGTTGTTCGTACACTTGAATGTGAGTCTAGCAGTGAAAGGAATGTGGGTACCCTGAGGGGTAACAATGATTGCCCCAATTCCGTTTCCGTAGTGATTAACTGCTCCGTCAAAGATTAGTCCCCATTGGGAACCTGGTTCTGGCCCTTCACTGGGTAACGGTTCATCGCAATCTTTCATTTTTAGATACATGACATCTTCGTCTAGGAAGTCAAACCCGATTGATTCTTGATCGTCAATCGGTTGATGAGCCAAATGACCGACTAAAATACTTGCCTTAACGGCTTTCTGAGCGTGGTACTCTATGTCATATTCTGATAACAGCATCTGCCAACGGGCAATTCTTCCCGTAAGAGCTGGTTTTTCAAATACGTACTTGATTGGATCCATTTCGGAGACCAACCAAGTAGTATGACGAATCATGTATTGGCGAAGACGTTTGGCTGCCCAAGCCAAAGCGCAACAAGTTTTCTCAAGCATCGTGTACCGAGTCTCGCAGTCGGTGAATTTCTTGCTCAAATAGTAGATGGCAGACTCTTTTCTTTTAGTTTCATCTTGTTGGCCAAGTACACATCCCATTAAGTCCTCTAGGACTGTGAGGTAAATGATCAGTGGTCTTCCTTCCACTGGAAGTGATAGAATTGGAGGATTCAATAAGTAATCCTTAATACTGTCGAAGGCGGTTTGGCAGTCTTCTGACCAAACGCAATCCTGGTTCTTTTTGAGTAATTTCAAAATCGGCGCACATGTGGCGGTCATAAGGAATATGAATCTGGAGATGTAGTTCAAACGTCCCAAGAATCCTCTGACTTGTTTTTCAGTTTTCGGAGAAGGCATTTCTTGAATGGCCTTGACCTTGTCAGGATCAACTTCAATTCCTTTATGGTTGACGATGAACCCTAGTAGTTTCCCCGAACAGACACCGAAGGTGCACTTGTTGGGATTCAAGCGGAGCTTGAATTTTCTTAAACGTTCAAACAATTTTGACAGATGTTCAACGTGCTCACTCTCTGTTTTTGATTTTGCAATCATATCATCGACATATACCTCGATTTCCTTGTGTATCATGTCATGAAACAGAGTAGTCATGGCCCTTTGATAGGCTGCCCCGACGTTCTTCAAACCGAACGACATCACCTTGTAACAAAAGGTACCCCATGGGGTAATGAACGAAGTTTTATCCATGTCTTTTGGCGACATTTTGATCTGATTATAGCCCGAGAATCCATCCATGAAGGAGAAAATTTTGAACTTTGCTGTGCTGTCTACCAGCATGTCAATGTGTGGTAAAGGAAAGTCATCCTTTGGACAAGCCTTGTTCAGATCTCGGTAGCCGACACACATTCTGACCTTTCCATCCTTTTTCGGAACCGATACGATATTGGCTAACCATTGAGGATATTCTGACGTGGCGAGGAAACCCGCATCAATCTGTTTCTGTACCTCCTCTTTGATTTTGATGGCCATGTCCGGGTGAGTCCGTCTCAACCTTTGCTTTACTGGCGGACATTTCGATCTCAACGGTAAGTGATGTTCCACGATGCTGGTATCCAACCCTGGCATGTCCTGATAGGACCAAGCGAATACATCGGGAAATTCCCTGAGAAGCTTTATCAAACTCTCTCTGGCAGTTGGACTGAGCAGTGCCCCAATCCTGATTTCTTTCCTCTCTTGCTCTGAACCCAAATTTACCGTTTCGAACGGTTCTTTGTGAGGTTTAATGGACCTTTCCTCTTGTCTGAGTAGTCGAGAGATCTCTTCTGGAATTTTGTCGTCATTTTCTTCTTCAGCCTCGAATACCAGGAACTCAAAGTTGGGAGAAGGCATCGGATCGTATGTTTTAACTGGGTTTAAAACAAGCAATCTGCATGACGTGATGATTCGTGTTTAGAAGAGGTAGAGAAAAATGCAATTGTGTGCAGTGTTTTATTTTACTGCTTGTTTTTTATAGTTTTGTTTTTTAGGATTACCATTTTCTTTGAAAAAGCAAAAAGAGAAAACATCAATTAATGCGGAAATTACAGAACGACGTTATTGTATTAATGAACAAGTCGAATCTTGAAACTACAACCCTATAAAACAAAACTCTGTAGCTTCGGGAAAAGCGAAGAGGGAAATTTACAGAAAGCGAGCCCTATCAAAACATCCATTTCACCTGGGCAGGGTGAAAGGTTAAAGATGGCAATTACTTTGACTGATGAACGACCTTTGAAACCTCGACAGCAACCCATTGGCGGCGAACTCCTCGGTGAATCACAAAGTCTGGCACCTTCCTTGATTTGTCTTCAGAAATGACGCTGATTTCTGGTGGAGTGGGATCATTGGAATCTGTCTCCCAGGCAGAATTGTCATAGGAGAATTCCTCTGTTGCATTTTGCATAACATTTGTGCTCTCAGGTACATCTCCCCATCCAGTTGCCTGGATATCCTCGAGCCTGATACGAGAGCTTTCGGGAGCGGTGTACTTGACCATATAGTCAAACTTTCCACTTGGTTCTCCCAGAGTGTCCCAAACTTCTTTGGAACTGGAGGAGTCATCTCTCTCAATGACGTTGACCTCGGGAAAAGCAAAGTTGATGAATTCAAGTCCTGCAAATGTTGCGAATTCATCTTCATGTTGAGTAGTTTCTGAATGGCCTGAGTGTTGATCCCATGGCATGGTGGGGACACAGGTATTCCGTTCAATGACGGTCAGTTGATTTTCATTGTTCGGCTGACTTTCTTGCCCCAAGTTTCCTGAGTAAGGTTGCCACATTGGCAGACCATCCATTGGGCCATAGTAATCGTGGTCAAAGTTGTCTTTCATCAGAGTGTCCTCCTCTAATGAATTTGGCGGAGCGCGGCATCCTTCCGGATCACAATCCCCGTATATCATTTCGATGTCTGACTGTGGTATAAATCTCGGACTTTCTGTGGGAAAGCAAAAAGGCATAGGTACCTCTTCCTGAGACATATAACCGTCCTCATTAAGATAGGATTTCCATTCTTCATCTGGGTCAGAGGGATCCTCCTCATTGATAGCATGTACTTCTTGAGACACTGGGTGAAGGAAACCTCTATTGTGGAAGAAATTTTGAAGGGGATGAAGACTTTCATCGTTGGCAGCTGTCTGGGTACAGGTTGCAGAAAAACCAAGACCCTTCTTTGTTTTATTGTCAATAGGAATGACAAGCTGTCCCCATCCGGTTGTATAGGTACTCTCGATCGCTTTGATAGCATCTTTGTATGAAGAAATCGAAGTTCCTCCTTTGAAATAATTGTCCCTGCTCGCCGACAGTGCTTGGAACTGAGTTCCAATAACCTCCTCGGGTTCTATACCAGTAGATGATGACAAGTTGCTTACAAGCAAGGCTTGTTCCCCACAAACCGTGACAAGTTAATCGTTCTTGACGAATTTTAGCTTTTGGTGGAGGGTCGAAGTGACCGCTCCAGCCTGGTGTATCCAAGGTCTTCCTAATAAACAACTGTATGTTGCCCAGATGTCCATGACCTGGAAAGTGACTTGGAAAGTGTGAGGACCAATAGTTATGGGAAGATCAACTTCGCCGATAACTGTTTTTCTGGATTCGTCTAATGCTTTGACGACGACCTCGCTAACCCTCATCGGAGGTCCTTTGAATGATAATTGCATCAAAGTGGACTTCGGCATAACATTCAGGGCTGACCCTGTGTCTACCAGTACGCTGGCTAAAGCATCGTCCTGGTAGTTAACTATGATATTGAGCGCCATGTTGTGACGGCGACCCTCTTCAGGTAATTCTTCATCACTAAATCCCAAATTGTTGTAGGACGTGATGTTAGAGACAATGCTATCGAACTGTCTAATTGTTACATCCTGTTCCACAAAGGCTTGCTCCAAGACTTTCTGTAGAGCCTCCCTATGGGCTTCTGAACTGAGTAACAGTGATAATACCGAGATCTTTGAAGGAGTTTGTAATAGCTGATCAACAATGTTATATTCACTCCTTTGGATGAGCTTCAGCATCTCATCATTATTTTTCGAAAGGTCGGGATTACTGGATTGACCGACTGATAGATCGGGAACTTTTGTCTGAAGTTCCTTTTCCCTGTTAACTTCCCCAACCCCTTGGTTGAAGATTCTACCACTCCGTGTTACTCGACTGATGTCTGCAATGTTCACAACGGAGGGTAATGGAATTTCCTTTCCATTTTCAATTGTCGTTACACCGTATTTGTAAGGGATCGCCTTAGCTGATTCATACGGTAGCGGTCCTGGTAGATAGATGATTACAGGAGCCTTCTGATCTTTCTGACCATCATAAGTAATCTCGATCCGTTCCCGGTTGGGAACTTTAGATTCGTCAAGTAGAGGGATAATGGCAAAAACATCCCTGGTCCTATGATGACCAGAGATTATGACAACATCCTCAACTTGATCGGCAAGGTAGTTCGGCGACCAGTTGATGGGTCCAGAACCCGAATAGGGACGAATTTCTCCACGATCGACCTGACCCTGAAGAGTTGTTCTTACAAGGAAACACCCTTGGTTACTTTCCGAACAGACGCTACAACTGTCATAGTTGTGTGGTGGCACCTGGCCACGCCCACTTTGAATACAATGTAACCTCACTAGGTTAGCTTCCACAGATCGGACATCCTGACTCTGACGCCGGGTGGGGTTTCTATTACTGATACTAATTTGCTGAGTATCTTCGTCCATGTAGATTGGCATCCACCAATGATTTAACAAGTACTGAAGTGCCTCCTGGACAAGGGTACAACCTCGATCGTTTTCGCAACTCGCTTTACAGCTTTGATAGTCATGTGATATTAAGAATCCGAGTCGGACATGCTCAGCATGTAACTCTACCAGGTTGGTATTCATTACGCGAATATCGAAGATCTGAACCATGTTGATTTGATAGGAGTTCCTATCATGGTAGTCTTGGATCCATCCAAGATCCATCTGACGCTAGAGGGCCTCTTGTATGAAAGAGCATCCCTATTTGTTTACCGAGCAAATCAGACAAGAACTGTAATCGTGCCGCGGCAGATTATGATACTGGCTTTGCCTTGAGTGCATAGCCACCAAGTTGACATTCATTGCACGGATGTCGTGGTTCTGAATGACGTTAGAATTCGTGTAGACCATGTTAACTCCAGGAACTCGGTGCTCCTGGATCCATCCGAGATCCATTTGTTCCTGTAGAGCTGCTTGCACTACCGAACATCCTTGATTGTATTTAGAGCAGATATCACACTGATGATAATTATGAGGTGGCACATGGCCATATCCACTCTGTCTACAATGCATCTTAACCAGATTGGTTTTCAACAAGAGTACATCGTAAATTTGATAGACATTGTTAGTCTCTCCTTCTATCAAATTGACTGCAGCCTTCTCGTGTTGAGGTAGCGGATTCGTGAGAACATTAGGATTCGTATCCTTGAAGGATAAGACCCCGCTCCTAACAAGTTTTTGCACGTCGGACTTGAAATTGAGACAAGTCTCTATGTTATGCCCTGAACCTCCTTGATGATAAGGGCAAGTTTGATCCACCTTAAACCAAAAAGGCGGATTTTCCGGTACTGTAAGAGGAGATTTAGTATGAATGTGCCCCTTAGCCAGTAGTAATGGAAACAGTTCTGCGTACGATACGGGTATAGGATGAAATCCTGGCGGCCGTGTTGCGCGGTTGTTGTTATATGGAGGACGAGCCTGCTGAAGAGGCTGTTGTGTCCTTTGCTGGTCAGGTTGGCTCTGCGCAACCTGAGGTTGATACGTAGGAATAAACGCAAGGTTGATAGCAGGAGTCACAGCTGCTACCAGTTGATAACATCGTCTTTGCTTTCCGAGAGAGATATTCCCAATATCTTGCTCTTTTTTCTTAGGGAGAGCACTACCGTATTTTTTAGTACCGCTCGTTGATCCAGTGTCTTTTACCAAAAGTCCTTCTCGGACGGCTTCCTCAAGACGTACACCCATGCCGACCATTTCGGTGAAATCACTGGGCGCACTGGCAACCATTCGGTCATAGTAAAATGAGCTTAAGGTCTTTAAGAAGATCTTTGTCATCTCTTTTTCCTCAAGAGGTGGACAAATTTGAGCGGCAATTTCACGCCACCTTTGAGCATACTCCTTAAAGGTTTCTTTGTCCTTTTGCGACATCGATCTGAGTTGATCTCTGTCGGGTGCCATGTCCAAATTGTATTTGTATTATTGGACGAAGGCAGTGCCAAGATTTCTGAATGTGCTAATCGTAGCACGGTTTAAACCCATGTACCATTTGAGTGAGGCACCGGTTAAACTATCCTGAAAGTAGTGAATCAGTAGGTCCTGATTCTCTGTCTGAGCTGACATCCGCCGAGCGTACATCACCAGATGGCTTTGAGGGCAAGAGTTACCCTTATATTTTTCAAAGTCGGGCACTTGGAACTTGTGTAGGACTTTCAAATTTGGGACCAAGCAGAGATCTGCGACGTCCTTTCCAAATAAATCCTGACCGCGAATGGCCTGCAGTTCCTTCTGCATTTCCAAGAACTGTTCCTGGAATTCTTCCATTCTGTCAAACATAGTTTCCTTCTTACCAGAAGGTGTTGGTGGAATCTGTCCTTCCGGGACAGTGTGCACCACAGGGGGTGGTACCGTGACTACGGCAGTGAGTCTTGGCGTTTCCCGAAGTTTGTAAGCTTCAGGAGTCTTCAACATACCCCTGGCATCTTCGTTTTCCCGAAGTTTGTAACCTTCAGGCCCATCGGCTTCTGTTGTGATTCCCTGATCCTCAGTGATCGGAGGAACATATCCTTCTGGGATATAGTTAACAGGCATGCCCCAAGGACGATCTTTCGGTATCTGATACCTAGGATCATACCTCTCCACTACGGGCGTTGAGGTGATCTCTGAGATCACAGTTCTTTGTAGCTGAGCTTCTGCCATGGCTTGCATGTCGTTACGAAGCTTTCTCATATCCTCTCTCAGAGTGTCGATCTCTTCTTTCAACTCTCTGTTTTCTTCCTCAAGATCATCCATTCTTTTCTGACGATTGGCCCGAGTATTGTACGAATGAGACAGTTTGACTCTAGAATCGAGAGACAAACGCGAGATTCGTAGGGAAGAAGAATGCGCGATGTGAGAATGATGAATGCAATGATTATATTAATTGTTTTTTTGGTTTAATCAAAATAAACTTCGACAATTAGATTACAAATATCAAACGGTGGGGAAACCCTTTTTTATTGAAATTCAAAAGATTACAGAAGTGGAAATACAGTAGATTACAAAGTGCAGAAACAAAAACCTAAACTAATGGGTCCTGAGTCCTCTCTGAAGAGAAATCAGGTGTTGATTATGGTATCTTCCTTTTCTTTGACCGGGGCTCTTGGGTCGTTGTCGGGTTGTCATTCCTTTGCCAAGTGAAAGGAGCGAGCAAATTCCTTTAGTCATCTTGATTATCTACAGCATGTTGCTCCAAAATTTCGATCAGAGCATCTTTTTCTTTCAGTAATTGTTGTATTTTAATGCACTCTATGTCGAGGGTGCGGTACTTGTTCTTCCAAGACCTTCTCTCCTTTTGAATTTTGTTGAGAGTAACCTGAAGCTTTTCAGTTTCCGTAATGAAATAGATGACAGATTCCCTCGGCGGAAGAATTTTGTAACGAGGATAAGGCATCTTTATCTTGAGAGCTCTAGTTTGTACCCAATGGAGATAAGGCTCCACCGAGACACAGTCCGGTTTTCCCAGAGACTCTCGTCCTTTCTTATGAACATGCTTCCAAGCTTGCACTATTTCCATCTTTAGTGCTCTGTCGTTTTCTCCTTCCTTGAAGAAAAGACCTTCCAGACGAACACCCAGTGGGATGTGTCTCATCGGATATCTAAATTGACGGCGAACCAATATCGGATGGTAGTTGATTCCTCCTTTAGTTCCTATAAGGGGTACGTTGGGGAAGTTTCCACAACAGTCAATGATCCTGATTCCCTCATAAATCCTATTACACCAATCTATATCAGAGTTGGTAAGAGACATGATCCTCTGCGACCAACGTAAGGAACTCTTGCAATCCCAAAAAGCAGCAGACTTGGGCAAGTGAGAGATAAACCATTTGTAAAGCAAAGGTACACAGCATGTGATCTCCCCTCCGCTGTACAAATTTCCCAAGTGTACAGAATGATACGCATCTGCGAGCAAAGTCGGCACAGGATTTCCAATGAGAAAAACCTTAATGGAGTTAATATCGACGAAGTTATTGATGTTAGGAAACAAAAATAACCCATAGGTGAGTAAGACAAAGATGCTTTCAAAAGCAGTCACGTTTCCTATACTGACGAAGTACAGGGCTTTCTTTGTCAAGAACTGGGCTGGCAAACCTTGGATGCCACCCTTAGCGGTCATGTGAGCCCTGACCTCAGACTCGTCCAAATGAATTGCTCTTGCAATAGTCTGATTCTTTGGAATTTCTTCCAGTCCAGAAAATGGAGCTCGATCCGTAATGTGTAGATCGATTAGGTGAGAATACTCCTCCAGCGTTGGTGCAAGCTGGTAATCCGGGAATGTGAAACAGTGATAAACCGGATCATAAAACTGAATGAGCGCATCCATGATTCCCTCAATCACATGGACTCTTAATAGTGGTAGCAAACCTCCGTGCTTGGCTCTGAAAGCCTCTTGGTTAGTGATCATCCTAGCTAACCTTCTCAAATCCTCTAGTTTTGGAACCTTGAAGGTATACTGGTGAGTTCTCCTTCTACCGAAATCCATTAGTGCAATCCTTTTCTCTGATATTTGCAATCACAGTCTTGGTTTATTTTGAAAGAACAGAGAGACTAGAAGAGAAGATTTTTTGAATGTTTTAATGTTTTTTAAATGAATGCATGAATGCAGCACACAAAAACATAGACAAAACATGGGGTCAAAGGGTCGTTGTCATGAAGTCAAGGCTCTACCCATCCCCAAAGGTTTATACTAGGGTGATTTTTGTACCTGTACTCATTATCATTAGCTCCTCCCAGGAAAGCAAAACAACAAGTGGATCGCCAGCGAGTTGTAGTGCAATCTTAGAGTAAGTGCCATTCGCCGAGAATAGATCACCAGCCTCAAATGAGGGTAGTATCGCGTAACAACTATTTCCGATAGTTTCCGCACTACGAAAAGGGTTTGGCTCCTCAGCTTCTCATATTTTACAACCGGCCCATTGTCTAGGTGAGAGAATGGGTTGCGTTGGTCAGCCTCCACTGAGGTTGATGGTCGACCCCGTCGCCATCACTTATCTTAGGTGTATACTCATTCTTTCCACATACGGCATCACCCGCATTCCCATTAGCAGAAAAATAAACATGTATAGCAATTAGGAAAAGCAGTATATATATTTGTCCTAAACATCCTAGACCTATGAAGCTAAGAATCCTAAGTTCCTGACAGAAAATGGGTTCCCCAGTGAAAGCCCCAATCTGTGGTATTCACACAAGTGAAGAAAAGGAAGACCGTGCCTAGACCTAACTTTGAAGTGCCCCATGGTGGGCGCCATTTTTCTGTAGCGAGCGATTTTGGACGCGGTTCTTAAGCGTTGGTCGCTCTCTGCGATTGAGCTTAAAACTACAGGTCGATTCATTTTTTATCCTATTGTAAGCTGATGAAGGAAGGGAAATAGATGTCTCCAATTAACCCTGCTTTGCATACTGAGTTTAAACAGCGGTCTGTTAGGTTACGAATGCTATCAATGTGGGGGAGCCTTTCTTGTGCTATTTAACAGAATGATAGGTTTCTGACGGGGAACAAGGATTAGGATGTTAGGACTCATGCTTTTGAATTACTGCTTTTGATATGGGATTTTGGGTTTTTGTTTAGTGTGCTCACTGAGATTTTTCTTTCAATCTTATGCCTACGTATTCCCGTTTAACCAAAACAGGGAAATCAGAGCGTTTGTAGTTCCTCCTATTCTATGGGAGGAAATGATTGTTTTGGTGTCTTGTTCAAAGCCCAAGACGTGAAGCGAAAGGTAGTTTGTATCTTGTTCAAAGCCCAAGATGTGAAGCTGAAGAGTCTATTTGTATCTTGTTCAAAGCCCAAGATGTGAAGCTAAAGGGTTTGACTTTAGAGAGGATTTATCACCTCTAAAGAGAGAGTTGTATGTCACAACTGTTTATAAAGGAGAATTACTTTAACCGGGATACGCGGATCCTAGCAATGCCATAATTTCCTTTATATGGGGTTTTAACCTGAAGGGGAAGACTTTAACTCAGTGTAGAGTAATGCCATCTTTCCTTAGGAATTTCTCATGCTAAAAGAGGGACAGTGGCATGGATGTAGATGATCCAGAGGCTTGCCGCTTACAGCGATTAGACGAAGAGGAAGGAGTTGTTGAAATTTGTGTACTGTGAACGAGGCACAGCTTTGATGCTAAAAGGTTAATTGGATTAACCAGTGGTTTTCTTATACAAAGCCTAAGAGGAGGCTAATATGTGTCTCATACAAAGCCCGAGAGAGAGGCTAAAAGGTTTTGACTCAACGAGGGAATCTTTTGGTATTTCGTATAAAGCCCGAGATGGAGGCTGTTTGACTCAACAAGGGAGTTTTTTGTATCTCGTATGAAGCCCGAGATGGAGGTTGTTGTTTGTTTGGCTCAATAAGAACCTTTTTGTATCTCGTATAAAGCCCGAGATGGAGGCAAAAAGGGTGATTGACTCAACGAGGGAGTCTCTTATGTGTCTCGTACAAAGCCCGAGAGAGAGGCTGAACGTCACTGGAGAAGGATCATTATACAAAGCCTAAGAGGAGGCTATGGTAACTGTTTCAATTAAGTGACAGGTCCAATATACTGATTTTGAAAGAGAAAATCAGTTCTTATATGAGCAACACTGTACTCAGGGATTTGATTCAAGGATCTGGGTTATGCCTGTCCTTTAAGGAAGCGGGAAGTCCGAAGGGTATTGGGACTGTCCAAGTCTGCGGGATTCCTTCCTATTTTTGAAGGGGTCACTTGAGAATGTCTTTGAGACTCAAGGAGATTAGACTGTCCATGTCTAGAGTTTCATCTTTTGTACTATGCTTTGAGAAACAGTAGTAGACTCTACGAAAGGACTGTTCTATGAAGATGATTAAGTTCTGTTCCTATACCTCTAGGAAGTCGTCGGGACAATTTGTACGAAGCCCAAGAGGACGCTGGAATCTTTTAAGAAGCCGACGGGTCCTTGTACTAAGCCCAAGAGGAGGCTATCATTCCCGGAGGAAGAGATCATTATACGAAGCCTAAGAGGAGGTTGTGAATACTTCTAAGAAGCCGTAGGGTCCTTGTACTAAGCCCAAGAGGAGGCGGGGTTGCTTTTAGGAAGCCTGTGGGTCCTTGTACGATGCCCAAGAGGAGGTCGATGCTTTTAAGAAGCCCGTGGGTCCCCAAACATTCACCGAGAATAGATCAAAGTCAGGAAAGTTCGAGAATTTGGAAGAAACTCAAAGATGCCATTCACGGAGAATACGTTTATCTCTGGGAGTAGAGTTTCTTGACAATTCCTAATGAGGACAGCCTGAGAGAAGACTGTATCTGGTGATCCTATTGGGGATCTAGTTGTCTATTTCTATGAATAAACGAAACGGCGTCACTTAGTTCTAGACGTAGTTACCGGGGAAACTCTAAATATCTATACTATTATTACACAGTTGATATGAGTTTATGAAAGAAGACTTACAGTGAAACAACCCCACAATACAGTTATATGTATATGAAAGCGGTAAATGAAAGCAATAACCACTTACTCGGTTGTAGAGCTTCCATGCTGTTTGGTTAGTTGTTCAACAAAGAAAGATTAAAAACAATAGTATATTCAAAATCAAAGGAGAAAGTGCTTTGAAAAAGAAAGATTTGGGGCTTACAGCTCAAGGAGAGGCCCAGGGTTTTATCAGTGAGCGCACTGTTGAATTCGTACAGAGGGACTTATACAAGTGACTGTGGCCCAAGATGGTTTTCTGTACAAAGGGGTGGGTCTTACACTCTCTCAAGAGGCCCAAAAAGTTTTAAAGAAAAATAGTAGGGCTTATAACACGAGGGTAGGCCCAGATGATTTTTCTGTTTGAAATGGCGATCGCGCCGAGGTTTTCTTTTAACGCGGAGGGACTTATACAATAAGTGAGGCCCAAAAAGATTTTGGTTAAAAGGGGATTGGGTCTTACACTCTAATAAAGGCCCAAAATGTTTTGAATGGGTCTTATAGCTCAAGGAGAGGCCCAAGGTTATTTTTTTCAAAAAAGGCAACGATCGCGCCATTTGTTTTTGACGGTATCGGGACTTATACAATACACTGAGGCCCAAAATGTTTTGGTCAAGAAAGGATTGGGTCTTACACTCTATTAGAGGCCCAAATGTTTTGAAAATGATTTATGAGGGTTGAATTAATCCAAAAACCCTAATTTGTTTTCAAAAATGTATTTAATTGAATAAAAATTCAATTAAAATGATCAAAATTGTTTAACATGTGAAAAACAAATTGTGATCTTGGATTAATGCTTCAAAAATTAAGTATTGACCTACAAAATAATTAGAAAGCATTAAAAGTTGCAAAATCAATGTGGAAAAAATATTTAAAATGTCATAAACAATTAAAACATTAATTCTTTGCAAAAATATCAATTATATGAAATAAATAATATTTTTGGGATTTTTTGATAAAATAAAATATTTTAACATTTTTTTGATTATTAAAAAAAGAATCAACTCAAAATCATTAAAACTCAGAGAGAAATTAATTTTTGAATCAATTAAACAAAATCACAAAATTCGAATATTTGAATTATTCAAAAATGGCGCCAAGAACACACCAAGAACACGCGCGTGTTCTGGGTTTGGCTGATTTGCATTTTCTCCTCAATCTCACTGAATACTTGATTATATCATGCAATCCACATATCATTATGCTCGTCTCAACCTCACGATCATGTCTATGTCCATTAATTTCATTTAAATTAAACATATAACAAGAAATCATGAAAAATCCTCAAGAACCCTAATTTCTGCATGAAGGCTAGGATTTTTGATACACGATTCAAACAATGCAATTAATTGAGGGGAAACATTCTAGGCATGATTATGAACATATGGCCAAATTATTGTGCGAGGAAATATGCATAGATTGAGAGATGACCAAGTATATGCTTACCTCTAAGCCGTATGGAGTGTGTTACAGATGAGTGGTGATGATCTGAACAGCTTCCCTACACCCTATGGAGTGTGTTTTGAATGCTTGGACTTGATGGAAATTGGCTGGATCACTTTGTGGTACCTCAGCTGCAACTTGGTTGAAAATTTGAGCAACCAGCTGGTGATTTTGTGAAATTGGTGTTTTAGAAGTGATCTAAGTGTTTGATCAGCGCATATGTGATGTATGTGAGGTGTGTGAGTGATTGGTTTGATTGGAATTGCTCTCAAACTCAAAACCCGATAGTGACTTGCCTTAGAAGGCAAAATTGGAGTGAAAGAAGAGATTTTGAGGAAAGCATCTGTTTGATGGCTTTGGTGTACTCAAACTGATCACAATTGAGCTCTATTTATAGTAGAGCAAGTTTGTTCTGCAAGGAATAGTGAATGGCAGCTGGTAAGTAGGTTTGGCCAATATTGGCAAATGAAAATCCAAGTCTCCTCTAGCCATTGACTATAGGTTAGGGCACAGAGCTTTGGTCCCCTAGGTCTTGGATAAGTCTTGACTGATTTCAGATGAGAATGGATCAGTCCATGCCACCTTGATGCTTCCATTGAATGCTCCAATCCAAATTTGGTGTCTTGTCCCTATTTTGGCCATTCTAGGTTCAACATGCTATATCTTGTTCCATGGACTTTGGAGGTTTGGCTCAGTGATTGTCCCCTTTAGATTCAATCCTCAGATGTGTCCAAGTGGATAGGAGCATTTGAATTTGGCTGATTTTGGCAAATCGAGCCAAAATGCAAAATCTGCCTTGCCTTTGACAGATTTCAGCAAGGCTACTTGACAATGTCATATCTCACGGGGTAAGTTGAATTTGGCAATGTTCTTGGCCATTTTGGAAAGCCCTTACATGATACAACAACTGTTTGAACAAGTTTGGTTTTGATCTCTTTTGATTCCAAGGGAAAAATCCCTCTACATTTGGCAAAAAGTGAAGCAAAATCTGACTTAGTGAAATTTTCACTAAGTGTTGAAACAAAGTGTGATTTCTTGATTTTGATCACTCCATAACTCAGAATCCCTAATGAATTGGACTTAGGTCTAGTTGAAGTTTTTGTAGAGGGTAATGAGGGCTACAAATCCATCTTTGGATGAAAAAAATTGGCCTTGTGGTTTAGGAGTTATGGTCCTCCAAAGTTGGTGCATTAGTGGTACTTTTTCCATAACTTAGAAAAATTTCTAAGTTTTATGGTTACCCCTTTTACAAGTTATCCAACATTCCTTGATTTTTCTTGATGAATGATGATTCAAATCATACATTAACATCATTTTAGGGTTAAAAATCCATTTTGGTGAAAAATCTCAAAAAGTCAAAGTTGACTTTTGTGCACAGTTTACTTTTTATCAGATGAATTCCAAATTGTGCAATTCTTCAGGAAATCATGTTCTTGACCTAAATCAAACTTGATGGACATGTTCCATGGGTGTCATAGGGTATATTGGGGCATGTCCTAGGGTTTGGGAGCATGTCCGGGTCAAAAGTCAAAGTTACAGTTGACTTTCCTCGCGAAACCCTAATTGTGGTGCAGATGAAAATGAGACTTGTTACTCAAGCTTCTTGGATTAATCCATTGTTCCAAATGGATTAATATAGTTCATTAGAGACCCTCAAATCATGTCTTGAGGTCTTGGCTCTTGATTTGTCCCAAAAGTCAACTTAGGGGTGAATTAGGTCAAGAAACCCTAATTCCTGATTTTTGATGTATGCATCCCCTGAGGTCAAATTGACTTGATGCTTGGGTCCATGAGGTTCCATGGAGTACATTAGGTTGTGTTTTGGACCTTTGGCTTATGCCCAGATGAAACTTTCCATCTAGAGGCCCTGGTCGACCAAAACCCTAATTTGGTGATACTGGCGATCTTGAGACTTGATCCACCTAGAAGGGAGCAACCTTGTGCTTAATCCTTGAAGTGGGAGTCCTTTTGATCCATTATGGATGTTTGAGAGGTTAGACAAGTTGAAGATCTTGTCATTCCTTGATTGATCCTTTGTCTAAGGCTCTGAGAGGGCTTAAAACCCTAATTTTGATTGTAGTGAATGCTCAACAATCCTTAAGGCATTTGGTGAGGCATGATGGTTCATCCATATTGTGATGATGATTTACACAATGATGGGAAATCTTAGTGGTCAAAATTTGGGGTATGACAATGTATTTCTGGATAAATTCAATCACATCTTCTTGATCAACATTTGGTAAAGGGATAGCTTCGACCCATTTGGTAAAATAATCAATACCCACCAAAATGTACTTATGATTTTAGATGACGCTGGTCGAATTTCTCCAAACAAATCCAAAGCCCATCCTTTAAAAGGCTAAGGTTTCACTATAGAGTGTAATTCACTTGCAGGGATGTGTTGAATGCCACCGTGAACTTGACATTCCTGACAACCTTTAGCAAATTCTATACAATCTTTTAACATGGTAGGACAATACATGCCTTGTCGAAACAACAACCATTTCATTTTATGGCCTACCTGATGTGCCCCACATGCCCCACTATGGACAGTTGAAAGACCAAGTATGCTTCTGCCTCACTGAGGCACTTAAGCAATACACCCTCAGGAGTCTTTTTGAATAATTCATTACCCAACAAGACATAACTCAAAGCTTGATACTTGATTTTCCTTTCTGTCGAAGATATTAGATTTTTTAGATAATCTACTATAGGTTTTCTCCAATCCTTGTCAGTTATACTATCAACTGCCAGAATTGCAAAATTATCTTCATCAACGTATCCAAGCTTGGTTTCTTCCAAATCTGATGGGGCTAATCCTACTGACACCACCTTCCTCTGACTTCAACTTCGATTGCATCTTGTAATTTGTCTTTCAAAATTTTATACCCTAATGCAATCTGAGCCAAGTCATTAGCTACCTGGTTTTCCAGTCTAGGGATGTGTCGAAAACTAACTGCGTCGAACTTTTTCAACAGTCGATTCACAACTACAAAGTACATAATCAAGTTTTCTTTTATGCACTTGTACTCCTTGGTAACTTGTTTTATGACCAGTTCTGAATCTCCCATTATTTCGACATGAGTTGCCCCCAATTCCAACAATACTTCAAGTCCAACAATTAAAGCTTCATATTCAACTTCGTAGTTAGAACAACGACCTTCAATTTTATACTTAAGTGTTGTTGGAATTTTATTAGGAGAAATAATAAGCACTCCTATGCCTGTCCCATCTTTGTGGCTCGACCCGTCGAAATATAAATTCCAAGGTTCCACATCAAGATAGTTCAGAGGGGTCTCATTAGTAGAATGGTCAACTATAAAGTCTGCCACTACTTGTCCTTTAACAGCTTTTAAAGGCTTATAAGTTAAAGAATATTCAGTTAATGCTAATGCCCAATTTCCAATTCGACTATGAAAAATAGGTTTGGACAACATATGTTTAATAACGTCAAAACGAGAAGAAACATAAGCATCAACTGGTTTTATATAATTCTTCAATTTTGTACAAGAGTAATACAAACATAAACATAATTTTTCAATCATGCTATATCTAGTTTCTGCATCATTTAAAACTCTACTAAGGTAATAGACGGCCCTTTCGACACCATCATCATCCTTTTGAGCTAACATGCTCCCTAAAGTTCTATCTGACACAGCTATGTACAATCTCATACACTTATTGCCACAAGGTGGTGAGATAATCGGGGGGTGACTCAGGTACTTTTTGATCTTGTCGAAGGCTTCCTGTTGAGCTTGCGCCCAGTCGAACCCATCCTTGCTAGCTCGAAGCAATGGCGAAAAGGCTTGCGTTTTCCCACTCAAGGTGGATATAAACCTCCTCAAGAAATTTATTTTGCCCAAGAGAGACTGCAATTCCTTCTTTGTTGATGGCGCTTTTGCTTCCATAATGGCTTTGGTTTTATTTTGGTTAATTTCGATCCCCTTCTTGTGGACCACAAAGCCTAAGAAATCCCCTGCCTGCACACAAAAAGCACATTTGAGAGGATTCATTTTAAGACCAAGCTTTCTCATCATTTCAAAGGAATTTCGAAGATGGCTTAAATGACCTTTTCCTGAAAAAGGCTTAACAACAATATCATCAATATAGATTTGCATAAAAGTCTCAATAAAATCATGAAAGATCGAATTCATTGCTCGCTGGTAAGTTTCCCCAGCATTTTTTAGACCAAAAGGCATTACTACCCATTCATAAGTACCTAATGCCCCTGGACATCGAAAAACTGTTTTTTGGGACATCTTCCTCAACAATGAATATTTGGTTATAACCAGAATAACCATCCAACATGCTTAAGTATTCATGTCCTGCAGTAGAATCAATCAACATTTCTGCCGCAGGCATAGAATATTCGTCCTTAGGGGTTGAAGAATTTAGATCTCTAAAATCTATACAGACCCTTAAAGAACCATTCTTTTTAATGACTGGTACAATATTAGCTAGCCATTCGACATACCTAGCTGTACGGATGAACTTGCATCTAAGTAACCTCCCAATTTCCGCTTTGATCTTTGAAAGGATTGTTGGGGCAAACCATCTTGGATTTTGCTTGATTGGTTTTTTCCCAGGTATGATTGGTAACTTATGTTCAACAAGCTCTCTCCTCAAACCAGGCATTTCTTCGTAGTCCCAAGCGAAGCAATCCTTGAATTCCTTCAATAGTTGGACCATTTCGACTTTGAGTTGTGGGTCGAGATTAGCACTAACATAAGTAGGCCTTTTTACTCCCCCTTCACCCAAGTTAACTTCTTCTAAAGGATCTTGCGCCAGCATTTTAAGATTGTCTGACAATGGATCCTTTTCGAAACCCAAAGGCTCATTATCATAAATAGCATCAAGTCTTTGATTTTGGTCTTCGATTTGAGACCCATCAGGTGTTTCAGGCTCAAATTCCTTACCAGGGCCTACTTCACAAATTTGAGTTGTGGCTTCGACAGCCATGTGGTTGTGTGCAGCCTCCAAGGCCGCTTGTAGTTTATATTCGGCCACATAGGCCGAAATTCTTTGCAGTGCGTCGAATTCAGTCATTGTTACTGAATTCACTTCCCCAGCATGTAGGGTCTATAGGCTCCCCACAGTATGGGACATTGCCTTCTTCCCTTATGACCTCTCTGTCCCATCAAAATCCCTCCACTGGGTGCAAGTGTAATGAGCAGAATGCATGGTCATCTGGGGTAAAATCAAATTCTACTGGAGTACAAGGCGCAATGTGCGCCAAGTTTTTGTCAAACTCGACACCCTCAACATGATTAACAGGCACCTTAAAGTACCCTTGATCACCTTCAATGTTTTCTACTATACCATCAGGCCTCCAGATTGTGATCCGCTAGTGCATTAACGAAGGTACTGCTCCAATACCATGGATCCATTCTCTCCCCAGCAGAAGGTTATAGTTAGCTTTGCTTTTGACTACCATAAACAAGGTAGGCCTTGTCACTGTTCCCACAGTTAAATCAACCTGCAGAATACCAAGAGTGGCCCCAATTTTCCCTTCATAGTTAGAAAGGACCATGTTGTGAGTCTTAAGATCAGTGTTGAATTTACCGATCTTGCTTAGTAGGAAATGTTGCATTAAATTGACTGTAGCCCCACAATCCACCAAGATTTTATTCACAGCCACGTTCTCTACTTTCCCTGTAATGTACAGAGGTTTCAAGTGCCTTTTCATGGCCTCAGTTGGTCGTTCAAAGAAAGCATTTTGTTCTTCGACACAGCCATTATTCATCACATAGTAGCACACAGGTTGGTGCGCTGCCATTTCAACCTCAGCGTTGGCATCCAAGTTTTCCACTTCAGTTACCCTATCATATTCTCTTGGCATTACTGAAACCACATTAATAATGATATTTAAAGACGCATCAGAGTCGGAATCAAAGTTGTGAGTCGAATCTCCATCCTCAGCTGCTTCGACTGCAAACCTCTCAGCTTCTTCCTTCTTAGAAGTAAATAACCTACGCCCCATAGGCATCTTATTTGCTATTTTTGTTCCAACGTCTTTATTGCTAGCAGGTAGGACGCTGGTACTAGTTTTAGTTTGATCTTTGGCCTGAGCTTCCCTCAAAGCCTTCCTTCGTCTTTGTTCCCTTCTCCACTGGGACCTAGACATAGGATTTTTGCCTTTGTAATTCTCAGAAATATAAGCAGCTTTATTGGAGGACTTGAACTCTTTCCGGTACTCCATTGAAGAACCTATAGCCACGTCGAAATTCTTCTATCTCTGTTTCCCTTTCCCTGCTGCTTCAACTGCTAGGCTTGAAAGTAGCCTTCTTAGCCATTGGCATTTGTGGCCTTTGGCCATATTGTTTTTGAGTAGTTTTCCTAGGGTCGAAATACCCTGGCCCTTGAGCAGCTTTCCTTTGGCCAGATTTGGCTTCTCTCCCCGCTTGGAGGCTATGAGCAGCCTCTCTGTCGAAGATAGCACTGCATCGAGGGCACAACATGACCTCGGAGTTCTTTCCTTGGCACCTGTGGAGAAAATCAACAATGGTTTCATCTTCTCTGGGATAAGCCAGCTTGTTGCAGTCTTCTTGACGAACCTATTCATCAATATCCATGGCTTGTCCGTTAGTCACTTCGACCATGTTTATGTCAACTTCATCTTTTAAGCACATTTTGGAGAAGTTAACATCAAGGCCCTCAGCAGCCTCGTCCATCTGTCTGAAACGGTCAGCAGTCTCTTTTGTCACCATCTACAATTTTGATTCTTCAACTTCAGCATGGATCTCGATTGTAGCCTCAGCGTCGAACCTTTGAACTTCAGAAGATGTACTAAAATAGTGTTTAGGAGCCATACATATTAAATGCTCAAGCCGGCAGTCATCCATTTCATCGACTTCTCTAATAAACACAACATCATTGGTAAGGTCTTCAGTAACCTCCACCACTGTGGCATTTCTGCCAAGAGCTTCGTTGGTGTTAACATTATCTGAGCTATTGTCAGATTCCTCAACTAGTTCGACCATGTTAACCTCTTCGGGCTCTATGTAATTTGCTTCAGCTACTTCAAGAGGGTTGGTATCAATTTTCATCTGGGTCTTAGTTTTCTCCCCAAATTTGAGTCTGCCTTCCTGAATAGTATTCTGCACCAGATCCCTGAAAAGAAAACATTGAGAAGTTTTATGACCCAAATAATTATGGTATTTACAAAAGCCTCTCTTTTTCTTTGCTCTAAAGGTGGTATTTTAGCACCAGGAGACACTAGTATTTGACCATCCTTAACTAACAAATCTAAAATTTCGTCACATTTAGTGATGTCGAAAGTGTATGTTTTCTTTGGGAACCTATCGTTCTTTTTGATTTCGACAGGGTTTTTCCCGTTTGAAGGGACTAATAATTTACAAGAATAAGGAGGGCCTTGCTTAAGTTCAGCAAGATCTATTTCACTTTCATCGAACCTAACAGGCTCGTCATACAATTCTTCGATGCCCTCCTGGTATTCGACGTAAGCTACCTTCTTGTTTTTGTTCACCCTAGCTTTCTCATCTTTGAGATGCTCTAGCTGTCGAACTCTGTCAGCTAACTGGGCCATATCCCTTAAATACTGGGTGTCCAGTTTTTTCCTGATAGAGTAATCAAGGCCACCAGCGACCATTTCGACAAGTTCATGCTTAGGCACTTGTGTAAAGCACCTAGCCTTGAGTAGTCGAAACCTATTCAAGTAATCATCTATTGGCTCATTGAAATTTCATTTCACACTAGCCAATTCTTTCAAACTAATTTTAGTCTGCCCCATGTAAAATTGCTCATGGAACAAACGTTCAAACTGGGTCCAATTACAAATCGAACCAGATGGTAACGTAGTGAACCACGTAAATGCATTTTTAGTGAGGGAACTAGGGAAATACTTCACCCTTAGACTCTCATCATTTGCAGTCTCACCAGCTTCGATCAGGTAGCACGCCACATGTTCGACGGTAGATTGTGTAGTATCTGCTGAAAACTTAGTGAACTTTGGTACTTTTGTCCTGGGGGGCAGTTCAGCTTGGAGTATATAGTCTACTATAGGCGAAGTGAAATTTGGCCTAGAAAAACCCATATTCAGGCCATTTCGAGCCATTATTCTCTCGACCATGGCTGCCAAATTGTTCTCTGCTGCTACATTATTGCGTCGAACCTGATTCACCACATGATCAGCATTTTGATTTTTGTTTACTAACACCATCCTTGGTTCTTCCTCTTCAAGTATAGGTATTTGATTCCTAGGAGGCTCCTCCCTTGGTGGTTCGACCAACTCTGGATTCACCAGATTCACTTGTTGAGTGTTTTCCCTCCTCTCGACTCCTTGATTTTGGTGTTGAACAGGAGCGGGCATTCCCATGAATTCTGCTATACGCGCCATCTGGGCTGTCATCATTTGGTTGGTTTGAGTTGTATTATGGATCAATGGCTGGAAAACTTCTCCCATTGTCTGAAACAAAGTCTGTACCATTTGCATCTTGCTCTCATCCATTTGTTTCCTCAAATTTGCTGCAGATTCATTTGTTAAGTTGGGTCCTTGAGCAGAAAATCCCAAAACTATGGACTGGCTGTTTCGACCCATGTTAAATCCAGAGCCTGAATCTTGCAAAGGGGAAGATATTGCATTCTCTGAAAATATTGGGGGTGCAGTACGCAAATTCTGCATCATTGCCGTTGGCATGCCATAGATTGGGTTCCTAGGTAAAGGCTATGAAAATCCTGGGGAAGGAAATTGCCTATACGTCGAACCTCGTCCTGGGGGAGTCTGAGGATTTGTCACTGATGGGCCAATGTACTCCAGGACTGGCTGAGTGTAAGGCCTCACAAATGTTGCTCCTGGCCCTGCTGTCGAAGGCGTTGGCTCTGTCACCATGGTTAACACTGTTGACCCTCCTGTCGAAGGAACTGGAGTTGGCGCCACAGTACTTCTTGGTAATTCTTAAGGATTGATGGTGCTGTTCTGAACGCTTGAACTGCTTGGTTGAGGATTAGTCCCAGTAGAATTGGGATTTGAATTCCCTTGGCCAGATGCCATTTTCCTCGGGTTTCTTCACTTTGGTCTATATTCGTTTGAACTGGCTACCTTTCCACTTCTCAAGTGCATACAATAAAGTTTTCCAAAATCTCGACCAATGAAACGAAAAAAATTCAAAAAGGGGTGTCATACCCCAAATTTTGGCCACTAAGATTTCCCATCATTGTGAAAATCATCATCACAATATGGGGGAACCATCTTGCCTCATTAGTCTCCCCAAAGATGGGTGAGCATCCACTGCAATCAAATTTAGGGTTTATAGCCCTCTCAGAGTTTTTGACAAAGGATTAATCAAGGAATGACATGATATTCAACTTGTCTAACCTCTCAAGTAGCTACAAGGGATCAAGAGGACTCCCACTTTAAGGATTAAGCACAAAGCTGCTCCCTTTTAGGTGGATCAAGCCTTAAGATCGCCAGTGTCACCAAATTATGGTTTTGGTCGACCAGGGCCTCCAGATGGAAATTTTCCTCTGGGCATGAGCCAAAGATCCAAAACATAACCTAATATACTCCATGGAACCTCATAAACCCAATCATCAAGTCAATTAGACCTTAGGGGATGCATACATCAAAAATCAGGAATTAGGGTTTCTTGACCTAATTCACCCCTAAGTTGACTTTTAGGGAAAATCATGAGCCAAGACCTCAAGAGAGGGTTTGAGGGCCTCCCACATACTACATTGATCCATTTGCAACAATGGATTGATCCAAGAAGCTTGAGCAACAAGTCTCAATTTCATCTGCACCACAGTTAGGGTTTCACGGGAAAAGTCAACTGTAACTTTGACTTTTGACCAGGACATGCTCCCAAGCCCTAGGACATGAATCAATATACCCTATGACACCCATGGAACATGTCCATCAAGTTTGATTTAGGTCAAGGACATGATTTCCTGAGGAATTGCATAGTTTGGAATTCATCTGATTAAAAGTCAACTGTGCACAAAAGTCAACTTTGACTTTTTGAGATTTTTCACCAAAATGGATTTTTAACCCTAAAATGATGTTAATGTATGATTTGAATCATCATTCATCAAGAAAAATCAAAGAAAGTGGGATAACTTGTAAACGGGGTAACCATAAAAACTTAGAAAATTTTCTAAGTTATGGAAAAAGTGACACTAATGTGCCAACTTTAGAGGACCATAACTCCTAAACCACAAGGCCATTACTCCCCATTCAAAGCTTGATTTGTATATCTCATTGCCCTCTACAAAAGCTTCATACTGACCTATGTCCAAATTCCTCATGGATTTTGAGTTATGGAGTGATCAAAATCAAGAAAAGTCACTTTGTTCCAACACTTAGTGAAAATTTCACTAAGTCAGATTTTGCCTTACTTTTTTCCAAATGTAGGGGGATTTTTCACCAGGATTCAAAAGAGATCAAAACCAAACATGTTCAAACAGTTGTAGTATCATGTAAGGGCTTTCCAAAATGGCCAAGAACATTACCAAATTCAATTTGAGTCATGAGATATGACATTGGCAAGTTGCCTCGTTGAAATCTGTCAAGGCAAGGCAGAATTTGCATTTTGGCTCGATTTGCCAAAATTGTGCAAATACAAACACTCCTATCCACTTGGACACATATGAGGATTGAATCTAAAGGGGACAATCACTGAGCCAAGCCTCCAAAGTCTTTGGAACAAGAAATAGTATGTTGAACCTAGAATTGCCAAAATAGGGACAAGACTCCAATTTTGGATTGGAGCATTCAATGGAAGCATCAAGGTGGCATGGACTGAGCCATTTGCAACTGAATTCAGTCAAGACTTATCCAAGACCAAGGGAACCAACAGCCTATGCCCTAACCTCTAGTCAATGGCTAGAGGAGACTTGGATTTTCATTTGCCAACATTGGCCAAACCTACTCAGCAGTTACCATTCACTATTCCTTGCAAAAAAAATTTGCTCTACTCTAAATAGAGCTCAATTGTGATCAGTTTAAGTACACCAAATCCATCAAACAGATGCTTTCCTCAAAATCTATTCTTTCACTCCAATTTTGCCTTCTAAGGTAAGTCACTATCGGGTTTTGAGTTTGAGAGCTATTCCACTCAAACCAATCATACACACACCTCATATACATCACATATGAGCTGATCAAACACTTAAACAACAACTGGAACACTGATTTCTCAGAATCACCAGTCAATTGCTCAAGGTTTTAACCAATATGCAGTTGAGATGCCATGAAGTGATCCAGCCAATTTCAATTAAGTCCAAGCATTCAAACACACTCCATAGGGTGTAGGGAAGCTGTTCAGATCATCACCATTCATCTGTAACACCTCTAAATCAAAAATCACATTGCACTTGCTGTCACGGCCTAGAGGTAAGCATAAACTTGGTCATCTCTCAATCTATGCATATTTCCTCGCACAATAATTTTGCCAAATGTTCATAATCATGCATGGAATGTTTCCCCTCAATTAATTGCATTGTTTGAATCGTGTATCAAAAATCCCAGCCTTCATGCAGAATCTAGGGTTCTTGAGGATTTTTCATGATTTCTTGTTATATGTTTAATTTAAATGAAATTAAATGCCATAGACATGATCGTGAGGTTGAAACGAGTTGATTGGCATGTGGATTACATGATATGATTTAGTATTCAGTGAGATTGGAGAGAAAATGCAAATCTGAGAATCTCAGAACACGCGCGTGTTCTTGGTCCATGTTCTTGGCGCCATTTTTCCAAATTTGAATATTTGAATTTTGTGGTTTTATTTAATTGATTCAAAAATTAATTTCTCTCTGAGTTTTAATGATTTTGAGTTGATTCTTTTTTTTAATAATTTACAAAAATGTTAAAATATTTTATTTTAACAAAAAATCCCAAAAATATTAGTTATTTCATATAATTGATATTTTTGCAAATAATTAATGGTTTAATTGTTTTTAACATTTTAAATATTTTTTCCACCTTGATTTTGCAACTTTTAATGCCTTCTAATTATTTTGTAGGTCAATACTTAATTTTTGAAGCATTAATCCAATATCACAATTTGTTTTCCATATGTTAAACAATTTTGATCATTTTAATTGAATTTTTATTCAATTAAATACATTTTTGAAAACAAATTAGGGTTTTTGGATTAATTCAACCCTCATCAATCATTTTCAAAACTCTTGGACCTCTATTAGAGTGTAAGACCCAACCCCCTTTGTACAGAAAACTTTTTGGGCCTCATTCGTTGTATAAGTCCCTCTGTACATTTTCAAATAAACGACGCGATCGTCGCCAGTTTAAAATTAACCATTTGGGCCTCTCCTTGAGCTATAAGACCCATTCAAAACATTTGGGCCTCTAATAGAGTGTAAGACCCAATCCCCTTTTAACCAAAACCTTTTGGGCCTCACTTATTGTATAAGTCCCTCTGCGTTAAAAGAAAATCTCGACACGATTGCCATTTCAAATGAAAAATCATCTGGGCCTACCCTCGTGTTATAAGCCCCACTCTTTTTCTTTAAACCTTTTGGGCCTCTTGAGAGAGTGTAAGACCCGTCCCTTTGTACAGAAAACAATTTTTCGGGCTTCAGTCACTTGTATAAGTCCCTCTGTACAAATTCAAATAGTGCACTCACTGATAAAACCCTGGCCTCTCCTTGAGTTGTAAGCCCCAAATCTTTCTTTTTCAAAGCACTTTCTCCTTTGATTTTGAAATATACTGTTGTTTTCAATCTTTCTTTGTTGAACAACTAACCAAACAGCATGGAAGCTCTACAACCGAGTAAGTGTTTATACGCTTTCATTTACTGCTTTCATATACATATAACTGTATTATGGGGCTGTTTCGCTGTAAGTCTTCTTTCATAAACTCATATCAACTGTATAATAATAGTATAAATATTTAGAGTTTCCTCGGCAACTACGTCTAGTACTAGGTAAAAGTCGTTTCGTTTATTCGTAGAAATAGACAATTAGATCCCCAATAGGTTCACCAGATACAGTCTTCTCTTCGGCTGTCCTCATTAGGAATTGTCAAGAAATTCTTCTCCCAGAGATGAATGTATTCTCCGTGAATGGCATCTTTGAGTTTCTTCCGAATTCTCAAACTTTCCTGACTTGATCTATTTCTTGTGAATAGCTTGCCTTGAATTTCTCGGGGTTTGGGGACCCACGGGCTTCTTAAAAGCATCGGCCTCCACTTGGGCATTGTACAAGGACCCACAGGCTTCCTAAAAGCACCCCGCCTCCTCTTGGACGTTGTACAAGGACTCGTCGGCTTCTTAGAAGTATTCACAGCCTCCTCTTGGGCTTCGTATAATGATCTCTTCCTCCAGGAATGATAGCCTCCTCTTGGGCTTCATACAAGGACTGATCGACTTCTTAAAAGTTTCCAGCCTCCTCTTGGGCTTTGTACAAATTGTCCCGACGACCTCCTAGAGGTATAGGAACAGAAATTAGTCATCTCCATAGAACAGTCTTTCTAAGAGTCTAATACTGTTTCTCAGCATAGTACAAAAGATGACACTCTAGACTTGGACAGTCTAAATTCCTTGAGTCTCCAAGACATTCTCAAGCACCCTTCAAGAATAGGAAGGAACCCCGTAGACTCGGACAGTCTCAATAACCTTCAGATTTCCCACTTCCTTAAAGAAAAGGAAATAACCCTGATCCTCGAATCAAATCCCTGAGTGCAAACATTACTCATATAAGAACTGATTTTCTCTTTAAATCAGCATACTGGACCTGTCACTCAACTGAAACAGCACCCTAGCCTCCTCTTGGGCTTTGTACAATGATTCTCCCCAGTGGAGCTAACAATAGCCTCCATCCCGGGCTTCGTACGAGATACCATAAAAGACTCTCTTGTTGAGTCAACTCCCTTTTAGCCTCCATCTCGGGCTTCGTACGAGATACAAAAAAAAACTCTCTTGTTGAGTCAAATAGCCTCCATCTCGGGCTTTATACGAGATACCAAAAGACTCCCTCGTTGAGTAAAAACCTTTTAGCCTCTCTCTCGGGCTTTGTACGAGACACATATTAGCCTCCTCTTAGGCTTTATATAAGAAAACCACTGGTTGATCCAATCGACCTTTTAGCATCAAAGCTGTGCCTCGTTCACAGTACACAAACATCAACAACTCTTTCCCCTTCATCTAATCGCTGTAAGAGGCAAGCCTCTGGATTATTTACATCCATGCCACTGTCCCTTTTTTAGCATGAGAAATTCCTAAGGAAAGATGGCATTGCTCTACACTGAGTTAAAGTCTTCTCCTTCAGGTTAAAACCCCCTATAAAGGAAATTATGGCTTTGCTAGGATCCGCGTATCCCGGTTAAAGTAATCCTCCTTTACAGTCAGTCACCCAACAGTCGTGACAAACAGACCCCCTTTAGAGATGACAAATTCTCTCTAAAGTCAACACCTTTAGCTTCATATCTCGGGCTTCGAACAAGATACAAATAAACTCTTCAGCTTCATATCTTGGGCTTTGAACCAGATACAAACCACCTTTCACTTCACATCTTGGGCTTTGAACAAGACACCAAAACACCCATTTCCTCCCATAGAATAGGAGGAACTACGAACGCTCTGATTTCCCTGTTTTGGTAAACGGGAATATGTAGGCATAAGATTGAAAGAAAAATCTTAGCGAGCACACTAAACAAAAACCCAAAATCCTATCCTTCCCACCAATCGAACGAACGCTATTTTAACAAAATAACCTAAGAGAGACCCCGAATCTTCGTACCATCTGTAAACCAAGAGTTTTGACTGTTTAACCTCAATATGCAAGCAGGGTTAGTTGGAGACATCTATTTCCCTTCCTTCATCAGCTTCAATAGGATAAAAAATGAATCGATCTGTAGTACCAGAGCGATTGTGCTTTGCAACCACATCCAAAAATCACTCGCTACAGAAAAATGGCGACTATGCTGGGGAGTCCTTGTTTGATCTATTTTGCCTTAGGGCATCGTCCCCATTTTCCACAGAAAAATGGCGACTCTGCTGGGGAAGACTCGAGATCTTACTCTCTTCACATCTCCTAGGTGGAAACCTTAAAATTTTGTTCTTTCTTTCTTTTCTGGGATAGGACTCTTTGTTGACTTCACTAGGATCTTAGGTAAAAAACCTTTAATTAGGGAAAGAACCACAGAATGGTGACTCCGCCGGGGAGCCATTTTTGTTAGGAACATAGGATTCATAGCTCTTTAAAGTCTAGGACTTTAGGATAAATATATATATTGCTTTTCCTAATTGTTATATTTGTTTATTTTTCTGCTAATGGGAATGCGTGTGATGCCGCATGTGGAAAGATTGAGTATACACCTAGGAAAAATCACCTTTTTTTGTAGTGCGGTGGCTATCGGGAATGGCTGTTACGCAATAAACTACCCTGTTCTGAGATTTCTTTGAAAGGACACCACCTAGCACGGTTCCCGGCCCGCTGGTGTTCTCAGAAATCAATGATTTTGAGTGACAGGTACAAAAAAATCATCCGTAGAAAACCTTTGGGGGGGGGGGTAGAGCCTTGACTTCATGACAACGACCCTTTGACCCCATGTTTTTTCTATGTTTTTGTGTGCTGCATTCATGCATTCATCTAAAAAACATTAAAACAAGAAAAAAAATCTTCTCTTCTAGTCTCTCTTTTTTCAAATTAAACTAAGACAATGATTGCAAATATCAGAGAAAAGGATTGCGCTCATGGATTTCGGTAGAAGGAGAACTCATAAGTATACCTTCAAGGATTCCAAAGCTAGAGGATTTGAGAAGGTTAGCGAAGATGATCACTAACCCTGAGGCTTTCAGAGCCAAGCACTGAGGTCTGCTACCACTGTTAAGTGTCCATGTGATTGAGGGAATCATGGATGCACTCGTCCAATTTTACGATCCAGTTTATCACTGTTTCACATTCCCGGATTACTAGCTCGCACCAACGCTGGAGGAATATTCTCATCTGATTGATCTACACATTACTGATTGAGCTCCTTTTTTTGGACTAGAAGAAATTCCAAAGGATCAGACCATTACAAGAGCAATTTATTTGGACGAGTCTGGGGTCAGGACTCACATGACCACTAAGGGTGGCATACAAGGTTTGCCAGCCCAGTTCTTAACAAAGAAAGCTCTGTACTTTGCTAGTATAGGGAACGTGACTGCTTTTGAAAACATCTTTGTCTTGCTCACCTACGGGTTATTTTTGTTTCCCAACATCAATAACATTGTAGATATCAACGCCATTAAGGTTTTTCTCATTGGGAATCCTATGCCGACTTTGCTCGCAGATGCATATCATTCTGTACACTTAGGAAATTTGTATAGCGGAGGAATGATCACATGTTGTGTACCCCTGTTGTATAAATGGTTTACTTCCCATTTGCTTAAGTCTTCTGCTTTTTGGGATTGTAAGAGTGCCTTACGTTGGACGCAGAAGATCATGTCTCTTACCAACTCTGATATAGATTGGTGTAATAGGATCTATGACGGGATCATGATCATTGATCATTGTGGAAACTTCCCCAACGTACCCCTCATAGGAACTAAAGGAGGAATCAACTACCATCCGGTATTGGTTCGTCGTCAATTTGGATACCCGGTGAGACACGTCCCGCAGGGTGTTCATCTGGAAGGTCTTTTCTTCAAGGAAGGAGAAAACGACAGAGCACTAAAGATGGAAATAGTGCAAGCCTAGAAGCATGTTCATAAGAAAGGACGAGAGTCTCTGGGAAAACCAGACTGTGTCTCGGTGGAGCCTTATCTCCACTGGGTACAAACTAGAGCTCTCAAGCTAAAAATGCCTTATCCGCGTCACGGAATTCTTCCGCCAAAGGAATCTGTCATGTATTTCATGACGGAAATGGAAAAGCTTCAGGTTACTCTCAACAAAGTTCAAAAGGAGAGAAGGTCTTGGAAGAACAAGTACTGCACCCTCAGTGTAAAGTGTACCAAGATACAACAATTACTAAAAGAAAAATATGCTCTAATTGAGATTTTGGAGCAACATTCTGTGGAAAATCAAGATGACCAGAGGAATTCGCTCACTCCTTTCACTTGGCAAAGGAATGACAACCCGACAACGGCCCAAGAGCCCCGGTCAAAGAAAAGGAAAAAGTCAGCACCTGAAATCTCTTCAGAGAGGACTCAGGACCCATTAGCTTAGGTTTCTATTTCCGCACCTTGTAATCTACTGTATTTTCATTTCCGCAATCCTTTGAAATTCAATAAAAAGGGGTTTCCCCACTATTTGATATTTGCAATCTAATTGTCGAAGTTTATTTTGATTAAACCAAAAAAACAATTAATATAATCATTGCATTCATCATTCTCACGTAACGTATTCTTCTTACCTACGAATCTCACGTTTGTGTCTCGATTCTAGAGTCAAACTGTCTCATTCGTACAATACTCGGGCTAATCGTCAGAAAAGGATGGATGATCTTGAGGAAGAAAACAGAGGGTTGAAGGAAGAGATCGACGCTCTGAGAGAGGATATGAGAAAGCTTCGTAATGACATGCAAGCCATGGCAGAAGCTCAGCTACAACGAACTGTGATCTCGGAGATCACCTCAACGCCCATAGTGGAGAAGTATGATCCTAGGTATCAAATGCCGATAGATCGTCCCTGGGGCATGCCTGTTAACTATATCCCGGAAGGATATGTTCCGCCGATCACTGAAGATCAGGGAATCACAACAGAAGCCGTTGGGCCTGAAGGTTACAAACTTCGGGAAAGAGAAGATGCCAGGGGCGTACTGAAGACTCCTGAAGGTTACAAACTTCGGGAAACGCCAAGATTCGCTGCCGTAGTCATGGTACCACCTCCTGTGGTGCACACTGTCCCGGAAGGACAGATTCCACTAATACCTTCTGGTAAGAAGGAAACTTTGTTTGACAGAATGGATGAATTCCAGGAGCAGTTCCTGAAAATGCAGAAGGAACTGCAAGCCATTCGCGGTCAGGATTTATTTGGAAAGGACGCCGCACACCTTTGTCTGGTCCCCAATGTGAAAAATACAAGGGTAACTCTTGCCCTCAAAGCCATCTGGTGATGTACGCTCGGCGGATGTCAGCTCAGACAGAGAATCAGGACCTATTGATTCACTACTTTCAGGATAGTTTAACCGGTGCCGCATTAAAATGGTACATGGGTTTAAACCGTGCCACGATCATCACTTTCAGAGATCTTGGCACTGCCTTCGTCCAATAATACAAATACAATTTGGACATGGCACCCGACAGAGATCAACTCAGATCAATGTTGCAAAAGGGCAAGGAAACCTTTAAGGAGTATGCTCAAAGGTGGCGTGAAATTACCGCTCAAATTTGTCCGCCTCTTGAGGAAAAAAGAGATGACAAAGATCTTCTTAAAGACCTTAAGCTCATTTTACTATGACCGAATGGTTGCCAGTGTGCCCAGTGACTTCACCGAAATGGTCGGCATGGGCATACGTCTCGAGGAAGCCGTCCGAGAAGGACGTTTGGTAAAAGACACTGGATCGACGAGCGGTACTAAAAAATGCGGTAATGCTCTTCCAAAGAAAAAAGAGGAAGATATTGGGAATATCTCTCTCGGAAAGCAAAGGCGTCGATATCAACCAGTAGCAGTTGTAACTCCTGCTATCAGCACCGTGCCTACGTATCAACCTCAGGTTGCACAAAGCCAACCTGATCAGCAAAGGACACAACAGCCTCTTCAGCAGGCTCGTCCCCAATACAACAACAATCGTACAACGCGGCGACCAAGATTTGATCCTATACCCGTATCATACGCAGAGCTGTTTCCATTAATGCTAGCCAAGTGGCACATTCAGACTAAGTCCCCTCTTACAGTACCGGAAAATCCACCTTTCTGGTTTAACGTGGATCAAACTTGCCCTTACCACCAAGGAGGACCAGGGCATAACATTGAGACTTGTCTCAATTTCAAATCCGACGTGCAAAAGCTTGTTAGGAGCGGTTTCTTATCTTTCAAGGATACGAATCCCAATGTTCTTACGAACCCGCTGCCTAAACACGAGAAGGCTGCAGTCAATTTGATAGAAGGAGAGACTAACAATGTCTATCAAATTCACGATGTACTC
Source organism: Lathyrus tuberosus (assembly GCA_022829125.1). Lineage (NCBI taxonomy): Eukaryota > Viridiplantae > Streptophyta > Magnoliopsida > Fabales > Fabaceae > Lathyrus > Lathyrus tuberosus. Next base: position 1,438,621 of record JALAZF010000265.1, read on the forward strand.
TTGATAAAGACCAATCTGGTCAAGATGCATTGTAGACAGAGTGGATATGGCCATGTGCCACCTCATAACTATCACCAATGTGATATCTGCTCTAAAAACAACCAGGGATGTTCTGTGGTGCAAGCAGCTCTACAGGAACAAATGGATCTCGGATGGATCCAAGAGCACCGAGTTCGTGGAGTTAACATGGTCTACATGAATTCTAACATCATTCAGGACCACAATATCCGTGCAATGAATGTCAACTTGGTGGCGATGCACTCAAGGCAAAGCCAGTATCATAATCTGCCACGGCACGATTACCGTTCTTGTTTGACTTGCTCGGTAAACAAACAGGGTTGCTCTTTTGTACAAGAAGCCCTCCAGTGTCAGATGGATCTTGGATGGATCCAAGACTACCATGATAGGAACCCTTATCAGATCAACATGGTTCAGATCTTTGATATTTGCGTGATGAATACCAACCTGGTAGAGTTACATGCTGAACAGGTCCGACTCAGATTCCTGGTGTCACATAATTATCACAGTTTTAAAGCGGGTTGCGAAAACGATCGAGGTTGTACCCTTGTCCAGGAGGCACTTCAGCACTTGTTAAATCACTGGTGGATGCCAATCTATATGGATGAAGATACTCAGTAAATTAGTATCAGTAACAGGAATCCTACTCGGCGTCAGAGTCAGGATGTCCGATCAATGGAAGCTAACCTAGTGAGGTTACATTGTATTCAAAGTGGGCATGGCCAGGTAACACCACACAATTATGACCGTTGTAGCGTCTGTTCGGAAAGTAACCAAGGGTGTTACCTTGTGAGATCAGCTCTTCAGGGTCAGGTGGATCGTGGAGAGATTCGTCCATATCCGAGTTTCGGACCCATCAACTGGACGCCGAATTACCTTGCCGATCAAGTCGAGGACGTTGTCACAATCTCTGGTCATCATAGGACCAGGGATGTTTTTGCCATCATCCCTCTACTTGACGAATTTAAAGTTCCCAACCGGGAACGGGTCGAGATTACTTATGATGGTCGGAAAAATTAGAAGGCTCCCATAGTCATCTATCTGCTGGGACCACTACCGTATGAATCATCTAAGGCTATCCCTTACAAATACGGTTCAACAACCATTGAAAATGGAAAGGAAATTACATTCCCCTCCATCGTGAATATTGCAGACATCAGTCATGCAACACGGAGCGGTCGAATCTTCAATCGAGGAGTTGGAGAACCTAACAAGGAAAAGGAACTTCAGGAAGAAGCTCCCGATCCACCAGTCGGTCAATCCAGTAATCCCGACCTTTCAAAAAATAATGATGAGATGCTGAAGCTCATCCAAAGGAGTGAATATAACATTGTTGATCAGCTGTTACAGACTCCTTCAAAGATCTCAGTATTATCACTGTTACTCAGTTCAGAAGCACATAGGGAGGCTCTACAAAAAGTCTTGGAGCAAGCCTTTGTGGAACAGGATGTAACAATCAGACAGTTCAATAGCATTGTCTCTAACATCACTTCCTCCAACAATTTGGGATTTAGTGATGAGGAATTACCTAAAGTGGGTCGCCGTCATAACATGGCGCTCAATATTACGGTCGACTGCCAGGGCGATGCGTTAGCCAGCATACTGGTAGACACAGGGTCAGCCCTGAATGTTATGCCGAAGTCTACCTTGATACAATTATCCTTCAAAGTACCTCAGATGAGAACCATCGAAGTCATCGTCAAAGCATTCAACGGATCCAAAAAAACGGTTATCGGCGAAGTCAATCTTCCCATAACTATTGGTCCTCACACTTTCCAGGTCATTTTCCAAGTCATGGACATCCGGGAAACGTACAGTTGTTTATTAGGAAGACCTTGGATACATCAGGCTGGAGCGGTCACCTCGACCCTCCACCAAAAGCTAAAGTTTGTCCAGAACGGCCAACTCATCACAGTCTGTGGGGAACAGGCCTTGCTCGTTAGCAATTTACCGTCATCCACTTATGTGGAACCATAAGGGATAATCGAAACCCAGTTCCAAGCGCTTTCGTTACACAAGGACGATGAATCCGGAGGAGGAAATTTGATTTCCTCATACAAAGATGCTATTAAAGCAGTCGAGAGTATCGATACAACAGGATGGGGACAACTTGTCATTCCTACTAGCAATACAACAAAGAAGGGTCTTGGTTTTTCTGCAACCTATACCCGGACAGCTGCTAACGATGAAAGTCTTCATCCCATTCAGAATTTCTTCCACGATGGAGGGTTCCTTCACCCAGTGCCTCAGGCAAACAATGCTATCAATGACGAGGATCCCTCCGACATGGATGAAGAATGGAAATCCTATCTTAACGAGGATGGTTATATGTCTCAGGAAAAGGTGCCTACACCATTTTGCTTTCCTACACAGAGTCCGAGATTTATACCAAGGTCAAACGTTGAAATGATATATGGAGATTGTGATCTGGAAGGATGTCGTGCTCCACCAAATTCGTTAGAGGAGGACACTCTGATGAAAGACAACTTTGACCACAATTACTATGGCCCAATGGATGGTCTACCAATGTGGCAGCCCTACCCAGGAAACTTGGGGCAAGAAAGTCAGCCGAATGATGAAAATCAGCTGAGCATCATTGAACAGAATACCTGTGTCCCCACCATGTCATGGGATCAACACTCAGGTCATTCCGAAACTACTCAACATGAAGATGAATTCGCAACATTTGCGGGACTTGAGTTCATCAACTATGCTTTTCCCGAGATCAACGTCATCGAGAGAGATGACTCATCCAGTTCCAAAGAAGATTGGGACACTCTGGGAGAACCAAGTGGAAAATACGACTTTACGGTCAAGTACACCGCTCCCGAAAGCTCTCATATCAGGCTCGAAGATATCCAGCCTACTGGATGGGGAGATGTACCTGAGAGCACAACTACTCTGCATAATGCAACAAAGGAATCCTCCTACGACAACTCTGCCTAGGAGACAGATTCCAATGATCCTGCTCCGCCAGAAATCAACGTTATTTCTGAAGACAAATCAAGGAAGGTACTAGACTTTGTGATTCACCGAGGAGTCCGCCGCCAATGGGTTGTTGTCGATGTTCCGAAGGTCGTTCACCAGTAAAAGTAATTGCCATCTTTAACCTTTCACCCTGCCCAGGTGAAGCGGATATTTTGATAGGGCTCACTTTCTGTAAATTTTCCCTCTTCGCTTTGCCCAAAGCGACAGAGTTTTGTTTTATAGGGCTGTAGTTTCAAGATTCGACTTGTTCATTAATAAAATAACGTCGTTCTGTAATTTCTGCATTAATTGTTGTTTTCTCTTTTCGTTTTTCTTAGAAAATGGTAATCCTAAAAAACAAATAACAAAAACAAGCAGTAAAAAAAATACACTGCACACACTCTTGCATTTTCTCTATCTCTTCTAAACACAAATCATCACGTCATGCAGATTGCTTGTTTTAAACCCCGTTGAAACATACGATCCGATGCCTTCTCCCAACTTTGAGTTCCCGGTATTTGGGGCTGAAGAAGAAGTTGCAACGAAATTCTAGAAGAGATCTCCCGATTACTCAGACAAGAGGAAAGTTCCATTGAACCTCACAAAGAGCCGTTGGAAACGGTAAACTTGGGTTCAGAAAAAGAGAGAAAAGAAATCAGGATTGGGGCACTGCTCAGTCCAACTGCCAAAGAGATTTTGATAAGGCTTCTCAGAGAATTCCCCGATGTGTTCGCTTGGTCCTATCAGGATATGCCAGGGTTGGATACCAGCATCGTGGAACACCATCTACCATTGAGGTCGGAATGTCCGCCGGTAAAGCAAAGGTTGAGACGGACTCACCCGGACATGGCTATCAAAATCAAAGAGGAAGTACAGAAACAGATTGACGCAGGTTTCCTTGCCACATCAGAATATCCTCAATGGTTAGCCAATATCGTACCCGTTCCAAAAAAGGACGAAAAGGTCAGAATGTGTGTCGACTATAGGGATCTGAACAAGGCTAGTCCAAAGGACGACTTTCCTTTACCACACATTGACATGCTGGGAGACAGTACAACAAAGTTCAAAGTTTTCTCCTTCATGGATGGATTCTCGGGCTATAACCAGATTAAAATGGCGCCGAAAGACATGGAGAAAACTTCGTTCATTACCCTATGGGGCACCTTTTGTTACAAGGTAATGCCGTTCGGTTTGAAGAACGCCGGGGCAACCTATCAAAGGGCCATGACTACTCTGTTTCATGACATAATACACAAAGAAATTGAGGTATATGTCGATGATATGATTGCAAAATTAAAAACAAAGAGTGGGCACGTTAAACATCTGTCAAAATTGTTCGAACGTCTAAGAAAATTCAAGCTCCTCTTGAATCCTAACAAGTGCGCCTTCGGTGTCCGTTCAGGGAAACTACTAGGGTTCATCGTCAGCCAGAAAGGAATTGAGGTTGATCCTGACAAGGTCAAGACCATTCAAGAAATTCCTTCTTCGAAAACTGAAAAACAAGTCAGAGGATTCCTGGGACGTTTGAACTACATCTTCAGATTCATATTCCTCATGACCGTAACATGCGCGCCAATCTTCAAATTACTCAAAAAGAATCAGAACTGCATTTGGACAGAGGACTGTTAAACCGCCTTCAACAGTATCAAGGAATACCTGTTGAACCCATCGATTCTATCACCTTCAGTGGAAGGAAGACCACTGATCATTTACCTCACAGTCCTAGAGGACTCAATGGGATGTGTACTTGGCCAACAAGACGAAACCAAAAGGAAAGAGTCTGCCATTTACTATCTGAGCAAGAAATTCACCGACTGCGAAACTCGGTACACGATGCTCGAGAAAACTTGCTCTGTTTTGGCTTGGGCAGCCAAACATCTTCGCCAGTACATGATTCGTCATACTACTTGGTTGGTCTCCGAAATGGATCCAATCAAGTACGTTTTCGAAAAACCTGCTCTTACGGGAAGGATTGCCCGTTGGCAGATGCTGTTATCAAAATATGACATAGAGTACCACGCTCAGAAAGCCGTTAAGGGAAGTATTTTAGCCGATCATTTGGGTCATCAACCGATTGACGATCAGGAATCAGTCGGGTTTGACTTCCTAGACGAAGATGTCATGTATCTAAAAATGAAAGACTGCGATGAACCACTACCCAGTGAAGGGCCAGAACCAGGTTCCCAATGGGGACTTATCTTTGACGGAGCAGTTAATCATTACGGAAACGGAATTGGGGCAATCATTGTTACCCCTCAGGGTACCCACATTCCTTTCACCGCTCGACTTACGTTCAAATGTACAAACAACGAGGCCGAATACGAAGCTTGTATTATGGGTCTCGAAGAAGCGATTGATTTAAGGATTAAAAACATGGACGTATATGGCGACTCAGCCTTGGTTATCAATCAGATAAAAGGAGATTGGAACATATACCAATCAGGATTGATTCCTTACAAAGACTACGCAAGAAGGTTGCTACCTTTCTTCAACAGAGTCGAGTTTCATCACATCCCTCGTGATGAGAATTACATGGATGATGCATTTGCCACTATCCCTTCCATGATTAGTGTAGGTCAATGGAACGACCTACCTAAGATTGACATAATGCGCCTTGAAAGGCCCGCTTACATCTTCACGATTGAAGCAATCATAGACGACAAACCTTGGTATCATGATATCAAATGCTTCCTTCAGAAACAGGAGTACCCACCTTGGGCACTAAGGAAGGACAGAAAAACCCTCAGAAGACTGGCTGGAAACTTCTTCCTGAGCGGTGATACTCTCTATAAGAGAAATTTTGACATGGTCTTGCTCCGATGCGTCGACAGACCAGAAGCAGACATGTTGATGAAAGAAATTCATGAAGGGTTCTTTGGTACTCATGCCAACGGACACACAATGGCGAGAAAAATTCTAAGAGCAGGGTACTATTGGTTGACAATGGAATCCGACTGCTATATGTCGCTCCCGGGATTTTCATCCAAGTACAAACGCGAAAGTGGCACCGAAACAGAGTCGCCAGCAATGTGTATTTATCCCAAGAGAGGGAAAGGAAACACCGCGTAAACCTGAAGAGAAAGGAAAGAGCATGGTCTTGCGACCAAGAGAACTGGGTTCGGGAGTCGGTTACGCGAGAGGAAGGTATTAGCACCCCCTCACGTCCATCGTACCCGATGGGATCCACGCTTGCTTGTCTCAATCAAAGGGTGTCGTCGTCTGGAGCTCCACTGCTACTGGAAAGGGAAAGGAAACGGGAAAAAAGAAAAGGGAAAAAGAGAGAAAAAGAAACAAATGTATGGAAAATAAAAGAAGTGCTCGAATGGGCCCTACCCCACTGCCTACGTATCTCATCGGGAGCATGAGAATCAGAGCGACGTAGTTCCCCTCAACGAGGGTCGCTTTGTTTGTGTTTTTTTTGGGAACGGCTAACGTTCTAGCTCAGGTTTTGCAGGCTCGCTGGTCCGAGTGCGTTACCATCTTGCAAGAGAACGAGTAGGAGCACGTTCGTACGCTGAGAGTGAGTGAGATGAGAAGAGAATTCCCGAAGGAAAGACGTTATTGTTTGTTTGAAGTTCTTTTAGAAAGAAGTGTTTTGATTGTTTGGTGCTTTGTAACGCGCATTGTATTTAACTCCCTCATGTAAGATCGAATGCCTCGCATAACGACCCAAGATGGGACACACGCTAAACATTCCAAGAAAATGAGAGAAGATCCCTCACTATCTTGTTCTTGCATGAAAGGCCTAAATACAATGTTTGTTTTGCCTTTATTAAGTATTTTTTTACTTTCGTATGAAGATGAGAAGAGAAAACGCAAAAGAAACTCTAAAGGGAGACTAAGGGTCCTAACGTTATCATGCATGGAGGTCCTATGGTTAGTGAGGTTTGAAAGAGGAAGCCTAACTAAAACCTAATGCTAATCCTACTCCAAGCTTAATCGAAAATTAAGTTGGACTAGGTAGCTCTAAAGGGAGAGGAATCTAAGACTTAAACAAGTCTTGAGATTCAAGGGAAGAGAAAGACTGAAAGATAAGAAAAGAGAAAGAGAAGAAAAGAAAAGAGATACAAAAGGTGGCAGCAAGCACATCATAATAATCATATCCAAATCCAAACATAGAACATGCTTCAAAGATCATACAAGCATAAATCAAGTATACAAATGAAGGCACACAAGAAAAGATGCAAGTAAACTTGCACAAGATTCACAATTTCACACACTAAGAGTTCATACAAAGATGACATGAACAAAATAAGATAAAAGTGAAACCAACTCAGAATTCAATTCATATCATGATCATCTAATCCAAACATGCAAGAATGTTTCACATTATGATGCATTAGGAGCCAAAGAAACCACAAAACCAATGATGATGATATGCATCATACAAAACAAACCAAGATGATCAAGTGAGATGAAAGCCGAGTAATGAACTCAAGGGGCAGTAGCATATGCATCCACAACATATCAAGATCAAACTCAAGTCACACAAGATGAATCATTAAGCAACACACGCCAAACATGCATCAAATTTAATCCAAACAACCACTTATCATTCATGCCAACAAACAAAGAAACATGTGAAGCAAAGAGTGAGAACATGTCACATAAAGCACCTTAAACCAAGAGGGTCAGAACCTCTACCATGTCATACAAGTCAAACAAAAAGCCTCATGCATTGATTGTATCAAACAAGGAAACATTTCACAAGATTAAGTCAAACATACCACAAAATTCAAGTCAAAATAACATCAACTTAGAAAATCAAGATCAAATTGGAAAATGAATCAATGAAGATGATTCCAAAGCCAAAAACAAGCTCAAACAGAACATGATCACACAATATAATCATTTCAAGCATCAATCAATCACAAGTAAACAAATGCACTCAAACTAGGTCAAGTGTCTAAGCATGCCTCAACCAAATTCAAACCACAATTGAAAATCAACCAAAAATAGCAAAGTGGTCTAATAAATTCTCAAAAAATAATAAAAATCAATTTTAAACATCCAATTAACAAGTTCAAAAGAATCGGAACAGAACTAGATCAATAGCATGTTCAAAAGAGCTTCACAAGACAAGATATGCAAGTGATCGTGTATGAATCGAGGAGCAAAAAAAATCACATGAAAACAATCAAAGGTGATCACCAAGGCAGCAAGATAACATTCAAACATTTCTCATCCACATGTCAAGACAAGGAAAAAAAATCGGCTCAAGAATGCATGGCAAAGTCATCCAACATAATTATTAATCACAAGGGCTAACATGAAAGACACTTTGGAAATGAAAATCGGAATTAATTACTAAAACAAATGGAAAATGAAACTATAATTCATATAAAATTAAATAACACATTAAAATACTTTCATGATTTTTTTTGGAATTTTTTAATAAAATAAAGTATTTTTAATAGTTAAAAAATGTAACGAAAATAAAAAAAATAAATAATAAAAATGAGTGTTAAAATGGAGGGGTGCATTAGTAATGGAAAAGAAAAGGCTATGGATTGGGCCGGTACATGGCGGGGGACGAATAGAAACCAGGCGCAAGGCCCATGTGAAATCACCAGAATTAATTAAAATAAAAAAACAAAACAAAAACAAAAAAAGAAAGTAAAAGATGTTGCAACGAAAAAACATGTGAGAACCAAAATCAATTGGTCATGTTCTCTTTAAAACCATTAAATGACAAAATAGAATAAAAATAAAATAAAAACCCAATAAGCAAGTGATGAGGCGCCACCTCATCATCTTCATCAGCCCCATGCACATGAAGCTTACGTGAACAACAACCAAAAGAGCTGCAGATCGCCGGCCACCGCGCCGGTCCGGCCGGCCACCGCCGGCGGCGGCTGGTCCGGCCCCAAACAGAAAAACAAAGACACTCCCCCCCTCAGTTTTTCGCGTACATTCCAAAAATGAACTTAGTTTCTCAAGATTTTGCCTCCAATGCCATGAAAAATGAAAAACAAGTAGCAACACTCATGGAACAATAAGTTCAAAACAAAACAAGCCATACACCATTTAAAAGGAAATTTCACGTAGAACTCAAATACACACTTAGTTTCTTCTAAAAATTACTCTAACATGAAGAAATCTGAGCATGAAAAATCAACACATAATCTAAAACTCATGCAAACTAACACAACACACATCCAAAACTCGCCTCCACTAATGAAGGACTTCAGAAACGACAATAATGAGCTCAAAGCATATCTAAAACGAAAGAACCAAGTTGAAGAAACCTTACTCAACGGAGAAGGTCCGCTGCCCCTTTAAACAGTTCCAAAAGCTTTAGAAACTCTTCTCAAATGCTCCAGCGATCCTCAGTGAGTGTGAATCCAACAATAAAATAAAGAGAAACCTCTGAAATGAAGAGATTCGAAGAAGAAAATTTCTTGAGGGAGAGTGAGTTTTCCGATCTCTTTTTCACCAAGAATGACCGTTCCCCTCACTTTTAGGGTTTGTTGTTCTTAAATATGACGGATTGAGAGCATTAAATGGGCCTAAAAATGACAAAGTTGTGTTTGGAAATTTTTGGTTAGAATTGGAAGAGAGAAAGGGTGGTACGAAAAGTGGTTGTGCAGGGTGTATGGAGTAGTGTTTTAGTTTAGCAAGAGAGTGTGTAAAAAGGGTGTGAGAGGGTTGTGGAGATAGCAGGCACATGGGGCTGATATTGTGCAAGTTTTTTTCTTTCCAAAGTTTGACCAAAATGGGGTATTGTGTGCATGGAGGGTACATGAGATGTTTGGTCGTTTTTGGTAATATTTTGGCAAGGAAAATAAGAGAGCATGCATGCCAAATTAGAATGCACACTTTGCTGCAAGAAACTACACAAAAAGTGTCAAGAGATATGCCTTGAAATGGGTTGATACACTCTACTTTGGTTGAGCATATCTTGATCAATATTGCTCCAATGAAAGTAAACTTGAGCTTGCATAAAACTAGGAAGATCAATGAGTAGAAAACATGTTGGAACCAACTTGAAATAATGCTTGGATTAGGGTGAAAAAATTACTTGAAATGGTGTCCTTAAAATCTGCCAAGACAGCTTGGAAATAACTCTAAGTTTTTGAATTTTGCAATTTGAAACCTTGATTTTTGAACCACCGTAACTTGTACTACAATGATCCAAATTGAGCAATTTTTGATTCTTTAGAAAGCTTGCACAATAGGGAATAAGAATGATGTTGGAATCTGGCTGAAATAGAGCTTGGGAGTATGTGAAAATTTTTCATGAACATGAGTGCACAAAACTGTCCAAGAATAACTTAAAAAAATTCTAAGTTTCCAAATTTTACAACTTGAAAACTCCAACTTTGGGACACCATAACTTTCTCAAAAATAATCCAAATGAGACAAACTTTACATGGTTGGAAAGCTTGGAACAAGCTCTACAACTTTCATGTTTGAGGAAAATTGAGATGGAGCATGGATCATGGAGAAATCTGACCTTGAAAGTAGCTACTAAAACATGCAAAAGTTGCCAAAAATAGTAAGTTCTAAAACCTAGTTTCTTCCAAAAATGGTAACTTTGCAAGTTTCTTGATTTTTTCATGAATCCTTGAACATTTCTTGATCAGATCTTGTTCATGGACCATATTTGACTTGAAAATCATGATGTTGACCTCAAAAATTCAAGGGTTGACTTTTCCACTGCATAGTTGACTTTATTCCCAATTCTCCTGATTTTGAAATTTCTAATCAATTGAAAACCTTCTGAAACAAATTGATGGGAAATCTTCCCTCCTTAGACACTTGAGGACATAAGGGATACCATGAGATCAAGTCTTGCCCAAAAAATCAGAAATAAATCGATTCTAAAGCAAACCCTAATTTTGGTACCCTCTGGTTAGGAGGAGATAACACATCCTCCAAATTCAAATTCCTTTGAATATGATGTGTATCATGTCCACCAATGATGACATGTGCCACTTGGAGATGATAAAGAATCAAAGAGCTTGCTCATTTGGGGGTCAGATCCCAACTTTTGATTGCCTTGTGTAGGAGATCATGCACTGTCCAATCCTCTTGATGAACTCTCCCCTTCCTATGACTTGTGAGGTCAAATGGAGATGATACATGATGTAAGAGGTCGTTGAAGCTTGTGAAAAACACTTGGTCTTCTTCTTTGATGATCAACACCTTAGAGAATCACCTGATCACATGCCCTTATGCAAGATGCAATGCTAAATGCTTGATGCTTTGTTTTTTCTATGCTTGAATGCAATGCAATGCAAATGAAAACTCATGCTCAAAGATATGAGGAAAAGAGAGGGCAAATTTTGGGGTATTACAGCTGCCCCTATTCAATCACTGTAGACCTGAACGGATGATAGCGATTACTGTCATACTTTCAAGGTATGGAGGGATTGAATACTGACAATAACCCAAAAATTTGCACTCTGCAGGGAAGAAGAAAAGGGATATAAACCCAACCAAACGAACCTTGCTTGAATAAAACTCTGGCGATGAAGAAAACCACTAGAGAGATGTCTTTTATACAACGCCAGACGACTACTGGCTTGCCACACTACGGGTGGACTTTAGCAACGTCTTTTGTACAACGCCATACGACTACAGGCTTGCCACACTACGGGTGGACTTTAACAATGTCTTTTGTACAACGCCAGAAGACTACTAGCCTGCCACACAACGGGTGGACTTTCGCCAATCTACGGTTGGACTTGCTGAGATGCCACACTACGGGGGACTTTTGCCAATCTACGGTTGGACTTTCCAGCTGAATTGCCACACTACGGGGGACTTTTGCCAATCTACGGTTGGACTTGCTGAGATGCCACACTACGGGGGACTTTTACCAATCTACGGTTGGACTTTGCCTTGCTTTGCCACCCTTGGATGGACCTTTGCCAATCTACGGTTGGACTTAACTGCGGTCTTTTAACGGGAGTCAGACGACTACTGACTTGCCACACTACGGGTGGACTTGTGCCAAGCTACGGTTGGACTTTCCAATGATTTGCCACCCTTGGATGGACCTTTCGCCAATCTACGGTTGGGCTTTCCAATGATTTGCCACCCTTGGATGGACCTTTTGCCAATCTACAGTTGGACTTTACTGCTTTGCTTTGCCACCCTTGGATGGACCTTTTGCCAATCTACGGTTGGACTTCGCCTTGCTTTGCCATCCTTGGATGGACCTTTTGTCAATCTACGGTTAGACTTTAAGAATTTGCCACCCTTGGATGGACCTTTCGCCAATCTACGGTTGGACTTTAAGAATTCGAAAATTGGATTACTCTCTGCATCCGTGTCAGATATCTCTGCTGACTCTGCTGAGGAACAATGATCAATGTTTTGATCTCGGAGATTCCTGAAAGGATAATATCTCTGCTGGAGAATGAATAAACAATCCGTCTGCTTCGAATTGTCAAGTTTGCCAAAAATAAATTGGACTTTGGAAATATAGGGAGTGATAAATCTGCCAAGAATTACTTCATCTGTCTGGGATGAATTCTGGTCACAGCAACTCCGCTGGGGATGTGAATTTCTTTGCATGACGTTCTGCTAGGGAAACAAGTCATTACAACTCTGCTTGAGGATTTATTAAACCTGAGATCCTTTGCGGGGAGACTCAACCTGTTATCAGGCTGGGGAAAGCATGTACTAACACTCTGCCGAGGAATAGATTTTGTTGATCAACAGGTCTCTGTGGGGACAAAACAACTCAGCTGGGGAGTATTGTTAACAAGATTCAAAGCTGAACTCTGTGGGGATACCATTACCAGAGATACGATCTTGTTGGGAATCAAGGCTACTCTGTCGAGGATATACAAATCTTGGTTAGAAGACGTTCTGCTGCCACATGCTGGGAAAAAGTCCTTAGATCTGCTGGGGAAATCCAAAGCAACTCCACAGTAATCTACTGAGGCATAAGACTGTTGAGCTTAGGATAAGTACCACCATGGCCCATGCTAGGCGAACTTTCCGTTTGACGACTCCGTTGGGGGATAATGAGTTTACAACAAACTCTGCTGGAGAAAAATGCTTTAAAGCGTCTCGTGCTGGGGAATGCCTTTTGAGAGGATTTTACAGAAGACCAAACATCCTTAAACTCTACTGGGGATAATAGACCTGGAATATCTCTTGCTGGGGAAATCCAAAACGCCCCATGCTTGGGATGGTCAACAACTTGCTTCCTGCTCCAAGATACAAGACTTACCTGAAGAAATGTCATAAGAGGATTTTACAGAAGATCAAGCATCTTCAAACTCCTGACGACTTCACTGGGGACTAACCATCAACTTCGGTGTCTGTGAAACAACTCTACTGGGGATTCGCAACCGCTATCGACACAGAAAAGCTTGTAACTGTTGGAAGTACTGAATGGGAGAATCAACGATACCCGGTTGAACTCAATTTATCGATATCGAGACGTCGTGAATGACCGTCGACCGAATGACGAACTCAAACAGTAAACGTTGCGACAAAAGGGTGACAAAGGAACCCTTCCTTGAACATGATTGCCCCATTCTCCTACGTGGGAATGAGTGATTACCCGTCTTGTGCTTGAAATCATCTGAATTTGCAAGAATATGCACACGTGCCCCCGGATACGACTTCTGCAACTGAGAAAATCTAACGCTGAACCACCACTTATTAGGAGAAAGGTTCCAACACGTCTCTTGCTGGGAACATTATTAATGAAGCCTGCTGAAGACGGGGTCCACAAATGCCTTGGGTTGGAATGCCCCTTTGTTTCAAACCTTTTGGCTGATTGACTGCATATGCGCGAACAACAGTTTTTCTTTCATTTGCCCCAGACCAGCATGGTCCGCCAAAAGAAATTGTCTCAAGAGGATTTTACAGAAGACTTGACATCCAAAACGCCTCAATGTCTTCAAACTCTTGGAGAGATTCGTCAGATCTCGACGTAACTGCCCCAGACTGTATGGTCTACAGAAGAATCTTGAAGTAATTGCCCCTGTTTTCTGAACTCTGAAGAGATTTCTCGACATGACCGCCCCACATTGGCTATACCTTAAAGAGATGGTTCGACGTGACTGCCCCGGATCGACTACGTCTTAGCACAACTTGTTGGGAAAGCTCCTTCTCAACAAAGTTTCCTGAGGAAGTACCATTGGATGTGGCTGCCCTTCGGGAGTTTCAGGATTCTCAACTCGGCAAGATTAAGCTTCTGGACTGAATTTCCATATGTAAACTTCTTTTGATGTCAAATAAATGTGTGCAAGCAGAAAATGTTTTAACCTGAGAATGAAAATTCTAATGCAACACACATGTTGATCTTGAAGTTTTACTGAAAAGATGTCGCAAACCCCCTTGTGAGCGCATCACGGGTTAGAATCCGACATTAATTTTTGAATGAAAGAATGCAATGCACATGCAACACCAACAAAGATCTTTTAGCACAACTCATAGGAGTCAGGAACGCTATCTCTTGGTAGCATGCTTTCGAAATAAACCCTGCTTCAATTAGGACTTTTGAGGGTCGTATCGTGGCCTGGTTCATGGTTTTGAGAAAAAGGGATTTATGGCTCAAAGTTTATTGGTGCCCACCCACTCTTCGTGATGTTCTCCAGTCCTACGTTCAGCTAATTTGCACAAGCACTCGCCTCTCAAAAAGAAGTCCTGATTCTTAAGGAACCCATGCATCTGATGGTTTGACACCTAATGAGGCTTTGGAGTAATAGTCACCCCTTTTGTCTTTTGTTCGTAGTCACACGACTTTGTTCTTGCTCGAGGATTTTCTTTTGTAATCCTTTTGTTTTTCGCTTTTTCATTCTTTTGCTTTTTGATCCCTAATTTTTGCCTGGACTGACTCCTTTGAATCTTTAGATTTTGGAGTCCAGCGGGATGCCCTAACTTTTACCTAAGTCGCTTGTTTTTAAGTTTCGACTTAGTGGGCTTTTTCCTTTTTTTTTATTCTTTTTTTTTGGAACAAATCATGTGACACTGGCTTGTCTTGACTTTGTTGAAAGGGTTGTGACTGCCTCACTCCTTGATTGTTGATGGATAACCATTGTGGTTTCACATCTCTTGATCTCTCGGCGGTGGATTAGAAGGTAATGGATCCTCAGATGCACACTCCTTTTGAAATTTGAACGCTCGATCAAATTAACTGACACCTACCCTGCCCCTGGGTTAAATGTGAGGGTTTTTTCATACGAAAGAAACTCCTACTTCAAGGCTCAAAGGGGTTAACGAGGGTCTATCTCCCTTATATCTCCAGTGTTTGGGGAGTTGAAATAATGCCTGTACATCCTCAACAGAGTTCTTATTCAAAAGCACACCCTTAGAGATTTTTGCGTTTTTTCCTCATCATCCTCCCTCAAAGAGTATAAGCAAGAAAGTTAATATTGCAGTGCACATTAGCATTAAATGAGTGAACACAAATGAAATTTTAGAAAACATATCCATTGCATTAAAATCATCAAACCAAATATAAACAAGTTTTAACATGCAAACAATGTCTAAACAAACAAGTGAAAGCTAAATATGAAAATGCAGCAAAGAAGCTAAATGGTTGTCCTTGTTGAGGAGGCTTGACTCCGTCTAGACTTATTACTTATGATGATGTTTTTTATTTGTTGAGGAGGCTTGACTCCGCCTGGACTGAATGCTTTTGATGATGTCTTTGTAGTCTCGAGTGCTCACTCTGATACAGAAGCTTTACCTTGTGGGGTACCGTCTGGGGTGATGACCTTCGAGTCAATCAAATCTTGCACTTTGTGATGGAACACATTGCAGTTATCAAGTGTATGGCCAAACGTTCCTGAATGGAACTCACAGCTAGCGTTCATGTCATAGTTCGGAGGAATAGGGTAAGGCACTGGCATGGCATTCTTCAGCTGGATCAGCGAACTCTTGAGCAAATGAGCCAACAACTGACTGTAAGGAATAGGAATAGGATCAAATATCCTTTTGGGCTTCCTTGGTCTGAGTTGCCTGTGCTGCTGATAATTCAACTGCTGCTGATTCGGGCGCCCAGTCTGCCCCTGCACTTTCCTTTCTGCATTCGGCTGAGGCACGAACAAGGGTTGCTGACATAGGTTTTCTGCAACATAGGGTTGTGGAAGAGCTCCCTGACGCAAGGTGGATCCTTTGGCAAAAGAGGGAGTCCTCAGTCCCTTTGCAACAATGGGAGTAACATCACTTTGTTTACCAGTGCCACTTGATGCAAACTTGATTGCCCCGGAATCAATGAGCTCTTAGACTTTATGCTTGAACCTTGTACAATTCTCAACATTGTGACCAGGTGCCCCAGAGTGGAACTCACATCTAGCATTAGCATTGGGTCCCAGAGGAATCTTCGTTGGCAGCGGTCCCACACTAACACGTTCAACCAGTTTGAGCTCGAGCAAGCAAGAAAGAAGTTGCGCATACGGAATTGGAAGGGGATCAAACTTCCTCTTAGGCCCCTCTGACTTAGGATCCTCTTGAGGGGCAGGAGGTGACTGCAGATGAGAGAGCTCTGAACCTTTAGTTTGTAGAGGGGATTCACGACGCAATCCATGATCTAGGGCAAACCCCAAAGAGATGGGAGGGGTAAAGACCTCTGTTGTGGAAGCGGGCACATGATCGTTTTCCTTTTTTAACACCTTATTCAAGATTTCCATGACCAGGCCCATTTGAATCTTCATCTGGTTGACCTCTTCCTTCAGCACTTTCAGGTCCTGAATCAAAACTTACATGTCCTTCATGAAGTGCCCCAGTTGGGCTTTCATCTCAGTCACCTCCGCTCGGAGTTGTTCCATATCTGAACCTTGACTGTGGTGAATGGAGTAGTTGGAAGAAGTCGTGTTGGCCGTTTCTGCAGAGAATACCCAGTCAGAATGAGAAATCCGCTCTGGAACACCTGCTATGCATATGAGTATGAGAATGCCATGCAGAATGCCATGTTCGCATATTTCCAAGGGATCATTATGCTTTGACTCGAAAAAAAGTTTTTAGAAAAAACATAAGAAATGGATGGAAATGCTCAGCGGCAAGTCTCAAAGTTAATATCCCTTGGAAATACAAGAACATGTATGCGAAAATGTTGATGCAGATGCAACAGGCATGGGATCAAAGCTTCCATATAATCTGGATAACTGCTGTCCTGCTGGCTGAATAAGCTCATAGGTCAGCTCTGAAGAGAATACCCGAATACCAGAATATCTGAATAACCAGAATACCAGAATACCAGGCCGATAAGTCCATACTGATAGGAAATCCAAAATACCGGGTATATTGGAGGTCAAGGTTCCTGCACACCTGTAAACAAACCCGCCCCTCTCACATGTGGGTACTAGGATGTTCAGTATCCCGAGCTCTCAGGTCGAGAAATGATGATACGTTCACCATTTCTGGTTTGGCATCATCATCAATCGAGGAGGCCTCAACTGATTCTCCAAAACGGAAGGTCCTCAACTTCTGGCACTGAGGTCGAGAAGCAATAGTACATTCACCCCTCGGGGTACAGTACTATCGCCAATCGAGGAGTGCCTCCACTGATTCACTTCAAAATAAAGAGGGGTCACCCTAAAAGGTCATCCAGACTCAACAGCTCTTCCAGATAGCTCTACCATCGTGGAAGATCCACAACGCAAAATTCTCTAGAGAGAACCACATCCAGATTGTGTTTCATATTCCCTCCTCGAACCGAGATGGAACGCGAGAGGACATGAAACACACTAAACATAAGTGCACTCAGGCCTGTGTATTGGGCCTATCTCTCAGAATACCTCATCCCACCAAACAGACAACAACACAGTCCAGTATAGAATAATATATGAAATGAAAATTCTAACATGCAGTAATTATAGTAATATACAGTAAAGCAGTAAATAACAATATAGTAAAATAGTAAATACAGCACAACAGTAAACACCCAATGAAAGAAAAACAGACAAGCGCTAGGATTGACTCGCTAAGGAAACCAGAGACTCTGGGTTCGGTCCCCAGCAGAGTCGCCAGCTGTCGCTCCCGGGATTTTCATCCAAGTACAAACCCGAAAGTGGCACCGAAACAGAGTCGCCAGCAATGTGTATTTATCCAAAGAGAGGGAAAGGAAACACCGCGTAAACCTGAAGAGAAAGGAAAGAGCATGGTCTTGCGACCAAGAGAACTGGGTTCGGGAGTCGGTTATGCGAGAGGAAGGTATTAGCACCCCCTCGCGTCCATCATACCCGATGGGATCCACACTTGCTTGTCTGGATCAAAGGGTGTCGTCGTCTGGAGCTCCACTGCTACTGGAAAGGGAAAGGAAACAGGAAAAAAGAAAAGGGAAAGAGAGAGAAAAATAAACAAATGTAGGGAAAATAAAAGAAGTGCTCGAATGGGCCCTACCCCACTGTCTACGTATCTCATCGGGAGCATGAGAATCAGAGCGACGTAGTTCCCCTCAACGAGGGTCGCTTTGTTTGTGTTTTTTTTTTGGAACGGCTAACGTTCTAGCTCAGGTGTTGCAGGCTCGCTGGTCCGAGTGCGTTACCATCTTGCAAGAGAACGAGTAGGAGCACGTTCGTACGCTGAGAGTGAGTGAGATGAGAAGAGAATTCCCAAAGGAAAGACGTTATTGTTTGTTTGAAGTTCTTTTAGAAAGAAGTGTTTTGATTGTTTGGTGTTTTGTAACGCGCATTGTATTTAAGTCCCTCATGTAAGATCGAATGCCTCGCATAACGACCCGAGATGGGACACACGCTAAACATTCCAAGAAAATGAGAGAAGATCCCTCACTATCTTGTTCTTGCATGAAAGGCCTAAATACAATGTTTGTTTTGCCTTTATTAAGTATTTTTTTACTTTCGTATGAAGATGAGAAGAGAAAACGCAAAAGAAACTCTAAAGGGAGACTAAGGGTCCTAACGTTATCATGTATGGAGGTCCTATGGTTAGTGAGGTTTGAAAGAGGAAGCCTAACTAAAACCTAATGCTAATCCTACTCCAAGCTTAATCGAAAATTAAGTTGGACTAGGTAGCTCTAAAGGGAGAGGAATCTAAGACTTAAACAAGTCTTGAGATTCAAGGGAAGAGAAAGACTGAAAGATAAGAAAAGAGATACAAAAGGTGGCAGCAAGCACATCATAATAATCATATCCAAATCAAAACATAGAACATGCTTCAAAGATCATACAAGCATAAATCAAGTATACAAATGAAGGCACACAAGAAAAGATGCAAGTAAACTTGCACAAGATTCACAATTTCACACACTAAGAGTTCATACAAAGATGACATGAACAAAATAAGATAAAAGTGAAACCAAGTCAGAATTCAATTCATATCATGATCATCTAATCCAAACATGCAAGAATGTTTCACATTATGATGCATTAGGAGCCAAAGAAACCACAAAACCAATGATGATGATATGCATCATACAAAACAAACCAAGATGATCAAGTGAGATGAAAGTCGAGTAATGAACTCAAGGGGCAGTAGCATATGCATCCACAACATATCAAGATCAAACTCAAGTCACACAAGATGAATCATTAAGCAACACACGCCAAACATGCATCAAATTTAATCCAAACAACCACTTATCATTCATGCCAACAAACAAAGAAACATGTGAAGCAAAGAGTGAGAACATGTCACATAAAGCACCTTAAACCAAGAGGGTCAGAACCTCTACCATGTCATACAAGTCAAACAAAAAGCCTCATGCATTGATTGTATCAAACAAGGAAACATTTCACAAGATTAAGTCAAACATACCACAAAATTCAAGTCAAAATAACATCAACTTAGAAAATCAAGATCAAATTGGAAAATGAATCAATGAAGATGATTCCAAAGCCAAAAACAAGCAAAAATAGAACATGATCAAACAATATAATCATTTCAAGCATCAATC
The DNA here is from genome assembly GCA_022829125.1 of Lathyrus tuberosus. Lineage (NCBI taxonomy): Eukaryota > Viridiplantae > Streptophyta > Magnoliopsida > Fabales > Fabaceae > Lathyrus > Lathyrus tuberosus. Next base: position 1,458,434 of record JALAZF010000265.1, read on the forward strand.
AATCACAAGTAAACAAATGCACTCAAACTAGGTCAAGTGTCTAAGCATGCCTCAACCAAATTCAAACCACAAGTGAAAATCAACCAAAAATAGCAAAGTGGTCTAATAAATTCTAAAAAAATAATCAAAAGCAATTTTAAACATCCAATTAACAAGTGCAAAAGAATCGGAACAGAGCTAGATCAATAGCATGTTCAAAAGAGCTTCACAAGACAAGGTATGCAAGTGATCGTGTATGAATCGAGGAGCATAAAAAATCACATGAAAAACAATCAAAAGTGATCACCAAGGCAGCAAGATAACATTCAAACATTTCTCATCCACATGTCAAGACAAGGAAAAAAAATCGGCTCAAGAAGGCATGGCAAAGTCATCCAACATAAGTATTAATCACAAGGGCTAACATGAAAGACACTTTGGAAAAGAAAATCGGAATTAATTACTAAAACAAGTAGAAAATGAGAATAAAATTCATATAAAATTAAATAAGACATTAAAATACTTTTATAATTTTTTTTGGAATTTTTTAATAAAATAAAGTATTTTTAATAGTTAAAAAAGGTAACGAAAATAAAAAAAATAAAATAAAATGAGTGTTAAAATGGAGGGGTGCATTTGTAATGGAAAAGAAAAGGCTATGGATTGGGTCGGTACATGTGGGGGGGGGGGGGGGGGGGGGGCACGAATAGAAACCAGGCGCAAGGCCCATGTGAAATCACCAGAATTAATTAAAATAAAAAAAATAAAATATAAAAACAAAACAAAAACAAAAAAAGAAAGTAAAAGATGCTGCAACGAAAAAACATGTGAGAACCAAAATCAATTAGTCATGTTCTCTTTAAAACCATTAAATGACAAAATAGAATAAAAATAAAATAAAAACCCAATAAGCAAGTGATGAGGTGCCACCTCATCATCTTCATCAGCCCCATGCACATGAAGCTTACGTGAACAACAACCAAAAGAGCTGCAGATCGCCGGCCACCGCCGCCGGCGGCTGGTCCGACCCCAAACAGAAAAACAAAGACACTCCCCCCTCAGTTTTTCGCGTATATTCCAAAAATGAACTTAGTTTCTCAAGATTTCGCCTCCAATGCCATGAAAAATGAACAACAAGTAGCAACACTCATGGAACAATAAGTTCAAAACAAAACAAGCCATACACCATTTAAAAGGAAATTTCACGTAGAACTCAAATACACACTTAGTTTCTTCTAAAAATTACTCTAACATGAAGAAATCTGAGCATGAAAAATCAACACATAATCTAAAACTCATGCAAACTAACACAACATACATCCAAAACTCGCCTCCACTAATGAAGGACTTCAGAAACGACAATAATGAGCTCAAAGCATATCTAAAACGAAAGAACCAAGTTGAAGAAACCTTACTCAACGGAGAAGGTCCGCTGCCCCTTTAAACAGTTCCAAAAGCTTTAGAAACTCTTCTCAAATGCTTCAGCGATCCTCAGTGAGTGTGAATCCAACAATAAAATAAAGAGAAACCTCTGAAATGAAGAGATTCGAAGAAGAAAATTTCTTAGGGGAGAGTGAGTTTTCCGATCTCTTTTTCACCAAGAATGACTGTTCCCCTCACTTTTAGGGTTTGTTGTTCTTAAATATGACGGGTTGAGAGCATTAAATGGGCCTAAAAATGACAAAGTTGTGTTTGGAAATTTTTTGTTAGAATTGGAAGAGAGAAAGGGTGGTACGAAAAGTGGTTGTGCAGGGTGTATGGAGTAGTGTTTTTGTTTAGCAAGAGAGTGTGTAAAAAGGGTGTGAGAGGGTGGTGGAGATAGCAGGCACATGGGGCTGATATTGTGCAAGTTTTTTTCTTTCCAAAGTTTGACCAAAATGGGGTATTGTGTGCATGGAGGGTACATGAGATGTTTGGTCGTTTTTGGTAATATTTTGGCAAGGAAAATAAGAGAGCATGCGTGCTAAATTAGAATGCACACTTTGCTGCAAGAAACTACACAAAAAGTGTCAAGAGATATGCCTAGAAATGGGTTGATACACTCTACTTTGGTTGAGCATATCTTGATCAATATTACTCCAATGAAAGTAAACTTGAGCTTGCATAAAACCAGGAAGATCAATGAGTAGAAAACATGTTGGAACCAACTTGAAATAATGCTTGGATTAGGGTGAAAAAATTACTTGAAATGGTGTCCTTAAAATCTGCCGAGACAGCTTGGAAATAACTCTAAGTTTTTGAATTTTGCAATTTGAAACCTTGATTTTTGAACCACCATAACTTGTACTACAATGATCCAAATTGAGCAATTTTTGATTCTTTAGAAAGCTTGCACAATAGGGAATAAGAATGATGTTGGAATCTGGCTGAAATAGAGCTTAGGAGTATGCGAAAATTTTTCATGAACATGAGTGCACAAAACTGTCCAAGAATAACTTAAAAAAATTCCAAGTTTCCAAATTTTACAACTTGAAAACTCCAACTTTGGGACACCATAACTTTCTAAAAAATAATCCAAATGAGACAAACTTTACATGGTTGGAAAGCTTGGAACAAGCTCTACAACTTTCATGTTTGAGGAAAATTGAGATGGAGCATGGATCATGGAGAAATCTGACCTTGAAAGTAGCTACTAAAACATGCAAAAGTTGCCAAAAATAGTAAGTTCTAAAACCTAGTTTCTTCCAAAAATGGCAACTTTGCAACTTTCTTGATTTTTTCATGAATCCTTGAACATTTCTTGATCAGATCTTGTTCATGGACCATATTTGACTTGAAAATCATGATGTTGACCTCAAAAATTCAAGGGTTGACTTTTCCACTGCACAGTTGACTTTATTCCCAATTCTATTAATTTTGAAATTTCTGATCAATTGAAAACCTTCTGAAACAAATTGATGGGCAATCTTCCTTCCTTAGACACTTGAGGACATAAGGGATACCATGAGATCAAGTCTTGCCCAAAAAATCAGAAATAAATCGATTCTAAAGCAAACCCTAATTTTGGTACCCTCTGGTTAAGAGGAGATAGCACATCCTCCAAATTCAAATTCCTCTGAATATGATGTGTATCATGTCCACCAATGATGAAATGTGCCACTTGGAGATGATAAAGAATCAAAGAGCTTGCTCATTTGAGGGTCAGATCCCAACTTTTGATTGCCTTGTGTAGGAGATCATGCACTGTCCAATCCTTTTGATGAACTCTCCCCTTCCTATGACTTGTGAGGTCAAATGGAGATGATACATGATGTAAGAGGTCCTTGAAGCTTGTGAGAAACACTTGTTCTTCTTCTTTGATGATCAACACCTTAGAGAATCACCTGATCACATGCCCTTATGCAAGATGCAATGTTAAATGCTTGATGCTTTGTTTTTTCTATGCTTGAATGCAATGCAATGCAAATGAAAACTCATGCTCAAAGATATGAGGAAAAGAGAGGGCAAATTTTGGGGTATTACACTATAAGTACATGAGGAGGTGTCACAAGTGTCAGATATACTCCGACAAAATCCATGTACCGCCAACGCATCTCAAAGTTCTCTCTTCCCCATGGCCATTCTCGATATGGGGAATCGACATGATTGGCATGATTGAGCCCAAGGCTTCAAACGGACATCGATTCATCCTGGTAGCCATCGACTACTTCACCAAGTGGGTCGAAGCAGCGGCATTCGCCAATGTAACCCGACAAGTGGTGGTCCGATTTATCAAAAACAATATCATCTGCCGTTATGGTGTTCCAAGCCAGATCATTACTGATAATGAATCTAACTTGAACAACAAGATGATGAAAGAGTTATGTGCTGAGTTCAAGATCGAACATTATAACTCATCTCCCTACCGACCCAAGATGAACGGAGCGGTAGAAGCGGCCAATAAGAACATCAAGAAGATCGTTCAAAAGATGGTTGTAACCTACAAAGACTGGCATGAGATGCTACCCTTTGCTCTTCACGGTTATCGCACATCTGTTCGCACTTCAACAGGGGCAACCCCTTTCTCTCTAGTGTATGGCATGGAAGCAGTGCTCCCCATAGAAGTAGAGATCCCGTCAATCCGGGTATTGATGGAAGCTAAGCTCACCGAATGAAGAAGGCGTTCGACAAAAAGGTTCGACCCCGCATCTTCAGGAAAGGAGACCTCGTGCTCAAGAAGATACAATCTTTTCTCACTGATTCTCGGGGCAAGTGGACTCTGAATTACGATGGCCCCTATGTGGTCAAGAAAGCTTTCTCAGGCGGTACCTTGAGACTCACAACCATGGACGGAGAAGAATTTTCCTACCCCACGAATGTTGATGTAGTCAAGAAATACTTCGCCTAAAAAAAACGTCTCGGTGGATTGAAAACCCGAAAGGGCGGTCCAGGCAAAAGTTAGAGACATGAAAAAAATCATCCCGCTGGATTGGAAACATCAAAGTACAATCCAGGAAAAAATTAGGGATAATGGCAAGTAACTATGTTCAACAGAGGCAAGTCCCTCAGCAACAGCAGTTGCACCATCCATTGGAGGAAAACTCCCGTCAAGGTCATCTTCGACAGAAGCTCAGGATGTCCCGAATTCAAAGTTGGTAGAAGGATAGCGATCGTTATGTTTCAACGTAGCCCTTTTCCCTGTAAATTACCATTTTCTAAATTTGTAAATACTCAATGGAATCACGCTTTTGGTTGATCTTCATCCTATCAATAAAATTTGAGCCCTTGTGCTTTTGTTTGTAATTCTTATTTGTTTTAGCTTTACAGAACGACATTTTAACATGATGAACGATTCTTGAAATAAAACAAAATGAATTTACTTGTTAAAACTTTTTCTACTTTTAAATTAAAGATAGCAATTTTTTTTTACTGTTGAACATCGAAAGAACATCAATTGCGTCTCCAAAGGAGTTCTAACTTCAAAGTGCAGAATCAAAGTACTCCTTCTAAACCAGTATGCCTGAATGAAGGATCAACTGTGTCAGAGACCTTGTTTCATCTGACACACCTAGGCCGAGTTCTCATCTCCTAAGCCCGACCAACATAGCTCCCAACGGGGACTATCTCTCCTAAGCAAGGTGGAATTGCTATCTTGAACCAGCGATATTTCTACACGCCCCGCGATGGCCGAGTATCTAGTCGTGTTCACCTGTCAGTTTGTATGTCGCGTCAGTTTTGTCAACATATACATACATACATCATACATTATTGATTTGCATTCACATTTCATATTGCATCACCGTCACTCTAGTCAGTCTTGTCCCTTAGTGATAGGAGTCCTCTCAACCAAGTTTCCAGTTCTTTCCTCTTCAGGAAATACTGTGTCTGAACAATCTCGCCTCCAGTTTATTTCTAGATCGAAGTTGGCTCCTCGACCACTTTGATAACTTGAACCTATGAAAGACCAGAGAACGTTCAATAAACATCACTCTTCGCCACTGAAGATGATATCCTTGCTTTCCCAGATTAAGGAAAATCCACAGAGAAAGCCTCGTAATTAGAGATTCGGCAGCATGTCAGTTTCGCTCCGAAAAAACCACTGATGAAAAGGTCATCGGCACCTCAAAATTGGACCCCCTCATATGGCATTTCTCCGAGAAAATCTCGAGAAAAGTATGATGCAAGATCCCAAGTAGAAGCAGTCTCTCAAGAGATTCATTTTCCCCAGTAGAATCAACAAATGGCGTCTCCAACAAAGAAGTTTGTACACCTTTACAACTCAGATGACTGGGTCCTCCCAGCGAGTCTGACATCAGAGTTTTTCCTTCAAACGGCATCTCCCCAGGAAAATTCGGCGAGAAGTTTGAGGAAAATCGCTACGTATAGCGTCCCTTGTCAAGAAAGTTTATTGACAAAAGAAACTAAGACTAGTTCCTTGGTAGGAAACCAGGATCGAGGGGAAGTTCAACATTCAGAAACTAAGACCAGTTCCTTGGTAGAAAACCATGATCGAGGGGAAGTTCAAAAATCAGAAACTAAGACCAGTTCCTTGGTAGGAAACCAGGATCGAGGGGAAGTTTGTTTCCGCAACTTAGACCAGTTCCTTGGTAAGAAACCAGGATCGAGGGGAAGTTTACCTTTTCTAAGCATCATTGCTTAGCAAAAGAAGATGAATGCGTAAGCTACCATTCATAACCACCATAAAAATTTCGGATATTCCGATATTTAATCCTCTTGCACCCCGAATGCCTGAATACCTTCGTCATTCACACCTTCGTGTCCAAGAAGATTAAATAGGGGCATCTGTCATACCCCAAATTTTGACCACTAAGATTTCCCATCATTGTGAAAATCATCATCACAATATGGGGGAACCATCTTGCCTCATTAGTCTCCCCAAAGATGGGTGAGCATCCACTGCAATCAAATTTAGGGTTTATAGCCCTCTCAGAGCTTTTGACAAAGGATCAATCAAGGAATGACATGATCTTCAACTTGTCTAACCTCTCAAGTAGCAACAAGGGATCAAGAGGACTCCCACTTTAAGGATTAAGCACAAAGCTGCTCCCTTCTAGGTGGATCAAGCTTAAGATCGCCAGTGTCACCAAATTAGGGTTTTGGTCGACCAGGGCCACCAGATGGAAATTTTCCTCTGGGCATGAGCCAAAGATCCAAAACATAACCTAATATACTCCATGGAACCTCAAAAACCCAATCATCAAGTCAATTTGACCTTAGGGGATGCATACATCAACAATCAGGAATTAAGGTTTCTTGACCTAATTCACCCCTAAGTTGACTTTTAGGGCAAATCATGAGCCAAGACCTCAAGAGAGGGTTTGAGGGTCTCCCACATACTACATTGATCCATTTGCAACAATGGATTGATCCAAGAAGCTTGAGCAACAAGTCTCAATTTCATCTGCACCACAGTTAGGGTTTCGCGGGAAAAGTCAACTATAACTTTGACTTTTGACCAGGACATGCTCCCAAGCCCTAGGACATGAATCAATATACCCTATGACACCCATGGAACATATCCATCAAGTTTGATTTAGGTCAAGTACATGATTTCCTGAGGAATTACACAGTTTGGAATTCATTTGATAAAAAGTCAACTGTGCACAAAAGTCAACTTTGACTTTTTGAGATTTTTCACCAAAATGGATTTTTAACCCAAAAATGATGTTAATGTATGATTTGAATCATCATTCATCAAGAAAAATCAAAGAAAGTGGGATAACTTGCAAAAGGGGTAACCATAAAAACTTAGAAAATTTTCTAAGTTATGGAAAAAGTGACACTAATGTGCCAACTTTGGAGGACCATAACTCCTAAACCACAAGGCCATTGCTCCCCATTCAAACCTTGATTTGTAGATCTCATTGCCCTCTACAAAAGCTTCATATTGACCTATGTCCAAATCCCTCATGGATTTTGAGTTATGGAGTGATCAAAATCAAGAAAAGTCACTTTGTTCCAACACTTAGTGAAAATTTCACTAAGTCAGATTTTGCCTTACTTTTTTCCAAATGTAGGGGGTTTTTTCACTTGGATTCAAAAGAGATCAAAACCAAACATGTTCAAACAGTTGTTGTATCATGTAAGGGCTTTCCAAAATGGCCAAGAACATTACCAAATTCAATTTGAGTCATGAGATATGACATTGGCAAGTTGCCTTGTTGAAATCTGTCAAGGCAAGGCAGAATTTGAATTTTGGCTCGATTTGCCAAAATTGTGCAAATCCAAACACTCCTATCCACTTGGACACATCTGAGGATTGAATCTAAAGGGGACAAACACTGAGCCAAGCCTCCAAAGTCTTTGGAACAAGAAATAGCATGTTGAACCTAGAATTGCCAAAATAGGGACAAGACTCCAATTTTGGATTGGAGCATTCAATGGAAGCATCAAGGTGGCATGGACTGAGCCATTTACAAACTGAATTCAGTCAAGACTTATCCAAGACCAAGGGAACCAGCAGCCTGTGCCCTAACCTATAGTCAATGGCTAGAGGAGACTTGGATTTTCATTTGCCAACATTGGCCAAACCTACTCAGCAGTTGTCATTCACTATTCCTTGCAAAACAAACTGGCTCTACTATAAATAGACCTCAATTGTGATCAGTTTAAGTACACCAAAGCCATGAAACAGATGCTTTCCTCAAAATCTCTTCTTTCACTCCAATTTTTCCTTCTAAGGCAAGTCACTATCGGGTTTTTAGTTTGAGAGCTATTCCACTCAAACCAATCACACACACACACCTCATATACATCACATATGAGTTGATCAAACACTTAAACAACAACTGGAACACTGATTTCTCAGAATCACCAGTCAATTGCTCAAGGTTTTAACCAATATGCAGTTGAGATGCCATGAAGTGATCCAGCCAATTTCAATCAAGTCCAAGCATTCAAACACACTCCATAGGGTGTAGGGAAGCTGTTCAGATCATCACCATTCATCTATAACACCTCCAAATAAAAAATCACATTGCACTTGCTGTCACGGCATAGAGGTAAGCATAAACTTGGTCATCTCTCAATCTATGCATATTTCCTCGCACAATAATTTTGCTAAATGTTCATAATCATGCATGGAATGTTTCCCCTCAATTAATTGCATTGTTTGAATCGTGTATCAAAAATCCCAGCCTTCATGCAGAATCTAGGGTTCTTGAGGATTTTTCGTGATTTCTTGTTATATGTTTAATTTAAATGAAATTAAATGCCATAGACATGATCTTGATGTTGAAACGAGTTGATTGGTATGTGGATTACATGATATGATTAAGTATTCAGTGAGATTGGAAAGAAAATGCAAATCTGAGAATCTCAGAACACGCGCGTGTTCTTGGTCCATGTTCTTGGCGCCATTTTTCCAAATTTGAATATTTGAATTTTATGGTTTTATTTAATTGATTCAAAAATTAATTTCTCTCTGAGTTTTAATGATTTTGAGTTGATTCTTTTTTTAATAATTCACAAAAATGTTAAAATATTTTATTTTAACAAAAAATCCCAAAAATATTAGTTATTTCATATAATTGATATTTTTGCAAAGAATTAATGTTTTAATTGTTTTTAACATTTTAAATATTTTTTCCACCTTGATTTTGCAACTTTTAATGCCTTCTAATTATTTTGTAGGTCAATACTTAATTTTTGAAGCATGAATCCAAGATCACAATTTATTTTCCATATGTTAAACAATTTTGATCATTTTAATTGAATTTTTATTCAATTAAATACATTTTTGAAAACAAATTATGGTTTTTGGATTAATTCCACCCTCATCAATCATTTTCAAAACTCTTGGGCCTCTATTAGAGTGTAAGACCCAACCCCCTTTGTACAGAAAACTTTTTGGGCCTCATTCGTTGTATAAGTCTCTCTGTACATTTTCAAATAAACGACGCGATCGTCGTCAGTTTAAAATTAACCATTTGGGCCTCTCCTTGAGCTATAAGACCCATTCAAAACATTTGGGCCTCTAATAGAGTGTAAGACCCAATCCCCTTTTAACCAAAACCTTTTGGGCCTCACTTATTGTATAAGTCCCTCTGCGTTAAAAGAAAATCTCGACACGATTGCCATTTCAAATGAAAAATCATCTGGGCCTACCCTCGTGTTATAAGCCCCACTCTTTTTCTTTAAACCTTTTGGGCCTCTTGAGAGAGTGTAAGACCCGTCCCTTTGTACAGAAAACAATTTTTCGGGCTTCAGTCACTTGTATAAGTCCCTCTGTACAAATTCAAATAGTGCGCTCACTGATAAAACCCTGGCCTCTCCTTGAGTTGTAAGCCCCAAATCTTTCTTTTTCAAAGCACTTTCTCCTTTGATTTTGAAATATACTGTTGTTTTCAATCTTTCTTTGTTGAACAACTAACCAAACAGCATGGAAGCTCTACAACCGAGTAAGTGTTTATACGCTTTCATTTACTCCTTTCATATACATATAACTGTATTATGGGGCTGTTTCGCTGTAAGACTTCTTTCATAAACTCATATCAACTGTATAATAATAGTATAGATATTTAGAGTTTCCTCGGCAACTACGTCTAGTACTAGGTAAAAGTCGTTTCGTTTATTCGTAGAAATAGACAACTAGATCCCCAATAGGATCACCAGATACAGTCTTCTCTTCGGCTGTCTTCATTAGGAATTGTCAAGAAATTCTACTCCTAGAGATGAATGTAACATCCGTGAATGGCATCTTTGAGTTTCTTCCAAATTCTCGAATTTCCTGACTTGATCTATTCCTTGTGTATAGCTTGCCTTGAATTTCTCGGGGTTTGGGGACCCACGGACTTCTTAAAAGCATCGGCCTCCTCTTGGGCATTGTACAAGGACCCACAGGCTTCCTAAAACCACCCCTGCCTCCTCTTGGGCGTTGTACAAGGACCCGTCGGCTTCTTAGAAGTATTCACAGCCTCCTCTTGGGCTTCGTATAATGATCTCTTCCTTTGGGAATGATAGCCTCCTCTAGGGCTTCATACAAGGACCGATCGGCTTCTTAAAAGTTTCCAGCCTCCTCCTGGGCTTTGTACAAATTGTCCCGACGACCTCCTAGAGGTATAGGAACATAAATTAGTCATCTCCATAGAACTGTCTTTCTAAGAGTCTACTACTGTTTCTCAGCATAGTACAAAAGATGACACTCTAGACTTGGACAGTCTAAATTCCTTGAGTCTCCAAGACATTCTCAAGCACCCTTCAAGAATAGGAAGGAACCCCGTAGACTCGGACAGTCTCAATAACCTTCGGATTTCCCACTTCCTTAAAGAAAAGGAAATAACCCTGATCCTCGAATGAAATCCCTGAGTGCAAACATTACTCATATAAGAATAGATTTTCTCTTTAAATCAGCATACTTGACCTGTCACTCAACTGAAACAGCACCCTAGCCTCCTCTTGGGCTTTGTACAATGATTCTCCTCAGCGGAGCTAACAATAGCCTTCATCCCGGGCTTCGTACGAGATACCATAAAAGACTCTCTTGTTGAATCAACTCCCTGTTAGCCTCCATCTCGGGCTTCGTACGAGATACAAAAAAAAACTCTCTTGTTGAGTCAAATAGCCTCCATCTCGGGCTTTATACGAGATACCAAAAGACTCCCTCGTTGAGTCAAAACCTTTTAGCCTCTCTCTCGGGCTTTGTACGAGACACATATTAGCCTCCTCTTAGGCTTTATATAAGAAAACCACTGGTTGATCCAATCGACCTTTTAGCATTAAGGCTGTGCCTCGTTCACAGTACACAAACACCAACAACTCTTTCCCCTTCATCTAATCGTTGTAAGAGGCAAGCCTCTGGATTATTTACATCCATGCCACTGTCCCTTTTTTAGCATGAGAAATTCCAAAGGAAAGATGGCATTGCTCTACACTGAGTTAAAGTCTTCTCCTTCAGGTTAAAACCCCCTATAAAGGAAATTATGGCATTGCTAGGATCCGCATATCCCGGTTAAAGTAATCCTCCTTTACAGTCAGTCACCCAACAATCGTGACAAACAGACCCCCTTTAGAGATGACAAATTCTCTCTAAAGTCAACACCTTTAGCTTCATATCTTGGGCTTCGAACAAGATACAAATAAACTCTTCAGGTTCATATCTTGGGCTTTGAACCAGATACAAACCATCTTCGCTTCACGTCTTAGGCTTTGAACAAGACACCAAAACACCTATTTCCTCCCATAGAATAGGAGGAACTACGAATGCTCTGATTTCCCTGTTTCGGTAAACGGGAATACGTAGGCATAAGATTGAAAGAAAAATCTTAGCGAGCACACTAAACAAAAACCCAAAATCCTATCCCTCCCACCAATCGACCGAACGCTATTTTAACAAAATAACCTAAGAGAGACCCCGAATCTTCGTAGCATCTGTAAACCAACAGTTTTGACTGTTTAACCTCAGTATGCAAGCAGGGTTAGTTGGAGACGTCTATTTCCCTTCCTTCATCAGCTTCAATAGGATAAAAAATGAATCGAGCTGTAGTACCAGAGCGATTGTGCTTCGCAACCACATCCAAAAATCACTCGCTACAAGGGGCAGTTATAAAACTTCCTTTTGACAGTTATTTAAATGTTATAAACTTCCAAATACACGTTTAGCATTGTCCCACTGGGCATGCCAATTTGTTTACCTTAAAAATTGGTAAACAACCGCTGATCTTCTAAAACAACAAAGTTCTAGTAACTTACAGGATCGATCAGATTGATCCTAGGACATGTGCTATGGGTGTATTTAGAATACCTCACAATTAGGCAAAGCATCCATTTCGAAAGTGCATAAAATAAAAAAACGTGTTTTGAAATGTAAATGAAAGTGACAAAAATCAAAGAAATGTTTAAGTCGAACAACACCTCAAAGGAAAGAAAAAAACTAAATGTAAATGTTTGATAAAAACTGGAATTAAATGCTGGAAAAGAGTGCATAAAGATCTTAAACTGCAGAAATGTAAATGCTTGAAGGTAAAGGCTTTTCAATGTAAAACTGCAAAGTAAAAACTTTATAACGTAGAATGCTTAGAAGTAAAATACTGAATTAAAGGATTTCAAAGTAAAGGATCTAAAACAGAAACTTCAAAGAAAATGGCATTGGAATAAAAGATAATGGTGATTACAATCACGTACATTCTCGCCTCAATCTTTTCACTACACGCTGGATACTTTGAGTGATTTCAGAGTTACTTGTACAGCACGATTTTTTCACACCTATTCTAACCCTAGAACAAACCTATTTATAATACTCTAAAGTAACCACCATTTGACGGTTTACTCCTAGAACACGCCACTTGGCACTTTGCATGTTTTCAACTTCTGGATCTTCGCCACTTGTCCTCTTTTCAAATTCAAATAGTAGAACTTTCCTCCACTATCCAGTTGTAAATGCAGTGCATCATCCATAGCCATTTTACCCTGTCGAATTGACGCTTTGGACTTGGAAATGTTTGAAGTCTCAAAATCATTCTCTTCGACTCAGGCTTTCAACAAATCTGGTCGAATATATCTTAGTCGAAGCCTTTTTCTCCTTTAGCTTATATTTTAAAGAATAACTTCTTTAAAAGCCAAATCTATTTGAAATCATACAGCGTCGAAATTAGGAGCTAACAGGGTGCAATACATGAAAGTATTCGAGAAGTTGAAGAAGATGACCTAAAAGCTGTAGATGGTGTCTCTATCAAAGTTGAACCTATTGAAATCGAACACAAAAACCTTCACCTTATATCTGGTTATGGTGTTACGGGTGACAATTCAATCAATCCAAATCAGTCATTCCCTGCTCCTCCTCCTGGTTTTAAGCATGGCATTCCGCGGAACCATTGCACTCATATTAATTGATTTTAGATATCAAAAGAGACATTGAAGGATTATTAATTGTTGTTTTATAAGTCTTTCATTAATGTTCTTTTTTAAATAAAAATGAAAATGAAATTTTGTATTTTTATACTTTCTAAGCCTTCGTCTTGTTATTTATTTCCCATCCCTTCATTATCTCTATTTTGTTTTTTCTTTTATTCAAAATTGATACACAAAATAGTTTTAATGTATTTTCATAGTTGTTTATTTATTTTACATACACGAATTAATTACTTATTAGGTTGTTAACCCATGGAATATCAAATGGTGGTTAAAGACCTTAGTTATATGTGATTTATATTTCGATTGACAGTTTCATATATATGTGCGATTGTATATGCAAAAAATAATTTAGAATAAAGGAAAATCAACTTTATTTATTAATAATTAGAATATAATCTTAAATTTATATTTACATGAGGCAGTCCAATAGCTAATGTAATTAGTCGATTAGTGGAAAACAATGCTATAACAATGCTATAACCAACTGCACTACCTTTTTGCTTTTAAAAGTATATATTTTCATAACTGGAAATATAGGACTCAAACTATAACACCCTTCTAAACCCCACACACAGTAATCAGATATTTAATTAAAACCACAACCATAAAGGTATCACACACATCACAATAAATTTGTACTTTGACTTTCTAATCTTCATCTCTGACATCGACACTACTGTTATATTTATCGTTATTCTCTTCCATATTGATTTTATTTTCCAACAATGACAAAAAACTAATGGGCTCCCTTCTTTATATCTTCAAAGACATTATATGATTGGTCCATCATATTTCTTACAAAAATTTTCAATACACAACACATTTATCTAAAATTATACGAATGCCAATGGATGAGATGGATGTTCCACATTGAAAATACTCGTATTCACACGAATAAGAAATTAGGAAAAAAAATAATAATAACGCAATTGATGTCCCTAATGTTACATTTGAATTTTTTTAGCAAAAATATAAATAAAAATTAAATAGTTTATAACAATTATTTTAAAAAAAAAATGAATTCCTGTTAAAACACATAATATTATTCGTTGAATTGTTATAAATAATACATTTTCAAAATAAGTGAATATTTAGTCAATTTTTATATTTTTATTGATCAAAATTTATTATTATAATTGTATTAATTTCATAAGTTACTATTGATGTACATATTTCAAAATATCATTTCTATTGTTGAATTCTCAATAAATGATAATAACTTTGTACTTTGACTTTCTAATCTTTATCTCTGAGATCGATATTACTGATATATATATCATTATTCTCTTCCATATTGAATATATTTTCCAAAAATGGCAGAGAACAAATGGGAAACATTCTTTATATCCTCAAAGACATTATCTGATTGTGCTATATCATTACTTTCATAAATTTGAATACACAACAGATTTATCAAAAACTATTCGAATTCCAATGGTTGAGATGGATGTTACACGTTGAAAATACTTGTATTCACATGAATAAGAAATTTGGCAAAAAAAATAACATAATTAATGTCGCCAATGTTACATTTCAAATTTTTTTAGTAATGAATTAAATAAAAATTAAATAGTTTATAACAATTATTTAAAAAAAAATGAATTCCTTTTAAAACACAATATATTATTTGTTGAATTGTTATAAATAATACATTTTATAAATAAGTGAATATTTAGTCAATTTCTATATTTTTATTGATCAAAATTTATTATTATAATTGTATTAATTTCATAAGTTACTATTTATGTACATATTTCTAAATATCATTTCTATTGTTGAATTCTCAATAAATGATAATAACTTTGTACTTTGACTTTCTAATCTTCATCACTGACATCGGCACTACTGATATATATATATATATATATCGTTATTCTTTTCCATATTGATTATATTTTCCAAAATTTGCAGAGAACAAATGGGAAACCTTCTTTATATCCTCAAAGACATTATCTGATTGTGCTATAGTATTACTTACATAAATTTGAATGCACAACAGATTTATCAAAAACTATTTGAATTCCAATGGTTGAGATGGATGTTACACGTTGGAAATACTTGCATTCACATGAATAAGAAATTTGGCAAAAAAATAACATGATTTATGTCGCTAATGTTACATTTCAATTTTTTTAGCAATAATTTAAATAAAAATTAAATAGTTTATAACAATTCTTTTTTAAAATGAGTTCCTTTTAAAACACATAATATTATTGGTTGAATTGTTATAAATGATACATTTTCCATAATAAGTGAATATTTAGTCAATTGCTATATTTTTATTGATCGTAATTTAATATTATGATTATATTATTTTCATAAGTTACTATTTATCTACATATTTCTAAATATCATTTCTATTGTTGAATTCTCAATAAATGACAATAACTTCGTACTTTGACTTTCTAATCTTCATCTCTGACATCGACACTACTGATATGTATATCGTTATTGTAATACCCTGTATTATCGCACTGCTCCATTGGACGTCAAATGAGATCAGATGATCTTTTGTGTACTCTATCTTTGGATAATCGGATTAATGGAATTCTCTAAGTACTTTAAGTATTCTCAATTGGGATCAATAGAGCAACAGGTGAACACTAAAGAGATCAATTATTTTAATTCAAGAAAGGATTTTAAGGTAACTCTAATAATTGATCAATTTGGTTGAGACGACAAAATATCAATTGGAGATATTTTACTCTATTGGATTATATTATATAATAAGTTATATATATATATATATATATATATATATATATATATATATATATATATATATATAATTGTGGGAAGAGGAAAAGAAGGAAAAAAATAGAGAGGAAGAATAAGAGAAGGAGGGGAAGAAAAGAGAAGAAGAGAAGTTCATCAAATCATCTCGTCTTCTTCAAACTCCTCTTCGGTTATTAGATGGGTTCTAGATAGAGACTTTAATGTAGAATTTCTTGAGGTTTAGAGTTAGGATTGGTTTTGTGAGAAAATGAACAATTTTGCAAATCAACGAAATCTAACGGATAAAATGAGGTATAAATTATGTGGCATGATTGATATATATGTATGATCATCTGTTGATGTTTGTTGGTGTGTTGGAATTGTTTTAATTGAGTTTGGAATGGAAAAGAGTTCTTGACAAACCAGAAAATTCAGTTCCGCAACTCGAGTAATCGATTACTCACTTAGAATAACCGATTACTCTGTAGAAAAAAGGAGAATTTACGTAAGTTTTGATGGAGTAATTGTAATACCCCGTATTTTAATTACTCGGGAGAATATTAGTTGTGATCAACTGAGTTCCAGTGTACTCTGAGAAATTATCTGCAAAGATAATTAGAGTAACGGTTGAGCTCAGAGCAAATCTAATTAATAGTATCTGACTCTGAGATAATTTAGTATTTGGAACTTTAGAGATTTTTGGATAATTAGTAGTGTTACAATTAATGATATTTTACTATATCATTTCTTTTCCACTCCTTTTCCACATAAGGGCAAAAGAAAGAAAAAGATAGAAAGAAGTTGGAGAGAAAGAAGGAGAAAGGAAGGAAAAAGGGAAGAAACCTAGAAGAGAGAAAGATCAAGAAATTCACCCATTCTTCATCAAATCATCTCATCTTCTTCATCATTATCCTCTATTCAAGGTGGGTTCTAGATAGATGCCCTAGTTGTAGAAATTTATGAGTTTTAGAGTTAGGTTGAGATTGTGAGAAAACGTTTAATCTTGCTAAAATCATGACTTTAACGGATGAAATGCAATATAAATGTTGTTTAATGCTTGTTGTTATGATTATATTGTGTTTTGATTGTTATGTAAAGGGTTGGATGTGTTTTGGATGGTAAAATTATTGATTTTGGGCGAACAGCGCTGTTGGGAAGTTGGGTTTTCCATGGTTCGCCTAGCGAATTTGGGGCGAGTCGCAGCGAACAAACTTTTGAGGGTTC
This sequence comes from Lathyrus tuberosus, assembly GCA_022829125.1. Taxonomy (NCBI): domain Eukaryota; kingdom Viridiplantae; phylum Streptophyta; class Magnoliopsida; order Fabales; family Fabaceae; genus Lathyrus; species Lathyrus tuberosus. The sequence goes on from JALAZF010000265.1 coordinate 1,475,642, forward strand.
TCCTAGCGAACCCGGCAGCGAAGGTCAGTGAATGTTCGCCAGACGTTTGCCTAGCGAACTTTGTGCCTTTTCAGTTCTGGTTGGTTCTGCCTTATTTCGCTCAGATGCTCGCGAAGCGAAGGGCAAGGCGAATGTTCGGCAGGGTGTTCGCGAAGTGAACTTTGTGTCTGTTCTGATTTGTTTGTTGATTTGCCTGGGCCTTTTCCTAGCGAAGGCTGAAGCGAACGCTCGCTGGGAGGTTCGCCTAGCGAACATGACAGTTTGTGCAGTTTTGTTTCCTTCATAACTTGTGATTCGTAACTCGGATCGGGACGTTCTTGGTACCGTTAGAAAGCCACGACGACCCTCTGCCCAATAAAAGTGGAAATTAGGGGTATGGTGTAGGACAAATTATTTAGAGGCAAATGAATGAAAGTAATGATATGTGATATGTTATTTATATGATCCTATTACGAAATTGGCTTATGTTTTACCTATTTTCTCTTGTTGTTAAGCATGTTGAGAATGTATACATGTTAAAATTTGAAATAGGTAGGGTGAGGAATATTACCATTGAATTATATTGGAACCTAGTAACGACTAGGAAAGTGTCGAATAGCGTAGCGACGACGCTCGTGCAAGAGAGCCCGAGGCGTGCGTCTAGTATCAAATGGTATGAAAATAATTACACTAGTATGGATCATGTTAATTGTGTTTGAATTGAGAAAGGCAAAGATCTTAAGGCGGATGTGGCCTTGTGATTGTCGAATACAATCACGTTGGGTTTTGATCACGTAATCGTAACCATTTATCTTGCGGCGTAGTTTCATGAGACTCGATTTCCTCCTTTGAAACGTATGCACAATTACTTGGCAGGTTTGATTGCCGCGTGTAGTACGAATGGAACCTATATGGTAAAGAGACTTGTGATGGTTAACAGGCCATGAGAAGTGGCGGTTCACGGTTAACAGGCCGATGATCCCGAATCCATTTCGTATGCCAAGTAAATACAAGGATCCATGACTCGGGTCGACTTCTAGACGTAGAAGCGGACGGGAAAAGGGGATTCCTTGGAAAGGTTATCGATTAGCGAGATTCTTGAGTTAACACGCTCAGGACTTACCTTTGTACTAGTGTGAGTTAACAGACTCACGAGTGTGGATCCATATAGGGTGTGTGAGTGCTCAAAGTCATTTCCCTTCCCTTTTGACTTGAGTTAGGCTGTTTAGAACCTTGTAGAGCCGAGAGGACTTATAAGATAGCGAACTCACTGAGATTTGATGTATCTCACCCCACGTTGTTATTTACATCACAGGTACTACAGGTTCGGCGAAGGGTAAGGACAAAGTGGGTTGACTTTTCCTTACGGTTCGTAGATTTTGGCATGGCTTCCGCTATGGCGTTTATTTTGAGATCATTGTGTTGATCTAGTTCTTAGTGTATTTTGGACATCTTGTATATGTTATGCCGTAGATTTTAGAACTTTGTATTTAGGGCATTTAATGTATACAATGTGTTAACTAGGAACTTATGGTATTTCAGTACCAAATACTTGGATTCATGTATGATATATATGCTTTGATGTATGTTGTTATATATGGGTGTTACAGTTGGTATCAGAGCAGGTCATATCCTCGACCTAGCCATGAAATAGTATAAGTATTTATTTCCGTTTCATATGCGTTGTGTCGCCATTGGTCTTACGTGTTATATTTATGGTATTGAGCCTGATCAACTTAATCCTATCTCTATAAAATTTAGGAACATGGCCGACAGGCATAGAAGCAACCAGGGTAGACCGAGAACCACTCCAACAGGGACAAATCCACTAGGTGATGAGGGGAATGCCCCTTTGTATCAATTCATGCAACAGATGCAGCAGCAACAAAATCAGTTTGTGCAATAAATGGTACAACAAATGGCTGGTGGCCTGCATCCTCCAGTGGTTGTTCCCAAAGCTGCAGGGGGAACCTTTAGGGGTTTCATTCGTATGAATCCTCCGGAGTTTCAGGGAGGGTTAGATCCAGTAAAGGCTTATGAATGGATATCTGGTATGGAGCGGATTTTCTTGATAGTTCAGTGCAGTGAGGAAAATAAAGTGGTCTTCGCTTCTCACTTGTTGAAGGGTCCTGCCATGAGGTGGTGGGAGAGCGCTTCAGCCTTAATGACAGTTCAAGAGGTACTGAAGGTATGGGAGCAGTTTAAGATAAATTTTATGGAGAAGTATTTCCCAAGTTCCTTAAGGTCTCAGAAGGAATTCGAGTTTCAACAGTTGAGACAAGGCAACTTTACCGTGGCTTCTTATGCAGAAAAGTTCGAGGTTATGGCTGCTTATTCTAGGCAAGCCATGTATGCTCCTGACGAGAGATGGAAGATTGATCAGTTTCTTTTTGGTTTGAGGGCTGAAATTTCACATAGCGTGTCTCAGAGGGAATTCACTAGTTATGCCGAATTGTTATGGCAGTGCTACGTGGCTGAACACAGCTTGAAGAAAGTGCAAGCAGAAGGAGAGTTGAGTAGGGTGAATCAAAGTGATAGTGGGAGATCGAATCAATAATTTAGACCGAGACAACAAATGTTTAAAGGGAAACAAGTTCAGAGTTCCAGGACTAGTGCGCCTCCGGTATGCCGTACTTGTGGTAAGAATCATCATGGTAGGTGCAGTTTGGAGGGAATAAGATGTTATCAGTGTAATAAGGTGGGCCATGTATCGAGGGATTGTCCTCAGAGGAGGAATCAGAGACAAGGGAGGAATACCGGCCGATTATATACCTTGGATGCGAGGAAAGCCAAGGGTGACAACTCTTTGATTGCTGGTACGTGTTTTGTGAATGGAAATCCTTGCTTTGTTTTATTTGATTGTGGAGCCACACACTCTTTTGTATCGATGCAATGTGTAAAGCGGCTTGGGTTGCAAGCGATTTCGTTGTCTCCACCCATGGTGGTTACTACTGCCATGGATGAGATGGTTGAAAGACCTTTAATGTGTGAAAATTGTGTTTTATCTGTGGACGGAAGAGTTTTCCAGATTGATCTGATTTGTTTACCGCTTAAGAAAGTGGATGTGGTTTTGGGAATGGATTGGCTTTCAGCTAATTCGGTATTTATCGGGTGTGAAGAAAAGCTAATCATTATTCCATTCGATGAGGCTACTCCAAGGGATGTGTTAACTACTATTTTGGAAGGTACGGTTGGGATGATTAATTTCTTGTTTGAAAAGGAGAAGTCGGTTCTTTTGGTTCTTACTAAGGAGGACAGTAACAACCTTCAAGTTTTGGGTATTCCGGTAGTTTGTGAGTTTCCTGAAGTTTTTCCCGAGGATGTCACTTCTCTCCCTCCGGAGAGGGAAGTGGAATTCTCTATTGACCTGATACGGGAACGACTCCAATATCCGTTTCTCCATATCGGATGATACCACTTGAATTAAGAGAACTAAAGGATCAATTGGAAGAATTGATGGCTAAGCATTTTGTTCGACCAAGTGTTTCGCCCTGGGGAGCTCCAGTGTTATTGGTAAAGAAAAAGGATGATGGAATGCGGTTGTGTATCGATTACCGTCAAGTGAATAAGGTCACCATCAAGAATAAATACCCATTACCAAGGATAGACGATCTGTTAGATCAATTGAAAGGAGCCTGTGTGTTCTCGAAGATTGATTTATGGTTGGGTTATCATGAGATTCGTGTGAAGAGTTCAGATGTACCAAAGACTGTGTTTAGAACCCGTTATGGTCATTATGAATTTTTGGTGATGCCTTTCGGTGTGACGAATGCTCCGACAGTTTTCATGGATTATATGAATCGGATATTTCAATCTTACTTGGACCAATTTGTGGTGATTTTCATTGATGACATTCTTATCTATTCTCGTGATCCTCAAGAGCACGGAGAACACCTAAGAATCGTTTTATCCATCTTACAAGAGAGGCAAATTTTTGCTAAGTTAAGTAAATGTGAGTTTTGGATGTCGGAGGTTAATTTTCTTGGTCATGTCATATCTCAGGGAGGTGTAGCGGTTGATCCATCAAAAGTTGAAGCAGTGATTAATTGGGAGAGACCTGTCATACCCCAAATTTTGACCACTAAGATTTCCCATCATTGTGAAACTCATCATCACAATATGGATGTGCCATCATACTTCATCAGTCTCCCCAAAGATGGGTGAGCATCCACTACAATCAGACTTAGGGTTTCAAGCCCTCTCAGAGCTTTTAGGCAAAGGATCAATATGGGAATGACATGATCTTCAACTTGTCTAACCTCTCAAACATCCACAATGGATCAAAAGTACTCCCACTTCAAGGATCAAGCACAAGGCTGCTCCCTTCTAGGCGGATCAAGTCTCAAGATCGACAGTGTCAGCAAATTAGGGTTTTGGTCGACCAGGGCCTCCAGATGGAAATTTTTCATCTGGGCACAAGCCAATGATCCAAAACATAACCTAATATACTTCATGGGACCTCATGGACCCAATCATCAAGTCAATTTTGCCTCAGGGGATGCATTCATAAAAAATCAGGAATTAGGGTTTCTTGACCTAATTCACCCCTAAGTTAAATTTTAGGACAAATCATGAGCCAAGACCTCAAGAGAGGGTTTGAGGGTCTCTAATGAACTATATTGATCCATTTGGAACAATGGATTAATCCAAGAAGCTTGAGCAACAAGTCTCAATTTCATCTGCACCACAATTAGGGTTTCGCGAGGAAAGTCAACTATAACTTTGAATTTTGACCAGGACATCCTCCCAAACCACAAGGCCATTGTTCCCCATTCAAAGCTTGATTTGTATATCTCATTGCCCTCTACAAAAGCTTCATACTGACCTATGTCCAAATTCCTCATGGATTTTGAGTTATGGAGTGATCAAAATCAAGAAAAGTCATTTTGTTCCAACACTTAGTGAAAATTTCACTAAGTCAGATTTTACCTTACTTTTTGCCAAATGTAGGGGGATTTTTCACTTGGATTCAAAAGAGATCAAAACCCAACATGTCAAACAGTTGTTGTATCATGTAAGGGCTTTCCAAAATGGCCAAGAACATTACCAAATTCAATTTGAGTCATGAGATATGACATTGGCAAGTGGCCTTGCTGAAATCTGCCAAGGCAAGGCAGATTTTTACACTGTTGGTCGATTTGCCAAAATCAGCCAAATCCAAATGCTCCTATCCACTTGGACACCTCTGAGGATTGAATCTAAATGGGAGAATCACTGAGTCAAGCCTCCAAAGTCTTTGGAACAAGAAATAGCATGTTGAACCTAGAATTGCCAAAATAGGGACAAGACTCCAATTTTGGATTGGAGCATTCAATGGAAGCATCAAGGTGGCATGGACTGAGCCATTCTCAACTGAATTCAGTCAAGACTTATCCAAGACCAAGGGAACCATTAGCCTGTGCCCTAACCTCTAGTCAATGGCTAGAGGAGACTTGGATTTTCATTTGCCAACATTGGCCAAACCTACTCAGCAGTTGCCATTCACTATTCCTTGCAAAACAAACTTGCTCTACTATAAATAGAGCTCAATTGTGATTAGTTTGAGTACACCAAAGCCATCAAACAGATGCTTTCCTCAAAATCTCTTCTTTCACTCCAATTTTGCCTTCTAAGGCAAGTCACTATCGGGTTTTGAGTTTGAGAGCTTTTCCAACCAAACCAATCACACACACACCTCATATACATCGTATAGAAGTGATCCAAACACTCACATATCATCTGGAACACAGATTTCACAAAATCACCAGCCAATTGCTCAAGTTCTTGACAGATTTGCAGTTGGAGTACCATCTCAAGTTCCAGATCATTTCAATCCATTCCAAGCATTCATACACACTCCATGGCACCTAGGGAAGCTATCCAGATCATTGGAACCTAGCTGTAACACCTCCAACACAAATCACGATCACCAGCTGCAAGTGGTAAGCATGAGCTCTTCTAACTCTATGATCCATGCAATTTTTGCTGCACAATAATTTGGCCATATGTTCATAATCATGCATGGAATGTTTCCCCTCAATTAATTGTTTTGTTTGAATCGTGTATCAAAATCCTAGCCTTCATGCAGAAATTAGGGTTCTTGAGGATTTTTCGTGATTTCTTGTTTTATGCTTAATTTAAATGAAATTAATTGTCATAGACATGATCGTGAGGTTGAAACGAGTTGATTGGTATGTGGATTACATGATATGATTAAGTATTCAGTGCGATTGGAGAGAAAATGCAAATCTGGGCAAACACAGAACACGCGCGTGTTCTTGGTGTGTTCTTGGCGCCATTTTTTGAAAATTCAAATATTTGAATTTTGTGATTTTATTTAATTGATTCAAAAATTAATTTCTCTCTGAGTTTTAATGATTTTGAGTTGATTCTTAATAATTGACAAAAATGTTAAAATATTTTATTTTCCCAAAAAAATCCCAAAAATATTATTTATTTTGTATAATTGATATTTTTGCAAAGAATTAATGTTTTAATTGTTTTTAACTTTTAAAATATTTTTTCCACCTTGATTTTGCAACTTTTAATGCCTTCTAATTATTTTGTAGGTCAATACTTAATTTTTGAAGCATTAATCCAAAATCACAATTTGTTTTCCATATGTTAAACAATTTTGATCATTTTAATTGAATTTTTATTCAATTAAATACATTTTTGAAAACAAATTAGGGTTTTTGGATTAATTCAACCCTCATAAATCTCTTTCAAAACTTTTTGGGCCTCTAATAGAGTGCAAGACCCAATCCTTTTTTGACCAAATCATTTTTGGGCCTCAACATATTGTATAAGTCCCAATACCGTCAAAAACAAATGGCGCGATCGTCGCCTTTTGAAAAATTACCTTGGGTCTCTCCTCGAGCTATAAGACCCAATCAAAATTTTTTGGGCCTCTATTAGAGTGTAAGACCCAACCCCCTGTGTACAGAAAACTTTTTGGGCCTCATTCGTTGTATAAGTCCCTCTGTACATTGTCAAATAAACGATGCGATCGTCGCCAGTTTAAAATTAACCACTTGGACCTCTCCTTGAGCTATAAGACCCATTCAAAATTTTTTGGGCCTCTAATAGAGTGTAAGACCCAATCCCCTTATAACCAAAACCCTTTGGGCCTCAGATATTGTATAAGCCCCTTTACGTTAAAAGAAAATCTCGGCGCGATCGCCATTTTAAACGAAAAATCATCTGGGCCTACCCTCAAGTAGTAAGACCCATTTCACTCTTTTGTCTTTAAACCTTTTTGGGCCTCTTGAGAGAGTGTAAGACCCATCCCTTTGTACAGAAAACCTTTGGGGCCTCATTCACTTGTATAAGTCCCTCTGTACAAATTCAAACAGTGCGCTCACTGATAAAACCCTGGGCCTCTCCTTGAGTTGTAAGCCCCAAATCTTTATTTTTCAAAGCACTTTCTCCTTTGATTTTGAATATACTGTTGTTTTCAATCTGTCTTTGTTGAACAACTAACCAAACAGCATGGAAGCTCTACAACCGAGTAAGTGTTTACACGCTTTCATTTACCGCTTTCATATACATATAATTGTATTGTGGGGCTGTTTCACTGTAAGTCTTCTTTCATAAACTCATATCAACTGTGTAATAATAGTATAGATATTTTGAGTTTCCCCGACAACTACGTCTAGAACTAGGCGACGCCGTTTCGTTTAATCGTAGAAATAGACAACTAGATCCCCAATAGGATCACCAGATATAGTCTTCTCTTCGGCTGTCCTCATTAGGAATTGTCAAGAAACTTTACTCCCATAGATGAATGTATTCTCCGTGAATGGCATCCTTGAGTTTCTTCCAGATTCTCGAACTTTACTGGCTTGATCTATTCTCTGTGAATAGCCTGTCTTGAATTTCTCGGGGTTTGGGGACCCATCGGCTTCTTAAAAGCATCGGCCTCCTCTTGGGCATCGTACAAGGACCCACAGGCTTCCTAAAAGCAACCCCGCCTCCTCTTGGGCGTTGTACAAGGACCCGTCGGCATCTTAGAAGTATTCACGGCCTCCTCTTAGGCTTCGTATAATGATCTCTTCCTCCGGGAATGATAGCTTCCTCTTGGGCTTCCTACAAGGACCTCTCGGCTTCTTAAAAGTTTCCAGCCTCCTCTTGGGCTTCGTACAAATTGTCCCGACGACCTCCTAGAGGTATAGGAACATAACTTAATCATCTGCATTGAACAGTCCTTCAAAGAGTCTACTACTGTTTCTCAAAGCATAGTACAAAAGATGAAACTCTAGACTTGGACAGTCTAATCTCCTTGAGTCTCAAAGACATTCTCAAGTAACCCCTTCGTTAAATAGGAAGGAAACCCGTAGACTCGGACAGTCTCAATACCCCTTTGGATTTCCCGTTTCCTCAAAGAAAAGGAAATATCTCTGGTCCTTGAATCAAATCCTTGAGTACAGTGTTACTCATATAAGAACTGATTTTCTCCTTCAAAATCAGTATACTGGACCTGTCACTCAACTGAAACAGTCACCATAGCCTCCTCTTGGGCTTTGTACAATGATCCTCCCCAGCGGAGTCAAACAAAATTTAGCATCTCTCTCGGGCTTTGTACAAGACACATAAGAGACTCCCTCATTGAGTCAATCACCCCTTTTGCCTCCATCTCGGGCTTTATACGAGATACAAAAAGGTTCTTATTGAGCCAAACAAACAACAACCCCCATCTCGGGTTTCGTACGAGATACAAAAAACTCTCTTGTTGAGTCAAATAGCCTTCATCTCGGGCTTTATACGAGATACCAAAAGACTCCATCGTCGAGTCAAAACCTTTTAGCCTCTCTCTCGGGCTTTGTACGAGACACATATTAGCCTCCTCTTAGGCTTTGTATAAGAAAATCAATGGTTGATCCAATCAACCTTTTAGCATCAAAGTTATGCCTCGTTAACAGTACATAAACATCAACAACTCCTTCCCCTTCATCTAATTGCTGTAAGCGGCAAGCCTCTAGATCATCTACATCCATGCCACTGTCCCTCTTTTAGCATGATAAATTCCTAAGGAAAGATAGCATTGCTCTACACTAAGTTAAAGTCTTCTCCTCCAGGCTAAAATCCCCTATAAAGGAAATTATGGCATTGCCGGATTCACAAATCCCGGTTAAAGTAATTCTCCTTTATAAACTATTGTGACATACATACCCCCTTTAGAGGTGACAAATTCTCTCTAAAGTCAAACCCCTTCAGCTTCACATCTTGGGCTTTGAACAAGATACAAACCACCTTTCGCTTCACGTCTCGGGCTTTGTACAAGACACCAAAACAACCATTTCCTCCCATAGAATAAGAGGAACTACGAACACTCTGATTTCCCTGTTTCGGTAAACGGGAATACGTAGGCATAAGAGTGAAAGAAAAATCTTAGCGAGCACACTAAACAAAAACCCAAAATCCCATACTCTCACATATCTATCAAGAAGCATCCGTCCTAAACATCTAAACCGACGCCACTTTTAAAAAAATACACCCAATAGAGACCCTGAATCTTTGTAGCATCTATAACCTAACAGACTGCTGTTTAACCTCAGTTTGCAAGCAGGGTTAATTTGAGACATCTATCTCCCTTCCTTCATCAGCTTTAATAGGATAAAAAATGAATCGAGCTCTAGACACCAAAGAGAAATAGCGCTTCGCAACCGCGTCCAAAAATCGCTCGCTACAGAAAAATGGCGACTTCACTGGGGATCTGCCATTAGGATCTATCTCACCTTTGTAGCAAGATCTTATTCTCTTCTCATCTATTAGGTAGAAACTTTATAAGCAGGGCCCACCGTGGGGCTCTTCTACCCTTTTTTCTTTTCTCTTGTATGAAACCACAGATTGGGGCTTCCACCGGGGAACCCATTTTCTGTCAGGAACTTAGGATTCGTAGCTTTAAAGGTCTAGGATGATTAGGACAAATATATATACTGCTTTTCCTAATTGCTATACGTGTTTATTTTTCTGCTAATGGGAATGCGTGTGATGCCGCATGTGGAAAGATTGATTATACACTTAAGATAAGTGATGGCGACAAGGTCGACCATCAACCTCAGTGGAGGCTGACCAATGCAACCCATTCCCTCTCATAGGCAATGGGCCGATTGTGATGTCTGAGAAGCTGAGGAGCCAAACCCTTTTGTAGTGCGGAAGCTATCAGAAATAGTTGTCACGCGATACTACCCTCATTTGAGGCTGGTGATCTATTCTCGGTGAATGGCACTTACTCTAAGATTGCTCTACAACTCGCTGACGATCCGCTTGTTGTTTTGCTTTCCTGGGAAGAGCTGATGATAAAGAGTACAGGTACAAAAATCACCTTAGTATAAACCTTTGGGGATGGGTAGAGCCTTGACTTCATGACAACGACCCTTTGACCCCATGTTTTTTCTATGTTTTTGTGTGCTGCATTCATGCATTCATTTAAAAAACATTAAAACATTCAAAAAAGATTTTCTCTTCTAGTCTCTCTGTTTTTCAAAATAAACTAAGAATGTGATTGCAAATATCAGAGAAAAGGATTGCGCTAATGGATTTCGGTAGAAGGAGAACCCATAGGTATACCTTCAAGGTTCCAAAACTAGAGGATTTAAGAAGGTTAGCAGGGATGATCACAAACCAAGAGGCTTTCAGAGCCAAGCACGGAGGTCTGCTACCACTGTTAATATCCATGTGATTGAGGGAATCATGGATGCGCTCATCCAGTTCTACGATCTGGTCTATCACTGTTTCACATTCCCGGATTACCAGCTCGCACCAACGCTGGAGGAGTATTCTCACCTGACTGATCTACACATTACTGATCAAGCTCCATTTTCTGGACTGGAAGAAGTTCCAAAGAGTCAGACCATTGCAAGAGCAATTCATTTGGACGAGTCTGAGGTCAAAACTCACCTAACCACTAAGGGTGGCATCCAAGGTTTTCCAGCCCAGTTCTTGACAAAGAAAGCCCTGTATTTTTCCAGTATAGGAAACGTGACTGCTTTTGAAAGCGTCTTTGTCTTGCTCACCTACGGGTTATTTTTGTTTCCCAACATCAATAACTTCGTCGATATCAACTCCATTAAGGTTTTTCTCATTGGAAACCCTGTGCCGACTTTTCTCGCAGATGCGTATCATTCTGTACACTTGGGAAATTTGTACAGCAGAGGGGAGATCATATGTTGTGTACCTTTGCTTTACAAATGGTTTATCTCCCACTTGCCCAAGTCTGCTGCTTTTTGGGATTGTAAGAGTGCCTTATGTTGGCCGCAGAAGATCATGTCTCTTACCAACTCTGATATAGATTGGTGTAATAGGATCTATGATGGAATCAGAATCATTGATCGTTGTGGAAACTTCCCCAACGTACCCCTTATAGGAACTAAGGGAGGAATCAACTACCATCCAGTTCTCGTTCGTCGTCAATTTGGATACCCGATGAGGCATATTCCGTTGAATGCTCATCTAGAAGGTATTTTCTTCAAAGAAGGAGAAAATGACAGAGCACTAAAGATGGAAATAGTGCATGCTTGGAAACACGTTCATAAGAAAGGACGAGAGTCTCTGGGAAATCCGGACTGTGTCTCGGTGGAGCTTATCTCCATTGGGCACAAACTAGAGCTCTCAAGCTAAAGATGCCTTATCCTCATTACGGAATTCTTCCGCCAAAGGAATTTGTCATGTATTTCTTGACGGAAACAGAAAAACTTCAGGTTACTCTCAACAAAGTTCAAAAGGAGAGAAGGTATTGGAAGAACAAGTACCGCACCCTCAACGTAGAGTGCATCAAAATACAACAACTACTGAAAGAGAAAGATGCTCTGATTGAAATTTTGGAGCAACATGCTGTGGAAAATCAAGATGACCAAAGGAATTTGCTCGCTCCTTTCATCTGGCAAAGGAATGACAACCCGACAACGGCCCAAGAGCCCCGGTCAAAGAAAAGGAAAATACCAGAGTCAGCACCCGATTTCTCTTCGGAGAGGACTCGGGACCCATTAGCTTAGGTTTCTGTTTCTGTACCTTGTAATCTACTGTATTTCATTTCCGCAATCCTTTGAATTTCAATAAAAAGGGGTTTCCCCACTGTTTGATATTCGAAATCTAATTGTCGAAGTTTATTTTGATTAAACCAAAAAATAATTAATATTTAATCATTGCATTCATCATTCTCACATCGCGTATTGTTCTTCTCTACGAATCTCACGTTTGTGTCTCGATTCTAGAGTCAAACTGTCTCATTCGTACAATACTCGGGCCAATTGTCAGAAAAAGATGGATGATCTTGAGGAAGAAACCAGAGAGTTGAAGGAAGAGATCGACGCTCTGAGAGAGGATATGAGAAAGCTTCGTAACGACATGCAAGCCATGGCGGAAGCTCAGCTACAAAGGACTGTGATCTCAGAGATCACCTCAACGTCCATAGTGGAGAAGTATGATCCTAGGTATCAAATGCTGAAAGATCGTCCCTGGGGCATTCCTGTTAACTATATCCCGGAAGGATATGTTCCGCCGATCACTAAAGATCAGGGAATCACAACAGAAGCCGCTGGGCCTGAAGGTTGAAAACTTCAGGAAAGCGAAGATGCCAGGGGCATACTGACGACTCCTGAAGGTTACAAACTTCGGGAAACGCCAAGATTCGCTGCCATAGTCACGGTACCACCCCCTGTGGTGCACACTGTCCCGGAAGGAAAGATTCCACCGATACCTTCTGGTTAAAAGGAAACTATGTTCGATAGAATGGATGAATTCTAGGAACAGTTTCTGGAAATGCAGAAAGAACTGCAAGCCATATGCGGTCAGGATCTATTTGGAAAGGACGCCGCAGACCTCTTCTTGGTCCCCAATGTGAAAGTTCCGCGCAAATTTCAAGTGTCCAACTTTGAAAAATACAAGGTAACTCTTTCCCTCAGAGCCATCTGGTGATGTACGCTCGGCGGATGTCAGCTCAGACGGAGAATCAGGACCTACTAATTCACTACTTATAGGATAGTTTAACCGGTGCCGCACTCAAATGGTACATGGGTTTAAACCGTGCCATGATCAACACTTTCAGAGATCTTGGTACTGCTTTCGTCCAACAATACAAATACAATTTGGACATGGCACCCGACAGAGATCAACTCAGATCGATGTCGCAAAAGGACAAGGAAACCTTTAAGGAGTATGCTCAAAGGTGGCGTGAAATTTCCGCTCAAATTTGTCCGCCTCTTAAGGAAAAAGAGATGACAAAGATCTTCTTAAAAACCTTAAGCTCATTTTACTATGACCGAATGGTTGCCAGTGCACCCAGTGATTTCACCGAGATGGTGGGCATGGGCGTACGTCTTGAGGAAGCCGTCCGAGAAGGACGTTTGGTAAAAGACACTGGATCGACGAGTGGTACTAAAAAATATGGTAGTGCTCTCCCTAAGAAAAAAGAGCAAGATATTGGGAATATCTCTCTCGGAAAGCAAAGGCAACGTTATCAACCGGTAGCAGCTGTAACTCCTGCTATCAACCCTGCGCCTATTCCTACTTATCAACCTCAAGTTGCGCAAAGCCAACCTGATCAGCAAAGGACACAACATCCTCTTCAGCAGGCTCGTCCTCCATATAACAACAACCGTACAACACGACCACCAGGGTTTGATCCTATACCCATGTTGTATGCAGAACTATTTCCATTACTACTGGCTAAGGGGCACATTAAGAGTAAATCTCCTCTTACAGTACCGGAAAATCCACCTTTTTGGTTTAAGGTGGATCAAACTTGCCCTTACCACCAAGGAGGATCAGGGCATAACATAGAGAATTTTCTCAATTTCAAATCTGAAGTGTAAAAACTTGTTAGGAGCAGGCTCTTATCTTTCAAAGATACGAATCCCAATGTTCTCTCGAACCCACTGCCTCAACACGAGAAAGCTGCAGTCAACCTGATTGAGAAAGAATTTAACAATGTCTATCAAATTCATGATGTACTGTTAATGAAGACCAATCTGGTCAAGATACATTGTAGACAGGGTGGATATGGCCATGTGCCACCTCATAACTATCATCAGTGTGATATCTGCTCTAAAGACAACCAGGGATGTTCTGTGGTGCAATCATCTCTACAGGAACAAATGGTTCTTGGATGGATCCAAGAGCACCGAGTTCATGGAGTTAACATGGTTTACACGAATTCCAACGTCATTCAGAACCACAATATCCGTGCAATGAATGTCAATCTGGTGGCAATGCACTCAAGGCAAAGCCAGTATCATAATCTGCCGCGACATGATTACAGTTCTTGTCTGACTTGCTCGGTAAACAAACAGGGTTGCTCTTTTGTACAAGAAGCCCTCCAGCGTCAGATGGACCTTGGATGGATCCAAGACTACCATGACAGGAATCTCTATCAGATCAATATGGTTCAGATCTTTGATATTCGCGTAATGAATACCAACTTGGTAGAGTTACATGCTGAGCAGGTTTGACTCGGATTCTTAATATCACACGAATATCAAAGTTGTAAAGCGGGTTGTGAAAATGATCAAGGTTGTACCCTTGTCCAGGAGGCACTTCAGCACTTGTTAAATCACTGGTGGATGCCAATTTATATGGATGAAGATACTCAGCAAATTAGTATCAATAACAAGAATCCCACTTGGCATCAGAGTCAGGATGTCCGATTCGTGGAAGCTAACCTAGTGAGGTTACATTGTATTCAAAGTGGGCGTGGCCAGGTGCCACCACACAATTATGACCGTTGTAGCATCTATTCGGAAAGTAACCAAGGGTGTTACCTTGTGAGAGAAGCTCTTCAGGGTCAGGTGGATCGTGGAGAAATTCGTCCATATCCGGGTTCTGGACTCATCAACGGGATGCCGAACTACCTTGCCGATCAAGTTGAGGATGTTGTCACAATCTCTGGTCATCATAGGACCAGGGATGTTTTTGCCATCATCCCTCTACTTGACGAATCTAAAGTTCCCAACCGGGAACGGATTCCCGGTTGTCATCCCTCTACTTTACGATGGTCAAAAAAATCAGAGGGCTCCCGTAGTCATCTATCTGCCGGGACCACTACCGTATGAATCAACTAAGGTTATCCCTTATAAATACGGTGCAACAACAATTAAAAATGGAAAGGAAATTCCATTACCCTCCGTCGTAAATATTGTAGACATCAGTCGAGTAACACGGAGTGGCAGAATCTTCAACCTAGGGGTTGGGGAACCTAACAAAGAAAAGGAACTTCAGAAGGAAACTCCCGATCCATCAGTCGGTCAATCCAGTAATCCCGACCTTTCGAAAAATGATGATGAGATGTTGAAGCTCATCCAAAGGAGTGAATACAACATTGTCGATGAACTGTTACAAACTCCTTCAAAGATCTCTGTGTTATCACTGTTACTCAGTTCAGAAGCGCATAGGGAGGCTCTACAGAAAGTCTTGGAGCAAGCCTTTGTGGAACAGGATGTAACAATCAGACAGTTCGATAGCATTGTCTCTAACATCACTTCCTGCAATAATTTGGGATTTAGTGATGAGGAATTACCCGAAAAGGGTCGCCGTCATAACATGGCGCTCAACATTACAGTTAACTGCCAGGACGATGCTTTAGCCAGCGTACTAGTAGACATAGGGTCAGCCCTGAATGTTATGCCGAAGTCCACTTTGATGCAATTATCATTCAAAGGCCCTCCGATGAGAATCAGCGAGGTCGTCGTCAAAGAATTCGACGGATCCAGAAAAGCGGTTATTTGCGAAGTTGATCTTCCCATAACTATCAGTCCTCATACTTTCCAAGTCACTTTCCAGATCATGGACATCCGGGAAACATAAAGTTGTTTATTAGGAAGACCTTGGATACATCAGGCTGGAGCGGTTACTTAAACCCTCCACCAAAAGCTAAAGTTCGTCAAGAACGATCAACTTGTCACAGTTTGTGGGGAACAAACCTTGCTTGTGAGTAAGTTGCCATCATCTGCTAGTGTAGAGCCCGAGGAGGTTATTGGAACGCAGTTCCAAGCACTGTCGGTAAGCAAGAACAATCAGTTCAAAGAAGGAACTTCCATTTCTTCATACAACGATGCTATCAAAGCAGTCGAGAGTACCGATACGACAGGATGGGGACAACTTGTCATTCCTACTAGCAATACAACAAAGAAGGGTCTTGGTTTTTCTGCAACCTGTACCCAGACAGCTGCCAACAATGAAAGTCTTCATCCCCTTCAAAACTTCTTCCACAGTGGAGGTTTCCTTCACCCAGTGTCGCAAGCAGTACATGCTATCAATGAGGAAGATCACTCTGACACAGATGAAGAATGGAAGTCCTAACTTAACAAGGACGGTTATATGTCTCAGGACGAAACGCAAACTCCTTTTTGCTTTCCTACACAAAGTCCGAGATTTATACCCAGATCAGACGTCGAAATGATCTATGGAGATTGTGATCCGGAAGGATGCCGCGCTCCGCCAAATTCATTAGAGGAGGACACTCTGATGAAAGACCAATTTGACTACAACTACTATGGCCCAATGGATGGTCTGCCAAAGTGGCAGCCTTACCCAGGAAACTTGGGGCAAGAGAGTCAGCCGAATAATGAAAATCAGCTGACCGTCGTTGAACAGAATACCTGTGTCCCCCCCATGTCATGGGATCAACACTCAGGTCATTCAGAAACTACTCAACATGAAGATGAATTCGCAATGTTCGCAGGACTTGAATTCATCAACTATGCTTTTCCCGAGGTCAACGTCATCGAGAGAGATGACTCCTCTAGTTCCAAAGAAGTTTGGGGCACCTTGGGACAACCGAGTGGAAAATACGACTATATGGTCAAGTACACTACGTCTGAAAGCTCTCGTATCAGGTTCGAAGACATCCAACCTACTGGATGGGGAGATACAGCTGAGAGCACAAATACTATGCAAAATACAACTGAGGAATTCTCCTACGACAACTCTGCCTGGGAGACAGATTCCAATGATCCTGCTCCACCAGAAATCAGCGTTATTTCTGAAGACAAATCAAGGAAGGTACCAGACTTTGTGATTCACCGAGAAGTTCGCCGCCAATGGGTTGCCGTCGAGGTTCCGAAGGTCGTTCACCAGTCAAAGTAATTGTCATCTTTAACGTTTCACCCTGCCCAGGTGAAACGGATGTTTTGATAGGGCTCGCTTTCTGTAAATTTCCATCTTCGCTTTGCCCGGAGCGACAGAGTTTTGTTTTATAGGGTTGTAGTTTCAAGGATCGACTTGTTCATTAATAAAATAACGTCGTTCTGTAATTTCCGCATTAATTGTTGTTTTCTCTTTTTGCTTTTTCAGAAAATGGTAATCCTAAAAAACAATTAAAAATAAAAACAAGCAGTAAAATAAAACACTGCACACACTTTTGCATCTTCTCTATCTCTTCTAAACACGAATCATCACGTCATGCAGATTGCTTATTTTAAACCCCTTTGAAACATACGATCCGATGCCTTCTCCCGACTTTGAGTTCCCGATATTTGGGGCTGAAGAAGAAAATGACGACAAAATTCCAGAAGAGATCTCCCGATTACTCAGACAAGAGGAAAGGTCCATTGAACCTCATAAAGAGCCGTTGGAAACGGTAAACTTAGGTTCGGAAAAAGAGAGAAAAGAAATCAGGATTGGGGCACTGCTCAGTCCAACTGCCAAAGAGAGTTTGATAAAGCTTCTCAAAGAATTCCCCGATGTATTCGCTTGGTCCTATCAGGATGTGCTAGGGTTGGATACCAGCATCGTGGAACACCATCTACCGTTGAGATCGGAATGTCCGCCAGTAAAACAGAGGTTGAGACGCACTCACCCGGACATGGCCATCAAAATCAAAGAGGAGGTACAGAAACAGATTGATGCAGGTTTCCTCGCTACATCTGAATATCCTCAATGGTTAGCCAACATCGTACCCGTTCCCAAAAAGGACGGAAAGGTCAGAATGTGTGTTGATTACAGAGATCTGAATAAGGCTAGTCCAAAGGACGACTTTCCTTTACCACACATTGACATGCTGGTTAACAGTACAACAAAGTTTAAAGTTTTCTCCTTTATGGATGGATTCTCGCGCTATAATCAGATCAAAATGGCGCCGAAAGACATGGAGAAAACTTCTTTCATCACCCCATGGGGCACCTTTTGTTACAAGATAATGTCGTTCAGTTTGAAGAACGTCGGGGCAATCTATCAAAGGGCCATGACTACTCTGTTTCATGACATGATACACAAAGAAATCGAGGTATATGTTGATGATATGATTGCAAAATCAAAAATAGAGAATGAGCACGTTGAACATCTGTCAAAATTATTCGAACGTTTAAGAAAATTCAAGCTCCGCTTGAATCCAAACAAGTGCACCTTCGGTGTCCGTTCAGGGAAACTACTAGGGTTCATCGTCAGCCAGAAAAGGATTGAGGTTGATCCTGACAAGGTCAAGGCCATTCAAGAAATGCCTTCTCCGAAAATTGAAAAACAAGTCAGAGGATTCTAGGGACGTTTAAACTACATCTCCAGATTCATATTCCTCATGACGGCGACCTGTGCGCCGATTTTAAAATTACTCAAAAAGAACCAGGATTGCGTTTGGTCAGAAGATTGCCAAACTGCCTTCGATAGTATCAAGGAATATCTGTTGAATCCTCCAATTATATCACCTCCAGTGGAAGGAAGACCACTGATCATTTACCTCACAGTTCTAGAGGACTCAATGGGATGTGTACTTGGCCAACAAGACGAAACTAAATGGAAAGAGTCTGCCATTTATTATTTGAGCAAGAAATTCACCGACTGCGAAACTCGGTACACGATGCTTGAGAAAACTTGTTGCGCTTTGGCTTGGGAAGCCAAACGTCTTCGCCAATACATGATTCGTCATACTACTTGGTTAATCTCAGAAATGGATCCAATCAAGTATGTCTTCGAAAAACCTGCTCTTACGGGAAGGATTTCCAGTTGGCAGATGCTGTTATCAGAATATGACATAGAGTACCACGCTCAGAAAGCCGTTAAGGGAAGTATTTTAGCCGATCATTTGGCGCATCAACCGATTGACAATCAATAATCAATCGGGTTTGACTTCCCAGACGAAGATGTCATGTATCTAAAGATGAAATACTGCGATGAATCGCTACCCAATGAAGGGCCAGAACCAGGTTTCCAATGGGGACTTATCTTTGACGGAGCAGTTAATCATTATGGAAACAGAATTGGGGCAATCATTGTTACCCCTCAGGGTACCCACATTCCTTTCACCGCTCGACTTACGTTCAAATGTACGAACAACGAGGCCGAATACGAAGCATGTATCATGGGTCTCGAAGAAGCAATTGATTTGAGGATCAAAAACTTGGACATATATCGCGACTCAGCCTTAGTTATCAGTCAGATAAAAGGAGATTGGAACACATACCAATCAGGATTGATTCCTTACAAATACTACGCAAGAAGGTTGCTACCTTTCTTCAACAGAGTTGAGTTTCATCATATCCCTCGTGAGGAGAATCACATGGCTGATGCATTAGCCACTATCTCTTCCATGATTAGTGTAGGTCAATGGAGTGACATACCTAAGATCGACATAATACGCCTTGAACGGCCCACCTACGTCTTCATGATCGAAGCAGTCATAGACAACAAACCTTGGTATCACGATATCCAGGAAAGACAGAAAAACCCTCAGAAGATTGGCTGGAAACTTCTTCCTGAGCGGTGACACTCTCTATAAGAGAAATTTTGACATGGTCTTGCTCCGATGCGTAGACAGACCAGAAGCAGACATGCTTATGAAAGAAATTCATGAAGGATCCTTTGGCACTCATGCCAACGGACACACAATGGCGAGAAAAATTCTCAGAGCAGGGTACTATTGGTTGACAATGGAATCCGACTGCTACAAGTACATGAGGAGGTGTCACAAATGTCAGATATACTCTGACAAAATTCATGTACCGCCATCACATCTCAAAGTTCTGTCTTCCCCATGGCCATTCTCGATATGGGGAATCGACATGATTGGCATGATTGAGCCCAAGGCTTCAAACAGACATCGGTTCATCCTAGTAGCCATTGACTACTTCACCAAGTGGGTCGAAGCAGCGTCACTCGCCAATGTAACCCGAAAAGTGGTGGTCCGATTTATCAAAAACAATATCATCTCCCGTTATGGTGTTCCAAGCGAGATCATTACTGATAATGGATCCAACTTGAACAACAAGATGATGAAAGAGTTGTGTGCTGAGTTCAAGATCGAACACCATAACTCATCTCCCTACCGACCCAAGATGAATGGAGCGGTAGAAGCGGCCAATAAGAACATCAAGAAGATCGTTCAAAAGATGGTTGTAACCTACAAAGACTGGCACGGGATGTTACCCTTTGCTCTTCATGGTTATCGCACATCTGTTCGCACTTCAACAGGGGCAACCCCTTTCTCTCTAGTGTATGGCATGGAAGTAGTGCTCCCCATAGAAGTAGAGATCCCGTCAATCCGAGTATTGATGGAAGCTAAGCTCACCGAAGCTGAATGGTGTCAAAGCCGACACGACGAACTGAATCTGATCGAAGAAAAGAGAATAACGGCACTATGCCATGGTCAATTGTATCAATAGAGAATGAATAAGGCGTTTGACAAAAAGGTCCGACCTCGAGTCTTCAGAAAAGTACACCTCGTGCTCAAGAAGATACAATCATTTCTCACTGATTCTCGGGGTAAATGGACCCCGAATTATGACGGCCCCTATGTGGTCAAGAAAGCTTTCTCAGGAGGCGCCTTGAGACTTGCAACCATGGATGGAGAGGAATTTACCTACCCCACAAATGTTGATGTAGTCAAGAAATACTTCGCCTAAACTAAAAAAAATGTCTCGATGGACTGAAAACATGAAAGGGCGGTCCAGGCAAAAATTAGAGACATGATCAATAATCATCCCGGTGGATTGGAAACATCAAAGTACAATCCAGGCAAAAGTTAGGGATAATGGCAAGTAACTATGTTCAACAGAGGCAAGTCCCTCAGCAGCAGTTACATCATCCGTCAGAAAACTCCAGTCAAGGTCATCTTCGACAGAAGCTCAGGATGCCCCGAATTCAAAGTTGGTAGAAGGATAGCGGTCGTTATGTTTCAATGTGGCCCTTTTCCCTGTAAATTACCATTTTCTAACTTTGTAAACACTCTTTTGAATCACGAGTTTGGCTGATCTCTATTTTATCAATAAAATTTGAGCCTTTGTGCTTTTGTTTGTGATTCTTATTTGTTTTAGCTTTACAGAACGACGTTGTTAACATGATTAACGATTCTTGAAATAAAACAAAAATGAATTTACTTGTTAAAACTTTTTCTGCTTTTAAAGATGGCAATTGCTTTTGACTGTTGAACATCGAAAGAGCGTCGATGGCGTCTCCAAAGGCGTTTGAATTTCGAAGTGCAGAATAAAAGTACTCCTTCTAGGCCAGTACGCCTAAATGAAGGATCAACTGTATGAGATGCATTCACATTTCATATTGCATCACTATCACTCTAGTCGGTCTTGTCCCCTAGTGATAGAAGTTCTCTCAATCGAGTTGTCAGTTCTTACCTCGTCAGGAAACGCTGCGTTTGAACAACCTCGCCTCCAGTTTATTCTGGAAGAAATTTGGCCCTTGACCACTTTGATAACTTGAACCTCTGAAAAACCGGAGGAACTTTCAGTCAGCATCACTCTTCACCATTGAAGATGATATCCTTGCTTTCCCGGATTAAGGAAAATCCACAGAGAAAGCCTCGTAATTAGAGATTTGGCAGCATGCCAGTTTCGCTCCGAAAAGACCGCTGATGAAAAGGTCATCGGCACCTCAAAATTGGACCCCATCATATGGCATTTCTCCGGGAAGATCCCGAGAAAAGTATGATGTAAGATCCCATGCAGAAGCAGCCTCTCAAGAGACTAGCTTTCCCCAGATAGAGTCGGCAAATGGCGTCTCCAACAGAAAAGTTTGTGAAACTCTACAACTCAGACGACTGGGTTCCCCAGCAACTCTGACATCAAATTTTTTTTCAAATGGCATCTCCTCAGGAAAATTCGGCGAGAAGTTTGAGGAAAATCGCTACGAATAACGTCCCTTGTCAATAAAGTTTATTGACAAAAGAAACTTAGACCAGTTCCTTGGTAGGAAACCAGGATCAAGGGGAAGTTTAAATCAGAAACTAAGACCAGTTCCTTGGTAGGAAACCAGGATCGAGGGGAAGTTAACAAAAGAAACTAAGACCAGTTCCTTGGTAGAAAACCAGGATCGAGGGGAGGTTTATCCCAAAAGGAAACTGAGACCAGCTCCTTGGCTGAAGACCAGGATCGAGGGGAAGTTTACCTTTTCTAAGCATCATCGCTTAGCTAAAGAAGATGAATGCGTAAGATACAATTCATAACCACCATCAAAATTTTGGGTATTCCGATATTTAATCCTCTTGCACCCCGAATGCCCGAATACCTTCGTCATTCACACCTTCGTGTCCAAGAAGATTAAATAGGGGCATCTGCCATACCCCAAATTTTGACCACTAAGATTTCCCATCATTGTGAAACTAATAATCACAATATGGATGTGCCATCATACTTCATCAGTCTCCCCAAAGACGGGTGAGCATCCACTACAATCAGACTTAGGGTTTCAAGCCCTCTCTGAGCTTTTAGGCAAAGGATCAATCAAGGAATGACATGATCTTCAACTTGTCTAACCTCTCAAACATCCACAATGGATCAAAAGGACTCCCACTTCAAGGATCAAGCACAAGGCTGCTCCCTTCTAGGTGAATCAAGTCTCAAGATCGACAGTGTCACCAAATTAGGGTTTTGGTCGACCAGGGCCTCCAGATGGAAATTTTTCATCTGGGCACAAGCCAATGATCCGAAACATAACCTAATATACTTCATGGGACCTCATGGACCCAATCATCAAGTCAATTTTGCCTCAGGGGATGCATTCACCAAAAATCAGGAATTAGGGTTTCTTGACCTAATTCACCCCTAAGTTGACTTTTAGGGTAAATCATGAGCCAAGACCTCAAGAGAGGGTTTGAGGGTCTCTAATGAACTATATTTATCCATTTGGAACAATGGATTAATCTAAGAAGCTTGAGCAACAAGTCTCAATTTCATCTACACCACAATTAGGGTTTCGCGAGGAAAGTCAACTGTAACTTTGACCTTTGACCAGGACATGCTCCCAAGCCCTAAGACATGATTCAATATACCCTATGATACCCATGGAACATGTCCATCAAGTTTGATTTTGGTCAAGGACATGATTTCCTGAAGAATTGCACAGTTTAGAAATCATCTGATAAAAAAGTCAACTGTGCACAAAAGTCAACTTTGACTTTTTGAGATTTTTCACCAAAATGGATTTTTAACCCTAAAATGATGTTAATGTATGATTTGAATCATCATTCATCAAGAAAAATCAAATAAAGTGGGATAACTTGTAAAAGGGGTAACCATAAAAACTTAGAAAAATTTCTAAGTTATGGAAAAAGTGACACTAATGTGCCAACTTTGGAGGATCATAACTCCTAAACCACAAGGCCATTGTTCCTCATTCAAAGCTTGATTTTTAGATCTCATTGCCCTCTACAAAAGCTTCATACTGACCTATGTCCAAATTCCTCATGGATTTTGAGTTATGGAGTGATCAAAATCATGAAAAGTCACTTTGTTCCAACACTTAGTGAAAATTTCACTAAGTCAGATTTTACCTTACTTTTTGCCAAATGTAGGGGGATTTTTCACTTGGCTTCAAAAGAGATCAAAACTAAACATGTTCAAACAGTTGTTGTATCATGTAAGGGCTTTCCAAAATGGCCAAGAACATTACCAAATTCAATTTGAGTCATGAGATATGACATTAGCAAGTTGCCTTGCTGAAATCTGCCAAGGCAAGGCAGATTTTTACACTTTTAGTCGATTTTCCAAAATAAGCCAAATCCAAATGCTCCTATCCACTTGGACACCTCTGAGGATTGAATCTAAAAGGGACAATCACTGAGCCAAGCCTCCAAAGTCTTTGGAACAAGAAATAGCATGTTGAACCTAGAATTGCCAAAATAGGGACAGCACTCCAATTTTGGATTGGAGCATTCAATGGAAGCATCAAGGTGGCATGCACTGAGTCATTCTCAACTAAATTCAGTCAAGACTTATCCAAGACCAAGGGAACCAGCAGCCTGTGCCCTAACCTCTAGTCAATGGCTAGAGGAGACTTGGATTTTCATTTGCCAACAATGGCCAAACCTACTCAGCAGTTGCCATTCACTATTCCTTGCAAAACAAACTTGCTCTACTATAAATAGAGCTCAATTGTGATCAGTTTGAGTACACCAAAGCCATCAAACAGATGCTTTCCTCAAAATCTCTTCTTTCACTCCAATTTTGCCTTCTAAGGCAAGTCACTATCGGGTTTTGAGTTTGAGAGCTTTTCCAACCAAACCAATCACACACACACACCTCATATACATCATATAGAAGTGATCCAAACACTCACATATCATCTGGAACACAGATTTCACAAAATCACCAGCCAATTGCTCAAGTTCTTGACAGATTTGCAGTTGGGGTACCATCTCAAGTTCCAAATCATTTCAATCCATTCCAAGCATTCATACACACTCCATGGCACCTAGGGAAGCTATCCAGATCATTGGAACCTAGCTGTAACACCTCCAACACAAATCACGATCACCAGCTGCAAGTGGTAAGCATGAGCTCTTCTAACTCTATGATCCATGCAATTTTTGCTGCACAATAATTTGGCCATATGTTCGTAATCATGCATGGAATGTTTCCCCTCAATTAATTGTTTTGTTTGAATCGTGTATCAAAAATCCTAGCCTTCATGCAGAAATTAGGGTTCTTGAGGATTTTTCGTGATTTCTTGTTTTATGCTTAATTTAAATGAAAGTAATTGTCATAGACATGATCGTGAGGTTGAAACGAGTTGATTGGTATGTGGATTACATGATATGATTAAGTATTCAGTGAGATTGGAGAGAAAATACAAATCTGGGCAAACCCAGAACACGCGTGTGTTCTTGGTGTGTTCTTGGCGCCATTTTTTGAGAATTCAAATATTTGAATTTTGTGATTTTATTTAATTGATTCAAAAATTAATTTCTCTCTGAGTTTTAATGATTTTGAGTTGATTCTTTTTTTAATAATTCACAAAAATGTTAAAATATTTTATTTTCCCAAAAAAATCCCAAAAATATTATTTATTTTGTATAATTGATATTTTTGCAAAGAATTAATGTTTTAATTGTTTTTAACATTTAAAATATTTTTTCCACCTTGATTTTGCAACTTTTAATGCCTTCTAATTATTTTGTAGGTCAATACTTAATTTTTGAAGCATTAATCCAAAATCACAATTTGTTTTCCATATGTTAAACAATTTTGATCATTTTAATTGAATTTTTATTCAATTAAATACATTTTTGAAAACAAATTCAGGTTTTTGGATTAATTCAACCCGCATAAATCTCTTTCAAAACTTTTTGTGCCTCTAATAGAGTGTAAGACCTAATCCGTTTTTGACCAAATCATTTTTGGGCCTTAGCATATTGTATATGTCCCGATACCGTAAAAAACAAACGGCGCGATCGTCGCCTTTTGAAAAATTACCTTGGGTCTCTCCTCGAGCTATAAGACCCATTCGAAATCTTTTGGGCCTCTATTAGAGTGTAAGACCCAACCCCCTGTGTACAGAAAATTTTTTGGGCCTCATTCATTGTATAAGTCCCTCTGTACATTTTCAAATAAACGACGCGATCGTCGTCAGTTTAAAATTAACCACCTGGGGCTCTCCTTGAGCTATAAGACCCATTCAAAAATTTTTGGGCCTCTAATAGAGTGTAAGACCCAATCCCCTTTTAACCAAAACCCTTTGGGCCTCAGATATTGTATAAGCCCCTTTGCGTTAAAAGAAAATCTCGGCGCGATCGCCATTTTAAACGAAAAATCATCTGGGCCTACCCTCGAGTAGTAAGACCCATTTCACTCTTTTGTCTTTAAACCTTTTTAGGCCTCTTGAGATAGTGTAAGACCTATCCCTTTGTACAGAAAACCTTTTGGGCCTCAGTCACTTGTATAAGTCCCTCTGTCCAAATTCAAACAGTGCGCTCACTGATAAAACCCTGGATCTCTCCTTGAGCTGTAAGCCACAAATCTTTCTTTTTCAAAGCACTTTCTCCTTTGATTTTGAAGATACTGTTGCTCTACAACCGAGTAAGTGTTTACACGCTTTCATTTACCGCTTTCATATACATATAACTGTATTGTGGGGCTGTTTCACTGTAAGTCTTCTTTCATAAACTCATATCAACTGTGTAATAATAGTATAGATATTTCGAGTTTCCCCGGTAACAACGTCTAGAACTAGGTGACACCGTTTCGTTTAATCGTAGAAATATACAACTAGATCCCCAATAGGATCACCAGATACAGTCTTCTCTTCAGCTGTCCTCATTAGGAATTGTCAAGAAACTCTACTCCCAGAGATGAATGTATTCTCCGTGAATGGCATCTTTGAGTTTCTTCCAGATTCTCGAATTTTCCTGGCTTGATCTATTCTCTGTGAATAGCCTGTCTTGAATTTCTCGGGGTTTGGGGACCCATCGGCTTCTTAAAAGCATCGGCCTCCTCTTGGGCATCGTACAAGGACCCACAGGCTTCCTAAAAGCAACCCTGCCTCCTCTTGGGCGTTGTACAAGGACCAGTCGGCTTCTTAGAAGTATTCAAAGCCTCCTCTTAGGCTTCGTATAATGATCTCTTCCTCCGGGAATGATAGCCTCCTCTTGGGCTTCGTACAAGGACTTCTCGGCTTCTTAAAAGTTTCCAGCCTCCTCTTGGGCTTCGTACAAATTTTCCCGATGACCTCCTAGAGGTATAGGAACATAACTTAATCATCTGTATAGAATAGTCTTTTCAAAGAGTCTACTACTGTTTCTCAAAGCATAGTACAAAAGAGGAAACTCTAGACTTGGACAGTCTAATCTCCTTGAGTCTTAAAGACATTCTCAAGTAACCCCTTCGTTAAATAGGAAGGAAGCCTATAGACTCGGACAGTCTTAATACCCCTTTGGATTTCCCGTTTCCTCAAAGAAAAAGAAATATCCCTGTTCCTTAAATCAAATCCTTGAGTACAGTGTTACTCATATAAGAACTAATTTTCTCCTTCAAAATCAGTATACTGGACCTGTCACTCAACTGAAACAGTCACCATAGCCTCCTCTTGGGCTTTGTATAATGATCCTCCCCAGCGGAGTCAAACAACGTTTAGCCTCTCTCTCGGGCTTTGTTCGAGACACACAAAAGACTCCCTCGTTGAGTCAATCACCCCTTTCATCTCCATCTCGGGCTTTATACGAGATAGAAAAAGGTTCTTATTGAGCCAAACAAACAACAGCCTCCATCTCGGGCTTCGTACGAGATACAAAAAACTATCTTGTTGAGTCAAATAGCCTTCATCTCGGGCTTTATACGAGATACCAAAAGACTCCATCGTCGAGTCAAAACCTTTTAGCCTCTCTCTCGAGCTTTGTACGAGACACATATTAGCCTCCTCTTAGGCTTTGTATAAGAAAATCACTGGTTGATCCAATCAACCTTTTAGCATCAAAGCTGTGCCTCGTTCACAGTACACAAACATCAACAACTCCTTCCCCTTCATCTAATCGCTGTAAGCGGCAAGCCTCTGGATCATCTACATCCATGCCACTGTCCCTCTTTTAGTATGAAAAAATCCTAAGGAAAGATAGCATTGCTCTACACTGAGTTAAAGTCTTCTCCTTCAGGCTAAAATCCCCTATAAAGGAAATTATGGCATTGCCGGATTCACAAATCCCGGTTAAAGTAATTCTCCTTTAAAAACAGTTGTGACATACAGACCCCCTTTAGAGGTGACAAATTCTCTCTAAAGTCAAACCCCTTCAGCTTCACATCTTGGGCTTTGAACAAGATATAAACCACCTTTCGCTTCACGTCTTGGGCTTTGAACAAGACACCAAAACAACCATTTCCTCCCATAGAATAGGAGGAACTACGAACGTTCTGATTTCCCTGTTTCGGTAAATGGGAATACGTAGGCATAAGATTGAAAGAAAAATATTAGCGAGCACACTAAACAAAAACCCAAAATCCCATACTCTCACATATCTATCAAGAAGCATCCGTCCTAAACATCTAAACCGGCGCCACTTTTAAAAAAGTAAACCCAATAGAGACCCCGAATCTTTGTAGCATCTGTAACTTAACAGACCGCTGTTTAACCTCAGTTTGCAAGCAGGGTTAATTTGAGACATCTATTTCCCTTCCTTCATCAGCTTTAATAGGATAAAAAATGAATCGAGCTGTAGACACCAAAGAGCGATAGCGCTTCGCAACCGCGTCCAAAAATCGCTCGCTACAAGACCGAAGAATGCTTCTGAAGTTAGAAGTTTCTTGGGATGGAAGGGTATTACAGAAGGTTTATGTTAGTTCCTGGATTGGCTGGAATTTTGGTAAAACAAAGTATATTCAATGTTGATGTCAAGGTGCTGATGTTGCAACATTGAAGTCTTAACACTGGGTTGTGTTAAGTATTTAATTGCTAAAGTTGGATGTCTGATGTCACACAGGTGATGTTTTAACATCAGATCTGCAGAATCAATAACATCAGGTTGTGATGTTTTTAGGGTTGCGTATTAGCTGGAATTGTGGAGAGCAAGCTGTCTCATTGGATGCGAATATCTTGGGATAGATATTTGCTGCTGCATAGGAGATCTGCTGCAGATTTGTAGGAGATTTAAAAGGTTGAAGATTTAAAAAGATTTTAGGAGAAAATCTGTTTTAATATTCAGTTTTAAATAACAAATTTAGGAGATATTGTAGCAAGTCCAAGACCAATTCAAGGAGCTATATAAAGCGCACAAGACCAAAGGAAAAAGTACAGAAAACATTCAGAAGATCAGGAGCTGGAGGCTTAGTATCTAGAGTTTGTTTAGAGTGCTTGTATTTACACTATTCTAGGGCTTGAATAGGTGTTGTGTTTCTGTCCTCTCTAGAAGCTGTGAAGCAATAGAGAGTGGTTGATTGATCGAAGCTGTGAAGTAAGATCAAGGTTACTCAAAGTGGGTTCTTTGAGTGTTTGTAAGGGATTGGGTGGTGTTCTCATACCTAAGTGGTTTCTTAGGTAGGAAGTCATTAGTAGAGTATAAGTTTAGGAGATTGTCAACGGGTTGTTGAGTCTGTAAATTATATCTACAAGTAGTGAATTCCATCCCTGGCTTGGTAGCCCCCAGAGTAGGTTGGTTGTAACCGAACTGGGTCAACAATTCTTGGTGTTATTTTACTGTTATTGCTGTCCATTGTGCAAAGTGTGTTATTGTGACATCACACCTTAACATCACACGTCTGATACCAGAATTTCAATTGGTATCAGAGCAGGCATCCTGTCTGTCTCTGGGTGAGATCTAGGGAAGTTACTTTCTGGTGTAAAGATGGACAAAGAAGTTGGAGGATTCGTCAACAGACCCCCTATTTTGGATGGATCCAATTATGACTATTGGAAGCCAAGGATGATCACCTTCTTAAAATCCTTGGACAGTAGGGCTTGGAAGGCTGTTATTAAAGAATGGAAAACACATGTTGTATGTGAGAAGGATGATGCTGGTAAAGATAAAGAAGGCACCTCTAAGCTAAAGCCTGAAGAAGAATGGACCAAGGAGGAAGATGAGCTCGCCCTTGGAAATTCCAAAGCTCTAAATGCCATCTTCAATGGAGTGGATAAGAATATCTTCAGGTTAATCAATACCTGTGAAGTTGCTAAGGAAGCGTGGGATATCTTGCAGGCTACTCATGAAGGAACATCTAGAGTCAAGATGTCACGACTTCAGATTTTAACATCAAAATTTGAAAGCCTGAAGATGAAGGATGATGAGACCATTCATGACTTCCACATGAATGTTCTGGAGCTGGCTAATGCATCCAGTGCTCTTGGTGAGAAGATGTCAGATGAAAAGCTTGTGAGGAAGATCCTTAGGTCCCTACCTAAGAAGTATAAGATGAAGGTTACTGCCATTGAAGAATCACAAGACATCAGCAAGATGAGAGTAGATGAGCTCATTGGATCTCTTCAAACTTTTGAGCTTGGGTTGAATGAGGAAGAACAAGAAAAGAAGCCAAAGAGTATAGCCTTGGTGTCAAATGATGCAGAAGAAAAAGGAAAGAGTTCTGAATCGCAGGAGGATCTATCTCAGGCCATAGTGATGTTGGGAAGACAGTTCACCAAAGTGTTCAAGAGAATGAATAACAACTCCAGGCCTAATGTCAAGAACATGACTTCTGACACCAGCAAGAAGGATGAAGAGAAAACTGCCCAAGATAAAGGAGTGCAGTGCTTTGAGTGTGAAGGGTATGGACATGTCAAGAAAGAATGTCCCACCTTCTTAAAAAAGCAGAAGAAGGGCATGACAGTTTCCTGGTCTGACTCAGATAGTGAAAGTGAAGGTGAGTCAGCAAAGCATGTTAGAGCCCTAACATGAGCTGTTGTATCTGATGATGATTCTAGTGATGGAGAAGTAACTTATGAGGAGTTAGCATCTACTTATCAAGAGCTGTGTTTAAAAAGTGCTGAGATTTGTCAAGAAAACAAGTGCCACAAGCAACAGATTGCTCAGCTAGAGAATGAAAAGACTGATCTTGAAAATGAAGTGGTGCTAGTTAGAGCTCACCTTGATCAAAAGACCAAGTCTGTTAGGATGCTGAGCTGTGGTACAGACACACTTGACAAGATCCTTCAGTCAGAAAAAGCTGCTGGAGACAAAGCTGGGATAGGTTATGTGGTTGAGGATAAGGGAACTTCAGAAGGAAGCACTTCAGGTTCAAAGAAGGAAGTGTCACAACTTTCATCTCAACATCAGCCAAAGAAGTAGGATCCTACCCCTAATAAAGCTGATGTTTCCCAACTTAAGAAGATTGAGAAGAAGACTGGTCCTTATCAGAAGAGAAAGCAGCCACAAGGAGCTAGTCAGTATATGCCCTCACAATACCACGAGAGCATGCAAGCTGCTCAGTTTAAACAACACATGTCTCATTAGGTGTCTCAACATCAGGACTACTAGTATGGTTATGGATATGGATACACCAATGTTGTTCCTTATATATATGGAAGAAGAAAGCCACACCATCATGGGAGACAATCAAGGAAACAGCATTCTCAACCGTCCTATGGGAGAAGATACCAGCATAATAGATGGCAGGGCAGTTATGGTAGGAGGAGACCACATTATGGATGGCAGCATAAGCAATCTCATCATGGCAGAAGATTCAGAGATGAAAAGGTGAGATGTTATTACTGTGGAAGGTTTGGACATATGCAGTACTCTTGCTACAAGCTGCATGGATACCCTCAACCTCAAAACAGATGGAGAGAGCACAGGCCCAAAGTTGTTAAACAATGGGTACCTAAGGAGAAGGTGAAGTGCTTATTGGCTCACATGGGTGATAGAGAGTTTAAAGAAGGAACATGGTATTTTGACAGTGGGTGTTCCAAACACATGTCTGGATGTAGATCCATGTTTGCTGAACTTATTCCTTGCCCCTCTCATGAAGTTATATTTGGCAATGGAGAAAAAGGTGTTGTTGCAGAAGTTGGGAAAGTACAAGGTGATGGTAGACCTGAACTTGACAATGTTCTGTTTGTCAGTGGCTTAAGTGCAAATTTGATCAGCATAAGCCAGTTGTGTGATGAAGGTTACAAGGTAAACTACACTAAGCATGAGTGTGTGGTTTCTGATGAGCATAATCAGATTGTTATGAAGGGTGCCAGAACCAAAGACAACTGCTATCAGTGGATTTCTCTTGAAGGAAATTCATCTAATGATGTTCAAGTTGATGTTATAACATCATACTATGACCTCAGGATGCTGAAAGGTCACTCAGATTTAATGAGTCCTGATGTGAATTGTTTAAAAGGAAAGTCTGTATGGAGGGAGAAAATTAGTAATTGGTCTTTAAAGAGTATTCAAAATCAGGCGCCTTACTATATTGATACTACATCAAGACTTACCAAAGCATTCTCATCGCAACGCTTCATCTCCCTAAATCTCAACAGAATAGAAAGTTCTTCTCCAAACCTAGTCTGTCACAAAGGAACGTTGTCTGTCCCTTCCAAGAACTCTGAGCAGGTACGAACTAGGGTTTCTTCCGAAGAACTCATTTCTATTGCTCTTCCCGAGTCAGGTAACCCTAAACCCTCAACCACGGTAAACAAACCTGAAGCTAGGTCATCATCCTCTCAAGCTGTTGAGGAGAAGTTTGATGTAGACATACATTTGGAACAACTTGCCACCAAAATCCTTGAGAAGGGGATACGGGTGAAAGGGATTTTTGTTCCTCTAAGGCAAATGCCTGCTGAACAAGTCGACTCTCAAGGTGAGGACAATAATTTTCAAAGACAGGTCCTTAGTCAAGAAGCTGAAGGTGAAGATCCTGATGACACTGATGTCAGTCTTGATGTCAGAACATCGTCCCCTAGGAATGAAGCCACAGGGGTAAAGGAAAGGAAGAGGTTGAGGTTATAGAGATTGAGGACTCATCTGATGATGATAGAATTGGAAAAAGGCAGGATAAGAAAAGGACTTCAGTTACAGATTCTCCCAAGTCGTGGAGCAAAGGTGCCAGGTCTGGCAAGAAGAGGAGAATCAGGGAAGAGTCAGATTCTGAGTGTGATGCTCAAGACATCAACCCTGCTACAAATCAAGTGCCTGATAACATCTCATCTCACAGTGCCAGAAGTGCATCCTTGTGGAAGTGTGTGAGCCTAAGAAAGATAGCTCTGGAAAGAGAGGTAGTAGCAAAAGACTTAGAGTCTACTAAAATGATAGACATAATTAAGCTTGCTGGTCTCATAAGGACTGTGTCAGGGTTGACTAATTGCTATGATAGACTGGTCAGAGAATTCATAGTTAATATACCTGAATCGATAAATGACAACAAGAGCCGAACTTTCAGAAGAATTACCATCAGGGGTCAGTGTGTCTGGTTCTCTCCTGAGATGATCAATGCCTACTTAGGGAGAAATGAGGAAGATTATGGGGAATTGGAAGCCTCCAATAATGTTATATGCAAAGAAATCACTGACGGTCAGGTAGATGTTTGGCCCGTAGAAGGAAAGCTGTTAGCCAGTTTGTTGAGTGTCAAATATGCTTTTCTGCACATAATAGGTATTGCCAAATGGGTTCCTACTAGTCACAAGACCACAATTTCTGTTGAATTGGGGAAGATAATTTATGCAGTTGGGACAAAGCAAAGAATTGACTATGGCTCCTACATCTATGATCATACTATTAAACATGCTGCTACAAATGCTATAAAGATGCCCATTGCTTTTCCCTTTCTCATTTGTGGGATTGTCTTGTCTCAACATCCTGGAATCCTACAACATTCAGATGTTGCTTGCAAAAGAAAGCCTGCCTTGTCACTCCATCACAAGTTGAAACATGTTCCTTACAGTGTCAAGACATCTGCTTCAACATCACAACAGTCACCAGCCAAGACTGGGTTGATTACAGAACTAGAGGAGGCTTGCAAGGAGTTAGATGAAGTCATAAGAGTTAGTACTAAAAGGAAACAAAAATTTGAAAGACTTGTCATGTCTCTGAGATTGGCAATAAAGGAAGGTGAAGCTGTCAACACAAGGAAGGATACTGTTGACGAAGACGATAATGATGATCTCAGCTCAGAAGATTCAAGCTTTTAATGTTTGCCTTCTATTTTAGTAGGGTTAGCTTTATTTTCTGTCTTTGTTTTAGCACTTAATGTGCTTGGTTTTGTATTTTGAATATTGTGCTAGTTTATGCACTGTTTATGTTTTTAGTTTCCTTCTATGATTTGTTTTGCCTGTTTACTAACTGAAAGGCTAACAATGAGAGCTAGGGTATACTGACTATAGTTAATAGGGCTTCTAACTGAAGTTTCCCTAATTGTGGCTAAAAAGGGGGAGAAAATAGATATTAATGGGGAGATAAATTGATGCTGCTAAAAGGTGTTTAGTTGAAAAGTGGTAATGTAGTTATTGAGAGGAGTTATTGACAATTGCTATGCTGGTGGGGAAGCAACATTGATGAAAGCAACATTGTTGAAAGTTATTGCTGCATTAAGGGCAGCCAAGTAGACATTTGAAGAGTGCAGCCAAGCAGACATCTAGGGGGAGTAAAGTGCTGCACATTGTGAGCTACTGAACAGCTGTGATGCTGGTTCATGTTTTAGAGGGTGAGCACCAATTGGCTGTTGTCAATAATGAATATGGTGCTGCAGTAGATCAAGTAATGAAGACTATGAAGATTGTCAAACTGCTGCTGATTGAGAGGTTCAAAGTTCTGAAGATTATTCCGCTGCTGAAATCTCTGAAGGTGCAGAGTGCAGAAGTTGATTGCAGAGTGCAGAGATTGTTTTAGCAAAAATTAGCCAAAGGGGGAGATTGTTAGTTCCTGGATTGGTTGGAATTTTGGTAAAACAAAGTATATTCAATGTTGATGTCAAGGTGCTGATGTTACAACATTGAAGTCTTAACACTGGGCTGTGTTAAGTATTTAATTGCTAAAGTTGGATGTCTGATGTCACACAGGTGATGTTTTAACATCAGATCTGCAGAATCAATAACATCAGGTTGTGATGTTTTTAGGGTTGCGTATTAGCTGGAATTGTGGAGAGCAAGCTGTCTCATTGGATGCGAATATCTTGGGATAGATATTTGCTGCTGCATAGGAGATCTGCTGCAGATTTGTAGGAGATTTAAAAGGTTGAAGATTTAAAAAGATTTTAGGAGAAAATCTGTTTTAATATTCAGTTTTAAATAACAAATTTAGGAGATATTGTAGCAAGTCCAAGACCAATTCAAGGAGCTATATAAAGCGCACAAGACCAAAGGAAAAAGTACAGAAAACATTCAGAAGATCAGGAGCTGGAGGCTTAGTATCTAGAGTTTGTTTAGAGTGCTTGTATTTACACTATTCTAGGGCTTGAATAGGTTTTGTGTTTCTGTCCTCTCTAGAAGCTGTGAAGCAATAGAGAGTGGTTGATTGATCGAAGCTGTGAAGTAAGATCAAGGTTACTCAAAGTGGGTTCTTTGAGTGTTTGTAAGGGATTGGGTGGTGTTCTCATACCTAAGTGGTTTCTTAGGTAGGAAGTCATTAGTAGAGTATAAGTTTAGGAGATTGTCAACGGGTTGTTGAGTCTGTAAATTATATCTACAAGTAGTGAATTCCATCCCTGGCTTGGTAGCCCCCAGAGTAGGTTGGTTGTAACCGAACTGGGTCAACAATTCTTGGTGTTATTTTACTGTTATTGTTGTCCATTGTGCAAAGTGTGTTGTTGTGACATCACACCTTAACATCACACGTCTGATACCAGAATTTCAGTTTATCAACGGCTTTTCTCAACTGGCTTTACCAATGACGAGACTTACTCGAAAGGATTGTTCGTACGAGTGGGATTCGGCTTGTGAAAGAAGCTTTATGAGTTTGAAGGAAAGATTGACGACCGCTTATGTTTTGGTTATTCCTGATCCTAGCAAGTCATATGAGGTATATTGTGATGCATCGAAGGTGGGATTAGGAGGTGTGTTAATGCAAGATGGACATGTAGTGGCTTATGCTTCTCGACAGTTGAAAGTCCATGAAGAGAATTATCCAACGCATGATTTAGAATTGGCGGCAGTTGTATTTACATTGAAAGTGTGGTGTCACTATTTGTATGGTGTACGTTTTGAGATGTTTAGCGACCACAAGAGCTTAAAGTACCTCTTTGATCAGAAAGAGTTGAACATGCGTCAAAGAAGGTGGATGGAGAATTTGAAGGATTATGACTTGGAGCTAAAATACCATCCGGGTAAAGCAAATAAAGTGGCGGATGCATTGAGTAGGAAGGTGTTGCATAATGCCGAGTTGATGATGCTAGAGTATACTTAATTGGAAAAAATTTGAGATCTAAATCTTCAATTTGTTTGGACTCCTAATGGTGTGATTATGGGAAATTTGAATAACAATTCTACTCTTAGGGAAGAAATCTAACAAGAACAACGGTTAGATGAGAAGTTACAAGAAGTGTTAGTACAACCGGGTTTTGTGCGAGCTATCGACAGAATTATTTTATTTAACCAAAGGATTTGTGTTCCGGATAACACGGAGTTAAAAAGGAGGATTTTGGAAGAAGCGCATAAGGGTGCTTTTACTATACATCCGGGGTCTTCAAAGATGTATCAAGATTTAAAGAGGGACTATTGGTGGTCCGGGATGAAAAAGGATATTGCAGTGTATGTGTCAGAATGTGCGGTGTACCAACAAGTGAAGATCGAACACCAAAGACCGGGTGGCTTGTTGCAACCTTTAGAAATTCCGGTATGGAAATGGGATAGCATTTCTATGGACTTCGCCGTTGGACTACCCCGTACTCAGGGTGGTTATGATTCGATTTGGGTAATTGTAGATCGGTTAACGAAATTCGCACATTTCTTAGCTGTGAAGACTACCTACAAGGCGAGTTATCTCGCAAGGTTGTTCATTTTGTAGATAGTGAGACTGCATGGTATTCCCACTAGTATCATTTCAGATAGAGATCCAAAGTTTACTTCAAGATTTTGGAGAGCTTTTCAACAAGCTATGGGAATGAAGTTGTGTTTGAGTACGTCGAATCATCTGCAAACGGATGGTCAGACGGAACAGACAATACAAACAATGGAAGATATGTTGAGAGCTTGTGTACTTGAAAATGGAGGAAATTGGATAGAACTTTTGCCGTTGATTGAATTCTCTTATAATAACAGTTATCATGCAAGTATTGGTATGACTTGTGATATGTTAATTTATAATTGAACTTTTTAGAATTTTAAAAGCTTCAAGAGGTGAGCTAGTGAGGAAACCTTAGTGCAATAGAATGACTTAGAGAATTGTGCGGCAATGCTAACATCAATACTCGAGGAGTATCTTTGTTAAGTGGTTGTTAGAGGGGGGAACCGTATTTTCCTCCAGTTTGAGCGTATCACTTAATAAATATTAGTGACCCGTGTTTAATCCCTTGAGGGGGGATGGTCGGGGAAAGTATTTATTAGGTTCGTGTTCCTTAATAAATATTAGTGACCTGTGTTTAATCTCTTTAAGAGGGATGGTCGGGGAAATTATTTATTAAGTGTGTGTCCCTTGATAAATACCGTGACCCGTGTTTAAGCCTTTTGGTGTAGGATGGCCGGGGAGAAGTATTAATTGAGTAGGTAACCATGACCCATGTTTAATCTCCTTGTTCGGGATGGCTGGGGAGAAGTTACCTATTGATTAGTAACCGTGACCCATGTTTAATCTCCTTATGCGGGATGGCTGGGGAGAAGTTACTTAGTGATTGGTATCGTGACCCGTGTTTAATCCTTGTGTAGGATGGCTGGGGAGAAATACCAATTGTAGATAGCAGTGACCCGTGTTTAATCCATTGTGTCGGATGGCTGGGGAGAAGTTATCTACGTTAGGAATCCGTGACCCGTGTTTAATCCGTTGTGTCAGATGGTCGGGGAGAAGTTATCTACGTTGAGGATCCGTGACCCGTGTTTAATCTGTTGGTGTCGGATGGCCGGGGAGAAGATTCCCTAACTAGTCGTCATTTTGTTATTGTGCGATGTGTTTCTCTAGTGTGAGATTTTGTGAACTCGAAGTCCTTTCCCTTCCTTTGGACTTGAGTTAGGATTCGGTTAGAACCCTGTAAAGCCAAGAGAATCCATAAGATAGAGAACTCATTGAGATTTGATGTATCTCACCCCACTATTGTTGAATATTTTAGGTACTTCAGGTTCCGCGAAGGGTAAGGATAAAGCCGTGTGATTATCCTTACTTGGTTGGTGGCTTAACTTCCGTTGTGGAGTTTTTGAGATCGTTGTCGATCTAGTTCTTAGTATTTATCTTTGGAACATCTTGTATATATATTTATGCCATAGTTTTTTTGTATTAGGCTTTTTGGGCATGTATATGTATAATGTGTTTACTAGGGACTTATTGGTATTTCAGTACCAAACGTTGTTTTCATGTATAATATATGCTTTGTTGTATGTATTTATATGTGGGCATTACAGTTGGTATCAAAGCAGGTCGTATCTTCGACCTAGCCTTGAAACATCATAAGTAAATCTATTCCTGCCTCTTAAGTGTGTTTTGCCAGCATGAAACTTAATATCATACTGTGTAGTATGGGGCCTGATCAACCTAATGCTATGTATGTGATATGTAGAATCATGGTTGAGCGACCACGAGGACTCCTAAGTGTTGTCGGAACTTGTGCTTTGAGGGATGGCTCAAGCCAAGAGTTAGTAGTGCGGTGTTTTGGTCAGCCCAGTTGAGGTTTGAGTAGAAGTTGTGTTATGGGTAGCACGGGATTTAAGAGTGTCGTGAGGTTCAAGCAGTCCTTTGGAATGGATGGAGTCTGAAAATTAAGAACCTTTAGCGGACGATTGGTTAAGGTATTGAGGAATATGTAAAGTCGTTAGTAGAGCGGGATTGACCACTGATGTGGATGAGGATTTCAAGTAATCTCATTTCGTGGAAAGGAAAGTTGTTTTGTGGAATGTGGGACGTAAGGTCCGGAAGTGAGAGTTAAGGACGTTCGACTTTTAAGGGAACCTAAGGCAGTAGTAGAGAAGTGTGTGAAGGAACACAAGGATGTGTTTACATGCTTCAGTGAAATAAGTACTTGTCGGACGAAGAGTAAGAGATAAGTTACGTGTAGTTAGTTATGAAGAGAGATTAAGTTCAGGATAATACATTAGGATTTTGTTTTCAGTAAGAGACTAATTTGGAATTGTTAAATTACCCAGGGGACAATATAAGGTATTGTGTTGGAGAAAGAATGAGCTTCTTTTAGTAAACAAAAAGTGTAGTAATACGGATTGGAAGAATTTTGTGTTAAGAAATAGAGTAAGTACCTTGGGTCTAAGGAAATCTTGGTAAGATGGTTTTATGTTGGACCTAAGAGGATTACAATGGAGGGTGAAGTAAATGCAGTGTGGAAACCGATAGTAGCGGTATGTTAAGAGGAAGTGACAATGAAATGTATTTTTGGACGAGTCTGCAATAGAGTTTTAGGGTGTTGATGAACCTATAGTTAAGGAAGATTAAATCATGGAATGGTTTATACCAGAAGGATTTTGTAAATAGTTGACGAGAAGTGTTGGCTGCGAATCTTTCGTTAGGTATTTTGGTGTAAGCATGATGTGTAATGGATAGTGAAGAGTAAGAAATCTCGGTTAGTGTGTGCGAAGTGATGGAAAAGGTTCTTCAAGAGGGTACATTACCCCGATCTATTTTCAAGAATACAAAAACTTCTTTATTTGTGAATAATTAGAATATTTAGAATCTACCTTTTGTTAAACCAAGGACGTAGTTGTTTTAGTCCTCACCAAGAATTCAATGAGAGAAACATGGTTGTGTACTCGACATGTTATCTCCATTTCTTTTGTGGTATCGTGTAATGGTTGTGTGATGGATTTTTCTTATGGATGAATCAAGCATGAGTTGTGGCTAAAACCCTAGGATGTCGTCATTATTGGCTTTCATCTAGTGTAGTTGTTTGAAGTGTGTAAAGTGCTGTCAGAATTTGGAATTTTGCCTTATCATTTGGGTGAAGTGTGTCGTCTGAATGTTTTGACCTTGTCTGTGTTACCTTGAGTGGATCATGGGTTGTGAATGTTGTGTAAGTTAAAAAGCCACGAGTTGAGAAGGATATTATGGGTTAGAGTAAGCCGAATTGATGGTTTGGGTAGGGATGACTTTGAATTAAGAAGAAAACTGATTTTTGATTCTGCGGCAATGTTAACCGATTAACGCTATGTGGTTAACCGATTAACACGTGCATGGAAGGTGTTTTACGTTGAATTTTGAGAAGTTAACTGATTAGCTCAGACAGTTAATCGATTAACGTGTGTGTAAATAGTGATATCCCTTAAGAACCATCATCTGTATTTTGTTACCATATGTTACTCAGTGTGGAGAGTATGGTGTGAATGGGAAACGGGATTGCGAGTAAATGAAAGACGGATTTCTGTTTTGAAAAATTGGAACTTGTGGAAAGGTATTGCGTAGTTGACCATTTGTTCAGACGGCCAGAGAGTTGACTTTGGGAAAGAAATCTTGTGAAATGTGTTGAGTGTGGAAAAGTCTTAGGTGTATCGTTATCATTACTGTTAAGAGCCTTAGGGACGAAGTATTGAACTTGCAAGAAATATTTCGGTGTGTAATAATGGTGTTAGTAAGGTATAAATGGTTGGCCAGAGTTAGTAATTTCTATCTCCCGTGAGTACATGGCGTCGGATTTAGACCGTGAGAGTGGTACCAGAGGGGTACAATGTACTTTAATCAGAAGTAGGAATTTAGAAGTTATCTTTCTAAGTACGGGTAAGAATTAGACATTCCGAAGTTAAATATGTAACTTGGAATCGTTTATAAAACAGAACAAATGAGAAAAAGTTTATTTCATTGGGGAGCGTGACATGTCCGTTGAGGGTGTGGACGTGTGGAGTGTTGTATGTGAATTAGTGAGTA
The DNA here is from genome assembly GCA_022829125.1 of Lathyrus tuberosus. NCBI lineage: Eukaryota > Viridiplantae > Streptophyta > Magnoliopsida > Fabales > Fabaceae > Lathyrus > Lathyrus tuberosus. The sequence goes on from JALAZF010000265.1 coordinate 1,516,158, forward strand.
TTGTGAAACCTCACATTCTCGCTCGAATGGTTTAAGTTTTGGTAAGTGATGATTTGTATATGATGGAAGTTCCGTATTGGTGTTGCATGTGATTGATTGAGATCTCGAAATCAACAAGAAACCTTGAGTGAATCGGAAAAACCTGTAAGACGAAACAATTTGGAAGGTGGTAACCAGAACCGGAAATTATTAGACTATTTTGGATAAATTGTTTCAAGTTAGACCGGATTTGGAGTTGTAAATGTTATGGTAGTAACAATGTAACTCATGTACCTCTATCGTCTGGAGAGTGTTGGACCGATGTTATAATATTTTGTATCGAGAAAGAAATTGTTCTACCATAGGACGTCGGTAAGTTTCCTGTACCATTGGTTAGTAAGGATCCCAGTGGATAAGTGTGTTTCTCCGTGGACGGTTAGCTAAGTGTTAACGCTTGAGAATCTGTGGTGTTCTACTATTAGAACTTGAGTTACGCATAGACGGAAGAGTTAAATCAGAATAATGAGAATTTAGATGGATTATTTCTTGTAAGTATGGAGATTTTGTTTTAAGTGTGTTACCTTTTGGTGTGACACGAAAGAAAGGAAATATTGGATTTAATGATTACAATATTTATTATCAAACCAGAAGGAACTAGTAATGAAGTCGTCAACTAGTTATGAAGTGGTTCGAATGTTAAAGGAATTATGAAAGGATAAGTCATTGGTGATTACAGGAAGTTAAGAAATCACATAATTACATTGTGAGGATGTGTTGAGGGTTGTTGTCACAATTTGAGATAAGATGTTATGATTTTGTGTGGTGACTCAGTAGAAGAGCATAGAATGGTATAATTCTTCCGAAGGTAGGATATGACCAAGTCTTTTAGTAAGAAACAACGGATGAATTATGAAAAGGCAAAGTTAGAAGATAACTCGATCTTGGAACAGGAATATGATTAAGGACGTGAAGCTTGTTAAGTTGTGAAAATAAGGATGTTGATCTGTGAAATCAAGTTGGAATTGGAATACGTCAGAATTGTTAATGGATGTAAGGTTAAGTGTGGAACTAAGACCATGATGCAAGTTGTGGTGGTTGTTGAGTGAAGGAAATTTGGGGGAGAATTTCAATTTAAGGGGGGGAGAGTGTAATACCCCGTATTATCGTACTGCTCCATTGGACGTCAAATGAGATCAGATGATCTTTTGTGTACTCTATCTTTGGATAATCGGATTAATGGAATTCTCTAAGTACTTTAAGTGTTCTCAATTGGGATCAATAGAGCAACAGGTGAACTCTAAAGAGGTCAATTATTTTAATTCAAGAAAGGATTTTAAGGTAACTCTAATAATTGATCAATTTGGTTGAGACGACAAAATATCAATTGGAGATATTTTATTCTATTGGATTATATTATATAATAAGTTATATATATATATATATATATATAATTGTGGGAAGAGGAAAAGAAAGAAAAAGATAGAGAGGAAGAAGAAGAGAAGGAGGGGAAGAAAAGAGAAGAAGAGAAGTTTATCAAATCATTTCGTCTTCTTCAAACTCCTCTTCGGTTATCAGGTGGGTTCTAGATAGAGAATTTAGTGTAGAATTTCTTGAGGTTTAGAGTTAGGATTGGTTTTGTGAGAAAATGAACAATTTTGTAAATCAACGAAATCTAACGGATAAAATGAGATATAAATTGTGTGGCATGATTGATATATATGTATGATCATCTGTTCATGTTTGTTGGTGCGTTGGAATTGTTTTAATTGAGTTTGGAATGGAAAAGAGTTCTTGAAAAACCAGAAAATTCAGTTCTGCAGCTCGAGTAATCGATTACTCACTTAGAGTAACCGATTACTCTGTAGAAAAAAGGAGAATTTACGTAAGTTTTGATGGAGTAATCGATTACCAGAATAGGGTAACCGATTACGGAATGTACCTCTAACTCTCAATTTGATTCTGCATGAATAGTAAAGCTTGAGTAATCGATTACTCACTTTGAGTAACCGATTACCACTGTAAGTTATTGAAAAATATTTATTTTAAAAATTCATAACTTTTTAACCGTAATTCCGATTTGGACGTTCTTTATATCAACGTGAAGCTCTAAAAATACTCTATCTATTGGAAGTGGAAAATACTAGTTTTGCTGCCGATTAAATAAATCGGAGGAAAACCGGAATTGGTGTGACTTGTGATATGTTAAATTATAATTGAACTTTTTGGAATTTTAAAAGCTTCAAGAGGTGAGCTAGTGAGGAAACCTTAGTGCAATAGAATGACTTAGAGAATTGTGCGGCAATGCTTACATAGATACTCGAGGAGTATCTTTGTTAAGTGGTTGTTAGAGGGGGGAACCGTATTTTCCTCCGGTTTGAGCGTATCACTTAATAAATATTAGTGACCCGTGTTTAATCCCTTGAGGGGGATGGCCGGGGAAAGTATTTATTAGGTTCGTGTTCCTTAATAAATATTAGTGACCCGTGTTTAATCTCTTTGAGAGGGCTGACCGGGGAAAGTATTTATTAAGTGTGTGTCCCTTGATATATACCGTGACCCGTGTTTAATCCTTTTGGTGTAGGATAGCCGGGGAGAAGTATTTATTGAGTAGGTAACCTTGACCCGTGTTTAATCTCCTTGTGCGGGATGGCAATGGAGAAGTTACCTAGTGATTAGTAACTGTGACCCGTGTATAATCTCCTTGTGCGGGATGGCCGGGGAGAAGTTACTTAGCGATTGGTATCGTGACCCGTGTTTAATCCTTGTGTAGGATGGCCAGGGAGAAATACCAATTGTAGATAGCCGTGACCCGTGTTTAATCCGTTGTGTCGGATGGCCGGGGAGAAGTTATCTACGTTAGTAATCCTTGACCCGTGTTTAATCTGTTGTGTCGAATGGCCGGGGAGAAGATTTCCTAACCGTTTTGTGGATAACCGTGACCCATGTTTAATCCGTTGTGTCGGATGACCGGGGAAAAGTTATCTACGTGGAAGTTCCATGACCCGTGTTTAATCCGTTGGTGTTGGATGGCCGGGGAGAAGACTCCTTAACTAGTTGTCGTTTTGTGATTGTGCGATGTGTTTCTCTAGTGTGAGATTTTATGAACTCGAAGTCCTTTCCCTTCCCCTGGACTTGAGTTAGGATTCGGTTCAAACCCTGTAAAGCCAAGAGAATCCATAAGATAGATAACTCACTAAGATTTGATGTATCTCACCCCACTATTGTTGAATATTTTAGGTACTTCAGGTTCCGCGAAGGGTAAGGATAAAGCCGTGTGATTATCCTTACTTGGTTGGTGGCTTAGCTTCCGTTGTGGAGTTTTTGAGATCAATGTCGATCTAGCTCTTAGTATGTATCTTTGGAGCATCTTGTATATATATTTATGCCATAGTGTTTTTTGTATTAGGCTTTTTAGGCATGTATATGTATATTGTGTTTATTAGGGACTTATTGGAATTTTAGTACCAAACGTGGTTTTCATGTATAATTTATGCTTTGTTGTATGTATTTATTTGTGGGCGTTATAGTTATTCTCTTCCATATTTATTATATTTTCCAACAATGGAAGAGAACAAATGGGCAACCTTCTTTATATCCTCAAAGACATTATCAAAAACTATTCGAATGCCAATGGTTGAGATGGATGTTACACGTTGAAAATTCTTGTATTCATATGAATAAGAAATTTGGAAAATATAATAACATAATTAATATCGCTAATGTTACATTTCAAATTTTCTTAGCAATAATTTAAATAAAAATTAAATAGTTTATAACAATTTTTTTTAAAAATGATTTCCTTTTAAAACACATAATATTATTGGTTGAATTGTTATAAATAATATATTCTTATAATAAGTGAATATTTAGTCAATTGCTATATTTTTATTGATCGGAATTTATTATTATGATTATATTAATTTCATAAGTTACTATTTATCTACATATTTCTAAATATCATTTCGACCTTTTAAATCTAAATTAAAGATAAAAAAAATTTATTTTGACTTTCAAATCTTCAACTCTCACATTCGAAACTAACGCTATAAATTCTGTGGCTCACTTCCACATTGATGATATTTTTCAACAATGGCAGAGAACAAATGGCCACCCTCATTATATCTCCAAACTCAAAGAATGATTCCTCAAAAAATGAATCCTCAAAGAGTAAATCCCTAAGGTTTTCCACACCCGCCAAAGTGGGAGAGAAAAGGGGGAACATGGGGTCTCTCCCCAACATGTCCACCAATAACCACTGTATTAAATTTAGGATGCCAACACCATCATAAAAATCTTCATCCTTTGAAGAACTTATTAATGTTCCTAGTGAACCAAAGGAGGATCGGACTGCACTGCCCTTTAAGAGACATAGGGGTAGACCACGAGGCTCCAAGAACAAACCCAAATTCTCTATTGAGATTGAAGAAGAACCTGATAACATTATGAAATTGGTTGTTATAAAAATCCCTGTAGGACACGATATCGTGGAGTCTCTCATTAATCTTGCTTCGCGTCATCAAGCTATCATCACAGTCCTAGGAGGTGTCAGTCTTGTATTTGATGTTACTCTTCACAATTCAGTGTCTCAAGCTCCTGCATTCACAATTCCTGCATCCTCTCAAATGATATCTATCAATGGAACTTATTTCAATACCAGTTATGGTCGTATTACTTCTGAAGTCATCATTGAACCTTTTTATTCTTCTTTTTCCATTTTACTAGCTAATGATTGTGGGGAAGTGTTTGGTGGGACTGTTGTAGGAAAGCTTAAGGCTGCATGTGATATTTTTATCACAACCACTCTTTCAAAGAAACCCGAGTTTTATAAGGGGGGTGCAATACATGAAAGTATTCGAGAAGTTGAAGAAGATGACCTAGAAGTTGTAGATGGTGTCTCTATCAAAGTTGAACCTATTGAAATCGAACACAAAAACCTTCACTTTATATCTGGTTCTGGTGCTACGGGTGACAATTCAATCAATCCAAATCAGCCATTCCCTGCTCCTCCTCCTGGTTTTGAGCATGTCATTCCGCGGAACAATTGCACTCATATTAATAGATTTTAGATATCAAAAGAGACATTGAAGGATTATTAATTGTTGTTTTATAAGTCTTTCATTAATGTTCTTTTTTAAATAAATACAAAAATTAAATTTTTTATTTTTATACTTTCTAAGCCTTCATGTTGTTATTTATTTCCCATCCCTTCATTATCTCTATTTTGTTTTTTCTTTTATTCGACATTGATACACAAAATAATTTTAATGTATTTTCATAGTTGTTTACTTATTTTACATACACGAATTGAATACTTATTATGTTGTTAACCCATGGAATATCAAATGGTGGTTAAAGACCTTAGTTATACGTGATTTATCTTTCGATTTATTCTTAGTTATGCAAAAAATAATTAAGAATAAAGGAAAATAAACTGTATTGATTAATAATTAGAGGCAGTCCAATAGCTAATGTAATTAGTCGATTAGTGGAAAACAATGCTATAACCAACTGCACTACTTTTTTGCTTTTAAATATATATATTTTTATCACTGGAAATATAGGACTCAACCTATAACACCCTTCTAAACCCCACACACAGTAATAAGATATTTAATTAAAATCACAACCATAAGAGTGACACACACATCACAATTAAGTTGTACTTTAACTTTCTAATCTTCATTTCTGACATCGACACTACTGATATATTAATCGTTATTCTCTTCCATATTGATTTTATTTTCTAACAATGACAAAGAACTAATGGACACCCTTCTTTATATCTTCAAATACATTATATGAATGGTCTATCATATTACTTACATAAATTTTAAATACACAACACATTTATCTAAAATTATACGAATGCCAATGGATGAGATGGATGTTCCACATTGAAAATACTCGTATTCACACGAATAAGTAAAAGGGCAAAAAAATAATAATAACGCAATTGATGTCCCTAATGTTACATTTGAATTTTTTTAGCAAAAATATAAATAAAAATTAAATAGTTTATAACAATTAATTTAAAAAAAAAAATGAATTCCTTTTAAAACACATTATATTATTCGTTGAATTGTTATAAATAATACATTTTCAAAATAAGTCAATATTTAGTCAATTTCTATATTTTTATTGATCAAAATTTATTATTATAATTGTATTAATTTCATAAGTTACTATTTATGTACATATTTCAAAATATCATTTCTATTGTTGAATTCTCAATAAATGATAATAACTTTGTACTTTGACTTTCTAATCTTCATCTTTGACACCGACACTACTAATATATATATATATATATATATATATATATATATATATATATATATATATATATATATATATATATCGTTATTCTCTTACATATTGATTATATTTTCCAAAAATGGCACAGAACAAATAGGCAACCTTCTTTATATCCTCAAAGACATTATCTGATTGTGCTATATTATTAATTACATAAATTTGAATACACAACAGATTTATCAAAAACTATTCGAATTCCAATGGTTGAGATGGATGTTACACGTTAAAAAATCTTGTATTCACATGAATAAGAAATTTGGTAAAATAATAACATAATTAATGTCGCTAATGCTACATTTCTAATTTTTTTAGCAATAATTTAAATTAAAATTAAATAGTTTATAATAATTATTTTTTTAAAAAAAATAAATTCCTTTTAAAACACATTATATTATTCGTTGAATTGTTATAAATAATACATTTTCAAAATAAGTGAATATTTAGTCAATTTCTATATTTTTATTTGTAATATCTCATATTTCTCTAAGCATGAGTATAAAAGCAAATGAGATCATTTGGCAATTAAGAGTTGTTAAAACAATTTAATGGATTAATTGAAATTAAGAAAAAGTTAGTAGAGACCTTAAGAAATTAGTTAGAATTCGACTAAATGGCAAACCGGTAAATATGATTTAGTTGGAGGGCATTTTGGACATTAACTATATTAAATGAATCCTTAAAGACTTGTTTGGTGGAGAAACAATGTAGTCCCATAAAAAATCAGATTTTTGGAGGATAGAAGTGTAGAGAGAAAAGAGGAGAAACCAATGTTCATCATCTCCATCTCCATTTTCGTATTTTGGGACAACTTTCACTAAAAAGGTAATAACTTTCTGCTCGTAATTCTGATTTAAGTGATTTTCAACTTTTTGGAAACTAGACGAAATTCTCTTCAACTTAGATATAAATTTTGTCTTCTGCATGTTTATGATGAGAGAGATAAATATGTTTGAAGATGAGGGTCTGATGCTGATTTTGGTGAAGGAATGTATATAGGATTTCTTGACCAGCCTCCAATAAACAGGTAATATCTTTTTACTCGTAACTCCGATTGAAGCGGTTCTCTTTAATTTGATATATGATTTCGTGTCAATAAGGTATGTATTGAAGAAGATAAACGCATTTGAAGTTTGGGAATTCATGCTGAAAATGGGTTAAGGAGGAGCTACGGGTTTGATGATGTTGGAAGTGGAATTTTGACCAAGATGGGAGTCCAATTGCAGCGTGGATATCATCCTAACCTCCATTGATGCAAGGTGAGTTCCATAGTTAGAACTTGGGTAAGAATGGGGATTGAATTGAATGAGTTAGTGAGAAATATGATTGTATGCTTAATACATTGATGAAAGTGTGTTCTTATGATAATTATATATGTCTTGTAATGTGAGTTCTATAGTTAGAACTATGAGAATGTTCATGTTTGGGATGATTTGGGGTTTTAAGGGTTTGAGAGAGAAAAATCATGGAAATCATGTTTTGATGATGCAAATTGATAAATCTATGCCAAGTATATGATGCATGCATTGGAATATTGGTGAGAAACCGCCAAGAGATGAAGTGCACTCTGTATTCACGAACGGTGGACCTCCGTAGTCAAGTACTGATGAGACATAGCTAGTTCTATACGTGGAATATGACACATATGCTTGTTTTCGTATGAAAACATGTTATGATATAATAAGTTTAAGTGAGCTAGTTATGCGAAGAAGTGAATTCATGTATTATGTTAAGCATGTATGAAGTAAATGAATGACTAGCTGAATATGATTATGGGTGATCATGATTTATCATGTTTGATATGTTTTAAGGCAACCTTGTCCGTGAATGATCTGGTGTATACACGGCGATGGTTCGACACTGTATGTTTAGTATTACGTGTGTACGCAATGGGAATGATCTAGTGTATTACTGGTACTATTATGAAGTGCGACATTATGTTTATAATGCATACATAAAATGCTTGCCTAATAGAAATTACCTGGTGAGTGGAACCCTAGGATCAGTGTTATCCGAAATAGAGAATTGTGTAGAATTGAAAAGAAGAAACTTTGGTACTATCAGATACACCCTAATTCCGAGGTAATGGAATCAAGGGAGTGAAATTTGGAATTTCGACTAATGTTAATGCATAGTTCAAAACGTAGGAGAGTAAGTCTCATTAGATGGAAGGTAGGAGAACTCTGTATACCGCCTTGCTAGACTAGTCCTGAGAGAAGGCGGCGGATAATTTCCAGAAACCACCTTATAGGACTTAGTCATATTATACGAGGGCGGAAACTTCCGTAAAACCTTACCATGATGGGGAGCGGGTTGTCGATAGTCAACGACGTTCGAAACACTAGCTGGACCAGAGGTTCGTCAAAGGCTTTGATGTGATAAATTTGTAGCTCCATTTGTTCTAAGTGACTCAGAAACTTCCGTAACACCTTACCATGATGGGCGGCGAGTTGTCGATAGGTAACGACGTTCGAAACACTAGCTTAACTAGAGGTTCATCAAAGGCTTCGATGTGATTGATCCGTAGCCCCATTTGTTTTACGTGGTTCGTACGTTTAAGTTATTGCCTTATACGTTATTTTGAAGCATATTATGCTTCGTTCCTTAAATCCTATGAAATAGTATATATTTGATTACTAATAGGATGAGATAAGAATAGTTTACCTTGTAGAGCCGAATGAACCTATAAGATAGGGGAACTCACTGAGATTTATTAATCTCATCCCATGTTGTTGAATTCTTTTCAGGTTCAAGATTAGTATGAAGATTCTCTAGAAGGCTTGTCTTGGATGCTCTGAGAACAGTTGGCTTGGAGATCGTGCCAGATCTTTTTTTTCCGCTGTGCAGTTTCCTTGAAGACACTTGTTGTATAAATTTTGGTTCAGTTTTCTTTTTGCATACGACTTATTGTATTTTCTTTAAAGCTTTTGTATGTACTCAGAAATAATTTTAACGTTTCATGCATAATATACTAGTCAATTATGTTTGGGGTGTTACATTATTGATCAAAATTTATTATTATAATTGTATTAATTTCATAAGTTACTATTTATGTACATATTTCAAAATATCATTTCTATTGTTGAATTCTCAATAAATGATAATAACTTTGTACTTTGACTTTATAATCTTCATCTCTGACATCGACGTTACTGATATATATATATATATATATATATATATATATATATATATATATATATATATATATATATCGTTATTCTCTTCCATATTGATTATATTTTCCAAAAATGGCAGAGAACAAATGGGCAACCTTCTTTATATCCTCAAAGACATTATCTGATTGTGCTATATTATTACTTACATAAATTTGAATACACAACAGATTTATAAAAAATTATTCGAATTCTAATGGTTGAGATGGATGTTACACGTTAAAATTACTTGTATTCACGTGAATAAGAAATTTGTCAAAAAAGATAACATAATTAATGTTGCTAATGTTACATTTCAAATTTTTTTAGCAATAATTTAAATAAAAATTAAATAGTTTATAACAATTCTTTTTTAAAATGAATTCCTTTTAAAACACATAATAAGTGAATATTTTGTCAATTGCTATATTTTTATTGATCGAAATTTATTATTATAATTATATTAATTTCATAAGTTATTATTTATCTACATATTTCTAAATATCATTTCGACTGTTGAATTCCTAACAAAAGATAAAAAATTTGTATTTTGACTTTCAAATCTTCATCTCTCACATTCGAAACTAATGCTATAAATTTTGTGGTTCACTTCAACATTGATTATATTTTTCAACAATGGCTGAGAACAAATGGCCATCCTTCTTTATATCTCCAAACTAAAAGAATGATTCCTAAAAGAATGAATCCTCAAAGAACAAATCCCTAAGGTTTTCCACACCCGCCAAAGTGGGAGAGAAAAGAGGGAACATGGGGTCTCTCCCTAACATGTCCACCAACAACCACTGTGAAAAATTTAGGATGCCAACACCATCATCAAAATCTTCATCCTATGGAGAATTTATTAATGTTCCTAGTGAACCAAAGGAGGATTGGACTTCCTTGCCCTTTAAGAGACATAGGGGTAGACCACAAAGGCTTGCTCTAAAACTTTCTGCAGACCTTCCCTGTGAGCTTCGGAACTAAGTAGGAGAGATAATACAGAGATTCTAGACGGAGTTTGCAACAATTGGTCCACAATGTTGTACTCGCTTTTCTGGATGGGCTTCAGCATCTCATTGTTGTTCTTTGTAAATTCGGGACTACTGGATTGCCCGATTTACTGATTCAGAACTTCTGTTTGAGGTTCCTTTTTTTGGCAGGTTCTCTAACTTCTCTGTTGAAGATCCGACCGCTCCATGTGACTCGACTGATGTCGGCAATGTTTACGACAGAGGGTAATGGAGTTTCCTTTCCATTTTCGATTGTTGTCGCACCGTACTTATAAGGGATAGCCTTATCGGATTTGTACGGTATTGGTCCTGGTAAGTAGATGACTACAGGAGCCTTTTGATTTTTCTGACCATCGTAGGCGACCTCAATTGGTTTAAGGTTGAGAATTCTTCTACTGTCAAGAGGGTCTTTCGACTCGTTGAGCAGAGGGAGTATGGTGCATATGTCTTCGGCCATTTCGTGCTTAGAGACTATGACAATATCTTCGGTTTGGTCAGGAAGATAGTCTTGTATCACGTTGATCGAACCAGAACTTGAACATGGTCGAATCTCTTTCCGGTTCTACTGATTTTGAAGAGCCGACCGTATGAGATAACATCCTTGGTTGTTCTCTGAGCAAACTTTACAACACTCATAATTATGTGGTGGCACTCGGCCACGTCCGCTTTGTATACAGTGCACCTTTACTAGATCTATTTCCATCGAGCGGACATCCTGATTTAGATGTCTACTAGGATTTCCGTCAGTCAATATGATTTGTTGTGTAGCTTCATCAAAGTAAATTGGAATCCACCAGTGGTCTAACAAGTGTTGAAGTGTTCATTAAACAAGTGCACATCCATGGTCGTCCTCACGACACTCTTCGCAGTCTTAATTATCATGTGAAGCCAGAAAGTGGAGCCTGACTTGCTTAGCCTGTAATTCTACCAGACTGATATTCATCAAGCGTATGTCAAATATCTGAACCATATTGACTTGATGGTTATTTCTTTCCTGGTAATCCTGGATCCATCTGAGATCCATCTGACGTTGGAGGACCTCTTGTACAAAAGGGCACCCCTGATTGCTTGTTGAGCAGATCTGACAGATGTTATAATCGTGTTGTGGCAGATTATGATATTGACTTTGCCTTGAATGTATCGCCACCAAATTGATGTTCATCGGAAGAATGTTGCGGTTCTGAACAATGTTGGGATTTGCATGGGCCATGTTGACTTCCCGGATTCTATGATCTTGAATCCATCTTAGATTCATCTGTTCTTGTAGAGATAATTGCACTACGGAACACCCTTGATTATTCTTTGAATAGATATCACACTGGTGATAATTGTGACGCGGCACATGATCGTACCCGCTCTATCTGCAATGCATCCTGGCCAGATTGCTTCCTAATAGGAATACATCGCGAATTTGATAACTGCGGCTAAATTCTTCTTCTACTAAATTTACGGCAGCCTTCTCATGTTGTGGCAACAGGTTCGTCTGAACGCTCGGATTAGTATCTTTGAAAGATAAGACCCCGTTCCTGACAAGTTTTTGTACGTCAGATTTGAAGCTGAGACAATTTTTGATGTTGTGCCACGATCCTCCTTGATGGTAAGGGCAAGTTTGATCCGTTTTGAACCAGAAAGGAGGATTTTTCGGTACTGCAAGAGGATACCTTGTTTGGATGTCCCCCTTGGCCAGTAAAAGTGGAAAAAGTTCTGCGTACAACACTAGTATAGGGTCGAACCCTGGCGGCTGTTTGTACGATTGTTATTGTTGTACTGTGGACGAGCCTGCTGAAGAGGCTGTTGTAGCCTTTGCTGATACTATTGTTGACTAGGTTGACTTTGGGCAACCTGAGGTTGATAAGTCGGAACTAGCGCAGGGTTGTTAGCGGGAGTTATCGCCACTACTGGTTGGTACCTTCGCCTTTGCTTTTTGAGAGAGATATTGTTGATCTCCTGCTCTTTCTTTTTCTGAAAAGAACTACCGTATCTTTTGTTGCTACTAGATGGTTCTGCCTCTTTGGCTAACCGTCCTTCTCGGACTACCTCTTCAAGGTGTACTCCCATGTTTACCATCTCGGTGAAGTTACTCGGTGCACTGGCGACCATTCGGTCGTAATTGAATGAGCCAAAGGTTTTCCGAAAGATCTTTTTCATCTCTTTTTCCTCAAGAGGGGGACAAATCTGGGCGGAAATTTCATGCCATCTCTGAGCATATTCCTTAAATGTCTCTTTGTCCTTTTGCAACATCACTCTGAGTTGATCTCTGTCTGGTGCCATGTCCAGGTTATATTTATATTTCTGAATGAAGGCAGTGCCGAGATCTCTGAAAGTATTGATCTTGGTGTGGTTTAAACCCATGTACCATCTGGGAGCGGCACCAGTTAAACTGTCTTGAAAATAATGGCTCAGTAGCTGTTGATTTTCTATCTGAGTTGACATCTTTCGAGCGTACATCACCAGATGACTTTGAGGGCAAGAGTTGCCTTTGTATTTTTCAAAGTCGGGCACCTTAAATTTGTGCAGGATTTTGACATTAGGGACCAAATAGAGGTCTGTGGCGTCCTTTCCAGATAAGTCCTGGCCGCGAATGGCATGCATTTCCTTCTGCATCTCCAAGAACTGTTCTTTGAACACATTCATTTTTTCATACATGTCTTCGTTTCCACCAGAGATTGCTTGTGGAATCTGTCCTTCCGGGACAATGTGTACCACTGATTGTGGTATAGTCATTATAGATGTGACTCTTGGCGCTTCAGTGCCCTGAAGTTTGTAACCTTCAGGAGTTGTTGTCGTAAACCTTGCGTCTTCACCTTCCCAAAGTTTCCAATCAGAAATATCTTAATGGCATTGGTATCGACGGAGTTGTCAATGTTGGGAAAGAGGAATAATTCGTATGCGAGTAAAACAAAGATATCCTCGAAAGAGGTTATGTTTCCTACACTGGCAAAGTATAGAGCTTTCTCCGTCAGGAATTTAGCCGGAAAACCCTGGATTCCTCCCTTAGTGGTTATGTGAGCCTTGACCTCTGACTCGTCTAAATAGATTGCTCCCGTAATGGTTTGTTCTTTTGGAATTTCTTCCAGTCCAGAAAATGGAGCTTGGTCAGTGATTGGAAGATCAATCAGGTGAGAATACTCTTCTAGGGTTGGTTCCAGCTGGTAATCCGAAAAGGTGAAGCAGTGATAAACCGGATCGTAGAACTATATCAGTGTAGACAGTATTCCTTCAACTACGTGGACCCATAACAGAGATAACAGTCCTTCGTGCTAGGCTCTGAAGGCGTCAGGGTTGGTAATCATCCTTGCCAACTTCCCTAAATTCTCTAGTTTTGGAGCCTTGAAGGTGTGCATCTTTCTTCTACCGAAATCCATACCGCAATCTCTGATATTTGCAATTTATTGTTTAGTTTAATTTGAAAAAGGTTTTTTTCTTGTTTGAAAAGAGTTTTTTAGATGAATGCATGAATGCAGCACACAAAAACATTGAAAAAACATGGGTTCAAGGGTTCAATGTCACGAGCATGGAGTCATGGCTCTACCCATCCCCAAAAGTTCATACTATTTTGGACAATTTTGTACCTGTAGAACGCGTTCTAAAGTTCCCAAAATCATTGACCCCCTAGGAATATCAACAGCAAGCTGGTTCACCCGAGCGAGCTGTAGCATACTATGATGAATCTCAATTTGAGTGTAGTATCGCATATCAACTATTCCCGATAGTCACCGCACTACCAAATGGCCATATGGTTAATGTCTACTAAATCCTCAGTTTCACGGGTACCACACTGAGATATCGGTTGCTTTCACAACTAGCGGTCGTTCAACATAGTATCCACATGGGTACCTCCATTGATTTGATGGTCCACCAGATTCAACTTAGTCGGGAATCACTCCCGATAAATGTTCCCCGTATATGCCATCACTTATTCTATGGTTTCTCTCAAACTTTCCACATGTGAATCAATCGCATTCCCATTGACAAAAAAGTAAACACGGATATCAAGTAGGAAAAACAGTATATATATAGTACCTAAAACTAATCATCCTAGACCTCTTTAGGAATTCTAGTCCTAGTTTGGCTCCCCAGCAGAGTCACCATTTTCTGTAGCGTGCGATTTTTTTCGGTGACGCAACCACCTTATCGCCATTGGAATTTCCTCACCTCAATGGGAGGAATGTTGGGTGCTACTTTCTGATTCCTTATTTATCCCGTGAAGCTGGAAGGGAAAGGGAAGCTATCTAAAACTAACCTTGCATGTGAATGTTTAACTGAACAAACGCTAAGAGAGATTGGGGAGTTCGGGGTCAGGTTATACAATGGGGAGTTGTCAGTTACCCATCCTATACATGGTTATCCATGGGTTGATTAGCATTAAGCTCTGCTTTCAACTCGATGGTGTTTGTCTGTAAATGGGAAAGTTTTTTCTTGGTGGGGATGTCTGAGAGAGAGAGTATGTTTGTTGTTTTTCGGGTTTTCGGATGTTTTTGGTAAGGCACTGGACCTAGGGTTTTTTTGATAAGCGTGCTCACTAAGATTTCGCAATCTTATGCCTACGTATTCCCGTTTAAGAAAACAGGGAAATTAGAGCAATCGTACTTCCTCCTTGTAACGCCCTGTATAATATTTATCTAGAGTAATACCATACAAGTGTTTTATTTGGTACTGACCCCATCATAAGTGCCTATTGGCATAATTCACATACTTGTCCATTTCTAAAACATAAATACAACATATGGCACAAGTCATGGAAACTAGCCAAAAATAAAAATCTAAGAATAATATACAATATCCTCAATTGTATACAACAAAATAATACATAGTGGAAAAACTAAAGCTAATCTTCTCTTGAAACATCCAAGCATAGCTCCACTGGTAAATCGAACCTGCAAACCACACCTGTAATATAATAACAATAGTGGGGTGAGATACATCAAATCTCAGTGAGTTCCCTATCTTATGGATTCTCTCGGCTTTACAGGGTTCTAGCCAAATCCTAACTCAAGTCAAGGGGAACGGAAATGACCTTGAGTTCACAATCTCACAATCTCACACTATATGGAAACATGTCATGAGTTCACCAACTCAAAATATCACTAATCGATAACCTCACCAAGTCATCCCCTTTTCTCGTCCGCTTCTACGTCTAGAAGTTGACTCAAGTCATGGATCCTGGTAACCTACTTGACATACGAATAGATTCGGGTTCTACGGGCCATTAACCATTATGAACTGTCACTTCACACGGGCCATTAACCGTCACAAGCATACGCTCTCTGAGTGCCATTCATACTGCACCCAGGAATCAAACCTGCCAAGTAGTCATGCATATGTTTCAGAGGAGCTCGAGACTCATGAATCGCAACTCAAAGGAAAATGGTTATGATTACGTGATCTCACACACAAACGTGATTGTATTCGACAATCACAAGGCCACAATGCCTTACGGTCACATTCACCTTTTCTCAAAGAACACAAGGGTTCACACACATGTTCTATACTAGTGTGTCACTCTCCTCTAGACAAATCTCATCACGGATGTACCTTCCTACATCAGGTGCCTGAGCCTTGCCATCGAGGTTATCTACTCCAGGCAAGAACTCACCAATGAATGCACGAGCGTCGCCATCCAGAGTTTCTATCACAATTCTATTCACAACCTAGAATTATAACAATCTTAACTATGCCATTTGTTTGGAGTAAAGTTTCCTCACTCTTCCTAATTCATTTTAACATGCATATTCTCTCATTCAAACTTAACAACAATTAGATAGATATGGCATAACAAAAATATTACAAGTAAACACATATAATCACACATCACATAAAACGTCACTTTTCACATAGTAGTTCACACATATTTCAAGGCATACAAGTCATTCCTATTCTCTACCAAGCATCCTTGGTTAGATCATGGTCTCACATCACCATTCACTACCTTATTGGATTATCTTTCCAAAGGCTTTGGACTCGTATCAATCGGATTCCCGATCCTTGAGTTTTGGTGGAATCAAAATCACATACATTACATTTCTATATTTTCTTATCAATCCATAGCATATAACTATGTTTCTACCTCACCATCACATAGAGCATAAAATTAGCTTTCCAACGCTTCGAACGGGGACCAAAACGGACTTACGGTTCAAAAATACGGCCGTTTTAATTTTCATTTTTCTGCCAATAGTAGTGGTAACCGGTTACTGGCTAGAAAACAGTTCAGAAACGTCATTTTTCAAAGGGCAACCGGTTAGCACATATGCTGTAACCGTTTACTGCGTAACAGAACCCAAAAAATCACATTTTTCTTCTTTCTAAACCATTCTAACCCATACCTAAACATATTGGGACATCAAAACAAGTATGATAGGTTCAATCCACACATAACCCGACTACACTACGCATTTTATATCACATTTCATCCGTTAGATTTCATTGATTAATCCTTTTAATCATTTTCTCTCAAATCTAACCTAAGTTCTAAACTTATAGTTCTAGAACTTAAAGTTTCTAACTAGAACCCCCCTGATAATCGAAGAGGAGTTTGAAGAAGATGATGATCCAATGATCCAACTTTCTCTTCTTCTCCCTTGAGCTTCTTCTCTTCTTTCTCTCCATTTTTCTCTTTCTATTCTCTTCCTCTTCTTTTTCTGTTTTTCTTTTTCTTCTTACTAATAAATATATGTATAATCTTTATTATATAATATAATTCGATAGAGTAAAATATCTCTGATTGACATTTTATCGTCTAACACCATAACATTGCTACAACCATAACATATACAACTCTAAATCCATTCCAAACTTGGAATAATTCATCCAAAGTAGATTAACAACTTTCATTTCTAGTTACCACATTCCCTATTAATTCTTCTTACAGGTTTCTGACTCACTCAATGTTTCTTGATGACTTCGAGATCTCAATCAATCACATGTAACACCATCACGAAATTTCAATCATGTGCGAGTCACAACTTATCAAAACTTAAACCATTCAAAGCGAAATTGTGAGTTTCCATACTACTCACCAATCCACATACAACACTCCACACGTACACACACCCCCAAAGGACACGCCACGCTTCCCAATTGAATCAACTTCTCTCATTCGTTCCATTTCATAAACGATCCAAGTTATATGCTTAACTTCGAAATGTCTAATCCTTACTCGTACTTGGAAGATAACTTTCGGATTTCCTTCTCTAAGTAAAACACAACCGAACACAATTAGTACTACTTTCACGGAGTCTAAATCCAATACCATGAACCCACGAAAGTTAACAATTACTAAACTCTGACCAACCACTCATACCTTACTAACACCAACAATTAACTTACCGAAACGATCTTTATAAGATCAATACTTCGTGAGTATTCTCTAACTTGCTCTTAAGACTCGCAACGGTAATACACCTAAGACCTTCTCCTACTCAACACAGTTCACAAGACTATTTCCCCAAAGTCAACTCTCTTGTCATCTGAACAAATGGCCAACTACACAACACCTTTCCACGAGTTCCGATTTCAAAACACAAATCCGTCTTTCATTTACTTGCAATCCCGTTTTCCATTCACACAATACTCTTCAATCGGAGCAACATAAGGTAACAAAACGCAGATGAGGGTTCTTAAGGGATTTCACAATTTACACACATGTTAATCGATTAACCATCTAAGCTAATCGGTTAACTTCTCAGAATTCAATGTAAAACACCTTCCATGCACGTGTTAATCGGTTAACCACACTGTGTTAATAGGTTAACACTGCCGCAGAATCAAAAAACAGTTTCTTCTTAATTCAAAGCCATCCCCACTCAAACCATCCATCCGATTTGTTCTAACTCTCAATATCATTCTAAACTCGAGGCTTTTAACTTATATAACATTTACTAACTATGATCCACTCAAGGTAAAACCGACAAAGTCAAAACATGCAGACGACACACTCCAACCAGTGATAAGGCAAAATTCCAAATTCTGACGCGGTCACACGACAAATCTTCGGCGGGATAATTCAAACATAATTATACCACTTTTGGGTTTCCTCCGATCATTTAATCGGGCAATAAAATCTATATTTTTCACTTCCATTATATAGAGTATTCTCATAGCTTTCCATCGGTACCAAGAACACCTCGATCGGAAACACGGTTTGAAAGATATGAATTTTCAAAGATAATTTTTTTCAAAATACAATAGTGGTAACCGGTTAGCACATATGCTGTAACCGGTTACTTCAAGCTTCGCTGTTCACACAGAATCAAAATGAGAGTTAGAGGCAGATTTTCCTAACCGGTTAACACATATGCTGTAACCGGTTACTGCGTTCAAAATCTGCGCAGGATGTATATTTTTCCAAATGGTAACCGCTTAGCACATATGCTGTAACCGGTTACTCTGGGCTAAGAACCATAAAAACTTGTTTTTAATCATACCTTTCCATCTCAAACCCATTCCAAACAATTCCAAACACACAACCAAGTATCAACAGATGATTATTCTTGCATATTGATTGTTCTATATAATTTATACCTCAATAACTACTCAATAGCTCTATCGCACATTTGTCCAAAAATACATTCCGTTGTCATTTCCTCATAATATACTGTTAAGTCCGTTTTCTACATCGCGTTTACTTCGCTCTCCATTGTAATCCTCTTAGGTCCAAATATAAAACCATCTTACTAAGATTCCCTTAAATCCAAGGCACTTACTCTGTTTCTCAATACAAACTTTTTCCGGTCTGTATCACTACACTTTCTGTTACTAAATAAAGTCCAAACTTTCTCTGACAAAATACCTTATACTGTTCCTTGGGTAATTTAACAAATTCTAAATTCCAAGTTGGTTTCTTACTGAAAACAGAAAATCCCGATGTAATATCTCGAACTTAATCTCTCTACATTACTGAATATACGCAAATCATCTCCCACTCTTCGTCCGACACATACTTGTTTCACTTGAAGCATGTAAACACATCTTTGTGTTCCTTCTCACACTTCTCTACCACTTTAGGTTCTCATAAAAGCCGAACGTCCTCAACCCTTAACTTTTAACCAGTCGGAAGATATTGTTCCGAACACATTCCTGAAGGTACTCTCGTCCATTCAAGATACCATGGCGACCTTAGAAACTGAAGCACTAATACTTATCTCACTTCTGAACGTTATGTCATACATTCCACAAAACAACTTTTCTTTTCCCACTGAATGAGATTGCTTGAAATCCTTATCCGTATTAGTGGTCAATCCAGCTCTACTTGCGATTTTACATATTCCTTGATACCTTGACCAATCGTCCGATAGAGGTCCACAACTTTTAGACTCCATCCTTTCTAAAGGATTACTTGAACAACACATCACTCTTTAATTCCATGCTACCCACAGCACAACTTCTACTAAAACCTCACTGAGCTGACCAAAACTCCTCACTACTAACTCTTGGCTTGAGCCTTCCCTCACAGCACAAGTTCTGACAACACTTCGGAGTCCTCGTGGTCGCTCAACCATGATTCTACCAATCACTTACATAGTATTAGGTTGATCAGGCACAACATTACATAGTATGATATTAAGAGTCATCTCGGCAAGACACACTTAAGAGGCAGGAAAAGATTTACTTATGATGTTTCAAGGCTAAGTCGAGGACACGACCTGCTCTGATACCAACTGTAACGCCCTGTATAATATTTATCTAGAATAATACCATACAAGTTTTTTATTTAGTACTGACACCATCATAAGTGCCTATTGGCATAATTCACATACTTGTCCATTTCTAAAGCATAAATACAACATATGGCACAAGTCATGGAAACTAGCCAAAAACAAAAATCTAAGAATAATATACAATATCCTCAATTGTATACAACAAAATAATACACAGCAGAAAAACTAAAGCTAAGCTTCTCTTGAAACATCCAAGCATAGCTCCACTGGTAAATCAAACCTGCAAACCACACCTGTAATATAACAACAATAGTGGGGTGAGATACATCAAATCTCAGTGAGTTCCCAATCTTATGGATTCTCTCGGCTTTACAGGGTTCTAATCCTAACTCAAGTCAAGGGGAAGGGAAATGACCTTGAGTTCACAATCTCACAATCTCACAATCTCACACTATAGGAAACATGTCATGAGTTCACCAACTCAAAATATCACAAATCGATAACCTCACCAAGTCATCCCCTTTTCCCGTCCGCTTCTAAGTCTAGATGTCGACCCGAGTCATGGATCCTGGTAACCTACTTGACATACGAATGGTTTCGGGTTCTACGGGCCATTAACTGTTATGAACCGTCACTTCACACGACCATTAACCGTCACAAGCATACGCTCCCTGAGCGCCATTCGTACTGCACGCGGGAATCAAACCTGCCAAGTAGTCATGCATATGTTTCAGAGGAGCTCGAGACTCATGAAACGCAACTCAAAGGGAAATGGTTACAATTACACGATCTCACACACAAACATGATTGTATTTGACAATCACAAGGCCACAATGCCTTAAGGCCACATTCGCCTTTCCTCTAAGAACACAAGGGTTCACACACATGTTCCATACTAGTGTCTCACTCTCCTCTAGACCAATCTCGTCACGGATGTACCTTCCTACATCAGGTGCCCGAGCCTTGCCATCGAGGTTATCTACTCCTGGCAAGAACTCGCAAATGAATGCACGAGCGTCGCCATCCAGAGTTTCTATCACAATTCTATTCACAACCTAGAATTATAACAATCTTAACTATGCCATTTATTTGGGGTAAAGTTTCCTCACTCTTCCTAATTCATTTTAACATGCATATTCTCTCATTCATACTTAACAACAATTAGATAGACATGGCATAACACAAATATTACAAGTAAACACATATAATCACACATCATATAAAACATCACTTTTCACATAGTAGTTCACACATATTTCAAGGCATACAAGCCATTCCTATTCTCTACTAAGGATCCTCGGTTAGATCATGGTCTCACATCACCATTCACTACCTTATTGGATTATCTTTCCAAAGGCTTTGGACTCGTATCAATCGGATTCCCGATCCTTGAGTTTTGGTGGAATCAAAATCACATACATTACATTTCTATATTTTCTTATCAATCCATAGCATATAACTTTGTTTCTACCTCACCATCACATAGAGCATAAAATTAGCTTTCCAACGCTTCGAAGGGGGACCAAAACGGACTTACGGTTCTAAAGATACGACCGTTTTAATTTTCATTTTTCTGCCAATAGCAGTGGTAACCGGTTAGAACATATGTTGTAACCGGTTACTGGCTAGAAAACAGCCCAGAAACGTCATTTTTCAAAGGGTAACCGGTTAGCACATATGCTGTAACCAGTTACTACGTAACAGAACCCAAAAAATCACATTTTTCTTCATTCTAAACCATTCTAACTCATACCTAAACATATTGGGACATCAAAACAAGTATGATAGGTTCAATCCACACATAACCCGACTACACTACGCATTTTATATCACATTTCATCCGTTAGATTTCATTGATTAATCCGTTTAATCACTTTCTCTCAAATCTAACCTAAGTTCTAAACTTATAGTTCTAGAACTTAAAGTTTCTAACTAGAACCCACCTGATAATCGAAGAGGAGTTTGAAGAAGATGATGATTCGATTATCCAACTTTCTCTTCTTCTCTCTTAAGCTTCTTCTCTTCTTTCTCTCCATTTTCCTCTTTCTATTCTCTTCCTCTTCTTTTTCTGTTTTTCTTTTTCTTCTTACTAACAAATATATATATATATATATAATTTTTATTATATAATATAATCCGATAGAGTAAAATATCTTCGATTGACATTTTATCGTCTAACACCAAATGATCAATTATTAGCGTTACCATAAAATTCTCTCTTGGACTAATAATTATTGATATGTCTCTTTCATTAAATAATCTAACTCTTCAGAGTTCATCAGTTGCTCTATTGATCCCAATTGACCATACTTAAAACACTTAGAGAATTCCATTATTCCAATTCATCATAGATATAGCACATAGTTACTCATCTTACCTCATCTGATATCCAATTGAGCATTTAGATAATACAGAGTATTACACTCCTATTCTATGGGAGGAAAAGATGTCTGGTGTCTCGTTCAAAGCCCAAGATTGAAGCTAAAGGGTTGTTTGTTTGTGTCTTGATCAAAGCCCAAGATTGAAGCTAAAAGGTTTTGACTGAGAGAATTTGTCATCTCTAAAGGGAGATATCTCATCTGTTTGTCACAATTGTTTGGGTGATTGATTTATAAAGGAGAATTACTTTAACTGGGGTGCGTGGAGTCCAGCAATGCCATAACTTCCTTTATAGGGGCTTTATCCTGAAGGAGGAAACTTTAACTCTGTGTAGAGCAATGCCATTTTTCCTTAGGAATTTTTCATACTAAGAGAGGGACATTGGCTTGGATGTAAATAATCCAGAGGCTTTCCACTTACAGCAATTAAATGAAGTTTACCAGGATAAGAGATGGACTACAGCTTGGATGTTTGTATCAACAAGTGTGCCACTTACAGCAGTTATCTGGGATTAGGGTTTTGGATTGTCTGTTTTGATGTGTGATTGTACAGAGAAATGTCTTTCTACAGAGAGATTTTTGATTTCCTCTGAGGGGATGTTGATTTTTGTGTACCTAGATTAAAGCCCAAGGTTGAAGCTAAAAGATTGATTGACTCCTCTGGGGAGATCATTATACAAATCCTAAGAGGAGGCTAAAAAAGACTGACTCAACAAGAAGTGTTTATTTGTGTCTTGTGCAAAGCCCAAGATTGAGGCTAAAAGAGGATTGACTCTTTTGGGAAAAGGTTTCATTTGTCTTGTAAAAAGCCCAAGGATTGAGGCTAAAGGATCCTGACTGACTCAGCTGTAGGATATTTATATGGTGTCTTGTACAAAGCCCAAGATTGAGGCTGAAATAAAACTGACGCTACTGGAGAGATATTTTTGGTGTCTTGTACAAAGCCCAAGATTGAGGCTGAAAGAGTGATGGGGGATGATCATTATACAAAGCCTAAGAGGAGGCAGGCTGGGGGGTTTCTTATATAAAGCCTAAGAGGAGGCTAACTTCTGCTAAGGATTATTTGAGATCCAGAGACAGGTCCAAATTTGGGGAATTCAACTCTTGCTGGGGGTTACAGAAGAGTTGAGATATCAGATGCCTTGAGGTTCTGATTCTGTTGGGGATTTTGTTAATGGTTAACAGTAGTTAACCCTGACTGGGGAATTTTTAGAGTGAGGGTTTAGAGATTAAGTTGTGAAACCTGTGGAGGTTTTAACTCTGCTTGGAGATTGATCAGGTGATCAAGATTTTTTCTGTGCTTAGGACGTTTGAAGGTTTCTTTGAAATCCAAGAGGAGATGAACCTGTCCAAGTCTACTAGTATGGAGAGGTTGACTCTTAGCTGGAGGATTATCTTTGTATGATGCCCAAGACGAGGCTGATGTTTTAAGAGATGAGGATCAACCCTGAATTGGTTTGATACTTTGACTCAGGAAGACCGCTCTAACAAGGGATGACTAGGTTATGTCCTATACCTTTAAGAGGTTCCTGGGTCCTTGTACTAAGCCCAAGAGGAGGCATGAGAACTTATAATAAGCCTGAGGGTCCTTGTACAAAGACCAAGAGGAGGCTGGGGATGCTTTTAGGAAGCCTATGGGTCTAAACTTAAGAAGAGTTCAAGAAAGGTTTCATCGGGAATTAATCCTTTCTTTAGTGAACAGTTCTAGGGTTTGAAGAAATCCAAGAGAGGTTTCACCGGGAATTAATCCTCTCTGGAGAATGTGAATTTCTTTGACAATTTCTAATAGTGACAGTCTGATAAAAGTTTCACCGAGAATAATGCCTTTCTCTTTGTTCCATATTGTATAAGCCCAAGAGGAGGCAAGACTGTATCTGGAAATTCCTATGGGGAACTAGTTTTGATTGTGTTGAAAGAGTGACCACTGGCTTTATCTAATTCTAGACTTAATTGTCGGGGAAAACTCTAAGCTGATATACAGGTATATATATATATATATATATATATATATACAGTTGAAATATATATGAGCAAGTATTTAAAAAGAGTGGAAGAGGACTTACAGGTGAGTAAGCTTCCAGCATTGCAAACAAATATATATATATATATATATATATAAGCATGTAAAAGAAAGTTGCTAAAAACTTACAGGTGTACAAGCTTCCATTATTACAGCTGTATGGAAAGTTATTCAAGAAATTGATGAAATTTTTTATAGCAACTATGCATTTGAATTTAAATCAAATAGAAAGTTGTTTTGAAAATATATTTGGGGCTTACAACTCAAGGAGAGGCCCAGATGAGTTCCATTGACAAGGAGACGACCGCGCCGTAGTTTTGAAAACTGTACTGGGGCTTATACAAATGACTGAGTCCCAAATTTATTTATGTACAAAGGGGTGTTTGGTCTTACACTCTATTAGATGCCCATAAGAATTTTTAAAGAAAAGAAATGGTACTTACAACACAAGGGTAGGCCCAGATGATTTGGTTTTGAACTGGCGATCGCGCCGAGGTTTTTGAAAACACAGTGGGACTTATGCAATGATTGGGGCCCAAAAAAAGTTTGTATTTAAAAAGGGGTTGGGTCTTACACTCTATTAGAGGCCCAAAGTGTGTTTTAAGAAAACGAATGGGACTTATTACTCAGGGAGAGGCCCAATGAAAGACAGTGATCGCACCGTCGTTTATGAAAATCGTGTTGGGACTTATACAATGTTTGAGGCCCAAAATAGTTTGGTTTTTAAAAAGGGTTGGGTCTTACACTCTATTAGAGACCCAAAGTGTTAAAAAGGTTTTATGAGAGTGAAGTTAACCAACAACCTTAATTTGATTTAAAATGTATTTTAATTGAATGAAAATTCAATTAAAATGATAAAAATTATCAAACATGCGTGAAAAAAAAAGTTGTGATCTTGGATTAATGTTTGAAAAATCAAGTTTCATTCATAGAATGATTTGAAAATCATTTGAATTTGTAAAATCAAGAGAAAGAAATATTTTTAATGCCTAAAAACAAATAAAAATATAATTCTTTAGAAAAATACCAAATATATGAAATAAATAATATTTTTGTGAGATTTTTGTAGAATAAAATATTTTATCATTTTTGTAAATTTAAAAAAAAAATAACCAATAAAATTTTTTTTAAATTGAGAGAGAAATTAATTTTGGAATTAATTAATAAAAACCATAAAAATGTGAAAAATAGCATAATATGGAAAAAAATGGTAAAATGGTCTGGGTGGGTCTTGAACCCACGACTTCCCAACCAAACACACATGCGTGCTACAACTGAGGTAGTGATACATCCGTGTATCAAAACCACCCCATGAACATATATGGGTGCCTTGATTTTAGGCCTGGCCAAGGTGCCATGGCCTGACCTTTGCCCAAGGCAAGACTTGATTTTTGCCTCTTGCATGAAGGCTCTAACTTTCTCATTTCTCCATGGATTTGGACAAAATTTAGGTGCCTCCTTCCTAGAATTTCGTGAGGAATCCAACGGTACTTTTGAAATTTTCAGAAAATGTTTCTATTTTAAAATCCGATAGTGATTTCAAAATAGGCCTAGATTTGCATGTTCTATGCTATCTCATCATACAGACAACAATAACATGACAAATTGGTTCAAAAACAACATATATGATATGTATGAGATGTCCATGATCAATGGACATTAAAGCAATGCATGATTTAGAGAGTTCAAGTTGTGATGCACTTACCTCTTAAAGCTCCTTGTGCTAACTGTCAAGAACCTTGTGCCAGAAGTAATCCAATGCTTTAGACACTCTTGATTGATCCCTTAGAAGCTTTTAGGATGATCAAAATCAGCTGGAATCCTCAGGAACAAGTATTGGCTCTTTCTTGCAAAAGTGGAAAAAGTGACCAAGATGGTAACTCTCTCAAATGGTGTTCCAGATGAGGGAAACCAATTGGGACAGTTTGAGGATGATATTTGGAGTGTGTTTGAGACTTTGTTTGGTTTTGAAAGTGATTGAATTAAGACATGGCTTGCAAAATGCAAAAAAGTAAAATTTTGAGGTTTTGGAGTTTGACTTTCTGATTTTAGTGTTTCAGATCAAGGATGAGTGTTTGAACAGCTTATATATGATACATTGGATGTGTTTGGATCATGAGCTGTGGTAGAATTGCTCTCTAACTTGAAAACTCAGTGGTGCCTTGCAAAAGAAGGCATTTTTTGCAAAATGAGAGAGATTTTGAGGAAAGCAAGTATTGTAGTGCTTTGGGGTGCTCAAACGGATCACAAATGAGCTCTATTTATAGTAGAGTAAGTTTGTTTTTGCTGAAATAGTGAAGGGAAACTACAGCAGGCCTTTGGCCAATTGCGGCATAAAGGTGTTCAAGTCTTCTTTGGCCATTAACTTGGGTCAGTGCAGCAGGCCTATGGTCCTTTGTTGTAGGGCTAATGTTTAACTCATTTAGTGATCAAAGACTCAGTCCATGCCACCTCAATGCACCTCTTGAATGCCTTGGAACAAAATTGGAGTTTTTGGATTTGGAACATTTAATTCCACATGCCAAAAGGGGTGATGTCTTGACTTGCAAGGCTTGTGGATCAGAGGTACTTGCTTGGGTAAGATCCTTGTATGTTTTTAGAAGTGTGAAAAGGCTTAAAGTTGCATAAATTGGCCAGCTCGAGCAAAAGTGATAAAAACAGCTTTGTACATGACAGTTGGAAAGTGCCATTTTGGGAGGATCATATCTCCTTGCTCAGATGGAATTATGGAAAGCTCTTGTGCTTTTTAGAAAGCCCTAACATAATAAAATCTATGTGTGATCATAGTTTGTCTTGAAACTATTTGAATCCAACTGAAAAATCCTCATGAACATTGATGTTCAAGGCTGAAAAATCAGGCAGTTTCCACTAAGTGTTAGAACTTTGATTTTTTCACCACTTTGATCCATCCATAACTAAAAATCTATGAAGAATTGGAGTTCGAGGTAGTTGAAGCTTTTGTAGAATGTAGGAAGACCTATAAATGAATCTTTAGATCACTCAAAATGGCTGCTTGGATCAGAAGTTATGGTTCTTGGAAGTTGGCACCAAAACCATTTAAATTTAGTAACTTAGAAAAATCTTCAATTTTTCAAGATTACCCATTTTACAAGTTATCTTGATTTCTTGGTCAATTCTTGTTCAAATTAATTTATAAGCCATATTTTATGAAAATATGAGTCATAAGGATCATTTTTGCCAAAAAGTCATGTTTTGACTTTTGGCTCTAGAGCGGTTCGACGAGTAAAACCCTTATTCCCGACTTTTGGAGAATGCATTCTCTGAGGGTATTTTTACTTTGTAAAGGGATTCCTAGGATTATTTTGAGTATATTGAGCCATATGTTGAAGTCTTGGCTCATCCTCTTGTGAAAATCTCACTCTGGAGGTCTTAGTCGTCCAAAACCCTAATTTGGTGATATCGGGTGTTTCGAGGCTCCTCCCACTTGGACTGCCACAACTTTGTGCTTGATCTTTGATGTGAGAGTCCTCTTGATCCTTCATGGATGTTTTAAGAGGTTAGACAAGTTGAAGATCATGTCATTTCTTGATTTATCTTTTGTCCAAATGTTCAGAGAGGGATCGAAACCCTAATTCTTGATTGTAGTGAATGCTCAACAATCCTTGAGGAGATTGATGAGGTATGATGGCACATCCATATTATGGTAATGATTCTCACAATTATGGGAAATCTTTTGGTCAAAATTTGGGCTATGACAACTACTGCTATATTTATCGTTATTCTCTTCCATATTGATTTTAATTTCCAACAATGACAAAGAACTAATGAGCACCCTTCTTTATATCTTCAAAGACATTATATGATTGGTATATCATATTACTTACATAAATTTTCAATACACAACACATTTATCTAAAACTATACGAATGCCAATGGATGAGATGGATGTTCCACATTGAAAATACTCGTATTCACACAATTAAGAAATTAGGCAAAAAAATAATAATAACGCAATTGATGTCCCTAATGTTAAATTTGAAATTTTTTAGCAAAAATATAAATAAAAATTAAATAGTTTATAACAATTATATATATTTTTAAATTAATTCCTTTTAAAACACATTATATTATTGGTTGAATTGTTATAAATAATACATTTTCAAAAGTAAGTGAATATTTTGTCAATTTCTATATTTTTATTGATCAAGAATTATTATTATAATTGTATTAATTTCATAAGTTACTATTTATGTACATATTTCAAAATATCATTTCTATTGTTGAATTCTCAATAAATGATAATAACTTTGTATTTTGACTTTCTAATCTTCATCTCTACTACTGATATATATCGTTATTCTCTTCCACATTGATTATATTTTCCAAAAACGGCAGAGAACAAATGGGCAACCTTCTTTATATCCTCAAAGACATTATGTAATTGGGCTATCATATTACTTAGATAAATTTTGAATACACAACAGATTTATCAAAAACTATTCGAATGCCAATGGGTGAGATGGATGTTACAGGTTGAAAATACTTGTATTGACATGAATAAAAAATTTGGCGAAAAAATAAAATAATTAATTTCTTTAATGTTACATTTCAAATTTTTTTTGCAATAAATTAAATAATTTATAACAATTCTTTTTTAAAATAAATTCCTTTTAAAACGCATAATATTATTGGTTGAATTGTTATAAATGATACATTTTCCATAATAAGTGAATATTTAGTCAATTGATATATTTTTGTTGATCGAAATTTATTATTATGATTATATTAATTTCATAAATTACTATTTATCTACATATTTCTAAATATCATTTCTATTGTTGAATTCTCAATAAATTATAATAACTTTGTACTTTGACTTTCTAATCTTCATCTCAAATGTAACGCCCTGTATAATATGTATCTAGAATAATTCCATACAAGTGTTTTATTTGGTACTGACACCATCATAAGTGCCTAATGGCATAATTCACATTCTTGACCATTTCTAATACATAATACCATCTATGGTACAAGACATGGAAACTAGCCAAAAATATAAAATCTAAGATCAATATACAGTATCCTCATTGTATACAACAAATACACAGCGGAAATAAGCTTAACTAAGCTTCTCTTGAAACATCCAAGCATAGCTCCACTTGTAAATCAACCTGCAAATACCTCCTGAAATAATCAATAATAGTGGGGTGAGATACATCAAATCTCAGTGAGTTCCCTATCTTATGGATTCTCTCGGCTTTACAGGGTTCTAACCAAATCCTAACTCAAGTCAAGGAGAAGGGAAATGACGTTGAGTACACAATCTCACGATCTCACACTATATGGAAACATGTCATGAGTTCACCAACTCACAATATCACTAATCGATAACCGTACCAAGGTACCCCTCTTGCCCATCCGCTTCTACGCCTAGAAGTCGACCGGAGTCTTGGATCCTTGTAGTTACTTGGCATACGAAATGGATTCGGAATTAAGGGACACATTATCTCCTTAATTCGTCACTTCACATGGCCTCTCATGCCATCACAAGTCTCTACCCGTAGGTTCCATTCGTACTATAACATTGGGAATCAAACCTGCCAAGTAATCATGCCTACACTTCAGAGGAGCTCGAGACTCATAAAGGCCTCTCAAGGGCAACACAAAAGAAAATGGTTATGATTACGTGATCATATACACAACGTGATTGTAATGACAATCACCAGGCCACATTAGCCTTTATGCCTCTCACGCCTTTAACAATAAAACATAACAATTACACATGTTCCATACTAGTGTCTTATTCTTTCTATATCGTTCGGTAATGGACAGACGCCTCGGCCTCTCATGCACGACCGTTGTCATTAAGTTATCTACTCTAGGCCAGAACTCGTCAATGAATGCACGAGCGTCGCCATCCAGAGTTTTTATCACAATTCTATTCACAACCTAGAATTATACCATTTTGTTTTGGGGTAAAGTTTCCTCACTCTTCTTAACTCATTTTAACATGCATATTCTCTCATTCATTTTAACAACAATATTAGATAGATATGGCATAACACAAATATTATAAGTAAATACATATAATTACACATCACATTAAAACATCACTTTCGGGTTCCCTCCGATTCATTTAATCGGGTATCGAAATCAATACTTTTCACTTTTATCCCATAGGATATTTCCACAGCTTCACATCGGCTATAACTATGCCTTGATCGGATTTACAGTCAAAATGATATGGATTTCAACATATCACATAACATTGTTATCATTCAAAAGTTATGGATTTTAGAAAATAGTTTTTATTTTTGTTCCAGGTCGCACTAAGCGGGCCCCACCCGCGCTAAGCGCGCTCCTCGCTGCCTGGAAGGGTTGAAAATTCTCCAGACCCCGCTAAGCGCGCAGACCCGCGCTAAGCGCGCACTGCGATATACAGAAAAATAAACCCTTTCCCTTTCTAACTCATTCCAATCAATACCAAACATCTTAACAATTATCAACAGATGATTCCACACATATATTGATCATACTACACAATTTATAACATAAATCAACCGTTAGATTCCATTGATTAGCAATTTAAGCATTTTCTCTCAATTTAACATAAGTTCTAAAACAACTTATTTCTAGAACTTAAAGTGTCTAACTAGAACCCACCTTGATGATTGAAGAGGAGTTTGAAGAAGATGATGAATTGATGATGATCCATAAACTTCTCTTGTTCATCTTTCTCCCCTTTCTCTCTTCTTCTCTTCCTTTCTCGTCTTTCCTTTTCTTTCTTCTCCTTTACTAACTTTTCTCTTTCTTTTCTTATATATATATATATATATATATATATATATATATATATATATATATATATATATATATATATATATAAATAATACAAATATTATATAATATAATCCATAGAGTAAAATATCTCCAATTGATATTTTATCGTCTAACACCAATCGATCAATTATTAGAGTTACCTTAAAATCCTTTCTCGAATTAAAATAATTGATCTGTCACTTTATTAAATAATTGATCTTTTCAGAGTTCATTAGTTGCTCTATTGATCCCTAATGTCAATAATTAAAGTACTTAGAGAATTTCATTAATCCAATTTACCAAAGATAGAATAAACAAAAGCTCATCTGATATCCAATTGAGCATTTAGATAATATGGGGTATTACATCTAACATCGACACTACTGATATATATATATATATCGTTATTCTCTTCTATATTGATTATATTTTCCAATAATTGAATAGAACAAATGGGCAACCTTCTTTATATCCTCAAAGACATTATCTGATTGGGCTATCATATTACTTACATAAATTTTGAATACACAACAGATTTATCAAAAACTATTCGAATGCAAATGGGTGAGATGGATGTTACACGTTGAAAATACTTGTATTCACATGAATAAGAAAATTGGCAAAAAAATAACGTAACTAATGTCGCAAATGTTACATTTCAATTTTTTTAGAAATAGTTTAAATAAAAATTAAATTGTTTATAACAATTATTTCTTAAAATGAATTCCTTTAAAAACACATAATATTATTGGTTGAATTGTTATAAATGATACATTTTTATAATAAGTGAATATTTAGTCAATTTCTATATTTTTATTGATTGAAATTTATTATTGTGATTATATTAATTTCATAAGTTACTATTTATCTACATATTTCTAAATATCATTTCGACAATTGATATCTCAATAAAAGAAAAAAAAAATTGTATTTTGACTTTCAAATCTTCATCTCTCACATTCGAAACTAATGCTATAAATTTCGTGGTTCACTTCCACATTGATTATATTTTTCAACAATGGCATAGAACAAATGGCCACCCTTCTTTATATCTCCAAACTCAAAGAATGATTCCTCAAAGAATGACTCCTCAAAGAACAAATCCCTAAGGTTTTCCACATCCGCCAAAGTGGGAGAGAAAAGAGGGAACATGGGGTCTCTCCCCAACATGTCCACCAACAACCACTGTGAAATTTTTTTGATACCAACACCATCATCAAAATCTTCATCCTTTGGAGAATTTATTAATGTTCCTAGTGAACCAAAGGAGGATCGAACTGCACTGCACTTTAAGAGATATATGAAATTTAGGAACCCAAATTCTCTGTTGAGATTGAAGAAGAACTTGATAACATTATGAAATTGGTTGTTATAAAAATCCCTGTAGGACACGATATCGTGGAGTCTCTCATAAATCTTGCTTTGCGTCATAGCGCTATCATCACAGTCCTAGGAGGTGTTGGTCTTGTATTTAATGTTACTCTTCACAATTCAGTGTCTCAAGCTCCTGCTTTCACAATTCTTGGATCCTCTCAAATGATATCTATCAATGGAGCTTATTTCAATACCAGTTATGATCGTCTTACTTCTGAAGTCATTATTAAACCTTTTTATTCTTCTTTTTCCATGTTACTAGCTAATGATTCTGGGGAAGTGTTTGGTGGGACTGCTGTAGGAAAGGTTAAGGTTGCATGTGATATTTTTATCACAACCACTCTTTCAAAGAAGCCCGAGTTTTATAAGGGGGGTGAAATACATGAAAGTATTCGAGAAGTTGAAGAAGATGATCTAAAAGGTGTAGATGGTGTCTCTATCAAAGTTGAACCTATTGAACTCGAACACAAAAACCTTCACCTTATATCTGGTTATGGTGTTACGGGTGACAATTCAATCCATCCAAATCAGCCATCCCCTGCTCCTCCTCCTGGTTTTGAGCATGTCATTCTGCGAAACCATTGCACTCATATTAATAGATTTTAGATATCAAAAGAGACATTGAAGGATTGTTAGTTTTTGTTTTATAAGTCTTTCATTAATGTTCTTTTTTAAATAAAAATTAAAATTAAATTTTTTATTTTTATACTTTCTAAGCTTTCATCTTGTTATTTATTTCTCATCCCTTCATTGTCTCTATTTTGTTTTTTCTTTTATTCGACATTGATACACAAAATAGTTTTAATGTATTTTCATAGTTGTTTATTTATTTTACATACACGAATAGATTACTTATTAGGTTGTTAACCCATGCAATATCAAATGGTGGTTAAAGACCTTAGTTAAATGTGATTTATCTTTTGATTGATGGTTTCATATCTATGTGCGATTGTATATGCAAAAAATAACTAAGAATAAAGGAGAATCAACATTATTGATTAATAATTAGAATATAATCTTAAATTTACATTTATATTTACATGAGGCAGTACAATAGCTAATGTAATTAGGCAATTAGTGGAAAACAATGCTAGAACAATGCTATAACCAACCGCACAACCTTTTTGGTTTTAAAATATATATTTTCATCACTGGAAATATAGGACTCAAACTATAACACCCTTCTAAACCCCACACGCAGTAATCAGATTAAAATCACAACCATAAGGGTGTCACACGCATCACAATAAATTTGTACTTTGACTTTCTAATCTTCATCTCTGACATCGACACTACTGCTATATTTATCGTTATTATCTTCCATATTGATTTTATTTTCCAACAATGACAAAGACCTAATGGCCGCCCTTCTTTATATCTTCAAAGACATTATATGATTGGTCTATCATATTACTTACATAAATTTTCAATACACAACACATTTATCTAAAATTATACGAATGCCAATGGATGAGATGGATGTTCCAGACTTAAAATACTCGTATTCACACGAATAAGAAATTAGGAAAAAAAATAATACTAACACAATTGATGTCCCTAATGTTACATTTCAATTTTTTTTTAGCAAAAATAAAAATAAAAATTAAATAGTTTATAACAATTAATTTATTTTAAAAAAAAATGAATTCCTTTTAAAACACATTATATTATTCGTTGAATTGTTATAAATAATAGATTTTCAAAATAAGTGAATATTTAGTCAATTTCTATATTTTTATTGATCAAAATTTATTATTATAATTGTATTAATTTCATAAGTTACTATTTATGTACATATTTCAAAATATCATTTCTATTGTTGAATTCTCAATAAATGGTAATAACTTTGTACTTTAACTTTCTAATCTTCATCTCCGACATCGACACTACTGATATATATTGTAACACCCCACACATAATTGACTAGTATATTATGCATGAAACATTAAAATTGGTTCTGAGTACATACAAAAGCTTTAAAGAAAATACAACAAGTCGTATACAATAAGAAAACTGAACTAAAATGTATACAACAAGTGTCTTCAAGTAAACTGCACAGCGAAAAACAAGATCTGGCATGATCTCCAAGCCAACTGCTCTCTAGAGCATCCGAGACAAGCCTTCTAGTGAATCTTCAAACTAATGTTGAACCTGAAAAGAATTCAACAACATGGGATGAGATTACTAAATCTAAGTGAGTTCCCCTATATTATAAGTTCACTCGGCTCTACAAGGCAAATTATCCTTATCTCATCCTATTAGTAATCACATTTATACTATTTCAAAGGATTTAAGGAACGAGTCATAATACGCTTCACAATAACGTATAAACCAATAACTTAAACGTACGAGCCACGTAGAACAAATAGAGCTATAGATCTATCACATCGAAGCCTTTGACGAACCTCTAGCCCAGCTAATGTTTCGAACATCGTTGATTATCGACAACCCGCCACCCATCATGTTAAGGTGTTATGGAAGTTTCTGAGTCACGTAGAACAAATGGAGCTACGGATCTATCATTTCGAAGCATTAAAACCCCAAATCATCCCAAATATGAACATTCTCATAGTTCTAACTATAGAACTCACATTACAAGACATATATAATTATCATAAGAACACACTTTCATCAATGTATTAAGCATGCAATCATATTTCTCACTAACCCGTTCAACATGCAATTCAATCCCTATTATTACCTAAGTTCTAACTATGGAACTCACCTTGGATCAATGGAGGTTAGGATGATAGCCATGCTGCAATTGGACTCCCATCTTGGTCAAAATTCCACTTCCAACATCATCAAACCCGTAGCTCCTCCTTAACCCATTTTCAGCATGAATTCCCAAACTTCAAATGCATTTATCTCCTTCAATACGTACCTTATTGACACAAAATCATATGTCAAATTGAAGGGAATTTTGTAAGCTTTCCAAAAGGTCCAGAACCGGTTCAATCGGAGTTACGAGTAAAAAGATATTACCTGTTTAGTGAAGGCTGGTCAAGAGCCCGTATACATGCCTTCACCAAAATCGGCATCAGACCCTCATCTTCAATCACATTTATCTCTCTCATCACAAACATGTATAAGACAAAATTAATATCTAAGTTGAAGAAAATTTCGTCTACTTTCCAAAAAGTCAGGAATCGCTTAAATCAGAATTACGAGCAGAAAGTTATTACCTTTTTAGTGAAAGTTGTCCCAAAATACGATAATGGAGATGGAGATGATGAACATGGGTTTCTCCTCTTTTCTCTTTACACTTCTATCCTATAAAAATGTGATTTGTTATGAGACTACAATGTTTCTCCACCAAACAAGTCTTTAAGGATTCATTTAATATGGTTAATGTCCAAAAAATGCCCTCCAACTAAACCGTATTTACCGGTTTGCCATTTAGTCCAATTCTAACTAATTCCTTAAGGTCTCTACTAACTTTTTCTTAATTTCAATTAATCCATTAATTTGTTTTAACAACTCTTAATTGCCAAATGGTCTCATTAGCTTTTATTCTCATGCTTAGAGAAATATGGGATATTACATTCTCCCCCCCTTAAATAGAATTCGCCCTCGAATTCCTTCCAATTACCATGAAAAACAAGTTCCTCGTATCTTCTTCCAACGAGGTGATGAAAATGTTCTTTACGTCCCTCCTGATACTCCGTCTTGACATACCCGGGAAATGATCCGTCCATGGTCCTTGACCTTTACTTCTTTGTACTGAGTTTGCGTAGCTTTAGAATTCCTAACAACTCACTCTGGTTGGATATTTCCCATCCTCAATGGTTGTCAAGCTCATCCTTTCTCAACACATGCTACTGATTTTTCCACTCCTTTTCCCTTGGTTTCTTGAAATACCGTCATTCCAAGATATTCGTGTTGTGACGTTTCTCTCCAATGACGATGCTTCGGCTTTATTTTCACACAAGTTTATACAGATTCATACACGTGCAATCACTTAACATGGTTCATATAAGCGTTGGCACACACACATGCATACCCGTAGCAACGTACGACAGAATACCAGAGTAGTATACGCCTCCTTCTAGGCTACGCAAGCAAACCATACCGATAGTCTTGGTGAGTATCCCAAGTGAGTATACGCCTAGACAGGCCCCACAAGCACACCGTATTGATATCTCAGGTGTATTAATGACAAGCGAATTACCTCCTAGCAGTATGGGCCTACTCGGTATTCAAGCATGTATAAGCGATTCACCATTTCCAAAAGGTCACGACGTTGTTGGGTTCACTATACATTGCCCTCAAGAACTAGTCTC
Source organism: Lathyrus tuberosus (assembly GCA_022829125.1). NCBI lineage: Eukaryota > Viridiplantae > Streptophyta > Magnoliopsida > Fabales > Fabaceae > Lathyrus > Lathyrus tuberosus. The sequence goes on from JALAZF010000265.1 coordinate 1,553,108, forward strand.
ACAACTTACCTTCTTACCTACTTTTGGGACAAATCCCTCCAGGCATTAGACTTACAATTTTTCCTTCTGTTCTACTTTTGGTATGTGACCCACTATGATTTTCTTGAAATTTTCCAACTGCGGTCTACCTCAATGTCAACCACTCCTAAAGACAATTACCCAAAGCCTATTAAGAGTCATGCATGTGAAACTCTGTCACCCTAGTCCATATTTGGTCATACATAGTATAGGAGCCACAACGTTCCATATTCGCTACCAAAATTTCTCTAGGTTATCGTTACTAATCAAGATACACTTGGGTAAATTCTGGATTCATGCCTCATCCATTCGGGTCTTGGATACACACCAGATTAATTTGGAAGATTCATCCTTCGGTGTTCAACTGTTGATAGCTCTATCTCCATCTAGTTGGTTCTTAACTTAGTCATCCATGACTAGCAACAATAGCAGTCGGTGATTATCCCTCAGATACTTTAAACCGTCACTAGATTGTGCTCATCTAACACCTGACACCTAGCATAGTTTTATGGCTTTACTCAGGGTTGGGTAAATCATATTTTGCAAGGAACATGGTATAACGTACTTCGCGTCCCCGTGTACTTTAGTCTCCGCCTAGCGTAATTCTAGGGCTTATGCAGATCAAGAACTGATGAGTTACAGTAGTTCGTCTCACCAATTGAACAGATAGGATCTTCCCGAAATGGGAAAATAATACATTCCACAGATTCTTCCAACTACGATTCTTAACACCAACCTTCATTGGTATCAATGACTGGGTAATGCATCCCATTCACTTAGGACTCAATTCCGCTGCAGGAAAGTCCCTCTGCAGATTCCACTTATGGTTCTCGAACTTACTCTGATATACTGACCATCTGAGGAGTGCATTATGTCTAGCCGAATGCCTACGAATTGCACTTTCCTCAACTCCTTCCATAATACTATTGTGGTCAACTATTCCGCGTCAGACACTCTGCTTAGGTCTGGTAATCAAACCACCACTTAACCAGCTATTACTACTTGGTTCCAACCACTTACAGGTTTATGCATCCTCGTGGCGGCTCTGCCATAATCCTACTGTCACGCACTCAGTCAGTGAGCTGATCAAGTTCAACAACTGAATGAGATACCAGTAAAATCAAACCAACAACACACACATTTGAGGAAAAAAAAGAAATTGCTAGTGATGTCTCATGGCTCGGCCGAGAATCGACCAGCTCTGATACCAACTGTAACACCCCACACATAATTGACTAGTATATTATGCATGAAACGTTAAAATTGGTTCTGAGTACATACAAAAGCTTTAAAGAAAATACAACAAGTCGTATACAATAAGAAAACTGAACTAAAATGTATACAACAAGTGTCTTAAAGTAAACTACACAACGGAAAACAAGATCTGGCACGATCTACAAGCCAACTGCTCTCTAGAGCATCCGAGACAAGCCTTCTAGTGAATCTTCAAACTAATGTTGAACCTGAAAAGAATTCAACAACATGGGATGAGATTAATAAATCTAAGTGAGTTCCCCTATCTTATAGGTTCACTCGGCTCTACAAGGTAAACTATCCTTATCTCATCCTATTAGTAATCACATATATACTATTTCTTAGGATCTAAGGAACGAAGCATAATACGCTTCACAATAACGTATAAGCCAATAACTTAAACGTACGAGCCACGTAGAACAAATAGAGCTACAGATCTATCACATTGAAGCCTTTGACGAACCTCTAGCCCAGCTAGTCTTTTGAACGTCGCTGACTATCGACAACCCGCTGCCCATCATGTTAAGGTGTTACGGGAGTTTCTGAGTCATGTAGAACAAATGGAGCTACGAATCTATCACATCGAATCCTTAAAATCCCAAATAATCCCAAACATGAACATTCTCATAGTTCTAACTATAGAACTCACATTACAAGACATATATAATTATCATAAGAACACACTTTCATCAATGTATTAAGCATGCAATCATATTTCTCACTAAGTCATTCAACATGCAATTCAATCCCTATTCTTACCTAAGTTCTAACTATAGAACTCACCTTGCATCAATGGAGGTTAGGATGATAGCCATGCTGCAATTAGACTCCCATCTTGGTCAAAATTCCACTTCCAACATCATCAAACCCGTAGCTCCTCCTTAACCCATTTTCAGCAAGAATTCCCAAACTTCAAATGTATTTATCTCCTTCAATACCTACCTTATTGACACGAAATCGTATATTAAATTGAAGGGAATTTCGTAAGCTTTCCAAAAAGTCCAGAACCGCTTCAATCGGAGTTACGAGTAAAACGATATTACCTATTTAGTGGAGGCTGGTAAAGAACCCGTATACATGCCTTCACCAAAATCAGTATCAGACCCTCATCTTCAATCACATTTATCTCTCTCATCACAAACATGCAGAAGGCAAAATTTATACCTAAGTAGAAGAGAATTTCGTATAGTTTCTAAAAAGTCGAGAATCACTAAAATCAGAATTACGAGCAGAAAGTTATTACCTTTTTAGTGAAAGTTGTCCCAAAATATGAAAATGGAGATGGAGATGATGAACATGGGTTTCTCCTCTTTTCTCTCTACACTTCTATCCTCCAAAAATCTGATTTGTTATGAGACTACAATGTTTCTCCACCAAACAAGTCTTTAAGGATTCATTTAATATGGTTAATATCCAAAATGCCCTCCAACTAAACCATATTTACCGGTTTGCCATTTAGTCCAATTCTAACTAATTCCTTACGGTCTCTACTAACTTTTTCTTAATTTCAATTAATCCATTAATTTGTTTTAACAACTCTTAATTGCCAAATGGTCTTATTATCTTTTATTCTCATGCTTAGAGAAATATGGCATAATACCATACTTATCTAGAATATTTAGCTTTTAATAGCTTTTATTCTACATAAGTGTAACGCCCTGTATAATATTTATCTAGAATAATACCATACAAGTGTTTTTATTTGGTACTGACACATCAAAAGTGCCTAATGGCCTAATTCACATACTTGTCCATTCCTAAAACATAAATACAACATATGGCACAAGTCATGTAAACTAGCCAAAAAAAATAAAATCTAAGATCAATATACAATATCCTCAATTGTATACAACAAAATAATACACAGCGGAAAAAGCTCAACTAAGCTTCTCTTGAAACATCCAAGCATAGCTCCACTTCTAAATCAAACCAGCAAATACCTGTAATATAGCAACGATAGTGGGGTGAGATACATCAAATCTCAGTGAGTTCCCTATGTTATAGATTCTCTAGGCTTTACAAGGTTCTAACCAAATCCTAACTCAAGTCCAAGGGAAAGGGAAGGACTTCGAGTTCACAAAATCTCCCACTAGAGAAACACATCGTACAATTCACAAAATGACAACTAGTTAAGAATCTTCTCCCCAGTCATCCCGCTCAAAGGGATTAAACACGGGTCACGGATCCTTAACGTAGATAACTTCTCCTCGGCCATCCTACACAAAAGGATTAAACACAGGTCACAGTTATCCACAAAACAGGTAGGAAATCTTCTCCCCGGCCATCCTACACCAAAGGATTAAACACGGGTCACGGTTACTAACCACTAAGTAACTTCTCCCCGACCATCCTACACCAAAGGATTAAACACGGGTCACAGTTACTAACCACTAAGTAACTTCTCCCCGACCATCCTACACCAAAGGATTAAACATGGGTCACAGTTACTTAATTAATAAATACTTCTCTCCGGCCATCCCGCACAAGGAGATTAAACACGGATCACGGTATTTATTAAGGGATATACTACTTAATAAATACTTCTCTCCAGCCATCCCACACCAAAGTATTAAACACGGGTCACGGTATTTATTAAGAGATAAAAACATACAAACCAGAGGAATTACAGTCCCCCGTTAACAACTACTTATCAAAGACACTCTTCTAGTATCGATGCATAAGCATTGTCCTTTCAACCTTACCAAGTCCTAGTTACATCTCTAGGATCTAACATTTGTTTTTGGGTAAGTTTTCTCACTCTTACTAATTCATTTTAAGCATATATTCTCATCATGATTAACAACATATTGACGTATATATAGCATACACAATATCATACATGAAGCACACATAGGTAGTACAACATACCAAGCATTATTAACATGCATTTTAATTCCAACATATTGCACAAAATGTTTTATTACCATCAACTTATAAATCTTTGACATATAAATATGTTTTTACTTCACCATCAATTAGAGCATTTAAATAGCTTCCCAGCGCTTCGAATGGGGACCAAAACGGACTTACGGTTCAAAAGATACGTCCTTTTTAATTTTCATTTTTCTGCCAATAGCAGTGGTAACCGGTTACTCACCACAGGGTAACTGGTTACTTGATCAAAAACAGCTCAGAAACGTCATTTTTCAAAGGGTAACCTGTTACTTACCATAGGGTAACCGATTACCGTCGTACTAGAACCCAAAAATCATGTTTTTCTTCATTCTAAACCATTCTAACTCACACCTGAACATATTGGGACATCAAAACAAGTATGATAGGTTCAATCCACACATAACCCGACTATATTACTCGGTTTATTTTACGTTTTATCCGTTAGAACATTGATTTTTATCAATTTCATCATTTTCTCTCAATTTCTAACCTAAGTTCTAAACATAGTTCTAGAACTTAAAGTGTCTAACTAGAACCCACCTGATAATCGAAGAGGAGTTTGAAGAAGATGATGAATTGATGATGAACCATAAACTTCTCTTCTTCATTTTTCTCCACTTTCTCTCTTCTTTCCTTTCCTTTTCCTTCTTTTCTATCTTTTTTTTTCACTTATAACAAATATATATATATATATATATATATATATATATATATATATATATATATATATATATATAACTTATTATATAATATAATCCAATAGAGTAAAATATCTCCAATTGATATTTTACCGTCTAACACCGAACGATCAATTATTAGAGTTACCTCAAAATCCTTTTCTTGAATTAAAATAATTGATCTCTTCAGAGTTCATCAATTTCTCTATTGATCCCAATTGATAATACTTAAAGCACTTAGAGGATTTCATTAATCCAATTTACCAAAGATAGAGCACATAGATACTCATCTGATATCCAATTGAGCATTTAGATAATACGGGGTATTACACTCCCCCCCCCCCTTAAATTGAAATTCGCCCCCGAATTTCCTTCGCTCAATAATAATCACAACTTGTATCAATTTCTTAGTTCCACACTTAACTTTACTTCCGTTCAAATTTCTGACGTATTCCAATTCCAACTTAACTTCACAGACCAAAATCCTTATTTTCACGAATTATCAAACTTCGGTTCCTTAGTCATACTCTCATCCAATATTTGGGTTAACTTTGAACTTAGCTTTTCCCATAATTCATCTGTTGTTCCATACAAAACACTTAGTCGCATCTTACTTCGGAAAGAATGTACCATTCTACATTCCTCTACTGAGTCACAAACAAAACAATAACACCTTATCTTGGTTTGGGATAATAAACACTCATCAAATCCTCATGAGGTAATTTGGTAATTCCTTTCCCTTAAGCGATTAACGACAATTATCCTTTCATAAATCTTTCAATGTCCAAAACCACTTCATAATTAGTCAAACGACTTCTTTACCAGTTCCATCTGGTCTGATGCTGTACAAGGTACTCATTAAATCCGATATTCCATTCCTTTCGTGTCATACCAAAAGGTAACACACTTAGAACGAGATCTTCTTATCCTCACCCTTATAAGCAATAATCTTTCAAATCTCTAATTCCGACTGAACTCTTTCTTCTGTCACCTTCCACTGCGCAAATCCAAAATCTAACAGTGGAATACCACAATTTCTTAAGCACTACCAAGTAGCTAACAGTCCACAGATGAACACACTTATCCACTGGGGTCCTTACTAGCCAGCGGTACAAGAAACTTACTGATGTCCTATGGTAGAACAATTTCTTTGCCAACACACAATATTATAACATCTGTCCAACACTCTCCAGACGATAAAGACACAGGAGTTACACTGCTACAACCATAACGTACCCAACTCCAAATCCATTCCAAACTTGGAATAATTCATCCAAAGTAGATTAACAAATTTCGTTTCTAGTTACCACATTCCCTATTGATTTTCTTCTTACGGGGTTCTGATTCACTCAAGGTTCCCTGTTGACACGAGATCTCGACCCAAAACGACGTAAGGCCAACACAAAACTTTAATCATATGTGAGTCACTACTTATTAAAACTTAAACCATTCAAGGTACAATTTTGAGTTTTCATACTACTCCCCAGTTCAGATACCACACTCCACACGTACACACACCTTCAAAGGACATGTCACGCTTCTCAATTGAATTAACTTCTCTTATTCGTTCCGTTTCCCTAACGATCCAAGTTATATTATTAACTTCAGAACGTCTAATCCTTACTCGTACTTGGAAGATAACTTTCAGATTTCCTTCTCTGAGTAAAACACAACCGCACACAATCGGTACTACTTTCACGGAGCCTAAATCCAATACCATGAACCCACAAAAGTTAACAATTACTAAACTCTGGCCAACCGTTCGTACCTTACTAATACCATAATTACACACTGAAATATTCCTTGTAAGATCAATACTTCATGAGTATTTTCCAACTTCGTCCTTAAGACTCGCAACAGTACTGATAACAATACACCTAAGACTTTCTCATACTCAACACAGTTCATAGGATTACTTCCCCATAAGTCAACTCTCTTGTCGTCTGAACAAATGGTCAACTACTCAACACTTTTCCACAGGTTCCAATTTTCAAAACACAATTTCGTCTTTTATTTACTTGCAATCCCGTTTTCCATTCGCACAATACTCTCCACTCGGAGTAACATAAGGTAACAAAATGCAGAAGATGGTTTTCAAGGGATTCTACAATTTACCCACATGTTAATCGATTAACCATCTAAGCTAATCGGTTAACTTCTCAAAATTCAACGTAAAACACCTTCCATGCACGTGTTAATTGGTTAACCACACTGCGTTAATAGGTTAACACTGCTGCAGAAACTGAAAACCAAATCCTTTTAGTTCAAAAGCCCTCCCTACTCAAAACCATCAATCCGATTTGTTCTAACTTGAAATGTCATTTTCAGCTCGCGGCTTCTTAACTTACATTCACTAACCATGACCGCTCAAGTTAAAACCGACAAGGTCAAAACATGCAGACGACACACTCTAACCAGTGACAAGGCAAAATTCCAAATTCTGACGCGGTCACACGACAAATCTTCGGCGGGATAATTCAAACATAATTATACCACTTTTGGGTTTCTTCCGATCATTTAATCGGGCAATAAAATCGATATTTTTCACTTCTATTGTGTTGTACCCCAAATTTTTCCCTTAGAGTCATTGTTTCGTCTGCATAACATCTTAGGTCAATCATTAGCGCATGACTAACCGCTTTATCTAGATTTTGTTTGTTTGTTTGTTTCATTCATGAGGACAGGTGCTGCTACAGGAGGCTCAAGGTCTTTAAGGTTGCGCTATGTGTGTGTTCGTGGAGGTTCTCTGGTTCTTTCAGGTTGTGTGCCCTCTTCCCATTGGTCCCTAAGTTGTTACCAGAATTTGAGTCGTTTCCGTCGGGTGGAACAATTCGGGATTTTGGGAAGTTTGTAAACCTTTTTTGCTCTGAGAAAAATTCAAGAGTTATTTCTCAAGATTCAAGTTAGTTGGAGGATTTAGAATGTTAACTTTGGTCCAAGGTTCACAAGTTATATTTATTCAAGTCAAGCCCATGACTGGATACACAAATGGATGTGATTTGGAAATTATAAAATTCCCACGAGCATGCAATTGTGAAAGTTTACAAGGTTTAAATTATCGTCGAAATTCAAGACCAAATCATATTTATAAGGCAATCCTCATGAAAGCTTAAGTTGATTCAAGACCTTTGACTTAGACTATTTACACAAGTTTTGTTTGGGTTTTATTTCAAGCCATAAGACATGTTTAGTTTCAAAGGAGATTTGTGATAAGTTGGGACGTATTTTGTTTTAATTTTGGCTAAATAACTTGAAAATGTGAGGACTCCAAATTAAGGCAAAACGTGACCAACATATAGAAATTGACAAGTCCACCTTTATCTACAAGACCAAAAGCAACGTTGGAATTTGAACAAGTGGGAAACTAAACAAGCTGATGAGCAATGACTGCAGAAGGGTTTCTTGAGAAAATAAAAGCAAAATTCTAAATTGATCTCATATAAAGTATGAAAAAAATATTTAAGACTACATCATATGATCACAGCTTTATTGTTAATATATCCTAATTCACACTCTACATGGGAAGATATCAAGTGCATTACGTGGATGTTAAATGAAACTTTTCTGCTATTCTGCTGAAGACACATTCCATGCCGTCCAAATAAACAAACCAAGAGAATAGATTATATATTTCCCAAATCCTAATCTTGCGCATTGAAATTGCATCCATACATCCCATACAGATAATTTTTCTTTACAATTATATGGAGTTATCAGTACAAGCACTGGAAATAACCAAGAAAGCCATATATACAATCGGGGTGTGTCAAAGGGCGTAGTATTTCTGCTTCAAAGAAATGTAATGGATCATGCAGTGGGGTATATACTCGGGTTCTAAAGATCTTGGTCACTTCTTTTTCAAATACGAGCAATACGATTCCGCCAATGCTCCATCACGCCATGATTTAAATCAACATCACCTGTCCAAAACAAAAGCCAAGATTATTAATACGGAAGACATTCAAAACCAAAACTGACAAGCGAAATCAATTCAAAAGTAGACCATTCAATCACCTCAAACCATGATTCACAATTCAGGATTTATCATAATTGCAAGTTCCTTCCAAAAGTACGGAATTCAAATAACTCAACTTTGAAACTTTACAAGCCTTTCCAAAATTCAAGAGATTCAAAGATCCAGGTTCATTTCACCAAGTACACCTCAAGCTTATTCTAACAAGTGAAACCCAAATTCAGGTCATAAGTTTCAAGTGTTCAAGCTATTATGAAGGATCACGTTGAGAAAAACAATTACAAATTCATGTCACATACAATGGATAAAAGCAAAGACGATGGCTTATGGTTATTCTATTTCCGTCACAAAGCTCATGATAAAAAGAAAGAGGCCATGAAGCCATGTTTGAAAGTGCCAGCATGCAAAACGTAAAACGGTTGCAGCGGTTTGCAGACTTTGAAACATAATTTTATTGTATCAAATGTTCACCTTCATAGTCTTTGCTAGTTAAGCCTTTCGTAGTGCCGGACTCCAAAGCGTACATATCCAATGACACCAAATGCTGTCGGTCCACTTGGGAAGATGTCGCAGCCTATACCACTGTCAAACCTGTTGCAAATAACCATCATTAAAGCAAGACAGTCAAGTAGGGAGTGAATTGAAATATGTTCAGACAGGTGTAAGCCAAAACGGAAATAACATTCGTCGTAAAATCGTGCTCACAGCATATGTTTTTCTAAAGCAGGTTCCAAACATGTTCCAGTCAAGAATCAAATTATGAAGGCGACATTTCCAAACTTTCCATTACATCAAAGAACGTTCAAGCAATATTTCAAAATATTCCTACGTGGCCTCAGAAATTGGATTTTTTGAATCAGATTGTAGTTTCATCATTTTCAAAAAGGAAATTGTGGGTAATATCCCAAAGGGGATACCACCAACACAAACCTTCCAAAATAGGACGAACCAAGAATCAAAAATAATAAGTGTGAAATCACGCAAGATTCAAATATCAGACAACCTTACATCTTTCCAAATCATATCAGAGTATCCACGAATTCAAATCAGCCCAAACTTCCCAATTGAAGTCAAATCGAATCGCACCAAAACTTGCCAAATTGAGTTTCAAACGTTCAAATTTGAAAACCAAATCAAATCACAAAATCAATCAGTAAGGGAAATTAATACCAACATTAAAAACCTTCCAAAATCCTCATCATTGGCCAGGCCTATAAAAGGGACCTATTTCCATCAGAAAGAAAAAAAATCAGAGAGAGAACCATATACGAAAAGATCAGAAAAACTCGAGAGGAAAACCACAAAAAACCCCAAATCAACAATCACCAAAACCATTTCCAAACCCACCGACCCAGGCTCAGAACACCGGAGGTGAGCATCATCGCCAACATTCGAAGCAGAAGAAGCAAAGCAACAACTCAAACCAAGTTCGCGAAGGAAAAAGGTAAAGAAAGAAGGTTTCTTCCCTGATCGAACCAATCGCTGCCGCCGCGAAGCTCCGCTCCCTTGCCATTTTTTTTTTTTCAAAGCTATTTGTAAATGTAATCTGAAAAATATAATGAGAATGGGGGCCGGGATTATGGGGGTGGGGTTATCGTGTTGTTTGTATTGCTAATCGGAGGGAGAAAGGACGAGAGGTTGCCGCCGCCGCCGCTAGGGTTCTTGAAACCCTAAGGTTTCGTTTAGAGAGAAAGAGAGGAACGCATGCGAGAGAGAGAAGAGAAATGTCGTGAGAGTCCCCCCGTTTGATCCTTTCAACCTCTCACCCTTTTTCTTTTTATTAATCAAAACCTTTTTTTTCATAATTAAAACCATCAAAAATACTTTTTTATAAAATCTAACTTAACTTTCCGATAATTTATGATTAATTTTGAAAACCTTTTCCTTAGTTAATCTTTTATAATTGAAACACTAAAATAAAGCTTTTATTTTAAGTAAAACTCTTAATCACTTTTCTTTTAATAAAACTTAAGACTAAATTAAATATTTTAATTTAATTAAGGAGACCTTTAACTCTTCAATTTAAAAGAATCCTCAAAATAAAATAAACCCTTTTTTTTAGAAAATTAAGTGAAATAATTCTCCCAATGATGATACCAAATCAAAACTATTTTCTTAATAATTCGTACCCCCATAATCAACTCGTTAGATCCCCAACGTGAGTGAATCGCTTGATGTATGCCATTTTATATTTTGCTTGCTATATGTTTATATTGATATGTTTACTATGTCAAAACCTTTTCAAAAATACTAAAAACTCTCGATCCAACGTCGAGCCACTTTTCTGCCTATGTAAGCCGAGTGCCTTCGGGCCTCGCATTCAACCTTCTCGGTCACTATACACTTAAACTAGCCCACTTTGCTAGTACGCACTAATAAATCAGTTAGTTGGGTCCCTCGACATTCCAAAGGAAAGTTATTAATAATTGACTAAACCGTCATAAGACTAACGCTTTAGAACCCTTGGCCATAGGATTCAGAGTCGCCGTACTCCACGTCTCGCCGTAGACACTTAGAATCTTAGCCTTAGGATCGGAGTCGCCGCACTCCAAGTAAATGCTCCGCCGCGAACATTTACAATCCTACCCCTCTTAAACCAACCTACAACTTTAGAGTCGCCGCACTCTATGTAAGGTCTTGCCCAAGACTTTACTTCCCCTTGGAACCTTGACCCCGTCAAGAAGTTCCTCTTTGCAGAACTACGCGTACTCTGATTCTACACCCGAGGATACGTAGGCGTAAGGTGCGATACCTTATCGAGTATACTTAGATACTAACCCCTAGGGTTCAACCTTTAGCATAGCACCCTTAGCAAGCGAATGAGAGATAACATAATACTAACGAGAGGTTCCCGTAGAGTACTACGGACGTTTAGGATGCTAATACCTTCCCTAGGCGTAACCAACCCCCGAACCTTAGATCTTTAGGTTTTTTTCGCTTTTGAACCTTTCCTTTGGATAAATCAAAGACGGTGGTGAACATTTAAAGAAATGTGATCCTAGTTCATTAATAACTATGGTATCCAATTCTCACCGCAACAGAAAATGGCGACTTTACTGGGGACTGTCGAGGGTTTCCCCTATCTTGTTTTTCTTATGTTATCTTTCTTTATTATATTTGCTTATTATCTGTTGTGCTGGGTTGCTTATGTGGTGAGACAAAGTCCTACACCCGGACTAGAGTGACAATTATGATAGGAACGGTGAGAATTCAAGGATACTTTGAGGGAGTCGATTCCTGAAAAAGTTGAATTGAGACTTCACCACTCAGTCTAGGCCCTCTCGAATTTAATTTTGTCCAACGAGTCAATTCGTGAAGACGCTATTATTTCGAACTAAAGGCCATCGAGACTGGGGACCGTAGTTACCCTTAACCCAACTTGGCCTATTAGGATGTAGTGCGGGGACTATGCGGGAGTCTATTTCTGCAATAGTCGCTACGCGATACTACACTCGGACGAGATTCTCTTGAGAATATTATTGACTACCAAGTGATCTGGAAAATCGATAATATCCGAAAGATGGATTGTAGACTCTGGGAACTTTTAGAACCCGTTCGGCAGGTACATTTGAAACCATAGTACATACCTTATGGGAGGGTAGACCCTTGGCTCCATGATGTGACCTTTCAAACCTAGGACTCTTTTGCTTGTGTGTGCTTTGTGTTGTGTGCCCTGTGTGTTGCATACATTCATAAGCATCATATCATAAAGATTCATGGAACTTGACTATATTTATAACCTTTGTAGGGATACTATGGATACCGAAAGAAGGAACACAAAGAAGTACACTTTTCAGATTCCTAACTTGGATGATCTAAGGAGGTTAGGAGCTTTGGTAAAAGATGAGGATAGTTTCAGAGGCAAATATGGAAGACTTCTATATGTGATGAATACAAAGGTTGATGAAGGACTACTTTCTACCTTACTCCAGTTCTATGACCCGCTGTATCACTGCTTCACCTTTCCAGATTATCAACTGGTACCTACACTTGAAGAGTACTCTCAAATAATTGGGTTACCTATTCAGGATAAGTATCCTTTCCCTATCTTCGCAAATAAACCTGATGAAAAAGAAATCGCTAAACATACCCACCTGGATTTAGCTGACATTCAAGCCAATATGGTTTCAAAAGGAGGAACTTCCGGTTTTACTACGGACTTTCTGGTGGCCAAAGCCCGACACTATGCCACTCAACAGAATAAGAACGCTTTCGAAGCGGTTTTCGCTTTACTCATCTATGGTGTTTTCCTATTTCCAAGTTTCAAAAATTTTGTGGACCTCAATGCCATTAAAATTTTCTTGAAGAAGAATCCTGTACCGACCTTGTTAGCTGAAGCCTACTATTCTGTTCATTCAAGGAGCGCTCGTGGGAAGGGAATGATTACTTGCTGTGTCCCTCTATTGTACAAGTGGTTTATTTCGCACTTGCCCAAAGCACATGATTTTTGGGATATAAATAAGGGCTGGTGGTCGCAAAAGATAATGTCTCTCACCCATTCTGACATCGTCTGGTATAGCCATGTTTATGATAAGGTGGTCATCATAGACAGTTGTGGGAATTTCGGTAATGTACCTCTCCTCAGCATTAATGGATTAATCAGCTATAATCCGGTCTTGGCCCGCAGACAGTTGGGTTTCCCTCTGAAAGACAAGCCTGCCAGCGCCCATGTGGAAGCCATCTACTTTGAAGGAGAAAAATTAAGTAAGGAGTTAAGAGATCAGGTTTTGGACGCATGGGGTCAAAAGATCAAGAAGGACAAGAGTAATTTAGGAAAGCCTAATTGTGTTTCTTTAGAACCCTATCTCCAATGGGTCCGGAAAAGAGCTATCGAGTGGAAGATGCCTTATAAGCGCCAAGATCCAATGGTTCTAAAGGCGAGGCCGGTCTTATACTTCTCATCTGACGCGGAAAAGTTGAAAATTGCTTTGGAAAAGTCTCAGCAAATGGAAGAGGCTTGGAAGAACAAGTATCAGATAGTTGTGGAGGAAAATGCGGAGCTTCAACAGCAACTCAAAGCAAAGGATGAGGAAATCACTTCTTACAAAAAGAGGAAAACACGAGAAGAGTTACATTCCTCTAGCTCCCAATCAACACATCAGAATTCGGTCGTCAACAAGCTCATTTTGGAGAATAGTCAGAAGGAGGCAGAAATCAGGAAGCTCAAGACAAGGCTTTTTGGAGAATCTCCTTAGATCTTTCTTTATTAGCTTTTATTTAGCTTTTTCGTTACGAATCTGGAAAAGTGTGTTGTTGCTTTATAATAAATTTCTGTTTTAATTTACAGTTTCATCTTTCGGTATCCCAGACATTAATTTCTTTTTGTAACCGACTTTTATGATTAATAAAATGCGCGTTTCATTATCCCACGATGATTATAAATAGTCGAGTTTCCATGAATCTTGTTGCATAGCATTTGCATTTTGCATCTCTCTCTATCAAGGAACTTGAAATCTTGTATTGCAGGCATTGTATGATGGATTACGGAAAAAAGGGAGTTGTGCCATACACCTTCGAAGTTTAGGATATTGAACAACTGAGGGAACTAGGAGATCAGATCAAGGATCCCGAGGCGTTCGCTGAGAAGTATGGAAATATCCTCCCGTTGTTGCAGACTCGAGTAGCCGCTGGTTTATTGGAAACGTTGGTTCAACTTTACAGCTTGATTTACCATTGCTTTATCTTCCAAGATTTCCAGCTGATGCCTACGTTGGAAGAATACTCTGCTCTGTTGGGGATCCCAGTCAAAGACTCACCTCCGTTCTCTGGTGAAGAAGGGAGACCCAGCCAGGAAGACATCGCAAGAGCAACCCGCATAAAGTTGTTAGAGATCCAAACTCATATGACGTTCAGAGGAGGAATTGATGGCTTACCGGCCCAATTCTTGTTCGAGAAGGCTCGTCATTTTGCTAGTGTAGGGAACACTGGAGCGTTCGAGCACACCTTCGCGTTGCTGGCCTACGGTTTGTTCTTGTTTCCGAATGTTGAAGACTTTGTCGACGTCCATGCCATAAAGATTTTTATGCTCAAAAATCCAGTTCCGACGTTGTTAGCCGATGCCTACCACGCTATTCACTCGAAGACCCTGAAGGGAGAAGGTCGGATTACTTGTTGCACCGCCATCCTCTATAGGTGGTTTATTTCGCACCTACCGAGGTCTACTAATTTCTGGGACGTGAAAGATGGTTCAGAATGGCCTGTGAGGCTCATGGCTCTTACTCACTTGGATATCGTTTGGCATGACCCGATGTATGGAGGAATCCCCATGATTCATAGCTGTGGAGGTTTTCCCAATGTACCTCTTCTTGGTACAAAGGGATGTATCAGCTATAATCCTGTACTCGCCCGTCGTCAACTGGGGCATCCAATGGAAGAAGTACCTGATCCTGAAAACCTGACCAGAATTTTCCTCTATCAAGGAGAGGATCTTGGGTTGAAGACCAGAATCGTGTTCGCTTGGCGTTGCATCAATCGACAAGGGATGACAGCGACAACAAATCCTGATTGCTCAGTTACCGAAGAATGTCTAGCATGGGAGCGTGAAAGGGCTCTGACCTTGAGGATGCCTTATCCCCGTCCCAAGCTTCCCGTGGTCCAATCAGATGAAGTTTTGAAGCTGAAGGCTGAAATAGAGAAGCTTACCCTGGACAAAGCAAGGATGCAGGACCAGATCGACAGGCTGATGGAAGAACTTTGCAGAAGACAAGGGGCATCATCCAGTGGATTAGACTCCTAGTTCCTTTTGTGTTATGTTGCCTATGTAATAAAACTCTGGAGGTGTACCAGCCCTTGAAATTTTAAATAAAATGTTTATTTGCAATATCTACAATGAACGTAATACGGTTTTAGTTCCTTGATAGTTGCATTGCATTCGCATTCCATATCAGCTGCATGTGCATGTTTCGTCCTTTTTCTTATGTCCTTTGTTTTCCTCTTCAGTCTCGTCACCCTGAGTCCTCTGCACCGATACAACACTAGAGCTCAAGCTCGAAGAAGGATTATGGAACACAATCAGGAGCTTGATCGTGTCAGTAACGAGTTGGAAGACCTACGCGGGAATGTAGGACAGATTATGGAAGTGCTGAATGTCATACGTGCGAAGATGGATACCCAAGCCACCGTTGTCTCTGAGATTACCAACACAGTTGTGGATGCTCAACCTACTGCTGTTACTACTACAAATGTACCCCGTACGGCTTACCGTTCGGATTCGTGCCTCCACCAACCGTCGGTCCTGTCGTTCAACAAGTGCACCAGGCCATTCCTGTAATCACTGAAGCTCCTCAGGTGATCCCTACATTTGCTCCAACTGCTGTGCACACTCGTGTACAACCTTATTTTAATGAGAATCAGCAAGTTTATAATGGCCCTGACATGTCTGAAGATGGGGACGAGAACCATGAGAAACTCAGGGAGAATATGGTTACTCTTGACAAGAGATTAAGGGCAGTAGAAGGTGATCAAGTATTTGGCACTCTCGCCAGAGAAGCATGTCTGGTATCTGGTTTGGTCATCCCTCAGAAATTCAAGACTCCGAAATTCGACCTGTATGATGGAACCACGTGCCCAAAGAGCCACTTAATCATGTATTATCGAAAAATGGCTGCGCACGTCAAAAATGATAAGCTAATGATCCATTGTTTTCAGGATAGTTTGAAGGGTGTTTCATCAAAGTGGTATATGAGTTTGGATCAGTCTCGCGTGAAGTGTTTTCAGGATGTGTCAGATGCTTTTGTCAAGCATTACAAGTATAACATCGATCTAGCCCCTGATCGAAGGCAACTCCTAAACATGTCACAGAAGAACACTGAATCGTTTAAGGAATATGCCCAGAGGTGGAGGGAAGTTGCTTCACAGGTAGAACCCCCCTTGTCTGATAAAGAGCTAGCTGAGTGGTTTGTCGACACAGTTTGTCCAGAATTCTTTGAAAGGATGGTCGGGAGCATAACGGCCAATTTCTCTGACATTGTTGCTGTAGGTGTGAGAATAGAAGCTGGTATGAAAAGTGGGAAGATGCCTACCCCTGCTAGTAGCCCAAGTGCCAATAAGGACCATGTTAGAAAAGTTTTCAGTAGTCCTCACAAAAAGAAAGAAGGTGAGACCAATGCTGTGATGACTGACGGAAAGAGAAGTCAACCTCGGAAACATCAACCAGTTTTTAATCCACAACAAGGTTACCCTGTCCAGTTTGCACAACAACCCTATGTGGCCGCTGTCACCCCTACCTACCAGACGATTCAACCAGCTCTGGTCTACCAACCTTTTGTTAATCAACAGCCTCCTGCATATCAACAGCCTCCTGCATATCATCCAGTCCCTGCATATCAGCCAGTCCCTGCGTATCAGCCGATTCCCGCTTATCAGCCAGCCCAAACTCCACCAAAGTATCAACGAGCGCCCGACGCTCCCAATTATCAACGAGCGCACAACGCTCCTTGTCAGAATACTCCAGCCAGAAGACCTCACCGACCTCATCCTCCCATCCCGATGACCTATACAGAGTTGTACCCTTCTTTGGTCCAGAAAGGCTTGATAACTACCAGAGCTTTGGGTCCACCTCCAAATCCACTTCCACCTAACTATAATCCCAATGCCCACTGTTTGTATCATAAAGGAGCTCCTGGCCACGATTTGGAAGATTGTTATGCCCTGAAGAATCTTGTCAGAGATTTAATAGAAAGGAAGATTTTAGCCTTCGACGAAGCTCAGCCGAATGTTAAGAGTAACCCTTTACCCAATCACGGAAGTGCCAACGCTATTGAAGAAGCATCTGAGGAAAACCCAATTCTGGATGTGACAGAGATTAAAACCCCTCTCCAAGTTTTTCATTCAAAGTTGTTTGAAGCCGGTATCGTGAAGGTTTGCCATAGAGATTGTGAAGATTGTGAGACTAGTGTCCGGGGATGTCAGACGGTTCAAGATGATATTCAGACTCTGATCGGCGATGGGTTCTTACGGGTGAGTGGTAAGCATAAGAAGAATGAGGTCGCTGTGGTTGAGCTTATATTCAATCTACCAGACCAAAGTGCCAAAGTTCCCGTTTTTAACTTGCCTGAATCAAGTCCTACAGTGGTTGTTTCCAGCAAGCCAAAGCCAATCTTCAACATACCGAACTCTGCTACTACAGTTTTAGTTGGGTCGCCAAAGACTGTGATTATTCAAAAGCCTTGCCCTTCCCCTCTCAAAGATTTTACATCAGTACCCTGGAAATACGGTAAGGATTTCAGAAAGGTTTGTCCGAAAGAAGAAATGAAGAGTGCTGACAGAGAAGTAACTAATATAGCTGGGGCAAGCAGGATGACACGGAGTGGTCGTATTTACACACCCCATTTCAGTGAAGCTCCACCAAAAGAAACAGTCACGACCGTTCCTGCCAACAACAAGGGCAAAGAACAAGAAGTCGTTACTAATGACGAAGACGCTGAGTTCTTGAGAATCATCAAAAGAAGTGATTATAAAGTTGTTGACCAGCTCCATCATACTCCTTCAAAAATCTCTATTTTGTCTTTGTTGATGCATTCACCTGCTCATCGAGCTTCATTGCAGAAATTGTTAGCTCAGGCTCATGTTGCACAAGACATCACCACTGGCCAATTTGATAGCGTGATTGCTAACATTACTGCTTGTAACACCCTCAGTTTCAGTAACGAGGAGCTGCCGAGAGAAGGTCGGAGCCATAATCGAGCTTTGCATGTATCTGTGAAATGTCAGGAAGATACGCTGGCAAGAGTGCTTGTAGACACTGGGTCTTCCTTAAATGTGATACCCAAGAGGACTCTTAACAAGTTGGCTTACAAAGGGGCAGAATTGAGACCTACATCTCTTATAGTCAAAGCTTTCGATGGCTCCCGAAGGACTGTAATGGGAGAAGTTGATTTACCAATCTTGGTGGGACCACATGTCTTCAATATTACCTTCCAGGTGTTGGATATTAACCCCGGTTATAGTTGCCTACTTGGAAGACCCTGGATCCATGCCGCCGGTGCCGTAACTTCGACCCTACATCAAAGAATGAAGTTCGTGATTGATGATAAACTGGTAATCGTTCATGGTGAAGAAGACCTTATGGTCAGTAATTTGTCTTCATTTCGCTATATAGAGGCTGATGAGGATGCCTTGGAAACTTCTTTCCAAGCACTCGAGATATCAAACGCTGTTATGTTGGAAGTTGAGGAAACAACTGGTAAGGGTAATCCATCTTTCGCATCTTTCAAGAGCATCAAGTCTACCATTGAAGAAGGTGTGCCTGAAGGTTGGGGCCAGATCATAGAAGCTACGGCAAATCCAGATCATCAAGGGTTGGGTTACAAACCAACTAAAGGTCAACAATCAACATTTGTCGCCAGTTATCCGAGAACAATCCGTGAAGTGTTCATCAGCGGAGGTTATCAAGTTAACGCTATTGGAGATAATCATGAAGATGGAGACTCAAGTGACTTTGTGTTCAAAAATGCTGCTGCTCTTAACAATTGGGAAGCAGTAGAAATCCCAGTGATTATTCCTTTGTCAAAGTAACTTGTCACCTTTTATTTTGTTATTTTAATAAATCCATAGCTCCGCCCAAGGCTATTGGATCATGTTTGTGGGCCACCATTTCCACTTTCGAATAAATATCAATGAATGCATTTTATCATTTGTGTTTGTGTTATTCATGAGTCATTACTTTAAGAAATTGGCAATAAGTAAAAAGGTTTAATCTGCACTGTCCTTTGTGCATCTTAATAAGACAAATTATTTTAAAACTTGCAGATTGAATTTAAATCACATTGAATCCGACGACCCTATCGTTATCCCTAACTTTGACTCACCCATCTATCACGCTGAGGACGAGGATGAAGAAGATCTCGAAGTTCCCAATGAACTGGTCAAGTGGGCAGAGTATGAGTACACTGAACTTCAACCACACAAAGAGCAAGTGGTCTTGATTAATATCGGCTCCGAGGAAGACAAGAAAGAAGTTAAGATTGGTACTACACTGGGGGCAGATGTCAGACAGAGATTGGTCAAGTTACTAGGAGAGTATGTGGACGTATTCGCCTGGTCATATCAGGACATGCCTGGCCTAGACACAGATATCGTTGTTCACAAATTACCACTTAAACCAGAGTGCCCACCTGTAAAGCAGAAGCTTCGGAAGACTAGACCCGACATGGCTCTGAAGATTCGAGATGAGGTTAAGAGACAACTTGATGCAGGTTTCCTGACAGTAGCAAGATATCCAGAGTGGTTAGCCAACATTGTACCGGTGCCAAAAAAGGACGGTAAAGTTAGAATGTGTGTGGATTACAGGGATTTGAACAAAGCAAGCCCAAAGGACGATTTCCCTTTGCCGCACATCGATACACTTGTGGATAACACGGCCCGTTTCGGAGTGTTCTCTTTTATGGATGGTTTTTCCGGTTACAATCAGATCAAGATGGACCCTGCAGATAGAGAAAAGACTGCTTTCATTACTCCTTAGGGTACTTATTGTTATAAAGTCATGCCTTTCGGTCTGAAGAACGCCGGGGCAACATCTCAAAGAGCGATGGTCGCTCTCTTTCATGACATGATGCATAAAGAGATCGAGGTATATGTGGATGATATGATCACCAAATCCCAGAATGAAGAAGACCATTTGGATCATTTGTTGAAACTGTTTGAACGATTAAGGAAATATCAATTGAAGTTGAATCCCGCTAAGTGTACTTTTGGTGTCAGATCTGGGAAGTTGCTTGGATTTATTGTTAGCCAAAGAGGAATTGAAGTGGATCCCGATAAGGTCAGAGCTATCCAGGAGATGCCTGCTCCACAAACTGAATTGCAAGTCAGAGGATTTCTTGGGCGTCTGAACTACATCTCCAGATTCATTTCTAATATGACGGCTACCTGTGAACCATTATTCAAACTACTCCGTAAAGATCAGACCATTGAATGGAATGCTGATTGTCAGCAAGCATTTGAGAAGATCAAGGGTTATTTGCGAGAACCTCCTATTTTGATTCCTCCTGTGCCTGGACGACCTCTGTTTATGTATCTGGCTGTTCTTGAGAAGTCCATGGGTTGCGTCTTGGGGCAACATGATGAGACTGGACGAAAAGAACACGCCATTTACTATTTAAGTAAGAAGTTCACGGACTGTGAAAGCCGGTATTCGCTGTTGGAAAAAACTTGTTGCGCGCTGGCATGGGCCGCTAGACGTCTTAGACAATATATGATCTGTCATACCACCCTGTTGATATCAAAAATGGATCCCATAAAGTATATTTTTGAGAAGCCTGCTCAGACTGGAAGATTGGCACGTTGGCATATGTTATTATCTGAATATGACATACAGTATGTGACTCAGAAGGCTATTAAAGGAAGCATTCTATTGGACTATCTTGCTGACCAACCGGTTGAAGACTATGAACCTCTGAAGTTTGACTTTCCTGACGAAGACATCATGTTGGTAAAAGATTATGAAGAGCCCGGTCCCGATGAAGGTCCTGAGCCAGGCTCCCGTTGGAAGATGATGTTTGATGGCTCCTCCAATTATAGTGGACATGTCGTAGGCGCAGTTTTGGAGAACCCAGATGGTGGATACACCCCATTCACAGCAAGGTTGGATTTTGAATGTACAAACAATATCGCAGAGTATGAAGCATGTATTCTAGGTCTTGAAGCAGCTATCGACCTCCGGATCAAAATCCTCGAGGTAATTGGGGATTCAGCTCTAGTGATCTATCAAGTCAAGGGTGAATGGGAAACTCGCGACGAGAAGTTAATTCCCTACCGAGCTTACATTGTGGATATGATCCAATACTTCGATGAAGTCACTTTCCGACATGTTCCGAGATCTGAAAATCACGTGGCTGATGCTTTAGCCATGCTAGCCTCAATGTGGAAGGTCAGATTTGTTAATGAAACTACTCTCATTCGAATCGAGCGAAAGACTGAGCCTGCCTACTGTCAGCTAGTGGAAGAAGAAACTGACGACAAACCCTGGTTCCATGACATTAAGAACTACTTGCTGAAGCAAGAATATCCTGCTGACGCTACAAACCTTGACAGGAAGACTCTAAGAAGACTAGCATCCAAGTTCTTTATCAGTAATGATGTATTGTATAAGAGGAACTACGATATGGTCCTACTTAGATGTGTTGATAAACATGAAGCAGATCTGTTACTTCAAGAGATTCATGAGGGGACATTCGGGACTCACGCCAACGGCTATGCTATGTCAAAGAAACTTCTGAGAGCTGGGTATTATTGGTTAACTATGGAGTCTGATTGTATACAGTATGCCAGAAAATGCCACAAGTGTCAGGTCCATGCAGACAAGATGCATGTGTCCCCAACACAATTGAATGTCTTATCGTCGCCATGGCCGTTCTCAATATGGGGCATCGACATGATTAGGGCAATAGAACCTAAAGCCTCCAATGGTCACCGTTTCATTCTGGTCGCTATCGACTATTTCACTAAGTGGGTAGAGGCCGCTTCTTATGCCAATGTGACCAAGCAGGTGGTAGCCCGCTTCATCAAGAACAACATTATCTGCCGTTATGGGATGCCAAGCCGAATCATAACAGACAATGGAACCAATCTGAACAACAAGACTATGAAGGAGTTATGTGAAACTTTCAAGATTACTCACCACAATTCCTCTCCTTACCGTCCTAAGATGAATGGGGCCGTGGAAGCTGCAAACAAGAACATCAAGAAGATTCTGAGGAAGATGGTGAAGACATACAAAGACTGGCACGAAATGCTACCTTTCGCATTGCATGGATACAGAACCTCAGTGCGAACCTCAACAGGGGCTACCCCTTTCTCGCTAGTTTATGGAATGGATGCAGTCCTCCCGTTTGAAGTAGAGTTACCATCTTTAAGGGTAATGAGGGAAGCCAAACTGGATGAGGCAGAGTGGATCCAAGAAAGACTTGACCATTTGAATCTCATTGACGAAAGGCGCTTAACTGCGATGTGCCATGGTCAGTTATACCAGAAACGGATGAAGAGAGCCTTTGACAAGAAGGTTCGAGTCAGGGAGTTCCGAGAAGGAGAACTGGTACTTAAGAAGATTTTGCCTGTTCATAAAGATATGCGTGGAAAATGGGCACCCAATTATGAAGGCCCATTTGTCGTGAAGACAGTCTTCTCAGGAGGATCGTTGATGCTCACCACAATGGATGGAGAAGAGCTTGCCCATCCAGTCAATTCTGATGTCGTCCGAAGGTATTATGCATGAAGAGTCCGCCGCGACCAGAGCATAGCTTTGGGGTCTTAGTTGTAGGGTTAATAAGTGGCGTGGGATTCAATGTAACCTTACGTTATTGCCAATTTCAATTGTAACGCTCCTTGAAGCTTTTCGCTGTGTACAAGCTATTTTTTTGAATAAAATCAGACTTTTACTTTTGTCTTCTCGTTTTGACCCCTATTCATTGATAATAATTTTGAAAGTGGAAAATTTTCAAACTTAACTTTTTCCAAAAAAAAAAAAAAAAAAAAAAAAAAAAAAAGAAGAAAAAAAAAAAGGAGTTCCGGTAAGATGAATTGCTTTGACTTATGGAATGATCTTAAAGAAGTCATTGCTCCCCAGCAAGTCGTTACTGCAGGAAGTCATGACGATTCCCCAGTGAATCATTATTTTAGGCATTTATGACAGGGTCAGTATAAGAATGCAGCATCTGATTGACCTAAGGATCCCCAGTGAGCCTGCTCGGTCATTAACTTTCGTCAACAAAGCAGTGGATATTTATTTTATCCCCATCAAAGTCTCTATGAACACAAGGTTGATCCGTGCCCAATGGATCTTGCTCGTCCGAACAATCAGATTCATCTTGACGGTCCTCTAAGTCAAGTCATGATACTATATCCCCAGGTGAAGTGTTATTTCCCCAGACGAGTTCGGACGTTGGAGTTCAACTATTGGGTTCCATCTTTGGATTCCTATACAAGCTTGACAGACGTACCTTTCGTCCAGAGGATGGACGGGCTTCCTCATTGTTTTCTTTCACCTCTTGTTTTCTTTGCCTGTTTTGTCAGCATGAGCATAAGCATCGCATGGCATTCGTTTGCATCCGCCTCCGTGCGTGTTCGCTTTCTGTTTGTTTCTTGTCGCTTTATCTTGATCTTTGTTTGTGTTCGCGCCAGTGTTGGGTTTGTCTGTTCTCTCCAAGTAGAGTCGTCGGCCTTAGGCAGAAAGTGCTATCTATTCCTAAGTCTCCCACAGAGCTCAACCCTCGTGGATGATGGTTATTTCAGCTATCTTTTCCTTGCTTGGATAAGATAAAATCGTCACATGAGTTCATTTCTCAATGACAGGTCTTGTTTGACCGTTTCATTCTAGTTTGATCCTAGATTGAACTTTGGTCTTTGACAACTTGCCTTCCAGGCGCCTAGCAAAGTTCAAGCGTGCACCTTGCTGTGTACATTTTGAGTCGTTGTGCTTTACATTTTAATTTTGCGTCACCTTGCTTTGCTTTTCTGTGTCGAGCCGCCGCGCTACTTGTTTTTCTTTTTTGGTGTCGAGCCGCCGTGCTCCTTGTTTTTCTTTTTGGCGTCGAGCCGCCGTGCTCCTTGTTTTTTCTTTTGGTGTCGAGCCGCCGCGCTCCTTGTTTTGCTTTTCTGTTTCGAGCCGCCGCGCTCCTTGTTTTCTTTTTGGCGTCGAGCCGCCGTGCTCCTTGTTTTTCTTTTTGGCGTCGAGCCGCCGTGCTCCTTGTTTTCCTTTTGGTGTCGAGCCGCCGTGCTCCTTGTTTTTCTTTTTGGCGTCGAGCCGCCGTGCTCCTTGTTTTCCTTTTGGCGTCGAGCCGCCGTGCTCCTTGTTTTCTTTCTGGCGTCGAGCCGCCGTGCTCCTTGTTTTCTTTTTGGCGTCGAGCCGCCGTGCTCCTTGTTTTTTCTTTTTGGCGTCGAGCCGCCGTGCTCCTTGTTTTTTCTTTTGGCGTCGAGCCGCCGTGCTCCTTGTTTTTCTTTTGGCGTCGAGCCGCCGTGCTCCTTGTTTTCTTTTGGTGTCGGGCCGCCGCGCTCCTTGTTTTTCTTTTTGGTGTCGAGCCGCCGCGCTCCTCGTTTTTCCTTTTGGTGTCGAGCCGCCGCGCTCCTTGTTTTTCTTTTTTGGTTTCGAGCCGCCGAGCTCCTTGTTTTTTTTTGTTTCGAGCCGCCGAGCTCCTTGTTTTTTTTGTTTGAGCCGCCGAGCTCCTTGTTTTTTGGTTTCGAGCCGCTGCGCTCCTTGTTTTTCTTTTTGTGTCGTGCCGCCGAGCTCCGTGTTTTTTCTTGTTTCGAGCCGCCGGGCCCCACGTTGTTTTTCTTAGTGGTGTGTATGTCCCGTGCAACGATAAGTCACAGGGCATTTTTTCCTACGAAGGCCATTTACTTGGCATACAAGAGAGTTTTAGTAACCCTGCACTTTTTCCCAATGATTCCTGAAGGTCCCATTTGATCTCTTCATTTGAAGGAATTTCCAGGTTTTGTTTGTTTTTGTTTGCATGATCCTGCCGCCGTGTGGATCCTATCCTATCTTTTTGATATCAACTGATCATGCTTGAACCTGTTGAGTCGTCGCCCTGGTTTCCCCAGTGTTATTTTCTTTTCCCCAGTGTGTCTGGTCATCCCTAGTGGATTTGTTGCTCGTTTGAGTTCGCCTTTCGCTCTGTGTTTGTTCTTGTTTGTCTGCATCTTGCATTTTACCATCCCATCATCTTCATCATGCTAGAGTTCATGGCATGTCAGCATTAGGTCTAGGTTTTGTCCATAGCATTGCATGATCATTGCATCTAAGGGCAAAATTTTCGGTTATCTATATTTAAATATCTCTCACCATGACCTAATGACGATTTTCATCGTTCATGTCATCCGGTGAAGATATTTAAATAGGGGCAACTGTTGTACCCCAAATTTTTCCCTTAGATTCATTGTTTCGTCTGCATAACATCTTAGGTCAATCATTAGCGCATGACTAACCGCTTTATCTAGATTTTGTTTGTTTGTTTCATTCATGAGGACAGGTGCTGCTACAGGAGGCTCAAGGTCTTTAAGGTTGCGCTATGTGTGTGTTCGTGGAGGTTCTCTGGTTCTTTCAGGTTGTGTGCCCTCTTCCCATTGGTCCCTAAGTTGTTACCAGAATTTGAGTCGTTTCCGTCGGGTGGAACAATTCGGGATTTTGGGAAGTTTGTAAACCTTTTTTACTCTGAGAAAAATTCAAGAGTTGTTTCTCAAGATTCAAGTTAGTTGGAGGATTTAGAATGTTAACTTTGGTCCAAGGTTCACAAGTTATATTTATTCAAGTCAAGCCCATGACTGGATACACAAATGGATGTGATTTGGAAATTATAAAATTCCCACGAGCATGCAATTGTGAAAGTTTACAAGGTTTAAATTATCGTCGAAATTCAAGACCAAATCATATTTATAAGGCAATCCTCATGAAAGCTTAAGTTGATTCAAGACCTTTGACTTAGACTATTTACACAAGTTTTGTTTGGGTTTTATTTCAAGCCATAAGACATGTTTAGTTTCAAAGGAGATTTGTGATAAGTTGGGACGTATTTTGTTTTAATTTTGGCTAAATAACTTGAAAATGTGAGGACTCCAAATTAAGGCAAAACGTGACCAACATATAGAAATTGACAAGTCCACCTTTATCTACAAGACCAAAAGCAACGTTGGAATTTGAACAAGTGGGAAACTAAACAAGCTGATGAGCAATGACTGCAGAAGGGTTTCTTGAGAAAATAAAAGCAAAATTCTAAATTGATCTCATATAAAGTATGAAAAAAATATTTAAGACTACATCAAATGATCACAGCTTTATTGTTAATATATCCTAATTCACACTCTACATGGGAAGATATCAAGTGCATTATGTGGATGTTAAATGAAACTTTTTTGCTATTCTGCTGAAGACACATTCCATGCCGTCCAAATAAACAAACCAAGAGAATAGATTATATATTTCCCAAATCCTAATCTTGCGCATTGAAATTGCATTCATACATCCCATACAGATAATTTTTCTTTACAATTATATGGAGTTATCAGTACAAGCACTGGAAATAACCAAGAAAGCCATATATACAATCGGGGTGTGTCAAAGGGCGTAGTATTTCTGCTTCAAAGAAATGTAATGGATCATGCAGTGGGGTATATACTCGGGTTCTAAAGATCTTGGTCACTTCTTTTTCAAATACGAGCAATACGATTCCGCCAATGCTCCATCACGCCATGATTTAAATCAACATCACCTGTCCAAAACAAAAGCCAAGATTATTAATACGGAAGACATTCAAAACCAAAACTGACAAGCGAAATCAATTCAAAAGTAGACCATTCAATCACCTCAAACCATGATTCACAATTCAGGATTTATCATAATTGCAAGTTCCTTCCAAAAGTACGGAATTCAAATAACTCAACTTTGAAACTTTACAAGCCTTTCCAAAATTCAAGAGATTCAAAGATCCAGGTTCATTTCACCAAGTACACCTCAAGCTTATTCTAACAAGTGAAACCCAAATTCAGGTCATAAGTTTCAACTGTTCAAGCTATTATGAAGGATCACGTTGAGAAAAACAATTACAAATTCATGTCACATACAATGGACAAAAGCAAAGACGATGGCTTATGGTTATTCTATTTCCGTCACAAAGCTCATGATAAAAAGAAAGAGGCCATGAAGCCATGTTTGAAAGTGCCAGCATGCAAAACGTAAAACGGTTGCAGCGGTTTGTAGACTTTGAAACATAATTTTATTGTATCAAATGTTCACCTTCATAGTCTTTGCTAGTTAAGCCTTTCGTAGTGCCGGACTCCAAAGCGTACATATCCAATGACACCAAATGCTGTCGGTCCACTTGGGAAGATGTCGCAGCCTATACCACCGTCAAACCTGTTGCAAATAACCATCATTAAAGCAAGACAGTCAAGTAGGGAGTGAATTGAAATATGTTCAGACAGGTGTAAGCCAAAACGGAAATAACATTCGTCGTAAAATCGTGCTCACAGCATATGTTTTTCTAAAGCAGGTTCCAAACATGTTCCAGTCAAGAATCAAATTATGAAGGCGACATTTCCAAACTTTCCATTACATCAAAGAACGTTCAAGCAATATTTCAAAATATTCCTACGTGGCCTCAGAAATTGGATTTTTTGAATCAGATTGTAGTTTCATCATTTTCAAAAAGGAAATTGTGGGCAATATCCCAAAGGGGATACCACCAACACAAACCTTCCAAAATAGGACGAACCAAGAATCAAAAATAATAAGTGTGAAATCACGCAAGATTCAAATATCAGACAACCTTACATCTTTCCAAATCATATCAGAGTATCCACGAATTCAAATCAGCCCAAACTTCCCAATTGAAGTCAAATCGAATCGCACCAAAACTTGCCAAATTGAGTTTCAAACGTTCAAATTTGAAAACCAAATCAAATCACAAAATCAATCAGTAAGGGAAATTAATACCAACATTAAAAACCTTCCAAAATCCTCATCATTGGCCAGGCCTATAAAAGGGACCTATTTCCATCAGAAAGAAAAAAAATCAGAGAGAGAACCATATACGAAAAGATCAGAAAAACTCGAGAGGAAAACCACAAAAAACCCTAAATCAACAATCACCAAAACCATTTCCAAACCCACCGACCCATGCTCAGAACACCGGAGGTGAGCATCATCGCCAACATTCGAAGCAGAAGAAGCAAAGCAACAACTCAAACCAAGTTCGCGAAGGAAAAAGGTAAAGAAAGAAGGTTTCTTCCCTGATCGAACCAATCGCTGCCGCCGCGAAGCTCCGCTCCCTTGCCATTTTTTTTTTCAAAGCTATTTGTAAGTGTAATCTGAAAAATATAATGAGAATGGGGGCCGGGATTATGGGGGTGGGGTTATCGTGCTGTTTGTATTGCTAATCGGAGGGAGAAAGGACGAGAGGTTGCCGCCGCCGCCGCTAGGGTTCTTGAAACCCTAAGGTTTCGTTTAGAGAGAAAGAGAGGAACGCATGCGAGAGAGAGAAGAGAAATGTCGTGAGAGTCCCCCCGTTTGATCCTTTCAACCTCTCACCCTTTTTCTTTTTATTAATCAAAACCTTTTTTTTCATAATTAAAACCATCAAAAATACTTTTTTATAAAATCTAACTTAACTTTCCGATAATTTATGATTAATTTTGAAAACCTTTTCCTTAGTTAATCTTTTATAATTGAAACACTAAAATAAAGCTTTTATTTTAAGTAAAACTCTTAATCACTTTTCTTTTAATAAAACTTAAGACTAAATTAAATATTTTAATTTAATTAAGGAGACCTTTAACTCTTCAATTTAAAAGAATCCTCAAAATAAAATAAACCCTTTTTTTTAGAAAATTAAGTGAAATAATTCTCCCAATGATGATACCAAATCAAAACTATTTTCTTAATAATTCGTACCCCCATAATCAACTTGTTAGATCCCCAACGTGAGTGAATCGCTTGATGTATGCCATTTTATATTTTGCTTGCTATATGTTTATATTGATATGTTTACTATGTCAAAACCTTTTCAAAAATACTAAAAACTCTCGATCCAACGTCGAGCCACTTTTCTGCCTATGTAAGCCGAGTGCCTTCGGGCCTCGCATTCAACCTTCTCGGTCACTATACACTTAAACTAGCCCACTTTGCTAGTACGCACTAATAAATCAGTTAGTTGGGTCCCTCGACATTCCAAAGGAAAGTTATTAATAATTGACTAAACCGTCATAAGACTAACGCTTTAGAACCCTTGGCCATAGGATTCGGAGTCGCCGTACTCCACGTCTCGCCGTAGACACTTAGAATCTTAGCCTTAGGATCGGAGTCGCCGCACTCCAAGTAAATGCTCCGCCGCGAACATTTACAATCCTACCCCTCTTAAACCAACCTACAACTTTAGAGTCGCCGCACTCTATGTAAGGTCTTGCCCAAGACTTTACTTCCCCTTGGAACCTTGACCCCGTCAAGAAGTTCCTCTTTGCAGAACTACGCGTACTCTGATTCTACACCCGAGGATACGTAGGCGTAAGGTGCGATACCTTATCGAGTATACTTAGATACTAACCCCTAGGGTTCAACCTTTAGCATAGCACCCTTAGCAAGCGAATGAGAGATAACATAATACTAACGAGAGGTTCCCGTAGAGTACTACGGACGTTTAGGATGCTAATACCTTCCCTAGGCGTAACCAACCCCCGAACCTTAGATCTTTAGGTTTTTTTCGCTTTTGAACCTTTCCTTTGGATAAATCAAAGACGGTGGTGAACATTTAAAGAAATGTGATCCTAGTTCATTAATAACTATGGTATCCAATTCTCACCGCAACATATTGTATATAGTATTCCCATAGCTTTTCATCGGTACCAAGAACACCTCGATCGGAAACACGGTTTGAAAGTTATGTATTTTCAAAGATAATTTTTCAAAATACAACAGTGGTATCCGGTTACTCACCAGATGATAACCGGTTACTCAAGCTTCACTATTCACACAGAATCAAAATGAGAGTTAGAGGCACATTTTGCTAACCGGTTATGTCCCACAGGGTAACCGGTTACTGCGTTCAAATTCTGCGCAGGATGTCAATTTTTTCAGAAGGGTAATCGGTTAGCACATATGCTGTAACCGGTTACTCTGGGCGCAGAGGCAAAAATTCTTGTTTTCGTGAACTCTCTTCCATTCCAATCTCAACCGAAACCATTTCAAACACACCACCAACATTGACAGATGATTATACATGCATACTGATTATTCTATACAACTCATACATCAACAACTACTCAATAGCTCTATTGCACATTTGTCAAAAAATACATTTCGTTGTCATTTCCTCATAATATACTGTTGATACCGTTTTTTGTATCGCATTTACTTCGCTCTCCATTGTAATCCTCTTAGGTCCAAATATAAAACCATCTTACTAAGATTCCCTTAAATCCAAGGTACTTACTCTGTTTCTTAATACAAACTTTTTCCCGTCCGTATCACTACTTTCCGTTACTAAATGAAGTTCATTCTTTCTCCAACCCAATACCTTATATTGTCCCTTGAGTAAGTTAACAAATTCCAAATTCCAAATTGGTCTCTTACTGAAAAATAGAAAACCTGAAGTATTATCCTGAACTTGATCCCCCTTCATAATTGAAGATACAAAATTTATCTACTACTCTTCGTCCGGTACACACTTGTTTCACTCAAAGTATGTAAACACATCCTTGTGTTCCTTCTCACACTTCTCTGCTACTTTAGGTTCTCATAAAAGCCGAACGTCCTTGACCCTCAAATTTTAACCATTCGCAAGAGATTGCTCCGAACACATTCCTTAAGGTACTCTCGTCCATTCAAGATACCATAGCGACCTTAGAACTGAAGCACCAATAGTTATCTCACTTCTGGACCTTACATCACACGTTCCACAAAGCAACTTTTCTTTTCCACGGAATGAGATTACTTGAAATCCTTATCCGTACTAGTGGTCAATCCAGCTCTACTTGCGATTTTACATATTCCTTAATACCTTAACCAATCGTCCTATAGAGGTTCTCAACTTTCAGACTTCATCCATTCCCAAGGATCGCTTGAACAACACACCACCCTTCAATTCATACTATCCCAAGCACAACTTCTACTAAGATCTCAACTGAGCTGAACAAAACTCCTCACTACTAACTCTTGGCTTGAGCCTTCCCTCACAACACAAGTTCCGACAACACTTCGGAGTCCTCGTGGTTGCTCAACCATGTTCTACCTATTACATACATAGTATTAGGTCGATCAGACCCAACACTACATAGTATGATATTAAGAGTCATGTTGGCAAGACACACTTAAGAGGCAGGAATAGATTTACTTATGATTTTTCAAGGCTGGGTCGAGGACACGACCTGCTCTGATACCAACTGTAACGCCCTGTATAATATTTATCTAGAATAATACCATAAAAGTGTTTTTATTTGGTACTGACACATCAAAAGTGCCTAATGGCCTAATTCACATACTTGCCCATTCCTAAAACATAAATACAACATATGGCACAAGTCATGTAAACTAGCCAAAAAAAATAAAATCTAAGATCAATATACAATATCCTCAACTCTATACAACAAAATAATACACAGCGGAAAAAGCACAACTAAGCTTCTCTTGAAACATCCAAGCATAGCTCCATAGCTCCACTTCTAAATCAAACCTGCAAATACCTGTAATATAGCAACGATAGTGGGGTGAGATACATCAAATCTCAGTGAGTTCCCTATCTTATAGATTCTCTCGGCTTTACAAGGTTCTAACCAAATCCTAACTCAAGTCCAAGGGAAAGGGAAGGACTTCGAGTTCACAAAATCTCCCACTAGAGAAACACATCGTACAATTCACAAAATGACAACTAGTTAAGAATCTTCTCCCCAGCCATCCCGCTCAAAGGGATTAAACACGGGTCACAAATCCTTAACGTAGATAACTTCTCCTCGGCCATCCTACACAAAAGGATTAAACACTGGTCACGGTTATCCACAAAACAGTTAGGGAATCTTCTCCCCGACCATCCTACACCAAAGGATTAAACACGGTCACGGTTACTAACCACTAAGTAACTTCTCCCCGACCATCCTACACCAAAGGATTAAACACAGGTCACAGTTACTAACCACTAAGTCACTTCTCCCCGGCCATCCTACACCAAAGGATTAAACACGGGTCACGGTTACTTACTTAATAAATACTTCTCCCCAGCCATCCCGCACAAGGAGATTAAACACGGGTCACAGTATTTATCAAGGGATATACTACTTAATAAATACTTCTCCCCGGCCATCCCACACCAAAGGATTAACACGGGTCACGGTATTTATTAAGAGATAAAAACATACAAACCGGAGGAATTATGGTTCCCCATTGTAACTCCCATATATAAAACTCATACATCAAAGCATAAATATTATATATAGATCCAAGTGTTTGGTACTGAAACACATAAGCTCCTAGTTAACACATTGTATACAATAAATGACCTAAAGTACAAAGTACAAAAAACCTAAGGCATATTATACACAATATGTTCAAAAGATAAAAACTAAGAACTAGATCAACAATGATCTCAAAATAAACTCCGCTACGGAAGCTAGCCATCAACAAGCAAGGAAAAGATCACACGACCTTATCCTTACCCTTCTCGGAACCTGAAGCACCTGAAATACATCAACAATGTGGGGTGAGATACATCAAATCTCAGTGAGTTCCCTATGTTATGGGTTCTCTCGGATTATCAACATTCTAACAATCCTAACTCAAGTTCGGGGAAAAAGGGGAAATGACTCTTGTGTTCACATTTCAATTCTCACACTATATGGAAACATGCCATGAGTTCATCAACTCAAAGTACCTCCTGTTCCCATCCGCTTCTACGTCTAGAAGGCGACCCGAGTCATAGATCCTTGTAACCTACTTGACATACGAATGGATTCGGGTTCTACGGGCCTTTTACCGTTATGAACCGTAACTTCACACGGGCCTTTTACCGTCACAAGCATATGCTCCATGGGCGCCATTCGTACAGCACGGGGAATCAAACCTGCCAAGTAGTTGTGCATCCATTTCAGAGGAGTCTGAGACTCATGAAACTACACTCAAGATAAACCGGTTACGATTACAAGATTACATACAACAATACGATTGTATTCGACAATCACAAGGCTATAATGCCTCCCGGCCTCTCATGCCGGCTCAAATCCACAAAGGTTAACCACATGTTCCATACTAGTGTTTCCAACATCTACATTCTCCTATAGTTCATAAGGGGTTTTCCTCACTCTTCCTATTTCTTTTTCCATATTAACATGCACATTCAATTACAATCATGTTAAACAATACTAGGATAGGCAAAGTATCTCACAATTTCATAATAGCATACTTTATAACAATTACAACATAATTAAAACACTTTTGAACTTTCCCGATTATTCAGTCGATCGGTAAAATTAACACTTTTCACTTCCATTGCATAGAATATTTCCTGAGCTTCACAATGATATAAAGAACTCTTAGATCGGATAAACGAGTCAAAAGTTACGGATTTTTGAAGAAATGAAAAATATTTGATCCCAGGCAGATTCGCCTGGCGAATCTGGATTTCGCCTGGCGAATTCCCATTCTCCAGCACTTCGCCTAGCCAATCCCCATTCGCCAGCACTTCGCCTGGCGACTCTAGTGGCGAATCCCCAATTTCAGAAAATCAAAAGTTCCAGTAGCTAACACATTTTTGTTTCTCCAAATTCACCTGGCGAATCTTGTTATTTCCTAGGTTTTATTGTTGGCATTATTTTGCTAAAACTCATGTAGCAGCAAATGTTGAATGAAGATGTCTAATAATATGTTTCATTACTCTTTGTTCAACATGTCGTATGAATATGTTCCATGGCAGCTCATAGGACATCGCGCTGTGAAGTCAGTTTTAATGCAGATTCTGTTACTATGATTTGTAACTGAATATTCTGTGAATATTTGGTTATCCTATGTGGCATCCAAAGCATTTTTGGATTAGGGTTATTTGTTGGTTTACGGATTTGCTGCTGTTTCTAATTATGGAGACATAATAGGAAACTTTGGATTGAAGACCTATTTTATTGGAGTTAATTTTGCAGAATTGTGAGCAGTCTATTTGCTGCGTTTTTGAAGCCCAATTCAGTCCAGATTTCAAGCTATAAATAGACTGATGTAAACCTAGTTTTAGGTGTCGAACTTACATGTATTTTTAGGGTTGTGTGCTTGTATTTTGTGAGCCTAACTGGTATCTTATGATAACAGTATAAGGACTGTAGTGTAAGTTGTGTAAGGTTACTCATAAGCTTTTAAGCATTGAGTGACTGTGTGTTAATTCTCATAAGCTGTGAAGTATTGAGAATTTGTGTTTCGACCATTGTTACTTGTCTTGTAAGGAACCAGTCACGGGTTGTGATTGAAGAGGGAATTGAGAAGGGCCTCATACCTAGGGGAGTCTTAGGTATAAGTCATAGGAAGGGTAGTGGTTAAGTGAGCTGATTGAACCGGGTGTGGTTATCAGTGAATTGATACTATCGAATATTGATTTCATCCCTGGCTTGGTAGCCCCCAGATGTAGGATAGTTAGATCCGAACTGGGTTAACAATTTCTGGTGTTCTTTATATTTTCTGCACACTTTTGTATTGAACTTGTTCATTGTTGTCGTATATCAGTGTCTCGACATCTCGATAGGACATCTGATATATAGGCCAGAATTTCAATTGGCATCAAGAGCAGGCACCCTTAGTTGTTTCTGGGTGAGATTCAGGGAAGGTACTTTCTGGTACAATGGACAAGGATGGAGGAGCTCTGAATAAACCACCTCTGCTGGATGGTTCTAACTATGAGTATTGGACACCTAGGATGATAGCTTTCATCAAGTCCATGGATGATCATGCATGGAAAGCTGTTCTCAAAGGTTGGGAGCCTCCAAAGTTAAGAGATGGAGAAGGAAATCTTGCTGATGTTCTGAAGGAAGAAGAGGACTGGGATGATGCTAACTACAAAGGATCTGTTGGAAATTCTAAAGCCATGAATGCATTATTCAATGGTGTCAACAGAAATATCTTCAGGCTGATTGAGCATTGTACTATTGCCAAAGAGGCTTGGCAGGTCTTGAAAGTTGCTCATGAAGGGACCTCAAAGGTGAAAATGTCAAAGCTTCAGCTTCTCACTTGCAAGTTTCAGAGTTTGAAGATGAAAGAGGATGAGAGCATTCATGATTTTCATATGAACATTATTGAGATAGCTAATGCCTCTAGTGCCTTAGGAGAAATGATGTCTGACAGCAAGCTGGTCAGGAAGATTCTCAAGTCTCTACCTAAGAGATTTGATATGAAGGTCACTGCTATAGAGGAAGCTTAGGACATTGACAAGATGAAGGTGGATGAGCTTATGGGATCACTCCAAACTTTTGAGTTAGGATTCAGTGAAAAAGCTGAAAAGAAGAAGAGTATAGCATTTGTGTCAAGTGCTGATGACTCAGATGATGAAGGAAAACTGGTCAAAGATGATGATGTGTCCAAAGAGCTAGTGTTTCTTGGAAGACAATTTAATAAAGTGTTTAAAAGGATGGACTGGAAGTTAAGAGAAAATGTTCGGAACAAGTCTCTCAACATCAACAAAGACCAGGATGGAGGCAGAAGATCCAGAACTGAAGAAGACTCTAATCAAGGGAAGAGAGTTCAATGCTATGAATGTGAAGGATTTGGGCACGTAAAAACCGAGTGTCCCACTTATCTCAAAAGACAGAAGAAGGGATTATCGGTGACATGGTCAGAAGATGATTCTGAAACTGAAGCTAATGAGAAATCTGCAAAGTTGGTGACAGCATTAATAGGAGTATGTGAATCAGATGAAGAATCTGAAGAGCTTACTTTTGAAGAGCTGGCTATCTCTTATAAGAAGTTGTGCATTGAACATGAAGAAGTATGTCAACAGAAAGAAGAACAAGCATGTGTCATTGTTCATTTAAAAGCTGAGAATACTGAGCATATGTCTACTATAGCTGATATACAAAGTGAAGTAAATGTTTTAATTTCAAAACTGGACAACATGATCAAAAATGTCAGAATGTTAAATGGGAGTTCGGATGTACTTGATGAAATTTTGAAGTCAGGAAGAGATGCTAGAAATGTCAGTGGTATTGGATTTTAAGGTACAAATGAATTAGATGAAGGAAAGAAATCTGAGGGAGTACCCGTTCAAGATAAGAGAAGTTTAAAGATGTTGAATAACATGTTGCAACATCCTCCCAGACATCAGAAGAAATTCATAAAGAAAAAGAATCAAAGATGGACATGCTACCATTGTGGGAAGTTTGGTCATATAAAAGCTTTTTGCTACAAGCTACATGGTTATCCCAAACCCATGCAACAGTATAGTAGAAAAAAGAGCAGGGTTGAAACAAAAAGGATATGGACTTCAAAGGATAGTGTAAAAGAACATAGGGACTACAAGTCTTTCAGAGTCTCTACAGATGAAAAATGGTTCTTTGATAGTGGATGTTCTCGACATATGACTGGTGTTAGTAGATATATGTCACATGTTAAGTATCATGCTCCTAATGAGGTGATTTTTAGTAATGGATCAAAAGGAAAAGTGCTCGGTGTTGGAAGAGTGGATTGTCCAGGATAGCCAATTCTGGAAGAAGTATTGCTTGTTGAAGGGTTAGATACTAACCTAATAAGCATAAGCCAGTTGTGTGATCAAGGTCTTAGGGTCATCTTTACAAACCACGAATGTTTAATAATGGATGAAAAGAATTCTGTTGTTATGAGAGGTGAAAGAACCTCAGAGAATTGCTATTTGTGGAAAGATGAAAGCACAATTGTGGAAGTGTTAAACCAAAGAACTTGTGAATGGCACGTGTATAAGGACCCATTTCCAAAACTTATAAATAGCTCAGCTAACACATTCCAACTTCAATCCTACAGTGCAAAAACTTCATCAAACCTATTCTTTCAAAACTCTTCTCCACTAGGGTTTGCTCTTACTCTCTTCAATACTGCATTTTGTGAGAAACAAAAAATGTCTCAACATCATGATTCTCCTGCTGATTCGAGAACTTGTCAAGTCAATGATGAAGACTATGATCCTCACCGAATGATCAAACTCACTGACCTTGTTCTTGATATCGCCCCGTTGAATGTTGTTCCTGCTGACACTAGAGGTGAGCAACCAGTTTCCCACTCTGTGAATGAAAGTATGTCAAGTAAGAAGTCTAAACCCCTTTCATCTAGGAAGAAAGACAAAATGATTACTAGGTTTTATTCTGATAAGATAAGCCCTAGAAAAAATGTTACTGATAAGAATTCAAATAGGAGGGTGGATGAAACTAAGAATGATAGTAGGGCTCTTGATGATAATGTTTTCAGTAGAGATCAGAGTCTTAGAAGATTTGCCACCTTTGCTGTTAGTGAAGCTGATAAAGATGTCGGGTCTGACGTCCCAACATCCATGGCTGGAAATACAAATAATAGTTCTACTGATAGGACTGAGAATTGTATACCAGTTCAGGTGGCTAGGGAAAGAAGAAGCAAGAAGAGGGCTGAGATGTGTAGTAATGTTGCTGAGAAAAACTCTGATGAGGAACCAATAGCTGACATACTACAAAGAATCAAGAGTAGAAAAGAGAATACCATTGTGGCTTAGAATTCAAAGGATGCAGAAATGATTAGGAAATCTGCTAATGTGGAGAGTAACAAAAGAAAGGCTGGAGCAGGTCCCTCTAAGCAATGGAGTAAAGTTGTAGTTCCAATCAAGAAAAGAAGGGTCACAGGCCTGAATGAGTCAAATGCTGGTACTGATATCCAGGACATCAGTGGGAGAAGGGAGGATCAAACTGTCAGGTCTCAGAGGCAAACTGATAGGTGGAAAATTTTTAGCCAAAGAAGAGTAGCTTTAGAGAGAGAACTGGGAAAATACTTCAACAAGTATAAGGAAGTGGTTGATCTTATTGAAGCTGCTGGGTTGGTGAAGACTGTGTCTGACATAGGACCATGTTATGAGAAGTTGCTTAAGGAGTTTATTGTGAGTATCCCTGAAGACTGTAATAGCAAACTCAAAAAAGTCTATGTAAGAGGCAAAGCTGTGAAATTTTCTCCCAAAGTGATTAATAACTTTCTGGGGAGACCTACGGACCATCAGGCTGAGTTAGGAGCAACAGATGATGAAATCTGTGAGGAGATAACAGGTGGTTGCATCAAAGTTTGGCCAAATAAAGGAAAGCTCTCTTCGGGGAAGCTAAGTGTCAAATATGCTATCCTTCACAGAATTGCAGTGGTAAACTGGGTTTCTACCAACCATACTTCCACCATCTCATCCATGCTTGGAAAATTCATCTATGCTATTGGAAAGAAGGTCCCTTTCAACTTTGGAGCATATATCTTTGAACAAGTATTGAAGCAAGCTAGCTCATCTGCTGTTAAGCTACCCATATGTTTTCCATCCTTAATCTGTGGAATGATCCTGGACCAATTTCCTGACTGCTTAGTAAGAAGTGACAAAGTCAGCAAGAGAAAACCTCTAATGACTTTGCATTATAGGCTGCTAGGTGGAGTTCATGTGTCTGATGTTGTTGGGACATCCTCCTCAACTTCACGTCGTGTCACTCTTGATGATGAAGCCATTGCACAGATGCAAGAAACTTGCAAAGAGCTGGAAGAATCTATCAGGAGAGATACAGCAAGGAAGGCAAAGCTCGAGCAGCTGATTAAAGCCTTGGTTGAAAAGAGAAATGCTGCTAAAGACCAAGAGCTAACTGAAGATGATGGACAAGGTGAATCTACTGAGTCTGGTAGAAGGAGTGTCCAGCAGTCTGATGATTCTGGTTCTGAGAAGGGTGCTTCTGAATCTGAAGGTGAAAGTGATGAGGTTGCTGATGAAGAGGACAGTGCTGAATAGCTATAGGCTATCTGCAAGTTTATTTTCTGTTTGTTTTTTTTCTTTTAGGACAACTTAATTCTGTTTTGGTTTTGAACAAGATACTGCTATGTAATTTGGTTACATTTGTCTATGACCTCTCTTTGTCATATTTGTGGCTAAAAAGGGGGAGTAGTAAGTGTGAGGGGGAGCAGCATTGTTATGTGCTTGTGCTATTGTGGGGGAGTGTGTGTGCTGCAGGTAGATTTTGTGTTGCAGGTAGATGGTGTGTTGCTGCTGTTGAGGGGGAGTTGCTATGATGAGTTGTTTGCTGTACTGTGTGTTTATATGCAGCTGAGGGGGAGTTTGCAGCTGAGGGGGAGTTTTTTTTGCTGCAGATGAGGGAGTTTTTTTGCTGCTATTAATGGTATTTTTTTCCGCTGCTGATACTGATGGTGTTTAAGTGTGTGTGGAGTTTTAGCCAAAAATAAGCCAAAGGGGGAGATTGTTATTTCCTTGGTTCTATGGTTGGCATTATTTTGCTAAAACTCATGTAGCAGCAGATGTTGAATGAAGATGTCTAATAATATGTTTCATTACTCTTTGTTCAACATGTCGTATGAAGATGTTCCATGACCGCTCATAGGACATCGCGCTGTGAAGTCAGTTTTAATGCAGATTCTGTTACTATGATTTGTAACTAAATATTCTGTGAATATTTGGTTATCCTATGTGGCATCCAAAGCATTTTTGGATTAGGGTTATTTGTTGGTTTTCGGATTTGCTGCTGTTTCTAATTATGGAGACATAATAGGAAACTTTGGATTGAAGACCTATTTTATTGGAGTTAATTTTGCAGAATTTTGAGCAGTCTATTTGCTGCGTTTTTGAAGCCCAATTCAGTCCAGATTTCAAGCTATAAATAGACTGATGTAAACCTAGTTTTAGGTGTCGAACTTACATATATTTTTAGGGTTGTGTGCTTGTATTTTGTGAGCCTAACTGGTATCTTATGATAATAGTATAAGGACTGTAGTGTAAGTTGTGTAAGGTTACTCATAAGCTTTTAAGCATTGAGTGACTGTGTGTTAATTCTCATAAGCTGTGAAGTATTGAGAATTTGTGTTTCAACCATTGTTACTTGTCTTGTAAGGAACCAGTCACGGGTTGTGATTGAAGAGGGATTTGAGGAGGGCCTCATACCTAGGGGAGTCTTAGGTAGAAGTCATAGGAAGGGTAGTGGTTAAGTGAGCTGATTGAACCGGGTGTGGTTATTAGTGAATTGATACTATCGAATATTGATTTCATCCCTGGCTTGGTAGCCCCCAGATGTAGGATAGTTAGATCCGAACTGGGTTAACAATTTCTGGTGTTCTTTACATTTTCTGCACACTTTTGTATTGAACTTGTTCATTGTTGTCGTATATCAGTGTCTTGACATCTCGATAGGACATCTGATATATAGGCCAGAATTTCAAATCTGGTTTTCTCCTGGCGAATCCCTTTCGCTAGCACTTCGCCTGGAAAATAGGTGGCGAGACTTAATTCGCCTGGCGAATTCCCAATTCGCCTGGCGAATCACACCAGATCCAGAATTTTCTCCTTACGGGTTCCATGGCCCCAAGCCCCAAAATCACCATTTCTTAACCCAAATCAATTTCAAACTGCACAAACAAGCATCAACAATGTTTATATGCATAAAGTGATCATACTACATAATTTATGTCGATTTTTAACCGTTAAAAACATCGATTCAACATATTGACCTAAAACTCAATCATTCCAAAAACTCTAAAAATGTGGTTTCTAACTAGAACCCACCTTGGGATAAGCAAGATGAAGATGATTGAGAAGATTGGATGAAAGTTTGATGAATGGATGATGATGATCTTGATGTTCTTGAGCTTTTCTCCTATTTCCTCTTTTCTCTCCTTTCCTTTCCTTTCTTTCTTCTTTCCTTCAATGTTTCTATCTTTTTCTTTTGTTTGGCAAAGTGAGAGAAAAAGAATATATAGTAACTTAGTATTAGAAATAATACTACTAAATGTCCAAAAAGTCTCTTAAGTCCAAATTAATAAAATACCTCAGAGTCAGATAATATTAATTGGATTTATTCTCAGTTCCACAGTTACTCTAATTATTTTATCAAATAATTTTTCAGAGTACACTGGGCTCTGTCGATCACATTAAAATATTATCCGGAGAAATAAAAAATACGGGGTATTACATCCTCCCCCCCTTAAATAGAAATTCGCCCTCGAATTTAAAGATTACCTAAATAGATGCGGGTAAGCATCTCGCATTTCCGATTCAAGTTCCCAAGTTGCATCACCCGGATGAGTTATATCGCACTGCACCTTAACGAGAGAAATGTCCTTAATCCTTAATACTTTCGTTTCTCTTCCCACAATGCGGCTCGGTTGAGGTTCAAACGTTAAGTCTGCTTCTATTTCAACAGTATCCGGTAGAATTGGCTGAAGAGGATCTGGAACAAATCTGCGAAGTTGAGATACATGAAAGACATCATGCATTTCCGACAGAGAAGGAGATAAGGCCAACCTGTACGCTACTTCGCCAATCCTTTCTAAAACTTGATACAGTCCCACGTATCTCAGACTGAACTTTCGGGACTTAAATGGTCCTTTCAGTCTTAATCTCGGAGTAACTTTCAAAAACACATGGTCACCTTCTTCAAATTCTAAAGGTCTTCTTCGATTGTCCGCATAACTCTTCTGTCGATCTTGTGCTTGTTTAATTTTCTCGCGGATCATTTGAATCTTTTCCGTAGTCTCTTGGATAATTTCGGGTCCTAAGATCCTATCTTCCCCAACTTCCGCCCAACACAAAGGTGTTCTACATTTTCTCCCATATAATGCTTCATACGGAGCCATTTCGATGCTCGCATGATAACTATTATTATAAGAGAACTCAATCAATGGTAGAAGTTCTTTCCAATTTCCTTTATTCTCTAACACACAAGCTCTCAACATATCCTCCATCGTTTGTATCGTTCGCTCAGTCTGACCATCCGTCTGTGGATGATTAGGCGTGCTCAGACGCAACTCCGTCCCCATGGATTGTTGAAAAACCTTCCAAAATCTTGAAGTAAACTTCGGATCTCTATCCGACACAATATCAGAGGGAATACCGTGCAGTCTTACAATTTCCGCAATAAACAACCTCGCAAGATGACTTGCCTTGAAGGTAGTCTTCACGGCCAAGAAATGTGCCGATTTTGTCAACCGATCTACTATTACCCAAATCGAATCATAACCACCTTGCGTACGAGGTAAACCTACTGCAAAATCCATAGAAATACTATCCCATTTCAAAATTGGGATTTCTAATGGTTGTAATAATCCACCCAGTCTTTGATGTTCAATCTTAACTTGTTGGCATACCGCAAATTCCGACACAAAGACCGCAACATCTCTTTTCATACCGGACCACCAACAGCCCTTCCTTAAATCCTCATACATCTTTGAAGAACCCGGATGTATAGTGAAGGCACCCTTATGTGCTTCCTCTAAAATCCTTCTTTTCAAAGTCGCATCGTTCGGAACGCAAATTCTTTGGTTAAACATAATCATTCCATCGCTAGCGTGCACAAAACCCGGTTGACTTAGCATCTCTTGCAACTTCTCATCCAATAATTGTCCTTGTTGAATTTCAACTCTTAAAGTAGAATTAACATTCAAATTCCCCATAATCACTCCATTAGGAGTCCGCACAAATTTAAGATTTAAATCTCTAAACTTTTCCAACAACGAATATTCTAACATCATCAATTCGGCCTTTCTCAAGACTTTCATACTCAAGGCATCGGCAACTTTGTTCGCTTTACCCAGATGGTATTTTAGCTCTAGGTCATAATCCTTTAAATATTCCATCCACCTCCTTTGACGCATATTCAACTCTTTTTGGTCAAAGAGGTACTTTAAACTCTTGTGGTCACTAAACATTTCAAAATGTACTCCATATAAATAGTGACGCCACACTTTCAAAGTAAACACCACCGCCGCTAATT
Source organism: Lathyrus tuberosus (assembly GCA_022829125.1). NCBI lineage: Eukaryota > Viridiplantae > Streptophyta > Magnoliopsida > Fabales > Fabaceae > Lathyrus > Lathyrus tuberosus. The sequence goes on from JALAZF010000265.1 coordinate 1,596,314, forward strand.
CCAAATCATGGGTTGGATAATTCTTCTCGTGAATTTTCAATTGTCGAAAAGCATAAGCCACCACGTGACTTTCTTGCATTAATACGCCTCCTAATCCCATCTTAGACGCATCACAAAATACCTCATACGACTTGCTAAGATCGGGAATAATCAGAATAGGAGCCGTAGTCAATCTTTCTTTCAAACTCATAAAACTTTGTTCACACGCCGAATCCCACTCAAAGGGGTAATCCTTCCGAGTAAGTTTAGTCATGGGTAATGCTAATTGCGAAAAGCCTTTGATAAACCTTCTGTAGTAGCCTGCTAGGCCCAAGAAACTTCTAATTTCCGATACGTTCTTCGGTCTCTCCCAACTAACCACAACTTCAACCTTTGACAGATCCACTGCTACACCACCCTGTGATACCACGTGACCAAGAAAACTAACTTCAGACATCCAGAACTCGCACTTGCTTAATTTGGCAAAAAGTTGCTTCTCTTGTAAGATCAATAAGACGATTCTCAAATGTTCTTCGTGCTCTTACGGAGTACGGGAATAGATAAGAATGTCATCAATGAAGATCACAACAAATTGATCCAAGTAAGTTTGAAATAACCGATTCATATAATCCATAAAAACAGCTGGGGCATTAGTCACACCGAACGGCATCACTAAGAATTTGTAATGACCATAACGGGTCCTAAATGCAGTATTAGGTACATCGGAACTCGTCACTCGGATTTGGTGATAACCCGACCTCAAATCAATCTTCGAGAACACACAAGCTCCTTTCAATTGATCTAATAGGTCGTCTATCCTTGACAAGGGATACTTGTTCTTAATGGTGACCTTATTCAGCTGACGATAGTCAATACACAACCGCATCCCACCGTCTTTCTTCTTTACTAATAATACTGGAGCTCCCCACGGTGAGCACTAGGTCTAACAAAAATGCTTAGCCAAAAGCTCTTCCAATTGTTCCTTCAGTTCTCTCAATTCAAGCGGTGCCATCCGATGCGAAGAAACGGATATAGGAGCCGTTCCCGGTACCAGGTCAATAGAAAATTCCACTTCCCTCTCCGGAGGAAGAGAAGTGACATCTTCGGGGAAAACTTCCGAAAAATCACGAACTACAGGAATGTTCGAAACTTGAAGGTCACTACTCCCTTCCTTAGTGAGAACCAGAAGAACAGATTTCTATTCTTCGAACAAGAAATTTATCATTCCAACCGTACCTTCAAGAATAGTTGTTAAAACATCTTTTAGTGTGGTCTCAACCGACAGAATGATGATAAGCTTCTCTTCACACCCAATAAACACCGAGTTAGCCGAAAGCCAATCCATTCCCAAAATGACATCAACTTTCTTAAGCGGTAAGCAAATAAGATCAATCTGAAAAACTCTACCGTCCATAGACAAAACACAGTTTTCACACATCGACGGTGTCTCGACTATTTCATCCATGGCGGTAGTGACCACCATAGGAGGAGACAAAGGAACGGACCGCAACCCAAGTCGCTTCATACATTGCATCGATACAAAAGAGTGTGTAGCTCCGCAATCAAATAGAACAAAACAAGGAAATCCGTTAACGGAGCGCGTACCGGCAATTAAGGAGTTGTCACTCTTCTTCTTCCTTGCATCTAAGGTATACACCCTTCCTTGTGTCTGAGTCCTATTCCAAGGACAATCTCTCTTCAGATGACCCATCTTCAGACATTGGTAACACTTCACATTGTCTATACCACACCTTCCATAATGCATCCTTCCACAAGTGCGACACACCGGAGGTGTACTCGCCCTTGAATCCTGAACTTGCTTTCCTTTGAAGGCTTGTTGCCTAGGCCTGAATTGTTGGTTGGATCTTCCGCGATCTCCTTGATTCGCCTTACTAGTAACACCTTCCGCTTGGACTTTCTTCAAACTATGTTCAGCTACATAGCATTGCCTTAAAACTTCAGCATACGTAGTGAACTCCCTCTGAGATACACTATGGGATATTTCAGCTCTAAGTCCAAAAATAAATTGGTCCACCTTCCACCTCTCATCTGGAGCATACATAGCTTGCCTAGAATAAGCAGCCATGTCTTCAAACTTTTCAGCATAATTGGCCACAGTCATATTACCTTGTATTAGTTGTTGAAAATCAAACTCTTTCCGAGTTCTCAAAGAGCTCAGAAAATACTTCTCCATGAAAACAACCTTGAACTGCTCCCAAACCTTTGGCACTTCCTGAATAACCATTACAGCCGAGGCACTCTCCCACCATCTCATAGCAGGACCCTTCAATGAGTGAGAGACGAACAACACTTTGTTCTCCTCGCTGCACTGGACTATTAAGAAGATCCTCTCCATACCAGAAATTCATTCGTGAGCTTTTACGGGATCCAATCCACCATGAAATTCTGGGGGATTCATGCAGATAAAATCCCAGAACTTCCCACCTTCAGCTTCTGGAACAACTACCGTAGGATGCAAACCTCCATTCATTTGTTGCACCATTTGCTGCATGAATAGATTCTGTTGCTGCTGCATCTGTTGCATAAACTGATACAGAGGAGCATTGCCATCGCCGCCCGACGGATTCGTCCCTTGAGGAGTGGTATGGGGTCTACCACGAGTGTTTCTACGTCCATCAGCCATGTTCCTAAAGGTCATACAAATAGGATTAAGTTGATCAGGCTCAATGCCATAAATATAACACTTAAGACCAATGGCGACACAACGTATACGAAACGGAAAGAAATACTTATACTATTTCATGGGTAGGTCGAGAATACGACCTGCTTTGATACCAACTGTAACACCCATATATAAAACTCATACATCAAAGCATAAATATTATATATAGATCCAAGTGTTTGGTACTGAAACACATAAGCTCCTAGTTAACACATTGTATACAATAAATGCCCTAAAGTACAAAGTACAAAAAACCTAAGGCATATTATACACAAGATGTTCAAAAGATAAAAACTAAGAACTAGATCAACAATGATCTCAAAATAAACTTCGCTACGGAAGCTAGCCATCAACAAGCAAGGAAAAGATCACACGACCTTATCCTTACCCTTCTCGGAACCTGAAGCACCTGAAATACATCAACAACGTGGGGTGAGATACATCAAATCTCAGTGAGTTCCCTATCTTATGGGTTCTCTCGGATTATCAAGGTTCTAACAATCCTAACTCAAGTCCGGGGAAAAAGGGGAAAGGACTCTTGAGTTCACATTTCAATTCTCACACTATATGAAAACATGCCATGAGTTCATCAACTCAAAGTATCACTAATCGATAACCATACCAAGGTACCTCCTGTTCCCGTCTGCTTCTACGTCTAGAAGGCGACCCGAGTCATAGATCCTTGTAACCTACTTGACATACGAATGGATTCGGGTTCTACGGGCCTTTTACCATTATGAACTGTCACTTCACACGGGCCTTTTACCGTCACAAGCATACGCTCCATGGGCGCCATTCGTACAGCACGGGGAATCAAACCTGCCAAGTAGTTGTGCATCCATTTCAGAGGAGTCCGAGACTCATGAAACTACACTCAAGATAAACCGGTTACGATTACATGATTACATTAAATAATACGATTGTATTCGACAATCACAAGGCTATAATGCCTCCCGGCCTCTCATGCCAGCTCAAACCCACAAAGGTTTACCACATGTTCCATACTAGTGTTTCCAACATCTACATTCTCCAATAGTTAATAAGGGGTTTTCCTCACTCTTCCTATTTCTTTTTCCATATTAACATGCACATTCAATTACAATCACGTTAAACAATAATAGGATAGGCAAAGTATCTCACAATTCATAATAGCATACTTTATAACAATTACAACATAATTAAAACACTTTTGAACTTTCCCGATTATTTAGTCGGTCGGTAAAATTAACACTTTTCACTTCCATTGCATAGAATATTTCCTTAGCTTCACAACGATATAAAGAACTCTTAGATCGGATAAACGAGTCAAAAGTTACGGATTTTTGAAGAAAAGAAAAAATTTGATCCCAGGCAGATTCGCCTGGCGAATCTGAATTTCGCCTGGCGAATTCCCATTCGCCAGCACTTCGCCTGGCGAATCCCCATTCGCCAGTACTTAGCCTAGTGAATCTAGTGGCGAATCCCCAATTTCAGAAAATCAAAAGTTCCAGTAGCTAACACATTTCTATTTCTCCAAATTCGACTGGCGAATCTGGTTTTCGCCTAGCAAATCCCTTTCGCCAGCACTTCGCCTGGCGAATAGGTGGCGAGACCTAATTCGCCTAGCGAATTCCCAATTCGCCTGGCGAATCACACCAGACCCAGAATTTTCTCCTTACGGGTTCCATGACCCCAAGCCCCGAAATCACCATTTCTTAACCCAAATCAATTTCAAACAGCACAAACAGGCATCAACAATGTTTATATGCATAAAGTGATCATACTACACAATTTATGTCGATTTTTAACCGTTAAAAACATCGATTCAACATATTGACCTAAAACTCAATCATTCCAAAAACTCTAAAAATGTGGTTTCTAACTAGAACCCACCTTGGGATGAGCAAGATGAAGATGATTGAGAAGATTGGATGAAAGTTTGATGAATGGATGATGATGATCTTGATGTTCTTGAGCTTTTCTCCTATTTCCTCTTTTCTCTCCTTTCCTTTCCTTTTTTTCTTCTTTCATTCAATGTTTCTATCTTTTTCTTTTGTTTGGTAAAGTGAGAGAAAAAGAATATATAGTAACTTAGTATTAGAAATAATACTACTAAATGTCCAAAAAGTCTCTTAAGTCCAAATTAATAAAATACCTCAGAGTCAGATAATATTAATTGGATTTATTCTCAGTTCCACAGTTACTCTAATTATTTTATCAAATAATTTCTCAGAGTACACTGGGCTCAGCCGATCACAATAAAATATTATCCGGAGAAATAAAAAATACAGGGTATTACATCCTCCCCCCCTTAAATAGAAATTCGCCCTCGAATTTAAAGATTACCTGAAAAGATGCGGTAAGCATCTCGCATTTTCGATTCAAGTTCCCAAGTTGCATCACCTGGATGAGTTATATCCCACTGCACCTTAACGAGAGAAATGTCCTTATTCCTTAATACAAACCAGAGGAATTACAGTCCCCCATTAACAACTACTTATCAAAGACACTCTTCTAGTATCGATGCATAAGCATTGTCCTTTCAACCTTACCAAGTCCTAGTTACATCTCTAGGATCTAACATTTGTTATTGGGTATGTTTTCTCACTCTTACTAATTCATTTTAAGCATATATTCTCATCATGATTAACAACATCTAATATTGACGTATATATAGCATACACAATATCATACATGAAGCACACATAGGTAGTACAACATACCAAGCATAATTAACATGCATTTTAATTCCCACATATTGCACAAAATGTTTTATTACCATCAACTTATAAATCTTTGACATATAAATATGTTTTTACTTCACCATCAATTAGAGCATTTAAATAGCTTCCCAATGCTTCGAATGGGGACCAAAACGGACTTACGGTTCAAAAGATACGCCTTTTTTAATTTTCATTTTTTGTCAATAGCAGTGGTAACCAGTTACTCACCACAGGGTAACTGGTTACTTGATCAAAAACAGTCCAGAAACGTCATTTTTCAAAGGGTAACCGATTACTTACCATAGGGTAACCGGTTACTGTAATACCCCGTAAATTTATAAACATTCTGGTTAATATTATTATGATCAACTGGGTTCCGGAGTACTCTGAGCAATTATTTGATAAAATAATTAGAGTAAACTGACGAACTCAGAGTTGATTAAATTAATAGTATTTAACGTTGAGTTTTTATTATTTGGTGCATTTGAGCTAATTTGGACATTTAGTAGTAGTACTAATAAATGGTAATTTTCTATACTATCTATTTTCTTTTCACTTCATTTGGAAAACAAACAAAGTTAGAAAAGAAAGAAAGAGAAAGGAAAAGCGAAGGAAAGGAAAAAGGAGAGAAAATTCCACAAAGAGCTCTAGATCATCATCAAGTATCCATTCTTCATCTCTTCATCTCAACTTCATCATCCTCATCTTGTTATCCAGGTGGGTTCTAGTTAGACCCTTTAGAGTAGAGTTTATTTTGAGTTTAGGGTTAGATTGGAAATTGTGATAATTGATTATTTTTGCATGAAATCATGAATCTAACTACTGAAATTCAATGTTTGATTGTATGGTATACTGTTTGTATGTTTATAACATGTTTTGTTGCATTGTGATTGATCAAAATGGGATTTTGGGGTTGATTTTGGATCAACCCGTAGCAGAAAAATTCTGCAGGAATTTCTGCATTTTCCTCTGCCCATACGCGTATGGCATGAGGCAATACACGTATGGGGAATGGCCTTACGCGTATGGCATGACGGTACGCGTATGGTAGTTTTAAACGAGAATTTCAAAGGAAAACAGTCTCTGCCCATACGCGTATGGCCTTGGGCAATACGCGTATGGCTGGGCGAGAATTTTGGGCAATACGCGTATGGGGTGTGCCAATACGCGTATGGCCTGGAGAATTGCATAAATTCTGCTAATGTGATTATTTTTCGATCGTTTGTTTCCAATGCCGTAACTTTTTATACGTAACTCGGATTGGAACATTTTTTGTATCGTTGGAAAGATAATAAAATGTACTTTCTTATTACAATGGTTTTAAGATTGTCGGCCGATTTAATTATGTTGGGATTGTTGGAATAGAGTCGTTTTGTCGACTTTTATCTATTAATGGTGTATACTGTTGTTAACAATGTATGCATGTTAAAATATGGAATAGGTAGAGTGAGGAACACTACCATAAACTATGTCGGAAGTGTGAATTATCATTTGTGGCAACGCTCATGCATGAAAGGCCGAGGCGTGTGCCTTTTTAATCGTAACCACTGTTCCTTGCGATGTAGTTTCATGAGACTCGAGCACCTCCTCTGAAATGTTATGCACAACTACTTGGCAGGTTTGATTCCCGTAGTGAGTGCGATTGGAGCCTACGGGTAAAGAGACTTGTGACGGTATACGGGCGGTGAGAAGTGACGGATCACGGTGTACGGACCGATGATCCCGAATCCAATTCGTATGCCAAGTAGCTACAAGGATCCATGACTCGGGTCGTCTTCTAGACGTAGAAGCGGACGGGAATAGGGGATACCTTGGTATTGGTTATTGATTGTGAATCCTTGAGTTTACAGGCTCAGGAGGTACTTCGGTACTAGTGTGAGTTACAGGCTCACCGTGTTGGTTACTTGTCGAAGTGTACTCATGGTCTTTCCCCTTTCCCCTTTGACATGAGTTAGGTTTATTTAGAACCTTGTAAAGCCGAGAGGAATTTAAGATAGGGAACTCACTGAGATTTGATGTATCTCACCCCACTGTTGTTGTTTACATCACAGGTTCTGCAGGTTCCGCGAAGGGTAAGGACAAGGTTATTTGACTTTCCTTACGGATCGTAGCTTTTGTGATGGCATGGCTTCCGCTATGGCGTTTATGTTTTGAGATCATTGTATTGATCTAGTTCTTAGTTTTTATCATCTTGGAGCATCTTGTATATGTAATGCCTTAGACTTTTAGTGTTTTGTATTAGAGGCATTTATGTGTATAATGTGTTAACTAGGAACTTATTATATTTCAGTACCAAAAGTGAAACTCATGTATAATATGTGATTTGATGCATGTATTTATATGTGGTCGTTACAGTTGGTATCAGAGCAGGTCATATCCTCAACCTAGCCATGAAATAGAATAAGTAATTCTTTCCGTTTCAGATACGTGGTGTCGCCTTTGGTCTTACGTGTTATATTTATGGTATTGAGCCTGATCAACTTAATCCTATTTGTATGACATTCAGGAACATGGCCGACAGACGTAGAAACAACCGTGGAAGACCAAGGACGCCGAGGACTACTCCGGCTAGGACGGTTCCACAGGGTGCTGAAGGGAACGCCCCTTTGTATCAATTCATGCAACAGATGCAGCAGCAGCAAAATCAGTTCATGCAAGGAATGGTACAGCAAATGGCTGATGGTCTGCATCCTCCATTGGTTGTTCCTGAAGTTACAGGGGGAACCTATAGGGAATTCATTCGTATGAATCCTCCGGAGTTTCAGGGAGGGTTGGATCCAGTGAAGGCGCATGAATGGATATCAGGTATGGAACGGATTTTCTTGATAGTGCATTGTAGTGAGGAAAATAAAGTGGCTTTGCTTCTCACTTGCTAAAGGGTCCTGCCATGAGGTGATGGGAGAGCGCTTCAGCCTTAATGACAATCCAAGAGGTACCAAAAGTGTGGGAGCAGTTTAAGGTAACTTTTATGGAGAAATATTTTCCGAGTTCTTTAAGGTCTCAGAAGGAGTTTGAGTTCCAACAGTTGAGACAGGGCACTTTATCAGTGGCTTCCTATGCGGAAAAATTTGAGATCATGGCTGACTATTCTAGGCAGGCCATGTATGCTCCTGATGAGAGGTGGAAAATTGATCAGTTTTTGTTTGGTTTGAGGGCTGAAATTTCACATAGCGTGTCTCAACGGGAATTTGCTACTTATGCGGAAATGTTAAGACAATGTTATGTAGCGGAGAATAGTTTGAAAAAGGTACAAATGGAGGTGGATTTGAACAGGGCAACTCAAGGTGACCGTGGAAGGTCGAATCAACAGTTTAGGCAAAGGCAACAGTCTTCCAAAGGGAAGCAACTACAGGGTTCTAGAACTAGTGTGCCTCCGGTATGTCGTACTTGTGGAAGGAATCATTATGGTAGTTGCAATTCGGAGGTAATACGGTGTTATCAGTGTAACAAGATGGGTCATGTATCGAGAGATTATCCTCAAGGTAGGAATCCGACACAAGGGAAGACTACTGGCCGAGTGTATACCTTGGATGCAAGGAAAGCAAAGGGTGACAACTCCTTGATTTCGGGTACGTGTTTCATAAATGGACATCCTTGTTTTGTTTTATTTGATTGTGGGGCAATGCATTCTTTTGTGTCCACGCGTTGTGTGAAGCGACTTGGGTTGCAAAATATTCCTTTGTTTCCTCCTATGGTGGTTACTACTGCCATGGATGAAATGGTTGAAACACCGCTGATGTGTGAAAATTGTGTGTTGTCGGTGAACGAAAGAGTCTTCCAGATTGATCTTATTTGTTTGCCGCTTAAGAAAGTGGATGTTGTTCTAGGAATGGACTGGCTTTCATCTAATTCGGTTTTTATCGGTTGTGAGGAGAAGCTAATCATTATTCCATCTGCTGAGGCTACTCCGAAAGATGTATTATCAACGATTTTAGAAGGTACGGTGGGAATGGTAAATTTCTTGTTTGAGAAGGAGAAATTTGTTTTATTGGTTCTTAGTGAGGAAGGAAGTAGTGAACAGCAAGTTTTGAGTATTCCTATAGTGTGTGAGTTTCCTGAAGTTTTTCCTGAGGATGTTTCTTCTCTTCCTCCGGAGAGAGAAGTTGAGTTCTCTATTGACCTGGTACCGGGAACGGCTCCTATATCCGTTTCTCCTTATCGGATGGCACCACTTAAATTAAGAGAATTGAAGGACCAATTGGAGGACTTGATGTCTAAGCATTTTGTTAGACCTAGTGTTTCACCTTGGGGAGCTCCAGTGTTATTGGTAAAGAAGAAAGATGGGGGAATGCGTTTGTGCATTGATTATCGTAAGTTGAATAAAGTCACCATTAAGAACAAGTACCCCTTACCCAGGATATACGACTTGTTAGATCAATTGAAGGGAGCCTGTGTGTTCTCAAAGATCGATTTACGGTCGGGTTATCATCAGATCCGAGTGAAGAGTTCCGAAGTGCCAATAACTGCATTTAGAACACGTTACGGTCATTATGAATTCTTAGTGATGCCTTTCGGTGTGACTAATGCTCCAGCTATTTTTATGGATTACATGAACCGTATATTTCAGGCTTACTTGGACCAATTTGTGGTAATCTTTATTGACGACATTCTTATTTATTCTCGTACTCCACAAGAGCACGGAGAACATCTGAGAATTGTCTTATCGGTATTGCAAGAGAAGCAATTGTTTGCTAAGTTGAGTAAGTGTGAGTTTTGGATGTCGGAAGTAAATTTTCTTAGACATGTTATATTTCAAGGTGGTGTGGCAGTGGATCCATCGAAGGTAGAAGTATTGATTAATTGGGAGAGACCGAGAAATGTTTTAGAGGTTAGAAGTTTCTTGGGATTGGCAGGTTACTATAGAAGGTTCATTAAAGGCTTTTCTCAATTGGCCTTACCAATGACGAAACTTACTCGGAAGGATTTTGCTTTTGAGTGGGATTCGGGTTGTGAACAAAGTTTTATGAAATTGAAGGAAAGTTTGACGAGTGCTCCAGTATTAATTATTCCTGATCCTAACAACTCTTATGAAGTATTCTGTGATGCTTCTAAGAGGGGATTAGGGGGTGTTCTGATGCAAGGCGGTCAAGTAGTAGCTTATGCTTCTCGACAGTTGAAAGTTCATGAGAAGAATTATCCAACTTATGATTTGGAACTAGCTGCAGTGGTGTTTGCACTGAAGGTGTGGCGTCATTATTTGTATGGTGTACGTTTTGAAATGTTCAATGACCACAAAAGTTTGAAGTATTTGTTTGACCAAAAGGAGTTAAATATGCGACAAAGAAGGTGGATGGAGTACTTAAAGGATTATGACTTAGAATTGAAGTATCATCCAGGAAAAGCGAATAAAGTAGCGGATGCCTTAAGCCAGAAAATGGTTCATAGCGCAGAATTGATGATTTTGGAGTATTCGTTGTTGGAAAAGTTTAGAGATCTTAATCTCCAATTTGTGTGGACTCCTAATGGTGGAATTATGGGAAATTTGGAGGTCAATTCTACTTTAAGAGTTGAGATTCAACAAGAACAAATGTTAGAGGAGGAGTTACAAGAATTGTTACTTCAACCGGGTTTTACACGAGCAACTGATGGGATTGTTCTGTTTAATCAACGGATTTGTGTTCCGAAGGATGAGGCATTGAAAAGGAAGATTTTAGATGAAGCTCATAAAGGTACTTTTACGATACATCCTGATTCTTCGAAGATGTATCAGGATTTAAAGAAGGATTATTGGTGGTCTGGGATGAAAAAGGATATAGCGGAATATGTGTCAGAATGTGCGGTGTGCCAACAGGTGAAGATTGAACACCAAAGACCGGGCGGTCTGTTGCAACCTTTAGATATTCCAGTTTGGAAGTGGGATAGTATATCTATGGACTTTGCAATGGGTTTACCCCGTACACAAGGTGGGTATGATTCTATTTGGGTAATTGTAGATCGACTAACGAAATCTGCACATTTCTTAGCTGTGAAGACAACTTATAAGGCAACTCATCTTGCAAGGTTGTTTATTGCTGAGATTGTGAGATTGCATGGTATTCCTTCTAGTATTGTGTCCGATAGAGATCCGAAGTTTACTTCGAGGTTTTGGAAGGTGTTCCAAGAAGCGATGGGTACGAATTTATGGTTGAGCACGTCGAATCATCCTCAAACGGATGGTCAGACTGAGCGAACAATACAGACGATGGAGGATTTGTTAAGAGCTTGTGTGCTAGAGAGTGGAGGGAGTTGGAAAGAACTTTTACCGTTAATTGAGTTTTCCTATAACAATAGTTACCATGCGAGCATCAGTATGGCTCCTTATGAAGCATTGTATGGGAGGAAGTGTAGAACACCTTTGTGTTGGGCTGAAATTGGCGAAGATAGGATTTTGGGACCCGAGATTATTCAAGAGACTACGGAAAAGATTCAAATGATCCGTGAGAAAGTTAAACAAGCGCAAGATCGTCAAAAGAGTTATGCGGATAATCGCAGGAGACCTTTGGAATTTGAGGAAGGTGATCATGTATTTCTGAAAGTTACTCCGAGATTGAGATTGAAAGGACCGTTTAAGTCACGTAAATTAAGTCCGAGATACGTGGGACCGTATCAGATTTTAGAAAGGATTGGTGAAGTTGCTTACAGATTAGCCTTACCACCCTCTCTATCTGAAATGCATGATGTTTTTCACGTATCTCAGCTCCGTAAGTTTATTCCTGATCCTCTTCAGCCAATTCTACCAGAATCCGTGGGTATAGAAGCGGATTTGACTTTTGAACCACAACTGAGTTGCATTGTGGGAAGAGAAACCAAAGTGTTAAGGAACAAAGATATTCCCCTCGTTAAGGTGCAATGGGATATGACACATCCGGGCGATGCTACTTGGGAACTAGAATCGGAAATGCGAGATTCTTATCCACATCTGGTCAGGTAATATTTTAAATTCGAGGACGAATTTCTATTTAAGGGGGGGAAGATGTAATACCCCATAAATTTATAAACGCTCTGGTTAATATTATTATGATCAATTGGGTTCCGGAGTACTCTGAGCAATTATTTGATAAAATAATTAGAGTAAACTGACGAACTCAGAGTTGATTAAATTAATAGTATTTAACGTTGATTTTTTATTATTTGGTGCATTTGAGCTAATTTGGACATTTAGTAGTAGTACTAATAAATGGTAATTTTCTATACTATCTATTTTCTTTCCACTTCATTTGGAAAACAAACAAAGTTAGAAAAGAAAGAAAGAGAAAGGAAAAGAGAAGGAAAGGAAAAAGGAGAGAAAATTCCACAAAGAGCTCTAGATCATCATCAAGCATCTATTCTTCATCTCTTCATCTCAACTTCATCATCCTCATCTTGTTGTCCAGGTGGGTTCTAGTTAGACCCTTTAGAGTAGAGTTTATTTTGAGTTTGGGGTTAGATTGGAAATTGTGATAATTGATTATTTTTGCATGAAATCATGCATCTAACTGCTGAAATTCAATGTTTGATTGTATGGTATACTGTTTGTATGTTTATAACATGTTTTGTTGCATTGTGATTGATCAAAATGGGATTTTGGGGTTGATTTTGGATCAACCCGTAGGAGAAAAATTCTGCAGGAATTTCTGCATTTTCCTCTGCCCATACGCGTATGGCATGAGGCAATACGCGTATGGGGAATGGCCTTACGCGTATGGCATGACGGTACGCGTATGGTAGTTTTAAACGGGAATTTCAAAGGAAAACAGTCTCTGCCCATACGCGTATGGCCTTGGGCAATATGCGTATGGCTGGGCGAGAATTTTGGGCAATACGCGTATGGGGTGTGCCAATACGCGTATGGCCAGGAGAATTACAGAAATTCTGCTGTTGTGATTATTTTCTGATCGTTTGTTTCCAATGCCGTAACTTTTTGTACGTAACTCGGATTGAAACATTTTTGGTATCGTTGGAAAGATAATAAAATGTACTTTCTTATTACAATGGTTTTAAGATTGTCGACCGATTTAATTATGTTGGGATTGTTGGAATAGAGTCGTTTTGTTGACTTTTATCTGTTAATGGTGTATAACTGTTGTTAACAATGTATGCATGTTAAAATATGGAATAGGTAGAGTGAGGAACACTACCATAAACTGTGTCGGAAGTGTGAATTATCATTTGTGGCAACGCTCGTGCATGAAAGGCCAAGGCGTGTGCCTTTTTAATCATAACCACTGTTCCTTGCGGTGTAGTTTCATGAGACTCGAGCACCTCCTCTAAAACGTTATGCACAACTACTTGGCAGGTTTGATTCCCGTAGTGAGTACGATTGGAGCCTACGGGTAAAGAGACTTGTGACAGTGTACGGGCCGTGAGAAGTGACGGATCACGGTGTACGGACCGATGATCCCTAATCCAATTCGTATGCCAAGTAGCTACAAGGATCCATGACTCGGGTCGTCTTCTAGATGTAGAAGCGGATGGGAATAGGGGATACCTTGGTATTGGTTATTGATTGTGAATCCTTGACTTTACAGGCTCAGGAGGTACTTCGGTACTAGTGTGAGTTACAGGCTCACCGTGTTGGTTACTTGTGGGTGTGTACTCATGGTCTTTCCCCTTTCCCCTTTGACATGAGTTAGGATTATTTAGAACCTTGTAAAGCCGAGAGGACTTTAAGATAGGGAACTCACTGAGATTTGATGTATCTCACCCCACTGTTGTTGTTTACATCACAGGTTCTGCAGGTTCCGCGAAGGATAAGGACAAGGTTATTTGACTCTCCTTAAGGATCGTAGCTTTTGTGATGGCGTGGCTTCCGCTATGGCGTTTATGTTTTGAGATCATTGTATTGATCTAGTTCTTAGTTTTTATCATCTTGGAACATCTTGTATATGTAATGCCTTAGACTTTTAGTATTTTGTACTAGAGGCATTTATGTGTTTAATGTGTTAACTAGGAACTTATTATATTTCAGTACCAAAAGTGAAACTCATGTATAATATGTGATTTGATGCATGTATTTATATGTGGTCGTTACAGTTACCGTCGTACCAGAACCCAAAAATCATGTTTTTCTTCATTCTAAACTATTCTAACTCATATCTAAACATATTGGGACATCAAAACAAGTATGATAGGTTCAATCCACACATAACCCGACTATATTACTCGGTTTATTTTACGTTGATTTTTATCAATTTCATCATTTTCTCTCAATTTCTATCCTAAGTTCTAAACTTTGTTCTAGAACTTAAAGTGTCTAACTAGAACCCACTTGATAATCGAAGAGGAGTTTAAAGAAGCTGATGAATTGATGATGAACCATAAACTTCTCTTCTTCATTTTTCTCCACTTTCTCTCTTCTCTCCTTTCCTTTTACTTCTTTTCTATCTTTTTTTTCACTTATAACAAATATATATATATATATATATATATATATATATATATATATATATATAACGTATTATATAATATAATCCAATAGGGTAAAATATCTCCAATTGATATTTTATCGTCTAGCACCGAACGATCAATTATTATAGTTATCTCAAAATCATTTTCTTGAATTAAAATAATTGATCTCTTCAGAGTTCATCAATTGCTCTATTGATCCCAATTGATAATACTTAAAGTACTTAAAGGATTTCATTAATCCAATTTACCAAAGATAGAGCACATAGATACTCATCTGATCTCATCTGATATCCAATTGAGCATTTAGATAATACGGGGTATTACAATAAGGGTATCACACACATCACAATAAATTTGTACTTTGACTTTCTAATCTTCATCTCTGACATCGACTATACTGCTATATTTATCGTTATTCTCTTCCATATTGATTTTATTTTCCAACAATGACAAAGAACTAATGGGCACCCTTCTTTATATCTTCAATGACATTATATGATTGGTCTATCATATTACTTACATAAATTTTCAATACACAACACATTTATCTAAAATTATACGAATGCCAATGGATGAGATGGATGTTCCACATTGAAAATACTCGTATTCACACGAATAAGAAATTAGGAAAAAAAATAATAATAACGCAATTGATGTCCCTAACGTTACATTTGAATTTTTTTTAGCAAAAATAAAAATAAAAATTAAATAGTTTATAAAAATTATATATTTTTTTAAAAATGAATTCCTTTTAAAACACATTATATTATTCATTGAATTGTTATAAATAATACATTTTCAAAATAAGTGAATATTTAGTCAATTTCTATATTTTTATTGATCAAAATTTATTATTATAATTGTATTAACTTCACAAGTTACTATTTATGTACATATTTCAAAATATCATTTCTATTGTTGAATTCTCAATAAATGATAATAACTTCGTACTTTGACTTTCTAATCTTCATCTCTGACATCGACACTACTGATATGTATATCGTTATTCTCTTCTATATTGATTATATTTTCCAACAATGGAAGAGAACAAATGGACAACCTTCTTTATATTCTCAAAGACATTATCTGATTTTGCTATCATATTACTTACATAAATTTTGAATACACAACAAATTTATCAAAAACTATTCGAATTCCAATGGTTGAGATGGATGTTACACATTGAAAATACTTGTATTCACATGAATAAGAAATTTAGCAAAAAATAACATAATTAATGTCGCTAATGTTACATTTCAAATTTTCTTAGCAATAATTTAAATAAAAATTAAATAGTTTATGTTAAGAGTCCCACATCGGACAATATATGGCATGAACATGTGTTTATAAGTGGGGGCAATCCTCACTCTACCAACAGGTTTTGTAGGGTTGAGTTAGGCCCAACCACAATTTTCTTAACATGGTATCAAGAGCCTCGTTTAAGATCCGGTGGGCCACCTTCTATGGTTTCCGCTATCGGGCCACCCACCATTTATTTCCACGCTCCAGATGTCCAGTCCTGGGCGTGAGGGGGTGTGTTAAGAGTCCCACATCGGACAATATATGGCATGAACATGTGTTTATAAGTGGGGGCAATCCTCACTCTACCAACCGGTTTTGTAGGGTTGAGTTAGGCCCAACCACAATTTCTTAACATGTTGATATTTGTAAATATATATATATATATATATATATATATATATATATATATATATATATATATATATATATATATATATAGTGTTAAGAGATTTGTATATAGAATAGCCCCACATCGACTATATCATGTAATTAGTTGTAATCTATCTATATATAATAATGTCTCCGTAGTGCTTTTTAAAACACACGGTTTATTCATTTGTCTCTTAGTCTCTTGTATTTCAACATGGTATCTAGAGCCTGCTAAGAGGCAATTCTTTTTTCGTTGTGCTTTACCCGGTTGACCCACTGTCTTCTGGTGAGAAATTTTTTTATTTTTTTTGCAAACCGTGTTGTCACTCCGGTTTGCCTCTCACTTTTCAAAATTCTCTGGTAACCACCCTGCTGCCGTTACTGTTCCGGCGACGTTTCGGAAAGCCGACCCCACCATCAGTTTTCAATATTCTCCGGTCATAACTGCATAGCCGCCGTCCGCCGCCGTCGCTACTATTTCCGGTGATCTTCCGGGAAACTTTTCCATAGGCAAACTATTCTCGTGATATTCTCTCTCTTTAGATACTCATGGCTACTCCTCAGAACTTTACGCCAAACTACGATGATTTCCTCAGGTGGTATCAGAATTATCAGAACTCAGATTCTACTGCTACGGTAGCACACACTGGTAATTCATCTGTTTGCCTCTCTCAATCATCTCCTCTTCGACCTTGGGTCCTTGATTCTGGTGCGTCTGATCATGTTACTGGTAATAAAAATCTTTTCTCTTCCTTCTCTACCTCTGGTTTGTTACCTACCATAACTTCTGCCAATGGTTCTCAAACCCGATCCGAAGGGATTGGTACGGTTCAAATTCTACCTTCTCTCTCTGTTACTTTTGTCCTCTATGTACCTAATTGTCCATTTAATTTACTTTCAGTCAGTCGTTTAACTCGTTCTCTTGATTGTAGTGTCACCTTCACTAACAATAATGTTACCCTACAGGATCGGAGTTCGGGACGGACGATTTGCGTCGAATATGAGTCTCAAGGCCTTTATTACCTCTCATTGTCATCTCAGACATGCTCAGCCAAAGATTCTCCACTCACTATCCATGCTCAGTTAGGTCATCCCAGTCTTTCCAAATTACATAAATTGGTGCCAAATTTATCGACGGTATCTAATTTACATTGTGAGTCGTGTCAGTCAGGGAAACACACACGTAGTCAATTTCCCAATCGAGTCAACAAACGGGCTTCGTCCCCTTTTGCTTTAGTTCACACCGATGTTTGGGGTCCCTCGCGTACTGTCTCTACTCTTGAGTCTAGGTATTTTGTCACCTTTATTGATGATTTTTCACGTTGCACGTGGTTATTTTTAATGAAGAATAGATCTGAATTATTTTCTATTTTTGAACAATTTTATCGAGAAATAAGAACTCAATTCGGTGTGTCTATCCGTACCTTAAGAAGTGACAATGCCCGTGAATATTTATCCCAACAATTTCAAAATTTTATGTCACACAATGGTATTCTCCATCAAACATCTTATCCTCACACACCTCAACAAAACGGTGTAGCCGAACCTAAAAATCGGAATCTCGTAGAAACCACTCGGACCCTACTTCTCCATGGTAATGTTCCATTTCGGTTTTGGGGGGATGCTGTGCTAACGGCATGTTACCTTATAAATCGCATGCCCTCATCTGTCCTTAACAATAAAATCCCTCATTCAATCCTTTTTCCCAATTCTCCACTTCACCCAATTCCTCCCCGAGTCTTCGGGTCCACATGTTTTGTACACAATCTCTCCCCTGGTCTTGATAAACTATCAGCTCGATCACTAAAGTGTGTCTTTCTTGGTTATCATCGATCCCAAAAAGGTTATCGTTGTTATTCACATACTCTACAATGATACCTCATATCGGCCGATGTTACCTTCTTCGAGTCTGTTCCATATTTCGAGTCCAGCCAAGCAACTCCGAAACCCCTTCAGGAAAGTATTCCCACACCTCTTCCGGAAGTCCCATCTGTCATTATCCCCTATCATTCTAGGGAACTTGACCCACTAGATACCCCTACGGTTGATCCCCCCACTCCTCGCCCACTTCAAACATATCAGCGTCGTCACCCAACGTCTGTCGTACCTGTCCCTGAAGTCGTATCTGTCCCTGAAGTCGTACCTGTCCCTGAAGTCGTACCTATCCCTGAGGTCACTATGGACTCTCCTCCGACGCTCTCTCCATCACCGGATCCGATCTTGCAACCTGAGTCTGATCTTTCGATTGCCCTTCGAAAAGGTATACGGCAAACACGAAATCCTTCTCCACATTATATTGATTTATGTTATCATCGTCTTTCCCCTTTGCAGTATACTTGTTTGTCTTCTTTGTCTTGTGTTTCTATTCCTAAAACTCTAGGTGAAGCATTATCTCACCCTGAGTGGAGGCAAGCAATGATTGATGAAATGTGTGCTCTTCAAAGCAGTGGTACCTGGGAACTGGTTCCTCTACCCCATGGGAAATCTTTAGTAGGTTGTCGTTGGCTTTATACAGTGAAGGTTGGTCCAGATGGTAAGATTGATCGATTTAAAGCTCGCTTGGTAGCCAAAGGATACACTCTGATTTTTGGGTTGGATTATAGTGATACCTTTTCGCCTGTAGCCAAGATGGCATCTGTTAGACTTCTTCTAGCCATTGCAGCGATTTGACATTGGTCTCTTCATCAACTTGATATAAAAAATGCATTCTTACATGGTGATCTCGAAGAGGAAGTATATATGGAGCAACCACCTGGGTTTGTTGCTCAGGGGGAGTTATCGAATATGGTTTGTAGGCTACACAGGTCTCTTTATGGTCTTAAGCAATCTCCGAGAGCTTGGTTTGGCAGATTCAGCACTGTAGTACAGCAGTTTGGTATGATCCGTAGTGAAGCTGACCATTCTGTTTTTTATCATCACTCACCCCAAGGGTGTATTTATCTTATTGTCATAACTGGTAGTGATCAGCAGGGAATACTCCAGTTGAAACAACATCTCTCGAAACAATTTCAGACAAAAGATCTTGGTAAACTCCGCTATTTCTTGGGTATTGAAGTAGCCAATCTAAAGATGGTTTGGTAATTTCTCAGCGGAAATATGCTATGGATATTTTGGAAGAAACAGGTTTGTTAAATGCTAAACCAGCGGATACTCCTATGGATCCAAGTGTTAAACTTCTACCCAATCAGGGGGAGCCGTTATCTGACTCAGGAAGGTATAGGAGATTGGTTGGAAAGTTGAATTATCTCACAGTCACTCGTCCGGACATTTCTTTTGCAATCAGTGTGGTAAGCCAGTTCTTAAATTCCCCTTGTCAGGAACACATGGATGCTGTTATCCGGATTCTGAGATACATCAAATGTGCTCCAGGAAAAGGTCTTGTGTATGAGGATAAAGGACATACCCAGATAGTTGGATACTCCGATGCTGATTGGGCAAGGTCACCCATTGATAGACGATCCACCTCTGGGTATTGTGTACTTGTTGGAGGAAACCTTATATCTTGGAAAAGTAAGAAACAAAATGTAGTTGCAAGATCAAGCGCCGAGGCAGAGTATAGGGCCATGGAAATGACAACATGTGAACTTATTTGGTTAAAATAGTTGCTCAAGGAACTTCAAATTGAAGAACCAAGCCCAATGACACTAATTTGTGATAATCAAGCTACATTGCACATTGCTTCAAATCCAGTCTTCCATGAGAGGACCAAACATATTGAGATAGATTGTCACTTTGTCAGCGAGAAGATCGAGTCAGGCGACATCGTCACAAGCTTTGTCAACTCTAATGATCAATTGGCAGATGTGTTTACAAAATCCCTACGGAGCCCTAGAACTAACTATATATGTAACAAGCTTGGTGCATTTGACTTATATGCTCAAGCTTGAGGGGGAGTGTTGATATTTGTAAATATATATATATAGTGTTAAGAGTATTTGTATATAGAATAGTCCCACATCGACTATATCATGTAATTAGTTGTAATCTATCTATATATAATAAAGTCTCCGTAGTGCTTTTCAAAACACACGGTTTATTCATATTCTCTTAGTCTCTTGTATTTCAACAGTTTATAACAATTGTTTTTTAAAATGAATTCCTTTTAAAACACATAATATTATTGGTTGAATTGTTATAAATAATACATTCTTATAATAAGTGAACATTTAGTCAATTCTTATATTTTTATTGATCGAAATTTATTATTTTGATTATATTAATTTCATAAGTTACTACTTAGTTACATATTTCTAAATATCATTTCGATCGTTGAAATCTCAATAAAAGATAAAAAAAAATTGTATTTTGACTTTCAAATCTTCATCTCTCACATTCGAAACTAATGCAATAAATTTCGTGGTTCACTTCCACATTGATTATATTTTTCAACAATGGCAGAGAACAAATGGCCACCCTTCTTTATATCTCCAAACTCAAAGAATGATTCCTCAAAGAATGACTCCTCAAAGAACAAATCCCTATGGTTTTCCACTCCCGCCAAAGTGGGAGAGAAAAGAGGGAACAGGGGGTCTCACCCAAACATGTCCACCAACAACCACTGTGAAAAATTTAGAATGCCTACACCATCATCAAAATCTTCATCCTTTGGAGAATTTATTAATGTTCCTAGTGAACCAAAGGAGGATCGGACTGCACTGGCCTTTATGAGACACAGGGGTAGACCACGGGGCTCCAAGAACAAACTCAAATTCTATATTGAGATTGATGAAAAACCTGATAACATTATGAAATTGGTTGTTATAAAAATCCCTGTAGGACACAATATCGTGGAGTCTCTCATAAATCTTGCTTTGCGTCATCAAGATATCATCACAGTCCAAGGAGGTGTCGGTCTTATATCTGATGTTACTCTTCACAATTCAGGGTCTCATGCTCCTGCATTCACAATTCCTAGATCCTCTCAAATGATATCTATCAATGGAACTTATTTCAATACCAGTTATGTTCGTATTACTTCTAAAGTCATCATTGAACCTTTTTATACTTCTTTTTCCATTTTACTAGCTAATAATTATGGGGAAGTGTTTGGTGGGACTGTTGTAAGAAAGCTTAAGGATGCATGTGATATTTTAATCACAACCACTCTTTCAAAGAAGCCCAAATTTTTTAAGGGGAGTGCAATACATGAAAGTATTCGAGAAGTTGAAGAAGATGACCTAAAAGCTGTAGATGTTGTCTCTATCAAAGTTGAACCTTTTGAAATCGAACATAAAAACCTTTACCTTATATCTGGTTATGGTGTTACGGGTGACAATTCAATCAATCCAAATCAGCCATTCCCTGCTCCTCCTCCTGGTTTTGAGCATGTCATTCCGCAGAACCATTGCACTCATATTAATAGATTTTAAATATCAAAAGAGACATTGAAGGATTATTAATTGTTGTTTTATAAGTCTTTCATTAATGTTCTTTTTTAAATAAAAATGAAAATTAAATTTTTTATTTTTAATACTTTCTAAGCCTTCATCTTGTTATTTATTTCCCATCCCTTCATTTTCTCTATTTTGTTTTTTCTTTTATTCGACATCGATACACAAAATAGTTTTAATGTATTTTCATTGTTGTATATTTATTTTACATACACGAATTGATTACTTATTAGGTTGTTAACCCATGGAATATCAAATGGTGGTTAAAGATGTAACGCCCCGATTTCGAATATTCCTATTTGGGTTGAGTCTTTTATTTAAATTGAGTAATAATGATTTCATTTGTGAAATGATGTGTTAATATGTTATATTTGCATATTATGTGATTTTACCGTTTTTGAGAGTTTGCGGGGAAAAATTAGAATAGGGGGTATTATCAGATATTTATGTTAAGTAGATAGTTTGTGTTTGTGAGGAAAGAAATAGAGAGGATAGAAACAGAATGGAAAAAAAAGAGAGAAAAAGTATAAATAGAGAGAGATAGTAAGAGAATGGGGAAAAAAGGAGAAGAGAAAGAAAGAGGAAGAGAAGAAAAGAGGAAAGTTGTGGGAATCGTTTATTTCTCCGTCTAAAGCGCGATTAATCGGGTAAGGGTGTGAAATATCATTATCTTATCCATGTGTATGATTATGTATGTTTTGTTTGAATGTTTGGGTGAAAAATATATGTTTTCTATTTGGTTGAATTTGTGAGCAATTGATAGAAATCGATGTTTTAACGGTTAGAATGTGGAATAATTCGCGTAGAATAGTCGGGAAATGATAGGATTTAGTCGGGAATACTTGTTGGTATGATCGGGGGGTTTAAGGATGAGTTTGGAGGGATTTTAGGTCATAAAATTCTGGGTTTTCTGAGGTTTCGCGACGGTTAATCGATTAACCAAATGCGTGAATCGATTAACAGTGTCAGTTTCAGAAAAAATATTATTTTCAAAAATTCATAACTTTTGAACCGTAAGTCGGTTTTGGTCCCCGTTTGAAGCGTTGGAAAGCTAATGAAAAGTTCGTTCTATTAAAGATGGTTTGGAGGGTAAAAGATGATTTAATTAATTCGTGTTTTTGGAAAAATAGTCGGGTTGTCGGGTTTTTATCGCGTACAATGTGTGCGATTGATGTGTTAGCATGATATATGCTTGTGACATGTAATGTGTAGCTTGTAGACCGTTATATGATGTGAATATACATGATGAAATGTTGTGATGATGGGTTGTGGCCCTATGGCAAATATGTGCATTGTTTTGGATTAGACTTCGATGCGTGATTAATGATGTTGTTGTGTAGTAAATTACATTGTTTGATTGAATATCAATGTATGTTGTTATGATGTGTTGTGGATATGCTTGTGGAGTGAACCCTTGATTGGGGAATTCTTTGTGATTTGTGGCTCTTTGGTGAATATATGCATTGTTTGAGTTAAATGATAATGCATGTTGATTGTGAATATATGATGAGATGTTGTGATGATGGATTGTTGTGGTTGATGGTGAGTAATTCTTGATGTGAATTGATATGGGTGTAAATGATGAAATGCTATTTGTTGTGGGTTGTAGTTAGTGATAAATACATTGTTTAAGTAAGTATCAATGTATGTGGTTTCGAGTGTATGATTAATGTATGATATGGCGGCCTCTGTGGCGTAGATCCACAGCAAGATGAATGGTAAGGTATTGATTATCATGGGATTGCTATAATAGTAATATTTGGTGTGTGGAATGGATTCCAATTGTGTTAGAATACTCATTGGGGTAGAATAGCTTATATGTCATTCCTAGTGAGGTATTAATGTTTTGGTCGAACACATTAGGGTAGAATGACTGTATGTTGTTCCTAGTGTTGTTGTTGTACTCATTAGGGTAGAATGACTTTATGTCGTTCCTAGTGAAGTGTGAGTGTGTCGTTGGGTCCATTGGGGTAGAACGATTATATGTCGTTCCTGGTGGAGTACTCATTAGGGTAGAATGACTATATGTCATTCCTAGTGATGTACAATTGAGTTGTCGTGTCCACTGGGGTAGAATGACTATGTTGTCGTTCCTAGTGGGATACTCATTGGGGTAGAATGACTATGTTGTCATTCCTAATGAGGTGTGCACTGGGGTAGAATTACGTTGATGTCGTTCCTAGTGTGGTGTCCACTAGGGTAGAATGACTATGTTGTCATTCCTAGTGGGATATTCATTAGGGTAGAATGACGATGTTGTCATTCCTAATGAGAGGTGCACTAGGGTAGAATGACTATGTTGTCGTTCCTAGTGAGGTATGTATTGGGGTAGAATGACTATGCTGTCATTCCCAGTTATGTGATGTGTGGTATTGTCGGGTCTTGATTGGATTGGTGAATTATGCATGATGTATATGTTGATGTGGAATGAGTAGAATTGTGCAGGTGTGCATGGGTGGATAAACATGAATATGTGTGTTTATGTTGAATGATAAGCATTGTGATGAATATGCTTGGTTTTGTATATATATATATATGCCTTGCGAAGTATATTGAATGAGGTGTGATGAATTGTGATAAGAATTGTATCGTTGTAATGATGCATTGAAGAATGAATATAATATGTATGATTAGGTGGAATGGTAGAATGGTGAGAATGTGTTATGTGTATACTTTTGTGTTGAGATATATGATTATATGCATTGTTATTATGATAATATTTCTCACCCTTCTGCTGTTTTATGATGCTCTACGAGGCATTGCAGATTAGGTATCTGGTGGTCTTTTGTGAAGGGTGTCTTCATACCTTTTTGGTCGGTTGGCTCTGATATGTAGCACCGGGTAGCTAGGATGCTTATGTTCGATTCCTTTTTGTGATACATTCGTGTATGTATCTTGCTGATGAATTTGGGTACATAAACATGAATGATGTTGTTGTATCATACTTGTTGATGAATATATATATATATATATATAATGTATATATGTTTGTTGTTATCAATGTTTAGATTTTTCACTCTCATTCTAAATATTGAGATGTGGGTATAAGGACTGAGATCCTTCGTTGTTTGAGAGTTACCCCACTGTTGCATATCATTTGTTGAGCAGGTGTTGTATGTTTTAATTTCAAGTATAATGTGACATACCTTTTTATGCCATGTTGTTTTAATTATACTCTGATCAAATTTTGTATACGTGCCTAAATGATTTATTTGATTATTTAGGGGTATAGAAAGGGGGTGTTACATTAAGTGGTATCAGAGCCAGTGTTGAGTCAGTCGTGTCTGTCTCTTTGTTGTGTTGATTGAACTATTGTTTAACCTTGTTGTTCTATGGGAAGTGATCAGAATATGGCTAGTAGAAACGATAATGCGATGGCTGCTGCTATGGAAGCAATGGCTAGGGCGGTGCAGGGTGCGCCAAATGTAAGTGCTAATGAAGAGTTCAGGAAGAATCAACCACCGGTCTTCAAAGGAAGATTTGATCCCGATGGTGCTCAACTTTGGCTGAAAGAGATTGAAAGAATCTTCAGAGTCATGGACTGTGCGGAAGAGAATAAGGTGAGGCTTGGATCTCACATGCTGAGGGAAGAAGCCGACGATTGGTGGGTCGGTATGCGTGAAATTCTTGAGGTGGATAATGAAGAGGTAACTTGGGAATTGTTTCGTACCGAGTTTTTGCTGAAGTATTACCCTGAAAGTGTGAAAGGGAAGAAAGAGATGGAATTCCTGGAATTGAAACAAGGTGGTATGTCAGTGGTGGACTATACTGCTAAGTTTGTGGAATTGGTTCAATTTCATTCTCATTATGCTGCGATTACTGCTGAGTTCTCAAAGTGTATTAAATATGAGAATGGTTTGCGTCCTGAGATTAAGCAAGCTGTGGGATATCAAAGGATTAGGAGGTTTTCAGATTTGACTGAAAGTTGTAGAATCTTCGAGGAAGATAGCAAGGCTCGTTCTACGTATTACAAGAGTGTGAATGAGAGGAAAGGTAAGCAGCAGGCTGGGAGTGGACCTTATGTGACACCCGTTGATAAGGGCGATCATAAGGGAAACTTTGAAAAGAGATCTGGAGGAGGTTCCGGTTCCGTTAAGTGTTTCAAATGTGGTGGGCTTGGTCATCGTTCATTTGAGTGTAGAACTGATGTGAAGAAATGTGTAAAGTGTGGAAGGATGGGGCATGTGACGGCTGATTGTAAGGACCGTGAGGTTATTTGTTTTAAATGTGGTGAACCTGGCCACATTAGTCCTTATTGTCAGAAACCGAAGCAAACTTAGGAAAAGAGGTTGCGTGGGCAGAATTCCAGCCTACTAGTGCAGACAGTTGATTAAAGGTACATGCTTTATTAATAGTACGCCTTGAGTTGCTATTATTGATACAGGAGCGACTTATTCTCTTATTTCTCATGTGTGTGCAAAGTGTTTGAAGCTGTTTTTGACTTGTTGGACAAGAGATTTGTAAGGCCAAGTTGTTGAGTTTGTGTGGCATGGCAGTTGCATATTGTTGAACTGTTGTTTATTCCTTAGTATGTGATATGTGTGCGTAACACTATCAGTGCTTTCTGGTTTTTCGAATCCTTTGTTTTTAGGATTGAGAATGAGATAAGTGGGGGAGAAGCTGGTACTTCTCCAAGTGACTTCAAGTGTGGAGCGTTGGCTCAGTGTACCTTTTGTTGGCATGTTTGTTAGTTGGTCGGATGTGTGAGTCGTATCCGTGGTTGTTAGTACTTAGCATATTTTCGAGGACGAAAATGTCTAAGTGGGGGAGAGTTGTAACGCCCCGATTTCGAATATTCCTATTTGGGTTGAGTCTTTTATTTAAATTGAGTAATAATGATTTCATTTGTGAAATGATGTGTTAATATGTTATATTTGCATATTATGTGATTTTACCGTTTATGAGAGTTTGCGGGGAAAAATTAGAATAGAGGGTATTATGAGATATTTATGTTAAGTAGATAGTTTGTGTTTGTGAGGAAAGAAATAGAGAGGATAGAAACATAATGGAAAGAAAAGAGAGAAAAAGTATAAATAGAGAGAGATAGTAAGAGAATGGGGAAAAAAGGAGAAGAGAAAGAAAGAGGAAGAGAAGAAAAGAGGAAAGTTGTGGGAATCGTTTATTTCTCCGTCTAAAGCGCGATTAATCGGGTAAGGGTGTGAAATATCATTATCTTATCCATGTGTATGATTATGTATGTTTTGTTTGAATGTTTGGGTGAAAAATATATGTTTTCTATTTGGTTGAATTTGTGAGCAATTGATAAAAATCGATGTTTTAACGGTTAGAATGTGGAATAATTCGCGTAGAATAGTCGGGAAATGATAGGATTTAGTCGGGAATACTTGTTGGTATGATCAGGGGGTTTAAGGATGAGTTTGGAGGGATTTTAGGTCATAAAATTCTGGGTTTTCTGAGGTTTCGCGACGGTTAATCGATTAACCAAATGCGTTAATCGATTAACAGTGTCAGTTTCAGAAAAAATATTATTTTCAAAAATTCATAACTTTTGAACCGTAAGTCGGTTTTGGTCCCCGTTTGAAGCGTTGGAAAGTTAATGAAAAGTTCTTTCTATTAAAGATGGTTTGGAGGGTAAAAGATGATTTAATTAATTCGTGTTTTTGGAAAAATAGTCGAGTTGTCGGGTTTTTATCGCGTACAATGTGTGCGATTGATGTGTTAGCATGATATATGCTTGTGACATGTAACGTGTAGCTTGTAGACCGTTATATGATGTGAATATACATGATGAAATGTTGTGATGATGGGTTGTGGCCCTATGGCAAATATGTGCATTGTTTTGGATTAGACTTCGATGCGTGATTAATGATGTTGTTGTGTAGTAAAATACATTGTTTGATTGAATATCAATGTATGTTGTTATGATGTGTTGTGGATATGCTTGTGGAGTGAACCCTTGATTGGGGAATTCTTTGTGATTTGTGGCTCTTTGGTGAATATATGCATTGTTTGAGTTAAATGATAGTGCATGTTGATTGTGAATATATGATGAGATGTTGTGATGATGGATTGTTGTGGTTGATGGTGAGTAATTCTTGATGTGAATTGATATGGGTGTAAATGATGAAATGCTATTTGTTGTGGGTTGTAGTTAGTGATAAATACATTGTTTAAGTAAGTATCAATGTATGTGGTTTCGAGTGTATGATTAATGTATGATATGGCGGCCTCTGTGGCGTAGATCCACAGCAAGATGAATGGTAAGGTATTGATTATCATGGGATTGCTATAATAGTAATATTTGGTGTGTGGAATGGATTCCAATTGTGTTAGAATACTCATTGGGGTAGAATAGCTTATATGTCATTCCTAGTGAGGTATTAATGTTTTGGTCGAACACATTAGGGTAGAATGACTGTATGTTGTTCCTAGTGTTGTTGTTGTACTCATTAGGGTAGAATGACTTTATGTCGTTCCTAGTGAAGTGCGAGTGTGTCGTTGGGTCCATTGGGGTAGAACGATTATATGTCGTTCCTGGTGGAGTACTCATTAGGGTAGAATGACTATATGTCATTCCTAGTGATGTACAATTGAGTTGTCGTGTCCACTGGGGTAGAATGACTATGTTGTCGTTCCTAGTGGGATACTCATTGGGGTAGAATGACTATGTTGTCATTCCTAATGAGGTGTGCACTAGGGTAGAATGACGTTGATGTCGTTCCTAGTGTGGTGTCCACTAGGGTAGAATGACTATGTTGTCATTTCTAGTGGGATATTCATTAGGGTAGAATGACGATGTTGTCATTCCTAATGAGAGGTGCACTAGGGTAGAATGACTATGTTGTCATTCCTAGTGAGGTATGTATTAGGGTAGAATGACTATGCTGTCATTCCCAGTTATGTGATGCGTGGTATTGTCGGGTCTTGATTGGATTGGTGAATTATGCATGATGTATATGTTGATGTGGAATGAGTAGAATTGTGCAGGTGTGCATGGATGGATAAACATGAATATGTGTGTTTATGTTGAATGATAAGCATTGTGATGAATATGCTTGGTTTTGTATATATATATATATATATATATATATATATATATATATGCCTTGCGAAGTATATTGAATGAGGTGTGATGAATTGTGATAAGAATTTTATCGTTGTAATGATGCATTGAAGAATGAATATAATATGTATGTTTAGGTGGAATGGTAGAATGGTAAGAATGTGTTATGTGTATACTTTTGTGTTGAGATATATGATTATATGCATTGTTATTATGATAATATTTCTCACCCTTCTGCTGTTTTATGATGCTCTACGAGGCATTGCAGATTAGGTATCTGGTGGTCTTTTGTGAAGCGTGTCTTCATACCTTTTTGGTCGGTTGGCTCTGATATGTAGCACCGGGTAGCTAGGATGCTTATGTTCGATTCCTTTTTGTGATACATTCGTGTATGTATCTTGCTGATGAATTTGGGTACATAAACATGAATGATGTTGTTGTATCATACTTGTTGATGAATATATATATATAATGTATATATGTTTGTTGTTATCAATGTTTAGATTTTCCGCTCTCATTCTAAATATTGAGATGTGGGTATAAGGACTGAGATCCTTCGTTATTTGAGAGTTACCCCACTGTTGCATATCATTTGTTGAGCAGGTGTTGTATGTTTTAATTTCAAGTATAATGTGCATACCTTTTTATGCCATGTTGTTTTAATTATACTCTGATCAAATTTTGTATACGTGCCTAAATGATTTATTTGATTATTTGGGGGTATAGAAAGGGGGTGTTACAAAAGACCTTAGTTATATGTGATTTGTCTTTCGATTGATGGTTTCATATCTATGTGCGATTGTATATGCAAAAAATAATTAAGAATAAAGGAAAATCAACTTTATTGATTAATAATTAGAATATAACCTTAAATTTATATTTACATGAGGCAGTCCAATAACTAATGTAATTAGTTGATTAGTGGAAAACAATGCAATAACAATGCTATAACCAACTACACTACCTTTTTGCTTTTAAAAATATATATATTTTCATCAATGGAAATATAGGAATCAAACTATAATACCCTTCTAAATCTCAGACACAGTAATCAGATATTTAATAAAAATCACAACCATAAGGGTGTCACACACATCACAATAAATTTGTACTTTGACTTTCTAATCTTCATCTCTGACATCGACACTACTGCTATTTTTATCGTTATTCTCTTCCATATTGATTTTATTTTCCAACAATGACAAAGAACTAATGGGCACCCTTCTTTATATCTTCAAAGACATTATATTATTGGTATATCATATTACTTACATAAATTTTCAATACACAACACATTTATCTAAAATTATACGAATGCCAATGGATGAGATGGATGTTCCACATTGAAAATACTTGTATTCACACAAATAAGAAATTAGGCAAAAAAATAATAATAACGCAATTGATGTCCCTAACGTTACATTTGAATTTTTTTAGTAGAAATATAAATAAAAATTAATTAATTTATAACTATTTTTTTATAAAAAAAATGAATTCCTTTTAAAACACGTTATATTATTCATTGAATTGTTATAAATAATACATTTTCAAAATAAGTGAATATTTAGTCAATTTCTATATTTTTATTGATCAAAATTTATTATTATCATTGATTAATTTCATAAGTTACTATTTATGTACATATTTCAAAATATCATTTCTATTGTTGAATTCTCAATGAATGAGAATAACTTTGTACGGTGACTTTCTAATCTTCATCTCTGACATCGACACTACTGATATATATATATATATATATATATATATATATATATATATATATATATATATATATATATATATATATATATATATATATCGTTATTCTCTTCTATATTGATTATATTTTCGAAAAATGGCAGAGAACAAATAGGCAACCTTCTTTATATCCTCAAAGACATTATCTGGTTGTGCTATATTATTACTTACATAAATTTGAATTCACAACAGATTTATCAAAAACTATTCGAATTCCAATGGTTGAGATGGATGTTACATGTTGAAAATACTTGTATTCACATGAATAAGAAATTTGGCAAATAAATAACATAATTAATTTCGCTAATGTTACATTTCAAATTTTTTTAGCAATAATTTAAATAAAATTTAAATAGTTTATAACAATTATTGTTTTTTTTTTAAAATGAATTCCTTTTAAAACACATTATATTATTCGTTGAATTGTTATAAATAATACATTTTCAAAATAAGTGAATATTTAGTCAATTTCTATATTTTTATTGATCAAATTTTATTTAATATATATGTATTAATTTCATAAGTTACTATTTATGTACATATTTCAAAATATCATTTCTATTGTTAAATTCTCAATAAATGATAATAACTTTGTAATTTGACTTTCTAATCTTCATCTATGACATCGACTTTACTAATATATATATTGTTATTCTCTTCCATATTGATTATATTTTCGAAAAATGGCAGAGAACAAATGGGCAACCTTCTTTATATCCTCAAAGACATTATCTGATTGTGCTATATTATTACTTACATAAATTTGAATACACAACAGATTTATCAAAAACTATTCGAATTCCAATGGTTGAGATGGATGTTACACGTTGAAAATACTTGTATTCACATGAATAGGAAATTTGGCAAAAAAATAACATAATTAATGTCGCTAATGTTACATTTCAAATTTTTTTAGCAATAATTTAAATAAAAATTAGATAGTTTATAACAATGCTTTTTTAAAATGAATTCCTTTTAAAACACATAATATTATTGGTTGGATTGTTATAAATGATACATTTTCCATAATAAGTGAATATTTAGTCAATTGCTATATTTTTATTGATCGAAATTTTTTAGTATGATTATATTTATTTTATAAGTTAATATTTATCTACATATTTCTAAATATCATTTCTATTGTTGAATTCTCAATAAATGATAATAACTTTGTACTTTGACTTTCTAATTTTCATCTCTGACATCGACACTACTGATATTTATATCGTTATTCTCTTCCATATTGATTATATTTTCTAACAATAGAAGAGAACAAATGAGGAACCTTTTTTATATCCTCAAAGACATTATCTGATTGGGTTCTCATATTACTTACATAAATTTTGTATACACAACAAATTTATCAAAAACTATTTGAATGCCAATGGTTGAGGTGGATGTTACATGTTGAAAATAATTATATTCACATGAATAAGAAATTTGGCAAAAAAAAATAACATAATTAATGTCGTTAATGTTAAATTTCAAATTTTCTTAGAAATAATTTAAATAAAAATTAAATAGTTTATAACAATTATTTTTTTAAATGAATTCCTTTTAAAACACATAATATTATTGGTTGAATTGTTATAAATAATACATTCTTATAATAAGTGAATATTTCTTCAATTGCTATATTTTTATTGATCGAATTTTATTATTATGATTATATTAATTTCATAACTTACAATTTATCTACATATTTCTAAATATCATTTCGACCGTTGAAATCCCAATAAAAGATAAAAAAATTGTATTTTGACTTTCATATGTTCATCTCTCACATTCGAAACTAATGCTATAAATTCCATGCTTCACTTCCACATTGATTATATTTTTCAACAATAGCAGAGAACAAGTGGCCACCCTTCTCTATGTCTCCAAACTCAAAGAATGATTCCTCAAAGAATGACTCCTCGAAGAACAAATCCCTAAGGTTTTCCACACTCGCCAAAGTGGGAGAGTAAAGAGGGAACATGGGGTCCTAGTGAACCAAAGGAGGATCAGACTGCACTGCCCTTTAGGAGACATAGGGGTAGACCACGGGGCTCCAAGAACAAACCCAAATTCTCTATTGAGATTGACGAAGAACCTGATAACATTATGAAATTGGTTGTTATAAAAATCCATGTAGGACACGATATCGTGGAGTCTCTCATAAATCTTGATTTGCGTCATCAAGCTATCATCACAGTCCTAGGAGTTGTCGGTCTTGTATCTGATGTTACTCTTCGCAATTCATGGTCTCAAGCTCTTGCATTCACAATTCCTAGATCCTCTCAAATTATATCTATCATTGGAACTTATTTCAATACCACTTATGATCGTATTACATCTGAAGTCATCATTGAACCTTTTTATTCTTCTTTTTCCATTTTACTAGCTAATGATTGTGGGGAAGTGTTTGGTGGGACTGTTGTAGGAAAGCTTAAGGTTGCGTGTGATATTTTTATCACAACCACGCTTTCAAAGTAGCCCGAGTTTTATAAGGGGAGAGCAATACATGAAAGTATTCGAGAAGTTGAAGAAGATGACCTAAAAGCTGTAGATGGTGTCTCTATCAAAGTTGAAAGTATTGAAATCAAACACAAAAACCTTCACCTTATATCTGGCTATCATGTTACGAGTGACAATTCAATCAATACAAATCAGCCATTCCCTTCTCCTCCTCCTGGTTTTGAGCATGTCATTCCGCGGAACCATTGCACTCAGATTAATAGATTTTAGATATCAAAAGAGACATTGAAGGATTATTAATTGTTATTTTATAAATCTTTCATTAATGTTCATTTTTTAATAAAAATTAAAATTATATATTTTTTATTTTTATACTTTCTAAGCCTTCATCTTGTTATTTATTTCCCATCCCTTCATTATCTCTATTTTGTTTTTTCTTTTATTCGACTTTGATACACAAAATAGTTTTAATGTATTTTCATAGTTGTTTATTTATTTTACATACACGAATTGATTACTTATTAGGTTGTTAACCCATGGAATATCAAATGGTGGTTAAAGACCTTAGTTATATGTGATTTATCTTTCGATTGATGGTTTCATATCTACGTGCGATTGTATATGCAAAAAATAATTAAGAATAATAGAAAATCAACTTTATTGATTAATAGTTAGAATATAATCTTAGATTTATATTTACGTGAGGCGGTCCAATAGCTAATGTAATTAGTCGATTAGTGGAAAACAATGCTATACCAAAGATATAACCAACTGCACTACCTTTTTGCTTTTAAAAATATATATTTTCATCACTGGAAATATTGGACTCAAACTATATCACCCTTCTAAACCCCACACACAGTAATCAGATATTTAATTAAAATCACAACCATAAGGGTGTCACACACATCACAATAAATTAATACTTTGACTTTCTAATCTTCATCTCTGACATCGACACTACTGCTATAGTTATCGTTATTCTCTTCAATATTGATTTTATTTTCCTACAATGACAAAGAACTAATGGGCACCCTTCTTTATATCTTCAAAGACATTATATTATTGGTCTATCATATTACTTACATAAATTTTCAATACACAACACATTTATCTAAAATTATACGAATGCCAATGGATGAGATGGATGTTCCACATTGAAAATACTCGTATTCACACAAATAAGAAATTAGGCAAAAAAAATAATAATAACGCAATTGATGTCCCTAACGTTACATTTGAATTTTTTTAGTAGAAATATAAATAAAAATTAAATAATTTATAACTATTTAAAAAAAAAATGAATTCCTTTTAAAACACGTTATATTATTCATTGAATTGTTATAAATAATACATTTTCAAAATAAGTGAATATTTAGTCAATTTTTATATTTTTATTGATCAAAATTTATTATTATAATTGATTAATTTCATAAGTTACTATTTATGTACATATTTCAAAATATCATTTCAATTGTTGAATTCTCAATAAATGAGAATAACTTTGTACTTTGACTTTCTAATCTTCATCTCTGACATCGACACTACTGATATATATATATATATATATATATATATATATATATATATATCGTTATTCTCTTCCATATTGATTATATTTTCCAAAAATGGCAGAGAATAAATAGGCAACCTTCTTTATATCCACAAAGACATTATCAAATTGTGCTATATTATTACTTACATAAATTTGAATACACAACAGATTTATCAAAAACTATTCGAATTCCAATGGTTGAGATGGATGTTACATGTTGAAAATACTTGTATTCACATGAATACGAAATTTGGCAAATAAATAACATAATTAATTTCGCTAATGTTTCATTTCAAATTTCTTTAGCAATAATTTAAATAAAATTTAAATAGTTTATAACAATTATTTTGTTTTTTTTTAAAATGAATTCCTTTTAAAACACATTATATTATTCGTTGAATTGTTATAAATAATACATTTTCAAAATAAGTGAATATTTAGTCAATTTCTATATTTTTATTGATCAAATTTTATTTATTATAATTGTATTAATTTCATAAGTTACTATTGATGTACATATTTCAAAATATCATTTCTATTGTTGAATTCTCAATAAATGATAATAACTTTGTACTTTGACTTTCTAATCTTCATCTACGACATCGACTTTACTGATATATATATTGTTATTCTCTTCCATATTGATTATATTTTCGAAAAATGGAAGAGAACAAATGTGCAACCTTCTTTATATCCTCAAAGACATTATCTGATTGTGCTATATTATTACTTACATAAATTTGAATACACAACAGATTTATCAAAAACTATTCGAATTCCAATGGTTGAGATGGATGTTACACGTTGAAAATACTTGTATTCACATGAATAGGAAATTTGGCAAAAAAATAACATAATTAATGTCGCTAATGTTACATTTCAAATTTTTTTAGCAATAATGTAAATAAAAATTAGATAGTTTATAACAATGATTTTTTAAAATGAATTCCTTTTAAAATACATAATATTATTGGTTGGATTGTTATAAATGATACATTTTCCATAATAAGTGAATATTTAGTCAATTGCTATATTTTTATTGATCGAAATTTTTTAGTATGATTATATTAATTTTATAAGTTAATATTTATCTACATATTTCTAAATATCATTTCTATTGTTGAATTCTCAATAAATGATAATAACTTTGTACTTTGACTTTCTAATCTTCATCTCTGACATCGACACTACTGATATGTATATCGTTATTCTCTTCCATATTGATTATATTTTCTAACAATAGAAGAGAACAAATGAGGAACCTTTTTTATATCCTCAAAGACATTATCTGATTGGGCTCTCATATTACTTACATAAATTTTGTATAGACAACAAATTTATCAAAAACTATTTGAATGCCAATGGTTGAGGTGGATGTTACATGTTGAAAATAATTATATTCACATGAATAAGAAATTTGGCAAAAAAAAATAACATAATTAATGTCGCTAAAGTTAAATTTCAAATTTTCTTAGCAATAATTTAAATAAAAATTAAATAGTTTATAACAATTATTTTTTAAAATGAATTCCTTTTAAAACACATAATATTATTGGTTGAATTGTTATAAATAATACATTCTTATAATAAGTGGTTATTTATTCAATTGCTATATTTTTATTGATCGAATTTTATTATTATGATTATATTAATTTCATAACTTACAATTTATCTACATATTTCTAAATATCATTTCGACCGTTGAAGTCTCAATAAAAGATAAAAAAAATTGTATTTTGACTTTCAAATCTTCATCTCTCACATTCGAAACTAATGCTATAAATTCCATGCTTCACTTCCACATTGATTATATTTTTCAACAATAGCAGAGAACAAGTGGCCACCCTTCTTTATGTTTCCAAACTCAAAGAATGATTCCTCAAAGAATGACTCCTCGAAGAACAAATCCCTAAGGTTTTCCACACTCGCCAAAGTGGGAGAGAAAATAGGGAACATGGGGTCCTAGTGAACCAAAGGAGGATCGGACTGCACTGCCCTTTAGGAGACATAGGGGTAGACCACGGGGCTCCAAGAATAAACCCAAATTCTCTATTGAGATTGACGAAGAACCTGATAACATTATGAAATTGGTTGTTATAAAAATCCATGTAGGACACGATATCGTGGAGTCTCTCATAAATCTTGATTTGCGTCATCAAGCTATCATCACAGTCCTAGGAGATGTCGGTCTTGTATCTGATGTTACTCTTCGCAATTCATGGTCTCAAGCTCTTGCATTCACAATTCCTAGATTCTCTCAAATGATATCTATCATTGGAACTTATTTCAATACCACTTATGATCGTATTACATCTGAAGTCATCATTGAACCTTTTTATTCTTCTTTTTCCATTTTACTAGCTAATGATTGTGGGGAAGTGTTTGGTGGGACTGTTGTAGGAAAGCTTAAGGTTGCGTGTGATATTTTTATCACAACCACCCTTTCAAAGTAGCCCGAGTTTATAAGGGGAGAGCAATACATGAAAGTATTCGAGAAGTTGAAGAAGATGACCTAAAAGCTGTAGATGGTGTCTCTATCAAAGTTGAAAGTATGAAATCAAACACAAAAACCTTCACCTTATATCTGGTTATCATGTTACGAGTGACAATTCAATCAATACAAATCAGCCATTCCCTTCTCCTCCTCCTGGTTTTGAGCATGTCATTCCGCGGAACCATTGCACTCATATTAATAGATTTTAGATATCAAAAGAGGCATTGAAGGATTATTAATTGTTGTTTTATAAATCTTTCATTAATGTTCATTTTTTAATAAAAATTAAAATTATATTTTTTTATTTTTATACTTTCTAAGCCTTCATCTTGTTATTTATTTCCCATCCCTTCATTATCTCTATTTTGTTTTTTCTTTTATTCGACTTTGATACACAAAATAATTTTAATGTATTTTCATAGTTGTTTATTTATTTTACATACATGAATTGATTACTTATTAGGTTGTTAACCCATGGAATATCAAATGGTGGTTAAAGACCTTAGTTATATGTGATTTATCTTTCGATTGATGGTTTCATATCTACGTGCGATTGTATATGCAAAAAATAATTAAGAATAATGGAAAATCAACTTTATTGATTAATAGTTAGAATATAATCTTAAATTTATATTTACATGAGGCGGTCCAATAGCTAATGTAATTAGTCGATTAGTGGAAAACAATGCTATACCAAAGATATAACCAACTGCACTACCTTTTTGCTTTTAAAAATATATATTTTCATCACTGGAAATATTGGACTCCACCTATATCACCCTTCTAAACCCCACACACAGTAATCAGATATTTAATTAAAATCACAACCATAAGGGTGTCACACACATCACAATAAATTAATACTTTGACTTTCTAATCTTCATCTCTGACATCGACACTACTGCTATAGTTATCGTTATTCTCTTCAATATTGATTTTATTTTCCTACAATGACAAAGAACTAATGGGCACCCTTCTTTATATCTTCAAAGACATTATATTATTGGTCTATCATATTACTTACATAAATTTTCAATACACAACACATTTATCTAAAATTATACGAATGCCAATGGATGAGATGGATGTTCCACATTGAAAATACTCGTATTCACACAAATAAGAAATTAGGCAAAAATAATAATAATAACGCAATTGATGTCCCTAACGTTACATTTGAATTTTTTTAGTAGAAATATAAATAAAAATTAAATCATTTATAACTATTTAAAAAAAAAATGAATTCCTTTTAAAACACGTTATATTATTCATTGAATTGTTATAAATAATACATTTTCAAAATAAGTGAATATTTAGTCAATTTTTATATTTTTATTGATCAAAATTTATTATTATAATTGATTAATTTCATAAGTTACTATTTATGTACATATTTCAAAATATCATTTCAATTGTTGAATTCTCAATAAATGAGAATAACTTTGTACTTTGACTTTCTAATCTTCATCTCTGACATCGACACTACTGATATATATATATATATATATATATATATATATATATCGTTATTCTCTTCCATATTGATTATATTTTCCAAAAATGGCAGAGAATAAATAGGCAACCTTCTTTATATCCACAAAGACATTATCAAATTGTGCTATATTATTACTTACATAAATTTGAATACACAACAGATTTATCAAAAACTATTCGAATTCCAATGGTTGAGATGGATGTTACATGTTGAAAATACTTGTATTCACATGAATAAGAAATTTGGCAAATAAATAACATAATTAATTTCGCTAATGTTTCATTTCAAATTTCTTTAGCAATAATTTAAATAAAATTTAAATAGTTTATAACAATTATTTTTTTTTTTTAAAAATGAATTCCTTTTAAAACACATTATATTATTCGTTGAATTGTTATAAATAATACATTTTCAAAATAAGTGAATATTTAGTCAATTTCTATATTTTTATTGATCAAATTTTATTTATTATAATTGTATTAATTTCACAAGTTACTATTGATGTACATATTTCAAAATATCATTTCTATTGTTGAATTCTCAATAAATGATAATAACTTTGTACTTTGACTTTCTAATCTTCATCTACGACATCGACTTTACTGATATATATATTGTTATTCTCTTCCATATTGATTATATTTTCGAAAAATGGAAGAGAACAAATGGGCAACTTTCTTTATATCCTCAAAGACATTATCTGATTGTGCTATATTATTACTTACATAAATTTGAATACACAACAGATTTATCAAAAACTATTCGAATTCCAATGGTTGAGATGGATGTTACACGTTGAAAATACTTGTATTCACATGAATAGGAAATTTGGCAAAAAAATAACATAATTAATGTCGCTAATGTTACATTTCAAATTTTTTTAGCAATAATGTAAATAAAAATTAGATAGTTTATAACAATGATTTTTTAAAATGAATTCCTTTTAAAATACATAATATTATTGGTTGGATTGTTATAAATGATACATTTTCCATAATAAGTGAATATTTAGTCAATTGCTATATTTTTATTGATCGAAATTTTTTAGTATGATTATATTAATTTTATAAGTTAATATTTATCTACATATTTCTAAATATCATTTCTATTGTTGAATTCTCAATAAATGATAATAACTTTGTACTTTGACTTTCTAATCTTCATCTCTGACATCGACACTACTGATATGTATATCGTTATTCTCTTCCATATTGATTATATTTTCTAACAATAGAAGAGAACAAATGAGGAACCTTTTTTATATCCTCAAAGACATTATCTGATTGGGCTCTCATATTACTTACATAAATTTTGTATAGACAACAAATTTATCAAAAACTATTTGAATGCCAATGGTTGAGGTGGATGTTACATGTTGAAAATAATTATATTCACATGAATAAGAAATTTGGCAAAAAAAAATAACATAATTAATGTCGCTAAAGTTAAATTTCAAATTTTCTTAGCAATAATTTAAATAAAAATTAAATAGTTTATAACAATTATTTTTTAAAATGAATTCCTTTTAAAACACATAATATTATTGGTTGAATTGTTATAAATAATACATTCTTATAATAAGTGGTTATTTATTCAATTGCTATATTTTTATTGATCGAATTTTATTATTATGATTATATTAATTTCATAACTTACAATTTATCTACATATTTCTAAATATCATTTCGACCGTTGAAGTCTCAATAAAAGATAAAAAAAATTGTATTTTGACTTTCAAATCTTCATCTCTCACATTCGAAACTAATGCTATAAATTCCATGCTTCACTTCCACATTGATTATATTTTTCAACAATAGCAGAGAACAAGTGGCCACCCTTCTTTATGTTTCCAAACTCAAAGAATGATTCCTCAAAGAATGACTCCTCGAAGAACAAATCCCTAAGGTTTTCCACACTCGCCAAAGTGGGAGAGAAAATAGGGAACATGGGGTCCTAGTGAACCAAAGGAGGATCGGACTGCACTGCCCTTTAGGAGACATAGGGGTAGACCACGGGGCTCCAAGAATAAACCCAAATTCTCTATTGAGATTGACGAAGAACCTGATAACATTATGAAATTGGTTGTTATAAAAATCCATGTAGGACACGATATCGTGGAGTCTCTCATAAATCTTGATTTGCGTCATCAAGCTATCATCACAGTCCTAGGAGATGTCGGTCTTGTATCTGATGTTACTCTTCGCAATTCATGGTCTCAAGCTCTTGCATTCACAATTCCTAGATTCTCTCAAATGATATCTATCATTGGAACTTATTTCAATACCACTTATGATCGTATTACATCTGAAGTCATCATTGAACCTTTTTATTCTTCTTTTTCCATTTTACTAGCTAATGATTGTGGGGAAGTGTTTGGTGGGACTGTTGTAGGAAAGCTTAAGGTTGCGTGTGATATTTTTATCACAACCACCCTTTCAAAGTAGCCCGAGTTTATAAGGGGAGAGCAATACATGAAAGTATTCGAGAAGTTGAAGAAGATGACCTAAAAGCTGTAGATGGTGTCTCTATCAAAGTTGAAAGTATGAAATCAAACACAAAAACCTTCACCTTATATCTGGTTATCATGTTACGAGTGACAATTCAATCAATACAAATCAGCCATTCCCTTCTCCTCCTCCTGGTTTTGAGCATGTCATTCCGCGGAACCATTGCACTCATATTAATAGATTTTAGATATCAAAAGAGACATTGAAGGATTATTAATTGTTGTTTTATAAATCTTTCATTAATGTTCATTTTTTAATAAAAATTAAAATTATATTTTTTTATTTTTATACTTTCTAAGCCTTCATCTTGTTATTTATTTCCCATCCCTTCATTATCTCTATTTTGTTTTTTCTTTTATTCGACTTTGATACACAAAATAATTTTAATGTATTTTCATAGTTGTTTATTTATTTTACATACACGAATTGATTACTTATTAGGTTGTTAACCCATGGAATATCAAATGGTGGTTAAAGACCTTAGTTATATGTGATTTATCTTTCGATTGATGGTTTCATATCTACGTGCGATTGTATATGCAAAAAATAATTAAGAATAATGGAAAATCAACTTTATTGATTAATAGTTAGAATATAATCTTAAATTTATATTTACATGAGGCGGTCCAATAGCTAATGTAATTAGTCGATTAGTGGAAAACAATGCTATACCAAAGATATAACCAACTGCACTACCTTTTTGCTTTTAAAAATATATATTTTCATCACTGGAAATATTGGACTCAAACTATATCACCCTTCTAAATCCCACACACAGTAATCAGATATTTAATTAAAATCACAACCATAAGGGTGTCACACACATCACAATAAATTAATACTTTGACTTTCTAATCTTCATCTCTGACATCGACACTACTGCTATAGTTATCGTTATTCTCTTCAATATTGATTTTATTTTCCTACAATGACAAAGAACTAATGGGCACCCTTCTTTATATCTTCAAAGACATTATATTATTGGTCTATCATATTACTTACATAAATTTTCAATACACAACACATTTATCTAAAATTATACGAATGCCAATGGATGAGATGGATGTTCCACATTGAAAATACTCGTATTCACACAAATAAGAAATTAGGCAAAAAAAATAATAATAACGCAATTGATGTCCCTAACTTTACATTTGAATTTTTTTAGTAGAAATATAAATAAAAATTAAATAATTTATAACTATTTAAAAAAAAAATGAATTCCTTTTAAAACACGTTATATTATTCATTGAATTGTTATAAATAATACATTTTCAAAATAAGTGAATATTTAGTCAATTTTTATATTTTTATTGATCAAAATTTATTATTATAATTGATTAATTTCATAAGTTACTATTTATGTACATATTTCAAAATATCATTTCAATTGTTGAATTCTCAATAAATGAGAATAACTTTGTACTTTGACTTTCTAATCTTCATCTCTGACATCGACACTACTGATATATATATATATATATATATATCGTTATTCTCTTCCATATTGATTATATTTTCCAAAAATGGCAGAGAATAAATAGGCAACCTTCTTTATACCCACAAAGACATTATCAAATTGTGCTATATTATTACTTACATAAATTTGAATACACAACAGATTTATCAAAAACTATTCGAATTCCAATGGTTGAGATGGATGTTACATGTTGAAAATACTTGTATTCACATGAATACGAAATTTGGCAAATAAATAACATAATTAATTTCGCTAATGTTTCATTTCAAATTTCTTTAGCAATAATTTAAATAAAATTTAAATAGTTTATAACAATTATTTTGTTTTTTTTAAAAATGAATTCCTTTTAAAACACATTATATTATTCGTTGAATTGTTATAAATAATACATTTTCAAAATAAGTGAATATTTAGTCAATTTCTATATTTTAATTGATCAAATTTTATTTATTATAATTGTATTAATTTCATAAGTTACTATTGATGTACATATTTCAAAATATCATTTCTATTGTTGAATTCTCAATAAATGATAATAACTTTGTACTTTGACTTTCTAATCTTCATCTACGACATCGACTTTACTGATATATATATTGTTATTCTCTTCCATATTGATTATATTTTCGAAAAATGGAAGAGAACAAATGGGCAACCTTCTTTATATCCTCAAAGACATTATCTGATTGTGCTATATTATTACTTACATAAATTTGAATACACAACAGATTTATCAAAAACTATTCGAATTCCA
Source organism: Lathyrus tuberosus (assembly GCA_022829125.1). Taxonomy (NCBI): domain Eukaryota; kingdom Viridiplantae; phylum Streptophyta; class Magnoliopsida; order Fabales; family Fabaceae; genus Lathyrus; species Lathyrus tuberosus. Next base: position 1,639,629 of record JALAZF010000265.1, read on the forward strand.
ATGGTTGAGATGGATGTTACACGTTGAAAATACTTGTATTCACATGAATAGGAAATTTGGCAAAAAAATAACATAATTAATGTCGCTAATGTTACATTTCAAATTTTTTTAGCAATAATGTAAATAAAAATTAGATAGTTTATAACAATGATTTTTTAAAATGAATTCCTTTTAAAATACATAATATTATTGGTTGGATTGTTATAAATGATACATTTTCCATAATAAGTGAATATTTAGTCAATTGCTATATTTTTATTGATCGAAATTTTTTAGTATGATTATATTAATTTTATAAGTTAATATTTATCTACATATTTCTAAATATCATTTCTATTGTTGAATTCTCAATAAATGATAATAACTTTGTACTTTGACTTTCTAATCTTCATCTCTGACATCGACACTACTGATATGTATATCGTTATTCTCTTCCATATTGATTATATTTTCTAACAATAGAAGAGAACAAATGAGGAACCTTTTTTATATCCTCAAAGACATTATCTGATTGGGCTCTCATATTACTTACATAAATTTTGTATAGACAACAAATTTATCAAAAGCTATTTGAATGCCAATGGTTGAGGTGGATGTTACATGTTGAAAATAATTATATTCACATGAATAAGAAATTTGGCAAAAAAAAATAACATAATTAATGTCGCTAAAGTTAAATTTCAAATTTTCTTAGCAATAATTTAAATAAAAATTAAATAGTTTATAACAATTATTTTTTAAAATGAATTCCTTTTAAAACACATAATATTATTGGTTGAATTGTTATAAATAATACATTCTTATAATAAGTGGTTATTTATTCAATTGCTATATTTTTATTGATCGAATTTTATTATTATGATTATATTAATTTCATAACTTACAATTTATCTACATATTTCTAAATATCATTTCGACCGTTGAAGTCTCAATAAAAGATAAAAAAAATTGTATTTTGACTTTCAAATCTTCATCTCTCACATTCGAAACTAATGCTATAAATTCCATGCTTCACTTCCACATTGATTATATTTTTCAACAATAGCAGAGAACAAGTGGCCACCCTTCTTTATGTTTCCAAACTCAAAGAATGATTCCTCAAAGAATGACTCCTCGAAGAACAAATCCCTAAGGTTTTCCACACTCGCCAAAGTGGGAGAGAAAATAGGGAACATGGGGTCCTAGTGAACCAAAGGAGGATCGGACTGCACTGCCCTTTAGGAGACATAGGGGTAGACCACGGGGCTCCAAGAATAAACCCAAATTCTCTATTGAGATTGACGAAGAACCTGATAACATTATGAAATTGGTTGTTATAAAAATCCATGTAGGACACGATATCGTGGAGTCTCTCATAAATCTTGATTTGCGTCATCAAGCTATCATCACAGTCCTAGGAGATGTCGGTCTTGTATCTGATGTTACTCTTCGCAATTCATGGTCTCAAGCTCTTGCATTCACAATTCCTAGATTCTCTCAAATGATATCTATCATCGGAACTTATTTCAATACCACTTATGATCGTATTACATCTGAAGTCATCATTGAACCTTTTTATTCTTCTTTTTCCATTTTACTAGCTAATGATTGTGGGGAAGTGTTTGGTGGGACTGTTGTAGGAAAGCTTAAGGTTGCGTGTGATATTTTTATCACAACCACCCTTTCAAAGTAGCCCGAGTTTATAAGGGGAGAGCAATACATGAAAGTATTCGAGAAGTTGAAGAAGATGACCTAAAAGCTGTAGATGGTGTCTCTATCAAAGTTGAAAGTATGAAATCAAACACAAAAACCTTCACCTTATATCTGGTTATCATGTTACGAGTGACAATTCAATCAATACAAATCAGCCATTCCCTTCTCCTCCTCCTGGTTTTGAGCATGTCATTCCGCGGAACCATTGCACTCATATTAATAGATTTTAGATATCAAAAGAGACATTGAAGGATTATTAATTGTTGTTTTATAAATCTTTCATTAATGTTCATTTTTTAATAAAAATTAAAATTATATTTTTTTATTTTTATACTTTCTAAGCCTTCATCTTGTTATTTATTTCCCATCCCTTCATTATCTCTATTTTGTTTTTTCTTTTATTCGACTTTGATACACAAAATAATTTTAATGTATTTTCATAGTTGTTTATTTATTTTACATACACGAATTGATTACTTATTAGGTTGTTAACCCATGGAATATCAAATGGTGGTTAAAGACCTTAGTTATATGTGATTTATCTTTCGATTGATGGTTTCATATCTACGTGCGATTGTATATGCAAAAAATAATTAAGAATAATGGAAAATCAACTTTATTGATTAATAGTTAGAATATAATCTTAAATTTATATTTACATGAGGCGGTCCAATAGCTAATGTAATTAGTCGATTAGTGGAAAACAATGCTATACCAAAGATATAACCAACTGCACTACCTTTTTGCTTTTAAAAATATATATTTTCATCACTGGAAATATTGGACTCAAACTATATCACCCTTCTAAATCCCACACACAGTAATCAGATATTTAATTAAAATCACAACCATAAGGGTGTCACACACATCACAATAAATTAATACTTTGACTTTCTAATCTTCATCTCTGACATCGACACTACTGCTATAGTTATCGTTATTCTCTTCAATATTGATTTTATTTTCCTACAATGACAAAGAACTAATGGGCACCCTTCTTTATATCTTCAAAGACATTATATTATTGGTCTATCATATTACTTACATAAATTTTCAATACACAACACATTTATCTAAAATTATACGAATGCCAATGGATGAGATGGATGTTCCACATTGAAAATACTCGTATTCACACAAATAAGAAATTAGGCAAAAAAAATAATAATAACGCAATTGATGTCCCTAACTTTACATTTGAATTTTTTTAGTAGAAATATAAATAAAAATTAAATAATTTATAACTATTTAAAAAAAAAATGAATTCCTTTTAAAACACGTTATATTATTCATTGAATTGTTATAAATAATACATTTTCAAAATAAGTGAATATTTAGTCAATTTTTATATTTTTATTGATCAAAATTTATTATTATAATTGATTAATTTCATAAGTTACTATTTATGTACATATTTCAAAATATCATTTCAATTGTTGAATTCTCAATAAATGAGAATAACTTTGTACTTTGACTTTCTAATCTTCATCTCTGACATCGACACTACTGATATATATATATATATATATATATATCGTTATTCTCTTCCATATTGATTATATTTTCCAAAAATGGCAGAGAATAAATAGGCAACCTTCTTTATACCCACAAAGACATTATCAAATTGTGCTATATTATTACTTACATAAATTTGAATACACAACAGATTTATCAAAAACTATTCGAATTCCAATGGTTGAGATGGATGTTACATGTTGAAAATACTTGTATTCACATGAATACGAAATTTGGCAAATAAATAACATAATTAATTTCGCTAATGTTTCATTTCAAATTTCTTTAGCAATAATTTAAATAAAATTTAAATAGTTTATAACAATTATTTTGTTTTTTTTAAAAATGAATTCCTTTTAAAACACATTATATTATTCGTTGAATTGTTATAAATAATACATTTTCAAAATAAGTGAATATTTAGTCAATTTCTATATTTTAATTGATCAAATTTTATTTATTATAATTGTATTAATTTCATAAGTTACTATTGATGTACATATTTCAAAATATCATTTCTATTGTTGAATTCTCAATAAATGATAATAACTTTGTACTTTGACTTTCTAATCTTCATCTACGACATCGACTTTACTGATATATATATTGTTATTCTCTTCCATATTGATTATATTTTCGAAAAATGGAAGAGAACAAATGGGCAACCTTCTTTATATCCTCAAAGACATTATCTGATTGTGCTATATTATTACTTACATAAATTTGAATACACAACAGATTTATCAAAAACTATTCGAATTCCAATGGTTGAGATGGATGTTACACGTTGAAAATACTTGTATTCACATGAATAGGAAATTTGGCAAAAAAATAACATAATTAATGTCGCTAATGTTACATTTCAAATTTTTTTAGCAATAATGTAAATAAAAATTAGATAGTTTATAACAATGATTTTTTAAAATGAATTCCTTTTAAAATACATAATATTATTGGTTGGATTGTTATAAATGATACATTTTCCATAATAAGTGAATATTTAGTCAATTGCTATATTTTTATTGATCGAAATTTTTTAGTATGATTATATTAATTTTATAAGTTAATATTTATCTACATATTTCTAAATATCATTTCTATTGTTGAATTCTCAATAAATGATAATAACTTTGTACTTTGACTTTCTAATCTTCATCTCTGACATCGACACTACTGATATGTATATCGTTATTCTCTTCCATATTGATTATATTTTCTAACAATAGAAGAGAACAAATGAGGAACCTTTTTTATATCCTCAAAGACATTATCTGATTGGGCTCTCATATTACTTACATAAATTTTGTATAGACAACAAATTTATCAAAAGCTATTTGAATGCCAATGGTTGAGGTGGATGTTACATGTTGAAAATAATTATATTCACATGAATAAGAAATTTGGCAAAAAAAAATAACATAATTAATGTCGCTAAAGTTAAATTTCAAATTTTCTTAGCAATAATTTAAATAAAAATTAAATAGTTTATAACAATTATTTTTTAAAATGAATTCCTTTTAAAACACATAATATTATTGGTTGAATTGTTATAAATAATACATTCTTATAATAAGTGGTTATTTATTCAATTGCTATATTTTTATTGATCGAATTTTATTATTATGATTATATTAATTTCATAACTTACAATTTATCTACATATTTCTAAATATCATTTCGACCGTTGAAGTCTCAATAAAAGATAAAAAAAATTGTATTTTGACTTTCAAATCTTCATCTCTCACATTTGAAACTAATGCTATAAATTCCATGCTTCACTTCCACATTGATTATATTTTTCAACAATAGCAGAGAACAAGTGGCCACCCTTCTTTATGTTTCCAAACTCAAAGAATGATTCCTCAAAGAATGACTCCTCGAAGAACAAATCCCTAAGGTTTTCCACACTCGCCAAAGTGGGAGAGAAAATAGGGAACATGGGGTCCTAGTGAACCAAAGGAGGATCGGACTGCACTGCCCTTTAGGAGACATAGGGGTAGACCACGGGGCTCCAAGAATAAACCCAAATTCTCTATTGAGATTGACGAAGAACCTGATAACATTATGAAATTGGTTGTTATAAAAATCCATGTAGGACACGATATCGTGGAGTCTCTCATAAATCTTGATTTGCGTCATCAAGCTATCATCACAGTCCTAGGAGATGTCGGTCTTGTATCTGATGTTACTCTTCGCAATTCATGGTCTCAAGCTCTTGCATTCACAATTCCTAGATTCTCTCAAATGATATCTATCATCGGAACTTATTTCAATACCACTTATGATCGTATTACATCTGAAGTCATCATTGAACCTTTTTATTCTTCTTTTTCCATTTTACTAGCTAATGATTGTGGGGAAGTGTTTGGTGGGACTGTTGTAGGAAAGCTTAAGGTTGCGTGTGATATTTTTATCACAACCACCCTTTCAAAGTAGCCCGAGTTTATAAGGGGAGAGCAATACATGAAAGTATTCGAGAAGTTGAAGAAGATGACCTAAAAGCTGTAGATGGTGTCTCTATCAAAGTTGAAAGTATGAAATCAAACACAAAAACCTTCACCTTATATCTGGTTATCATGTTACGAGTGACAATTCAATCAATACAAATCAGCCATTCCCTTCTCCTCCTCCTGGTTTTGAGCATGTCATTCCGCGGAACCATTGCACTCATATTAATAGATTTTAGATATCAAAAGAGACATTGAAGGATTATTAATTGTTGTTTTATAAATCTTTCATTAATGTTCATTTTTTAATAAAAATTAAAATTATATTTTTTTATTTTTATACTTTCTAAGCCTTCATCTTGTTATTTATTTCCCATCCCTTCATTATCTCTATTTTGTTTTTTCTTTTATTCGACTTTGATACACAAAATAATTTTAATGTATTTTCATAGTTGTTTATTTATTTTACATACACGAATTGATTACTTATTAGGTTGTTAACCCATGGAATATCAAATGGTGGTTAAAGACCTTAGTTATATGTGATTTATCTTTCGATTGATGGTTTCATATCTACGTGCGATTGTATATGCAAAAAATAATTAAGAATAATGGAAAATCAACTTTATTGATTAATAGTTAGAATATAATCTTAAATTTATATTTACATGAGGCGGTCCAATAGCTAATGTAATTAGTCGATTAGTGGAAAACAATGCTATACCAAAGATATAACCAACTGCACTACCTTTTTGCTTTTAAAAATATATATTTTCATCACTGGAAATATTGGACTCAAACTATATCACCCTTCTAAATCCCACACACAGTAATCAGATATTTAATTAAAATCACAACCATAAGGGTGTCACACACATCACAATAAATTAATACTTTGACTTTCTAATCTTCATCTCTGACATCGACACTACTGCTATAGTTATCGTTATTCTCTTCAATATTGATTTTATTTTCCTACAATGACAAAGAACTAATGGGCACCCTTCTTTATATCTTCAAAGACATTATATTATTGGTCTATCATATTACTTACATAAATTTTCAATACACAACACATTTATCTAAAATTATACGAATGCCAATGGATGAGATGGATGTTCCACATTGAAAATACTCGTATTCACACAAATAAGAAATTAGGCAAAAAAAATAATAATAATGCAATTGATGTCCCTAACTTTACATTTGAATTTTTTTAGTAGAAATATAAATAAAAATTAAATAATTTATAACTATTTAAAAAAAAATGAATTCCTTTTAAAACACGTTATATTATTCATTGAATTGTTATAAATAATACATTTTCAAAATAAGTGAATATTTTGTCAATTTTTATATTTTTATTGATCAAAATTTATTATTATAATTGATTAATTTCATAAGTTACTATTTATGTACATATTTCAAAATATCATTTCAATTGTTGAATTCTCAATAAATGAGAATAACTTTGTACTTTGACTTTCTAATCTTCATCTCTGACATCGACACTACTGATATATATATATATATATATCGTTATTCTCTTCCATATTGATTATATTTTCCAAAAATGGCAGAGAATAAATAGGCAACCTTCTTTATATCCACAAAGACATTATCAAATTGTGCTATATTATTACTTACATAAATTTGAATACACAACAGATTTATCAAAAACTATTCGAATTCCAATGGTTGAGATGGATGTTACATGTTGAAAATACTTGTATTCACATGAATACGAAATTTGGCAAATAAATAACATAATTAATTTCGCTAATGTTTCATTTCAAATTTCTTTAGCAATAATTTAAATAAAATTTAAATAGTTTATAACAATTATTTTGTTTTTTTTAAAAATGAATTCCTTTTAAAACACATTATATTATTCGTTGAATTGTTATAAATAATACATTTTCAAAATAAGTGAATATTTAGTCAATTTCTATATTTTTATTGATCAAATTTTATTTATTATAATTGTATTAATTTCATAAGTTACTATTGATGTACATATTTCAAAATATCATTTCTATTGTTGAATTCTCAATAAATGATAATAACTTTGTACTTTGACTTTCTAATCTTCATCTACGACATCGACTTTACTGATATATATATTGTTATTCTCTTCCATATTGATTATATTTTCGAAAAATGGAAGAGAACAAATGGGCAACCTTCTTTATATCCTCAAAGACATTATCTGATTGTGCTATATTATTACTTACATAAATTTGAATACACAACAGATTTATCAAAAACTATTCGAATTCCAATGGTTGAGATGGATGTTACACGTTGAAAATACTTGTATTCACATGAATAGGAAATTTGGCAAAAAAATAACATAATTAATGTCGCTAATGTTACATTTCAAATTTTTTTAGCAATAATGTAAATAAAAATTAGATAGTTTATAACAATGATTTTTTAAAATGAATTCCTTTTAAAATACATAATATTATTGGTTGGATTGTTATAAATGATACATTTTCCATAATAAGTGAATATTTAGTCAATTGCTATATTTTTATTGATCGAAATTTTTTAGTATGATTATATTAATTTTATAAGTTAATATTTATCTACATATTTCTAAATATCATTTCTATTGTTGAATTCTCAATAAATGATAATAACTTTGTACTTTGACTTTCTAATCTTCATCTCTGACATCGACACTACTGATATGTATATCGTTATTCTCTTCCATATTGATTATATTTTCTAACAATAGAAGAGAACAAATGAGGAACCTTTTTTATATCCTCAAAGACATTATCTGATTGGGCTCTCATATTACTTACATAAATTTTGTATAGACAACAAATTTATCAAAAGCTATTTGAATGCCAATGGTTGAGGTGGATGTTACATGTTGAAAATAATTATATTCACATGAATAAGAAATTTGGCAAAAAAAAATAACATAATTAATGTCGCTAAAGTTAAATTTCAAATTTTCTTAGCAATAATTTAAATAAAAATTAAATAGTTTATAACAATTATTTTTTAAAATGAATTCCTTTTAAAACACATAATATTATTGGTTGAATTGTTATAAATAATACATTCTTATAATAAGTGGTTATTTATTCAATTGCTATATTTTTATTGATCGAATTTTATTATTATGATTATATTAATTTCATAACTTACAATTTATCTACATATTTCTAAATATCATTTCGACCGTTGAAGTCTCAATAAAAGATAAAAAAAATTGTATTTTGACTTTCAAATCTTCATCTCTCACATTCGAAACTAATGCTATAAATTCCATGCTTCACTTCCACATTGATTATATTTTTCAACAATAGCAGAGAACAAGTGGCCACCCTTCTTTATGTTTCCAAACTCAAAGAATGATTCCTCAAAGAATGACTCCTCGAAGAACAAATCCCTAAGGTTTTCCACACTCACCAAAGTGGGAGAGAAAATAGGGAACATGGGGTCCTAGTGAACCAAAGGAGGATCGGACTGCACTGCCCTTTAGGAGACATAGGGGTAGACCACGGGGCTCCAAGAATAAACCCAAATTCTCTATTGAGATTGACGAAGAACCTGATAACATTATGAAATTGGTTGTTATAAAAATCCATGTAGGACACGATATCGTGGAGTCTCTCATAAATCTTGATTTGCGTCATCAAGCTATCATCACAGTCCTAGGAGATGTCGGTCTTGTATCTGATGTTACTCTTCGCAATTCATGGTCTCAAGCTCTTGCATTCACAATTCCTAGATTCTCTCAAATGATATCTATCATTGGAACTTATTTCAATACCACTTATGATCGTATTACATCTGAAGTCATCATTGAACCTTTTTATTCTTCTTTTTCCATTTTACTAGCTAATGATTGTGGGGAAGTGTTTGGTGGGACTGTTGTAGGAAAGCTTAAGGTTGCGTGTGATATTTTTATCACAACCACCCTTTCAAAGTAGCCCGAGTTTATAAGGGGAGAGCAATACATGAAAGTATTCGAGAAGTTGAAGAAGATGACCTAAAAGCTGTAGATGGTGTCTCTATCAAAGTTGAAAGTATGAAATCAAACACAAAAACCTTCACCTTATATCTGGTTATCATGTTACGAGTGACAATTCAATCAATACAAATCAGCCATTCCCTTCTCCTCCTCCTGGTTTTGAGCATGTCATTCCGCGGAACCATTGCACTCATATTAATAGATTTTAGATATCAAAAGAGACATTGAAGGATTATTAATTGTTGTTTTATAAATCTTTCATTAATGTTCATTTTTTAATAAAAATTAAAATTATATTTTTTTATTTTTATACTTTCTAAGCCTTCATCTTGTTATTTATTTCCCATCCCTTCATTATCTCTATTTTGTTTTTTCTTTTATTCGACTTTGATACACAAAATAATTTTAATGTATTTTCATAGTTGTTTATTTATTTTACATACACGAATTGATTACTTATTAGGTTGTTAACCCATGGAATATCAAATGGTGGTTAAAGACCTTAGTTATATGTGATTTATCTTTCGATTGATGGTTTCATATCTACGTGCGATTGTATATGCAAAAAATAATTAAGAATAATGGAAAATCAACTTTATTGATTAATAGTTAGAATATAATCTTAAATTTATATTTACATGAGGCGGTCCAATAGCTAATGTAATTAGTCGATTAGTGGAAAACAATGCTATACCAAAGATATAACCAACTGCACTACCTTTTTGCTTTTAAAAATATATATTTTCATCACTGGAAATATTGGACTCAAACTATATCACCCTTCTAAACCCCACACACAGTAATCAGATATTTAATTAAAATCACAACCATAAGGGTGTCACACACATCACAATAAATTAATACTTTGACTTTCTAATCTTCATCTCTGACATCGACACTACTGCTATAGTTATCGTTATTCTCTTCCATCTTGATTTTATTTTCCAACAATGACAAAGAACTAATGGGCACCCTTCTTTATATCTTCAAAGACATTATATTATTGGTCTATCATATTACTTACATAATTTTCAATACACAACACATTTATCTAAAATTATACGAATGCCAATGGATGAGATGGATGTTCCACATTGAAAATACTCGTATTCACACAAATAAGAAATTAGGCAAAAAAAATAATAATAACGCAATTGATGTCCCTAACGTTACATTTGAATTTTTTTAGTAGAAATATAAATAAAAATATAATAGTTTATAACAATTAATTTTTTTTTTTTAAATGAATTCCTTTTAAAACACATTGTATTATTTGTTGAATTGTTATAAATAATACATTTTCAAAATAAGTGAATATATAGTCAGTTTCTATATTTTTATTGATCAAAATTTATTATTATAATTGTATTAATTTCATAAGTTACTATTTATGTACATATTTCAAAATATCATTTCTATTGTTGAATTCTCAATAAATGATAATAACTTTGTACTTTGACTTTCTAATCTTCATCTCTGACATCGACACTGCTGATATATATATATATATATATATATATTGTTATTCTCTTCCATATTGATTATATTTTCCAAAAATGGCAGAGAGCAAAGAGGCAACCTTCTTTATATCCTCAAAGACATTATCTGATTGTGCTATATTATTACTTACATAAATTTGAATACACAACAGATTTATCAAAAACTATTCGAATTCCAATGGTTCAGATGGATGTTACACGTTGAAAATACTTGTATTCACCTGAATAAGAAATTTGGCAAAAAAATAACATAATTAATGTCGCTAATGTTACATTTTGTAATGCCCTGTATAATATATACCTAGAATAATACAATACAAGCATTTTATTTGGTACTGACACCATCATAAGTGCCTAATGGCGTAATTCACATACTTGACCATTTCTAAAAACATATAACAATCTATGGTACAAGGTATGGAAACTAGCCAAAGATAAAATCTAAGAACATTATACAATATTCCTCATTGTACAAGAACAATAAAATACACAGTGGAATAAGCTTAACTAAGCTTCTCTTGAAACATCCAAGCATCGCTCCACTTGTAAAATCAGACCTGCAAACCACACATGAAATAAAGCAACGATAGTGGGGTGAGATACATCAAATCTCAGTGAGTTCCCTATCTTATAGATTCTCTCGGCTTTACAGGGTTATATCAATCCTAACTCTAGTCAAGGGGAAGGGAAATGACTTTGAGTACACGAATTTCACAATCTCACACTATATGGAAACACGATATTGAGCCCGTTACTCAAAAGTATCACTAACCGACAACCTGTCAAGGCATCCCCTTTCTCTCGACCTCTTCTACGTCTAGAAGTAGGAACGAGTCATGGATCCTCGTAGTTTTCTTGGCATACGAAATGGATTCGGGATCATCGGCCCGTACACCATGATCCGTCACTTCACATGGCCCGTACACCTTCACAAGTCTCTTTGCCCGTAGGCCCCATTCGTACTATAACATTGGGAATCAAACCTACCAAGAAATCGTGCATTCATTACAGAGGAACTCGTTACTCATGAAATGGCACATAATAGAATAATGGTTACGATCTCGTGATTTCACATACAACCATAATTGTATACAGCAATTCTAGGCCACATCAGCCTTTAGGCCTCTCTTGCCTTTAACAATAAAACGTAACAAAAAAACACGTGTTCCATACTAGTGTTCACTCTCTCATAGGCTAATACTCATCACTGATGCACCGTTATACATCAAGTACCCGAGCATCTCCATCTAGGTTATCTACTCCAGGCCAGAACTCGTCAGTGAATGCATGAGCGTCGCCATCCAGTATTTCTATCACAATTCAATTCAAAACCTAGAATTATAACAATCTTAACTACGCCATTTATTTTGGGGTAAGGTTTCCTCACTCTTCCTAATTCATATTTTAAACATGTATATTTTTTTCAATCAAGTTAAAAATAAATAATAGGCAAGCATATCACAATTGCACATTTGAATCACATATAATAATTCAATCACAAGTTACACAAAAGCATACTACATTTGTATAATGGAATCACACATAATGATTCAATCACATAAAACATCATTTCGGTTTTCCTCCGATTCATTTAACCGGGTATCAAGAAACAATATTCTCACTTCTTATCCCGTAGGATATTTTCACCGCTTTACATCGGCTATAATTATGCCTCAATCGGATTTGTAATCCAAAAGATGTCAATTTCTAAACATTGTTCACAAATTCCGTTTTCAAACATTTTCAAATATCAAATTTCTATATTTATCTTATCAATCCATGGCATATAACCATGTTTCTACCTCACTATCTCATAGAGCATAAAATTAGCTTTCCAACGCTTTCGACCGTGCGTCAATCCGAGTTACAGATCTTAAGTTACGACGAAAATACGAAAACCCTGTTTTTGCTGTCCCAGACAAATTCGTCTGGCGAATCCCTGGTGAAGCAGACTCGCCACTAACTCGCCTGGCGAATCTGGATGAACTAGAATTCTCCCAAAACGGGTTTGGGACCTAAAAATGACCATAACCTTCAACCCATATGATATTATTGCACCCCATGACCCAAATAACATGTTATAACCCATTTAGACATGTATTTCATCAAATCATTTGTTAGATTTCACTGATTATCCGTTTAATCATTTTCTCTCAAATCTAACCTAAGTTCTAAACTTATATTTCTAGAATTTAAAGTGTCTAACTAGAACCCACCTGATAATCGAAGAGGAGTTTGAAGAAGATGATGATGATCCATGAGTTTCTCTCCTTCCTCTTTCTTCATTTTCTCTTCTTTTCTTCTTTCTCTCCATTCCTTCTTCCTTTCTATCTTATTCTTCTTCCTTTTCTTTCACAATATATATATATATATATATATATATATATATATATATATATATATATATATATATATATATATATATATATATATATATATATATAATACCATTATTATATAATATATTCCAACAGGGTAAAATATCTTCAATTGATATTTGTCGTCTCGGCCAATCAATCAATTATTAGAGTTACCAAAATTTACTTCCTTGAACTAACAATTATTAATTCGTCTCTTTAATAAAACAATCAATCTCTTCAGAATCCATTAGTTGCTCTATTGATCCCAAATGTCAATACTTAAAGTACTTAGAGTCCAATTAACCAAAGATAGAGCACATAGATACTCACCTGATCTCATCTGATATCCAATTGAGCATTTAAGATAATATGGGGTATTACACTCTCCCCCCCTTAAATTGAAATTCGCCCCCGAATTTCCTCTACTCGGCAATAACCACAACTTGTATCCTGGTCTTAGATTCACACTTAACTTTACTTCCGTTAAAATTTCTGATGTATTCCAATTCCAACTTGATTTCCATAGACCAAAAATCCGTATTTTCACAATTTATCAGATGTCACATCCTTTATTATACTCTTGTTCCAATACCGAGTTAACTTCCAACCTTGCTTCTCCTCAATTCATTTGTTGTTTCTTACTAAAACACTTGGTCTCATGCTTCCTTCGGGAAAAATGTACCATTCCATATTCCTCTACTGAGTCACAAACAAAACCATAACATTTCAGCTCGATTCAGGAAACAAGCACTCATCAAATCCTTGCGTTGTAATTCAGTGATTCCTTAACTTCATAGATTGTCAAACTTCTTACCAGTTTCATCTAGTCTGGCGCTGTACATCGTACCCATCACATCCGATATTTCATCTCTTTCGTATCACACCAAAAGGTAACACACTTAGAACAAAATCTCCTTATTTCCAATCTTACCATCAATTTCTCCTCTGATTCTTATAAATTCGACTGAGCCCCTTTCATTTGTCACCTTCCACTATCCAACTCCAATTCTAACAGTAGAACACTACTATTTCTTAAGCACTACCACGTAGCTGATAGTCCACGGAGAAACACACTTATCCACTGGGATCCTTACTAATCAACGGTACAAAAACTTACTGACGTCCTATAGTAGAACAATTTTTTACCAACACATAATATCTTAACATCTGTCCAACACCCTCCAGACGATAAAGACACAAGAGTTACATTGCTACAACCATAACATATATAACTCCAAATTCATTCAAAACTCTAATAATTCATCCAAAAGTAGTTTAACAACCTTCAGTTCTGGTTACCACATTCACAATCGATTATCCTTACAGTTTTCCGACTTACTCAAGATTCCTTGCTGATTCGAGATCTCATCCAAATACCAACGTAAAACCAACATAGAACTAAAATCATAAACGAGTCACCACTTATCAACTTAACTGTCCAAAGCACAATTTTGAGCTTCCATATTACTCACCAATTCACGCACAACACTCCACATACACATACTTTCGAAGGTCATGCAACATTTCTCAGTTGAATCATCTCTTCTCATTCGTCCCGTTTCATAAACTATTCCCACTTACATACTTAACTTCGGAATGTCCCATTCTTACTAGTACTTGGAAAGATAACCTACAAATTCCTTCTCTGGTTAGAACACAACTGCACACAACTGGTACCACTTTCACAGGGTCTAAATCCAAAACTAAGAACTCACGGAAGATAACAATTACTAACTTCGACTAACCGTTCGTTCCTTAATAACACCATAAATTAAATTACCTAAAGGATATTTACAAGATCAATACTTCGAGAATATTTTCCATCTTTATCCTTAAGACTCGCAACAGCAATAATAGCAATACACCTAAGACTTTCTCACACTCAACACAGTTCACAAGATTACTGTACCCAAAGTCAAATTCTCTTGTCGTCTGAACAAATGGTCCACTATGTAACACCCTTCCAAGAGTTACGATTTCAAAACACAATTCCGTCTTTCATTTACTTGCAATCCTGTTTTCCATTCATACAATACTCTACATTCGGAGCAACATAAGGTCACAAAATTCAGATGATGGTTCCTAAGGGATTTCACAATTTACACAAATGTTAATGGATTAACCATCTGAGCTAATCGGTTAACTCCTCAAAATTCATTGCAAAACACCACCCTTGCACGTGTTAATCGGTTAACCCCATTGGTTAATCGGTTAACACTGCTGCAGAATCTAAAAATTCAGTTTTCCTCTTAATTCAAAGCCATCCATACCCAACCATCAATCCGATTTGTTCTAACTTGAAATATCATTTTCCAACTCGCGGTTCCTTAACTGGTATAACATTCACCAACCATGATCCACTCAGGTGAAACCGACAAAGTCAACACATGCAGATGACACACTCCAACCAAGTGACAAGGTAGCATTCCAAATTTTGACGCGGTCACACGACAACTCTTCGGCGGGATAGTTCACTTTTCTACTCAAAAAATTTCACTTGCGGGAAACCAATAATGACGACATTCTGGGGTTTTTAATCACAATTCATACCTGATTCGTCCACAACCAAAACCCAACATACAACCTTGTTCTCTCACTTGAACTTCTTGGTGGGACATAAAACAACCACATTCTTAGTCCAACAAAAGGTAGATTCCGAATATTCCGATTATTTACAAATACAGAAGTTTCTCTATACTTGAAAATAAATCGGGGCAATGCATCCTCTTGAAGAACCTTTCCATCACTACGTACACATTAACCGGGATTTCTTACCTTTCATTATCCATTGCACATCACACTTAGACCAAATTACTTAACGAAAGATTCGCAACCAACAATTCTCATCCACTATCTACAAAACCCTTCCGGTATAAATCGTCCATGATTTACACTTAGTCCATAATAAGTCCTGATTTGCTTCTCGTTGTTTTACCACAAACTTGCTTCTTAAAATACAACATTCATTGTTCCACAGAGTACGTCTCATCACCCTTGTCTAAAGAATAAGAATCCATCACGTACAATTGTAACCACGATGCTACTACTACGCTTGTTCTTAATACCAAGGTGTAACTTTCTTATAAAATACTATTAATACCGTTTATTCCACATAACTGAATAAAATCCACCTCATAAACAATATTTTCACTTTCCACAGCATAGAACACTTTCATAGCTTCATATTGATATAAAGAACGCTTAATTCGGACACCCGAGTCTAAAGATATGAATTTCTGAAGAAAAGAAAATTATTGGAAACAGCCAGATTCGCCTGGCGGTTAAGAATTTCGCCTGGCGAGTCCCCCCTTCGCCAGCACTTCGCCCAGAGAACATGCGGCGAATCTTGATTCCACAAAACCCCAAAAGTTCCAGTAGCTACACATGTTCTATTTCTTCATTTTCGCCTGGCGACTAAGTAATTCACCTGGCGAATTCCTCTTCGCCAGCACTTCACCTGGCGAACCAGCGGCGAGACCCCATTCGCCTGGTAATTTCCTGATTCGCCTGGAGAATTACACCATAAGCAGAATTTTTTGCTGGGTTTTTCATGGTTTCCACACCTCAAAATCCAACTTTTCCAAACCAAAGCATTTTCAAATTCCAAATTGGTCTCCCATCGAATATCGAAAAATCCCGATGCAATAACTCAAACTTATTCTCTCTACATAACCGAAGATACATAATTTATCTCCTACTCTTCATCCGACACATATTTATCTCGCTTGAAGTATGTAAACACATCCTTGTGTTCCTTCTCACACTTCTCTACTACTTTAGGTTCTCATAAAAGCCGAACGTCCTTAACTCTCATTTTTGCCAGTTGGAAGACATTATTCCGAACGTATTCCTTAAGGTACTCTCATCCATTCAAGATACCATAGTGACCCTAGAAACTGAGGCACCAATACTTATCTCACTCCCGGATCTTACGTCACACATTCCACAAAACAACTTTTCTTTTCCACGGAATGAGATTACCTAAAATTCTTATTCAGACTAGTGGTCAATCCAGCTCCACTAGCGATTTTACATATTCCTTGATACCTTATCCAATCATCCAATAGAGATCCTTAACTTCCGGACTCCATCCATTCCAACGGATTACTTAAACCACACATTACTCTTTAATTCCATGCTACCCAAAGCACAACTTCTACTAAAACCTTACTGAGCTGACCAAAACTCTTCCCTACTAACTCTTGGCTTTAGCCTAACCTCACAGCACAAGTTCCGACAACACTACGGAGTCCTCGTGGTCGCTCAACCATGATTCTACCTATCACATACATAGTATTAGGTTGATCAGGCCCAACACTACATAGTATGATATTAAGTTTCATGATGGCAAGACACAATTAAGAGGCAGGAATAGATTTACTTATGATGTTTCAAGGCTAGGTCGAGGACACGACCTGCTCTGATACCAACTGTAATGCCCTGTATAATATATACCTAGAATAATACAATACAAGCATTTTATTTGGTACCGACACCATCATAAGTGCCTAATGGCGTAATTCACATACTTGACCATTTCAAAAAACATAAAACAATCTATGGTACAAGGTATGGAAACTAGCCAAAGATAAAATCTAAGAACATTATACAATATTCCTCATTGTACAAGAACAATAAAATACACAGCGGAATAAGCTTAACTAAGCTTCTCTTGAAACATCCAAGCATCGCTCCACTTGTAAAATCAGACCTGCAAACCACACCTAAAATAAAGCAACTATAGTAGGGTGAGATACATCAAATCTCAGTGAGTTCCCTATCTTATAGATTCTCTCGGCTTTACAGGGTTCTATCAATCCTAGCTCAAGTCAAGGGGAAGGGAAATGACTTTTAGTACATGAATTTCACAATCTCACACTATATGGAAACACGGTATTGAACTCGTTACTTGATGACACTAAATTATACTGTATTTTCGACTCTGATTTCACATGCATATTAGTTGTTTTTCTATTATTTTTGCTTTGTTATTGTTATGTTTCCCTTTGTTTTCAGGTTTTCAATAAAATCGAGGTCCCAGACGAGAAAGGGTGCAAAAGGAGCAAGAATTCAAGTTTGGCAGCAATTTACTCTTGTCGCTTCCCTTGTCGCGGACGCCCCAGGGTAGGCGACGACGTGTCCCATGATCTCCACAACTCAACTGCCACATTCCCACGATCAAGCACTCGCCTTGGCCATTTTCTTCATGTCGCGGGCGCGGTAGGCCTGTCGCGGGCGCGACAAGGCAAAATCAGTTTCCCGCCCATTTTCAAGCCAATGCCAGTTTTGTCTTTGCACCTTGCCAACTTTGCCTATAAATACTCTCAGGACTCGAATTTTAGGATCGTCCAATCTTAGTTTACTTCATCCTAGGCATAAATTTCACTCTTGTAAAGCAGTAATCTTCTCACATCGAGGAGTTATTGCACTGTGTGTGATCGAGTTTGTAATCAAGTCTTGGAGTGTCTGTAATCAAGTTGCAGCATTTTATTTTCCGTGCATTGTACCAGATTTAAAGACTCCGCTTTGGAGCAGGTTTTATTTTAATCGCATTTACTTTCATTTATATCTTGCACTTACCTTATTTTGTTTATTTATTGTCTTGCCTTACTTTTTTACTTTTAAAAGACTTAATTCCATACATGATAAGAATCAACATGACTGTTGTAACTACCATGGCTGGCTAAGTTTTAGATAGGTAAGAATGTAAAGACCATAACCACCGTAATACGTCTATGTGTTAATAGAAATACTTAAGGGCTGTTTTAATATTTAACACAAGTTTTCTGTACCTAAAAGCAATGTTGGGTAAGATCGAAAGCCGTCCAACCATTTGTGAACTAGTTTAGTTCTCAACTGATCAAATACAGCGAAAGCGCTTTGCTCAGTTGAGTAGGGATTTTTAACACTTTGGAAAAGAGATTTTAAAACTATTTTCGGACGCGTTAGTGGGATTAGAATCTGGTTCATTTTGAACCTCTTTAGTTTAGAGATTTCACGTCAAAATACTTTTCTGTTTAGTTTAGAATTTTCATTTCTTAAAAGTAAGTTTTCCATGACTCTAACGCAATGCGCGCCTTTTTATAAGTGACAATAAAGGGGTTAGTTTAGAGGGTAAACTTGGTTCTGACTACGCGAAAGCGACACTTCCTGTTAAATTGAATTCTTTTCTTAAAATAGAAGATATTGCCCGTAAGTAGTCCTGTTGATGAATATAGAAATATTATCGGTTATGAGAATTACATTCAAGCCTATTGTTTTGTCTGAATTTTATTACCTCGTCATTTACTTTTATTTATTTTCCTCTGCATTAGTAAACCCTGAATTGAACTGCCTTAGATAAGCACTGTAACAAACGGAAATCGTTAGATCGACATTTGGTCCCTGTGGATACGATAACTTTTTATATTACTCTGACGCGATTCGTGCACTTGCGAATACAACGCATCATTACTCAAAAGTATCACTAATCGATAACCTGTCAAGGCATCCCCTTTCTCTCGACCTCTTCTACGTCTAGAAGTAGGAACGAGTCATGGACCCTCGTAGATTTCTTGGCATATGAAATGGATTCGAGATCATCGGCCCGTACACCGTGATCCGTCACTTCACACGGTCTCCATACTAGTGTTCACTCTCTCATAGGCCAATACTCGTCACTGATGCACCGTTATACATCAAGTACCCGAGCATCGCCATCTAGGTTATCTACTCCAGGCCAGAACTCGTCAGTGAATGCACGAGCGTCCCCGTCCAGAGTTTCTATCACAATTCTATTCACAACCTAGAATTATAACAATCTTAACTACGCCATTTGTTTTGGGGTAAGGTTTCCTCACTCTTCCTAATTCATATTTTAAATATAACACCCTTATATAAAACTCATACATCAAAGCATAAATGTTATATATGAATCCAAGTGTTTGGTACTGAAACACCATAAGCTCCTAGTTAACACATTATATACATTACATGCCCCAAATACAACAACTAAAAGTTCTAAAGGCATAATATACATAAGATGTTCAAAAGATAAAAACTAAGAACTAGATCAACAATGATCTCAAAATAAACTCCGCTACGGAAGCTAGCCATCAACAAGCAAGGAAAAGATCACACGACCTTATCCTTACCCTTCTCGGAACCTGAGGCATCTGAAATACATCAACAACGTGGGGTGAGATACGTCGAATCTCAGTGAGTTCCCTATCTTATGGATTCTCTCAGATTAACAAGGTTCTAACAATCCTAATTCAAGTCCGGGGAAAAGGGGAAAGGACTCTTGAGTTCACACTTTATAATTCTCACACTATATGGAAACATGACATGAGTTCATTAACTCACAACATCACTAATCGATAACCATACCAAGACATCCTGTCTTCCCGTCCGCTTCTACGTCTAGAAGGCGACCCGAGTCATAGATCCTTGTTGTTACTTGGCATACAAATTGGATTCGGGATCATCGGCCTGTTAACCGTGAACCGTCACTTCTCATAGCCTGTTAACCATCACAAGTCTCTATCCATAGCATAGGCTCCAATCGTACTACACGTAGGGAATCAAACCTACCAAGTAATTGTGTACCCGTTTCAGAGGAGCTCGAGACCCATGAAACTACACTCAAATATACCAGTTACGATTACATGATCACAAACAATAATATGATTGTATTCGACAATCACAAGACTACACCGCCTTAAGGCCTCTCTTGCCTTTTCAGAACCACAAAGGTTAACCACCTGTTCCATACTAGTGTTTCCCTCTCAACTAGGCCAATACTCGGCAAGGATGTATCTTCCAACAACACGTGCCCGAGCATCACCATCTAGAGTTGTCTACAATTTTTAGTTCCTTACTAGATTCTCCTATAGTTCAAGTTTGAGGTTTCCTCACTCTTCCTATCTTATTTTCATATTAACATGCATACTCTGTTACAATCATGTTAAACAATATTAGGATAGGCAAGACATGTCATAATTGCATAGTAGAATAATACATAACACTTAAAACATAAATATATCACTTTTGGAAATTTCTCGATTATTTAATCGGTCGGTAAAATTGACATATTTCATCTCCATTGCATAGAATACCTTCTCAGCTTTACATCGATATAAAGAATGTCCGATTCAGATAAACGAATCAAAAGTTATGAATTTTCTCGTGTTGGAGGAAAAACTTTAAGTCCCAGGTCGCGCTAAGCGCGCTACTCTCTGCCATCTGGGGTTGCAGGATTTCAACTGCGCGGTGAGCGGGCTTCTACGCGCTAAGCGCGCTCTACGAAACTCAGAAAAATTATCTACGAAGACAGTTCAAATCCAACCCTCCTAATTCCATAACATCAGTCTCAAATAACCAAATAGAGGTATATAACAGGTTCTACCATGGTTTCATCATCAAACTTTCACAAAACCTCATTCTCATCAAGAACACAACTTTTTCATAAACCCTAAGATTTTCAATTTACTCAAAGTACACCAAAACATCAAAACAAACATCAATACATGTTTCTATAAGCATATCGATCATTCCTTTCAATTTATATTGAATTCCAACCGTTAGAACATCAATTTCCACATCCTAACCAAAAACTCATAATATCAAAAAACTCTAAACAATGGTACTAACTAGAACCCACCTTGGATAGAGGTTGAAAATGAGGAAGATGAGATGATTGGATGAAGCTTGGATCAATGGATGATGTTCTTGCTCTTGGATTTTCTTCAAAACCTTTTTCTCCTCTTTTTCTCCTTCCTTTCCTTTTCTTTCTTTCTTCTTTCTCTCTCTTTCTTACTATCTTTCTCTTTTTAATGTTTGGAAAGTGGGAGGAAAAGAATAAGTAGTAAACTTAGTATTAGAAATAATACTACTAAATGTCCAAAAAGTCTTTTAAGTCCAAATTAATAAAATACCTCGGAGTCAGATAATATTAATTGGATTTATTCTAAATTCCACAGTTACTCTAATTATTTTATCAAATAATTTCTCAGAGTACACTGGACTCAGTCGATCACAATATAATATTATCCAGAGTAATAAAATACGGGGTATTACATCCTCCCCCCCCCCTTAAATAGAAATTCGTCCTCGAATTTAAAGATTACCTGAATAGATGAGGGTAAGCATCTCGTATTTTCGATTCAAGTTCCCAAGTTGCATCACCCGGATGCGTTACATCCCACTGTACCTTAACGAGAGAAATGTCCTTGTTCCTTAATACTTTCGTTTCTCTTCCCACAATGCGGCTCAGTTGAGGTTCAAACGTTAAGTCTGCTTCTATTTCAATAGTATCCGGTAGAATTGGCCGAAAAGGATCTAGAACAAACCTCCGAAGTTGTGATACATGGAAAACATCGGGCATTTCCGACAGAGAAGGCGGTAAGGCCAATCTGTAAGCTACTTCACCAATCCTTTCTAAGATCTGATACGGTCCCACGTATCTCGGGCTTAACTTGCGTGACTTAAACGGTCCTTTCAATCTTAATCTAGGAGTGACTTTTAAAAACACATGGTTACCTTCTTCAAATTCTAAAGGTCTCCTTCGATTGTCCGCATAACTCTTTTGTCGATATTGTGCTTGCTTAATTTTATCGCGGATCATTCGAATCTTTTCCGTAGTCTCTTGGATGATTTCGGGTCCTAAGACTCTATCTTCCCCAACTTCCGCCCAACACAAAGGTGTCCTACACTTTCTTCCATACAAAGCTTCATAAGGAGCGATTCCGATGCTCGCATGGTAACTATTGTTATAAGAAAACTCAATCAATGGTAGTAGTTCTTTCCAATTACCCTTACTTTCTAGTACACAAGCTCTCAACATATCTTCCATTGTTTGTATTGTTCGTTCAGTTTGACCATCCGTCTGAGGATGATTAGACGTGCTCAAACGCAACTCCGTACCCATAGCTTGTTGAAAAACTTTCCAAAACCTTGAAGTAAACTTCGGATCTCTATCCGACACAATATTAGAGGGAATACCGTGCAATCTTACAATTTCTGCAATAAACAACCTCGCAAGATGATTTGCCTTGAAAGTAGTCTTCACGGCTAAGAAATGCGCAGATTTTGTTAATCGATCCATAATCACCCAAATCGAATCATAACCACCTTGCGTACGGGGTAAACCTACTGCAAAGTCCATAGAAATAATGTCCCACTTCCACACTGGAATGTCTAAAGGTTGCAACAACCCACCCGGTCTCTGATGTTCAATCTTAACTTGTTGGCACACCGCACATTCTGACACGAAGACCACAACATCTCATTTCATACCGGACCACCAATAGTCTTTCCTTAAATCTTGATACATCTTTGAAGAACCGGGATGTATAGTAAAAGCACCTTTATGCGCTTTTTCCAAAATCCTTCTTTTCAATGCCGCATCATTCGGAACACAAATTCTTTGGTTGAACATAATAATTTCGTCGGTAGCCTGAACAAAACCCCGGTAGAAGTAACACTTCTTGCAACTTCTCATCCAACGTTTGACCTTGTTGAATCTCAACTCTTAGAGTAGAATTTACATTCAAATTTCCCATAATCACACCATTTTGAGTCCACACAAACTGAAGATTAAGATCTCTAAAATTCTCCAACAAAGCATATTCCAATACCATCAATTTCGCACTATGAACTACTTTCCGACTTAAAGCATCTGCTACCTTATTCGCTTTTCCTGGATGATACTTCAATTCTAAATCATAATCCTTTAAGTACTCCATCCACCTTCGTTGTCGCATGTTCAACTCCCTTTGGTCAAATAAATACTTCAAACTCTTATGGTCACTGAACATTTCGAAACGTACACCATACAAATAATGCCGCCATACCTTCAGTGTAAACACCACCGCCGCCAATTCCAAATCATGAGTTGGATAATTCTGTTCATGAATTTTCAATTGTCGGGAGGCATAAGCCACTACCTGACCGCCTTGCATCGGAACACCTCCCAATGCCATCTTAGAAGCATCACAAAACACTTCGTAAGAGTTGTTAGGATCAGGTAGGATTAACACAAGAGCCGTTGTCAATCTTTCCTTCAACTTCATGAAACTTTGCTCACAACTCGAATCCCACTTAAAAGCAAAATCTTTACGGGTAAGTTTTGTCATTGGTAAAGCCAACTGAGAGAAACCCTCGATGAACCTTCTATAATAACCCGTCAGTCCTAAGAAACTTCTGACTTCCGAAGCATTTCTCGACCTCTCC
Organism: Lathyrus tuberosus; assembly: GCA_022829125.1. Classification (NCBI taxonomy): domain Eukaryota; kingdom Viridiplantae; phylum Streptophyta; class Magnoliopsida; order Fabales; family Fabaceae; genus Lathyrus; species Lathyrus tuberosus. Next base: position 1,664,347 of record JALAZF010000265.1, read on the forward strand.
CAATTTATCACTGCTTCTACCTTCGACGGATCCACTGCTACACCACCTTGTGATATGACGTGACCAAGAAACTTAACTTCTGCCATCCAAAATTCACACTTGCTTAACTTAGCAAAAAGTTGCTTCTCTTGCAACACGGATAAAACAATTCTCAGATGCTCTTCATGCTCTTGTGAAGTACGAGAATAAATAAGAATATCATCAATGAAGATTACAAGAAACTGGTCCAAGTAAGCTTGAAATATACAGTTCATGTAGTCCATAAAAACAGTTGGAGCATTAGTTACACCGAAAGGCATCACTAAGAATTCGTAATGACCATAACGGGTCCTAAATGCAGTCTTAGGTACATCGGAACTCTTCACTCGAATTTGGTGATAACCCGATCTCAAATCAATCTTCGAGAACACACAGGCTCCTTTTAATTGATCTAACAGGTCGTCTATCATGGGTAAGGGATACTTGTTCTTAATGGTGACTTTATTCAGCTGACGATAGTCGATACACAACCGCATCCCACCGTCCTTCTTCTTTACTAACAATACTGGAGCTCCCCACGGTGAGACACTAGGTCTAACAAAATGCTTAGCCATAAGCTCTTCCAATTGTTCCTTCAGTTCTCTCAATTCAAGCGGTGCCATCCGATACTGAGAAACGGATATAGGAGTCGTTCCCGGTACCAGGTCAATAGAAAATTCCACTTCCCTCACCGAAGGAAGAGAAGTGACATCTTTGGGGGAAACTTCAGAAAACTCGCAAACTACTGGAATATCCAAAACTTGAAGGTCGCTACTCCCTTCCTTAGTGAGAACCAAAAGAACATATTTCTCTTCTTCGAACAAGAAATTTATCATTCCAACCGTACCTTCTAGAATAGTTGTTAAGACATCTTTCGGGGTAGCATCAATAGATGGAATGATGATGAGCTTTTCTTCACACCCAATAAACACCGAATTATCAGAAAGCCAATCCATTCCCAAAACGATATCAACTTTCTTAAGCGGTAGAAAAATAAGATCAATCTGAAAAAATCTACCGTCCACAGATAAAACACAGTTTTCACACATCAATGGTGTCTCAACTATTTCATCCATGGCGGTAGTGACCACCATAGGAGGAGACAAAAGAATGGACCGCAACCCAAGTCGCTTCATACATTGCATCGATACAAAAGAGTGTGTAGCTCCGCAATCAAATAAAATGAAACAAGGAAATCCATTAACGAAGCATGTACCAACAATTAAGGAATTGTAACTCTTCTTCTTCCTTGCATCTAAGGTATAAACCCTTCCTTGTGTCTGAGTCCGATTCTGAGGACAATCTCTTTTCAGATGACCCGCCTTCTGACATTGGAAACACTTTACCCCTTAAAAACAACACCTTCCAGAATGATTCTTGCCACAAGTGCGACACACAGGAGGTGTACTCGCCCTTGAATCTTGAACTTGTTTCCCTTTTAAGGATTGTTTCCTAGGCCTGAATTTTTGGTTGGATCTTCTACGATCCCCTTGATTCACTCTACTCGCAACACCTTCAGCTTGGACTTTCTTCAAACTATGCTCAGCCACATAGCATTGCCTTAAAACTTCAGCATATGTAATGAACTCCCTCTGAGATACACTATGAGATATTTCATCTTTTAGTCCAAACAGAAACTGGTCTATTTTCCACCTTTCGTCAGAAGCATACATAGCCTGCCTAGAATAAGCAGCCATGTCCTTAAACTTCTCAGTATAACTGGCCACAGTCATACTACCTTGTCTTAATTGTTGAAATTCAAATTCTTTCTGAGTCCTCAATGAGCTCGGAAAATACTTTTCCATGAAAATAACTTTGAACTGTTCCCAAACCTTAGGCACTTCCTGAATAGCCATCAAAGCCGAAGCGCTCTCCCACTATCTCATAGAGGGACCCTTCAGTGAATGAGAAGCAAACAACACCTTGTTCTCTTCGCTGTATTGGACTATAAAGAAAATCCTCTCCATACCAGAAATCCATTCGTGAGCCTTCACGGGATCTAATCCACCATGAAATTCTGGGAGATTCATGCGGATAAAATCCCGGAATTTCCCACCTTCAGCTTCTAGAACAACTACCGTAGGATGTAAACCTCCATTCATTTGTTGTACCATTTGCTGCATGAATAGATTCTACTGCTGCTGCATCTGCTGCATAAACCGATACAGAGGAGTATTGCCATCGCCGCCCGGCGAATTCGTCCCTCTAGGAGTGGTACGGGGTCTACCACGAGTGTTTCTACGTCCCTCAGCCATGTTCATAAAGGTCATACAAATAGGATTAAGTTGATCAGGCTCAATGCCATAAATATAACACTTAAGACCGATGGTGACACGGCGTATAAGAAACGAAAAGAAATACTTATACTATTTCATGGCTAGGTCGGGATACGACCTGCTCTGATACCAACTATAACACCCATATATAAAACTCATACATCAAAGCATAAATGTTATATATGAATCCAAGTGTTTGGTACTGAAACACCATAAACTCCTTGTTAACACATTATATACATTACATGCCCCAAATACAACAACTAAAAGTTCTAAAGGCATAATATACATAAGATGTTCAAAAGATAAAAACTAAGAACTAGATCAACAATGACCTCAAAATAAACTCCGCTACGGAAGCTAGCCATCAACAAGCAAGGAAAAGATCACACGATCTTATCCTTACCCTTCTCGGAACCTGAGGCACCTGAAATACATCAACAACGTGGGGTGAGATACATCAAATCTCAGTGAGTTCCCTATGTTATGGATTCTCTCGGATTAACAAGGTTCTAACAATCCTAACTCAAGTCCGGAGAAAAGGGGAAAGGACTCTTGAGTTCACACTTTATAATTCTCACACTATATGGAAACATGACATGAGTTCATTAACTCACAACATCACTAATCGATAACCATACCAAGACACCTCGTCTTCCCGTCCGCTTCTACGTCTAGAAGGCGACCGAGTCATAGATCCTTGTAGTTACTTGGCATACAAATTGGATTCGGGATCATCGGCCTGTTAACCGTGAACCGTCACTTCTCATGGCCTGTTAACCAACACAAGTCTCTACCCATAGCATAGGCTCCAATCGTACTACACATAGGGAATCAAACCTACCAAGTAATTGTGTACCCGTTTCAGAGGAGCTCAAGACCCATGAAACTACACTCAAATATACCGGTTACGATTACATGATCACATACAACAATACGATTGTATTCGACAATCACAAGACTACACCGCCTTAAGGCCTCTCTTGCCTTTTCAAAACCACAAAGGTTAACCACATGTTCCATACTAGTGTTTCCCTCTCAACTAGACCAATACTCGTCAAGGATGTATCTTCCAACAACACGTGCCTGAGCATCGCCATCTAGAGTTGTCTACAATTTCTAGTTCCTTACTAGATTCTCCTATAGTTCAAGTTTGAGGTTTCCTCACTCTTCTTATCTTATTTTCATATTAACATGCATACTCTGTTACAATCATGTTAAACAATATTAGGATAGGCAAGACATGTCATAATTGCATAGTAGAATAATATATAACAATTAAAACATAAATTTATCACTTTTGGAACTTTCTCGATTATTTAATCGGTCGGTAAAATCGACATATTTCATCTCTATTGCATAGAATACCTTCTCGGCTTTACATCGATATAAAGAATGTCTGATTCCGATAAACGAATCAAAATTTATGAATTCTCTCGTGTTGAAGGAAAAACTTTAAGTGCCAGGTCGCGCTAAGCACACCCCTGAGCGCGCTAAGCGCGCTACTCTCTACCATCTGGGGTTGCAGGATTTCAACTGCGCGCTGAGCGGGCTTCTACAAGCTAAGCGCGCTCTGCGAAACTCAGAAAATTTACCTGCGAAGACAGTTCAAATCCAACCCTCCTAATTCCTCAACATCAGTCTCAAACAACCAAACAGAGGTATATAACAGGTTCTACCATGGTTTCATCATCAAACTTTCACAAAACTTCATTCTCATCAAGAACACAACTTTTTCATAAACCCTAAGATTTTCAATTTACTCAAAGTACACCAAAACATCAAAAAAAACATCAATACATGTTTCTACAAGCATATCGATCATTCCTTTCAATTTATATTGAATTCCAACTGTTAGAACATCAATTTCCACATCCTAACCAAAAACTCATAATATCAAAAACTCTAAACAATGGTACTAACTAGAATCCACCTTGGATAGAGGTTGAAAATGAGGAAGATGAGATGATTGGATGAAGCTTGGATCAATGGATGATGATCTTGCTCTTGGATTTTCTTCAAAATCTTTTTCTCCTCTTTTTCTCCTTCCTTTCCTTTTCTTTCTTTCTTCTTTCTCTCTCTTTCTTACTATCTTTCTCTTTTTAATGTTTGGAAAGTGGGAAGAAAAGAATAAGTAGTAAACTTAGTATTAGAAATAATACTACTAAATGTCCAAAAAGTCTCCTAAGTCCAAATTAATAAAATACCTCGGAGTCAGATAATATTAATTGGATTTATTCTAAGTTCCACAGTTACTCTAATTATTTTATCAAATAATTTCTCAGAGTACACTGGACTCAGTCGATCACAATATAATATTATCCAGAGTAATAAAATACGGGGTAGTACATTAAACATGTATATTTCTTTCAATCAAGTTAAACATCAATAATAGGCAAGCATATCACAATTGCACATTTGAATCACATATAATAATTCAATCACAAGTTACACAAAAGCATACTATATTTGTATAATGGAATCACACATAATGATTCAATCACATAAAACATCATTTCAGTTTTCCTCCGATTCATTTACCCGGGTATCAAGAATCAATATTCTCACTTCTTATCCCTTAGGATATTTTCACCGCTTTACATCGGCTATAATTATGCCTCAATCGGATTTGTAATCCAAAAGATATCAATTTCTAAACATTGTTCACAAATTCCGTTTTCAAACATTTTCAAATATCACATTTCTATATTTATCTTATCAATCCATGGCATATAACCATGTTTCTACCTCACCATCTCATAGATTATAAAATTAGCTTTCCAACGCTTCCAACAGTGCGTCAATCCGAGTTACGGATCTCAAGTTACGACGAAAATACGAAAACCCTGTTTTTGCTGTCCCAGACAAATTCGTCTGGCGAATCCCTGGCGAAGCAAACTCGCCACTAACTCGCCTGGCGAATCTGGACGAACCAGAATTCTCCCAAAACGGGTTTGGGACCCAAAAATGACCAAAACCTTCAACCCATATGATATTATTGCACCCCATGACCCAAATAACATGTTATAACCCATTTAGACATGTATTTCATCAAATCATCCGTTAGATTTCACTAATTATCCGTTTAATCATTTTCTCTCAAATCTAACCTAAGTTCTAAACTTATATTTCTAGAACTTAAAGTGTCTAACTAGAACCCACATGATAATCGAAGAGGAGTTTGAAGAAGATGATGATGATCCATGAGTTTCTCTCCTTCATCTTTCTCCATTTTCTCTTCTCTTCTTCTTTCTCTCCATTCCTTCTTCCTTTCTATCTTCTTCTTCTTCCTTTTCTTTCACAAATATATATATATATATATATATATATATATATATATATATATATATATATATATATATATATATATATATAATACCATTATTATATAATATAATCCAACAGGGTAAAATATCTCCAATTGATATTTGTCGTCTCAACCAATCGATCAATTATTAGAGTTACCAAAATTTACTTCCTTGAACTAACAATTATTAATCTGTCTCTTTAATAAAACAATCAATCTCTTCAGAGTCCATTAGTTGCTCTATTGATCCCAAATGTCAATACTTAAAGTACTTAGAGGATTTCATTAATCCAATTAACTAAAGATAGAGCACATAGATACTCATCTGATCTCATCTGATATCCAATTGAGCATTTAAGATAATATGGGGTATTGCACATTTCAAATTTTTTTAGCAATAATTTAAATAAATATTAAATAGTTTATAACAATTATTTAAAAAAAATGAATTCCTTTTAAAACACATTATATTATTCGTGGAATTGTTATAAATAATACATTTTCAAAATAAGTGAATATTTAGTCAATTTCTATATTTTTATTGATCAAAATTTATTATTATAATTGTATTAATTTCATATATTACCATTTATGTACATATTTCAAAATATCATTTCTATTGCTGAATTCTCAATAAATGATAATAACTTTGTACATTTACTTTCTAATCTTCATCTCTGACATCGACTTTACATATATATATATATATATATATATATATATATATATATATATATCGTTATTCTCTTCCATATTGATTATATTTTCCAAAAATGACAGAGAACAAATGGGCAACCTTCTTTATATCCTCAAAGACATTATCTGATTGTGCTATTTTATTACTTACATAAATTTGAATACACAACAAATTTATCAAAAACTATTCGAATTCCAATGGTTAAGATGGATGTTACACGTTGAAAATTCTTGTATTCACATGAATAAGAAATTTGGCAAAAAAAATAACATAATTAATGTCGCCAATGTTACATTTCAAATTTTTTTAACAATAATTTACATAAAAATTAAAAAGTTTGTAACAATTCTTTTTGAAAATTAATTCCTTTTAAAACATATAAGATTATTGGTTGAATTGTTATAAATGATACATTTTCCATAATAAGTGAATATTTAGTCAATTGCTATATTTTTATTGATCAAAATTTATTATTATGATTATATTAATTTCATAAGTTACTATTTATCTACATATTTCTAAATATCATTTCTATTGTTGAATTCTCAATAAATGATAATAACTTCGTACTTTGACTTTCTAATCTTCATCACTGACATCGACGCTACTGATATGTATATTGTTTTTCTCTTTCCATGTTGATTATATTTTCCAACAATGGAAGAGAACAAATGGACAACCTTTTTAATATCCTCAAAGACATTATCTGATTGGGCTCTCATATTACTTACATAAATTTTGAATACACAACAAATTTATCAAAACTATTCGAATGCCAATGGTTGAGATGGATGTTACACGTTGAAAATACTTATATTCACATGAATAAGAAAATTGGAAAAAAAATAACATAATTAATGTCGCTAATGTTAAATTTCAAGTTTTCTTAGCAATAATTTAAATAAAAATTAAATAGTTTGTAACAATTCTTTTTTAAAATGAATTCCTTTTAAAACACATAATATTATTGGTTGAATTGTTATAAATAATACATTCTTATAATAAGTGAATATTTATTCAATTGCTATATTTTTATTGATCAAAATTTATTATTAGGATTATATTAATTTCATAAGTTATTATTTATCTACATATTTCTAAATATCATTTCGACCGTTGAAATCTCAATAAAAGATAAAAAAAATTGTATTTTGACTTTCAAATCTTCATCTCTCACATTCGAAACTAATGCAAAAATTCCGTGGTTCACTTCCACATTGATTATATTTTTCAACAATGGTAGAGAACAAATGGCCACCTTTCTTTATATCTCCAAACTCAAAGAATGATTCCTCAAAGAATGACTCCTCAAAGAACAAATCCCTCAGGTTTTCCACACCCGCCAAAGTGGGAGAGAAAAGAGGGAACATGGGGTATCTCCCCAACATGTCCACCAACAACCACTGTGAAAAATTTTGGATGCCAGCATCATCATCAAAATCTTCATCCTTTGGAGAATTTATTAATGTTCCTAGTGAACCAAAGGAGGATCGGACTGCACTGCCCTTTAAGAGACATAGGGGTAGACCACGGGGCTCCAAGAACAAACCCAAATTCTCTATTAAGATTGAAGAAGAACCGAATAACATTATGAAATTGGTTGTTATAATAATCCATGTAGGACACGATATTGTGGAATCTCTCATAAATCTTGCCTTGCGTCATTAAGTTATCATCACAGTCCTAGGAGTTGTCGGTCCTGTATCTGATGTTACTCTTCAAAATTCAATGTCTCAAGCTCCTGCATTCACAATTCCTGGATCCTCTCAAATGATATCTATCAATGGAACTTATTTCAATACCAGTTATGGTCGTATAACTTCTGAAGTCATCATTGAACCTTTTTATTCTTCTTTTTTCATTTTACTAGCTAATGATTATGGGGAAGTGTTTGGTGGGACTGTTGTAGGAAAGCTTAAGGTTGCATGTGATATTTTTATCACAACCACTCTTTCAAAGAAGTCCGAGTTTTATAAGGGGGTACAATACATGAGAGTATTCGAGAAGTTGAAGAAGATGACCTAAAAGTTGTAGATGGTGTCTCTATCAAAGTTGAACCTATTGAAATCGAACACAAAAACCTTCACCTTATATCTGGTTATGGTGTTATGGGTGACAATTCAATCAATCCAAATCAGCCATTCCCTGCTTCTCCTCCTGGTTTTGAGCATGTCATTCCGCAGATATATATACATCCATCAAAGCATATATTATACATGACTAATACGTTTGGTACTGAAATATACAATAAGTTCTTAGTAAATACATTATACATATACATGCCCAAAAGCCTAAATACAAAAAAAAACCTACGGCATAGTATATCTACAAGATGTTCCAAAGACAAATACTAAGAACTAGATGAGATAATGATCTAAAAAATCTTCACAATGGAAGCCTTGCCACACAAAAGCTACGATCCGTAAGGAAAGTCAAACAACCTTGTCCTTACCCTTCGCCGAACCTGCAGAACCTGTGATGTAAACAACAATAGTGGGGTGAGATACATCAAATCTCAGTGAGTCCTCTATCTTATGGATTCTCTCGGCTTTACAAGGTTCTAACCAAAACCTAACTCAAGTCGGGGGAAAAGGAACTAGACTTTTAGTTCAACTATCTCTAACTAGAGAAAACATCGCGTAAGACACAAACGCCAACTAGTTAAGGAATCTTTCCCCGGCCATCCCACCCAAGGAGATTAAACACGGGTCACGGATCCTTAACGCAAATAACTTTCCCCGGCCATCACTCTCAAAGAGATTATACACGGGTCATGGTTATCTACTGTTGCACCCCAAAATTTGCTCCCTTACTTTATTACTAACTGGCTTATGTTTCATTACATTTCTTGCATTATCATGTAGGCATATCATTAGCATGGGGTCAAGGTGCTTGAGGCAGTTCATGAAGGTCCTATCTGGTCTATCACATCATCAAGAGTTCACAAGTGGCAAGAGAGCTCAGGTGGATTATCCTCTCCTAACCAGTGCATAGATTAGGGTTTTGAGATTCTTGGGTTTATTGCTTCAATAGGCAAGCTCCTTGGGTTTTTATCATCATCAAATGGCATATATTGTCTTTGTTGGAGAGGATACACATCATATTCAGAGGAATTTGGAATTGGAGACTGTGTTATTTCCTCCTAGACTGAGGGTACCACAACTAGGGTTTGCTATAAAGTCAGTTTATTTCTGATTTTTTGGGCAAGACTTGATTCCATGGTACTCCTTGGGTCCCTAAATACCTAGGGATGGGAGGTTGTCCATCAGTTTGGTTCAGGAGAAGTTCAATTGGCCAATGGATTGAAAATCAGTTGAATTGGGTAAAAGTCAACAATGAGAGGAGAAGTCAACTGTGGAATTTTGAGGTTCTCTCCAAGGTTTTCAAAGTCTCACATCCTCATATGGTCTTCAAGGGTCAAGTTTCATACATATTTGTCAGGAATCAGGAGTTGGTGCAAAGTTTCTAAATTTGGAAAGTGATATATAATAAAAGTTTCCTTTTTTGGCAAGTTCCTACACTGCATTCAACTTGACTTTTCATCATCAATAAAGCCTCAAATTATTTTTTCTCCAACAAGAGAGTTGAAGATCTTTTTCTCCTCTTTCCAAAAAGTACTAGTGTGTCTCCATATCATTTGTGAAACTCCAGTTATGATCAAAAGAAGGAAAAGTGGTTTTTAGGGTTTCTCATGATCCCATTTTCACAACTTTGGGCATAATGACCTATAATCAATTCCATTGCTTCATGCCACATTCCAATATTAAAAGACATTCCTTGAGGTTTATTTTGGGCCCAAGAATGAAGAAATTCCATGGTGTGTTCTTCACTTATTCTCCATTGTTCAAAAATGCCAAATTGTTCAAAAGTCATGAATCAAAAAAGTTTCAAGGGCCAATTTAAATGTGGTGTGATTAGAAACTCAAATGAAGGTGATCCATCAAATAATTCTCAAGTATCCATGCAAGGAGAAAGGTGTAATTCACATTATGCATTTTTCCAAAATTATTCAAAAATCATTAAACAATGGATTACCCAAGCCCAATTCCTCATCAGAAGAAAACCCTAGCCTATTTAAACCTATCCATGCACTGGTTAGGGTTCATTCACGTGCATTTGGAGGAGAACCACAATTTGGAACCCTAAAGCTTTCTTTCCTTGGATCTCACGAATTACAAAGAGTTTCTTCAAAGTTCTTCCACAAATCTCTTCCTGGTGATTTCTAGAACACAACCCAACCACCATTCGCAGCCAAAAGCAAGGATTGGAGCTGTGCCATCTCAGGTTGATGATATTTTTCGTGCTCTTAAAACTCTCTTTTTTTATGTCCATATTGATGTGTGATGATTGCTGATCATGCTGATGTATTTGGTTTTGAATTTGGACGTGTGGTTTGCTTGGAATGTTGATTTAAAGTTTTGAACCCTAAGCATATTTCCTTCGATTCTCTTTATCCATGCGTCGTTTGTGTTTTTTGACTGAATATTTGAATTCCTGACGATTTTTTGGGTCGGATAGTGTACCCCCTTGCGTTTTTTGGTGTTGTTTTGATCGCAGGTGGCCGGAGAAGGTGGCGGAGCCCTAGCTCCGGCGGTGGTGGCCGGCGAACCAGTCCGGCGAGGGTTTGAATGGGGAAGATGACTTCCCAGCCGTCCGATCCATGAATCCAACGGTCACGATGCTGCCACATGTTTTTTTTATATTTTTTTTCTGATTTTAATTTTGTAATTGTGTGTTTATTATCCTACAATAACTACCATGCTCCTCCAATTATATGTTTTTATTTGGCCTACTTTTATTTTTGTTGACTGATCATGAACCGTCTGATGCATCAAACGACCCACGTCACACCAACGCATTAAAAACGTCACGCGCCGTGCACATGGCATTCCACGGTAAACCCATTTTTATTTTTTTTTCATTTTTCTGATGAGTTAATGGGCGGGCTTCGCTACTCACACCCCCCATCACCAGCCCAATCTCATTTTCAACATAAAGTCCTTACTGTTCGCACCCCCCATACTATTTTCTCATTTTTTATTTTTTATTATTACATTTTCATTTTTATGTTTTTTAAAATACATTCTTGCATTTTAAAATTCCCATAAAATTCATACATCATCTTTATTAATTTATAAAATTTTTACAAATTTTATTTTTTTATTTTTATTTTATTTTTATCATCTAAACTAATTGTTTAATCTATTTTCTTCTTGAACTATCCATACCATGCATACACAATTTGTTTATTTTATTTCTCTGCAATTTGTTCACTAACATCCTAAATTGCATAAAAATATTTTTATATCATTTTTAATTATTAGTTCATATTGCATTCTGATCCTCTTTTTTGCACACTGAGCCCTAATTCCCACCTGAACTCTGCCTAATTATTTGAATGACTAATATCTTGATTTTTTGCAGGGAATTTTGATATGTTGTTTACCTCTGGTTGAGGAACCTTAATGTTTAATTTGGGAATTTTAGGAGCTATTTTTCTAATTATCTGATTTGTTTTCACTTGAGATTTTCTTGCAGGCGCATCTTTGACCTTGTATGATTATCTGTTTGAAAAGGCACTTGGGCCATTTTCTTTGGGACTGTTTCTTTGTTTCTTTGATTCATGTTTGGATGATAATCACTTTTTTTCGCCATTTATTAAGTTTCACTTGCCTTGATAGTATTTACGTCCGTTTCGTACTAACCTTTTATGCAGGGACTAAGGTGTATTCTTTAAGGGTATGGATAAATATCCATGGTCACTCTTATCCTTTCTTTCTCTCCTCTCTTCTTCCTTTAGGGTTTAGGTTGTCGTCAAACCTCACTAACCGTAGGTCGCCTATGCATGATAACTTTAGGATTCATAGTCCCCCTTAGAGTTACCCTTGTGTCTCCTCTTCTCATCTCAAATTTCTTTAAAAACACTTAATAATAATAAGGTGTATTGCGCACGAGCCTTAAGCATAGGGAATGAGAGATGAGGGGCTTCCTCTCATCTTTCTAGAGTGCTTAGCGAGCGTCCTGTCTTGGGACAATGCATTAAGTATTCGCCCCTGTGCCCTAGACTTTGGTACAATGCAACTTAGGAACTAACTTAAGCCATTTCTGTCCTAAAAAACACAAACCAACTTCAAACCTTTTTGTCCTTCGGGACCTTCAACTTAAAGGCTATTTTCAAAAAGGGCACGTTACCTTCCGTCTGAGTCGCAAATAGGCATCGACCCTAATTGCCGGACGCGAACTTAACGTCGCTCATAAAAAACACAAAAAGAACTTGGTCCGAACTACGTTGACTCTGAATTCCCCATTGCACAAAGGGGGTACGTAGGCCTAGGACGTCGACGTCCTACCAATTCGGTCTGTGTCTTTCCCTCTCCGTTTTAGTACAACCCTAGATGATAGTATAACTTACCCTTAGAATAGACAACAAGCGTGGATCCCATCGAGTACGATGGACGCGTGGGGTGCTAGCACCTTCCCCTCGCGTAACCGACTCCCAAACCCAGGTTTTGGTTGCGATGACCATTCCTTTCCCTCTTCCTCAGGTTTATACGGTGTTCCCTTTCCCTCTCTTGGGATAAATTTACACGGCTGGCGACTCTATTTTTCCGCGCAACTCTCGCGTTTGTACCTGGATGAAAATCCTGGGAGCGACAGCTGGCGACTCTGCTGGGGACTCTGGTTGACCTATGCTGGTCCATCCCTAAGCGAGTCAATCCTAGCGCTTGCTTGTCTTTGTTCTCTTTGGGTGTTTTGTTTTTATTTTGCTTTATGTGTTGTATTTTATTTTTATTTTTACCGCATTTTTTGTATTGCATTTCATTGTTATTACTGTCATACTGCTGTGTTGTGCTGGCTGTTCTTGTTTTGCAGGTACGGTGGGTTTTGAGAGATAAGCCCAATACCCAGGCTTGAGTACACCCTAGGACTTGAGTGGAAAGTAGTGGGACCTACGTGCCCGCTTGGTATGTTTATGTGTTCACGAAATTCACAACCAGACGAGGCTATCTTTGGACGCATTCTAACGTGTGTGTCTTGCGCATGTTGGGGTGTTGATCTAGAGAGCTGTCGACTCTGGTGACCGATCATTGAGGAACTTAGTGGAAACATCCCTCTTTAGTGGTGACAGTGGCAGACCACATCCTGTGGCAAACCCATTCGCACCCGAGGGCCCGCTTTGGAACTCGCATAGGATGGCCCCTACGTTTTGAAGAGAATCAGTGGAGGCACTCCTCGATTGACTTTAGTACTGTACCCCGAGGGATGAATGTACTATTGTTTCTCGACCTCAGTGCCAAAGCTGAGGACCTTCGGCTTTGGAGAATCAGTTGAGGCCTCCTCGATTGATGATGATGCCAAACCAGAAATGGTGAACGTATCATCATTTCTCGACCTGAGAGCCCGGGATACTGAACATCCTAGTACCCACATGTGAGAGGGGATGGGCGTTTGCAGGTTTGCAGGTAACCGAAACCTTCAACCTACCCTATTTTTCTGGATTTCTCATCAATGTCTTATTATTTGGGTTCCTCAGTGGTTCAGAGTTCTGGTTTTCTGGTTTCTCGTTCAGCTAACAGCACAGCACATCCAGCAGTGTGCCTTGACCCGATGTTTGCATGAGCATATCATTTTTCTTGCATTCTGACGTGTTTGACATTTTTCAGGGCTTGCATCTTACTCTTGATTCCGGTTTTTTGAGGTTACTCCAGCATGGATGTTCAGAGAAAGAAGACTGTTGCCTATTCGTTCCCAGAACCGACTTTGACACTAATTCACAAACTGATTAATATGGCTGGTTCCGGAGTTCGTACAGAGTTCAGTGGAAGGTATGGAAGACTTTTGAAATTTGTCTATAATATCTCCAAGTATGAGAAGGATGCCATTCACACACTTCTTCAGTTTTACGATCCGTCTCTGCGTTGCTTCACTTTCCCGGACTACATCTTGGCACCAACGTTGGAGGAGTTCTCATTTATTTTGGGAATCCCCATCGGTCATGATATAGTTTTCTTTTCTGAGGAACACCCTGGTATAAAAGAAATGGCTGTGGCTCTTCATATTAGTGAATCCGTCCTGAACAGTAATATTGAAGAAAAACAAGGAGTTAAGGGTTTCCTATTGAAGTTCCTGTTTGATCAATCCTGTATACATGTCAAAGAGAAGAACTGGACTGCTTTCCAAGCTATTCTGGCCGTGTGTATCTATGGGATTGTTCTGTTTCCGAATATTCCTGATCTAGTGGATATGCACGCCGTCAGGATCTTTATTTTGAAGAATCCTATACCTACCTTGCTAGGTGATGTGTATCACTCGGTTCACTACAAGAATGAGAATAGGCGTGGGAAAACTGTGAGTTGTTGTGCACCGATTTTAGCTACTTGGTTTCTGAGTCGTCTCCCCGAATCTGGCGCTTTCGTTGATACGAAAGATTCTCTGAAGTGGTCAAAGAGGGTTATGGGCTTGACTGCTGACAACATTGCTTGGATTAATCGTGACTTGCTAGGAATGGAGATCATTTGCAAATGCGGAGAATTCCCTAATGTTCCCTTGATAGGGAGGAAAGTTGGAATTAACTATAATCCCTCCCTAGCTATCAGACAGTTTGGTTATCCTTTGAGAGGTCCACCTGACGAGAGAGATATCAGAGAGTCCTTATTCTTCAGTGGTATTAAGGATCAGGAGATGATGAGGAAAATCGTGAATGCTTGGAAACAGGTGACCAAGAAGGGTAAAACTTCGTTCAGAAAATGTAATAACCGGGCTTTTCCTCCCTATAAAGAGTGGATCAAGAAGAGAGCAGAAGAGGAGCTTCTTCCCTTCCCGGTGGAACCACCTTTGTATCCTTTGGTGATCGAGCCTCCTACCACGGTCGAGATAGAGAAGTATGACAAATTATGGGCTGAAAAGGAAGGGTTGCGGGAAGAAAATAGTGAGCTAAAGAGAGAGATTTATCAGTGGAAGCATGAGCGGGGTGAAGCTGTTCATACCGCCAAGTCGAAGACAGAGCTCCTTGCTAAAGCAGAAAAAGAGCTTGCTGACATGGTCGCATCCAGAGAAAGAATGAAACAAGCTTTGGATGGTATCAGTAACGTTCTCAGGTCCAAGGAGGAGGAATTAGGCAAGGCTTTGTTGAAGATTCACAGGTTTAATGATCACCAAGAAACTGCCATGGCTGAGAATAAGAGAAAGGAAGACGACTACCTAACTAAGATTGTTCAGTTGAAGTCAACACTCAAGAAGAAAGACGCTGAGATCTTATCAGGGATATTCAAGAGACAAGTAGTCGAGGGTCGACTCAATGAAGCCATAGCCTCCATGGAAGAATTGAAAGTCCAAGCTGAAGTGAAGAAACCTAGACATGAGGGTCCTAGCATGGATGGTGTTTCTGGAGAAGACGCTTGGGAGTTACATTGCCGATACTTGGATGGGATTATACACAGGAGAGGCCTTCTCATTCAAGGGCTAATTCAGAAGCCGAAGCATCCCGATACCAGAAAGTTGTTCAAGGAGATTCAAGACTGGTGCAGAAAGCATAATGGATGGGGGGAATTGACACTTGTGAATTTTGATGACATGCCATAGTCTCCTTTTCTCTTTTATTGTATTTGGATCACCACCAGGCTTGTTGGTTGGGACCTATGGTTTTTATATTCAGACTTGTTATCTCGGATTTGTGATTGTTGACATTTGGCTTTTCTCTGGTTTTCTTAATATATGAGCAGAAGTTCCATTATATCTTGTTATTAAACCGGAATCAAGGGGTGGATCGCCTTGTGAATTTTCAAACACGTCCATTTGCATTTGCATATTCATAATCATTTTGCATAATCATTTTGCATAATCATTTTGCATGACAGGTGTTTATCTCTGGTATTCTTATCTTGTTCTCATCTCAGAATTGCAGATCAACATATTCACCGGTATCCTACTAAGCAGAATCGGAAGAGACTCATGGATCAGCTACAGAATGAGATCATTGAGATGCGGACTCGCATGAACCAATTCATGGAATTGATGCAAGGGGTTGCTCAGGGACAAGAACAGTTAAGAACTCTCGTTCAGCCACTGATTGCGAGGGTTGATAACGATGGTGTCCTTCATGGAGGACTTCAGACTGGTGTTACTGATGATGGTCAGAATGGTCCTACTGGCGGAGGTGTTCCTGTTTCTGGTGTTGTGATTCCTCCGGGCGGAGCTGAAAATGCTGGGAGAGGTGGTACTGGTACTGGCGCAGTTCAGGGTCGTCAGTATGATGATGTTCAGGATGACGTATTTTCTTTGCCAGGTGGGGATGCTGGTCCCCAGACTGATAAGGATCAGAGGATCCGGTTGATTGAGGAACAACTAAGGGGTGTTGTGAATCAGGATTCTGTGGGAATGGATCTAGAGGATTTGGGGCTGGTTCCAGGCGTTGTTATTCCACACAAGTTTCAAACTCCCACTTTCGAGAAGTATAATGGTATGACTTGTCCGAGGACCCACGTCAGGGCGTAAGCAAGCAAGATGGCTGCATATGCGAAGAATGAAAAGCTGATGATGCATTGCTTCCAGGATAGCCTATTTGGGGCATCCCTGGAGTGGTACATGCAACTGGAAAGGAAGGATGTGCGTAGTTGGAGAGATCTGGCAGGGGCATTTATCAGACATTACCAATATAACACTGATATGGCTCCTAACAGAACACAGCTGCAGAAACTGTCACAGAAGAACAATGAGAGTTTCAAGGAGTACGCTCAGAGATGGCGTGAACTGGCAGCTAGGGTTCAGCCTCCCATGTTGAAGCGTGAAATGATAACTATGTTTATGGCCACCTTGCAGGGTCATTACTATGAAAAGTTGGTACCGTGTATGACTGGAAAGTTTGCTGACTTGATCTTGGTAGGGGAAATGGTGGAAAGCGGAATCAAGGCGGGAAAGATATCAGGCAGTGATGGGTCCTCATCTGGAGGAAGTAAGAAGCCTTATGCCAATGGTTATAAGAAGAAAGAGGGAGATACAAATTCTGTGTCATCATATCGTGGTAGAGATGGACCTCGTCAGAACTACAATCAGCAGGTGGCTTCTGTAACTATCCCAGCAGCACCTCAGCAGCCAGCAGCGTCTCAACAACAAAATCAGGCTCCTTACCGATCACAGTCTCAGAATAGGCGGGATAGGCATTTTGACACTCCACCTATGTCCTATTCTCAATTATTCCAGCACTTGTTGAAACTGCAGTTAATTCAGACGAGAACATTGGCTCCACCTACTGGCAATCCACCTCCCGGCTATGACACCAACGCCCACTGTGAGTTTCATTCTGGGGCACCCGGATACCATACTAAGAACTGTAAAGCTTTTAAGCATAAGGTTCAAGATTTGGTGGATTCCAAAGCCATCAATTTCTCCAATGACGTCCCAAATGTGAATCAGAACCCGATGCCGAATCACGGTGGGGCAAAGATCAATGCTATTATTGAAGACTGTGAAGACTTGAGTTTGATTTCAGATGTGAACGAAGTCCAAACACCCTTGGGTGTGGTGAAGGAAAGACTGTTGAAGGGAGGGGTATTTCCCGGTTGTGATGAAGGTTGTGTAGGATGTGTGTCGCAGCCAGGCGGTTGTGAGTTATTGAAAGCAGGTATTTAGAAAATGATCAATGAAGGGGTATTACAGTTTGATAGAGGTTGCAAGCAGAGTAATGTTACTGACAGAGGAATTGATGTTGCCACGATAACAATTCCATTCAAGACAATAACTATATCAGCACCGGCGAGACCAGCGCCGGTCACTATCACTGTTCCTGGACCAGTCCCGTATGAGACTACCAAGGCCATCCCATGGAACTATGGGGCCGAGGTGTTTGTTAATGGTAAGAAGCAGGAATTGGAAGAGACATCATCTGTGAATACAGGGGTGGAAAATCTTGTTGAAGCATAGGCTATCACTAGGAGTGGTAGAGTCTTTGTTCCGTCAGAGAATCAAGCTAGCAGTTCAAGACAAGACAAAGGTAAGCAGATGATGGATGAGTCTGTACAGAGGCAGGAAGCTAATAATTCTACGACAAAGCCAGGTGGGGATACTTTCTCAGTAGACGTAGAAGAGTTTATGAGGTTGATCAGAAAAAGTGATTACAAGATTGTTGACCAACTCCACCAAACTCCATCGAAGATTTCCATCCTATCCTTACTGCTGTACTCCGAGGCACACCGAAATGCATTGTTGAAGATTTTGAATATGGCTTATGTACCGCATGAGATATCTGTCAACCAGTTAGAAGGGGTTGTGGCTCTTGTGAATGCTGGTAATGGTTTGGGTTTCACCGATTTAGATCTGACTCCGGCTTGGAGGAATCACAACAACGCTCTGCATATTTCAGTGGAATGTCGTGGTTCTTTGATGTCGCATGTGTTAGTTGATACTGGGTCATCTTTGAATGTGTTACCAAAGAAGGCTTTGATGAAGTTGGATACTCGTGGGTTGATTTGTACACCAAGCGACTTGGTGGTACGTGCTTTTGATGGCTCCAAGAGGTCAGTTTTTGGAGAGTTAGTTTTGTCGATCAAGGTGGGTCCTGAGATTTTCGACACCACCTTTTACATAATGGATATTCAGCCTGCCTATAGTTGTTTGTTGGGTCGCCCATGGATCCATGGTGCTGGGGCAGTAACTTCTACGTTGTACCAGAAGTTGAAGTATATGGTGGATGGCCACGTTGTGACTGTTTGTGGTGAAGAAGATATCATGGTGAGTCACCTATCGACCTTCAAGTATGTAGAGGTAGATGGTGAGATACAGGAAACTTTGTGCCAAGCCTTTGAAGCTGTGAAGATTCCCCAGGAACCCCCAAAGGCAGTCATTCAGCCTGAGGCGGTTGTCCAACCTGAAGTCGTCATACAACCAGAAGTTCCAATGTCCTCTTTCAAAGAGGCGCGTGCTATAGTGGAAGTTGGTGGTTCTCAGAAGTGGGGCAGTGTTATTGATGTTCAAAGGAAGCAAGACACTCATGGACTGGGTTACAAGCCACCTAGGCGTTCTGAAGAACCTCCCAAGTTCTATGGTCTAGTCCGTTTCACCAGTGCCGGTGTTTTCTTCGACAGAGTCAATGCTATTGAGGACGAAGAAGATAGTGATTGTAACATGGATGAATGGATTCGTCCCTGCATTCCTTGTCAGAGCCTAGGCAACTGGTCCTCCGAGAAAGTTATCCAAGTGACGCGCCCGGAGTAATTTACTTTTGCTTTCTGTTATGTTGAGTCCTACGCTCTGCCCAAGGCGTAGTGATATTTATTTGTAGGGCTTGGATGTTTTATTTGCTATTTTTATCATCAATAAAGGACGTTTTTTTATTCAAATATTTTGATCCCTGCCTTTCTATTTTTTACTTTTTGCATTAACCCACATCAAAATGGCAATGTGTTTTCTTGTTTGTTGCACTCATAATGAACATAAAACATCCATCATGTAGGTTCCTTTGTTCAGATTCCACCCATGACTTAGCTATGGCTCGATATGACTTCGACAATCCCATCTATCAGGTCGAAGAAGAGACTGACGAAGACT
The DNA here is from genome assembly GCA_022829125.1 of Lathyrus tuberosus. NCBI lineage: Eukaryota > Viridiplantae > Streptophyta > Magnoliopsida > Fabales > Fabaceae > Lathyrus > Lathyrus tuberosus. The sequence goes on from JALAZF010000265.1 coordinate 1,684,187, forward strand.
GTGACTTACCAGAAGAATTAGCCAGGTTACTGAAACAAGAGGAAAGGGTTATTCTACCTCATCAAGAGGAAGTTGAGACTGTTAATCTGGGAACCGAGGATGTTAAACGAGAAGTAAAGGTTGGGGCTGCCCTGGAAGACACTGTTAAGGGAAGATTGATTGAGTTACTTCGAGAGTATGTGGATATCTTCGCCTGGTCTTACCAAGACATGCCCGGACTTGATACTGACATTGTTTCACACCGGCTGCCGCTTAAAGAGGGTTGTACTCCAGTCAAGCAGAAGTTGAGAAGGACGAAACCAGATATGGCTGTCAAGATCAAGGAAGAGGTTCAGAAACAGTTGGATGCCAGATTTCTTGCTGTGACAAATTATCCTCCGTGGGTTGCTAATATTGTACCTGTACCTAAGAAGGATGGGAAGGTCAGGATGTGTGTGGATTACCGAGATTTGAATAGGGCGAGCCCGAAAGATGATTTCCCGCTCCCCCACATTGACGTGTTAGTGGACAATACTGCTCAATATTCTGTGTTTTCCTTCATGGATGGCTTCTCTGGGTATAACCAAATCAAAATGGACCCAGAGGACATGGAGAAGACTACGTTCATAACACCGTGGGGAACATTTTGCTACAAGGTAATGCCCTTTGGATTGAAGAATACTGGGGCAACCTATCAGCGGGCGATGGTGACTCTCTTTCATGATATAATTCACAAGGAGATCGAAGTCTATGTTGATGACATGATTGCGAAGTCACAGATAGAGGAAGAACACTTGGTAAACCTCCAGAAGTTGTTTGAAAGGTTGAGGAAGTTCTGATTGAGGTTGAATCTGAACAAGTGCAGTTTCGGCGTGAGGTCTGGTAAATTGCTGGGATTCATTGTTAGTGAAAGGGGTATAGAGGTTGATCCTGCAAAGATAAGAGCCATACAGGAGATGCCTAAGCCAAGAACAGAGAAAGAGGTTCATGGTTTCTTGGGGAGGTTGAATTACATTGCCAGGTTCATCTCTCATCTGACAGCTACATGTGAACCAATTTTCAAGTTGTTAAGAAAGGACCAAGAGGTCAGGTGGAATGAAAATTGTCGAGAGGCGTTTGAAAGGATAAAGACGTATCTGCAGGAACCTCCAGTCCTTATGCCACCAGTGTCTGGGAGACTGCTGATTATGAACCTTACGGTTCTTGAGAATTCGATGGGTTGTGTGCTCGGTCAACACGACGAGACGGGTAAGAAAGAGCACGCCATTTACTACCTGAGTAAGAAGTTCACTGATTGCGAATCAAGATACTCTATGCTGGAAAAAACATGTTGTGCACTCGCTTGGGCAGCCAAGCGCCTAAGGCAGTATATGTTAAATCACACAACCTTGTTGATTTTGAAGATGGATCCAATTAAGTACGTGTTTGAGAAGCAAGCACTTTCTGGAAGGATAGCCCGTTGGCAGATGGTGTTGACAAAGTACGATATTCAGTATGTTTCTCAGAAGGCCATTAAGGGAAGTGTTCTGTCAGAATATCTTGCTGAACAGCCAATCGAAGATTATCAGCCCATGAAGTTTGAGTTTCCAGACGAGCATGTTATGTTTCTGAAAATGAAGGATTGTGAAGAGCCTCTGCCTGACGAAGGACCTGAGATTGGATCACAGTGGAAGATGATTTTTGATGGGGCTGTCAACTCATATGGCAATGGAATTGGGGCAATCATTACAACTCCGAAGGGTTCTCATATACCTTTCACTGCCCGGTTAGCATTTGTGTGTACCAACAACGAGGCGGAGTATGAAGCATGCATCATGGGGTTAGAAGAGGCAATTGATTTGAGAATTAAGAACCTCGATGTCTATGGTGATTCCGCGTTGGTGGTTAATCAGATTACATGAGAATGGGAGACTCGTCAGGCAAATTTGGTACCTTATAACAACTATGCCAGAAGGTTGTTACCGTTATTTGATAGGGTGGATTTTCACCACGTGCCCCGAGCTGAGAATCAGATGGCTGATGCGTTGGCGACGTTGGCATCTATGTATAAGGTGAACCGTTGGAATGAAACTCCGTCAATTAGAATCATGCGTCTGGACAGACCAGGTTTTGTGTTTGCAATTGAAGATGTATCAGATGGCAAGCCGTGGTATCATGATATTAAGGCTTTTCTGAAGAGACAAGAGTATCCAGAGGGTGCCTCCACCAAGGATAAGAAGACTCTGAGAAGGTTGGCAGGGAACTTCTTTCTGAACAAGGATGATGTGTTATATAAGAGGAACTTCGATATGGTTTTGCTACGTTGTGTTGATGAACACGAGGCAAGCTCATTCGAGGGTTCTTTTGGTACTCATTCCAGTGGACACACCATGGCTAGAAAGTTGTTGAGAGCAGGATATTATTGGATGACTATGGAGTCTGATTGTTTCAAGTACGCTCGGAAGTGCCATAAATGCCAGATTTATGCAGATAAGATGCACGTACCGCCTACGCCTCTAAATGTGTTGTCATCTCCTTGGCCGTTTGCAATGTGGGGTATAGATATGATTGGAAAGATTGAGCCTACTGCTTCCAATGGGCATCGTTTCATTTTGGTTGCCATTGACTATTTCACAAAGTGGGTGGAGGCAGCCTCGTACGCCAACGTCACCAAGCAAGTGGTAGCCCGATTTATAAAGAAGGATATCATCTGCCGTTATGGGGTCCCTGAGAGAATCATTACTGATAATGGCTCGAATTTGAATAATAAGATGATGAAGGAACTATGTCAGAGTTTCAAGATCGAGCATCACAATTCTTCTCCATATCGTCCGAAGATGAATGGGGCTGTTGAGGCGGCAAATAAGAACATCAAGAAGATTGTACAGAAGATGGTGGTAACATATAAGGACTGGCATGAGATGTTACCTTACGCCCTACATGGTTACCATACTTCGGTGCGTACGTCGACTGGGGCAACTCCTTTCTCATTGGTATATGGTATGGAAGCAGTTTTACCCTTAGAGGTCGAGATTCCGTCTTTGAGAGTTCTGGCAGATGTGAAGCTTGATGAAGCTGAGTGGGTGCGTTCCAGAGTGGATCAGTTGAACCTTATTAAAGAAAAGAGACTGGCAGCCATCGCACATGGTCGGTTGTATCAGAGCAGGATGAAGCACGCCTTTGACCAAAAAGTGCGCCCTCGGAATTTTCAGACAGGTGAATTGGTTTTGAAAAGGATCCTTCCTCCTCAGACAGATCACAGGGGCAAATGGACCCTAAATTACGAAGGGTCGTATGTAGTCAGAAAGGTTTTCTTTGGTGGAGCCTTACTACTTTCAACGATGGATGGCGAAGATTTTACCTGCCCTGTGAACGCAGACGTAGTCAAAAAATACTTCGCATAAAAGAGACCCGCTGGACATAAAAAGAAAGTCCAGGCAAAAAGGGGCATCCCGGAGAACCATAAAAAGGAAAAGGTTCGGGAAAAAATTAGGGATAAAATGTAAAAAGAAAATGTGTAAACCCGCAAAGTTGAAAACCTGAAAAGGCGACTTTGGCAAAAATGGGTATCCCGGTGGATTGAAAACCCAAAAAGGGCAATCCAGGCAAATGTTAGGGATTTATAAGCGAAAGGCTATGGTCTGTGTTCGATCTGTGAACACTCTCAATACCTGGAAGTTCTGAAAGAAAGGAATCATTACAATTAGTCTCTTCAAAGGCCAAGACATTTGTGGATAAGCAAGTCATATGGGTCATAGCTGAGTCAAATCATGGTGGATATCTGTTCCCACATTGCCGACATGTGTATTTTCTTTTTTTTACTTTTTGCGCAATTACCTCTTTTTAGGAATTGCTTTCTATTGTAAATGCCTATTTACAGGCCACTCTTCAATAAAATATTCATTTCACTCAAAGAGCTTTCCATTATTTGTTTTACTTTTACTTTTACTGTTTTGTTTGCAAAACACGTCCGATATTTTTGATAAACATTACATATAAAATTTCGAGCTCTGCAGAGCGTAACGAAAAGCAGTAGAAGTTACTTAGGCGTTAACGAGGATAGCCAGGTTGTGGCATATTCTTTTGTTGTTATTTGACTTGCAGGGCAACAGGATTGTACTTCCCAGCAGGTTGCTCTCCCCGACATTGAGACTGCTCCTTCCCCAGCAGGACAAGCTTTCCTCAGCAGAGCAGACTTCCCCCAGCAGGAGACGTGGGAGGTATTCTCTCCAGATCGAGGCGTTATTTCCCCCACAGAATCAGGATATTCACCTTCCCCATCTAGTCAGGAAGCGTGCTCTCACCGGCGATGTCACATTCTAATCCCCAGCAAGGTGGGAGTAAAGTCATTCTCCCCAGCAGGCTGTGATCAGCAGTATCCCCAAGCAGAATGGTATCATGGACTATATTCCCCAGCAGGTTCTGAGCCAGTTGTTATTGGCAATCTTCAGTAACAAACTTCCGGTTCCATTATTGGCACTCATTCTCAACTCCCCCGGCAGAGGAGAAATCTCAGGTTTTCGATGTTACTTTCAGTAAAAGACAGGTGTGGCCACCGGTAGTTCTTTCGAGATTTCATCCCCAGCAGATGTTGTTGATCCAAAGAGTCGATCAGTATGACCCTTCTCAACAGAGTTCCTAGATTCAGAGGACAATTTATTTTTGTCATCCCCGGCTGGATGGATCTTTTCTCTCCGGCATTTATTTTGCTAGAGAGACCCTTTTTGCATATCATAAGCATTCGCATTGCATCCTCAACGTGTAGCATTTCCATCTCGTATGGAGCATCACACCATTATTCAAACATTTGCATTCGAAGCATAAGCCAGGTTTGATACTTTCTTTGCCAGTTCTCTTTCTCAGCAGAGATGGTATAACTCAGGAGATTTTGGAGGGATGTGTTCCTCATACTTGTGCTCCCCGACAGAGTCTTTTATTCAGACTTCTCCTTTCCCCAGCAGAGCCATATTATCTATGGATCATGGGTCCGTTAGAAGTTTGTCTGGCCTTTCTCTTTTGTGAAATCCCATTCTTGATGCCAGAAGTGGTTTAAATTAGAAAGTCTTGTTTCACATCATCCCCAGTGAAGTCGCCGTTGATTTTGCTAGTTTCTCTTTGTCAGCAGAGATAGCAATCTTTCAGATATTTCTCTCGTCAGTTTCCCTTTATCAGCAGGGATGGCATTCATCTTGCTAGTTTCTCTTTATCAGCAGAGATAGCAATCTTTCGGATATTTCTCTCGTCAGTTTCCCTTTATCAGCAGGGATAGCATTCATCTTGCTAGTTTCTCTTTATCAGCAGAGATAGCAATCTTTCGGATATTTCTTTTGTCAGTTTCCCTTTATCAGCAGGGATGGCATCAGTTTTCTAGTTTCTCTTTATCAGCAGAGATAGCGATCTTTTGGATATGTCTTTTGTCAGTTTCCCTTTATCAGCATGGATGGCATTCATCTTGCTAGTTTCTCTTTATCAGCAGAGATAGCAATCTTTCGGATATTTCTCTCGTCAGTTTCCCTTTATCAGCAGGGATGGCATTTGTATTGTTAGTTTCTCTTTATCAGCAGAGATAGCAATCTTTTGAAGATTTTCTTTTGTCAGTTTCCCTTTATCAGCAGGGATGGCATCAGTTTGCTAGTATCTCTTTATCAGCAGAGATAACAATCTTTTGGAGGTTTTCGTTTGTCAGTTTCCCTTTATTAGCAGGGATGGCATTTATTTTGCTAGTTTCTCTTTATCAGCAGAGATAACAATCTTTTGAAGATTTCCGTCAGTCAGTTTCCCTTTATCAGCAGGGATGGCATTTATTTTGCTAGTATCTCTTTATCAGCAGAGATAGCAACCTTTTGAAGATGTTCTTTCGTCAGTTTCCCTTTATCAGCAGGGATGGCATTTATTTTGCTAGTATCTCTTTATCAGCAGAGATAGCAATCTTTTGGAGATGTTTTTCGTCAGTTTCCCTTTATCAGCAGGGATGGCATTTATTTTGCTAGTATCTCTTTATCAGCAGAGATAGCAATCTTTTGAAGATTTATTTTGTCAGTTCTCTTTATCAGCAGAGAGTGACATGACCTGGGAGAGTTTGTTTCACTTCATACCTGGCACTTGGCGGTACATCATTTATGGCTAATTCTCTAGTGGAGGATCGCAAATTTTCGGGTTCTTTGGTATTCAATCTCCGTGTATCCCGATTGTCTGAAAGCCGTCACTATCATAACCTCAGGACCAAGTAGATTGAATAGGGGCAGCTGTTGCACCCCAAAATTTGCTCTCCTTACTTTATTACTAACTGGCTTATGTTTCATTACATTTCTTGCATTATCATGTAGGCATATCATTAGCATGGGGTCAAGGTGCTTGAGGCAGTTCATGAAGGTCCTATCTGGTCTATCACATCATCAAGAGTTCACAAGTGGCAAGAGAGCTCAGGTGGATTATCCTCTCCTAACCAGTGCATAGATTAGGGTTTTGAGATTCTTGGGTTTATTGCTTCAATAGGCAAGCTCCTTGGGTTTTTATCATCATCAAATGGCATATCTTATCTTTGTTGGAGAGGATACACATCATATTCAGAGGAATTTGGATTTGGAGACTGTGTTATTTCCTCCTAGACTGAGGGTACCACAACTAGGGTTTGCTATAAAGTCAGTTTATTTCTGATTTTTGGGCAAGACTTGATTCCATGGTACTCCTTGGGTCCCTAATACCTAGGGATGGGAGGTTGTCCATCAATTTGGTTCAGGATAAGTTCAATTGGCCAATGGATTGAAAATCAGTTGAATTGGGTAAAAGTCAACAGTGAGAAGAGAAGTCAACTGTGGAATTTTGAGGTTCTCTCCAAGGTTTTCAAAGTATCACATCCTCATATGGTCTTCAAGGGTCAAGTTTTATACATATTTGTCAGGAATCAGGAGTTGGTGCAAAGTTTCTAAATTTGGAAAGTGACCTATAATAAAAGTTTCTTTTTTTGGCAAGTTCCAGCACTGCATTCAACTTGACTTTTCATCATCAAGAAAGCTTCAAATGAATTTTTCTCCAACAGGAGAGTTGAAGATCTTTTTCTCCTATTTCCAACAAGTACTAGTGGGTCTCCATATCATTTGTTAAACTACAGTTATATCAAAAGAAGGCAAAGTGGTTTTTAGGGTTTCTCATGATCCCTTTTTCACAACTTTGGGCATAATGACCTATAATCAATTCCATTGCTTCATGCCACATTCCAATATTAAAAGACATTCCTTGAGGTTTATTTTGGGCCCAAGAATGAAGAAATTCCATGGTGTGTTCTTCACTTATTCTCCATTGTTCAAAAATGCCAAATTGTTCAAAAGTCATGAATCAAAAAAGTTTCAAGGCCCAATTTAAATGTGGTGTGATTAGCAACTCAAATGAAGGTGATCCATCAAATAATTCTCAAGTATCCATGCAAGGAGAAAGGTGTAATTCACATTATGCATTTTTCCAAAATTATTCAAAAATCATTAAACAATGGATTACCCAAGCCCAATTCCTCATCAGAAGAAAACCCTAGCCTATTTAAACCCATCCATGCACTGGTTAGGGTTCATTCACATGCATTTGGAGGAGAACCACAATTTGGAACCCTAAAGCTTTCTTTCCTTGGATCTCACGAATTACAAAGAGTTTCTTCAAAGTTCTTCCACAAATCTCTTCCTGGTGATTTCTAGAACACAACCCAACCACCATTCGCAGCCAAAAGCAAGGATTGGAGCTGTGCCATCTCAGGTTGATGATTTTTTTCGTGCTCCAAAAACTCTCTTTTTTTATGTCCATATTGATGTGTGATGATTGCTGGTCATGCTGATGTATTTGGTTTTTAATTTGGACGTGTGGTTTGCTTGGAATGTTGATTTAAAGTTTTGAACCCTAAGCATATTTCCTTCGATTCTCTTTATCCATGCGTCGTTTGTGTTTTTTGATTGAATATTTGAATTCCTGACGATTTTCTGGGTCGGATAGTGTACCCCCTTGCATTTTTTGGTGTTGTTTTAATCGCAGGTGGCCGGAGAAGGTGACGGAGCCCTAGCTCCGGCGGTGGTGGCCGGCGAACCAGTCCGGCGAGGGTTTGAATGGGGAAGATGACTTCCCAGCCGTCCGATCCCTGAATCCAACGGTCACGATGCTGCCACATGTTTTTGTTTTATTTTTATTTTTTTTTTAATTTTGTAATTGTGTCTTTATTATCCTACAATAACTACCATGCTCCTCCAATTATATGTTTTTATTTGGCCTACTTTTATTTTCGTTGACTGATCATGAACCGTCTGATGCATCAAACGACCCATGTCACGCCAACGCATTAAAAACGTCACGCGCAGTGCACATGGCATTCCACGGTAAACCCATTTTTATTTTTTTTTCATTTTTCTGATGAGTTAATGGGCGGGCTTCGCTACTCACACCCCCTATCACCAGCCCAATCTCATTTTCAACATAAAGTCCTTACTGTTCGCACCCCCCATACTATTTTCTCATTTTTTATTTTTTATTATTACATTTTCATTTTTATGTTTTTTAAAATACATTCTTGCATTTTAAAATTCCCATAAAATTCATACATCATCTTTATTAATTTATAAAATTTTTACAAATTTTATTTTTTTATTTTTATTTTATTTTTATCATCTAAACTAATTGTTTAATCTATTTTCTTCTTGAACTATCCATACCATGCATACACAATTTGTTTATTTTATTTCACTGCAATCATAAAATATTTTTGATCCGTTCTTTTTGCATTTGTTCACTAACATCCTAAATTGCATAAAAATATTTTTATATAATTTTTAATTATTAGTTCATATTGCATTCTGATCCTCTTTTTTGCACACTGAGCCCTAATTCCCACCTGAACTCTGCCTAATTATTTGAATGACTAATATCTTGATTTTTTGCAGGGAATTTTGATATGTTGTTTGCCTCTAGTTGAGGAACCTTAATGTTTAATTTGGGAATTTTAGGAGCTATTTTTCTAATTATCTGATTTGTTTTCACTTGAGATTTTCTTGCAGGCGCATCTTTGACCTTGTATGATTATCTGTTTGAAAAGGCACTTGTGCCATTTGCTTTGGGACTGTTTCTTTGTTTCTTTGATTCATGTTTGGATGATAACCACTTTTGTTCACCATTGTTTAAGTTTCACTTGCCTTGATAGTATTTACGTCCGTTTCGTACTAACCTTTTATGCAGGGACTAAGGTAAATTCTTTAAGGGTATGGATAAATATCCATGGTCACTCTTATCCTTTCTTTCTCTCCTCTCTTCTTCCTTTAGGGTTTAGGTTGTCGTCAAACCTCACTAACCGTAGGTCGCCTATGCATGATAACTTTAGGATTCATAGTCCCCCTTAGAGTTACCCTTGTGTCTCCTCTTCTCATCTCAAATTTCTTTAAAAACACTTAATAATAATAAGGTGTATTACGCACGAGCCTTAAGCGTAGGGAATGAGAGATGAGGGGCTTCCTCTCATCTTTATAGAGTGCTTAGCGAGCGTCCTGTCTTGGGACGATGCGTTAAGTATTCGCCCCTGTGCCCTAGACTTTGGTGCAATGCAACTTAGGAACTAACTTAAGCCATTTCTGTCCTAAAAAACACAAACCAACTTCAAACCTTTTTGTCCTTCGGGACCTTCAACTTAAAGGCTATTTTCAAAAAGGGCACGTTACCTTCCGTCTGAGTCGCAAACAGGCATCGACCCTAACTGCCGGACGCAAACTTAACGTCGCTCATAAAAAACACAAAAAGAACTTGGTCCGAACTACGTTGACTCTGAATACCCCATTGCACAAAGGGGGTACGTAGGCCTAGGACGTCGACGTCCTACCGAGTCGGTCTGTGTCTTTCCCTCTCCGTTTTAGTACAACCCTAGATGATAGTATAACTTACCCTTAGAATAGACAACAAGCGTGGATCCCATCGAGTACGATGGACGCGTGGGGTGCTAGCACCTTCCCCTCGCGTAACCGACTCCCGAACCCAGGTTATGGTTGCGATGACCATTCCTTTCCCTCTTCCTCAGGTTTATGCGGTGTTCCCTTTCCCTCTATTGGGATAAATTTACACGGCTGGCGACTCTATTTTTCCGCGCCACTCTCGCGTTTGTACCTGGATGAAAATCCTGGGAGCGACATCTACTATCCGTACTTTCCCCAGCCATCCCACACCAAAAGGATTAAACACGAGTCACTAATACCACCCACCACGTAACTTTCCCCGGCCATCCCACACAAGGAGATTAAACACGGGTCACGGTTACTCACCTAATAAAATACTTATCAAGGATAATCTTTAGTACCGATGCATAAGCATTGCCGCACCATTCCCTAAGTCATCCTATTGCACTAAGGTTTCCTCACTCTACCTATTTCATATTTTAACATGCATATTCAACAACAATTACACACCATCCAACGATAAAAGTCGACAAAACGACACTATCCCCAAACTCCCGACATAATTAAATCGGCCAAAAATCTCAAAACCATTTTAATAAGAAAGTACATTTTATTAGCTTTCCAACAACATCAAGAATGTTAAAAACGGATCATCGGAACACGAATTATGGAAAATACCAAGAAAAGGTATTGCGAAAAACACAATTCTGCACTCTCACTGGCCGTACGCGTATTGCCTTGTGTCATACGCGTATTGCCCGGCTGGCTCTCCCAGCCATACGCGTATTGGCCAAAGTGATACGCGTACGGGCAGAGGCTGTTTTCCCTTAAAAATTCAATTTAAAACTCTGATACGCGTACTACCCTACCTCATACGCGTATTGCCCAAAACCTTATGCGTACCAATACGCAAATGGGTAGATGGCCGAGAAAATGGAACCCCATACGCGTATTGCCCACATTTCTTCATGGCCATACGCGTATTGCCTTGAGTGATACGCGTATGGGCAGCGTGAAAACCAGAATTTTTCCTGCATAATGGGTTCTGCGAAAATGATCCATTTTCCCTTCCAATTCACTTCTAAACACCAGAAAAACACCAATTGGATACACAACAACACATATCTAATATGTATCAATCATAAGGAACATTAAAACATGATTTTAGTGCAAAAATTCTCATTTCTCACAACATCAAAACTATCTCTAAACTCAATAAAACTCTACTCTAAAGCATCTAACTAGAACCCACCTGGATTACAAGATGAGGATGATGAAGCTGAGATGAAAAGATTGGAGATGGGTTGATGATTCAATCTCTTGAGCTCTTGAGAATTTTCCTCTCCTTTTCCTTCCTTTTTTCTTCACTTCACTTTCTCTCTCAAAAGTTACCAACTTCAAATAATGGAAAGGAAAAAGAGATATAGAGAAATATTAATTAGTAATACTACTAATTGTCCAAATTATCTCAAATGCACCAATTTAATAAAACTCCAAGTTAAATAATATTAATCTAATCAATTCCGAGTTCGTCAATTTACTCTAATTATATTATCCAATAATTGCTCAGAGTACACCGGAACCTAGTTTATCATAATAATATTATTCAAAACGTTCACAAAAATTATGGGGTATTACATCCTCCCCCCCTTAAATAGAAATTCGTCCTCGAATTTAAAAGATTACCTTAACAGATGAGGGTAAGCATCCCGCATCTCCGATTCTAGTTCCCAAGTAGTATCACCCGGATATGTCACATCCCATTGCACCTTCACAAGAGGAATATCTTTGTTCCTTAACACCTTTGTTTCTCTTCCCACAATACGAATCGGTCGGGGTTCAAAAGTTAAGTCTGCTTCTATCTCAATTCTATCTGGTAAAACTGGCTGAAGAGGATCTGGGACAAATTTCTGAAGCTGAGACACATGAAATACATCGTGCATCTCTGATAGAGAAGGTGGTAAGGCCAATCTGTAAGCTACTTCACCAATTCTTTCCAAAATCTGATACGGTCCCACGTACCTCGGACTTAATTTCTGCGACCAAAACCGTCCTTTCAACCGCAATCTCGGAGTAACTTTCAAAAACACATGATCGCCTTCTTCAAATTCTAAAGGTCTTCTACGGTTATCCTCATAACTCTTCTGACGATCTTGTGCTTGTTTGACCTTATCACGGATCATCCTAATCTTCTCCGTAGTTTCGTGAATAATCTCGGGTCCTAACATCCTATCTTCACCAACTTCTGCCCAACACAAAGGTGTCCTACACTTCCTTCCATATAATGCCTCATAAGGTGCCATACCAATGCTCGCATGATAACTGTTATTATAAGAGAATTCGATCAACGAAAAAAGTTCTATCCAATTTCCTCCACTTTCAAGTACGCAAGCTCTCAACATATCCTCCATGGGTTGTATTGTCCATTTCGTCTGACCATCCGTTTACGGATGATTCGACGTACTCAAACACAACTTCGTTCCCATAGCTTGTTGTAAAGCTCTCCAGAATCTGGAAGTAAACTTTGGATCTCTGTCCAAAACGATACTAGTGGGAATACCATGCAATCTCACTATCTCCGAAATGAACAACCTTGCGAGATGACTCGCCTTGTAGGTAGTCTTCACAGCTAAGAAATGCGCGGATTTCGTTAACCGGTCCACAATTACCCAAATCGAATCATAACCACCCTGAGTATGGGGTAGTCCAACGGCGAAGTCCATAGAAATACTATTCCATTTCCACACCGGAATTTTTAAAGGTTGCAACAAGCCACCCGATCTTTGGTGCTCAATCTTTACTTGTTGGCACTCCGCACATTCCGACACATACACTGCAATATCCCTCTTCATCCCGGACCACCAATAGTCCCTCTTTAAATCTTGATACATCTTTGAAGACCCTGGATGTATAGTAAAAGCACCCTTATGCGCTTCTTCCAAAATCCTTATTTTTAACTCCGTGTTATCTGGAACACAAATCCTTTGGTTAAACAAAATAATACCGTCGGTAGCTTGCACAAAACCCGGTTGTACTAACACTTCTTATAACTTCTCATCTAATCCTTGTTCTTTTTGGATTTCTTCCCTACGAGTAGAATTGATATTCAAATTTCCCATCATCACACCATTAGGAGTCCAAACAAATTGAAGATTTATATCTCGAAATTTTTCCAATAAACTATACTCTAACATCATCAACTCGGCATTATGCAACACCTTCCTACTCAATGCATCCGCCACTTTATTGGCTTTACCCGGATGGTATTTTAGCTCCAAGTCATAATCTTTCAAATACTCCATCCACCTCCTTTGACGCATGTTCAACTCCTTCTGATCAAAGAGGTACTTTAAGCTCTTGTGGTCGCTAAACATCTCAAAACGTACACCATACAAATAGTGACGCCACACTTTCAAAGTAAATACAACTGCCGCCAATTCTAAATCATGCGTTGGATAATTCTCTTCATGGACTTTCAACTGTCGAGAAGCATAAGCCACAACATGTCCATCTTGCATTAACACACCTCCTAATCCCATCTTCGATGCATCACAATATACCTCATACGACTTGCTAGGATCCGGAATAACCAAAACAGGAGCGGTCGTAAATCTTTCTTTCAAACTCATAAAACTTCTTTCACAAGCCGAATCCCACTCGTACGAATAATCCTTTCGGGTAAGTCTTGTCATTGGTAAAGCCAGTTGCGAAAAACCTTTGATAAACCTTCTGTAATACCCTGCCAATCCCAAAAAACTTCTAACTTCAGAAGCATTCTTTGGTCTCTCCCAATTAATCACTACTTCCACTTTTGATGGGTCAACCGCTACACCTCCCTGAGATATGACATGACCAAGAAAATTAACCTCGGACATCCAAAACTCACACTTACTTAACTTAGCAAAAAGTTGCTTCTCTTGTAAGATGGATAAAACGATTCTTAGGTGTTCTTCGTGCTCTTGAGGATCACGAGAATAAATAAGAATGTCATCAATGAAAATCACCACAAATTAATCCAATTAAGGTTGAAATATCCGGTTCATATAATCCATGAAAACTGCCGGAGCATTCGTCAAACCGAAAGGCATCACCAAAAACTCATAATGACCATAACGAGTTCTAAACGCATTCTTTGGTACATCTGAACTCTTCACACGAATCTGATGATAATCCGACCGTAAATCAATCTTCGAGAACACACAGGCTCGTTTCAATTGATCTAACAGATCGTCTATCCTTGGTAATGGGTATTTATTCTTGATGGTGACTTTATTCAACTGACAGTAATCAATACACAACTGCATTCCACCATCCTTTTTCTTTACCAATAACACTGGAGCTCCCCAAGGCGAAACACTTGGTCAAACAAAATGCTTAGCCATCAATTCTTCCAATTGATCCTTTAGTTCTCTTAATTCAAGTGGTGCCATCTGATATAGAGAAACGGATATTGGAGTCGTTCCCGGTATCAGGTCAATAGAGAATTCCACTTCCCTCTCCGGAGGAAGAGAAGTGACATCCTCGGGAAAAACTTCAGGAAACTCACAAACTACCAGAATACTCAAAACTTGAAGGTTGCTACTCTCCTCCTTAGTAAGAACCAACATAATAGACTTCTTCTTTTCAAACAAGAAATTAATCATTCCCACCATACCTTCCAAAATAGTAGTTAACACATCCCTTGGAGTGGCTTCATCGGATGGAATAATGATTAGCTTTTCCTCACACCCAATAAACACCGAATTAGCAGAAAGCCAATCCATTCCCAAAACGACATCAACTTTCTTAAGCGGTAAACAGATAAGGTCGATCTGGAAAACTCTATCATTCACAGACAAAACACAATTTTCACACATCAATGGTGTCTCAACCATTTCATCCATGGTGGTAGTGACCACCATAGGAGGAAATAAAGGAACAACTTGCAACCCAAGTCGCCTCAAACATCGTGTTGACACAAAAGAATGTGTTGCCCCACAATCAAATAAAACAAAACAAGGATGTCCATTTACGAAACATGTACCCGCAATCAAGGAGTTATCATTCTTTGTCTTCCTTGCATCTAAGGTATAAACCCTCCCAGTATTCCGTCCTTGCACTTGGTTTCTATTCCGATGACACATTCTAGCCATATGTCCTAATTCATTACAATGATAGCACCTAATACTCCTATCAGCACGTTTCCCGAAATGACGTTGGTTGCAAACTCTGCACAAAGGAATACCGTTAGGTCTAGCAACCTGCTTTCCCTTGAAAGCTGGGGATCTAGGACTAAATTGTTGACTTGCTCTTCCATGATCACCCTGATTTACCCTACTTGCAACACTTTCCGCTTGCACTTTCTTCAAACTATGCTCCGCCACATAACATTGTCTTAGAACTTCTGCATAAGTAGTAAATTCCCTCTGAGAAACACTATGAGATATTTCCGCTTTTAGTCCAAAAAGAAACTGATTTATTTTCCACCGTTCATCCGGAGCATACATAGCCTGCCTAGAATAAGCACCCATATTCTCAAACTTTTCAGCATAACTGGCCACAGACATATTACCCTGTCTTAACTGTTGAAATTCAAACTCTTTCTGAGTCCGCAAAGAGCTAGGAAAATATTTCTCCATAAAAGTTACCTTGAATTGTTCCCAGACCTTGGGCACACCCTGAGTAGTCATAAGAGCCGACGCACTCTCCCACCATCTCATGGCAGGACCCTTCAAGGAATGCGAAGGAAAAACCACTTTATTCTCCTCGGTACAAGGCACTATCAAGAAAATCCTTTCCATACCTGAAATCCATTCGTGAGCCTTTACAAGATCTAATCCGCCATGAAATTCCGAAGGATTCATGCGGGAGAAATCCCGGAAAGTTCCACCTACCACTTCTGGAACAACCACCTGAGGATGCAGACCCTCATTGAATTGTTGAACCATTTGCTGCATAAACTGATTCTGTTGTTGCTGCATCTGTTGCATAAACTGATACAGAGGAGCATTCCCATCGTCGACCGGCGGATTTGTCCCAGCTGGAGTAGTTCGGGGCCTACCACGGTTGTTTCTACGCCTATCAGCCATGTTCCAAGATGTCATACGGATAGGATTAAGTTGATCATGCTCAATACCATAAATATAACACATAAGACCAATGGCGACACCACGCATATGAAATGGAAAGAAAAACTTATTCTATTTCATGGCTAGGTCGAGGATACGACCTGCTATGATACCAACTGTAACACCCATATATATATATACATCCATCAAAGCATATATGATACATGACTAATACGTTTGGTACTGAAATATAAAATAAGTTCTTAGTAAACACATTTTACATATACATGCCCAAAAGCCTAAATACAAAAAAAAACCTACGGCATAGTATATCTACAAGATGTTCCAAAGACAAATACTAAGAACTAGATCAGATAATGATCTCAAAAATCTTCACAACGGAAGCCTTGCCACACAAAAGCTACGATCCGTAAGGAAAGTCAAACAACCTTGTCCTTACCGTTCGCCGAACCTGCAGAACCTGTGATGTAAA
The DNA here is from genome assembly GCA_022829125.1 of Lathyrus tuberosus. Classification (NCBI taxonomy): domain Eukaryota; kingdom Viridiplantae; phylum Streptophyta; class Magnoliopsida; order Fabales; family Fabaceae; genus Lathyrus; species Lathyrus tuberosus. The sequence goes on from JALAZF010000265.1 coordinate 1,700,596, forward strand.
CAACAACAGTGGGGTGAGATACATCAAATCTCAGTGAGTCCTCTGTCTTATGGATTCTCTCGGCTTTACAAGGTTCTAACCAAAACCTAACTCAAGTCGGGGGAAAAGGAACTAGACTTTGAGTTCAACTATCTCTAACTAGAGAAAACATCGCGTAAGACACAAACGCCAACTAGTTAAGGAATCTTTCCCCGGCCATCCCACCCAAGGAGATTAAACACGGGTCACGGATCCTTAACGCAAATAACTTTCCCCAGCCATCCCTCTCAAAGATATTAAACACGGGTCACGATTATCTACTATCGGTACTTTCCCCGGCCATCCCACACCAAAAGGATTAAACACGAGTCACTAATACCACTCACCACGTAACTTTCCCCGGCCATCCCACACAAGGAGATTAAACACGGGTCACGGTTACTCACCTAATAAAATACTTATCAAGGATAATCTTTAGTACCGATGCATAAGCATTGCCGCACCATTCCCTAAGTCATCCTATTGCACTAAGGTTTCCTCACTCTACCTATTTCATATTTTAACATGCATATTCAACAACAATTACACACCATCCAACGATAAAAGTTGAGAAAACGACACTATCCCCAAATTCCCGACATAATTAAATCGGCCAAAAATCTCAAAACCATTTTAATAAGAAATTACATTTTATTAGCTTTCTAACGACATCAAGAATGTTAAAAACGGATCATCGGAACACGAGTTATGGAAAATAACAAGAAAAGGTATCGCGAAAAACACAATTCTGCACTCTCACTGGCCGTACGCGTATGGGCAGAGGTTGTTTTCCCTTAAAAATTCCATTTAAAACACCGATACGCGTACTACCCTACCTCATACGCGTATTGCCCAAAACCTTACGCGTACCAATACGCAAATGGGCAGATGGTCGAGAAAATGGAACCCCATACGCGTATTGCCCACATTTCTTCATGGCCATACACGTATTGCCTTAACCAATACGCGTATTGCCTTGAGTGATACGCGTATGGGCAGCGTGAAAACCAGAATTTTTCCTGCATAATGGGTTCTACGAAAATGATCCATTTTCCCTTCCAATTCACTTCTAAACACCAGAAAAACACCAATTGGATACACAACAACACATATCTAATATGTATCAATCATAAGGAACATTAAAACATGATTTTAGTGCAAAAATTCTCATTTCTCATAACATCAAAACTATCTCTAAACTCAATAAAACTCTACTCTAAAGCATCTAACTAGAACCCACCTGGATTACAAGATGAGGATGATGAAGCTGAGATGAAAAGATTGGAGATGGGTTGATGATTCAATCTCTTGAGCTCTTGAGAATTTTCCTCTCCTTTTCCTTCCTTTTTCCTTCACTTCACTTTCGCTCTCAAAAGTTACCAACTTCAAATAATGGAAAGGAAAAAGAGATATAGAGAAATATTAATTAGTAATACTACTAATTGTCCAAATTATCTCAAATGCACCAATTTAATAAAACTCCAAGTTAAATAATATTAATCTAATCAATTCCGAGTTCGTCAGTTTACTCTAATTATTTTATCCAATAATTGCTCAGAGTACACCGGAACCCAGTTGATCATAATAATATTATCCAAAACGTTCACAAAAATTATGGGGTATTACATCCTCCCCCCCTTAAATAGAAATTCGTCCTCGAATTTAAAAGACTACCTGAACAGGTGAGGGTAAGCATCCCGCATCTCCGATTCTAGTTCCCAAGTAGCATCACCCGGATGCGTCACATCCCATTGCACCTTCACAAGAGGAATGTCTTTGTTCCTTAACACCTTCGTTTCTCTTCCCACAATACGACTCGGTTGGGGTTCAAAAGTTAAGTCTGCTTCTATCTCAATTGTATCTGGTAAAACTTGCTGAGAGGATCTGGGACAAATTTTCGAAGCTGAGACACACGAAATACGTCGTGCATCTCTGATAGAGAAGGCGATAAGGCCAATCTGTAAGCTACTTCACCAATTCTTTCCAAAATCTGATACGGTCCCACGTACCTCAGACTTAATTTCCGCGACCGAAACGGTTCTTTCAACCGCAATCTCGGAGTAACTTTCAAAAACACGTGATCGCCTTCTTCAAATTCTAAAGGTCTTCTACGGTTATCCGCATAACTCTTATGACGATCTTGTGCTTGTTTGACCTTATCACGGATCATCTTAATCTTCTCCGTAGTTTCGTGAATAATCTCGGGTCCCAACATCCTATCTTCACCAACTTCTGCCCAACACAAAGGTGTCCTACACTTCCTTCCATATAATGCCTCATAAGGTGCCATACCAATGCTCGCATGATAACTGTTATTATAAGAGAATTCGATCAACGACAAAACTTCTATCCAATTTCCTCCACTTTCAAGTACACAAGCTCTCAACATATCCTCCATGGTTTGTATTGTCCGTTCCGTCTGACCATCCGTTTGCAGATGATTCGACGTACTCAAACACAATTTCGTTCCCATAGCTTGTTGAAAAGCTCTCCAGAATCTGAAAGTAAACTTTGGATCTCTGTCCGAAACGATACTAGTGGGAATACCATGCAATCTCACTATCTCCGAAATGAACAACCTTGCGAGATGACTCGCCTTGTAGGTAGTCTTCACAGCTAAGAAATGCGCGGATTTCGTTAACCGATCCACAATTACCCAAATCGAATCATAACCACCTTGAGTACGGGGTAGTCCAACGGCGAATCATATAAGAGCCACCACCAAGTTGCTCCACGTGATAAAGTGCACAAAAAGTTTGTTACACTATTTTCGAACCAGACCGAACGGGCGAAAATGGCTAAATTAAATATTGGTCTGACTTTTTTTTATTGATATTTTTTGCTCTGACCAAATATTTAAAACAAATTTTAATGTCAAAATATCTGGATTGATTTGAAAAATGAATCTACTATCACGCATTTAAATTTTTAATTTATTTCAAAAGCCAATAAAGAAAAGATATCAAAATAAATAATAGCCTAACATATTAAATCCTAATACTAACATGTTAACATTGCTAGAAATTAAAGCATACATATTGGTTGATTTTAACAAAAGTTCAGAATTAGGTTTTTGTAGAAAAATCAAGTGATGTTGCAGACACATACAAGTAATAATGCAGTAGAAACGGAAATGTAAATAACCTGTAAATATTCCGAAGAATATAAACTGAAACGAAACTTCTATTGAATATTGAACTTGATCCAAGCGTACATATCAACGAACAGAATGAAAATTACAACAGTGTAACAATCCCTCAGTGTGAGTGGTTGCTACTTTGGAAAGTAAATATGGTGGTTAAGCTAGAGAAATTTCTGCAGCGGTTCCGCAGGGTTCTTGGATAACAATGCAGACCTACAAGGGTGTATTTATAGAGGAAATTTGGCGCCAAGAAGGTCTGGTTCGACTTTGAATTCAAACAAGCAAAACTCTCAAACTGTCACTGAAAAATTGCTCCCGCCACAAACGGCGACCGTCGTATGTATCATGGCGACCGCCATTGCTTCAAAACGTGGATTCCCTCCTTTTTGAGCATGGCGTGCGCCTTCCCCAGGCCATGGCGAGTGCCATTGCCTTGAGGAGGCCAGAACTAGACTTTTTGCTACTTTTTCTTCCAACTTCAGCTCAACTTTTGATCCTTTCTTCCACATTGCTGATAAAACACCTGTCAAGGGAAAACAAAAGAAAACATAAGTAAATAACAACTAAAACAATAAAGATTCGATAAAATGATAGGTAAAAATGCGCTAAATGAATCAAAATGTACGATACAAAATCGAGTCACCAAGCATCATGAGGGAACAAGTTTTCCACATCCTACCTAGGTACCATTATCCATCATGCAGCAGTCTGGGGGAACTAGTTCCCGCACCCCACATCCCACACATATACATGCGCGTGAGGAGAAAGATGACCCTATTTTGGAGGATCATGAGGAACAAGAAAATCCAGCTGCAGATCTCGGTGAGCATTTGGTGGTTGGTAGATGACATCTTAAAGGTGGAGAAAGGGGAGGTTGAAGAACTAGAATCATTAACCATGTTCTAACGGTTAATGAGCCGAATGCAGATAACGGGCTGAAGAATTCTTGTCTAAAATTAAACGTGTAACTTGTTTTCTAATATAACTTTATCTATCATATTATAATTTTCTAATGCAATCTGAAAAGTTATATATTCGGTAAGGGGTTGGAAAAACACTTAAACCACATAAGATATAATAAACTCATCTTTTAAACAAACATTGACAACAACATTCATCAACAACAAAACATAAACAACATACAAGATACAACAAATAACTCTTATTAAAAATAACAAAATCATCAACACATAGCATAAACTACATACATCATACAACTTTTGTTAATAATAACAACAACAACATATCAATTCATAGAATGTTTCATAAATATACTTGTCCCATAATGGCATCCACAGTGAAATGAGGAAGAAGCTTAATTGAGAGGCTTAAACTTGTACTATAATTTTGAATGGATGTCATTCTGAATCTTTCACACAAGTTTGCAGCGCTCACTTTAACTTCATCCTCGTTAATGTTTTACATTCACCATCCCTACCTACAATTCAAAACAAGTAGAAAGTTGAAACATTATGAAACACACTTTGGAACGCAAACAGTAATACATAAACTGATTTTGAAACATAAACTATTATGAAAGTGAACCTATAAGGTAGCCATTTGCTAAGATTTTAAGCAACAAAGGTAAACCTTCGAAGAAGACGAGTTCGCTGCATAAGTTTGGGGTTTCCATATGAGAGAGACGAGTTACTATAACTATGTCAAAAACAACTTTCCTAAAACACTGAATTACATCTTCTAACACTTATTACATTAATGTATAAATATAAATGAATGTTGTTGTTGAAAATTAAACATTGACTTTATAGGTTACACTAATTTAATCCAATTAATACTGATCGTACCTGGATCAGACAGTTGATAGTGGCCAACGGCGTCTAGAACGGCAGCTCCGGTGATGGTGAGAGACGGCGGGGGGGATGTACCTGCAAGGTACTCCGACGCTCAAGTGAGAGAGTGTACAGAATAACAGCAAATACAGAAAGTGTAGAGTGGCAAGAAGAATGTGTCTAACCTGACCCTCTCAAATGAAAGGGTACTTATAGAGAGCCCCCAACGCGGGGCCAACGGTTACTTGCAGTGGGCTGGATCAACTAGGCCCACTCCAAGCAACTGCTAGGGCTTACATGTAGTAGTGAAGACCAGTACGTGGTCTTTTCCCTAGAGTAACTGCTCCTAGATTTCCGGAAGTAGGGTAGACCGAATCCTTCGGACGTGGGAAGTTACTTGGAACGTGTCCACGTGGTATGGACCATTGGACAGTCCTCGCGGGGAGGAGCCTTCTGTGTTGAGGAGGTATCAAGCCCGTAGAATGGACATGGCCTCGCGAGGAGGAATCGTGTTCGTCGAGGAGTAATGTGTAGCATTCTCGCGGGGAGAAGCTAATCTGTCGGGGAGGTACATCTCAGCAGGGTGTGATGTCCTCCTTTCCTATTGTCCCAAGTGCCCGACACTGCTTAAGTGCCCAGCGAAACTGTGGCTTGCACGTGGCAGTCGCATGTCTTGCAGAAGGAACTTATTGGGCCTCCCCAGGCTGTATGGGTTGGGCCTGCTCGACTGTTGGGCAGCCTCGGCCCATTCCAGAACAGGAGCCCCCCAAGTCGTTGCTCTGAGGTGTCAGAGTAATGACTTAAGGGTTATTGGCATGTCGGGGATACGCCAAGAGAGGAACCAAGGAGGCCATTCTCGTGCTCGACGTTCCTACGGTCGCACATAAGTCGGGCATCGAACAGCTGTGTCTGGCCGTAACACCGGGGAGATGAGGGGTTTCAGATTCGAAATGTTGGGGAAAATCGAAAGGACACGCGTGGGAGGATGAACGGCTGCATGTGTGCCACGTGTCGTTTGTCATCATTACCCAGGGAGGCTAGGGCGACTAGCTAGGGTAGCGCACTCAAGTGCCCTATGTCCCTCGAGTTCCATGAAAACCACTATAAAAACACCTCCCCTCGTTCATTTTCTAACTTTTTTCGTTTCTCTCTCAATAATCCCTCTCCTTCTCTCTCTATCTTCTACAACAGCCGTTCGCCGCCGTCAACTTCCAGGACTCTGCACCGGAAACCTAAATCGTCGCCTATAAGGTATTTGTTCAAAAACTGACCTTTTTCTTGCGTTTCTTCTTGATTTTAACTAGCGTATAGCACTTCCTTGGTGAACTGATGAAATTCCCATGAGAATGAAAGGGTTCCTAGCGAATACAGCGGGAATCTTTTGTTGTTGAGAGAAGAAGTGTTAAGAACTTCTCTCGCTTTTGTTGAATGTCTCGGGGACAAGGGATGAATATCTCGAGGACGCGATGAATGTCCCGGGGTCCCCAATGGTCGCTCTTTTCGTTAGCGTTATGGGAGAAAGGGGGCAGAATTTTCTGGGGAGGCGATGAGTGCCCCGGTGACCATGTTGATCCTCGGCCGGCTATGTCGGGGAAACGAGAAAGCCTTGCCCCTTCCTCGCCCATTCGCTTGAACAGTGGTGGAGGGGTGAATTTGATATGACCCATCGAATTCACCGTTTCCTTCTGCTTTTCAAGTAAATGGACGGTTTGGCTGCGAAGGTGGCCGTAGGATCCTTTGAAGAAGACGACCACCCAGAATCTCCTATGGCTCAGATGGCTTTTACCCAAGAGCGCCCGCTCGAGGAGTGGGTCTGTGACGAAGCCCTAGAGATGTCATCCATCTTTGTCTACAGAGACGTGGAAGATACGTTCTGTACCGTCGAGCATCGGCTAATTGGGTCTGATAAATCATGGAAGGTTTTCCGCCCTGAAGAGAATCACCGAATATGCTCGCCTTACCGAGGGATGCGTATCCCGTTATACGAGTTCATGTTCGACGAAGCGGGGTGGAGGCTGCCCTTCACAAATTTCCAAGAGGGGGTCTTCGCCTGGTTGAAGCTGGCACCCTCGCAGATTCACCCGAACTCGCTGGCCTTTATCCGGGCTTTTGAGCTTGTTTGTAAACACCTGAAAATCGAACCGACAGTGTCCCTCTTCTTTCGAATATTCCATCTTCAAAGGTCGTCGGTCGGTGGACGACACGGCTGGGTGTCCTTTAAGCAAAGCAAAGCTCTGTTCCACACTTATTTGGATTCCATCCAGGATTTCAAGTACCGCTACTATTTTGTGAAGTCGGTCACCCTTGGGGCTATCAACTTGCTGTACCGGAGAGTTACCCGTAAAGTAGACGGTCGCTCCGAGGAGGTTCTGGAGCTGAAGTTCCCCCTGTACTGGACGGAGGAACACTTCAAAAAAGGGGTTGATAAATACAAGGTGAAACACAATCAGTTGGACGTCGACGACCGGGCAGCTTATGATAAAATCGTCGCGTTCGTCGAAAGCTTCAATGAAGCTCGGTATGAAACACTGAATGGCGAGCCTATAACGGGAGCAGGCGGGCAGGTGGTGAAGCAACGTCGCTTGATCAATACCCGTGTTCTGCTCGAGACCTTCTCCAATGAAGAAGCAGATGAGCTGTTAGGTGGTGAAAACATCCTCGACCTAAGCCTTCCTCGCGTCTGTATACCTTGCCTTACTGATGTTTTCTTTCTTTTTGCAGGGAAAATGGCAGGAGCTGGGGAGAGGCTCAAGAAGTTGAAGGCGAAGAGGGCTCGGGAAGAACAGGCTCGGGGAGAGCCATCTCATTCAAAGGGTCAAGGTGTTGCTCCTTCTGGGGCCATGCCCGAGGGTGTTTCCTCTGTTGCGATTCCCGACGGTTCCAGCCAATCCCAGCTTGCTTTGACTGCGTCGGGGACTTCAGGTAGGCGCACACCCCCTGCTGGGAGCCAGTCCCCGGGTAATCAAGGGACACCGAAACGGCTACGGGTTTCGAATGCGGAATTTGTCGACCTGGCCCACGAAAAAATTCCTCCACCTCCTTCAAGCTTCGAACTCCCACCATGCCATCTCAAGCCCCGCTTCTTCTCTGAAGTCATCTATCCTCGCGTCACTCCCTCTGAAATCCAAGCTGCATTGGGGACTGCTACGGAAGCGAGGAGGAGAACGATCTTTGAGGACATGTCTGCCATTATGCGGCTCTGTTTGACTGCTATTGTCCTGAACGGCAAAACCCGCCCTGCTGCTGAACTTTCTCGACTGCAAGAAAGGCTCGAGACCTTGGAGGCTGAGCTGCTATACCTGCGCAAAGAGTTGAAAGAATGCAGGGACCTGAATAAAGAACAGAGCGAGCAGCAACAGCGGTCGGAGACAAAGCTAAAGGAAGCTGAGGAAGCGGAGAAAGGCCATCTTACCCGGATCACCGAGCTGGAGGCAGAGGAGAAGCGGCTCAAGGAGAGGGTTGCAGAGCTGGAGGATGCTGTTCGGCCAGCTGAAGGTGAAACTGAAGAGGATAAGCTCCTAACCTCTCGGGCAGCTCTGGTGGCCAACCTCAGGATAGTCGAGCAGGATCTCCGGCTAGCCGAGGATGATACTCTTGAGGCCGCAGGCATAGGGTTCCGAAATGCAGTGGCGCAACTTCGGATCCTAAATCCCGGCCTTGTGACCGACGGGGCTGATGCTAACTGCGAGGTGGTCGATGGCCGGATAGTACTGCTCGGGCAAGAAGGAAATGCCAATGAAAGAGGTGGGCTAGACGCTGCTGAGACTGCTGCCGAGACTGCTGCTGCGTAGGAGTATAGTTTACTTGGCCTACGTGACATTTTGTTGTTGTTGCCCGGCTTGTGGGCTTATTGATGTAATATTCGTACAATGGGTTTTGCCCGATTCTAATACTTCGCTTTGCCTCTTTATTTATTTTGCTTGTGTGTGATACTTTATACATTACTTATTTTTGCCTAAGTAGTTGAGATCGCTGGCGCCTTGGGAGTTTGCTCGACTCTGATGATCCTCGACTGTGAAGAGAGCTAGTCGAGTGGTCGGGGGTTGTACTCCGACCTTCAATGAGGCTAAGATTTCGGTCGAGGTCTTAGCTTCGTGGCGTGAACTTCCCATCGCGAGCTGGGTGTTCTGCTTATTTGGTACGTCAACGACGGAGCTCGGTTGAGGTCTCCTCATCAGTCCAAAAAGTCTCACGCACACACTTCGTGGTTTTTGGCCGTCGTGTGTTATATAGAGGTGTCGCGCATGTACCGTTGTACGCCCCCGTGGTCACGACGTCGTACTGTCCCAGGCAGTGTCTAACTGTAATATTGTTTGAGCTTCTCAGCATTCCATGGTCGAGCAAGTTGTTCACCGTGGAGGTTTTCGAGTTAATAGGCACTCGTCCCCGTCTTTGCAATGACGCGGTATGGACCCTCCCAGTTTGCGGCCAGATTTCCTTCGCGTGAATCTTTCTGATTTCTCCGTAGGACAAGACTGCCTAATTGGAAGTCTTGTTTGATAACTTTTTCATTATAGCGCAAAGTTATTTTTTGTTTTAAAGAGGCTTCTTGGAGGGAAGCGCCGGTCCTTATCTCTTCGACAAGGTCGAGTTCCTCTCGCAGGGCTTCGTCGTTTGTTTCTTCTTCGAGGGGAGCTTCTGTCCTCCTCGAGGGTTCCCTGATCTCTACGGGGATAACTGCCTCGGTTCCGTACGTTAGGCAAAACGGGGTCTCCTCGGTCGTGGAGTGTGGGGTTATTCGATACGCCCAGAGGACGCTGTGCAACTCCTCGACCCACCGTTGTTTGGCCTCGTCGAGTCGTCGCTTCAGTCCCCGGAGTATCACTCTATTCGCTGCTTCGGCCTGCCCATTGGTTTGAGGGTGTTCGACTGACTTGAAGTGCTGTTTTGTGCCCAGTTTGGCGACGAAGTCTTGGAAGTTCCAGTCGGTGAACTGTGTCCCGTTGTCGGTGACAATGGCAAGGGGCACACCGAATCGGGCGAGGATGTTTCTCTTGTAGAAACGGAGTATGTAGAAGGCAGTGATTTTGGCTAGCGCCTCTGCCTCAATCCACTTCGTGATGTAATCTACCCCGACGATGAGGTACTTGTTCTGATACGACCCTATGACGAAAGGTCCGAGGATATCCATTCCCCACCACGCAAACGGCCACGGGGATGACAATGACTTAAGCTTGTTTGGAGGACCGAGGTGCATGTCCCCGTGTCTTTGACAGCGGTCACATTTCTTGACGTGTTCCTTTGCGTCATGTTGCATAGTGGGCCAATAGTACCCCGCTCGGAGTGCTTTTCGGGCTAGGGACCTTCCGCCGAGGTGTTGGGCGTTGATCCCTTCGTGGATTTTTTGGAGGATCCCCAAAACTTTGCTTTCTTCTACACACCGGAGTAAGGGAATGGAGAATCCTCGACGGTATAGCTTACCTTCGACGACGCTTTACGCACATGCCCGCCTCTTGACTATCCCCGCATCTTTAGGATCGTCGGGCAGTTTGCCCGTCGTCAAGTATTCGTAAACTGGGGTCATCCAACAGTTTGCGTCCCCGATGGCGTTGACCTCTGTAGTCGGTGTGCGTTTGTTTATGCTTGGCTGGGTCAGTATCTCCTGGATAACTGATTTGTTCCCTCCTTTTTTCTTAGTGCTCGCAAGCTTGGAGAGCACGTCTGCTCGAGTGTTGTGCTCGCGCGGGATGTGAGCCACCTCCACGGAGACAAATTTCTTCAACTTTTCTTGTACCAAGGTTAGGTGATGCCACGAGCTGAGAGTCTGTAAAGATTTTGACTTCCTTTGCGCCAAGGTCTTTCGCAAGTCGAAGTCCCGCGAGGAAGGCCTCGTATTCGGCTTGGTTATTCGATGTCTTGAAGGACAGTTCGAGGGAGACTTCTATCAGGATGCCCTGCTCGTTTTCGACGATAATGCCCGCTCCGCTACCCTTTGCACTAGAGGCTCCGTCGACGTAAATCGTCCATTTCTGGGAGGCATTGGTCGAGGATTCAGGGATGGTCATTTCCGCTATGAAGTCGGCCAGTACCTGAGCTTTCAAGGCTTTTCTTCCTTCGTATCGAAGGTCGAACTCGGATAGCTCGAGAGACCACCGGAGCATTCTCCCCGCCATATCTGGCCGACTGAGGAGCTTTCTGATAGGCTGCTCCTTCCTTACCACGATTGTGTGGGCCAGGAAGTAATGACGTAATCTTCTGGCTGTAGATACGAGGGCCAAGGCAACCTTTTCAATCTGTTGGTATCTGAGCTCGGGACCCTGAAGAGCTCTGCTCATGAAATAAATCGGTTTCTGTCCGTCGGGGGTCTCCCGTATGAGGACAGCACTCACCGCTTCGCCGGTGACGGCCAGGTACAAGAAAAGTGTTTCCCCGTTATCTGGTCGGGACAAGACCGGGGGTTGTGAAAAAACTTGTTTTAGATGGAGGAGGGCTTGTTTGCATTCTTCACTCCATTCAAAAGTCGCCTTCTGTCGGAGAAGCTTGAAAAAAGGGAGTGCGTACTGAGCAGATTTGGCGACAAAACGGGAGAGAGCAGTCAGCATTCCGTTAAGTGATTGGATCGACTTCTTCGAGTTCGGGGTAGGGATTTCGGAGAATGCCCTACATTTGTCAGGGTTCGCCTCGATTCCCCTCTCCGTGAGGTAGAAGCCGAGGAACTTCCCTACGCGAACACTGAAGGTGCATTTGTCGGGGTTGAACCTCATGCGACATTTCCTCGCCTTGTCGAACACTTTCTTGAGATGAGCAGCATGGTCGACCTCTTCTGCAGATTTGACGATCATGTCGTCCATATAGACCTCGAGCACGTCGCCGATATCTGCCAGGAAGACCTTGTTCATCATCCGTTGGTAGGTGGCGCCAGCATTTTTCAAGCCGAAGGGCATTACGTTATCGTAGTAATTTCCCGACTCGGTCATGAAAGCGGTATGCTGCTTGTCGGCCTCGTCCATGGGGATTTGGTTGTACCCTGAGTAGGCATCCATGAAGGATACTAATTTGAATCCTGCAGAATTATCGACCAGCTGGTCGATGTTAGGTAAGGGATAAGAGTCTTTCGGGCATGCCCGGTTAAGATCCGTGTAGTCAACGCACATCCTCCATTTTCCATTATTTTTCTTAACGAGTACAACATTTGAGAGCTAAGTGTCATACCCCAAATTTTTACCACTAAGATTTCCCATCGTTGTACAAATCATCATCACAATATGGGGAAACCATCCTACCTTGTCAGTCTCCCCAAAGATGGGTGAGCATCCACTACAATCAAAATTAGGATTTTAAGCCCTCTCAGAGCTTAGACAAAGGATCAATCAAGAAATGACATGATCTTCAACTTGTCTAACCTCTCAAACATCCACAATGGATCAAAAGGACTTCCACTTTAAGGATTAAGCACAAGGATGCTCCCTTTCAGGTCGATTAAGTCTCAAGATCGACAGTGTCACCAAATTAGGGTTTTGGTCGACCAGGGCCTCCAGATGGAAATTTTTCATCTGGGCACAAGCCAATGATCCAAAACACAACCTAATATACTCCATGGAACCTCATGGACCCAATCATCAAGTCAATTTGGCCTCAGGGGATGCATACATCAAAAATAAGGAATTAGGGTTTCTTGACCTAATTCACCCCTAAGTTGACTTTTGGGACAAATCATGAACCAAGACCTCAAGAGAGAGTTTGAGGGTCTCTAATGAACTATATTGATCCATTTGGAACAATGGATTAATCCAAGAAGCTTGAGCAACAAGTCTCAATTTCATCTGCACCACAATTAGAGTTTTAAGGGAAAAGTCAACTGTAACTTTGACTTTTGACCAGGACATGCTCCTAAGCCCTAGGACATACCTCAATATACCCTATGACACCCATGGAACATGTCCATCAAGTTTTATTTAGGTCAAGGACATGATTTCCTGAAGAATTGCACAATTTGGAATTCATCTAATAAAAAGTCAACTGTGCACAAAAGTCAACTTTGACTTTTTGAGATTTTTCATTAAAATGGACTTTTAACCCTAAAATGATGTTAATGTATGATTTGAATCATCATTCATCAAGAAAAATCAAAGAAAGTGGGATAACTTGTAAAAGGGGTAACCATAAAACTTAGAAATTTTTCTAAGTTATGGAAAAGTACCACTAATGCACCAACTTTGAAGGACCATAACTCCTAAACCACAAGGCCATTTTTTTCCATCCAAAGCTTGATTTGTAGGTCTCATTACCCTTTACAAAAACTTCAATTAGGCCTAACTCCAATTCATTATGGATTTTGAGCTATGAGTGGGCCAAAGTGGCTGAAAACATGAAAATATACCATTTTCCAACACTTAGAAAAATTCTGTCCAAGACAGATTTTGTTGAAACACCAAAACTTGTGAGATCTTTTCACATAGATGCAAGCTGAATCAAGTCCAAAGTTAAACATCAATGTTGTTGCATATGTTACTAAGAATTCAAAGAGCTCAACAGCATGAATTGATTCAACTTAAGCCATGAGAAATCCATGCCCAAAGTCATGTTGCTGCAAGCTGTTTTGGAAAAATTAGTTTGCATGTTTGCTTGCCACACACGATTTTGAGCCAAAGACTAAGGATCACTATGCCACCTGTGTTCAAACCAATCACAATGCAACTGATCCAACTGATAAGTCTGAGTCAAAAGGCCAAGGAATCTTCCAACTTGAAGTTCATCCACTTTGGCACATTTTGCCTTGAATTCAAAGTGCATTAATGTGGAATAGTCCATTGTCAAGGTAGCTACCCTACTCAGTCAATTTCTATGATTAAACAACATTAAAAACATCTGAGGAATGTGGTTTTGGTCAAGGCATAGCCCTGCTCTTGGGAATGGCTAGCTTGCCTTGCTTGAGAAGAAATCCTCCAAGCCAATCCATGCAAATGTGATCTGATCCAGCAGCCATTCACTATTCCTCCAAAACAAAAGTTGATCACCTATAAATAGAGGTCCCAATGGATCATTCAACTCACACCAAAGCCAGTTACAGCACTGCTTTCTCTTATTCTTTCTTAAACCTCAAGTTTTCTTGTTTTTGAGTAACCACTATCGGGTTTTGAGTTGCAGCCACAATAAATCCATTCCAATTGCTCAAACACATCACATATGATGTATTTGAGGTGTCCAAACACTTAAACACCAACTGTAACACCCCAGGCTCAAAATCACTCTTCAACCAAGCCATTATGCTTCAATTTTGCAGGTGGAGGTCTCCAGCTTGATCCAAAGAATTTTAAAGTGTTCCAAAGCTTGCAACACACTCCATAACATCCATTGAAGCTGTAGGGATCATCAATTCACGACTGGAACACCATCTGGGCAAAGTTCCATTTCAGCTTGCATCAAGGTAAGCTTCAAACTCAAACTCCATGATCCATGCATATTTCCTCGCATGATATTTTTGCCATTTGATTGCCATCATGTGTTGATTGTTTTGCCTCAAGAAATTGAATCATAGACCTTATAACCATGCCTGCACGATTGATTTTGCAAATTAGGGTTCATCTGTGTTCATCATGATTATTTTACTCCACACTGAAAGTGAATAAAATTGGGTATTGCCATCTTATTCCTTGTGAAAAAACGAACGGGTTTGGTGTTTGAATCATGTCCAATGGTTGAGAGATGAGTGAGATATGGTGCTTCACGCACGAGCTCGAGGAAGAAGATGGCCATGGTGCCATTCTTCAGGTTTTCCAACTAAGTTTGATATATATTTTTCACTTGCCATGTTATTAATGAATTGGCATTGTGCCCCAGCGGTTCATCAGCTGGTTTTGTGAGTATTGGCAAGGGAGAGGTCTGGGGTTCGAATCCCCCTCGCCCCAGACTTCTTTTTATCACTTTTTTATTTTGTTATTTTTCATATTATTATTTTTAATGATTTGAAAAATTAATAACTCCTTCAATTTTTATCATTTTTTATTGGTTCTTTTTGCAACAATTCACAAAAATGTTGAAATATTTTATTCCACCAAAAAATTAAATTTATATTATTTATTTAATATAATTAGTATTTTGTGAATAAATTCATTTTTAATTGTTTTTAAACATTCTAAAAATGAATATTTACTTTGAAAATCAAAACCTAATGAATTTAAATATTCCTTGTGATTATCCCTCATTTTTTTCAAACCTTAAACAAAATCATAAGTGGATTATTCAAATTTATTTTGAATTTTGTTTTATTTTCTTTAAATATTTACTTTTAAAGATTAAAATTAGGGTTTTTTTTATTCAACTTTCAAAATTGATTTTCAAAACACCATGGGCCTCTAATAGAGTGTAAGACCCAATCCTTTTTTTGACCAATCATTTTTGGGCCTCAGTGTATTGTATAAGTCCCGACACTGTCAAAAACAAAACGGCGCGATTGTCGCCTTTTTAAAATAACCTTGGGCCTCTCCTCGAGCTATAAGACCCATTCAAAATACTTTTGGGCCTCTAATATAGTGTAAGACCCAACCCCCTTTTAACCAAAACATTTTTGGGCCTCACTTATTGTATAAGTCCCTCTGCGTTAAAAGAAAACCTCGGCGCGATCGCCATTTTAAACGGAAAAATCATATGGGCCTACCCTCGTGTTATAAGCCCCACTCTTTTTCTTTAAAACCTTTTGGGCCTCTTGAAAGAGTGTAAGACCCATCCCTTTGTACAGAAAAGCTTTTTGGGCCTCAGTCACTTGTATAAGTCCCTCTGTACAAATTCAACAGTGCACTCACTGATAAAACCTTGGGCCTCTCCTTGAGCTGTAAGCCCCAAATTTTTCTTTTTCAAAGCACTTTCTCCTTTGATTTTGAATATACTGTTGTTTTCAATCTTTCTTTGTTGAACAACTAACCAAACAGCATGGAAGCTCTACAACCGAGTAAGTGGTTATCGCTTTCATTTACCACTTTAATATACATATAACTGTATTGTGGGGCTGTTTCACTGTAAGTCTTTTTTCATAAACTCATATCAACTGTGTAATAATAGTATAGATATTTCGAGTTTCCCCGGCAACTACGTCTAGAACTAGGTGACGCTGTTTCATTTATTCGTAGAAATAGACAGCTAGATCCCCAATAGGATCACCAGATACAGTCTTCTCTTCGACTGTCCTCATTAGGAATCGTCAAGAAACTCTACTCCCCAAGATGAATGTATTCTCCGTGAAATGGCATCTTTGAGTTTCTTCCAAATTCTCGAACTTTCCTGACTTGATCTATTCCTTGTGAATAGCTTGCCTTGAATTTCTCGGGGTTTGGGGACCCACGGGCTTCTTAAAAGCATCGGCCTCCTCTTGGGCATCATACAAGGACCAACAGGCTTCCTGAAAGCAACCCAACCTCCTCTTGGGCTTAGTACAAGGACCCTACAGCTTCTTAGAAGTATTCACAGCCTCCTCTTAGGCTTCGTATAATGATCTCTTCCTCCGGGAATGATAGCCTCCTCTTGGGCTTAGTACAAGGACCGATCGGCTTCTTAAAAGTTTCTAGCCTCCTCTTGGGCTTCGTACGAATTGTCCCGACGACCTCCTAGAGGTATAGGAACAGAACTTAGTCATATGCGTAGAGCAGTCCTTTCATAGAGTCTACTACTGTTTCTCAAAGCATAGTACAAAAGATGAAACTCTAGACTTGGACAGTCTAATATCCTTGAGTCTCAAAGACATTCTCAAGCACCCTTCAAGAATAGGAAGGAAACCCGCAGACTCGGACAGTCTCAATACCCTTCGGATTTCCCGCTTCCTTAAAGAACAGGAATAACCCGGATCCTCAAATCAAATCCATGATCACAGTGTTGCTCATATAAGAACTGATTTTCTCTTTCAAAATCAGTATACCGGACCTGTCACTTAACTGAACAGTCACCTTAGCCTCCTCTTGGGCTTTGTACAAATGATTCTCCCCAGCGGAGTCAAACAACATTCAGCCTCTCTCTCGGGCTTTGTACGAGACACATAAGAGACTCCCTCGTTGGGTCAATCACCTTTTCGCCTCTATCTCGGGCTTTATACGAGATACAAAAAGGTTCTTATTGAGCCAAAAAAACAACAGCCTCCACCTCGGGCTTTGTACGAGATACAAAACACACTCTTGTTGAGTATAAAGGATCCTCTTGTAGGATTAACCCCTTTAGCCTCCATCTCGGGCTTTATACGAGATACCAAAAGACTCCATCGTCGGGTCAAAAACCTTTTCGCCTCTCTCTCGGGCTTTGTACGAGACACATATTAGCCTCCTCTTAGGCTTTATATAAGAAAACCACTAGTTGATCCAATCAACCTTTTAGCATCAAGGTTGTGCCTCATTCACAGTACACAAACATCAACAACTCCTTCCCCTTCTTCTAATCGCTGTAAGCGACAAGCCTCTGGATCATCTATATCGACGCCACTGTCCCTCGGTTAGCATGAGAAATTCCTAAGGAAAGATAGCATTGCTCTACACTGAGTTAAAGTCTTCTCCTTCAGGTTAAAATCCCCTATAAAGGAAATTATGGCATTGCTAGGATCCGCGTATCCCGGTTAAAGTAATCCCCCTTTATAAACCAGTCACCCAACAGTTGTGACAAACAGACCTCTTTAGAGATGACAAATTCTCTCTAAAGTCAGACTTTTCAGCTTCACATCTTGGGCTTTGAACAAGATACAAATCACCTTTCGCTTCACGTCTTGGGCTTTGAACAAGACACCAAAAACCAATTTCCTCCCATAGAATAGGAGGAACTACGAACGCTCTGATTTCCCTGTTTCGGTAAACGGGAATACGTAGGCATAAGATTGAAAGAAAAATCTTAGCGAGCACAATCAACAAAAAACCAAATCCCATAAACATCAGTCCTAACATCCTAATCCTTGTTCCCCTCCCGAAAAACTTCTGCCTAGATAACAAACCAGTATTGGCGAAAATACAAATAACCAGTACAAAGGCCCCCCCACATTGATAGCATTCGTAACGTAACAGACCGCTGTTTAAACTCAGTATGCAAGCAGGGTTAATTGGAGACATCTATTTCCCTTCCTTATTCAGCTCACAATAGGATAAAAAATGAATCGACCTGTAGTTTAAAGCTCAAACCGCAGAGAGCGACCAGCTCTTAAGAACCGCGTCCAAAATCGCTCGCTACAGAAAAAATGGCGCCCACCGTGGGGCCCATCAAAGATAGATCTAGGCACGGTCTTCTTTTTCACCTCTTGTGAAAATCACAGATTGGGGCTTCCGCCGGGGAACCCATTTCTGTTAAGAAATTAGGATCCTTAGCTTCAAAGGTCTAGGATGTTTAAGACAAATATATATACTGCTTTTCCTAATTGCTATACGTGTTTATTTTTCTGCTAATGGGAATGCGGGTGATGCTGTATGTGGAAAGACTGAGTATACACTTAAGATAAGTGATGGCGACATGGTCGACCATCAACCTCAGTGGAGGCTGACCAACGCAACCCATTCACTCTCTTAGCCAATGGGCCGGTTGTTAAGTCTGAGAAGCTGAGGAGCCAAACCCTTTCGTAGTGCGGAAACTATCGGAAATAGTTGTTACGCGATACTACCCTCATTTGAGGCTGGTGATCTATTCTCGGTGAATGGCACTTACTCTAAGATTGCTCTACAACTCGCTGGCGATCCGCTTGTTGTTTTGCTTTCCTGGGAGGAGCTGATGATAATGAGTACAGGTACAAAAATCACCCTAGTATAAACCTTTGGGATGGGTAGAGCCTTGACTTCCTGACAACGACCCTTTGACCCCATGTTTTTTCTATGTTTTTGTGTGCTGCATTCATGCATTCATCTAAAAAACATTAAAACATTCAAAAAACTTCTCTTCTAGTCTCTCTGCTATTTTTCAAATTAAACTAAGACTGTTTTTGCAAATATCAGAGAAAAGGATTGCACTGATGGATTTTGGTAAAAGGAGAACACATAAGTATACTTTCAAGGTTCCAAAACTAGAGGATTTGAGAAGGTTAGCAAGGATGATCACTAACCCTGAGGCTTTCAGAGCCAAACACGGAGGTCTGCTGCCTCTGTTAAGAGTTCATGTGATTGAGGGAATCATGGACGCGCTCATTCAGTTTTACGATCCGGTTTATCACTGTTTCACATTCCCAGATTACCAGTTAGCACCAACGCTGGAGGAGTATTCTCATCTGACTGATCTACATATCACGGATCGAGCTCCATTTTCTGGACTGGAAGAAATTCCAAAGAATCAGACTATTGCAAGAGCAATTCATTTGGACGAGTCTGAGGTCAGGGCTCACATGACCGCTAAGGGTGGCATCCAAGGTTTGCCAGCCCAGTTCTTGACAAAGAAAGCCCTGTACTTCGCCAGTATAGGAAACGTGACTGCTTTTGAAAGCATCTTTGTGTTGCTCACCTACGGGTTATTTTTGTTTCCCAACATTAATAATTTCGTCGATGTTAACTCCATTAAGGTTTTTCTCATTGGAAACCCTGTGCCGACTTTGCTCGCAGATGCGTATCATTCTGTACACCTGGGAAATTTGTATAGCGGAGGGGAGATCACATGCTGTGTACCTTTGCTTTATAAATGGTTTATCTCTCACTTGCCCAAGTCTGCTTCTTTTTGGGATTGTAAGAGTACCTTACGTTGGTCGCAGAAGATCATGTCTCTTACCAACTCTGACATTGATTGGTGTAATAGGATTTACGAGGGAATTAGGATCATTGACCATTGTGGAAACTTCCCCAACGTGCCCCTTATAGGAACTAAAGGAGGAATGAACTACCATCCGGTATTGGTTCGCCGTCAATTTGGATACCCGATGAGACACATCCCACTGGGTGTTCATCTGGAAGGTCTTTTCTTCAAAGAAGGAGAAAACGACAGAGCACTAAAGATGGAAATAGTGCAAGCTTGGAAACATGTTCATAAGAAAGGACGAGAGTCTCTGGGAAAACCAAACTGTGTCTCGGTGAAGCCTTATCTCCATTGGGTACAAACTAGAGCTCTCAAGTTAAAGATGCCTTATCCTCGTTACGGAATTCTTCCACCAAGGGAATCTGTCATGTACCTCATGACAGAAACTGAAAAGCTTCAGGTTGCTCTCAACAAAGTTCAACGGGAGAGAAGGTCTTGGAAGAACAAGTACCGCACTCTCGACATAGAGTGCATCAAAATACAGCAATTACTGAAAGAGAAAGATGCTCTGATTGAAATTTTGGAGCAACATGTTGTAGAGAACCAAGATGACCAAAGGAATTTGCTCACTCCTTTCACCTGGCAAAGGAATGACAACCCACAACGGCCCAAGAGCCCCGGTCAAAGAAAAGGAAAGTCCCAGAATCAGCACCCGATTTCTCTTCAGAGAGTACTCGAGACCCATTAGCTTAGGTTTCTGTTTCTGCATTTTGTAATCTACCGTATTTCCATTTCTGTAATCCTTGGAATTTCAATAAAAAGGGGTTTCCCCACTGTTTGATATTTGCAATTTAATTGTCGAAGTTTATTTTGATTAAACCAAGAAAAACAATGAATATAATCATTGGATTCATCATTCTCACATCACATATTCTTCTTCCTTACGAATCTCACGTTTGTGTCTCGATTCTAGAGTCAAACTGTCTCATTCGTATAATACTCAGGCCAATCGTCAGAAAAAGATGGATGATCTTGAGGAAGAAAACAGAGAGTTGAAAGAAGAGATCGACGCTCTGAGAGAAGATATGAGAAAGCTTCGTAACGACATGCAAGCCATGGTAGAAGCTCAGCTACAAAGGACTGTGATCTCAGAGATCACCTCAACGCCCATCGTGGAGAAATATGATCCTAGGTATCAAATGCCAAAAGACCGTCCTTGGGGCATGCCTGTTAACTATATCCTGGAAGGATATGTTCCGCCGATCACTGAAGATCAGGGAATCACAACAGAAGCCGATGGGCCTGAAGGTTACAAACTTCGGGAAAGCGAAGATGCCCGGGGCATACTAAAGACTCCTGAAGGTTACAAACTTCGGGAAACGCCAAGATTTACTGCCGTAGTCATGGTACCACCCCCTGTGGTGCACATTGTCCCAGAAGGACAGATTCCGCCAACACCTTCTGGTAAAAAGGAAACTATGCTCGATAGAATGGATGAATTCCAGGAACAGTTCCTGGAGATGCAGAAGGAACTGCAAGCCATTCACGGTCAGGATCTATTTGGAAAGGACGTCGCGGATCTCTGCTTGGTCCCCAATGTGAAAGTCCTGCACAAGTTCCAAGTGCCCGACTTTGAAAAGTACAAGGGTAACTCTTGCCCTCAAAGCCATCTGGTGATGTACGCTCGGCGGATGTCAGCTCAGACGGAGAATCAGGACCTGTTGATTCACTACTTTCAGGATAGTTTAACTGGTGCCGCACTCAAATGGTACATGGGTTTAAACCGTACTACGATCAGCACTTTCAGAGATCTTGGTACTGCCTTCGTCCAACAATACAAATACAATTTGGACATGGCACCCGACAGAGATCAACTCAGATCGATGTCGCAAAAGGACAAGGAAACCTTTAAGGAGTATGCTCAAAGGTGGCGTAAAATTGCCGCTCAAATTTGTCCACCTCTTGAGGAAAAAGAGATGACAAAGATCTTCTTAAAGACCTTAAGCTCGTTTTACTATGGCCGAATGGTTGCCAGTGCGCCCAGTGATTTCACCAAAATGGTGGGCATGGGTGTACGTCTTGAGGAAGCCGTCCGAGAAGGACGTTTGGCAAAAGATACTGGATCATCGAGCGGTACTAAAAAATATGGTAGTGCTCTCCCTAAGAAGAAAGAACAAGATATTGGGAATATCTCTTTCGGAAAGCAGAGGCGACGTTATCATCCAGTAGCAGCTGTAACTCCTGTTATTAGCCTTGCGCCTATTCCTACGTATCAACCTCAGGTTGCGCAGAGCCAACCTGATCAGCAAAGGACGCAACGGCCTCTTCAGCAGGCTCGTCCCTAATACAACAACAACCGTACAACACGGCCACCAGGATTTGATCTTATACCCGTAACGTACGCAGAGTTGTTTCCCTTACTGCTAGCCAAGGGGCACATTCAGACTAAGTCCCCTCTTACAGTTCCGGAAAATCCGCCTTTTTGGTTTAAGGTGGATCAAACTTGCCCTTATCATCAAGGAGGTTCATGGCATAACATTGAAACTTGTCTTAATTTCAAGTCCGACGTGCAAAAGCTTGTTAGGAGCGGGCTCTTATCTTTCAAAGATACGAATCCTAATGTTCTTACGAACCCGCTGCCTCAACATGAAAAGGCTTCAGTCAATCTGATTGAGAAAGAGACTAACAACGTCTATCAAATTCATGATGTACTCTTGTTGAAGACCAATCTGGTCAAGATGCATTGTAGATAGAGTGGATATGGCCATGTGCCACCTCATAACTATCATCAGTGTGATATTTGCTCTAAAAACAATCAAGGATGTTCTGTGGTGCAAGCAGCTCTACAGGAACAGATGGATCTCGGATGGATCCAAGAGCATCGGGTTCGTGGAGTTAACATGGTCTATACGAATTCCAATGTCATTCAGAACCACGATATCCGTGCAATGAATGTCAACTTGGTGGCGATGCACTCAAGGCAAAGCCAGTATCATAATCTGCCACGGTACGATTACAATTCCTGTCTGACTTGCTCGGTAAACAAACAGGGATGCTCTTTCATACAAGAGGCCCTCCAACGTCAGATGGATCTTGCATGGATCCAAGACTACCATGTGTATATGCGTATTTTCGACGCCATGAGTTCAACACGTAAAAAGTTGTTTTCGACAAATGGAGGAACATGCCAAAAGAAGTACAACTGAAAGAGTATATCTACTTGGGAGATATTCTTCAACATCCTTCGACATTTCGACAGGACAACGTTTCGACATTTCGTCAAGTAAAGATTTCTGCAAATGGAAAAAGTTTGGACAAGTATGAAGAAGGTTGCAATAGTTCGACAATTCGACAAGTCTGAAAAGACGCGTTTGTTCGACATAACTTGAAGATTCAAATTCAAGAGAATTATAACGTTTGGCAGAAGACGCGTGGAAGCACCTGGCGAAAGGGAGACATGCAGAAGGCCAGATGTCGAAGATTTAGGATTTAGTTGTTAATAGCAGTTATTTTGTTTATCTATAAATAGGATAGTTGTTATTAGAATTCAGTGTGTGAAAAACTTGTACAAAACTTCCTGCAATTACTCAAAGTACCCGTGTGAGAGAAAAGAGTTATTTGGAAAATGTACGTGTAAACACCATCTTTTAATTTCTTTATCAATCAAAGTCTTTTTACCAATTCCTTTACATTTACCAGCATCTTTATGTTTTCTTCGTCATTTTATTTTAGAGTTTTTTCTTCGCCATTTTACTTTAAGAGTTCTTTTCAAAGTCATTTTCTTTTATCTCAAACTTTCATCTAGAGTTAGTTGAAATCTTTTATTCCAAGAGACTTAAATACATAAAACCAAGAACCAAGATATCATCCTTAATTTAAAATTTATCACGTTGATCTAAGTTTTCGCCCGACGTCCTAGGATTTGTTTGGTTAATCCTGCAAGTAACCCAGATATCACCATTCTGGTAAACCAGAGGTTGTTCGCCAAGATCAACAGCGAACAAATTGGCACGCCCGGTGGGACCAGTGCAATATAAAACTTAAAAAAAAAAAAATTATTAAGGTTTTGTCTTCGTTGTATGAGACTAAGAAGCGGTAAATTAGCCGTATCTGACGTAGAGAGACCCAAAAGAACTAGAGTAAGGAAAATGGCGAATCAGTCAAATAATCCTAATCCAAATCCAAATGAAAATATTCCAGTTTCCAACCCTATACCTTCGACAGGGGGAAATGTAGATTCAAACCCTGTTCTGGAGGAGGTTATGCCTTCGTCAACAGGATCTATACCAGCGGTTTCGCTCTCCCAAAGTATGCCTAGTTCCTCCACAATGGGACATTCAAGGCCTTTGGGGACGCCTCCTCCGGGAGGACAAAATTTTAGGCCATTCCAGACAAATTTTTCCATGCCTATGTTCGGAAGAGAACAACCATATGGAATGCCAACGTCAGTGATGGCAAACTTGCAAAGTGCACCACCCTTGTATTCTGACGCCATGGTCCACATGTCTTCACCATTGCAAGGATCAGGATATGGTGGAAATATGAGTAGATTGAACCAATCCCTACCAAATTTCCAAATGCCAGCAATTACCAATAATTCTGCGCAAGTAATCCGACAACAAATGGACAAAAGTAATCATAATATGGTCCAAATGTTGACTCAACAAATGGGAGCAGTGTTTAACCCTTTAATACAAAACACTACCCAAACCAACCAATTGTTGGCTGCGCAAATGACGCGCATTGCTGACTTTTTTGGTGTTCCTCAAACACGACAAAGAGAACAAGTGATTCAAAACCAAGTAGTAAATGTCGAAGAGGAACCCACGATAAATCAAAGGCCTTTATAGAATCCTCAGGCAAACCCTAGAAACCAAGAGGCAGTGGTCGAATAGCCTCGTGTCGAAATCCCCGTTCAACAAGAACCTAGGAGGGTAATAGTCCAGAGAGGCCAAGATGCTGATGATGTGTTGCAACAGCGAATACGATATAATAACTTTCCTGTCGAAAATAATATAACAGCCATGGTCGAAAGGATAATGGCCCAAAACGGTGTAAATATAGGTTTGCAAAGGCCTACTTATACTTCCCCATTGTCAGAACACATTCTGCAAGAGGAACTACCCCCAAGATGGAAAGTTCCTAAGTTTACTAAGTTTTCAGGAGATACTAGTGAATCTACTATAGAGCACGTAGCGCGTTATCTAATAGAAGTAGGAGAAATAGTCAATAATGAAAATTTGAAAATGAAGTACTTCCCAAGTTCCTTGACAAAAAATGCATTCACCTGGTTTACATCCTTGCCTGCGAACTCTATATTCACATGGACCCAATTAGAAAGATTGTTCCATGAACAATTCTATATGGGTCAGACTAAGATAAGTTTGAAGGAATTAGCCAGTGTTAAGAGGAAATTTTCAGAGCCTATAGATGATTACCTAAATAGGTTCAGGTTGCTAAAGGCAAGATGTTTCACACAAGTGCCAGAACGAGAGTTAGTCGAAATGGCTGCAGGGGGTCTAGATTATTCTATAAGGAAGAAGTTAGACACTCAATATTTAAGAGATATGGCACAATTAGCAGATAGGGTAAGACAGATCGAAAGGCTAAAAGCTGAGAAATTCAGATCAAATAAAAATAAAAAGGAAAGAGTGGCCTATGTGGGAGTATGCCAGGATGATGATGGTGACGAAAATGAACTAATTTTGTTCGACGAACAAGAAATTGATCTGGCAGAACTAAAGTCAGGCCCACCATACGCCTGTAAAGTACTAGCTCCGTCGAATGGAAAAAATCCAGTCGAACATGAAAAGAATGATAAGTTTCCTAAACGAACTTATACGTTCGACGTCACCAAGTGTGATGAAATTTTTGATTTATTGGTCAAAGATGGTCAGTTAATAAAGCCACCAGGCGCTAAAGAACCGCCTGTCGAACAGCATAAAAAAGGGGTTTTTGTAAGTACCATAACTTTTTGGGTCATAAAACATCTCAATGTTTTCTTTTCAGGGATCTAGTTCAGAATGCTATCCGCGATGGAAGGCTGAAGTTTGGCGAGAAGCCAAAACAACAAATGGGGATCGATTCGAATCCTATGCAGGTTGTCGAAGCACACTATGCTGAACCATCCACTGTGAATATGGTGGAGATTGAAGTTGCTTCTGATGGCAGTTTTGAGATGGTGGAGGCTATGGAAGGTTTCGACACCAGTGTCAACATGGTCGAGATTACTGAAGATCTTGCAGGCCAGAACGAAGTCGAAGGTACTGAAGCGTTCGACAACGATAATGAAGTTAAAGTCACTGAAGATCTTGACAACAAAAACACAGTTAAAGTCGCTGAGGACTTCGACAATGAAGGTAAGGTCGAAATTATTGAAAGCTTTGACAATCAGAAATTAAAGAAAACTACAGAGGGTTCCGACGAAAAGAACGATGACAGTGTTGCTGAAGATGTGGTGGTTCGACTAGGAGAAATATGGGATTGCTTGGGACAGCCAAGTGGAAAATTTGACTACCTGGTGAAGTACACTATTCCTGCAACATATCACACCGACATCAGTGAAATCCAACCAACTGGTTGGGGAAGTGATTTTGATGACGATGGTGATTCCCCTATCGCCAAGGAAGAAGTTACTGAGGACTTCGTTGCTGAAAACAAGGCTACTGAAGGCCTTGATCTTGACAACACGAAGGAAGCTGATGTTGCAAATTACTGCATCAACATCATGGGACCTTTCGACAAGGAAGTAACAGAAATGAAAGAAAAAGCTGTACATGGCCGTGGGAAATCTGGGACTTACGGGATCCTACGAAGAATAGAGGAGGATCCTAAAGAAAAGTCAAACAAATGTTGCTGCAAGCATGCTCCTAGGAACATATCCTGGTGCTGCTGCCCAGAAGGGAAGTTCGACCTGACGAAAAAGAAGGACAGAGTCGAAGAGGAAAAGCTCATTGAAAAAATGAACAGACTAACCATTGCTGACAAGCAAAATGTGGGAATCAATATGGTAGAAGTTTCGCAGAAAACTCAGGCAGCAGTAGATGAAGATCAACGTCGAGAGGAATACCAAAAGCTGGCGTACCCCAAAGAAGATGAGAGTTTGGTCAAATTCATCAAAAGGTGCCAGAGAAGGAAGAGTGACGTGATGTTATGCCCTCGTTGCAGTTCCATTTTCGACAGAAAGGCTGCCACCAACTTGGAGGCAATAGATCAACCAAGAAGGAAGGCAAATGGGGGAGCGACAAGATATGATCCAAGAAGGAGTGAGCACCACCAATGGAGGCGCGGAGACAGACACTATGGCACTTACAAGCCATCAAACAAAGTGATAGATGACAAATGGGTTCAACCCATCAGAGATGCCCAAGGCCAGAAGAAGTGGAAGGATTTCGATGTGCAGAGAGGCACTTCAATGGAAAACAAGAAGGAGTTGGAAAAATATAAACCTAGGCCATATCCTTCAGAGAATTATAAAGGGAAGAACCCCATGTCGAGATCCCAGTGGAGGAGGTTCCAAAGGAAAAAGAGGATTGAGAAAGAAGGTGCTGAAAAAGGTATGATGAGAAAAGTGGCTGGAAACAAGGACGAAGCAGAATGTAGCAGCAACGCTCAAATGGCAAACAAGAAGAAGCCTCTCCAGCAAATCAAACCAAACAGCGTGGCAGCGCAAAGTGTGCCCAAAAAGGAGAAGTTGGAGGATGACGAGATGACAGATGATTTCAAGTCAGATTCGGAGGCATCCTTCGACGTTGCCTGTAATGTGGTCTCGGTCCTTCCCAGAGACTATGATAGGATCATGGAAGTCGAAGACGAAGAGGATGGGATGGAGGAGGAAACGATGGTTCACAAGCCCGTGTGCTACTACGTAATGAATAATGGTTGTGTCGAAGAGAAAAATGCTTTCTTCGAAAGACCAGACGATTCCATGAAGGCGCACTTGAAGCCTTTGTTTATCAAAGGAAAGATTGAGAGTGTTGGTGTGAACAAGATCCTAGTGGATGGTGGTGCCGCTGTGAATTTAATGCCCCATTTCATGCTGAAAAAGATTGGCAAAGATGACTCGGATGCAAAGCCCCACAACATGGTTCTGTCGAATTACGAAGGAAAGGTAGGAACAACCATGGGAGTTATTCAAGTGGATCTGACAGTTGGTTCTATAACGAGGCCAACAATGTTTATAGTCATTGGTTCTAGGGCAAACTACAACTTGCTGTTGGGAAGAGAATGGATCCATGGTATAGGTGTTGTTCCTTCGTCGATGCACCAGAGAATAGTTATTTGGAGGCCAGATGGAATCTTCGAGAACATAGAAGCAGACCAAAGTTACTTCATGTCCGAAGTAAACAATGTAAGCGATCGAAGTTTAGACAAAAACTTAGCCCACATACCCCCTTGCAGTCCAGCGAAATTCGACTTGAAGGCAACGGACAACGCGTACTGTTCCATGTATCTCCATCCTACACATGGTTTTCAGTGGGATAAGGAAGTCATTGGTGACTCCAACTACATGTGGGGGACTACCAACGTAGCGCCAACAGGATGGGGGAATGAGTTCGACAATGATGATGAGTGAACAAGCAGCGCTCGACAAAATTACGGCTTACATAGCCGAAAACAAATTCAAAGCGGTTCTGGAGGCCGAGGTAAAATACATGGTTGTCGAAGCCAATCATGAAGATTCAAATGAACAATGTCTTCAAAAAGACATTGAGGAAAATAATGATAACAACCAAATAGACGAATGGCAACACCAGAAACTTGACGCCATTTATGACGACGAACCTTTGGGATTCGAAAAAGATCCAGTGTCGAACAACTTGAAGATGGTGGTGCAGGATCCTTTAGAAGAAATCAACTTGGGACTGGGGGCAGAAAAAAGACCAACCTACATAAGTGCAAGGATGATCCTCAGTTCAGAGTCGAAATAATCCAGTTGTTGAAGGAGTTCAAAGATTGCTTTACATGGGATTATGACGAAATGCCTGGTTTGGACAGAAGTTTGGTCGAATTGAAGCTGCCAATCATAGAAGGGAAGAAGCCAGTCAAGCAAACTCCAAGGCGCTTTGCACCAGAAGTTCTGTCAAAAATAAAAGAAGAGGTCGAAAGACTTCTAAAATGCAACTTCATCCGCACTACCAGGTATGTTGATTGGATTGCAAATATAGTTCCGGTTATTAAGAAAAATGGCAAACTTAGGGTATGCATTGATTTTAGAGATTTAAATTCTGCTACCCCAAAGGATGAATATCCTATGCCAGTAGCAGAAATGCTTATAGATTCTGCAGCAGGTCACGAGTATCTAAGTATGTTGGATGGATACTCTGGCTATAACCAAATTTTTATTGCTGAAGAGGATGTTTCTAAGACAACTTTTCGTTGTCCTGGAGCAATTGGAACTTATGAATGGGTAGTGATGCCCTTTGGTTTAAAGAATGCTGGAGCCACTTACCAAAGGGCTATGAATTCAATTTTCCATGATTTTATTGAGACGTTTATGCAGATATACATTGATGATATTGTAATCAAGTTTGTTTCAGGAAAAGATCATATTAACCATCTTCGACAATCCTTTGAGAGGATTAGAAAGTTTGGTCTAAAGATGAATCCCCTTAAATGTGCTTTTGGTGTGCAGGGGGGTGATTTTTTAGGTTTTGTGGTCCACAAGAAAGGGATCGAAATAAATGAAAACAAAGCCAAAGCTATAATGGAAGCGAAAGCGCCATCAACGAAAAAGGGATTGCAATCTCTACTAGGGAAGATCAATTTTCTAAGATTCATCTCCAACCTCAGTGGAAAGACACAACCCTTTTCTCCTCTACTTCGACTAAAGAAAGAAGAATTCACATGGGGGCAAGAGCAACAAGTGGCTTTCGACAAAATCAAAGAGTACTTGGCTAGTCCTCCAATCTTGATTTCCCCTTGTAGGAAAAGAAGCATGAGGTTGTATATCTCTGCATCAGACAAGACATTAGGAAGTATGTTGTGTCAAGAGGATGAGAATGGCGTCGAAAGGGCCATCTATTATCTCAGCAGAGTCTTAAATGATGTTGAAACTAGATATAGTGCTATAGAAAAACTATGTTTATGTGTATATTTCTCTTGTATGAAATTGAAGCATTATATAAAGCCTGTTGATGTATATGTATCTTCTCATTTCGACGTAATAAAACATATGTTGTCTAAGTCTATTTTGCATAGTCGAATTGGAAAGTGGGCTTTGGCTCTAACAGAATACTCCTTAAAATATTTGCCTTTAAAGGCTATGAAAGGATAGGTGGTGGCTGATTTTATAGCTGACCACTCTATAGTCGAAACTATGGAGTACGTCGAATTAGCACCATGGAAACTGTATTTCGACGGTTCCAGGAATAAGAATGGACTTGGTATTGGGATGGTGATTATTTCTCCTGACAAAATTCCAACAAAGTTCAAGTACAAAGTCGAAGGGCTATGTTCGAACAATGAAGTCAAATATGAAGCTTTGATTGCTGGACTTGAAATCTTGTTGGAATTGGGGGCAACAAGAGTCGAAATAATGGGTGACTCTGAGTTGGTAATAAAGCAGTTGACTAAGGAGTACAAATGTGTGAAAGAGAATCTAATAATGTACTTCGTGATAGCAAATAGACTTCTCAAGAAGTTCGACAATGTGGTTTTTAGGCACATTCCCAGGATGGAGAATCAAGAGGCGAATGATCTTGCTCAACTGGCATCAGGATACAAAGTGTCGGAGGAGAAGTTAGAAAAAGCCATTGAAGTCAGAGGGAGAATCATATCTGTAGGTTTGTCCCCATCAGATTTAGAGACAATAAAATTGGGATATGGTGACGAGGAGAATTATGAGATCTGCAACGTAGATGATGCAGGAGTCGAAGACTGGAGAAAACCCATCAAAGAATATTTGCAAGATCCAAATCAAAAAGTCGAACGAAAGGTAAAATATAGAGCTTTGAGTTATGTACTTTTTGGCAATGAATTGTTCAAGAAAACTGTGGAAGGAGTCTTGTTGAAATGCTTAGGCGAAAACGAAGCATACATAGCATTGTCAAATGTGCATAGTGGAGCGTGTGGCGCACACCAAGCAGGCCACAAAATGAAGTGGTTATTGTTTCGACAAGGAATGTATTAGCCAACAATGCTAAAGGATTGTGTCGAGTTTGCAAAAGGGTGTCAAGAATGCCAAGTACATGCAGGTATACCACATGTTCCTGCAAGTGAGTTACATTCGATTGTAAAACCTTGGCCGTTCAGAGGTTGGGCATTAGATTTGATTGGTGAAATTCGACCAGCTTCTTCAAAAGGGCAAAGGTACATTTTAGTTGGAGTAGCTTATTTTACTAAGTGGATTGAAGCCATACCATTGGTGAATGTAGATCAAGAAGCAGTTATGGATTTTATCCAAAAGCATATAATCTACAGATTTGGGATACCGGAAACAATAACAATAGATCAAGGGTCTGTGTTTACTGGACGAAAGATGCAGAAGTTTGCACAAGATGCAGGTTTTAAGCTCCTTACTTCGACACCTTATTATGCTCAGGCTAATGGACAAGTCGAAGCAGCAAACAAGGTAGTGATAAATTTGATCAAAAAGCATGTAGGTGGAAAGCCAAAAAAATTGGCATAATACCTTAGATCAAATTTTATGGGCTTGTCGAACATCTCCTAAAGAAGCAACCAATTCGACTCCATTTAAATTAACTTATGGGCATGATGCAGTTTTGGCAGTCGAATTGTATTTGCAATCAGTTAGGGTTCAAAGGCATCATCAGATCCCATCAGAGACATACTGGAGTATGATGATGGATGAATTGGTTGATTTAGACGAAGAAAGGCTTCGTGCCTTAGATCTCATAAAGAGACAAAAAGAGAGAGTCGAAAAGTTCTACAATAGAAAAGTAAAATTAAAGACTTTTTCAATTGGTGATTATGTGTGGAAGGTAATTCTTCCTATGGATCGAAAAGACAGAGTTATGGGAAAATGGTCTCCCAAATGGGAAGGACCTTTCAAAGTTTTGAAAATATTTTCTAATGGTGCATATGAGGTCGAAGAAATAGGGAAAGACGAAAGGATATTAAAAATAAATGGCAAATATTTGAAAAAGTATAAACCAATATTGCAGGAAATAAAGATAGCAGTCGAATAAAATGGAAATTGAAAGTAAATATTGTGCTGCCAAACAGATGGCGTTAAATCATTACAAATAAAGCCTCAAAGGGCTATAAATTGACAGGAAAATTCGACTAAAGCCGAAGGTTTGCAAACTGTGCCTTCAAAGCGGTAAATTTGTCTTTCTGAAATTGAAGTCGACGATCACAGAGGTTCCTGTGAATATGGGCAACTTCAATCTCTTGGTTGATCTTTTGAGCGGTCTCTGCGTGTTGAATGCCAACCTTCAACTCTTCATCAATCTCGCTTTGCCTAGGCTGCTGGATAGAAGCTATGAGTTCCTCCTCTTTGGAAATTTTATCTTGGAGAACTGCTATTTGTTTCTTCCATGTCTGGATGTGGTTATGGCAAGTAGCAATCTTCTTGACAGAGGCTTCAGAAAGCTCTTGTAGTTTTGAAACTTTATTTGTCGAAACAGAAACAGAGTTCCATTCAGCAGCTTGTTGGTCCATTTTTTTAGAGATTTGTTGACATAAGTCCCTTCGACGGTGAAGATCTGCGCTGGATAAGTCAATCACAGTTGTCAGCTCTATCACAAAATTGCAGACTTCGACAGAAGCATCCAAGACGTTAACTTGCTTCAACAGTTTCTTCAACTCCATTGGAGCAGTGGCATTCTCCTCTAGAACTTGGAACAAGTCAACATCAAGGATCTTCGCCTTGATCTGAGTCATGATATTGGGTAGAGACTGCACTTCAGAAGTGGCTCCAGAAGTAGTCGAACTGCTGTAGGAAGAGTCTTTAAAGTTGAATCTGGTGCTAAGTATGGCTTTCAGGTAGTCCAGGGGTTTCTGCACTTTGAGACTTTCAAGCTCTTCATGAGAAAGACTAGTCGAGCCGGTTGTTTGGGAACTCCATTGAGTTTGGTCAGGAGTAGGCTGGTTGCTATGCTCTGAAGTTCGCCTAGCTTCTTGTTGCTTCGACAGATCTTCTTCGTCAGCAGTCTTCTCTTCAGGATCTCCTTTGACAGCAGTGTCTGCTTCAACATCATCATCTTTTTGCTGCTCAGCGTGTAATCCAGGATGAGAAGGAGAGTTGTTATCAGAATCAGCTCCCGCAGTAGTGTCGAATGCTTCGACCGTTTGTCTCTTAGGTTCTTTGATGGGAGTGTCCTCCTCTCGAGCTGCCTCCTCCTGGATTGTCTCGGGTTGTTTTTCGACGACCTTTGGCTTCTATCAAAAGAAAAATTTCTAAGTTAAAAATGAAATAAAATAAACGAGAAGGGTCGAGATTGAAATTTACCTTAGAAGTCTCAGTTTTGGAGCTAGACTTTCCACTCCCCGTATCCTTCATCTGATGTTTTGTAGCAGGACTGCTAGAAGATTCCCTTTTAGAGGATTTGACAATGGATTTTTGTGAGGCAATTTTCTGCAGTCTTTTCTTCTTTTGAGGAGGGGGATTTGGAGATGGAGACTCATCACTGGACTCTTCGACAGGGATTATCTCTGGTATTTTCTTTCTTTTTTGGAATGTAGAGGTTTTTTGACTTACCTGATCATATAAAACAAAAATAGTGAGTGTCTTAAAAAATAAAAGAATAGATCAAAAGAGGAAGAGATTTATACCTTAGTCGAAGGTGTCTGGGTGGCACTTTGTGGAGTTTCGACGGAAGCTTTCTTGGCAGGCACTTTCACAGCTAAAATAAAAAAGGGGGAAAGTTAGGCAGTGAGAAATATGTGATAATAAAATGACAAAATTCGTGTTGTTGTTAACACCTTCAAGAATGGGATCTTCCACGCGAACGTGTTCTATTCCAATATGAAGGTGCCCTGGGTAGTTATCCAGATGATACTTAGTCGCAACCACGCGTTTAGCAGGTTTTTTATAACTTTCACGAAGAATTTTCATATGATTCCCACATGTGAACCAATCTGGAAATGGAGGACTTAAAGCCACGCCAAATTCAGCAGATGGTAAAGGTGGAAATTTAGGAGGGTAATAGCTGAAAGCCAAGTTGTAACGCACTTCTGGTCGAATGTGTGGAGGCAGTGTCAACTTCTCCAACTTCTCCGTGAATTTTTCTTTTAAAGTAACCGCTGCTTCGCGTATGGTTCGACTAAGATCATCAGGTCTGTAAACGGTTTCAAAATATTTTTGAAATTTTTGTATTTCTTGGATGTGTCTTTGTGTACCTTTTTTAGTCC
Organism: Lathyrus tuberosus; assembly: GCA_022829125.1. NCBI lineage: Eukaryota > Viridiplantae > Streptophyta > Magnoliopsida > Fabales > Fabaceae > Lathyrus > Lathyrus tuberosus. Next base: position 1,734,472 of record JALAZF010000265.1, read on the forward strand.
GTTCCTGCACAAGAGCAAAAGCATTCGTCAGATGAGTGATGAAGGCTTTTACGTCAAAAAACTTGGTAGCATAGTATTCCCTCCACCATGTGTCGAACTCAGGAGTGCAAAGGAATGATGGTTGAAAAACCACCGGTCGAATATCCAAAGATTCGTCAGTCAGCTTGTTCGACAATTCCCTGCTGGTGGCTTCGTCGTGGAAGGAGTTGTAGAAAATGATGGCCCCTTTTTTAGGGAAAAGAGGTCGAGGCATGATTTGAATTAGGCCAAATTGCCTGGCAACCAAGTTAGGTTGATAAACTATTAAGGCAATCTGGGGTTTCGTAGTATTGCGGTGGGAGAGCAGGAGCCTAGGGGTCAAAAAGGATTCCCAGACATTTAGGAAGATGTTTTCATCTTTTTTGGTTTGCAGGGGGAATTGTCATGTAAACCATTCAGGGCCAATTGTTCTGTCAGCAAACGGAGCCATAGTCGAAGTAAAATGATGTCTCTCAGCAAACATCATTACGTAGCTAGTGAAGGCCAGTCGAAGGCCAATTGCTTCATCAGTTGGTGTCAATTGCACCAATCTAGGCCATTCGACACTCCTGCTTTTGAATTCCTCTTCATTTATGTCATGCTTCGCAGGAATAAAGGCTTCGAAAGTGGCATTCAGCCATAGTTGCAAAAGCCAAAAGGGGCCTGCCAAATTAAGCTTCCCTTTGTCCTTCAATGTCTTCAAAGAACGCACGCTTTCACTCAAGGACTCATACAGGTTCGCCAAGATTACCTCACTCAAGCATAATTTGATCCCAGCATGGAGTTGGTTCGCCATAGTGATGAACCTCTTAGCCACTTGAAGTGAGCGGGAGCAAAAGACAAATTTGGTCAGCCACGAGGTTAGAAAAGCTATGTGCTCTTTGTCAGAAACTTCTTGGTCATCTTCGCCATGGTAGTGAGACATAAAAAGGGAGTATGGGGCGAAACTAGTGTCAAAATCTATGGAGTCCTCGTTCAGGTGAGTGGGGTCGAAGTCAATGCCAACTGGACTAAGGCCAACTATGGCAGCTATGTCGAACAGCGTAGGGGTAACCATCCCACAGGGGAGGTGGAAGGTGTTATACGTACTATCCCAAAAGTAAAGGGAGGCTAGCAGCATGTTAGGGCAAACATTGGGTCCTACTCTTGATAATTGTATCAAGTCAAAAATACCTATTTCTTTCCAAAAAATTTCTTTAACTTTTTCGACTCTGTTCAACCAAGACAAGTAGTCTGAAAGGTCTTTCGACCAAGGGCAAGTTCTAAAAATCCTAGTATAATTTAGATAAGTTAAATTTATTACTTCCTCATCTTTTTCACTTGAACCTTGAGGTTCAGTTTGTTCTACTGGTTTCTCTAGAATGGGGGGTTTCACCCCAGCACCTATGGGTTTTGTGTAAGAATAAGTGGGAAAAAACTCTTGTAAACGCTCAGGTTTAATGTCTGGGTTAGGGAGTGGTCCTAACATAGCATAGTGATTACCAGAAATAATAACAGGGATGAGTACCTGGGATTTAAAAATGCAGTCTTTTTCCCTCGCATTTGGAGGCTCAGGAATGTATTGTTGATCCCCAATCAGTGTTGGTTCATTCAACCTATGCGCAGGAGGGATGATGGAAGGTTTCTCACTCTTGAAAGGTTTGCTACTTGATGATTTTTGAAAAGCCATTGTTGAATCAGAAAGTTTTTAGAAAGAAGATGAAGATTTGGAGTGATGGTGAAGAAGAAAGGTTCAAAAGCGTAAAAAAGAAAGAGAAATAGGGGTTTATGTATTTATAAGAGGAAATGATTTTTTGAGTTTAGTGGTGATCATGGAGGGCACGTGGCATCATCTTGACGGTGATGAAGAAAAGTGGAAGTTAAAAAAGAGATGGCCATGACGTTAGGTTAAGTAATAATGGGCTAGAAGCTAGAACGTGGGCTAGAGTTGACGTTTTGAGAAAGTAAAATGATGAAATATGTTGGAACTTGAAATTGTGTAATTTAAAATTAGGATGACATGGCGTCAAAATATTGGTTGAACACCAAAGGGTTATTTCTCCAGGATAGTCGAAATACCTTTGCTGGGGGGCAATTTGTATATGCGTATTTTTGACGCCATGAGTTCAACACGTAAAAAGTTGTTTTCGACAAATGGAGGAACATTCCAAAAGAAGTACAACTGAAAGAGTATATCTACTTGGGAGATATTCTTCAACATCCTTCGACATTTCGACAGGACAACGTTTCGACATTTCGTCAAGTAAAGATTTCTGCAAATGGAAAAAGTTTGGACAAGTATGAAGAAGGTTGCAATAGTTCGACAATTCGACAAGTCTGAAAAGACGCGTTTGTTCGACATAACTTGAAGATTCAAATTCAAGAGAATTATAACGTTTGGCAGAAGACGCGTGGAAGCACCTGGCGAAAGGGAGACATGCAGAAGGCTAGATGTCGAAGATTTAGGATTTAGTCGTTAATAGCAGTTATTTTGTTTATCTATAAATAGGATAGTTGTTATTAGAATTCAGTGTGTGAAAAACTTGTACAAAACTTCCTGCAATTACTCAAAGTACCCGTGTGAGAGAAAAGAGTTATTTGGAAAATGTACGTGTAAACACCATTTTTTAATTTCTTTATCAATCAAAGTCTTTTTACCAATTCCTTTACATTTACCAGCATCTTTATGTTTTCTTCGTCATTTTATTTTACAGTTTTTTCTTCGCCATTTTACTTTAAGAGTTCTTTTCAAAGTCATTTTCTTTCATCTCAAACTTTCATCTAGAGTTAGTTGAAATCTTTTATTCCAAGAGACTTAAATACATAAAACCAAGAACCAAGATATCATCCTTAATTTAAAATTTATCACGTTGATCTAAGTTTTCGCCCGACGTCCTAGGATTTGTTTGGTTAATCCTGCAAGTAACCCAGATATCACCATTCTGGTAAACCAGAGGTTGTTCGCCAAGATCAACAGCGAACACCATGATAGAAATTCCTATCAGATCAACATGGTTCAGATCTTTGATATTCGCGTGATGAATACCAACCTGGTAGAGTTACATGCTGAGCAGGTCCGACTTGGATTCTTAATATCTCATGATTATCAAAGCTGTAACGCAGGTTGCGAAAACGACAGGGTTGTACCGTTGTCCAAGAGGCACTTCAGCACTTGTTAAATCACTGGTGGACGCCAATCTACATGGATGAGGATACTCAGTAAATTAGTATCAATAACAGGAATCCTACTCGACGTCAAAGTCAGGATGTCCGAGCAATGGAAGGTAACCTAGTGAGGTTACATTGTATTCAAAGTGGGTGTGGCCAGGTGCCACTGCACAATTACGACCGTTGTAGCGTCTGTTCGGAAAGTAATCAAGGGTGTTACCTTGTGCGAGCGGCTCTTCAGGGTCAGATGGATCGTGGAGAGATTCGTCCATATCCGGGTTCTAGACCTATCGACTGGACGCCGAACTACCTTGCCAATCAAGTCGAGGATGTTGTCACCATCTCTGGTCATCACAGGACCAGGGATGTTTTTGCCATCATCCCTCTACTTGACGAATCTAAAGTTCCCAACCAGGAACGGATCGAGATTACTTATGATGGTCAGAAAAATCAGAAGGTTCCCATAGTCATCTATCTGCCGGGACCATTATCGTATGAATCAACTAAGGTTATCCCTTACAAATACGGTGCAACAATAGTCGAGAATGGAAAGGAAATTCCGTTACCCTCCGTTGTGAATATTGCAGACATCAGTCATGTGATACGGAGTGGTAGAATTATCAACCGAGGGGTTGGGGAAGTTAACAAAGAAAAGGAACTTCAGACAGAAGCTCCCGATCCACTAGTCGGTCAATCCAGTAATCCCGACCTTTCAAAAAACAATGATGAGATGCTGAAGCTCATCCAAAGGAGTGAATACAACATTGTCGATCAACTGTTACAAACTCCTTCAAAGATCTCGGTATTATCACTGTTACTCAGTTCAGAAGCCCACAGGGAGGCTCTACAGAAAATCTTGGAACAAGCCTTTGTGGAACAGGATGTAACAATTAGACAGTTTGATAGTATTGTCTCTAACATCACTTCCTGCAATAATTTGGGATTTAGTGATGAGGAATTACCCGAAGAGGGTCGACGTCATAACATGGCACTCAATATCACAGTCAACTGCCAGGACGATACTTTAGCCAGCGTACTGGTAGACACAGGGTCAGCCCTGAATGTTATGCCGAAGTCTACTTTGATGCAGTTATCATTCAAAGGCCCTCCGATGAGAGTCAGCGAGGTCGTCGTCAAAGCATTCGACGGATCCAGAAAAACAGTTATCGGCGAAGTCGATCTTCCCATAACTATTGGTCCTCACACTTTCCAGGTCACTTTCCAGGTCATGGACATCCGGGCAACATACAGTTATTTATTAGGAAGACCTTGGATACATCAGGCTGGAGCGGTTACGTCAACCCTCCACCAAAAGCTAAAGTTCGTCAAGAACGATCAAATTGTCACGGTTTGTGGGGAACAAGCCTTGCTTGTGAGCAACTTGTCATCACCTACTGGTATAAAACCCGAGGAGGTTATTGGAACACAATTCCAAGCACTGTCGGTAAGCAAGGACAATCAATTCGAAAGAGGAACCTCGATTTCCTCATACAACGATGTTATCAAAGCGGTCAAGAACACCGATACGATAGGATGGGGACAGCTTGTCATCCCTATTGACAATAAAACAAAGAAAGGTCTTGGTTTTTCTGCGACCTGTACCCAGACAGCTGCCAACGATGAAAGTCTTCATCCCCTTCAAAATTTCTTCCACAGTGGAGGTTTCCTTCACCCAGTGTCTCAGACAGTTCATGCTATCAATGAGGAAGATCCCTCTGACACAGATGAAGAGTGGAAGTCCTATCTTAACAAGGACGGTTATATGTCTCAGGAAAAGGTGCCTATGCCTTTTTTCTTTCCTACAGAAAGTCCGAGATTTATACCAAGGTCAGATGTCAAAATGATATATGGAGATTGTGATCCGGAAGGATGTCGTGCTCCGCCAAATTCATTGGAGGATGACACTCTGATGAAAGACAATTTTGATCACAACTACTATGGCCCAATGGATGGTCTGCCAATGTGGCAACCTTATCCAGGAAACTTGGGGCAAGAGAGTCAGCCGAACAATGAAAATCAGCTGAGCGTCATTGAACAGAATACCTGTGTCCCCACCATGTCATGGGATCAACACTCAGGTCATTCAGAAGCTACTCAACATGAAGATGAATTTGCAACGTTTGCGGGACTTGAGTTCATCAACTATACTTTTCCCGAGGTCAACGTCATCGAGAGGGATGACTCCTCCAGTTCCAAAGAAGTGTGGGACACCCTGGGACAACTAAGTGGAAAGTACGACTTTATGGTCAAGTACACTGCTCCCGAAAGCTCTCGTATCAGGTTCGAAGACATCCAGCCAACTGGATGGGGAGATGTACCTGAGAGCACAAATGCTATGCAAAATGCAACAGAGGAATTCTCCTACGAAAATTCTGCCTGGGAAACAGATTCCAATGATCCTGCTCCACCAAAAATCAGCGTTATTTCTGAAGACAAATCAAGGAAGGTGCCAGACTTTGTGATTCACCGAGGAGTTCGCCGCCAATGGGTTGCCGTCGAGGTTCCGAGGGTCGTTCATCAGTCAAAGTAATTGCCATCTTTTAACCTTTCACCCTGCCCAGGTGAAACGGGTGTTTTGATAGGGCTCGCTTTCTGTAAATTTTCCTCTTCGCTTTGCCCAAAGTGATAGAGTTTTGTTTTATAGGGCTGTAGTTTCAAGGATCGACTTGTTCATTAATAAAATAATGTCGTTCTATAATTTCCGCATTAATTACTATTTTCTCTTTTTGCTTTTTCAGAAAATGGTAATCCTAAAGAAAACAATTCAAAAATAAAAACAAGCAGTAAAATAAAAACACTGCACACACTTGCATTTTCTCTATCTCTTCTAAACATGAATCATCACGTCATGCAGATTGCTTGTTTTAAACCCCGTTGAAACATACCATCTGATGCCTTCTCCTAACTTTGAGTTCCCGGTATTCGAGGCTGAAGAAGAAAATGACGACAAAATTCCAGAAGAGATCTCCCGATTACTCAGACAAGAGGAAAGGTCCATTGAACCTCACAAAGAGCCGTTGGAAACGGTAAACTTGGGTTCAGAAAAAGAGAGAAAAGAAATCAGGATTGGTGCACTGCTCAGTCCAACTGCCAGAGAGGGTTTGATAAAGCTTCTCAAAGAATTCGCCGATGTATTCGCTTGGTCCTATCAGGATATGCCAGGGTTGGATACCAGCATCGTGGAACATCACTTACCGTTAAGATCGGAATGTCCGCCAGTAAAGCAAAGGTTGAGACGCACTCACCCGGGCATGGCCATCAAAATCAAAGAGGAAGTACAGAAACAGATTGACGCAGGTTTCCTCGCCACATCAGAATATCCTCAATGGTTAGCCAACATCGTACCCGTTCCCAAAAAGGACGGAAAGGTCAGAATGTGTGTTGATTACAGAGATTTGAACAAGGCAAGTCCAAAGGACAACTTTCCTTTACCACACATTGACATGCTGGTAGACAGTACAGCAAAGTTCAAAGTTTTCTCCTTCATGGATGGATTCTCGGGCTATAACCAAATCAAAATGGCGCCGAAAGACGTGGAGAAAACTTTGTTCATCACCCCATGGGGTACCTTTTGTTACAAGGTAATGCCGTTCAGTTTGAAGAACGTCGGGGAAACCTATCAAAGGGCCATGATTACTCTGTTTCATGACATGATACATAAGGAAATCGAAGTGTATGTCGATGATATGATTGCAAAATCGAAAACAGAGAGTGAGCATGTTGAACATCTGTCAAAATTGTTCGAACGTCTAAGAAAATTCTAGCTCCGCTTGAATCCTAACAAGTGCACCTTCGGTGTCCGTTCAGGGAAACTACTAGGGTTCATCGTCAGCCAGAAAGGAATTAAAGTTGATCCTAACAAGGTCAAGGCCATTCAAGAAATGCCTTCTCCGAAAACTGAAAAACAAGTCAGAGGATTCCTGGGACGTTTGAACTACATCTCCAGATTCATATTCCTCATGACCGCCACATGTGCGCCGATTTTCAAATTACTGAAAAAGAACCAGGATTGCGTTTGGTCAGAAGACTGCCAAACCGCCTTCGACAGTATCAAGGAATATCTGTTGAATCCTCCGATTCTATCACCTCCAGTGGAAGGAAGACCACTGATCATTTACCTCACAGTCCTAGAGGACTCAATGGGATGTGTACTTGGCCAACAAGGCGAAACTAAAAGAAAAGAGTCTGCCATTTACTATCTAAGCAAGAAGTTCACCGACTGTGAAGCTCGGTACACGATGCTCGAGAAAACTTGCTACGCTTTGGCTTGGGCAGCCAAACGTCTTCGCCAATACATGATTCGTCCTACTACTTGGTTAATCTCTGAAATGGATCCAATCAAGTATGTCTTCGAAAAACATTCTCTCACGGGAAGGATTTCCCGTTGGCAGATGTTGTTATCAGAATTGACATAGAGTACCACGCTCAGAAAGTCGTTAAGGGAAGTATTTTAGCCGATCATTTGGCTCATCAATCGATTGACGATCAGGAATCAATCGGGTTTGACTTCCCAGACGAAGATGTCATGTATCTAAAAATGAAAGATTACGATGAATCGTTACCCAGTGAAGGGCCAGAACCAGGTTCCCAATGGGGACTGATCTTTGACGGAGCAGTTAATCATTATGGAAACGGAATTGGGGCAATCATTGTTACCCCTCAGGGTACCCACATTCCTTTCACTGCCAGACTTACGTTCAAGTGTACAAATAACGAGGCCGAATACGAAGCTTGTATTATGGGTCTCGAAGAAGCGATTGATTTAAGGATAAAAAAATTGGACGTATACGGCGACTCAGCCATGGTTATCAATCAGATAAAAGGAGATTGGAACACATACCAATCAAGATTGATTCCTTACAAGGATTATGCAAGAAGGTTGCTACCTTTTTTCAACAGAGTTGAGTTTCATCACATCCCTCGTGAGGAGAATCACATGGCTGATGCATTAGCCACTCTCTCTTCCATGATTAGTGTAGGTCAATGGAATGACGTACCTAAGATCGACATCATGCGCCTTGAACGGCCCTCTTACATCTTCACGATTGAAGCAGTCATAGACGACAAACCTTGGTATCACGATATCAAATGCTTCCTTTAGAAACAAGAGTACCCACCTGGGGCACTCAGAAAAGACAGGAAAACCCTCAGAAGATTGGCTGGAAACTTCTTCCTGAGCGGTGACACTCTCTATAAGAGAAATTTTGACATGGTCTTGCTCCGATGCGTCGACAGACCAGAAGCAGACACACTTATGAAAGAAATTCATGAAGGATCCTTTGGCACTCATGCCAATGGACACGCAATGGCGAGAAAAATTCTCAGAGCTGGGTACTATTGGTTGACAATGGAATCCGACTGCTACAAGTACATGAGGAGGTGTCACAAGTGTCAGATATACTCTGACAAAATTCATGTACCGCCATCACATCTCAAAGTTCTTTCTTCCCCATGGCCATTCTCGATATGGGGAATCGACATGATTGGCATGATTGAGCCTAAGGCTTCAAACGGACATCGGTTCATCCTTGTAGCCATTGACTACTTCACCAAGTGGGTCGAAGCAGCGTCGTACGCCAATGTAACCTGACAAGTGGTGGTCCGATTTATCAAAAACAATATCATCTGCCGTTATGGTGTTCCGAGCCAGATCATTACTGATAATGGATCTAACTTGAACAATAAGATGATGAAAGAGTTGTGTACTGAGTTCAAGATTGAACACCATAACTCATCTCCCTACCGGCCCAAGATGAACGGAGCGGTAGAAGCGGCTAACAAGAACATCAAGAAGATCGTTCAAAAGATGGTTGTAACCTATAAAGATTGGCACGAGATGCTACCCTTTGCTCTTCACGGTTATCGCACATCTGTCCGCACTTCAACAGGGGCTACCCCTTTCTCTCTAGTGTATGGCATGGAAGCAGTGCTCCCCATAGAAGTAGAGATCCCGTCAATCCGAGTACTGATGGAAACTAAGATCACCGAAGTTGAATGGTGTCAAAGCCGACACGACGAACTAAATCTGATCGAGGAAAAGCGAATCATGGCACTATGCCATGGTCAGCTGTATCAACAGAGGATGAAGAGGGCGTTCGACAAAAAGGTCCGACCTCGTGTCTTCAGAAAAGGAGACCTCGTGCTCAAGAAGATACAATCATTTCTCACTGACTCTCGGGGCAAATGGACCCCAAATTATGATGGCCCCTATGTGGTCACGAAAGCTTTCTCAGGCGGCGCCTTTAGACTTGCAACCATGGACGGAGAGGAATTTGCCTACCCCACGAATGTTGATGTAGTCAAGAAATACTTCGCCTAAACTAAAAAAAAAACTAAAAAAAAAAAAAACGTCTCGGTGGATTGAAAACCCGAAAGGGCGGTCCAGGCAAAAATTAGAGACATGAAAAAAAATCATCCCGGTGGATTGGAAATCTCAAAGTACAATCCAAGAAAAAATTAGGGATAATGGCAAGTAACTATGTTCAACAGAGGCAAGTCCCTCAGCAGCAACAGTTACATCATCTGTCAGAAAACTCCAGTCAAGGTCATCTTCGACATAAGCTCAGGATGCCCCGAATTCAAAGTTGGTAGAAGGATAGTGGTCGTTATGTTTCAACGTAGCCCTTTTCGCTGTAAATTACCATTTTCTAACTTTGTAAATACTCTTTGGAATCACACGTTTGGCTGATCTCCATCTTATCTATAAAGTTTAAGCCCTTGTGCTTTTGTTTGTACTTCTTATTTGTTTTAGCTTTACAGAACGACGTTGTTAACGTGATTAACGATTCTTGAAATAAAACAAAAATGAATTTACTTGATAAAAATTTTTTCTGCTTTTTTTTTAAATAAAGATGGCAATTTCTTTTGACTGTTGAACATCGAAAGAACATCGATCGCTTCTCTAGAAGTAATCGAACCTCAAAGTGCAGAATCAAAGTACTCCTTCTAACCCAGTACGCCTGAATGAAGGGATCAACTGTGTCAGAGACCTTGTTTCGTCTAACCCGCCTCTGCCGAGTTCTCATCTCCTAAGCCCGATCAACGATATTCCCCGCAGGGACTATCTCTCCTAAGCAAGGTGGAATTGTTATCTTGAACCAGCGATATCTCTACACGCCCCGCGATGGCCGAGTATCCAGCCATGTTCATCTTTTAGTTTGTATGTCGCGTCAGTTTTGTCAGCATATACATACATACATCATGCATTATTGATTTGCACTCATATTTCATATTGCATCACCATCACTCTAGTCGGTCTTGTCCCCTAGTGGTAGAAGTCCTCTCAATCGAGTTGTCAGTTCTTGCCTCGTCAGGAAACGCTGAACCTGAACAATCTCTCTCCTCCAGTTTATTTCTGGAAAGAAGTTGGTCCTTGACCACTTTGATAATTTGAACCTCTGAAAAGCCAGAGGAACGTTCAACAAATGTCACTCTTCGCTATTGAGGATGACATCCTTGCTTTCCTGGATTAAAGAAAATCCCAAAAGGGAAGCCTCACAATCAGAAATTCGGCAGCATGCCAGTTTCGCTCCGAAAAGACCACTGATGAAAAGGTCATCGGCACCTCAAAATTGGACCCCATCATATGGCATTTCTCCGGAAAGATCACGAGAAAAGTATGATGTAAGCTCCCAAACGAAAACAGTCTCTCAAGAGACTCGCTTTCCCTAGTAGAATCGATAAATGGCGTCTCCAATAGAGAAGTTTGTGCAACTCTACAACTCAGACGACTGGGTTCCCCCAGTGAGTTTGACATCAAAATTTTTCCCATCAAATGGCATCTCCCCAGGAAAATTCGGCGAGAAGTTTGAGGAAAACCGCTACGCATAGCGTCCCTTGTCAATAAAGCTTATTGACAAAAGAAACTGAGACCAGTTCCTTGGTAGGAAACCAAGAACGAGGGGAAGTTCATTTCAGAGACAAAGACCAGTTCCTTGGTAGGAAACCAAGAACGAGGGGAAGTTCATCTCAAAAGAAAACTGAGACCAGTTCCTTGGTTGAAGACCAGGATCGAGGGGAAGTTTTCCTTTTCTAAGCATCATTGCTTAGCTAAAGAAGATGAGTGCGTAAGCTACCATTCATGACCACCATCAAAATTTCGGGTATTCTGATATTTAATCCTCTTGCACCCCGAATGCCCGAACACCTTCGTCATTCACACCTTCGGGTCCAAGAAGATTAAATAGGGGCATCTGTCATACCCCAAATTTTGACCACTAAGATTTCCCATCATTGTGCAAATCATCATCACAATATGGGGAAACCATCCTACCTTGTCAGTCTCCCCAAAGATGGGTGAGCATCCACTACAATCAAAATTAGGGTTTTAAGCCCTCTCAGAGCTTAGACAAAGGATCAATAAAGAAATGACATGATCTTCAACTTGTATAACCTCTTAAACATCCACAATGGATCAAAAGGACTCCCACTTTAAGGATTAAGCACAAGGATGTTCCCTTTCAGGTGGATTAAGTCTCAAGATCGACAGTGTCACCAAATTAGGGTTTTGGTCGACCAGAGCCTCCAGATGGAAATTTTTCATCTGGGCACAAGCCAATGATCCAAAACACAACCTAATATACTCCATGGAACCTCATGGACCCAATCATCAAGTCAATTTGGCCTCAGGGGATGCATACATCAAAAATCAGGAATTAGGGTTTCTTGACCTAATTCACCCCTAAGTTGACTTTTGGGACAAATAATGAACCAAGACCTCAAGAAATAGTTTGAGGGTCTCTAATGAACTATATTGATCCATTTGGAACAATGGATTAATCCAAGAAGCTTGAGCAACAAGTCTCAATTTCATCTGCACCACAATTAGGGTTTTAAGGGAAAAGTCAACTGTAACTTTGACTTTTGACCAAGACATGCTCCCAAGCCCTAGGACATACCTCAATATACCCTATGACGCCCATGGAACATGTCCATCAAGTTTTATTTAGGTCAAGGACATGATTTCCTGAAGAATTGCACAATTTGGAATTCATCTGATAAAAAGTCAACTGTGCACAAAAGTCAACTTTGACTTTTTGAGATTTTTCACTAAAATGGATTTTTAACCCTAAAATGATGTTAATGTATGATTTGAATCATCATTCATCAAGAAAAATCAAAGAAAGTGGGATAACTTGTAAAAGGGGTAACCATAAAATTAGAAATTTTTCTAGTTATGGAAAAGTACCACTAATGCACCAAATTTGAAGGACCATAACTCCTAAACCACAAGGCCATTTTTTTCCATCCAAAGCTTGATTTGTAGGTCTCATTACCCTATACAAAAACTTCAACTAGGCCTAACTCCAATTCATTATGGATTTTGAGCTATGAGTGAGCCAAAGTGGATGAAAACATGAAAATATACCATTTTCCAACACTTAGAAAAATTCTGTCCAAGACAGATTTTGTTGAAACACAAAAACTTGTGAGATCTTTTCACATAGATGCAAACTGAATCAAGTCCAAAGTTAAACATCAATGTTGTTGCATATGTTACTAAGAATTCAAAGAGCTCAACAGCATGAATTGATTCAACTTAAGCCATGAGAAATCCATGCCCAAAGTCATGCTGCTGCAAGCTATTTGGGAAAAATCAGTTTGCATGTTTGCTTGCCACACACGATTTTGAGCCAAAGACTAAGGATAACTATGCCTCCTGTGTTCAAACCAATCACAATGCAACTGATCCAACTGATAAGTCTGAGTCAAAAGGCCAAGGAATCTTCCAACTTGAAGTCCATCCACTTTGGCACATTTTGCCTTGAATTCAAAGTGCATTAATGTGGAATAGTGCATTGTCAAGGTAGCTACCCTACTCAGTCAATTTCTCTGATTAAACAACATTAAAAACATCTGAGGAATGTCGTTTTGGTCAAGGCATAGCCCTGCTCTTGGGAATGGCTAGCTTGCCTTGCTTGAGAAGAAATCCTCCAAGCCAATCCATGCAAATGTGATCTGATCCAGCAGCCATTCACTATTCCTCCAAAACAAAAGTTGATCACCTATAAATAGAGGTCCCAATGGATCATTCAATTCACACCAAAGCCAGTTACAGCACTGCTTTCTCTCATTCTTTCTTAAACCTCAAGTTTTCTTGTTTTTGAGTAACCACTATCGGGTTTTGAGTTGCAGCCACAATCAATCCATTCCAATTGCTCAAACACATCACATATGATGTATTTGAGGTGTCCAAACACTTAAACACCAACTGTAACACCCCAGGCTCAAAATCACTCTTCAACCAAGCCATTATGCTTCAATTTTGCAGGTGGAGGTCTCCAGCTTGATCCAAAGAATTTTAAAGTGTTCCAAAGCTTGCAACACACTCCATAACATCCATTGAAGCTGTAGGGATCATTAATTCACAACTGGAACACCATCTGGGCAAAGTTTCATTTCAGCTTGCATCAAGGTGAGCTTCAAACTCAAACTCCATGATCCATGCATATTTCCTCGGATGATATTTTTGCCATTTGATTGCCATCATGTGTTGATTGTTTTGCCTCAAGAAATTGAATCATAGACCTTATAACCATGCCTGCACAATTGCTTTTGCAAATTAGGGTTCATCTGTGTTCATCATGATTATTTTACTCCACACTGAAAGTGAATAAAATTGGGTATTGCCATCTTATTCCTTGTGAAAAAACGCACGGGTTTGGTGTTTGAATCATGTCCAATGGTTGAGAGATGAGTGAGATATGGTACTTCACACACGAGCTCGAGGAAGAAGATGGCCATGGCGCCATTCTTCAGGTTTTCCAACTAAGTTTGATATATATTTTTCACTTGTCATGTTATTAATGAATTGGCATTGCGCCCCAGCAGTTCATCAGCTGGTTTTGTGAGTATTGGCAAGCGAGAGGTCTGGGGTTCGAATCCCCCTCGCCCCAGACTTCTTTTTATCACTTTTTTATTTTGTTATTTTTCATATTATTATTTTTAATGATTTGAAAAATTAATAACTCCTTCAATTTTTATCATTTTTGATTGGTTCTTTTTGCAACAATTCATAAAAATGTTAAAATATTTTATTCCACCAAAAAATTAAATTTATATTATTTATTTAATATAATTAGTATTTTGTGAATAAATTCATTTTTAATTGTTTTTAAACATTCTAAAAATGAATATTTACTTTGAAAATCAAAACCTAATGAATTTAAATATTCCTTGTGATTATCCCTCATTTTTTTCAAACCTTAAGCAAAATCATAAGTGGATTATTCAAATTTATTTTGAATTTTGTTTGATTTTCTTTAAATATTTACTTTTAAAGATTAAAATTAGGGTTTTTTTATTCAACTTTCAAAATTGATTTTCAAAACACCATGGGCCTCTAATAGAGTGTAAGACCCAATCCTTTTTTTGACCAATCATTTTTGGGCCTCAGTGTATTGTGTAAGTCCCGACACCATCAAAAACAAAACGACACGATCGTCGCCTTTTGAAAATAACCTTGGGCCTCTCCTCGAGCTATAAGACCCATTCAAAATACTTTTGGGCCTCTAATAGAGTGTAAGACCCAACCCCCTTTTAACCAAAACATTTTTGGGCCTCACTTATTGTATAAGTCCCTCTACGTTAAAAGAAAACCTCGGCACGATCGCCATTTTAAACGGAAAAATCATATGGGCCTACCCTCGTGTTATAAGCCCCACTCTTTTTCTTTAAAACCTTTTGGGCGTCTTGAAAGAGTGTAAGACCCATCCCTTTGTACAGAAAACCTTTTTAGGCCTCAGTCACTTGTATAAGTCCCTCTGTACAAATTCAACAGTGCACTCATTGATAAAACCTTGGGCCTCTCCTTGAGCTGTAAGCCCCAAATCTTTCTTTTTCAAAGCACTTTCTCCTTTGATTTTGAATATACTGTTGTTTTCAATCTTTCTTTGTTGAACAACTAACCAAACAGCATGGAAGCTCTACAACCGAGTAAGTGGTTATCGCTTTCATTTACCGCTTTAATATACATATAACTGTATTGTGGGGCTGTTTCACTATAAGTCTTCTTTCATAAACTCATATCAACTGTGTAATAATAGTATAAATATTTTGAGTTTCCCCGACAACTACGTCTAGAACTAGGTGACGCCGTTTCTTTTTTTTCGTAGAAATAGACAGCTAGATCCCCAATAGGATCACCAGATACAGTATTCTCTTCGACTGTCCTCATTAGGAATCGTCAAGAAACTCTACTCCCTAAGATGAATGTATTCTCCGTGAAATGGCATTTTTGAGTTTCTTCCAAATTCTCGAACTTTCCTGACTTGATCTATTCCTTGTGAATAGCTTGCCTTGAATTTCTCGGGGTTTGGGGACCCACGGGTTTCTTAAAAGCATCGGCCTCCTCTTGGGCATCATACAAGGACCAACAGACTTCCTAAAAGCAACCCAGCCTCCTCTTGGGCTTAGTACAAGAACCATACGGCTTCTTAGAAGTATTCACAGCCTCCTCTTAGGCTTCGTATAATGATCTCTTCCTCTGGGAATGATAGCCTCCTCTTGGGCTTAGTACAAGGACCGATCGGCTTCTTAAAAGTTTCTAGCCTCCTCTTGGGCTTTGTACAAATTATCCCGACGACCTCCTAGAGGTATAGGAACAAAACTTAGTCATATGCGTAGAGCAATCCTTTCATAGAGTCTACTACTGTTTCTCAAAGCATAGTACAAAAGATGAAACTCTAGACTTGGACAGTCTAATATCCTTGAGTCTCAAAGACATTCTCAAGCACCCTTCAAGAATAGGAAGGAAACCCGCAGACTCGGACAGTCTCAATACCCTTCGGATTTCCCGCTTCCTTAAAGAACAGGAATAACCCGGATCCTCAAATCAAATCCATGATCACAGTGTTGCTCATATAAGAACTGATTTTCTCTTTCAAAATCAGTATACCGGATCTGTCACTTAACTGAACAGTCACCTTAGCCTCCTCTTGGGCTTTGTACAAATGATTCTCCCCAGCGGAGTCAAACAACATTCAGCCTCTCTCTCGGGCTTTGTACGAGACACATAAGAGACTCCCTCGTTGGGTCAATCACCTTTTCGCCTCCATCTCGGGCTTTATACGAGATACAAAAAGGTTCTTATTGATCCAAAAAAAACAACAGCCTCCACCTCGGGCTTTGTACGAGATACAAAACACACTCTTGTTGAGTATAAAGGATCCTCTTGTAGGATTAACCCCTTTAGCCTCCATCTCGGGCTTTATACGAGATACCAAAAGACTCCATCGTCGGGTCAAAAACCTTTTCGCCTCTCTCTCGGGCTTTGTACGAGACACATATTAGCCTCCTCTTAGGCTTTATATAAGAAAACCACTGGTTGATCCAATCAACCTTTTAGCATTAAGGTTGTGCCTCATTCACAGTACACAAACATCGACAACTCCTTCCCCTTCATCTAATCGCTGTAAGCGGCAAGCCTCTGGATCATCTATATCCACGCCACTGTCCCTCGTTTAGCATGAGAAATTCCTAAGGAAAGATAGTATTGCTCTACACTGAGTTAAAGTCTTCTCCTTCAGGTTAAAATCCCCTATAAAGGGAATTATGGCATTGCTAGGATCCGCGTTGTGACAAACAGACCTCTTTAGAGATGACAAATTCTCTCTAAAGTCAGACTTTTCAGCTTCACATCTTGGGCTTTGAACAAGATACAAATCACCTTTCGCTTCACGTCTTGGGCTTTGAACAAGACACCAAAAACCAATTTCCTCCCATAGAATAGGAGGAACTACGAACGCTCTGATTTCCCTGTTTCGGTAAACGGGAATACGTAGGCATAAGATTGAAAGAAAAATCTTAGCGAGCACAATCAACAAAAAAACCAAATCCCATAAACATTGGTCCTAACATCCTAATCCTTGTTCCCCGCCCGGAAAACTTCTGCCTAGATAACAAACCAGTATTGGCGAAAATACAAATAACCAGTACAAAGGCCCCCCACATTGATAGCATTCGTAATGTAACAGACCGTTGTTTAAACTCAGTATGCAAGCAGGGTTAATTGGAGAAATCTATTTCCCTTCCTTATTCAGCTCGCAATAGGATAAAAATGAATCGACCTGTAGTTTAAAGCTCAAACCGCAGAGAGCGACCAGCGCTTAAGAACCGCGTCCAAAATCGCTCGCTACACCAAGTCGTGTACTTGGCCTCGGAAATAAAGTTTGCCTTTAGGAGGTCTTTTACAGCTTTTTCAGCAGCCTCCATTTTTTCCGGAGACTGCCTACGCCTACGTTGAGCTACAGCCCTAGCGGCCGAATCTATAGTCATCTAATGACAAGCTACTTCAGGGCCTAGTCCGGGCATCTCTGCAGCACTCCAGGCAAACAAATCTGCATTTTCTCGGAGGCATGCCTTCAGTTGCCTCTTCGCCAGGTCGGGGAGTCCATAGCCAATCTTCCCGCTTCGATCTGGCCTATCGCCGAGAGGAACCAGCTCGAAATCTCCATCTGGGATGGGGCGTGTTGGGTGGAGAGGCTGCCCATTGATTTCAACTGGGAGGTCCTCGCCTGCAGCTTCTTCTTGCTCCCCGGGAAACCTGCTGTCAAGGTCGACCGCGCTGACTGGCGGGAGTGGAACCTGCACGATGTCTGGAGGTGCCCCAGCCTGAGTCTTGGGTTTGACGCCGCCGACGACACTCAGACCCTTGATTGCTGCGTCGAAACATCTTCTGGCCGCCTTGATATCCCCGTGGAGAGTGACCACACGTCCACGCTTCGTGTAGTACTTCATCTTTAGGTGAACCGTTGATGGTACGACCGTCAGTTCCGCCAACGTGGTCCTCCCCATGATGCAGTTGTAGAGGGACGGGCAGTCCACCACCAAGAAACGCGTCTTCACCTGTCGGGCAGTTTCCTCAATCCCGAAGGTGACCATCAACTCCACGAAGCCCCATGGTCTGGTGGTCGCGCCATTGAAGCCTTGTAGGTCTGACCCTACGTACGGGGACAAGTGTCTCTTGGTCAGCTGGAGGGTCTCGAAGAGGTAGACATATATGATGTCCACCGAGCTCCCCTGGTCAACCAAAATTCTGTGGACATCAAAATTGGCCATCTGCGCCCGGATCAGGAGGGGGATGTTAGCATTAGGTGCCCCACCGGGAAGTTCCTCGAGGTAAAAGGTAATCGGATTTGATCTTCCATTAACCCTCTCGAGGGTAGGGGCTCGAGGAGTTGTTGCTTTCAGTTCGTCGAATTTTCTCTTTATTGACCCCACGGTCAAACGGTCAGGGGTTCCGCCAGATATGACCAGGGCTTGGGGGAAAGACTCCCAGGTACTGCGGGCACTTATCGATTCTTCTGATGGGAAGCTCTTCCACATGTTTCGGACAGCTTCAGGGTTGTCGAGTTCTCCCGAAAAGCCAAAGTCTTCAGGTCGCGTGATGCTCAACGCGACTTGCAGCGATCAGTTGTTGGGAGAAGGAGTTGACTCCTCGACATTCTGGGCCTCCTGGCCGCTGGGGCGGGGGGCCTCTTGCTGCTTGGCGTACTTCTTCAGGTACCCCTCTTTAATCAGCGTTTCGATTGCATCCTTAAGGTGGACGCAATCTTCAGTAACGTGTCTGTGACTGCGATGGAACCGGCTGTACTTGGACTTGTCAGCATTTGGTTTGGGAGTCGTCGGTTTCGGGAAGCGGATTCCCCCTTTGACGAACTCCGAATTGGCACAGTCGCTAAAAATGCGCGCGCGGGACGCGTTTAGCGGTGTGTAGTCTTTGAAAAGGCCAGACGGTCCCCGTGATTCGCGGGGCTCTTTGGTCCGGGCTTCTTTTTTTCTTTCCCCACCTCGCCTAGGTGGAGGGGAGTCTTCTCTTCTCTTATCTCCACCTCGCCTGGGTGGAGGGGAGCTTTCTTCCTTGTTGCCGCGGGGGCCTTCTCTGCGCCTCGAATTGAGGGAAATTTATGCGGCTTCAGCTTCCTCGAACTCAATATGCGACTGAGCCCTCTCGAGGAGGCCTTCAAAGCTGCGGGGACGGTGTAGTCCGACGGATTCTGCGAACTTGGATCCTAGCCGCAAACCCTTGATGATGAGATACATTTTGATGTGATCGGTCACGTGGATTTCGACCGCTTCTTTGTTGAACCTCTAGATGTAGCTCCGGAGAGGTTCATCCTTCCCCTGAAAGATGGCTTCCAGGGAGGCTATCGTCTTCGGATGTCGACGAGAAGCCGTAAAATGTTTTTTGAAGCGCTCCCTCAGGACCCTCCACAACGTGATTGATTCAGATGCTAGGTTTTTGTACCAAGCCATGGCCCCTTTCTGAAGAGTCGTAGGGAATAATCGACATTTGATGGCGCCGGAGACATTCCTGAAATCGAGCAGAGCTTTAAAACTCTCGACATAGTCATCAGGATCAGATGTCCCGTCATATGTCCCCAAGGATGGGGGATTCTCCAGGCCCTTAGGAATAGGGGCGTCCATGATGTGCCTGGCTAGAGGGGTCTGGTAATCGTCATCCTCGCTGGCTCCTGGAGACACAGAGGGGGAGTGTTGTCCGTGAACATAGTGACGCCTCGGGGAGTGGTCCTTTGGGCGGCCTCTGGGCTCCTCGGCGTCCGGCTTGCTCCTTTTATTTTTCGAGGAGCGAACTGGCCCCTTTGGTGGCGGGGAACAGTGGCGTTTCTGAGGATGTTCCAACTGAGTACGCTCTAAGCATGGCCTGCGACCCCTGTGAACTGGGGAGGGGCTGCGAGATGCCTCTGGGGACTGCGAATGTCTTGGAAATGGTGGTGGTCGGTGCCTTCGCGGGGAAGTCCGACCACGACCTTTCTCCAGCGCCTCGATCCGGATGTTCTGGTTGAAGATCATCTGGTTGGTCTGGTTGACCAAAGCAAACAGAGCAGCAGTGCTCGGGTCCGCATTTGGTGGCGGGTCCACGGGCTGGAGGACTGTTTCATGTCCGTATTGGTGAGCTGTCTCGTACTCCACTTCATCGGAAGATGGTGAGGCGGTGAGTCCGTCTCTGATGTCGTTCTCCACGACAGGTTGGGCAGCGTTGTTGTCGACGCGGTTGCCAGTACTGAGCTGCGCGATAACGTTGTCTAGAGCTTGATTCGCCGACGGGTTGGTCATGATGGTTGTTGAATGGAGAAAGCTTTGGTTTATCGAGCAGAAAAATGGGGAAGCTTATAAATTCCCACAGACGGCGCCACTGATCGTACCTGGATCAGATAGTTGATAGTGGCCAACAGCGTCTGGAACGGCAGCTCCGGTATGGTGAGAGACGGCCGGGGGGGGGTGTACCTGCAAGGTACTCCGACGCTTAAGTGAGAGAGTGTACAGAATAACAGCAAATACAGAAAGTGTAAGTGGCAAGAAGAATGTGTTTAACCTGACCCTCTCAAATGAGAGGGTATTTATAGAGAGCCCCCAGCGCGGGGCCAACGGTTACCTGCAGTAGGCTGGATCAACTAGGCCCACTCCAAGCAACTGCTAGGGCTTATGTGTAGTAGTGAAGACCAGCACGTGGTCTTCGCCCTAGAGTAACTGCTCCTAGATTTCCGGAAGTAGGGTAGACTGAATCCTTCGGACATGGGAGGTTACTTGGAACGTGTCCACGTGGTATGGACCGTTGGGCAGTCCTCGCGGGGAGGAGCCTTCTGTGTCGAGGAGGTATCAAGCCCGTAAAATGGACATGCCCTCGCGGGGAGGAATCGTGTTCGTCGAGGAGTGATGTGTAGCATTCTCGCGGGGAGAAGGTAATCTGTTGGGGAGGTACATCTCAGCAGGGTGTGATGTCCTCCTTTCCTATTGTCCCAAGTGCCCGACACTGCTTAAGTGCCCGGCGAAACTGTGGCTTGCACGTGGCAGTCGCGTGTCTTGCAGAAGGACCTTATTGGGCCTCCCCAGGCTGTATGAGTTGGGTCTGCTCGACTGTTGGGCAGCCTCGGCCCAGTCCAGAACAAATACATATTAATTGACTCACCTAACCGCCCGACCTCTTTTTTTATGTCTTGATACAAAGTTATCTTTTTTTTTTCTATCTTATTATACTCCATCTGAGTTTATTTATAAGGATAAATATTACATTGTAGATTCATTGAAAAAGTTATGTATTTGATTTATATAAGGTCCAGATACATTAGTTATGCAATGTATTTAAAAAAAAAATCGTATAAATAAGATAGGAGGAAGTATTGTTTATTTGATTCAAATTAATAAATTATCTTTTATTCAATTAAGTGACGTTTTCAACGTTGTAAATATGTATATTCCATACACTTTAAATTTGTTATATTGTTAGACATTGTATATATGTGAAATCTAAAGTGATTTGATTTTTTTTCTTCTAATAATTTAATGAATAAGTGAAATATCGTAGGCTTGTAATTGCAAATTTTACATTCTGTTATGGGTTCAAACTTCCAATCCTTATAATCTGTTGTTCCTGACAATATTAAATAGAGAATTACTATTCTAACACCATAATTTTTACACCGTATCCATACACCATAAAAAATACAGCAAGACATGTGTGTATTTGTATTAGAAAAAGTTACATTTGAGTGTAATATTATCATTGCTCTATTAAATAACTAGTATTAACAGAACTAAAGCGGTTTGATTTTAGTAGTAAAAAAAAAGTAAGAGTGCAGACTCATTTTTGTCAATTCTAAATTTAATTAAAACAAAAAATAGGTACCCATGGAGTCTCGAACACGAACACAAGTCTCTTTAGGTAAAAAGTAGTTAATTTACTACAAGATAAATCAATTTCTGTAATTAATATTTCTAATGAAAGATACTTAACTTAATAATTCAGAATAAACATTTTCTTATTTACTTTGTTCAAATAACACACAAATAAATATTTATTTATTTCAAATAATATAAAAATTTAAAAATAAATTAATAAAATATAAATATTAAATATACTTAGTCAAATAGAAATAAATTGATTACTATTTAATTGAATTCACAATAAATTAATTGATTATTATTGAAATTGAATTAATTAAATAATTTAAAAAGTTTCTTGATTATTTAATTTGAATTAATTAAATATTTTAGTAATTAATTAAATTACTATTAAATTAATTGATTATTATTTAATTTGAATTAATTTAAAATAAATAATCATTTATTTGCGTGTTATGTGAAACAAATAAATAAGTAAATGTTTATTCTAAATTCTTAAGTTAAGTATTCATTAATAGAAATATTAAACATAAAAATTGATTGATCTAGTGGTAAAATAACTCTCATTTAAACTGATATGCTTCAAATTTTGGTTTATATTTTTTATATTTTTAAATTTAAATTGTTTAAAAATAAAATTGAAATTAAAAATAAAAATCTATTTAATATTTACAAAATAAAAAATAAAAAATAAATTTTAACGTGGTTGTCCACGTTTTAAAAAAAAAGTATGTCATATAAATAATACACATGACAGTCCAGTCAAAAGTTAAAACTAAGAAAAAATATTAACAAATAAATTAATATGGATCGAATAAATTTTATAAAAGATTAAATAAGATTTTAAAAAAAAAATTTGAATTTTGTAATTTTAATGAGGGACCAAGTTGAGTTTCAGTCAAAAAGCTAAAGTAAAACAACTATTGAATAGATTAATTGTATTGATTGCATATTATCCTAATTGAGATCAACCATATATAATAATACCTTTTTCCATTTATATTAATGTATAATAAAGACAAATCCAATACATATATATATATATATATATATATATATATATATATATATATATATATATATATATATATATATAGGGCCGGCCCAATAAATTCGGAGACCCCGTTCTAATTTTAAAAAATGCGCCCAATTTTTTTTAAAATATACAATTAAAATAACTAAAAGTAACATATAAAAATATAATTATATATTAATAAAAAATAAATTTAATTATAATCATTTTAACTTTGATCCATCCATCTCTTTTTTTATGCATTGAGTTTTTAGTATAGCATTTTTTTATTTTATTGAATTTTTATTAGAATATTTTTTTATATTTTTTTTAATATTAATAAAAAAAATTGCAACTTATAAAATTTGGGGCCCTGTGCGGTAGAGCTTGTTGCTCTTGCACAGGGCCGGCCCTATATATATATATATATATATATATATATATATATATATATATATATATCTGACCACTTATTTATATATCTCTCCAAACATTAACACACAAATCAAAACTTGAGAGAGTGAGAGAGAGATGGGTTTTGAAAGGAAGGTTTATTGTTGGATTGCAATAACCATTTGTATGGTGATCTTTCTTAATCCATGCATCTCTTTGGAAGAATCTAATGGCGATAGTTGCAATTTATATGAAGGAAGTTGGGTTTTCAATGAATCATATCCTCTTTATGATTCTTCAAAATGTCCTCATATTCGTTTGGAATACGATTGCTTGAAATATGGCAGAACTGATAAAGAATACCTCAAATATAGATGGCAACCAACCAATTGTGACCTACCAAGGTACTACCAATTTATTAAACTTTATATCTTCTTTTCAATGTGTGTGTTTGTTATTTATTGAATTATGTTACTGATTGTGATTTTCTACATATCAATGAATGGTGTGTATGTGTGTTAACATCTTAATAACATAAAAATGTATGGAGTTTTCGTGTTTTATACGACTTTTTTATTTTTATGTAAGGAGAGATACAATTTTTTTGGTCAAAGAAATACCATTTACTTTACACATAAAAGATGTTAACATACACCAAACATATTTAATTAATAGTTTTTTTTTTCAATTAAGATAATAAAGCCAAATAGTATATATATTTTTTAAATATATAAATTAAAAAAAATTTCTCCAAAAAAGTTAGTAAATATAAATTATAAATTTTACCTATTTTTTTACATATAAATTTATAAAATATAAATTATAAATTTAAAATTTGACAGGGTTAAACAAAGCTTTAATTCATTTTTCCTTTTTAATTCTATCATCTAGTCAGCTATGTCGACTATTTTTACATAATTAAATTATATTTTATATTATATTAGGAAAAATAAAATAATAAAATAATAACTATTTCTCTTCCCTTTATCATATATTATTTTATATATATATATATATATATATATATATATATATATATATATATATATATATATATATATATATATCATATGAGAATGACATTTTTATGTGAATGAATCTGAACCATTAGATTTTAAAATGAATGGTGAAGATTATATGTCAGTTTTTTTTTCTCTCTCCTCCATTATTTATTTTAATAATGGAGAAGAGAGAAAAACAAAAACCACACATAATCTCCACCATTTATTTTAAAGTCTAATAATTCAAATTCATTCTTTTGTTCATAGGATATGAACCCATATATATATATATATATATATATATATATATATATATATAAAGTAGAATTCTAATTATTTAGTTGTTTACATAATATATGAAATGTCCATAAAATATTTTAATTTTACTTTGGTCCTTAATTTAGTAGAAACATAAAAGGAAATTCAATATAAGTGTTGTTTTAAAAATTGTACTTAGTGGATTTCTATTTAAATTAAATAAATTCAAACCTCCTCAAATAAAAATTATTTATTAATTTTAAAAAATTCAGATAGTCTTAAATGTTTTTGATTTTTCTTTCATAAATATTGTTCATATTGGATTGAATTTTGAATTAATTATTATGAGTCGCATGTATATATTATAATAATTATTTTATTTATTAGTCCAATATATTAAATTAATTTATTATTCATTGATATATAATTTATTTTAATACTATTTATTAATTTATTTTATTTTTAACAATTAATTTGTTTTAAATATAATAATTTTTTGTATTTTAATTAATATATTATTTATTAATTTAAATCTATTATTTTATCGTACTTTTAATTATTTTAAAAAATTATAAAAAATTATATTTTTTTTATAAGCAAGAAATATATTTTTTTATTTACTAAGCGAAAAATATATTCCATCAAGATACAAAAGGGTGTATTCAACCCATCTACAAAATTACCAACTTAAACCCAAATGATGCTAAAAAAATTCACAAGGGTAGTTGGTCCAATCATAATAATTACAAGTATAGCTCCCATTAATCCGTTTTCCTACCCACCACCACGCACTACAACAAAAGTAAGTTATAACATCGCACCTTAGACAGCGCTTTAATACAAAAGCGCTGCTATAAGTTAAAAACAAGGAAACTAGCCATTTAAAAAAGTAAAAGCGCAAAAAAATATAAGACCTTAGACAGCGCTTTGGTCAAAAGCGCTTTATAAGGTCTTATTAATTTTAAAAAAAAAAATTAAAGGAAAATATTAGACAGCGCTTACCTTAAAAGCGCTGTCTAAGGTCTTAAAAATTAAAAAAAAATAAAATCAAAAGCGTTGTCTAAGGCCAACCTTAGAAAGCGCTTTGAAAAACGCTGTCTAAGATCCACCTTAGAAAGCGCTTTTATGACAAGCGCTGTCTAAGGTCTAATAAAATTAAAATATATGAATAGTCAGTATTCATTTTCATATTTCCGCTCTTTCTTCTCCCCTGCATGCGAACAGAGCTCAAAACCCTTGCGAACGAAAAACCTTCACCGTCAACCGTCCTCCACCGTGTCGTCGTTCGTTGTTGCCGTCGTTGCATTGCCGTCCGTCCGTTTCTGCTCACTGCCGTCGTTTTTGTTTCTGCTCATTGCCATCGTCGTTCGTTTCTCTTTCTGCTCTTTGATACATTTCGTTCTTGCATTGCCGTTGTTACCGTCGTTAAAGGTACGTCGTTGTTGTGAAGAATAGGGTTTTGTTGCTTTACATTGTTGTTGTAGGGTTTTGTTGCTTTACAATGTTGTAGTGAATGATTATGTTTGGTGAGTTTTGTTAATGAAGTTATGTTGTTCTGTTTTATTAATGAAGTTTTGTATTGAATGAGTATGTTTGAAGTGTTGTTAATGAAGTTTTGTAGTGAATGAGTATGTTTGATGAAATCTTCTAAAAAACTCTTAAAATTGATGGAGTTTTGTTAAAATTGATGGAAATAGTTTAGTTTAGTTTTATTTTTTCCACCTCTTAAATCTTCTAAAAAACTCTTAAAATTGATGGAAATGTCCTCTGAATTTTAGAATTCAAAGCTTGTTTTTGAAGCCTCAAAATTCTAGAATTTGAGATGGTTGAGTTAATAAACAAATATAATGAACATAAACATTTCACTAAAACATAAGAAATTCAACCAGTTACATATCAAACACTATCAAACTTGTTCATTTCTTGATTAATATGGTTGAATTAATGTTATTTTGTTGACCTTAATAAGTAGGAAAACCATGGATAAAAAATGGATGGATGCCGATCGATTGTCCAAAGAGTACGAGAATGGGGTATTGGATTTCGTTAAGTTTGCTGTTCAACACGCTGACGCTGAAGAGCTCAATCGAATAAAATGTCCTTGCTTGGGTTGTTGTTATGTGGGTAGGGTTGATGCAGATGGATTGAAATCGCATTTACTGATGAATGGAATTGATCGAAGTTATAAGTGTTGGATACATCATGGGGAGAAAATTAACGAGAATGTTGAACCGACGGGGAAAAGTAATACGACCTATGCTTCAGATGATAAAGACACGGAAACATACGATTGTGATCGTGTCGAAGAGATTGCAGAAGCAGTTGTAGAAGATCTTCATGATTGTCCTGAAATGTTTGAGAGGTTGGTAAGCGATGCAGAGAAACCACTCTATCAAGGTTGCACTAAATTCACAAGACTGTCTGCGGTATTGAAGTTGTACAACTTAAAGGCGGGCAATGGATGGTCGGATAAAAGTTTCACAGAGTTATTGGCCCTTTTGAGAGAAATGCTACCGGAGGATAATGTTCTTCCCAATCGAACCTATGAGGCCAAAAAAATGTTGTGTTCTATTGGCATGAGCTATGATAAGATACGTGTTTGTCCAAACGATTGCGTTTTGTTTCGAAACGAATATGCATCGTTAACTGAGTGCCCTAAATGCGGTTTGTCTCGATATAAGAAAAAATTGTCTCCAGCCAAGGTCTTATGGTATTTTCCTATAATACCGAGATTTAGGCGCTTGTTTCGTAGTGAAACCGATGCAAGACACCTGACTTGGCATGCAGATGAAAGAATTATTGATGGAAAGTTGCGACATCCGGCTGATTCACCACAGTGGTCGAAAATTGATAATGATTATCCTGACTTTGGAGAAGAAGCAAGAAACCTTCGCTTGGCATTATCTACTGATGGAATGAACCCGCATGGTCTTCAAAGTATCTCACATACCACATGGCCTGTGATTCTTATGATTTATAACCTACCTCCGTCGCTATGCATGAAGCGTAAGTACATGATGTTATCTATGTTAATCTCTAGGCCTAAACAACCAGGGAATGACATAGACGTATACTTGACACCTTTGATCGAAGATTTAAAGATATTGTGGGAGAACGGTGTGGAGGTTTATGATGGATATAGGAAAGAAAGTTTCAATTTGAGGGCGATGTTGTTTGGCACAATTAATGATTTTCCAGCTTACGGGAATCTATCAGGGTACAACATAAAAGGTGAAAAAGCGTGTCCTATTTGTGAAGATAAAACAGTTTCGAAGCGATTGGAGTTTGGTCATAAGAATGTCTTTCTCGGTCATCGTAGATTCTTAAATGCCAAACATAACTACCGTGGGTGGAGACAAGAATTCAATGGAGACATCGAACAAGGTAGAGCTCCACCTATGTTGTCAGGTGACCAAGTTTTTAAAAAGGTGAAAGATATGCGTACTGAGTTTGGCAAACCTTTTGCACATAAGGTTGTCAAAGGTGGGTGGAAAAAGAGGTCGATATTTTTTGAATTGCCATATTGGAAGTCTTTGTATGTGAGACATTTTCTCGATGTTATGCATATTGAGAAAAATGTATTTGAAAGTGTTATTGGTACGTTACTCAATATAAAAGGAAAGACTAAGGATGGCCTTAAAGCAAGAAAAGACTTGGAAGCGATGGGGATTAGACCTGAATTAGCACCCGTGAAGAAAGGAAGACGAACATATCTACCACCTGCTGCTTTTACTCTGTCTAGAAAGGAGAAGAAAATATTGTGTAAGTTTCTGAGTGGAGTTAAAGTTCCAGAAGGATACTCTTCAGATGTCAGAAGACTTGTGTCTATGAAAGACCTCACGTTGAAGAGTTTAAAGACACACGACTGCCATGTTATAATGGAACACTTTCTACCAATAGGTATACGTTCTATTTTGCCAGTGAAAGTAAGAAGCGCCATAACTAATTTGTGTTTTTTCTTTAGGTCAATTTGTAGTAAGGTAATCGATCCCGATATCTTACCAACACTACAAAAAGAGATAGTTATTACATTGTGTGAGCTTGAAATGTATTTTCCTCCCTCTTTTTTTGACATAATGGTACATCTAGTTGTTCATCTTGTGAAAGAGACACAGTTGTGTGGACCAGCTTATATGAGATGGATGTACCCTGCTGAACGTTATATGAAAATATTAAAAGGGTACGTGAAAAGCCGAAGTCGACCAGAGGGGTGTATTGTTGAACGATACATTGTTGAAGAAGCGGTTGAGTTTTGTACTGAATATTTGTCCAATGTTCAGTCGATTGGACTCCCCAAAGCTCATATTTTTGAAAAAAAGGATGGTAAAAAATTAATTGGAAATAAAATTGTGACAGTATCAAGGGATGAACGGGATCATGTGCATTTGTATGTTCTGCACAATGATAATGAGGTTGAGCCATATGTTGAGATGCACAAGGATGTACTCCGAAGGTTAAATCAGAACAGAAATGAAAATTGGATAGTACGAGAGCACAATCAAAGTTTCATACAATGGTTAAAGGATCATATTTATTCGAAGCGCTCTTCAGATCCTGCTTCAGTAACAGAAAGGTTGAGATGTTTGGCATATGGTCCAAGTTTGCATGTGTATTCTCATAGCGCATACGCAATTAATGGATACACATTTTATACCAAAGACCAAGACGATAAAAGTACTATGCAAAATAGTGGTATCACCGTCCTAGCTGAAGCAATGCACATATCAAGTATGAAGGACTTAAACCCCAAATATGCAAATCTGTCATATTTTGGAGTTATTGAGCACATTTGGGTGTTTGATTACGAGAAGTTTCAGATTCCAATCTTTGGTTGCAACTGGGTAAATAGTAGTGGCATACGAATGGATAAGTCTGGATTTTTGCAAGTGGATCTTAATAGGGTGGGGTACAAAGATGAGCCTTTTATTCTAGCATCTCAAGCTAGACAAGTGTTCTATGTCACTGACCCGACGACTACGAAATGGTCTATAGTGCTTCTATCTAACAAAGTGGTTGATGATAGCGGTGTAGATCAATGTGATATTGACGTTGAGAATGAGTCATGCATTAGACGGAATGAGTTGAATACAAATGATCAAGATGAGGATCTTATAGCGGATGAGTCATATATCAGAAATGACCATAACGAGGGAATTTGGATCCATTCATCCGTCCGCATTGCTAAGACACAAGTAATTCATATTCCAACCAAGAAAAGAAAGAGATGTTAGTGAAAGAGGTAAAATTTGTTATATACTTGATTTCTTTATTATATTTGTTATATGTTATGTCATATTTGTTATATATTAGTGAAAGAGCATTTTATTTTCATTTTTTACATGGTAATGTTATTTAGACTCCAACAAGATCCAAAACAAAGGATAAGCGGATTCCGGAGCATACCGAGTCCGTTGTTTCAAAAAAACAGGTACATCACAATTATATGATATTTATGCATAGAAAATGTTAAATTGGATATCTTATACTTCATCTAACAAATTATATGATATATAGCTGTTAATCTTACACTTGTTTAATCTTACAGTGGACATTGGTTGTTGGTCGCAATTAACCACAGCGGAGAGTCAACCCCATTATTACATGGAATTATGTGAAGGTATATTAATTATCACATGTTTTATTATATTAGTGATGCTACTTGATAAAACTTAGGATTTATCCATATTTTCTTTTAATTGAATTACAATCTTTGTGTTTTCAGGACCTATAATGTAGATTTGAAGCAATGCTTTGGTTGAATGCAAAAGTATTAGTATAAGTAATATGTGCATTTGTAGAAAAAATGTAATGATTTGTAATTATAAATAGGTGTATATATAATTTTGGTTTGTAATTTTAAATATATATATTGGTTTGAATTGCCAATTGTTTTGCATATATAATTTTGGTGAAAATTGCCAATTTCTGAAAAAAATTGCTGGTTGAAAAACAGGTAAAATTCTGGTTGAAAAAACCTGGTAAAAATTGTGGTTTAAAAAAATTTATATAAAATTTTTCGTATACCTTAGACAGCGCTTCTGGAGAAAGCGCTGTCTAAGGTAGGGATTAGACAGCGCTTTTTACAAAAGTGCTGTCTAAGGTAGGGCTTAGAAAGCGCTTTTGACAAAAGCGCTGTCTAAGGTATACCTAGAAAAATTCAAAAAGGTTGACCTTAGACAGCGCTTTCACCAAAACCGATGTCTAAGGTATACCAAAAAAATGTCAAAAAAGGTGAGGCTTAGAAAGCGCTTTTTCCAAAAGCGATGTCTAAGGTGTACCTTATAATGTCAAAAAGCGCTGTCTAAAGGTACCATAGACAGTGCTTTTCATTAAATAGACCCCCCTTTAGACAGCTCTTTTGGTATTACCCAAAGCGCTGTCTAAACCTATAGCAGCGCAGGTTTATACAGCGCTTAAAAGCGCTGTCTAAGGGCAAAAAAAGCGCTGTCTAAGGTCTTTTTTGTGGTAGTGACGTATACAAAATGATTCTCCTTTCTATAAAACCATAATCCCACATTTCACCATTAAACACTATGTTGTTCCTTGTTGACCATAACCCCCATCCTATAGTCAACAAAAGACCAACTGCATTTTTGATAGATACTTTCTTAACCAACAGTACTTGAATCCAATTATGAAACATATCTAATAGGGATTCATGATTTCCAATAACAATGTCTAACCATCTCTCCACAAAACTCCAAATCTTCTTAGAATTATCACACAAATATAACAAATGAAGTAAACTCTCCTCCTCTCCATGACAGAAAGGACAGGACATATCATTATTACTCCTCACAATGCGTCTTTTACGTAAATTATCTGTCGTAGCCAACCTATCCCGGAACAACCTCCAACCAAACAACTGAATTTTCGGTTGAGCAGAAGAACACCAAATCAATTTGTAGACCTCACCCAAATTATGTTGATCCTGATGCAGACAGTGAGCTTTAAACAACAACTCATATCCCGAACCGACTGTGTAATGGTCTCCAAGTCCCACCTCCCAACTGAAATGATCTTCTCCGGTCATCACCCAAGAATCAACAGGTAACATACTGGACAACTCACACCATTCCCGCAACCTGCTGCCGGTTGCAGAGTTGGAATTCAAATCAAGAGTCCACATCACTGTACTTGTATTGTCACTGTAAAACTCCTCAACTCGGCCCTTCTTATTACGAGACACCTCCCACTAACTAGGAAATCTAACAACTAATGGTTCATTTCCACACCATTTGGATAGCAAAAAAAATGTATTATCACCACAGCCAAAGTCGTGTTTTATATGAGTGATAAAACCTTCTGCTCCATACATCTTCCAAATAAGGAACAAATCTCTCCACCACAGTGAAGGCACAACATTATACTCTGACAAGATCCCGACATGTAAATCAGCCTTGTAATCCGGGTATCTAACCTCCAAAATTCCTTGCCATAACCCCCTTTTTAGAGTTAGCACCTTCCATAACCATTTTGACATTAAAGCTACCTTAAACCACTTAACATGTTTTACTCCTAGCCCACCATCCTCCTTCGCCTTACAGACTTCAGTCCACCTGATCCAGGGAAGTTTTTTGGCCAACATAGATTCCTCCCAAAGAAATCGACATTGGATGCTAGTAATGACCTTAATAACTTTCCTTGGCATCAAATACATAGACATATAGTGCATAGGTATATTAGATAAAACAGAATTAATGAGGGTGGCTTTGCCTGCCATAGATAAGAATCTACCTTTCCACGTTGAAAGCCGCCCTTGAATTTTCTGCACCTTTGATTTCCAAAAAGAGATCTTCCTGTGATTTCCCCCCACATATACTCCTAAAAATTTGAAAGGGAATGTATCTATATGAACATCAAGAAAACATTCTGCAGCTTTTAAAACATTCTCCTCCACTCCTATTCCATACAAGGCGCTTTTGTTGTAATTTATTTGCAAACCCGACACCAATTGGAAACCTTTCAACAAGGCCTTAATGGCCCAAAAATTCGACCAGGAACCATCTCCCACTAATATAGTGTCATCAGCATATTGTAGTAACTCATACGAAACCTCCGAGTTGAGTTTTACGCCATGGAACGCACCACCCTGAGTAGCTCTTTTAACCAGCACCGCTAAGCCTTCTGCAGCAATTGCGAAGAGAAAGGGAGAAATAGGATCGCCTTGACGTAAGCCACGAGAAACCTTGAAATCACGGGATGGGCTCCCGTTCACCAAAACAGACATAAAACTACGCATTACCATTCCTTCTATCCAACCCATAAATTTACTTCCAAAACCCATATGATGCATAATGTCTTTTAAATAACTTCATTCCACCTTGTCATAAGCTAAAGCAAAATCCACTTTTAACATCAACGCCTTAGACTTACTTCTTTTTGTATAGTCAATCAACTCATTTAGGACCAATACTCCATCCAAAATGTTACGCCCTTCTATAAAAGCCGTTTGAGTAACAGAGACAATACTGTCCATAACTTTTTTAAGTCTCGTAACCAAAAGCTTTGAAACCACTTTATAGACAGACCCTATCAAGCAAATAGGACGAAAGTCTTCCAAGCCACCAGGTTCATCCTTCTTCGGAATTAGAGCAATGAAGGATGATGTAAACACCTTTGGTAGTACACTGTTCTCAAAGAAGTGCAGTATGCAATTAGAGAAATCCTTACCCACCACCTCCCAGCACAACTTTATGAATTTCAAGTTAAACCCGTCTGATCCAGGGCTCTTGTCACCATCACTTGAGAACACTGCCTGTTTCACATCTTCATAAGTGAAATGATCCTCCAACAGCCTGCTTTCTACTTCAGACATTCTCTTGAACCCAACGCTGCCAATCCTAGGCAAATGTCTGCCTTCTTTCTTGAATCTTCTTTCAAAGTGATTTGCCACAGCTTCTTTGATACCATTAACATCATCAATTACTTCTCCTTCAAATTGAATCGAGCTAATTGTGTTCAACCTGTTTCTGTTTCTAGTGGCAGCATGGTAAAACTTAGTGTTGGCATCTCCCTCATTAATCCATTTCAATCTCGCTTTCTGATTAAGGATACGTTCTCTAATTCTCATATGTTTCCATAACTCGTCTTCAGCTTCCTTTCTTGATTTCAACATGTCACTATTAATTTTTTCCCTGTTTTGAGCAATACAATCATCCACATCATTAATGGTAGTGGTATACTCGCTTATCTTAGTATCGATCCATCCAAAGACATTATCATTCCACCACCTTAAATTGAATATTAAAGCATCAATTTAAATTAAATATTTGAAACGGAGAACTAATGGTTCTCAACCGGCTTAAATTGAATAGTAAAGCATCAATTTAAATTAAATTGTATAAAATAAGATCAAATCATAAAAAAATTTTAAATTAATTATTTAAAATAATCCCAACTGCAAATAATTTATTTTTTTTGCAAACCTCAACTGAAACACAACTATTTTTAATATTTTTAATGATTATGACAATATTCTGTAAACTTAATAGTCAAAGACTCTTTCATTTTAAGAATACAACAGTTATTTCACTGTTATCAATTCAATACAAAAACTATTTTTTATTGAACTAACATTTATAATACTGCATTTTCAATTCCCACGATGCCATTTTTAGTTTTAGTAATCCAAAATCCATCTGTGTTTGCTAGTGGTTTGCACGACTCACATGTGATAGTTTTTTTGTATTTGTTTTTCAGATTGGATTTGTGTAAACAATAAATAAATACAAACATGTGATAGTTTATGAGTCTTAACAATAATAATCAATCCGTGAGTTGTATTATTTGGTTTCATATATTCATGTGATTTGGTTTTCATTTTTAAATATTAATTAATCAAATTAGATATTAAAAAAAGTATTTAATACTATTTGTCAAAAAAAATATTGGTGTTTGCAGATTTGATGGAAAAAGTTTCTTGACAAAATTCAAGGGAAAACAAATAATGTTTATTGGAGATTCAGTGAGTTTGAACCAATGGCAATCATTAATATGTTTGCTTCATTCTACTGTGCCTAATGCTACTGTAATAACAGGAGGTGGTGAACCCATCACAAACCACACATTTAAGGCAAGTGAACTCTTTTAAAATTGTTGCAAAAATAAATAAATATTTTGTATTACAATTTCAGGTAATTTTTCAAAATTTGCAGGATTATAGGGTTTCAATTATTGTGTATCATACCACATATTTGGTTTTCAACACGTGGCTTTGGTGGTATCGCAGAGGACCCAAACAACCGTAAGGCTTTTTAAAAACTCTTTTATTTAATTAGCAAATGTCTCGTTTGTAGGATGTTAAAATGAATTCAGCCCGTAAGAAAAATCTGTTTTATGTGCATATTTTTCGGGCGCTAACATTAATAATTCTTTTTGTTGCAATTTTTTACCTTTAAAGATATAATGGCTGCATATCCGTCTTGCACCGTCTTTTTTTGTGTGTGTCAGGGAACCAATATTTTATATCTACACTTAGGAGTGGTAAAACGGATTGTCTGCTCCGCCTTGCCTTAAGTCAGTCAAAAAAGGAGGCGGGACGGGCAAGCCCGCCAAGTGAATATAGACTTAAAAATCTAACTCTCCATGCCAAGATGTCGGGTTGGTGGGCAGTGTGTTTGCCTGTATATTTTTTTATTTTTTTAATAGATTAATAGACTTATTTTTACATTTCAATTAGATTTTTCACTTATTTTTTAAAACAATTTTTTATAAAGCATATTTTTATCAAATTTTACTTAAAATAATATTGCATATATTCACAAATAAATAAATAAAATATAATCATCAACAATTATTCCAAAATATAATTTAAGTATTAATCTTCAATCGACAAAACAATGATTTTAGTGTTTGATAACTACGTTGGCAGGTTGGCGGGGCAACCCGCCCTTTTTATTGACGGGCTTAAGTCGGGGCGGGCTTAAAGCGGGGCGGACTAGGGAGTAGGCGAACACAAAATCCCAACCCAACTTGCTATTTTTTTCGGGTTCGCAGGCCGGCCCGGTGGACCACTGTCCGTTTTGCCACCCCTACCTACACCCACAATTATGCTCACCCGCTTTGCTCTGTTTTTTACATGATTTTACAAAGGCGAACTTAAATTGGGCGGACCTGTTAGCCATCCATAATGTCTTATATTAATTTTTTATTTTTTATTCTTAAGTATTTAAATAAATAAATGTTCGAATGTGTTGATTTCGATTTTGATTTTAATGTGTCTGTTTTATTTTGTAATGCAGTTGGGATTACATTCAAATAGGCAAGAAAACAGTGAAAGATATGGATAGAATGGAAGCTTTCAGAACTGGTTTGACAACTTGGGCTAAATGGGTCGATAAAGAGGTTGATACAACCAAAACTAAAGTTCTTTTCCAAGGAATTTCTCCTATGCACTACCAGTGAGTTTCACAAACTCTCTCTTTTTTAACATGATAAATTATTTATTGGTTGTAATGTCTCTCTAATTATTTTTATTTGTGGATATAAAAAATAGTGGTGAAGAATGGAATGAGCCAGGCGTAACAAACTGTGCAAAAGAGACAACACCAATAAATGGATTATCATCAACACGTGGTTTACCAAAAGCATCATATGTATTGGAAAGTGTTTTTAAAAAAATAAAAAAGCCTGTTCATCTCCTCAACATTACAACTCTCTCAGCATTGAGAAAAGATGGACATCCTGGCTCTCACAATGGCTTCCATGGCATGGATTGTACTCATTGGTGTGTAGCTGGAGTCCCAGATACTTGGAATGAGCTTCTACTTGAATCAATTATGGATTAGAATTAGGTTATTTCCAATGGTTTAAATAGATGTTGTTACATTTTAGTCCTTGAGAAAATTATACTAATAGGAATCAAATACATAAGTAGTTTAATAAATATTTACAACTAAACAAAAGATGTTCTTAGGACATTATTGATGAAATTTGTAGTATAATAGAAGTTTACATTAGTGATGGATATTCATGATTCATGATAATTTTTTTTCTCATTTTCTTCATCTTGTCTTTAACATGGTTGCAGAGACTTAAACTGTAAGCGAATTTGCATCCTCATAGATTAACTACTTAAACTTTTTAAAACTAACTTTCTTTTTGACATGGATCCAATATGAGGCTATAAAACATTAATTAATGAAAACACATCAAAGTAGAATCAGTTCATGCACGTACCATAACCCTCAAATGTCTGAAATTCATACCAAATCTTATTAATACCAAACATATTGTACATTTTTATTGGATTTGTGGTTTTTTGGATCAAACTTTAGTGTCGACAAGGGAAGTTTTATGGTTTGACAGAAGGTTTAGTATGTGGTCAAAGTTTGGTCATATGTTTATCTTGTGTGCTGTAGTCGAAATATGCTCAAGTTTGCAGTAGTCGAAATGCTAGGATTGTTAGTGTAACACCCCAATTTATTTTAATTAATTTTTCGTAATTAAATTGAATGATGTTGTGTATTTGTGTATGATTATGTGTGTTTTGGGTGAGGTTGGGTTGCCTTAGTATGTAGTAGAGACCTTAGAATTATAAAAAATAAAGTATCGGAGGGTGTGTGGCCATTGGGATGGAAATATGTGGCGTGGTTAGTAAGTGATTATTAAATTAAATAATTTAGTTGGAATTAATTAAATTTAAAATAATTAGTTTAATTATTTTATTTAATTAAAATTGGATAATATGAGTGGAGAGATGACATGGGCAAGGTGATCCATTCATGAGGATTAGTAAAGATAAAGAGGGAAAAACATATTTGAGGTCTAAGGGTCATAATAGGAAAAGGAGGAAATTAGAAAGGGAGAATCATTTGGTGATCGATCGAATTCTGAAGAAAAGAGAAAAAGGGACGGGAAGCAGAGCTAGGGCTTAAAGACATCTGAAGAATCTTCATCTAAGGTAAGGGTGGGGTTCTTTAATCTCTAAGGGTTGCATGATGTTTGTATGAGGATAGAGAAATCATTAGGTCTATCCCTATGTATTGTTTGTGTCGAACGAATTGAGGTTCTGCGTGTCGGTGAATTTCGTAATAGTTGAAATGTATGAATTGAATAGGGGAATTGTGATGTTGTGTTGAAAGGGATGTTGTTGTATGATAAAAATATGATTATATGCTGTTTCTGGACTGTATGATGTTAAATTCGTGAGAATTTTGGGGTCTGAGTCGTGCAGAATCGCAATCGCAGGATTGCTGATTCGCGCAGATTCGCAGGCGAAAGGGGTAGTCGCCAGGCGAATTTGGGGGTGAGCGAAGGGTGAAAAATAGGGGTTCCTGGATTTTGTATGGGGAAGGGAGATTCGCCACTGCTCCGCCAGGAGAGCATAAGGCGAAAGGGGAAATTCATCAGGGGAAGGGGGATTTCACCAGGTGAAAGTGGTTTCGCTGGTGCTCCGCCAGGCGAGCATCAGGCGAACAGGGTTGAGACGAACCGAATTTTCTGAAACTTTAAAAATTCGTATCTTTTGATCCGTAGGCCCGTTTCAGTCGCCGCTCGAAGCGTTGAAAAGCTGGATTCGCGTACTATTTATAAAAAATGATTTCAATACTAGAATTCCAAACCTTTGACGCGTTAATTGGGTTTTGTGTATGTTGTTATGTGTTGCAAGTTGAAATGATGGATTTGTTGGTGTGTATGCGTATTATAGTTGTGGATTGTCGTTGTTGTATGTGTTGGCAGGCTTGGATTGCGTGTTGTATAGTTGTAGTATGATGTATTGATGCACTGATGGTCATATGCATGTAATTGTCGTTGTATGTTGTTGTTGTATGCATGCCATGTTGCATAAGTTGCGGGATAAGTCGTGTGCCCATGTGGGGTGTGAGCGTCTTATCGGGATTTCTTTGATGATGGAATCGTATCGTTGTTGTTATGTTGTTGTGGTAATCGTGTGCCCATGTGGGGTGTGAGCGATTACGGTGATCATGTGCCCATGTGGGGTGTGAGCGATCATGGATGTCGTGTGCCCATGCGGGGTGTGAGCGACTATTATGGAAATTTCGACGGGAATTATGATCATGAAACAAGGATCGAATTGGTACCACATGCATTGAGTCGAATCGTGGGTCTCATTGAATTGCATTGTGTAGTTTGATTATCTGATTGTGTTGGAAATGCTAATTGTGATGAGGTTGTGATGATAGGGTAGATTGTGTAATGTTTTATGCTTTCATACTTATATTATGCAATTCTTATGTGATTTTGAGAATCTCACCCCTTCTGTTTGAATGTTACCTCTACATGGGTAACAAGCAGATAAGCAGGATTATTGTAGAGTTTAAAGTTAGTGAAGATGGAGTCTTCTCTCCTATTTTGTCGTTGAGTAGCGTCTGCTCTGATTGTAGCACTGGATATGTGTTCACTATGTTTGGCACAACTATCAGTTGGAAAGCAACACTTCAGGAGTGTCATACCCTAATTTTTGACCCTAAGATCCCACATCATTTGCATTTCATTAGAATCATATGTGTGTATACTTTTATGCATCATTAACCCATTTGGAGATACAAAGATTGTTGTTTGTTTCATTTGATTACCAATTAGGGTTTTGAGCCTCAAAAGATACTCAGGCAAAGGATCAATCAAGAATGGACATGTTCTTTAACTTACCCAGTCTTTCATTCATCTATTAAGATTAAGAACCCTTATTCATCAATAATCAAGTACAAGTCTACATCATTTCAAGTTAATCAAGCCCTAAGTTCATCCGGTGCACCAATTAGGGTTTTGGTTGATCAGGACCTCCAAAGTGAATTTTTTATCTAGGCATGATCCAAGAACTCAAGATATGTTTCAAGGACATCAAAAGCCTCATAGTAGCCTATCCATGTGATTGGATTGATCCAAAGAGCTTGATTCATAATCAATGCAAGGATTCAAATTCATCTGGACCACAAACTAGGGTTTCTAATGAAAAGTCAACCATACCTTTAACTGTTGAGCAATGCATGATCTCAAATCTTAGGAAATGATTCAATACACTCAAAAACACCATTGAAATCCGTCCATGATGTTTAATTTAGCCGAAGTATTTGATTTCATAAAGGATCACAAAAATCAAAGTTCATCTGATACAAAAAGTCAACTGTGGTCAAAGTCAAGTTTGACTTTTGGAATTTTTGGTCAAACATGGTCTCTTCAAGCCAAAAACAATGTTAGAATGGGATTTGGATCATGATTGATTAATAAAAATCAAGAAAAGTGAGGTTACTTGTAAAAAGGGCAACCTTAGAAAACTTAGAAATTTTTCTAATTCATGAAAAACAATGATTTTTGACCTACTTTGCAAGGTGATAACTTCCAAACCAAGTAACCATTTTCTTTGATACACAGATGTATCACCACCCCAGTGGTTAAACCTGCACGTCCTATGTACCTTGTCACCACCAGAACTGGGGTTCGAATCCCCCTCGCCTCAGTTTTTTTATTTTTCTGGATTTTAATGTGTGTTACATATATTATGCGTTGTTTCCATTTGTCTTCAACCTGCACGCGTTGGCCGAATGGTCTAGGTTTTGTGCTATGAGCGTGATGACATGGTTTCAACACCCATGGGGACCATTCCCCATTATTTTTAATGACTTATTTTCTTACTTTTCTTTGCATTTTCAAACTACCATAACTTTCTTATTTTTTTTATCATTTTGAACCCATTCTTTTTACAAATTGTTCAAGATAATGTCTATTTTATATTTATGAAAATAAATTTCCAAAAATAATTACTTTTGATGCATTTATGGATGTTCAAAGTTTGTGGTTATTTTAGGGTTTCCTTGATTTCATCTTGAATCTTTTGAATGATTTCTTAGTTTTCCTTGTACATGCTGACTTGTGCGAATCCTACACACCTTGTAGAAACCTTGTATGACTTCATGAACTTGTACATTGTGTTTTTACTTAAATTTTATGCCTTGTTGATGCATTTTTACATGTTAAAGTGTATGTTGAACCTTGTTCATACCATGAGCCTTTGCACAACTTTTTTGCTTAAACATGAAATGTTCTTTCCATGATTACATGACCATGATATGCGTGTTTGCCTTTGTGATTGGTTTCCTCATGTTTGTGTGTTCTTATACACTTGAATTTTGTTGAAAATGACTATGAATACATACTTGTATGCCTAAACTTTTTGTGATGTTCTTACTTGCTTATGACTATGTTTGAACCCTAATATCCATGTTTGATTGTTATCAACTTGTCTTAACATGTTCAACTTGTATCCATGCTTAAATGTTCAAGTATGCTTGGTTGTTTACCTTACTATATTCATTAGATCCTCGATTCATCTTGAATACATATACTTGCTTGAACTTCTCTATAATTGCTCCCATGGATTAAATCTTTGCTAACATGTTCAAGTATTTCCTTCATAAATTATTACCATGATAAATATATCTCTTTGTGTGATGCACATTCCTTTTCGAAACTCATGGGCCTCTATTAGAGTGTAAGTCCCTCCCCTCCTCTTCAAAACTTTCTTCAATTTCTCAAATCTTTCAATCTTCAATTCTCATCAAACACAACCCTAGTGGCATTCAGATCTAAAACTCATGGGCCTCTATTAGAGTGTAAGTCCCTACCCTCTTCTCAAATCTTTCAAACCTTTCAAAAAATCAATCTCTAACTTTTAACATAGCCCTAGTAGCATTCAAATTCAAAACCTTTGGGCCTCTGCAAGAGTGTAAGACCCACCATATTTTCAAATACAACCATGCTTAGACATGGGTCTCTGCAAGAGTGTAAGACCCATCACCACTTTCAATTCATATCTATACTTGTTAGATACTTGTAAAATACTTGTCATATTAAGTTTCTCTTGACATTTATAACACCTCATCCTTAGTTTAGACTTAGTTCAAACATCAGGGTTCCCTCAACTACAACTTAGTTCAAACATCAGAGTTCCCTCAACTACAACTTAGTTCAAACACTAGTTCCCCTTGGATGAAGTCAACTTCATCACAGCCTTCTCTTGGGCTTCATCCAAGCATCATAGCCTCCTGTTGGGCTTCATCCAAGCATCATAGCCTCCTATTGGGCTTCATCCAAGCACCATAGCTTCCTCTTGGGCTTCATCCAAGAACCATAGCCTCCTCTTGGGCTTCATCCAAGTATCTTAGCTTCCTCTTAGGCTTCATCCAAGTATCTAAGCCTCATCTTGGGCTTCATCCAAGTATCTTAGCCTCCTTTTGGGCTTCATCCAAGCACCATAGCTTCCTCTTGGGCTTCATCCAAGTATCTTAGCCTCCATCTTGGGCTTCATACAAGATATCATCAATTCAAAACTCACCCTAGTTAACTCATCCTCCTCTCAGGAAAATAAACCTTTTAGCTTCACCTCTTGGGCTTTAAATAAGATACAAATAAACTTTTTAGCTTTACATATTGGGCTTTGAACAAGATACTGAAATAATTCAACTTCTCCCCAAAGATGACACATTGAGTCATCTCTGTAGGAAGATATCTATTCTATACACCACAATTTAAAAATCAAACATTACAAACTTTTTGTCCATATAAGTGATGTAAGTGGCACACTTGTTGATTCAAAATCCAAGTTGGAGTACTTCTCTTATCATGGTCCAAAACTTTTCTTTCATCTAAGTGATGTAAGTGGCACACTTGTTGATACTATATCCAAGTTAATCTCCTAGAATGCAAAGACTCATAAAGGAAGATGTGGCATTGCTTAGGATTCTTTAACATCCAAGTTCAAAGCTTCTTCCCTTATGAAATTATTCTCAAATGTTTATGATGAATAGGTGGGATATCTCCCTTAAGAGATGACAATTTGTCTTTTCTTTAAAACCAACAAAACTTTTAGCTTCAACATCTTGGGCTTTGAACAAGATACAAATTCCACCCATAGTTAGGTGAAACTACGAATGCTCTGATTTCCCAAAGTCTCTTTTTTTTGAAATATGTAGGCATAA
The DNA here is from genome assembly GCA_022829125.1 of Lathyrus tuberosus. Classification (NCBI taxonomy): domain Eukaryota; kingdom Viridiplantae; phylum Streptophyta; class Magnoliopsida; order Fabales; family Fabaceae; genus Lathyrus; species Lathyrus tuberosus. Next base: position 1,776,882 of record JALAZF010000265.1, read on the forward strand.
GATTGCGAGATCTTAGCGAGCACACCTTTAAATAAAACCCCTTAGGTCCCCCAAACCTTTCATAAAACAAGAACTCATGAAAACATCTTACATTCTTATTCTCATCCATAGGTCAGAACTTTCCCAAATCAAACAGTAAACATTAAGTAGATAAGATAACTAATAGTAAAAAGTGTACAAAAGGTTCCTATAGAGTACTATAGATACTTAGAGTGTTAATAGCTTCCCTTAGTATAATCGACCCCAATTCCAGATCTCTTCGTATTTGTAGAAAAAACATTTGCACGCAAGGTTAGTTTAGATTCCTTCCCCTTCCTTTTAAGCATCATATGATGAATATTAGAAATTCAAAAGTGTCACAAGAAAGGTTCACGAGGCTCTCACCATCTCAGGATCGGTGGGGTCACGGAAATCGGTCCACAAAAAAATGGCGACTTCAGTGGGGACTTCTAATCCTCTAAAAGGGTCAAGCCTATTTTGTACCTTTTCTTACTATTACTGTCAATATCATTTCATTCTTCATATGTTTACTTGCCATATCTGTTTGAGTACCCTTATTTTGGGAATGTGATTAATGCACATGTGGTGAGGAAAAGTCCTGACTTGGACTTGAGAACATACTTTAAGATAAGAGGTAGTATAATCAAGAAGGCTTATAGGGAGTGAGTCCCGAACAAGCTAACTTGAAAATCCGCCATCTCAGTGGAGGTACCCTATTGGAATTACTGATGTTGAGTGAGCAAGTCATGAATACATTACTTTTTCCATTTGGGAACCTAAGAAGCTGAGTACTTTAGTAACCTTTTACCCATTTGGCGATTTTAGGATGTAGTGCGATGATTATCGGGAATAGTTGATACACGATACTACACTCAAATGAGATTCATCTTGGGGATATTATAGCTCTCATGAGTCAATCGGTTTGCTGGTAATATCTTAAAGAGGGGTTAGTGATTTTGGGAACCTTGTTAGAACCCGTTCTACAGGTACAAAATGAACCCCTAGTACATATCTTTGGGATGGGTAGATCCATGATTCCATGCTCGTGACGATAAACCCTTAAACTCATGTTTGTAAATATCTATGTTTGTGCATACATGCATTCATTAAAAAAAATTTCAAAATTTTTCAAAAAAACTAAAAAAATAGGTTCTTGAAAATATAAGAAATTATGTTATGGATTTTGCTAGAAGAAAAACTCAGAAGTACACCTTCAAAAGTCCAAGACTCGAAGACCTAAGAAGATTGGGAAGGTTGATTACTAATCCTGAAGCTTTCAGAGCTAATTATGGAGGGCTTTTGTCCCTTTTTAAAGTTAACATGGTGGAAGGAGTTCTATCTACAATGGTTTGGTTCTATGATCCGGTGTACCACTGCTTCACGTTTCCAGATTATCAGCTCACACTTACGTTGGAAGAGTACTCTCAGTTGATTGATTTACCCATTTCTGACCAAAACCCATTCTTTGGCTTGGAAGAGATTCCCAAATATCAGACCATTGCAAGAGCTACCTCCTTGGATTGTCAGATATCAAAGCTCACAAGACCACCAAGGGAGGAATTCAAGGTCTACCAGCTAAGTTTCTGATGGAAAAAGCTCAATACTTTGCCAATATGGGAAACATAATTGCTTTCGAGTATATCTTTGTCCTACTCATACATGGATTATTCCTCTTTCCTAACATTGATAACTTTGTCGACGTCAACGTTATCAGGATTTTCTTAATTGGGAATCCAGTCCCAACTTTGCTTGCATATGCTTACCACTCAGTACATCTAAGGAACTTGTACAACGAAGGGATGATTACATGTTGTGTATCATTACTCTACAGATGGCTTATTTCTCACTTGCCCAAATATGTTACTTTTTGGGACCTCAAAAGTGGTATGCGATTGTCGGAAAAGATTATGTCTCTCACTCACTCTGACATAGATTGGTACAATCGGGTCTATGATAGAACAAAGATCATTGACAGTTATAGAAGTTTCCCCAATGTGCCCCTCATTGGTACTAAAGGAGGGATCAACTACCACCCTGTTTTAGCTCGTCGTCAGCTTGGTTACCATATGAAGGACATACCATACAACATTCATATGGAAAGACTTTTCTTCATGGAAGGATAAAATGACAGGGCACTTAAAGAAGAAATTGTGCATGCATGGCATCATATTCACAGGAAAGGAAGAGAATCTCTAGGAAAACCAAACTACGTCTCTGCGGAGCCTTATCTCCAATGGGTACAAACTAGAGCCATCAAGTTGAGGATGCCTTACCCTCGTCAGGAAGTATTTCCCCTAAAGGAATCTATCATCTACTTCAGGAACGACACAGAGAAACTTCAGGTCACTTTTAACAAAACTCAACGTGAAAAGAACTCTTGGAGGAACAAATATCAAAATGTCAGCTTGGAGAACACAAAGATCAAAAACTGCTAAAAGAAAAAGATGCTCTGATTGAGATACTTGAGCAACATGATGTGGAAAGAAAAAAAGAACGGGAAAGTTTACTCTCCCCTTTCACTTGGCAAAAGACCTCCAACCCGCCAATAATGGAGGAAGCCCGGCTCAAGAAGCAGAAGAAAAGTCAGCAACAAGGGTTTTAAGCCTCATCAAAAAGGGTTCCTTAATGACTATAGGCTTAGTTTCCCTTTTCTTCATTATAAATATTGTACTTTTGTAATCTCTTCAGTTTGCAACATAATTGTTTAAAGTTCTTTTAAAAGAAGAAAAAACAAAACAAAAGAGCATTTGCATCCTTTGCACATCATGCATCATTCTAGCATTTCACATCTTTCATAAAAAACTTACACATATTTGCCACACTTCAGAGTCAAACTCTCTCATTCATACAATACTCGGGCCAATCGTCAGAAGAAAATGGACGGTCTTGAGGAAGAAAATAGAGAACTAAGAGAGGAGGTCACTACTCTGAAAGAAAGTATGGAAAAACTCAACATCATGACAGAAACAATGGCGGCAGCTCAGGATCAACCGTCTCAAAGGACTATGATTTCCGAAATTGTCTCCACACCAACCTTTGAAGTACCCGTCAGTCTTCCTCAGTACACCATGCCTAAAGGCTTTCCCTGGGGAATGCCTTTCAATTTTGTACCTGAGGGATATATACCTCCGGTCACTGAAAACCGAAGGGCTACACCCGAAGTCTCCAGGCCTGAAGGTTACAAACTTCAAGTCAACGAAGATGCAAGAGCCACGACAGAGATTCCTATACCTGAAGGTTACAAACTTCAGGTCACCAAAGCACCAAGAGCTACAACAATAATGTCTGTACCACAACCTGTGATACATACTACTCCGGAAGAATAGATCTTTCACGCTGATCCAAGCAAGGATATATGATTATATGAAAGGATGGATGAATTCCAAGAACAGTTCTTAGAAATGAAGAAAGAACTTCAGGCTATTCGAGGACAAGACTTGTTTGGGAAAGACGCTGTCGACCTCTGCTTAGTCCCAAATGTTAAAATACAACACAAATTCAAGGAGTCTGACTTCAAAAAGTACAAGGGCAACTCCTGCCCTCAAAGTCACTTAGTGATGTATGCTCGGAAGATGTCTACCCAGATGGAGAATCAACACTTACTGATCCACTACTTTCAAGACAGTTTAACCGGTGCCACCTCAAATGGTTCATGGGGTTAAATCGTACAAAGATCAGTACCTTTAGAGATCTTGGGACAGCTTTTGTTCAGCAATACAAGTACAATTTGGATATGGCACCTGATAGGGATCAACTTAGAGCTATGTCTCAAAGGTATAAAGAAAGCTTCAAAGAATACGCTCAGAGATGGTGTGAAATTGCCGCCCAGATTTGTCCTCCTCTCGAGGAGAAATAAATGACAAAAATATTCTTGAAAACTTTGAGCTCGTTCTATTATGACCGAATGGTCGCAAGTGCACCTAGTGACTTCACCAAGATGGTGAACATGGGAGTACGCCTTGAGGAAGCAGTCCGAGAAGGGCGATTGGTCAAAGATACAGAACCATCCAGTAGTAGCAAGAGGTATGAAAGCACTTTTCAAAAGAAGAAAGAGCAAGAAATCAACACTATCTCACAGGGTAAACAAAGACAAAGATACCAACCTCAGCAGATGGCAAGGGTATCTCTTGTTATCAACTCAATGACAATTTCGACATATCAACCATAAATTTCTCAAAATCAGCAAATTCAGCAACCACAGTATCAGCAAAGGCAGCAACAACCTCTTCAGCAGACTCGCCCGTAATACAACAACAACAATTGTATTTCAAAGTCACCAGGTTTTGATCCTATACCAATGCCATATGCAGAACTGTTCCTAGTTTTGCTAGTAAAAGGACACATTTAAACCAGGACTCCTCCTGTCATTCCTGAGAATCCCCCTTACTAGTTCAAGGCTGACCAACTCTGTATTTATCATTAAGGAGCACCGAGGCACAACATCGAGAATTGTTTCAGTTTTAAATCCAATGTAAAAAGACTTGTCAAGAATGGAGTTTTGTCTTTCAAAGACACTAATCCAAATGTTCAAAGGAATCCGCTGCCTCAGCATGAGAAACCTTTTGTAAACTTAATTGATGAAGATCCTGGCAACAATTACCAAATTCACGATGTACGCTTACTAGAAACAAATCTGGTTATGATGCATTGCAGACAAAGTGGATACGGCCATGTGCCACCTTACAACTATCATCAATGCAGCGTTAGTTCCAAGAACAACCAAGGGTGCAGCATTTTACAGGCAGTCCTTCAAGAGCAAATGGATTTTCGCTGGATCCAAGATCACAAAATCTGCGAAGTAAACATGGTTTATGAATGCCCAAGCATTTTTCAAAACTTTGACATTTGCTTAATGAATGTAAACTTGGTGGCAACGCACTCCAGACAGAGTCAACACCATCAGCTCCCATTGGACGATTACAGCGCTAGTTCAATTTGTTCAAAGGATAATCAGGGGTGTTCTTTTGTACAAGAAGCTCTCCAACGTCAAATGGATTTAGGGTGGATTCAGGATTATCATGGAAGGAACAACTATCAAATCAACATGATCGATGAAGATCCAGACTGGGTTCAAGTTTTCTACATCCGCATAATAAACACCAATTTAGTAGAATTACACGCCAAACAAGTTAGACTTGGTTTTTTAATATCACACAAATATCAAGATAGCAAAGTCTGCTCTGAAGATAATCGAGGTTGTCTAGTCATACAAAGAGCTCTTCAACATCTGTTGGATCATTGGTGGCTTCCAGTATATCGTAACATGAATACAGATAAAATCAACATGATATCCACTTGTTGGAAACAGACTTGGTAAATATGCATTGCATACAAAGTGGATAGGGTCATATACCACCCCACAATTATGAACGTTGCGGGATATGTTCACAAAATAACCAAAGATGCTACTTCGTGTGAGCAGCTCTCCAGAATCAGATAGACCAAGGAGAGATCATACCATGTAGAATGGAGGATTATCTGTCAATTAATGTGGTGCAAGGTTACCCACAACAGCACGTAATTTATGACAAAGAATCTTCAGTCAAAAACATGCATAAACCTGATTGCGTTGGTCTGAATCAACATGATCACTCAACTTGCAAAAAGCACCGCAAAAGCTGCCATGGTTGCCTCTTCATCCAGGATGAGATTCAAAGACTATTAGATCAAAAGACTGTCACAACATTCCCGAAAAGATAGCCCATTGATTTTAGAGTTGATGAAGATGTTTACACCATAATTCCTCTACTCAGTGAACCGAAGCGCGTTGAAATCCCTTTTGATGGTAGAAAAATTCCTGATATCCTTAAGCAGGAACCAATAGAGGTCACCTATGACAGTAGTAATACCAATGTGACTCCTTTGGTCATTTACTTGCCAGGTCCAATACTGTACGAATCAGAGAAAGCCATTCCTTATAAGTACAATGCCACCATGATAGAAGATGGATGGGAAGTTCCACTACAATCCATTGTCAACATCGCCGATATAAGTCGGTTCACCCGAAGTGGTTGGGTATTCAACAAAGGAGTTGAAGAAGTTGCTGGGGAGAAGGAACCCTAAATTGAAGTCCCCGATAAGAAGATAGCCCAATCAAGCGGCACAGCACCCACGAAGAACAATGATGAGATTTTAAAACTTATTCAAAAAAGTGAATACAACATTGTGGATCAGTTGTTGCATACTTCCTCCTGGATATCTGTATTATCTCTTCTATTGAGTTCGTAAGCTCACAGGGAAGCTCTGCAGAAGGTTTTGGAATAAGCCTTCGTGGAACAAGATGTAACAGTGAATCAGTTTGATAGCATCGTTGCTAACATGACTGCATGTAATAACTTAGGCTTAAGTGATGAAGAGCTCCCAGAAAAGGGTAAAAATCATAACATGACACTCAATATCACAATCAACTTCATGGACAATGCTCTGTCTAGCGTACTAGTAGACACTGGTTCATCCTTTAATGTCATGCCAAAATCAACTCTTGTACGATTATTCTATCAAGGCATCCCCATGAGAGGCAGCGAGATCATAGTCAAAACTTTTGATGGATCTAGAAAGATAGTTATTGGCGAAGCTGACCTTCCCATAACCATTGGTCCTCACACTTTTCAAATCACCTTTCAAGTAATGGATATCCGAGCAGCATACAGTTGTTTGTTAGGACGTCTTTGGATCCATGAAGCAGGAGCAGTCACCTCAACAGTTCACCAAAATCTGAAGTTTGTAAGAAATAACAAATTGTTTACAGTATGTGGAAAACGAGCTTTGATTGTAAGCAATATGTCATCATTTTCCTACTTGGAACCAGAAGAGATCATTGGAACTCAATTCCAAGCACTTTTTGTGAGTAACAAGGACAATTAAGAAAAAGCAGCATCTATTTCCTCTTACAAGGACGCTCTCCGAGTAATGGAAAATGGAACTACTAAAGGATGGGGACAAGTTGTGATTTCTGCCGGTAACAAAGAAAGAGAAGCCCTCGGTTTATCTCAAACATTCACCAAGACTATGAAGAAGGACAAAGCCATTCATCCTATTCAAGATTTCTTCCGCAACGGAGGTCTCCTCCACCCCATTTCTCAAGAAGTGGACACCATCGAAGGAGATGACTTTAAGAACACTTCTTCTGATCCAGATGAAGAATGGAAATCATACTTCAACAATGATGGTTATATGTCGCAAGAAGAGACATACATACCCTTTTGCGGCCCACAGTAGAACTTCAAATATATACCAAAGTCAGACAACAGGATGGCCTATGGGGATCACGATACTGAAGGATGCCTTGCTCCTCCTAATTCATTAGAAGCTGATGCTGCAATGAAAAATAACTTTGACTACAGCTCGGATGATCCCATGGACGATTTACCCATTTGGGAGCCTGACATGGAATATCCAGGGTATCAAAGCCAGCCAGAAAATGCATATCTATTGAATAGCCCTAAAAAAGATTCATATGTTCCTTCGGAAGAATGGAGGCCTTATCTGAAAAATCCTGAATATGTCAATCATCGTCTTGATGAAGTCGTGAGAATTGCTGGACAAGAGTTTATCAACTTTGCACTACCAGAAATCAACGCCCTTGAAGAAGATGATTCCTCAGTTTCATCAGAGAACTGGGATACCTTGGGACAGCCAAGCGGCAAGTTTGACTTCCTAGTAAAGTATACTTTCCCTTAAAGTTCTAACATCTTGTATGAGGATATCCAACCAACTGGATGGGGAGATTCTCCTGTACATGAAAATGCGTACGGAAAAATAGTAGAAGACCTCCCTTCTAATAACTTTGCATGGGAAGAAGATTCTACTGACCCAACTCCACCAGAGGTTAGCACCATAGATAAAGACAATCCCAGGAGGGATGTACCATACTTTGTGATACATAGAGGAGTTCGCCACAATTAGATAGCGGTTGATGTTCCAAATATTATTCACATCTCAAAGTAAATACCTCGTCTTTATTTTGACCTCTCACCTTGCCCAGGTGAAGAGATGTTTTATAGGGCCTCCCTTGTCTCTAAATTTCCCCTCTTCACTTTGCCCAAAGCGGAAGAGTCTTGTTTTATAGGGCCTATGGTTCAAGAATCGAATAATCATAAATAAAGATGTCATTCTGTATTGCTTCACAAAAGCATTAGTTAGGTCTGAACATGATTGAATGTGGCTACTCTCTAGCTGCATATACTAATTCAGTGACGCCCCACTTAGACTGTCTTAGAAACAGTGGATCATAAGCTTGTCATTGCGGAGATATGAAGTCATTCTTCTGCAAAACATCACTAAATGTTGCTTCGGACAGCTATCCCCCTTGTACTTCTCAAATTTTGGAGTCTTGAACTTTGGTGGCATTACAAGGTCGGGTACCAAACACATGTTCAAAGCATTCAGATTAGCAGAGTCACGACCCTTAATGGCATCAAGCTTTTCTTCCAAGGCACGACATTTTCTATAATCTCAATGTCTCGTGGGTCCTTGATTTTCATCACAGGGATTACCTTTTGAGAATCTGGCTCAGAGAATGTGAAGCTACGATATTCTACAACATCAGCAGAAGAGGAATGTTCATCTCGGACAATGGTATATTCTTATTTAACCTGGTTCTCAACAGGAATATGCACAGGTTCGACTTGAGCGACATTGTTCACAGAAGTCCTCTGAATATTGTCATCTCTCTTTGCCAAGGCAGTCATAACTTCCACAATTCGATCCAACTGATCTTTCAACAAGTCAAAATCCATTCTGGTCACAAACTGGCTCTACTCTTCTAAGTTCATGATTCCTCAAAAGCTACTTCAAGTCCAATGTTGGCTTCGAGAAGTCAACTGGGTCACGGACAACGGATGGATGAGACTCGAGGATGAGAAATGCAAATGCGAATGCAAGCCAAATGGTTTCATGGAGCTCAAAAGCAAGTTACAAACATTTTTGGAAAAAACTGAAAAGTTTTGTTTGAAAACCGTGATCTTTATTGATTTTTGTAAAGGAAAGAACATCTAAGTTCCTTGAAACCAAAGGGCTATGAATGGATGGATGTATGCACAAACACACGTATACAGGTATTCAGAAATATGCACAAGCAAACAAGAGAGGGCTTAGGTTTGAAGATCACGAGCATGGAGCCATGGTCTATCCATCCCAAAAGGTGTGTACTATGGGTTATCATCTGCAGAATAGGGTTCAAAAAAGTTCCCAGAGTTAACAACCCATCTTTCGGATATTATCGACTTCCCAATTACTTGGTAATCAATAATATTCTCAAGAGAGCCCAGACTGAGTGTAGTATCGCGTATCAAGCATTTAGAATTACTCCCTCATAGTCATCACACTACATCCTAAAAAGGCCAAGTGGGGTAAGAGGGTAACTAAAGGTCATCAAAATCACGGGCTCCTAGGTCGAAAGTGGCAACGCATTCACGATTGCTCGTTCAACATATACCACCTCCAAGAGGGCCTCAACTGGGTGTGGAATCTCAAGTTAACTCCTTTGGGATTACTCCTTCGAAGTCTCCTTGACTATATCCATTATCCTATCATATGTGTACTCTCAAGTCCGGGTTAGGACTTATCCTCACCACTCAATAGTAGCACCCTGCCAAACAGAAGAACCCAAACAGACAGATATATGTACAAATATACAAGTAAGCAAAACATAAATAAAAGAAATGCAAAACAAGGTGGGCTTAACCCTAAAAAAAATCTCCCTAGTGAAGTCGTCATTTCTGTTGCGGTGAGAATCAGATATGAAGCTATTAATTAACCTGAATCACACAACTTTGAAATTCACCACCGAGCTTTTATTTATCCAAAGGAAAGGGTAAAGATCGAAGAAAACCCTAATTGCGATATGTGAAGACAAAGCTAAGAGATCGGGGATCGGGGGTTGGTTATACTAAGGGAAGGTATTAGCACCCTAAGTATCTTTAGTACTCTACAAGAACCTCTTGTTAGTATTTGTGTTATGTTGATGTTTACTTGCTAAAGGATCTGTGTTAAGGCTAAAGGCAAAGACCTAAGGATATATACACTAAGTATGCTCTCCAAGACATCGCATCTTGTGCCTACGTATCTGACTAAAGAATCAGAGCAACCGTAGTTCACCTCACTAAGGGTGAGGAACCATTGACTATGGCCAATGTTCCAAGGGGAATGAGTATGAGCTTATATAGAGTTAAGCAACTCTCTAATTCTAAGTTGTAATGTAAGTGCCTATGAGGCCAGGGGGAAATTATCCTATGACTATGAGGTCAAGGGAAGATGTTACCAATGACTATGAGGTCAAGATGGTAAGATGGCTATGAGGCCAAGATGATATCCTATGACTATGGGGTCAAAGGTACACCTATGACTATGAGGTCAAAGGTGATGATCCTAAAGAGGTCATGGAAATAATATGAGAAAGGTCTAACCGGTATGAAGATGACTTAGGAGTCAACAGTGTAGCTTTCCTTTGGAACTGTGTTGAACAAGGCATCCAAAATCGTGATAGGAACATGAGGGTCCTCCATAAGACTTCATCAGGAAGCATTTACAAGTCTCATCAAAGAGAGAAATGAAAAGTTAGTATTCCAATTAAAATTGAAATGAAATGGAATTTACAATGGTCTAGTCTTAATCATAATTTATCAATAAAATTGACAACCATGATTCTTGTCTTTCATCGACTAAACAGTAAATGAAAATGAAATAAAAAGAAAGTGGTCTCATATTGATCAAAGTTTTGTCGCTTTAATGAGATCTACCAAACCATGAAGTTTGTTATATCATCGACCAAAATAAAGAAAATGGAATCGAACTGAAAAATAAAGTTGGTCTTGTCTAAATCAAGATTTAATCGAGGAAACGATAATCTGCGATTTTTGACTTTCATTGACAAAAAAAAATAGAAATCACCTCATACTAAACAAGATTTTTTAGTGATTTGAACAAATCAACCAAGTCATGATTTTTGTGATATCATTGGTCCAAATATAAAGAAATGGAGATAAAATCGAAATTAATATGAAATGAAAGTCAAAAGATGTAATAAAAATGGACAAATCAATCAGAAGGAAATAAGGCTTAAAATTCTAACCTTTAAAGTTAAAACAAACAAAGAAGAAAATTTAAAAAATAAATTTAAGAAAATAAGATAAAAATAAATAAATAGAAAAAAAGGGATGTGATAATGGACATGTGGGTGTTCGCATAAGAATCAAATGGGCTTCAGAAACCCAGTCTACACAACCAAGCACGACTAAATGAAATTGGTGAAACAAAAACAAAACGGGCTATAAGCCCAAGACTCAATGGAGAAAGGGTCATGTGAAACCCTGATACCACACATCCACCTCACCATTTCTAAAAGCAGAAACACGGTTGGAAAGGAACAAAGTATCCACGTTCAGAAAATTAAGTTCAGGAAACAAATCACGATCTCTCCTTCCATACCCTCTCTGTCTCGTTCAACTTTCTTCTCTGCGATCTCTCCCTCACAGTTTCTCCTGATTCCTTCTGTCTATCGTTTTCTGCCTCTCTCTCTCTCTCTCTCTCTCTCTCTCGTACTTGCATCGGTGCATGCTTAACCAGGTTTATATCTGTTTCGATTCACCTCAAACTTTCTCTCCTTTATTCGCGATTCGCTTTCTCGGTTCTGAACAGATTGAAATCGCGTTTGGCTTTTTAGTGAAGGATACCGGTGGTTGTTGGTGGAACACAAAGGTTGTGTTGTTTGTTTGGTGAGGGAGGTGAGTTGGAAAGTGAGGTTCAGGTTTGGTTTTCCTCTTTTGTTGATTGAAAGTTGCAGGGAAAAAGAAGGTTTCGAAGTGAAGGTTGTTATGAAGTTGTGTATGTGAATTGAAGGTTTCACGGGATGATTCAATTTGGAAGAAGGTTATGTGATTCAACTCATCTCCTTTGGTTTTACTTTTTGGATTTGGAATGATTTTGAGATGAAAAAGGGATGTTGGGTTGTTGTTTATTAGGTGATTTGGTGTTTGTAGAAGAGTTTGAAAGAAGGTTATGAAAGGAGAGCGGTAGAGCGATGGAAGGTGAACCAGTTTTTGGAGAAGTGGACTGAAAGTTTTAAGGGTGAGATTGAAGCAGGGGTTCCATCAGAGTGATAGTTCCCCCTTTTTTGGAATTGTGACTATCAGGTCTATAACAGAGGCAAGTGAAATCACTTTTTCCTTCTCTCCCGTTGCCTTTTCATTTTGCTCAGAAGTTTGTCGTACGATTTTGCAGGTTTTTTCTTTGTGCAAGAAGTAGGCGTGTGTGAAGAGTGAAGCTTGATAGGCTTTTGTTTTTGAGAAGCAGTGTGTTGTTCTTGTATCTTGGTCGTACGGTTTTTCTTTTGGGACAAGCTTGTGTAGTGTGCGGCTTGTAGGATGATGCAGGAAATTTATTGTGCTAGATTTGTACGGTTTGGAGTAAAAGAAAGTTTTTTTTCTTGAACATTGGGGTATAAGGAGTACGGTTTTGCAGGAAATTTGGAACTGGCTTGATGGTGCAGAGTGTCGTCCTTGTTGTACAGGTTTTTTGGCAAGATAGGCAAGAAAGCAAGTCTTTGAATCCTTGGCGTGTTGGTCTTGTTTGTTTGGTTTTGGCATGTTGTGCTTTGTAACAAATTCTGAGTCATATTGTTCTTATTGTTGATGCATGATATTGTGTAGTAGTGGCAGATGGCTTTCCCTTTTTTTTTTTGTTTTTTTGAATTAATAGTAATGAAAATAAGATAAGGGAAATAATAATAGTCAACATAAAAAAATAATAACAAAATAACAATAATAATAAAAATAATAATAATAGTAATAATACTAATAACTACTTAATAATAATGACTTGATAATAAATAAAAATAATGATAATATTAATTATAATAAATAGAAAAATGATACAAATAAATAATAATAATGATAATAATAAAAAATTGATAATACTCATGAAAATGGTAAAAATAATAATAATAATAAAACGACAAAAATGAAAATAATGATAAAATAACGATAATAGGTAAACGAAGATAATAGTACTAATAAAAATTAAAAATGGAAAAAATAACTAAAAATTAAATATATTAAGAAAAAGAAGAAATAAATTTTAAATTAAATTAGTGATTAATTAGTAACAATAAAAAGCAAAAATTCTAAATATCATGAAAATGCGTGACTATGATTAATGGACTACATGGCTGCAAACGCACAGATGATTGGACCGTACATGTGAGTGCAAGATGTTATGAAATCTAAGGGGTAAAATTTGGGGTACAACTGTTGCCCCTATTTAAATAGCTTTACCGGATGGCACGAGGAAAGGAAATCCTCGTGGCATTAAGTTGAAAAGGTGTTTAAATATAGCAAACCGATAATTTTGCCCTTAGATGGAATGCAAATGCTAAGGACAGGCTACAGACATGCATATGCTGACATGCCATAAACTTCTAGTATGATGATATGATGCCATGATAGTGCAAAAATGAAGACAAACAAGACTCCAAAGATAAAGAGTAAACAAACACAGGTGAACATTACTAGGGAAGGATGAAGGATAATATCCACAAGGAAGACTCACTGGGGATGCGAACTAGCCAACAAAAGAGACTTACAGGGGAGACTCCAAGGAAACACTGGGGATAGAAAAAATAAAAGGGGAAAACCCTACAGATCCTCACCGGAGATAGGAGTCAGAGAGGTATTCTCCACTAGGGAAAGATCTAGGGAGATGGACGACAGGTTCACAGGTGACCGGACGACATTGGGGAAATAAAAACACACTCTTTACTGGGCATGAAACCCGAAAGAACACATGATCTCTACTGGGGATCAATTTGAAATAAAAGGATAGACACCCAAAAAAAGGTTTTCCGGGGATTTCTTATACTGAAGAGTTCAAACGGGATCTCCAAGAAATGCCCGAAAAGACAGAGACAAACTCTGCGTGCACCAAATGATGATTAATCACAAGGACTTTCAAAGAGATATCGACGATGACTGAACCTCTACTGGGAATAAGATTAAAGTGCCCACAATGGTTGGACTTGGAAGTAATACGCCAATAAACGCTGGACTCCACAGTATGGATGAGACTAGTAAACACCAATATGAGTTAGAGAGGATTGAGGTTCACAGTTGACCTGATGTTTTGGTTCATAGCTGACCAGATTTTTTAGGTTCATAGCTGACCAGGGTTCATAGTTTACCAGAGTTTTTAGGTTCATAGCTGACCAGGGTTCATAGTTGACCGAAGTTTTTAGGTTCATAGCTGATTAAGGTTCATAGTTGACCTGAGGTTTAGGTTCATAGCTGACTAAGGTTCATAGTTGACCTGAGGTTTAGGGGAATAAACCAAAACATATCCGAAGGTACTTAACCTGAGCTCGGAACACATCGTCAAAAGGTTGATGGGAAGAAACAATAACATATCCGAAGGTACACAACCTGAGCTCGTAACATATCGTCAAAAGGTTGACGGGAAAAAACAATAACATATCCGAAGGTACATAACCTGAGCTCAGAACACATCGTCAAAAGGAGTTGACGGAAAGATACAATCTGAATAAAAGAGTTACATCACCAAAGGATTGATGGAAAGAAAACTGATGTCGTCAAAGGATTGACGGAGCAAACAATTGGTTCAATAGAGCGTGACATCATCAAAGGGTTGATGAGAATGAAACTGACACAAATGGGGACATCTTCAAAGAGTTGATAGGAATGAACCAATTCACAATTATCATCATTGCCAAAGGATTTACAGAATGAAGAAATTGACTTTATCTAAGAGACACCTCGTCAAAGAATTGACGAAAAGAAACAGATCACCAAACATCATTCACGTTAAGGGATTGACGGAATGAAAACAAACACCTAAACGTCATTCACGTCAAGGGATTGACGAAATGAAAACAAACACCCAAACTTCATCCATGTCTAAGGATTTACGGAATAAAACCAAACACCCAAACATCATCCACGTCAAAGGATTGACGGAATGAAACCAAACATCCAAACATCATCCACGTCAAAGGATTGACGGAATGAAACCAAACACCCAAACATCATCCACGTCAAAGGATTGACAGAATGAAACATATTACCAAACATCATCCACGTCAAACGATTGATAGAATGAAACCAACTGACATCGTCAATAGGGTTGACGGGAAGAACACCTCAAATAGGGATCACATCAAACGGGTTGATGGAAAGTGACTGATTGAAGGTAACACCATTGGTAACTGTAGAAGTATGAATATAACCAAGGACGGATAAGCTTCTCAGGGGAGAGATTGCCACTTATCATTGTAGAGGTAATGATAGCAAAACAAGCTTCTCAAGGAGATTGTCACTTGTTGTTGGGTATAAATTCCAAAGAGATGTTGATATTACAACACTGTTGGAGAAATAATTTTGTCTTCAATGTGGATCTGTAAAAGATTCTTCCTGCGAGATGCCGTGCAAAATAAATGCACATTCAAAATAGGTTTGGAAACCACACCTGCCAGGGACCAAAGTTCAATCTAGGAGCAAGCTAGAAAGAAACGGTCAAACAAGACTCCAACCATTAAGGAATGAGCTTAAATGGGGATTTATCTTATCCAAATGTGGAAAAGATAACTGAACCAACCATCATCCACGAGAATCAAACTCCGTGGGGAATTTAGAAAGGATGGACACTTTATGCCTAAGGGCTGACGACCCTATTGGAAAGAATAGACAATCCCAGTCACTTGGGGAATAAACACCAGAGTGAACAAAAACAGGTAAACACCTAAAAGGTAGCAAAATGCTAAGATGCTATGCACATGTATGAATGCATGTATGTCATGGTTATGCTTATGCTGACAAAACAGACAAAGGAAGCAAACCGGAGATGAAATAAACATCTCGACAAGGATACCCAGCCAACCTCAGTAGATGGACCATCACTTAGGATGAATAAGTAGGATCAGCAAATCTACTTCAAGGTTATGACTCTCTCTGAGGGAAAGAGTAGTCTACTCGGTATAGTATCATGACTTCACTAGGATTGCCATCATGAGCTTGATTTCTTTACTGGAGGAAAATCCATGGAGAATTGCCAAGATTAACTGAAGTAACAGCTTACTGGGGAGCTTGAAAAGGATATCACAAGAACAGAGTGGTTCTGCATGACTCATCTGCCCCAGAGTACATGGTCTGTCAGAATAAAAATACCAAGAGGATTTTACACGAGAATTGGAATACAATAAGCTTTCAATATCTTCAAACTCTTGGAGAGATTCATGAATCTTGGCACAACTACCCCAGTTTATCTGCATTTTCACAAAAAAGTCTTTGAACTTGTTCTTCAGGCTGGTTGATCTGTGAAGGAGGTTCCCCAGCTTAATTGACCTTTGAGAGATTTGTTGAATCTCGACCTAACTGCTTCTGATTAACTGGTCTTTGAGAGATTTACCCGATCTCGACCTGATTGACCCAGATTAACTGTATTCACAATACAAAGTCCTCAGACCGTGGTAGAAACAACTGGGGAACAAATTTGCCCCATGGTGTGTCATTGGAGTCCAAAACTTGTCATAAGATGACCTCAAGATGGCTTGCCCCAATATTCTAAACTTGAAGAGTTCTGCTCCTGATTCAATAGCTCTTGGAATGGTTGATTGGCAAATCCTCATACTTGGTTGCCCCTGACTGAGCTTCCTTTATCAAGTCAAATTCCCTAGCTAGCTACATTTGTCGGGATACCTTTGATATTGAATTTGTTTTGTAAACAAGTATTGTTCAATAAAAATTGGCAATTTCAATGCAACATTCATGCAAGCTTTTGAAATCAAGTTTTTTTGATGAAAACACACATGCTGGAATGATTAAATAATAAAAAAAAGGTGGATCTAGCCACTTATGGCATGACAGATGAAGTGATAAACACACGCAATTAGCAAAGATTATTAGGAGTCAGGTTAATCAACCTTGTTGTAGTATGCTTTCAAAACAACCTTACCTCAATTAGGTCTTTTAAGGGTTGTAACGTGGCTTGGTTCACGGTTTTTGAAACAAAGGATAAAGGCTCAAAGTTTGTTTGTCCCCACCCAATCTTCGTGATGAACTTCAATCCTACGCTCAGTTAACTCAGGCTATACATTCAGGTTCCCATAGGCTAGGAATTGAATTGATGATAGTTGATGATGGTTCAGACACCTAAAGTAGTCATTACTCCCTTACAACATTTGGTTATCCTTTATTTCTGAGGTTTTGGGACCTCTTCTTGTCTTTACTGAGGTTATGAGACCTCGTCTTGTCTTTGTTGAGGTTATGAGACCTCGTCTTTATGGTTGTCATACAAGCCCTTTTGTTTAAGGCAATGATTATGAGCTTCCCATCTTTCTCAGCTTTTTCCTCGAAAGGGACTCGGCTCATTCTTCGGGTAAGGATTTCATAATGATCCTTCCTTGTTTGTTGCTTTCAAGAACAGCTTGTACAACATTTACTCATTTGATTTGAGAGAGCTGAATGGTGTCTTGCATGAAGCGCTTGCATTTGAATGCATAACCAAGTTAAACTGAGAACTACTCACCCCACGATTGAGATTACGGGCTTTTTGTAAGGAACGAAAACTCCTACTTCTAGGCTCAAAGGGGTTAACGAGCGATTATCTTCCTTATTTCTCTAGTGTTTGGGAATTGAAACAATGCCTTACATCATCTGCAAAGTTTAATTGAAAGCATACCACAACATTTATGGATATAATGTTTTCATCATCCTCCCCGATCTTTGCTTAACAACAGTTTGGAAAAAATTTGTGTTTTTTTATTGTTTTGTTTTATGACAGGAAAAGAAAGAGAATGAGTGAATACGAATGGACTTAATCAAAAGATGCATAAACACTTCATTAATCTTGCCAATTTGAAAAAACAACAGCTTATAAGCCAATACAAATTTAAACATGCAAAGAAAATACAACAAAATGCTGAAACAACCAAAATATTGCCAGCTTCGGGGAACTGGGCTTTCCTTCTTGATTTGCCAAACTGAGATATTCATCTTCAGAGTTGATTGTCGAGATCAGTTTGAAAATTATCTTCACATATACTCTCGAAAATTTCTTCCATTTCAGAATCTGATGAACTTGCCTGATTAGGTGAAGGATTGTTGATTTGAATGCCTTAAGGCGTGAATGAGAACATATTGGAGTCAATCAATGTCTGAACCTTGCTTCTGAGCACCTTACAGTCTTCAGTTAAATGCCCATGTGCCCCAGCATAGTAGTCACATCGGGCGTCAGCGTCAAAACCTGGTGGATATTGAAAAGGCACTGGATCTATCTCCTTTGGCACTATCAATCCACCTTTGATTAAATATGGCAAGAGTTGACTGTATGACCTTGGCAGTTGAGTGAAATTCCTCTTTGGCTTTCTTGGCCTTTGTCGTGCATGCTGACGCGGCTGACGGCGGTAGGGCCGTTGATTTGGAGAAGAATATTGTCCACGTGGAGAGAATGATATCTGACGCTGAGACCCAAAATATTGCTGACTCTGAACACTTGAGTTGCATGAGCGCTGAGGTATCGGAGATTCCCAAGTGGAATTACTTTCTTTCTTCCATTCTTCTTGAGAACTGACAATTGATTCACTCTCACTAGCTGGGATGTTCGGGGTGCCTCGGAATTTTCCATTCTTAAGACCGCTCTCAATGCGCTCTTCAGCTATTACCAAGTTAGAGAAATTTGGTGTCACAATGCTAAACAACTTTTCTCGGTATGGGCCTTGCAAGGTATCCACGAACCAGTCAACCAATTCTTTATCCAAGAGTGGTGGTTGAACACGAGCAGCTATTTCTCTCCACCTCTGAGCATACTTTCTGAAGGATTCATTTTCTTCTTGAGATAAATCTAGCAAATGCAGGTGACTGGGAGCCAAGTCAAGATTATAGTTGTATTTCTTCACAAAAGCATTAGCTAGGTCTGACTATGATTGAATGTGGCTACTCTCTAGCTGTATATGCCAATTCAGTGATGCCCCACTTAGACTGTCTTGGAAACAGTGGATTATAAGCTTGTCATTACGAATATATGAAGTCATTCTTCTGCAAAACATCACCAAATGTTGCTTCGGACAGCTATCCCCCTTGTACTTCTCAAATTTTTGAGTCTTGAACTTTGGTGGCATTCCAAGGTCGGGTACCAAACACATGTTCAAAGCATTCACATTAGCAGAGTCACGACCCTTAATGGAATCAAGATTTTCTTCCAAGGCACAACATTTTCTATAATCTCAATGTCTCGCGGGTCCTTGATTTTCATCACAGGGATTACCTCTTGAGAATCCGGCTCAAAGAATGCGAAGCTACGATATTCAACATCATCAACAGAAGAGGAATGTTCATCTCGGACAATGGTATGTTCTTGTATAACCTAGTTCTCAATAGGAATCTGCACAGGTTGAGCTTGAGTGACATTGTTCACAGAAGTCCTCTGAATATTGTCATCTCTCTTTGCCAAGGCTGTCAAAGCTTCCACAATTCGATCCAACTGATCTTTCAACAAGTCAAAATCCGCTCTGGTCACAAACTGGCTCCGCTCTTCTGAGTTCATGATTCCTCAAAAGCTACTTCAAGTCCAATGCTGGTTTTGGGAAGTTAACTAGGTCACGGACAACGGATGGATGAGACTCAAGGATGAGAACTGCAAATGCAATGTGAATGTAAGCCAAATGGTTTCAAGGAGCTCAACAGCAAGTTGCAAACATTTTTGGAAAAAACTGAAAAGTTTTTTTGAAAACCGTGATCTTTATTGATTTTTGTAAAGGAAAGAACATCTAAGTTCCTTGAAACCAAAGGGCTATGAATGGATGGATGTATGCACAAACACATGTATACAGGTATTCACAAATATGAACAAGCAAACAAGAGAGGGCTTAGGTTTGAAGATCACGAGCATGGAGGCATGGTCTACCCATCCCAAAAGGTGTGTACTATGGGTTATCATCTGCAGAACAGGGTTCTAAAAAGTTCCTAGAGTCAACAACCATTCTTTCGGATATTATCAACTTCCCAATTACTTGGTAATCAATAATATTCTCAAGAGTGTCTAGTCTGAGTGTAGTATCGCGTATCAACCATTTAGAATTATTCCCTCATAGTCATCGCACTACATCCTAAAAAGGCCAAGTGGGGTAAGAGGGTAACTAAAGGTCATCCGAATCATGGGCACCTAGGTCGAAAGTGGCAACGCATTCACGATTGCTCGTTCAACATATACCACCTCCAAGAGGGCCTCAATTGACTGTGGAATCTCAAGTCAACTCCTTTGGGATTACTCCCTCGAAGTCTCCTTGACTATATCCACTATCCTATCATATGTGTACTCTCAAGTCCGGGTTAGGACTTATCCTCACCACTCAATAGTAGCACCCTGCCAAACAGAAGAACCCAAACAGACAAATAAATGTACAAATATACAAGTAAGCAAAACATAAATAACAAAAACGCAAAACAAGGTGGGCTTAACCCTAAAAAAAACTCCCCAGTGAAGTCGCCATTTCTGTTGCGGTGAGAATCAGATATCAAGCTATTAATTAACTTGAATCACACAACTTTGAAATTCACCACCGAGCTTTGATTTATCCAAAGGAAAGGGTAAAGATAGAAGAAAACCCTAATTGCGCTATGTGAAGACAAAGCTAAGAGATTGGGAATCGGGGTTGGTTATACTAAGGGAAGGTATTAGCACCCTAAGTATCTGTAGTACTCTACAAGAACCTCTTGTTAGTATTTGTGTAATGTTGATGTTTGCTTGCTAAAGGATCTTTGCTAAGGCTAAAGGAAAAGACCTAAGGATATATACACTAAGTATGCTCGCCAAGACATCGCTTCTTGTTCCTACTTATCTGACTAAAGAATCAGAGCAATCGTAGTTCACCTCACTAAGGATGAGGAACCATTGACTATGGCCAAAGTTCCAAGGGGAATGAGTATGAGCTCATATAGAGTCAAGCAACTCTCTAATTCTAAGTTGTAATGTAAGTGGCTATGAGGCCAGGGGGAAATTATCCTATGACTATGAGGTCAAGGGAAGATGTTACCAATGACTATGAGGTCAAGATGGTAAGATGGTTGTGAGGCCAAGATGATATCCTATGACTATGAGGTCAAAGGTACAACTATGACTATGAGGTCAAAGGTACACCTATGACTATGAGGTCAAAGGTGATGATCCTAAAGAGGTCATGGAAATAAAACGAGAAAGGTCTAACTGGCATGAAGATGACTTAGGAGTCAACAGTGTAGCTTTCCTTTGGAACTGTGTTGAACAAGTCATCCAGAATCGTGACAGGAACAGGAGGGTCCTCCATAAGACTTCATCAGGAAGCATTTACAAGTCTCACCAAAGAGAGAAATGAAAAGTTAGTAGTCCAATTAAAATTGAAATGAAATGTAATTTACAATGGTCTAGTCTTAATCATAATTTATCAATAAAATTGATAACCATGATTCTTGACTTTCATCGACTAAACAGTAAATGAAAATGAAATAAAAAGAAACTGGTCTCATATTGATCAAAGATTTGTCGCTTTAATGAGATCAACCAAACCATGAAGTTTGTTATATCATCGACCAAAATAAAGAAAATGGAATCGAACTAAAAAATAAAGTTGGTCTCGTCTAAATCAAGATTTAATCGAGGAATCGATAATCTGCGATTTTTGACTTTCATTGACCAAAAAAAAAAATAGAAATGGGCTCATACTAATCAAAATTTTTTAGTGATTTGAACAAATCAACCAAGTCATGATTTTTGTGATATCATTGGCCCAAATATAAAGAAATGGAGATAAAATTGAAATTAATATGAAATAAAAGTCAAAAGATGTAATAAAAATGGACAAATCTATCAGAAGGAAATAAGGCTTAAACTTCTAACCTTTAAAGTTAAAACAAACAAAGAAGAAAATTTAAAAAATAAATTTAAGAAAACAAGATATAAATAAATAAATAGAAAAAAGGGGTGTGATAATGGATAGATGGGTGTGCGCATAAGAATCAAATGGGCTTCAGAAACCCAGTCTACACAACCAAGCACGGCTAAATGAAATTGGTGAAACAAAAACAAAACAGGCTATAAGTCCAAGACTCAATGGAAAAAGGGTCATATGAAACCCTGATACCACACAGCCACCTCACCATTTCTAAAAGCAGAAACACGGTTGGAAAGGAACAAAGTGTCCACGTTCAGAAAATTAAGTTCAGGAAACAAATCACAATCTCTCATTCCATACCCTCTCCATTTCGTTCAACTTTCTTCTCTGCGATCTCTCCCTCACGGTTTCTCCCGATTCTCTCTGTCTATCGTTTTCCGCCTCTCTCTCTCTCTCTCATACTCGCGTCTGTGCATGCTTAACCAAGTTTATATCTGTTTCGATTCACCTCAAACGTTCTCTCTTTTTCTCGCGATTCGCTTTCTCGGTTCTGAACAGATTGAAACCGCGTTTGGCTTTTTAGTGAAGGATACCGGTGGTTGTTGGTGGAACAAAAAGGTTGTGTTGTTTGTTTGGTGAGGGAGGTGAGTTGGAAAGTGAGGTTCAGGTTTGGTTTTCCTCTTTTTTTGATTGAAAGTTTCATGGAAAAAGAAGGTTTCGAAATGAAGGTTGTTATGAAGTAGTGTTTGTGAATTGACGGTTTCAGGTGATGATTCAATTTGGAAGAAGGTTATGTGATTCAACTCATCTCCTTTGGTTTTAATTTTTGGATTTCGAATGATTTTGGGATGAAAAAGGTATGTTGGGTTGTTGTTGATAGGGTGATTTGGTGTTTGTAGAAGAGTTTGAAAGAAGGTTATGAAATGAGAGCGGTAGAGCGATGGAAGGTGAACCGGTTTTTTGAGAAGTGGACTGAAAGTTTTAAGGGTGAGATTGAAGCAGGGGTTCCATCAGAGTGAAAGTTCCCTTTTTTTTGGAATTGTGATTATCAGGTCTATAACAGAGGCAAGTGAAATCACTTTTTCCTTCTCTCCAGTTGCCTTTTCATTTTCCACAGAAGTTTGTCGTACGATTTTGCAGGTTTTTTCTTTCTACATGGAGTAGGCGTGTGTGAAGAGTGAAGCTTGATAGGCTTTTGTTTTTGAGAAGCAGTGTGTTGTTCTGGTATCTTGGTCGTACGGTTTTGATTTTGGGATAAGCTTGTGTAGTGTGCGGCTTGTAGGATGATGCAGGAAATTTCTTGTGCTGGATTTGTACTGTTTGGAGTAAAAGAATGTTTTTTTCCTGAACATTGGGGTATAGGGAGTACGATTTTGCAGGAAATTTGGAACTGGCTTGATGGTGCAAAGTGTCGTTCTTATTGCACAGTTTTTTGGCAAGATATGCAAGAAAGCAAGTCTTTGAATCCTTGGCGTGTTGGTCTTGTTTGGTTTTGACATGTTGTGCTTTGTAACAAATTCTGAGTCATATTGTCCTCATTGTTGATGCAGGATATTGTGTAGCAGTGGCAGATGTCTTTCCTTTTTTTTTTTGTTTTTTTGAATTAATAGTAATGAAAATGAGATAAGGGAAATAATAATAGTCAACATAAAAAAATAATAACAAAATAACAATAATAATAAAAATAATAATAATAGTAATAATACTAATAACTACTTAATAATAATTACTTAATAATAAATAATAATAATGATAATATTAATTATAATAAATAGAAAAATGATACTAATAAATAATAATAATGATAATAATAAAAATTTGATAATACTCATGAAAATGGTAAAAATAATAATAATAAAATAATAATAATAATAAAACGACAAAAATGAAAATAATGATAATAAGTAAACGACGATAATAGTACTAATAAAAATAAAAAATGGAAATAAATAACTAAAAATAAAATATATTAAGAAAAAGAAGAAATAAATTTTAAATTAAATTAGTGATTAATCAATAACAATAAAAAGCAAAAATTCTAAATTAAAAGAGAAAAATTCTAAATCTCATGAAAAATGTGTGACTGTGATTAAAGGACTACATGGCTGCAAACGCATAGATGATTGGACCCTACATGTGAGTGCAAGATGTTATGACATCTAAGGGGTAAAATTTGGGGTACAATAGATACCTTGGGACAGCCAAGCGACAAGTTTGACTTCCTAGTAAAGTATACTGCCCCTTAAAGTTCTAACATCTTGTATGAAGATATCCAACCAACTGGATGGGGAGATTCTCCTGTACATGAAAATGCGTACGGAAAAACAGCAGAAGACCTCTCTTCTAATAACTCTGCATGGGAAGAAGATTCTACTGACTCAACTCCACCAGAGGTTAGCACCATTGATGAAGACAATCCTAGGAGGGATGTACCATACTTTGTGATACATAGAGGAGTTCGCCACAATTGGATAGCAGTTGATGTTCTGAATATTGTTCACATCTCAAAGTAAATACCTCATCTTTATTTTGACCTCTCACCTTGCCCAAGTGAAGAGATGTTTTATAGGGCTTCCCTTGTCTCTAAATTTCCTCTCTTCACTTTGCCCAAAGCGGAAGAGTTTTGTTTTATAGGGCCTATGTTTCAAGAATCGAATAATCATAAATAAAGATGTCATTCTGAATTCCCGCATTTATTGCTATTTTTACTTTTTTCTTTTTTTGGGAAATGGTAATCCTAAAACAAACAAAAATGAATAACAAACGTTTTCAAGAAAAAAACTGCACACACTCTTGCATTTTAATATGTTTTCTAAAAAGGAAAAAATCATCATTGTGCAGATTAATCATAAAAAACCCCATTGAAAGACATGACTCAGTGCCTTCTCTCAACTTTGAGTTCCCAGTATTCGAAGCTGAAGAAGAAGAAGATAAAGAAATTCTGGATGAGATGTCCCGACTACTCAGACATGAGGAAGAGTCCATTCAACCCCACAAAGAGCCATTGGAAATGGTCAATTTGGGTTCAGAATAAGAAAGGAAAGAAGTTAAGATTGGAGCACTGCTCAGTGCAACCGTTAGAGAAAGTATGATAAAGCTTCTCAAAGAATTTCCAGTTGTGTTTGCTTGGTCCTACCAAGATATGCCAGGGTTGGATACCGACATTGTGGAACATCATTTGCCGTTGAAGCCAGAGTGTCCGCCAGACAAACAAGAGTTGAGAATGACTCACCCAGATATGGCCATCAAAATTAAGGAAGAAGTTTAAAAGCAGATTGATGCATGCTTCCTTGCCACGTCAGAATACCCTCAATGGCTAGCCAACATAGTACATGTTCCCAAGAAGGATGGAAAAGTCAGAATGTGTGTGGACTACTGAGATTTAAACAAAGCTAGTCCGAAAGATGATTTACCATTACCACATATTGACATATTGGTCGACAGCACCGCAAAGTTCAAAGTGTTTTCCTCCATGGATGGATTCTCAGGCTATAATCAAATCAAAATGGCACCAGAGGATATGGAGAAAACTTAATTTGTTACACCCTGAGGAACCTTTTTCTACAAGGTGATGCCATTCGGTCTAAAGAATGCAAGCGAAACCTATCAAAGAGCCATGACAACTCTGTTTCATGACATGATACACAAAGAAATTGAAGTATATGTCGATGACATGATTGCTAAATTTGAAACTGAAGAAGAACACGTAGAACACTTATCAAAGTCATTCCAGCGTCTGAGGAAATATAAACTCCACTTGATCCCAATAAATGCACATTTGGTGTTCATTCAGGAAAACTCTTAGGTTTTATTGTTAGCTAAAAAGGAATTGAAGTAGATCCCGACAAAGTCAAGGCCATTCAAGAAATGCCTTCGCCCAGAACTGAGAAACAAGTAAGAGGATTCTTGGGACGTTTGAATTACATATCAAGGTTAATATTCCTCATGACTGCAACAAGCTCACCAATTTTCAAACTCCTCCAAAAAGTTCAAGGTTGTGTATGGACGAAAGATTGCCAAAAGGCTTTTGAAAGTATCAAGGAATATCTGCTCAAGCCGCCTATTTTGTCTCCTCCAGTGGAAGGAAGACCCCTGATTATATACTTAACGGTCTTAGAAGACTCCATGGATTGTGTACTTGGCCAACAAGACAAAGCAGGAAGAAAAGAATATGCCATTTACTACCTGAGTAAGAAATTCACGGACTGTTGCGCTTTAGATTGTGCTGCTAAACGTCTTCACCAGTGTATGATTTGTCATACCACTTGGTTAATCTCCGAAATGGAACCGATCAAGCATGTCTTTGAAAAAATTGCTTTAACCGGAAGAATTTCCCGTTGGCAGATGTAACTATCAGAATACGACATCAAGTACCACGCTCAGAAAGCTATCAAAGGAAGTATCCTAGCTAATCATTTGGCCCACCAACCAATTAATGATCATGAACCTCTCAGATTTGACTTCCCCGATGAAGATCTGGTGTATCTGAAGATGAAAGATTACGACGAGCCTTGCCAGATGAACGGATAGAGCCAGGATCCTGTTGGGGTATAATATTTGACGGAGTTATTAACGCTTATGGAAATGGAATTGGGGCAATCATTGTTACGCCTCAGGGTACCCACATTCCTTTCACGGCCAAATTAGCATTCAAATGTAGAAACAATGAGAACGAGTATGAAGCTTGCATCTTAGGTCTCGAAAAATCCATTGACTTAAGGATAAAGAATCTAGATGTGTATGGAGACTCTGCTTTGGTTATAAATCAGATCAAAGGAGAATGGGACACACGTCAACCTGGTTTAATTCCTTACAAAGACTACGCAATAAGGTTGTTACCTTTCTTCAACAAAATTGAATTTCATCACATTCCTCGTGAAGAGAACAACATGGTTGATGCACTTGCTTCCTTATCCTCCGTGATTAGTGTGAATAAATGGAACGACTTACCCAAAATTAATGTGACACGCCATGATAGGCCCGCTTACATATTCATAATAGAGGCAGTCATCGATGACAAACCATTGTTCCATGATATCAAGTGCTTCCTTCAAAAACAAGAATACCCAATTAGGGCATCAAAGAAAGATAGGAAAATGCTTAGAAGACTGGTTGTCAACTTCTTCCTAAACAATTATGTGTTATACAAGAGAAACTTCGACATGGTGTTGCTCAGATGCGTGGATCGGCACGAAGCAAACTTAATGATGAAGGAAATTCATGAAATCTCCTTTGGCACTCATGCCAATGGATATGCAATGTCAAGAAAGATGTTAAGAGTATGATATTATTGGCTAACAATGGAATCCGATTGTTACAAATACATGAGGAAATGTCACAAATGTCATATTTATGTCGACAAGATTCATGTGCCCCCGACTCTTCTCAAAGTTCTATCTTCTCCATGGCCCTTTTCTATACGGGGGATTGATATGATCGACATGATCGAGCCCAAGGATTCAATTGGACATCGCTTCATCCTGTTGGATATTGATTATTTCACTAAGTGGGTCGAAGTAGCATCATACGCTGATGTAACAAGACAAGTCGTGGTCCAGTTTATCAAAAACAATCTCATAACCGTTACGATGTCCCAAGCCAAACCATTACTAACAATGGATCGAACTTGAACAAAAAAATGATGAAGGAATTATATGCTGAATTCAAAATTGAACACCATAACTCGTCTCACTACCGGCCAAAAATGAATGGAACGGTTGAAGCAGCTAACAAAAATATCAAGAAGATCTTTCAAAAGATGGTCGTGACTTACAAGGATTGGCACGAGATGCTCCTGTTTACTCTTCATGGATATCATACGTCTGTTCGTACTTTAATAGGGGCAACCCCTTTTGTCTTTGGTATATGGCATGGAAGCTGTGCTCCCCATAGAAGTTGAAATCCCGTCAATAAGAGTCCTGATGGAAGCTAAGCTAACAGAAGCTGAATGATGTCAAAGTAGATACGATGAACTGAATCTAATCAAAGAAAAGAGGACGGCGGCTTTATGCCATGGTCAGTTATATCAACAGAGGATGAAGAAATCTTTTGACATAAAGGTTCGACCTCGGGTATTCAGAGAAGGCGGCCTCATGCTAAAAAATATCCAATCTTTTCGCACCGATTCTAGGGGAAAATGGACTCCAAATTATGATGGACCAAATGTTTTTAAGAAAGCCTTCTCAGGTGGTGCCTTAATACTCACAACTATGGATGGTGAAGAGTTCACTCGTCCTACAAATGTTGATGCAGTCAAGAAATACTTCGCCTAAAAAGAAACAAAAAGAGCGTCTCGGTGGACCGAAAACCCGAAAGGGTGGTCCAGGAAAATATTAGAGACATAAACAAAGAATAACTATCTCGGTAGATTGAAAACCTAAAAAGGCAATCCAGACAAAAGTTAGAGATTTATGGCAAGTAACTAGATCCAACAAGATTGGATCATTTAAAGCAACGTCATTTATCAAATAATCCTCAATCAAGTCACCTTCAACAGAAGCTCAAGAATATTCGAAATTCAAAGTTGTTAAAAGGACAGTGGTCATTATATTCAAAATTCAAAGTTGTTAAAAGGATAGTGATTCATAAGCAATGCAAGGATTCAAATTCATCTGGACCACAAACTAGGGTTTCTGATGAAAAGTCAACCATACCTTTGCCTGTTGAGCAATGCATAATCTCAAATATTAGGACATGATTCAAGACACTCAAAAGCACCATTGGAATCCATCCATGATGTTTGATTTAGCCCAAGGATTTGATTTCATAAAGGATCACAAAAATCAAAGTTCATCTGATACAAAAAGTCAACTGTGGTCAAAATCAAGTTTGACTTTTGGAGTTTTTGGTCAAACATGGTCTCTTCAAGCCAAGAACAATGTTAATATGGGATTTGGATCATGATTGATCAAGAAAAATCAAGAAAAGTGAGGTTACTTGTAAAAATGGCAATCTTAGAAAACTTAGAAATTTTTCTAAGTCATGAAAAACAATAATTTTTTCCCTACATTGCAAGGTGATAACTTCCAAACCAAGTAACCATTTTCTTTGATCCAAAGATCAAATTGAAGAGCTTGTTACATACTACAACTTTGTCACTTAGGATGGATTCCCAAAAAGTGCATAGATTTTGAGATATGAAGCCATGAAGTTAGGGTTTTAAGACTTTTTGAACTTTGACCCTTATAAAATTTTGGACAAAATCTGTCTTGTTTTTTAGCCAATTTTGAGGCCATTTTTATCCATGATCTAAGATGAGTCAAGACCAAATTCAAACATCAAAGTTGAAGTATGATATACCAGCTTTCCAAAATGTCCAAGAACACAGTCTAATTCCATTTTAGCAAGGAGATATGGAGTGCACAAAATGATTTAATGCAACTGTTTTGGTAAGGCAGATTTAGCATTACTTGTGGTGCACGATTTCTTGAGTCCAAGTGTGATGATCATACATTTCTCATTCAACAAGAATCTGAATGAATCATCTAAAACCTGCAAGATAAAGCCACTAAGTCAAGAGGAATCCCTTTGAAATGATGAGACATCATCACTTTAAGCCTTGAATTCAAGAGGAATTTATGTGGAATAGTGCATTGTCAAAGAAACCACTCTCACCAGTAAAGATGCACTCTTAAACAACAACAAACACCTTTGCAGAATGTGGAATTGGTCAAAAGAAGAGCTAGGCTAGTCGAAAAGATAAGGTAACTTGAGTTGGAAGTAATGATGCAAGGCCAAAACTATTGAACATTGAGCTCATCCTTCAAACCATCACTATTCATCCAAAATAAACTTGCTCCCCTATAAATAGAGACCACATTTGATCATTCAAAAGACACCAAAACAATCACAACACTTCTTTTCTTATTCTTCCTCTTTCACTTCAAAATTTCAACCTTTCAAAGAGTGAGATTCGAACTTTCAAAACTAGAGCCTAAACCACTCAAACAACCATCCAAACATATCACAAATCATCCCTTGAAGGTGTTCAAATCTTTATCTTCCTCTTCAAACACCAGAATCAAAAAGTCATATGTCAAAACCTCATATCTTTGACTTTTTGCATTTCACAAGCCATGTCTTGATTTTGTCCATTTCAAAACCATCCGACACTTCAAACACACTCTAAATAACATTCATAAGATGTTCCAATAATAGCTTCTCAACTGTAACTCTATTTGACCAAAGTTCCATTTTGATCACTTTTGACAAATTTGCAAGAAGAAGCAAGATTCTGTCCAAGAGGTTATCCTTTGGTTTCAAGCATCCAATAAGCTCCCTAGAGTTCTATTGGAGGTGTCTCAAGTGTCGTTTCATTTCTGTAATAAGGCATTTGAAAGTTGGAAAGTGAACTATAAGAGGTAAGTTCCCTCAAACTTGGAACTTTGTGATATATGCTTTGCTTTGATGTTCCTTGATCATGAACATGTCATATATGTCATACATGTTGTGTTTCGATCATTTTGAAGTGTTATTATTGACTGTGTATAGCTTTAGCATATAACTTACAAAAACATATCCTTTTACGAATCACTATCGTGTTTTAAAATGTAGCCATTTTTAGAAAAATCTAAAACCACCACTAAATTCCTTGTGAAATTTCAAGCAAGATTGGTCTTTACATTTTTGAATTTCATTGAGTGTAGACCAAGTTATGGTTGGTTTTTCAAATGACACAAAACCTGATTTTCTTGGCCAAGAAACCAACCATGGCACCCTTTGTGCAGTCTAGCCTCAGGTCACATTTAGCCTTATGTATTAATGGGTGTGGTTTGATACACGGATGTATCATCACCCTAGTGGTTAAACCTGTGTGCCCTATGTACCTTGTCACCACCAGAACTGGGGTTTGAATCCCTCTTGCCCCAGTTCTTTTATTATTTTTGGATTTTAATGTGTGTTACATATATTATGTGTTATTTCCATTTGTCTTCAACCTGTGCGCGTTGGCTGGATGGTCTAGGTTTTGTGCTGTGAGCGTGATGACATGGGTTCAACACCCATGGGGACCATTCCCCATTATTTTAATGACTTATTTTCTAACTTTTCTTTGCATTTTCAAACTACCACAACTTTCTTATTTTTTTTATCAGTTTGAACCTATTCTTTTTACAAATTATTCAAGATAATGTCTATTTTCTATTTATGAAAATAAATTTTCAAAAATAATTACTTTTGATGCATTTATGGATGTTCAATGTTTGTGGTTATTTTAGGGTTTCCTTGATTTCATCTTGATTCTTTTGAATGATTTATTAGTTTTCCTTGTACATGCTGACTTGTGTGAACCCTACACACCTTGTAGAAACCTTGTATGACTTCATGAACTTGTACATTGTGTTTTTGGTTAAATTTTATGCCTTGTTGATGCATGTTTACATGTTAAAGTGTATGTTGAACCTTATTCATACCATGAGCCTTTGCACAACTTTTTTTCTTAAACATGAGATGTTTTTCCATGATTACATGACCATGATATGCATGTTTTACTTTGTGATTGATTTCATCATGTTTGTGTGTTCTTATACACTTGAATTTTGTTTTGAAAATGACTATGAATACATACTTGTATGCCTAAACTTTTTGTGATGTTCTTACTTGCTTATGACCATGTCTGAACCCTAATATTCATGTTTGATTGTTACTAACTTGTCTTAACATGTTCAACTTGTATCCATTCTTAAATGTTCAAGTATGCTTGGTTGTTTCCCTTACTATATCCATTGGATCCTCGATTCATCTTGAATACATATACTTGCTTGAACTTCTCTGTAATTGCTCTCATGGATTAAATCTTTGCTTACATGTTCAATTGTTTCCTTCATAAACTCTAACCATAATAAATATATCTCTTTGTGTGATGCACATTCATTTTCAAAACTCATGAGCCTTTATTAGAGTGTAATTTCCTCCCCTCCTCTTCAAAACTTTCTTTAATTTCTCAAATCTTTCAATCTTCAATTATCATCAAACACAACCCTAGTGGCATTCAGATCTAAAACTCATGGGTCTCTATTAGAGTGTAAGTCCCTACCCTCTTCTTATATCTTTCAAACCATTCAAAAAATAAATCTCTAACTTTCAACATAGCCCTAGTAGCATTCAAATTCAAAACCTTTGGGCCTCTGCAAAAGTTTAAGACCCACCACATTTTCAAATCCAAGCATGCTTAGACATGGGCCTCTGCAAGAGTGTAAGACCCATCACCACTTTCGAGTCATATCTATACTTATTAGACACTTGTAAAATACTTGTCATATTAAGTTCTTCTTGACATTGATAACACCTCATCCTTAGTTTAGAATTAGTTTAAACATCAGGGTTCCCTCAACTACAACTTAGTTCAAACATCAGGGTTCCCTCAACTACAACTTAGTTCAAAAACTAGTTCCCCTTGGATGAAGTCAACTTCATCATAGTTTCCTCATGGGCTTCATCCGAGCATCATAGCCTCCTCTTGGGCTTCATCCAAGTATCTTAGCCTCCTCTTGGGCTTCATCCAAGCATCACAGACTCCTCTTGGGCTTCATCCAAGCATCCTAGACTCCTCTTGGGCTTCATCCAAGCACCATAGCCTCCTCTTGGGCTTCATCCAAGTATCTTAGTCTCCTCTTGGGCTTTATCCATGTATCTTAGCCTCCTCTTGGGCTTCATCCAAGTATTTTAGCCTCCTCTTGGGCTTCATCCAAGCACCATAGCCTCCTTTTGGGTTCGTCCAATTATCTTAGCCTCCCCTTGGGCTTCATCCAAGTATCTTACCCTACTACAAAACACATAAACAACGACGCCATGCTCACAACACTTCATCCCTACACCATTGTGACATATCTAAACTAAGGCGCGGTTGTATTTTATTTGTTTATTGAATAAAACTTATTCGTATATAACAACGGTTGATAAACCAACCGTGGTGATTATCTGTATATAACAACGGTTGATAAATCAACCGTAGTGATACCTTCAAGCTTTCATGTGTTCGAACCTCAGCGTATTCATATATATTATTCCTTTTATGTTAAAGCGCGCATTTACTTTTTTATTTACTTCTAATTAAAAAAATTAAAAGTTATGACTACGGTTGTTTATATACACCGTTGTGATATATTTTGTATGTTTTTTTTTAATTTTTAATTCTAAAAATAACTCTGGCGCTTTAATATGAAATTTCAATATGTAAATAATATATCATAACGGTGTAAATTCTTGACCGTCGCAGTAGTGTTTCAATAGTCTACAAACTAGGTAGTCTCATTGTCTCTTCAGTATCCTTATTTCGATTCCATTGAAAATAGAAACCAGACGAAACGTTACACGATTTCAACCCTAAACCCTAACCTTCAATACTGTGAAACAATACACGATTCCACCAAAGCTTGCATCATCAGTATCCATTTGTTGTCATTTTCGTCATCATCGTCACGATAGTGAAGAAAATAGAAGATTACGCACATACCAACACCGTCGTCATCATCGTCACCGTTGTTGTCGTAAGGAAGGAAGACAACAACAACACCAATACCAACATCGTTTACTTCGTCGTCACTTTTAGGGTACGTAAAATATTTTCCCCATGCATCTACAGTAAACTCTTTTGCCATTGTTGTTCATGTTGTTGTTGTTGTTTTTGAACTTAGATGTCGACCTTGTCGAGTTCTTCATCAGAAACCAACGAAGAAACTCAAACAAATGAAAGGTTAGCCAATGAAACCCTAAACCCTAAACCCTAAACCCTAAACCAAGGGGTGAAGTGTAAACATCTCATGTCCTCCTTCATCATGTCGCCTGAGTAACTGAGGTATAAATCACTTTGCGTCCGAGGTGAAATAAGGTTATTTGTAGTAGTGAATATTTACAACCTTTAAAACTTTAGTTGAAAACCAATTCATCACCAAAACTAAAACCTTGTATTCCTACAATGGAGGTGAGTTTATCAAAGTTTGAGCCTACCTCCAAAATCATGGCATATCAAATCTAACAACTCCACCCCACACCCTTGGGAACAATGACTTATTTGAACGAAAACATCACAATCTCACCGAATCTGCTCGTGGCCTCATCAACCACGCCTCTCTCCCCCACAATTCTAGTCTTATGCCTTCCTCACTACAGCTACCTAAATAATCGCATACCTACATCTACACTAAACATGAACACCCCATACCATATTCTATTTAGTCAACCACCTAATTTACCAAAATCAAAACCTTTGATTGCCTATGTTTCCCTTGGCTAAAACCCTATACTCATAATAAATTTGACTGCATGCATTTTCTACAACTTCGATAACCACAAAACATATGTGTCTCGTCATGTCCAATTTGTGGAAAGTATTTTTCCACTTTCACACAACACCTATAGACTCAAAACAAATACACCCACTGAAGCCACACCTATTCTCTTAACCTTCTTTATTCCCATCTCTCCTGCCCCACTTGCCATATTCTCTTATCCTTAGATCCTTCGCATTGTAAGCTTGTCAGAATAATTTTTACGGAATTCAATTTCAGAATTACTTCGTTTTCAGTTTCATTTCATGTTTAAATTTATTTGCCAATTTTTATTTCTGTTTTTATTTTCAGTCATTATTGTTGTTGTTATTACTATTCGTTAATCTTGTTTAATGCATTATTTTGTTTCGTATATATATATATATATATATATATATATATATATATATATATATATATATATATAATTGGTTCTTGTTTTGATGAATTATCATTATAAATGTTTTTTACATGAATTTAAATAATGATATGTTAGTTATTTATAATATGTTCAACTAAGTTTTATGAGTGTGGAATATGAGGATTGTCGTTCCAACGGAACTCGATAAAATAA
The DNA here is from genome assembly GCA_022829125.1 of Lathyrus tuberosus. Classification (NCBI taxonomy): domain Eukaryota; kingdom Viridiplantae; phylum Streptophyta; class Magnoliopsida; order Fabales; family Fabaceae; genus Lathyrus; species Lathyrus tuberosus. The sequence continues at coordinate 1,811,590 of JALAZF010000265.1, forward strand.
TCTGAACTAATTTGTATTATTAAATTATTTTCATGTTTCCAAATTAGTTTTGAAATGTTAAAATCTTTGTGCGACATTGAGAGTAGTAAGATATCGATTTCAGGTCAACAGTGTGAAAGCGATATCTGATTGTAAAATCCAGATTTTTAATTTCTAAAAAGATCGATAACTCTTTATTAATTAATTAAGAGTTATTGACTTTTTAAAAAATTGAAATTATAACTTGTGCGTGCGACAACAGACAATTACAGTTTCGGAATCCGACACGGACTGCGCGAAAGTGAGTAGTGTTTTTAAATCATTAACACAGAAGAAAGAAGATATTCCAAACCAACAAGAATTTAAGACAAGCAGCTTAAAGGGGACATGCAAAATTCTAAGTAATTAAAGTTGGGATGAGAAATGTCTCTTATAATTGACCCCTTCTAAGATACCAATTAATTTATCCAACCAGGTCCTATATATTACAAACATCTCCATTAAAAAGAATGTCATTGTTAGCTGAGAGATTTTGACCAAAACATGGGGAATGAAGAGATGATAAAAACTCCAGCAAGCAGTTCGACTTCAGGAGAAAGAATGGTAAGGAGACCGAAGTACAGGTCGACACGAGCAAGGATGCGTCGAGAGAGGATGTAGAGGCAAGGTTGTCTAAGGGTTTCGACTGGTAGCCCTTGAAACAAACACCAACCTGATAAATCTTTTGAGCGGGAAAATTTGAAACGCTGAGAACGTGAGAAGTTATAAAGATGGTGGGGTGACACGTGTCACAACCAGGGCCAATCTTGGAAAGCGAACAATTATTTTTTTCGTCCTATTTAAAGCAATAGTCATTTTAGTTTTAGGGGTCACATTTGTAACATTGCAGAAGGGAAACACTCTGAGTACCAAGCGTCAAAAGAAACGAGTTTACTCCCACAAAAATGTATGATAACGTCCACATTTTTTCTTTTAATGCAATTTATATGATCAAAATTTAAGTTATCCTACCATTTACTTATCTGTTTTTTCACTTTTTGTTTTATTCATCAACTCACACCTTTTTATTTTCCAAGTCGTTTCTAATTCCCTAAATCAAAAGCCATCCTATCAACAACACTTACACTTCAACCAATTGTTCTGGGATCATGTGGCCGATCCCACAAGTAAACTTGCGATAGAAGGCCAGCGGTTCTTCGCACGAAAATCGCATGCGAACAAATTGGCACGCCCAGTGGGACCCGTTTTACGTTGAGTGTATGCATTTACGTAGTGGTAAGATGGTGAAACCACGTCCGAACGAAGAACCTTCTTCGGTGGAAAGTACTACTGTAACGCAAACAACTGACATTGGCTCTGGGACTGTGTCTGGGGTTTCGACCGCCCATTGTGGGCCAAACACAACACCACGTCGATCTGAACCAAGGCCGACGATGACAGGGACTGCAGGGAAGCCTGTGCCTAGTTTCATAATACCCATCCCTCAATCTTTTGGGATGTCGACAGAGGTTATGTCGAGTCTACATTCTAGTGGTCTGGTGTTTGGGGAAAGTTCGTCTCCAATTTTCTCACCATACCAAGGATTAGGGCCTTTGGCAAACCAAGTTACTCGACCCCCAGGTTTCAATTTGTTATCCCATCAATACTAACGTTCACTTCAAGTTCTGTCGCGGTCATGAGACAACAGATGGATTAGAGTAATCACGAAATGGTTCCTATGTTGACTCAGTAGATGGGCACCATATTGAGACCATTAATACAAGATTCAACCCAGAGATACTAACAATTGACAACTCAAATGACACGGATAGGGGATTTCCTAGGTGCTCCTAGGACACCGGGTCGACACACTTCTCCGCCTCGACCGGAGACATCAATTCGTCAGTATGAGGTCTTCGACAAAATAATTGATCAACCCCATGAGGTTAAACAAACCCCTAGGGTGGCTCAAAGGCCTCTCATTATCTTGGTTCATAGGAACCAAGATCCAGATTATGTGGTCAGACAAGTTCGACACGATGCCATGGCTGGCAAACCAAACTTAGAAGCTATGGTTGAACGGATCATGGTCCAAAATGGTGCGAATCCAGGCCTTCGACGGCCAACGTATACGTCCCCAACACCAGATTCTGTCTTGCAGACAGAATTACCTAGGGGGTGGAAAGTACCATAGTTCACCAAGTTCGCCGGAGAGACTGAAGAGTCCACTGTCGAGCATGTCGCCAGATACCAAACTGAAGCTGGTGACATAGAAAATAATGAGGAATTGAAAATGAAATACTTTCCAAGTTCCCTCACGAAGAATGCTTTTACGTGGTTTACCACGTTGCCCCCACAGTCTGTCCATACCTGGGCACAATTAGAAAGATTGTTTCATGAACAGTTTTACATGGGACAATCGAAAATTAGTCTGAAAGAATTGGCAAGTGTCAAATGGAAGGCCACAGAGTCGATGAGACCAATATCTTAACAGGTTTAGACTATTGAAAGCGCGATGCTTTACTCAACTCCCTAAACATGAGCTAGTCGAGATGGCACCTGGCGGTTTAGAATATTCCATCAGGAAGAAGCTAGACACATAATATCTCAAGGATATGGCATAGCTAGCAGACAGGGTCCGACAGGTCGAACGATTGAAAGCTGAAAAAACCCCGACTAACAGATACCGTAAGAAAGACAGTTTCGTATGTAGCCGCTGATGAATATTCTTCTGACGACGAGGAACTCGTCGAAGAAAGTGAGGTTAACATGGCTGAACTTAAGCCAGGGCCTCCGTACACGTGCAAATTATTAAAACCATCAAACGGGAAAAATCTCGTCGAAACTGGAAAAACAGATAAATACGTTGCTAAAACTATTACGTTTGATGTGCCTAAATGTGACGAAATATTTGATTAATTAGTCAAAGATGGTTAGATAATTATTCCTCCTGGTTTGAAAGACCCCCTATTAGAACAAAAGAAGAAAAAGGGATTTTGTAAATTTCATAATTTCCTTGGTCATAAAACAGCTCAATGTGTTCTTTTCAGGGATCTGGTGCAAAAAGCTTTAAAAAAAGGCCGACTTCAATTTGGCGAAAGGCCAAAGAAGCAAGTTGATACGGACTCGCTGAAGGTCGAAGAGGCCTTGTACTCTGATTTTTATGATTACATGATGGTTGAGGCTACTGAGGATCTCAACAAACAATTAACAACTGAACCTTTTGAATACATGATGGTCGAAACTACTGACGGTTCTGACAAAAATACTGAGGAAGAACTCGAGGCAGTTTACCCTCAAGCTGGAGAAAGCCTGGAGGATTTCCAAGAGAAATGCAGGGTAAGTGGGTCAAAGGCTGTGTTATGCCCAATGTACAACGCTGTCTTTGATGAATAAGCTGCTGAGAAATACGAAGCTGGCAAAAAAGAGACGCCGCAAGGTGGTAAGCCACCTGCCCTAAGGTTCGTATTCGACCGAAATGGTGCCACTCGTCGAAACGAGGAGTACAGGAATCTGTTCCAGCAGGCGCGACCCAAGACCTTTGTGCCACCGTCAGACACTCCGCAGGAGAAGCGGATGGAACCAGTGAGTCAGAAAGGGAGCAAGAGGCCGAAATGGAAGGTTTTGGATTTGGAAAAGGAGGTAAAAGTCTCTGACAAGAGGGTCGAACCTAGGGGTTATATGGTGTCCCCTAACTATAGAGGGAAGAATCCTATGACAAGTACTCATTGGATGCGTTATCAACGAAATAAGAAAGTTGAGAAAGAGGCTTCGACTTCACAGTTGATACCTGTCGGAACCTCTGGACAGAAACGACAATACCCAAAAGGAAGGTGGGTAGAGAAGGAAAAAGTCATGACAAATCAAACAATGGCAGTGACTGTGGAAGCTTCAGGAGAGAAGGGGGTGGTCTCGACCCAGAGCTCGAAATGTACATCTGTGATCGAAAGTAAGAAAGAACCAGAATACACTCCCCAGTCAGATGAGGAAGAACCAAAGTATTCTCCCCAGTCAGACAAAGAGTATACCCCTTCACCGGATGGCGATTTCGATGAAGACATGTATGATGACACCAATGATGACACCTACGGTGAAGACTTCGTCTTAAACTGTGGCATCATGTCGATACTGCCAGTTGAGTATGATATTGTGTCGGAAGTCTCTGAGATGAAAGAGGATTTTGTGCCAGATGAAACCGCGAAAGACAAACCGCTATGTTACTATGTGATGAACAATGGTGTGGTCGAGGAACAAACGACCATGTTTGAAAGGCCCAGTGCTGGGATGATGTACCATTTGAAACCACTATTTATAAAAGCAAAGGTTGGCGGAGTGGAGGTCAACAAAGTGTTTGTGGATGGAGGGGCAACTATCAATTTAATGCCTCATAATTTATTTAAAAAGATTGGAAAAACTGAGGCTGACCTCCGACAACACAACATGGTTCTATCCAATTATGAAGGAAAGACTAGCGACATCCTCGGGGTTGTCCAAGTTGACTTAGCAGTGAGTACAACCAATAGATCAACAATTTTTATGGTTATCAACTCAAAGGAAAATTTCAACTTGCTGTTGGGTCGGGAGTGGATCCATGGAATAGGGGCAGTGTTGTCAACATTACACCAGAGATTAAGCATCTGGAGAAAGGATGGCATTGTCAAAAACATTGAGGCTGATTAGAGTTATTATAAGATTGGCGAAGCTAAGGACAGTAAGAAGTCCTTTGATCAACACCTGGAAAATGTGGCTCCTTGTGATGACGGGTCGGGGTCTTATACCTCTGTCGACACGGGTCGCGTCTTGAACTTTGATCCTGAATACGAGTTTATTTGGGATGCTGCCGATGAAACAATGGAGCCTACAGAAGATAATCCACCCACGAGGTGGCCAATAGTCGGTGAAAATGACTACTGAGTCAGAATGAATGACTCAAATTTTGGCCTATTTGGTTGAAAACAAAAGAAACTCGGCACTAGAAGCAGAAAAACAACAAAAAATAGCTAGTGAAGCTGACCACAATGCACAAGTAAATGGCCTACAAAGCCAGACAACAGCTTCAGAAAGCCGGGGGCTTGATTGTATCTATGACAATGAGCCTTTGGGGTTTTAGAAAGACCCAACCAGTGAGATGCAAAGAATGCAAGCGCAGGACCCACTCGAAGAGGTTGAATTAGGATATGGGGTTGCAAAAAGACCTACCTATGTGAGCACCAAAGTTGGGTCGAAGATGAAGGCCAAGCTGATCGAGGTATTAAAGGAATGCAGAGATTGCTTCTCCTGGGATTATTGCGAAATGCTTGGTCTGAGTCGAAGTGTGGTGGAGAATCGACTGCCAATTCAGCCAGGTAAAAGGCCAGTAAAGCAGCAGCCTCGACGATTCACTCCAGTGATTACTCTGAAGATCAAGCAAGAGATCGAGAGAATGCTCAAAACCCGGTTCATCAGAACTGCATGGTACGTCAAATGGATAGCGAACATAGTGCCTATTATCAAGAAAAATGAAACCCTTCGAGTCTATATTGAATTTAGGGATCTGAACAACGCTTCCCCAAAAGACGAGTATTCGATGCATGTGGCCGAAATGCTTATCGACTAAACTGTAGGTTTCGAATATTTTTGTATGCTCGACGGCTATTCCGGCTATAATCAAATTCTCATAGCCGAAGAGGATGTTCACAAACTGCGTTTCGACGCCCTGGGGTTCTGGGAACATACGTATGGGTTGTAATGCCATTTGGTTTAAAAAACACTGGGGAAACCTATCAAAGAGCGATGAATTCTATATTCCATGATTTTATTGAAAATTTTATGCAGGTGTATATTGATGAGATTGTGATAAAATCCTCATTGGAGAATGGTCACTTAGACCACCTTTGATGTTCATTCAAAAGAATGAGAAAATATGGATTAAAAATGAATTCACTAAAATGTGCTTTTGGTGTTCACGCAGGGGATTTCCTGGGATTCGTGATCCACAAGAAAGTCATCGAGATAAACCAGGACAAGACAAAATCAATCTTGGATCTCAAGACTCATTCGACAAAGAAGCAGCTCCAATCTTTGTTGGGGAAGATAAACTTCTTGAGAAGGTTCATATCAAATCTAAGTGGCAAGACGATGGTATTCTCGCCATTACTCAAAGCCAAGAAGGAAAGTGACTTCCATTGGGAACGGGAGCAGCAGGAGGCTTTCGACACTATCAAAGAATATCTCACAAGGCCTCCCATTTTATTGCCACCTAGTATGAATAAAAACACGAAGTTGTGCATTGCTGCGTTGGATACGACCATAGGAAGCATGTTAGCATAAGAGGATAGTAGTGGCGTCGAAAGACCCATTTATTACCTTTGTTGAATGTTAATAGATGCTGAAACTAGGTACACTATGATTGAAAAATTGTGCATATGCATGTACTTCTCATGTATGAAATTAAATCAGTATATCAAACTAGTTGATGTTTATGTTTGGTCGCATTTTGATGTTATTAAGCATATGTTGTCTAAACCTATTCTACATAGTCGAATTGGGAAATGGGCACTAGCATTGATTGAGTTTTTCTTGACATATGTCTCTCTAAGGGCTATGAAAGGTCAAATAGTGGCAGAATTTATTGTCGACCACGCAGTAGTCGAACCGTCGATATGTAGTGTTGACGTTGCCCCTTGGAAGTTATACTTCGATGGGTCGAGCCATAAAAACGGGGCAGGTATTGGAATTTTAATAGTATCCCCGCAGGGTATTCCAACTAAATTCAAATGTAAGGTTGACAGAAAATGCTCCAATAACGAAGCAGAATATAAAGCCTTAATTACCCGCCTCAAAATACTTAAGGATTTGGGTGCAAAGAGAGTAGAAATAAAAGGCGATTCTGAACTGGTGGTTAAACAAATGACGAGAGAATATAAGTGCGTCAAAGAGCATCTTTTGGTTTACTTCTCAATGGCAAAGCGATTTTTGGAACACTTTAAAGTTGTCAGCATTACGCACGTGCCCAGAATAGAAAATCAAGAGCTAACGATTTAGCGCAGATTGCCTCTGGGTACAAGGTGTCGGAAGAAAATTTGAAAGACTTTATTGAAATTAAGGAGAAAATGGTGTCAAACATGCTCCCACCATCAAGCTTGTCAATCCCAAAAGCTGGTGGGGAAAACGCCCGACAGAAAGCTTAATCGAAAGTTTGGGAAATTATGAAGTTTTTGCTATCAGCAATCAATCAGCGACAGATTGGAGAAGACCAATCATCGAGTATTTGGAGAATCCGGTGGGCCACACTGATAGGAAGACTAAATACAGAGCTTTAAGTTTTGTGTTGATGGGAAAGGAGTTGCTAAAAAAGACTCCAGAAGGAGTGTTGCTCAAGTGTCTAGGGGGAACAGATGCATACCTGGCAATTTCGGAGGTCCATCGTGGGACATGTGGGGCTCACCAGCTGGCCATAAGATGAAATGGCTGTTGTTTCGACAAGGCGTCTATTGGCCAAGCATGCCCAAGGATTGCATGGACTTTGCAAAGGGATGCCAAGACTGTCAAAGACATGCAAACATTCAACACGTGCCAGCCAGCGAACTACATACAATCGTCAAGCCATGGCCCTTTCGGGGATGGGCATTGCAAGGTGATAACTTCCAAACCAAGTAACCATTTTCTTTGATCCAAAGATCAAATTGAAGAGCTTGTTACATACTACAACTTTGTCACTTAGGGTGGATTCCCAAAAAGTGCATAGATTTTGAGATATGAAGCCATGAAGTTAGGGTTTCAAGACTTTTTGAACTTTGACCCTTATAAAATTTTGGACAAAATCTGTCTTGTGTTTTAGCCAATTTTGAGGCCATTTTTATCCATGATCCAAGATGAGTCAAGACCAAATTCAAACATCAAAGTTGAAGTATGATATACCAGCTTTCCAAAATGTCCAAGAACACAGTCTAATCCCATTTGAGCAAGGAGATATAGAGTGCACAAAATGACTTAATGCAACTGTTTTGGTAAGGCAGATTTAGCATTACTTGTGGTGCACGATTTCTTGAGTCCAAGTGTGATGATCATACATTTCTCATTCAACAAGAATCTGAATGAATCATCTAAAACCTGCAAGATAAAGCCACTAAGTCAAGAGGAATCCCTTTGAAATGACGAGACATCATCACTTTAAGCCTTGAATTCAAGAGGAATTTATGTGGAATAGTGCATTGTCAAAGAAACCACTCTCACCAGTAAAGATGCACTCTTAAACAACAACAAACACCTTTGCAGAATGTGGAATTGGTCAAAAGAAGAGCTAGGCTAGTCGAAAAGATAAGGTAACTTGAGTTGGAAGTAATGATGCAAGGCCAAAACTATTGAACATTGAGCTCATCCTTCAAACCATCACTATTCATCCAAAGTAAACTTGCTCCCCTATAAATAGAGACCACATTTGATCATTCAAAAGACACCAAAACAATCACAACACTTCTTTTCTTATTCTTCCTCTTTCACTTCAAAATTTCAACCTTTCAAAGAGTGAGATTCGAACTTTCAAAACCAGAGCCTAAACCACTCAAACAACCATCCAAACATATCACAAATCATCCCTTGAAGGTGTTCAAATCTTTATCTTCCTCTTCAAACACCAGAATCAAAAAGTCATATGTCAAAACCTCATATCTTTGACTTTTTGCATTTCACAAGCCATGTCTTGATTTTGTCCATTTCAAAACCATCCGACACTTCAAACACACTCTAAATAACATTCATAAGCTGTTCCAATAATAGCTTCTCAACTGTAACTCTATTTGACCAAAGTTCCATTTTGATCACTTTTGACAAATTTGCAAGAAGAAGCAAGATTCTGTCCAAGAGGTTATCCTTTGGTTTCAAGCATCCAATAAGCTCCCTAGAGTTCTATTGGAGGTGTCTCAAGTGTCGTTTCATTTCTGTAATAAGGCATTTGAAAGTTGGAAAGTGAACTACAAGAGGTAAGTTCCCTCAAACTTGGAACTTTGTGATATATGCTTTGCTTTGATGTTCCTTGATCATGAACATGTCATATATGTCATACATGTTGTGTTTCGATCATTTTGAAGTGTTATTATTGACTGTGTATAGCTTTAGCATATAACTTACAAAAACATATCCTTTTACGAATCACTATCGTGTTTTAAAATGTAGCCATTTTTAGAAAAATCTAAAACCACCACTAAATTCCTTGTGAAATTTCAAGCAAGATTGGTCATTACATTTTTGAATTTCATTGAGTGTAGACCAAGTTATGGTTGGTTTTTCAAATGACACAAAACCTGATTTTCTTGGCCAAGGAACCAACCATGGCACCCTTTGTGCAGTCTGGCCTCAGGTCACATTTAGCCTTATGTATTAATGGGTGTGGTTTGATACACGGATGTATCATCACCCTAGTGATTAAACCTGCGTGCCCTATGTACCTTGTCACCACCAGAACTGGGGTTTGAATCCCCCTTGCCCCAGTTCTTTTATTTTTTTTTGGATTTTAATGTGTGTTACATGTATTATGTGTTATTTCCATTTGTCTTCAACCTGTGCGCGTTGGCTGGATGGTCTAGGTTTTGTGCTGTGAGCGTGATGACATGGGTTCAACACCCATGGGGACCATTCCCCATTATTTTTAATGACTTATTTTCTAACTTTTCTTTGCATTTTCAAACTACCACAACTTTCTTATTTTTTTTAATCATTTTGAACCTATTCTTTTTACAAATTGTTCAAGATAATGTCTATTTTCTATTTATGAAAATAAATTTTCAAAAATAATTACTTTTGATGCATTTATGGATCTTCAATGTTTGTGGTTATTTTAGGGTTTCCTTGATTTCATCTTGATTCTTTTGAATGATTTATTAGTTTTCCTTGTACATGCTGACTTGTGTGAACCCTACACACCTTGTAGAAACCTTGTATGACTTCATGAACTTGTACATTGTGTTTTTGCTTAAATTTTATGCCTTCTTGATGCATGTTTACATGTTAAAGTGTATGTTGAACCTTATTCATACCATGAGCCTTTGCACAACTTTTTTTCTTAAACATGAGATGTTTTTCCATGATTACATGACCATGATATGCATGTTTTACTTTGTGATTGATTTCATCATGTTTGTGTGTTCTTATACACTTGAATTTTGTTTTGAAAATGACTATGAATACATACTTGTATGCCTAAACTTTTTGTGATGTTCTTACTTGCTTATGACCATGTCTGAACCCTAATATTCATGTTTGATTGTTACTAACTTGTCTTAACATGTTCAACTTGTATCCATTCTTAAAATGTTCAAGTATGCTTGGTTGTTTCCCTTACTATATCCATTGGATCCTCGATTTATCTTGAATACATATACTTGCTTGAACTTCTCTGTAATTGCTCCCATGGATTAAATCTTTGCTTACATGTTCAATTGTTTCCTTCATAAACTCTAACCATAATAAATATATCTCTTTGTGTGATGCACATTCATTTTCAAAACTCATGGGCCTTTATTAGAGTGTAATTTCCTCCCCTCCTCTTCAAAACTTTCTTCAATTTCTCAAATCTTTCAATCTTCAATTCTCATTAAACACAACCCTAGTGGCATTCAGATCTAAAACTCATGGGCCTCTATTAGAGTGTAAGTCCCTACCCTCTTCTTATATCTTTCAAACCATTCAAAAAATAAATCTCTAACTTTCAACATAGCCCTAGTAGCATTCAAATTCAAAACCTTTGGGCCTCTGTAAGAGTTTAAGACCCACCACATTTTCAAATCCAAGCATGCTTAGACATGGGACTCTGCAAGAGTGTAAGACCCATCACCACTTTCAAGTCATATCTATACTTATTAGACACTTGTAAAATACTTGTCATATTAAGTTCTTCTTGACATTGATAACACCTAATCCTTATTTTAGACTTAGTTTAAACATCAGGGTTCCCTCAACTACAACTTAGTTCAAACATCAGGGTTCCCTCAACTACAACTTAGTTCAAAAACTAGTTCCCCTTGGATGAAGTCAACTTCATCATAGTTTCCTCTTGGGCTTCATCCGAGCATCATAGCCTCCTCTTGGGCTTCATCCAAGTATCTTAGCCTCCTCTTGGGCTTCATCCAAGCATCATAGACTCCTCTTGGGCTTCATCCAAGCATCCTAGACTCCTCTTGGGCTTCATCCAAGCACCATAGCCTCCTCTTGGGCTTCATCCAAGTATCTTAGCCTTCTCTTGGGCTTCACCCATGTATCTTAGCCTCCTCTTGGGCTTCATCCAAGTATTTTAGCCTCCTCTTGGGCTTCATCCAAGCACCATAGCCTCCTTTTGGGTTCGTCCAATTATCTTAGCCTCCCCTTGGGCTTCATCCAAGTATCTTACACTACTACAAAACACGTAAACAACGACGCCATGCTCACAACGCTTCATTCCTACACCGTTGTGACATATCTAAACTAAGGCGTGGTTGTATATTATTTGTTTATTGAATAAAACTTATTCGTATATAACAACGGTTGATAAACCAACCGTGGTGATTATCTGTATATAACAACGGTTGATAAATCAACCATAGTGATACCTTCAAGCTTTCATGTGTTCGAACCTCAGCGTATTCATATATATTATTCCTTTTATGTTAAAGCGCGCATTTACTTTTTTATTTACTTCTAATTAAAAAAATTAAAAGTTATGATTGCGGTTGTTTATATATACCGTTGTGATATATTTTGTATGTTTTTTAAATTTTTAATTCTAAAAATAACTCTGGCGCTTTAATATGAAATTTCAATATGTAAATAATATATCATAACGGTGTAAATTCTTGACTGTCGCAGTAGTGTTTCAATAGTCTACAAACTAGGTAGTCTCATTGTCTCTTCAGTATCCTTATTTCGGTTCCATTGAAAATAGAAATCAGACGAAACGTTACACGATTTCAACCCTCAACCCTAACCTTCAATACTGTGAAACAATACACGATTCCACCAAAGCTTGCATCATCAGTATCCATTTGTTGTCATTTTCGTCATCATCGTCACGATAGTGAAGAAAATAGAAGATTACGCACATACCAACACCGTCGTCATCATTGTCACCGTCGATGTCGTAAGGAAGGAAGACAACACCAACACCAACACCAACATCGTTTACTTCGTCGTCACGTTTAGGGTACGTAAAATATTTTCCCCATGCATCTACAGTAAACTCTTTTGCCATTGTTGTTCATGTTGTTGTTGTTGTTTGATTTTGAACTTAGATGTCGACCTTGTCGAGTTCTTCATCAGAAACCAGCGAAGAAACTCAATCAAATGAAAGGTTAGCCAATGAAACCCTAAACCCTAAACCCTAAACCCTAAACCAAGGGGTGAAGTGTAAACATCTCATGTCCTCCTTCATCATGTCGCCTGAGTAACTAAGGTATAAATCACTTTGCGTCCGAGGTGAAATAAGGTTATTTGTAGTAGTGAATATTTACAACCTTTAAAACTTTAGTTGAAAACCAATTCATCACCAAAACTAAAACCTTGTATTCCTACAATGGAGGTGAGTTTATTAAATTTTGAGCCTACCTACAAAATCATGGCATATCAAATCTAAAAACTCCACCCCACACCCTTGGGAACAATGACTTATTTGAACGAAAACATCACAATCTCACCGAATCTGCTCGTGGCCTCATCAACCACGCCTCTCTCCCCCACAATTCTAGTCTTATGCCTTCCTCACTACAGCTACCTAAATAATCGCATACCTACATCTACACTAAACATGAACACCTCATACCATATTCTATTTAGTCAACCACCTAATTTACCAAAATCAAAACCTTTGAATGCCTATGGTTTCCTTGGCTAAAACCCTATACTCATAATAAATTTGACTGCATGCATTTTCTACAACTTCGATAACCACAAAACATATGTGTCTCGTCATGTCCAATTTGTGGAAAGTATTTTTCCACTTTCACACAACACCTATAGACTCAAAACAAATACACCCACTGAAGCCACACCTATTCTCTTAACCTTCTTTATTCCCATCTCTCCTGCCCCACTTGCCATATTCTCTTATCCTTAGATCCTTCGCATTGTAAGCTTGTCAGAATAATTTTTACGGAATTCAATTTCAGAATTACTTCGTTTTCAGTTTCATTACTTGTTTAAATTTATTTGCCAATTTTTATTTCTGTTTTTATTTTAAGTCATTATTGTTGTTGTTATTACTATTCGTTAATCTTGTTTAATGCATTATTTTGTTTCGTGTGTGTATATATATATATATATATATATATATATATATATATATATATATATATATATATATATATATATATATATATATATATAAAATTGGTTCTTGTTTTGATGAATTATCATTATAAATGTTTTTAACATGAATTTAAATAATGATATGTTAGTTATTTATAATATGTTCAACTAAGTTTTATTAGTGTGGAATATGAGGATTGTCGTTCCAACGGAACTCGATAAAATAATCTGCACTAATTTTTATTATTAAATTATTTTCATGTTTCCAATTTAGCTTTGAAATGTTAAAATCTTTGTGCGACATTGAGAGTAGTAAGATATCGATTTCAGGTCAACAGTGTGAAAGCGATATCTGGTTGTAAAATCCAGATTTTTAATTTCTAAAAAGATCGATAACTCTTTATTAATTAATTAAGAGTTATTGATTTTTAAAAAAATTGAAATTATAACTTGTGCGTGTGACAACAGACAATTACAGGTTCGGAATCCGACGCGGACTGCGCGAAAGTGAGTAGTGTTTTTAAATCATTAACATAGAAGAAAGAAGATATTCCAAACCAACAAGAATTTAAGACAAGCAGCTTAAAGGGGACATGCAAAATTCTAAGGAATTAAAGTTGGGATGAGAAATGTCTCTTATAATTGACCCCTTCTAAGATACCAATTAATTTATCCAACCAGGTCCTATATATTACAAACATCTCCATTAAAAAGAATGTCATTGTTAGCTGAGAGATTTTGACCAAAACATGGGGAATGAAGAGATGATAAAAATGCCAGCAAGCAGTTCGACTTCAGGAAAAAGAATGGTAAGGAGACCGAAGTACAGGTCGACACGAGCAAGGATGCGTCGAGAGAGGATGTAGAGGCAAGGTTGTCTAAGGGTTTCGACTGGTAGCCCTTGAAACAAACACCAAGCTGATAAATCTTTTGAGCAGGAAAATTTGAAACGCTGAGAACGTGGGAAGTTATAAAGATGGTGGGGCGACACGTGTCACAACCAGGGCCAATCTTGGAAAGTGAACAATTATTATTTTTGTCCTATTTAAAGCAATAGTCATTTTCGTTTTAGGGGTCGTATTTGTAACATTGCAGAAGGGAAACACTCTGAGTACCAAGCGTCAAAAGAAACGAGTTTACTCCCACAAAAATGTATGATAACGTCCACATTTTTTCTTTTAAGGCAATTTATATGATCAAAATTTAAGTTATCCTGCCATTTACTTATCTGTTTTTTCACTTTTTGTTTTATTCATCAACTCACACCTTTTTATTTTCCAAGTAGTTTCTAATTCCCTAAATCAAAAGCCATGCTATCAACAACACTTACACTTCAACCAATTGTTCTGGGATCCTGTGGCCGATCCCGCAAGTAAACTTGCGATAGGAGGCCAGCGATTCTTCACGCAAAAATCGCATGCAAACAAATTGGCACGCCCAGTGGGACCCGTTTTGCGTTGAGTGTATGCATTTACGTAGTGGTAAGATGGTGAAACCACGTCCGAACGAAGAACCTTCTTCGGAGGAAAGTAATATTGTAACGCAAACAACTGACGTTGGCTCTGGGACTGTGTCTGGGGTTTCGACCGCCCATAGTGGGCCAAACACAACACCACGTCGATTTGAACCAAGGCCGACGATGACAGGGTCTACAGGGAAACCTGTGCCTAGTTTCATAATGCCCATCCCTCAATCTTTTGGGATGCCGACAGAGTTTATGTCGAGTCTACATTCTAGTGGTATGGTGTTTGGGGAAAGTTTGTCTCCAATTTTCTCACCATACCAAGGATTAGGGCCTTTGGCAAACCAAGTTACTCGACCCCCAGGTTTCAATTTGTTATCCCAATCAATACTAACGTTCACTTCAAGTTCTGTCGCGCTTATGAGACAACAGATGGATTAGAGTAATCACGAAATGGTTCCCATGTTGACTCAGTAGATGGGCACCATATTGAGACCATTAATACAAGATTCAACCCAGAGATACTAACAATTGACAACTCAAATGACACGGATAGGGGATTTCCTAGGTGCTCCTAGGACACCAGGTCGACACACTCCTCCGCCTCGACCGGAGACCCGATGCAATGGCTGGCAAACCAAACTTAGAAGCTATGGTCGAACGGATCATGGTCCAAAATGGTGCGAATACAAGCCTTCGACGGCCAACGTATACGTCCCCAACACCAGATTCTGTCTTGCAGACAGAATTACCTAGGGGGTGGAAAGTACCAAAGTTCACCAAGTTCGCCGGAGAGACTGAAGAGTCCACTGTCGAGCATGTCGCCAGATACCAAACTGAAGCTGGTGACATAGAAAATAATGAGGAATTGAAAATGAAATACTTTCCAAGTTACCTCACGAAGAATGATTTTACGTGGTTTACCACGTTGCCCCCACAGTCTGTCCATACCTGGGCACAATTAGAAAGATTGTTTCATGAACAGTTTTACATGGGACAATCGAAAATTAGTCTGAAAGAATTGACAAGTGTCAAACGGAAGGCCACAGAGTCGATGGGACCAATATCTTAACAGGTTTAGACTTTTGAAAGCGCGATGCTTTACTTAAGTCCCTGAACATGAGCTAGTCGAGATGGTAGCTGGCGGTTTAGAATATTCCATCAGGAAGAAGCTAGACACATAATATCTCTGGGATATGGCACAGCTAGCAGACAGGGACCGACAGGTCGAACGATTGAAAGCTGAAAAAACCCCGACTAACAGATACCGTAAGAAAGAAAAAGTTTTGTACGTAGCCGCTGATGAATATTCTTCTGACGATGAGGAACTCGTCGAGGAAAGTGAGGTTAACATGGCTGAACTTAAGCCAGGGTCTCCGTACACGTGCAAATTATTAAAACCATCAAACGGGAAAAATCTCGTCGAAACTTGAAAAACAGATAAATACGTTGCTAAAACTATTACGTTTGATGTGTCTAAATGTGACGAAATATTTGATTAATTAGTCAAAGATGGTTAGATAATTATTCCTCCTGGTTTGGAAGACCCCCCATTAGAACAAAAGAAGAAAAAGGGATTTTGTAAATTTCATAATTTCCTTGGTCATAAAACAGCTCAATGTGTTCTTTTCAGGGATCTGGTGAAAAAAGCTTTAAAAGAAGGCCGACTTCAATTTGGCGAAAGGCCAAAGATTCAAGTTGATACGGACTCGCTGAAGGTCGAAGAGGCCTTGTACTCTGAGTTTTATGATTACATGATGGTTGAGGCTACTGAGGATCTCAACAAACAATTAACAACTGAATCTTTTGAATACATGATGGTCGAAACTACTGACGGTTCTGACAAAAAGACTGAGGAAGAACTCGAGGCAGTTTACCCTCAAGCTGGAGAAAGCCTGGAGGATTTCCAAGAGAAATGCAGGGTAAGTGGGTCAAAGGCTGTGTTATGCCCAAGGTACAACGTTGTCTTTGATGAAAAAGCTGCTGAGAAATACGAAGCTGGCAAAAAAGAGACGCCGCGAGGTGGTTAGCCACCTGTCCTAAGGTTCGTATTCGACCGAAATGGTGCCCCTCGTCGAAACAAGGAGTACAGGAATCTGTTCCAGCAGGCGCGACCCAAGACCTTTGTGCCACCGTCAGATAATCCGCAGGAGAAGCGGATGGAACCAGTGAGTCAGAAAGGGAGCAAGAGGCCGAAATGGAAGGGTTTGGATTTGGAAAAGGAGGTAAAAGTCTCTGACAAGAGGGTCGAACCTAGGGGCTATATGGTGTCCCCTAACTACAGAGGGAAGAATCCTATGACAAGGACTCAATGGATGCGTTATCAATGAAATAAGAAAGTTGAGAAAGAGGCTTCGACTTCACAGTTGATACCTGTCGGAACCTCTGGATAGAAATGACAATACCCAAAAGGAAGGTGGTTAGAGAAGGAAAAAGTCATGACAAATCAAACAATGGCAGTGATAGTGGAAGCTTCAGGAGAGAAGGGGGTGGTCTCGACCCAGAGCTCGAAATGTACATCTGTGATCGAAAGCAAGAAAGAACCAGAATACACTCCCCAATCAGATGAGGAAGAACCGAAGTATTCTCCCCAGTCAGACAAAGAGTATACCCCTTCACCGGATGGCGATTTCAACGAAGACATGTATGATGACACCAATGATGACACCTACGGTGAAGACTTCGTCTTAAACTGTGGCATCATGTCGATACTGCCAGTTGAGTATGATATTGTGTCGGAAGTCTCTGAGACGGAAGAGGATTTCGTGCCAGATGAAACCGCGAAAGACAAACCACTATGTTACTATGTGATGAACAATGGTGTGGTCGAGGAACAAACGACCATGTTTAAGAGGCCCAGTGCTGGGATGATGTA
Source organism: Lathyrus tuberosus (assembly GCA_022829125.1). Classification (NCBI taxonomy): domain Eukaryota; kingdom Viridiplantae; phylum Streptophyta; class Magnoliopsida; order Fabales; family Fabaceae; genus Lathyrus; species Lathyrus tuberosus. The sequence goes on from JALAZF010000265.1 coordinate 1,829,136, forward strand.
CCATTTGAAACCACTATTTATAAAAGCAAAGGTTGGCGGAGTGGAGGTCAACAAAGTGTTTGTGGATGGAGGGGCAACTATCAATTTAATGCCTCATAATTTATTTAAAAAGATTGGAAAAACTGAGGCTGACCTCCGACAACACAACATGGTTCTATCCAATTATGAAGGAAAGACTAGCGACATCCTTGGGGTTGTCCAAGTTGACTTAGCAGTGAGTACAACCAATAGATCAACAATTTTTATGGTTATCGACTCAAAGGAAAATTTCAACTTGCTGTTGGGTCGGGAGTGGATCCATGGAATAGGGGCAGTGTTGTCAACATTACACCAGAGATTAAGCATCTGGAGAAAGGATGGCATTGTCAAAAACATTGAGGCTGATTAGAGTTATTATAAGATTGACGAAGCTAAGGACAGTAAGAAGTCCTTTGATCAACACCTGGAAAATGTGGCTCCTTGTGATGACGGGTCGGGGTCTTATACCTCTGTCGACATGGGTCGCGTCTTGAACTTTGATCCTGAATACGAGTTTATTTGGGATGCTACCGACGAAACAATGGACCCTACAGAAGATAATCCACCCACGGGGTGGCCAATAGTCGGTGAAAATGACTACTGAGTCAGAACGAATGACTCAAATTTTGGCCAATTTGGTTGAAAACAAAAGAAACTCGGCACTAGAAGCAGAAAAACAACCAAAAATAGCTAGTGAAGCCGACCACAATGCACAAGTAAATGGCCTACAAGGCCAGACAACAGCTTCAGAAAGCCGGTGGCTTGATTGTATCTATGACAATGAGCCTTTGGGGTTTTAGAAAGACCCAACCAGTGAGATGCAAAGAATGCAAGCGTAGGACCCACTCGAAGAGGTTGAATTAGGATATGGGGTTGTAAAAAGACCTACCTATGTGAGCACCAAAGTTGGGTCGAAGATGAAGGCCAAGCTGATCGAGGTATTAAAGGAATGCAGAGATTGCTTCTCCTGGGATTATGGCGAAATGCTTGGTCTGAGTCGAAGTGTGGTGGAGCATCGACTGCCAATTCAGCCAGGTAAAAGGCCAGTAAAGCAGCAGCCTCGACGATTCACTCTAGAGATTACTCTGAAGATCAAGCAAGAGATCGAGAGAATGCTCAAAAGCCGGTTCATCAGAACTGCAAGGTACGTCAAATGGATAGCGAACATAGTGCCTGTTATCAAGAAAAATGGAACCCTTCGAGTCTGTATAGAATTTAGGGATCTGAACAACGCTACCCCAGAGGACGAGTATTCGATGCATGTGGCCGAAATGCTTATCGACTCAACTGTAGGTTTTGAATATTTGAGTATGCTCGACGGCTATTCCGGCTATAATCAAATTCTCATAGCCGAAGAGGATGTTCACAAACTGCGTTTCGACGCCCTGGGGCTCTGGGAACATACGAATGGGTTGTAATGCCATTTGGTTTAAGAAACACTGGGGAAACCTATCAAAGAGCCATGAATTCTATATTCCATGATTTTATTGAAAATTTTATACAGGTGTATATTGATGACATTGTGATAAAATCCTCATTGGAGAATGGTCACTTAGACCACCTTTGACGTTCATTCGAAAGAATGAGAAAATATGGATTAAAAATGAATCCACTAAAATGTGCTTTTGGTATTCACGCAGGGGATTTCCTGGGATTCGTGGTCCACAAGAAAGTCATCGAGATAAACCAGGACAAGACAAAATCAATCTTGGATCTCAAGACTCATTCGACAAAGAAGCAGCTCCAATCTTTGTTGGGGAAGATAAACTTCTTGAGAAGGTTCATATCAAATCTAAGTGGCAAGACGATGGTATTCTCGCCATTACTCAAAGCCAAGAAGGAAAGTGACTTCCATTGGGAACGGGAGCAGCAGGAGGCTTTCGACGCTATCAAAGAATATCTCACAAGGCCTCCCATTTTATTGCCACCTAGTATGAATAAAAACACGAAGTTGTGCATTGCTGCGTTGGATACGACCATAGGAAGCATGTTAGCATAAGAGGATAGTAGTGGCGTCGAAAGACCCATTTATTACCTTAGTTGAATGTTAATAGATGCTGAAACTAGGTACACTATGATTGAAAAATTGTGCATATGCATGTACTTCTCATGTATGAAATTAAATCAGTATATCAAACTTGTTGATGTTTATGTTTCGTCGCATTTTGATGTTATTAAGCATATGTTGTCTAAACCTATTGTACATAGTCGAATTGGGAAATGGGCACTAGCATTGATTGATTTTTTCTTGACATATATCCCTCTAAGGGCTATGAAAGGTCAAATAGTGGCAGAATTTATTGTCGACCACGCAGTAGTCAAACCGTAGATATGTAGTGTTGACGTTGCCCCTTGGAAGTTATACTTCGATGGGTCGAGCCATAAAAACGGGGCAGGTATTGGATTTTAATAGTATCCCCGCAGGGTATTCCAACTAAATTCAAATGTAAGGTTGACGGAAAATGCTCCAATAACGAAGCAGAATATAAAGCCTTAATTACTCGCCTCAAAATACTTAAGGATTTAGGTGCAAAGAGAGTTGAAATAAAAGGCGATTCTGAACTGGTGGTTAAATAAATGACGAGAGAATATAAGTGTGTCAAAGAGCATCTTTTGGTTTACTTCTCAATGGCGAAGCGACTTTTGGAACACTTTAAAGTTGTCAGCATTACGCACGTGCCCAGAATAGAAAATCAAGAGCTAACGATTTAGCACAGATTGCCTCTGTGTACAAGGTGTCGGAAGAAAAGTTGAAAGGCTTTATTGAAATTAAGGAGAAAATGGTGTCAAACATGCTCCCACCATCAAGCTTGTCAATCCCAAAAGCTGGTGGGGAAAACGCCCGACAGAAAGCTTAATCGAAAGTTTGGGAAATTATGATGTTTTTGCTATCAGCAATCAATCAGCGACAGATTGGAGAAGACCAATCATCGAGTATTTGGAGAATCCAGTGGGCCACAATGATAGGAAGACTAAATACAGAGCTTTAAGTTTTGTGTTGATGGGAAAGGAGTTGCTAAAAAAGACTCCAGAAGGAGTGTTGCTCAAGTGTCTAGGGGACACAGATGCATACCTGGCAATTTCGGAGGTCCATCGTGGGACATGTAGGGCTCACCAAGCTGGCCATAAGATGAAATGGCTGTTGTTTCGACAAGGCGTCTATTGGCCAAGCATGCACAAGGATTGCATGGACTTTGCAAAGGGATGCCAAGACTGTCAAAGACATGCTAACATTCAACACGTGCCAGCCAGCAAACTACATACCATCGTCAAGCCATGGCCCTTTCGGGGATGGGCATTGGATGTCATAGGGGAAATTCGACCTGCCTAGTCGAAACAACATAAATTCATCCTGGTGGGTATAAACTACTTCACAAAATGGATAGAGGCGGTGCCTCTAGTGAAAGTAGATCAGAAGGCTGTGATTGAATTCATCTAGAATCATATTTTGTATAGATTCGGGATCCCTGAAACCATTACCGAGGATCAAGGTTCCGTATTCGTTGGCCAGAAAATACAAGAGTTCGCAGCAGAAACGGGTTTTAAATTGATTACTTCGACACCATATTATGCTCAAGCAAATGGTCAGGTCGAAGCAGCTAATAAAGTGGTAATTGGGCTCATAAAAAAGAAGGTGGCCAGAAAGCCCAAAAATTGGCACATGACGTTAAATCAAATTTTATGGGCTTGGCGAACATCCCCCAAAGAGTCAACAAACTCGACTCCATTTCGTTTGACTTTCGGTCACGACGCTGTATTGCCAGTAGAAATATGTCTACAATCAGTTAGAGTGCAACGACAACATGAAATTTCGTCAGAACAATACTGGGACATGATGCTAGTCGAAATCGTGGACTTAGATGAGGAAAGGATGACGGCGTTAAATGTGTTATAACGCTAGAAGGCACGAGTTGCCAAGGCATATAATAAGAAGGTCAGAAAGAAGACCTTTGCAGTTAATGACTATGTGTGGAAAGCAGTGTTGCCCATGGATCGCCGAGATCGAACGCTAGGGAAATGGTCACCAAATTGGGAGGGACCATTCAAAGTAATCCAAGGGTTCAGCAACAACGCATATGAGGTTCAGGAGGTAGGAATGGACCAACGAGTCTTAAGGGTAAATGGGAAAATTTTGAAAAAATATAAACCTATGCTACAAGAGATTTAGATTAGAAAGTAACTTTTCATTAATAAGTAGCCAAAATAGGCTAGGAAGGCCAAGATGGCTTACAAAATACTCAAATGAAGTTACAACAGTTCGACATGCAAATTAAGAGGAAGTAGGGAATCTAGACTTAAAGTCTTCAAAAAGGGTCTTTTCGTGATCAACCTTGCTTTCGAGAAGAGCTTTCCTTTTCCGCATTTGACCAATGGTATCCTTTATCTTGAGAGCCGCTTCGACGTGAGAAATCCCTTAGGCTACTTCTTGATCAATTTCCTCTTGGGCAGGCAAAGGTTCTGTGGAATCTAAAGAGGCTTTCTGCTTTTCGACCTCAGCAATTTTTCTGGTAACTTCAGCTATATGAGCTTGGTAGTCAAATATATGCTGGTCAAAAGCACGATGCTTATCAGAGCGCTCTTGCTTTTTGGCCTCGAGGTCCCCAAGTTTCTTCTCACAAAGTGAACGTAGGTACTACTCACGGTTCATCTCGTTGTTTTTCTGCCTGATTTGAGCGTCGACTTGTTTGCACATTGTAAGGTCCTTGGCCAGTTGCGTAAAGAAGGCCTCGAATTCAATTAAGTATGTGGCCATGGGAGCAGGAACTTGAAATTTGGCAAGTTCATCCAATATTTTGAACACATCACAAGCCACAACAGCTTCTTCTGCAACGACCGCCGGAAATTCATCCTCAAATAGGTATGTCTTCAATTGTTGGAGCTTGAGGGTGAAAGAAGGGTCTATCCCTGGGGTTGGTATGTCCGTCGAACTAGGAAGATGAGCGTCCCTAGACTCTTGGTGAAGTTTGTGCAGTGCCTTCAAAGTTGTAATACCCCGTAAATTTATAAACGCTCGAGTTAATATTATTATGATCAACTGGGTTCCGGATTACTCTGAGTAATTATCTGATAAAATAATTAGAGTAAACTGACGAACTCAGAGTCGATTAAAGTAATAGTATTTAACGTTGAGTTTTTATAATTTGATGTATTTGAGCTAATTTTGGACATTTAGTAGTGTTACTAAAAATGATAGTTTTCCTTACTATCTATTTTCTTTTCATTTTTCCTTATATGGTAAAAGTAGAGAAACTTAGAGAAGGAAAAGTGAAGGAAAGAAAAGAAAGGAAAAGAGGAAGGAAAAGGAAAAGGAGAAGAAGATTTCTCAACAAGATCAAGAATCATCATCCGTTCATCTGTTCTTCGTCTAATCATCTCAGTAACAATCTCCTCGTCTAGAAATCCAGGTGGGTTCTAGTTAGACTCTTTAGAGTAGAGTTTTGTTGAGTTTAGAGTTAGGTTGAAATTGTGAAAATTGAATCTTTTTGCACAAAATTCATGAATCTAACTGCTAAATGCAATGTGTGATTGTATGTTATACTGCTTGTGGTATCTGTAACCTGTTTCAGTGCATTTGGGTTGAGGAAAAATGGATTTTTGGGTTGAAATGGGTTGATCCCGTAGCAGAAAAATTCTGCAGAAAATTCTGCAGAATTTTCCTCTGCTCATACGCGTATTGGTCGAGGTGATACGCGTATGGGGCTTGTCAATACGCGTACGGCATGGGCAATACGCGTATGGATGGCCGGGGATTTTGGGCAATAGGCGTATCGCTTGGGGAAATATGCGTATGGCTGGGCGAGCATTTGGGCAATACGCGTACGGGGAATGCCAATACGCGTACGGCCAGGAGAGTTACAGAATTCTGCTGTTGTGATTTATTTTTCCGATCGTTGTTTCCAATGCCGTAACTTTTTATCCGTAACTCGGATTGGAACAATTTTGGTATCGTTGGAAAGGTAATAAAATGTACTTTCTTATTACATTGGTTTTAAGATTGACGGCCGATTTAATTATATCGGAATTGTTGGAATTGTGTCGTTTTGTTAATTTTGGTTGTGTAATTGTTGTTGAAAAATGTATGCACGATAAAACATAAAATAAGTAGAGGGAGGACAATTACAATAAGCAGTGTTGGACAATTTAGAACGAATAAACACTAGTATGGAACATGTGTGTTAACCGTTTGGTTATGTTAAGGCATTATGGCCTTGTGATTGTCGAATACGATCACGACTGTGTGTGATCACGTAATCGTAACCGATTTTATTTGCGAGTGCGTTTCATGGGTCTCGAGCTCCTTTGAAACTTGTGCACAACTACTTGACAGGTTTGATTCCCGTGTGCAGTACGAATGGCGCTCTGGGAGCGTATGCTTGTGACGGTTTATGGCCCGTGTGAAGCGACGGTTCATAACGGTTTATGGCCCGTAGAACCCGAATCCATTTGTATGTCAAGTAGGTTCAAGGATCCATGACTCGGGTCGTCTTCTAGACGTAGAAGCTGACGGGAAAAGGGGATGCCTTGGTGTGGTTACGGATTAGTGATATTGTGAGTTGATGAACTCATAACATGTGTCCATATAGTGTGTGTGTGTGTGTACTCATGGTCTTTCCCCTTTCCCCTTGGACGTGAGTTAGGACTTTGTTAGAACCTTGTAAAGCCGAGAGGACTTTAAGATAGGGAACTCACTGAGATTTGATGTATCTCACCCCACTGTTGTTGTTTACATCACAGGTTCTGCAGGTTCGGCGAAGGGTAAGGATAAGGTTATTTGACTTTCCTTACGGATCGTGGTTTTGTGATGGCATGGCTTCCGTTATGGTGTTATGTTTTGAGATCATTGTATTGATCTAGTTCTTAGTTTTTATCAATTTTGGAACATCTTGTATATGTAATGCCTGAGACTTTTAGGTGTTTTGTTTTAGAGGCATTTATGTATATAATGTGTTAACTAGGAACTTATTATGTTTCAGTACCAAAAAGTGAAACTCATGTATAATATATGATTTGATGCATGTATTATTACATGGTCTTTACAGTTGGTATCAGAGCAGGTCGTATCCTCGACCTAGCCATGAAATAGAATAAGTGTTTCTTTCCGTTTCATATGCGGCGTGTCGCCATGGGTCTTGTCTGTTATATTTATGGTATTGAGTCTGATCAACTTAATCCTATTGATATGGAATTCAGGAACATGGCTGATAGACGCAGAAACAACCGTGGAAGACCAAGGACTACTCCAGCTGGGACGGTTCCGCAGGGTGATGAAGGGAATGCCCCTTTGTACCAATTTATGCAGCAGATGCAGCAGCAACAGAATCAGTTCATGCAAGGAATGATGCAACAAATGGCTGATGGTCTGCATCCTCCAGTGGTTGTTCCGGAAGTTACGGGAGGAACCTACAGGGAATTTGTTCGAATGAATCCTCCGGAGTTTCAAGGAGGGCTAGATCCGGTGAAGGCACACGAGTGGATAACAGGTATGGAAAGGATTTTTCTGATAGTTCATTGCAGTGAGGAGAATAAAGTGGTCTTTGCTTCTCACTGGTTGAAGGGTCCTGCCATGAGGTGGTGGGAGAGCGCTTCAGCCTTGATGACAACACAGGAAGTGCCGAAAGTGTGGGAACAGTTTAAGGTAATCTTTATGGAGAAATATTTTTCGAGTTCTTTAAGGTCTCAAAATGAGTTTGAGTTCCAACAGTTGAGACAGGGAAATTTGTCAGTGGCTTCTTATGCGGAACAATTTGAGATCATGGCTGACTATTCTAGACAGGCCATGTATGCCCCTGATGAGAGGTGGAAGATAGATCAGTTTCTGTTTGGATTAAGGGCTGAGATTTCACACAGTGTGTCTCAACGGGAATTTTCTTCTTATGCTGAAATGTTAAGACAATGTTATGTGGCGGAAAATAGTTTGAAAAAGGTACAAATGGAGGTGGATTCGAATAGGGCAACTCAAAGTGACCGAGTGAGGTCGAATCAACAGTTTAGACAAAGGCAACAGTTTTCCAAAGGGAAGCAGGTCCAGAGTTCAAAAACTAGTGTACCTCCGGTGTGTCGTACTTGCGGTCAGAATCATTACGGCCGATGTGGTATTGGAAGTGTGAGGTGTTACCAGTGTCAGAAGGTGGGCCATTTGGCGAGGGATTGTCCTCAGGGTAGAAATCAGACACAAGGGAAGACTACTGGCCGAGTGTATACCTTGGATGCAAGGAAGACGAAGGGTGACAACTCCTTGATTGCGGGTACGTGTTTCGTAAATGGACATCCTTGTTTTGTTTTATTTGACTGTGGGGCTACACATTCTTTTGTGTCTTTGAGATGTGTGAAGCGACTAGGGTTGCAAACTATTCCTTTGTTTCCTCCTATGGTGGTTACTACTGCCATGGATGAAATGGTTGAAACACCCCTGATGTGTGAAAATTGTGTGTTGTCGGTGAACGAAAGAGTTTTCTAGATTGATCTTATTTGTTTGCCGCTCAAGAAAGTGGATGTTGTTCTGGGAATGGATTGGCTTTCTGCTAATTCGGTGTTTATTGGGTGTGAAGAAAAGTTAATCATTATTCCATCTGCTGAGGCTACTCCGAAAGATGTATTATCAACGATTTTAGAAGGTACGGTGGGAATGGTAAATTTCTTGTTTGAGAAAGAGAAATCTGTTTTATTGGTTCTTACTAAGGAAGGAAGTAGTGAACAGCGAGTTCTGAGTATTCCAGTTGTATGTGAATTTCCTGAAGTGTTTCCAGAGGATGTTTCTTCTCTTCCTCCGGAGAGAGAAGTTGAGTTCTCTATTGACCTGATACCGGGAACGGCTCCTATATCCGTTTCTCCGTATCGGATGGCACCGCTTGAATTAAGAGAATTAAAGGACCAATTGGAGGACTTGATGTCTAAGCATTTCGTTAGGCCTAGTGTTTCACCGTGGGGAGCTCCAGTGTTGTTGGTAAAGAAGAAAGATGGGGGAATGCGTTTGTGCATTGATTATCGTAAGTTGAATAAAGTCACCATTAAGAATAAGTATCCCTTACCAAGGATAGACGACTTGTTAGATCAATTGAAAGGAGCCTGTGTGTTCTCGAAGATTGATTTACGGTCGGGTTATCACCAGATTCGAGTGAAGAGTTCCGATGTGCCAAAAACTGCATTTAGAACCCGTTACGGTCATTACGAATTCTTAGTGATGCCTTTCGGTGTGACTAATGCTCCAGCTGTTTTTATGGATTACATGAATCGTATATTTCAGGCTTACTTGGACCAATTTGTGGTAATCTTTATTGACGATATTCTTATTTATTCTCGTACTCCACAAGAGCACGGAGAACATCTGAGGATTGTCTTATCGGTCTTGCAAGAGAAGCAATTGTTTGCTAAGTTGAGCAAGTGTGAGTTTTGGATGTCGGAAGTTAATTTTCTTGGACATGTTATATCTCGAGGTGGTGTGGCAGTGGATCCATCGAAAGTAGAAGCAGTAATTAATTGTGAGAGACCGAGAAATGTTTCAGAAGTCAGAAGTTTCTTGGGATTGGCCGGTTACTATAGAAGGTTTATTAAGGGCTTTTCTCAATTGGCCTTACCAATGACGAAACTTACTCGGAAGGATGTTATTTTTGAATGGGATTCAGGTTGCGAACAAAGTTTTATGCATTTGAAGGAAAGTTTGACGAGTGCTCCGGTATTAATTATTCCTGATCCTAACAACTCTTATGAAGTATTCTGTGATGCTTCTAAGAGGGGATTAGGGGGTGTTCTGATGCAAGGTGGTCAAGTGGTAGCTTATGCTTCTCGACAGTTAAAAGTTCTGAGAAGAATTATCCAACTCATGATTTGGAACTAGCTGCAGTGGTTTTTGCACTAAAGGTGTGGCGTCATTATTTATATGGTGTAAGTTTTGAAATGTTCAGTGACCACAAAAGTTTGAAGTATTTGTTTGATCAAAAGGAGTTGAATATGCGACAAAGAAGGTGGATGGAGTACTTAAAGGATTATGACTTAGAATTGAAGTATCATCCAGGAAAGGCGAATAAAGTAGCGGATGCTTTAAGTCGGAAAATGGTTCATAGTGCAGAATTGATGATTTTGGAGTATTCACTATTGGAAAAGTTTAGAGATCTTAATCTCCAGTTTGCGTGGACTCCGAATGGTGTAATTATGGGAAATTTGAATGTCAATTCTACTTTGAGAGTTGAGATTCAACAGGCACAATTGTTAGAAGAAGAGTTACAAGAATTGTTACTTCAACCAGGTTTTACACGAGCAACTGATGGGATAGTTTTGTTTAATCAACGGATTTGTGTTCCGAAAGATGAGGCATTGAAAAGGAAGATTTTAGATGAAGCCCATAAGGGTACTTTTACGATACATCCTGGTTCTTCGAAGATGTATCAGGATTTAAAGAAGGATTATTGGTGGTCTGGGATGAAAAAGGATATAGCGGGATATGTGTCAGAATGTGCGGTGTGCCAACAGGTGAAGATTGAACACCAAAGACCGGGCGGTTTGTTACAACCTTTGGATATTCCAGTTTGGAAGTGGGATAGTATTTCTATGGATTTTGCAGTGGGTTTACCCCGTACCCAAGGAGGGTATGATTCTATTTGGGTGATTGTAGATCGACTAACGAAATCTGCACACTTCTTAGCCGTAAAGACTACTTATAAGGCAAGTCATCTTGCAAGGTTGTTTATTGCTGAGATTGTGAGATTGCATGGTATTCCTTCTAGTATTGTGTCCGATAGAGATCCGAAGTTTACTTCGAGATTTTGGAAAGTGTTCCAACAAGTGATGGGTACGAATTTGTGTTTGAGCACGTCGAATCATCCTCAAACGGATGGTCAGACTGAACGAACAATACAAACGATGGAGGATATGTTAAGAGCTTGTGCGCTAGAGAGTAGAGGGAATTGGAAAGAACTTTTACCGTTAATTGAGTTTTCATATAACAATAGTTACCATGCGAGCATCGGTATGGCTCCTTATGAAGCATTGTATGGGAGAAAGTGTAGGACACCTTTGTGTTGGGCTGAAATTGGCGAAGATAGGATTTTGGGACCCGAGATTATTCAAGAGACTACGAAAAAGATTCGAATGATCCGCGAGAAGGTTAAACAAGCACAAGATCGTCAAAAGAGTTATGCGGACAATCGTAGGAGACCTTTGGAATTTGAGGAAGGTGACCATGTATTTCTGAAAGTTACTCCGAGATTGAGATTGAAAGGACTGTTTAAGTCGCGAAAGTTAAGTCCGAGATACGTGGGACCGTATCAGATTTTAGAAAGGATTGGTGAAGTTGCTTATAGATTAGCCTTACCACCCTCTCTATCGGAGATGCATGACGTTTTTCACGTATCTCAGCTCCGTAAGTTTATTCCTGATCCTCTTCAGCCAATTCTACCCGAATCAGTGGAAATTGAAGCGGATTTGACTTTTGAACCACAACCGAGTTGTATTGTTGGAAGGGAAACAAAAGTGTTAAGGAACAAAGATATTCCACTTGTTAAGGTGCAATGGGATATGACGCATCCGGGCGATGCTACTTGGGAACTAGAATCGGAAATGCGAGATTCTTATCCACATCTGTTCAGGTAATATTCTAAATTCGAGGACGAATTTCTATTTAAGGGGGGGAGGATGTAATACCCCGTAAATTTATAAACGCTCGAGTTAATATTATTATGATCAACTGGGTTCCGGATTACTCTGAGTAATTATCTGATAAAATAATTAGAGTAAACTGACGAACTCAGAGTCGATTAAAGTAATAGTATTTAACGTTGAGTTTTTATAATTTGATGTATTTGAGCTAATTTTGGACATTTAGTAGTGTTACTAAAAATGATAGTTTTCCTTACTATCTATTTTCTTTTCATTTTTCCTTATATGGTAAAAGTAGAGAAACTTAGAGAAGGAAAAGTGAAGGAAAGAAAAGAAAGGAAAAGAGGAAGGAAAAGGAAAAGGAGAAGAAGATTTCTCAACAAGATCAAGAATCATCATCCGTTCATCTGTTCTTCGTCTAATCATCTCAGTAACAATCTCCTCGTCTAGAAATCCAGGTGGGTTCTAGTTAGACTCTTTAGAGTAGAGTTTTGTTGAGTTTAGAGTTAGGTTGAAATTGTGAAAATTGAATCTTTTTGCACAAAATTCATGAATCTAACTGCTAAATGCAATGTGTGATTGTATGTTATACTGCTTGTGGTATCTGTAACCTGTTTCAGTGCATTTGGGTTGAGGAAAAATGGATTTTTGGGTTGAAATGGGTTGATCCCGTAGCAGAAAAATTCTGCAGAAAATTCTGCAGAATTTTCCTCTGCTCATACGCGTATTGGTCGAGGTGATACGCGTATGGGGCTTGTCAATACGCGTACGGCATGGGCAATACGCGTATGGATGGCCGGGGATTTTGGGCAATAGGCGTATCGCTTGGGGAAATACGCGTATGGCTGGGCGAGCATTTGGGCAATACGCGTACGGGGAATGCCAATACGCGTACGGCCAGGAGAGTTACAGAATTCTGCTGTTGTGATTTATTTTTCCGATCGTTGTTTCCAATGCCGTAACTTTTTATCCGTAACTCGGATTGGAACAATTTTGGTATCGTTGGAAAGGTAATAAAATGTACTTTCTTATTACATTGGTTTTAAGATTGACGGCCGATTTAATTATATCGGAATTGTTGGAATTGTGTCGTTTTGTTAATTTTGGTTGTGTAATTGTTGTTGAAAAATGTATGCACGATAAAACATAAAATAAGTAGAGGGAGGACAATTACAATAAGCAGTGTTGGACAATTTAGAACGAATAAACACTAGTATGGAACATGTGTGTTAACCGTTTGGTTATGTTAAGGCATTATGGCCTTGTGATTGTCGAATACGATCACGACTGTGTGTGATCACGTAATCGTAACCGATTTTATTTGCGAGTGCGTTTCATGGGTCTCGAGCTCCTTTGAAACTTGTGCACAACTACTTGACAGGTTTGATTCCCGTGTGCAGTACGAATGGCGCTCTGGGAGCGTATGCTTGTGACGGTTTATGGCCCGTGTGAAGCGACGGTTCATAACGGTTTATGGCCCGTAGAACCCGAATCCATTTGTATGTCAAGTAGGTTCAAGGATCCATGACTCGGGTCGTCTTCTAGACGTAGAAGCGGACGGGAAAAGGGGATACCTTGGTGTGGTTACGGATTAGTGATATTGTGAGTTGATGAACTCATAACATGTGTCCATATAGTGTGTGTGTGTGTGTACTCATGGTCTTTCCCCTTTCCCCTTGGACGTGAGTTAGGACTTTGTTAGAACCTTGTAAAGCCGAGAGGACTTTAAGATAGGGAACTCACTGAGATTTGATGTATCTCACCCCACTGTTGTTGTTTACATCACAGGTTCGGCAGGTTCGGCGAAGGGTAAGGATAAGGTTATTTGACTTTCCTTACGGATCGTGGTTTTGTGATGGCATGGCTTCCGTTATGGCGTTATGTTTTGAGATCATTGTATTGATCTAGTTCTTAGTTTTTATCAATTTTGGAACATCTTGTATATGTAATGCCTGAGACTTTTAGGTGTTTTGTTTTAGAGGCATTTATGTATATAATGTGTTAACTAGGAACTTATTATGTTTCAGTACCAAAAAGTGAAACTCATGTATAATATATGATTTGATGCATGTATTATTACATGGTCTTTACAAAAGTTGCTGCTGAATTTGTTTGTTTGGTAGCCAAAATCTCCTCTGGGGTAAGAACTTTGTCGATATTAGGCGTAGGTATGTTGGAGCCATCTTCAGCTGAAGCTTTAAGGTTCACGTCGACTTCAGCAATGGTAGCAACAATAGAAGGATTCTCATTATCACCAGTGGTTGCACCATCCTTCCCAGCCTCAGTGGTGGTGTGTTGAAGGCGAGGCATTTTCGCCACTAGATTCTCTTCTGTCGAGCTCATTTGGAATTCGTCGACTGTTTAAGGGCTAAACACGGTAGTTTCCTCAGGCGGATTGACAATGGTAGCCGTTGCAGTATCATCCTTTTCAGTAGTGGTAGAAGCGGCCACAGTTTCCTGCAAGAAAAATTTCAGTGAGAAAATATCCAAGTACCATATGAATCAATAGAGCAAGGATGATGAATACCTCAGCAGATTGTTTTGGAGGAGATGCTTCATCCTCGACGGGCTTGAAGACGTCAACAAGGTTTCTGGGGACAACAGGGTTCACGGTAGAAGCAACCATTTTTCAAGGCGTTTTCTTGATTAGGGCCCTATTCTTCTTCACCAATGGAGTAGCTGGAGGGGATGTTTGGGGCTTCAGTAGGAAAGATCCGAGATTGAGTACTTTCATCCGACATGTCTCCCTCAGGAGATGGGATTTTCTCATAAGCCTAGAAAATAACAAAGTTAGATAAACAGCAGAGACAAATGCGAAGGAATGTGGAAACATGTTATACATGTGATTTCAGGATCTTCGGTTTCTTTGTAAGCCTGGTGGAGGTCAATGCAGCAATTGTTTCCCGTTTTCGACCCTAGGAGATAAGCATAAATGGTTAGCTAAAGACAACTAATGAAATAGAATTGAAGAGTTCAGGAGTTACCTTATTTGGTGGGTCTTCTGGGGCATCAGCCTCTTGGGTGTTCTCGACAGGCACATGAACTGTCGGATTGGGAGCTTCGCCAGCAAGGGCAGCAAAAGCATCGACCACGTTTTCCAAGAAAAGGTCACGTGCGAAAATTTGAGTCTGGTATTCTGACCACCAGACGTCGAAGTCTTCTGTAGTAAAGAAGAAGGGTTAGAACACAAAGACAGGTAACTTAAGACGTTGTGTCGACCTGGAAAATTTGAGGCAAGCCTTGTGACCCACGAAGTTCAGCCGTCGACCAGCCTGCACAATGTTAGAAGAATGTTTCACCAAAGACTTAGGCAGCATTTGGCTCAGGCCAAATTGACGGGCCACCAGGTTGGGCTGGTAGTTCATAAACCCATAACCTGTGTCCCCCGTCTCAATCCGAAAGGATAGCATGGTGGGAGTTAGAAATGCCCGCCGTATGGAGTTCGACTGTGCTGCTGCCTTGGGGGAAACACCAGGGAATGCGTTCTTGAACCATATCGAACCGAATTTTTGAGCCACAAAAGGTGCCATATTGGGGACGAAAGACGTGGTTTCCCCAAACATATTAAGATACTTCATAAAGAGAGTTTTGTTGGGGGTTTCTTGGGTGGTAAGCAGAGCGAGTCAAATGCCCTCTATGGGACGCTCTTTGTTTAAATGCTCCATCGTTGCAGAGGCAGGGTAGCCCAGTTGGTGCTCGAAGGTGGCATTGAGCTAATGTTGCAACAACCACATAGGCCCTGAGATATTTAAAGCTTTGGTAGTTGCATGGAGGAGTTTTAGTCGCAAGGCTGATAGACCAATGGAGTGATAAAGGGAGGCTAGAAAAAGGTTACCCAAAGATACCTGTCGACCTTCGTGAATTTGGATCGCCAGGTTAATGTAACTTTTGGCTATTTGCAGAGAGCCAGGATAGAATATGTAATACGACAACCACAAAGTCAGAAAGGCGATGTGTTCTTCGTCGAACACTTCTTTGGAGCATTTGTTGTGATGGTCTTCAATGTAGTTCTGGAAACCAGCACGCTCGAAATCGAAAGTGTTAGTCGTTTCCAGAGTTGGGTCGAATGTTTTGCCCAAGGTTGAAAGGCCAATGATGGCCGCCACGTCGAAGAGTGTCGGCGTGAACATACCACAGGGGAGGTGGAATGTGTTGGTCGATCCTTCCCAATAGTACATCGACGCCAACAGCAAATAAGGGTTGACCACGTGAGCGTTCCTTGAGAGTTGAACCGCGTCGAAGATACCAGCCGTTTTCCATTGTTCCCGATGCTGGCCTTCGACCTTGTTGAGCCAAGAAATGTAGTCTTTATTGCCAGGTGTAGGCATTGATCGAAAGACTCTAGCTTTGGGCGCCATGAATTTGAGGTCTAAGGTGCCACGTTTCTCAAAAGCCAGTTGTATGGTGGGAGTGAAACAGGGAAAGAACTCTTGAAGTTCTTGATGATTTGGTTTTTTATTTGGATATGGACCGTGAAAAGCGTGGAGTTTGTCAGCCACCGCAAAAGGGATGACCATTTGATGTTGCCAGTTTGCTACCACTACCTCATCATCAGATGATGGTTGAGGGAGAGGCCTGAGCGATTCTTTTTCAGAGAGAACGAAGGCAACGGGGTTGTTTCCGGCTGTGTGAGTAGCGGAAGCAGTAGTAGTTGCAGAGGAAGCCACTGGAATGAAGGGTGAGTGAGCTTTTGAGAGCAAGAAATCTAGAAGAAGAAGAAATTTCGGGAAAGTGGCGAAAACAAAACCAGACGTGTTTAGGGAGTATTTATAAAGAAAACACATGCAACTGAAAGGTCAAGAACTGTTCAAATTTTGCAGTTAGTGGGGGTGGTTTCGAGACCCATAACTTAGGACGAGACTAGCCATCATGACATTTCTTGGAAATCGTGGTGCAGAAATGTACCATCATCACGTCAGACTGCGAGTGACACGTGGCGGATATTCGACAAAAGACAAAACGCTGTCTATTGGGTCGAAACTAAAGCGCCGTCGGAATCTCGTAGAAAACCAAAACGCCAGGTTTCTCAGTCGACGCAGTGCTCAGCCGAAACTGGCCTTTTGGGGGGGGAAATTTGTTAGCTGAGAGATTTCGACCAAAACATGGGGAATGAAGAGATGATAAAAAAGCCAGCAAGCAGTTCGACTTCAAGAGAAAAAATGTAAGGAGATCGAAGATTGACACGAGCATGGATGCGTCGAGAGAGGACGTAGAGGCAAGGCTGTCAAAGGGTTTCGACTGGTAGCCCTTGAAACCAACACCAAGCTGATAAATATTTTGAGCGGGAAAATTTGAAACGCTGAGAACGTGGGAAGTTATAAAGATTGTGGGGCGACACGTGTCACATCCAGGGCCAATCTTGGGAAGCAAACAATTATTTTTTACTTATTTAAAGCAATAGTCATTTCCGTTTTAGGGGTAGCATTTGTAACATTGCAAAAGGGAAACACTCTGAGTAACAAGCGTTAAGAGAAACGAGTTTACTCCCACAAAAATGTATGATAACGTCCACACTTTTTCTTTTAAGGCAATTTATATGATCAAAATTTAAGTTATCCTACCATTTACTTATCTGTTTTTTCACTTTTTGTTTTATTCATCAACTCGCACCTTTTTATTTTCCAAGTCGTTTCCAATTTCCTAAATCAAAAGCCATCATATCAACAACACTTATACTTCAACCAATTGTTCTGGGATTCTGTGGCCGATCCCGCAAGTAAATCTACGATAGGAGAACATCGTTTATTCGCGCGAAAATCACGTGCGAACAGTCATTTATGAGGTTCCAAATGCTCCAAAGAGCCACCATCCAAATAATGCCTTCCTTGTCTGGTTTAGTATATGTCTCATTTGTTAAGTTGAAAAAATGGGTTTGATCTGTCAGAAATATATGTTTTGTCCACAATTTTTATAGAATAAGTCAAGATTTTATCTTCACATCTTCTAATAAATTTGTCCCGCTAGTCTTAATTTTCTAGAATCGGATATTAATCATAATTTTTTGTAACTCTTAATTTTTAAGGATAAAATATCCGATCCACACTGCCTATTTTTCCGGTACGAGATAAGGTTTTTGCTTCGTACCCTCAACTATGTCTACTCCTCTTGCATCTTTTTTATGGATTTAACAGGGCTAGACTAAACAAAATAGGCATGTCAGTTTGTCATCCATACTCATTTGTTTAATAAGAATTTTCATTTTATTTTTAAGCATTTAAAATTAATGTTTAATTATTTTCTTAAAAAATCATTGATTTTTCTAAAAAAAAAATTGTTTAGAAAAATCATTCAAAACAAATTTTTATTTAATTAATGTAAGATTTTTTTTTAAACTCGGTATCCAATTCTAAAACCGACTAATTTGAGGGGTCAATTCCACTATTCAATTACTAATGTCCCAATTGAAGCATGGGCAATGCTCTATAGAGGACGACCTAACATAAAAATTATTATAATATAGCAGACTTTAAACTTAGTAACTTTAAGAACGTACTCTTAGATCGTAAACCTTTTACTCTTAGATCCAAAGTTCAACTCCAAATATTTTTAACTTGTTGATTTTGATTTTGTATTGCAGACGGGATTACATTCAAATAGGCAACAAAACAGAAAAATATATGGATAGAATGGAAGCTTTCAAAACTGGTTTAACAATTTGGGCTAAATGGGTTGATAGAGAGGTTGACGTACACAATGAAAACCAAAGTTCTTTTCTAAGGAATTTCTCCTATGTATTACTAGTGAGTTTCACAAATTTTATCTCTTTTAACATGATAAATTATCTATTGGTTGTAAATTATAATGTCTCTTTAATTATTTTTATTTGTGGACATAAAAAAATAGTGGTGAAGAATGAATGGAATGAGCCAGGAGTAACAAATTATGCAAAAGAGAAAACATCATCAGTAACAAATTAGATTTTTTTGTTTTCTTGTTTCTTTTTGTTATTGAAAGTTTAGAGTTTGCATGAGTTGAATTCTAGAGCTCATTGAGATTTGGGGAGATCATAAAGCACAAAGAGATAACGAAATTTAAACTTATGACATTTTAGTGTGTGAGTCAATTCTTAATGATCGGTGTCAATTCTTATCTCCACCTTCGCTACCTACAATCTTGAATCTAAAATTGATTTGGGTGCTGAAGTGCTAACCATGCAGGTACCTTTTAGGTCCATCGTATCGGAGACGACAACATCGTTAACAACATCGTGATACCTCTGGTTCAAGAAGCATGATCACAACCTTCGATTCACAGTACCACAACAATGTAGTGCATCAGAAGCTCTATTCTGCCGTAATTTCTGCACCCCCTGTGTCGGGGTCCTGGCTCCGCCACTTATTGGAAAGTGATATGAACAAAATAACCAAGTCTATTCATCTTCTTAACGTTACAGCTCTTTTAGAATTGAGAAAATATGGTCATTCTAGCTCTCAAAATGGCTTCTATGGTATGGATTGTAGACGTTGGTATTTATCTAGGTTCTAGATACTTGAAATCAGCTTATGCTCAAATCAATTATAAATTAGAATTAAGTGAGTACCAATGGTTTAAGTGGATGTTGTTACATTTTATTTCTTGAGAAAAATTATACTACTAGGGATTCATATATATAAAAAGGTTAATACAAATTTACAACTAAACAAAATATGTTTTTAGGACATTATTGATGAAATTTGTAGCATAATAAAAGTCAAGTGATGGACATTCATAATTCATAATAAAATTTATTCTCATCTTTCTCCATCTTATCTTTAACATGGTTTCAGAGATCAAAATTGTAAGCGAATTTGCATCCTCGTAGATTAACTATAAAGAATTTTTTAAACTAAATTTCCTTTTGACATGGATTCAAGGTAGAATCAGTTCATGCATGTATCCTAACCTCAAATGTCTCAAATTAATACTAAATCTTATTAATACCAAACAAACTATACATTTTTATTGAATTTATCCTAACGTAGCATAACTATAACCTATTAAGGAATTGCATGCATCACAAATAAAAAAAATCAAGAATATGAGAAATTTAAAAAAAATTTAAGAGATGTTCATGTTTAACTTGAATAAATAAGAGTAGAAGTTGATTAAGATCCTTGGTTGATGGAAAGATGTTTGTGCTTGTTCCTTGAGAGAAATATTGGAACAATGTGAGAGATGAGAGCTCTACTACACTACATTGTTTTTATTTTCAAATGGAAGGGAAAGAAGACAGAAAGATAAGGCACGAGTACTTAAATGAAATCGTTTGGATTTTGAAGTTCATAAGGTTAATCCGGAGTTTGAAATCTGTACATATCTTTTACTCTGATTTGGTTCTGGTTTTAAGATTAGGTTTGTTGTGGTGTGTTGGGGTGCATTCTAATTCCAAAAATTATACCTTTTTTTACATGTATTTGATGTGTTTTAGTGCATCCTAATTTCAAAATTCGGATTTTTTTGTGTATTTCAAACATTTTTATAGGGTGGTTGAGTAAGGTATAAGGTGTAGTGAACAATCCCCCAAAAAAAAATTGTGTTGATTTGTGCTTTTTCTTGGAAACTCAATGTGTATAAAAATTCTATTTATCCTTATGCCAAACAAAAAAATTGTTGAGTGAACATTTATTTTCAAAGCCTAATTTATATAACCTGCCAGAGTTGTTTTCCAATGCAAACCCTAAGTTTTTTAATTTGTTTTAAAATGGAAGGCAACTAACACATATTTGACAGTTGTCCTGATTGCACAACAAATCATGGAAAAAATAAACAACACATGTAATGGGAAAAACATCAACACACATAGTATTTGTAAAAGTCATTGCCCCCCACTAGCGTATTTTGTTGTATCTTGTGATTCTCTCTCTCTCTCTAAAGTCATTGCCCCCCCACTAGCCTATTTTGTTGTATTTTGTGATACTCTCTCTCTCTCTCTCTCTCTCTCTCTCTCTCTCTCTCTCTCTCTCTCTCTCTCTCTCTCTCTCTCTCTCTCTCTCTCTCTCTCTCTCTCTCTCTCTCTCTCTCTCTCTCTCTCTCTCTCTCTCTCTCTCTCTCTCTCTCTCTCTCTCTCTCTCTCTCTCTCTCGTTATTTACTTACCTTTTCATTTCAAACTTTGCATTTTCTATTGTCTTTATCTCTACTATTTAATTATATTAACACAAATTTCTGCTTTAAGAAATTAATTTCAATTCAATCACGATTTTTACATACGACAATTCACCCCACACTTGTGCTTGGAGTCACTTGTTCAACAAGTGGCATCTGAGTCTAACTCCTCTTAAAGACTAATCATTCTACGAGGAAGAAAGTGACTTCAAGGAATTCACTTAACAAATTCTCATCCTTTAATAAAGAAGAGTATAGTTTATGGAAAGAGAAGATGATAATCTTCATTCAAGGGATGAATCATGGTATTTGTAAGGCTATGAAGGAAGGTCCATTTGTTCCCACCCTTGAAATTAATGGTCATGGTGAACAATGATAATGAAGATGGTAGGACCAAAGATGAGAAAAAAAGGTGCAACGAAGTTTGAAAGCTAAAATGATCATCACTACTACTCTCGATCTTGATGAGTTCTTGTGTGTTTTCACTGTGAAACTGCAAAAGAAAATGGGACATCTTCCATGTTTTTCATGAAGGTACTACTGAGGTAAAGAGGTTGAGGTTGAACAAATTGACCCATGTGTATGAAATCTTTAGAATGAAGCTTGAAGAGAACATTTATGACATGCAAAAACAATTCATTCATATCGTGAATCACATGAGAACTTCTGGGAAAACCATTCAAAATAAGGACTTTCTTGTAAATGTCCTTATAGACTTAAACTGTAGTTGGCAACACTAAATCATTGCGGTTTGTGAAACTAAGAACTTTTCATCCGTGGACTTAACTACTTTATTTGGTAAATTGCAGGAACGTGAGATGGAGGTGAAGAGATTTGCTGATGACGCAAAAGGTTACAAGAAGATGAGAAAAAGTCTTGCTCTAAAAGTCATAAAAACAAAAGATATGAAATTAAAAGATAAAGATAACAAAAGAAAAATTAGTGAAGACATGGAAATCATGTTTAAAAAATTCCTAACGCACAAAAAACTATCTTCAAAGCTTTTATAAGAAAAGTGAAGAAAGATCCTCATACAATATTTTAACATGCCATCAATGTGGAAAGAAATGACTTATAATTCATATCCATCTTTTCTCTATTTAATTTATGTTGTGTATCTCTCTTGATGTCCATCTTTCTTCTATCTAATTCATATCCTCTAACATAAAAAATTTCAAAAGTAGTTTTTTTTTATAAATTAATCACAAATTTTGAATATATAAAATACACATTTGGTCAACAGTTTTAGTACTTCTCTTAGTGGTCTCTGATTTATTGATTGTGGTGAGGCTGACTTGTGATCTAGCTTACTTCTCTTTTGTGGTGGATTTTTTAGAAGTTGTTTTTCTCTTTAATTTTGTCTTTGTATCGGTGTTTTGTTTTGTTTGTTGTTTATTATAGTTTTATCATGTCTGTTTTTTCCTTGTGTATTTTTTGTTTCACTAAGTCTTGTGCTATCTAATTACATATTTTTATATTTGATGGACCGTTTACTCTTATCTTATCTAATATACGGCTTTGCCTTTCAATTTTTTTTATTTAGTTTCTCTTCCATTAAGTTAAAATAGTAATATTCATTTTGCTCTTTAAAATATTCTACCTAGAAAGTTGAAGAAAAAATATCATACACTAAATATTATATAAGAAATATGTTTTTCATTAGTAACATTTATCTTGAATATTTTATAGATAAAATTAAAAAAATACATTTAAACAAGAATTTGGTCTTTGTAAATATACATTTTTTCTTCTTTTTGTCACTTTAATCTTTATTTCTTGCAAATATGTCCACTACCCATAAGTTTTAATAGATAATTGTTAAACCAATCCTATTCTCACACCTATATTGGAGTTAACAACAAAACTTCATTGTTGCACAAGGAGAAGAATTAGATGAAAGAATTCACAGAGAGAGATAAAAAACGTAACTAACTTTTCTCAATCTCAAATTCTATTTCTTAAATGTTCAATCTATTACAATTTGTAACTAACTTTGAGTTATATACATTAATCCAAATTCAAATGCAAAACAAATGAAAACTCAAATGTAAATGAAATGAAAACTGAAACAAAAACAATCTTGAATTTGAATTACATTACATTTAACACCACCCCTTAATTCATATTCAAGATTAAAAGTCAACAACATTAATTCCATTCCTCAAATTGATGAAATGTTCAGTTTTGATTGCCTTGGTCAGTACATCTGCAACTTGCATATAAGTACTGGCGTGAACAACCTCAAGCACTTCATTTTGAACTTGATTTCCCATAAAATGATGCTTAGTATTAATGTGTTTGCTTCTTACATAAAACATTGGATTTTTTACGAGACTTATGGCTGATTTGTTGTCTACCATCAACCTGGATGGTTTGCTCACCTTAGACTTCAGTTTATGCAACAAATTCATAAGCCAAACAGCCTAAAACGATGACAAAACACTGAAGAGAAATCGCGACAAAAGGCGCAACGGAAAACAAAAATTTTCCATTAGTTGATCCTTACGAATGAGCATAATCAGTGATAGAAACAAACCTCTTGTGGTGATTAATAATTTTGATGCAAATTCAGATGTATGATCACGAGCGTTGAATGAAGAACAACACCTCTACTCAGCCCACACGAAAAAAGTGCCTTTAATCTCAGTGCTAGCTGCTACGAATGAAGACTTTGAGTGAGAGACAGAAAGAGAGAAATTATGTCCAGGGTTTTACCAATCAAATTTCATAAACTAAGAAAGCTTCTACACAAGGGTTATATTTATAAAACTGTGTGGGCTGCAAGCTAAAAAGTCCAACTTAAGTGCACCATATAATAATAATAATATTAACTATTATTATTATTATTATTATTATTATTATTATTATTATTATTATTATTATTATTATTATTATTATTATTATATTATGCGATGTTCCATGTTTTACTTAAGTACACCATACCATACTGTGTTCCATAATTTTTCCTAGTACACCGTACCTTACAGTGTTCCTGATTTATTCTATCCTCATCAATTTGTCCTAATGTGTTTGACCCTGTAGGTTCTCGTGACATTAGAAATTATATTAAATCATACATTTAATAAAATAAACAGTGAGCGGTATCTAGCAAAACATCACTGCTACCCAAGTCACAAAAATGTCATGTGATCTGACAAAACCTTTTCATGGGAGTATTATTGTGTACAATTACCCGTTTTCCCTCATGACTATATTGAACACAAGGCATAAACCATGTCATTATTGTCCAGTTCAATATTGGGTCCTTAGACATTTATCCTATTGCGCCAGAAGGGCAAATTCTATCTAGGTCACGCATGTCCCTCAGTATACTTTGTAAAGTACCCATCAACTGCCTTTATGCTCATCCAGTTACGAATAATGTTTTATCATCAATTAAGTACTCGACTCCACATCTAGCCATAGTGATTTCAGGTCGACGGGTGATATACACCACTATCACTATGAGAATAACTTATGACACTTTGCATAACTATCTATGTAGTATTCTCATAGAGGATCAATCCAGTATAAATATTACTCCTAATTTTCATACCTATTTGAAGACTTGATACCTTTTTATCCATGATCCGTGAGATGTGATCATCAGTCTATCCATATAATAGACTTAATGCTTTAACGTTATCCCGCTTCACAATAAAGCTCAATTACAAATACATTAATAATAGTGTCCTTATGTTTAATGGGATCTCATAATTAAGTCACACTTATCATTTCTGAAATTCTGGCATAGCAGCAGATGTCCTAACACATGTCAAGACATTGTTCTCTACACAACTTTAAAACAAGGGCAGAAAAAACAAATTGATATTTAGAATATCAGCAACAACAGTAAGACAGATGTTGCGACATCTGTTACAACACTTTAATCAAAACTGAACTGTAAATTGCAGAATGATAAAAAACACAAAATATGACAACCCAGTTCGGTGTAAATCACCTACATCTGGGGGCATACCAAGCCAGGAAAAAGAATCCACTATCAGTAGTATAATTTTATGTAAACAACAACTGGTTTACAGTAAACAACCTCTGGTTTACCTATCACTTCCCAATGGAGACTTTATCATTATAAGTCACATCTAATTGATAAGAGAAACCCATCTCACTCCCTAAATCACAACCTATGAATTTCTAACAGTTATAGTCACAATAACTGTATCACTTTACTTGAAAGACACCCGTTTCAATGTAAAGTTCATCCAAGCATTCTTAACTAACAAGCTAACTCGAATTTTCTTAAAAACTTTATCCAAGAACAATATACAATTCATTACCTAAAGGTTTTTGAATCTATATAACAATTATGTCTTCCACAATGTATCAAATCGATACAGAGGGAGACTTACAACACAAAGGAGCCAACGACTCTCAAAACCCTAAACCCTACTTTACAAATGTTTACAAAATAGGATTCCTAAGTCTATGTCATTTTCTCTCTCTTTTCCGGCCTAGGACTAGGTCTTCTTTTATAGCCTTCTGCTGCCTTGGGCTTCAAATCTTCTGTTGGCTGAGTCATTGATCCACTACTGTGATCGCTACTTAAATCTTGCACCAAATTTAAAACCTGCTATATTTGTCGAATTTGGATGTTGGAACATTATATTCGACATCTTTGTCTGCAGCATTCTTCATTAAGTTTTAACCAAAATTTAGTAAAACCACAGGAGCTTTCAATCTCCCCCTTTTGTCAAATTTTAGCTAAAACTCCTTTTGGACAATAAACCCATGATGCTCATGATGTCTCTTCACCCTAAGTGGCGGTTATGATTGGAATACTGATGTGAATCCACTCAAGTTAGTGTACACGAGGAAGAGTATGATCCAACATTCCCCCTTACCCCATGAATCAATAGTTCCTCACCTGGGGGGAAGAATTTTTCTACTGAAGCAACCAAACACGAACGTGGGTAACTCAGAACAATGGACACGACAGTGTTCATAACTGAGATCACAGGACACGAAGGTTTGACTCAGAATAGAAGGGAAACCTGAATCTCAGTCAGAATGTCAGAACATTCTGCCCTACATCCTTGCAAACCAGCTGCAAGGACAAACTTAACCCCTATACTTTTGTCCCCGTTTTTAGCCAAAAATTGACAAACATGTCCAAGACAGACCCATACCCAAACTAAGCAAACCCAAAAATAGATAAAACCCATGTGAACTCAGCACAACAGAAAAGACAACCAGAGACAAGATGAAGCTAAAAACCTACTTTATATAACAGAGTAATTTCCTTAGGGTGTAATGAACTTTTGAAAATAATGCAAGTCCATTCAATAAGCATATTAAATGAGGGATGTAACTTCAAAAACAAATGTGCACCGGCCAAGGCACAATTGACTGTTTCTTCTTTAAACGAGAACCATCCAAGGAATGTGTATTTACCGAGACACATATTTAACATGTGTTTCCTAAGACACATTCTCTCCACCGTCCAAGAAAATCAACTAGGAAACAACCACATGTCATAACCAATGCTCTGACACCTTGTCAGACTTTGTTTAGTCCCTCTTAAGCATGGTCACCGTCCCTTTTAACGAGCCCCAAGAATAATCTTTTCAACCAGAAGAAAAATAAAACAGACCAAGATGTTATGACATTTCTTCAAACATCTCCCAGATAGCAGCAAAGACTCCCAAGAAGATTGAATAACTCTAATACAATCCATTGACACACAATGACTGAATCAAAATTAACCAATCAAGTTCACCTAGATCTAAACCAGTAACATAATATCACGACATCTCATCTGACATTACACCCTCACAAGAGGTATCCTATCACAAACTGCTTGAAACCACAAACAATCTAGATAAACCACTGCACTACTGCAGCAATAGAAGTTCAACTCCCCCTGTCCTAGATAACCAGTTCTCCTTTGCAAGAAGAACACCTTAACAGAATGGAAAACATAAGACTCATCTTCATGTCTTCATGAGCGCACCCTCTGCTCAACACATCTGTTGAACGCATTCACTTAATGCTTGATCCTCAAGCAATCCATGTACCACACTAGTACACTTAACAGACAGAAGTTCTCCCCCTATCTTTCACAAATGATGCTCCTTCAACAAGAAACACCCTAAAATCACCACATGATATCCCATGACAAACTTCATGATCATATAGTGAGAGAGTACCAGGATCACATCCTTGTACCACAATCAACAAACTCTTGTATTGAGACCAAAATCACCATTGATCACTCTTATCTAGAAACCATCCACACCCTGTACAAATCCACCTTGAATTTTACAGCCATAGATATCTTTGTTCCTTGAGATACAATCCAATTGAATCTGGAATGCTGCAGATTCCTCAAAGAGACATACATAGTCCCTTAGCTTGTTAGCTCTCCCAGATGTTCTTCACACTTGAAGGACATTAAATACATGCTCCAGAAATCCTCAAGTTACTTGCTTCACAAGCACTAAACTAATCCACTTCTCTCCAACATGACTTGTAGCAGAAGAAACCACTTCTCCACAAGCATTCTGACCTCAGCAAGAGTCATCCATCCAGATAAACGCCCCATGATCCAAGACAGTCTTTAATTTAACATTCTCCCATATGATAAGATAGAACCCTTCTGATTCAACTGGTGAATATCAGCTTCCACAATCTGAACTCCAAGTTCAGAAACCATGATGATGTTCTAACATCAGTTAGGACATCCTGATCATATCACAGACACCATACACTATGGTTCTTGATATAATTACCACTGGACTTACTATCTGCATAGTATTCCAACTTAAGATCTTCAGAGAACACAGCTCATCCAGCTTGATCAATAAGAACTCCAGACAACCAAAGAGAGAAATAAACTCTCATTCAACTCCCAAAAGAAGGTAATCTTCTATAAGCAACTTAGGGATTCTACAACAAGCTCCAAGATATGAACAGAACAAGAACCTCCTTTGATTTTTAACCAACTACTCTTCTGCACAAGAGTAATTAGTTCTAAGCACACTGCTTGAATGCACGATAATGATCAACTAAATACCACTGTTTGGTTAATCTTAGCTTTCTTCAAAGTTCCAAAAAATCTTCTAATCCACCAATGAGACCTAATCTTCAAGTTACATAACCCACTTACTCCATAGCAAGCCATCTTAGATACACCATGACTCAGACATGTAACATCTACTCCTTCTTGCAGATTCCGCAAACTGCATGAGATAGACCTTTTTGAAGCATTAATTCCATTTAGTTTTGAGAAGATCAACTTATCTTACGATGATGCACCACAACATCAACTAAGACCCTGAAGTTTCTGCTTGGTGTGACAACATTTGATCAGACATCCAGCTGAAGAATTAAGTTCTTCATTGTGCCACTTAGAAAAACCTCCTCCCTATAACAGAACAAGAGTTCCATGTTCTCATAGACTTGATTAATGATATCAAGTTAGAGTAGACTACCTCTATCCTGATTTACTGCACTACAATAACCACCTCATTTTCAGAGAAACCAAACATGCCAAAGCTTGATTCTACAGAAGAGATCAGTCACACAAGGTCTTTACAAAAGGAATCCCAATTTTCCTAAGTAGATACTTCTTCAGAAAGTCAGAGATAACTGCCACTTATCCTTGACCTCCAAGATGAGCAAGATCACATGCTCCTATGCACCTAAATCAGAAATAAACTGACCCAAGCAGTGCTATCACCACCACCATATTCTGGACACGTTTCTTGCCAAGAAACTTTCCAAATAAAGATTAGATGCTTCTAGTAAAAACAGGAACACACTTGCTGCACTCCAATGCTCCTAGGTCAGAAATAAACTGATCCAAGAAAATTGTCTTCATCTTCACTTCCATCAGCACTACATTCTGGTCAAGCTTCCTGCCACGAAACTTTCTAGTCTGATTACATGCCAAAATAAAGACTGATCCTACCACACACACGTGTATGGTACCAAGATCATCAGCTACAACTACTTTTCTCCAGAGATTCACTCCTTGAATCAACAAGCTTCTACACACACTCCACTGTCAAGATGTTTCAACATCTGATAGAACACCAGTTCCTTATCTTGACTGTACCCATCCTCCAAAGAACAGATCCTTGAGCAGATGTAGCAAGAGATGTTGTACTTCCTGATGTACCAGTTTGTCACCAGTGGACTTGTACTCTAACATACAAGGATAATCAATTAAATATTTGTAAATTCCACAAGTAGCAATTGATCTTAAATCCTTGTCTTTAAAACCATAAATCCTGTAGGATATATGATCTACCAGATATCAACACAACAATGTCAACATCTTTATAGTCAAACAACATGTTGAGACATCAAGTCTGCCACCCTTGACTCAACCTGCCTATGACTTTCCTTAGCTAATAGAATCCTTGTAAATCATGAATGGTGAAAATAAATAACCTCTCATTATCTCCAAGTTGAATAACATCCATCAGCACCAGAGATCTTCAGAAATCCATCTTCAATATTTGAACCAGATTATCCTTCTGAAAGAGCTCTCAAACACGACCAGAGATGCCTTTATGAGTGGACTTGAGTGAAAACTCAAGTATCTTTGGCAACTTTGTCGACAAGAAAATTTGCCAAATTCATATATCATGAATTCAATAAACACGATCTCAATTCACCTTTTCTTTAAACTGACTTCGAGATACAAGTTGGAACCAAACTTCCAAGTATCATGTAAACATGACAGAAATCAACCAACAACTCTCTCCATTCCATTGCTCCCTACTTTGGAATGACTAGAGCTTTCACAGATGCTGATATCTTTAAGAAAAGAAGCCAACAATCAAGATCTTCCACCATCTTTCTTCTATCACAACTCCAGGATCCCATAAATACCAGAGTTCTTCCATCAGAAACATATGCAGCGGAACCACCAAGGAACATCTTCAACATGCCCTAATAAGACGTCAGAACATCTTACCAAACACCATACAGGAGAACTAGCCACTCCTCATGCAGTGGTTATAGAGACTCCTCAGAAAGCTTGAACAACCAACAATGCTTGTTACCTTCGATCCAGAACATCCATCCCATCCATTAATACCCTTGAGTATGTCTGAGTGAATGATCCGATCTACCAAACTCCTCCTTGTTTAAAGCGCCAGAAAGTATCTCCCAAGATCTCATCTAGAAACAGACTGGATGCCTGCTCTGATACCAATTGAAATTCTGGCATAGCAGATAGCAGATGTCCTAACAAATGTCAAGACATTGTTCTCTGCACAACTTTAAAACAAGGGCAGAACAAACAAACTGATATTCAGAATATCAGCAACAACAACAAGACAGATGTTTCGACACCTGTTACAACATGTTAATCAAAACTTAACTGTAAATTGCAGAATGATAAAAAAACATAGAATATGATGACCCAGTTCGGTGCAAATCACCTACATCTGGGGGCATACCAAGCCAGGAAGAAGAATCCACTATCAGTAGTATAGTTTTATGTAAATAACCACTGGTTTATAGTAAACAACCTCTGGTTTACCTATCACTACCCAATGGAAACTCTATCATTAAAAGTCACATCTAATTGATAAGAGAAACCCATCTCACTCCCTAAATCACAACCTGTGATTATCTATAAGTTATAGTCACAATAACTGTATCATCCTACTTGAAAGACAACCCTTTCAATGTAAAGTTCAGCTAAGCATTCTTGACTAACAAGCTAACTTAGATTTGATTAAAAACTTCATGAACAATATACAATTCATTACCTAAAGGTTTCTGAATCTGTATAACAACTATGTCTTCCACAATGTATCAAATCGATACATAGGGAGACTTACAACATAAAAGAGCCAACGACTCTCAAAACCATAAACCATACTTTACAAAAGTTTAAAAAATAGGATTCCTAAGTCTATGTCGTTCTCTCTCTCTTTTCTGGCCTAGGACTAGGTTTTCTTTTATAGCCTTCTGCTACCTTGGGCTTCAAATCTTCTGTTGGCTGATTCCTTGATCCACTGTTGTGATTGCTACTTGAATCATGTACCCGATTTAAAACCTACTATATTTGTTGAATCTGGATGTTGGAACATTGTATTCGACATCTTTGTCTGCAACATTCTTCATTAAGTTTTAACCAAAATTTAGTCAAACCACAGGAGCTTTCAATTTCATTAAACAAACAAGTTATTCTATGGACTTTATCATTTTGGAAAAACAAACATAATAAATAATTTCCTTAATTATTAATAAATAATTTGATACAAGTGCAAAAACTATTGGCCTCCGGGGCTTACATCAACAATATCCTATTGGCACTAGAGCCAATAAGGCATACCCCTAATTCCCATAAATTTAGTGTGCCCATCATGCTTCTCGTGCGCAAGAGGCTTTGTCAGTGGGTCAACGACATTGTCAAGTGTTGCTACACTGCATATCTTCACATTTCCTCTGAAATTCTGGCACATGCGGACAACAGATATCCTAACACATGTCAAGATATTGTGCTACATAGACATTTAAACACAGAGGCGCAACAGCAGACTGATACCTTGAATATCAGAACTACAGGATCACAGATGTCACGACATCTGTTTCAACATGTCAGTCAAAAACAATAACAAAACTGTAAATTACAGAATGTTAAATAAGACAGTATGTGTTAACCCAGTTCGGTACAAATCACCTACTCTGGGGGATACCAATCCAGGAAGAAGACTTCACTATCTTGTAGTATTACCCTAAAGTTAAACTCCCCCGTTTACAACTTTATCCTAATCACTACCCTTAATGAACATCTTTACCACAGTTAAACTCCATCGTTTACAACTCTGATATGAGAGACCTACTCACTTCCTTAATCACAACATGTGATATCTCTGTCTTCTACCAATTCAAAATCTCTGTCATGCTTTCTTGACAACCAAGTTATCTTGGACTTGCTTCAAAGCTTCGTCCAAGAATGATACACAAACCATGACCAAAAGGCTTATGGATCTGTGCGACACCTATTTTTGCCACAATGCATCAACTGATACAAAGGGAGACTTACAACCTAGAGAGACAACGACTTTCAAAACCCGAAACCCTTGTTTCTTACGCAAGAGAACTAAGTTACAAAAGGCATATCAAAACCTAGGTCTAAGTCTTGTATTTATAGAGTCTTCTGCTTCCTTGGGCTTCAATCTTCTATTTATTTCTTCCTTGATCGATGTTTTGATTGCTTCCTTAAATCTTGCAACAGATTTAGAAACATCCTGCAATATCAGATAAGGATGTTGAGACATCTGTTAGGACATCATCTCTGACCAGTCTTCTTTCTTCAGACTTCTTCATGTTTAAACATATCACATTTTGTTTTTCCCAAAAATTTGCTCAAATCAGCAGAGCTTTCAATCTCCCCCTTTTGACAAATTTTTGGTTAAAACTCCTTAGGTAGAAAAAGAAAGTTCGGTGTTTGGTAGATAAGATCGGAACACTTTTGAGACTTTTTCTTATCCCTAAAATTCCCAGCTTAATGTTGGTGTACATGAGGGATAAATCTTCCTAAAGAGGCATACTCCCCCTCAAACTTGTACTTGCCACGGAGGGATAAATCTTCCTCTTAAGAGGAATAAGAGAACTCGTAAGAAATTTCAGTTGTATCATGTGTAACACTGAGTCCATAAAACATGTAACTCAGGTCATAAGGCACAACCTGTTTCCTAACTTAGACCACAAGGCATAAAGGGAAAGACTATAGTAGAATGTTAGAACATCCTCTCCAACATCCTTGCAAAACAAGCACCAGAGATGTATGTTGAAAGACTCACCCACACAACCATTCTCCCCCTTTTTAGCCAAAAATTGACAAAAGAAGCCAATGCAGTTCCATATCCATATGTTACTTATCTAAACACGAATGAACGACATGATGAATCAGCCCACAATCTGGAATACCTCAAACAGATGCATTCTTTAAATACCTAAACTCTTTCTCTAGATATCCACGGTCCAAAGAAGTTACTGCTGAACAATTCAAAGGAGAAATAAATTTAGGTAGGTAAATTCAACATTAATAACTGTGCACCGCCCAACTAGGATAAGACTATTCAAACTTTTAAGAGTAACCGTCCAAAAAGGAATGCTTGTAACAAAACACATGTTACCCATGCCTTCTCTTAGGAAGCACTCCCCACCGTTCAAAAAAGCCAGTTAGGACCCACCCTTAGGTTTTAAATAATATCCTGACATTTTGTCAGTCTTGTTCAGTCCATCTGAATCATAGTCACCATCCTTTTGATGAGTCCCAAGAATAATACTTTTAACTAGAAGAATAGAACTGACCAAGATGTTAAAACATTTCTTCAAACATCTCCAAGTTGGCACCCAAGATACTTCTGTATTGATCAATAACTTCATAGTCTTAAGATCACAGTCTACAGAGAAAAATAAATTCTCCCAAACTCAACTAATGATTCTCAGGCATCCATTAAGAACTATGTAATTTGCACTGCCAGGTCTCCCCCAACTTGCAACAATACAAATGTTAAGACATCCTTCTTGACATCTCATCCTCCTAGGATGGACACATAATCACAGCTTGCTTGACGCACAATACAAACTGGAACCTAAACTGCACCCCCGCAGTAATACATCTTAGATCAAGGAGCAACTCCCCCTATATAAGATAACCAGTGCTCCTCCAATGAACACTAAGCTGATGAATGGAAAACATAAGACGCATCTTCATGTCTTCAAGAGCGTACCCTCAGTCCAAACGACCTGCTGAACCCAAACATCTACCATTGTATTGCTTCTTCTGACAAGAACAAATAATCACTCACACATGAACACCATCATGCTTCTTGTGAGGAAATATCAGGATCACTATCCTACCATAACAAACTCTTGGATTGAGATCAAAGCTCCATTGATCCCTCTCGTTCAGAAACTATCCATACACCACACGAATTCCATCTGAATTCTCATGTATATACCTCCTTGTTCTCTGAGACACAACCCAATTGAATCAGAATGCTTCATATTCCTCAAAGAGACGCACAGGGCCCCTTATTTTGTTATAACGATGTCAGATATCGTATACATGCTCCATAAATTCTCAGCTTGCCAAGCTGATCCACTACTAGCATGACTTGTAGCTAGGGGCAGTATCCCCTTCACAAGATTTTCCACTGACCTTACCAAGACCAGCAACTGAGATAGACACCTCATAATCCAAGACATTCATTCCTTCATCATTCTCCCGTATGATAACCTGGAATACTTCTGATTTTCCCGGTGAATATCCACTTCTGAACGCATCAGAATCCAGACCTTCATGCAATCAACCCGTGATCCACTCCAGTCTTACCAAAACCCTTACATCAGACTTCCAAGACAACCCTTCTACTCCATCATTCTCCCATATGACAAGGTAGATACTTCTTAGACACGATGCAAGTAACCAGTTTCTCACAGAACTAGAAATCCTCCTCCAAGGATAACCAACCCAAAAAATGTTCTAACATCAGTTAGGACATCCTCCACACATCACAGACACCACACACCATGGTTCTTGATATGCTCCACCACTGGACTTACTATCAGCATAGTAATCCAAATTGAAGATCTTCACACAACACTGCGCCACCAGCTTGAACAAAGAGAACTTCAGAAACCCAGAGAGAAATAAACTCTCATCCACCAAAAGAAGGTATACTTCCATCCTCAACCTAGAACTTCTACCACAAGCTCCAAGAGAACTAGAACCTCCTTACGTTTTCAACTAACTGCCCTTCTGCACAAGCAATTAGTTTCAAGCATCCTATTTGAATGCACACTATGAAACCAACCAAATGCCACCTTTTGATTGATCTCACTCTTCTTCAGAACTCCTACAAGATACACTGATCCACCAATGAAATTAGATCTTCAAGTCACATGAACTACTTGCACCATAGCATGACATCTTGGATACACCAAGCCTCTAGATATGTAACATCTTCCCATCCACAGCTCCCGCAAACTGCATGAGATAGAGCTTTTTGTAGCATCCATAAATTCCATTCTCCTGTAGATCACCTTATCTAAAGTTGATGTGCCACATCACTAGCTGAGATTCTGATGTTAAGCTAGATGTCAAACCATTTTGATACCACATCCAGCTGCTGAATTCAGCTCCTCCTTCTGCCACTTAGAAGAACTTTCTTCCTATTATAGAACAAGAGTTCCATGCTCTCATAAACTTGATTCACCAACCAAGTTTGAGAAGACAACCTCCATGATGCTTTAAAACTCCAAAGACTTCACACCTGCCACGTCTGAATCTTTAGAAGATAAGTAGTCATAGACTACACCATAGCCATACCAAAGAATGCCACTTTCCTTAGTAGAGCAGTTTGTAGAAAGTCAGAGATAACTGCCACTTAACCTTGACCTTCAAACTGAGCAAAATCCCATGCTCCCAAGTACCTAGATAAAAAATAAACTGATCCCAGCAGTAACCATCAAGAATGTCTTCATCTTCATCTTCAACAACATCAAAGTCCAGACCAGTTTCTTGCTAGGAAACTCTTAAGAGAACACATGCTTCTGTCACACCCGACTGAAGAAGATTCTTAGGTCACCACCTAAGATCAAAACAGATGCTAAACCATATGCAGTATCCCTCCCATGATTCTGCACAAACTCTGATGATGAGATGTTCCAACATCTTGTTGAACATCAACAAGCTTGACTTTCAAGGATAATCAATTAAATACTTATGAACTCCACAAATAGCAATTGATCTTAAATCCTTGTCTAATAACCCTTCTTCACTGTTGTAGCTAAGCTCCACTAGATCACTTCATGAACACTTATCAAGTATTCAATCTTTTGCAAGTATCTTCTTTGACAAACAGTGTTGAGATACCAAGGCTGCCACCCTTGACTCAAGTAACTAAGATTCTCTCTAAACGAACCTTATTTACCTCAACAATTCTGAAAGCTCCAATCATATTAGATCCACCCTTAGGGTTAAGAGAGATGAATCCCTCCTTGCTGTTTTTGGATGGTGAAAATAAATCACCTCCACTTTCTTCAGATTGTGTTTCAATGAAACACCTTCTAGTCAGAAGAATAACTAGAAGACTCTAGATGCATGACTGAGATGCCTTTATGAGTGGACTTGAGAGAATTCTCAAGTATCTTTGACAACTTAGCCAATCAATAATTTATCAAACTCCTAGAGTAAGAACTTGACAAACTTAAACTCAACTCCTCTCCTCTTCAACTGACTTCAACTGCACCATAAAACCAAGCTTCCAAGTACCAAGTCACCATACCAGATATCTACCAACAACTCCCTTCATTCCATCGCTCCCAACTTTGGAATAAAAGAATGTAGATATCTTCCACCAACTGTCTTCAGTAACAACTCCAGAATTCCATAATTCTAGAGCTCTTCCATCAGAAACACATGCTGTGGAACCACCAAGGAACATATCCTGCTTACCCTAACAAGATGTCAGAACATCTTATAAGACAACTCAACAAGAGAACTAGCCACTTCTCCTGCAGTTGTTGTAGAACCTCCTCGGCAACACGAACAACCTCTGGGTTGTTACCTTCCATCCAGAACATCCATCTCATCCATTAATACCCTTGAGTATGTCTGAGTTGATTGATATGATCTTTAAAACTCCTCCTTGTTTAAACGCCAGAAAGTTTCTCCCAAAGATCTCATCCAGAAACAGACAGGATGCCTACTCTGATACCAATTGAAATTCTGGCATATGCGGACAACAGATGTCCTAACACATGTCAAGACATTGTGCTACATAGACATTTAAACACAGAGGTGCAACAGTAGACTGATACCTTGAATATCAGAACTGCAGGATCACAGATGTCACGACATCTGTTCCAACATGTAAATCAAGAACAATAACAAAACTGTAAATTACAGAATGTTAAATAAGACAGTATGTCTTAACCCAGTTCGGTACAAATCACCTACTCTGGGGGATACCAATCTAGGAAGAAGACTTCACTATCTTGTAGTATTACCCTAAAGTTAAACTCCCCCGTTTACAACTTTATCCTAATCACTACTCTTAATGAACATCTTTACCACAGTTAAACTCCATCGTTTACAACTCTGATACGAGAGACCTACTCACTTCCTTAATCACAACATGCGATATCCCTGACTTCTGCCAATTCAGAATCTCTGTCATGCTTTCTTTACTAACAAGTTATCTTGGACATGCTTCAAAGCTTCGTCCAAGAATGATACACAAACCATTACCTAAAGGCTTATGGATCTGTGCGACACCTATTTCTGTCACAGTGCATCAATAGATACAAAGGGAGACTTACAACCTAGAGAGACAATGAATCTCAAAACCCTAAACCCTTGTTTCTTACGCAATAGAACTAGGTTACAAAAGGCATATAAAAACCTAGGTCTAAGTCTTTTATTTATAGAGTCTTCTGCTTCCTTGGGCTTCAATCTTCTATTTATTTCTTCCTTGATCCATGTTCTGATTGCTTCCTTAAATCTTGCAACAGATTTAGAAACATCCTGCAATATCAGATAAGGATGTCGAAACATCTGTTAGGACATCATATCTGACCAATCTTCTTTCTTCAGACTTATTCATGTTTAAACATATCACATTTTGTTTTTCCCAAAATTTTCTCAAATCAGCAGAGCTTTCATCCTCTATCTATTATCTTTTAAATGAGGTGATATCACCTAAGTATGTTTTTGGATCGTTGGTGAGATCTAGGTTCCTTAGCATGTGCGATACAATAGAGATCAATGGGATCAAAAATGCTAGGGACTATGCCAAGTTCACTAATGAACTTCTTGATCCAAACAAATTCCTTTTCTACATTTGAGGTAGCAATGTACTTGGCCTCGGTTGTTGAATCAAAAACTATATCTTGATTTGAACTTTTCCAGCACACAGTGACACCATTTAAGCAATACACATAACAAGATTGTGATCTAAAGTCATCCTTAGCTGTTTGGAAGCTAGCATTAATGTATACAATTACAGCAAGCTCTTCCTGACCTTCATATATCAAGAATGAGTCCTTAGTCCTTCTCAAGTACTTATGGATATTCTTACAACAACCCAATGAGCATTACTAGGATCAGATTGGTACCTACTCGTTACACTTAAAGCATATGAGACATCTGGTCGAGTACATAACACGGCATACATAATAGATCCTATTGCAAGTCTACATGGAATCTTATTCATGCGATCCCTTTCTTCCTTAGTTGAAGGGGATTGTGTTTTTGATAGACACAAGCCATGTTGCATATTAAAGCACCTCATCACTTTGTCTATGTATGTACTCGGACCTAGGGAAAACAGTTTTTGTGATCTATCTCTATAGATCCCAATTCCTAGTATATAGGTTGCTTCACCCAGGTCCTTCATAGAAAAGTATTTCCATAGCCAAGTTTTTACTTATTGTAAGGTAGGGACATCGTTTCCTATGAGAAATATGTAATTTATATCTAATATCAGGAAGACGATTGAAATTCTGGCTTATGCAGACAACAGATGTCCTAACACATGTCAAGACATTGTGCTACATAATCTTTTAAACTTGGAGGTGCAACAGCAGATTGATACCTTGAATATCAGAATTGCACACTCACATATGTCACGACATCTAATCCAACATGTTAGTCAAGAAAATTAACAAAACTGTAAATTGCATAATGTTAAATAAGACAGTAATTGTTAACCCAGTTCGTTGCAATTCACCTACATCTGGGGGATACCAATCCAGGATGAAGACTTCACTATCTGTAGAACTGTTACAAAGCTAAACTCCCCTGTTTACAACTTTATACCTAAAATCTACCCAATGAACATCTTTACCAAGGCTAAACTCAACCGTTTACAACCCTAATGTGAGATACCCCACTCATATCCTAATCATAACCTGTGATATCTCTGTCTTCTGCCAATTCAGAACTGTCACAGTTTCTTGACCTTTAAGTTATCTTGGACTTGCTTCAAAGCTTCGTCCAAGAACAATATAACAACCATTACCTACAGGTTTCTGGTTGTGTCCCTGTACCTATGCCTTCCACCATGCATCCCATAATACAGAGTGGAGACTTACAACTCCTAAGAGAGCCAACGACTCTCAAACCCTAAATCCTTATTCAACACAAGAGAATTAGGTTACAAAGTTACAAGTGATACAAACATACAGTTCATGTAAACCCTAGGTCTAAGTCTCCTTATATAGTCTTCTGTTGTCTTGGGCTTTCAATATTTTCTCCTGTGATTCCTTGACCCGCTCCTTAATTCTTGCAGCAAATTAAAAACCTGCTAACTTACCAAGTCAGTCAGGATGTTGAGACATTTCTTTCGACATCTTTTTCTTCTGCAGATTCTTCAAGTTTATCATCAGAATGTTTTAGCAAAATTTAGTCAAACAACAGGTGCTTTCAATCTCCCCCTTTTGACAAATTTTTGCTAAAACAAACATTTTCTTCTACATTCTGCACACAACAAGGCTCCTTCATCAAGACTCCTTTGTCTTGAGAATTGATTGGATATAAGGTCTGAGAGAGTCTCCCCCTCAACATATTCAGAAAGAGAGTCTGAAAGGGTTGAGAAAACAGAAGACTCCTCCAGAAAAGAAACAACAGTTGTAGACTTCGTAACACTGAGAGCATAGATTGCGTAACTCAGGTCACAAGACACAACCTGCTTCACAATTCAGATCACAAGACACAAGAAAAGAAATTGTTAAGATGTCAGAACATCTTAACTAACATTCTTGCAAAACAACTGCAGGAATGTACCCAAACTCAGACAACATCAGAAAACCATTCTCCCCTTTTTTAGCCAAAACTTGGCAAAAGTGACCAAGACATCTCCAAACCCAGACACAACATACCCAGATTTTGAAAAACCCCATCTGACACCAACCTTGAGAGAGTATTGAGACGAAGAAGAACAAAGTAATCCTATTTATAGCCAAGTCATTTCCTTAGGAAGTAACGAACCTTAAAAAAAATGCTAGTCAATTCAAAGATCATTTATCGAAGGTAATAACTCCACTAATAGCACTTTGACCAAGACTACTTTGACAGTTTCTTCTTTTGAGACCACCGACCAAAGAACCTATTACATGCAGACATGTTTTATAACAATGTCCTGACATCATGTCAGACATTGTCTATTCTTCCCAGTTCTTCTTCTGATTTGACATTACAGAGATTTCTTCACACAATTTATGATCACAATCTGCAGAGAAAAATAAATTCTCTCAGACTCAAACAATGATTCTTAAGCATCTAATAAGAACCATTAAATATGCACTGCCAAGTCTCCTACAACTTGTAACAATACTCCAATGTCAAGACATCCTCCTTGACATCTCAGTTTGCTTGACACGCAAATGCAAGCTGGAATTTCCACTGCATCCTCGCAGCAATTCTCTTAGATCAAGGGGCCTCTCCCCCTGACTAAGGAAACTGGTGCTCCTCCACTGAACACCCAAGCTAATGACTGGAAAACATAAGACGTATCTTTATGTCTTCAAGAGTGCCCCATCTATTCAACACGCCTACTGAACGCAACCATTAACTCTCTTATTGTTCCCTCTGACAAGAAACAATAATCACTCACACATGATCACTGTCATGCATCCCGTGAAGATGTGTATACAAACCATAACAAACTCTTGGCTTGAGATCAAAGTCCCATTGATCCCCCTCAACCTGCAACCATCTTATACACCACACGAACTCTTCTTGAATTCTCACGTATAGACCTCCAATTGCTCGAGGCACAAACCAATTGAATCAGAATGCTTCCCATTCCTCAAAGAGACGCGCAGGGTGTCGCGGTGAAAATTAGATACCATAGTTATTAATGAACTAGGATCACATTTATTTCGACACCGACTTTTATTTATCCAAAGGAAAGGTTCAAGGTCAAAAACCTAAAGGGGGAGATCTAAGGTTCGGGGGTTGGTTACGTCTAGGGAAGGTATTAGCATCCTAAACGTCTGTAGTACTCTACAGGAACCTCTTGTTAGTATTATGTTATTTTTATTTTTTATATTTCGCTTGCTAAGGGTACTATGCTAAAGGTTGAGAACCCTAGGGTTTAGTATCTAAGTATACTCGATAAGGCATCGCACCTTACGCCTACGTATCCTCGAGTGTAGAATCAGAGTATGCGTAGTTCTAAAAAGAGGAACTTCTTGACGGGGTCAAGGTTCCAAGGGGAGGTAAAGTCTTGGGCAAGACCTTACATAGAGTACGACGACTCTAAGTTAAGATTAAGTTGAAAGGGGAGAACACCTAAAATTAGGCTAAGTTATTCTAATCGTGACATGGAGTCAACGGGGAGATCCTTTCCTTTAGAATGTGATTGAGAAGAGATTGAGATGCGAATTGACTGAAACTTAAAGGAAATCTAAATGATCCAAGATTAAAACCTACATAATTAAACATGAATCAAAATTAAGGGAATTAATTCAGAAAGAAAAATATTTTTGAAGTTTTCTTATTTAATAATTAAACTAGAAAATCCTATTAATATTAATATTAAGATTATAGATTACTAATTAGAAAACAAAGTACTAAGATAATTAATTAAGATAAGGAAAATAATAGAACAATAGTAACTAAAAAAAGAAAAGGGTGGGGAGTGCATACAGCAAAACTGCAACAAAAAGAACCATTAAGACATGCTTGGGCTCATCACGGGGGGTGTTTCTAGCATAAAATCCTTAAGCCCAACCCAACAAGTAACAGACAAATCCAGTAAAGGGATTCCATTGGGATTCTAACGGATATCTCAATCGTAACCGTCAGATTCTAAATCTGACCAGATGGAAACACGTCCCAGTGTTTAGACGGTGGGAGCACGGTATACCCTATTGGAACATGCCATACAGGAACATCAAAACAACACAAACCGGGGACAGATGTCACCGGCTGGCGAACCCACGCATACCAAAAGAAAAGTGGCCAGTGAACAAGAGAAATAAAATCCACTTCATTATCTTTCTCTCTCTCGTCTCTCAATGTCTCTCTCTTTCTCTGATTCAAGATCAGCTTCCCTAATCTCCAGCGAACTAGAAATCGAGTTGTCAAAGCTAAGAACCCTAGGTCCACAAAATCAAATCTAAACGGGCATGAAGAGAAATTTGGGTTCTAACTCATAATATCCATACTACAAATTAGCAATAGAGTTCGAAGTCGATTGAGACGGAAAGCTTACCTTCAAATGGCGCTCGCGAGTAGTCTGAAGAGAAAACCAGAGGTGAGATTCCCAGAGTTACGAAATAAACGCGATGGGTCCACGAATTCCGTTGAGTTTTCCATCTTCTATCTTTTAGGTAACTTCTTCTTCTTCTGGTGCGTAATAGTCTGCAGGTTGCTTAACAATACTATGTGTTGTTGTTGTTGTTGGATATGTGTCTATGATGATAACTTTCTTTCAATCCTCCGCGTGTATATCTGTTCTATAAACTGTGTGAATTTTATGTAGGTTCCCTTTGAGTGTGTCGATCCTCTGCTATGACTGTGTGTTTGGGCTTTGTGTTCTGATGATTTTTTTTTCTACTGGTGTGTATGTGAATTTATTTTTGGTACTGATGTGGGTGCGTTTCTGTTTCTGAATTTTTCTTTGAATCAGTGAATCTCTCTGCTCAGTATGCCTTACTGTATGAAGGTGTGTAGTGTGATGTTTGTCTCTACCCTGCTGTTTGTATGTGCTTGTGTTGTGAGATTTCTGGTGATTTGGGGGATACTGGTGTGAACTGAATCTCTTTCTGATATCATTGCATCACGTGATTTTGTGGCCAGAAACTGTGTTTATGAGTTTTTTTGAATCCCCCTGTTGTGACATGGTGACGATTTTGAAAGGAGAATCGTGGGTACTGCTTTGTATGTATGAAACCCTTTTTTACTGCAATGTTTGTCCTCTTTTTCTTTTTCTCTCCTAATTCGTACCCCCATGTCATGTACTGTTGTGTCCTTTTTATAGACTTGATGACATTAACTTACGATTTGAATGCGAGATTTGCTGCTGATTTCGGTTTTGGAAAGGGCATAACTCTG
The DNA here is from genome assembly GCA_022829125.1 of Lathyrus tuberosus. Classification (NCBI taxonomy): domain Eukaryota; kingdom Viridiplantae; phylum Streptophyta; class Magnoliopsida; order Fabales; family Fabaceae; genus Lathyrus; species Lathyrus tuberosus. The sequence goes on from JALAZF010000265.1 coordinate 1,871,888, forward strand.
TGATTCCTGCCTTTATTTGTGATTGAAGATGATTCAAAACTTTTCGTTTTCGGTTAATCACGTTTGAATACTCTTGATGAAGTGATGATTTTCGATTTCCTGCCAAAACTGTATTGATTTTATGATAAAGATATTTGATGTTTGAGATTTTTGCCAAAACTATAATGCTTCAGTTTAACACTTGAAGATTTGATACCATTTGCTATTAATGTTTGTGATTCTCGTGATCGACAATTTCATGAATGATTGGATTTTCCCTAACGTTCCATTGCCTTAACCATGTTCTTTGTCTCTGTTTGCTGAACATGACCGTAGTCTTGATGGCTTGTGGAGAGTGGGACAATGGAAGGCCTTGATGAGTTCCAAAGCGGTAAGCTTGAAACCATACTAGGAGGCAGGTATTAATGGTGCCTTTAACATCCTTCTAAAATCTTTTTGAATCCACTGATAGTTGCATATCTTCTTTTTTGGTTGCAATAAAGTTTGTGAATTGCATTGGAGGCATTGGATGATAACAACCTTCCCTCTTTTCTTAATTCAAAAAGTTTGACTATGTTGTGAACATTTGAATGTACAGTCGGATTTCTCGATCCTGTCCAATTCTGTTATTCTTATAAGTTTCTTGATTATGCCAATGACCGGCTTCTTTTTGTTACAGGGAAGTAATGAAGTATTCAAAACAGCGTGGGTCTTACTGCAAGTGTTGGATGATGGCTTTTGTTTAGTTTAAAAAAACTTCGTGTCATGTTAGTGACTTTAGGCATTTTCTGCAGGTTCTGTTGTACTGATGTTTCTTATTGTTTTGCAGGGAAAGTGAAGATATTTTATCCGCCGGGATGTTGTCTTGTTGAGAAACATTTCACAGCGCATCCATGGCTTCAGCAACTTTAGCCTTGAGAGCTTTGGGTGATTCAATCAGATGCAATACTTTAGGCTGGCCCATCTCCAATAACATGCCTATCACCTTGGCTGCTAAAATTGTTGAACAGGACCGCCACCACGACGTCAACCAGGGTAACATAACTCATTAGAAGACTCCCAAGGTTGTATCATGAAAACCAGTCTTCTAAGGTAAGCGAATTTCAACTCTTTAATCTCAATTATGTTGGCTCCGAATCTCTTATTTTTAGGTACTGTGTTGTGCTGGTAATGTTCTTCTGCAGGTGTATGGCTGCTACATCTCGACACCATTGCTTTGATTATTTCCGGCGAACCCACGTGCTAATGAAAGTTCTGAAAATTCGACTTGTAATATGCTCCCCGGTGTGAAATCTGAACCATTTATCAAGCCCATCTTGGTATCTAGTTGGTGAACCAATTGATGCCCATCTGTGATGAATCCATTGTACATTAATTTTGAACCCAATATGTGGTCTTCTTGAGAAGCCATACCACTGCTGCAATGGAGGAAATCTTTATTTTGAAGTCATTTAGACATGGCAAATGTAGCAGAAGTAACCAAAATAGACTCCCTAGTGTTTTATGTATGTTCTGGTGTAATTCTTTGTGCGTAAGAACACATGAGCTATTTGGCCTTTGATTTGTACCAAGTCCAAATTCTATTTTCCATCTAAAACAAACTTTGCCATGTATTCATGAATGAAGTATTTCTTGAAGCTTTCAAATCCAACGCACATTCTAATCTCGTGAAATTAAATAGTATGATGGCCTCAATATTGAATGGATGGGCTTGAAACAATTGAAACACTTCTTGAGAGTAACTTGGCATATGGCCCAATATAATCTTAAATCACTTTTTGAAAAATGACTTAAAATAAAAATGAGAACCAAATGATAATGCCTTGAACTTTGCAACCAGCCCAACGAAAATCCGAGCTCTTGAAGTATTGATCCAAGTATGACCTTGTATTATTTTGAAGCACAAAAACTCAATCTTAATTCCAACATGCCATGAACCTTCTGGATGAATTACTTTAGAATTGATGTCGTCATACACCTTAAGCCATGGGTCATATCACGACTGCTTAACCATAAGCATGAGGATACATCCCTCCTTCATCTCCACGGGAATACAACACGATTTGCAAGGACCAGAATCCCAATGAATACACACATGGCCTCCATAATCTTTGAATCTTTCGCAGCAACACTTATCTTCACAAATGAAAACAAACAAGCACATGTCTGATAAATTGGTTAGCTATGCATGGATGATTCACCTAGAAATGATGTGATATGCTATGCAGACGATGCGAAACGAAAACAAACAAAATCTTAGGGTAAACAATTAGGGTATGACACAGGGTCCCTTAGTTTGTTATAACAATGTCATCTATCATATGCATGCTCCAGAACTTCACAGCTGCTAAACTGATCCACTACTAGCATGACTTACTCCCAGAGGCACCATCCCCTTATGCAAGATTTTCCACTGACCTCACCAGGCCAGCAATAGAGATAAACACCCCGCAATCCAAGACAGTCATTCCTTATCATTCTTCCATATGATAACCTGGAATGCTTCTGATTTATGGTGAATCTCCACTTCTGAACGCGTCGGGAATTAGACTTTCATGCAATCAACTCGTGATCCACTTCAGTCTTCTCCACACCATTCTCCCAAGGCAGTTCTTCTAGGTAGATACTCCTCAGACATAATGTAGCCAACAAGTTCCTAAACTAGAACTTAATAATCTTTCACCAAGGGTATCCAACCCAAAGATGTTCTAACATCAGTTAGGACATCTTCCACACATCACAGACACCACACACCATGGTTCTTGATATGCTCCAGTAATGGACTTACTATCAGCATAGTAATCCACACTAAAGATCTTCACACAACACTGCACCACCAGCTTGAACAAAGAAGACTTCAGAAACCCAGAGAGAAATAAACTCTCAACCAGCAAAGAAGGTATGCTTCCATTCTCAACCCAGAACTTCAGCCACAAGCTCCCAGAGAACCAGAACCTTCATACAATTTCAACTAACTACTCTTATGCATAAGAGCCATCAGTTTCAAGCATTCTGCTTGAACGCACATTGTGAAACCAACCAAATGCCACTTTTTGATTGACTCCACTCATCTTCAGAATTCCCACAAGATACCCTGATCTACTAATGAAATCAGATCTTCAAGTCACATGAACTACTTGCTCTATAGCAAGACATCTTGGATCCACCAAGCCTCTTAATCATGTGACATCTTCCCATCCAAAGCTCCCGCAAACTGCATGAGATAGACCTTTTTGAAGCATCCATAACTCTCATTCTCCTGTAGATCACCTTATCTTAAGCTGATGTGCCACATCACCAGCTGAGACTTCTGATGTTAAGCTAGATGTCATAACATAATGACATTCAACTGTTGAATTCATCTCCTCCTTCTGCCACTTAGAAGAACCTCCTCCCTTTGCAGAAACAGATTTCCATGCTCTCATAGACTTGATTCAACAACCAAGTTTGAGTAGACAACCTCCATCCTGCTTAGAAACTCCAAAGACTTCAAACCTGCCACGTCTGAATCTTTAGAAAGTAAGTAGTCCAAGAATACCCCATAGCTATACCAAGCAATGCCACTTCCCTTAGTAGAGTCGTCAGTAGAAAGCAAGAGATAACTGCCACTTATCCTCGACCTTCACAACCAGAGCAAAATCCATGCTCCAAAGCACCTAGATCAGAAATAAACTGATCCAAGCTGTAACCATCAAGATTATGATGTCTTCATCTTCATCTTCAACAGCATCTAAGTTCAGACTAGTTTCTTGCAAGGAAACTCTCCAGAGAACACATGCTTCTGTCACACCCGACTGAAGCCACTTCTTAGGTCACCACCTAAGGCAAAAATAGATGCTAAAGTGTATGCAGTACCCCTCCCATGATTCTGCATAAACCCTGATGATGAGATGTTCCAACATCTTGTTGAACATCAACAATCTTGACTTTCAAGGATAATCAATTAAATACTTATGGATTCAACAAATAGCAATTGATCTTAAATCCTTGTCCAATAACCCTTCTTCACTGCTGTAGCTGAGCTCCACCAGATCATGTCATGAATACTTATAAAGTATTTAATCTCTTTGCAAGTATCTTCTTCAATGACAATGTTGAGATACCAAGGCTTCCACCCTTAACTCCAGTAACTAAGACTTTCTCTGAACAAATCTTATTTACCTCAACAAATCTTCAATCAGATTGGATCCACTCTTAGGGTCAAGAGAGATGAATCCTTCCTTGCTGTTTTTGGATGGTGAAAATAAATCACCTCCACTTTCTTCAGATTGTGTTTCAAGGAAACACCTTCTAGTCAGAAAAGTAACTAGAAGATTCCAGATACACGACATAGATGTCTTTATGAGTGGACTTGAGAGAATTCTCAAGTATCTTTGACAACCTAGCCGACCAAACATTTATCAAACTCCTAAAGCAAGAACCTGATAAACTTCACTCAACTCATCTCCTCTTCAACTGACACCAAACTGCACCAGGAAACCAAGCTTCCAATTACAAAGTCATCATACCAGATATCTAACCACAACTTCCTTCACTCCATCACTCCCGACTTTGGAATAAAAGAATGCAGATATCTTCAAATATAGAGGCCGACGATTGAGACCTTCCACCAACTGCCTTCAGTAACAACTCCAGAATCCCATAATTCTAGAGCTCTTCTATCAGAAACACATGTAGCGGAACCACCAAGGAACAGATCCTACTTGCCCTAATAAGATGTCACAGCATCTTATAAGACACACCAACAAGAGAACTAGCCACTTCTCCTGTAGTTGTTGTAGAACCTCCTCAGCAACATAAGCAACCTCCGGGTTGCTCCCTTCGATCCAGAACATCCATCTCATCCATTAATACCCTTGAGTATATCTGAGTTGATTGATCTGATCTTCAGAACTCCTCCTCGCTTAAACGCCAAAAAGTATCTCCCAAAGATCTCATCTAGATCCAGACAGGATTCCTGCTCTAATACCAATAGAAATTCTGGCTTATGCAGACAGCAGATGTCCTAACACATGTCAAGACATTGTGCTACATAATCTTTTAAACTTGGAGGTGCAATAGCAGACTGATACCTTGAATATCAGAACTGCACACTCATAGATGTCACGACATCTGATCCAACATGTCAGTCAAGAACATTAACAAAACAGTAAATTGCAGAATGTTAAATAAGACAGTAATTGTTAACCCAGTTCGGTGCAATTCACCTACATTTGGGGGATACCAATCCAGGATGAAGACTTCACTATCTGTAGAACTGTTACAAAACTAAACTCCCCCGTTTACAACTTTATACCTAACATCTACCCAATGAACATCTTTACCAAGGCTAAACTCAACCATTTACAACCCTGATATGAGATACCCAACTCACATCCTAATCACAACCTGTGATATCTCTATCTTCTGCCAATTCAGAACTGTCGCGGTTTCTTGACCTTCAAGTTATCTTGGACTTGCTTCAAAGCTTCGTCCAAGAACAATACAACAACCATTACCTACAGGTTTCTGGTTGTGTCCCTGTACCTATGCCTTCCACCCTGCATCCCATAATACAGAGTGGAGACTTACAACTCCTAAGAGAGCCAACGACTCTCAAACCCTAAACCCGTATTCAACACAAGAGAATTAGGTTACAAAGTTACAAGTGATACAAACGTACAGTTCATGTAAACCCTAGGTCTAAGTCTCCTTATATAGTCTTCTATTGTCTTGGGCTTTCAATCTTTTCTCCTGTGATTCCTTGATTCGGTTCTTAATTCTTGCAGCAGATTAAAAACCTGCTAACTTACCAAGTCAGTCAGGATGTCGAGACATTTCCTTAGACATCTTTTTCTTCTGCAGATTCTTCAAGTTTATCATCAGAATGTTTTTGCGAAATTTAATCAAACAACAAGTGATTTCAACGATCATGCCCCCACTAAACTTCTTATAGACACAAGGTTCATCTTTGATTTTTATGAATCCATATTGTTTTACCGTTTCATCAAAACAAAGATTCCAGCTTCTGGAAGCTTGCATCAATCCATAGATTGATCACTGTAACTTGCATATCTTTTGGGCTTCTTTTGGTATGTCAAATCCTTCAGGCTGTGTCATGTACACATCCTCAAGAAGATTCCCATTAAGGGAATAAATCTTGACATCCATCTTCCATATTTTGTAATCATGATATGCAGCGATAACAAGTAAAATCCAAAAGAATTTAAGCATTGTAACTGGTGAAAAAGTTTCATCATAGTCTACACCATGAATCTGCTTATAGCCCTTAGAAACAAGTCTTTCCATATAGGTATGTACCTTACCATCCATGTCAGTCTAATTTTTAAAGACCCACTTGCATCTTATAGGATTAACTCCTACATGAGGCTCTACCAAGGTCCAAACCTGGTTTGTGTACATGGAATCCATTTCAGATTTCATCGCTTCTATCCACTTCTTAGACTCAGGAATAATGATAGCCTCTTGGTAGGTCACAGGCTCATATTGATCCATGAGTAGTACATTACCCTGACCAGTTATGAGATAACCATATCTCTCAGGTTGGTGACGTATCTTGTTTGACCTATATCGGTCTTGTTCTACTTGAGCAAGTTGCTCTTCCACAACTACTTGTGTTTCCTGCTCCAGTTCCTCCATAGGTGTATCAATGCTTTGTAATTCATGAATTTCTTCAAGCTCTACTTTCCTCCCACTAATTCCTTTGGAAATAAAGTGCCTTTCCAGGAATACTCCAGTTTGAGCGACAAACACTTTGCCATCAAAAGGATTATAGAAGTAATACCCTCTTGTTTCTTTAGGATACCCCCACAAATAAACATTTTTCAGATCTGGGCTCAAGCTTAGTTGAAACTTGTCGTTTCACATAAACTTCGCAACCTCAAATCTTCATGTAAGATATATGTGGTTTCTTACCACTCAATATCTCATATGGCGTCTTTTCCACCTTTTTGAATGGAACATGGTTAAATGTGTAAGCTGTTGATAAAATAGTGTGTCCCCAAAAGGAGTTTGGAATATTGGAATGACTCATCATGGATTTGACCATGTCTAACAAGGTTTGATTTCTTTTCTCAAATACACCATTCCATTGAGGTACAGAAAATAAACATCTACCCGATTCATAGTTTCGTAAGTCGCTCTGATACCAATGAAGGGAAATCGTGACAAAAGGCGCAGTGAGAAAAAAAACTTCCCTTTAGTTAATCCTTATGAATGAGCATGATCAGTGATAGAAACACTTACCTCTTACGGTGATTAACAATTTTGATGCAGATCCGAATGAATAATCATGAGCGTTGAATGAAGAACAATGCCTCTACTCAGTCCACGTGAATAGAGTGCCTTCAAGCTCAGTGCTAGCTGCTACGAATGAAGACTTTGAGTGAGTGAGTAAGAGAGAGAGAGAGAGATAGAGAGAGAGAGAGAGAGAGAAAGAGAGAGAGAGAGAGAGAGAGAGAGAGAAATTAAGGCCAGAGTTTCAGCAATTGAATTTTATCAACTAAGAAATCTTCTACACACAGGTTGTATTTCGAGAACCACTTGTGTGGCCTACAAGCTAAAAATCTCAACTTAAGTGCACTATATAATAATAATATAATAACTATTATTATAATAAATATATTTTATTATTATACTCAATAACTATTATAATAATAATAATAATAATATTAACTATTATTATTATATCATTCGATGTTCTATATTTCACTTAAGTACATTGTACTTTATAGTGTTGCATATTTAACTTAAGTACACCGTTCCTTAAGGTGTTCCTTATTTATTTTATCTTTCATCAATATGTCCTTATGTTTGTGACCCGTAGGTTCTCGTGTCGTTGACAATTATATTAAATCATACATTTAATATAATAAACAGTGAGTGGTATCTAGCAACACATCACTACTACCCAAGTCAGGAAAATATCACGTGATTTGACAAAACCTTTTCGTGATAATATAGTGTACAATTACCCTTTTGCCCTCGTGTCTATATTGAACAAAAGTCATAGACCATGTCACCCTTGTCCAGTGCAATATTGGGCCCTTAGACATTTATTATATTATGTCGGATGGGAAAATTCCATCTAGGTAACTCATTTCCCTCAGTATACTTTGTGGAGTACCCATCAACTGTGTTTAAGGTCATCCAGTTACGGACAATGTTTGATCAAAAATAAAGTACTCGACTCCACATCTAGGGTCCATAGTGGTTTCAGGTTGAAGGGTGGCATACACTACCATCACCATGAGAATAACTTATGACATTTTTTATAACTTTCTATGTAGTATTCTCATAGAGGGTCAATCTAGTATAAATATTAATCCTAATATTGATACCTATGTGAAGACTTGATAACTATTTATCCATGATCCATGAGATGTGATTATCAGTCTATCCATATAATAGTCTCAATGCTTTAATGTTATCCCACTTCACAATAAAGCTCGACTACGAATACTTTAAGAATAATGTCCTTATGTTTAAAGGGATCTCATGATTAAGTCACACTTATCATTTCATTAAACATACTAGCTATTCTAGAGACTTTATCATTTGTGAAAAACAAACATAATAAAGAATTGTTATCTTAATTATTAATAAATAACTCGATACAAGTACCAAAACTAATGGTCTCTAGGGCTTACACCAAGAAACACAAGTTATGTACTCTGCCTCATATGGTGACAATGCAACCACTGGTTGCTTCTTGGAGCCCCATGAAATGTAAGCTCCTTGATACATAAACATGTATCATGTAGTGCTTCTTATATCTACCATGTCCCCACACGAGTATGAGTCTTAATAACATATCAACTTAGCTTCGTCTAACACTCCAGATGGAAAGAAAATACCATACATCAGAGTCCCTTTTACATACCTTAGTAACCAGAGTGCAGCTTGGTAATGTGACCACTTTGGTTTACTCATAAACCTATTTACCATTCCAACTACATAACATATGTCAGGCCGGATGTTACAAATATATCTTAGAGAGCCAACCAACAATTTTAAGGTTTTAGCATCTACATCATCACCATTAGCATCAGAATCCAACTTACGATTTGTCTCAGCAAGTTTGACTAGTGACTTACAATTCATCAGCTCAAATCTCTTTAACAGCTCACGCTCATACTTTAGTTGGTGCATAATGATTCTCTTATCGGAGTGTAAAAGCTCCATCCCTAGAAAATATACCATGTTTCCAAGGTCAGTCATATCAAATGCCTTAATCAGAAACTTTCTAAACTTGTTTATCTCAGAAGCACAACGCCCTATTAGAAGTATGTCATGCACATAAAGACACACCAAGACCACATTGCATTTAGAGGTATGCTGCACATACATACCATACTCCATTTCACATTTATTGAATCCCATATGCTTTAAAAATGAATCAATTTCTAGATTCTAATCACTTGGATCTTGTTTCAGCTCATACGAGTCTTTATGCAACTTTTACACCATTCTTTCTTTATTCTCTATCACAAATTCAGGAGGTTGTAACACATAAAATTCTTATTGCAATGGACAATTTATAAAAGGTGATTTTGCATCTAAATGTATCAGAGGTCAATTACTATTTGCAGCCATAACAATAACAAACATATGGTTTCATGTCTAGCTACAGGTGCAAACACTTCAAAATAGTCTAAATCAGACTTTTGTAGGAATCCTCTAGCTACTAAACTTGCTTTATGCATGGCAATTGAGCCATCTGGCTTCAGCTTTATCTTGAAAATGTGAGGGCTAAGGTCTTTCATCTATTTCGGTTTTAATGATGTCAACAAATAAGATAGTCATTAGATTGTAATTTGAGCGGTATCGCTTCATTGTCTGGCAAATTGCATCCAACCATCGATTTTCATGTGTCTAAACATATAGGAAGAGGTCTACAAAATTTTTACATGTGCATGATCATAATATTGATGTTTGGTATACTTGTTTCGAGTCTTGGTCAGCAAAAACGTGCAGAAAAATGATTTTCTGAAAATCTGCAGGTCTTGGGTCGACCCAAGGTAAGCATGAGTCGACTCATGTTGTCTTGATCATGTTTTGTGAAACGTTCGGGTTAGCGCACTCTGACCTCTCTGTTGCATGCGGTCAACGCATGCTTCTTGGCATTTGAATTTCTGCAAAATTAGCATGCTTGCGTCGACGCAGGGTGTTGATAGGTCGACGCATGGCCACTTAATTTGCGTAGACAATCCTACGGGTTAGCTCACGCCGACCCTCATTAAAGGAGCGGTCGACCGCTCGCTGTCTGAACTGATTTTTTCTGCATTTAATTTTTCTGTTATTTCACATAGTTGGTCATTTGTTTCATTATATATAGTTGGTTCATCTCATATTTTCAAATAACAAGAAACGTGAAAATAGATACCAATCTTTCTCTTCATCTTCATCTTCAACCTTGAGTAAACAAACAATCACACATAATCATCTTTGTTTGTGTCGCCCATTATTTTGAAGTGATAACGTTCAGAATTAGGAAGTCTTGTGATCTTCTGTTTTGGGTTGAGAAATGGTAGTGTTTCTTGAATAAAACCTCAGATTTTGTCCTCCAAGAATCAAGGAGATTTTGGGGGTTTTTGCACAAACCGTTTCGTTATACAAAGTTTCAGCCGTGCGAAGGTAACCGAAGAACAAAGTGTTCGTTTGGCTTAGTAGCTACAGTCGGAGGATTGTAGAAGAAAGGTTTGGGGATCGAATTGTGGGAGATCGAAATCGACCGAGTGAAGGTGACTAAGAACGGTGGGTTCTTGCAGTCTAGTAGCGTGAGACGGTGATTTGTTCAGCCAGATTTGAGACACATGATTCGTCTTGAATCAAGGGGAAAGAAGACTCTGCATCAACAATCAAAGACGTTTGAGGGTTTGGATGTTCATTGTTCTTCTCTTGTATAAACAATTTGCAAACGACAATTTATATATATCTTAATTCCAATTGTGGAATTGGGGGCAGAGGTATCCATAGCGAGAACGATTGGGGAATTGCCTAATCAAATTGTGTTTGTTCTCTCTCTCCTTTAACTCATTACATTTGATATCATTCGAATTTTTGAATTATCGATTGATCACAATTTCTGAGATAGAGTAATTTTAAGCTGAAAATTGTTTTTTAAAATTGATACAATCCCTTGGATTGTATTTGGGATCAACTTTAAATTCACATTATTTGGAAATTTGGACTTGGTGTGTTTGCGCACACCAAGTGTTTGATAATTTGGTTAAACATAAATTCGAATGCTTTTGCTATTAATTTTTGTCAACCGACCTCGGTGGTAATTGGATAAATATCAAGTAACCAAAATTTGGTTGATTGCGTTTAAATTTGGTTGATTAATCTGAATATTTCTCATCCATTATTTCATTCCTAATATTGTCGTACATATCATATCCTTTTAGTAGAGGTTCGTTGTAGACGAGTGATTCAGTGGTTGCTTTCGTAAAATAATTTTTAAAACCAATTTTTGGTAACCATTTGCGTTTATAAAATTGTGGGATCTATTCAACCCCCTTTCTAGATCCTAGCCATCGTCTAACAAGTGGTATCAGAGCCTGGTTTATCTGGTTGTAATACCCTAATTTTTACCGCTAAGATCCCACATGTCCTTTTGCATTGCATACCACAAACAAGATCACATTTTGGTTCCCTCTTTTGTAGGTTTGTTAGTTGTTTTATTGCTTAATTTGATTATGTTTACTAACCATTAATTAAAATCCAAAAATATTTTGTTTTATTTCACTAACATTTTTAGGGAAAAACAGGTTAAAAAATACCAAAACAACAGCCCCGCAGCTCGAATGAATTTCATCTGAACAAAGTCAAAGTTGATCCGCAATTAATTCAAAAATCATCTAATCAAGAGTTTCCAAGATTTAATTGATTATTATTCAAGAGACTCCAAGGTTCATGTGTTTATTTCCATGCCTTCTATGACAAGCAAGAGAATCGAGCCGGAACCACAACAGTGCAACAAAATGCTCACTTTTAAAAAATTTTGCACTGAGTAACCGGTTATCCTGTGGTGAGTAACTGGTTACCCTCGTGCAATTTTGAAAAATGGAGGCAAATTCAAATTCATCAGTTGGCACCAATCTCAGCCCTTGATCACATTTGGAATATTCTAGACCACCTCATTTTAATTCCCCTACATCACTTTGATCATTTCCCACCATGTACCTTCACTAATCACCACTCTTTTGATAATTCCCTCCAAATTTGAATTCCAATCCTAATTTTGATCATCCAAGCCTAATTCCAAACCACCAAATTTCCCAAGCCTAAACTCTATAAATAGAGGCTTCATTTCATTCATTCTACAAGCTTTTGAGAGCCAAAAAACCTCTTGCAAATTCTCTTCCCAACCACAAAATTCACCAAAGCTCACATTTCTTCTTTTGAAAGTTAACAAGAATTCACATTAAATCTTGTTCAACTTTGAGCTAAACCTTCATCCAAAATTGTTTTCTTTATCAATTCTCATAGATCAAGGCTTTGGTGTTTGGATCTTGAAGCAATTTGAAGGAATTTTCAGATTTGAAATGGTAATTCATCCTTCACCATTGTTGAAGCTTCATCTTCATCTTCCATAATGTAGATCTTCGGAGATCTTTGTTACTTGATCCTTTGGATCTAGTAATTGTGTTTGATTGCTGGTTTTTTCTTTTATTTTACTTTAAATTTCGTGCAATTTCAGTTCAATGATCGTAAGGTGTTTGTAAAAATTTTTGAAAGTGGATCATGCTGAATTTTGCACATTTTTCTGCATTTTGGTGCAGAGTAACCGATTAACATCTAGTGAGTAACCGGTTACTCTGTGTTAATTTTGAAAAACCGTGCTTATTTTTAACCAAGTAACCGGTTAACATCTGGTGAGTAACCGGTTACCTCGAAACAAAATGCATATTTTCACTTGTTTTTGGGACTATTTTGGTTCCTTTTCCACCTTCTTCCCCTTTCTTCTTATTTTAGCCTTGAAATGCGTTGTTGAGATTAATTTCTCTTCAATTTGAATGGACTTTGGATATGGTTAAAGTAATTAAACATTCATTAGTTCAAATCTATCTTTTAATGAATTGTTGAATTCATTTGAGGCGCTTTGAATTAGTGATATGTTTTCACACTTAAACTTATCAATTAAAGGTGATTGAACTTGAAGATGAAAGGTTCTTGCATTTGTAATTTAATTTGGCTTTCTCTTCATCTATTTCTTTTTTTATTTTGATCGATGAAAGTCTTTTGGATTATGGAATTTCTTTGTTGAATTCTTGATCATGACGAGATCGTTACCTATTTTCTTTTCTTGCGATATTGCTTTCGGATGACGATCTACATATCGTTCATCTAGCATGCATTAGCACAAAGAGCTATTGACCGGCCTCATTGTAAGTTAATTACTCCATAAATTACTCGGCGATTGCTTAACATAGCGCAACATTTGTCCCTCTTTATCCTATTCGGAATTTAAACTTTCATGGTCCGGACCTTGATTTGTCGCGTCAACCCAATGTTGATTAAATTTTTGCATTAGGTCCATAACCTTTGAAACTTGGCGTTGTAGAGGCTTTGGTTTTACCAATCTTCTGTCAAGTTCATTAACCTTGGCCTAAGTGTATTGTTTAATCACTATAGTTCAAGACGCGAAACGGAATAATCGGTAAAGGCTTATGGCACTAGAGCCTTGTGCTACTAACCACTAACTTCTAACCTTTACATTTCCTTCTCGCTCCCTATCTCTCTTTATTTTTATGCTTTATGCCATTTTATCATATCATGTTTATGTTTATGCTATTTTTCTTTTGTCCACTTGGACCATTTTATCTTGTGCTTTGTTTTTCTTTTGTCCATTTGGACTCAAAAACATTAATAAAGGATTAAACCACTAAAAGACTTGTGCTCTTAATTGTTCGACTATGGCCACTATCCTTTGCATTGGAGGACCTATATTCTTGATTATGGATTTATGGACTTAGAATTAGGATTCTTTCCCTTATGCTTTGGACAATTATGGAGTTTGGTATCCTAGCCTTTATTTGGCTTGCTTATTGGCTCAAGAGGAAGGAATTCTTTTCTCATTATGCTTTGAAGAGCTTGTCCATGTGGTTAGATCTTTCTTATCCTTAGCTTTTACTTTATGCACTAGGATAGTCACTTCTTCTCCACCCCTTCTTCAATTTTCAAAGTCTCCTCTCTTTTTCAAAACCTTCTCGTTTTCTAACTTCAAAACCGCTTTCATAATAAAACCTTGACTTTGGTCAAGCAATTTTTAAACTTTGTTTTCTTTAATAAATGTCAATCCATGTTAATCATATTTTGACCATTTCATAAAAAACATAAAAAATATAAAACTCATCAAACTCTTTTTGTGCTTTGTGCACATTTTTCCTTTAAAACTTTTTCATAAGTATAGACATGATTCATTTCTTTAAGCGGAATTATTCGCTTGGAAATGACAACTTTTCTTTACACTTAAAATCAACCAAAACAAACAAATTTTTGTTCTTTATACCACAAACTACGAGGTTTTGATCCTACATTGCTTATCGTGGGTACGTAGGCATGAGGCGATAAGTCTCTCCAAACAAAAAAATATTAAAAAAATGCTTCTCTTCTCATCTCTCCTCAATCTCTTTTCAAGAAAACCATTTTCAGACCAAAAGCATGAATACATCAAAGGGGTCCTATAGAGTACTATAGATGTATTGGGTGCGTAAAACCTTCCCTTTATATAACCAACCCCCCTTACCCATTTCTCTTTGTCTTTTTTAGCTTTTGCTTTTTTAGACTTCTTAGGATTTTATTCGCTTTTTTTTCCTTTTCCTTTGTGGAATAAATAAAAGCGCGGTGGCGACTCTTGCTTTATGAGTTAAGTTAATCAATAGCTTACACTCACAATTTTTACCACTACAGAAAAGTGGCACCTCTGCTGGGGATTTAACCAAATCTGTATCCCTTGAGGGGTTTAGCCTACTTTGATTTATTTACTGCTTTTTGTCTGATTTGCTTGTTACTTGTTTGTTCTGTTTGGGAGTTCCTTTGTGTGTGAGATAGGTCCTATACCCGGACCAGAGTGCACTTTGAGATAGGAGGATAGTATAGTCAAGGGAACTTTGAGGGAGTCGAATCCTGAAAAAGAAGAACTTGAGAATCTATCAACTCGGTGGTTTCCTCTTTGGAATTAATGATGCCGATCGAGCGATCGTGAAGGCATTACTTTTTCCATAGAAGCCTATAACACTGGGAATCGTAGTAACCCTTAACCCATCTTAGCCTTTTTAGGATCGTAGCGCGGAAGCTATGAAGATGCAAATCTGACTTAGCTATCATGCGATGCTATACTCAGGTTAGATTCTCTTGAGGATAACTACCAACCTCCGAGCAAATCGGTGTGCTGGTGTGTCTGATAGTGGATTGTGGACCCTGGGCACTCTGTTAGAACCGCTGTTTTCTGCAGGTACAATGAAGAAAAAACCTTAGTAAATACCTTTGTGGGATTGGTTCTTACCCTTGGCTTCATGCTGGTGACTTGAACCTTGACCCGTGTGCTTTGTGTGATCTTGTTTGTGGGTGTTGCATGCATGCACTCATGCATTCATGAGCATTCTTTTGGAAGGTTTCAAGGAATTTAAAGGTGTTATTATAAACAAAGAGATACTTTTGTTATGGATTTTGGAAGGAGAAGTACAAGAAAGTATACTTTCAAGAGTCCTAAGTTAGGGGGTTTGAGAGAGCTAGGATCTTTGGTTGCTGATACCAAGAAGTTCGAGTCCAGATATGGAAGGCTTTTATCTCTCTTGAAGGTTGAGTTCAATTCTATGACCCTTTGCTTCATTGTTTCACCTTTCCTGATTATCAGTTGGTACCTACGCTAGAGGAGTATTCTCTCCTGCTTGGTTTGCCTGTTCATGGTTAGATTTTCTCCGGATTGGATCCCGCTCCCGAGCATCACATTATTGCGAAGGCTACTCACTTGAAGGTTTCTGAGATTAAGGCTCGTATGGATACCGAAGGAAAGATTCTTGGGTTACCCACTAAGTTCTTGATGGATAGAGCTAATCACTTTGCTAGTGTGTAGAACACAGTTGCTTTTGAGGCTATTCTTGCCTTGCTTATTTATGGACTGTTCCTCTTCCCGAATGTTGAGAACTTTGTCGACGTCAACGCTATTCAGATCTTCTTGATTGGGAATCCAATTCCCACTTTGCTTGTCGATGCTTACCATTCTATTCACCTCAGGAATTTCCATGGTGAAGGGATGATTATCTGTTGTGCGCCTTTACTTTACAAGTGGTTTATTTCTCACTTGCCGAAGTCTGCAGATTTTTGGAATCTCAAGGATGGTTTATATTGGTCGCGGAAAATCATGTCTCTCACTCATTCTGATATTGATTGGTGTAGCCGTGTTCCTTCTGGAACAATGATTATTGATAGTTGTGGTGATTTTCCCAATGTACCTCTTCTTGGCACAAAGGAAGGAATCAACTACAATCCCGTGTTGGCTCGTCATCAGTTGGGATATCCTTTGCGAGAGGTACCAAAGAACATTCATTTGGCTGGTCTCTTTTTCAAGGAAGAAGAATCTCAGGTTGCTCTCAAGAGAGAAATTGTGGAAGCTTGGTGCAACATTCGTAGAAAGGGAAAGGAAATTTTGGGAAATCCGAATTGTGTCCCTTCGGAACCTTACCTCCAGTGGGTTAAAAATAGAGCTATTACTTTGAAGATGCCTTATGCGCTTCAGGAGCCTTTGTCTCTAATTGCTAAGAAGCCTATCCTCTACTTTATGGAAGACATAGAGAAGCTTCAGATTGCTTTGGCCGAGATGCAACAAGAGAGAGATGCTTGGAAGAACAAGTATCAGATTGTTGAGTTAGAGAATGCAAGACTTCAAGAGCACTTCAAGAAGAAGAATGAAGATGAAGTTGCCAACAAGAAGAGAAAGGCGCAAGAGGATTTATTTTCCTCTCGCATTCAACCAGTTTCCGATATTCCGAAGAGTTCAGAATCTCCTTGGAAGTTGATCATTGATCAGTTGCTGATTGAGAAGACTCAGATGGAGGCCCACATCAAGAAGTTGGAAGATAGAGCTGGAACTTCTTCTCATAGGATTCTCTAGGGATCTAGTTTTCTTTATGCCCTTTTGTTTTAGGATTCTTGAATTTTTACTTCCGAGATGTAATCTTTTCCATCATTAATGGATGAGCTTTTAGTATTTCAAATAACAATGTTTGCAGTATGCCTTATAATTCCTTGAAACTTTACATTTGCATCTTGCACATCAAGCATCATCTCTTGCATTGTTTCTTGCCTTTTCCAGGTGTCTTATGTTTCTTTTGGTCTTCATTCAGCCAAGCTGTCGTACCAGTATAATACTCAAGCTAATCTGAAGAAGAAGATGGATCAGTTGCAACAAGAGAACCGTGAGCTTCGTGAGGAAGTGACGACTTTGAAGGATAGTTTGGAAAGACTCACTGCAATGATGGAAGCTCTGGTGGCTGCTCAGAATCAGCCACCACCCCCTCCACCTCCATTTTCAACTCCTGAGCAAAGGACAGTCATTTGTGAGATTATCTCTGTGCCCATCTCTGTGGCGCCTGCTAGTGTTCCTCAATACTCCATACCTCCTGGTTTCCCCTGGGACATGCCTCGAAACTTTGTTCCTGAAGGTTATCAACCACCACCACCGCCTCCTGAAGTTCCAGTTGTTCCTACTGTCCAGCTTGTGATGACTGTACCACCGCCTGTGGTTTATACCGTTCCTTTTGGTGAAGAGCAGATTTTCCACACTGCTCCAAGTGAAAATGCTAGTGCTTATGATAGAATGGAAGAGATTCAAGACCAGTTTGCTGAAATGCAGAAAGAGATCAAAGCTTTGAGGGGTAAAGAGCTATTTGGAAAGAATGCTCATGAGTTATGCTTGGTTCCTAATGTAAAGATCCCGCATAAGTTCAAGGTCCCTAACTTTGAAAAGTATAAGGGTAATTCTTGTCCGATGAGTCATTTGACTATGTATGCTCGTAAGATGTCGGCTCAGAAGGATAATGATCAGCTTCTTATTCACTACTTTCAAGACAGTTTGTCTGGTGCAGCCTTGAAATGGTATATGGGACTCAACAGTACTCGAATTCGCACTTTTGAAGACTTGGGTGAGGCTTTTGTGAAACAGTACAAGTATAATATAGATATGGCTCCTGATCATGACCAGCTTCGGGTGATGGCTCAAAAAGATAAGGAGACGTTCAAAGAATACGTGCAAAGGTGGCGCGAGATTGCTGCTCAGATTAATCCTCCTTTGGAAGAAAAAGAGATGACTAAGATTTTTCTGAAAACTCTGAGTCCTTTCTATTATGAGCATATGATTGCTAGTGCCCCGAGTGATTTCACTGAGATGGTTAATATGGGGATAAGATTAGAAGAAGGTGTCCGTGAGAGACGTTTGTCAAAAGATGGTAATTCTGCTGGTAATTCCAAGAAGTATGGTGGAGGATTTGCCAAGAAGAAAGAGGGTGAGACCAATGCTATTTCCCATGGAGGACGCAAAAAGAGTTATAGTAAGAATAACCAGTGTCAGCAATAAATTGCATCTGTTACTCCTGTTTTAAATTCAACTCCTGTTGTTCAGACAGCTCCTGCTCAAAAACGTTCTAATCAACAGAACAATCAACAGGGCCATTTTCAAAAAGATTTTGATCCGATTCCGATGACCTACATGGAATTTATTCCTTGTTTAATTAAGAAGAATCTTGTTTAGACCCGTGCACCACCTGCTGTTCCAAAAGACTTGCCATGGTTGTATAAGCATGAAGCTCGTTGCGCTTTCCATCTGGGAGGAGCGGGGCATGATACTGAGAACTATTATCCATTGAAGATGGAAGTTCAAAGGTTGGCTAGGAGTGGTATTTTGTCTTTCGAAGATTCCAACCCTAATGTACAATCGAATCCGCTGCCCAATCATGGCAAGGCGTCTGTCAATATGGTTTATGGTTGTCCTGGTACATTCAAAATTTTTGATATCCGTTGGATCCGAAGATCTCTTGTGGAAATGCATGCACTTTTGAGTGAATACCATGATATTGATCATGACTATGCAGCTTGTTGCATCTGTTCTGTGAATCCACGTGGTTATGTGATAGTGAAGAGGGGTATTCAAAGGATGATGGATGAGAATTTGATTGAAGTCACTGCTGAAAGAGATGAATATCAAAATGAGGTGAATGTTATTGCACCACGTTTTAATATTTCTGAACGAGTTGTTATCTCTTATGACAGTCAGAAGACCACTGTTACACCTTTGGTCATTCGGTTTCCTGGTCCAGTACCACTCTTATGAAGGTTGTTCCATATAAGTACAATGCTACCATGGTAGAAGATGGTAAGGACGTGCCCATTCCTTCTTTGTCTTTTGTGGTAAGCATCGCTGATGTGAGTAGAGTGACCCGAAGTGGTCATGTCTTTGGTCCTGAGCCTCCAAAGATTGTGGAGAATGTTATTGCTGGCAAACGAACTCAAGATGAGACTAATGTCGATGCTCCTGGTCAACCCAGTGGTTCGAAGGCTTATGAGGATGAAGTATTGAAATTTATCAAGAAGAGTGATTACAGTGTTGTGGATCAACTCTTGCACACCCCGTCCAAGATTTCAGTGTTGTCCTTACTGATGAATTCTGAAGCTCATAGGAAATCTTTGCAGAAGGTATTGGAACAAGCATATGTTAAGCATGATGTGACTGTTAATCAGTTTGATGGCATTGTTTCCAACCTCACAGCATGTAATAATTTGATTTTCTGTGATGAAGAGTTACCTGAGGAGGGGAGAAATCACAATTTGGCTTTACATATCTCCATGAACTGTCAAGAAGATGTACTTTCCAATGTGTTGGTTGATACTGGTTCTTCGTTAAATGTGATGCCAAAATCTAATTTATCAAGGCTTTCTTACCAAGGTCCTCCCATGAGGTATAGTGGGGTTGTTGTTAAAGCTTTTGATGGATCTCGAAAGACTATGATTGGAGAGGTTGATCTTCCAATCAAAATAGGACTGTGCTTCTTTCAGATTACATTTCAAGTAATGGATATCCGTCCTGCTTATAGTTGTTTGCTTAGCCGACCATGGATTCATGAAGCTGGGGCAGTGACTTCGACTCTTCATCAGAAGTTGAAATTTGTTAAGAATGATAAGCTGGTAATTGTTGGAGGTGAGCAAGCAATGCTGGTGAGCCACCTTTCATCCTTTTCATATGTTGATACTGATGAAACTGTTGGAACTCCGTTCCAAGCTCTTTCAGTTGATGACAAAGCTGTTAAGAAGAATGAGTTGCCCATGTCTTCCTTGAAGGATGCTCTGCATGTATTAAAGACTGGTCGATCTGACGGTTAGGGCCGAGTTATTGATGTGGTTGATAACCTGGGCAAAACTGGTTTAGACTTTACGCCTGGTACATTCAAAAGAGATTTGAAGCGTATTAATGATGCCTTTCACAACGTCGGATTCATTAACAAAGATCATTCTACGGCCGCGATTCTTGAGGATGACCTTGTAGGCTACATCCCTTTTGGATCTAAAGATGATGTCATTCCTGCTGAAGATTGAGAGCCTTATTTGGAAGACCCTGGGTATATGTCCCCAGAGGATGCATATGTGCTTTTTTATTCCCCTCGGAAGAAGTTTAAGGAACCTAAATATGAAGTCAGTGCCATCATTGAAGATGATGAAGAGGAAGAACTTCCCTAACTTTGTGACACATGGACAAATCTGCCAGAATTGGATAGCTGTTGATGTTCCTACTATTGTTCATATTTCAAAGTAATTTGTTTTTGTTTCTTTCAAAAATTCTTTCACTCTGCCCAAGGTGAAAGTGAATTTGTGAGGGCTTTGTTTCAAATTTTATCATCATCAATAAAATGTTATTTTGTTTATCCATATTATGTTTTCCCTTTTTGCTTTATTTCTGAAAAATGGTAACATAAAAAACCAAAAAATATAATAATGTGATAATCACTTTTATCTGCATGATACTTGCACTTCTTGTTCATATTCTAAAATCAAACATAAATCATTGTGCAGATTGATTGTTAAACCCATTGAAAACAATGATCCTATGCCCTCTCCCAACTTTGAGTTCCCTGTGTTTGGAGCTGAAGAAGAAGGTATTGAGGAGATTCCAGATGAAATTTCTCGGTTGCTTGAGCACGAGGAAAGATCCATTCAGCCTCATGAAGAGCTGGTAGAATTGATTAATTTGGGTTCAGATGATGATAAGAAAGAAGTCAAGATTGGGGCACTGCTTCGGTCAGATGTTAAGAAGAGGATTGTAAAGCTTCTTAGAGAATATGTTGACGTGTTTGCTTGGTCCTATCAAGACATGCCTGGTCTTGATACTGATATTGTGGAGCATAGATTGCCGTTGAAGCCTGAATGTCCACCTGTGAAACAGAAATTGAGAAGAACTCATCCCGACATGGCTGTGAAGATAAAAAAGGAGGTTCAAAAGCAGATTGATGTTGGTTTTCTTGTGACTTCTGAGTATCCTCAATGGGTGGCCAATATTTTGCTTCTTCCAAAGAAAGACAGAAAAGTTCGAATGTGCATTGACTATAGAGATTTGAATAAAGCCAGTCCAAAAGATGATTTTCCATTGCCACACATTGATATGTTGGTAGATAATACTGCTAAATTCAGTATCTTTTCTTTTATGGATGGATTTTTCGGTTATAATCAGATAAAGATGGCACCCGAGGATATGGAAAAAACAACATTCATTACACTCTGGGGAACATTCTGTTACAGAGTGATGCCCTTCGGTTTGAAAAATGCTGGTGCAACGT
This sequence comes from Lathyrus tuberosus, assembly GCA_022829125.1. Classification (NCBI taxonomy): domain Eukaryota; kingdom Viridiplantae; phylum Streptophyta; class Magnoliopsida; order Fabales; family Fabaceae; genus Lathyrus; species Lathyrus tuberosus. The sequence goes on from JALAZF010000265.1 coordinate 1,893,694, forward strand.
ACCAGAGAGCTATGACTACTTTGTTCCATGATATGATGCATAAAGAAATAGAGGTCTATGTGGATGATATGATTTGTAAGTCGAAGAATGAAGAAGATCATATTGAGTACTTATTGAAGTTGTTTCAGCGTTTGAGAAAGTTTAAGCTCCGTTTGAATCCTAATAAATGTACTTTTGGTGTCCGTTCTGGAAATTTGTTGGGCTTTATTGTCAGCCAAAAAGGCATTGAAGTTGATCTTGGTAAAGTTAAAGCTATTCAGGAAATGCCTGCGCCCAAAACAGAAAAACAAGTAAGAGGAGTCTTGGGACGTTTGAATTATATCTCCCGATTTATATCCAATATGACTGCCACTTGTGCGTCGATCTTCAAGCTTCTTCACAAAGATCAGGGTTATGTCTGGACAGAGGATTGTCAGAAAGCTTTTGAAAGAATTAAAGAGTATCTACTTAAACCTCTGATTTTGTCTCCTCCCTTGGAAGGAAGACCTTTGATAATGTATTTGAATGTGCTGGAAGAGTCTATGGGCTGTGTTTTGGGACAACAAGATGAATCTGGTCGAAAAGAATTTGCTATTTATTATTTGAGCAAGAAGTTTACCGATTGTGAGTCTCGGTATTCAATGCTTGAAAAGACGTGTTGTGATTTAGCTTGGACTGCCAAGCGGCTCCGCTAGTATATGTTGAATCATACGACTTGGTTGATATCCAAAATGGATCCAATCAAGTATATCTTTGAAAAGCCTGCTCTAACTGGGAGGATTGCTCATTGGAAAATGTTGTTGTCGGAATATGATATCGAGTACCGAACTCAGAAAGCGTTAAAAGGAAGTGTTTTGGCTGACCATTTGGCACACCAGCCAATTGATGATTACCAACCTATCAGGTTTGATTTTCCTGATGAGGATGTGATGTATCTAAAGGTTAAAGATCATGAAGAACCATTACCTGATGAAGGGCCTGATCCTGGATCCCGTTGGGGTTTGATTTTTGATGGAGCTGTTAATGAGTATGGCAATGGTATTGGGGCAATAATTGTTACTCCTCATGGTTCTCATGTTCCTTTCACTGCAAGGTTGATGTTCACTTGCACAAATAATGCAGCTGAGTATGAAGCATGTATTATGGGCTTGGAAGAAGCTATTGATTTAAGAATCAAGATTCTTGATGTATATGGAGATTCAGCCCTAGTGATTAATCAGATTAAAGGGGAGTGGGAGACACGTCAAATTGATTTGATTCCTTATCGAGATTATGCAAGAAGGTTGTTAACTTTCTTCAATAAGGTTGAGTTTCACCATGTACCCAAAGTAGCAAATCGAATGGCGGATGCTTTAGCCACTATATCCTCCATGATTGTAGTGAATCGGTGGAATGATGTGCCCAAAATCGATGTTATGCGGCTTGATAGACAAGCTCATGTGTTTACCGTTGAAGAGGTCGTTGATGATAAACCGTGGTATTATGATATTAAATACTTTCTTCAAAATCAAGAGTACCCGCTTGGGGCATCCAAGAAAGATAAGAAGACTTTGAGAAGATTGGCTGGTAGTTTCTTCTTGAATGATGATGTACTGTATAAGAGAAATTATGACATGGTCTTGCTCAGATGCATGGATAGACATGAAGTAGACGTGTTGATGAAAGAAATTCATGAAGGATCTTTTGGTACCCATGCCAATGGGCATGCAATGGCTAAGAAGTTGTTGAGGGCAGGTTACTATTGGCTGACAATGGAATCTGACAGTTGCAAATTTGTGAAGAAGTGCCATAAGTGCCAGGTTTATGCTGACAAAATTCATGTACCACCAACTCCTCTCAATGTTGTCTCTTCTCCATGGCCTTTCTCCATGTGGGGCATTGATATGATTATAATGATTGAGCCTAAAGTGTCAAACAGACACCGTTTCATATTGGTGGCTATTGACTATTTTACCAAGTGGGTTGAAGCAGCATCATATGCCAATGTGACCAAGCAAGTAGTGGTCCAGTTTACCAAGAACCAAATCATCTGTTGGTATGGTGATCCAAGCAAGATTATCACTGATAATGGGTCAAATTTGAATAACAAGATGATGAACGAATTATGTGATGAGTTTAAGATTGAGCATCATAATTCTTCTCCTTACAGACCTAAGATGAATGGGGCTATTGAAGCTGCTAATAAAAATATTAAGAAGATTGTTCAGAAGATGGTTGTTACTTACAAGGATTGGCATGAGATGCTCCCTTTTGCTTTGCATGGGTATCGTACATCCGTCTGCACTTCAACAGGGGCAACCCCTTTCTCTCTTGTTTATGGTATGGAAGCAGTGCTCCCGGTGGAAGTTGAAATCCCTTCTATGAGAGTTTTGATGGAAGCTGAATTGTCTGAGGCTGAATGGTGTCAGAGTAGATACGATCAGTTAAATTTGATTGAAGAGAAAAGAATGATGGCTTTGTGTCATGGCCAATTGTATCAACAGAGAATGAAGAAAGCTTTTGACAAGAAGGTTCGACCTCGTGTGTTCAGAGAAGGCGACCTCGTGCTCAAAAGGATCTCGACTTCTACCAATGATTCAAGGGGCAAGTGGACTCCTAATTATGAAGGCCCATATGTTATTAAGAGAGTCTTCTCTGGTGGTGCATTACTTCTTACAACTATGGATGGTGAAGAGTTCACTCGTCCTGTGAATGATGATGCAGTCAAGAAATACTTCGCCTAAAAATAAAAGAACAGCCCGCTAAGTTGAAAACCCGAAAGGGCGGCATAGGCAAAAATGAGCGTCTCGGTGGACTGAAAACCCGAAAGGGCAGTCCAGGCAAAAATTAGAGACAAAAACAGAAATAATCATCCCGGTAGATTGAAAACCCGAAAGGGAAATATAGGCAAAAGTTAGGGATTATGGCAAGTAACTGCATCCGTCCAGTCTTGATCATTTGAAAGCAACATTGTCCATTAAGGATTCTGCTTCAATTATCCTCAACCGAAGTTTTGAGCACAGTGGAATTCAAAGTTGTTAGGGAGAATAGTGGTCATTGTATTTCAATATAACCCTTTCCATGTATTTACCATTTTTCAAACTTTATAATGATCCATGGAGTTACACCATTTGCGGACTACCATTATATTAATAAAATTTGGGCCTTTGTTCCTTTGTTTGCAATTCTTATTTTGTTTCTGTTTGCAAAATTTCATTTATTTTTTATGAAGATTTTTGAAACAAAATGTGAATAATTGATTTAAATTTTTGAAAATTATAAAAACATTTTTCTTTGATTTATAAATATAAAAAAAAAGAATGTCAACGGTTATTCCAAGAATGGTAGGATCTATGTTTTCCTCAGCAGAGTTTGTTCTTACTCATCTAGCAGAACTTATTGACAGCTCCCCAGTAGAGTTTGTCGATGTCTACCCAGTAGAGTTTGTTGTTATTTCCTCAGCAGAGTTTGTTCATATAACCAGTTGTTGACAAGATGACAGGTTCCTTCAAAGTTGTGTTATGTTGTATTGAATTCATAAAGGCCAATGCTGGTTGGTTTTTCCCCAGCTAGGTCTTGCTCCAGATCTTCTTTAGCTGATTATGTTATTGGTCAGGCAGTTGAGCAGTCTTGAAGATCCTCTTTCATTGGTGTTAATCCCCACGCAGAGATTCTTTTTTGCTATCCCCAGTAAAAACCATATGAAGAATCCTCATTCAGAGTTTCATCCTCTAGATGCGTTGTTGCTTTGGATATCCCCAAGCACAGAGTAACGTTATTTCCCTCTAAGGAGTATTGACATGGTAGCCACCTGTCGGTTTTTACCATGCCATATAGATATATTCTTCTCCATGTTGTTCGGCCCAGAGATTATAGCTTCGCTAATTCTCCAATAGAGGCTGGGATTTTTTGTTTTGATTGTTTCCCGATCATATAACAGTGATGTTGTTTTTATCATCCCCGGCAAGTCCATAATGTACTTCTTTCCATATTCTTTATTTTCAGAAAAGATTGTGCATCACTATTGTGGCTATTCCCTAGTGAAGTCACTGATGATATCTCTATTCAAGGGATATTGTTATATTAGTCACCTGTTGGGCTTTCTCTCATTTATGACGAGTATTGATCTAAAATCCCCCACAGTTTGACCTTCTGTTGTTTTCCTCAGCAAGTCCAGGATACTTTGCTCAGATTTGGTTAATCCTCTGAGTGTGTGCTCGTATCTCCAGCAGATCTGCCTTGTTTTACCAGTGGATTTTGCGTAGATGTTTATATGACTACTATCCTCGGCGGATTCATTATTTTCCCGCAGCAGATCTCTTCATCCTTTTGAAGCGGAAGTTCCTATGATTTTTTTTATGATCCCCAGGAAGATTCAGAAAGATTTGGGTTGTATGGTTCCCCAACAGCTTTCCTACCATCCTCAAAGCAGAGTTTATGTTGTTATACTCTTTAGAAGATTGATGTTTAGGTTTTTCCCCAAGGAGTATCTTTTTTTCTCCATCAAGATTTGAGCCTTGTAGTAGGATTTATTTTCCTTTGATGGCTTTTGTTTATCTCTTGTAGGATTTCTTCAGCTGAATCCCTAGCAGAGCTGCTAATAATATCTCCATCTTGTTAAGATTAGTCGAGTATTCAGTGGTGTTGTGATGTTTTTTCACCCTCTGTTTATCCTTATGTCTGTTTTGCCAGCATATTCATACTCATACGCATTGCATGCGCATCCTCTTGTTGTGCATAGCATGTTGTTGTTGCATTGTGCATTTTTTGCATTTGTGTTGGTGCTTCTTTGCTCTCTGGTGTTGTTGTCCCTGCAGAGCTTGTGTGTCTTCTCTCTATTTAGAGTGTTGACCCGTAAGCAGAAAATGCCTATCTTTGATAATTCCCCACTGAGTTTATGCCTCGTGGAAGACATTTTGTTTTAGCCTTCCTCCCCAGTTCATTTGTCTGGATGGAATTAATTCCTAGTTGAGATATTTCCTCCTCGGGATGAGTCTTGTTTGACCGTTTCTCTCTGGTTTATTCTCGGATTGAATTTTGGTCCCTTGCTTTGGAAATTGATGCTTATCGCCTTTGTCATCCTACCCGTTTTGTTAGTAGTAGGTGATATAGCTGGCTTGTTACCTTTGTCGTCCTGCCCTGTGTTGGTAGTAGGTAATATAGCCGGGTTTGGTTACCTTGTTGTAGCTATCACTTGGTTGATAGTTGGTAATCTTTCCATTCTTTGTTCGAGTTTATTGCCTTTGTCGTCCTGCCCTGTGTTGGTAGTAAGTGATATTTCTCGACCCTTTTGAGATCATTACCTTTGTCGTCCTACTCTTTGTTGGTAGTAGGTAATTTTTCTCGTACCCTCGGTTGATTACCTCGTCGTAACTATCACTTGGTTGATAGTTGGTAATCCCTCTTTTGGGCTTATCACCTTTGTCGTCCTACCCGTTTAGTTGGTAGTTGGTGGTGCAGCTGGCTTATTACCTTTGTCGTCTTGCCCGTTTAGTTGGTAGTAGGTAATATAGCCCGGTTTGGTTACCTTGTTGTGGCTATCACTCGTTTGATAGTTGGTAATCTCTCCACGCTAGATTTTGTCGTCTTTATTGTCCTGCCCTTTAGTTGGTAGTAGGCGATAGTTCTCGAACCTTTTTTTTTAGATCCTTACCTTTGTCGTCCTGCCCTCTGTTGGTAGTAGGTAATTTTTTCTCGTATCCTTTTGGTTGACTGCCTCATTGTAGCTATCACTTGGTTGGTAGTTGGCAATCTTTCTTTTTGATCATGCTATTATCGGATGTCGGATAGTAGACGATCTTTTCCCCAGTGGAGTTTCTCTCCATGTTGGGACGATGCTATCCTTCTTTTATTTTCTGGTGTCGGTAATTTTCCCTCGGTGGAATCTTACTCTTTCTTTATTCTTCCCCAGCGGAGATGGTTTCCTCCCCTGTTGGGGCGTGCTTTCCCTTCTTTGGTTTCCCTGCAGAGTCTTTTCTCCCCAGCTTTTGTTTGTCTCCTGTGGTGTTTTTTCCCCACAGAGGTCTTGCGTCTGCATATCATCTGCATGATCATATCATTTTGTGGTCTCTTAGGGCCGAAAATTGGGTTTCCTGTTATATTTAAGTCTCTTCTATCTCGTTGAGACAAAGACGCCCATCTTTGTATCTCCGGGTAGAAGAAACTTAAATAGGGGCAGCTGTAATACCCTAATTTTTACCCCTAAGATCCCACATTTCCTTTTGCATTGCATACCACAAACAAGATCACACTTTGGTTCCCTCTTTTGTAGGTTTGTGCCTTGCAGGGATCTTTGAGTGTGAGTGTGTTTGTTAGTTGTTTTATTGCTTAATTTTTTTATGTTTACTAACCATTAATTAAAATCCAAAAATATTTTGTTTTATTTCACTAACATTTTCAGGGGAAGAACAGGTTAAAAAATACCAAAACAACAGCCCCGCAGCTCGAATGAATTTCATCTGAACAAAGTCAAAGTTGATCCGCAATTAATTCAAAAACCATCTGATCAAGAGTTTCCAAGATTTAATTAATTATTATTCAAGAGACTCAGAGGTTCATGTGTTTATTTCCATGCCTTCTTTGACAAGCAAGAGAATCGAGCCGGAACCACAACAGTGCAACAAAATGCTCATTTTGCACAAATTTTGCACTGAGTAACCGGTTATCCTGTGGTGAGTAACTGGTTACCCTCGTGAAATTTTGAAAAATGGAGGCAAGTTCAAATTCATCAATTGGCACCAATCTCAGCCCTTGATCACATTTGGAATATTCTAGACGACCTCATTTTAATTCCCCTACATCACTTTGATCATTTCCCACCATGTACCTTCACTAATCACCACTCTTTTGATAATTCCCTCCAAATTTGAATTCCAATCCTAATTTTGATCATCCAAGCCTAATTCCAAACCACCAAATTTCCCAAGCCTAAACTCTATAAATAGAGGCTTCATTTCATTCATTCTAAAAGCTTTTGAGAGCCAAAAAACCTCTTGCAAATTCTCTTCCCAACCACAAAATTCACCAAAGCTCACATTTCTTCTTTTGAAAGTTAACAAGAATTCACATTGAATCTTGTTCAACTTTGAGCTAAACCTTCATCCAAACTTATTTTCTTTATCAATTCTCATGGATCAAGGCTTTGGTGTTTGGATCTTGAAGCAATTTGAAGGAATTTTCAGATTTGAAGTGGTAATTCATCTTTCACCATTGTTGAAGCTTCATCTTCATCTTCCATAATGTAGATCTTTGGAAATCTTTGTTACTTGATCCTTTAGATCTAGTAATTGTGTTTGATTGCTGGTTTTTGCTTTTATTTTACTTTAAATTTCGTGCAATTTCAGTTCCATGATCATAAGGTGTTTGTAAAATTTTTTGAAAGTGGATCATGCTGAATTTTGCACATTATTCTGCAATTTGGTGTAGAGTAACCGGTTAACATCTGGTGAGTAACCGGTTACTCTATGTTAATTTTAAAAAACTGTGCTTATTTTGAACTAAGTAACCGGTTAACATCTGGTGAGTAACCGGTTACTTCAAAACAGAATGCACATTTTCACTTGTTTTTGGGACTGTTTTGGTTCCTTTTCCACCTTCTTCCCCTTTCTTCTTATTTTAGCCTTGAAATGCATTGTTGAGATTAATTTCTCTTCAATTTCAATGGACTTTGGATATGGTTAAAGTAATTAAACATTCATTAGTTCAAATCTATCTTTTAATGAATTGTTGAATTCATTTGTGGTGCTTTGAATTAGTAATATGTTTTCACACTTAAACTTATCAATTAAATGTGATTGAACTTGAAGATGAAAGGTTCTTGCATTTGTAATTCAATTTGGTTTTCTCTTCATCTATTTTTTTTTATTTTGATCGATGAAAGTCTTTTGGATCATGGAATTTCTTTGTTGAATTCTTGATCATGACGAGATTGTTACCTATTTTCTTTTCGTGCGGTATTGCTTTCGGATGATGATCTACATATCGTTCATCTTGCATGCATTAGCACAAAGAGCTATTTACCGGCCTCATTGTAGGGTAATTACTCCGTAAATTACTCGGCGATTGCTTAACATAGCGCAACATTTTTCCCTCTTTATCCAATTCGGAATTTGAACATTCGTGGTCCGGACCTTGATTGGTCGCGTCGACCCAATGTTGATTAAATTTTTGCATTAGGTCCATAACCTTTGAAACTTGGCGTTGTAGAGGCTTTGGTTTTACCAATCTTTTGTCAAGTTCATTAACCTTGGCCTAAGTGCATTGTTTAATCACTATAGTTCAAGACGCGAAACGGAATAATCAGTGAAGGCTTATGGCACTAGAGCCTTGTGCTACTAACCACTAACTTCTAACTTTAACATTTCCTTCTCGCTCTCTATCTCTCTTTATTTTTATGCTTTATGCCATTTTATTATATCATGTTTATGTTTATGCTATTTTTCTTTTGTCCACTTGGACCATTTTATCTTGTGCTTTGTTTTTCTTTTGTCCATTTGGACTCAAAAACATTAATAAAGGATTAAACCACTAAAAGACTTGTGCTCTTAATTGTTGGACTATGGCCACTATCCTTTGCATTGGAGGACCTATATTCTTGATTATGGACTTATGGACTTAGAATTAGAATTCTCTCCCTTATGCTTTGGAAAATTATGGAGTTTGGTATCCTAGCCTTTATTTGGCTTGCTTATTGGCTCAAGAGGATGGAATTCTTTTCTTATTATGCTTTGAAGAGCTTGTCCATGTTGTTAGATCTTTCTTATCCTTAGCTTTTACTTTATGCACTAGGATAGTCACTTCTTCTCCACCCCTTCTTCAATTTTCAAAGTCTCCTCTCTTTTTCAAAACCTTCTTGTTTTCTAACTTCAAAACCGCTTTCATAATAAAACCTTGACTTTGGTCAAGCGATTTTTAAACTTTGTTTTCTTTAATAAATGTCAATCCATGTTAATCATATTTGAACCATTTCATAAAAAACATAAAAAATATAAAACTCATCAAACTCTTTTTGTGCTTTGTGCACCTTTTAGCTTTAAAACTTTTTCATAAGTTTAGACATGATTCATTTCTTTAAGCGGAATTATTCGCTTGGAAACGACGACTTGTCTTTACACTTAAAATCAACCAAAACAAACAAATTTTTGTTCTTTGTACCACAAACTACGAGGTTTTGATCCTACATTGCACATCATGGGTACGTAGGCATGAGGCAATAAGTCTCTCCAAACAAAAAAATATATTAAAAAAATGCTTCTCTTCTAATCTCTCCTAAATCTCTTTTTAAGCAAACCATTTTCAGACCAAAAGCATGAATACATCAAAGGGCTCCTATAGAATACTATAGATGTATTGGGTGCGTAAAACCTTCCCTTTACATAACCAACCCCCCTTCCAAAAGCATGAATACATCAAAGGGCTCCTATAGAATACTATAGATGTATTGGGTGCGTAAAACCTTCCCTTTACATAACCAACCCCCCTTACCCATTTCTCTTTGTCTTTTTTAGCTTTTGCTTTTTTAGACTTCTTAGGATTTATTCGCTCTTTTTTCCTTTTCCTTTGTGGAATAAATAAAAGCGCGGTGGCGACTCTTGCTTTATGAGTTAAGTTAATCAATAACTTACACTCACAATTTTTACCGCTACACTGGTGCTTCGGTAAAACTTCTTGGAATATGGCGAACAAACCTAAAGGGGCTTATAATAGAGCTCTAGTTTTTACAGGCGAGAATTACAGCTACTGGAAGGATTGTATGCGCGTCCATATAAATTCCATGGATCGAAAGGTTTGGAACGTTACTTTAAACGAACCTATGGAAATTACAATGACAAATGCTGAAGGCGTTGTCGTTCCCAAACCCGAAGCTCAATGGAATGAGGAGGACAAGAAAAAGTACAGCTATGATTGGAAGGCTCGGAATATTTTGATCTCCTCTTTGGGAGTTGACGAGTGTTATCGAGTCTCTCATTGTGAAACGGCCAAGGCCATGTGGGATGCTTTACAAGTAGCCCACGAAGGCACTAATGATGTTAAAATGGCCCGTATCAACACACTAACGCAAGAGTTCGATCTTTTTTACATGAAGCTAGGGGAAACCATTGCGGATATGCAAAAACGATTTACTCACATTATCGACAAATTGCATGTACTTGGTAAACCAATTCCAAACGAGGTTGCTACTAATAAAATCTTGAGGTGTCTTAACAGAGAATGGCAACCGAAGGTCACCGCGATCACGGAGGCCAACAATCTAGCTACTCTAGACCTCACGACCTTATTTGGCAAACTCGATGAGCATGAGCAAATGCTCATTAGCTTGGATAAACATGACAAGAGTATAAAGAAGGAGAAAACAAAAGATACGGAGAAGAAGTCGATTGCTCTTAAGGCTTCTTGTTCAAAGTCCACATCTCAAGAGCAAAGTGATAATGAAACCAACAATGACGAAGATGATGAATCCAGTGATGACATGGGCCTATTTGTGAAGAGATACAATAGATACGTTCGAAAGAATGAGATTCAACACTCGGATAAAAATCTAGTCAAATTTCAGAGGCAATCTAGAAATGAAGGCAATAAGAATGGCAAGGTAAGAGGGACGTGTTACAACTGTGGAAAATTCAGGCTCTACAAGCCGGATTGTCCATTACTTAAGAAAGACAAGGATAAGGATAAGGATAAGAGTCGTCAACACAAAAAGTCAAACAAATCTCGATGAGCATACATCGCTTGGGAGAGCGATAGTGAGTCGGAAAAAGATGACAGCTCAAGTGACGAAAGTGAATCTGTTAATCTATGTCTTATGGCACGTCACAACAAGAAGAAAGAGGTACAAAGTCTTGAGACCACCAAAATAAGATGGGTTCTGGATAGTGGCTGTTCGAGACATATGACTGGAGACATATCTCTTTTCATCGACTTTGTAGCGAAGAAAAAGGGGTTTGTCACCTACGGAGATAACAACAAGGGACAGATTCTTGGAAAAGGTAGTGTAGGTAACCCCTCATCTACTACTATCTCTGATGTACTTCTTGTGGACGGTCTTAGACACAACCTTTTAAGCATTAGTCAACTATGCGACAAGAATTATAAAGTATCATTTTCAAAAGACTGTTGCATAATTGAAGATGGTGACAAAAAGGATGTGTTTAAGAGCTTGAGGGTGAATAACGTCTATATGCTAGACTTAAATGAAGTATCGTTGAATGGCGACAAGTGTCTAGTCACTATGAATGAGGATTCATGGTTGTGGCATAGACGGTTGGCGCACATCAACTTTGATTTGCTTAACAAAATAGTCTCTAAAGACCTAGTCATCGGTTTTCCTAAAATCAAATTCACAAAGGATCATCTTTGTGATGTTTGTCAAATGGGGAAGTAAATAAGGATCTCTTTCAAATCTAAAAACGTTGTTTCAACTATGAGACCCCTTGAGCTCATCCATATGGACCTCTTTGGACCATCTAGGGTTAAAAGCCTAGGTGGTAACTATTATGGTTTTGTAATAGTCAATGACTTTTCTAGGTTTTGCTGGACTATTTTCTTAGCAAACAAGAGTGATACCTTTTCGGCCTTTGAAAGATTTGCTAAGTTATCTCAAAACAATTTAAACACGAACATTGTGTCAATTAGAAGTGACCATGGGGGTGAGTTTGAAAATCATTTGTTTGAAGCATTTTGTGAATCCAATGGAATTGATCATAATTTTTCCGCACCACGTACCCCTCAACAAAATGGGGTGGTGGAACGTAAAAATAGAGTTTTGGAGGAACTTGGAAGAACTATGATCAATGAAAGTGGACTTCCAAAATACTTTTGGGCCGATGCCATAAGTACGGCTTGTTATGTTTTGAATAGGGTGCTCATCCGGCCTATTCTAAATAAGACACCGTATGAGCTTTTAAAAGGGCGTAAGCCAAATATCTCTCACCTTCATGTATTTGGTTGCAACTGTTTCATGTTAAACAATGGAAAAGAGACTCTTGGTAAGTTTCATGCCAAGGCCGACGAGGGTATTTTTCTTGGATACTCTCAGTCAAGTAAAGCATATAGAATTTATAATAAGAGGTTACGTGTAGTTGAAGAGTCAGTTCATGTTACTTTTGACGAGTCTTATCCGAGAAATGTCGGAGAAGGTAGCTCTTTTCATGGTGCACGTGTATCTTCTGAAGACATACTCATGGACACTCATAAGGGAACTGATCAGCCTGAAGCAGTGCGTATTAAGGAGGAAAAGGATCACCAACCAATGAAGAGTGAGGAGGATCATCATTCTGATAAAGATGAACTTCCTCCAGCTTGGAAGTCTTCCAAAGACCATCCAATTGACAACATTCTCGGTGATATCTCTAAGGGAGTAACCACTCGCTCTAAACTTAGTAAGTTTCGTTATTACTCCACTTTTGTGTCACAAGTAGAACCTAAAAATGCAAAGGAGGCGTTACTCGATGAGCATTGGTTTTTATCAATGCAAGATGAACTAAATCAATTCAGGAGAAATGAGGTTTGGGACCTTGTCCCTCCTCCGTGAGGTCATCGAGTATTCGGTACCCGATGGGTGTTTAGGAATAAACTTGATGAAACTGGAGTAATAACACGTAACAAAGTGCGGTTTGTAGCGCAAGGCTATAACCAAGAGGAAGGAATCGACTATGAGGAAACTTATGCGCCGGTTGCCCGACTCGAGGCTATACGTCTTTTACTTGCTTATGCTTGCACTAAGAACTTCAAATTATTCCAAATGGATGTTAAAAGTGCTTTCCTTTATGGATATATAAATGAAGAGGTTTATGTTGCCCAACCTCCGGGTTTTGAGTCCCATGAATATCCCGATCATGTCTATAAACTCAAGCATGCTTTGTACGGACTTAAACAAGCCCCTAGGGCTTGGTATGAATGTCTAAACAAATTTTTACTTGATCAAGGGTATTCAAGAGGGGAGGTTGACACAACCCTCTTTATTAAACGTCAAGGAAAACATTTAATCTTAGTAAAAATTTATGTTGACGATATTATCTTTGGGTCTACTAATATGAACTTGGTCAAGGAGTTTTCTAGTTTGATGTAGGGGGAGTTTGAAATGAGCATGATGGGGGAGCTCAACTATTTCCTCGAATTGCAAATCAAATAACTCGAAGAGGGCACATTCGTGAGTCAAACGAAATATTGTCTTGAGCTTCTCAAACGTTTCGACATGCTAAACTGCAAAGCAATAGATACTCCTATGCCTACTAGTGCAAATCTTCATCGTGACGAAAATGGTAAGGATGTAGAGGTAAAAGGTATAGAGGTATGATAGGATCTCTCCTTTATCTTACCGCATCACGTCCCGATATTATGTTCAATGTATACATGTGTGCGAGGTATCAAGCATGTCCCAAGGAATCCCACTTAAAAGCAGTTAAGCGCATACTTCGATACCTCTCCGGTACTCCAAAGTATGGACTGTGGTATTCCAAAGGTAGTGTTTGTTCCTTAGTTGGCTATTCCGATTATGATTTTGCCGGGTGCAAATTGGATAGGAAAAGTACTAGTGGCACGTGTCACTTTTTCGCAAATTCCTTGGTGAGTTGGCATAGCAAGAAACAGGTTTCCGTTGCTTTGTCAACAGCCAAGGCGGAATACGTTGCCGCCGATAGTTGTTGTGCTCAAGTCCTATTGGTTAAACAACAACTGCTTGATTTCAATTTAAAACTTGAGCGTATTCCCATTTTGTGCGATAACACTAGTGCTATTAACTTAACTAAGAACCCTGTATTTCATTCACGCACCAAGCATATCGAAATACGTCATCATTTCCTTAGGGATCATGTAGAGAAAGGTGATGTGGTCTTTGAGCATGTTGATACTAAAAATCAACTTGCTGACATTTTTACAAAACCACTAGCTACAGAGCCTTTCTTTCACATCCGTAGGGAACTTGGCGTTCTCGACATCTCGGATCGTGTTTGATATTCCTCTAAGATAGTTGCTCTTCATATATATATATGCTTGTTTATGTTTTTGACTAACAATGCAAAGAGTCATTGAGCTATATATGAGGGCTCTCATCGTCTATCATGATCAAGGTAATATCGTTCCGCTTCATAAATTTTCTTTAAGTGTATGTACCACGTTGAGTGTTTAAAAATGATGTTTATGACATATTTTAGAATATATTATTCATTTGGATGATTGATCTATGTGTTAGCATGTTTATTTATCTTATTTTGGGACCTTTGTATGCAAAAAAATAAATTTTTCCATGTTTCACTTGGATGAGTCGACCAAAGAATGCCATGGGTCGACTCATGAATTGAAAATTTTTCAAGGAAAACAACCGGGTTAGGGTGCGCCTACCATGGGTTGACGCATCTCAAGAATGTTAGATTTTTCTATGTTTCGTCAGTATGCGTCGATGCATGCCCTACTTAGGTCGGCGCATAGTCGGCGAACCCAGAATCTTCTTTTCTTGGAAAAGCGCACGCCGCCCTAGTGTCTTGCAAATACATTACATACTTTCAATGCACTTTATTTTTCATCATTGCATGTCATAAATCAGATTTTTCTTGGTCATCTCCTCTCCTTCTCTTCCAACTTCCCATTCAAACTCCATTAAAACCCATAAAACTCAAAACCCACAAAGTTTGAATTCACAAGGTTTTTAAGAAAGGGGTTTCACAAGGTTTTTAGAAGCAAGAACACTATCATCACTCATCCTCCGCACACTGTTCATTTGGGCACTGTTCATTACACACTGTTCATCTTCTTCCTCACCTTCTTCAACAATGGCTTCTCGACGTGCAACTGGTAAACAGACTACAAGAGCTTCAACATCAAGAGCCGTAACTTCTTCAACTCTGGTAAATGCTATGTCTCTACTCTCTGATGCTCTATCTGAGTCTTACAATAATGATTTCTGTAACCGTGTTGTTATTCGACAACATGCATACTACTCTCTGATGGCTCCAAATTATCATCTCACATAGGTAATTGAAATGTTGAATGCTCAGAATTTTGATGAATTTCTTGAATGTGATGATAAGTTTAACTGTGATTTGGTTCGCTTGTTCTATTGCGGAATTGAGGGAAAATTTGATGGTACGGATTTTACGTATTCTATGAATAACACGTCTCATTCTATAAACAATGCTGTATGGACTAGTTTGTTCAGTTTGGAAACTCATGAAAATCTTCCTGAAGTGATTGACACCAAGATTGTTCACGGCTATGAGTTTAAAACTTCTTTGAACTTCATGTTGCGTGAACCATACTCGGATGATGTTGTCGCCAGCGAGCTGTTTCCGAAAAATGTTACAACGGGTCATCTGAAATTTGTTGATCGCATTCTGCAGTGGATTGTCGCTCACATTTGCGACCTAAGAAAGGAGGGTTCTCTAGAGTTGATAAAGAGGAGGTTTACCTCATCTACATCCTAAAGAAAAAGATTAAAATCAACTGGCCATATTACTTTACATACCGTATGCTTGCCCTCCGCGACTCTACAAAAGGTATGGCTTTGGGCTATGCGTCATGTATTCAGAATAT
Source organism: Lathyrus tuberosus (assembly GCA_022829125.1). Taxonomy (NCBI): domain Eukaryota; kingdom Viridiplantae; phylum Streptophyta; class Magnoliopsida; order Fabales; family Fabaceae; genus Lathyrus; species Lathyrus tuberosus. Next base: position 1,909,177 of record JALAZF010000265.1, read on the forward strand.
TTTAAATAAGGCTAGTATCTCGGTTCCGAACATTCGCTATGTCAATATTTCATCTGAGCATCAATTTCAACAAAAGACTCTCACCATGATGGGTTATGTTTGGGATCCGGTTGAAAATAAGTACACGTACATGGCTAGAGCAACTCAGCCTCTTCATAATGTTCCTGACGACCAAGATATTGCAGAAGGACATGAAAATGAAAACCAAGGTGGTAACAATGCTGATGTGAATATGGAAGACGAAGATAATGCGACATGGATGCGTTACTCTCCACCAGAGGAGAATTATGATAATCAGGGATGGGGACAATGGCAAAACAATAGTTGGACTGCTTTTGGGGATGCTTATGTTCCTCCAAACTATGGTTGGCAACAACAAAGTGATGAATACGACTGGCAACAGCCTGAGTATTCTACACCTCCGACTCCACAGCCCCAACAAGCCTTCCAAGACACTGAATAAATTCTGGCCATGTTGAACCAGATGAACCTCGAACAAGAGCAATTTCGGGAATTACAAGATCAGAGGTACACTACTCAGCAGGAGAGGTTCACTTCACTTTCCAATCAGTTGGCTGCTCATGCACATAACTTCAGTAGGTTTGCTAATGCCTCCATGACCAGATTTACCCACTTGGAAAATGCCATGACAATTCAGACTCAAAATCTGACCAACAGTCTAGGCATTCTCAACAGCACTATGATCGAGTTGAATCAGTCTCTCGAGGAGCTGCCACCACCAGGCCACCATTACCGGGGAAGAGGTCACCCATTTAGGGGGAGGAGACCATAGGGATTAGTATCATTCTTAGTGCATGATATTATTTGTGTTTTTGATTGTTTGTTTTGTTATTTGATTGCATGGTGTTTCAGTTTGCTTTTAATTTGAACTATGTTTCTTTAGTTTGAACTATTATAGAATGAATTATGTTTGCTTCTTGTGTTCCGTATTTATCCGTTTATAGTATCGCATTAACTGTTTCATATGTGGATGCTTGTTAGTGTCGCTGTTTTGCAAATTGGTGAATGAACCATTACTTAGTATGATGATATCTCTTTAACCACCTTCTATTCCACTTTTTGATGTTGTCAAAGGGGGAGAAGGATACTAGCACCAGAAAATATTTAAGCAGCAGATATTAAAGGGTTAAAGATATGGGGAGTTTCGCCGTCCTCAAATTACAAATCAAGAGAAAGACAGACGGTGTTGCCATCATCAAAAAGGGGGAGTCTGTGAGGGCTAAGGTCTTTCATCTATTTCGGTTTTAATGATGTCAACAAATAAGATAGTCATTAGATTGTAATTTGAGCGGTATCACTTCATTGTCCGAAAAATTGCATCTAACCATCGATTTTCATGTGTCTAAACATATAGGAAGAGGTCTACAAAATTTCTACATGCGCATGATCATAATATTGATATTTGGTATGCTTGTTTCGAGTCTTGGTCAGTAAAAACGTGCAGAAAAATGATTTTTTGAAAATCTGCAGGTCTTGGGTCGACCCAAGGTAAGGATGAGTCGACTCATGTTGTCTTGATCATGTTTTGTGAAACGTTCGGGTTAGCGCACGCTGACCTCCCTGTTGCATGCAGTCGGCGCATGCTTCTATGCATTTGAATTTCTGCAAAATCAGCATAGTTGCGTGGACGCAAGGTGTTGATAGGTCGATGCATGGTCACTTAATTTGTGTAGACAATCCTACGGGTTAGCTCACGCCGACCCTCATTAAAGGAGCGGTCGACCGCTCGCTGTCTGAACTGATTTTTTCTGTATTTAATTTTTTTGTTATTTCTGTTATTTCACATAGTTGGTAATTTCTTTCATTATATATAGTTGGTTCATCTCATATTTTCAAATAACAAGAAACGTGAAAATAGATACCAATCTTTCTCTTCATCTTCATCTTCAACCTTGAGTAAACAAACAATCACACATAATCATCTTTGTTTGTGTCGCCCATTGTTTTGAAGTGATAACGTTCAGAATTAGGAAGTGTTGTGATCTGGGTTGAGAATTGGTAGGTGTTTCTTGAATAAAACCTCAGGTTTTGTCCTCCAAGAATCAAGGAGATTTTGGGGGTTTTTGCACAAACCGTTTCATTCTTCAAAGACTCAGTCGTTCAAAGGTAACCGAAGAACAGAGTGTTTATTTGGTTTAGTAGCTACAGTTGGAGGATCGTAGAAGAAAGGTTTGGGGATCGAATTGTGGGAGATCGAAATAGACCGAGTGAAGGTGACTGAGAACGGTGGGTTCTTGCAGTCTAGTAGTGTGAGACGGTGATTTGTTCAACCAGATTTGAGGCACTTGATTAGTCTTGAATCAAGGGGAGAGAAGACTCTGCATCAACAATCAAAGACGTTTGAGGGTTTGGATGTTCATTGTTCTTCTCTTGTATAAATAATTTGCAAACGGCAATTTATATATATCTCAATTCCAATTGTGGAATTGGGGGCAGAGATACCCATAGCGAGGACGATTGGGGAACTGCCTAATCAAATCGTGTTTGTTCTCTCTCTCCCTTTACTCTTTACATTTGATATCATTCGAGTTTGTGAATTATCGATTGATCGCAATTTCTGAGATAGTGTAATTTTGAGCTGAAAATTATTTTGTAAAATTGATACAATCCCTTGGATTGTATTTAGGATCAGCTTTAAATTCACATTATTTGGAAATCTGCACTTGGTGTGTTTGCACACGCCAAGTGTTTGATAATTTGGTTAAACGTAAATTCGAATGCATTTGCTATTAATTTTTGTCAACCGACCTCGGTGGTAATTGGATAAATATCAAGTAACCAAAATTTGGTTGATTGGGTCTAAATTTGGTTGATTAATCTGAATTTTTCTCATCCTTTATTTCATTCTTAATATTGTCGTGCATATCCGATCCTTTTAGTAGAGGTTCGTTGTAGACGTGTGATTCAGTGGTTGCTTCCGTAAAATAATTTTTAAAACCAATTTTTGGTAACCATTTGCGTGTATAAAATTGTGGGATCTTTTCAACCCCTTTCTAGATCCTAGCTATTGTCTAACAGAAAACCCATCCTACACCGATGGATTTCTTGTTCTTAGGAAGATCCCATGTCTTATTTCTTTCAATTTCGTCAAGTTCTTCCTTCATGACGTTCACCCATACTTTTTTCTAGAGTGTCTCATTAATGGTGACGGGTTCAGAGTCCACCATCATGGCACAATGTATGACTTCTCCTTCATAGTCAATCTCAATATCATGCAGTAACTCAGTTTGCAAGTCTCCTTGGAATCTGTTGAATTCTCTGTGGCCTCTGAAACTTTGCAAGTTTACCTTCATAAACAGGTCCACAATTAGAGACAGGGCCACTTTCAGAAGGTCTACTTTTATAGGCTGGATTACCTTCAGAGCCAGAGTCTTCATTAGAATCAGAGTTACCTTCAGAGTCAGAGTCTCCTTTAGAGTCAGACTCACCTTCAGGGCCAGAATCATCTTCATATTCATACTCACCTTCAAACTCAGACTCACCTTCAGAGGCACAATCTCCTCCATCTTCATATTCATACTCACCTTCAAACTCAGACTCACCTTCAGAGGCACAATCTCCTCAGAGGTAGAATCTTCTTCAGAAGCAGAATCTCCTTCAAAGGCAAAATCATACTCTACTGCTGACACTACTCTAGAGTTAGATTGAGACTTGTTCCAATCCCATGTTTCTAATTATTTCACTATGACATCTCTGTTGGCTTCAACTTTGTTGGTGATTGGGAAATAGAGCTTATACGCATTTGTACAATGACAACCTATAAGCAACATGACTCTTCTTCTGGCATCGGATTTCCTTCTAATAGCATCTGGTATATGTTTATAACATACAGAACCAAACACCTTAAAATGGCTGACACTTTGCTTTCTTCTAGTCCACTTCTCAATAGGAACTACTTTCTTTAACTTCTTTGTTGGACATCTGTTGAGCACATATGATGATGTGGCAATTGCTTCACCCCACAATGTGAGGTAAATTATTTTCTTTCAGCATGGTTCATGTAAAGTCAAGCAGAGTTATATTTCTCCTTTTAGCAAGACCATTATGTTGTGGAGTGTATGGAGCAGTCACCTCATTCTCAATTCCACGCTCCTCACAGAACTTCTTGAACTCTGTTGAATTGAACTCATCTTCATCATCGGTTCTGAGGATATTCAACCTTTTCTCGCTTTGATTTTCAACCTTAACTTTGAACTTCTTCAACTCGACAAACACCTTGTGTTTAAACTTTATGATTGCTACCCATGTCATTCCTGTGAACTCATCCAACAATGACACAAAATACTTGATTCCTCCAAGTGAAGGTACCTTAAATGTCCCACATACATCAAAATGCACCACGCACAAAGCACAAGTTGATTTTGGAGGAGTTTATGATGAGAATGGAAATCTTGGTTGCTTGCCTCTCATGCATATATAACATGATTTCTTTAGTGCCTCAATCTTTGGAATTCCATGTGCCAAATTCTTTGAACTTAGATGCCCTAAGCTTCTGATGTTCAGATGACCCAATCTCTTGTGCCATAGCTCACTTTTCCCTTTAGCACTTGCCACACTAAAGCATTGAATGTTTGTTGTTGCAACATTCACCTTGAATGTCCCATTTCTTCCTAGTTCATACTGCATAATTAACTTATGATTACAGTCATACAACTTCAACATATTGTCCTTCATGGCTACTGAAAAAAATTTCAAGCAGCTGACTTCTACTCATCAAATTGCTATTCATGCCATGAACATACCATACATCCTTAATCAGTACAGTTTTTCCATTCTTCAATTTAACTTTGACATTTCCCATTCCTTCAAAATTCAGATACTCATCATCAACACATCTAATCTTGGTCTTTCTACCAGAGTCAATATCAACCAGCTATTGCTTGTTTCCAGTTAGGTGATTTGAGCAACCAATGTCCATATACCACATGTTTACCAATTTTTCTCCTACATTCTCAGATGCCATAAATAGCACAGGTTCATCATCAGAATCTCCTCTGGATATGTTGGCTTCTTCACCATTGCTAACCTTGTTTGACCAACAATCAACAGGAAAATGGTCAAACTTGTTGCAATTGTAGCACTAAACCTTTCTCTTATCAAATTTCTCCTTTCACCTATGAACATTCTTAAGTTTCTTCTCATCTAAATTGAAGAGTTCTGACTTTTGAGCACCACCGCCATTCTTTTTCTTGTTCTCCAGCCCTTCCTGTTTCTAGTTATTCTTGACAAAAGAAGCTTTCAGAGTTTGAGCTTTCAGAGCCTATTATGTTTCCCTTTTAGAGTTTCTTTTAGTCATACAAAACTCTTGTGCCTCTAAATTACTCTGAATCTCTTCAATTCTCATTGTGATGGTGTCTTTCGAATGTTGTATGGCTACAACTATGCAATCAAACTGAGGAGTAAGTGATCTTAGTACTTTTTCAATGATTACTTGTTCAGAGAGGGTTTCTCCGCAAGACTTCCTCTCATTCATGATCACAATCACTCTAGAGATTTAATTAGACACTTTCTCATTGTTTTTCTTACCGAGATTCTCGTATTGCTTGCGTAGGGATTGCAACTTTAATTTCTTTACTGATGTGTGACCACCATAGCACCCCAGAAGTATATCCTACAGCAGCTTCGCCGTCGTTGAGTCGACAATCTTCTCAAATACCTTTGTATCCACACACTGATAGATATAGAACAACGCCTTCTGATCCTTCTTTCTCGTTTCACGTTGCATATTTATTTGCACTTCTGCTGCATTTTTTGCAACCGTCGTTTAACCGTCATTGACGAGATCAAGAATAACTTGAGCGCCAAATAACACACGCATCTGAATCGACCATATATTCCAATTCTTTTCGTCGAATACTAGAAGCTTTATATTCAAGGTACCGTTTGCTCTATTCATATTCGTTCTTGTGCAAATCACTCAGTTCTCACTAACACTCGTGTTTTTCAATCACGGAGAATCAAGATCTGTGATTCTCTTTGGTTTCGATCTTCAACGAAATCAATCATCCACCTCAAGTACACTTGTGTTTCCTTGTGAATCAGAATCGGAGCTCTAAATACCAATTGTTGGAGTTAACAACAAAACTCCATTATTGCATAAGAAGAAGAAAAATATAGAATTCACACACACACACACACACACACACACACCACCACACACAGAGAGAGAGAGAGAGAGAGAGAGAGAGAGAGAGAGAGAGAGAGAGAGAGAGAGAGAGAAGAGGAGAGAGAGGAGAGAGAGAGAGAGAGAGAGAGAGAGAGAAGAGAGAGAGGGGAGGAGAGAGGAGAGAGAGAGGAGAGAGAGAGAGAGAGAGAGAGAGAACATAACTAAATTTTCTCAATCTCAAGTTCTATTTCTTAAATGTTCAATCTACTACAATTTGTAACTAACATTGAACTTATATGCATTAACCCAAATTCAAATCCAAACCAAATGCAAACTCAAATCTAACAAAAAAAAAAACTAAACTAAACAAACTTAAATTTGAATTACATTACATTTAACCTACGTCTTCAAATCAATTCTATTTGTTACCTTAATATAAAGGAGTCAAACAATAGGTACATTAAAATCCAGCCATTGGTGATTGATGAAGACAAATATAAAGCTCCTCCTTTTCAAAAAGAATGTCCAGATTCATGAAATCCAAACAAAACTCCACCACCCAAGTTATGTTCTTTTCATTTTGCCACCACAATTTTGTACACTTTAACACACGTCCATATGCATGTTCATAACATTGCCAAATGTTTTAATTTTCTATATCTATAAATACCCTCTCATCTCACTGTACTTCATTCATCCACATCGAGCAAAGTGAGACATTAACTCAAATCACATGGCTGCTACCGCTATGAAAGCTTCATTTCCACTTTTGATGATGCTGGGAATTGCTTTCCTTGCTTCAGTATGTGTCTCTTCTAGATCCGATCAAGAGAATCCATTTATCTTGAGTCTAACCGGTTTCAAACTCTTTTTGAGAATGAAAACGGTCACATCCGTCTCCTCCAAAAATTTGACCAACGTTCTAAAATATTTGAGAATCTTTAAAATTACCGTCTTTTAGAATATAAGTCCAAACCTCACACCATATTTCTCCCACAATACACAGATGCCGATTTCCTCCTTGTTGTTCTCAGTGGTAATTTATTATTTACCATGTTAATTATTTAAAACTAATCAAACATAATTTATTAAAAAAATTGATATTTATTACTTTACATGTTTATTTTGTTAGGATAAATTAAATTAAATTTTAAATCTAATTTTAATTGTAATTTTTTAGGAAAAGCTATACTTACAGTGTTGAAACCCGATGATAGAAACTCCTTCAATCTTGAGCGTGGAGATACGATAAACCTTCCTGCTGGCACCATTGCTTATTTGGTTAACCGAGATGACGACGAGGATCTTAAAGTATTAGATCTCGCCATTCCCGTAAATAGACTGGCCAACTTCAGGTAATATAGCCAATGTTTACCTCTTATGTTATCAAATATGGTCTCCATGCAGTTGTATAAAATAAATTTAAGAACAACGATTGTAATTGTATTTATACATATTAGTTCTTCTAATGATCTTATAATTTTTGTTTTTGCCTTTTCAATAGTCTTTCTTATTATCTGGAAATCAATACCAACAGTCCATCTTATCTGGGTTCAGCAAGAACATTTTAGAGGCTTCCTTCAATGTAAGCACAAAACACACAATTTCTTCATTTTTATCTATTAGTTTGGTTTTCTATATGTTAATATTCACGTAGTCATTGTAAATATTGTAAAACGTAGACCGGTTATGAAGAGATAGAGAAGGTTCTTTTAGAAGAGCACGAGAAAAAGACACAACACAGAAGAAGTCTTAGGGATAAGAGGCAACAGAGTCAAGAAGAGGCTGTAATAGTCAAATTATCAAGAGAACAAATTGAGGAATTGAGCAAAAATGCAAAGTCTAGCTCTAAAAAAAGTGTATCTTCTGAATCTGAACCATTTAACTTGAGAAGTCGCAATCCTATCTATTCCAACAAGTTTGGCAAATTCTTTGAAATCACCCCAGAGAAAAATCCACAACTTCAAGACTTGGATATACTTGTCAATTCTGTGGAGATTAAGGAGGTATTAAAAAATTATTTTATAATATAGGAAACTAACTAAATTGCGCTACGAGATTTCACTTGATCAAATTTTAATTGTTCTAAATAATTTGATTTTTTTTCTTCCATTGAAGTTATAATGTCAAACTTTTGTTATTAAGTTAACATCTTATAGTTGATAAGTTTTACATACTCAACAACATGTTTTAATTATAGAACATATAACAAAAATATTTATTTAATTATTCTTTCAAACTAAATTTTAGGGATCTTTATTGTTGCCACACTACAATTCAAGGGCTATAGTAATAATAACTGTTAACGAAGGAAAAGGAGATTTAGAACTTGTGGCTCAAAGAAATGAGAATCAACAAGGGCAGGGAAAAGAAGATGACGAGGAAGACAAAAAAGGAGAAGAAGAGATAAACAAAGAAGTGAAAAATTATAAAGCGAAGTTGTCTCCAGGAGATGTTTTTGTAATTCCAGCAGGTCATCCAGTTGCAATAAAAGCTTCCTCAAATCTCAATTTGCTTGGATTTGGTATCAATGCTAAGAACAACCAGAGGAACTTTCTTTCAGGTATATTATATTATCACTCATTCTCTTTCTCTCTATATATTCATTTTAAGTACGTATTTTAAAAGTACGCTTCTATTTAAATCATGGAGAAAATAATTATTAAGATATGTTTATTTTGTGGGTGATTGAAAATTTGAAGGCAAGGAGGACAATGTGATTAGCCAGATACAACGACCAGTGAAAGAGCTTACATTCCCTGGATCAGCCCAAGAGGTTGATATGTTATTAAAGAACCAGAAACAATCTTACTTTGCAAACGCTCAACCTCAACAAAAGGAGATAGGAAGCCATGAAACAGAAAACAGTCTATCTTCAATTTTGGATGCTTTTTAATGAGTGAACAAATATTATGCATGTATGCTATCAAGAGATATAGCTCATAGTGAGCAAAGAATAAAATAATAATTATTATATCTCCACTTTTCTACTATGAATAAATAAATTAAGAGTATTCTGGTGCTCCTTTTCGCTATTACATTTTTTTAATTAATAATTTTGAATACTATTATGAGTATGAATAATCTTTTTCCTAAAAAAAGGAATGTATAATTTAATCAACCATAAATAGTTAATTCTGCCCGTAGACTATCATTTTTAGTTATTTTCTTATAATGCAATTAAAAGTACGCATGTATGTGCTACTATGATTTTTTTAGGCTTAATACATGTTTTAGTCCTATAAATTAATTTAGTGTTTTGTTTTAATCCCTTAACTAAAAAACGTTACAAGTTAATCTCGTAACTTCACTTCGGTTACCCTATTTCACCTCTTCCGTCAATTTTAGGCAAAAAAAAAACGGTAAGATCTGGTGATGTGGTGTGAGAACAAGACCATTGGTACAAATCCAAATCAACATAGATAGTTAATGAAAATCAAACTAAAATCTATATCCAAATCCTAACTTGTCATATGATTTATATTAAAATAGAATAAAAATCAAACTAAGCCAAATTAATAAATCTAATTAAATTAAATCAAATTAAAATTAAATTAAATTAAGTTAAAAGATGAAAATAAACTATCTTAAATATAAATCATATAAAAAGATGAGCCCAAATTGAAATTAAACTAAATAACCTCCAAATAGACCTAAAATAATTGTTTAACAAATCATATAAATAAAATAAATAAAAGTCAAGAATGACATGGAAGAAAGAAAATGCATGATTAATGATATGTTTACTAAAAATGCGAAAATAGAGACCGACTTAGAATGATATGAAATGATTAGAATCTGAGGGTAAAATTTTGGGTACAACATTGACCATTTCTAATACATAAACACAACCTATGGTACAAAGCATGGAAATTAGCCAAAACAAGAAAAATCTAAGAATAAGGTACAATATTCCTTATTGTACAAGAAAATAATACACAGCGGAATAAGCTTAACTAGGCTTCTCTTGAAACATCCACGCATAGCTCCAATTGTAAATCAAACCTGCAAATAACACCTGAAAAATAGGAACAATATTGGGGTGAGATAATAATCTCAGTGAGTTCCCCTATCTTATGGGTTCCCTCGGCTCTACAGGGTACATGCAATCAAACGGATCCACCGTGGATCCGGGGTTTTCTCACGGTCTGGTGCAAATACACAACAATGGGTAATATCGTCATAAGTAGTCCCTTGACTCACCAATGAAATAACAACAAGTACACAAACAACAATAAACAGATCAACCAACCAAGTATGCAGACCCGTACTCTCGTACGAGGAATCCAGAAGTAGTATCTGCCTGTCTACATAGGCCACACAAATCACACCCTCAATGAATAATCAAGTGCCTAGCGTCAAGAGACTGGCACAAGCACACAGCACGATGAGTCAGATGAGTCTGAAGTGATACACACCTAAGTGGCCGCGGAAACCCATCCATCGACAAGTGCAAAGACGCCTACATGACTGCACAAGCCCACCGGGAGAAAGCCTAGTGGTATTGCCTACATGCACCACTTGAGGTGAGTAACGGAGTGATATTGCCTTCATGGCATCACAACCCCACCATACCGATCACGCAGATGAGTTAACGGCGAGTGGGTAAACACCCTATAAGACCCCCACAAGCACATCGCAACGGTAGCTCAGGTGTATACCGAGCACGCAGATGAGTTAACGGCAAGTGGGAAATACGCCCTAGCGGACCCTCACAAACTCATCGCAACGACATTCTTCGGAACAAGTCCGGTATCCATCGGACCAAGTCTGGAACTCAGGTGAAACACCACCTAGTAGCTTAGGCCTACTCCGATTCAAGCATACATCACAATCACATCATATCCACATCACATCCGAACGTTCAACCGGAACGAATGGGAACAAGAAAAGAAATGATCACATCACAACTTTTATCAACATAATGAATTATATTCAACACATATACAAGGAAGACATAACAAGTGATCACCTCAAGCCATTAAGCAAGCCATAATCAATATATAAGCATAACATGTTAACCATAATCAATATAGTAATTCACATGCATATAAAGGTATACAACTCACTACTACCCTATATCAAACATCCTTGATTAGTTCATGGTCTATCACACCATTTAATACCTAATTGGATCATCTTTCCAATGGTTTTAGACTCGTATCAATCGGATTCCCGATTCATGATTTATGGTAGGAATAAGGACCCATACCATTCACATTCATTACATTTCTCTATTTATCTTATCAATCCGTAGCATATAGCCATGATTCTACCTCACCATCACAAAGAGCATTGAATTAACTTTCCAACGCTTCCGACCGTGCACCGATCTGAGTTACGGATCAAAAGTTATGAAGGAAACAAAATGGGAAAATCTGTCATGTACGAACTGCTAGGCGAACATTCGCTTTCCCCTTTGCTTTGGTTCGCTAAGCGAACCCGCGAATCCCAGAATTTCCAGCAGCGTCATTTTAGGTCATTTGGGGCCAAAATCTCTCATTTCTTCACCCAAAACACTTCCAATTCATACAATATCAACCCCAAACATGAAACAACAATCAAGGCATGTAATATCATCATGAGAGCACATTTAGACATGCTATTTCACACAAAACCCTTAATCCCCAAACATGAATTTTTCCCCAAACTTCCTACCCAAGTTCTATCTAATGTAACTCACCTAGTAGGAGAAGATTGATGATGAAACAAGGCTTTGATAATGATGATCCAAGCTTTCCTTCTTCCTCCCCTTCTTTCTCTTCTTTCTCTCGTTTTCCTCTTTCTCTTAACAAATATATATATATATATATATATATATATATATATATATATATATATATATATATATATATATATATAATACTATATTATTTAATATAATCCAATAGAGTAAAATATCTCCAATTGATATTTTGTCATCTCAAACCAATTGATCAATTATTAGAGTTACCTTAAAATCCTTTCTCGAGTTAAAATAATTGATCTCTTCAGAGTTCACTAGTTGCTCTATTGATCCCAATTGACAACACTTAGAGCACTGAGGATATTCCCTTATTCCAATTAATCAAAGATAAAGTACATAAATACTCATCTGATCTCATCTGATATCCAATTGAGCATTTAAATAATATGGGGTATTACACTCTCCCACCCTTAAACTGAAATTCGCCCCCGAATTTCTTCTACTCGACAAAACTATAACTTGTATCACTGTCTTAGATCCACACTTAATATTTTCCTCCGTTAAAATTTCTGACATAATCCAATCCCAACTTGACTTCATAATTCAAAATCCTTGTCCTTACAAATTATCAAACTTCATTTCCTTAGTTATACTCTTATTCCAATATTGGGTTAACTTCGAACTTTGCTTTTTCTATAACTCATCTGTTGTTTCATACAAAACACCTTGTCGCATCTTACTTCGGAAAGAATGTACCATTCTACATTCCTCTACCGAGTCACAACAAGACCGTAATATCTTATCTTGGTTCAAGATAACAAACTTTCATCAAATTCTCATTATTCTGACTGAACTCTTTCATCTGTCACCTTCCACTGCACAATCCAAATTCTAACAATGGAATACCACAAATTCTCAAGCATTATTAGGTAGCTAACATTTTGCGGAGAAACACACTTGTCCACCGAGGTTCCTACTAACCAACGGTACAAAAAACTTACTGACGTCTTATGGTAGAACAATTCTCTCGCCAGCACACAATATCTTAATATCTGTCCAACACTCTCTAGACGATAAAGGTGTAGGAGTTACACTGTTACCACCACAACATATACAACTCCAAATTTATTCCAAACTCGAACCAATATACCCAAAATAGTTTAACAACCTCCGGTTCTAGTTACCACATTCCAAATCGATTATTCTTATGGTTTTCCGACTTACTCATGGTTTCTGTCACCACAAAGTCTCAACTAATGACAATGTAACACCATCACGTAACTTCAAACATTCGCGAGTCACCATTATAAAACTTAAACCATCCAAAATAGTACTTGTCAATTCACATACAACACTCTACTTACACACACACCTTCGAAGGCCATGTCATGTTTCTCAATTGAATCCACTTTTCTTAATCGTTTTATTCCATAAATGTTCCAAGTTAAATGCTTAACTTCGGAACGTCTAATTCTCACTTTTACTTGGAAAGATGACTTTCAAATCCCTACTTCTGATTATTGTGCAGAAAAGGCATTAAATGATCAAAGTTGTAAGACACAAGAAATGGTGTAAGCATCCAAAGAACAGAGGAATGATATCAGTTGGTTCGCTTTGCGAAGTCACGAAGGCAGTTTGTGGCGGTACTACTGTACACATCTGGTACCACTCTCACGGGGTCTAAATCCAATACCATGAACTCACGGAAGTTAATAATTTCTAAACTCTGACCAACCGCTCATACCTTGCTAACACCATTCACAAGATTACTTCCCCAAAAGTCAAACTCCCTCGTCGTCTGAACAAATGGTCCACTATGTAACACCCTTCCAAAAGTTATGATTTCAAAACACAAATCCGTCTTTCATTAACTTGCAATCCCGTTATCTATTCTCACAATATTCTCCAATCGGAGTAACATACGGTAACAAAACGCAGATGATGGTTCCTAAGGGATTTCACAATTTACACACACGTTAATCGATTAACCGTCTGAGGCTAATCGGTTAGCTCCGCTGCAGAAGCTGAAAACCATTCTCTTTAACTCGTATAGCATTCACCAACCATTACACGGTACCACAAAAGCGAAGGACATAACATGTCAGCACACAACCTTATTCCCTCACTTAAACTCCTCGGAGAGAATCAATACACAACGTTCTTAGTCCAACCAAAGGTAGATTCCGAATATTCCGATTTTTCACAATCACAGAAGTCTCTCTATACTTGAAAATAAATCGGGGTAATGCATCCTCTTGAAGAACCTTTGCCATCTCCACGTACATATTAACCAGGATTTCTTACCCTTCACTATCCATTGAACATCACACTTACACATAAGTCACTTAATGAAATACTCGCATCCAACAATTCTCATTAACTAACTACAAGACCTTTCCGGTATGAACCGTTCTATCACACTTGTCTCCAGAATAAGAATCCAACACGTACACTTGTAACCACGGTGCTACCACTACGCTCGTTCTTAATACCAAGGTGTAACTTTCTCATACCATATTGTTAATACCGTTTTCCACACTGCGGTTACTTTGCTCTCCTTGGTAATCCTCTTAGGTTCAAATATAAAACCATCTTACTAAGATTCCCTTAGATCCAAGATACTTACTCTGTTTCTTAATACAAATTTTTTTCCGGTCCGTATCACTACACTTTCTGTTACTAAATGAAGTTCATTCTTTCTCCAACACCACACCTTATATTGTTTCCTTGGGTAAGTTAACAAATTCCAAATTGGTCTCTTACTTAGAATAGAAAACCTGAAGTATTATCCTAAAATCGATCCCCCTTCATAACTGAAGATACAAAAATAATCTCCTACTCTTCGTCCGGCACATACTTATTTCGCTTGAAGCATGTAAACACATCCTTGTGTTTCTTCCCACACTTCTCTACTACTTTAGGTTCCTATAAAATCCGAACTTCCTTAACTCTCAACTTTCTGCCAGTCAGAAGATATTGTTCCGAACACATTCCTTAAGGTATTCTCGTCCATTCAAGATACCATAGCGACCTTAGAAACTGAAGCACCAAAATTTATCAAACTTAAATTTAAATTACATTACATTTAACCTACGACTTCAAAATCAATTCTATTTGTTACCTTAATAAAAAGGAGTCAAACAATAGGTACATTAAAAATAATATTAAAGTGTTCCATCAAAACAACCCAGTTAATTGTTGTGCAGAAATATCCCATATACAAGCATGAGTTTGAATCACCGATATTCCACTTATTGTAGTGAAATTATTTATTATGATGTGAATTGAATTTTTCCATTAAACATAAAAAGGAAAACTTAGTAAATTTATCTGGAAACTTAGAAAACAACTTATATTTTACTGTATTTCTTAGAAACTCTAAAAGTTGTGGGATGGTATATTTTTTTGTACTACACCCCTACGCATACTAAATAACATATTATATTAAAAAAAAGTATACGCTTTTATTCATAATAGTTCTTGTGAGAGGCAATTTGTCGGACATAACATTATTAGCATTCTTTAGTCACTTCACTTATACATACATGCCATGAAAATCCAGACATTGGTGATTGATGAAGACAAATATAAAGCATCGTCCTTTTCAAAAAGAATGTCCAGATTCATGAAATCCAAACAAAACTCCACCGCCCAAGTTATGTTCTTTTCATTTTGCCACCACAATTTTGTACACTTTAACACACGTCCATATGCATGTCATAACATTGCCAAATGTTTTATTTTCTATATCTATAAATACCCTCTCATCTCACTGTACTTCATTCATCCACATCGAGCAAAGTGAGACATTAACTCAAATCAACATGGCTGCTACCGCTATGAAAGTTTCATTTCCACTTTTGATGATGCTGGGAATTGCTTTCCTAGCTTCGGTCTGTGTCTCTTCTAGATCCGATCAAGAGAATCCATTTATCTTTGAGTCTAACCGGTTTCAAACTATTTTTGAGAATGAAAACGGTCACATCCGTCTTCTCCAAAAATTTGACCAACGTTCTAAAATATTTGAGAATCTTCAAAATTACCGTCTTTTAGAGTATAAGTCCAAACCTCACACCATATTTCTCCCACAATACACAGATGCCGATTTCCTCCTTGTTGTTCTCAGTGGTAATTTATTATTTACCATGTTAATTATTTAAAACTAATCAAACATAATTTATTAAAAAAATTGATATTTATTACTTTACATGTTTATTTTGTTAGGATAAATTAAATTAAATTTTAAAATCTAATTTTAATTGTAATTTTTTAGGAAAAGCTATACTTACAGTGTTGAAACCCGATGATAGAAACTCCTTCAATCTTGAGCGTGGAGATACGATAAAACTTCCTGCTGGCACCATTGCTTATTTGGTTAACCGAGATGACGAAGAGGATCTTAAAGTATTAGATCTCGCCATTCCCGTAAATAGACCTGGCCAACTTCAGGTAATATAGCTAATGTTTACCTCTTATGATATCAAATATTGTAATTGTATTTATACATATTAGTTCTTCTAATGATCTTATAATTTTTGTTTTTGCCTTTTCAATAGTCTTTCTTAATATCTGGAAATCAATACCAACAGTCCATCTTATCAGGGTTCAGCAAGAACATTTTAGAGGCTTCCTTCAATGTAAGCACAAAACACACAATTTCTTCATTTTTTATCTATTAGTTTGGTTTTCTATATGTTAATATTCACGTAGTCATTGTAAATATTGTAAAAACGTAGACCGGTTATGAAGAGATAGAGAAGGTTCTTTTCGAAGAGCACGAGAAAAAGACACAACACAGAAGAAGTCTTAGGGATAAGAGGCAACAGAGTCAAGAAGAGGCTGTAATAGTCAAATTATCAAGAGAACAAATTGAGGAATTGAGCAAAAATGCAAAGACTTGCTCTAAAAAAAGTGTATCTTCTGAATCTGAACCATTCAACTTGAGAAGTCGCAATCCTATCTATTCCAACAAGTTTGGCAAATTCTTTGAAATCACCCCAGAGAAAAATCCACAACTTTAAGACTTGGATATACTTGTCAATTCTGTGGAGATTAAGGAGGTATGAAAAAATTATTTTATAATATAGGAAACTAACTAAATTGCGCTACGAGATTTCACTTGATCAAATTTCAATTGTTCTATATAATTTGATTTTTTGTCTTCCATTGAAGTTATAATGTCAAACTTTTGTTATTAAGTTAACATCTTATAGTTGATAAGTTTTACATACTCAACCACATGTTTTAATTATAGAACATATAACAAAAATATTTATTTAATTATTCTTTCAAACTAAATTTTAGGGGTCTCTATTGTTGCCACACTACAATTCAAGGGCCATAGTAATAATAACTGTTAACGAAGGAAATGGAGATTTAGAACTTGTGGCTCAAAGAAATGAGAATCAACAAGGGCAGGGAAAAGAAGATGACGAGGAAGAGCAAAAAGGAGAAGAAGAGATAAACAAAGAAGTGAAAAATTATAAAGCGAAGTTGTCTCCAGGAGATGTTTTTGTAATTCCAGCGGGTCATCCTGTTGCAATAAAAGCTTCCTCAAATCTCAATTTGCTTGGATTTGGTATCAATGCTAAGAACAACCAGAGGAACTTTCTTTCAGGTATATTATATTATCACTCATTCTCTTTCTCTATATATATTCATTTTAAGTACGTATTTTAAAAGTACGCTTCTATTTAAATCACGGAGAAAATAATTATTAAGATATTTTTATTTTGTGGGTGATTGAAAATTTGAAGGCAAGGAGGACAATGTGATTAGCCAGATACAACGACCAGTGAAAGAGCTTACATTCCCTGGATCAGCCCAAGAGGTTGATATGTTATTAAAGAATCAGAAACAATCTTACTTTGCAAACGCTCAATCTCAACAAAAGGAGATAGGAAGCCATGAAACAGAAAACCGCCTATCTTCAATTTTGGATGCTTTTTAATGAGTGAACAAATATTATGCATGTATGTTATCAAGAGATATAGCTCATAGTGAGCAAAGAATAAAATAATAATGTTCTCTTGTAATTATAATTATATCTCCACTTTTCTACTATGAATATATAAATTAAGAGTATTTTGGTGCTCCTTTTCGCTATTACTTTTTTTTAATTAATAATTTTGAATACTATTATGAGTATGAATAATCTTTTTCCTAAAAAAAGTATGTATAATTTAATCAAGGCAAAAAGGCACCAGGGGTCCTTTAAGTTATTTAATGCTACCACTTAGGTCATTTATGTTTTTTTGTAACGTTTAAGTCATTTAAGTTTAAAACCGTTTGCAACGTTAGACTTTTTTGGAAATTCCGTTTAAAAAATGCACTGGTGGCAAAAATTGATCTGAGGTGGCTTATTAGGTTTGTTGACTGGGCAAATGTGCTGACGTTGTAGAGTATTGAGTGATTTCAGACATAAATCCCCAAATCAACATACTTGAACCCTAAAACGGATAATACGCTGCAGCAATGGCCTCTCAAGGTGGTAGTTCAGCAAATCGTAGGTATATGAAGACTAATACCTGCGTTTCTCATGTATCTCAAAGTGGAATGAAGAAGAAGTGTACGTGTGGATCGTCAGCCGTGCTACGAACTGTTAAGAAAAAAGGAAGAAATTTTGGGGATGTAGATTCTTTGAGGTACGTATGAAGCTCAAACTATTTATCAAATTATGGTTTTGGTTTATGGTATTAATTTTCGTTTTGGTTTATGTAGAGTGAAGCTTATAATGTGGGTTGCAATTTCTTTGAATGGTATGAACACAATGTCAGTGATGAAGTCAATCCAAAGTTACATGCCCCACTTATTTCAAAATGTCCCAAATATGAAGAAAAGGATGTTGAAATTAAGTTGCTCAGAAAGAACATTGATAATGAAGAGGGATACACTAAGGAGGTTATGAAGATCATGGTGAAGATGTTGAAGATGTTAGGATATGTCATTGTGTTGTTGGGTCTTATTTTGTTAGTGTTATGTGTTATTCTGTTTTGGTTGATGTAATTTGTAACAAAGAAAGGGACGTTGAGTGATTGCTATGTATCTTTTGTTGACAACACTTAATGAAACTTCTTTGTGTTGCATTCAGTCAAATTGTTGCCTCTGTGTGTTTTGTTTTCAATTAAGTGCAGTTATTGTTAACAGGGATGAGCTATGTTACATTTTAAAAACATATAGGACTAAGTTGTAACATTTTAAAAACATATGGGACTATATTGTTACATTTTAAAAACATGAAGGATGTGATTGTTACAAATTAAAATCGTGTAGGACCAATGTGTTACATTTTAAAACAAAACTAAAACTAATTGCAAACACAAATGTGAACATTAACATATTCCTGCATTGAGAATTACATAATCCAGAACTATTTCAAAACACAATTGTCATTACAAAACACAATTGTCATTACTTCCCAAAACAATTGCAAAACATAATTATCATTACATTCCAAAACAACTTCAAAACAGAAGTGTCATCAAATAATCCAAAAAAGAAATCTAAAACAGTCCTAAATCAAAAACAGAAATGCTATTTGTTGGTGGTCTTCCTCCTTATAGCCAATTTTGGCCTCATACTTGTTGGTGGCTTAAATGCTGTTGTGCCAGATTGCCTTCTCACTGCAAGTAGTTGTGACACTGTCATAGATTGTCTTGTTTGGATTCTTGAACTTGATGCTGACAACCTTGTTTGAATTCTTGGAGTTGGCTGTGACAAAACTGATGTTACTGGAGTAGTTTGTGATTGTTTTTTCTGAACCCTTGGAGTTGGTTGTGACTAGACAGTTGGAACTGGATGTCTTGTTTGTGGCTGTACAGTTGGAACTGGAGCTGTTGTTTGGGATTGGTTAGTGTTGGCAGTCTGGGTCTCTCTTGGTCTTGCTGGACATGAGGCCTTGTTATGCCCAGAAAGACTGCATATGGAACACTTATTTGGCAGCCCCTTCCTTGAGACATTCACTGCATCCTTTCTTCTTTCATCAGCATCTTTATTTCTTCTTCTTTTAGGCCTCCTTGGTGCTCTTCTAGAAGGTGGTGGCAGTATGTCAGGATAAGGTGTTTTTTCCCACAAATTTTCTCCATTTGTTGGATATATTATAGGTTGGTAGCAAGCTTTGTAAGTGGCTTTCCTATAGCAGTCTGGAATGAAGTCAGCTGGTTTTAAAGATCTATGTTGCATGCAAGAGATAGCATGGTAGCAAGGAATGCCTGTGAGCATCCAACTTCTACAAGAGCACTCCAATCTCTTAAGATCCACTGTGTGTTTTTCTCCAACCATATTTGTATGTCTCACTTCATAAATCATGTCACCTGATAACCTATAAATCAAATTTTAAGTGTTAGTTTTAAAAACATCACATATTCAAAATAGATTCCTCAAAAAGATTGAATTACCTTGGTATAAAAAACCAAGAGATTTCCTTTCTTCTCTCAAGCATCTTACTGATTCTTGGCAGGACAGATTCCTCATAGTCTTCAATTTTGGCTCTATTTTTGGCCCACCTATCCATGAGATATCCTCTGATGTCCTCTAACATTGACACAATTGGCTTATCTCTTGCTCCAATGATAACACTGTTAAAAGTTTCAGACATGTTGTTGAGCAACACATCACATCTTGCATTGTACTTGAACATGGACTTGCTCCAATATCTAGGAGGTATTTTTATCAAGTGTTTGTATGCCTATTCATTAACCTTCCTCATTTCCCTCATTTCATGTTCCCATGCTTGAGGATATGTTGCCTTGGCTGCCTTCCACATTAACTCCTTCAACTGTTTACCTGAAAATCTCTTTCTGAAGTTGCTATAAAGGTGTCTGACACAAAATATCTGATCAACTCCTGGTAATAGCTCATCAATTGCAGGCAACAATCCCTAATCACATGTTACACAACACTTGTTACTGTTTGAATAACATTCAACAATGCAGCAATAAAGGCCAATGCAGGTGTTGACAAATTTAAGAAGCTACTTGTTACTGTTTGAATAACATGCAGCAATGCAACAATAAAGGAGCTACTTGTTAAAATTTTAAATCTTCAAGGACCACTTTGGTACACTTTAAAAACATGAAGTACCAACTTGATACCAACAAATATCAAGTTAAGAGCAAATCTATAAAGGAGTTACTTGATACAAATTTAAGTCTTGAGGGATCAATTTGATACAAATTTAAATCATATAGGACTTAATTGAAACAAATATAAAAAGGGAAGAACTAACCTTCTGCTGATCTGAAACAAATGTGATGTGCTTGCAAACTTCTTGCTCTCCCAAGTCACGAATTAATAGATCAAAGAACCATGCCCATGAATCCTTTGTCTCTACTTCAACAACAGCAAAGGCAATGGGCAACATCTGATCATTTGGATCTCTTCCCACTGCTGCAAGAAGCTGGCCTCCATAAATACCTTTTAAGAAACAACCATCTACTTTAATTATGGGTCTGCAAACTCCAAAAGTCTTCTTGCATGCATCAAGGCATATGTACAGTCTATGAAAACTTAGTAATAGTGGTCTCTCAAAAGAAACTTCAGATTCAACTTGTGGTAGTTCAGTTGCTTGGACATTTAACTTGATGTTGCTATTTGGATTAGACCTCAATAATTCATGTGCATAGTCATACAACCTGAGAAATTGCTCCCTAAAAGACCATTCAACAACACCCATAACTGTCTTCCTTGCCCTATATGCTTTCATCCTACTCATACTAGTGTTCCATTTTTCATGAACCTTTTCACATATGGATATCAGTTTCACATTGGGATTTATTCTAACAGTTGTTTGTAATTTCTTCCCTAGCCACTTAGAACTAAACATTCTGACATTGTGCTCTCTGTTACACGTGTGTTTGTCATTAAGAGTTCTCAATTGCCATGTATCTGCATTAGGCAATTTGGAACACAATGCCACCCATGGACACCCTTCCTTGCAACCAACTCTGACCCTAGTTTTATCATTATTAAGATACCTTAAATCCCTTCCATTGTGTACAGCATAACTAGAAATGGCATGTGCTCCCCACCAGCCTCAACATTTTCTTTTTCACAGTGGTCCCCTCCATCATTCACATGTGCTCCCTCCACTCTCTCTTCCTCCACATGTTTCCCACCATCATTCACATGTGTTCCCTCCACATTCTCTTCCTCCACATGGTCCCCACCATCACTCACATGTGTTCCCTCCACATTCTCTTCCTCCACATGGTCCCCACCATCATTAACAAATTCTTCCTCATTTTCGGCTTCACAATTAGTTTTGGATATGGGTAAAGCTACTATTTCATCGGGTTCTTCAACTGGGTGGACTATAAAGATGTCAACCTTTCCAATTGTCTTTGACCAATTCAAAGCTTCTATTGCCCCAAAATCATCTTCCAACGCCTTCAGGGTTCCAACAAAGTCATACCACATCTCTTGCACTCCTCGATACTTCATCTCTTTAACAACCCCCAATATTTCAAAGTAACTCCACCTATCACCATCACATTTCCAGTTTGAGACTTCACCCCCAATATATTTGTCACCTTCGAAATACCCTCCATGATGAAAGTCAACAAAAAATTCATCCATAACCATGTTGTTCCTGTTTAAATCACCTAAACCATAAGTAACCTATTTTCTATCTACTTACAGACATAACTATTTTAAAAACCGAAACAACAATGGCGAAGAAGCGTACGAACCTGATACAATGCTTTCTCCACCTTCAATGTAATTACGTTCTGCAGAGAAGTTCATAAATTTCACCGACAACCGATTGGATGGAGAAGAGAAGACGAGAATGTTGTAGAAAAGAATTAGGGTTGGAGAAGATAAGACGAAAATTAGTTTTTGAGAAGAGAAGACGAGAATTAGGGTTGGAGAAAAGAATTAGGGTTGGAGAAGAAAAAACACAACTGTGAAAATACTAACCACAAAGCCTTGTCATCTCACTTAACTGCCAACTCAGCACCGTCAAAGTCACATATACTTTTTCTAACGGAATTTCCAAAAAAGGTTAACTTTGCAAACCTTTTTAAAGTTAAAGGACCTAAACGTTACAAAAAAAACGTAAAGGACCTAAGTGGTAACATAAAATAATTTAAAGGACTAAAAGTGCATTTTTGCCTTTAATCAACCATAAATAGTTAATTCTGGCCTTAAACTATCATTTTTGGTTATTGTCTTATAATGCAATTAAAAGTACGCATGTAGGTGCTACTATGATATTTTTTAGGCTTAATACCTGTTTTAGTCCTTTAAATTAATTTAATGTTTAGTTTTAATCCCTTAACTAAAAAACGTTACAAGTTAATCCCTTAACTTCACTTCGGTTACCCTATTTCACCTCTTCCGTTAATTTTAGGCAAAAAAAACATGTTAAGATCTGGTGATGTGGTGTGAGAACAAGACCATTGGTACAAATCCAAATCAGCATAGGTAGCTAAAAACTGATACACTATTTAAACTACAGGGTTCCCTCGAAAACAAAACCCTCGCAGTTTAAACAGTGTATCAGTTTTTAATAACATATGTTGACTAAGATTTGTATCAATGGCCTTGTTGTCACGCCACGTTACCAGAATTTACATTTTTTTGTCAGAAATTGACGCAAATGACCAAATAAGGTAACGAAAGTGATGTTAATGGACTGACTTGTAACGTTTTTTAGTAAAAGGACTAAAGCGGAACATTAAATTAAGTTAAGGGACTTGATGACTAATTATTCCTTATTTTTATCATGGGAAATATTTTAAATCATGAAGAAAATAATAGATGATATTAAAAATAATTAAAAAAACCAAAGTTCCTGAAGAAAAAAAAAGTTGTCACACTAGGAGCAAATGATAAATTTTATACTAGTATGGGCCTAAAGTTTCCACTTAACATATTTAACAAATAATTTATTAAGGAGTCATTAACCAAAAATCCATAACACTCATAATATTTAAATTAATATAAATATTTGATGTCTCATATCCTTGATCCGTGAAATACAAATATAATAATAGAATAAAAAACACAATCAAAACTAAATAAAATTACAATATTAAAAAATTTAGAAGATTCTTAAAACTAACTCATGAAATAGAAAACATTTTCAATCTTTTGAAACATTTTGCAATGATGTGACAATTTATGCAAAAAAAAAAAGTTTCAAGGTTTTGGATGGAGAAAAACTCTTAAACATATTTGAATTCTTGTTTAAACTTGAGCGAAAGAGGTGAATCATAATTTTGAATGATCATTACTTTATATATACCCTATGAAACATGTTGGTAGATATTTATGAAGGTTTGCATTAGTTTAAAATATCAATGGTCGATCAAAGAATGCATTATGATTTTCTGAATGTTCAAAATTTTCAAAGTTCCAGACTATGTAACTAGTTATATAAATTGTGTAATCACTTACACGTTTAACATATTTGAAAAATATCATAAAAATGATCTTGTAACTTGTTCTGTACTGGACCAACGGCTAGACATGGCCCAATCTACTTCTGCTCCGAGAACGGCCCAATTGCCTAAGTCCAATCCACATAGGGGCGAAAGTTACCTTTCTGCCCCTCCAACCGGGCAAGGACTGCATCGTTCCTTCCCGGAAACACTGCCCATTACGCACGACTTTCTCGCTCCCCGAACTGCTGAGGGCATGTGCCCGAAACTATGTTTGTGCCCGAAACTATGTTTATGCCCGACATAACGACTAGTTTTGGGCACCCTGCCTAACATAACGGCTAGTTTCGGGCAATTACCTATTCTTCGGGAAAACTGTTATTTCGCCCAAAAAATAGGACCGTTGGCCACGCTCTAGGGGGCTCTATATAAACCCTCTCATTTGGGAGGGTCAGGTATCAAATATTCACCCTACGAACTAACTCTTTGTACTTGCCTCTTTTCTTTGACCCATTCTTACTTGAGCGTCGGAGTGCCTTGCAGGTACACCCCCTCCTCCTCTCCATACGCCCAGTATCTCAGACGTACTTGGTGGCCCACTTCTACAGGATCTGATCTAGGCTTCACGATCAGTGGCGCCGTCTGTGGTAACTCTTGTTCTCCCCATCTTCCTTTCCCCAGATACCGAAGATCAAAGTGAATTCTCAAGATCGTCATCATAGCCTCTCAAGATCACGCCAAAGGTGCTCTCCACTCTGATGTTATCCTCGTCAGCAAGACTGACGTTGATGGTCCATCATCTCTCCTCGGAGATGCCCGTTTTCTGAGGGATGGGGCCACAGCTTCTCCTTCCCCTACCCCTGCTGACCGCAACAACGATCTGCCTTCGCTAGACATCCAGCCCATTCCTGTTCCGCCCAACGCCGACCCGGCCTTGGCAGTCCTCCTGGAGGCGATCAACAAAACCAACACTCTGATCCTGCAGCAGAACAAAAGGATCGAGGCGTTAGAAGAGTCCAACCGTCCAAGATCCTCTCCTCCGAGGAGGAACCAACAACGATCAAGGAGCCCGCAGCCCCGGAGAGATATCGACCGAAGACTGCGCCAAGAACCTGAGCCCCGCGCAGTCCGGAAGTGTGACCAGGTTTCCTCGTGAAACCAGCACTCTCCTGGCTACAAGAGGACCCGAAGGAGCGAGCAATAGCCCCCGGTCAAGTCTAAAGGACGAGCCCGATCACCTTCTCCCCGAAGGAACCGCTCACCTTCTCCCTGAAGGAACCGCCGCCGCGAGCGTACCCTTCGGTCCCTGTCGTTCATCAGTTCCAGCAGCGATGATGAGCCTCACAACCCATTGTCCCAGGAAATCTTGGCAACCCGTCTCCCTAAGGGCATGGAGAAGCCCCCGTCACTGGGCACATACGACGGGACTACCGACCCCAACGAGCACATCGAGAACATCGATGCGCTATTGGACTACTGCGGCGTAAGGGACGCCATCAAGTGCCAGCTATTTCCGACCATGCTCCGAAAAGGAGCGATGACGTGGTACAAGTAGTTGCCCGAAGAATCCATTACCTCATGGAGGAAACTGGGCAGAATGTTCTCACGGCATTTCACAACTTCTCGCCATCACCCCAAGACTGAGGCCTCCCTTGGGGCCATAATCCATGGAAAGGACGAACCTCTCCGCACATACATTGAGAGGTTCAACAAAGAGGCAGTGCAGGTCCCTACGACGGACGAGATGAAGAAGTTTTTGCTCGAGCAAGGACTCCGCCCAGGCTCGGAGTTTTCTAAGGTCGTCGGCCTCGCACCTCCGAGGAACCTAGATGCCCTCCTCCTCAAAGCCTAATCGTACATTCAGTACGAAGAGAAGGTTGCGGCCAGTAACGTTCGAGCATCGCGCCATCAGGAGAACGCTCGGGCCTCCAGAGGCGAAGAAGCCTCGACATCTCGTTGGGGCGAAAGGAAGCGCGAACACCGTCCACGGGACTCCCGCGACAGCAAGAGGCCCTCCGGGTGGTTGCACGACTATACCCCCTGACCGTCTCTAGGGAGAAGATCCTCTCCGAATGTGCAAATTCGGAGTTCAAGCAAGCCGGGGTCCGTTTCCCCAAACAACTACCGGCCAAACCCAACACCGACAAATCGAAATACTGTCGTTTCCACAAGAGTCACAGCCACACTATGGAAGACTGCATCCATTTGAAGGATGCTATCGAGATACTGATCAGGGATGGCCACCTGAAACAGTTCACCAAGAAGAAGGACGCTCCCCGACAAGACGCCCAGGAGTCCAAGAAGGTAGAGGAAGAGATCCCTTCCTCGAAAGAGGCCAACATCCAGGTCGCCATGTCGGTGTCGCAGCCAGAAGACTTCTACATCCCTGATGAGCACATCGCTCCTGCGTACTTCGCAACCCACAGCCCATGGGAAACATTCCCCTTTGCCATGGTCATATCAGCCGGTGGATTCAACAAGATCACGGTCGGCTCTGTGAAAAGGGGATTTGAACACCTGATCGACAAAAGTTCCAGCCAGGTGACCACACTTGACCAAGCCCCGAAGGGTTCCGTCCCCATATTCTTCTACCGGGAGGAACTCCTCGGGGGAGCCCCGAACTCCAGCAACCCCCTGCTCGTCAGAGCTCGGATGGTGAACTTCGACGTTCACAGAATTCTTGTCGACCAGGGTAGTTCGGTCGATATAATGTACTCCCAGCTGTCCTCGACACTCCAGCTGGACGAATCATACCTCACCCCCTATGTGGGGTCTGATTTACAAGGATTCAACGGGTCGGTGACCAAACCCTGGGGTTACGTCGAGCTGATTGTTACCTTCAGATCGGGAGAGACGGCCAGGTCCGTCAAAGTACAGTTTCTGGTGGTTGACTGCCCGTCTCTGTACCAATGCATCTTCGGGAGACCAACCTTGGCCGAATTGATAACAGTATCCTCTACCGTCCATCTCAAGATGAAGTACTACACTTCTAATGGATGGTCGCCACACTCCACGGTGACATCGAGGCTGCCCGTCGATGTTTCGAAGTAGCCATGAAGGGACTCAGCGCCATCATCTCCAAACCGAAGGCATCCGGCAAGCCAGCACTGCCTAGCAGCTCCGAGGAGCCAAAGCCAATACCTCAGGTCGAATCCATCGACCTTGACAGCCGCTTCCCCGAGGAAGACCAGAGAGAGGACCCCGCGACCTCGAGCAGCTCTTTCGCTTCCACCAGCAGCAACTCCATCCAATGTGCCCCATTCCAGATGGTGACTTCGAGCTCATCCTGTTCGGCGAAGACCCCCAGCGGGTAGTGAAGATCGAAGCAGACCTCCCCGACATAGCCAGGAAGCAACTCAAAGTATGCCTTCGTGAGAATGTCGACCTGTTCGCCTGGAACGCCGCGGAGATGCCAGGATTGGACCCGTCCGTCGCTTGCATCAGCTTACAATTGACCTGACCATCAAGGTCGTCGCCCAACGTAGGAGGAAGCAGTCTCCGGAGAAGACGGAGGCTGCAGAAAAGGCTGTAAAAGACCTCCTCGAGGCAAAATTTATTTCGGAGGCCAAGTATACTACTTGGCTGTCCAATGTTGTACTTGTAAAGAAGTCTAATGGCAAATGGCGAATGTGCATTGATTATACTGATCTTAACAAGGCATGCCCGAAGGATGCCTACCCCCTCCCCAATATTGATAAACTCGTCAATAACTCTGCAGGTTTTAAACTTTTATCATTTATGGACGCCTATTCAGGCTATAATCATATACCAATGGCCACGAGCGACAAAAAATACACGGCCTTCATGACCGAATTGGGCAACTATTACTACAACGTAATGCCCTTCGGCCTGAAGAACGCCGGCGCGACCTACCAACGGATGATGAACAAAGTCTTTCGGGGGAAATAGGCGATATGCTCGAAGTCTATATGGACGACATGATCGTCAAATCCCATGAGGAAGTCGATCACACCGCCCACTTAAGAAAGGTCTTCGAACAGGCCAGAAAATATCAAATGCGTTTTAACCTGGAGAAGTGCACGTTCAGTGTCCGGGCAGGTAAATTCCTCGGTTTCTACTTAACAGAACGAGGAATAGAAGCCAACCCCAACAAGTGCAGGGAATTATCTGAGTTCCCCACGCCAAGGTCAAAGAAATCCATTCAGTCCCTCAACGGGATGATCGTGTCATTGTCCCGTTTCGTGGTAAAGTCTGCCCAACACACCCTACCATTCTTCAAACTCCTCCGCAAAGAGGCAACGTTTGAATGGACTGAGGAATGTGACCAGGCTCTCCTCCATCCGAAACGAGCACTCTCTGAACTGCCCATTCTCTCTCGCCCAGACAAAGGCGAAACGTTGTACCTATACCTTGCCATGGCTATCGAAGCAGTGAGCGCCGCTCTCATCCGCAAAACCCCTGACGGGCAGAAGCCCATATATTTCACAAGCAAAGCACTGCAGGGGCCAGAGTTAAGATACCAACAGATTAAAAAAGTGGCGTTGGCCCTCATCAACGCAGCTAGAAGACTGAGACACTACTTTCTAGCCCTCACGATCGTGGTCCGGACAGACCAACCCGTAAAGCAGCTGTTGGGACGACCGGACATGGCCGAAAGAATGCTCAAATGGTCGCTCGAGTTATCCTAATTCGACATCCAGTAAGAGAGCAAGAAGGCCCTCAAAGCCCAGGCACTGGCCGACTTCGTCGCAGAAATGACGTTCGCAGACTCCCCCACTTACGGAGCATGCAAATGGATCATTTTCTTGGACGGGGCCTCCAGTTCGGCGAGGAGCGGGGCAGGCATCATACTGGAAAGCGATGAGGTAATCATCGTTGAAGTGTCACTCACCCTATCCTTCCCCACCTCCAACAACCAGGCTGAGTACGAAGCCTTCCTCACCGGGTTACGCTTGGCCGAAGACCTTGGCGCGGAAGAAGTCGTCATTTGCACGGATTCACAACTCGTGGCTCTTCAAGTCCGAGGAGAATATCAGGCCAAAAACGACAACCTGAAAGAATACTTAGCCCTCGTTAAGAAGAGAATGGCGAAGTTTGCAGCGGTGGAGGTGAGACATGTTCCCCGCGAACACAATGTCCGGGCAGACGTCTTGTCCAAACTAGCCAGCACGAAGAAGAAAGGCGGAAACAAATAAGTGATACAGGAGGTACTTCCTTGACCCAGCATTGAGAAGGCTTCCCCGACACTCAATGTTCAGGTGATCGGCGACAACAATTGCTGGATGACCCCCGTTTACAACTATCTCGCTAAAGACGAACTTCTGTCCGATCCAAAAGAGGCCAGCGTAGTTAGACGAAGAGCCTACTCTTATGTTCTGGTCGAAGATAAGCTCTACCGGCTAGGATTTTCCATCCCACTGCTCAAATGCGTCGAGGAAAAAATGGTCACACACATCCTGTGCGAAATCTACGAAGGAATCAACGCTCAACATCTCGGAGGAAGGTCCCTTGCCCGAAAGGCCCTCCGAGCAGGGTATTACTGGCCAACCATGCAGCACGACGCGAAAGAGCACGTGAAGAAATGCTATAAATGCCAACGGCACGGGGACATGCACCTAGCTCCACCTAACGAGCTCAAAGCTATGTCCTCCCCATGGCCATTTGCCTGGTGGGGCCTGGATATCCTAGGACCGTTCGTGGTAGGATCAAACCAGAACAAGTACCTAATAGTAGACGTAGATTACTTCACAAAATGAATTGAAGCGGAGGCTCTGGCCAAAATAACTGCCCTTAATATACTACGTTTCTACAAATGAAACATCCTTGCGCGTTTCGGTATCCCACAAGCGATAGTAACGGACAATGGGACACAATTCACAGACAAGAAGTTGCAGGACTTCGTCGCCCAACTGGGCACGAAGCAGCACTTCGCATCCGTCGAGCACCCTCAAACAAAGGGGAAAGCTGAAGCAGCTAACCAGGTCATCCTTCGAGGCCTCAAACGACGGCTGGACGAAACAAAGAAGGCTTGGGTCGAGGAGCTGCACAACGTCTTATGGGCATACTGCACAACTCCACACTCTACAATTGGGGAAACGCCTTTTCGTCTAGCTTACGGAACTGAGGCCGTAATCCCCGTCGAAGTTCACGTACCCTCCAGGCTGACAGAGTCACCCCTAGACGAGGAGATGAACGACGAATCATTAAGAGAAGAACTCGACCTCGTCGAGGAAATCCGAACTGGGGCAGCCCTCTGCGAAGCCTCGTTAAAACAAAAAATTACCATCAGGCACAACGCCAAGGTGATACGACGAGAGTTCAATGTGTGAAGCCTTGTTCTAAGAAGAAACCACAAAGACTCTCGCGAAGGCAAGCTAGCCGCCAACTGGGAAGGACCCTATCGTGTCCGAGCAAAAACGGAAAATGGGGCCTATTACCTGGAACATCTCAACGGGGAAGAACTTGCTCGACCATGGAACGCCGAAAATCTTAAACAGTACTACATCTAAGGCCTTAACTGTCGGGTGGACCCGTCACAACGACGAGCATTGCACACCAATAAAGCAGAACCCAGCTCAGTAACGAGCCGAGTATCTGCTCGACAGCGGTCCTCAGTCGAGCATCGCCGTCATCAAAGTACCCTGACTGGCAGAACCCCAGATCGCGATGGGACGTTTGCGCCGCGACCTGAGCTCCGCATCCCCGCCAGGATATTCCCCGACCGTTCGACTAGTACCCTTCACTGCCGAACACATCTACAATGAGCAATCCCCTGAAACTTCGCATAAATTGAATATTCCCTATAAAGGGCATACATACATTCACAAAGAGCATGAGTACAACACTTAGCAGAAAATAAAAGCAAGTAAAACCATGCAAACAGCAAAACCGGCCACCAGGACCGGACACATAATTTAAGAATGATAAATGGCCACCAGGACCATGATTTTACTGTATTACATAAACCGGGGGCCATGCCCCCAAAATAGGTTACAACAAATACATGGCACGCAGGCCGGAAAAATTACAACAAAAAGAAAATTCTTCATTCATCCATCCGGTCATTTTGCTCAACATTTGGCTGAGGCTCCTGGCTCTCCGCAGACTGGTCCTCAGTATGCTCTTCGAGGAGGGCTTCGGGCATGACGATCTGACCATCTTCAACACGCGCCAAATAGTGGGTGCCATCGATGGAGAAGTTAAGCTCGGGGTTCACCACCCGCAATTGAGACACGGTGTTCCGGAAGGATTCGTCTGCAATGCCGATGTTGTCATCCTCAGCCGCCAACATACGGGCAACCAATTCAGACCTTGTCTTTAATTCCCTCACGTCCTCAGGTTCATCCTCGCCCGGAGTACTTGCTGACCTCAGTTCCTCAATTAGTTCCTCTACCGCTTTCTTCTCTGCGACCAGCGTAGAGACCTTTTCCTTCAACCTGGACATCTCCTCCTCCGCCCTCTTCCGGGCATCCCCTAAACTCTTCGCCTCTTCCTTGGCCTTCCTCGCCGTTTCCTCAAGAGATGTTATGGTAGCCTGGGCAGTTCTCAGTTCAGACTTTGTTGCTGAATCCCCCTCAGCATAAACGGCTGCCATCTCTAACATCCTGACAAGCGCAGAAGCATCTTGGGCCACCAACGCCCTCTTGCTCGAGCGATCCACACTTTCCAGACGCAGAGATTCTTGCCCGCGGCACGACCAAAGATGTCCCCTCGAAAAATTTCCTGTCATGTATGCAAGGAAGGAGTTCGAACTTCCCCTTTTCTGGGTCCCGACCGAGATCCACAGCGTCAGCGACCCTCGGCCACTTAGGCCGTGCGGTCAGAGACATGGGAGATCCCCGGGGAGCTGGAGTAGGGGAAGAGGTCCCCGCGGCAAGTTGGGGAGGAGTAGGAGCACGGGCGTTGGCAAATCTAGACTTTGGAGCAGCCGTACCAAGTTTGTTCCTCGCAATAGCATTTTTCACCATCCTTTCGTGGGCATGAGGCATCTCACCTGCACAAATAGAATACAAGCACGTTAGATACGAGGAAAGGAAATAATTCGGGCAAATTAAAATAACTAAGACTACCAAGCCGCTTTTGAACTTTCGCAGAAGTCTTGCACTCCAGAAGCGCCTTAGTATTGATAAAGCGGTATTCAACCCTCTGGCTACCATCCTCCTCGAAGATCAGGGCACCCTTCTTCATCCAACATTCAGCGAGCAGGAAGGAGTTAACATACTTCACCAGCGTCTCGTACGCGATGGCATCCTGCCCGTCTAACTCGTGCGGCTGAAGAACGTAATCGTTGGGCTTCTTGGTGAAATGGTCAGGTCCCCAGTGGATAGGAAACTTGTATATTCTCCCCCCGATAAACTTCCCCGTCTCGTCCGCAGGTCGTTGCCCTCCTCATCAACCTCGATCTCCCAGATATAAGTGATATCCTGGGCAGCTTTCGATACGGGCTAGATGATGTAGTACCTCTCCTTGAATGTCCGTATCGATTCAGAGAAAGGCTTGAACAACTTGCGAGGTTGTTTCAACGAAACCCAACCGTACTTCATTCCCGACAGCTGCCGTTGGAGGTGGAAGACTGTGCAAAACAAGGGAAGAGTAACCCCTATCTTCAAGAAATCACAGGTCAGCTCGAACACCCGTATAAAGGCCAACGAGTTCGGATACAGCAGCGTAGGGGCCAACTTCAAGTGCACAAACACGGACTGCTGAAAGTCTGTGAACGGCAATCTCAATCCCAGCTCTTTAAAGGCATATTTGTAAATAGTGAAGGGGTCCATGAAATCCGTACAGACCCGGTCATCCTCGGAGGGAAAGTGCAACTTCCACTCCCCCTCTGGCCCGACTTCCGTAAAAACATCCTCTAAGTACGTCGCAAACGTGGACCCGTGTCGGCCGGTTCGGCCACCTCCCATTCCTCTGCGGAATCCTCGACAGCATCCTCTTCCATATTATCCATTTCCTCTTCTTCCCCAACCTCACTGGGGATGCTTGAAGTCGTCGAACTACTGCTGTCCGAGGAACTTGCTTCTTCCTCGGACGTGTCCAGGATAATCTCTCCATCTGGCCCCGTCGCCATATCGATCACCTGAAAAGCATAGAAAAAAGTGAATTCGACGATAGATCAAATCCACCCTTCCACCGCTAGTCAATTGAAAGGGCGTGCAAAGGGCTGAGGACGACGTCCCCGACCTAAGCCCTAACATCGAACAAAAATGCAGAGTCTCCCACAGGGAGATTCCCGGAGCAATCCACTTCCGTACGAGGAATTTCCTTAAGCCACTTCCCAGTTTCCATTTGAAGCTCCGCCGGAAACTGCAAAGCTCCACCGAAAACTGCAGAGGCTTACCGGAAACTTCATCGTCGCTCCTGGAACCAAGCAATCACGGCGGTTACGCATGCATCATCATTGTAATAAAGCCAGAAACCGCCCGATTCACCGGAATATCCTAACACCTAGCAGCCTCATCGCCGGCGGAAAATGGCACAACCACCGTCCACCACCAACAATTACCGGAAACCAGTCTATTTCATCTCCTGAACCTAAACCTAACCGCATGCAAGGCTACAAACAACCGTCAAATGGGTAAAAGAGCACAAAATGAGCAAACTTACTTGATTGAGAAGATGAAAAGCGGTTCCCCGGAAGTTGATGCGGTGGCCGGAATAACAAACGACGGTGACGGGCAGGAATTCTGAAGAAGACGAAGAGAAACAAGAGCAAAAAGTTTGAAATGAAACAGACTTCCCCCTTTTTATACAGAAGGGCACGTGCAAAGGCACGCGCTCGTAGGTTATGATGGCTATTAACTAGCCATCATTGCCTAATAACTGCTACACGGAGCTCTAGGCACACGTGGCGCCCCAACGTTTCCAATTCTGACTACCGTTAGTCTCCCCGTACGATGAGCAACATGGTCACGGTCATGAATACCACGGACACCAGGGGGTCACAGGCACCACGAGACAATCTTCCTCGTCACCTAACGACGACTTCACGTTGGGTCCCCGTAGCATCGAGTTGTCCTTAAGTCATCACTCCCGTGCCCGGGAGCAACGACTTGGGGGGCTCCGGTTCTGGACTAGACCAACAGCTAGACACGGCCTAATTCACTTCTGCTCTGAGAACGGCCCAGTTGCCTAAGTCCAATCCACATAGGGGCGAAAGTTACCTTTCTGCCCCTCCAACCGGGCAAGGACTGCATCGTTCCTCCCCGGAAACACTGCCCGTTACGTGCGGCTTTCTCGCTCCCCGAACAGTTGAGGGCATGTGCCCGAAACTATATTTATGCCCGACATAACGGGTAGTTTTGGGCACCCTGCCCGACATAACGGCTAGTTTCGGGCAGTTACCTATTCTTTGGGAAAACGGTTATTTCGGCCCGAAAATAGGACCGTTGGCCACGCGCTAGGGGGCTCTATATAAACCCTCTCATTTGGGAGGGTCAGGTATCAAATATTCACCCTACGAACTAACTCTTTGTAGTTGCCCCTTTTCTCTGACCCTTTCTTACTTGAGCGTCGGAGTGCCTTGCAGGTACACCCCCTCCTCCTCTCCATACGCCCAGCATCTCAGACGTACTTGGTGACCCACTTATACAGGATCTGATCCAGCCTTCACGATCATAACTGGTTACCAACAGATTGTAACTGATTATGCTATTTTGTTACTTAAAAAAATACTTTTACAAATAATTTGGCATGCAAGGTATTGATGCATCACTACAAGAATAAATGTTTTTTGCAGCGACAAAATTTGTGGCCAAATACATAAAGTTGTTGCAAAAGAGCTTTACGACAACAACAAAAAGATCGGTGCTGGTTGTTGCGAGAAGTCCCGTTGCAAAAAGTTTTGCAGCAAAATTTAATTTCGTTGTCGTTCATAATTTTTCCAGCAACAATATTTGCCGCTATTTTTTTAATTTTTTAATGGGATAAGTAAATTTTTTCAACCAAGATTGTTGTTATATATAAGTTATCTGAGCGACTAAAGTTGTTGCGATAACATCTTTTTCGCAACTATTTATAATTATTTATTTCTTTATTATTCTCAATAATAAAAATCGTAATTGTAATTCCCTACTTAAATTAAAACAAATTAGTTTATGTAAATATATGATGAAAATTTTAATTCATATTTAAATATATATTAATTAAAAAATATTATCTAAAATCATGTCACTTATTATTCACATGTAAAAAAATAAAAATAATATAAACACAAATTAGTTTATCTAAATATGCTGTGATATTCGTAATTCTTATTTAATTGTATATAATTAAAACATATTTGTTAAAATTGTATCACTTATTATTCATATGTAAAAAAAATAAAAACAATAGAAACACAAATTATGTAAGATAACTATATGAAAATACCATAAAAAATATTTCCATAATGAATCATATTTGTTTCCATTAAAATATACAAATAAATATATTTTATAAAGAAATAAATAATGTAGTTACAATATTAATTATTTCTCCTAACTATATCCTGACCATCTTTCTGTAAAGTAGTTGAAGTATCACTAATTTCCCTGCAATTTTCATCAAATTACAAGTTTAATATATATACACAATAATAAATTAAAATAAGAAAAAAAATACGACTATATTAAAAAAATTGAAATTTAAAATTACATAATTAACATCTTAAATTATACATTTATAAATATGTGTCAAGTCAAGAAATATTTTGATAGCATACCTTTGTGAAAATACTTTACTGATCACGGTAAACTATAATATTCATAGAATCTAGAAATTGTCCGGCCTATATAAATGTTCAAATCAGAAGGATCAATTAATGAAAGATTAAAAATATTAAACTAATATATTTCTAAAATAAAAGTTGTTGATTTATTATATTTTTGTAAATTTCAATCCAAACTTACCATAAAATAATTCATTCTAAAATTAATAGCTGCCAATTTTTCTTCAGGTTTCTTTTCAATCCTTTCTTTAAGTTGAGTTGTACAAAGAAAAGACCAAGAGGTAGCACGACAGTAAGTGTCAGAAGCGAGAATTGGTGGAAGGTCAAAGAGTTTAGCTTTTTAACTCTAGATTGAAATTTTTTCCTGGGAAATTGAAATCAATATGGTCTGGTCCTTTCAAATTATTGAAGATTTACCCTCATGGGGATGTTTATCTATTGAATGACAAAACTGGGTAAATTTTCAAGGTTAATGGACAAAGAATTAAGACTTATTTTGATGACCCCTCAAACAACATAAGGGGTACCCTCAACTTTATTGCTTAAGTTCTTTGCTTTGGTAAGGCTATAAGACCTTAAAATAGCGCTACTGGAAGGCAAACCAGCTTCATGTTTGTTTTATTTTTAGTACAGGTGATAAACTCATTACTACTGAAGTTTTGGCTGTCAAGAGGTGTCACGACATCTAGGAGTAATTAAAAAAAATTGAAGTGAGAAAGGAAGAGTCAGATGTGAAAAATGATAAAGTGTGGAGAAACAAAGGATGTCCTGAGTTGGAATTTATGGTTAATTATTTTTAATTAGAAAAGTCAAAGATTAATGGACAAGAGAGAGGTTAACGCATGCGGATGGTTGAGCTCCATGCCATGACGTCACCATAAACTGCCATTGTCTCCCACGTCAGTCTATGCAATAACTGCAACAAACCACCTGGGCGCAGCAGTCATCTTTTTATAAACGTTCAAAAAAATTTCTTTTCCCTCCATCACATCAATAGTCCTTTTGTATTAATTTTCCCTAACCACCAAAGACAACTATCTCTCTCTCTCTCTCTCTCCCCCTCTCTCTCTCTCTCTCTGTCTCTCTCTCTCTCTCACACACACACACACACACATAAAAGACAAACTCAAATTTTTTTTCTCCCTATTTCTCTCTTGCATCGTTCTCCCCTTTTACCAACTCAAACCCTAATGTCATTTTTTACCCTCAATCACCATGAAACCTGAAACTTGAATGGGTTACAATAAGCTTTCTAGGATGAATGCTACTTCACATGTTGTTTATTCTGACGGAGAAGTTGATGCTGCTGAAACTTTCATGAACAGTGAAGCATTCTAACGCTGTACGAACCAATTTTGTGTGATGGGAGTCTTATCTTAGAGAGGCTTCATTTTTTATGCTCAAAATGACAACCTCGGTATTCCATACAAAATCAGAATCGTTATTAGCGGATTGAAGTGGATCAAACTATGAAAACAACCCAGTCCTTACAACATCTCTTTTGTGGAGGATTTTTATTCTAATCTGGCTGACCCAATAAACAAAAGGATGGAAGTAATCGTTCGCGGAACAAAAATTGTCTACTCTGAAGCCACCATCAACTTGACTCTTAGTCTTCCTGAAAAAAG
The DNA here is from genome assembly GCA_022829125.1 of Lathyrus tuberosus. Lineage (NCBI taxonomy): Eukaryota > Viridiplantae > Streptophyta > Magnoliopsida > Fabales > Fabaceae > Lathyrus > Lathyrus tuberosus. The sequence goes on from JALAZF010000265.1 coordinate 1,946,672, forward strand.
GAGATGAATATCAAGATTTGCTGGAAAATTTTGACAATGAAGACCGTGATATTATCATGACATCGCTGTGCAATGAAGGAACCAAGTGGTTGGAATCAAGATCTGAGAAGACTATGAGGAGGTTGGATCTCTGTCCTAAAGCTAAGGTTTGGTATCACTTCTTGAAGCAATCTCTTTGTCCCACAACCCACAATGAGTCTGTGAGCAAGTCTAGATTGTTGCTGCTCCATTGCATTACTTCTATGAGGAAAATCAACATTGACAAGATTATTGTTTAAGAAATTCATGCCTGCTCCAAAAAGAAAGATGGTATGGTATACTTACCTTGTCTCATCACTCTATTGTGTAAATGCCAAGGTGTGCTAGAAAGAGCCACAGACGAGATCTGCCAACCACAGGCTGCCATTGACAAGGCAGCAATCCAAACTTTAATGAAGCCTAAAATGAGGAAGAAAACTGTGCAGATGGGTCAACAAAATATTGTTGAAGAAACTACTCTTGAAACAGGTAGTGTGTTGTGCAATGTTCTGCTGCAAATGCAAAAGGACCAGAGGGATTTCTTCAAGTTTCAGAAAGAGCATTTTGAGTGGCAAGGAAGATTGTATTCTACCCAAAAACCTTCGAAGATGATGAATTCACCCACCTTCCCAACACATATCTTAGGTGAGCTTGAGGATAAAAAAGAACGTGAGAAGGTCGTTGCTAAGAAAAAGGCTGAAAATGAGAAGGAGGGAAAGAAGAAAAGGAAAGATAAGAAGAATAGCAGTAAGAAAAGTGTGGATGAGGATGCCCTAGAGGCGAGCAAGGACATACCTTTGGAAGACAAGCCAAGCTAATCGATGAAGAAGAAGCATTAAAAGGAGAAGAAATCAAAGAAAGAATCCCTCATTGTCACACCACCAATTGACAGCCAAAACAAAGATTTTGATCTGAACAAAACTGACCATGAAGACGAAGGAGAAGAAAATATTCTGAAATAGATGATTAATGAAGTCGATAAAGACAATGTTGAGATGAACGCCACCCCTATGAAAGAAGTTAAGACAGAAGAAAGTCTGGAAGATGTAAACGGGAAAGAAAGGAAACTCTTGAGGGAAATGAAGAAGTGCTAGAGGAGAATGATAAGGTTGCTGACGAAGTAGTCGAAGAAGAGGAAGACTGGTCTAAATACTATTCCAGTTCTGAAGAGTCTACTCCTGGTTCCTACAAGCTAGAGCCAAAGGGTATCCCTGATAGTGGAAAAGTTGAAGAAGAAGTTAACAAGGAGACAAGTGCTGGAAAGAATCCAATTCCCACTCCAGAGGAAACTCCAGTCAAGGAAACCCCTGTCAAAGTAACCCCAGCTAAGAAGAGTCCCAAGAAGAAGAGTCTTTAGAAGAAGCCCCCCATCAAGAAAATCCCATAGAAGAAGGGGACCAGTAAGACAACTACTGAAAATGAGAGAAAGGAGGAGACTTTCATGCCTGAAGTCACCCCTGGAGCTGAAAAGAGAAAGAACCAAAGCCAGCTGAACGCAAGGGGGAGCAAAGAAGGAAGCAAGGAAAAAGAAGGCAAAGAACATTGTTGTCTGGAAGAGAAACATACTTCGCGCATAATTCGTATCATCTTAAATACGAGTGCAGGAATGCCCCTGCCCACCAGGCTGACAAAAAGGACCTTGTCCTTACTCAAAGTTTGGGGGAGAGGTGGCTTCTTGCCTAGTACTTGCCCCTCATATCTCTTTCCTACATTTTTTTTCCTTTGCTATGTTGATTGTTAGTTGGATTTTTCTGCTAATCTTGGATATGTTGGTTTCATGTTTGTTTTGGGATATGTTATTTTCGGATATGTTGGTTTCATGTTTGTTTTGGGATATGTTACTTTCAAATATGTTGGTTTTAATTTGGATTTTGTTGTTTGGATGCATTCTTTTGGAATAATCACCATGTTTAATTTAGTTTTAATTTAGTCATTTTGTTTGCATGTTATAGTTAGTTTGTATGTTTTAATTAGTTGGTATGTTTTGCATTTAATTTTGTTCAAGAAATTTGTTTTTAGACACTCAGAAAAAAAAATGGACTATGAAATGTTTTGGAAACAATGTTTAGTAAGCTGAATTAGAGTGTTCACTATAGAGGTTGCTGATAACTTCAGTCACGCCTCTGGTAGTCAGTTAAATAAGCAAAGCCTTTTTAAGAAACTGATTTGTTTGAAAATGAGAGGCAAGTGGGATCATGAGGAATCATTAAGGGGAGGATAACATTGCTCAATTAAGACTTAAATTCTTTTCAAAGGACACACAAATCAAATAAACAAACAAAGAGTGTAAGTAAGTAGCCAAAGCGCTCTTTAAAAATAATTTCCTGTTCCTGAATCTCGAGGAACATGTTCCTGTTCCCGAAACTGGTGGAACAACCAGTGTCTTCAACACAATAGCAGGTTGGACTCATTGCAAATGAGATCCCATCTAGTTAAAAGGTGAAGCATTGAGCAAAAGAATTAAAAATAACTAAAAGTGTGGTCCTTGATATTTCATGAAAGAAGTCAAGAAAGAGTCATTTAAAACCCCCTCTTGAAACCAAAAGATAATCCTTGGAGCTCAGGCTTAACTAATTAGAATTTCATTTAGGCCAGCTTATTTTGCTGAAGAGTACTGACGTGACTGAAGTAGTCATGTAAAACTCAATCATGCATTCACTTCAGTTGCAAGACTGAGTTATGCCAATCTTTGGAATGGTCCACCAATTAGAAAGTTCAGTCTCCCTGCACTGATATTTTTTACTATAAAATGGTTGTGATCGGTATTTTCCTGTCAATCCCTGTCGCATCACCTAACGATAGGCGATAGTTCAAGTTTGGGGGAGTGATAATCCACTTTTAGGGTCTGTTTGGTTCAAATGAGGGGGAGGGGAGGGAGGGTGTTTAATGAAGGGGAGGGAAGGTTCGGGGAGGTGAGCGAATTTTTCAAATTTTATATATGTTTGGTTCAAAAGAGGGGAGGGGAGGGGAAAGTAGGGATTTAATTAAAAATATGTTTGGTTCAAAGGGGAAGGGAGAGATTTTATTAATAATTTTAATTTTTATCTTGATTAACTTATATAAGTTATACGATATTCAAAAAGTTAAAAAATTATAATTATATTTTTGGTAATATGCATAAATAATTAAATTCAAAGTGGCCAAGAGCAAAATAAGAGAGAGCTGAAAAGAGAATGAAAAGTTGTTGAAGATCAAAAGAAGGTAAGTGGCCAAGAGGATGAAGTGTGTAACTTCCTAGGGCTTGCGTGGCAGAATTGTGCTTGGAAGAAATGGGAAATTAATTGGATAAGATCAATGGAACAAGAAGACAAAGAAATAGTATGGTGGGGACCACCACCACAAAAGCGCACCCTGCACACAAACACTGTGCCACCTACACCTCTGCATCACTACCTACTGCAGCAGCCTGCACCGGACGCCTTGTCCCCCCACCACTGACTGTACCCAAATGCTTGTTCACGAATAATGGAGGGCAAAAGAGAATATTCTGATTTTGAATATGGGTTTAACCTTGTTTGCATCAAAAGTCCATGATCCAATGCCTACCACATTTCACATCCACATTGGTGCCTATATAAGCTGACCTTTGGAATTGAAGAAGGAATTCCACACACTCACCAAGAAGATAGTTTTTAGTAGTATTTTAGTTTATTTTAGTGTGAGGTTTGTGAGAAAATAGATAGTTATTCTTCTCCCCCACTCCTGTACTCACCGCGGAGAGCTGGCGCGACTAGAGGCTTTACTTGTTATTTATCCAACACAAGAGATCTCTAAGTTACTATTATGTTGTCAATTCTTTTTCATTTTTTGTTTAAGTGTGTTTCCTATTAGTTTTAGTTAAGTAGTTTGTATTAATCTCACCATGAGCTAAACCCTTGTTGTTGAGCAATATGAAGTTAATATAATGTTGCCTTTATGTTAAATATGATGTGATGTTAAGTGTCTTATTTTATTATGTGTTTTATTGCTATTAATTTATTTATTTGAATGATCAACTTAGAAAAAGATAAAAGCTTGTTGTTGTGAGAGATCCAACAAGTGGATTTCATAACAAAATTGGTTGAAACAAGTAGGATAGAGATATTCACTTAATTAGATTGCTCTGAGATAAGAGGCTAAGACCATAAAGGATTTTCAAAATATAAACCATACATATTTTAGGGTTATAAGTGAGACTTAGAGATTTGTTCCCTTGCTCTAGTGATGCATGTTTTGATGTTGTAGAGATACACATATACATCACGTTCTTACCTTTTGAGGCATAACACATCTCATCACTTACACATTTTGGCTACTAGAATATTGATGGATCAAAGCTCAACAATCACTCTCTTGATTTTATCAAACCTTCATTTGTTGCATTTAATTTTATGTTGCGGACAATCTCAAATTGTTATAAAATATTATTTTGTTACCTTGCTCATGTTAGTTTTTATACAAGAATACTTACAAAGTTCAATCTAAACCTCTTCACTCCCTGTGGGTACGATATCGTTACTAACATCACTTGCTACAATTAAACATACATGTATACTTGCATGTGACACTGTTGAAATGTATTTTAGGTGGGTTATTTTATCGTATCCGCGGGGATTGTTGTGATAAATTGATGCTTGTTGTTCAATAGTTTATGAATTTCAAGAAAAAGGTTTTCAAAGAGTTTGTATGGTAACATATGTTTTCGCTTGTTTTGGTAGCAAAGAGTAAACTAAAGAAAGATGTTTTGTTTTAAGAAAAGCATGCCAAGATTAGATTTCGTTAACCCATTACATACATATCCGGTTAATCAAGCACGTGAACTTAGTTTAGATCAATAAAATCGGGTATCCTCTCGAATCCGTTTATTTCTAAAGCGGCTTCGTGGGTATTATGGTTTCAATCGCTAGATGATTTCTCGAAACAACAATCGAAACGATAAACATAAAGATCGATACAAAGCAAATATTAACTCTCAAATCTATGTCTAGAGTTTGTTTGTTAATAGATGAAGAACTTCGATCAAGACTTGGAAAATCTATGTTTAGAGTGATTCAAGCCATACATACATCATTAAAAGCAAAGATCTTCATCATATATTGATCATCAACTTTGGTCACATACAAAGTATCCAAAGAAATACATACTAGTAAGGTTAACTACCTCTAATCTTGACAAAAAGGTGTTTAGCTAGCCATCACCATGGTATCTTGATCAACAAGTAAAAAGGAAAGCTTTACTAACATTAAAGTCGAAAGATCGTAGACTGATGCTCCAAAGTTTATATTTTCAATTCTCATGGAATTTCTAAGCTCCAAAACCTAAAAATCCCTCTACAATTTAAAAAGTTGCTGAAAATGTAAAGTGTTCAAAAATATCTACTCAAGTGGCTATTTATACAAAGTTTACAATGTGCCTGTAAGTGGCACCGCGCTAAGCGCCATCATGGGCGCGCTTAGCGCGATCAACATAAAGGCGACAAATTCCTAGAAAGCGCGCTAAGCAAGGTCAAGGGTCCTTAGCTACTGCCTCTTTATCAAAATCGCGGTAAACCCCGCATTGAAAAACGCGCTAACCGCGAGTTGTCGTCAAAATGTCGCAAAATTGATCTTCGAAGCCCTCTTGCATCATCCATAGGTTCCGAGCATTATATGAAGCAATAAAACCTATCAAAAAGCATCAAAATGATCACAATTTATAATATTTACATGCATAATCGGAAACTTGTGTATTTACCCTAAAACGTATGAATTTACTACTAAAACATCAAAGAAACTATAGGAAAGGGCTACAAAATAATATAAAAAAATATGCACAATTTGGCCCTTAACAACTCTCCCCAACTTATTATTTTGTTTGTCCTCGAACAAAAGTTTGCGAAACATAAACGAACCCAAAGCAATGCACCAAATATTGGAATCAACAAGATAGAACAACGTCAATTTCATGGTTCAAAAAGTAGAAGTACAAACAAGATAAACTTACCATACTTAAAACGAATCATGGAGATGAAACTATTGCTAAGTGCAAAACACAAATCAAAACTTCTAAAGCAATACAATTCCAACATGAATCACACCTAAGAAAACATTCATCAAGGGATGAAAACATTATGAGCTTTTATCACTCACCAAACAATCCTGCAAACATCTGAAACGAATTATGCATTCAACTAACAACATGCATTAATGAGTGTAAAAGAAGGAATCATAAGGACTTTAAAGGTTGTAATTTGGCTTGGACTACAAGGAAGGATCATTTATCAAAGTCATTGAAACAAAAATGCCTATTCCTATGAGAGCATTCAATTCTCACATTCATACACTATTCAAGACCTTAACCCTCTTGTTTTCTTTTCTTTGAGGCATCATTACAACTTTGAGCTATTTTGTTGGCAATTCATGCCCAATTTTCTTTCTTTTTCATTTGTCTCTTTCAAGCTCTTTCATTATTACAACCACTTTATTTTTCATAATTCTTGAATCTACCTCTTTCTCCCCAACTTTGAATATAACTAAAATATGGTGTTAAGAATGCTCTCACATATCAAAGGCAAGGAACAACAAAGGCAACCATACTTAAAGGTTAAGGTTAAAAGATTTCACAAACAAAAAAATCAAGATCCATTTCAAAATTCAATTATTTTTCATATACAATATTTACACGATTCACTTATTCACACAAATCTTGATATAAAGGCTCAACGGGGCTAGCAAATGCTCGCTCACTCATAAGGTAGATTGATCATTCTTATTTGTTGATGTGATTTTTCTCAAAATACAAAAAAATTGCCTTGATCCTTTTCTTCCTTTCACACAAATCAACACACATGCATGATTTAAACATAATAGGAACGAGTTAAACAAGGATGTTGGTAACCCGCATATATTATACAAAGAAAGCTTCCTCACTAAGGCTATGTTCTAAATGATTTATAATTGAAAAAGTATTTCAAAAGAATTAATGACAACATGTTTTGCACTAATCACAAGTTTCATACTCATGTTAAGTTTAGAAAGCGATAAATATGTACCTTTACTCAAGCATATCATTACCACTCAATTGCATGTTGATTCATCAATTTTGACATTAGTCACAAGGTTCCTTCAAGTTTTTTAACTTAGGAACAACACAAAATCAAACAAATTTCTACAAAACTAACAATTGCATACTACTAAATATAATAAACATACTATCATAAAAATTACGACACCCAAAAGATGCTGCCACAACATAAGTTCACAAACATCATCCTGAAAAGGATGGTACAAAATCTAAACAAAAGGATAATTAAAACAAAAAACAACAAAGTCTTAATAATTCAACATAAACATAATAATAGAAACAAAAGATCAGATAAAACCAAAGATCAGACTACTCAAAATTGCTCGACGAATCCAGCTCCCACTCTGTCGCTCCACTGTCATCATCATCATCATCATCATCAACTGCAGTACCATTCACATCCTCATCGTCCTGAGCCACATTTTCCTGAGGTACCTGTGTATGTTGTGTTGGTTGAGGAGGAACCCACTCCCTTGAAAAATGAAAAGTCCATTCCTCAAGCATATCCACGAAAGCATTGAACTCCTCAGATGAAGGGAAAGGATGATCCACATGTGGCTCATGAATCTGTAAATGCAACGCATGCATAGATGAATGTAAGAAACTGAAAGCTCTTTGATGAGCCATGTACATGTCCCACGTGTACATACATGCCACACGCTCATCATAATCATGACCAGTTGGAGGGACCCCTGAATACTGTTGAGGTGGTGGTACTGGCTTCTTTGAAGGTGGTGGTGGTGGTGGCTGTTGTACATCAACTCTAGGGATGTAATGGCTCTGAATCCAAGTATCAGTCACGACACCTTTTATAGTTTTGTGAACCACATCAGGTATCGGGACCCCTGCTTGAGTACAAAGTCCCACGATCAATCTAGGAAAGACTAAGATATAAGGTACCTTGGTACCCAACCGATGGCCATTCACGGCAGTAGCTTGGATCTCGTCAGAAATAATCCTCGGCACATCTATCTGTCTTTCTTCCAAGATATAATACAACATGCAAGCAATGTCAAGAGGGATAGAGGAAGTGTGACCCCTAGGCCTTATGTTCTGAAGGACTATGGTCATCAAAATTTGTGCGATAGTGTTCATATCACCTCTCTTCAAGTGCTTCGGCCTTCCTGCCGCATTAAGCTCAAATCCCCTACCCGGATGCACTAAGGCATCACTCACATTTGCAAAGTTCCAATTTTTCCTTGCTACCCTCTTGTATTAGGAACACTGCTCACCCTTGGCTAGAACCAACGGGTTGCCCAAATATGTATTGATGGCGTCCCGCGAGAAAAACACATGCTTAACCCTTCACATATGTCATGAAAGAATAAATACGACCCTCCATCGGAATTGCATTCGCGTAGAACTCGTGAATTATATCATAGTTCAGCTGGGTGGGCGGAGTAAGCATGGTCTCCCAACAATGGTTCTCAATTATGTTGAGGCAGCCTCTGAAGTCACCATGAGGGTTTAACCAAAAAATCCTCTCCAGCCATATGCTCCTCTGAGTAAGCTCAAGGTAACGAGCTTCCTGTTCAGCACCCAAGAACCTATTTGAGTCAAACGATGTGGGTTCTTGCCTCTGTTGAGACGATTGACCGACATTGAAACGAGCACGCTTTGAAGCGAATTTTGGATCCATCTGCAAAATAAACCAAACAGCACCAAACACATAAAAAAACCAGCTCATAAATTCAGAATAATTCATATGTAACTGCAGATCATCTCACAACAAGCAATAAGGCGAGGGATTATTGAAAATCAAGAAGTCTAATCCTAGGGGGCGCACTAAGCATGGCCAGAGCACGGTAAGCGCGTTTAGGTATGCTGGATAAAACTGCAGCCAACCTGCTCCCTCACAATAAAAATCCTAACAATTAATCAACTAAATAGTAAATCTCCACAAAACAACCAAAAAAAGACAAAAAATCAGATACAGGGTGCAGAGGAGCGCGCTTAGCCAGCTCAAAGCGCGCTTGCGAAAATAGGAAAAAAATGCCTTTGCCACCACTATCAATCCCTCCAATTAACACACAAACAACAAGCCAACTGCATGTATTCACAAAACAATATTGAATCCCAGATTTAATCAGCATGCAAACCAAGAAATTAACAAAACCCTAATGTTTCCGTTTAAGATTTCTTAAAATAATTCTACACAAGCAAACCCTAAGATGTAAGTTTCTACTCAATCAAATCCAAACCTAACAACATTTGTTGTTTAAATTAATAAAGCAATGAGCATAAACAAACATGGAAGTAGAGCAGGGAAATGAAAAAGAGATAGAGAACTTGAAGTGAAAAAGGGAGCTTGAGAGAAGTTAGCTTGAAATTTCAAGACTGAGACTGAGATGAGGAGTTGAGTGAGAAACAAGCTTTTATTCTTTGAAAGCGAATCTAGATCATTTCCAAAACATGGTCCATTTAACCTTTACCCACTCAGGCCCATACTTGAGCTTGCCAAGTTCATAGGACCGCACTAAGCAGCCTCAAAAGTGCGCTAAGCGTGCTCAGTGAGACAAAGCCACTCAATTGTGGTCTCAGACAGTGTTCTCCTGACTTTTTACCAACCGATTAAATTCAAAATAATGAATCAATAAATAAATACTTACAATGTTGGGGTGCATCCCAACAAGCGCTTCCAATGCGACCTCATGGATCGCAGGAAAAGAAACTAAAAACAACCGGGCCGAACCTCCCAACGCAAAGGTATTCATCCGTTTTCATGACCTTTTTTTCTTCCAATTTTCTTCAAGAATGAAAAGTCCCAACAAGACTTCATCATTGCCACTTTATATTCTTTATCCTTCTTTTTCCTTAATGCAACTATTGCATTTTCTTTTTTCTCGTGATAGCCATCTTGCAATAGACTTGAATACATCAATCCTTTGAAAAGTGTGAAACACATTTCTTCCTCACTAGTCCTCACCTTCATGATGCCTTCATCAACATCGACCAATGCGGTTTTCATGAAGGGTCTTCCAAGAATGATCGGGGTATCCTCGTCTTCTTCCATATCCATGACTACGAAATCATTTGAAAATAAAAATTTATCAGCTTTCAATAACACGTCTTCAACAACACCGTGAGGAAAAGTCCTTGATTTATCCGCAAGTTGCAATGTCATGTTGGTTGATTTCATCTCCATGTTCTCGAGTCTTTTGACCATGGACAAAGGAATCAAATTAATGTTAGCACCCATATCAATCAATTTAAAATCATTACCTAAAGTGATAGGTAGAGCTACTCTTCCCAGATCTCCTTCATTCTGCGGAAGTATACTTTGAACAACAGCGCTAGAGTTTGCATTCAGTGCAATGGTTTCCTTGTCCGTATACCTCTTCTTTTTTGTAAGTATGTCTTTCATGAATTTTGCATACTTTCGCATTTGTTCTAGAGCCTTGGAAAATGGAACGGTTATTTGCAATCGGCTAAATATGTCCAAGAATCTAGCATAATGCTTCTCATTCTTTTTTTTAGTAGGAGCATTGGGATATGGTAATTTTTTCAATGGAATGTCACTCACATGCTCCTTTCCTTGTTTATTTTTCTTTTTCTTCTCCTAATTCTTTTTCTTTACATTTTTAACTAATTCTCCTTCAACAATTTTTCTACTTCACTCTCATCAATTTCTTTTTCTTTTTCAACTACTCCCTTGTTCTCCACAAAATTTTCATTAATGCCCCTATCAATCTCTCTACCACTTCTAGTAAATACAACCTTGGAATTCTCCTTACGGTTAACTTAAGTGTTAGCAGGAAATGGACCATTAGGTTGTTCGGTTAATTGCTTAGACAATTGCCCAATTTGAGTCTCAAGATTCCGAATAGAGGCATCGATGTTCTTTTGGTTAGAAATTGACATTTGCATAAATTGGGTGAATGTGTCTTCCAACTTTGAATTTCCACTTGGAGCTTATGGAGGTTGAATGTAGTTTTGGTATTGATGTTGACGATTAGAAGTTCCGGCTTGTTAAGGCCTCCATTGTTGTTGATAACCTTGGTTACCCCTTTGTTGGTAACCTTGGTTGCCTTGTAGGTAAGGTGGTCGAGGTTGATACCCTTGGTTTTGACTTCCCGCGTAGTTAGCCTCATCAACCACCGGAGGACAATGTCCGGTAGGGTGATCTCCTTTATAATACTCACAACTTGACACTTGTTTGTTGTTTTTGGGAATTTCTTGCATTTCTTTTATTTGTTGTGGAAGTTTTGACATTTGTTGTGTCAACAACTCCACTTGTTGTGAAAGAAATTTGTTTTGTGCAAGAATCACGTTATTTGTTCCCAAATCTATCATGCCCGGTTTCTGTTGAGGTGTACCACGATTGTGATTTCCTTGGTGATCATTAAGTGCCATCCTATCAATAATAGCAATTGCATCTTCTCCGCTTTTGTACATTAACGATCCACCCGAAGTAGCATCCAATAATGTCTTGTGAACCGATTGGAGCCCATTCCGGAAGATGTGCACTTGAGTTAATTCATTGAAACCATGGCCTTTGCATTTTCGTTACATAGATTTGAACCTTTCCCAAGCTTCATTGAGAGATTCATTTCCACCTTAAGCAACACTGATATCGCCGTCTTCGCTTCCATGAATCTATTGGGGGGGAAAAGCTGTTCAAGGAACTTTTCTTCCAATAAATTCCAATCTGTCATCACTAGAGTTAATTGATAAATATACGATTCCTTTTCCTTCCCGATTAAGGAATGCAGAAATAGTCTCTTAAACAAGGATTCCTCTTCTACTTCTGGTGCTCCCGTTGCACCCGCAATTTCATAAAATTTGGTGAGATGTGTGAACGGATCCTCATGGTCCATACCAGTAAAAGGATTTTGACACAAAAGAGCAAGGATTCCCGTTTTCATCTCAGAATGCCTCCCATTGTGGGCGTTGTGTACAAACTGAGTGTTGTGTCTTGGACTGTTAGTACATGGAGTTGAAGAAGTAGATGAAGGTGGAGGTGGATTTCCGATGTTTGGCGTAACAATGGGTGTAGATAAAGAAGATTCTCCGTGCTCTTGTCTTTCTTTAGCAACTTTCCGTCTCCGTCTAGTTCTGTTATAAAGCCTACGAGCAGTTCTTTCAATCTCTAGATCAAAAAGAAGTTGCTCTGCAGGTACACTCCCTCGCATAAACAGATTTTGTACACTATCCAAACAAATTAAACAGCACAAGAAAAATACACAGAGGCAAGAGATAACAATATAAATATCTTAAAAATCAATAAACTATTGCAGTGCTTGCAATATCAATAACAATCCTTGACAACGAGGGCCATTTTGTTGAAAAGTATTTTAGGTGGGTTGTTTTATCGTATCTGCAGGGATTGTTCTGATAAATTAATGCTTACCGTTCAATAATTTATGAATTTCAAGAAAAGGGTTTTCAATGAGTTTTTGTTTGGTAACATATGTTTTCACTTGTTTTGGTTGCAAAGAGTAAACTAAAGAAAGATGTTTTGTTTTAAGAAAAGCGTGCCAAGATTAGATTTCGTTAACCCATTTCATACATATCCGATTAATCAAGCACGTGAACTTAGTTTAGATCAATACAATCGCGTATCCTCTCGAATTTGTTTATTTCTAAAGTGGCTTCGTGGGTATTATTGTTTCAATTGCTAGATGATTTTTCGAAACAATAATCGAAATGATAAACATAAAGATCGATATAAAGTAAATATTAACTCTCAAATCTATGTCTAGAGTTTGTTCGTTAATAGATGAATAACTTAGATCAAGACTTGGAAAATCTATGTCTAGAGTGATTCAAGCCATACATACATCATTAAAAGCAAATATCTTCATCATATATTGATCATCAACTTTGTTCACATACAAAAGATCAAAAGAAATACATCCTAGTAAGGTTAACTACCTCTAATCTTGACACAAAAGGTGTTTAGCTAGCCATTACCATGGTAGCTTGATCAATAAGTAAAAAGGAAAGCTTTACTAACATCAAAGTCGAAAGATCGAAGATTTATACTCTAAAATTTTGATTTTCACTTCTCTTGGAATTTCTAAGCTCCAAACCCCTAAAAATCCATTTACAAGCTAAAAAGTTACTGAAAATGTAAAATGTTCCAAAATATCTACTCAAGTGGCTATTTATACAAAGTCCACAATGTGCCTGTAAGTGGCACTGCGCTAAGCACCATCAGGGGTGTGCTTAGCGCGATCAACACAAAGGCGGCAAATTCCCAAAAAGCGCACTAAGTGTGGTTGGAGCGCACTAAGCATAATCAAGGGTCCTTAGCTACTATCTCTTCATCAAAAACCACTATGCCAAGGAAGGGAAAAGACAACGCTTTTTTTGGCCTTTAACAACTCTTAAAAGCGTTGCTGTAGGTAAAGACAACGTTTTTTTATGCAAAAGTGTTGCCTTATGTATACTTTAGGTAGCTCTTTACCTTGAAAAACGCTTTCTAAAGTAGGCCTTTAGCAGCGCTTTTTCCTAGAAAAACGATTTCTAAAGTGGGCCTTTAGCAGCGCTTTTTCAGGCCTTTTTTGCTTTCTATGGCATCTTTAGGCAGCGCTTTTTCAGGAAAAAGTGCTCTCTATTGTCCCCCTTTAGACAACGCTTTTTAAAGCAATGTCTAATGTGTTTTTTATTTCACTTTAAGGCAACGCTTTTAATGGAAAGCGCTTTCTATTGTGTACTATAGGCATCGCTTTTTCTAAAAAGCGCTTTCTTTTCTTCACGTAAATTGTGCTTTTTAAAAGCACTTTTTAAAAATAAGAATTTAGGAAGCGTTTTTTTTATTTAAAAGCGCTGCCTATTCTTTCTATTTTAGAAAGCATATTTTTGGAAATAATACCATAGACGTATATAATTCAATCCTTTGTTTCAAACACATAGGCAATATATAACATTCAACAAGCCTTTATTTCAACACATAGGCCTTATATTTCAACCATTGAGCCTTTATTTCAACAAACAAGCCTTTATTTAAACATAGGCATTATATACCATTATAATCCAAAGTATATACACCATTATAATTCAACACATAAACCATTTGATATAAATCAACACAAACATGCATCATATATACACCAATCCATAATTCTAATAACAATTTGTCCACTTAGAAATCCTTTAACTTCTAAAGATTCCTAATATACAACAACTTCCAAAACTATACAACATTCCATAACTACACAACAACTTCCATACCTTATATAATTCTTTTCTCAATAAAGTATTCACACAATTCCTCCTTGATTTCTTCCAATTTACCTTTCGAGTAATGAGCACACTTGTATTCATCGAAGTACTACATAATAAAACATAATATGCATGATTTAGTTAAAAGTAATAAATTATATGAAATATTCGATAAATATTAAAATAAATCCTAAGTTATAAATCCATACCATGATTGGAATCTCTATTTGATCCAAATGAAGGATTTCTCTCATAAACCTCAAATCATAATAACCGCAATCTATACCATTACGCTGACGAGCACACTACACAGAAAAACAAATAAGAATATATAGTTGTCTTGTTTTATCAAGTACCATCACTATTATAAGCAAAATTGTGAAAATTAATATACCTCCACTATGATCCAAGTAATGTTGTTTGCTTTAGACCGTGATACTCGAGCTTCTCATTGTGATCGGAATACTTGTATTGCTCTAACAAAATAAAAACATATATTTAGAACAATCTCACAGAAATAATTAAATATACAAATACACACAAATATTTAGAACAATCTCACTTACGTATCAACCATATTCTTCATATCCGGATATGTTGTCCAATCACCATCTAATGAATTCAGATAATACACTACTTCTCTTGTAGGATTAATAACAACCAACAACCAGTGACCCCTGTAAAATAAAACAAAAATTTAGATGGAAATTTTCTACGCAAAAGATACAAAGATTAGAATGAAATTAGAATGAAAATCTAACCCCTTGCCAGTATTATACGGTAAAAGATACAAACTTTCTGTACTGCTGACCATAAATCTCTCGATTAAGTGATCTCTTACAAAATCTGGATCCTGGACAATTAACGGTGCATTGACACGGGCACAAGACACGAAATATAATCTGTTTGATAATTGATTCCCGCGCATAAATTTGTCATACAAGAACCTTAAATAAAAACATAATAAACATTAGACTATTTTCATTGAAATGTGTAAATAAATTATTTGTAACACCCATATATAAAACTCATACATCAAAGCATAAATGTTATATATGAATCCAAGTGTTTGGTACTGAAACACCATAAGCTCCTAGTTAACACATTATATATATTACATGCCCCAAAATACAACAACTAAAAGTTCTAAAGGCATAATATACATAAGATGTTCAAAAGATAAAAACTAAGAACTAGATCACAATGATCTCAAAATAAACTCCGCTACGGAAGCTATCCATCAACAAGCAAGGAAAAGATCACATGACCTTATCCTTACCCTTCTCGAAACCTGAGGCACCTGAGATACATCAACAACGTGGGGTGAGATACATCAAATCTCAGTGAGTTCCCTATCTTATGGATTCTCTTGGATTAACAAGGTTCTAACAATCCTAACTCAAGTCCGGGGAAAAGGGGAAGGACTCTTGAGTTCACCCTTTATAATTCTCACACTATATGGAAACATGACATGAGTTCATTAACTCACAACATCACTAATCGATAACCATACCAAAACATCTCGTCTTCCCGTCCGCTTCTACGTCTAGAAGGCGACCCGAGTCATAGATCCTTGTAGTTACTTGGCATACGAATTGGATTCGGGATCATCGGCCTGTTAACCGTGAACCGTCACTTCTCATGGTCTGTTAACCATCACAAGTCTCTACCCATAGCATAGGCTCCAATCGTACTACACGTAGGGAATTCAAACCTACCAAGTAATTGTGTACCCGTTTTAGAGGAGCTCGAGACCCATGAAACTACACTCAAAAGATATCGGTTACAATTACATGATCACATACAACAATACGATTGTATTCGACAATCACAAGGCTATAATGCCTTAAGGCCTCTCTTGCCTTTTCAAAACCACAAAGGTTAACCACATGTTCCATACTAGTGTTTCACTCTCAACTAGGCCGATACTCGGCAAGGATGTATCTTCCAACAACACGTGCTCGAGCATCGCCATCTAGAGTTGTCTACAATTTCTAGTTCCTTACTAGATTCTCCTATAGTTCACGTTTGAGGTTTCCTCACTCTTCCTATCTTATTTTTATATTAACATGCATACTCTATTACAATCATGTTACACAATATTAGGATAGGCAAGACATGTCATAATTGCATAGTAGAATAATATATATAAAAATTAAAACATAAATGTGTCACTTTTGAAACTTTCTCGATTATTTAATCGGTCAGTTAAATCAACATATTTCATCTCCATAGCATAGAATATCTTCTCAGCTTTACATCGATATAAAGAATGTCTGATCCCGATAAACGATTCAAAAGTTATGAATTTTCTCATTTTGGAAGAAAAACTTTAAGTCCCAGGTCGCGCTAAGCGCACCACTGAGCGCGCTAAGCGCGCTACTCTATGCCATCTGGGGTTGCAGGATTTCAATTGCGCGCTAAGCGGGCTTTTACGCGCTAAGCGCGCTCTGCGAAACTCAGAAAAATGCTTCAGCAAAAACATAAATTCCCTACACCTCCAAACCTCTTCCCAACCACAAATAAACACAACAGAGAAACAATAACCTGGTTATAGTATGGTTTGAGCAACAACATTCCAAAAACATGGTTTTACTCAAGAACACAAGTTCTACAAAACCTAACATTTCCAATCAAACCAAAACATCAATACAATCAACAATATATGTTTCTATAAGTATATTAATCATTCATTTCAATTTATATCAATTTCCAACCGTTGGAACATCGATTTCCATAAATTCGACCTAAACCAAACAATTCCAAAACTTCTAAAAATAGGTAATAACTAGAACCCACCTTGGATAGAGGTTGAAAATGAGGAAGATGAGATGATTGGATGAAGCTTGGATCAATGGATGATGATCTTGCTCTTGGATTTTCTTAAAAACCTTTTTCTCCTCTTTTTCTCCTTCCTTTCCTTTTCTTTCTTTCTTCTTTCTCTCTCTTTCTTACTATCTTTCTCTTTTTAATGTTTGGAAAGTGGGAGGAAAAAAATAAGTAGTAAACTTAGTATTAGAAATAATACTACTAAATGTCCAAAAAGTCTCTTAAGTCCAAATTAACAAAATACCCCAGAGTCAGATAATATTAATTGGATTTATTCTAAGTTCCACAGTTACTCTAATTATTTTATCAAAAAATTTCTTAGAGTACACTGGGCTCAGTCGATCACAATATAATATTACCCGGAGTAATAAAATACGGGGTATTACATCCCCCCCCCCCCTTAAATAGAAATTCGCCCTCGAATTTAAAGATTACCTGAACAGATGGGGGTAAGCATCTCGCATTTCCGATTCAAGTTCCCAAGTTGCATCACCTGGATGCGTTACATCCCACTGCACCTTAACGAGAGAAATGTCCTTGTTCCTTAACACTTTCGTTTCTCTTCCCACAATGCGGCTCGGTTGAGGTTCAAATGTTAAGTCTGCTTCTATTTCAATAGTATCCGGTAGAATTGGCTGAAGAGGATCTGGAACAAACCTCCGAAGTTGAGATACATGGAAAACATTGTGCATTTCTGACAGAGAAGGCGGTAAGGCCAATCTGTAAGCTACTTCACCAATCTTTTCTAAGATCTGATACGGTCCCACGTATCTCGGGCTTAACTTGCGTGACTTAAACGGTCCTTTCAATCTCAATCTAGGAGTGACTTTCAAAAACACATGATCACCTTCTTCAAATTCTAAAGGTCTCCTTCGATTGTCCGCATAACTCTTTTGTCGATCTTGTGCTTGCTTAATTTTCTCGCGGATCATTCGAATCTTTTCCGTAGTATCTTGGATGATTTTGGGTCCTAAGATTCTATCTTCCCCAACTTCCGCCCAACACAAAGGTGTCCTACACTTTCTTTCATACAAAGCTTCATAAGGAGCCATTCCGATGCTCGCATGGTAACCATTGTTATAAGAAAACTCAATCAATGGTAGTAGTTCTTTCCAATTACCCTTACTTTCTAGTACACAAGCTCTCAACATATCTTCCATTGTTTGTATTGTTCATTCAGTTTGACCATCCGTCTGAGGATGATTAGACGTGCTCAAACGCAACTCCGTACCCATAGCTTGTTGAAAAACTTTTCAAAACCTTGAAGTAAACTTCGGATCTCTATCCGATACAATATTAGAGGGAATACCATGCAATCTTACAATTTCCGCAATAAAAAACCTCGCAAGATGACTTTCCTTGAAAGTAGTCTTCATGGCTAAGAAATACGCAGATTTCGTTAGTCGATCCACAATCACCCAAATCGAATCATAACCACCTTGCGTACGGAGTAAACCTACTGCAAAGTCCATAGAAATACTGTCCCATTTCCACACTGGAATGTCTAAAGGTTGCAACAACCCACTCGGTCTTTGATGTTCAATCTTAACTTGTTGGCACACCGAACATTCTGACACGAAGACCGCAACATCTTTTTTCCTACCGGACCACCAATAGTCCTTCTTTAAATCTTGATACATCTTTAAAGAACCCGGATGTATAGTAAAAGCACCTTTATACGCTTCTTCCAAAATCTTTCTTTTCAATGCCGCATCATTCAGAACACAAATTCTTTGATCAAACATAATAATTCCGTCGGTGGCCTGAACAAAACCCGGTAGAAGTAACACTTCTTGCAACTTCTCATCCAACGTTTGACCTTGTTGAATCTCAACTCTTAGAGTAGAATTTACATTCAAATTTCCCATAATCACACCATCTTGAGTCCACACAAACTGCAGATTAAGATCTCTAAAAGTCTCCAACAACGTATATTCCAATACCATCAATTTCGCACTATGAACTACCTTCCGACTTAAAGCATTTGCTACCTTATTCGCTTTTCCTGGATGATACTTCAATTCTAAATCATAATCCTTTAAGTACTCCATCCACCTTCGTTGTCGCATGTTTAACTCCCTTTGGTCAAATAAATACTTCAAACTCTTATGGTCACTGAACATTTCGAAACGTACACCATACAAATAATGTCGCCACACCTTCAGTACAAACATAACCGCCGCCAATTCCAAATCATGAGTTGGATAATTCTGTTCATGAATTTTCAATTGTCGGGAGGCATAAGCCACTACCTGGCCTCCTTGCATCAGAACACCCCCAATCCCATCTTAGAAGCATCACAAAATACTTCGTAAGAGTTGTTAGGATCAGGTATGATTAACACAGGAGCCGTTGTCAATCTTTCCTTCAACTTCATGAAACTTTGCTCACAACTCGAATCCCACTCAAAAGCAAAATCTTTACGGGTAAGTTTCGTCATTGGTAAAGCCAACTGAGAGAAACCCTCGATGAACCTTCTATAATAACCCGCCAGTCCT
Organism: Lathyrus tuberosus; assembly: GCA_022829125.1. Taxonomy (NCBI): domain Eukaryota; kingdom Viridiplantae; phylum Streptophyta; class Magnoliopsida; order Fabales; family Fabaceae; genus Lathyrus; species Lathyrus tuberosus. The sequence goes on from JALAZF010000265.1 coordinate 1,966,225, forward strand.
AAGAAACTTATGACTTCCGAAGCATTTCTCGGCCTCTCCCAATTTATCACTACTTCTACCTTCGAAGGATCCACTGCTACACCACCTTGTGATATAAAGTGACCAAGAAACTTAACTTCCGCCATCCAAAATTCACACTTGCTTAACTTAGTAAAAAGTTGCTTCTCTTGCAACACGGATAAAACAATTCTCAGATGCTCTTCATGCTCTTGTGAAATACGAGAATAAATAAGAATATCATCAATGTCGATTACAACAAACTGGTCCAAGTAAGCTTGAAATATACGGTTCATGTAGTCCATAAAAATATCTGGAGCATTAGTTACACCGAAAGGCATCACTAAGAATTCGTAATGACCATAACGGGTCCTAAATGCAGTCTTAGGTACATCGAAACTCTTCACTCGAATCTGGTGATAACCCGACCTCAAATCAATCTTCGAGAACACACAGGCTCCTTTCAATTGATCTAACAGGTCGTCATTCCTGGGTAAGGGATACTTATTCTTAATGGTGACTTTATTCAGCTGACGATAGTCGATACACAACTGCATCCCACCGTCCTTCTTCTTTACTAACAATACTGGAGCTCCCCACGGTGAGACACTAGGTCTAACAAAATGCTTAGCCATAAGCTCTTCCAATTGTTCCTTCAGTTCTCTCAATTTAAACGGTGCCATCCGATACGAAGAAACGGATATAGGAGCCGTTCCCAGTACCAGGTCAATAGAAAATTCCACTTCCCTCACCGGAGGAAGAGAAATGACATCTTCGGGGAAAACTTCAGAAAACTCGCAAACTACTGGAATATCCAAAACTTAAAGGTCGCTACTCCCTTCCTTAGTGAGAAACAAAAGAACAAATTTCTCTTCTTCGAACAAGAAATTTATCATTCCAATCGTACCTTCTAGAATAGTTGTTAAGACATCTTTCGGGGTAGCATCAATAGATGGAATGATGATGAGCTTTTCTTCACACCCAATAAACACCGAATTAGCAGAAAGCCAATCCATTCCCAAAACGACATCAACTTTCTTAAGCGGTAGAAAAATAAGATCAATCTGAAAATCTCTACCGTCCATAGACAAAACACAGTTTTCACATATCAACGGTGTCTCAACTATTTCATCCATGGCGGTAGTGACCACCATAGGAGGAGACAAAGGAACAGACCGCAACCCAAGTCGCTTCATACATTGCATCGATACAAAAGAGTGTGTAGCTCCGCAGTCAAATAAAACGAAACAAGGAAATCTGTTAACGAAGCACGTACCAGCAATTAAGGAATTGTCACTCTTCTTCTTCCTTGCATCTAAGGTATAAACCCTTCCTTATGTCTGAGTCGTATTCTGAGGACAATCTCTTTTTAGATGACCCACCTTCTGACATTGGAAACACTTTACCCCTTCAAATCTACACCTTCCAGAATGATTCTTGCCACAAGTGCGACACACAGGAGGTGTACTCGCCCTTGAATCTTGAACCTGTTTCCCTTTGAAGGATTGTTACCTAGGCCTGAATTGTTGGTTGGATCTTCCGCGATCCCCTTGATTCACTCTACTCGCAACACCTTCAGCTTGGACTTTCTTCAAACTATGCTCGGCAACATAGCATTGCCTTAAAACTTCAGCATATATAGTGAACTCCCTCTGAGATACACTATGAGATATTTCATCTTTTAGTCCAAACAAAAACTGGTCTATCTTCCACCTTTCGTCAGGAGCATACATAGCCTACCTAGAATAAGCAGCCATGTCCTCAAACTTCTCAGCATAACTGGCCACAGTCATACTACCTTGTCTTAATTATTGAAATTCAAATTCTTTCTGAGTCCTCATTGAACTCGGAAAATACTTCCCCATGAAAATGACTTTGAACTGTTCCCAAACCTTAGGCACTTCCTGAATAGCCATCAAGGCCGAAGCGCTTTCCCACCATCTTATAGCGGGACCCTTTAGTGAATGAGAAGCGAACAACGCCTTGTTCTCTTCGCTGCATTGGACTATCAAGAAAATCCTCTCCATACCAGAAATCCATTCGCGAGCCTTCACGGGATCTAATCCACCATGAAATTCTGGGGGATTCATGCAGATAAAATCCTGGAATTTCCCACCTTCAGCTTCTGGAACAACTACCGTAGGATGCAAACCTCCATTCATTTGATGCACCATTTGCTGCATGAATAGATTCTGTTGCTGCTGTATGAATTGATACAAAGGAGTATTTCCATCACCGCCCGACGGATTCGCCCCTACAGGAGTGGTACGGGGTCTCCCACGAGTGTTTCTATGTCCCTCAGCCATGTTCCTTAAGGTCAAACAAATAGGATTAAGTTGATCAGGCTCAATGCCATAAATATAACACTTAAGACCAATGGCGACACGACGTATATGAAACGGAAAGAAATACTTATACTATTTCATGGCTAGGTCGAGGATACGACCTGCTCTGATACCAACTGTAACACCCATATATAAAACTCATACATCAAAGCATAAATGTTATATATGAATCCAAGTGTTTGGTACTGAAACACCATAAGCTCCTAGTTAACACATTATATATATTACATGCCCCAAAATACTACAACTAAAAGTTATAAAGGCATAATATACATAAGATGTTCAAAAGATAAAAACTAAGAACTAGATCATAATGATCTCAAAATAAACTCCGCTATGGAAGCTAGCCATCAACAAGCAAGGAAAAGATCACACGACCTTATCCTTACCCTTCTCGGAACCTGAGGCACCTGAAATACATCAACAACGTGGGGTGAGATACATCAAATCTCAGTGAGTTCCCTATATTATGGATTCTCTCGGATTAACAAGGTTCTAACAATCCTAACTCAAGTCCGGGGAAAAGGGGAAGGACTCTTGAGTTCACCCTTTATAATTCTCACACTATATGGAAACATGACATGAGTTCATTAACTCACAACATCACTAATCGATAACCATACCAAGACATCTCATCTTCTCGTCCGCTTCTACGTCTAGAAGGCAACCCGAGTCATAGATCCTTGTAGTTACTTGGCATACGAATTGGATTCGGGATCATCGGCCTGTTAACCGTGAACCGTCACTTCTCATGGCCTGTTAACCATCACAAGTCTCTACCCATAGCATAGGCTCCAATCGTACTACACGTAGGGAATTCAAACCTACCAAGTAATTGTGTACCCATTTCAGAGGAGCTCGAGACCCATGAAACTACACTCAAAATATATCGTTTACGATTACATGATCACATACAACAATACGATTGTATTCGACAATCACAAGGCTATAATGCCTTAAGGCTTCTCTTGCCTTTTCAAAACCACAAAGGTTAACCACATGTTCCATACTAGTGTTTCACTTTCAACTAGGCCAATACTCGGCAAGGATGTATCTTCCAACAAAACGTGCTCGAGCATCGCCATCTAGAGTTGTCTACAATTTCTAGTTCCTTACTAGATTCTCCTATAGTTAAAGTTTGAGGTTTCCTCACTCTTCCTATCTTATTTTCATATTAACATGCATACTCTATTACAATCATGTTACACAATATTAGGATAGGCAAGACATGTCATAATTGCATAGTAGAATAATATATATATATAACAATTAAAACATAAATATATCACTTTTGGAACTTTCTCGATTATTTAATCGGTCGGTAAAATCGACATATTTCATCTCGATTGCATAGAATATCTTCTCGGCTTTACATCGATGTAAAGAATGTCCAATTCTGATAAACGAATCAAAAGTTATGAATTTTCTCATTTTGGAAGAAAAACTTTATGTCCCAGGTCGCGCTAAGCGCACCCCTGAGCGCGCTAAGCGCGCTACTCTCTGCCATCTGGGGTTGCAGGATTTCAACTGCGCGCTGAGCGGGCTTCTACACGCTAAGCACGCTCTGCGAAACTCAGAAAAATGCTTCAGCAAAAACAGAAATTCCCTACACCTCCAAACCTCTTATCAACCACAAATAACCACCAACAGAGAAACAATAACCTGGTTATAGTATGGTTTGAGCAACAACATTCCAAAAACATGGTTTTACTCAAGAACACTATTTCTACAAAACCTAACATTTCCAATCAAACCAAAACATCAATATAATCAACAATATATGTTTCTATAAGTATATTAATCATTCATTTCGATTTATATCAATTTCCAACCGTTGGAACATCGATTTCCATAAATTCGACCTAAACCAAACAATTCCAAAACTTCTAAAAACTGGTACTAACTAGAACCCACCTTGGATAGAGGTTGAAAATGAGGAAGATGAGATGATTGGATGAAGCTTGGATCAATGGATGATGATCTTGCTCTTGGATTTTCTTAAAAACCTTTTTCTCCTCTTTTTCTCCTTCCTTTCCTATTCTTTCTTTCTTCTTTCTCTCTCTTTCTTACAATCTTTCTCTTTTTAATGTTTGGAAAGTGGGAGGAAAAGATTAAGTAGTAAACTTAGTATTAGAAATAATACTACTAAATGTCCAAAAAGTCTCTTAAGTCCAAATTAACAAAATATCCCAGAGTCAGATAATATTAATTGGATTTATTCTAAGTTGCACAGTTACTCTAATTATTTTATCAAAAAATTTCTCAGAGTACACTGGGCTCAGTCGATCACAATATAATATTATTCGGAGTAATAAAATACGAGGTATTACATTATTCAACTAATTAAATAATAGATTGATCGACGTACCAGATGCATGAATGCATAACACCGATGCCTAATTCAAGATGCTGAAAAATCTTATCCATGTCCTCTTTTGCAAGTGTTTCGAAATTAGAAAAACGAAAAAATACCTTTATCCATATCTATTTGACGAATAGCACCATGCATCAAATCTGATGTTCCCACAAGTGTTTCAAGACACATTCTAAATCGAGGTATAGAAGCTCTTTTTGATCCGGTCCTTAGAAGATCCTTTTTTTTGTTGGATACGTTACTAATTTTCTTGCTGACTTGTTGTGACTCTTGAGCAGGAACCTAAAAATCATATAAGTTAGGTAAAGTATAAAATCATGAAGCTTTTGAATTCGGATCACAGAATTAACACTTTCAATGTACCTCTTTTTGTGATGCAACAGACTCGTTGTGCCACAAAATCCCTTTATCCCTAGATGCGGGTTTTGTAGGAGTCTAACATTACCATGTAAAAATAATGTACGTAATGGTTCAGAATGCTTTTCATAATGGTTCAGAATTGACATTTGAATACTAAAACATTCATAATGGCTTTCAACATACCTCCTCATCTATGAAAATGAGGTCTGGCGGCCATGCAACAAACGATCCTATTGCAACTCGCAACAATGTTGTCTCTGAAACAACGTCAGGTATCAGTAGCAATGCATCCAGCTCTAATGCAATATCAACCGATACTTTCAGATATCCATCAGGGAGCGGTTTATGGTGAAGTAAATCTCCCAAAGTGTTATGCACTTTTCCCTTGCCAACTATGCGATAAGTCGGTGACGATAAATATAGCTGACAAGATGAAATGCCCTAAACCAATAATAAATATGTTACTGTTAATGTGTATATATGTCAATTAAAATAAATGTGCTAATTTAATTTCATAATAACATATATAATTACCTCGGGAAATTTCTTTGGACAATTGATACTAGCTTTGTCACTAGTATCTTTCAACTCTGAACCGCGCCTTTTCCCCATATATCTTTCTTTATCCTTTTGCAATTCACGGACTTGCACGTTTAATTCCTCAAATGATTGCATCACTTGTTGATTGCTAGGATTTTTTTTCTTTGGATGCTTATATAAGGATGATGGAGTCACACCAAATCCCTTACCCCTCACAAGGCCGGAATACTCAGGAACATTTAGTACTCGACTAAGTATAATCCTGCAATCCTCGTCCTCACCTGTAGTTAAGGATTGAGATAGAGTCTCCTGAAATTCATTTACATATCGACAATTATTAGTGGGGATTAAAAATTAATTATATGTTAGTAAACTTTTGATTTAATTAAAGACATGATGTTACACTTACATATTCGTCAAAAACATGTTGAACATCTTCCCTAACAACTCCATCCTTGCCCACACGAGCAACCTTCCACAAAACATGTCCCGGAAGAAATGTTTCTTCACTTTTACTCTCTTCTAACTACACATTGATACAAATAATAAGATCATCAATTATAACACATTGAGACAATAAATAAGATCATAGCATTTATATATACTTACCATTTTTTGCTGTAAGCGTACATATCCCAAACGCCTTTTTTTTGTATGGATACGCGGGCTTTGATGCTCTTTGCCGATTTATGTCACTCACTTCCTGGATAAACAAGTTTAAGTCATATCAGAACAATCTAATGCAACAAGTATACAATACAATTAATAGACATGACAAATTAACATTACATGGAATTTTTCGGTTCATCATTTGGCTACAAATGTATCCCATTCTTCAGGTGTAATCAAGTCTGCATACTTCATTGGAAGTTCTGCTTCAACAAACTTTCCTTCCTCATCCTTTAGAAAAGTGGTCGATAAAAAAGTTCGAAACTCTTTGAGTCTTTTTCCGGCCAATTGAAGACAATTCTTTTTTTGGCTTTCATCAATGTTAAAAGACCTCTACGAAAAAACATATACATAGAGTGTGTTAGTATAAGTAATTTAAAGACATAATTGTCAATGAAAATCTAATAACATCAATCATATATGGTACGTACCTGTATCTCAGTCCATATATTTTCTTTACCGGCTTACAACGCTGGATTTCTCCAGTTATCACAGGTGATTGGAATGTGCTGACGAACAAGTGAACCCATGTAACTTGTCAACATTGCACTGTTAGGCTCAATTAGTTGGTCTTCAACACTCCAATGTACATCATATTCGATTCCTTTATCTCTTGCACGAATGATTGACTTCATAATAGTTATTCCTCGTGTAATTTCTCTTTCTACATTCTGAGCTGAATCATTTGCATCATTTGTATCGTGTGAGTCTTCCTGGTTACTAGCCATTTGACCTATAGTAAAGAAAAAAATAAAAATTAAATGACAAATATAAAAATGAAAGATTATTCTAATTTTAATGCTTTTAGAAAAGTATAGTATATACTATACTTAGTGGGATTTCGCATTCGCATACATGATGACACTCTTTCACCAATTGAACACATGCAACAAACATAATCTTATGATATCCATACATGTGTAACACTACATATATTAGATCTATATTATACATATATTATGGTGATAAGTGTAAAACATTGTAAATTGAATGTAATTAAAGAGAAAAAAATAGTATACAAATTCAAATTGTAACAATGATTAATTATAGATATCAAGCTGCTGCATTTGCATCACGATCTATAAAGAAAGAAGCACTGCTACATCTTCTCTCACTAAAAGAAAATGTTGTTGTTGATGAGTTACCCTTGGAAGCAGAAATCAATGGAACTCTCAAACGACGACACTGCACAACCGGTGTATTAAACTGTCCACTCTTATAAAAGCTTCCAAACTTAGCTCTAATTTTGACATCAAAACACTTGTTTCTTCTGTATCACATTAAGGGAATCAATTTAAGGGAATGATTGAAATTTAGAAAGATTGTTTTGCATTGTACTATCATGAAATGTCCAATTTGGCTAAGGAATTAGTCAAACACAAGTTACCTATCAAAATAGCATATGAGCCACATATACAACCTCCAAGTTTGCAGCAGAATTATTTGGATATATAACAACCATTATTCAGAATTATTCACAATTATTCAGAGTTTTCACAGCAGAAGCAACATTCAACAACAACAACAGAAGCAATAGAAGCAGCATTCAACAACAACTGAAGCACATTCAGAAATAAAAAACGAAAAACGTACCTCTTATTCTACTTCGTATTTCTCTTGTGTTGGTCGGAGAACGAAAAAAGAAAAACGAAACGAGACGCGAGAGAGAACATAACAGTGGCGGTCGGAGAACGATGGCCGTCGGAGAACAGAACTGCGGACGGAGAACACAACGGCGGTCGGAAACAGAACAGTGGAGAAATTGCCAGCGAGAAAGGAGGGAGAATACGTGAAAATGATTAGAAACAAATGATTAGGGCTTTTTTATTTTTTAATTAATAAATGACCTAAGGCAGCGCTTTTTGAAAGCGCTTTCTTATATTAGCCTATAGCAGCGGTTTTTCCTTAGAAAGTGCTTTCTTTTCATTGGCCTATAGCAGCGCTTTCAGAAAGCGCTTTCAAAAGTGGGGCCAATTTAAGGACTTTAGCAGCGCTTTTTAAAAGCTCTTTCTAAGGTTACCCTTTAGCAGCGCTTTTTAAAAGCGTTTTCTAAGGTTATAACTTTAGCAGCGCTTTTATAAAAGCACTTTCTAAGGTGGGGTCTATGTACGGCCTTTAGCAGTGCTTTTAGAAATCACTTTCTAAAGGTAGCGTTTTAGCAGCGCTTTTTTTTAGCAAATTTTTTTCAAAACTTATAGCAGCGCTTTGTAATAAAAGCGCTGTCTTTGTAGTGCTGCCAAAAGCGAATTTTGGCGTAGTGAACGCGTTGAACCCGCGCTAAAAAACGCGCTAAGCGCGAGTTACCGTCAAAATGTCGTGAAATTGATCTTCAAAGCCCTCTTCCCTCATCCATAGGTTCCAAGCATTATATCAAGAAAGAAACCCTATCAAAAAGCATCAAAATGATCACAATTCATGATGTTTACATGCATAATCGGAAACTTGCATATTTACGCTAAAACATATGAATTTACTACTAAAACACCAAAGAAAAAATTGGAACACAAAATACTATAAAAAATATGCACAATTTTCCCCTTAACAGACACCGTAATCATTTTTAAGAACGACACTATCTTCAGAAGGTCCACTTTTATAGTCTGGATTACCTTCAAAACCAGAGTCACCTTCAGCGTCAGAGTCACCTTTAGAGTAACCTCACCTTCAGGACTTATATACATTAACCCAAATTCAAATCCAAACCAAATATAAACTCAAATCTAACAAAATAAAAACTAAAACTAAAACAAACTTGAATTTGAATGACATTAGATTATATATACCATATGCGTCTTCAAAATCAATTCTATTTGTTATCTTAATAAAAAGGAGTCAAACAATAGGTACATTAAAAATAGTATTGAAGTGTTCCATCAAAGAAATTCAGTGAGTAGTTGTGCAAAAATATCAGATATACGAGCATGGGTTCGAATTATGTAAGTAATATGATAGACCAATCATATAATGTATTTGAAGATATAAAGAAGGGTGCCCATTAGTTCTTTGTCATTGTTGGAAAATAAAATCAATATGGAAGAGAATAACGATAAATATAGCAGTAATGTCGATGTCAGAGATGAGGATTAGAAAGTCTAAGTACAAATTTATTGTGATATATGTGATACCCTTATGGTTGTGATTTTAATTAAATATCTTATTACTGTGTGTGGGGTTTAGAAAGGTGTTATAGTTTGAGTCCTATATTTCCAGTGATGAAAATATATATTTTTAAAAGCAAAAAGGTAGTTCAGTTGGTTATAGCATTGTTATAGCATTGTTTTCCACTAATCGACTAATTACATTAGCTATTGGACTGCCTCATGTAAATATAAATTTAAGATTATATTCTAATTATTAATCAATAAAGTTGATTTTCCTTTATTCTTAATTATTTTTTGCATATACAATCGCACATAGATATGAAACCATCAATCGAAAGATAAATCACATATAACTAAAGTCTTTAACCACCATTTGATATTCCATGGGTTAACAACCTAATAAGTAATCAATTAGTATATGTAAAATAAATAAACAACTATGAAAATTCATTAAACTATTTTGTGTATCAATGTCGAATAAAACAAAAAACAAAATAGAGATAATGAAGGGATGGGAAATAAATTACAGGATGAAGGCTTATAAAGTATAAAAATAAAAAATTTAATTTTCATTTTTATTTAAAAAAGAACATTAATGAAAGACTTATAAAACAACAATTAATAATCCTTCAATGTCTCTTTTGATATCTAAAATCTATTAATATGTAACGCCCTGTATAATATTTGTCTAGAATAATACATACACGTGTTTTATTTGGTACGGACACCATCATAAGTGCCTAATGGCATAATTCACATATTTGACCATTTCAAAAAAAAAAACATAATACAACCAATGGTACAAGATATGGAAACTAGCCAAAAAAATAAAACTAAGATCAATATACAACATCCTCAATTGTATACAATAGATTACACAGCGAAAAAACTAAAACTGAGCTTCTTTGGAAACATCCAAGCATAGCTCCACTTGTAAATCAAACCTACAAACCACATATGTAATATAGCTACAATAGTGGGGTGAGATACATCAAATCTCAGTGAGTTCCCTATCTTATGAATTCTCTCGGCTTTACAAGGTTCTACCTTAGCCTAACTCAAGTCGGGGGAAAGGAACTAGACTTTGAGTTCAAACATTTCTCACTAGAGAACAACCACACAATACACAAAACGACAACTAGTTAAGGAATCTTTCCTCGGCCATCCCGCTCAAAGAGATTAAACACGGGTCAAGGATCCTTAACGTAGATAACTTTCCCCGGCCATCCCGCTCAAAGAGATTAAACACGGGTCACGGTTATCTACAATTGGTACTTTCCCAGGCCATCCCGCTCAAAGAGATTAAACACGGGTCACTAATACCAACCACTGAGTAACTTTCCTCACCCATCCCGCAAAAGGAAATTAAACACGGGTCACAGTTACCTACTATACTTTCCCCGACCATCCCACACCAAAGGATTAAACACAGGTCACTAATATTTAATAAGGAACACAAATCTAATAAATATTGTCTCCGGCCATCCATCTCAAAGAGATTAAACACGGGTCACTAATATTTATTAAGGGACACATACTTAATAAATACTTTCCCCGACCATCCTACACCAGTGGATTAAACACGGGTCACTAATATTTATTAAGGGATACATACAAATCGGAGGAATTACGGTCCCCCACTAACAACTACGTAACAAAGATATTCTTCTAGTATTGATGTAAGAATTGCCATCTAAGTTATCTACTCCAGGCCAGAACTCGCCAATGAATGCACGAGCGTCGCCATCCAGAGTTTATCTACTCTGGCCAGAACTCTTCAATGAATGCACGAGCGACGCCATCCAGAGTTTCTTTCACAATTCTATTCACAACCTAAAATTATAACAATCTTAACTATGCCATTTGTTTTGGGGTAAAGTTTCCTCACTCTTCCTAATTCATTTTAACATGCATATTCGTTCCATTATGTTCAACAACAATATTAGACAAGCATACAACAATATGAATCATAAAACACACGTGATAGCATAACATATCAAACAATATCCACATAGTAGTTCATACACACTTTTAAGGCATACAAGCCACTACTATCCTCTACCAAGCATCCTTGGTTAAAATCATGGTCTCGCATACCATTTAATAGCACATTGGATTCTCTTTCCAAGGCTTCAAGTCCCATATCAATCGGCTTCCTGATTCATGAATTTTTGGTGGAAACGAGGACTACAATAATCACACATACATCACTTTTCCATATTTATCTTATCAATACATAGCATATAACTATGATTATACCTCACCATCACATAGATCATGAAATTAGCTTTCCAACGCTTCGAACGGGGACCAAAGCAGACTTACGGTTCAAAAGATACGCCCTTTTTAATTTTCATTTTTCTGTCAATAGCAGTGGTAACCGGTTACTCACCACAGGGTAACCGGTTACTTGATCAAAAACAGCTCAGAAACGTCATTTTTCAAAGGGTAACCGGTTACCGTCGTACCAGAACCCAATAAACATGTTTTTCTTCATTATAAACCATTGTAACTCATACCTAAACATATTGGAACATCAAAACAAGTATGATAGGTTCAATCCACACATAACCCAACTATACTACGCATTTTATATCGCATTTTATCCTTTAGATTTCATTTTCTCTCAATCTAACCTAAGTTCTAAATCCTTAATTCTAGAACTTAGAGTTTCTTACTAGAACCCACCTGATAATCGAAGAGGAGTTTGAAGAAGATGATGATGATCCATGAACTTCTCTTCTTCTCTTCCTTTCTCTTCTTCTCTTTTCTTCTTCTTCTTCTTCTTTTCTATCTTTTTCTTTTTCTCTTCTAACAAATATATATATATATATATATATATATATATATATATATATATATATAATATATAATCCAATATAGTAAAATATCTCCAATTGATATTTTGTCGTCTCAATCAAATTGATCAATTATTAGAGTTACCTTAAAATCCTTTCTTGAATTAAAATTATTGATCTCTTCAGAGTTCACCAGTTGCTCTATTGATCCCAATTGATAATACTTAAAGTACTTAAAGAGTTCCATTATTCCAATTGATCATAGATAGAGCACATAGACACTTATCTGATCTCCAATTGAGTATTTAAATAATATGGGGTATTACACTATTCCCCCCTTAAATTGAAATTCGCCCCCGAATTTCCTCTACTCGACAATAACCACAACTTGTATATTCTCTTAGTTCCACACTCAATTTTACTTTCATTCAAATTCTGACGTACTCAAATTCCAACTTGACTTCACAGACCAAAAATCTTATTTTCACAAATTAACAAACTTCACGTCCTTAATCATACTCTTGTTCCAATATCGAGTTAACTTCTAACTTTGCTTTTTCCATAACTCATATGTTGTTCCTTACAAAACACTTAGTCGCATCTTACTTCGGAAAGAATGTACCATTCTACATTCCTCTACTGAGTCACAAACAAAATCGTAACACCTTATCTTGGTTTAGGACAACAACACTCAACACATCTTCGCGATGTAATTCAGTGATTTCTTAACTTCATGCAATTACCGACAACTACCCCTTCATGAATCCTTTAACGTTCGAACCACTTCATAACTAGTCAACGACTTCTTTACCAGTTCCATCTGGTCTGATACTAAACATTGTAATCATTACATCCGATATTTCCTTTCTTTCGTGTCACACCCAAAAGGTAACACACTTAAAACACAATTTCCTTATTTCCATACTTCCAAGCAATAATCCTTCTAAATTCTTATTATTCCGACTGAACTCTTTCATCTGTCACTCTCCACTGCGCAACTCAAATCCTAATAGTGGAACACCACGAATTCTTAAGCCTTACTAGGTAGCTAACATTCTGCTGAGAAACACACTTATCCACTGGGATCCTTACTAACCAACGACATAAGAAACTTACTGACATTTTATTGTAGAATAATTTCCTTGCCGACACACAATATTATAACATCGGTCCAACACTTTCCAGACGATAAAGACACCGGAGTTACACTGCTACAACCATAACATGTACAACTCCAAATCCATTCCAAACTTGGAATAATTCATCCAAAGTAGTTTAATAACTTTCGTTTCTAGTTACCACATCCCCTATTAATTCTTCTTACAGGTTTCCGACTTGCTCAAGGTTTCTTATTAATTCAAGATCTCAATCAATCACATGTAACACCATCACGAAACTTCATCCTTATGTGAGTGATCACTTATCCAAACTCAACCCATTCAAAACGAAAATTGTGAGTTTCCATACTACTCACCAATCCACATACAACACTCCACACGTACACTCACCCCCAAAGGACATGCCACGCTTCTCAATTGAATCAACTTCTCTCATTCATTCCGTTTCATAAACGATTCCAAGTTACATGCTTAATTTCGGAACGCCTAATTCTTACTCGTACGGGGAAGGATAATCTTCGAATTTCCTTCTCTGGGTAAAACACAATTGCACACAACTGGTACCACTCCCACAGTCTAAATCCAAAACCATGAACTCACGGAAGATAACAAATACTAAACTCTGACCAACTGCCCATACCTTACTAACACCATAATTAAAATACCGAAGCATTCCTTGTGAGATAAAAACTTTGTGAGCATTCTCTAACTTCGTCCTCAAGCCCTCAATAGTAATGATAACAATACACTTAAGACTTTCTAACACTCGACACGATTCATATGATTACTTCCCCATAAGTCAACTCTCTTGTCGTCTAAACAAATGGTCAACTACGCAACACCTTTCCACAAGTTCCAATTTTCAAAACACAATTCCGTCTTTCATTTACTTGCAATCCCATTTTCCGTTCGCACAATACTCTCCACTCGGAGCAACATAAGGTAACAAAACGCAGATGATGGTTCTTAAGGGATTTCACAATTTACACACATGTTAATTGATTGCCCGTTTGAGGTAATTGGTTAATTTCTAAAATTCAACGTAAAACACCTTTCATGCACGTGTTAATCGGTTAACCTCATTGCGTTAGTCGGTTAACACTGCTGCAGAATAAAAAAATAGTTTCTTCTTAATTCAAAGCCATCCCCACTCAAACCATCAATCCGATTTGTTCTAACTCGCAATATCATTCTCAACTCATGGCTTTTAACTTATATAACATTCACTAACCATGATCCACTCAAGGTAAAACCGACAAGGTCAAAACATGCAGACGAAACACTCTAATCAGTGACAAGGCAAAATTCCAAATTCTGACGCGGTCACACGACAAATCTTCGGCGGGGTAATTTAAACTTAATTATACCAATTTTGGGTTTCCTCCGATAATTTAATCGGATAAAATCGATATTTTTCACTTCCATTATATAGAGTATTCTCATAGCTTTCCATCGGTACCAAGAACACCTCGATCGGAAACACGGTTTGAAAGTTATTAGTTTTCAAAGATAATTTTTCAAAGTATAACAGTGGTAACCGGTTACTCACCATATGATAACCAGTTACACAAGCTTCACTGTTCACACAGAATCAAATTGAGAGTTAGAGACACTTTTGGGTAATCGGTTACCCACCATAGGGTAACCGGTTACTCAGTTCATTTTCTGCTCAAAACCCCAATTTTTCAAAGGGTAACCGGTTACTCTGGGCGCTGAATCAAAAATACTTGTTTTCATGCACTTTCTTCCATTTCAATCTCATTCAAATAATTCCAAACACACAAACAAGTATTAACAAATGATTATACATATATATTAATCATTCTATGCCATTTATACCTCAACAACTACTCAATAGCTCTATTGCACATTTGTCCAAAAATACATTACGTTGTCATTTCCTCATAATATATTGTTGATACCGTTTTCTACATCGTGTTTACTTCGCTCTCCATTGTAATCCTCTTAGGTCCAAATATAAAACCATCTTACTAAGATTCCCTTAAATCCAAGGTACTTACTCTGTTTCTTAATACAAACTTCTTCCGGTCCGTATCACTACACTTTCTGTTACTAAATAAAGTCCAAACTTTCTCCGACACAATACCTTATACTGTTTCTCGGGTAATTTAACAAATTCCAAATTCCAAGTTAGTTTCTTACTGAAAACAGAAAACCTGAAGTATTATCCTGAACTTAATCCCCCCTTCATAACTGAAGATACATAATTTATCTACTACTCTTCGTCTGGTACACACTTGTTTCACTTGAAGTATGTAAACACATCCTTGTGTTCCTTCTCACACTTCTCTGCTACTTTAGGTTCTCATAAAAGTCGAACGTCCCTGACCCTCAACTTTTAACCAGTCAGAAGATATTGTTCCGAACACATTCCTTAAGGTACTCTCGTCCATTCAAGATACCATAGCGACCTTAGAACCGAAACACCAATAACTATCTCACTTCCGGACCTTACTTCACAAGTTCCACAAAACAACTTTTCTTCTCTCATGGGATGAGATTACTTGAAATCCTTATCCGTATTAGTGGTCAATCTAGCTCTACTTGCGAATTTACATATTCCTTGATACCTTAACCAATCGTCCGATAAAGGTCCTCAACTTTTACAATCCATCCATTCCAACGGATTGCTTAACAACACACCACTCTTTAATTTCCATGTTACCCAAACACAAATTCTACCAAGATCTCAACTGAGCTGACCAAAACTCCTCACTACTAACTCTTTTCTTGAGCCTTCCCTCACAGCACAAGTTCTGACCACACTCCAGAGTCCTCGTGGTCACTCAACCATGATTCTACCTATCACATACATAGTATTAGGTTGATCAGGCCCAACACTACGTAGTATGATATTAAGTTTCATGCTGGCAAGACACACTTAAGAGGCAGGAATAGATTTACTTATGATGTTTCAAGGCTAGGTCGAGGACACGACCTGCTCTGATACCAACTGTAACTCCCTGTATAATATTTGTCTAGAATAATACCATAGAAGTGTTTTATTTGGTACTGACACCATCATAAGTGCCTAATAGCATAATTCACATATTTGACCATTTAAAAAAAACATAATACAACCAATGGTACAAGATATGGAAACTAGTCAAAAAATAAAACTAAGATCAATATACAATATCCTCAATTATATACAATAGATTACACATCCAAGCATAGCTCCACTTGTAAATCAAACCTGCAAACCACACCTGTAATATAGCAACAATAGTGGGGTGATATACATTAAATCTCAGTGAGTTCCCTATCTTATGGATTCTCTCGGCTTTACAAGGTTCTACCTTATCCTAACTCAAGTCGGGGGAAAGGAACTAGACATTGAGTTCAAACATTTCTCACTAGAGAACAATCGCACAATACACAAAACGACAACTAGTTAAGGAATCTTTCCCCGGACATCCCGCTCAAAGAGATTAAACATGGGTCACGGATCCTTAACGTAGATAACTTTCCCCGGCCATCCCGCTCAAAGAGGTTAAACACGGGTCACGGTTATCGACAATTGGTACTTTCCCAAGCCATCCCGCTCAAAGAGATTAAACACGGGTCACTAATACCAACCACTGAGTAACTTTCCCTGGCCATCCCGCACAAGGAGATTAAACACGGGTCATAGTTACCTACTTAATAAATACTTTCCTCGGCCATCCCACACCAAAGGATTAAACACGGGTCACTAATATTTATTAAGGAACACAAACCTAATAAATACTTTCCCCGGTCATCCCTCTCAAAGAGATTAAACACGGGTCACTAATATTTATTAAGGGACACATACTTAATAAATACTTTCCCCGACCATCCTACACCAGAGGATTAAACACGGGTCACTAATATTTATTAAGGGATACATACAAATCTGAGGAATTACGGTCCCCCACTAAAAACTACGTAACAAAGATACTCTTCTAGTATCGATGTAAGCATGGCCATCTAAGTTATCTACTCCAGGCCAGAACTCGCCAATGAATGCACGAGCGTCGCCATCCAGAGTTTATCTACTCTAGGCCAAAACTCGTCAATGAATGCACGAGCGTCGCCATCCAGAGTTTCTATCACAATTCTATCCACAACCTAAAATTATAACAATCTAACTATGCCATTTGTTTTGGGGTAATGTTTCCTCACTCTTCCTAATTCATTTTAACATGCATATTCTTCCCATTATGTTCAACAATAATATTAGACATTCATACAACAATATCAATCATAAAACACACTTGATAGCATAACATATCAAACATTATCTACATAGTAGTTCACACACACTTTTAAGGCATACAAGCCACTACTATCCTCTACCAAGCATCCTTGGTTAAAATTATGGTCTCGCATACCATTTAATAGCACATTGGATTCTCTTTCCAAGGCTTCAAGTCCCATATCAATCGGCTTCCCGATTCATGAATTTTTGGTGGAAACGAGGACTACAATAATCACACATATATCACTTTTCCATATTTATCTTATCAATACATAGCATATGACTATGTTTCTACCTCACCATCACATAGAGCACGAAATTAGCTTTCCAACGCTTCGAACGGGGACCAAAACAGACTTACGGTTCAAAAGATACGCCCTTTTTAATTTTCATTTTTCTATCAATAGCAGTGGTAACCGGTTACTCACCACAGGGTAACCGGTTACTTGATCAAAAACAGCCCAAAAACGTCATTTTTAAAAGAGTAACCGGTTACGCACCATAGGGTAACCGGTTACTGTCGTACTAGAACCCAAAAAGCATATTTTTCTTCATTCTAAACCATTCTAACTCATACCTAAACTTATTGGGACATCAAAACAAGTATGATGGTTCAATCCACACATAACCCAACTATACTACGTATTTTATATCGCATTTTATCCGTTAGATTTCATTTTCTCTCAATCTAATCTAAGTTCTAAATCATTAATTCTAGAACTTAGAGTTTCTAACTAGAACCCACCTAATAATCGAAGAGGAGTTTGAAGAAGATGATGATGATCCATGAACTTCTCTTCTTCTCTTCCTTTCTCTTCTTCTCTTTACTTCTTCTTCTTCTTTTCTATCTTTTTCTTTTTCTCTTCTAACAAATATATATATATAACTTATTATTTAATATAATCCAATAGAGTAAAATATCTCCAATTGATATTTTGTCGTCTCAACCAAATTGATCAATTATTAGAGTTACCTTAAAATCCTTTCTTGAATTAAAATAATTGATCTCTTCAGAGTTCACCAGTTGCTCTATTGATCCCAATTGATAATACTTAAAGTACTTAAAAAATTCCATTATTCCAATTGATCATAGATAGAGCACATAGACACTCATTGATCTCTAATTGAGTATTTAAATAATATGGGGTATTACATAATATGAATGGTTCCACAGAATGACATGCTCAAAACCGGGAGGAGGAGCAGGGAATGGCAGATTTGGAGGCCCGTGGTCTGCCCTTATGTCTCTTTGGTTCACTAGGAACATTAATAAATTCTCCAAAGGATGAAGATTTTGATGATGGTGTTGGCATCCTAAATTTTTCACAGTGGTTGTTGGTGGACATGTTGGGGAGAGACCCCATGTTCCCTCTTTTCTCTCCCACTTTGGCGGGTGTGGAAAACCTTAGGGATTTGTTTTTTGAGGATTCATTCTTAGAGGAATCATTCTTTCAGTTTGGAGATATAAAGAAGGGTGGCCATTTGTTCTCTGCCATTGTTGAAAAATATAATCAATGTGGAAGTGAACCACGGAATTTATAGCATTAGTTTCGAATGTGAGAGATGAAGATTTGAAAGTCAAAATACACATTTTTTATCTTTTATCGAGATTTCAAGGGTCGAAATGATATTTAGAAATATGTAGATAAATAGTAACTTATGAAATTAATATAATCATAATAATAAATTTCGATCAATAAAAATATAGCAATTGACTAAATATTCACTTATTATAAGAATGTATTTTTTATAACAATTCAACCAATAATATTATGTGTTTTAAAAGAAATTCATTTTAAAAAAGAATTGTTATAAACTATTTAATTTTTATTTAAATTATTACCTAGAGAAAGTTTGAAATGTAACATTAGCGACATTAATTATGTTATTTTTTTGCCAAATTTCTTATTCATGTGAACACAAGTTTGAAATGTAACAAATATTTTTTGATAAATTTGTTGTGTATTCAAAATTTATGTAAGTAATATGATAGCCCAATCAGATAATGTCTTTGAGGATATAAAAAAGGTTGCCCATTTGTTCCCTTCCATTTTTGGAAAATATAATGTAACGCCCACATATACATACATACATCAAAGCATATATTATACATGAATAATACGTTTGGTACTGAAATATACAATAAGTTCCTAGTAAACACATTATAGGTATACACGCCCAAAAAGACTAAATACAAATAACTACGGCATAATATATCTATAAGATGTTCCAATGACAAATACTAAGAACTAGATCAAATAATGATCTCCACAAATCTTCACAACGGAAGCCTGCCAACCAAAAGCTATGATCCGTAAGGAAAGTCAAATAACCTTGTCCTTACCCTTCGCCGAACCTGCAGAACCTGTGATGTAAACAACAACAGTGGGGTGAGATACATCAAATCTCAGTGAGTTCCCTATCTTATAGTCCTCTCGGCTTTACAAGGTTCTAATATCCTAACTCAAGTCAAAAGGGAAGGGAAAAGACTTTGAGTACGCACACGCCATATAAGCATTCACACTTGTGAGCCTGTTAAATCATAATAGTACCAAAGTAAATCCTGAGCCTGTTAACTCAAGAATCTCGCTAATCAATAACCGTACTAGGGCATCCCCTGTTCCCGTCTGCTTCTACGTCTAGAAGACGACCCGAGTCATGGATCCTCATATTTACTTGGCATACGAATTGGATTCAGGATCATCGGCCTATTAACCGTGAACCGTCACTTCTCATGGCCTGTTAACCATCACAAGTCTCTTTACCCGTAGGCTCCAATCATACTATACGCGGGAATCAAACCTGCCAAGTAATTGTGCATACGTTTCAGAGGAGGTGCTCGAGTCTCATGAAACTACACCGCAAGATCAATCGGTTATGATTACTAGACACACGCCTCGGCCTCTTTTGCACGAGCGTTGTCACCATGTCATTTACACACTTTCGACATCATTTACGGTAATGTTCCTCACTCTACCTATTCATATTTTAACATGCATACATATTCCAACATGTTTAACAATAATAACATAGGCATGTAATCATTAATCACACAATGGAACACCAAAATTCAACATACCACAATTTATACCAATTTACGGTTCCCTCCGATTCATTTAATCTGGCAATAAACAGGTATTTCTCACTGCCATTAGCCAGAATATGTTCTTAGCTTCACAACGATACCAAGAATACGCAAAACGGATAAACAAGTCAAAAGTTATGCAAGAAACAACATGGATGTTCTGCTATGTTCGCATTGCGAAGAAGCTAGCGAATGCTCGCTACTTCATTCACAGTGCGAAGCGTCCAACGAACGCCTAGCCAACACTTGTTCGCTGCCCCATTCGCAGTGCGAACTCTGGCGAACCAAGGCAGTAGCAAAAACAACGTAAGGTTCGCAGTGCGAACCACTGGCGAACGTTCGCTAGTTCATTCGCAGTACGGAGCTTCCAGTGAGTCCATGATTTCCCCTTCGCTGGGGGATTCGCAGTGCGAATCTGGGAAATGAAAAAGTTCATCAGCATAACAGCTGATCTCCCATGGTTCCAAAACCCCACCAAAACATATCCAAACATCACACAATCAAACATAAATGATTCTACACTCATATAACTCATACTACTCAGTTTATAACACATTTCAACCATTAATTTTCAAGATTTTCCAATTTAACCAATTCTCTTACAACTCTAACCTAAGTCTTAGAATCCAAGAAAATCTAAAACAATATCATCTATCTAGAACCCACTTTGAATAGATGAAGATGGTGAACATCTGAAGATGATTGGATGAAGATTTGATGATGTTCTTGATCTTGAGCTTTCCTCTTTTTTTCTTCCTTTCCTTCTCTTTTCTTTCTCTCCACTTCTTTCTATCTTTTTCTCCCTTTGATTCTAAAGAGGAAAATGAGAGGAAAAGGAAATGATATAGTAAAACATCATCAAATATCGACACTACTAATTGTCCAAAAAGTCTGTAAAGTCCAAATATTTAAATATCTCAGAGTTAGATAATATTAATTGGATTTACTCTAAGTTCAACAGTTACCCTAATTATCTCTGCAGATAATTTCTCAAAGCACACTAGGACTCAGTTGATCACAACTAATATTATCCAGAGTAACAGAATTTACGGGGTATTACATCCTCCCCCCTTAAATAGAAATTCGCCCATGAATTTAAAACAATTACCTGAAAAGATGAGGATAAACCTTCCGCATCTCTGATTCCAATTCCCAAGTTGCATCACCCGGATGCGTCTCATCCCACTGGACCTTAACAAGAGGAATCTCTTTATTCCTTAACACTTTAGTTTCTCTTCTGGTGATATGACTCGGTTGAGGCTCAAAGGTCAAATCTGCTTCTATCCCAATTGTATCTGGTAAAATTAGCTGAAGAGGATCTGGGACAAATTTCCGAAGCTGAGACACATGGAAAACATCGTGCATCTCTGACAGAGAAGGCGGTAAGGCCAATCTGTAGGCTACTTCCCAAATTCTTTCCAAAATCTGATATGGTCCCACATACCTTGGGCTTAACTTCCGCGACCGAAACGGTCTTTTCAACCGCAATCTCGGAGTAACCTTCAAAAATACGTGATCACCTTCTTCAAATTCTAAAGGTCTTCTTCGGTTATCCGCATAACTCTTCTGACGATCCTGTGCTTGCTTAACCTTATCACGGATCATCCTAATCTTCTCCGTAGTTTCGTGGATAATCTCGGGACCCAACATCCTATCTTCCCCAACTTATTCCCAACACAACGGTGTCCTACACTTCCTTCCATACAACGCCTCATAAGGTGCCATACCAATACTTGCATGATAACTGTTATTATAAGAGAACTTAATCAACGGCAAAAGTTCTATCCAATTCCCTCCACTTTCAAGTACACAAGATCTCAACATGTCTTCCATGGTTTGTATTGTCCGTTCCGTCTGACCATCCGTTTGTGGGTGATTCGAAGTACTCAAACACAACTTCGTCCCCATCGCTTGTTGAAAAGCTCTCCAAAATCTCGAAGTGAACTTTGGATCTCTATCTGAAACGATACTAGTAGGAATACCATGCAATCTCACTATCTCCGAAATGAACAACCTTGCGAGATGACTCGCCTTGTAGGTAGTCTTCATAGCTAAGAAATGCGCAGATTTCGTTAACCGGTCCACAATTACCCAAATCGAATCATAACCACCTTGCGCACGAGGTAATCCTACCGCAAAGTCCGTCGAAATACTCTCCCATTTCCACACCGGAATTTTTAAAGGTTGCAACAAGCCACCTAGCCTTTGGTGCTCGATCTTCACTTGTTGACACACCGCACATTCTGACACATATACCACAATATCTCTTTTCATCCTGGACCACCAATAGTCTCTCTTTAGATCTTGGTACATCTTTGAAGATCCCGGATGTATAGTAAAAGCACCCTTATGCGCTTCATCCAAAATCCTCCTTTTTAACTCCGTGTTGTCCGGAATACAAATCCTTTGGTTAAATACAATAACTCCATCGGTAGCTCGCACAAAACCCTGTTGCAATAACACTTCTTGTAACTTCTCATCTAACCCTTTTTCTTGTTGAATTTCTTCCCGAAGAGTAGAAGTGATATTCAAATTTCCCATAATCACACAATTAGGAGTCCAATTGAATTGAAGATTTAGATCTCTAAACTTTTCTATTAAGTCATACTCTAACATCATCAAGTAGGCACTATGCAACACTTTCCTGCTTAAAGCGTCCGCCACCTTATTCGCTTTACTCGGATGGTATCTTAGTTCCAAGTCATAATCTTTCAAATATTCCATCCACCTTCGTTGACGCATGTTCAACTCCTTCTGATTAAAGAGGTACTGCAAGCTCTTGTGGTCACTAAACATCTCAAAACGCACACCATACAAATAGTGACGCCACACCTTCAAGGTAAATACAACCACTGCCAATTCTAAGTCATGCGTTGGATAATTCTCTTCATGGACTTTCAACTGTCTAGAAGCATAAGCCACTACATGTCCATCTTGCATTAACACACCTCCTAATCCCATCTTCGAGGCATCACAATATACCTCATACGACTTGCTAGGATCAGGAATAACCAAAACAGGAGCGTTCGTCAATCTCTCTTTCAAGCTCATAAAACTTTGCTCACAGGCCGAATCCCATTCATACGAATAATCCTTCCGAGTAAGTCTCGTCATCGGTAAAGCCAGTTGGGAAAAGCCTTTAATAAACCTTCTATAGTAACCTGCTAGTCCCAAAAAGCTTCTAACTGCAGACACATTCTTCGGTCTCTCCCAATTTATCACTGCTTCCACTTTTGATGGGTCAACCGCTACACCTCCCTGAGATATGACATGTCCAAGAAAATTAACCTCCGACATCCAGAACTCACACGTACTTAACTTAGCAAAAAGTTGTCTCTCTTGCAAAATGGATAAAACGATTCTTAGGTGTTCACCGTGCTCTTGAGGGTCACGGGAATAAATAAGAATGTCATCAATGAAAATCACCACAAATTTGTCCAAGTAAGGTTGAAATACCCGATTCATATAATCCATGAAAACTGCCGGAGCATTCGTCACACCGAAAGGCATCACCAAAAATTCATAATGACCGTAACGGGTTCTAAACGCAGTCTTTGGTACATCTGAACTCTTCACCCGAATCTGATGATAACCCGACCGTAAATCAATCTTCGAGAACACACATGCTCCTTTCAATTGATCTAACAGATCGTCTATCCTTGGCAATGGGTATTTGTTCTTGATGGCGACCTTATTCAATTGACGGTAATCAATACACAACTGCATTCCACCATCCTTCTTCTTTACCAACAACACTGGAGCTCCCCAGGGCGAAACACTTGGTCGAACAAAATGCTTAGCCAACAACTCTTCCAATTGATCCTTTAATTCTCTTAATTCAAGTGGTGCCATCCGATACGGAGAAACAGATATTGGAGTCGTTCCCGGTATCAGGTCAATAGAGAATTCCACTACCCGTTCCGGGGGAAGAGAAGTGATATCCTCGGGGAAGACTTCAGGAAATTCACAAACTACCGGAATACTCACAACTTGACGGTTACTACCCTCCACCTTAGTAAGAATCAAAAGAACATATTTTTCCTCCTCAAACAAGAAATTAATCATTCCAACCGTACCTTCTAAAATAGTAGTTAACACATCCTTCGGAGTAGCTTCAATAGATGGAATAATGATTAGTTTTTCTTCACTCCCGATAAATACCGAATTAGCTAAAAGCCAATCCATTCCCAGAACAACATCCACTTTCTTAAGCGGTAAGCAAATTAAATCAATCTGGAAAACTCTTCCATCCACAGATAAAATGCAATTTTCATACATTAAAGGTGTTTCAACCATCTCATCCATGGCAGTAGTAACCACCATGGGTGGAGACAACAGAACCGCTTGCAACCCAAGCCGCTTTACACATTGCATCGATACAAAAGAGTGTGTAGCTCCACAATCAAATAAAACAAAGCAAGGATTTCCATTCACAAAACACGTACCAGCAATCAAAGAGTTGTCACCCATTGTTTTCCTTGCATCCAAGGTATACACTCGCCCGGTATTCTTTTCTTGCATCTGATTCTTCCTCTGAGGACAATCCCTCGATAAATGGCCTACCTTGTTACACTGATAACACCTTATCCCTTCCAGACCGCACCTACCAAAATGATTCTTACCACAAGTACGGCATACCGGAGGCACACTAATCCTGGAACTCTGAACTTGTTTCCCTTTGAAAGATTATTGTCTCGGTCTAAATTGTTGATTCGATCGCCCACGATCACTCTGATTCCCCTACTTAACTCTCCTTCTGCCTGCACCTTCTTTAAGCTATGTTCCGCCACATAACACTGTCGTAACAATTCCGCATAGCTAGTAAATTCTCTCTGAGACACACTATGTGAAATGTCAGCCCTAAAACCAAACAGAAACTGATCAATCTTCCACCTTTCACCAGGGGCATACATGGCTTGTCTAGAATAAGCAGCCATAACCTCAAACTTTTCCGCATAAGAAGCCACCATCAAGTTACCTTGTCTCAGCTGCTGAAATTCGAATTCTTTTTGAGACCTTAAGGAACTTGGAAAATACTTTTCCATAAAAGTTATCTTAAACTGCTCCCACACTTTCAGTACCTCTTGAATTGTCATCAAGGCTGAAGCGCTTTCCCACCATCTCATAGCAGGACCCTTTAACAAGTGAGAAGCGAAGACAACCTTGTTTTCTTCACTACACTGGACGATCAAGAAAATCCGCTCCATACCAGATATCCATTCATGAGCCTTTACTGGATCTCACCCTCCCAGAAACTCCAGAGGATTCATATGAATGAAATCCCTAAAGTTTCCCCCTGCAGCTTCCGGAACAACCACTGGAGGATGCACACCACCAGCCATTTGCTGTACCATTTGTTGCACAAACTGATTATGTTGTTGTTGCATCTGCTGCATGAATTGATACAAAGGGGCATTCCCTTCATCCCCTGGCGGATTTGTCCCTGCTGGAGTAGTTCTCGGTCTACCACAGTTGTTTCTGCGCCGGTCGGCCATGTTCCTAAATGTCATACAGATAGGATTAAGTTGATCAGGCTCAATACCATAAATATAACACGTAAGACCAATGGCGACACAACACATATGAAACGGAAAGAAACACTTATACTATTTCATGGCTAGGTCGAGGATATGACCTGCTCTGATACCAACTGTAACGCCCACATATACATACATACATACATCAAAGCATATATTATACATGAATAATACGTTTGGTACTGAAATATACAATAAGTTCCTAGTAAACACATTATAGGTATATATGCCCAAAAAGACTAAATACAAATAACTACGGCATAGTATATCTACAAGATGTTCTAATGACAAATACTAAGAACTAGATCAAATAATGATCTCCAAAAATCTTCACAATGGAAGCCTGCCAACCAAAAGCTACGATCCGTAAGGAAAGTCAAATAACCTTTTCCTTACCCTTCGCCGAACTTGCAGAACCTGTGATGTAAACAACAAGAGTGGGGTGAGATACATCAAATCTCAGTGAGTTCGCTATCTTATAGTCCTCTCGGCTTTACAAGGTTCTAATATCCTAACTCAAGTCAAAAGGGAAGGGAAAAGACTTTGAGTACGCACACGCCATATAAGCATTCACACTTGTGAGCCTGTTAACTCACAATAGTAACAAAGTAAATCCTGAGCCTGTTAACTCAAGAATCTCGCTAATCAATAACCGTACCAAGGAATCCCCTGTTCCCGTCCGCTTCTACGTCTAGAAGACGACTCGAGTCATAGATCCTCGTATTTACTTGGCATACGAATTGGATTCGGGATCATCGGCCTGTTAACCGTGAATTGTCACTTCTCATGGCCTGTTAACCATCATAAGTCTCTTTA
Source organism: Lathyrus tuberosus (assembly GCA_022829125.1). Lineage (NCBI taxonomy): Eukaryota > Viridiplantae > Streptophyta > Magnoliopsida > Fabales > Fabaceae > Lathyrus > Lathyrus tuberosus. The sequence goes on from JALAZF010000265.1 coordinate 1,993,208, forward strand.
CCCGTAGGCTCCAATCGTACTATATGCGGGAATCAAACCTGCCAAGTAATTGTGCATACGTTTTAGAGGAGGTGCTCGAGTCTCATGAAACTACACCGCAAGATCAATCGATTATGATTACTAGACACACGCCTTGGCCTCTTTTGCACGAGCGTTGTCACCATGTCATTTACACACTTTCGACATCATTTACGGTAATGTTCCTCACTCTACCTATTCATATTTTAACATGCATACATATTCCAACATGTTTAACAATAATAACATAGACATGTAATCATTAATCACACAATGGAACACCAAAATTCAACACACCACAATTTATACCAATTTACGGTTCCCTCCAATTCATTTAATCGGGCAATAAATAGGTATTTCTCACTGCCATTAGCTAGAATATGTTCTTAGCTTCACAACGATACCAAGAATACGCAAAACGGATAAACGAGTCAAAAGCTATGCAAGAAACAACATGGATGTTCTGCTATGTTCGCATTGCGAAGAAGCCAGCGAATGCTCGCTACTTCATTCGCAGTACGAAGCGTCCAGCGAACGCCTAGCCAACACTTGTTCGCTGCCCCATTCGCAGTGCGAACTCTGGCGAACCAAGGCAGTAGCAAAAACAACATAAGGTTCGCAGTGCGAACCGCTGGCGAACGTTCGCAAGTTCATTCGCAGTGCGAAGCTGCCAGCAAGTCCACGATTTCCCCTTCGCTGGGGGATTCGCAGTGCGAATCTGGGAAATGAAAAAGTTCATCAGCGTAACAGCTGATCTCCCATGGTTCCAAAACCCCACCAAAACATATCCAAACATCACACAATCAAACATAAATTATTCTACACTCATATAACTCATACTACTGAGTTTATAACACATTTCAACCGTTAATTTTCAAGATTTTCCAATTTAACCAATTCTCTTACAACTCTAACCTAAGTCTTAGAATCCAAGAAAATCTAAAACAAAAGCATTTATCTAGAACCCACCTTGAATAGATGAAGATGGTGAAGATCTGAAGATCATTAGATGAAGATTTGATGATGTTCTTGATCTTGAGCTTTCCTCTTTTTCTCTTCCTTTCATTCTCTTTTCTTTCTCTCCACTTCTTTCTATCTTTTTCTCCCTTTGCTTCTAAAGAGGAAAATGAGACGAAAAGGAAATGATATAGTAAAACATCATCAAATATCAACACTACTAATTGTCCAAAAAGTCTCTAAAGTCCAAATATTTAAATATCTCAGAGTCAGATAATATTAATTGGATTTACTCTAAGTTCAACAGTTACCCTAATTATCTCTGCAGATAATTTCTCAGAGCACACTGGGACTCAGTTGATCACAACTAATATTATCCAGAGTAACAGAATTTACGGGGTATTACATAAAAACAATATGGAAGAGAATAACGATATACATATCAGTAGTGTCGATGTCAGAGATGAAGATTAGAAAGTCAAAGTACAGAGTTATTTTCATTTATTGAGAATTCAACAATAGAAATGATATTTAGAAATATGTAGATAAATAGTAACTTATAAATTAATATAATCATAATAATAAATTTCGATCAATAAAAATATAGCAATTGACTAAATATTCACTTATTATGGAAAATGATCATTTATAACAATTTAACCAATAATATTATGTATTTTAAAAGGAATTCATTTTAAAAAAGAATTGTTATAAACTGCTTAATTTTTATTTAAATTATTGCTAAAAGAATTTGAAATGTAACATTAGCAATATTAATTATGTTATTTTTTTGCCAAATTTCTTATTCATGTGAATACAAGAATTTTCAACGTGTAACATCCATCTCAACCATTGGAATTCAAATAGTTTTTGATAAATCTGTTGTGTATTCAAATTTATGTAAGTAATAATATAGCACAATCAGATAATGTCTTTGAGGATATAAAGAAGGTTGCCCATTTGTTCTCTGCCATTTTTGGAAAATATAATCAATATGGAAGAGAATAACGATATATATATCAGTAGTGTCGATGTCAGAGATGAAGATTAGAAAGTAAAAGTACAAAGTTATTATCATTTATTGAGAATTCAACAATTGAAATGATATTTTGAAATATGTACCTAAATAGTAACTTATGAAATTAATACAATTATAATAATACATTTTGAACAATAAAAATATAGAAAGTGACTAAATATTCACTTATTTTGAAAATGTTTTATTTATAACAATTCAACGAATAATATAATGTGTTTTAAAAGGAATTCGTTTTAAAAAAAAAAAATTGTTATAAACTATTTAATTTTTATTTAAATTATTGCTAAAAATATTTGAAATGTAACATTAGCGACATTAATTATGTTTTTTTTTTTTGCCAAATTTCTTATTTATGTGCATACAAGTATTTTCAACGTACGTGTAACATCCATCACAACCATTGGAATTCGAATAGTTTTTGATAAATCTGTTGTGTATTCAAATTTATGTAAGTAATTATAAAACACAATCAGATAATGTCTTTGAGGATATAAAGAAGGTTGCCCATTTGTTTTCTGCCATTTTTGGAAAATATAATCAATATGGAAGAGAATAACGATCTATATATATATATATATATATATATATATATATATATATATCAGTAGTGTCGATGTCAGAGATGAAGATTCGAAACTCAAAGTACAAAGTTATTATCATTTTATTGAGAATTCAACAATAGAAATGATATTTTGAAATATGTACATAATTAGTAACTTATGAAATTAATACAATTATAATAATAAATTTTGATCAATAAAAATATAGAAATTGACTAAATATTCACTCATTTTGAAAATGTATTATTTATAACAATTCAACGAATAATATAATGTGTTTTAAAAGGAATTCATTTTAAAAAAAAATTAATTGCTATAAACTATTTAATTTTTATTTATATTTTTGCTAAAAAAATTCAAATGTAACATTAGGGACATCAATTGCGTTATTATTATTTTTTTGCCAAATTTCTTATTCGTGTGAATACGAGTATTTTCAATGTGGAACATTCATCTCATCCATTGGCATTCGTATAATTTTAGATAAATGTGTTGTGTATTGAAAATTTATGTAAGTAATATGATAGACCAATCATATAATATCTTTGAAGATATAAAGAAGGGTTCCCATTAGTTCTTTGTCATTGTTGGAAAATAAAATCAATATGGAAGAGAATAACGATAAATATAGCAGTAGTGTCGATGTCAGAGATGAAGATTAGAAAGTCAAAGTACAAATTTATTGTGATGTTTGTGACACCCTTATGGTTGTGATTTTAATTAAATATCTGATTACTGTGTGTGGGGTTTAGAAGGGTGTTATAGTTTGAGTCCTATATTTCCAGTGATGAAAATATATATATTTAAAAGTAAAAAGGTAGTGCAGTTGGTTATAGCATTGTTATAGTATTGTTTTCCACTAATCAACAAATTACATTAGCTATTTGACTGCCTCATGTAAATATAAATTTAAGATTATATTCTAATTATTAATCAATAAAGTAGATTTTTCTTTATTCTTAATTATTTTTTGCATATACAATCGCATATAGATATGAAACCATCAATCGGAAGATAAATCACAATAACTAAGGTCTTTAACCACCATTTGATATTCCATGGGTTAACAACCTAATAAGTAATCAATTCGTGTATGTAAAATAAATAAACAACTATGAAAATACATTAAAACTATTTTGTGTATCAATGTCGAATAAAGAAAAACAAAATAGAGATAATGAAGGGATGGGAAATAAATAACAAGATGAAGGCTTAGAAAGTTTGACGACTGCTCCTGTGTTAATCATTTCTGATCCTAACAACTCTTACGAAGTATTTTGCGATGCTTCTAAGATGGGACTAGGAGGTGTTCTGATGCAAGGCGATCAAGTGGTAGGTTATGCTTCCCGACAATTGAAAGTTCATGAGAAGAATTATCCAACTCATGATTTGGAACTAGCAGCGGTTGTTTTTGCACTGAAGGTGTGGCGTCATTATTTGTATGGTGTATGTTTTGAAATGTTCAGCGACCATAAGAGTTTGAAGTATTTATTTGACCAAAAGGAGTTGAATATGCGACAAAGAAGGTGGATGCAATACTTAAAGGATTATGACTTAGAATTGAAGTATCATCTAGGAAAAGCAAATAAAGTAGCAGACGCGTTAAGTCGGAAAATGGTTCATAGTGCTGAATTGATGATATTGGAAGATGCCTTGTTGAAAAAGTTTAGAGATCTTAATCTTCAGTTTGTGTGGACACCGAATGGTGTAATTATGGGAAATTTGAATGTCAATTCGACTCTAAGAGTTGAGATTCAACAAGAACAAATTTTAGAGGAGAAATTTCAAGAGATGTTACTTCAACCGGGTTTTACACGAGCGGCGGATGGGATTGTTCTGTTTAACTATAATACCCCGTAAAATTCTGAGCGTTTTGGATAATATTATTTTGATCAACTGGGTTCCGGTGTACTCTGAGCAATTATTGGATAGAATAATTAGAGTAAACTGACGAACTCGGATTGATTAGATTTAATATTATTTAACTTGGAATTTTATTAATTGGTGCATTTGAGATGATTTGGATAATTAGTAGTATTGTCAATTAATGTTTCCTTGTGAATTTTCTTTTCCTTTCCTTATTTGGTAAAGCAGAAGAACTTAGAGAAAAAGGAAAGAAAGAAAGGAAAAGGAAGAGGAAGAAGAGGAAATTCTCCCAAGAGCTCTAGGTCATCAATCATCAACCAATTTTCATCTTTTCATCTCAGCATTCAACCTCCTCATCTAGTAATCCAGGTGGGTTCTCGTTAGACACCTTAGATTAAGGTTTATTTGAGTTTTAGAGTTAGTTTGATATTGTTAGGAATGTGAAATTTTACATTAGAATCATAGTCTAACTGCTGAAATTCAATCATTCATTGTATGTTATACTGGTTGTTATGATTATAGCATGTTTTGGTGTATTTTTGATTGGAAAAATGAGATTTTGGGGTTGAATTGAATCAACCCATAGCAGACTTTTTCTGCAGGAAAAATTCTGGGTTTCATCTGACCATACGCGTATCACGCAGGGCCATACGCGTATTGAGTTGGGCAATACGCGTATGGATGTGAAGAAATTTGGGTGTTATGCGTATGGACAAGGCAATACGCGTATGAGTCATGGTAGTACGCGTATTGGAATTTTAAAAGGGAATTTTCATGGAAAATAGCCTCTGCTCATACGGGTATGACCTTGGGCAATACGCGTATGGCTGGGCGAGTTAGCTTGGCAATACGCGTATGGCTTTGGGCAGTACGCGTACGGCCAGGAGGGTGCAGAAATGTGTTTTTTCGCGATACCATTTCGTGCTATGTCCATAACTTTTGACTCGTTTGTCCGTTTTTAACGTTCTTGATATCATTGGAAAGCTAACTGAATGTACTTTTTTATTAAAATGACTTTAAGATTTGTTGGCCGATTTAATTATGTCGGGACTTTTGAATAGTGTCGTTTTGTCGATTTTTATCGTTAATGGCGTGTGATTGTTGTTGAAAATGGATGCATGTTAAAATATGGAATAGGTAGAGTGAGGAGCATTACCATAAACTGTGTTGGAAAATGTGAATTCTCATAAGTGGCAACGCTCGTGCATGAAAGGCCGAGGCGTGTGTATTATAAGCATAACCAGTGTCTTTTGTGGTATAGTTTCATGAGACTCGAGCACCTCTTCTGAAACGTATGCACAATTACTTGGCAGGTTTGATTCCCGCGTGTAGTACGAATGGAGCCTACGGGTAACGAGACTTGTGACGGTGTACGGGCCGTGTGAAGTGACGGATCACGGTGTACGGGCCGATGATCCAGAATCCATTTCGTATGCAAGTAACTTCAAGGATCCATGACTCAGGTTGTCTTCTAGACGTAGAAGCGGACGGGAAAAGGGGATACCTTGGTATGGTTATTGATTAGTGAGTTTTCTTGAGTTTACAGGCTCAGGACGTACCTTGGTACTATAGTGAGTTAATAGGCTCACTAGTGTGGAGTTATTTGTGGGTGTGTACTCAAGTCACTTTCCTTTCCTTTTGACCTGAGTTAGGTTTATTAGAACCTTGTAGAGCCGAGAGGACTATAAGATAGCGAACTCACTGAGATTTAATGTATCTCACCCCACTGTTGTTGTTTACATCACAGGTTCTGTAGGTTCTGCGAAGGGTAAGGATAAGGCTGTGTGACTATCCTTGCTTAGCTGTTGGTTTTGCTTCCGTTGTGGAGTCCTTTGAGATCCTTAGTGATCTAGTTCTTAGTTTTATCTTATGAACATTTTGTACATATAACTTTCCAGTGTATTGTTTAGGTTGCTTTGGGCAGTTTTATGTATACAGTGTTACTAGGGACTTATGTATTTCAGTACCAAACGTATGTTCCATGTATGATATATGTTTTGATGTATGTATATATATGTGGGCTTTACAGTTGGTATCAGAGCAGGTCATATCCTCGACCTAGCCATGAAATAGTATGAGTATTTTCTTTCCGTTTCATATGCGTTGTGTCGCCATTGGTCTTACGTGTTATATTTATGGTATTGAGCCTGATCAACTTAATCCTATCTGTATGACATTCAGGAACATGGCTGATGGGCGCAGAAACAACCATGGTAGACCGAGAAACACTCCAGCAGGGAGTAATCCACCGGTTGTCAAAGGGAATGCACCGTTGTATCAATTCATGCAGCAGATGCAGCAACAACAAAATCAGTTCATGCAACAAATGGTTCAGCAGATGGCGGGTGATTTACATCCTCCAGTGGTAGTTCCTGAGGTTGCAGGAGGAAACATTAGGGATTTCATCCGGTTGAATCCTCCGAAATTTCAGGGAGGGTTAGGCCCAGTAAAGGCTCATGAATGGATATCAGGTATGGAACGGGTTTTCCAAATAGTTCAGTGCAGTGAGGAAAACAAGGTGGTCTTTGCTTCCCACTTGTTGAAGGGTCCTGCTATGAGGTGGTGGGAGAGCGCTTCAGCTTTAATGATGATCCAAGAGGTACCAAAGGTATGGGATCAGTTTAAGGTAATTTTCATGGAGAAATATTTTCCAAGTTCCTTGAGATCTCAGAAAGAATTTGAGTTTCAACAACTGAGACAAGGTAACTTGACTGTGGCATCTTATGCTGAGAAATTTGAAACTATGGCCGCTTATTCTAGGCAAGCCATGTATGCTCCAGGTGAGAGGTGGAAGATTGATCAGTTTCTGTTTGGTTTAAGGGCTGAAATTTCACATAGCGTGTCTCAACGAGAATTTACTACTTATGCCGAAATGTTAAGACAATGTTATGTGGCGGAGCATAGTTTGAAAAAGGCACAAATGGAGGGAGATTTGAATAGGGCAACTCAAAGTGACCGTGGAAGATCGAATCAACAATTTAGGCAAATGCAATAATCTTTCAAAGGGAAACAAGCTCAGAGTCCTAGAACTAGTGTGCCTCCGATATGTCGTACTTGTGGAAGGAATCATTATGGTAGGTGCAATTCGGAGGGAATACGGTGTTATCAGTGTAATAAGATGGGTCATGTATTGAGAGATTTTCCTCAGGATAGGAATCAGGAAAAAGGGAAGAATACTGGCCGAGTGTATACCTTGGATGCGAGAAAAGCGAAGAATGATAACTCCTTGATTGCGTGTACGTGTTTCGTAAATGGACATCCTTGTTTTGTTTTATTTGATTGTGGGGCAACTCATTCTTTTGTGTCCATGCGTTGCGTGAAGCGACTTGGGTTGCAAGATGTTCCTTTGTTTCCTCCTATGGTGGTTACTACTGCCATGGATGAGATTGTAGAGACACCATTGATGTGTGAAAATTGTGTTTTATCGGTGAATGAAAGAGTTTTCCAGATTGACCTTACTTGTTTATCGCTTAAGAACGTGGATGTTGTTCTGGGAATGGATTGGCTTTTCGCTAATTCGGTGTTTATTGGGTGTGAGGAAAAGTTGATCATTATTCCGTCGGAAGAGGCTACTTCGAAGGATGTGTTAACTACCATTTTAGATGGTACGGTTGGAATGATTAATTTCTTGTTTGAGGAAGAAAAGTCTGTTCTTTTGATTCTTACTAAGGAGGAGAGTAGTAGCATTCCAGTTCTGAGTATTTCGGTAGTTTGTGACTTTCCTGAAGTTTTCCTCGAGGATATCACTTCTCTTCCTCCGGAGCGGGAAGTGGAATTCTCTATTGACCTGATACCGGGAACGGCTCCAATACCCGTTTCTCCGCATCGGATGGCACCACTCGAATTAAAAGAATTAAAGGACCAATTGGAAGAACTGTTGGCTAAGCATTTTGTTCGACCCAGTGTTTCACCCTAGGGAGCTCCAGTGTTGTTGGTAAAGAAGAAGGATGGTGGAATGCGGTTGTGTATCGATTACTGTCAGTTGAATAAGGTCACCATCAAGAACAAATACCCATTACCAAGGATAGACGACCTGTTAGATCAATTGAAAGGAGCCTGTGTGTTCTCGAAGATTGATTTACGGTCGGGTTATCATCAGATTCGTGTGAAGAGTTCAGATGTACCAAAGACCGTGTTCAGAACCCGTTATGGTCACTATGAATTTTTGGTGATGCCTTTTAGCGTGACAAATGCTCTGGCAGTTTTCATGGATTATATGAATCGGATATTTCAACCTTACTTGGACCAATTTGTGGTGATTTTCATTGATGATATTCTTATTTATTCTCGTGATCCTAAAGAGCACGGTGAACACCTAAGAATCATTTTATCCATCTTGCAAGAGAAGCAACTTTTTGCTAAGTTAAGTAAGTGCGAGTTTTGGATGTCTGAGGTTAATTTCCTTGGTCATATCATATCCCAGGGAGGTGTGGCGGTCGATCCATCAAAAGTGGAAGCAGTAATTAATTGGGAGAGACCGAAGAATGTTTCTGAAGTTAGGAGTTTCTTGGGATTAACAGGTTATTACAGACGGTTTATTAAGGTAATTTCGCAATTGGCTTTACCATTGATAAGACTTACTAGGAAGGATTATTTGTATGAGTGGGATTCAGCTTGTGAAAGGAGTTTTAGGAGTTTGAAGGAAAGATTGACGACTGCTCCTGTTTTGGTTATCCCTGATCCTAGCAAGTCATATGAGGTGTATTGTGATGCATCAAAGAAGGGTTTAGGCGGAGTGTTAATGCAGAGTGGACATGTAGTGGCTTACGCTTCACGACAGTTGAAAGTCCATGAAGAGAATTACCCGACACATGATTTAGAATTGGCGGCAGTTGTTTTTACTTTGAAAGTGTGGCGTCACTATTTGTATGGTGTACGTTTCGAGATGTTTAGTGACCACAAGAGCTTAAAGTACTTATTTGATCAAAAGGAGTTGAATATGCGTCAAAGGAGGTGGATGGAATATTTGAAGGATTATGATCTGGAACTGAAGTACCATCCGGGTAAAGCGAATAAGGTGGCAGATGCTTTAAGCAGGAAAGTGTTGCATAGTGCCGAGTTGATGATGTTAGAGTATGCCTTAATGGAAAAGTTTAGGGATCTAAATATTCAATTTAACTGGACTCCTGATTGTGTGGTTATGGGAAATTTGAATATCATCCCTACTCTTAGGGAAGAAATCCAACAAGGGCAAGTGTTAGATGAAAAGTTACAAGACTTGTTGACTCAACCGGGTTTTGTGCGAACCACCGACGGAGTCATTTCGTTTAACCAAAGGATTTGTGTTCCTGATAACACGGAGTTAAAACGAAAGATTTTGGAGGAAGCGCATAAGGGTACTTTTACTATACATCCTGGTGCTTCAAAGATGTATCAAGATTTAAAGAGGGACTATTGGTGGTCAGGGATGAAAAGAGATATTTCGGTGTATGTGTCAGAATGTGCGGTGTGTCAACAGGTGAAGATTGAGCACCAAAGGCCGGGTGGCTTGCTACAACCTTTAGAAATTCCAATGTGGAAGTGGGATAGTATTTCGATGGACTTCGCAGTGGGATTACCTCACAGGGTGGGTATGATTCAATTTGGGTAATTGTGGACCAGTTAATGAAATCCGCGCATTTCTTAGCTGTGAAGACTACCTACAAGGCGAGTCATCTCGCAAGGTTGTTCATTTCAGAGATAGTAAGATTGCATGGTATTCCTACTAGTATCGTTTCGGATAGGGATCCAAAATTTACTTCTAGATTTTGGAGAGCTTTTCAAAAAGCCATGGGAACGAAGTTGTGCTTAAGTACGTCGAATCATCCGCAGACGGACGGTCAGACGGAACGGACAATACAAACCATGGAAGATATGTTAAGAGCTTGTGTGCTTGGAAGTGGGGGAAATTGGAGAGAACTTTTGCCGTTGATCTAATTCTCTTATAATAACAGTTATCATGCAAGTATTGGTATGGCACCTTATGAGGCGTTATATGGTAGGAAGTGTCGAACGCCATTATGTTGGACGGAGGTTGGCGATGATAGAATTTTGGGACCCGAGATTATTCACGAGACCACGAAAAATATTAGAATGATTCGAGAAAAGATTAAACAAGCCCAAGACCGTCAGAAAAGCTATGCGGATAACCGTAGGAGACTGTTGGAGTTCGATGAGGGTGATCATGTATTTTTGAAGGTTACTCCGAGATTGAGATTGAAAGGACCATTTCAATCGCGGAAATCAAGTCCAAGATATGTGGGACCGTATCAGATTTTGGAAAGAATTGGGGAAGTAGCCTACAATTAGCCTTACCGCCTTCTCTGTCAGAAATGCACGACGTTTTTCATGTGTCTCAACTTCGGAAATTTGTTCCCGGTCCCCTTCAGCCAGTTTTACCGGATACAATTGAGATAGAAGCTGATTTGACATTCAAACCTCAACCGAGTAGTATCACAGGAAGAGAAACTAAAGTGTTAAGGAATAAAGAGATTCCTCTTGTTAAGGTCCAGTGGGACGAGAGACATCCGGGCCATGCCACTTGGGAATTGGAATCGGAAATGCGGGAGGTCTATCCTCATCTTTTCAGGTAATTGTTTTAAATTCGTGGGCGAATTTCTATTTAAGGGGGGGGGGATGTAATACCCCGTAAAATTCTGAGCGTTTTGGATAATATTATTTTGATCAACTGGGTTCCGGTGTACTCTGAGCAATTATTGGATAGAATAATTAGAGTAAACTGACGAACTCGGATTGATTAGATTTAATATTATTTAACTTGGAATTTTATTAATTGGTGCATTTGAGATGATTTAGATAATTAGTAGTATTGTCAATTAATGTTTCCTTGTGAATTTTCTTTTCCTTTCCTTATTTGGTAAAGTAGAAGAACTTAGAGAAAAAGGAAAGAAAGAAAGGAAAAGGAAGTGGAAGAAGAGGAAATTCTCCCAAGAGCTCTAGGTCATCAATCATCAACCAATTTTCATCTTTTCATCTCAGCATTCAACCTCCTCATCTAGTAATCCAGGTGGGTTCTAGTTAGACACCTTAGATTAAGGTTTATTTGAGTTTTAGAGTTAGTTTGATATTGTTAGGAATGTGAAATTTTACATTAGAATCATAGTCTAACTGCTGAAATTCGATCATTGATTGTATGTTATACTGGTTATTATGATTATAGCATGTTTTGGTGTATTTTTTATTGGAAAAATGAGATTTTGGGGATGAATTGAATCAACCCGTAGCAGACTTTTTCTGCAGGAAAAATTCTGGGTTTCATCTGCCCATACGCGTATCACGCAGGGCCATACGCGTATTGAGTTGGGCAATACGCGTATGGATGTGAAGAAATTTGGGTGTTACGCGTATGGACAAGGCAATACGCGTATGAGTCATGGTAGTACGCGTATTGGAATTTTAAAAGGGAATTTTCAAGGAAAATAGCCTCTGCTCATACGCGTATGACCTTGGGCAATACGCGTATGGCTGGGCGAGCCAGCTTGGCAATACGCATATGGCTTAGGGCAGTACGCGTACGGCCAGAAGGGTGCAGAAATGTGTTTTTTTCGCGATACCATTTCGTGTTATGTCCATAACTGTTGACTCGTTTGTCCATTTTTAACGTTCTTGATATCATTGGAAAGCTAACTGAATGTACTTTCTTATTAAAATGACTTTAAGATTTGTTAGCCGATTTAATTATGTCGGGACTTTGGAATAGTGTCGTTTTGTCGATTTTTATCGTTAATGGCGTGTGATTGTTGTTGAAAATAGATGCATGTTAAAATATGGAATAGGTAGAGTGAGGAGCATTACCATAAACTGTGTCGGAAAATATGAATTCTCATAAGTGGCAACGCTCGTGCATGAAAGGCCGAGGCGTGTGTATTATAAGCATAACCAGTGTCTTTTGTGGTGTAGTTTCATGAGACTCGAGTACCTCCTCTGAAACGTATGCACAATTACTTGGCAGGTTTGATTCCCGCGTGTAGTTTGAATGGAGCCTACGGGTAAAAAGACTTGTGACGGTGTACGGGCCATGTGAAGTGACGGATCACGGTGTACGGGCCGATGATCCGGAATCCATTTCGTATGCCAAGTAACTTCAAGGATCCATGACTCGGGTCGTCTTCTAGACGTAGAAGCAGACGGGAAAAGGGGATACCTTGGTATGGTTATTTATTATTGAGTTTTCTTGAGTTTACAGGCTCAGGACGTACCTTGGTACTATAGTGAGTTAATAGGCTCACTAGTGTGGAGTTATTTGTGGGTGTGTACTCAAGTCACTTTCCTTTCCTTTTGACCTGAGTTAGGTTTATTAGAACCTTGTAGAGCCGAGAGGACTATAAGATAGCGAACTCACTAAGATTTAATGTATCTCACCCCACTGTTGTTGTTTACATCACAGGTTCTGCAGGTTCTGCGAAGGGTAAGGATAAGGTTGTGTGACTATCCTTGCTTAGCTGTTGGTTTTACTTCCGTTGTGGAGTCCTTTGAGATCCTTAGTGATCTAGTTCTTAGTTTTATCTTCTGAACATTTTGTACATATAACTTGCCAGTGTATTGTTTAGGTTGCTTTGGGCAGTTTTATGTATACAGTGTTACTAGGGACTTATGTATTTCAGTACCAAACGTATGTTCCATGTATGATATATATTTTGATGTATGCATATATATGTGGGCTTTACAGTTGGTATCAGAGCAGGTCATATCCTCGACCTAGCCATGAAATAGTATGAGTATTTTCTTTCCGTTTCATATGCGTTGTGTCGCCATTGGTCTTACGTGTTATATTTATGGTATTGAGCCTGATCAACTTAATCCTAACTGTATAAAATTCAGGAACATGGCTGATGGGTTCAGAAACAACCATGGTAGACCGAGAAATACTCCAGCAGGGAGTAATCCGCCGGTTGACAAAGGGAATGCACCGTTGTATCAATTCATGCAGCAGATGCAGCAACAACAAAATCAGTTCATGCAACAAATGGTTCAACAGATGGCGGGTGGTTTACATCCTCCAGTGGTTGTTCCTGAGGTTGCAGGAGGAAACAATAGGGATTTAATCCGGTTGAATCCTCCGGAATTTCAGGGAGGGTTAGACCCAGTAAAGGCTCATGAATGGATATCAGGTATGGAACGGGTTTTCCAAATAGTTCAGTGCAGTGAGGAAAACAAGGTGGTCTTTGCTTCCCACTTGTTGAAGGGTCCTGCTATGAGGTGGTGGGAGAGCGCTTCAGCTTTAATGATGATCCAAGAGGTACCAAAGGTATGGGATCAGTTTAAGGTAATTTTCATGGAGAAATATTTTCCAAGTTCCTTGAGATCTCAGAAAGAATTTGAGTTTCAACAACTGAGACAAGGTAACTTGATTGTGGCTTCTTATGCTGAGAAATTTGAAACTATGGCCGCTTATTCTAGGCAAGCCATGTATGCTCCAGGTGAGAGGTGGAAGATTGATCAGTTTCTGTTTGGTTTAAGGGCTGAAATTTCACATAGCGTGTCTCAACGAGAATTTACTACTTATGCCGAAATGTTAAGACAATGTTATGTGGCGGAGCATAGTTTGAAAAAGGCACAAATGTAGGGAGATTTGAATAGGGCAACTCAAAGTGACCTTCGAAGATCGAATCAACAATTTAGGAAAAGGCAACAATCTTTCAAAGGGAAACAAGCTCAGAGTCCTAGAACTAGTGTGCCTCCGGTATGTCGTACTTGTGGAAGGAATCATTATGGTAGGTGCAATTCGGAGGGAATACGGTGTTATCAGTGTAATAAGATGGGTCATGTATCGAGAGATTGTCCTCAGGGTAGGAATCAGGAACAAGGGAAGAATATTGGCCGAGTGTATACCTTGTGTAGCGAGCGATTTTGGACGCGGTTCTTAAGCGCTGGTCGCTCTCTGCGGTTTGAGCTTTGACTACAGGTCGATTCATTTTTTATCCTATTGTGAGCTGAATAAGGAAGGGAAATAGATGTCTCCAATTAACCCTGCTTTCATACTGAGTTTAAACAACGGTCTGTTAGGTTACGGATGCTATCAATGTGGGGGGACCTTTGTACTGGTTATTTGTATTTTCGCCAATACTGTTTTCTTTCTTTTTTATCTGGGCAGAAGGTTTCTGGCGGGGAACAAGGATTAGGATGTTAGGACTGATGCTTTTGAATTACTGCTTTTAATTGATGGAGATATGGGATTTGGGTTTTTTGTTGATTGCGCTCGCTAAGATCTTTTCTTTCGATCTTATGCCTAAGTATTCCCGTTTACCGAAACAGGGAAATCAGAGCGTTCGTAGTTCCTCCTATTCTATGGGAGGAAATGGGTGTTTTGGTGTTTTGGTGTCTTGTTCAAAGCCCAAGACGTGAAGCGAAAGGTGGTTTGTATCTTGTTCAAAGCCCAAGATGTGAAGCTGAAAGGTCTATTTGTGTCTTGTTCAAAGCCCAAGACGTGAAGCTGAAAGACCTCGACTTTAGAGAGAATTTGTCATCTCTAAAGAGGGGGAAGGAGAATTACTTTAACTGGGATATGCGGATCCGAGCAATGCCATAATTTCCGAAGAAAGGGTTTTAACCTGAAGGAGAAGACTTTAACTCAGTGTAGAGCAATGCCATCTTTCCTTAGGAATTTCTCATGCTAAAAGAGGGACAGTGGCATGGATGTAGATGATCCAGAGGCTTGCCGCTTATAGCGATTAGATGAAAGGAAAGGAGTTGTTGATGTTTGTGTACTGTGAACGAGGCACAGCTTTGATGCTAAAAGGTTGATTGGATCAACCAGTGGTTTTCTTATACAAAGCCTAAGAGGAGGCTAATTTCCGCTAGGAAAGTCATTATACAAAGCCTAAGAGGAGGCTATTTTGTGTCTCGTACAAAGCCCAAGAGAGAGGCTAAAAGTTTTTGACCCGACGATAGAGTCTTTGTGTCTCGTACAAAGCCCGAGAGAGAGGCTAAAGTTTGTTTATTTGGCTCAAAAAAAGAACCTTTTTGTATCTCGTAGAAAGCCCGAGATGGAGGCTGTTGTTTATTTGGCTCAATAAGAACCTTTTTGTATCTCGTACAAAACCCGAGATGGAGGCGAAAGGGGTGATTGACTCAACGAGGGAGTCTCTTATGTGTCTCATACAAAGCCCGAGAGAGAGGCTAAAATGTTGTTTGACTCTGCTGGGGAGAATCATTGTACAAAGCCCAAGAGAAGGCTAAGGTTACTGTGTCAGTTAAGTGACAGGTCCAGCATACTGATTTTGAAAGAGAAAATCAGTTCTTATATGAGCATCACTGTACTCATGGGTTAGATCTGAGGATCGGGGTTGTTTCCTTTTCTTTGAGGAAACTGGTGTAATACCCCAAAATTTGCTCTCCCTTTTTGTCATCTTAGCATAGCATTATCATCTATCATATCATATCCATCTCATTAGCATTGCATTGCATTTAACATAGAAGAATGAAGCATAGCATTCCTCTTACCATCAAGGCATGTGATCAGGGGGAAGATGGACAATCAAGGGATCATTCAAAGCACAAAAAGGTCAATCAAGTTGCCTCAAAGCAAGCCAAGAGTCTCTCATGTCTCATACCATCTCAATTGATCATCCAAAACCTCAAGGAAGTGAGATTCAATGGGAGATTGAAGCACTACATCTTTCATTATGCAAGAGGTTCAAAAACTGAAGGAAAACCCTCAAAAGAGATAGTTCATTGATCCAAAATCATCCTCAAATGGTATATCTCAGCATCCTTTAAGAGGATACACAACATACTATGAGGAATTTGAAATTGAAGACTGCACATTTTTCTCCTAGGAGGTGGGCACCAAAACTAGGGTTTCCCATTAAATCAGGGAATCTTTGATTTTTTAGACAAAACTTGATGTCATGGTATTCTACATGTTCTTAAGTGTATGTGTATGGAAAATTGCCTCTCAATTGGTTTTAGAAGTGGTTTAATTGGAAGAAAGATAAAAAATCAGGAAAATTGGGGCCAAGTCAAATAATCAGAGGAAAAAGTCAACTCTTGACTTTTTGAGGCCAAATCCATAAAATTCATGTTATATGTGTCCAATGTACAAAATTTGGTCAAGAAACTCCAAAGGAATCATGAAAAAATCAAGAGGTGGAAAGTTGCCATTTTTGGAAGAAGAAGGGTTACTAAAAATAGCAAGTTTTGGCCATTTTGCATCAGAGTTTGAACCAAGGCCATTTAAAATTGAAGCACCAAATGAAAATTCCACTCGGCCACAACAAAAGATCTTGTTTTAAGCTTCACATCCATATGTGGAACATCTCTATTGGATAAAAATTGAGTGAGATATGATTGATCAAAGTTTGAGCAAAGTAGGTTCAAAACTAGGTCATGATCAAGATTTTCAGGGCACGCGCGCAGTCATTTTCTCAAACAGTTGGTGAGCCAAATGTCCACCCATTTTTCATCAAGATAAAAGCCTCAAATGGAAAAGTTTTCAACATCAAAGTTGTTCTTTGTAGTGTCATCTTTAATATTGATGTTGGGAAAATTTTGAATTGATCAAGTTATAAGTGAGTTATAGTGGTCTCAAGATAGGTTGATTAGGCTGAACTTCCATGCATGTCACTTGCCATGCCATGACTTGCTTCGTACGCATATGTACCAGTTCTTTGTCCATCTGTTTGTGGTCATTTTTAGGCATGTTTGAGACCTCATTTCACTTCAATTTTCAAACCAATATTGTTCCTCAATGTACCCTCTTTCAAATGAACCCATGAACTCACCAAACCATCCACATTTCATGGAGTAATGCATCCTCAAGCAACCCTATCTTCATCTGTCACATAAAACCAGAAAAAGCAAGTGGAATTTATTGTTGATTGAATTAGTTTGCGCATGCTTGATCACACTCACCAACCTTTGCTTCATTTAGCCAAACACCTTTACATTCACCAGGTCACGTGTGTTGCTCATGCATAGAAGTGGAAAGAATACAAACTTGTATAACAAGTTGCTTGCTGCAACTTCATTCTCTTCATCCTCACCATAACACTCTAAGCATCACCCACACCATAAAAAACCCAAGATCAACTCGCCTCTAACTAACTGACTCAGTTAGTTAGAGTGAACTCACCCAACTCAGTCACCCAACTCACTTCCTAGCTCACTATAAAACAAAACTTCACCTCACGGTTTCGAGCTAGCACTTTATTCTCACTTTTTTTCCTCTCAAAACACTTCAAAATCTCTCTCACATTCTCTCCACTTTTCCTCTGATTTCACACGAGTTTCACCATCTTCTTCTACATTTCATCTCCATCTTCATCATTATTCTACTTGGGAGATCAAGAACAAGAGTGCATAGGTTCAGTTAAAGAGGTTCAGCATCAAATTCCAATTGATTTTCTGCACGAATTCAAGCTCTCAAGCCTTTATTTGGCCAAGTGAAACTCAAGGAAGAAGCATCTTTTTCTGGTGTTCTTGTGCATTCCAAGTTTCATCATCTTCTGGTTTGAACTCTTGAGATTATATTGCCCGATATCTGGTTATTTTTACTTTGTTTTTGGTGCTTTAAGCTTGCTAGAGGCTCTACTCAAACCGGCTAGTTGATAGGCCTTCTAAAGGCTTAGTTACAAAACCTAGGGCTTGCTTTACTCTTCTCTGTTCTCTCTGTGTATGTGTGGTATGTGAAAAATAGTGTTGAATCTGTGATCTCCATAACTTCCTCTTCAATTTGGTATCTGGATTGTGCATTGTGGTGAAATGTGAAAGTTGCAGGTGGTGGCTGTTGGCCGGAGAAGGTGACCGGAGGTCACCTCCGGCCGGTGACTTCAAATGACTAGGGTTTATGTATGTTTTAATCGTGTCCGTTTATTTTTCCATGATCGTGTGGTCTTCAAGTTGACAACGCATTAAAAATCATGTGCAAGTCATGTGCACGAATTTCTGAATTGGACTTAGCCAGAATGCTATCTGCACCCCTCTTTTACAAGCCCAAACCAATTAGAACTAACATTTTACTATGTTCATACCCCCCTGTCATTTTCTACTTCATTTTATTTTCTTTTTTTCTACATGTTTCATAATTGAATTTTAAAAATACCAAATGGAATTATAAAATTCCACAAAAATTCATGAACATCAATAAAACATTTAGAAAATTTTTTATGATTTTATTTCTTGATTTTTTTACATTTTTACCCCTGTTCTATAATTTTCTTTGATTTTCTTTTGTATCCATTCTTAATGTGGTACATGATTTTGTTTAATTTGGTTCTTGATCATTAAAAATTGTTTTGATGCTCTTCTTTTTGGATTGAGTCATTATCATCTTGAGCTATGTTAAATGATTTCTATTTGATTTTTTTAGGTCAGTTTATGGCATGTTTGGTGTTCATTTTTGTGCTACTTTGTATGATGTGCATACTTGACCTAAGTGCATTATTTGACATCATTTTGCCTTGGTTTCTTGCATGCTACTTTGATATGTGATTCACCTATGATTTGTGAACCTCAATACCATGTTTTCATAATTTTCATGAACTTATTTGATTTTTGTTTAAAACATTTCATTTGAAGCATTACAACATGTCATATCCTTGTAATCTTTGTGCATGTTTACATGGTTTTTTTTGTACATACTTGCATGATCATTTGCCTACTTTGTGAACCATCCATTTGACATTATAGGTCATTGGTACATGTTATGTGTCATCATTGCATTTTCATTTGAACTTTGTGTGTCCTTAATATGAAGTACTTGTGTTATCTTTTGAGTGTCCATTTCCTCTCTTCTTCTATTGCTTCTTGAATGGCTTGATAGGTGTTTCATGAATGCTTGTGATGTGTTTATATATCATTCTTCATTTCATTTCAATTCTGATCCTTGGATTACATGTTCCATTTAGGCATGTTTCTTCCATTTCTTTTCATCTTTCATTCTCCCTTTTCTTATGGTAGCATGTTCTAATGTCATGGATGATGTTTGTTGCCTATCCACTTGGACTTGCATGATAATGATCATTTGTTTTCCATGTGATGTACATTATGGTTGTAACCAATTTCTCATCTAATTCTTTTGAGTTTTATGGTGCATTAAATGTTCTTTTACTTCTTATACTTCTTATACATGTTTACTAACCATGTAGGGGCTTTGGTAAGTTGCAATTGAGTGTGGATAAGGAATCCACATTCAAACTTCTTTCCTCTCATCTCTTTTACAATTCCATTTTGTGTTTTGTTAAGCACTTTATGTGTTTTCTTTTAATAACTCATCACTTTCCCTTTTTGAATTACAATTCATCTTCCACTTTAGAAGTGAATTGTTTAATTCATTCTTTCTTTAGACTTTAGGTTTAAACCTCACAAACCATTAGGACCACTCCCTTTAATTTTCAATTAGGATTGAGTCTTAGTTCATATAGATTTTACCTTTGCTCCTCTCTTGAGTCTCTCTTTCTCATCTCAAAGAAAATTCAAAATATCTAATAAAGGTAGGCATTTATTGCATTTAGGCCTTTCATATAAAGAAAAGATTATAAGGGGTCTTCTCTTATAATCTTAGAATGTGTAGCATATAGCCCATCTTGGGTCAATGTGTTAAACATTTGATCTTGTATGAGGGACCTAAATGCAATACTTGTTGAAGGTACAAATAATAAAAACACTTCTTCACCCCATAATCAACAAAAACACTTAATAAACACAAGTATGCTAGTGTGTTTGAACCTTGACAATTGGAACTAAGTGTGGGGGTCTTCTTCACTCTTAGTGTGCTTTCTTACCCATTCCATCTTGGAATGTGAGAATGTACACATTCCAGTAACTAAGATTCAGATACACTATCATATGCAAACAAATGGAAAAAACTCTTAAAAGACAAAAACAAACAATAACGTCTTTCCTTCGGGAATTCTTTTCTCATCTCATTCACTCTCAACGTACGAACGTGCTCCTACTCGTTCTCTTGCAAGATGGTAACGCACTCGGACCAGCGAGCCTGCAACACCTGAGCTAGAACGTTAGCCGTTCCTTAAAAAACCCAAACAATCCATCCCTAGTGAGGGGAACTACGTCGCTCTGATTCTCATGCTCCCGATGAGATATGTAGGCAGTGGGGTAGGGCCCATTCGAGCACTTCTTTTATTTTCCCTACATTTGTTTTTCTTTCCTTTTCCTTTCCTTTTCCAGTTCTCTTTTCATTCTTTTCCAGCTTTTTTTTCCTTACACCCTTTGATTGAAGCAAGCAAGCGTGGATCCCATCGGGTACGATGGACGCGAGAGGGTGCTAATACCTTCCTCTCGCGTAACCGACTCCCGAATCCAGTTCTCTTGGTCGCAAGACTATGCTCTATCCTTCCCTTCAGGTTTATGCGATGTTTCCTTTCCCTCTCTTGGGATAAATACACATTGTTGGCGACTCTGTTTCGGTGCCACTTTCGCGTTTGTACTAGGATGAAAATCCCGGGAGCGACAGCTGGCGACTCTGCTGGGGATAGGTTGACCTATTGCTGGTCCATCCTAAGCGAGTCAATCCTAGCGCTTGTTTGCTTTTCTTTCATTGGGTGTTTACTGTTGTGCTATATGTTGCTGTTTATTTATTTTACTGTATTTACTGCACTTTAGCATTACATGTCATATATTATATTGTGTTGTACTGTTTTGTCTGTTTGGCGGGATGGGATTTCTGAGAGATAAGCCCATTACACAGGCTTGAGTATACACTTAGAATTAGAGTGGAGAGTAGTGGGACCTACGTGCCGTTTGGAGTGCGTTGGGTTTTCACGAAATTCACAGCTAGACGAGGCTATCTTGGGACACGTCATGGTATGCGCATCTTGCGTATTCCAGGATGTCGATCTAGAGAGCTGTCGACTCTAGTGACCGATCATGAGGACCTTAGTGGAAACATCCCTCTTTAGCGGTGACAGTGGTAGACCACATTCTGTGGCAAACCCATTCGCACCCGAGGGCCCACTTTGGAACTTGCATAGGATGACCTTTATTTTTCTAAGGTGAGTCAGTGGACGACCTCTTTGATTGGCATAACATTGTATCCTACGGGCTGAATGTGCTATCGCTTCTCAAACCTCCGAAGCTGACAAGCCTTATTTTCTAAGAACCACATGTGAGTATGGGCGGGATGTTTACAGGTTTGCAGGAAACCCAGCCTCCTACCTACCTTACTTGTGATTCTAAGATGATTTCAGACATTGTACCCTATGACAGTGATTTGAGTGTTCATCTCAGATATTGTCGGATTCAGTACGGAGACACAGTGCACACAGTTCAATATAAACACAGACACTTGATTACCTGATCACATGCCCTTTTGCATTGCATTATCATATCATAACGGTTATGTTTGTCATTTTCAGGTGCATAATACATTTCTGATTCCAATCCATGGGTTCAATAGAGATCATTGCCGAGAGAAAGAACAATGTGTCTTACAAGTTTCCAGACCATGTCTTGGATTCATTGCTCAAAGTTATAAATATGGCTGGTCTGGGTATTCTTGATAGGTTTCAGAAGAGCTACGGGAGTTTGGTTGGGATGGTCCGTACAATCACAAAGTATGAACATGATGCCTTGCACACTCTGCTGCAGTTCTACGAGCCTTCGTTGAGATGCTTTCTCTTTCCAGATTACATTTTGATGCCAACACTGGAAGAATTCTCATTTATTTTGGGAATTTCGATCACGCCGGCAATACCATTCTTCTCTGGTAGTTCCCCTAGCGTAAAAGAAATTGCTGCTGCGTTACAAATGGATCAGGCAGTGATAAAGAGTGGTGTGAGCAGCAAAAATGGAGTTAGCGGATTTCATTTAGAGTTTCTGTCTGATAAAGCTCAAGAGGCTGCTAACGCCAAAAATTGGACGGTTTACAACTCCATTTTGGCTCTCTGCATATATGGCCTAGTTCTCTTTCCCAATCAGCAAGACTTTGTGGATATGCAAGCAACGAGAGTTTTTGTTCTTAAAAATCCAGTCCCTACTCTGTTAGGAGATTTTTATTATTCTGTGCACTACAAGAATGAGAAAAGAAGGGGAGGATCTGTTAGTTGTTGTACTCCACTGCTGTGTCATTGGTTTTTCAAACATTTGCCTCAGACAGGTGCCTTTGTGGAAACCAAAGATGTGGCAAAATGGTCTAAACGATTGATGGGTTTAACTGCTGATAACATTGTATGGTTTGACCACCGGCTGTTGAGAATAGAGCTTGTCACAAGATGCTGAAATTTTCCAAATGTACCTTTGATTGGCAGAAAAGGAGGGATCAATTATAATCTAGTTTTGGCCATCCAACAGTTTGGGTATGCTTCCAGGGGTCCTCCTACAGAGCAAGATATGGAAGAATCTTTATTCTTTACAGGAACTAAAGATGCGAAGGTGGTAGAAGTAGTAAATGCTTGGAAAGATAAGCATAAAATTGGAAAAGCAGTTTTTGGGAAAGGAGATTGTAGGTCTTATCCTGAATATGACAGATGGATTGAGACGAAAGTAAAGGAATTGCTTTTACCCTTTTCAAGGGGACCTCTTTTATGTTCAGTACAGTCAGAATTGGGATGAAGTCAGAATTGAAAATGCTGAGTTACAGGATCAGGCGAAGATTAAAGACGAGGAGCTTAGAAAGGCACATGAGCAGAGGAGAAAGTATTGGGAAAGTCTCGGTAAAAGTCAAGAACAGTTAGAAGAAGCTAGAAGCGAGCTGAAGAATACCAAGAAAGAGCTTGAAGAAGCCATGATAGAAAGAGAGATACTCAAGACGCAAGCTAGCATAAAGAGACACAAAGGAGTGTGTGATGACGAAGCTTTGATGCTGCATATGGGTTCTTTAACTGAAGCTCTTGAGAAAAGGGATGTCTTGATCAAAGAGATGATTGAAAAGCCGAATCACCAGCGTACCCGTATACTTTTTGAGGAGATCAAATACTCAAGTGATAAGCTGAAGGATGTGGAATTGTCAGACTGATGTTCTTTTCCTTGTATTTTGTTGTTAATAGTTACCATCAGGCTTGTTGATGGATCCATTTTTTTTCCTTGTATTGCATTTGCGGATGAGCCTTTCTTAAATATACTGGAATACTTTGTTGAATGAGTATGAGCAATTTATTCAGAATTACTCTTTATCAGATATCTGTACACAAGCACATGACCACGATACGTCTCTTTATATCACGATTTCTGGTCTTCAGATTTCTGTGGTTTGGATTGGAATCAGGGTGTAAAGCACTTTGGAAATGACAAGTATAACATTGCATGGCATTGCATATCATTCTGCATTTATGTTACTTGCTTTTCAGGTACTCGTTGCAGGGTCTCTAACCTTTATTTGGTTTCAGGCAGTATAGCTGAGAATCATATTCACCGATATTCAACGCGAAGAAATCAAATAAGGATTATGGATCAAGTGCAAAGTGATTTGGCTGAAATGAGGGCGCGTATGGACCAGTTCATGACCCTCATGACTGGCATGGCGCAAAATCAGGAGAGATTGAGGCTTCTGGTCGAGCGTCCAGAAAATGGGCCCGAAGGTGATCAGCATGACAATTCACAGGTACATGGCATTCCTCCTCCCGGTGGCAACCCTCCTCCTGGTGGTAACAATCGGGGTGATGGAAATGGTAGGCATGTTGGCGTTACTCTTGAAGATCCTCTGGAAGACCAATTTACTCTACTGGATGCTGATGTGGGTAATCATGGTGATCGAAGGTATGATGAGTTAGCAGAAAAGATCCGGGCCATAGAATGCAAGAACTCTATGGGCATTGATGTTACTAGCTTGGGGCTGGTCCCAGGAGTCAGAATTCCCCCTAAATTCAAGCCTCCCACCTTTGATAAGTATCACGGCAATGCGTGTCCCCAAACGCATCTTCAAGCTTACTTTGGGAAGATTTCAGCCCATACAGAGGACGAGAAGCTATGGATGCACTATTTTCAGGACAGTTTGGCTGGAGCGTCCTTGACCTGGTATATGAAGTTGAATAGAGCTGCTGTGAAGAGTTGGAAAGATCTGGCAGAAGCGTTCCTGAAGCAATACCAGTACAATATTGACATGGCGCCCAACCGCACTCAATTGCAGGGGTTGTCACAGAATGCCAAGGAGAGTTTCAAAGAATATGCACAGAGGTGGAGGGAAATGGCTGCACAGGTTCAACCTCCCTTGTCGGATAGAGAAATGGCAGACATGTTTATGGGCACCTTGCAAGGGGCCTATCTTGATAGATTGGCTGCTTGTCCGTAAACTGGATTTGCTGATATTGTGATTGCGGGAGAAAGAATAGAAAGTCTGTTGAAACTTGGAAAGATCCAAGACGTAAGTGGGGCTGGCTCTTCTGGGACGAAGAAACCGTTTGCTAGTAGCCAGAAAAGAAGAGAAGGTGATACGAATGCTGTGTTTAGAGGACGAGGCAGAGGGCGTTCTCAAGCTTATTATCAGGTAGATGCTGTAACAATCCCAACACCGTCTGTTCAGAAACAACAACCCCAATAACAAGTTCAGCAGCAACAACAACAACCTTTTTTCCAACAAAGGTCTAGGCAGAGGGATCGTAAGATGGATCCTCTCCCTATGACTTATGCAGTGCTGTTACCCCAGCTACTCAAGTTAAAGTTGGTAGAACTCCGTACTATGAAAGCTCTTGCTGTTGGAAACCTGCCACCTAACTTCGATGCTAATGCTCGTTGTGAGTTCCACTCAGGTGCTCAGGGGCACTCCATTGAAAAATGTTGGGCTTTCCACCATAAAGTACAAGACTTGATTGATGCTAAAGCCATCAATTTCTCTCCATCTCCTAATATTACTCAGCATCCCATGCCTGATCATAGTGCAGCAAATGTGTACGCTATTGAAGATGGGAGGAGATTGAATCTGGTGGCAGACATACATCAAGTGAAAACTTCTTTGTTGGTTGTAAAAGATCGTTTATTGAAGGGACAGGTGTTCCTGGGCTGTAATCAAGATTGTTCTGAGTGTATGAATCAGGAGAATGGCTGTAATAAGTTGAAGGTGGGTTTACAGAATCTGATCGATGAAGGATGTCTACAGTTCGACAGAGTTGTGAAAGACACTGACGAGGTATCAACCGTGACCATCTATTATACTCCCGCTGAGATTCAAATGCCGATCAATGCAGTTCCCGTGGCGAGTGTTGCGCAAGAAAGGCCCAGTCCTGTCACTATCACGGTGCCAGGACCAATTCCGTTCACATCTACGAAGGCTATCCCATGGCACTATGGGGCAGATGTGTATTACGAAGGTAAAAAGCAGGAAGTTGAGTCGTCAGTCAGCCTAAATGTTGATAATGTAGGGGGTGTAGGGGGCTTTACAAGAAGCGGAAGGTTGTTCGCTCCCCAAACCTTGAGAAGTGATAAAGAGGCAGAAGCTGCAGCAAAGACTAAGGGTAAACAGGTGGTTGAAAATGTGCCTACACCTGAAGCAGAGACAAAGATTACTTTTGATAAGGAGATGGAAGAATTCATGAAGATAATCAAGAAAAGCGATTATAAGATTGTGGACCAACTGACTCAGACCCCTTCAAAGATTTCAATCTTGTCACTATTGATGTGCTCTGATGCGCCTCGGCAGGCGTTGTTGAAATTATTGAAGAGTGCATACGTGCCACAGGAAATTACGGTTAATCAGCTTGAGGGCGTAATCTCCAATGTTAACATTAGCCATGGCTTGGGCTTTACAAGTAGAGATTTGACTGTTGAGGGAAGAAACCACAATAAGGCTTTGCATATCACGATGGAGTGTAAGGGCGCCGTGTTATCTCATGTACTAGTAGACACTGGTTCATCACTCAATGTCTTGCCCAAGAAGGCATTAATGAAGCTGGAAGTTGATGGCTTGATCTTGAGGCCTAGTGAATTGGTGGTCAGAGCATTCGATGGGACTAGACGATCTGTGTTTGGTGAGGTGGAATTGCCCATACAAATTGGACCACAGGTATTCAAATCCACGTTCCATGTAATGGACATACAACCTGCATATAGCTGCCTATTGGGACGCCCTTGGATTCACGGAGCCGGGGCTGTTACTTTCACTTTACACCAAAAATTGAAGTATGAGTTTGAAGGGCAGGTTGTGACGGTGTGCGGGGAAGAATACATCTTTGTGAGTCACTTGTCCACATTCAAGTACATTGAAATGGATGGGGAAATTCATGAGATGCTGTGCCAATCATTTGAAGCAGTCAATATTGACGATGCACCTGAGTCTTCTTCTGTACCAGTTGGGGCCGGTACCTCCATTTCATCTTACAAACAAGCTATTGAGGTCGTCAGGGCAGGCAACGCCCAAGGTTGGGGCAGGTTGATAGAGACCCCAATGAAGGAAGACAAATTTGGTATTGGTTATCATCCCTCTACAACTTCAGATGCGGGGAGCAGTGGACCCATTACTTTCAATAGTGGGGGAATTATCTACACGGACCAGTCTTGTGTAGCTACAGAGGACGGTGTTGATAGTGTTTATGACCTGGATAACTGGGTATACCCTCGTGCTCCGAGACAACACGTGTAGAACTGGTCCGTTGAAGAAGTCATCCGGGTTACTCTTCAGACAGAGTAATTTTTCTTTGTTTTTTTCCTAACCATAATGCATGTCAAAATCTTGCGCTCTGCCCAAGGCGTATAGATTCATTTGTAGGGCCACCCTGGTTGTATTTGCAATTTTTAATCATTAATAAAGGACGTTTTGCAATCAAATTTTGTTCTCTGTCTTTCAGTTTTTATTTTTGCACAAAAATAATAAAATGGCAATGTTTCATTTTCTTTTGTTTTTGCTTAAAAATAAATTCTAAAATAAGGCATGAACCCGTTCATGCAGACTTGATCCTCCGGATACCACTGATAACGATTTTGATATGGCTATGTATGACTTTGACAATCCGATTTATCAAGCCGAAGAAGGGGATGAGAAAGATTGTGAACTCCCTGAAGAACTGGCCAGATTGTTGAAACAAGAGGAAAGGGTCATCCAGCCTCATCAAGAGACTGTAGAAATCATCAATATTGGTTCCAAGGATGCCAAGAAAGAGATCAGGATTGGGGCCAGCTTGCAAGCAGATGTGAAGAAAACTTTGACTGAAATGTTGCGCGAGTATGTTGACATCTTCGCCTGGTCGTATCAAGACATGTCGGGGTTGGATATGGATATTGTTGTGCACAGGCTGCCATTAAGAGAAGAATGTCCACCAGTCAAGCAGAAACTTCGTCGGACTCACCCCGACATGGCTTTAAAGATTAAGGAGGAAGTCCAGAAACAGTGGGATGCTGGGTTTCTTGATGTGACTAAATATCCTCCGTGGGTAGCCAACATCGTGCCAGTACCGAAGAAAGATGGAAAAGTGAGAATGTGTGTGGATTATCGAGATCTTAATAAAGCTAGCCCGAAAGATGATTTTCCACTACCTCATATTGATGTGCTGGTCGATAATACAGCTCAGTTTTTAATGTTCTCATTTATGGACGGTTTCTCCGGGTACAACCAGATCAAGATGGCACCTGAAGATATGGAGAAGACCACGTTCATTACTCCGTGGGGTACATATTGTTATAAAGTAATGCCTTTTGGGTTGAAAAACGCAAGGGCAACGTATCAGCGGGCGATGGTAACATTGTTTCATGACTTGATTCATAAGGAGATCGAATGTTATGTAGATGATATGATTGCCAAGTCGAGAACAGAATAGGAACATCTGATTAACCTGAAAAAGCTGTTTGAAAGGTTGAGAAAGTTCCGTCTGAGATTAAATCCAAACAAATGTACTTTCGGTGTGCGGTCTGGAAAGTTGTTGGGTTTCATTGTGAGCAAAAAAGGAATTGAGGTTGATCCTGCTAAGGTGAAAGCAATACAAGAAATGCCAGAACCGAGAACAGAAAAAGAGGTTCGTGGTTTCTTGGGTAGATTGAACTACATTGCAAGGTTCATATCTCACCTAACAGCCACGTGTGAACCAATATTTAAACTGCTAAGAAAGGATCAAACGGTCAGGTGGAATGACGATTGCCAAGTGGCATTCGATAAGATAAAAGAATATTTGCAGGAACCTCCAATTCTAATGCCTCCAGTTGAAGGGAGACCGCTGATAATGTATCTGACAGTGCTTGAAGGTTCCATGGGTTGTGTTCTTGGTCAACATGACGAGACAGGTAGGAAGGAGCATGCTATCTACTACCTGAGCAAAAAGTTCAATGATTGTGAGTCCCGGTACTCAATGCTTGAAAGGACATGCTGTGCACTTGCATGGGCCGCTAAGCGATTGAGGCAATATATGGTTAGGCACACAACCTTGCTGATTTCAAAAATGGATCCTATCAAGTACATTTTTGAGAAACCAGCACTGACAGGCAGAGTTGCACGGTGGCAAATGGTTTTGACAGAGTATGACATTCAGTACACTTCCCAAAAGGCCATCAAAGGAAGTATCTTGTCAGACTATCTTGCGCAACAGCCGATTGATGATTACCAACCCATGAAATTTGACTTCCCTGATGAGGACATCATGTTTCTCAAAGCTAAAGACTGCGAGGAACCACTCCCGGAGGAGGGGCCAGACCCTGAATCCAAATGGAGTCTGATGTTTGATGGGGCTGTCAATATGAATGGGTGCGGAGTTGGAACAGTTCTTATCATGCCGGAAGGTGTTCATATGCCTTTCACTGCCCGAATAACTTTCGGATGCACCAACAATGAAGCAGAGTACGAAGCTTGTATAATGGGGATTGAGGAGGCGATTAATCTACGGATTAAGACCCTTGATATATTCGGTGATTCATCTTTGGTAATCAATCAAGTGAAAGGGAGTTGGTACACGCACCAAGCAAATCTAGTGCCGTATAGAGATTATACAAGGAGATTGCTGACATTTTTCACAACAGTGAAACTGTACCATATTCCTCGAGATGAGAATAGGTTCGCTGATGCCTTGGCCACTTTGTCTTCCATGATCAAAGTGCAAGGATGTAACCATGTACCTAAGATTGAAGTATCTCGGCTTGACAGACCGGCATTTGTGTTTGCTGTTGATGCAGCGTCTGATGACAAGCCATGGTTTCATGACATTAAGTGTTTCTTGAAAAGTCAAGAGTACCCGCCAGGGGCATCCACTAAAGATAAGAAGACGTTGAGAAGGTTGTCTGGTAGCTTCTTCCTGAATCAGGATGATGTGTTGTACAAGCGGAATTTTGACACGGTCCTGCTTAGATGTGTGGATAGACACGAAGCAGACCTGTTGATGATCGAAGTGCACGAAGGCTCTTTCGGTACCCATGCCGGAGGACATGCAATGGCCAAAAAATTGTTAAGATCGGGATATTATTGGTTGACTATGGAGTCAGATTGTTGCAAATATGCCCGCAAATGCCATAAATACTAGATCTATGCAGACAAAGTGCATGTGCCTCCAAATCCATTGAGTATCATGTCGTTGTCTTGGCCGTTTGCCATATGGGGCATTGATATGATCGGAAAGATTGAGCCTACAGCTTCTAATGGTCATCGTTTCATCTTGGTAGCGATTGATTATTTCACCAAATGGGTTGAAGCTGCATCCTATGCCAATGTTACAAAACAAGTGGTAGCTCATTTCTTAAAACGGGATATCATTTGCCGATACGGAGTTCCCGAAAGAATTATTACTGATAATGGTTCTAATTTGAATAACAGGATGATGGTTGAGTTATGCCGTGACTTCAAAATCGAACATCACAATTCTTCTCCGTACCGCCCAAAGATGAATGGCGCGGTCGAAGCGGCCAACAAAAATATCAAGAAGATTGTGCAGAAGATGGTTGTCACGTACAAAGATTGGCATGAGATGTTACCATTGGCTTTGCATGGGTATCGAACGTCGGTACGCACGTCCACTGGGGCAACCCCATTCTCACTTGTATATGGTATGGAGGCAGTGCTACCGGTTGAGGTGGAGATTCCGTCCCTCAGAGTCATGATGGATGTTAAGCTAGATGAGGCTGAATGGGTACGAGCCAGATTTGATCAGCTGAGCCTTATTGAGGAAAAGCGATTGGCGGCTGTATGTCATGGGCAATTATACAAGCGTAGAATGAAGCAGGCATTTGACCAAAAGGTGCGTCCCCGGGTTTACAAAGTCGGAGATGTGGTACTCAAAAGGATCCTTCCTCCCAATACAGATCACAGGGGCAAATGGACTCCTAACTATGAAGGTCCATTTGTGGTTAAAAAGGTCTTCTCGGGCAGAGCCTTATTGCTTACAACCATGAATGGCGAAGACTTTTCATCCCCTGTCAACTCGGACGTAGTCAAAAAATACTTCGCATGAATAGACCCGCTGAATAATAAAAATAAAAAAATCAGGCAAAAAAGGGCATCCCGGCGAACCAAAAACAGAATAAGGTTCGGGCAAAAATTAGGGATATAATTGAAAAAATGTACACCCGGTAAGTTGAAAACCCGAAAGGGCAACTTAGGCAAAAAAGGGTATCCCGGTGGATCGAAAACCTGAAAGGGCGGTCCACGCAAAAGAGGGATGTAAGCGAATGACTACGGTCTAAGTTATCTGTACCCCATTACCGTTTGAACAACTGACATTCTGAAAGATAGGAATCGGTCTGATCATTCCTCAGAAGGCAAGGTCGGGGAGTTTTGAAGACATACTGGTCATAGCAGAATGGAAACTCAGTGGAATTCCGTTTTCACATTGCCGTTAGAATAGTTTTTTTCTCAATTTTCAGCGATCACCTCTTTCCAGGGATTGCTTCCTGATGTAATTGCCTATTCTGGGCTCTCAGTCAATAAATTTAATTTCAATAAAAAGCTTCCTATTTTTGTTTTATTGCTTTGTTTGCAAAAACGTCCTAATATTTTATAAAACAATGCATGTGAAAACATGGTGGCCTTGCAATAACATGCGCAGAAAAGGTATTTGAAAAGTACTCTGAAGGTTGAATAGTCCTGGATGGTGGATTCAAACCACGCAAAATTCCGGAGCATGTATGAGTACTTTGTTGTTGCAGGTAGCAAGTACATATGATTTTAAGCACAAGGCGAGTAATCACTTACCCCACGCAAAAGACTGGGGCAATCACGGGTAAGGATGTCTGCGTTCATCGTTAGGTCGACGGTCGTTCATAACGGTTCGATATCAGTAAATTAAGTTCAACGGGGTACCGTCGTATCTCATTAAGTCGATTCTCTCATACAGTACTTCCAACAGTTACAAGCTTTCCTGTGTCGATAACGGTCTCAAATTCCCCAGAAGAGTGGTCTCGCCGATACCGAAGCTGATGGTCATTATCCCCAGCGAAGTCGCAGGAGTTTGAAGAGGCTAAATCTTCTGTAAAATCCTCTTATGACATCCTCTTCGGGGACAAATTGTTGGTTTTCCCAAGCATGGGGCATGTTGTTTCCCCAACATGAAGTGTTGATCATTCCAGTAGAGTTTGATACTCTCCCCAGCGAAGTCGCAGGAGTTTGAAGAGGCTAAATCTTCTGTAAAATCCTCTTATGACATCCTCTTCGGGGACAAATTGTTTGTTTCCCCAGCATGAAGTGTTGATCATCCCCAGTAGAGTTTGAGGACATTTGGTCTTCTGTAAAATCCTCTCAAAAGGCATTCCCCAGCACGAGACGTTTTAAAGCGGTCCTCCCCTGCAGAGTATTGTAAACTCATTATCCCTAACAAGTGGCATTGTGACACATATCCTAAGCTTGACAGTTTTGCTCTTCAGCAGACTACCATGGGTTGCCCTAGCAGATCTCTAAGGACTCTTTCCCGACAAGTTGCAAGGAAATGTTCTAACCAGGATTTGTATGTCCCCGGCAGAGTAACCCTGATTCCTCGACAAGATCGTATCTCTGGTCATTGTATTCCCCACAGAGTTCAGCGTCGAATCTTGTCAACAATACTCCCCATCTAAGTTGTTGTTCTTTTTCCCCCACAAGAGGCTTATTGATCAACAAAATCTATTCCCCAGCAAGGATGGTATATCCCTTCCCCAACCGGCTCAGAGGGTTGATAGTCCCCGCAAAGGATCTCGGGTTTGATAGAGCCCCAAGTAAAGTTTTAATGATTTTTCTCCCGCAGCAGGACGTCATTCAAAAATTCTCATTCCCAGCTGAGTTGCTGTGACCAGAATCCAGCCCTAAACAGGTGAAGTAATTCCTGGCAGAATCTTCACTCCCCTCATATCTCAAAGTCCAATTTATTTTTGGCAAACTTGACAATTTGAAGCAGACGGATTGTTTATTCATCCTCTAGCAGAGACATTATCCTTTCAGGAGTCTCCGAGAACAAAACATTGATTTTCGATCCTCAGCAGAGTCAGCAGAGATGCTTGGCATGAATGCAGAGTGTAATCCAATGTCGATAAATTCTAAAAGTCCAACAGTGGATTGGCGAAAGGTCCATCTAAGGGTGGTAAATTCTAAAAGTCCAACAGGGGATTGGCGAAAGGTCCATCTAAGGGTGGCAAATTCTAAAAGTCCAACAGTGGATTGGCAAAAGTCCGTCTTCGGGTGGCAAAAGTCCAACAGTGGATTGGCGAAAGGTCCATCTAAGGGTGGCAAATTCTAAAAGTCCAACAGTGGATTGACAAAAGTCCATCTTCGGGTGGCAAAACAGCTAAAAGTCCAACAGTGGATTGGCGAAAGGTCCATCTAAGGGTGGCAAATTCTAAAAGTCCAACAGTGGATTGGCAAAAGTCCGTCTTCGGGTGGCAAAAGTCCAACAGTGGATTGGCAAAAGTCCGTCTTCGGGTGGCGCGAGGCTGCAAAGTCCATCAGTAGTGTGGCGGGGCAGTAGTCGTCTGGAATTGCATAAAAGACATTATTAAAGTCCATCAGTAGTGTGGCAGGCCAGTAGTCGTCTGGAGTTGCATAAAAGAAATTATTAAAGTCCATCAGTAGTGTGGCAGGCCAGTAGTCGTCAGGAGTTGAATAAAAGACATTATTAAAGTCCATCAGTAGTGTGGCAGGCCAGTAGTCGTCTGGAATTGCATAAAAGACATTATTAAAGTCCATCAGTAGTGTGGCGGGCCAGTAGTCGTCTGGAATTGCATAAAAGACATTATTAAAGTCCATCAGTAGTGTGGCAGGCCAGTAGTCGTCTGGAGTTGCATAAAAGACATTATTAAAGTCCACCAGTAGTGTGGCGGGCCAGTAGTCATCTGGAGTTGCATAAAAGACATTGTTACAGTCCACCAGTAGTGTGGCGAGCCAGCAGTCGTCTGGTGTCGTTCAAAAGACAGAGTTCTCCGACAATGTTTCATTGAAGATTCAATCTAGCAATGTCAGGGGGTTTCTTCTTCATCATCCAGAGCAAATTTTTGGTTATATTTGGTATTCAATCACTATATACCTTGAAAGTCTAAAAGCAATCGCTTTCAGGCATTCAGGTCTATAGTGTTTGAATAGGGGCAGCTGTAATACCCCAAAATTTGCTCTCCCTTTTTGTCATCTTAGCATAGCATTATCATCTATCATATCATATCCATCTCATTAGCATTGCATTGCATTTAACATAGAAGAATGAAGCATAGCATTCCTCTTACCATCAAGGAATCTGATCAGGGGGAAGATGGACAATCAAGGGATCATTCAAAGCACAAAAAGTTCAATCAAGTTGCCTCAAAGCAAGCCAAGAGTCTCTCATGTCTCATACCATCTCAATTGATCATCCAAAACCTCAAGGAAGTGAGATTCAATGGGAGATTGAAGCACTACATCTTTCACTATGCAAGAGGTTCAAAAACTGAAGGAAACCCCTCAAAAGAGATAGCTCATTGATCCAAAATCATCCTCAAATGGTATATCTCAGCATCCTTTAAGAGGATACACAACATACTCTGAGGAATTTGAAATTGAAGACTGCACATTTTTCTCCTAGGAGGTGGGCACCAAAACTAGGATTTCCCATTAAATTAGCGAATCTTTGATTTTTTGGAAAAAACTTGATGTCATGGTATTCTACATGTTCTTAAGTGTATGTGTATGGAAAATTGCCTCTCAATTGGTTTTAGAAGTGGTTCAATTGGAAGAAAGATAAAAAATCAGGAAAATTGGGGCCAAGTCAAATAATCTGAGGAAAAAGTCAACTCTTGACTTTTTGAGGCCAAATCCATAAAATTCATGTTATATGTGTCCAATGTACAAAATTTGGTCAAGAAACTCCAAAGGAATCATGAAAAAATCAAGAGGTGAAAAGTTGCCATTTTTGGAAGAAGAAGGGTTACTAAAAATAGCAAGTTTTGGCCATTTTGCATCAGAGTTTGAACCAAGGCCATTTAAAATTGAAGCACCAAATGAAAATTCCACTCGGCCAAAACAAAAGATCTTGTTTTAAGCTTCACATCCATATGTGGAACATCTCTATTGGATAAAAATTGAGTGAGATATGATTGATCAAAGTTTGAGCAAAGTAGGTTCAAAACTAGGTCATGACCAAGATTTTCAGGGCACGCGCGCAGTCATTTTCTCAAACAGTTGGTGAGCAAAATGTCCACCCATTTTTCATCAAGATAAAAGCCTCAAATGGAAAAGTTTTCAACATCAAAGTTGTTCTTTGTAGTGTCATCTTTAATATTGATGTTGGGAAAATTTTGAATTGATCAAGTTATGAGTGAGTTATAGTGGTCTCAAGATAGGTTGATTAGGCTGAACTTCCATGCATGTCACTTGCCATGCCATGACTTGCTTCGTACGCATATGTACTAGTTCTTTGTCCATCTGTTTGTGGTCATTTTTAGGCATGTTTGAGACCTCATTTCACTTCAATTTTCAAACCAATATTGTTCCTCAATGTACCCTCTTTCAAATGAACCCATGAACTCACCAAACCATCCACATTTCATGGAGTAATGCATCCTCAAGCAACCCTATCTTCATCTGTCTTCAACTGTCACATAAAACCAGAAAAAGCAAGTGGAATTTATTGTTGATTGAATTAGTTTGCGCATGCTTGATCACACTCACCAACCTTTGCTTCATTTAGCCAAACACCTTTACATTCACCAGGTCACGTGTGTTGCTCATGCATAGAAGTGGAAAGAATACAAACTTGTATAACAAGTTGCTTGCTGCAGCTTCATTCTCTTCATCCTCACCATAACACTCTAAGCATCACCCACACCATAAAAAACCCAAGATCAACTCGCCTCTAACTAACTGACTCAGTTAGTTAGAGTGAACTCACCCAACTCAGTCACCCAACTCACTTCCTAGCTCACTATAAAATAAAACTTCACCTCACGGTTTCGAGCTAGCACTTCATTCTCACTTTTTTTCCTCTCAAAACACTTCAAAATCTCTCTCACATTCTCTCCACTTTTCCTCTGATTTCACACGAGTTTCACCATCTTCTTCTACATTTCATCTCCATCTTCATCATTATTCTACTTGGGAGATCAAGAACAAGAGTGCATAGGTTCAGTTAAAGAGGTTCAGCATCAAATTCCAATTGATTTTCTGCACGAATTCAAGCTCTCAAGCCTTTATTTGGCCAAGTGAAACTCAAGGAAGAAGCATCTCTTTCTGGTGTTCTTGTGCATTCCAAGTTTCATCATCTTCAGGTTTGAACTCTTGAGATTATATTGCCCGATATCTGGTTATTTTTACTTTGTTTTTGGTACTTTAAGCTTGCTAGAGGCTCTACTCAAACCGGCTAGTTGATAGGCCTTCTAAAGGCTTAGTTGCAAAACCTAGGGCTTGCTTTACTCTTCTCTGTTCTCTCTGTGAATGTGTGGTATGTGAAAAATAGTGTTGAATCCGTGATCTCCATAACTTCCTCTTCAATTTGGTATCTGGATTGTGCATTGTGGTGAAATTTGAAAGTTGCAGGCGGTGGCTGTTGGCCGGAGAAGGTGACCGGAGGTCACCTCCGGCCGGTGACTTCAAATGACTAGGGTTTATGTATGTTTTAATCGTGTCCGTTTATTTTTCCATGATCGTGTGGTCTTCAAGTTGACAACGCATTAAAAATCATGTGCAAGTCATGTGCATGAATTTCTGAATTGGACTTAGCCAGAATGCTATCTGCACCCCTCTTTTACAAGCCCAAACCAATTAGAACTAACATTTTACTATGTTCATACCCCCCTGTCATTTTCTACTTCATTTTATTTTCTTTTTTTCTACATGTTTCATAATTGAATTTTAAAAATACCAAATGGCATTATAAAATTCCACAAAAATTCATGAGCATCATTAAAACATTTAGAAAATTTTTCATGATTTTATTTCTTGATTTTATGACTTTTTCCCCCTGTTCTATAATTTTCTTTGATTTTCTTTTGTATGCATTCTTAATGTGGTACATGATTTTGTTTAATTTTGTTCTTGATCATTAAAAATTGTTTTGATGCTCTTCTTTTTGCATTGAGTCATTATCATCTTGAGGTGTGTTAAATGATTTCTATTTGATTTTTTTAGGTCAGTTTATGGCATGTTTGGTGTTCATTTTTGTGCTACTTTGTATGATGTGCATACTTGACCTAAGTGCATTGTTTGACATCATTTTGCCTTGGTTTCTTGCATGCTACTTTGATATGTGATTCACCTCTGATTTGTGAACCTCAATACCATGTTTTCATAATTTTCATGAACTTATTTGATTTTTGTTTAAAACATTTCATTTGAAGCATTACAACATGTCATATCCTTGTAATCTTTGTGCATGTTTACATGGTTTCTTTTGTACATACTTGCATGATCATTTGCCTACTTTGTGAACCATCCATTTGACATTATAGGTCATTGGTACATGTTATGTGTCATCATTGCATTTTCATTTGAACTTTGTGTGTCCTTAATATGAAGTACTTGTGTTATCTTTTGAGTGTCCATTTCCTCTCTTCTTCTATTGCTTCTTGAATGGCTTGATAGGTGTTTCATGAATGCTTGTGATGTGTTTATATATCATTCTTCATTTCATTTCAATTCTGATCCTTGGATTACATGTTCCATTTAGGCATGTTTCTTCCATTTCTTTTCATCTTTCATTCTCCCTTTTCTTATGGTAGCATGTTCTAATGTCATGGATGATGTTTGTTGCCTATCCACTTGGACTTGCATGATAATGATCATTTGTTTTCCATGTGATGTACATTTTGGTTGTAACCAATTTCTCATCTAATTCTTTTGAGTTTTATGGTGCATTAAATGTTCTTTTACTTCTTATACATGTTTACTAACCATGTAGGGGCTTTGGTAAGTTGCAATTGAGTGTGGATAAGGAATCCACATTCAAACTTCTTTCCTCTCATCTCTTTTACAATTCCATTTTGTGTTTTGTTAAGCACTTATGTGTTTTCTTTTAATAACTCATCACTTTCCCTTTTTGAATTACAATTCATCTTCCACTTTAGAAGTGAATTGTTTAATTCATTCTTTCTTTAGACTTTAGGTTTAAACCTCACAAACCATTAGGACCACTCCCTTTAATTTTCAATTAGGATTGAGTCTTAGTTCATATAGATTTTACCTTTGCTCCTCTCTTGAGTCTCTCTTTCTCATCTCAAAGAAAATTCAAAATATCTAATAAAGGTAGACATTTATTGCATTTAGGCCTTTCATATAAAGAAAAGATTATAAGGGGTCTTCTCTTATAATCTTAGAATGTGTAGCATATAGCCCATCTTGGGTCAATGTGTTAAACATTTGATCTTGTATGAGGGACCTAAATGCAATACTTGTTGAAGGTACAAATAATAAAAACACTTCTTCACCCCATAATCAACAAAAACACTTAATAAACACAAGTATGCTAGTGTGTTTGAACCTTGACAATTGGAACTAAGTGTGGGGGTCTTCTTCACTCTTAGTGTGCTTTCTTACCCATTCTATCTTAGAATGTGAGAATGTACACATTCCAGTAACTAAGATTCAGATACACTATCATATACAAACAAATGGAAAAAACTCTTAAAAGACAAAAACAAACAATAACGTCTTTCCTTCGGGAATTCTTTTCTCATCTCATTCACTCTCAACGTACGAACGTGCTCCTACTCGTTCTCTTGCAAGATGGTAATGCACTCGGACCAGCGAGCCTGCAACCCCTGAGCTAGAACGTTAGTCGTTCCTTAAAAAACCCAAACAATCCATCCCTAGTGAGGGGAACTACGTCGCTCTGATTCTCATGCTCCCGATGAGATACGTAGGCAGTGGGGTAGGGCCCATTCGAGCACTTCTTTTATTTTACCTACATTTGTTTTTCTTTCCTTTTCCTTTCCTTTTCCAGTTCTCTTTTCATTCTTTTCCAGCTTTTTTTTTCCTTACACCCTTTGATTGAAGCAAGCAAGCGTGGATCCCATCGGGTACGATGGACGCGAGAGGGTGCTAATACCTTCCTCTCGCGTAACCGACTCCCGAATCCAGTTCTCTTGGTCGCAAGACTATGCTCTATCCTTCCCTTCAGGTTTATGCGATGTTTCCTTTCCCTCTCTTGGGATAAATACACATTGCTGGCGACTCTGTTTCGGTGCCACTTTCGCGTTTGTACTAGGATGAAAATCCCGGGAGCCACAACTGGAAATCCAAAGGGTATTGAGACTGTCCGAGTCTGCGAGTTTCCTTCCTATTTAACGAAGGGGTCACTTGAGAATGTCTTTGAGACTTAAGGAAGTTAGACTGTCCAAGTCTAGAGTTTTATCTTTTGTACTATGCTTTGAGAAACAGTAGTAGACTCTATGAAAGGACTGTTCTATGAGGATGACTAGTTTCTGTTCCTATACCTCTAGGAGGTTGTCGGGACAATTTGTACGAAGCCCAAGAGGAGGCTGGAAACTTTTAAGAAGCCGACGGGTCCTTGTACGAAGTCCAAGAGGAGGCTATCATTCCCGAAGGAAGAGATCATTATACGAAGCCTAAGAGGAGGTTGTGAATACTTCTAAGAAGCCGTAGTGTCCTTGAATAATGCCCAAGAGGAGGCCGATGCTTTTAAGAAGCCCGTGGGTCTATCATCTCCTTTCCATTAGGAGAGATAACTCTTTTAAAGATAAAAAACCACTGGTAAACGTGCGAGGTTTACTACCCAACGACTTCTAGCTTTTAAAGAGGGTTCCTTAGTTAAGGTCCAAGATTATGACCGTAGTGGGTACCCAAACCCCGAGACATTCAAGGCAAGCTATCCACGAGGAATAGATCAAGTCAGGAAAGTTCGAGAATTTGGAATAAACTCAAAGATACCATTCACGGAGAATACATTCATCTTGGGGAGTAGAGCTTCTTGACGATTCCTAAGGAGGACAGCCGAAGAGAAGACTGTATCTGGTGCTCCTATTGGGGATCTAGGCGTCTATTTCTACGAATAAATGAAACGGCATCACCTAGTTCTAGACGTAGTAGCCGGGGAAACTCGAAATATTTATACTATTATTACACAGTAGATATGAGTTTATGAAAGGAGACTTACAGTGAGCAGCCCCACAATACAGTTTATAATATGAAAGCAGTAAATGAAAGCGATAACCACTTACTCGGTTGTAGTGCTTCCATGCTGTTTGGTTAGTTGTTCAACAAAGAAAGATTGAAAACAACAGTATATTCAAAATCAAAGAAGAAAGTGCTTTGAAAATGAAAGATTTGGGGCTTACAGCTCAAGGAGAGGCCCAGGGTTTTATCAGTGAGCACACTGTTTGACTTTGTACAGCGGGACTTATACAAGTGACTGGGGCCCAAAAAGGTTTTTTGTACAAAGGGATGGGTCTTACACTCTAATAGAGGCCCAAAAAAGGTTTAAAGGAAAAAGAGTGGGGCTTATAACACGAGGGTAAACCCAAATGATTTTTCGTTTAAGAATGGCGATCGCGCCGAGGTTTTCTTTTAACGCAGAGGGACTTATACAATAAGTGAGGCCCAAAATGTTTTGGTTAAAAGGGGGATTGGGTCTTACACTCTATTAGAGGCCCAAAGTGTTTTTTAAAGAAAAGAAATGGGTCTTACTACTCGAGGGTAGGCCCAGATGGTTTTTGAAAAGGCGACGATCGCGCCGTTTGTTTTTTGACGGTATCGGGACTTATACAATAAGTGAGGCCCAAAAATGATTTGGTCAAAAAAAGGATTGGGTCTTACACTCTAATAGAGGCCCAAAGAGTTTTGAAAATGACTTATGAGGGTTGAATTAATCCAAAACCCTAATTTGTTTTCAAAATGTATTTAATTGAATAAAAATTCAATTAAAATGATCAAAAATTATTTAACACATGGAAAACAAATTGTGATCTTGGATTAATGCTTCAAAAATTAAGTATTGACCTACAAAATAATTAGAAAGCATTAAAAGTTGCAAAATCAATGTAGAAAAAATATTTAAAATGTCAAAAACAATTAAAATATTAATTCTTTGCAAAAATATCAATTATATGAAATTAATAATATTTTTGGGATTTTTTGTTAAAATAAAATATTTTAACTTTTTTGTGAATTATTAAAAAAAGAATCAACTCAAAATCATTAAAACTCAGAGAGAAATTAATTTTTGAATCAATTAAACAAAATCACAAAATTTAAATATTTGAATTTCTAAAAATGGCGCCAAGAACAAGCTGAAGAACACGCGCGTGTTCTTGGTTTCTCAGATTTGCATTTTCTATCCAATCTCCATGAATACGTAATCATATCATGCAATCCACATATCATTATGCTCGCCTCAACCTCACGATCATGTCTATGTACTTTAATTTCATTTAAATTAAACATACAACAAGAAATCACGAAGAGACCTCAAGAACCCTAATTTCTGCATGAAGGCTAGGATTTTTGATACACGATTCAAACAATGCAATTAATTGAGGGAAAACATTCCATGCATGATTATGAACATATGGCCAAATTATTGTGCGAGGAAATATGCATAGATTGAGAGATGACCAAGTATGTGCTTACCTCCAAGTCGTGACAGCAAGTTCAAAGTGATTTTTGATTTGGAGGTGTTACAGATGAGTGGTGATGATCTGAACAGCTTCCCTACACCCTATGGATTGTGTTTTGATGGTTGGACTTGATTGAAATTGGCTGGATCATTTTATGGTACCTCAGCTGCACTTTGTTTGAAATTTTGAGCAACCAGCTGGTGATTTTGTGAAATTGATGTTTCAGAAGTAATCTAAGTTTTTGATCAGCTCATATGTGATGTATGTGAGGTGTGTGAGTGATTGGTTTGATGGGAATTGCTCTCAAACTCAAAACCCAATAGTGACTTGCCTTAGAAGGCAAAATTGGAGTGAAAGAAGAGATTTTGAGGAAAACATCTGTTAGATGGCTTTGGTGTACTCAAACTGACCACAATTGAGCTCTATTTATAGTAGAGCAAGTTTGTTTTGCAAGGAATGGTGCATGGCAGCTGGTAAGTAGGTTTGGCCAATGTTGGCAAATGAAAATCCAAGTCTCCTCTAGCCATTGACTAGAGGTTTGGGAACAGAGCTTTGGTCCCCTTGGTCTTGGATAAGTCTTGACTGATTTCAGATGAGAATGGCTCAGTCCATGCCACCTTGATGGTTCCATTGAATGCCTCATTCCAAATTTGAAGTCTTGTCCCTATTTTGGCCATTCTAGGTTCAACATGCTATTTCTTGTTCCATGGACTTTGGAGGCTTGGCTCAGTGATTGTCCCCTTTAGATTTAATCCTCTGAGGTGTCCAAGTGGATAGGAGCAATTGAATTTGGCTGATTTTGGAAAATCGACCAAAGTTACAAATTCTGCCTTGCCTTGACAGATTTCAGCAAGGCAACTTGGCAATGTTGTATCTCATGGTGTAGGTTGAATTTGGCAATGTTCTTGGCCATTTTGGAAAGCCCTTACATGATACAATAACTGTTTGAACAAGTTTGGTTTTGATCTCTTTTGATTCCAAGTGAAAAATCCCCCTACATTTGGCAAAAAGTGAGGCAGAATCTGACTTAGTGAAAATTTCACTAAGTGTTGGAAAAAGTGACATTTTCACTTTTCAGCCACTTTGATCACTCCATAACTCATAATCCTTAATGAATTGGAATGACTTGTAGTTGAAGTTTTTGTAGGTGATAATGAGGGCTACAATCCATCTTTGGATGAGAAAAAATGTCCTTGTGGTTTAGGAGTTATGGTCCTCCAAAGTTGGTACCTTTGCCACTTTATTTTTAACTTAGAAAAATTTCTAAGTTTTATGGTTACCCCTTTTACAAGTTATCTCACTTTTCTTGATTTTTCTTGATGAATGATGATTCAAATCATACATTAACATCATTTTAGGGTTAAAAATCC
This sequence comes from Lathyrus tuberosus, assembly GCA_022829125.1. NCBI lineage: Eukaryota > Viridiplantae > Streptophyta > Magnoliopsida > Fabales > Fabaceae > Lathyrus > Lathyrus tuberosus. Next base: position 2,035,813 of record JALAZF010000265.1, read on the forward strand.
ATTTTGGTGAAAAATCTCAAAAAGTCAAAGTTGACTTTTGTGCACAGTTGACTTTTTATCAGATGAATTCCAAACTGTGCAATTCTTCAGGAAATCATGTCCTTGACCTAAATCAAACTTGATGGACATGTTCCATGGGTGTCATAGGGTATATTCAATCATGTATTAGGGTTTGGGAGCATGTCTTGGTCAAAAGTCAAAGTTACAGTTGACTTTTCTCTTAAAACCCTAATTGTGGTGCAGATGAAATTGAGACTTGTTGCTCAAGCTTCTTGGATCAATCCATTGTTCCAAATGGATCAATATGGTATATTGGAGACCCTCAAATCATGTCTTGAGGTCTTGGCTCATGGTTTGTCCCAAAAGTCAACTTAGGGGTGAATTAGGTCAAGAAACCCTAATTCCTGATTTTTGATGAATGCATCCCCTGAGGCAAAATTGACTTGATGCATGGGTTCATGAGGTTCCATGAAGTATATTAGGTCATGTTTTGGATCATTGCCTTGTGCCCAGATGAAAATTTCCATCTGGAGGCCCTGGTCGACCAAAACCCTAATTTGGTGACACTGTCGATCTTGAGACTTGATCCACCTAGAAGGGAGCAGCCTTGTGCTTAATCCTTGAAGTGGGAGTCCTTTTTGATCCATTGTGGATATTTAAGAGATTAGATAAGTTGAAGATCATGCCATTTCTTGATTGATCCTTTGTCTAAGCACTCAGAGAGGGCTTGAAACCCTAATTTTGATTGTATTGGATGCTCACCCATCTTCGGGGAGACTGATGAAGCATGATGGTTCATCCATATTGTGATGATGATTTTCACAATGATGGGAAATCTAAGTGGTCAAAATTTGGGGTATTACAGATGCCCCTATTTAATCTTCTTGGACCCGAAGGTGTGAATGACGAAGGGATTCGGGCATTCGGGGTGCAAGAGGATTAAATATCGGAATACCCAAAATTTTGATGGTGGTTATGAATGGTAGCTTACGCATTCATCTTCTTTAGCTAAGCAATGATGCTTAGAAAAGGTAAACTTCCCCTCGATCCTGGTCTCCTACCAAGAACTGGTCTCAGTCTCTTTTGAAATAAACTTCCCCTCGATCCTGGTTTCCTACCAAGGAACTGGTCTCAGTTGTGGAAACAAACTTCCCCTCGATCCTGGTTTCCTACCAAGGAACTAGTCTTAGTTTCTGATTTAAACTTCCCCTCGATCCTGGTTTCCTACCAAGGAACTGGTCTTAGTTTCTTTTGTCAATAAACTTTACTGACAAGGGACGCTATTCGTAGCGGCTTTCCTTCAAACTTCTCGCCGAATTTTCCTGGGGAGAAGCCATTTGAGTGGAAAAAGTTTTGATGTCAGACTTGCTGGGGAACCCATTCGTCTGAGTTGTAGAGGTACACAAACTTCTCTATTTTAGAGACGCCATTTGTCGATTCTACTGGGGAAAACGAGTCTCTTGAGAGACTGTTTTCGTTTGGGGTTACATCATACTTTTCTCGGGATCTTCCCTGAGAAATACCATATGATGGGATCCAATTTTGAGGTGCCAATGACCTTCTCATCAGTGGTTTTTCGGAGAAAAACTGGCGTGCTTCCGAATCTCTGATCATGAGGCTTTCTCTGTGGATTTTCCTTAATCCGGGAAAGCAAGGATATCATCTTCAATGGCGAAGAGTGATGCTTATTGAAAGTTTTCTCTGGCTTTTCAGAGGTTCAAGTTATCAAAGTGGTCAAGGACCAACTTCTTTCCAGAATTAAACTGGAAGCGAGGTTGTTCAGACACAGTATTTCCTGACGAGGCAAGAACTGACAACTCGATTGAGAGGACTTCTACCACTAGGGGACAGGACCGACTAGAGTGATAGTGATGCAATATGAAATGTGAATGCAAATGAAAAATGCATGATGTATGTATGTATGTGCTGACAAAACAGACGCAACATACAGACTAAGAGATGAACACAACTGGATACTCGGCCATCGCGGGGCGAAGAAGTACCGTTGATTCAAAATAGCAATTCCACCTTGCTTAGGAGAGATAGTCCCGTTAGGAGCTATGTTGGTCGGGCTTAGGAGATGAGAACTCGGCCGAGGATGTCAGACGAAACGAGGTCTCTGACACAGTTGATCTCTTCATTCAGGCGAACTGGTTTAGAAGGAGTACTTTGATTCTGCACTTTGAAGTTCGCTTACTTTGGGAGAAGCGATCGATGTTATTCTGATGTTCAACAGTCAAAAGAAATGCCATCTTTAATTTAAAAGCAGAAAAAGTTTAACAAGTAAAATCATTTTTGTTTTATTTCAAGAATCGCTGATTAAGTTTAAACAACGTCGTTCTGTAAAGCTAAAACAAGTAAAGAATTACAAACAAAAGCACAAGGGCTCAAATTTTATTGATAAGATGGAGATCATCCAAACGCGTGATTCCAAAGAGTATATACAAAGTTAGAAAATGGTAATTTACAGGGAAAAGGGCTACGTTGAAACATAACGACCACTATCCTTCTACCAACTTTGAGTTAGGGACATCCTGAGCTTCCGTCGAAGATGACCTTTGACTGGAGATTTCCTCCGATAGATGATGTTGTAACTGCTGCTGAGGGACTTGCCTCTGTTGAACATAGTTACTTGCCATTATCCCTAATTTTTGCCTGGATTGTACTATGAGATTTCCAATCCATCGGGATGATTTTTTTTTCATGTCTCTAACTTTTGCCTGGACCGCCCTTTCGGGTTTTCAATCCACCAAGACGTTTTTTTTTTTTTAGGCAAAGTATTTCTTGACTATATCAACATTTGTGGGGTAGGCAAATTCCTCTTCGTCCATGGTTGCAAGTCTCAAGGCACCGCCTGAGAAAGCTTTCGTGACCACATAGGGGCCATCATAATTCGGAGTCCATTTACCTCGCGAATCAGTGAGAAATGACTGAATTTTCTTAAGCACGAGGTCTCCATTTCTGAAGACACGAGGTCGGACCTTTTTATCGAATGCCCTCTTCATTCTCTGTTGATACAACTGACCGTGGCATAGTGCCGTAATTCATTTCTCTTCGATCAGATTCAGTTCTTCGTGTCGGCTTTGACACCATTCAGCTTCGGTGAGCTAAGCTTCCATCAATACCCAGATTGATGGGATCTCTACTTCTATGGGGAGAACTGCCTCCATGCCATATACTAGAGAGAAAGGGGTTGCCCCTGTTGAAGTACTGACAGATGTTCGATAACCGTGAAGAGCAAAGGGTAGCATTTCGTGCCAATCTTTATAGGTTACAACCATCTTTTGAACGATCTTCTTGATGTTCTTGTTAGCCGCCTCTACTGCCCCGTTCATCTTGGGTCTGTAGGGAGATGAGTTATGGTGTTCGATCTTGAACTCTGCACACAACTCTTTCATCATCTTATTGTTCAAGTTAGATCCATTATCAGTAATGATCTTGCTTGGAACACCATAACGGCAGATGATATTGTTTTTGATAAATCGGACCACCACTTGTCGGGTTACATTGGCGAATGACGCTGCTTCGACCTACTTGGTGAAATAATCAATGGCTACCAGGATGAACCGATGTCCATTTGAAGCCTTGGGCTCAATCATACCAATCATGTCGATTCCCCATATGGAAAAAGGCCACGGGGAAGAAAGAACTTTGAGATGTGATGGCGGTACATGAATTTTGTCGGAGTATATCTGACACTTGTGACACCCCCTCATGTACTTGTAGCAGTCGGATTCCATTGTCAACCAATAATACCCGGCCCTAAGAATTTTTCTCGCCATTGTGTGTCCGTTGGCATGAGTGCCAAAGGATCCTTCATGAATTTCTTTCATGAGCATGTCTGCTTCTGGTCTGTCGACACATCGGAGCAAGACCATGTCAAAATTTCTCTTATAAAGAGTGTCACCGCTCAGGAAGAAGTTTCCAGCCAATCTTCTGAGGGTTTTCCTGTCTTTTCTGAGTGCCCCAGATGGGTACTCTTGTTTCTGAAGGAAGAATTTGATATCGTGATACCAAGGTCTGTCGTCTATGACTGCTTCAATCGCGAAGATGTAAGCGGGCCGTTCAAGGCGCATGATGTCGATCTTAGGTATGTCATTCCATCGACCTACACTAATCATGGAAGAGAGAGTGGCTAATGCATCAGCCATGTGATTCTCATCACGAGGGATGTGATGAAAGTCGACTCTGTTGAAGAAGGGTAACAACCTTCTTGCATAGTCTTTGTAAGGAATCAATCCTGATTGGTATGTGTTCCAATCTCCTTTTATCTGGTTAATAACCAGGGCTGAATTACCGTATACGTCCAAGTTTTTGATCCTTAAATCAATCGCTTCTTCGAGACCCATGATACAAGCTTCGTATTCGGCCTCGTTGTTCGTACATTTGAACGTAAGTCTAGCAGTGAAAGGAATGTGGGTACCCTGAGGGGTAACAATGATTGTCCCAATTCCGTTTCCATAATGATTGACTGCTCCGTCAAATATAAGTCCCCACTGGGAACCTGGTTCTGGCCCTTCACTGGGTAGCGGTTCATCGCAATCTTTCATCTTTAGATACATGACATCTTCGTCTGGGAAGTCAAACCTGATTGATTCTTGATCGTCAATCGGTTGATGAGCCAAATGATCGGCTAAAATACTTCCTTTAACGGCTTTCTGAGCATGGTACTCTATGTCATATTTTGATAGTAACATCTGTCAACGGGCAATCCTTCCCGTGAGAGCAGGTTTTTCGAAAACGTACTTGATTGGATCCATTTCGGAGACCAACCAAGTAGTATGACGAATCATGTACTGGCGAAGACGTTTGGCTGCCCAAGCCAAAGCGCAACAAGTTTTCTCAAGCATTGTGTACCGAGTCTCGCAGTCGGTGAATTTCTTGCTTAGATAGTAAATGGCAGACTCTTTCCTTTTAGTTTCGTCTTGTTGGCCAAGTACACATCCCATTGAGTCCTCTAGGACTGTGAGGTAAATGATCAGTGGTCTTCCTTCCACTGGAGGTGATAGAATCGGAGGATTCAACAGATATTCCTTAATACTGTCAAGGCGGTTTGGCAATCTTCTGACCAAACGCAATCCTGGTTCTTTTTGAGTAATTTGAAAATCGGCGCGCATGTCGCGGTCATAAGTAATATGAATCTGGAGATGTAGTTCAAACGTCCCAGGAATCCTCTGACTTGTTTTTCAGTTTTCGGAGAAGGCATTTCTTGAATGGCCTTGACCTTGTCAGGATCAACTTCAATTCCTTTCTGGCTGACGATGAACCCTAAGAGTTTCCCTGAACGGACACCAAAGGTGCACTTGTTGGGATTCAAGCAGAGCTTGAAATTTCTTAGACGTTCGAACAATTTTGACAGATGTTCCACGTGCTCACTCTCTGTTTTTGATTTTGCAATCATATCATCGACATATACCTCGATTTCCTTATGTATCATGTCATGAAACAGAGTAGTCATGGCCCTTTGATAGGTTGCCCCGGCATTCTTCAAACCAAACGGCATTACCTTGTAACAAAAGGTACCCCATGGGGTAATGAACGAAGTTTTCTCCATGTCTTTCGGCGCCATTTTGATCTGATTATAGCCCGAGAATCCATCCATGAAGGAGAAAACTTTGAACTTTGCTGTGCTGTCTACCAGCATGTCAATGTGTGGTAAAGGAAAGTCATCCTTTGGACTTGTCTTGTTTAGATCTCTGTAATCAACACACATTCTGACTTTTCCATCCTTTTTGGGAACGGGTACGATGTTGGCTAACCATTGAGGATATTCGGATGTAGCGAGAAAACCCGCGTCGATCTGTTTCTGTACCTCCTCTTTGATTTTGATGGCCATGTCCGGGTGAGCCCGTCTCAACCTTTGCTTTACTGGCGGACATTCCGATCTTAGCGGTAAGTGATGTTCCACGATGCTAGTATCCAACCCTGGCATATCTTGATAGGACCAAGCGAATACATCGGGGAATTCTTTGAGAAGCTTTATCAAACTTTCTTTGACAGTTGGACTGAGCAGTGCTCCGATCCTAATTTCCTTTCTCTCTTTTTCTGAACCCAAGTTTACCGTTTCCAACGGCTCTTTGTGAGGTTCAATGGACCTTTCCTCTTGTCTGAGTAGTCGGGAGATCTCTTCTGGAATTTCGTCGTCATTTTCTTCTTCAGCCTCGAATACCGGGAACTCAAAGTTGGGAGAAGGCATCAGATTGTATGTTTCAACGGGGTATAAAACAAGCAATCTGCATGACGTGATGATTCGTGTTTAGAAGAGATAGAGAAAATGTAAGTGTGTGCAGTGTATTTATTTTACTGCTTGTTTTTATTTTTGAATTGTTTTTTAGGATTACCATTTTCTGAAAAAGCAAAAAGAGAAAACAACAATTAATGCGGAAATTACAGAACGACGTTATTTTATTAATGAACAAGTCGAATCTTGAAACTACAGCCCTATAAAACAAAACTCACTCGCTCTGGGCAAAGCGAAGAGGGAAATTTACAGAAAATGAGCCCTATCAAAATATCCGTTTCACCTGGGCAGGGTGAAAGGTTAAAGATGGCAATTACTTTGACTGACGAATGACCTTCAGAACCTCGACGGAAACCCATTGGCGGCAAACTCCTCGGTGAATCACAAAGTCTGGCACCTTCCTTGATTTGTCTTCAGAAATGACGCTGATTTCTGGTGGAGCAGGATCGTTGGAATCTGTCTCCCAAGCAGAATTGTCGTAGGAGGATTCCTCTGTTGTATTTTGCATAACATTGGTGCTCTCAGCTGTATCTCCCCATCCAGTTGACTGGATATCTTCGAGCCTGATACGAGAGCTTTCGGGAGCAGTGTACTTGACCATAAAGTCGAATTTTCCACTTGGTTGTCCCAGAGTGTCCCAAACTTCTTTGGAACTGGAGAAGTCATCCCTCTCGATGACGTTGACCTCAGGAAAAGCATAGTTGATGAATTCTAGTCCTGCAAACGTTGCGAATTCATCTTCATGTTGAGTAGTTTCCGAATGACCTGAGTGTTGATCCCATGACATGGCGGGGACACAGGTATTCTGTTCAATGACGCTCAGCTGAGTTTCATTACTCGGCTAACTTTCTTGCCCCAAGTTTCCTGGGTAAGGCTGCCACATTGGCAGACCATCCATCGGGCCATAGTAATTGTGATCAAAGTTTTCTTTCATCAGAGTGTCTTCCTCTAATGAATTTGGCGGAGCACGGCATCCTTCCGGATCACAATCTCCGTAGATCATTTCGAATCTGATCTTGGTATAAATCTCGGACTTTCTGTAGGAAAGCAAAAAGGCATAGGCACCTCTTCCTGAGACATATAGCCGTCTTTACTAAGGTAGGACTTCCATTCTTCATCTGTGTCAGTGGGATCTTCCTCATTGATAGCATGAACTGTCTGAGACACTGGATGAAGAAAACCTCCACTGTGGAAGAAGTTTTGAAGGGGATGAAGACTTTCATCGTTGGCGGCTGTCTGAGTACAGGTTGCAGAAAAACCAAGACCCTTCTTTATTTTATTGTCAGTGGGAATGACAAGCTGTCCCCATCCTTTTGTATCGGTACTCTCGACCGCTTTGATAGCATCTTTGTATGAAGAAATTAAAGTTCCTTCTTCAGATTGATCGTTCTTGCTCACCGATAGTGCTTGGAACTGAGTTCCAATAACCTCCTCGGGTTCTACACAAGCAGATGATGATAGGTTACTCACAAGCAAGGCTTGTTCCCCACAAAATGTGACAAGTTGATCGTTCTTGACGAACTTTAGCTTTTGGTGGAGGGTTGAAGTAACCGCTCCAGCCTGATGTATCCAAGGTCTTCCTAATAAACAACTGTATGTTGCCCCGATGTCCATGACTTGGAAAGTGATTTGGAAAGTGTGAGGACCAATAGTTATGGGAAGATCAACTTCGCCGATAACTGTTTTTCTGGATCCTTTGAATGCTTTGACGACGACCTCACTGATTCTCATCGGAGGGCCCTTGAATGATAATTGCATCAAAGTGGACTTCGGCATTACATTCAGGGCTGACCCTGTGTCTACCAGTACGTTGGCTAAAGCATCGTCCTGGCAGTTAACTGTGATATTGAGCGCCATGTTATGACGGCGACCCTCTTCGGGTAATTCCTCATCACTAAATCCCAAATTATTGCAGGAAGTGATGTTAGAGACAATGCTATCGAATTGTCTGATTGTTACATCCTGTTCCACAAAGGCTTGCTCCAAGACTTTCTGTAGAGCCTCTCTTGTGCTTCTGAACTGAGTAACAGTGATAATACTGAGATCTTTGAAGGAGTCTGTAACAGTTGATCAACAATGTTATATTCACTCCTTTGGATGAGCTTTAGCATCTCATCTTTGTCTTTTGAAAAGTCGGGATTACCAGATTGACTGACTGGTGGATCAGGAATTTCCGCCTGAAGTTCCTTTTCTTTGTTGGATTCTCCAACCCCTCGGTTGAAGATTTGACCGCTCCGTGTTACACGACTGATGTCTGCAATATTCATGACAGAGGGTAATGGAATTTCCTTTCCATTCTCGATTATTGTTGCACCGTATTTGTAAGGGATTGCCTTAGTTGATTCATACGGTAGTGGCCCCGGTAGATAGATGACTATGGGAACCTTCTGATTTTTCTGACCATCATAAGTAACCTTGATCCGTTCCCGGTTGGGAACTCTAGATTCGTCAAGTAGAGGGATGATGGCAAAAACATCCCTGGTCCTGTGATGACCAGAGATCGTGACAACATCCTCAACTTGCTCGGCAAGGTAGTTCGGCGACCAAATGATGGGTCCTGAACCGGGATATGGACGAATTTCTCCATGATCGACCTGACCCTGAAGAGCTGCTCTCACAAGGTAACACCCTTGGTTACTTTCTGAACAGACGCTACAACTGTCATAGTTGTGTGGTGGCACCTGGCCACGTCCACTTTGAATACAATGTAACCTCACTAGGTTAACTTCCATTGATCGGACATCCTGACTTTGACGACGAGTAGGATTCCTGTTATTGATACTAATCTGCTGAGTATCTTCGTCCATATAGATTGGCATCCACCAGTGATTTAACAAGTGCTGAAGTGCCTCCTGGACAAGGGTACAACCTCGATCGTTTTCGCAACCCGCTTTACAATTTTGATAGTCATGTGATATTAAGAATCCAAGTCGGACCTGCTCAGCATGTAACTCTACCAGGTTGGTATTCATCACGCGAATGTCAAAGATCTGAACCATGTTGATTTGATAGGAGTTCCTATCATGGTAGTCTTGGATCCATCCAAGATCCATCTGACGCTGGAGGGCCTGTTGTATGAAAGAGCATCCCTGGTTGTCTTTAGAGCAGATATCACACTGGTGATAGTTATGAGGTGGCACATGGCCATATCCACTCTGTCTACAATGCATCTTGACCAGATTGGTCTTTAACAAGAGTACATCGTGAATTTGATAGACATTGTTAGTCTCTTTCTCAATCAGATTGACTGCAGCTTTCTCGTGTTGAGGCAGCGGGTTCGTAAGAACATTAGGATTCGTATCTTTGAAAGATAAGAGCCCGCTCCTAACAAGCTTTTGCACGTCGGATTTGAAATTGAGACAAGTCTCAATGTTACGCCCTGGACCTCCTTGATGATAAGGGCATGTATGATCCGCTTTAAACCAAAAAGGCGGATTTTCCGGAACCGAAAGGGGAGACTTAGTCTGAATGTGCCCCTTAGCCAGCAGTAACTGAAACAGTTCTGCGTACGTTACGGGTATAGGATCAAATCCTAGTGGCCGTATTGTACGGTTGTTGTTATATGGAGGACGAGCCTGCTGAAGAGGCTGTTATGTCCTTTGTTGGTCAGGTTGGCTCTGCGCAACCTGAGGTTGATACATAGGAACAGGCGCGGGGCTGATAGCAGGAGTAACAGCTGCTACTGGCTGATAACGTCGCCTTTGCTTTTCGAGAGAGATATTCCCAATATCTTGCTCTTTTTTCTTAGTGAGAGCACTACCGTATTTTTTAGTACCGCTCGTTGATCCAGTGTCTTTTACCAAACGTCCTTCTCGGACGGCTTCCTCAAGACGTACACCCATGCCGACCATTTCGGTGAAATCACTGGGTGCACTGGCAATCATTCGGTCATAGTAAAATGAGCTTAAGGTCTTTAAGAAGATTTTTGTCATCTCTTTTTCCTCAAGAGGTGGACAAATTTGAGCGGCAATTTCACGCCACCTTTGGGCATACTCCTTAAAGGTTTCTTTGTCCTTTTGCGACATCGATCTGAGTTGATCTCTGTCGGGTGCCATGTCCAAATTGTACTTGTATTGTTGGACGAAGGCAGTACCAAGATCTCTGAATGTATTGATCGTAGTACGGTTTAAACCCATGTACCATTTGAGTGCGGCACCGGTTAAACTATCCTGGAAGTAGTGAATCAGCAGGTCCTGATTTTCCGTCTGAGCTGACATCCGCCGAGCGTACATCACCAGATGGCTCTGAGGGCAAGAGTTACCCTTGTATTTTTCAAAGTCGGGCACTTGGAACTTGTGCGGGACTTTCACATTTGGGACCAAGCAGAGGTCCGCGGCGTCCTTCCCAAATAGATCCTGACCGCGAATGGCTTGCATCTCTTTCTGTATTTCCAAGAACTGCTCCTGGAATTCATCCATTCTGTCAAACATAGTTTCCTTCTTACCAGAAGGTGTCTGTGGAATCTGCCCTTCTGGGACAGTGTGCACCACAGGGGGTGGTACCGTGACTACGGCAGTAAGTCTTGGCGTTTCCCAAAGTTTGTAACCTTCAGGAGTCTTTAGTATGCCCCTAGCATCTTCGCTTTCCCGAAGTTTGTAACCTTCAGGCCCAGCGGCTTCTGTTGCGATTCCCTGATCTTCAGTGATCGGCGGAACATATCCTTCCGGGATATAGTTAACAGGCATGCCCCAAGGACGATCTTTCGTCATCTGATACCTAGGATCATACTTTTCTATGATGGGCGTTGAGGTGATCTCTGAGATCAAGTTCTTTGTAGCTGAGCTTCTGCCATGGCTTGCATGTCGTTACGAAGCTTTCTCATATTCTCTCTCAGAGCGTCGATCTCTTCTTTCAACTCTCTGTTTTCTTCCTCAAGATCATCCATCTTTTTCTGACGATTGGCCCGAGTATTATACGAATGAGACAGTTTGACTCTAGAATCGAGACACAAACGTGAGATTCGTAGGGAAGAAGAATACGCGATGTGAGAATGATGAATGCAATGATTATATTAATTGTTGTTTTTTGGTTTAATCAAAATAAACTTCGATAATTAGATTGCAAATATCAAACAGTGGGGAAACCCCTTTTTATTGAAATTCAAAGGATTACAGAAATGGAAATACAGTAGATTACAAAGTGCAGAAACAGAAACCTAAACTAATGGGTCCCGAGTCCTCTCTGAGGAGAAACCGGGTGTTGATTTTGGTATCTTCCTTTTCTTTGACCGGGGAGCTTCGGCCGTTGTCGGGTTGTCATTCCTTTGCCAAGTGAAAGGAGTGAGCAAATTCCTTTGGTCATTTGATTCTCTACAGCATGCTGCTCCAAAATTTCAATCAGAGCATCTTTCTCTTTTAGTAGTTGCTGTATTTGGATACACTCTACGTCGAGGGTGCGGTACTTGTTCTTCCAAGATCTTCTTTCCTTTTGAACTTTGTTGAGAGTAACCTGAAGCTTTTCAGTTTCCGTCATGAAGTACATGACAGTTTCCCTCGGTGGAAGAATTCCGTAACGCGGATAAGGCATTTTTAGCTTGAGAGCTCTGGTTTGTACCCAATGGAGATAAGGCTCCACCGAGACACAATCCGGTTTTCCCAGAGACTCTCGTCCTTTCTTATGAACCTGTTTCCAAGCATGCACTATTTCCATCTTTAGTGCTCTGTCATTTTCTCCTTCTTTGAAGAAAAGACCTTCCAGATGAACACCCAGTGGGATGTGTCTCATCGGGTATCCAAATTGACGAAGAACTAATAACGGATGATAGTTGATTCCTCCTTTAGTTCCTATGAGGGGTACGCTGGGGAAGTTTCCACAACGGTCAATGATTCTGATTCCCTCATAAATCCTATTACACCCATCTATATCAGAGTTGGTAAGAGACATGATCTTCTGCGACCAACGTAAGACACTCTTACAATCCCAAAAAGCAGCAGACTTGGGCAAGTGAGAGATAAACCATTTGTAGAGCAAAGGTACACAGCATGTGATCTCCCCTCCGCTGTACAAATTTCCCAAGTGTACAGAATGATACGCATCTGCGAGCAAAGTCGGCACAGGGTTTCCAATGAGAAAAACCTTAATAGCGTTAATATCGACGAAGTTATTGATGTTGGGAAACAAAAATAACCCGTAGGTGAGCAAGACAAAGATGCTTTCAAAAGCAGTCCCGTTCCCTATACTAGCGAAGTACAGAGCTTTCTTTGTCAAGAACTGGGCTGGCAAACCTTGGATGCCACCCTTAGTAATCATGTGAGTCTTGACCTCAGACTCGTCCAAATGAATTGCTCTTGCAATAGTCTGATTCTTTGGAATTTCTTCCAGTCCAGAAAATGGAGCTCGATCAGTGATATGTAAATCAGCCAGATGAGAATACTCCTCCAGCGTTGGTGATAGCTGGTAATTCAGGAATGTGAAACAGTGATAAACCGGATCGTAGAACTGAATGAGCGCGTCCATGATCCCCTCAATCACATGGACTCTTAACAGTGGTAGCAAACCACCGTGCTTGGCTCTAAAAGCCTCTGGGTTAACGATCATCCTTGCTAACCTTCTCAAATCCTCTAGCTTTGGAACCTTGAAGGTATATTGGCGAGTTCTCCTTCTACTAAAATCCATTAGCGTAATATTTTTCTCTGATATTTGCAATCACAGTCTTAGTTTAATTTGAAAAACAGAGAGACTAGAAGAGAAATATTTTTTAATGTTTTAATGTTTTATTAAATGGATGCATGAATGCAGCACACAAAAACATAGAAAAAACATGGGGTCAAAGGGTCGTTGTCATGAAGTCAAGGCTCTACCCATCCCCAAAGGTTTATACTAGGGTGATTTTTGTACCTGTACTCATTATCATCAGCTCCTCCCAGGAAGGCAGACAACAAGCGGATCGCCAGCGAGTTATGTGCAATCTTAGAGTAAGTGCTATTCACCGAGAATAGATCACCAGCCTCAAATGAGGGTAGTATCGCGTAACAGCTATTTCCGATAGCTTCCGCACTACGAAAGGGTTGGCTTTTCTAGGTGTATACTCAATCTTTCCACATACGGCATCACCCGCATTCCCATTAGCAGAAAAATAAACACGTATAGAAATTAGGAAAAGCAGTATATATATTTGTCCTAAACATCCTAGACCTTTAAAGCTAAGAATCCTAAGTTCCTGACAGAAAATAAGTTCCCCGGCGGAAGCCCCAATCTGTGGTATTCACACAAGTGAAGAGAAAAAAGGTTTGTCCAAGGTTTTCACCTTAAACGTTTAAGAAGGAAGATTTGGCCCCACGGTGGGCGCCACTTTTTCTGTAGCGAGCGATTTTGGACGCGGTTCTTAAGCGCTGGTCGCTCTCTGCGGTTTGAGCTTTGACTACAGGTCGATATAAGGAAGGGAAATAGATGTCTCCAATTAACCCTGCTTGCATACTGAGTTTAAACAGCGGTCTGTTAGGTTACGAATGCTATCAATGTGGGGGGCCTTTGTACTGGTTATTTGTATTTTCGCTAATACTGTTTTCTTTCTTTTTTATCTGGGCAGAAGGTTTCTGGCAAGGAACAAGGATTAGGATGTTAGGACTGATGCTTTTGAATTACTGCTTTTAATTGATGGAGATATGGGATTTGGGTTTTTTGTTGATTGCGCTCGCTAAGATCTTTTCTTTCGATCTTATGCCTACGTATTCCCGTTTACCGAAATAGGGAAATCAGAGCGTTCATAGTTCCTCCTATTCTATGGGAGGAAATGGGTGTTTTGGTGTCTTGTTCAAAGCCCAAGACGTGAAGCGAAAGGTGGTTTGTATCTTGTTCAAAGCCCAAGATGTGAAGCTGAAAGGTCTATTTGTGTCTTGTTTAAAGCCCAAGACGTGAAGCTGAAAGACCTCGACTTTAGAGAGAATTTGTCATCTCTAAAGAGGGGGAAGGAGAATTACTTTAACTGGGATACGCGGATCCGAGCAATGCCATAATTTCCGAAGAAAGGGTTTTAACCTGAAGGAGAAGACTTTAACTCAGTGTAGAGCAATGCCATCTTTCCTTAGGAATTTCTCATGCTAAAAGAGGGACAGTGGCATGGATGTAGATGATCCAGAGGCTTGCCGCTTACAGCGATTAGTTGAAAGGAAAGGAATTGTTGATGTTTGTGTACTGTGAACGAGGCACAGCTTTGATGCTAAAAGGTTGATTGGATCAACCAGTGGTTTTCTTATACAAAGCCTAAGAGGAGGCTAATTTCCGCTAGGAAAGTCATTATACAAAGCCTAAGAGGAGGCTATTTTGTGTCTCGTACAAAGCCCGAGAGAGAGGCTAAAAGTTTTTGACCCGACGGTAGAGTCTTTGTGTCTCGTACAAAGCCTGAGAGAGAGGCTAAAGTTTGTTTATTTGGCTCAAAAAAAGAACCTTTTTGTATCTCGTACAAAGCCCGAGATGGAGGCTGTTGTTTATTTGGCTCAATAAGAACCTTTTTGTATCTCGTACAAAGCCCAAGATGGAGGCGAAAGGGGTGATTGACTCAACGAGGGAGTCTCTTATGTGTCTCGTACAAAGCCCGAGAGAGGCTAAAACGTTGTTTAACTCCGCTGGGGAGAATCATTGTACAAAGCCCAAGAGAAGAATAAGGTTACTATGTCAGTTAAGTGACAGGTCCAGCATACTGATTTTGAAAGAGAAAATCAGTTCTTATATGAGCATCAATGTACTCATGGGTTAGATCTGAGGATCGGGGTTGTTTCCTTTTCTTTGAGGAAACTGGAAATCCAAAGGGTATTGAGACTGTCCGAGTCTGCGGGTTTCCTTCCTATTTAACGAAGGGGTCACTTGAGAATGTCTTTGAGACTCAAGGAAGTTAGACTGTCCAAGTCTAGAGTTTTATCTTTTGTACTATGCTTTGAGAAACAATAGTAGACTCTATGAAAGGACTGTTCTATGAGGATGACTAGTTTCTGTTCCTATACCTCTAGGAGGTCGTCGGGATAATTTGTACGAAGCCCAAGAGGAGGCTGGAAACTTTTAAGAAGCCGACGGGTCCTTGTACGAAGCCCAAGAGGAGGATATCATTCCCGAAGGAAGAGATCATTATACGAAGCCTAAGAGGAGGCTGTGAATACTTCTAAGAAGCCGTAGTGTCCTTGAATAATGCCCAAGAGGAGGCCGATGCTTTTAAGAAGCCCGTGGGTCTATCATCTCCTTTCCATTAGGAGAGATAACTCTTTTAAAGATAAAAAACCACTGGTAAACGTGCGAGGTTTACTATCCAGTGACTTCTAGCTTTTAAAGAGGGTTCCTTAGTTAAGGTCCAAGATTATGACCGTAGTGGGTACCCAAACCCCGAGACATTCAAGGCAAGTTATCCACGAGGAATAGATCAAGTCAGGAAACTTCGAGAATTTGGAAGAAACTCAAAGATGCCATTCACGGAGAATACATTCATCTTGGGGAGTAGAGCTTCTTGACGATTCCTAAGGAGGACAGCCAAAGAAAAGACTGTATCTGGTGCTCCTATTGGGGATCTAGGCGTCTATTTCTACGAATAAATGAAACGGCGTCACCTAGTTCTAGACGTAGTAGCCGGGGAAACTTGAAATATCTATACTATTATTACACAGTAGATATGAGTTTATGAAAGGAGACTTACAGTGAGCAGCCCCACAATACAGTTTATAATATGAAAGCAGTAAATGAAAGCGATAACCACTTACTCGGTTGTAGTGCTTCCATGCTGTTTGGTTAGTTGTTCAACAAAGAAAGATTGAAAACAACAGTATATTCAAAATCAAAGAAGAAAGTGCTTTGAAAAAGAAAGATTTGGGGCTTACAGCTCATGGAGAGGCCCAGGGTTTTATCAGTGAGCACACTGTTTAACTTTGTACAGCGGGACTTATACAAGTGACTGGGGCCCAAAAAGGTTTTTTGTACAAAGGGATGGGTCTTACACTCTAATAGAGGCCCAAAAAAGGTTTAAAGGAAAAAGAGTGGGGCTTATAACACGAGGGTAGGCCCAAATGATTTTTCGTTTAAGAATGGCGATCGCGCCGAGGTTTTCTTTTAACGCAGAGGGACTAATATAATAAGTGAGGCCCAAAATGTTTTGGTTAAAAGGGGGATTGGGTCTTACACTCTATTAGAGGCCCAAAGTGTTTTTTAAAGAAAAGAAATGGGTCTTACTACTCGAGGGTAGGCCCAGATGGTTTTTGAAAAGGCGACGATCGCGCCGTTCGTTTTTTGACGGTATCGGGACTTATACAATAAGTGAGGCCAAAAAATGATATGGTCAAAAAAAGGATTGGGTCTTACACTCTAATAGAGGCCCAAAGAGTTTTGAAAATGACTTATGAGGGTTGAATTAATCCAAAACCCTAATTTGTTTTCAAAATGTATTTAATTGAATAAAAATTCAATTAAAATGATCAAAAATTGTTTAACACATGGAAAACAAATTGTGATCTTGGATTAATGCTTCAAAAATTAAGTATTGACCTACAAAATAATTAGAAAGCATTAAAAGTTGCAAAATCAATGTAGAAAAAATATTTAAAATGTCAAAAACAATTAAAATATTAATTCTTTGCAAAAATATCAATTATATGAAATAAATAATATTTTTGGGATTTTTTGTGAAAATAAAATATTTTAACTTTTTTGTGAATTATTAAAAAAAGAATCAACTCAAAATCATTAAAACTCAGAGAGAAATTAATTTTTGAATCAATTAAACAAAATCACAAAATTCAAATATTTGAATTTCTAATAATGGCGCCAAGAACAAGCTGAAGAACACGCGCGTGTTCTTGGTTTCTCAGATTTGCATTTTCTATCCAATCTCCATGAATACGTAATCATATCATGCAATCCACATATCGTTATGCTCGCCTCAACCTCACGATCATGTCTATGTACTTTAATTTCATTTAAATTAAACATACAACAAGAAATCACGAAGAGACCTCAAGAACCCTAATTTCTGCATGAAGGCTAGGATTTTTGATACACGATTCAAACAATGCAATTAATTGAGGGAAAGCATTCCATGCATGATTATGAACATATGGCCAAATTATTGTGCGAGGAAATATGCATAGATTGAGAGATGACCAAGTATGTGCTTACCTCCAAGTCGTGACAGCAAGTTCAAAGTGATTTTTGATTTGGAGGTGTTACAGATGAGTGGTGATGATCTGAACAGCTTCCCTACACCCTATGGATTGTATTTGGATGGTTGGACTTGATTGAAATTGGCTGGATCATTTTATGGTACCTCAGCTGCACTTTGTTTGAAATTTTGAGCAACCAGCTGGTGATTTTGTGAAATTTATGTTTCAGAAGTAATCTAAGTGTTTGATCAGCTCATATGTGATGTATGTGAGGTGTGTGAGTGATTGGTTTGATGGGAATTGCTCTCAAACTCAAAACCCGATAGTGACTTGCCTTAGAAGGCAAAATTGGAGTGAAAGAAGAGATTTTGAGGAAAGCATCTATTAGATGGCTTTGGTGTACTCAAACTTACCATAATTGAGCTCTATTTATAGTAGAGCAAGTTTGTTTTACAAGGAATAGTGCATAGCAGCTGGTAAGTAGGTTTGGCCAATGTTGGCAAATGAAAATCCAAGTCTCCTCTAGCCATTGACTAGAGGTTAGGGAACAGAGCTTTGGTCCCCTTGGTCTTGGATAAGTCTTGACTGATTTCAGATGAGAATGGCTCAGTCCATGCCACCTTGATGGTTCCATTGAATGCCTCATTCCAAATTTGAAGTCTTGTCCCTATTTTGGCCATTCTAGGTTCAACATGCTATTTCTTGTTCCATGGACTTTGGAGGCTTGGCTCAGTGATTGTCCCCTTTAGATTCAATCCTCTGAGGTGTCCAAGTGGATAGGAGCAATTGAATTTGGCTGATTTTGGCAAATCGACCAAAGTTGCAAATTCTGCCTTGCCTTGACAGATTTCAGCAAGGCAACTTGGCAATGTTGTATCTCATGGTGTAGGTTGAATTTGGCAATGTTCTTGGTCATTTTGGAAAGCCCTTACATGATACAACAACTATTTGAACAAGTTTGGTTTTGATCTCTTTTGATTCCAAGTGAAAAATCCCCCTACATTTGGCAAAAAGTGAGGCAGAATCTGACTTAGTGAAAATTTCACTAAGTGTTGGAAAAAGTGACATTTTCACTTTTCAGCCACTTTGATCACTCCATAACTCAAAATCCTTAATGAATTGGAATGACTTGTAGTTGAAGTTTTTGTAGGTGATAATGAGGGATACAAATCCATCTTTGGATGAGAAAAAATGGCCTTGTGGTTTAGGAGTTATGGTCCTCCAAAGTTGGTACCTTTGCCACTTTATTTTTAACTTAGAAAAATTTCTAAGTTTTATGGTTACCCCTTTTACAAGTTATCTCACTTTTCTTGATTTTTCTTGATGAATGATGATTCAAATCATACATTAACATCATTTTAGGGTTAAAAATCCATTTTGGTGAAAAATCTCAAAAAGTCAAAGTTGACTTTTGTGCACAGTTGACTTTTTATCAGATGAATTCCAAGCTGTGCAATTCTTCAGGAAATCATGTCCTTGACCTAAATCAAACTTGATGGACATGTTCCATGGGTGTCATAGGGTATATTCAATCATGTATTAGGGTTTGGGAGCATGTCTTGGTCAAAAGTCAAAGTTACAGTTGACTTTTCTCTTAAAACCATAATTGTGGTGCAGATGAAATTGAGACTTGTTGCTTAAGCTTCTTGGATCAATCCATTGTTCCAAATGGATCAATATGGTATATTAGAGACCCTCAAATCATGTCTTGAGGTCTTGGCTCATGGTTTGTCCCAAAAGTCAACTTAGGGGTGAATTAGGTCAAGAAACCCTAATTCCTGATTTTTGATGAATGCATCCCCTGAGGCAAAATTGACTTGATGCATGGGTTCATGAGGTTCCATGAAGTATATTAGGTCATGTTTTGGATCATTGCCTTGTGCCCAGATGAAAATTTCCATCTGGAGGCCCTGGTCGACCAAAACCCTAATTTGGTGACACTGTCGATCTTGAGACTTGATCCACCTAGAAGGGAGCAGCCTTGTGCTTAATCCTTGAAGTGGGAGTCCTTTTTGATCCATTGTGGATATTTAAGAGATTAGACAAGCTGAATATCATGTCATTTCTTGATTGATCCTTTGTCTAAGCACTCAGAGAGGGCTTGAAACCTTAATTTTGATTGTATTGGATGCTCACCCATCTTTTGGGAGACTGATGAAGCATGATGGTTCATCCATATTGTGATGATGATTTTCACAATGATGGGAAATCTAAGTGGTCAAAATTTGGGGTATTACACCTTGGATGCGAGAAAAGGGAAGAATGATAACTCCTTGATTGCGGGTACGTGTTTCGTAAATGGACATCCTTGTTTTGTTTTATTTGATTGTGGAGAAACTCATTCTTTTGTGTCCATGCGTTGCGTGAAGTGACTTGGGTTGCAAGTTGTTCCTTTGTTTCCTCCTATGGTGGTTACTACTGCCATGGATGAGATTGTAGAGACACCATTGATGTGTGAAAATTGTGTTTTATCTGTAAATGAAAGAGTTTTCCAGATTGACCTTATCTGTTTACCGCTTAAGAACGTGGATGTTGTTCTGGGAATGGATTGGCTTTCCGCTAATTCGGTGTTTATTGGGTGTGAGGAAAAGCTGATCATTATTCCGTCGGAAGAGGCTACTTCGAAGGATGTGTTAACTACCATTTTAGATGGTACGGTTGGAATGATTAATTTCTTGTTTGAGGAAGAAAAGTCTGTTCTTTTGATTCTTACTAAGGAGGAGAGTAGTAGCATTCCAGCTCTGAGTATTTCGGTAGTTTGTGACTTTCCTGAAGTTTTCCCCGAGGATATCACTTCTCTTCCTCTGGAGCGGGAAGTGGAATTCTCTATTGACCTGATACCGGGAACGGCTCCAATACCCGTTTCTCCGTATCGGATGGCACCACTCGAAATAAAAGAATTAAAGGACCAATTGGAAGAACTGTTGGCTAAGAATTTTGTTCGACCTAGTGTTTCACCCTGGGGAGATCCAGTGTTGTTGGTAAAGAAGAAGGATGGTGGAATGTGGTTGTGTATCGATTACCGTCAGTTGAATAAGGTCACCATCAAGAACAAATACCCATTACCAAGGATAGACGACCTGTTAGATCAATTGAAAGGAGCCTGTGTGTTCTCGAAGATTGACTTAAGGTCGGGTTATCATCAGATTCGTGTGAAGAGTTCAGATGTACCAAAGACCGCGTTCAGAACCCGTTATGGTCATTATGAATTTTTGGTGATGCCTTTTAGCGTGATAAATGCTCTGGCAGTTTTCATGGATTATATGAATCGGATATTTCAACCTTACTTGGACCAACTTGTGGTGATTTTCATTGATGATATTCTTATTTATTCTCGTGATCCTCAAGAGCACGGTGAACACCTAAGAATCATTTTATCCATCTTGCAAGAGAAGCAACTTTTTGCTAAGTTAAGTAAGTGTGAGTTTTGGATGTCTGAGGTTAATTTCCTTGGTCATGT
Source organism: Lathyrus tuberosus (assembly GCA_022829125.1). Lineage (NCBI taxonomy): Eukaryota > Viridiplantae > Streptophyta > Magnoliopsida > Fabales > Fabaceae > Lathyrus > Lathyrus tuberosus. Next base: position 2,056,589 of record JALAZF010000265.1, read on the forward strand.
CATATCCCAGGGAGGTGTGGCGGTCGATCCATCAAAAGTGGAAGCAGTAATTAATTGGGAGAGACCGAAGAATGTTTCTGAAGTTAGGAGTTTCTTGGGATTAGCAGGTTATTACAGACGGTTTATCAAGGTAATTTCGCAATTGGCTTTACCATTGATAAGACTTACTAGGAAGGATTATTTGTATGAGTGGGATTCGGCTTGTGAAAGGAGTTTTAGGAGTTTGAAGGAAAGATTGACGACTGCTCCTGTTTTGGTTATCCCTGATCCTAGCAAGTCATATGAGGTGTATTGTGATGCATCAAAGAAGGGTTTAGGTGGAGTGTTAATGCAGAGTGGACATGTAGTGGCTTACGCTTCATGACAGTTGAAATTCCATGAAGAGAATTACCCGACACATGATTTAGAATTGGCGGCAGTTGTTTTTACTTTGAAAGTGTGGCGTCACTATTTGTATGGTGTACGTTTCGAGATGTTTAGTGACCACAAGAGCTTAAAGTACTTATTTGATCAAAAGGAGTTGAATATGCGTCAAAGGAGGTGGATGGAATATTTGAAGGATTATGATCTGGAACTGAAGTACCATCCGGGTAAAGCGAATAAGGTGGCAGATGCTTTAAGCAGGAAAGTGTTGCATAGTGCCGAGTTGATGATATTAGAGTATGCCTTAATGGAAATGTTTAGGGATCTAAATCTTCAATTTAACTGGACTCCTGATTGTGTGGTTATGGGAAATTTGAATATCATCCCTACTCTTAGGGAAGAAATCCAACAAGGGCAAGGGTTAGATGAAAAGTTACAAGACTTGTTGACTCAACCGGGTTTTGTGCGAACCACCGACGGAGTCATTTCGTTTAACCAAAGGATTTGTGTTCCTGATAACACGGAGTTAAAACGAAAGATTTTGGAGGAAGCGCATAAGGGTACTTTTACTATACATCCTGGTGCTTCAAAGATGTATCAAGATTTAAAGAGGGACTATTGGTGGTCAGGGATGAAAAGAGATATTGCGGTGTATGTGTCAGAATGTGCGGTGTGTCAACAGGTGAAGATTGAGCACCAAATGCCGGGTGGCTTGCTACAACCTTTAGAAATTCCAATGTGGAAGTGGGATAGTAGTTCGATGGACTTCGCAGTGGGATTACCTCGCAGGGTGGGTATGATTCAATTTTGGTAATTGTGGACCGGTTAACGAAATCCGCGCATTTATTAGCTGTGAAGACTACCTACAAGGCGAGTCATCTCGCAAGGTTGTTCATTTCAGAGATAGTAAGATTGCATGGTATTCCTACTAGTATCGTTTCGGATAGGGATCCAAAATTTACTTCTAGATTTTGGAGAGCTTTTCAACAAGCCATGGGAACGAAGTTGTGCTTGAGTACGTCGAATCATCCACAGACGGACGGTCAGACGGAATGGACAATACAAACCATGGAAGATATGTTAAGAGCTTGTGTGCTTGGAAGTGGGGGAAATTGGAGAGAACTTTTGTCGTTGATCGAACTCTCTTATAATAACAGTTATCATGCAAGTATTGGTATGGCACCTTATGAGGCATTATATGGTAGGAAGTGTCGAACGCCATTGTGTTGGACGGAGGTTGGCGATGATAGAATTTTGGGACCCGAGATTATTCACGAGACCACGGAAAAGATTAGAATGATTCGGGAAAAGATTAAACAAGCCCAAGACCGTCAAAAAAGCTATGCGGATAACCGTAGGAGACCGTTGGAGTTCGATGAGGGTGATCATGTATTTTTGAAGGTTACTCCGAGATTGAGATTGAAAGGACCATTTCAATCGCGGAAATTAAGTCCAAGATACGTGGGACCGTATCAGATTTTGGAAAGAATTGGGGAAGTAGTCTACAGATTAGCCTTACCGCCTTCTCTGTCAGAAATGCACGACGTTTTTCATGTGTCTCAACTTCGGAAATTTGTTCCCGGTCCCCTTCAGCCAGTTTTACCGGATACAATTGAGATAGAAGCTGATTTGACATTCAAACCTCAGCCGAGTAGTATCACAGGAAGAGAAACTAAAGTGTTAAGGAATAAAGAGATTCCTCTTGTTAAGGTCCAGTGGGACGAGAGACATCCGGGCAATGCCACTTGGGAATTGGAATCGGAAATGCGGGAGGTCTATCCTCATCTTTTCAGGTAATTGTTTTAAATTCTTGGGCGAATTTCTATTTAAGGGGGGGGGGGGGGGGGGGGAGGATGTAATACCTCGTAAAATTCTGAGCGTTTTGGATAATATTATTTTGATCAACTGGGTTCCGGTGTACTCTGAGCAATTATTGGATAGAATAATTAGAGTAAACTGACGAACTCGGATTGATTAGATTTAATATTATTTAACTTGGAATTTTATTAATTGGTGCATTTGAGATGATTTGGATAATTAGTAGTATTGTCAATTAATGTTTCCTTGTGAATTTTCTTTTCCTTTCCTTATTTGGTAAAGTAGAAGAACTTAGAGAAAAAGGAAAGAAAGAAAGGAAAAGGAAGAGGAAGAAGAGGAAATTCTCCCAAGAGCTCTAGGTCATCAATCATCAACCAATTTTCATCTTTTCATCTCAGCATTCAACCTCCTCATCTAGTATTCCAGGTGGGTTCTAGTTAGACACCTTAGATTAAGGTTTATTTGAGTTTTAGAGTTAGTTTGATATTGTTAGGAATGTGAAATTTTACATTAGAATAATAGTCTAACTGCTGAAATTCGATCATTGATTGTATGTTATACTGGTTATTATGATTATAGCATGTTTTGGTGTATTTTTTATTGGAAAAATGAGATTTTGGGGATGAATTGAATCAACCCGTAGCAGACTTTTTCTGCAGGAAAAATTCTGGGTTTCATCTGCCCATACGCGTATCACGCAGGGCCATACGCGTATTGAGTTGGGCAATACGCGTATGGATGTGAAGAAATTTGGGTGTTACGCGTATGGACAAGGCAATACGCGTATGAGTCATGGTAGTACACGTTTTGGAATTTTAAAAGGGAATTTTCAAGGAAAATAGCCTCTGCTCATACGCGTATGATCTTAGGCAATACGCGTATGGCTGGGCGAGCCAGCTTGGCAATACGCGTATGGCTTAGGGCAGTACGCGTACGGCCAGGAGGGTGCAGAAATGTGTTTTTTCGCGATACCATTTCGTGTTATGTCCATAACTTTTGACTCGTTTGTCCGTTTTTAACGTTCTTGATATCATTGGAAAGCTAACTGAATGTACTTTCTTATTATAATGACTTTAAGATTTGTTGGCCGATTTAATTATGTCGGGACTTTGGAATAGTGTCGTTTTGTCGATTTTTATCATTAATGGTGTGTGATTGTTGTTGAAAATGGATGCATGTTAAAATATGGAATAGGTAGAGTGAGGAGCATTACCATAAACTGTGTCGGAAAATATGAATTCTCATAAGTGGCAACGCTCGTGCATGAAAGGCCGAGGCTTGTGTATTATAAGCATAACCAGTGTCTTTTGTGGTGTAGTTTCATGAGACTCGAGCACCTCCTCTGAAACGTATGCACAATTACTTCACAGGTTTGATTCCCGCGTGTAGTACGAATGGAGCCTACGGGTAAAGAGACTTGTGACGGTGTACGGGCCGTGTGAATTGACGGATCACGGTGTACGGGCCGATGATCTTGAATCCATTTCGTATGCCAAGTAACTTCAAGGATCCATGACTCGGGTCGTCTTCTAGACGTAGAAGTGGACAGGAAAAGGGGATACCTTGGTATGGTTATTGATTAGTGAGTTTTCTTACCTTGGTACTATAGTGAGTTAATAGGCTCACTAGTGTGGAGTTATTTGTGGGTGTGTACTCAAGTCACTTTCCTTTCCTTTTGACCTGAGTTAGGTTTATTAGAACCTTGTAGAGCTGAGAGGACAATAAGATAGCGAACTCACTGAGATTTAATGTATCTCACCCCGCTGTTGTTGTTTACATCACAGGTTCAGCATGTTCCGCGAAGGGTAAGGATAAGGTTGTGTGACTATCCTTGCTTAGCTATTGGTTTTGCTTCTGTTGTGGAGTCTTTTGAGATCCTTAGTGATCTAGTTCTTAGTTTTATCTTCTGAACATTTTGTACATATAACTTTCCAGTGTATTGTTTAGGTTGCTTTGGGCAGTTTTATGTATACAGTGTTACTAGGGACTTATGTATTTCAGTACCAAACGTATGTTCCGTGTATGATATATGTTTTGATGTATGTATATATATGTGGGCTTTACATTAACCAAAGGATTTGTGTTCTGAATGATGTGGAATTAAAAAGAAAGATTTTAGATGAAGCTCATAAAGGTACTTTTACTATACATCCTAGTTCTTCGAAGATGTATCAGGACATAAAGAAGGATTATTGGTGGTCAGGAATGAAAAAGGATATTGCGGTGTATGTATCAGAATGTGCAGTGTGCCAACAGGTGAAGATTGAACACCAAAGACCGGGTGGTCTGTTACAACCTCTAGAGATTCCAGTTTGGAAGTGGGATAGTATTTCTATGGACTTTGCAGTAGGTTTACCCCGTACGCAAGGTGGTTATGATTCTATTTGGGTTATTGTGGATCGACTAACGAAATCTGCGCATTTCTTAGCCGTGAAGACTACTTACAAGGCAAGTCACCTTGCAAGGTTGTTTATTTCTGAAATTGTGAGATTGCATGGTGTTCCCTCTAGCATTGTGTCCAATAGAGATCCAAAGTTTACTTCAAGATTTTGGAAGGTTTTTCAACAAGCTATGGGTACGAAGTTGCGTTTGAGCACGTCGAATCATCCTCAGACGGATGGTCAGACTGAGCGAACGATACAAACGATAGAAGATATGTTAAGAGCTTGTGTGCTAGAGAGTAGAGGAAATTGGAAGGAACTTTTACCGTTAATTGAGTTTTCTTATAACAATAGTTACCATGCGAGCATCGGTATGGCTCCTTACGAAGCATTGTATGGGAGAAAATGTAGAACACCTTTGTGTTGGGCGGAGGTTGGTGAAGATAGAATTTTGGGACCCGAAATTATTCAAGAGACTACGGAAAAGATTCGAATGATCCGTGAGAAAGTTAAACAAGCACAAGATCATCAGAAAAGTTATGCGGATAACCGTAGAAGACTGTTAGAATTTGAGGAAGGTGACCATGTGTTTTTGAAAGTTACTACGAGATTGAGATTGAAAGGACCATTTAAGTCACGCAAATTAAGTTCGAGATACGTGGGATCGTATCAGATCTTAGAAAGGATTGGAGAAATAGCTTACAGATTGGCCTTACCAGCCTCTTTGTCAGAAATGCATGATGTTTTTCATGTGTCTCAGCTTCGGAAGTTTATCCCTGATCCTCTTCAGCCAGTTTTACCGGAATCAGTGGAAATAGAAACAGACTTGACTTTTGAACCTCAACCGAGCCGTATTGTGGGAAGAGAAACAAAGGTATTAAGGAACAAAGACATTTCTCTTGTTAAGGTGCAATGGGATGTGACGCATCCGGGTGATGCTACTTGGGAACTAGAATCGGAGATGCAGGATATTTACCCTCATCTGTTCAGGTAATCTTTTAAATTCGAGGATGAATTTCTATTTAAGGATGGGAGGATTTAATACCCCGTATTTTATAAACGCTCTGGATAATATTAGTTGAGATCAATTGAGATCCAGTGTACTCTGAGTATTTTATCTGATAAGATAATTAGAGCAACTGATGAACTCAGAGCTGATCAGATTAATATTATCTAACTCTAAGGTTTTATTAATTGGTGCATTTGAGATAATTTGGACATTTAGTAGTGTTACTAAATTGATGATGTTTCTCTATATATTTTCCTTTTCCCTCATTTGCAAAAGATAGTAACATTGGAGAGAGAAAGTAGAGAGAAGGAAGAAGAAAGGAAAAAAAAAGGGAGAAAAGGAAAGAAGAGAAAATCCAAGAGCTCAAGATCAAGAATCATCATCTCATCTTCATCAATTCATCTCAGCTTCTTCATCATCATCTTCCAATCCATGTGGGTTCTAGATAGAGACTTTAGTGTAGAATTTCTTGAGGTTTTAGAGTTAGGTTGGATTTTGAGGAAAATGAGTTTTTTTTGAAAAATCAAAGACTCTAACGGTTGGATTGTGTTATAAATTGTGTAGTATGATTAATATATGTGTAGAATCATCTATTGATAATTGTTATGAAGTTTGGATTGGTTTGATTTGGTTGAAAATCTTAAGGTTTTTGTGTAGAAACTATGTATTAATGTTTGACATCATGTTTTATGAAGTTTGTTGGATAAACCATGATAGAACCATGATAGTATACCTCTATTGGTTGTTAGTGTATGGTGTTGAGGATGAATTTGTAGGTTGGAAGTTGCTGTCAAAGGGTTTATTTTTCTGCATAACGCAGAGCGCGCTTAGCGCGGTATTCCCGCTTAGCACGGTCTGGAGAATTTTCACCCCTTCCAGGCAGCGAGGAGCGCGCTTAGCGCGGGTGGGGCCCGCCTAGCGCGACCTGGAACAAAAATAAAAATATTTTTTTAAAATTTATATCTTTTGACTCGGGTGTCCGATTTAAGCATTTGTTATATCGTTATGAAGCTATGAAAGAGTTCTATGCTATGAAAAATGAAAAGTATTATTTATGATTTGGTTTTTTTCGATTATGGAAATTAATCGGAATTACGTGAATTATGTAAAACGGAACTTTTAAAATTTTTAAAGCTTCTAGTGGTGAGCTAGTGAAGAAACCTTACTACACTAGAATGACTTAGAGAATTGTGCGGCAATGCTTGCATCGATACTAGAAGAGTATCTTTGTTAAGTGGTTGATTGTGGGGGGACCGTCTACCTCCGGTTTGTTGGTATCACTTAATAAATATTAGTGACCCGTGTTTAATCTCTTTGAGCGGGATGGCCGGGGAAAGTATTTATTAGGTTTGTGTCGCTTAATAAATATTAGTGACCTGTGTTTAATCTCTTTGAGCGGGAAGGTCAGGGAAAGTATTTACTAGGTTTGTGTCGCTTAATAAATATTAGTGACTCGTGTTTAATCCTTTGGTGTGGGATGGCCGGGGAAAGTATTTATTAAGTGAGTAACCGTGACCCGTGTTTAATCTCCTTGTGTGGGATGGCCAGGGAAAGTTACTTAGTGGTTGGTATAAGTGACCCGTGTTTAATCTCCTGGTGCGGGATGGCCTTGGAAAGTACCAATCGTAGATAACCGTGACCCGTGTTTAATCTCTTTGAGCAGGATGGCCGGGGAAAGTTATCTACGTTAAGGATCCGTGACCCGTGTTTAATCTCCTTGAGTGGGATGGTCGGGGAAAGATTCCTTAACTAGTTGGCGTTGTGTGTTATGCAATGGTTTCTCAAGTCAGAAATGTTTGAACTCAAGGTCTAGTTCCTTTTCCCCCGACTTGAGTTAGGTTTTGGTTAGAACCTTGTAAAGCCGAGAGAATCCATAAGATAGAGAACTCACTGAGATTTGATGTATCTCACCCCACTATTGTTGAATATTTCAGGTACTTCAGGTTCCACGAAGGGTAAGGATAAGGCCGTGTGATTATCCTTACTTGTCTGATGGCTTTGCTTCCGTTGTGGAGTTTTTGAGATCGTTGTCGATCTAGTTCTTAGTATTTATTTTGGAACATCTTGTATATATACTTATGCCATAGTTTTTTTGTATTAGGCATTTTTTTGGGCATGTATATGTATAATGTGTTTACTAGGGACTTATTGGTATTTCAGTACCAAACGTGGAATTCATGTATCATATATGCATTGATGTATGTATTTATATATGGGCGTTACAATGTAAATATAAATTTAAGATTATATTCTAATTATTAATCAATAAAGTTGATTTTCCTTTATTCTTAATTATTTTTTGCATATACAATCCGCACATAGATACGAAACCATCAATCGAAAGATAAATCTCAATAACTAAGGTCTTTAACCACCATTTGATATTTCATGGGTTAACAACCTAATAAGTAATCAATTCGTGTATGTAAAATAAATAAACAACTATGAAAATACATTAAAACTATTTTGTGTATCAATGTCGAATAAAGAAAAACAAAATAAAGATAATGAAGGGATGGGAAATAAATAACAAGATGAAGGCTTAGAAAGTATAAAAATAAAAAATTTAATTTTCATTTTTATTTAAAAAAGAACATTAATGAAAGACTAATAAAACAACAATTAATAATCCTTCAATGTCTCTTTTGATATCTAAAATCTATTAATATGAGTGCAATGGTTCTGCGGAATGACATGCTCAAAACCAAGAGGAGGAGCAGGGAATGGCTGATTTGGATTGATTGAATTATCACCCGTAACACCATAACCAGATATAAGGTGAAGGTTTTTGTGTTCGATTTCAATAGGTTCAACTTTGATAGAGACACCATCGACAGCTTTTAGGTCATCTTTTTCAACTTCTCGAATACTTTCATGTATTGCACCCCCCTTATAAAACTCGGGCTTCTTTGAAAGAGTGGTTGTGATAAAAATATCACATGCAGCCTTAAGCTTTCCTACAACAGTCCCACCAAACACTTCCCCACAATCATTAGCTAGTAAAATGGAAAAAGAAGAATAAAAAGGTTCAACGATGACTTCAGAAGTAATACGGCCATAACTGGTATTGAAATAAGTTCCATTGATAGATATCATTTGAGAGGATCCAAGAATTGTGATTGTAGGAGCTTGAGACACTGAATTGTGAAGAATAGCATCAAATACAAGACCGACACCTCCTAGGACTGTGATGATTGCTTGATGACGCAAAGCAAGATTTATGAGAGACTCCACGATATCGTGTCCTACAGGGATTTTTATAACAACCAATTTCATAATGTTATTAGGTTCTTCTTCAATCTCAATAGAGAATTTGGGTTTGTTCTTGGAGCCCCGTGGTCTGCCCCTATGTCTCTTAAAGGGCAGGGCAGTCCGATCATCCTTTTGTTCACTAGGAACATTAATAAATTCTCCAAAGGATGAAGATTTTGATGATGGTGTTGGCATCCTAAATTTTTCACAGTGGTTGTTGGTGGACATGTAGGGGTGAGACCCCATGTTCCCTCTTTTCTCTCCCACTTTGGCGGGTGTGGAAAACCTTAAGGATTTGTTCTTTGAGGATTCATTCTTTGAGGAATCATTCTTTGAGTTTGGAGATATAAAGAAGGGTGGCCATTTGTTCTCTGCCATTGTTGAAAAATATAATCAATGTGGAAGTGAACCACAGAATTTATAGCCTTAGTTTCGAATGTGAGAGATGAAGATTTGAAAGTCAAAATACAATTTTTTTATCTTTTATTGAGATTTCAACGATCGAAATGATATTTAGAAATATGTAGATAAATAGTAACTTATGAAATTAATATAATCATAATAATAAATTTCGATCAATAAAAATATAGCAATTGACTAAATATTCACTTATTATAAGAATGTATTATTTATAACAATTCAACCAATAATATTATGTGTTTTAAAAGGAATTCATTTTAAAAAAGAATTGTTATAAACTATTAAATTTTTATTTAAATTATTACCTAGAGAAAATTTGAAATGTAACATTAGCGACATTAATTATGTTATTTTTTTGCCAAATTTCTTATTCAGGTGAACACAAGTATTTTCAATGTGTAACATCCATCTCAACCATTGGCATTCGAATAGTTTTTGATAAATTTGTTGTGTATTCAAAATTTATTTAAGTAATATGATACCCCAATCAGATAATGTCTTTGAGGATATAAAAAAGGTTGCCCATTTGTTCCCTTTCATTTTTGGAAAATATAATCAATATGGAAGAGAATAACGATATACATATCAGTAGTGTCGATGTCAGAGATGAAGATTAGAAAGTCAAAGTACGAAGTTATTATCATTTATTGAGAATTCAACAATAGAAATGATATTTTGAAATATGTACATAAATAGTAACTTATGAAATTAATACAATTATAATAATAAATTTCGATCAATAAAAATATAGAAATTGACTAAATATTCACTTATTTTGAAAATGTATTATTTATAACAATTCAACGAATAATATAATATGTTTTTAAAGGAATTCATTTTTTTTTAAAATCATTGTTATAAACTATTTAATTTTTGTTTAAATTATTTCTAAAAAAATTTGAAATGTAACATTAGCGACATTAATTATGTTATTTTTTTGCCAAATTTCTTATTCATGTGAATATAAATATTTTCAACGTGTAACATCCATCTCAACCATTGGAATTCGAATAGTTTTTGATAAATCTGTTGTGTATTCAAATTTATGTAAGTAATAATATAGCACAATCAAATAATGTCTTTGAGGATATAAAGAAGGTTGCCCATTTGTTCTCTGCCATTTTTGGAAAATTTAATCAATATGGAAGAAAATAACGATATATATATATATATATATATATATATATATATATATATATATATATATATATATATATATCAGTAGTGTCGATGTCAGAGATGAAGATTCGAAATTCAAAGTACAAAGTTATTATCATTTATTGAGAATTCAACAATAGAAATGATATTTTGAAATATGTACATAATTAGTAACATATGAAATTAATACAATTATAATAATAAATTTGATCGATAAAAATATAGAAATTGACTAAATATTCACTTATTTTGAAAATGTATTATTTATAACAATTCAACGAATAATATAATGTGTTTTAAAAGAAATTCATTTTTTTTTAATTAATTGTTATAAACTATTTAATTTTTATTTATATTTTTGCTAAAAAAAATTCCAATGTAACATTAGGGAGAACAATTGCGTTATTAATATTTTTTTGCCAAATTTCTTATTCATGTGAATACGAGTATTTTCAATGTGGAACATCCATCTCATCCATTGGCATTCGTATAATTTTTTATAAATGTGTTGTGTATTGAAAATTTATGTAAGTATTATGATAGACCAATCATATAATGTCTTTGAAGATATAAAGAAGAGTGCCCATTAGTTCTTTGTCATTGTTGGAAAATAAAATCAATATGGAAGAGAATAACGATAAATATAACAGTAGTGTCGATGTCAGAGATGAAGATTAGAAAGTCAAAGTACAAATTTATTGTGATGTGTGTGACACCCTTATGGTTGTGATTTTAATTAAATATCTGATTACTGTGTGTGGGGTTTAGAAGGTTGTTATAGTTTGAGTCCTATATTTCTAGTGATGAAAATATATATATTTTAAAGCAAAAAGGTAGTGCATTTGGTTATAGCATTGTTATAGCATTGTTGTCCACTAATCGACTAATTACATTAGCTATTGGACTGCCTCATGTAAATATAAATTTAAGATTATATTCTAATTATTAATCAATAAAGTTAATTATCCTTTATTCTTAATTATTTTTTGCATATACAATCGCACATAGATACGAAACCATCAATCGAAAGATAAATCACAATAACTAAGGTCTTTAACCACCATTTGATATTCCATGGGTTAACAACCTAATAAGTAATCAATTCGTGTATGTAAAATAAATAAACAACTATGAAAATACATTAAAACTATTTTGTGTATCAATGTCGAATAAAGAAAAACAAAATAGAGATAATGAAGGGATGGGAAATAAATAACAAGATGAAGCCTTAGAAAGTATAAAAATAAAAAAATTAATTTTCATTTTTATTTAAAAAAAGAACATTAATGAAAAACTTATAAAAAAACAATTAATAATCCTTCATTATCTCTTTTGATATCTAAAATCTATTAATATGAGTGCAATGGTTCCGCGGAATGACATGCTCAAAACCAGGAGGAGGAGGAGCATGGAATAGCTGATTTGGATTGATTGAATTGTCACCCGTAACACCATAACCAGATATAAGGTGAAGGTTTTCGTGTTCGATTTCAATAGGTTCAACTTTGATAGAGACACCTTCGACAGCTTTTAGGTCATCTTCTTCAACTTCTCGAATACTTTCATGTATTGCACCCCCCCTTATAAAACTCGGGCTTCTTTGAAAGAGTGGTTGTGTAACGCCCATATATATATATATATATATATATATATATATATATATATATATATATATATATATATATATATATATATATATCCATCAAAGTATATATTATACATTAATAATACGTTTGGTACTGAAATATACAATAAGTTCTTAGTAAACACATTATACATATACATGCCCAAAAGCCTAAATACAAAAAAAAACCTACGGCATAGTATATCTACAAGATGTTCCAAAGACAAATACTAAGAACTAGATCAGATAATGATCTCAAAAAAATCTTCACAACGGAAGCCTTGCCACACAAAAGCTACGATCCGTAAGGAAAGTCAAACAACCTTGTCCTTACCCTTCGCCGAACCTGCAGAACATGTCATGTAAACAACAACAGTGGGGTGAGATACATCAAAACTCAGTGAGTTCTCTATCTTATGGATTCTCTCGGCTTTACAAGGTTCTAACCAAAACCTAACTCAAGTCGGGGGAAAAGGAACTAGACTTTGAGTTCAAATATCTTTAACTAGAGAAAACATTGCGTAAGACACAAACGCCAACTAGTTAAGGAATCTTTCCCCGACCATCCCACCCAAGGAGATTAAACACGGGTCACGGATCCTTAACGTAAATAACCTTCCCCGACCATCCCTCTCAAAGAGATTAAACACGGGTCACAGTTATCTACCATCGGTACTTTCCCCGGCCATCCCACACCAAAAGGATTAAACATGGGTCACTAATACCACTCACCACGTAACTTTCCCCGGCCATCCCACACAAGGAGATTAAACACGGGGCACGGTTACTCACCTAACAAAATACTTATCAAGGATAAATCTTTAGTACCAATGCATAAGCATTGTCGCACCATTCCCTAAGTCATCCTATTGCACTAAGGTTTCCTCACTCTACCTGTTTCATATTTTAGCATGCATTTTCAACAACAATTACACATCGTTAAACGATAAAAGTCGACAAAACGACACTATTCCAAATTCCCGACATAATTAAATCGGCCACCAAATCTCAAAATCATTTTTGTAAGAAAGTACATTTCATTAGCTTTCCAACAATTTCAAGAATATTAAAAACGGATAATCGGAACACGATTTATGGAAAATAACGAGAAAAGGTATCGCGAAAAACACAATTCTGCACTCCCACTGGCCGTACGCGTATTGCCTTGTTCCATACGCGTATTGCCCATCTGGTTCGCCCAGCCATACGCATATTGCCCAAAGTGATACGCGTATGGGCAGAGGCTGTTTTCCCTTAAAATTTCCATTTAAAATTCCAATACGCGTACTACCCTACCTCATACCCGTATTACCCAAGACCGTACGCGTACCAATACGCAAATGGGCAGATGGCCGAGAAAATGGAACCCCATATGCGTATTGCCCGCATTTTCTTCATGGCCATACGCGTATTGCCTTAACCAATACGTGTATTGCCTTGAGTGATACGCGTATGGGCAGCGTGAAAACCAGAATTTTCCTGCATAATGGGTTATGCGAAAATGGTCCATTTTCCCTTCCAATTCACTTCTAAACACCATAAAAATACCAATTGGATACACAACAACACATATCTAACAAGTATCAATCATAAGGAACATTAAAACATGATTTTAGTGCAAAAATTCTCATTTCTCACTTTTAGTTCTTGTGATTGGCTGAAATTTTGGTAAAACAATGTTAATGTCTTGGTTGATGTTGCAACATGAGTCTCTTAACATCATTGTTATGTTTGGTTAACATTCTGGTTTGGTGAAAGAGTTAAAGTGGAAGTGTGATGTCACATGCGATGTCTTGACATCACTATACCACAACATTAAAACATCAGGTTGTGATGGTTTTAGGGTTGCGCGCATTATGTTGATATAAGGAGATCAGTTAGTTAGATTGGATGCAAATTTCTTGGTGCTTTCATTAATGAAGAAGATTAGTTTGTTGCTAATTTTATGCAAAAAGATATGGAGAACAATCAGAGTTAATTATGAAGATTTAATTGAAGATCTATTAAGGAGAGAATCTGTTGCAGATTTGGTATAGAAGATTTGAAGGCCCAAATCCAGTTGGGAAAAGGTTATAAATAGAATGCTTGTTATCTAGGATTTGTACGGGTCCAAGATGTAGATCATTAGGGCTTTGTCTATGTGAACCACTCGGGCTGTGAGATGGTCACTGTGTTATTACTCAGAAACCTGTAGGTAATGAGTTTTGTATTGTTCTTGGAGAAAGCTGTTAAGCAACTCTAAGTAGTGTACTTAGTCATGATAGTCACGGCTAGGTATTGTTATAGGAGTGTGTCTTCTATGTGTTTGGAGAGTTGTTGATAATCAAGCTGTTGATGCAGTGGCGGAGTTGTTGACTGCTAGACATCATTGCGATGATTGGGAGTGAGATGGAGTCTCTTACCTAGGGAGGACTTAGGTAGAAGGGTCATTGGGTAGTGATTAAATTAGGTAGATTGTCAACTGGTCTATTGAGTCTGTAATTTGATACTACTAATAGTGGACTTCCTTCCTGGCTTGGTATGCCCCCAGATGTAGGTTGTTGAACTGAACTGGGTGAACAATCCTTGTGTTTATTTACTGTTACTATTATTATCTTGTTCATACAGCAGATTACGATGTTGTGACATTGCACGAGACATCACACATCTGTACCAGAATTTCAATTGGTAACAAACCAGGCATCCTGTCTATTTCTGGATGAGATCTAGGGAAGATACTTTCTGGTTCATAAGCAAGGAAGGTAGTTTCGCTGAGTTATGGACTTGGTTAGTTCATATAGTTCATATAGTTGTATGATCCCTTGAAGTGAAGGATGGACTTTTCATGATAAATATTGTTGGCACGTGGTGTGCAAGGATTCTTGAGTAGTACCTGAAGGTTGTTGAGGAATGGTTATGTGTTCCGCTGCATGGTATCTTGTGTAACCCTGGTTGGTCCTTGTGTCTCTGGTGTTGAGATCCTAGGAAGATATTCTCTTGGAAAGACAGTAGGGTTTGGCCTCCTCAGCAGGATATTCTATGTTGTTGTAGTTTATGCAAGACAGCTTCAACCGTTTGGATACTTGAGGATTATCTCATGTCCTTGTTTTGAAAGAAGTTGCTGATAAGAAAGATGAATCTGATAATGACAGCTCAAAAGAAGATTGTACGATTTGGTAGTTTCAGGCATTGAAGACCATTATGTCCAGAACATTGATTCCTTCTTTATCATCCTTCTTGATGGGGAAAGAAGAGGGTAGAGCCAAAGCAAAAAGAGTATGACTGTCAAATCTTTCATCTTGATAAGTTATCTCTTGAGCCTAGTTGTGGTGACCTAATGAGGAGGAAGTTTCATCAAGAAAGGAGCTAAGCTTATTATGTCAATGTCTCGACATCGTGCTACACATTAGAAGTTTATGGTATAGACCTGTTAGAGTGTAGCTAGGTTGAAGGTTTACTATAGCTGAGAAGTTGAACAATTGTTGAGATGCTGTTCAATATGTCATAGCATTTTAGCTGGAGCTGGTTAAAGAAAAGGTAGTGATCTTGATGCAGAAGAGTAGGAGATGGACCTTGTTTGAGCTAAACTGAGGACAATTTTATAGGATAAGTGCATCCAAGATTCTGTGTGCAGTAGCAGTATAAATCAGCCTATGGTCATCTAGTGTCTGCATGAAGTGAACTTTTCCAGTCTTGTATGGCTTTAGATGCAGAAGGATGGCAGTTATCACTTTTAAGTTAGACAAAAGGTCTGAACCTTGTGCTTATAAGAAGAAGCTTATAGAAGAGTGTGTTACTGCAGTTTTGTTGGTCTAATCTTGGAAGTTAATCAGATGCTGATATGCTCTCGTGTGTTCCCTACAAGAGATATGTGTAGATTAATAAGATTAGGAGATGTGATGATGTTGAAACATCATTTCAGTTCCTTGCTCAGGGTAGAGTAAAAGATCAAGACACTGACCTTACCTGGACGGGTTTTGTGGTATGAGTGGTTGTCATGATGGTTTGTTTTGAAGAAGAATCAGCAGATGGCAATTGTGTGAGAAGGTTACCTTGACAGGAGTTGAGTATTTGTCTGCTTTTGATAAGGTTGTGCATTTAACTAATGACAAAATACATTGACGGGAAACTATGTATATGTCTGATGTAAAAGTGCAGGACTGTTGAAGTGTTGAGAATATACTTTTCTCTGTGTGGCTGTTTATTTCTCTTCGTGGTGTGTGAGAACTCTGTGAAATAATCATGATGGTTAAAAGAAACATGAGAATATAACAAGAAGATTGTGTGGCATTGTTATGGGGTAGTCTTGGACTACTTATTTTCTAAAGATTCAGATGTGGGAGGTTTGAAGCCTTTGGAGGTTCTGAGCAGGATGGAGGTTGTCTACTCAAACTTGATTGTTGAATCAAGTCTATGAGAGCATGGAAATCTGTTTCTGCAAAGGGAGGAGGTTTTTCCAAGTGGCAGAAGGAAGAGCTGAATTCAACAGTTGGATATCATAGTGTTTTGACATCTAGGTTAACATCAGAAGTCTCATTTGGTGATATGGCACATCAGCTTAAGATAGAGGTGATCTACAGTAATGGAAGTTATGGATGCTTCAAAAGGATCTATCTCATACAGTTTGCGAGAGCTGTGGTTTGAGAAGATGTTACATGACCATCGCTTAGGGAGTCTAAGTGTGTTTGCTTTTGAGCAAGTGGAACATGTGACTTGAAGATCAAGTTTCCTTGGTAGATCAAGATATCTTTCTAACAAACATAAATGAGGTGATCAAACCGTGGCATCTGGTTGATCTCAGAAGTGGATTTGAAGAATCGAGATAATCAGAGTGTGGCAGCTGCTTAGTATTGAGGATTGTCTTGGAACAAGTTACTCTTGGGCAGA
Organism: Lathyrus tuberosus; assembly: GCA_022829125.1. Classification (NCBI taxonomy): domain Eukaryota; kingdom Viridiplantae; phylum Streptophyta; class Magnoliopsida; order Fabales; family Fabaceae; genus Lathyrus; species Lathyrus tuberosus. The sequence goes on from JALAZF010000265.1 coordinate 2,073,480, forward strand.
AGGGTGATGAGTTGAAGACTCAAGGAGATTATTCTTCTTGAAGGTGGATGAGAGTTTAATTCTCTAGTTCTTTGGATTACTATGCAATAGTAAGTCCAGTTGGTGGAGCATATCAAGAATCATGGTGATGATATCTTGGTGTGTGGCAGATGTTCTAACTTGTGTTGGGACATTATCTGGTTGGATATCCTTGGTGAAGGATGATTATGCTCTGGTTCAGGAGCTTGGTGCATACATTATGCTTAAGGAGCGTCTACATAGTCATACAGGAGAATGATGAAGTAGAAGGTCTACCTTGGATGGAGAATGTTGAGAAGTCTGAAGATGTAGAGTATGATAGGGAATGACTGCTATTGGAAAATTGGGGGATCAATCTGACTTTGATCTTTATCCAACAATTTGTTTAAAGGAGGATGGTGATCCTTTTGTTCCTCACGAATAACATGATGTGTCTTCATGTGTGAGTGACTGCTGGAAGAGATTGTGATGTGATCTGATCAGAACATTTTTTAAGAGATGTTCCTTTTTCTGCTACAAGTGTCTCTTGAAGAGATTAGATCTTAGTAAAGCTGAGACTTTGTGGAGTCTGTGAGCAGTGTCATACCAGTCAGGATACTTAAATGTTTTCTCCAAGAGTGAAAGTACAATATGTGAATGTGCTCAGCAAGTGTGCTCAAATGTTCATCTCCATCTAGAGATTTAGTTAACCATGACAGGGAGAGTACTTGTCTATGGATTGTGCTGCAAAGGTACACATATTGTGAAGCTTGCATGATGATCAATCTTGTGGAGATTGGTTGCCTCTTCTGAGAATATAATGTCAGATAACGTGTTGGATGGCATGATGATTTTGGAATTACTTTGTGAGGGTCTTTGTTGTTGGGAGATGTCACACTTGTCTTGGTGTGTAAGTTCAGTGGAAGGCATTGTGTGTGTGCTTCATAACTTGTGGGTGATCGTGACTAGATGGATGAAGACTGTGTCTGGATTTTCAAAATGTTATGATCAAGGAGTTCATTGTGATCATTCCTGTGGATATTACAGAGAGAAGTTGATCAGCTTGGCAAGATGTGAATTTTGGAGCATGAGAAGATAACCAATCAAGAGGGAATCATGTGAGTTTGGATTAAGCATTAAGTGGATGCGTTCAGCAGGTGAGTTGAACAAAGGGTGCGCTCTTTAAGACATGAAGATGAGTCTTATGTTTTCCATTCATTTTAGGTGTTCTTCTTGGAAAGGAGCACTAGTCATCTTAGATAGGGGGAGTTGATCTTTTGTTATTCCTCTCTGCTGTTCTGAAGGAATCTAGAAGGGATTGTGAGTTGTACTGATCAATACGTGTCGTGCTTGTGTTTTGGAATCTTTCAAAGAGTCTTGGGTTGATAATATTGTGAGCCAGCAGACAATGTCTGATGCGATGTCAGAACATGATATAGGACATGCTTTTCTTGAGCCCAACAAAGAATTATTCTGGACGGTGGTGTAAGGATAAGGTGAAACACGTGTCTTCGACTGTGCATGGAACTGTTTTGACACAATTTATGTTAAAGATCAGTTAGGAAACAATAAAAGTGGTCAAGACTAGTTTGGACGGTAGGCAGTGAATTTGGAAGGAGTTTTTAGTACCTAAAATAGCGTTTTTGTGACCAAGAACCTAGACATATTCAAAGCTCGTTAATTCCTAAGTAACTGATCAGCTATTTATAGGGGTTATTCTGTTTTCCTTCAACCAGTGAGTGTTCTTGTTTCATAAGTCTTATGGCGTTTGTTCATTTTTGGGTGAGCACTACTTGGGTCTGGTTCTGTGAAGGCTTCCTTTGCCAATTTGTGGCTAAAAAGGGGGAGAAAGGAAAGAGTTTTGCTAAATGGTTTGCACAGATGTTTTGTCCAGAGTCTGCAGTTGGTGATGTGGTTCAGAGATGTCAAAGAGGATCTCCTAACCTTAGGTTGGTGTTGAGTCTTTGTGACTTGTGTCCTGAGTTATGAACACGGTTGTGACTTGTGTTCTGAGTTACCTGGGTCTGTAGAATGGCACTTCTTAAGTTTCATCTTATGCTACAGATTAAACCCAGTGTCTGATCAATGAAGGTGTGCAAAATTATGTTATGCCACCATTGGTCTTTTATGTATAAACAAACATTTCGTTTCTGGAGGAGTCTTCTACATTTGTTCTGGGTCTGACTTGGAAGGAAAAAGAAATGTGTTGTATTGAGGGGGAGTGTCAGATATCTTCTTCCTCATGTGCACCAAATGACTTCAGGACTGTCTACTACTTAGATCCTGATGTGCTGCCTGGAGTTGCTGTGCTTTGGTGATGTTATGTCCAACATGATGTGTCCAACATGATGTCCTAACATCATTCAAAATTAGCCAAGAAGATGTACACAGTAGCTACTGATGATCAGATAACTTCTAACAGTAGTATAGAGTTATAATTGCTGATTGCTACTGTAATTTGAGCTATAATGTTTATATATTTGTTTTAGCCAAAATTAGCCAAAGGGGGAGATTGTTAGTTCTTGTGATTGGCTGAAATTTTGGTAAAACAATGTTAATGTCTTGGTTGATGTTGCAACATGAGTCTCCTAACATCATTGTTATGTTTGGTTAACATTCTGGTTTTGTGAAAGAGTTAAAGTGGAAGTGTGATGTCACATGCGATGTCTTGACATCACTATACCAGAATATTAAAACATCAGGTTGTGATGGTTTTAGGGCTGCGCGCATTATGTTGATATAAGGAGATCAGTTAGTTAGATTGGATGCGAATTTCTTGGTGCTTTCATTAATGAAGAAGATTAGTTTGTTGCTAATTTTATGCAAAAAGATATGGAGAACAATCAGAGTTAATTATGAAGATTTAATTGAAGATCTATTAAGGAGAGAATCTGTTGCAGATTTGCTACAGAAGATTTGAAGGCCCAAATCCAGTTGGGAAAAGGTTATAAATAGAATGCTTGTTATCTAGGATTTGTACGGGTTCAAGATGTAGATCATTAGGGCTTTGTCTAAGTGAACCACTCGGGCTGTGAGATGGTCACTGTGTTATTACTCAGAAACCTGTAGGTAATGAGTTTTGTATTGTTCTTGGAGGAAGCTGTTAAGCAACTCTAAGTAGTGTACTTAGTCATGAGAGTCACGGCTAGGTATTGTTATAGGAGTGTATCTTCTATGTGTTTGGAGAGTTATTGGTAATCAAGTTGTTGATGCAGTGGCGGAGTTGTTGACCGCTAGACATCATTGCGATGATTGGGAGTGAGATGGAGTCTCTTACCTAGGGAGGACTTAGGTAGAAGGGTCATTGGGTAGTGATTAAATTAGGTAGATTATCAACTGGTCTGTTGAGTCTGTAATTTGATACTACTAATAGTGGACTTCCTTCCTGGCTTGGTATGCCCCCAGATGTAGGTTGTTGAACCGAACTGGGTTAACAATCCTTGTGTTGATTACTGTTACTATTATTGAATTGTTCATACAGCAGATTACGATGTTGTGACATTGCACGAGGCATCACACATTTGTACCAGAATTTCACTCACAATATCAAAACTATCCCAAAACTCAATAAAACTATACTCTAAAGCATCTAACTAGAACCCACCTGGATTACAAGATGAGGCTGATGAAGTTGAGATGAAAAAGATGAAGACGGGTTGATGATTCAATCTCTTGAGCTCTTGAGAATTTTCTTCTCCTTTTCCTTCCTTTTCCTTCCTTTTTCCTTCTCTTCACTTTCTCTCTCAAAAGTTACTATATTTTGGCAAATGGTGGAAAAGAAAAGATATAGAAAAACACATTAAATGGTAATACTACTAATTGTCCAAATTATCTCAAATGCACCAATTAATGATACTCCAAGTTAAATAATATTAATCTAATCAATTCTGAGTTCTTCAGTTTACTCCAATTATTTTATCCAATAATTACTCAGAGTACACCGGAACCCAGTTGATCATAATAATATTATCCAAAACGTTTGCAAAATTATGGGGTATTACATCCTCCCCCCTTAAATAGAAATTCGTCCTCGAATTTAAAAGATTACCTGAACAGATGAGGGTAAGCATCCCGCATCTCCGATTCTAGTTCCCAAGTAGCATCACCCGGATACGTCACATCCCATTGCACCTTCACAAGAGGAATGTCTTTGTTCCTTAACACCTTCGTTCCTCTTCCCACAATATGACTCGGTTGGGGTTCAAAAGTTATGTCTGCTTCTATCTCAATTGTATCTGGTAAAACTGGCTGAAGAGGATCTGGGACAAATTTTCGAAGCTGAGACACATGAAATACGTCGTGCATCTCTGATAGAGAAGGCGGTAAGGCCAATCTGTAAGCTACTTCACCAATCCTTTCCAAAATCTGATATGGTCCCACGTATCTCGGACTTAATTTCCGCGACCGAAATGGTCATTTCAACCGCAATCTCAGAGTAACTTTGAAAAACACGTGATCGCCTTCTTCAAATTCTAAAGGCCTTCTATGGTTATCCGCATAACTCTTCTGACGATCTTGTGCTTGTTTGACCTTATCACAGATCATCCTAATCTTCTCCGTAGTTTCGTGAATAATCTCGGGTCCCAACATCCTATCTTCACCAACTTTTTCCCAACACAAAGGTGTCATACACTTCCTCCCATATTATGCCTCATAAGGTGCCATACCAATACTCGCATGATAACTGTTATTGTAAGAGAATTCGATCAACGGCAAAAGTTTAATCCAATTTCCTCAATTCTCAAGTACGCAAGCTCTCAACGTATCCTCCATGGTTTGTATTGTCCGTTCGGCCTGACCATCCGTTTGCGGATGATTCGACGTACTCAAACACAACTTCGTTCCCATAGCTTGTTGAAAAGCTCTCCAAAATATGGAAGTAAACTTTGGATCTCTGTCCGAAACGATACTAGTGGGAATACCATGCAATCTCACTATCTCCGAAATGAACAACCTTGCGAGATGACTCGCCTTGTAGGTAGTCTTCACAGCTAAGAAATGCGCGGATTTCGTTAACCGATCCACAATTACCCAAATCGAATCATAGCCACCCTGAGTACGGGGTAGTCCAATGACGAAGTCCATAGAAATACTATTCCATTTCCATATAGGAATTTCTAAAGGTTGCAACAAGCCACCCGGCCTTTGGTGCTCAATCTTCACTTATTGTCACATCGCACATTCCGACACATACACTGCAATATCCCTCTTCATCCCGGACCACCAATAGTCCCTCTTTAAATCTTGATACATCTTTGAAGACCCCGGATGTATAGTAAAAGCACCCTTATGCGCTTCTTCCAAAATCCTTCTTTTTAACTCTGTGTTATCCGGAACACAAATCCTTTGGTTAAACAAAATAATTCCATCGGTAGCTCGAACAAAACCCAGTTGTACTAACACTTCTTGTAACTTCTCATCCAATCCTTGTTCTTGTTGGATTTCTTCCCTAAGAGTAGAATGGATATTCAAATTTCCAATCATCACACCATTAGAAGTCTAAACAAATTGAAGATTTAGATCTCGAAATTTTTCCAATAAAGTATACTCTAGCATCATCAGCTCGGCATTATGCAACACCTTCCTACTCAATGCATCCGCCACTTTATTGGCTTTACCCGGATGGTATTTTAGCTCCAAGTCATAATCTTTCAAATACTCCATCCACCTCCTTTGACGCATGTTCAACTCTTTCTGATCAAAGAGGTACTTTAAGCTCTTGTGGTCGCTAAACATCTCAAAACGTACACCATACAAATGGTGACGCCACACTTTCAAAGTAAATACAACTGCCACCAATTCTAAATCATGCATTGGATAGTTCTCTTCATGGAATTTCAACTGTCGAGAAGCATAAGCCACAACATGTCCATCTTGCATTAACACACCTCCTAATCCCTTCTTCGATGCATCACAAAATGCTTCATACGACTTGCTAGGATCAGGAATAACTAAAACAGGAGCAGTCGTCAATCTTTCTTTCAAACTCATAAAACTTCTTTCACAAGTCGAATCCCACTCGTACGAACAATCCTTTCGAGTAAGTCTCATCATTGGTAAAGCCAGGTGCGAAAAACCTTTGATAAACTTTCTGTAATACCCTGCCAATCCCAAGAAACTTCTAACCTTAGAAGCATTCTTCGGTCTCTCCCAATTAATCACTGCTTCAACTTTTGATGGATCGACTACTACATCTCCCTGAGATATGACATGACCCGGAAAATTAACCTCAGACATCCAAAACTCACACTTAATTAACTTAGCAAAAAGTTGCTTCTCTTGTAAGATGGATAAAACAATTCTTAGGTGTTCTCCGTGCTCTTAAGGATCACGAGAATAAATAAGAATGTCATCAATGAAAATCACCACAAACTGGTCCAGGTAGGGTTGAAATAGCCGGTTCATATAATCCATGAAAACTGCCGGAGCATTCGTCACACCGAAAGGCATCACAAAAAACTCATAATGACCATAACGGGTTCTAAACGCAGTCTTTGGTACATCTGAACTCTTCACACGAATCTGATGATAACCCGACCGTAAATCAATCTTTGACAATACACAGGCTCCTTTCAATTGATCTAACAGATCGTCTATCCTTGGTAAAAGGTATTTATTCTTGATGGTGACCTTATTCAACTAACGATAATCAATACACAACTGCATTCCACCATCATTTTTCTTTACCAATAATACTGGAGCTCCCCAAGGCGAAACACTTGGTCGAACAAAATGCTTAGCCATCAATTCTTCCAATTGATCCTTTAGTTCTCTTAGTTCAAGAGGTGCCATCCGATATGGAGAAACGGATATTGGAGCCGTTCCCGGTATCAGGTCAATAGAGAATTCCACTTCCCTCTCCGGAGGAAGAGAAGTGACATCCTTGGGAAAAACTTCCGGAAACTCACAAACTATCGGAATACTCAAAACTTGAAGGTTGCTACTCTCCTCCTTAGTAAGAACCAACAGAATAGACTTCTCCTTTTCAAACAAGATATTAATCATTCCAACCGTACCTTCCAAAATAGTTGTTAACACATCCCTTGGAGTAGCCTCATCGGATGGAATAATGATTAGCTTTTCCTCACACCCAATAAACACCGAATTAGCAGAAAGCTAATCCATTCCCAAAACGACATCAACTTTCTTAAGCGGTAAACAAATAAGGTCGATCTGGAAAACTCTATCATTCACAGACAAAACACAATTTTCACACATCAATGGTGTCTCAACCATTTCATCCATGGTGGTAGTGACCACCATAGGAGGAAATAAAGGAACAACTTGCAACCTAAGTCGCTTAACACATCGTGTTGACAAAAAAGAATGCGTTGCCCCATAATCAAATAAAACAAAACAAGGATGTCCATTTACGAAACACGTACCCGCAATCAAGGAGTTATCATTCTTTGTCTTCCTTGCATCTAAGGTATAAACCCTCCCGGTATTCCATCCTTGCACTTGGTTTTTATTCCGAGGACACATTCTAGCCATATGTCCCAATTCATTACAATGATAACACCTAACACTCCTATCTGCACACTTCCCGAAATGACGTTGGTTGCAAACTTTGCACAAAGGAAAAGCGTTAGGTCTAGCAACTTGCTTTCCTTTGAAAGTTGGTGATCTTGGCCCAAGCTGTTGACTTGCTCTTCCACGATCACCCTGATTTACCCTACTTGCAACACTTTCCGCTTGTACTTTCTTCAAACTATGCTCCGCCACATAACATTGTCTTAGAACTTCTGCATAAGTAGTAAATTCCCTCTGAGAGACACTATGAGATATTTCCGCTTTTAGTCCAAAAAGAAACTGATCTATTTTCCACCGTTCATCCGGAGCATACATTGCCTGCCTAGAATAAGCAGCCATATTCTCAAACTTTTCAGCATAACTGGCCACAGACATATTACCCTGTCTTACTGTTGAAATTCAAACTCTTTCTGAGTCCGCAAGAAGCTAGGAAAATATTTCTCCATGAAAGTTACCTTGAATTGTTCCCAGACCTTGGGCACACCCTGAATAGTCATAAGAGCCGATGCACTCTCCCACCATCTCATGGCAGGACCCTTCAAGGAATGCGAAGCAAAAACCACTTTATTCTCCTCGGTACAAGGCACTATCAAGAAAATCCTTTCCATACCTAAAATCCATTCGTGAGCCTTTACAGGATCTAATCCGCCATGAAATTCCGAAGGGTTCACGCGGGAGAAACCCCGCAAAGTCCCACCTACCACTTCTGGAACAACCACCTAAAGATGCAGACCCTCATTGAATTGTTGAACCATTTGCTGCATAAACTGATTCTGTTGGTGCTGCATCTGTTGCATAAACTGATATAGAGGAGCATTCCCATCGTCGACCGACAGATTTGTCCCAGCTGGAGTAGTTCGGGGCTTACCACGATTGTTTCTGCGCCTATCAGCCATGTTCCTAGATGTCATACAGATAGGATTAAGTTGATCAGGCTCAACACCATAAATATAACATATAAGACCAAAGGCGACACCATGCATATGAAACGGAAAGAAAACTTATTCTATTTCATGGCTAGGTCGAGGATACGACCTACTATGATACCAACTGTAATGCCCATATATATATATATATATATATATATATATATATCCATCAAAGTATATATTATACATGAATAATACATTTGGTACTGAAATATACAATAAGTTCTTAGTAAACACATTATACATATACATGCCCAAAAGCCTAAATACAAAAAAGAAACCTACGGCATAGTATATCTACAAGATGTTCCAAAGACAAATACTAAGAACTAGATCAGATAATGATCTCAAAAAAATCTTCACAATGGAAGCCTTGCCACACAAAAGCTACGATCCGTAAGGAAAGTCAAACAACCTTGTCCTTACCCTTCGTCGAACCAGCAGAACCTGTGATGTAAACAACAACAGTGGGGTGAGATACATCAAATCTCAGTGAGTTCTCTATCTTATGGATTCTCTCGGCTTTACAAGGTTCTAACCAAAACCTAACTCAAGTTGGGGGAAAAGGAACTAGACTTTGAGTTCAAATATCTCTAACTAGAGAAAACATCGCGTAAGACACAAACGCCAACTAGTTAAGGAATCTTTCCCCGGCCATCCCACCCAAGGAGATTAAACACGGGTCACGGATCCTTAACGTAAATAACTTTCCCCGGCCATCCCTCTAAAAGAGATTAAACACGGGTCACGGTTATCTACCATCGGTACTTTCCCCGGCCATCCCACACCAAAAGTATTAAACACGGGTCACTAATACCACTCACCACGTAACTTTCCCCGGCCATCCCACACAAGGAGATTAAACACGGGTCATGGTTACTCACCTAACAAAATACTTATCAGGGATAAATCTTTAGTACCAATGCATAAGCATTGTCACACCATTCCCTAAGTCATTCTATAGCACTAAGGTTTCCTCACTCTACCTGTTTCATATTTTAGCATGCATTTTCAACAACAATTACACATCGTTAAACGATAAAAGTCGACAAAACGACACTATTCCAAATTCCTGACATAATTAAATCGGCCACCAAATCTCGAAATCATTTTAGTAAGAAAGTACATTTCATTAGCTTTCCAACGATATCAAGAATTTTAACAACGGATAATCAGAACACTAGTTATGGAAAATAACGAGAAAAGGTATCGCGAAAAACACAATTCTGCACTCCCACTGGTCGTACGCGTATTGCCTTGTGCCATACGCGTATTTCCCAGCTGGTTCGCCAAGCCATACGCGTATTGCCCAAAGTGATACGCATATGGGTAGAGGCTGTTTTCCCTTAAAATTTCCATTTAAAATTCCAATACGCGTACTACCCTACCTCATACGCGTATTGCCCAAGACCGTACGCGTACCAATACGCAAATGGGCAGATGGCCGAGAAAATGGAACCCCATACGCGTATTGCCCACATTTTCTACATGGCCATACGCGTATTGCCTTAACCAATACGCGTATTGCCTTGAGTGATACGCGTATGGGCAGCGTGGAAACCAGAATTTTCCTGCATAATGGGTTCTACGAAAATGGTCCATTTTCCCTTCCAATTCAATTCTAAACACCAAAAAAATACCAATTGGATACACAACAACACATATCTAACATGTATCAATCATAAGGAACATTAAAACATGATTTTAGTGCAAAATATCTCATTTCTCACAATATCAAAACTATCCCTAAACTCAAAAAAACTCTACTCTAAAGCATCTAACTAGAACCCACCTGGATTACAAGATGAGGATGATGAAGCTGAGATGAAAAAGATGAAGACGGGTTGATGATTCAATCTCTTGAGCTCTTGAGAATTTCTTCTCCTTTGCCTTCCTTTTCCTTCCTTTTTCCTTCTCTTCACTTTCTCTCTCAAAAGTTACTATATTTTGGCAAATGGTGGAAAAGAAAAGATATAGAAAAGCACATTAAATGGTAATACTACTAATTGTCCAAATTATCTCAAATGCACCAATTAATGAAACTCCAAGTTAAATAATATTAATCTAATCAATTCCGAGTTCGTTAGTTTACTCCAATTATTTTATCCAATAAATACTCAGAGTACAGCGGAACCCAGTTGATCATAATAATATTATCCAAAATGTTCGCAAAATTATGGGGTATTACAGGTTGTGATAAAAATATCACATGCAACCTTAAGCATTCCTACAACAGTCCCACCAAACACTTCCCCACAATCATTAGCTAGTAAAATGGAAAAAGAAGAATAAAAAGGTTCAACGATGACTTCAGAAGTAATACGACCATAACAGGTATTGAAATAAGTTCCATTGATAGATATCATTTGAGAGGATCCGGGAATTGTGATTGCAGGAGCTTGAGACGCTGAATTGTGAAGAGTAACATCAGATACAAGACCGACACCTCCTAGGATTGTGATGATAGCTTGATGACGCAAAGCAAGATTTATGAGAGACTCCACGATATCGTGTCCTACAGGGATTTTTATAACAACCAATTTCATAATGTTATCAGGTTCTTCTTCAATTTCAGTAGAGAATTTGGGTTTGTTCTTGGAGCCCCGTGGTCTGCCCCTATGTCTCTTAAAGGGCAGGGCAGTCCGATCCTCCTTTGGTTCACTAGGAACATTAATAAATTCTCCAAAGGATAAAGATTTTGATGATGGTGTTGGCATCCTAAATTTTTCACAGTGGTTGTTGGTGGACATGTTGGGGAGAGACCCCATGTTCCCTCTTTTATCTCCCACTTTGGCGGGTGTGGAAAACCTTAGGGATTTGTTCTTAGAGGATTCATTCTTTGAGGAATCATTCTTTGAGTTTGGAGATATAAAGAAGGGTGGCCATTTGTTGTCTGCCATTGTTGAAAAATATAATCAATGTGGAAGTGAACCACGGAATTTATAGCATTAGTTTCGAATGTGAGAGATGAAGATTTGAAAGTTAAAATACAATTTTTTTATCTTTTATTGAGATTTCAATGGTCGAAATGATATTTAGAAATATGTATATAAATAGTAACTTGTGAAATTAATATAATCATAATAATAAATTTCGATCAATAAAAATATAGGAATTGACTAAATATTCACTTATTATGGAAAATGTACCATTTATTACAATTCAACCAATAATATTATGTGTTTTAAAAGGAATTCATTTTAAAAAAGAATTGTTATAAACTATTTATTTTTTATTTAAATTATTGCTAAAAGAATTTGAAATGTAACATTAGCGATATTAATTAAGTTATTTTTTTGCCAAATTTCTTATTCATTTGAATGCAAGTATTTTCAACGTGTAACATCCATCTCAACCATTGGAATTCGAATAGTTTTTGATAAATTTGTTGTGTATTCAAATTTATGTAAGTAATAATATAGCACAATCAGATAATGTCTTTGAGGATATAAAGAAGGTTGCCCATTTGTTCTCTGCCTTTTTTGGAAAATATAATCAATATGGAAGGGAATAACGATATATATATCAGTAGTGTCGATGTCAGAGATGAAGATTAGAAAGTCAAAGTACAAAGTTATTATCATTTATTGAGAATTCAACAATAGAAATGATATTTTGAAATATGTACATAAATAGTAACTTATGAAATTAATACAATTATAATAATAAATTTTGATCAATAAAAATATAGAAATTGACTAAATATTCACTTATTTTGAAAATGTATTATTTATAACAATTCAACGAATAATATAATATGTTTTTAAAGGAATTCATTTTAAAAAAATGATTGTTATAAAATATTTAATTTTTATTTAAATTATTGCTAAAAAAATTTGAAATGTAACATTAGCGACATTAATTATGTTATTTTTTTGCCAAATTTCTTATTCATGTGAATACAAGTATTTTCAACGTGTAACATCCATCTCAACCATTGGAATTCGAATAGTTTTTGATAAATCTGTGGTGTATTCAAATTTATGTAAGTAATAATATAGCATAATCAGATAATGTCTTGGAGGATATAAAGAAGGTTGCCCATTTGTTCTCTGCCATTTTTGGAAAATTTAATCAATATAGAAGAGAATAACGATATATATATCTGTAGTGTTGATGTCAGATGTAATACCCCGTATTTTAATTACTCTGGTTAATATATGTTGTGATCTACTGAGTTCTAGTGTACTCTGAGAAATTATCTGCCAAGATAATTAGAGTAACGGTTGAGCTCAGAGCAAAACTAATTAATATTATCTGACTCTGAGATATTTAAGTATTTGGAACTTTAAAGACTTTTTGGGCAATTAGTAGTATTACAATTGACGATGTCTTACTATATCATTCCTTTTCCACTCCTTTTCCACATAAGAGCAAGAGAAAGGAAAGGATAGAAAGAAGGAGAAACGAAGGAAAAAGGGAAGAAAACCTAGAAGAGAGAAAGATCAAGAACATCACTCATTCTTCATCAAATCATCTTCCAATCTTCATCTTCATCGTCTAATCAAGGTGGGCTTTAGATAGATACCTTAGTTGTAGAATTTCATGAGTTTTAGAGTTAGGTTGAAATTGTGAGAAAATGAGAAATTGTGCTAAAATCATGAATCTAACGGATGAAATGCAATATAAATAATTGTTGTTATGTTTATACTGTGTTTTGATTGTTTTGATAAGATTTGGATGTGTTTTGGATGGAAAAACCATGGATTGGATAAAGAACAGCGCTGCTGGGAAGTTGGGTTTTCCAGGCTTCGCCTAGCGAACCTGGGGCGAGTCCCAGCGAACAAACTTTCGAGGGTTCGCCTAGCGAACCCGGTAGCGAAGGCTAGCGAAGGTTCACCAACTGCATTTGCCTAGCGAACTTTATGACTTTCCAGGGCTGGATGGTTCTGCCTTGCTTCGCTGAGTTGTTCGCGAAGCGAAGGGCGAGGCGAATGTTCGCTAGGGAGTTTGCGAAGCGAACTTTATGTCTGTTTTTGTTCTGTTTGTTCATTCCCTAGGAGCTTCGCCTAGCGAAGGCTGGAGAAAATGTTCGCTGGGAAGTTCGCCTAGCTAACATGGCAGATTTTTCCCACTTTGTTTCCTTCATAACTTTTTAACCGTGACTCCAATCGGGGCGTTCTTGGTACCGATGGAGAGCTTTGAGAATACTCTAGATAATGGAAGTGGAAAAATACTGGTTTTGATGCCGATGAAATAAATCAGGGAGAATCGTGAATTTACGTACTTTGGGGGTACGTTGAATTATATGTTTCCATTATGTATTTGATGACTATTTTGACTATGCTCTTATTGTTGAACATGTTTGCGTATGTATGCATGCTAAGTACGAAATAGGTAGAGTGAGGATTATTACCGTAACCAACGTAGGAAAGTGTGGAATGTCATAGAATGAATAAACACTAGTATGGAACATGTGTGCTAACCTTGGGGTTGTGCTAAGGCATTATGGCCTTGTGATCGTCGAATGCTAGCACGTTTGTGTGTGAAATCACGTAATCGTAACCGGTTATTTTGTGAGTGCGTTTCATAGGTCTCGAGCTCCTCTGAAACATGTGCACAACTACTTGGCAGGTTTGATTCCCGCGTGCAGTACGAATGGCGCTCTGGGAGCGTATGCTTGTGACGGTTAATGGCCCTTGTGAAGTGACGGTTCATAGCGGTTAATGGCTCGTAGAACCCGAATCCATTCGTATGTCAAGTAGGTTACCAGGATCCATGACTCGGGTCGACTTCTAGACGTAGAAGCGGACGGGAAAAGGGGATGCCTTGGTGTGGTTACCGATTAGTGAGAGTGTGAGTTAATGAACTCATGACATGTTTCCATATAGTGTGTGTGTACTCAAAGTCACTCCCTTCCCTTTTGACTTGAGTTAGGTTTGTTAGAACCTTGTAAAGCCAAGAGGAGTATAAGATAGCGAACTCACTGAGATTTGATGTATCTCACCCCACGTTGTTGTTTACATCACAGGTACTACAGGTTCGGCGAAGGGTAAGGACAAATTGGTTTAACTTTTCCTTACGGATCGTAGCTTTTGAGATGGCATGACTTCCGCTATGGTGTTTTATTTTGAGATCATTGTATTGATCTAGTTCTTAGTGCATTTTGGGACATCTTGTATATGTTATGCCGTAGACTTTAGAACTTTGTATTTAGGGCATTTAACGTATATAATGTGTTAACTAGGAATTTATGGTATTTCAGTACCAAATACTTGGATTCATGTGTAACATATATGCTTTGATGTATGTGTGTTATATATGGGTATTACAGTTGGTATCAGAGCAGGTCGTATCCTCGACCTAGCCATGAAATAGTATAAGTATTTCTTTCCGTTTCATATGCGTTGTGTCGCCATTGGTATTACGTGTTATATTTATGGTATTGAGCCTGATCAACTTAATCCTATCTATATGACATTTAGGAACATGGCGGACGGGCGTAGAAATAATCGTGGTAGACCGAGAACTACTCCAGCAGGGACAAATCCCCCAGGAGACGAAGGGGACGCCCCTTTGTATCAATTCATGCAGCAGATGCAGCAACAACAGAATCAGTTTGTGCAACAAATGGTACAACAAATGGCTGGTGGCGTGCATCCTCCAGTGGTTGTTCC
This sequence comes from Lathyrus tuberosus, assembly GCA_022829125.1. Taxonomy (NCBI): domain Eukaryota; kingdom Viridiplantae; phylum Streptophyta; class Magnoliopsida; order Fabales; family Fabaceae; genus Lathyrus; species Lathyrus tuberosus. The sequence goes on from JALAZF010000265.1 coordinate 2,088,556, forward strand.
CGAAGCTACAGGGGGAACCTTTAGGGATTTCATTCGTATGAATCCTCCGAATTTTCAAGGAGGGTTAGATCCAGTAAAGGCTCATGAATGGATATCCGTTATGGAGCGGATTTTCTTGATAGTTCAGTGCAGTGAGGAAAATAAGGTTGTTTTTGCTTCTCACTTGTTGAAGGGTCCTGCCATGAGGTGGTGGGAGAGTGCTTCAGCCTTAATGACAAATCAAGAGGTACCGAAAGTATGGGAGCAGTTTAAGATAAATTTTATGGAGAACTATTTCCCAAGTTCCTTAAGGTCTCAGAAGGAATTCGAGTTTCAACAGTTGAGACAAGGCAACTTGACCGTGGCTTCTTATGCAGAAAAGTTTGAGGTTATGGCTGCTTATTCTAGGCAGGCTATGTATGCTCCTGATGAGAGGTGGAAGATTGATCAGTTTCTTTTTGGTTTGAGGGATGAAATTTCGCATTGCGTGTCTCAGAGGGAATTCACTAACTATGCTGAGTTGTTACGACAGTGTTATATGGCGGAGCATAGCTTAAAGAAAGTGCAAGCAGAAGGAGATTTGAGTAGGGTGAATCAAAATGATCGCGGGAGATCGAATCAACAATTTAGACCAAGGCAACAATCTTTCAAAGGGAAGCAAGTTCAGAGTTCTAGGACTAGTGCACCTCCTGTATGTCGTCTTTGCGGTAGGAATCATCTGGGAAGATGTGGTATCGAAGGTGTGAGGTGTTATCAGTGTTAGAAAGTGGGCCACTTAGCTAGGGATTGTCCTCAGAAGAGGAAACAGACGCAAGAGAAGAATACCGAGCGTGTGTATACCTTGGATGCAAGGAAAGCAAAGGGTGATAACTCGTTGATTGCTGGTACGTGTTTTGTGAATGGAAATCCTTGCTTTGTTTTATTTGATTGTGGAGCTACAAACTCTTTTGTATCGATGCAATGTGTAAAGCGGCTTGGGTTGCAAGCGGTTCCGTTGTCTCCACCCATGGTGGTTACTACTGCCATGGATGAGATGGTTGAAACACCTTTAATGTGTGAAAATTGTGTTTTATCTGTGGATGGAAGAGTTTTCCAGATTGATTTGATTTGTTTACCGCTTAAGAAAGTGGATATTATTCTGGGAATGGATTGGCTTTCAGCTAATTCGGTATTTATCGGGTGTGGAGAAAAACTAATCATTATTCCATCTACTGAAGCTACTCCGAAGGATGTGTTAACTACTATTTTGGAAGGTACGGTTGGAATGATAAATTTCTTATTTGAGGAGGAAAAATCTGTTCTTTTGATTCTTACTAAGGAGGAGGGTAGTAACCTTCAAGTCTTGAGCATTCCGGTAGTTTGTGACTTTCCTGAAGTTTTCCCCGAGGATATCACTTCTCTTCCTCCGGAGCGGGAAGTGGAATTCTCTATTGACCTGATACCGGGAACGGCTCCAATATCTGTTTCTCTGTATCGGATGGCACATTTGAATTAATAGAATTAAAGGATTAATTGGATGAGTTGTTGGATAAGCATTTTGTTCGACCCAGTGTTTCGCCCTTGGGAGCTCTAGTGTTGTTGGTAAAGAAAAAGGATGGTGCAATGCGGTTGTGTATTGATTACCGTCAGCTGAATAAGGTCACCATCAAGAATAAATACCCATTACCAAGGATAGACGATCTGTTAGATCAATTGAAAGGAGCCTGTGTGTTCTCGAAGATTGATTTACGGTCGGGTTATCATCAGATTCGTGTGAAGAGTTCAGATGTACCAAAGACTGCGTGTAGAACCCGTTATGGTCATTATGAATTTTTGGTGATGCCTTTTGGTGTGACGAATGCTCCGGAAGTTTTCATGGATTATACGAATCAGATATTTCAACCTTACTTGGACCAATTTGTGGTGATTTTCATTGATGACATTCTTATCTATTCTCGTGATCCTCAAGAGCACGGAGAACACCTAAGAATCGTTTTATCTATCTTGCAAGAGAAGCAACTTTTTGCCAAGCTAAGTAAGTGTGAATTTTGGATGTCGGAGGTTAATTTTCTTGGACATGTCATATCTCAGGGAGGTGTAGCGGTTGATCCATCAAAAGTTAAAGCAGTGATTAATTGGGAGAGACCGAAGAATGTATCTGAAGTTAGAAGCTTCTTGGGATTAACAGGTTATTATAGAAGGTTTATTAAAGGTTTTTCCCAACTAGCTTTACCGATGACGCGACTTACTCGGAAAGATTATTTGTATGAATGGGATTCGGCTTGTGAGCAAAGTTTTATGAGCCTGAAAGAAAGATTGACGACCGCTCCTGTTTTGGTTATTCCTGATCCAAGCAAGTCGTATGAGGTATATTGTGATGCATCGAAGAAGGGATTAGGAGTTGTGTTAATGCAAGATGGACATGTAGTGGCTTATGCTTCTCGACAGTTGAAAGTCCATGAAGAGAATTATCCAACACATGATTTAGAATTGGCGGCAGTTGTATTTACCTTGAAGGTGTGGCGTCACTATTTATACGGTGTGCAGTTTGAGATGTTTAGCGACCACAAGAGCTTAAAGTACCTCTTTGATCAGAAGGAGTTGAACATGCGTCAAAGGAGGTGGATGGAATATTTGAAGGATTATGATTTGGAACTAAAGTACCATCCGGGTAAAGCAAATAAGGCGGCGGATGCATTGAGTAGGAAGGTGTTGCATAATGCCGAGTTGATGATGCTAGAACATACTTTATTTGAAAAATTTCGAGATCTAAATATTCAATTTGTTTGGACTCCTAATGGTGTGATTATGGGAAATTTGAATATCAATTCTACTCTTACGGAAGAAATCCAACAAGAGCAAGGGTTAGACGAGAAGTTACAAGAAGTGTTATTACAACCGGGTTTTGTGCGAGCTATCGACGGAGTTATTGTATTTAACCAAAGGATTTGTGTTCCGGATAACACGGAGTTAAAAAGGAGGATTTTGGAAGAAGCGCATAAGGGTGCTTTTACTATACATCCGGGATCTTCAAAGATATATCAAGACTTAAAGAGGGACTATTGGTGGTCCGGGATAAAAAGGGATATTGCGGTGTATGTGTCGGAATGTGCGGTGTGCCAACAAGTGAAGATCGAGCACCAAAGACCGGGTGGCTTGTTGCAACCTTTAGAAATTCCGGTATGGAAATGGAATAGTATTTCTATGGACTTTGCCATTGGACTACCCCGTACTCAGGGTGGTTATGATTCGATTTGGGTAATTGTGGATCGGTTAACGAAATCCGCGCATTTCTTAGTTGTGAAGACTACCTACAAGGCGAGTCATCTCGCAAGGTTGTTCATTTCGGAGATAGTGAGATTGCATGGTATTCCCACTAGTATTGTTTCGGATAGAGATCCAAAGTTTACTTCCAGATTTTGGAGAGCTTTTCAACAAGTTATGGGGACGAAGTTGTGTTTGAGTACGTCGAAGCATCCGCAAACGGATGGTCAGACGGAACGGACAATACAAACAATGGAAGACATGTTGAGAGCTTGTGTACTTGAAAGTGGAGGAAATTGGATAGAACTTTTACCGTTGATCGAGTTCTCTTATAGTAACAGTTATCATGCGAGTATTGGTATGGCACCTTATGAGGTATTATATGGAAGGAAGTGTAGGACACCTTTGTGCTGGGCAGAAGTTGGTGAGGATAGGATGTTGGGACCCGAGATTATTCACGAAACTACGGAGAAGATTAGGATGATCCGGGATAGGGTCAAACAAGCACAAGATCGTCAGAAGAGTTATGCGGATAACCGTAGAAGACCTTTAGAATTTGAAGAAGGCGATCATGTGTTTTTGAAAGTTACTCCGAGATTGCGGTTGAAAGGACCGTTTCGGTCGCGAAAATTAAGTTCGAGATACGTGGGACCGTATCAGATTTTGGAAAGAATTGGTGAAGTAGCTTACAGACTAGCCTTACCGCCTTCTCTATCGGAGATGCACGACGTTTTTCATGTGTCTCAGCTTCGAAAATTTGTCCCAGATCCTCTTCAGCCAATTTTACCAGATACAATTGAGATTGAAGCAGATTTAACGTTTGAGCCTCAACCAAGCCGTATCACAGGAAGAGAAACTAAGGTGTTAAGGAATAAAGAGATTCCTCTCGTTAAGGTCCAATGGGATGAGACGCATCCGAGCGATGCAAATTGGGAATTGGAATAGGAGATACGAAAGGTTTACCCTCATCTTTTCAGGTAATTATTTTAAATTCATGAGCAAATTTCTGTTTAAGGGGGGGAGGATGTAATACCCCGTATTTTAATTACTCTGGATAATATTAGTTGTGATCTACTGAGTTCCAGTGTACTCTGAGAAATTATCTTCCAAGATAATTAGAGTAACGGTTGAGCTCAGAGCAAAACTAATTAATATTATCTGACTCTGAGATATTTAAGTATTTGGAACTTTAAAGACTTTTTGGGCAATTAGTGGTATTACAATTGATGATGTCTTACTATATCATTCCTTTTCTACTCCTTTTCCACATAAGAGCAAGAGAAAAGAAAGGATAGAAAGAAGTTGGAGAGAAAGAAGGAGATAGAAAGGAAAAAGGGGAAGAAAACCTAGAAGAGAGAAACATCAAGAACATCACCCATTCTTCATCAAATCATCTTCCAATCTTCATCATCATCATCTAATCAAGGTGGGTTTTAGATAGATACCTTAGTTGTAGAATTTCATGAGTTTTAGAGTTAGGTTGAAATTGTGAGAAAATGAGAAATTGTGCTAAAATCATGAATCTAACGGATGAAATGCAATATAAATGATTGTTGTTATGTTTATACTGTGTTTTGATTGTTTTGATAAGAGTTGGATGTGTTTTGGATGGAAAAACCATGGATTGGATGAAGAACAGCACTGCTGGGAAGTTGGGTTTTCCAGGCTTCGCCTAGCGAACCTGGGGCGAGTTCCAGCGAACAAACTTTCGAGGGTTCGCCTAGCAAACCCGGTAGCGAAGGTTAGCGAAGGTTTGCCAACTGCGTTCGCCTAGCGAACTTTATGACTTTCTAGGGCTGGTTGGTTCTGCCTTGCTTCGCTGAGTTGTTCGCGAAGTGAAGGGCGAGGCGAATGTTCGCTAGGGAGTTCGCGAAGCGAACTTTATGTCTGTTTTTGTTCTGTTTGTTCATTCGCCAGGAGCTTCGCCTAGCAAAGGATGGAGCGAATGTTCGCTGGGAAGTTCGCCTAGCGAACATGGCAGATTTTTCCCACTTTGTTTCCTTCATAACTTTTTAACCGTGACTCCAATCGGGGCGTTCTTGGTATCGATGGAGAGCTTTGAGAATACTCTAGATAATGGAAGTGGAAAAATACTGGTTTTGATGCCGATGAAATAAATCGGGGAGAATTGTGAATTTACGTACTTTGGGGGTACGTTGAATTATGTGTTTCCATTATGTATTTGATGACTATTTTGACTATGCTCTTTTTGTTGAACATGTTTGCGTATGTATGCATGCTAAGTACGAAATAGGTAAAGTGAGGATTATTACCGTAACCAACATAGGAAAGTGTGGAATGACATAGAATGAATAAACACTAGTATGGAACATGTGTGCTAACCTTGGGGTTGTGCTAAGGCGTTATGGCCTTATGATCGTCGAATGCGAGCACGTTTGTGTGCGAGATCACGTAATCGTAACCGGATATTTTGTGAGTGCGTTTCATGGGTCTCGAGCTCCTCTGAAACATGTGCACAACTACTTGGCAGGTTTGATTCTCGCGTGCAGTACGAATGGCGCTTTGGGAGCGTATGCTTGTGACGGTTAATGGCCCGTGTGAAGTGACGGTTCATAACGGTTAATGGCCCGTAGAACCCGAATCCATTCGTATGTCAAGTAGGTTACCAGGATCTATGACTCGGGTCGACTTCTAGACGTAGAAGCGGACGGGAAAAGGGGATGCCTTGGTGTGGTTACCGATTAGTGATAGTGTGAGTTGATGAACTCATGACATGTTTCCATATAGTGTGTGTGTACTCAAAGTCACCCCCTTCCCTTTTGACTTGAGTTAGGTTTGTTAAAACCTTGTAAAGCCGAGAGGACTATAAGATAGCGAACTCACTGAGATTTGATGTATCTCACCCCACGTTGTTGTTTACATCACAGGTACTACAGGTTCGGCGAAGGGTAAGGACAAATTTGTTTGACTTTTCCTGACGAATCGTAGCTTTTGAGATGTCATGGCTTCTGCTATGGCGTTTTATTTTGAGATCATTGTATTGATATAGTTCTGAGTACATTTTGGGACATCTTGTATATGTTATGCCGTAGACTTTAGAATTTTGTATTTAGGGCATTTAACGTATATAATGTGTTAGCTAGGAATTTATGGTATTTCAGTACCAAATACTTGGATTCATGTGTAACATATATGCTTTGATGTATGTGTGTTATGTATGGGTAATACATCAGAGATGAAGATTCGAAAGTCAAAGTACAAAGTTATTATCATTTATTGAGAATTCAACAATAGAAATGATATTTTGAAATATGTACATAATTAGTAACTTATGAAATTAAAACAATTATAATAATAAATTTGATCAATAAAAATATAGAAATTGACTAAATATTCACATATTTTGAAAATGTATTATTTATAACAATTCAACGAATAATATAATGTGTTTTAAAAGAAATTCATTTTTTAAAATTAATTGTTATAAACTATTTGATTTTTATTTATATTTTTGCTAAAAAAATTCAAATGTAACATTAGGGACATCAATTGCGTTATTATTATTTTTTTGCCAAATTTCTTATACGTGTGAATGAGTATTTTCAATGTGGAACATCCATCTCATCCATTGGCATTCGTATAATTTTAGATAAATGTGTTGTGTATTGAAAATTTATGTAAGTATTATGATAGACCAATCATATGATGTCTTTGAAGATATAAAGAAGGGTGCCTATTAGTCCTTTGTCATTGTTGGAAAATAAAATCAATATGGAAGAGAATAACGATAAATATAGCAGTAGTGTCGATGTCAGAGATGAAGCTTAGAAAGTCAAAGTACAAATTTATTGTGATGTGTGTGACACCCTTATGGTTGTGATTTTAATTAAATATCTGATTACTATGTGTGGGGTTTAGAAGGGTGTTATAGTTTGAGTCCTATATTTCCAGTGATGAAAATATATATATTTTAAAGCAAAAAGGTAGTGCAGTTGGTTATAGCATTGTTATAGCATTAATTTCCACTAATCGTCTAATTACATTAGCTATTGGACTGCCTCATGTAAATATAAATTTAAGATTATATTCTAATTATTAATCAATAAAGTTGATTATCCTTTATTCTTAATTATTTTTTGCATATACAATCGCACATAGATACGAAACCATCAATCGAAAGATAAATCACAATAACTAAGGTCTTTAACTACCATTTGATATTCCATGGGTTAACAACCTAATAAGTAATCCATTCATGTATGTAAAATAAATAAACAATTATGAAAATACATTAAAACTATTTTGTGTATCAATGTCGAGAAATGAAAAACAAAACAGATATAATGAAGGGATGGGAAATAAATAACAAGATGAAGGCTTAGAAAGTATAAAAATAAAAAAATTAATTTTCATTTTTATTTAAAAAAGAACATTAATGAAATACTTATAAAAAAACAATTAATAATCCTTAAATGTCTCTTTTGATATCTAAAATCTATTAATAAGAGTGCAATGGTTCCGCGGAATGACATGCTCAAAACCAGGAGGAGGAGCAGGGAATGGCTGATTTGGATTGATTGAATTGTCACCTGTGACACCATAAACAGATATAAGGTGAAGGTTTTTGTGTTCGATTTCAATAGGTTCAACTTTGATAGAGACACCATCAACAGCTTTTAGGTCATCTTCTTCAACTTCTCTAATACTTTAATGTATTGCACCCCCCTTATAAAACTCGGGCTTCTTTGAAAGAGTGGTTGTGATAAAAATATCACATGCAGCCTTAAGCTTTCCTACAACAGTCCCACCAAACACTTCCCCACAATCATTAGCTAGTAAAATGGAAAAAGAAGAATAAAAAGGTTCAACGATGACTTCAGAAGTGATACGACCATAACAGGTATTGAAATAAGTTCCATTGATAGATATCATTTGAGAGGATCTGGGAATTGTGATTGCAGGAGCCTGAGACAATGAATTGTGAAGAGTAACATCAGATATAAGACCGACACCTCCTAGGACTGTGATGATAACTTGATAACGCAAAGCAAGATTTATGAGAGACTCCACGATATCGTGTCCTACAGGAATTTTTATAACAACCAATTTCATTATGTTATCAGGTTCTTCTTCAATCTCAATAGAGAATTTGGGTTTGTTCTTGGAGCCCCGTGGTCTTCCCCTATGTCTCTTAAAGGGCAGGGCAGTCCGATCCTCCTATGGTTCTCTAGGAACATTAATAAATTCTCCAAAGGATGAAGATTTTGATGATGGTGTTGGCATCCTAAATTTTTCACAGTTGTTGTTGGTGGATATGTTGGGGAAAGACCATATGTTCCCTGTTTTCTCTCCCACTTTAGCGGGTGTGGAAAACCTTAAGGATTTGTTCTTTGAGGATTCATTCTTTGAGGAATCATTCTTTGAGTTTGGAGATATAAAGAAGGGTTGCCATTTGTTCTCTGCCATTGTTGAAAAATATAATCAATGTGGAAGTGAACCACAAAATTTATAGCATTAGTTTCGAATGTGAGAGATGAAGATTTGAAAGTTAAAATACAAATTTTGTATCTTTTATTGAGATTTCAACGGTCGAAATGATATTTAGAAATATGTAGATAAATAGTGTTCTGGACTGGGCCGAGGCTGCCCAACAGTCGAGCAGGCCCAACCCATATAGCATGGGGAGGCCCACTAAGACCCCTCTGCGGGGGCACTTGATTGCTGCAAGCATACCAACGTTCCCCGAGCACTTTACAGTGTCGGGCACTTGGGACAACAGGGCAGGAGGACCTCGCACCCCGGGGGGATAAGTACATCCCCGACATATCAGCTTCTCCCCGCGAGAATGCCACATACCACTCCTCGGCAGACATGGTCCCTCCCCGCGAGGACATGCCCGTCGCACGGCTTGTTGGTCCTCGACACAGAGGACTCCTCCCCCGCGAGGAGTGCCTAACGGTCCGTACCACGTGGACACGTTCCAAGTAACCTCCCACTTCTGCAGGATTCGGTCTGCCCTAATCCCGGAAATCTAGGAACGGTTACCCCAGGGCGAAGACCACGTGCTGGTCTTCACTATGCCACGTAAGCCCTGGCAGTTACTTGGATTGGGCCTGACAATCCAGCCCAACGCAAGTAACCGTTGGCCCCGCGCTGGGGGCTCTCTATAAATACCCTCTCACTTGAGAGGGTCAGGTTAAGTCACTTTTTCACTCTTTGTATTTGCTGTTACTCTGTGCACTCCCTAACTTAAGCGTCGGAGTACCTTGCAGGTACACCCCCCCCGCCGTACTTCAACCTCACCAGAGCCGGAGCTCAACGGACGTCGTTGGCCACCTGTATCTGTCTGATCCAGGTACGATCAGTGGCGCCGTCTGTGGGAAACTTTATAAGCTTCCCCGTTTTCTCCTCGATAAACCAAAGCTTCCTCTATTCATCACCAACATGGCCAATCCGACCGTCAACCAGGCTCTGGACACCGTGCTCCCGCAACTGGAGAACGGGAACCACCGTGAGGACGCCGTCATCCTCCACGGCGACGAAGGCGACATCCGGGACGGGCGGACCGCCTCCCCGGACTCACAGGATGTGACTATCAACGTCATCCGTACGGACGACCAGCAAACCCCTCTCCAGCCAGTGGCTCCACCGCCCAACGCGGACCCAAGTACCGTGGCCCTATTTGCGTTGATCAACCAGACTAATCAGCTGATCGCGCAGCAGAACACCAGAATTGAAGCCTTGGAGCATGGACGTGCACGACGATCTTCCCCGCGAAGACATCGTCGCCCCCAGTCACCTCGCCTCTCTCCTTCCCCGCGAAGGACCCCTTTCGAAGATTCTCAGACACCGTCGCCCGTACGTCATGGTCGTCGACCGCGTCTCGAGCGCCCCCAGCTGGCAATCACCCAGAAACGCCCTCGTTCCCCGCCCCGGAAGGAACCCAGAGCCTCCGCCACCTCCAAGAAGTCCAAGCAGACCGAAGAGAGACCAAAGAACCGGTCGAGGAACTCTCCTCCACGGCACCATCGATCACCCTCGAGATCCCCGGCTGATAGCGACAACGAGGACCAAAGGACCCCCTTGTCGTGGGAAATCATGGACGCCCCAATCCCTCCAGGCATGGAGAAACCTCCACACTTGGGGACCTATGACGGGCTGACCGACCCCGACGATCACGTGGAGAATTTCGAAGCGATGCTCGACTTTCGAAACGTCAGGGGAGCCATCAGGTGGCGGCTGTTCCCCACTACCTTACGGAAGGGAGCCATGACGTGGTACAAGGGCCTGGAACCTGGTTCGATCACGTCGTGGAAGCAGCTGAAACAACGCTTCACCAAAAACTTCACCGCATCTCGTCGACACCCCAAGACAGAGGCTGCCCTAGAGAAAATCTTCCAAGAAAGGAACGAATCCCTCCGAAATTACATTGAGAGGTTTAACAAGGAAGCCGTCGAGGTCCACACGACCGACGACATGAAGAAATACTTAATTATTCACGGACTACGCGCCGGGTTGGACTTTGCCAAATCCATCGGCCTCCGAAGACCCAGGCGTCTCGAAGACCTTCTCGCGCGAGCCCAGAAGTACATTGAACTCGAAGAGACGGAAGCAGCCCAGATCGCTCTTGAGACAAGACGCAGAGAAGGCCCCCGCGGCCACAAAGACGATGACGCTTCTCCCCGACGGGGAGGAGAAAAGAAGAAAGAAAACCGCAATCGAGATCCCCGGGAACAGCGCGGGCCAACTGGCCGATTCACGGAGTACACGCCGCTCAACACTACCCGGTCTCGGATCCTCTCAGACTGCCAGAATTCCGAGTTTGTGAAAGGAGGAGTTCGCTTCCCGAAGCCTGCGGCTCCCAAACCAAACGTTGACAAATCTAAGTACTGCAGGTTCCACAGAAGCCACGGGCATGTCACCGAGGATTGCATCCACCTCAAGGATGCCATTGAGATTCTCATCAAAGAAGGGCACTTGAAGAAATATGCCCAGAAGAATGGTCCTCCTCGTACCAGCTCAAAGGAATCGCAGAACGTCGAGGAGACAACACCTCCTCCCGCCGACAGCCAGCTTCAGGTCGCCCTCAGCGTCACTCGGCCCGAGGACTTCTTCGTCCCCCCAATCATCGAGGGCGAAGAGGCAATCCGCGACATGTGGGCGACCTTCCCCGACGAAGGCCCCGTCACGGCCCGTAGTACTTGGGAAGGCTTCCCCAAAGCAATGGTTATCTCCGGAGGAGACCCCGGGAAAATATCGGTAGGGTCGATCAAACGAAAGTTTGACGAACTGGAATCCGCGACATCGTCAAAGGCGACCACCCTCGAGAAAGTGCGCGGAAACTCCAACCCCATCACCTTCTACCTCGAAGAACTCCCCGGGGGAGCACCAAACGCCACTATTCCCCTCCTGGTCAGGGCCCAAATGGCGAACTTTGACGTCCGAAGAATCCTAGTCGACCAGGGGAGCTCGGTCGACATCATGTATTCTCATCTGTTTGGGACCCTTCAGCTGGACGAGAGGCATTTGACCCCATACGTCGGGTCCGACCTACAGGGGTTCAATGGATCCACCACCAGACCATGGGGTTACGTGGAGCTGATGGTTACGTTCGGGGCCGAGGACACGGCTCGACAGGTAAAGATCCGTTTCCTGGTGGTGGAATGCCCATCCCTCTACAACTGCATCCTCGGAAGGACCACCCTTGCTGAACTCACGGCGGTCCCATCAACGGTCCATCTCAAAATGAAGTACTACACGAGGAGAGGACGGGTAGTGACGATGCACGGGGACATCGACACGGCTAGGAGATGCTTCGATGCCGCCGTCAAGGGCCTAAGTTCCATTGGTCCCAAACCTAAGGCCGTGGCCAAACCACCCCAAGACGTCGGACAGATACCTCTCCCGCGCGTCAACGCGGTCGACCTCGACAGCAGGTTCTCCGGCGAGCCCAATGAAGACAGAATCGAAGACCACGACCACCGGGCGGAAAACAACGGGCAACCTCTCCACCCAATACGCCCCATCCCAGATGGAGAGTTCGAGCTTGTGGCCATCGGAAGCAGTCCAGATCGCAACGTGAAGATCGGCACCAGGATCCCCGACCTAGCCAAAGAGCAGCTTAAAGCATGTCTGAGAGAGAACGCTGACCTCTTCGCGTGGAGTGCATCCGAGATGCCTGGCCTCGACCCCGAGGTGGCTTGCCATCAGCTCGCAGTAGATCCGGCCGCTAGGGCCGTAGCACAGCGTAGGCGCAAGCAGTCTCCCGAGAAAGCGGAGGCTGCTGAGAAAGCTGTAAAAGACCTCCTAGAGGCAAATTTTATTTCGGAAGCCAAATACACGACATGGCTGTCCAACGTTGTACTTGTTAAGAAAAATAATGGAAACTGGAGAATGTGCGTTGATTATACTGATCTTAACCGGGCTTGCCCGAAAGACTGTTACCCCTTGCCTAACATCGACCAACTGGTCGACAATTCTGCAGGTTACAAACTACTGTCTTTCATGGACGCCTATTCAGGATACAACCAAATTCCCATGGACAAGGTCGACAAGCAACACACGGCCTTCATGACCGCGTCGGGCAACTACTACTACAATGTAATGCCTTTCGGTCTGAAGAATGCCGGTGCGACCTACCAGCGGATGATGAACAAGGTCTTTCGAACTGAAATAGGAGACATGCTCGAAGTCTACATGGATGACATGATCGTCAAGTCCGCAGAAGAGGTCGACCACGCCGCGCACCTCAAGAAGGTGTTCGATACGGCGAGAAGATGCCGTATGAGGTTTAATCCCGACAAATGCACCTTCGGTGTCCGGGCAGGAAAGTTCCTCGGATTTTACCTCACGGAACGAGGAATCGAGGCAAACCTCGACAAGTGCAGAGCCTTTTCCGAGCTCCCTACTCCGGGCTCGAAGAAGTCAATACAATCATTGAACGGAATGCTCACCGCCCTTTCCCGTTTCGTCGCCAAATCCGCACAGTACGCACTCCCCTTTTTCAAACTCCTCCGGCAAAAAGCAGAGTTTGAGTGGAGCGAGGAATGCGAACAAGCGCTCGCACATTTGAAGCAAGTCCTATCGCAACCACCGGTCCTCTCGCGACCCGAGAACGGGGAAACACTCTTCTTGTATCTTGCGATCACGAGCGGAGCGGTCAGCGCCGTCCTCATTCGGGAAACACCAGACGGACAGAAGCCAGTTTACTTCACGAGCAAAGCCCTCCAAGGCCCCGAGCTCAGGTACCAACAGATCGAGAAAGTCACACTGGGCCTCATCACCGCGGCCAGAAGACTCCGCCACTACTTCCTTGCCCATACCGTCGTCGTGAGGACCAACCAGCCGATCAGGCAACTCCTCGGACGACCAGATATGGCGGGGAGGATGCTCAGGTGGTCGCTCGAGCTGGCCGAATTCGACATCCAATACGAAGGGAGGAAAGCCTTGAAGCCACAAGTACTGGCCGACTTCGTAGCAGAGATGACCGTCCCAGAACCCTCAGCCAACGGGTCGCAGAAATGGACAATATATGTCGACGGTGCATCCAGCCCGAAAGGAAGCGGAGCGGGAATCATCCTCGAAAACGAGGAAGGCATCCTCATCGAGGTGTCCCTCGAACTGGCTTTCCCGACTTCGAATAACCAAGCCGAATACGAGGCCTTCCTTGCGGGACTCAGGCTGGCTGAGGACCTTGGCGCCAAGGAGGTCAAGCTATTCACCGATTCCCAGCTCGTAGCCTCGCAAGTCCGAGGAGAGTACCAAGCCAAGAATGACAGTCTCATAGAATACTTGGCCTTGGTAAAAGAGAAGATGAAGAAGTTCACCTCGGCAGAAGTGACTCACATTCCCCGGGAGCATAATGCCCGGGCAGACGTCCTGTCAAAATTAGCAAGCACGAAAAAGAAAGGCGGAAACAAGTCCGTCATACAAGAGGTCCTTTCCCACCCGAGCGTCGATAAACCTGGTATGGTTTCGAATATCAACGCCATCGGGGACAGCAGCTGCTGGATGACCCCGGTATACGAATACCTCACGACGGGCAAACTGCCCGAAGACCCCAAAGAAGCTAGAATGGTCAAGAGACGGGCATGCTCGTACACTATAGTCGAGGAGAAGCTATACCGGCGAGGATTCTCTATTCCCCTCCTCAGATGTATCGAAGATACCAAGGTCCCCGGTATACTCCAGGAGATCCACGAGGGAATCAACGCGCAGCACCTAAGCGGACGATCGCTAGCTCGGAAAGCACTCCGGGCAGGATATTACTGGCCGACCATGCAACAAGACGCCAAGGAGCACGTCAAGAAGTGTGATAAATGCCAGCGGCACGGGGACATGCACCTCGCTCCCCCTAGCGAACTCACGACGCTATCCTCCCCGTGGCCGTTCGCATGGTGGGGGATGGATATCCTCGGGCCTTTCGTCCAGGGGTCGTATCAAAACAAATACCTCATCGTCGGGGTAGATTACTTCACAAAGTGGATTGAAGCAGAAGCATTGGCCAAAATCACCGCTTTCAACATACTTCGTTTCTACAAAAGAAATATCCTCGCCCGGTTCGGAGTGCCTCAAGCCATCGTCACAGACAACGGAACCCAGTTCACCGACAGGAACTTCCAAGACTTCGTCACAAAACTAGGCACGAAGCAGCACTTCACGTCGGTCGAGCACCCTCAAACGAACGGGAAGGATGAGGCCGCGAACAGAGTGATCCTTCGAGGATTAAGAAGACGACTGGGCGACGCCAAACAACGGTGGGTCGAAGAGCTACACAGCATTCTCTGGGCCTACCGAACAACCCCACACTCCACGACCGGGGAGACCCCCTTCCGTTTGACTTATGGAATGGAGGCAGTGATCCCCGTGGAGATCAGAGAACCCTCGAGGAGGACGGAAGCCCCCCTCGACGGGAACACGAACGACGAAGCCTTGAGGGAAGAACTCGACTTCGTGGAGGAAACACGCTCGGGCGCTTCCCTCCGAGAGGCGTCACTTAAACAAAAAATAACACTGCGTTATAATGACAGTGTCATTAAACGTGATTTTCAGGTGGGCACCCTCGTCCTACGAAGGAACCAGAAAGACTCGCGAGAAGGCAAACTCGCCGCGAACTGGGAGGGCCCGTACCGCGTCCGCGCGAAAACGGGGACAGGAGCCTATTTCCTCGAAAATCTGCACGGGGAAGAACTTGCTCGACCATGGAACGCTGAAAAGCTAAAACAATATTACAGTTAAACACTGCCCGCGGATGACTAGCACCGCGATACGGGGACGCGCTGGGGTACAAGCGCGACACCCCTATAAGAACACGATGATCAGAGACCGCGTTATGTGTGCGCGAGGACATTTGATCCGGCGGGGATACCTCGATCGAGGCCCACCGTCGTCGTGCCAACCGGGCATAATACCCAGCTCGCGATGGGAAGTTCATGCCACGAGACTAGGACCTCGACCGAGCTCTTAGCCTCGTTGAAGGTCGGAGTACTCCTCCGGCCGCCCGACCAGCTCTCCACGCGGTCAGGGACGATCAAGGTCGAGCAAATCCCGAAGCCTTATTACTTGGGCAAAAATAAAGTATAAAACAATAAAGTATAACAAACACCACATCACACACACAGAAAATTAACAGAGATATTATAAAGTACGAATAGCGGGAAAAACACTTGGTCCAAAAAGTTACAAATATAAGCCCACAGGCCGGGCGAAAATAACCATTGTGCAAAAAGTACATCAGCTAAGCCCACAAGCCGGGCGAAACAAAACGGCTCGCAGGCCGACCAAAACAAAGATTAAAACCTAATCAGCTGCGGTCCCGTCGGGCTCCTCGTGCGCATGAATGTCGTTCTCCCGCAGAGGATACACGATCTGGCCATCCACCACCTCAGCGTCGGGGTCGATCCCTTCGACGACAAGGTCGGGGTTGAGAACCCGAAGCTGCGCCACGGCACTGCGGAAACCTATACCCGCGGTTTCGATAGAATCATCCTCGGACACTCGGAGATCCTGCTCAAGCTTCCGGAGCTGCGCCACAAACGTCGCACGAGTGGTCAGGAGTTTGTCCTCCTCAGTCTCCCCTTCGGCTGGCCGCACCGCATCTTCCAGCTCGACAATTCTTACCTTAAGCCCCTTCTCCTCCAATTCCAGCTCAGCGATTCGGGCAAGGTGGCTCTTCTTTGTCTCCTCGGCGTCCTTAAGCTTGGCCTCGACCAATTGCTGCTGCTTGCCTTGCTCTTTGTTCAGATCTCGGCATTCTTTTAGCTCCTTACGCATGCCGAGCATCTCAGCGCCCAAGGTATCCAGTGCCTCCTGCAGGCGGGCCAGTTCAGCAGCAGGGCGGGTCTCGTCATTTAGAATGAGGGCAGTCGAGCATATACGCATGACGGCCGACAGGTCCTCAAAAAGCATCTTCCTCCTCACTTTAGGTGCGGTCCCCAGCACGGTTTGGATCTCGGAGGGAAGGGAGCGAGGATAAGTGACCTCGGAGAAGAAGTGAGGTTTTTGATGGCAGGGGGGAAGGTCAAAGCTGGAAGGAACCGGGGGACTATCTTCACCACCCAGGTCGACGACCTCCGCAACGCGCTGCCTCTTCGGAGTCCCTTGGGTAGCCGGGGATTGGCTTCCCGCAGGAGTTGTGCGGTCACCCTTGGTCCCCGATACAGAGGCAGCAGGCTGGGACAGAGTGGATCCGTCGAGGGCAGCGGCCGTGGAAACACCCTCGTGCGGGGCCCCGGAGGGAGCAACTTCCTGATCTTTGGAGCGCGACGCTTCTTCCCGGGCCTGCGCTTCCCGGGCCCTCTTCGCTTTCAGTTTCTTCAACCTCTCCTCGGCTCCGGCCATTGTTCCTGCAAAAGAAAGCGTTAGTAAAGCGAGAAACACAGATACGAGGAAGAAATAAAACCAGGGCGTTTCACCACCTAACAATTCGATGGCCTCCTCGTCGGAGAAGGTCTCGAGCAGAACGCGGGTGTTTATCAGGCGACGTTCTTTCTTCACCTGCCCATCTGCACCTGTTATAGGCTGGCCGTCCAGCGTCTCATGTCGAGCCTCTGAAAAGCTGTCGACGAAAGCTACAATTTTATCGTAGGCTTCCCGCTCGTAGGCCTCCATCTGAACGGGTTTCGTTTTATACTTGTCAACTCCCTTCTTAAAGTGTTCCTCCGTCCAGTACAGAGGAAACTTCGGCACCAGCACCTCCTCGGAACGGCCGTCGACCTCGCGGGTGACTTTCCGGTACAATGAATATACCGCCTCGAGGGTGACCGGCTTCACATAGAAATAGCGAAACTTGAAATCCCGGATGGAATCCAAGTAAGTGTGGAACAACGCCTTGCTCTGCTTGAAGGACACCCAGCCGTGTCGGCCTCCGACCGACGACCGTTGGAGGTGGAATATGCGGAAGAAAAGGCGAACGGTCGGCACGATCTCCAAATATTTGCATACGAGCTCGAAAGCCCGGATGAAGGCCAGCGAGTTCAGATGAATCTGCGAAGGGGCCAACTTCAACCAGTCAAAGATCCCCTCCTATAAATCCGTGAAAGGCAGCCTCCACCCCGCCTTCTCGAACATAAACTCGTATAAGGGGACTCGCATTCCCCGGTAAGGGGAGCATATCCGGTGATGCTCCTCGGGACGAAAAACCTTCCAGGATTGGCCACTTCCGATTAGTCGGTGCTCGACGATGCAAAAAGCATCGTCCACATCGGGGTACACGAAGATGGACGACATCTCCAGGGCTTCGTTACAGACCCAATCCTCGAGCGGCCTCTCTTGCGGAAAGGCCATGTGAGCCATGGGGGACTCGGGCTGATCGTCGTCGTTTTCCTCGAAATATCCTACGGCCACCTCCGCAGCCAAATCGTCCATTTACCTGAAAAGCAGAAGGAAACGGTGAATTCGATTGGTCGTATCAAATTCACCCCTCCACCGCTGTTCAAGCGAACGGGCGAGGAAGGGGCAAGGCTTTCTCAACTCCCCGACGCGATCGGCCGAGGATCAACTTGCCCACCGGGGAACTCATCGTCTCCCCGGAAGGTTCTTCCCCGTGTCCCCGCGGCACTGACAAATATACTGATTATTAAGGACCCCGAGACATTCAACAGGTCCCCGACGTGTTCGTCCCTGATCCCCGAGATATTCATCAAAAGTGAGCAAAGCTCTTCGCACTCTCTCCCTCCACAACTAAGGATTCCCGCCGTATTCGCCAGGAATCCCTTCATTTCTCATGGGAATATCATCAACTCACCAAGGAAACGTCCTACACTAGTTAAAATTGAAGAAAAACGCAAAATAAAGGTCCGGTTTGAAGCAAATACCTGGTAAGCGGCGGTGTAGGGTTCCGGCACGGAGGTTTCCGGCTCTGGTACGGCGGCGAACGGCGGTCCTAGCGGAGGAAATGCTTCCGGCAGAGGGTGCCCGGCGATTGAAGATGGCGAGCTACGACGGACGAGGTTAGAGAGAGAGGGAGAAAGTTTCTTGAGAGAGAAGCGGAAAAGTGAAGAATGAGCGAGGGGAGCGGCTTTTATAGGCAATTCTCGCGAGACCCGAGGGGCGTAGGGCACTCGAGTGCGCTACCTTAGCCAGCCGCCCTAGCCCCCTAGGTAATGATGGCAGGTGACACGTGGCACGCATGCAGTCACCCGTCTCCCCATGCGTACCGTTTCGGTTTCCCCAGCACTTTGAATCCGAAGCCCTTCATCTCCCCGACCATTCAACCGGACACATCTGTCCGACTCCCGACACTCACCCGGCCGAATGAATTTCGCATAGGATATCGACCTCCTCGGTTCCATCCCTTAGCGCCTCCTCGACATACCATAACCCTTAAGTCATTACTCTGCCACCTCAGAGCAACGACTTGGGGGGCTCCTGTTCTGGACTGGGCCGAGGCTGCCCAACAGTCGAGCAGGCCCAACCCATATAGCATGGGGAGGCCCACTAAGACCCCTCTGCGGGGGCACTTGACTGCTGCAAGCATACCAACATTCCCCGAGCACTTTACAGTGTCGGGCACTTGGGACAACAGGGCAGGAGGACCTCGCACCCCGGGGGGATAAGTACATCCCCGACATATCAGCTTCTCCCCGCGAGAATGCCACATACCACTCCTCGGCAGACATGGTCCCTCCCCGCGAGGACATGCCCGTCGCACGGCTTGTTGGTCCTCGACACAGAAGACTCCTCCCCCGCGAGGAGTGCCTAACGGTCCGTACCACGTGGACACGTTCCAAGTAACCTCCCACTTCCGCAGGATTCGGTCTGCCCTAATCCCGGAAATCTAGGAACGGTTACCCCAGGGCGAAGACCACGTGCTGGTCTTCACTACGCCACGTAAGCCCTGGCAGTTACTTGGATTGGGCCTGACAATCCAGCCCAACGCAAGTAACCGTTGGCCCCGCGCTGGGGGCTCTCTATAAATACCCTCTCACTTGAGAGGGTCAGGTTAAGTCACTTTTTCACTCTTTGTATTTGCTGTTACTCTGTGCACTCCCTAACTTGAGCGTCGGAGTACCTTGCAGGTACACCCCCCCCCGCCGTACTTCAACCTCACTAGAGCCGGAGCTCAACGGACGTCGTTGGCCACCTGTATCTGTCTGATCCAGGTACGATCAAATAGTAACTTATGAAATTAATATAATCATAATAATAAATTTCGATCAATAAAAATATAGCAATTGACAAAATATTCACTTATTATAAGAATGTATTATTTATAACAATTCAACCAATAATATTATGTGTTTTAAAAGGAATTCATTTTTAAAAAGAATTGTTATAAACTATTAAATTTTTATTTAAATTATTACCTAGAGAAAATTTGAAATGTAACATTAGCGACATTAATTATGATATTTTTTTGCCAAATTTCTTATTCATGTGAACACAAGTATTTTCAACGTGTAACATTCATCTCAACCATTGGCATTCGAATAGTTTTTGATAAATTTGTTGTGTATTCAAAATTTATGTAAGTAATATGATAGCCCAATCAGATAATGTCTTTGAGAATATAAAAAAGGTTGCCCATTTGTTCCCTTCCATTTTTGGAAAATATAATCAATATGGAAGAGAATAACGATATACATATCAGTAGTGTCGCTGTCAGAGATGAAGATTAGAAAGTAAAAATACGAAGTTATTTTCATTTATTGAGAATTCAACAATAGAAATGATATTTAGAAATATGTAAATAAATAGTAACTTATGAAATTAATATAATCATAATAATAAATTTCGATCAATAAAAATATAGCAATTGACTAAATATTCACTTATTATGGAAAATGTATCATTTATTACAATTCAACCAATAATAATATGTGTTTTAAAAGGAATTCATTTTAAAAAAGAATTGTTATAAAATATTTAATTTTTATTTAAATTATTGCTAAAAGAATTTGAAATGTAACATTAGCGATATTAATTATGTTATTTATTTGCCAAATTTCTTATTCATGTGAATACAAGTATTTTCAACGTGTAACATCCATCTCAACCATTGGAATTCGAATAGTTTTTGATAAATCTGTTGTGTATTCAAATTTATGTAAGTAATTATATAGCACAATCAAATAATGTCTTTGAGGATATAAAGATGGTTGCCCATTTGTTCTCTGCCTTTTTTGGAAAATATAATCAATATGGAAGGGAATAACGATATATATATATCAGTAGTGTCGATGTCAGAGATGAAGATTAGAAAGTCAAAGTACAAAGTCATTATCATTTATTGAGAATTCAACAATAGAAATGATATTTTGAAATATGTACATAAATAGTAACTTATGAAATTAATACAATTATAATAATAAATTTTGATCAATAAAAATATAGAAATTGACTAAATATTCACTTATTTTAAAAATGTATTATTTATAACAATTCAACGAATAATATAATATGTTTTAAAAGGAATTAATTTTAAAAAAAATGATTGTTATAAACTATTTAATTTTTATTTAAATTGTTGCTTAAAAAATTTTTAATGTAACATTAGCGACATTAATTATGTTATTTTTTTGCCAAATTTCTTATTCATGTAAATACAAGTATTTTCAATGTGTAACATCCATCTCAACCATTGGAATTCGAATAGTTTTTGATAAATCTGTGGTGTATTCAAATTTATGTAAGTAATAATATAGCATAATCAGATAATGTCTTTGAGGATATAAAGAAGGTTGCCCATTTGTTCTCTGCCATTTTTGGAAAATTTAATCAATATAGAAGAGAATAACGATATATATATATATTAGTAGTGTCGATGTCAGAGATGAAGATTCGAAAGTCAAAGTACAAAGTTATTATCATTTATTGAGAATTCAACAATAGAAATGATATTTTGAAATATGTATATAATTAGTAACTTATGAAATTAATACAATTATAATAATAAATTTGATCAATAAAAATATAGAAATTGACTAAATATTCACATATTTTGAAAATGTATTATTTATAACAATTCAACAAATAATATAATGTGTTTTAAAAGAAATTCATTTCTTTTTAAAATTAATTGTTATAAACTATTTAATTTTTATTTGTATTTTTGCTAAAAAAATTCAAATGTAACATTAAGGACATCAATTGTGTTATTATTATTTTTTTGACAAATTTCTTATTCGTGTGAATGAGTATTTTCAATGTGGAACATCCATCTCATCCATTGGCATTCGTATAATTTTAGATAAATGTGTTGTGTATTAAAAATTTATGTAAGTATTATGATAGACCAATCATATGATGTCTTTGAAGATATAAAGAAGGGTGCCTATTAGTTCTTTGTCATTGTTGGAAAATAAAATCAATATGGAAGAGAATAACGATAAATATAGAGGTAGTGTCGATGTCAGAGATGAAGATTAGAAAGTCAAAGTACAAATTTATTGTGATGTGTGTGACACCCTTATGGTTGTGATTTTAATTAAATATCTGATTACTGTGTGTGGGGTTTAGAAGGGTGTTATAGTTTGAGTCCTATTTTTCTAGTGATGAAAATATATATATTTTAAAGCAAAAAGGTAGTGCAGTTGGTTATAGCATTGTTATAGCATTGTTTTCCACTAATCGACTAATTACATTAGGTATTGGACTGCCTCATGTAAATATAAATTTAAGATTATATTCTAATTATTAATCAATAAAGTTGATTATCCTTTATTCTTAATTATTTTTTGCATATACAATCGCACATAGATACGAAACCATTAATCGAAAGATAAATAACAATAATTAAGGTCTTTAACCACCATTTGATATTCCATGGGTTAACAACCTAATAAGTATTCAATTCGTGTATGTAAAATAAATAAACAACTATGAAAATACATTAAAACTATTTTGTGTATCAATGTCGAATAAAGAAAAACAAAACAGAGATAATGAAGGGATGGGAAATAAATAACAAGATGAAGGCTTAGAAAGTATAAAAATAAAATATTTCATTTTCATTTTTATTTAAAAAAGAACATTAATGAAAGACTTATAAAAAAACAATTAATAATCCTTCAATGTCTTTTTTGATATCTAAAATCTATTAATATGAGTGCAATGGTTCCGCGGAATGACATGCTCAAAACCAGGAGGAGGAGCAGGGAATGGCTGATTTGGATTGATTGAATTGTCACCCGTGACACCATAACCAAATATAAGGTGAAGGTTTTTGTGTTCGATTTCAATAGGTTCAACTTTGATAGAGACACCATCAACAGCTTTTAGGTCATCTTCTTCAACTTCTCGAATACTTTCATGTATTGCACCCCCCTTATAAAACTCGGGCTTCTTTGAAAGTGTGGTTGTGATAAAAATATCACATGCAGCCTTAAGCTTTCCTACAACAGTCCCACCAAACACTTCCCCACAATCATTAGCTAGTAAAATGGAAAAAGAAGAATAAAAAGGTTCAACAATGACTTCAGAAGTAATACGACCATAACAGGTATTGAAATAAGTTCCATTGATAGATATCATTTGAGAGGATCCGGGAATTGTGATTGCAGGAGCTTGAGACACTGAATTGTGAAGAGTAACATCAGATACAAGACCGACACCTCCTAGGACTGTGACGATAGCTTGATGACGCAAAGCAAGATTTATGAGAGACTCCACGATATCGTGTCCTACAGGGATTTTTATAACAACCAATTTCATAATGTTATCAGGTTCTTCTTCAATCTCAATAGAGAATTTGGGTTTGTTCTTGGAGCCCCGTGGTCTGCCCCTATGTCTCTTAAAGGGCAGGGCAGTCCGATCCTCCTTTGGTTCTCTAGGAACATTAATAAATTCTCCAAAGGATGAAGATTTTGATGATGGTGTTGGCATCCTAAATTTTTCACAGTGATTGTTGGTGGACATGTTGGGGAGAGACCCCATGTTCCCTCTTTTCTCTCCCACATTAGCGGGTGTGGAAAACCTTAGGGATTTGTTCTTTGAGGATTCATTCTTTGAGGAATCATTCTTTGAGTTTGGAGATATAAAGAAGGGTGGCCATTTGTTCTCTGCCATTGTTGAAAAATATAATCAATGTGGAAGTGAACCACAAAATTTATAGCATTAGTTTCGAATGTGAGAGATGAAGATTTAAAAGTTAAAATACAAATTTTTTATCTTTTATTGAGATTTCAACGGTCGAAATGATATTTAGAAATATGTAGATAAATAGTAACTTATGAAATTAATATAAACATAATAATAAATTTCGATCAATAAAAATATAGCAATTGACTAAATATTCACTTATTATAAGAATGTATTATTTATAACAATTCGACCAATAATATTATGTGTTTTAAAAGGAATTCATTTTTAAAAAGAATTGTTATAAACTATTAAATCTTTATTTAAATTATTACCTAGAGAAAATTTGAAATGTAACATTAGCGACATTAATTATGATATTTTTTTGCCAAATTTCTTATTCATGTGAACACAAGTATTTTCAACGTGTAACATTCATCTCAACCATTGGCATTCGAATAGTTTTTGATAAATTTGTTGTGTATTCAAAATTTATGTAAGTAATATGATAGCCCAATCAGATAATGTCTTTGAGAATATAAAAAAGGTTGCCCATTTGTTCCCTTCCATTTTTGGAAAATATAATCAATATGGAAGAGAATAACGATATACATATCAGTAGTGTCGCTGTCAGAGATGGAGATTAGAAAGTCAAAGTACGAAGTTATTTTCATTTATTGAGAATTCAACAATAGAAATGATATTTAGAAATATGTAGATAAATAGTAACTTATGAAATTAATATAATCATAATAATAAATTTCGATCAATAAAAATATAGCAATTGACTAAATATTCACTTATTATGGAAAATGTATCATTTATTACAATTCAACCAATAATAATATGTGTTTTAAAAGGAATTCATTTTAAAAAAGAATTGTTATAAAATATTTAATTTTTATTTAAATTATTGCTAAAAGAATTTGAAATGTAACATTAGCGATATTAATTATGTTATTTATTTGCCAAATTTCTTATTCATGTGAATACAAGTATTTTCAACGTGTAACATCCATCTCAACCATTGGAATTCGAATAGTTTTTGATAAATCTGTTGTGTATTCAAATTTATGTAAGTAATTATATAGCACAATCAAATAATGTCTTTGAGGATATAAAGAAGGTTGCCCATTTGTTCTCTGCCTTTTTTGGAAAATATAATCAATATGGAAGGGAATAACGATATATATATCAGTAGTGTCGATGTCAGAGATGAAGATTAGAAAGTCAAAGTACAAAGTCATTATCATTTATTGAGAATTCAACAATAGAAATGATATTTTGAAATATGTACATAAATAGTAACTTATGAAATTAATACAATTATAATAATAAATTTTGATCAATAAAAATATAGAAATTGACTAAATATTCACTTATTTTAAAAATGTATTATTTATAACAATTCAACGAATAATATAATATGTTTTAAAAGGAATTAATTTTAAAAAAATGATTGTTATAAACTATTTAATTTTTATTTAAATTGTTGCTTAAAAATTTTTTAATGTAACATTAGCGACATTAATTATGTTATTTTTTTGCCAAATTTCTTATTCATGTAAATACAAGTATTTTCAATGTGTAACATCCATCTCAACCATTGGAATTCGAATAGTTTTTGATAAATCTGTGGTGTATTCAAATTTATGTAAGTAATAATATAGCCTAATCAGATAATGTCTTTGAGGATATAAAGAAGGTTGCCCATTTGTTCTCTGCCATTTTTGGAAAATTTAATCAATATAGAAGAGAATAACGATATATATATATCAGTAGTGTCGATGTCAGAGATGAAGATTCGAAAGTCAAAGTACAAAGTTATTATCATTTATTGAGAATTCAACAATAGAAATGATATTTTGAAATATGTATATAATTAGTAACTTATGAAATTAATACAATTATAATAATAAATTTGATCAATAAAAATATAGAAATTGACTAAATATTCACATATTTTGAAAATGTATTATTTATAACAATTCAACAAATAATATAATGTGTTTTAAAAGAAATTCATTTCTTTTTAAAATTAATTGTTATAAACTATTTAATTTTAATTTGTTTTTTTGCTAAAAAAATTCAAATGTAACATTAAGGACATCAATTGTGTTATTATTATTTTTTTGCCAAATTTCTTATTCGTGTGAATGAGTATTTTCAATGTGGAACATCCATCTCATCCATTGGCATTCGTATAATTTTAGATAAATGTGTTGTGTATTAAAAATTTATGTAAGTATTATGATAGACCAATCATATGATGTCTTTGAAGATATAAAGAAGGGTGCCTATTAGTTCTTTGTCATTGTTGGAAAATAAAATCAATATGGAAGAGAATAACGATAAATATAGCAGTAGTGTCGATGTCAGAGATGAAGATTAGAAAGTCAAAGTACAAATTTATTGTGATGTGTGTGACACCCTTGTGGTTGTGATTTTAATTAAATATCTGATTACTGTGTGTGGGGTTTAGAAGGGTGTTATAGTTTGAGTCCTATTTTTCCAGTGATGAAAATATATATAGTTTAAAGCAAAAAGGTAGTGCAGTTGGTTATAGCATTGTTATAGCATTGTTTTCCACTAATCGACTAATTACATTAGCTATTGGACTGCCTCATGTAAATATAAATTTAATATTATATTCTAATTATTAATCAATAAAGTTGATTATCCTTTATTCTTAATTATTTTTTGCATATACAATCGCACATAGATACGAAACCATCAATCGAAAGATAAATCACAATAACTAAGGTCTTTAACCACCATTTGATATTCCATGGGTTAACAACCTAATAAGTATTCAATTCGTGTATGTAAAATAAATAAACAACTATGAAAATACATTAAAACTATTTTGTGTATCAATGTCGAATAAAGAAAAACAAAACAGCGATAATGAAGGGATGGGAAATAAATAACAAGATGAAGGCTTAGAAAGTATAAAAATAAAATATTTAATTTTCATTTTTATTTAAAAAAGAACATTAATGAAAGACTTATAAAAAAACAATTAATAATCCTTCAATGTCTTTTTTGATATCTAAAATCTATTAATATGAGTGCAATGGTTCCGCGGAATGACATGCTCAAAACCAGGAGGAGGAGCAGGGAATGGCTGATTTGGATTGATTGAATTGTCACCCGTGACAACATAACTAGATTTAAGGTGAAGGTTTTTGTGTTCGATTTCAATAGGTTCAACTTTGATAGAGACACCATCAACAGCTTTTAGGTCATCTTCTTCAACTTCTCGAATACTTTCATGTATTGCACCCCCCCTTATAAAACTCGGGCTTCTTTGAAAGTGTGGTTGTGATAAAAATATCACATGCAGCCTTAAGCTTTCCTACAACAGTCCCACCAAACACTTCCCTACAATCATTAGCTAGTAAAATGGAAAAAGAAGAATAAAAAGGTTCAACGATGACTTCAGAAGTAATACGACCATAACAGGTATTGAAATAAGTTCCATTGATAGATATCATTTGAGAGGATCCAGGAATTATGATTGCAGGAGCTTGAGACACTGAATTGTGAAGAGTAACATCATATACAAGACCGACACCTCCTAGGACTGTGATGATGGCTTGATGACGCAAAGCAAGATTTATAGAGACTCCACGATATCGTGTCCTACAGGGATTTTTATAACAACCAATTTCATAATGTTATCAGGTTCTTCTTCAATCTCAATAGAGAATTTGGGTTTGTTCTTTGAGCCCCGTGGTCTGCCCCTATGTCTCTTAAAGGGCAGGGCAGTCCGATCCTCCTTTGGTTCTCTAGGAACATTAATAAATTCTCCAAAGGATGAAGATTTTGATGATGGTGTTGGCATCCTAAATTTTTCACAGTGGTTGTTGGTGGACATGTTGGAGAGAGACCTCATGTTTCCTCTTTTCTCTCCCACATTAGCGGGTGTGGAAAACCTTAGGGATTTGTTCTTTGGGGATTCATTCTTTGAGGAATCATTCTTTGAGTTTGGAGATATAAAGAAGGGTGGCCATTTGTTCTATGCCATTGTTGAAAAATATAATCAATGTGGAAGTGAACCACAGAATTTATAGCATTAGTTTCGAATGTGAGAGATGAAGATTTAAAAGTTAAAATACAAATTTTTTATCTTTTATTGGGATTTCAACGGTCGAAATGATATTTAGAAATATGTAGATAAATAGTAACTTATGAAATTAATATAATCATCATAATAAATTTCGATCAATAAAAATATAGCAATTGACTAAATATTCACTTATTATAAGAATGTATTATTTATAACAATTCAACCAATAATATTATGTGTTTTAAAAGGAATTCATTTTTAAAAAGAATTGTTATAAACTATTAAATTTTTATTTAAATTATTACCTAGAGAAAATTTGAAATGTAACATTAGCGACATTAATTATGATATTTTTTTTGCCAAATTTCTTATTCATGTGAACACAAGTATTTTCAACATGTAACATTCATCTCAACCATTGGCATTCGAATAGTTTTTGATAAATTTGTTGTGTATTCAAAATTTATGTAAGTAATATGATAGCCCAATCAGATAATGTCTTTGAGAATATAAAAAAGGTTGCCCATTTGTTCCCTTCCATTTTTGGAAAATATAATCAATATGGAAGAGAATAACGATATACATATCAGTAGTGTCGCTGTCAGAGATGAAGATTAGAAAGTCAAAGTACGAAGTTATTTTCATTTATTGAGAATTCAACAATAGAAATGATATTTAGAAATATGTAGATAAATAGTAACTTATGAAATTAATATAATCATAATAATAAATTTCGATCAATAAAAATATAGCAATTGACTAAATATTCACTTATTATGGAAAATGTATCATTTATTACAATTCAACCAATAATATTATGTGTTTTAAAAGGAATTCATTTTAAAAAAGAATTGTTATAAACTATTTAATTTTTATTTAAATTATTGCTAAAAGGATTTGAAATGTAACATTAGCGATATTAATTATGTTATTTTTTTGCCAAATTTCTTATTCATGTGAATACAATTATTTTCAAGTAACATCCATCTCAACCATTGGAATTCGAATAGTTTTTGATAAATCTGTTGTGTATTCAAATTTATGTAAGTAATAATATAGCACAATCAAATAATGTCTTTGACGATATAAAGAAGGTTGCCCATTTGTTCTCTGCCTTTTTTGGAAAATATAATCAATACGGAAGGGAATAACGATATATATATCAGAAGTGTCGATGTCAGAGATGAAGATTAGAAAGTCAAAGTACAAAGTCATTATCATTTATTGAGAATTCAACAATAGAAATGATATTTTGAAATATGTACATAAATAGTAACTTATGAAATTAATACAATTATAATAATAAATTTTGATCAATAAAACTATAGAAATTGACTAAATATTCACTTATTTTGAAAATGTATTATTTATGACAATACAACGAATAATATAAAATGTTTTAAAAGGAATTAATTTTAAAAAAATGATTGTTATAAACTATTTAATTTTTCTTTAAATTATAGCTTAAAAAATTTTTAATGTACCATTAGCGACATTAATTATGTTATTTTTTTGCCAAATTTCTTATTCATGTAAATACAAGTATTTCAATGTGTAACATCCATCTCAACCATTGGAATTCGAATAGTTTTTGATAAATCTGTTGTGTATTCAAATTTATGTAAGTAATTATATAGCACAATCAAATAATGTCTTTGAGGATATAAAGAAGGTTGCCCATTTGTTCTCTGCCTTTTTTGGAAAATATAATCAATATGGAAGGGAATAACGATATATATATCAGTAGTGTCGATGTCAGAGATGAAGATTAGAAAGTCAAAGTACAAAGTCATTATCATTTATTGAGAATTCAACAATAGAAATGATATTTTGAAATATGTACATAAATAGTAACTTATGAAATTAATACAATTATAATAATAAATTTTGATCAATAAAAATATACAAATTGACTAAATATTCACTTATTTTAAAAATGTATTATTTATAACAATTCAACGAATAATATAATATGTTTTAAAAGGAATTAATTTTAAAAATATGATTGTTATAAACTATTTAATTTTTATTTAAATTGTTGCTTAAAAATTTTTTAATGTAACATTAGCGACATTAATTATGTTATTTTTTTGCCAAATTTCTTATTCATGTAAATACAAGTATTTTCAATGTGTAACATCCATCTCAACCATTGGAATTCGAATAGTTTTTGATAAATCTGTGGTGTATTCAAATTTATGTAAGTAATAATATAGCATAATCAGATAATGTCTTTGAGGATATAAAGAAGGTTGCCCATTTGTTCTCTGCCATTTTTGGAAAATTTAATCAATATAGAAGAGAATAACGATATATATATATCAGTAGTGTCGATGTCAGAGATGAAGATTCGAAAGTCAAAGTACAAAGTTATTATCATTTATTGAGAATTCAACAATAGAAATGATATTTTGAAATATGTATATAATTAGTAACTTATGAAATTAATACAATTATAATAATAAATTTGATCAATAAAAATATAGAAATTGACTAAATATTCACATATTTTGAAAATGTATTATTTATAACAATTCAACAAATAATATAATGTGTTTTAAAAGAAATTCATTTCTTTTTAAAATTAATTGTTATAAACTATTTAATTTTAATTTGTTTTTTTGCTAAAAAAATTCAAATGTAACATTAAGGACATCAATTGTGTTATTATTATTTTTTTGCCAAATTTCTTATTCGTGTGAATGAGTATTTTCAATGTGGAACATCCATCTCATCCATTGGCATTCGTATAATTTTAGATAAATGTGTTGTGTATTAAAAATTTATGTAAGTATTATGATAGACCAATCATATGATGTCTTTGAAGATATAAAGAAGGGTGCCTATTAGTTCTTTGTCATTATTGGAAAATAAAATCAATATGGAAGAGAATAACGATAAATATAGCAGTAGTGTCGATGTCAGAGATGAAGATTAGAAAGTCAAAGTACAAATTTATTGTGATGTGTGTGACACCCTTGTGGTTGTGATTTTAATTAAATATCTGATTACTGTGTGTGGGGTTTAGAAGGGTGTTATAGTTTGAGTCCTATTTTTCCAGTGATGAAAATATATATAGTTTAAAGCAAAAAGGTAGTGCAGTTGGTTATAGCATTGTTTTCCACTAATCGACTAATTACATTAGCTATTGGACTGCCTCATGTAAATATAAATTTAAGATTATATTCTAATTATTAATCAATAAAGTTGATTATCCTTTATTCTTAATTATTTTTTGCATATACAATCGCACATAGATACGAAACCATCAATCGAAAGATAAATCACAATAACTAAGGTCTTTAACCACCATTTGATATTCCATGGGTTAACAACCTAATAAGTATTCAATTCGTGTATGTAAAATAAATAAACAACTATGAAAATACATTAAAACTATTTTGTGTATCAATGTCGAATAAAGAAAAACAAAACAGCGATAATGAAGGGATGGGAAATAAATAACAAGATGAAGGCTTAGAAAGTATAAAAATAAAATATTTAATTTTCATTTTTATTTAAAAAAGAACATTAATGAAAGACTTATAAAAAAACAATTAATAATCCTTCAATGTCTTTTTTGATATCTAAAATCTATTAATATGAGTGCAATGGTTCCGCGGAATGACATGCTCAAAACCAGGAGGAGGAGCAGGGAATGGCTGATTTGGATTGATTGAATTGTCACCCGTGACAACATAACTAGATATAAGGTGAAGGTTTTTGTGTTCGATTTCAATAGGTTCAACTTTGATAGAGACACCATCAACAGCTTTTAGGTCATCTTCTTCAACTTCTCGAATACTTTCATGTATTGCACCCCCCTTATAAAACTCGGGCTTCTTTGAAAGTGTGGTTGTGATAAAAATATCACATGCAGCCTTAAGCTTTCCTACAACAGTCCCACCAAACATTTCCCTACAATCATTAGCTAGTAAAATGGAAAAAGAAGAATAAAAAGGTTCAACGATGACTTCAGAAGTAATACGACCATAACAGGTATTGAAATAAGTTCCATTGATAGATATCATTTGAGAGGATCCAGGAATTATGATTGCAGGAGCTTGAGACACTGAATTGTGAAGAGTAACATCATATACAAGACCGACACCTCCTAGGACTGTGATGATAGCTTGATGACGCAAAGCAAGATTTATAGAGACTCCACGATATCGTGTCCTACAGGGATTTTTATAACAACCAATTTCATAATGTTATCAGGTTCTTCTTCAATCTCAATAGAGAATTTGGGTTTGTTCTTTGAGCCCCGTGGTCTGCCCCTATGTCTCTTAAAGGGCAGGGCAGTCCGATCCTCCTTTGGTTCTCTAGGAACATTAATAAATTCTCCAAAGGATGAAGATTTTGATGATGGTGTTGGAATCCTAAATTTTTCACAGTGGTTGTTGGTGGACATGTTGGAGAGAGACCTCATGTTTCCTCTTTTCTCTCCCACATTAGCGGGTGTGGAAAACCTTAGGGATTTGTTCTTTGGGGATTCATTCTTTGAGGAATCATTTTTTGAGTTTGGAGATATAAAGAAGGGTGGCCATTTGTTCTATGCCATTGTTGAAAAATATAATCAATGTGGAAGTGAACCACAGAATTTATAGCATTAGTTTCGAATGTGAGAGATGAAGATTTAAAAGTTAAAATACAAATTTTTTATCTTTTATTGGGATTTCAACGGTCGAAATGATATTTAGAAATATGTAGATAAATAGTAACTTATGAAATTAATATAATCATCATAATAAATTTCTATCAATAAAAATATAGCAATTGACTAAATATTCACTTATTATAAGAATGTATTATTTATAACAATTCAACCAATAATATTATGTGTTTTAAAAGGAATTCATTTTTAAAAAGAATTGTTATAAACTATTAAATTTTTATTTAAATTATTACCTAGAGAAAATTTGAAATGTAACATTAGCGACATTAATTATGATATTTTTTTTGCCAAATTTCTTATTCATGTGAACACAAGTATTTTCAACATGTAACATTCATCTCAACCATTGGCATTCGAATAGTTTTTGATAAATTTGTTGTGTATTCAAAATTTATGTAAGTAATATGATAGCCCAATCAGATAATGTCTTTGAGAATATAAAAAAGGTTGCCCATTTGTTCCCTTCCATTTTTGGAAAATATAATCAATATGGAAGAGAATAACGATATATATATCAGTAGTGTCGCTGTCAGAGATGAAGATTAGAAAGTCAAAGTACGAAGTTATTTTCATTTATTGAGAATTCAACAATAGAAATGATATTTAGAAATATGTAGATAAATAGTAACTTATGAAATTAATATAATCATAATAATAAATTTCGATCAATAAAAATATAGCAATTGACTAAATATTCACTTATTATGGAAAATGTATCATTTATTACAATTCAACCAATAATATTATGTGTTTTAAAAGGAATTCATTTTAAAAAAGAATTGTTATAAACTATTTAATTTTTATTTAAATTATTGCTAAAAGGATTTGAAATGTAACATTAGCGATATTAATTATGTTATTTTTTTGCCAAATTTCTTATTCATGTGAATACAATTATTTTCAACGTGTAACATCCATCTCAACCATTGGAATTCGAATAGTTTTTGATAAATCTGTTGTGTATTCAAATTTATGTAAGTAATAATATAGCACAATCAAATAATGTCTTTGACGATATAAAGAAGGTTGCCCATTTGTTCTCTGCCTTTTTTGGAAAATATAATCAATATGGAAGGGAATAACGATATATATATCAGAAGTGTCGATGTCAGAGATGAAGATTAGAAAGTCAAAGTACAAAGTCATTATCATTTATTGAGAATTCAACAATAGAAATGATATTTTGAAATATGTACATAAATAGTAACTTATGAAATTAATACAATTATAATAATAAATTTTGATCAATAAAACTATAGAAATTGACTAAATATTCACTTATTTTGAAAATGTATTATTTATACAATACAACGAATAATATAAAATGTTTTAAAAGGAATTAATTTTAAAAAAATGATTGTTATAAACTATTTAATTTTTCTTTAAATTATAGCTTAAAAAATTTTTAATGTACCATTAGCGACATTAATTATGTTATTTTTTTGCCAAATTTCTTATTCATGTAAATACAAGTATTTCAATGTGTAACATCCATCTCAACCATTGGAATTCGAATAGTTTTTGATAAATCTGTTGTGTATTCAAATTTATGTAAGTAATTATATAGCACAATCAAATAATGTCTTTGAGGATATAAAGAAGGTTGCCCATTTGTTCTCTGCCTTTTTTGGAAAATTTAATCAATATAGAAGAGAATAACGATATATATATATCAGTAGTGTCGATGTCAGAGATGAAGATTCGAAAGTCAAAGTACAAAGTTATTATCATTTATTGAGAATTCAACAATAGAAATGATATTTTGAAATATGTATATAATTAGTAACTTATGAAATTAATACAATTATAATAATAAATTTGATCAATAAAAATATAGAAATTGACTAAATATTCACATATTTTGAAAATGTATTATTTATAACAATTCAACAAATAATATAATGTGTTTTAAAAGAAATTCATTTCTTTTTAAAATTAATTGTTATAAACTATTTAATTTTAATTTGTTTTTTTGCTAAAAAAATTCAAATGTAACATTAAGGACATCAATTGTGTTATTATTATTTTTTTGCCAAATTTCTTATTCGTGTGAATGAGTATTTTCAATGTGGAACATCCATCTCATCCATTGGCATTCGTATAATTTTAGATAAATGTGTTGTGTATTAAAAATTTATGTAAGTATTATGATAGACCAATCATATGATGTCTTTGAAGATATATGGAAGGGTGCCTATTAGTTCTTTGTCATTATTGGAAAATAAAATCAATATGGAAGAGAATAACGATAAATATAGCAGTAGTGTCGATGTCAGAGATGAAGATTAGAAAGTCAAAGTACAAATTTATTGTGATGTGTGTGACACCCTTGTGGTTGTGATTTTAATTAAATATCTGATTACTGTGTGTGGGGTTTAGAAGGGTGTTATAGTTTGAGTCCTATTTTTCCAGTGATGAAAATATATATATTTTAAAGCAAAAAGGTAGTGCAGTTGGTTATAGCATTGTTATAGCATTGTTTTCCACTAATCGACTAATTACATTAGCTATTGGACTGCCTCATGTAAATATAAATTTAAGATTATATTCTAATTATTAATCAATAAAGTTGATTATCCTTTATTCTTAATTATTTTTTGCATATACAATCGCACATAGATACGAAACCATCAATCGAAAGATAAATCACAATAACTAAGGTCTTTAACCACCATTTGATATTCCATGGGTTAACAACCTAATAAGTATTCAATTCGTGTATGTAAAATAAATAAACAACTATGAAAATACATTAAAACTATTTTGTGTATCAATGTCGAATAAAGAAAAACAAAACAGCGATAATGAAGGGATGGGAAATAAATAACAAGATGAAGGCTTAGAAAGTATAAAAATAAAATATTTAATTTTCATTTTTATTTAAAAAAGAACATTAATGAAAGACTTATAAAAAAACAATTAATAATACTTCAATGTCTTTTTTGATATCTAAAATCTATTAATATGAGTGCAATGGTTCCGCGGAATGACATGCTCAAAACCAGGAGGAGGAGCAGGGAATGGCTGATTTGGATTGATTGAATTGTCACCCGTGACAACATAACCAGATATAAGGTGAAGGTTTTTGTGTTCGATTTCAATAGGTTCAACTTTGATAGAGACACCATCAACAACTTTTAGGTCATCTTCTTCAACTTCTCGAATACTTTCATGTATTGCACCCCCCTTATAAAACTCGGGCTTCTTTGAAAGTGTGGTTGTGATAAAAATATCACATGCAGCCTTAAGCTTTCCTACAACAGTCCCACCAAACACTTCCCTACAATCATTAGCTAGTAAAATGGAAAAAGAAGAATAAAAAGGTTCAACAATGACTTCAGAAGTAATACGACCATAACAGGTATTGAAATAAGTTCCATTGATAGATATCATTTGAGAGGATCCGGGAATTGTGATTGCAGGAGCTTGAGACACTGAATTGTGAAGAGTAACATCAGATACAAGACCGACACCTCCTAGGACTGTGACGATAGCTTGATGACGCAAAGCAAGATTTATGAGAGACTCCACGATATCGTGTCCTACAGGGATTTTTATAACAACCAATTTCATAATGTTATCAGGTTCTTCTTCAATCTCAATAGAGAATTTGGGTTTGTTCTTGGAGCCCCGTGGTCTGCCCCTATGTCTCTTAAAGGGCAGGGCAGTCCGATCCTCCTTTGGTTCTCTACGAACATTAATAAATTCTCCAAAGGATGATGATTTTGATGATGGTGTTGGCATCCTAAATTTTTCACAGTGGTTGTTGGTGGACATGTTGGGGAGAGACCCCATGTTCCCTCTTTTCTCTCCCACATTAGCGGGTGTGGAAAACCTTAGGGATTTGTTCTTTGAGGATTCATTCTTTGAGGAATCATTCTTTGAGTTTGGAGATATAAAGAAGGGTGGCCATTTGTTCTCTGCCATTGTTGAAAAATATAATCAATGTGGAAGTGAACCACAGAATTTATAGCATTAGTTTCGAATGTGAGAGATGAAGATTTAAAAGTTAAAATACAAATATTTTATCTTTTATTGAGATTTCAACGGTCGAAATGATATTTAGAAATATGTAGATAAATAGTAACTTATGAAATTAATATAAACATAATAATAAATTTCGATCAATAAAAATATAGCAATTCACTAAATATTCACTTATTATAAGAATGTATTATTTATAACAATTCAACCAATAATATTATGTGTTTTAAAAGGAATTCATTTTTAAAAAGAATTGTTATAAACTATTAAATTTTTATTTAAATTATTACCTAGAGAAAATTTGAAATGTAACATTAGCGACATTAATTATGATATTTTTTTGCCAAATTTCTTATTCATGTGAACACAAGTATTTTCAACGTGTAACATCCATCTCAACCATTGGAATTCGAATAGTTTTTGATAAATCTGTTGTGTATTCAAATTTATGTAAGTAATAATATAGCACAATCAAATAATGTCTTTGACGATATAAAGAAGGTTGCCCATTTGTTCTCTGCCTTTTTTGGAAAATATAATCAATATGGCAGGGAATAACGATATATATATCAGAAGTGTCGATGTTAGAGATGAAGATTAGAAAGTCAAAGTACAAAGTCATTATCATTTATTGAGAATTCAACAATAGAAATGATATTTTGAAATATGTACATAAATAGTAACTTATGAAATTAATACAATTATAATAATAAATTTTGATCAATAAAACTATAGAAATTGACTAAATATTCACTTATTTTGAAAATGTATTATTTATAACAATACAACGAATAATATAAAATGTTTTAAAAGGAATTAATTTTAAAAAAATGATTGTTATAAACTATTTAATTTTTCTTTAAATTATAGCTTAAAAAATTTTTAATGTACCATTAGCGACATTAATTATGTTATTTTTTTGCCAAATTTCTTATTCATGTAAATACAAGTATTTCAATGTGTAACATCCATCTCAACCATTGGAATTCGAATAGTTTTTGATAAATCTGTTGTGTATTCAAATTTATGTAAGTAATTATATAGCACAATCAAATAATGTCTTTGAGGATATAAAGAAGGTTGCCCATTTGTTCTCTGCCTTTTTTGGAAAATTTAATCAATATAGAAGAGAATAACGATATATATATATCAGTAGTGTCGATGTCAGAGATGAAGATTCGAAAGTCAAAGTACAAAGTTATTATCATTTATTGAGAATTCAACAATAGAAATGATATTTTGAAATATGTATATAATTAGTAACTTATGAAATTAATACAATTATAATAATAAATTTGATCAATAAAAATATAGAAATTGACTAAATATTCACATATTTTGAAAATGTATTATTTATAACAATTCAACAAATAATATAATGTGTTTTAAAAGAAATTCATTTCTTTTTAAAATTAATTGTTATAAACTATTTAATTTTAATTTGTTTTTTTGCTAAAAAAATTCAAATGTAACATTAAGGACATCAATTGTGTTATTATTATTTTTTTGCCAAATTTGTTATTCGTGTGAATGAGTATTTTCAATGTGGAACATCCATCTCATCCATTGGCATTCGTATAATTTTAGATAAATGTGTTATGTATTAAAAATTTATGTAAGTATTATGATAGACCAATCATATGATGTCTTTGAAGATATATGGAAGGGTGCCTATTAGTTCTTTGTCATTATTGGAAAATAAAATCAATATGGAAGAGAATAACGATAAATATAGCAGTAGTGTCGATGTCAGAGATGAAGATTAGAAAGTCAAAGTACAAATTTATTGTGATGTGTGTGACACCCTTGTGGTTGTGATTTTAATTAAATATCTGATTACTGTGTGTGGGGTTTAGAAGGGTGTTATAGTTTGAGTCCTATTTTTCCAGTGATGAAAATATATATATTTTAAAGCAAAAAGGTAGTGCAGTTGGTTATAGCATTGTTATAGCATTGTTTTCCACTAATCGACTAATTACATTAGCTATTGGACTGCCTCATGTAAATATAAATTTAAGATTATATTCTAATTATTAATCAATAAAGTTGATTATCCTTTATTCTTAATTATTTTTTGCATATACAATCGCACATAGATACGAAACCATCAATCGAAAGATAAATCACAATAACTAAGGTCTTTAACCACCATTTGATATTCCATGGGTTAACAACCTAATAAGTATTCAATTCGTGTATGTAAAATAAATAAACAACTATGAAAATACATTAAAACTATTTTGTGTATCAATGTCGAATAAAGAAAAACAAAACAGCGATAATGAAGGGATGGGAAATAAATAACAAGATGAAGGCTTAGAAAGTATAAAAATAAAATATTTAATTTTCATTTTTATTTAAAAAAGAACATTAATGAAAGACTTATAAAAAAACAATTAATAATACTTCAATGTCTTTTTTGATATCTAAAATCTATTAATATGAGTGCAATGGTTCCGCGGAATGACATGCTCAAAACCAGGAGGAGGAGCAGGGAATGGCTGATTTGGATTGATTGAATTGTCACCCGTGACAACATAACCAGATATAAGGTGAAGGTTTTTGTGTTCGATTTCAATAGGTTCAACTTTGATAGAGACACCATCAACAGCTTTTAGGTCATCTTCTTCAACTTCTCGAATACTTTCATGTATTGCACCCCCCTTATAAAACTCGGGCTTCTTTGAAAGTGTGGTTGTGATAAAAATATCACATGCAGCCTTAAGCTTTCCTACAACAGTCCCACCAAACACTTCCCTACAATCATTAGCTAGTAAAATGGAAAAAGAAGAATAAAAAGGTTCAACAATGACTTCAGAAGTAATACGACCATAACAGGTATTGAAATAAGTTCCATTGATAGATATCATTTGAGAGGATCCGGGAATTGTGATTGCAGGAGCTTGAGACACTGAATTGTGAAGAGTAACATCAGATACAAGACCGACACCTCCTAGGACTGTGACGATAGCTTGATGACGCAAAGCAAGATTTATGAGAG
This sequence comes from Lathyrus tuberosus, assembly GCA_022829125.1. Classification (NCBI taxonomy): domain Eukaryota; kingdom Viridiplantae; phylum Streptophyta; class Magnoliopsida; order Fabales; family Fabaceae; genus Lathyrus; species Lathyrus tuberosus. The sequence goes on from JALAZF010000265.1 coordinate 2,127,991, forward strand.
ACTCCACGATATCGTGTCCTACAGGGATTTTTATAACAACCAATTTCATAATGTTATCAGGTTCTTCTTCAATCTCAATAGAGAATTTGGGTTTGTTCTTGGAGCCCCGTGGTCTGCCCCTATGTCTCTTAAAGGGCAGGGCAGTCCGATCCTCCTTTGGTTCTCTACGAACATTAATAAATTCTCCAAAGGATGATGATTTTGATGATGGTGTTGGCATCCTAAATTTTTCACAGTGGTTGTTGGTGGACATGTTGGGGAGAGACCCCATGTTCCCTCTTTTCTCTCCCACATTAGCGGGTGTGGAAAACCTTAGGGATTTGTTCTTTGAGGATTCATTCTTTGAGGAATCATTCTTTGAGTTTGGAGATATAAAGAAGGGTGGCCATTTGTTCTCTGCCATTGTTGAAAAATATAATCAATGTGGAAGTGAACCACAGAATTTATAGCATTAGTTTCGAATGTGAGAGATGAAGATTTAAAAGTTAAAATACAAATATTTTATCTTTTATTGAGATTTCAACGGTCGAAATGATATTTAGAAATATGTAGATAAATAGTAACTTATGAAATTAATATAAACATAATAATAAATTTCGATCAATAAAAATATAGCAATTCACTAAATATTCACTTATTATAAGAATGTATTATTTATAACAATTCAACCAATAATATTATGTGTTTTAAAAGGAATTCATTTTTAAAAAGAATTGTTATAAACTATTAAATTTTTATTTAAATTATTACCTAGAGAAAATTTGAAATGTAACATTAGCGACATTAATTATGATATTTTTTTGCCAAATTTCTTATTCATGTGAACACAAGTATTTTCAACGTGTAACATCCATCTCAACCATTGGAATTCGAATAGTTTTTGATAAATCTGTTGTGTATTCAAATTTATGTAAGTAATAATATAGCACAATCAAATAATGTCTTTGACGATATAAAGAAGGTTGCCCATTTGTTCTCTGCCTTTTTTGGAAAATATAATCAATATGGAAGGGAATAACGATATATATATCAGAAGTGTCGATGTCAGAGATGAAGATTAGAAAGTCAAAGTACAAAGTCATTATCATTTATTGAGAATTCAACAATAGAAATGATATTTTGAAATATGTACATAAATAGTAACTTATGAAATTAATACAATTATAATAATAAATTTTGATCAATAAAACTATAGAAATTGACTAAATATTCACTTATTTTGAAAATGTATTATTTATAACAATACAACGAATAATATAAAATGTTTTAAAAGGAATTAATTTTAAAAAAATGATTGTTATAAACTATTTAATTTTTCTTTAAATTATAGCTTAAAAAATTTTTAATGTACCATTAGCGACATTAATTATGTTATTTTTTTGCCAAATTTCTTATTCATGTAAATACAAGTATTTCAATGTGTAACATCCATCTCAACCATTGGAATTCGAATAGTTTTTGATAAATCTGTTGTGTATTCAAATTTATGTAAGTAATTATATAGCACAATCAAATAATGTCTTTGAGGATATAAAGAAGGTTGCCCATTTGTTCTCTGCCTTTTTTGGAAAATTTAATCAATATAGAAGAGAATAACGATATATATATATCAGTAGTGTCGATGTCAGAGATGAAGATTCGAAAGTCAAAGTACAAAGTTATTATCATTTATTGAGAATTCAACAATAGAAATGATATTTTGAAATATGTATATAATTAGTAACTTATGAAATTAATACAATTATAATAATAAATTTGATCAATAAAAATATAGAAATTGACTAAATATTCACATATTTTGAAAATGTATTATTTATAACAATTCAACAAATAATATAATGTGTTTTAAAAGAAATTCATTTCTTTTTAAAATTAATTGTTATAAACTATTTAATTTTAATTTGTTTTTTTGCTAAAAAAATTCAAATGTAACATTAAGGACATCAATTGTGTTATTATTATTTTTTTGCCAAATTTCTTATTCGTGTGAATGAGTATTTTCAATGTGGAACATCCATCTCATCCATTGGCATTCGTATAATTTTAGATAAATGTGTTATGTATTAAAAATTTATGTAAGTATTATGATAGACCAATCATATGATGTCTTTGAAGATATATGGAAGGGTGCCTATTAGTTCTTTGTCATTATTGGAAAATAAAATCAACATGGAAGAGAATAACGATAAATATAGCAGTAGTGTCGATGTCAGAGATGAAGATTAGAAAGTCAAAGTACAAATTTATTGTGATGTGTGTGACACCCTTGTGGTTGTGATTTTAATTAAATATCTGATTACTGTGTGTGGGGTTTAGAAGGGTGTTATAGTTTGAGTCCTATTTTTCCAGTGATGAAAATATATATATTTTAAAGCAAAAAGGTAGTGCAGTTGGTTATAGCATTGTTATAGCATTGTTTTCCACTAATCGACTAATTACATTAGCTATTGGACTGCCTCATGTAAATATAAATTTAAGATTATATTCTAATTATTAATCAATAAAGTTGATTATCCTTTATTCTTAATTATTTTTTGCATATACAATCGCACATAGATACGAAACCATCAATCGAAAGATAAATCACAATAACTAAGGTCTTTAACCACCATTTGATATTCCATGGGTTAACAACCTAATAAGTATTCAATTCGTGTATGTAAAATAAATAAACAACTATGAAAATACGTTAAAACTATTTTGTGTATCAATGTCGAATAAAGAAAAACAAAACAGCGATAATGAAGGGATGGGAAATAAATAACAAGATGAAGGCTTAGAAAGTATAAAAATAAAATATTTAATTTTCATTTTTATTTAAAAAAGAACATTAATGAAAGACTTATAAAAAAACAATTAATAATACTTCAATGTCTTTTTTGATATCTAAAATCTATTAATATGAGTGCAATGGTTCCGCGGAATGACATGCTCAAAACCAGGAGGAGGAGCAGGGAATGGCTGATTTGGATTGATTGAATTGTCACCCGTGACAACATAACCAGATATAAGGTGAAGGTTTTTGTGTTCGATTTCAATAGGTTCAACTTTGATAGAGACACCATCAACAGCTTTTAGGTCATCTTCTTCAACTTCTCGAATACTTTCATGTATTGCACCCCCCTTATAAAACTCGGGCTTCTTTGAAAGTGTGGTTGTGATAAAAATATCACATGCAGCCTTAAGCTTTCCTACAACAGTCCCACCAAACACTTCCCTACAATCATTAGCTAGTAAAATGGAAAAAGAAGAATAAAAAGGTTCAACAATGACTTCAGAAGTAATACGACCATAACAGGTATTGAAATAAGTTCCATTGATAGATATCATTTGAGAGGATCCGGGAATTGTGATTGCAGGAGCTTGAGACACTGAATTGTGAAGAGTAACATCAGATACAAGACCGACACCTCCTAGGACTGTGACGATAGCTTGATGACGCAAAGCAAGATTTATGAGAGACTCCACGATATCGTGTCCTACAGGGATTTTTATAACAACCAATTTCATAATGTTATCAGGTTCTTCTTCAATCTCAATAGAGAATTTGGGTTTGTTCTTGGAGCCCCGTGGTCTGCCCCTATGTCTCTTAAAGGGCAGGGCAGTCCGATCCTCCTTTGGTTCTCTACGAACATTAATAAATTCTCCAAAGGATGATGATTTTGATGATGGTGTTGGCATCCTAAATTTTTCACAGTGGTTGTTGGTGGACATGTTGGGGAGAGACCCCATGTTCCCTCTTTTCTCTCCCACATTAGCGGGTGTGGAAAACCTTAGGGATTTGTTCTTTGAGGATTCATTCTTTGAGGAATCATTCTTTGAGTTTGGAGATATAAAGAAGGGTGGCCATTTGTTCTCTGCCATTGTTGAAAAATATAATCAATGTGGAAGTGAACCACAGAATTTATAGCATTAGTTTCGAATGTGAGAGATGAAGATTTAAAAGTTAAAATACAAATATTTTATCTTTTATTGAGATTTCAACGGTCGAAATGATATTTAGAAATATGTAGATAAATAGTAACTTATGAAATTAATATAAACATAATAATAAATTTCGATCAATAAAAATATAGCAATTCACTAAATATTCACTTATTATAAGAATGTATTATTTATAACAATTCAACCAATAATATTATGTGTTTTAAAAGGAATTCATTTTTAAAAAGAATTGTTATAAACTATTAAATTTTTATTTAAATTATTACCTAGAGAAAATTTGAAATGTAACATTAGCGACATTAATTATGATATTTTTTTGCCAAATTTCTTATTCATGTGAACACAAGTATTTTCAACGTGTAACATTCATCTCAACCATTGGCATTCGAATAGTTTTTGATAAATTTGTTGTGTATTCAAAATTTATGTAAGTAATATGATAGCCCAATCAGATAATGTCTTTGAGAATATAAAAAAGGTTGCCCATTTGTTCCCTTCCATTTTTGGAAAATATAATCAATATGGAAGAGAATAACGATATACATATCAGTAGTGTCGCTGTCAGAGATGGAGATTAGAAAGTCAAAGTACGAAGTTATTTTCATTTATTGAGAATTCAACAATAGAAATGATATTTAGAAATATGTAGATAAATAGTAACTTATGAAATTAATATAATCATTATAATAAATTTCGATCAATAAAAATATAGCAATTGACTAAATATTCACTTATTATGGAAAATGTATCATTTATTACAATTCAACCAATAATAATATGTGTTTTAAAAGGAATTCATTTTAAAAAAGAATTGTTATAAAATATTTAATTTTTATTTAAATTATTGCTAAAAGAATTTGAAATGTAACATTAGCGATATTAATTATGTTATTTATTTGCCAAATTTCTTATTCATGTGAATACAAGTATTTTCAACGTGTAACATCCATCTCAACCATTGGAATTCGAATAGTTTTTGATAAATCTGTTGTGTATTCAAATTTATGTAAGTAATTATATAGCACAATCAAATAATGTCTTTGAGGATATAAAGAAGGTTGCCCATTTGTTCTCTGCCTTTTTTGGAAAATATAATCAATATGGAAGGGAATAACGATATATATATCAGTAGTGTCGATGTCAGAGATGAAGATTAGAAAGTCAAAGTACAAAGTCATTATCATTTATTGAGAATTCAACAATAGAAATGATATTTTGAAATATGTACATAAATAGTAACTTATGAAATTAATACAATTATAATAATAAATTTTGATCAATAAAAATATAGAAATTGACTAAATATTCACTTATTTTAAAAATGTATTATTTATAACAATTCAACGAATAATATAATATGTTTTAAAAGGAATTAATTTTAAAAATATGATTGTTATAAACTATTTAATTTTTATTTAAATTGTTGCTTAAAAATTTTTTAATGTAACATTAGCGACATTAATTATGTTATTTTTTTGCCAAATTTCTTATTCATGTAAATACAAGTATTTTCAATGTGTAACATCCATCTCAACCATTGGAATTCGAATAGTTTTTGATAAATTTGTGGTGTATTCAAATTTATGTAAGTAATAATATAGCATAATCAGATAATGTCTTTGAGGATATAAAGAAGGTTACCCATTTGTTCTCTGCCATTTTTGGAAAATTTAATCAATATAGAAGAGAATAACGATATATATATATCAGTAGTGTCGATGTCAGAGATGAAGATTCGAAAGTCAAAGTACAAAGTTATTATCATTTATTGAGAATTCAACAATAGAAATGATATTTTGAAATATGTATATAATTAGTAACTTATGAAATTAATACAATTATAATAATAAATTTGATCAATAAAAATATAGAAATTGACTAAATATTCACATATTTTGAAAATGTATTATTTATAACAATTCAACAAATAATATAATGTGTTTTAAAAGAAATTCATTTCTTTTTAAAATTAATTGTTATAAACTATTTAATTTTAATTTGTTTTTTTGCTAAAAAAATTCAAATGTAACATTAAGGACATCAATTGTGTTATTATTATTTTTTTGCCAAATTTCTTATTCGTGTGAATGAGTATTTTCAATGTGGAACATCCATCTCATCCATTGGCATTCGTATAATTTTAGATAAATGTGTTGTGTATTAAAAATTTATGTAATTATTATGATAGACCAATCATATGATGTCTTTGAAGATATAAAGAAGGGTGCCTATTAGTTCTTTGTCATTGTTGGAAAATAAAATCAATATGGAAGAGAATAACGATAAATATAGCAGTAGTGTCGATGTCAGAGATGAAGATTAGAAAGTCAAAGTACAAATTTATTGTGATGTGTGTGACACCCTTATGGTTGTGATTTTAATTAAATATCTGATTACTGTGTCTGGGGTTTAGAAGGGTGTTATAGTTTGAGTCCTATTTTTCCAGTGATGAAAATATATATATTTTAAAGCAAAAAGGTAGTGCAGTTGGTTATAGCATTGTTATAGCATTGTTTTCCACTAATCGACTAATTACATTAGCTATTGGACTGCCTCATGTAAATATAAATTTAAGATTATATTCTAATTATTAATCAATAAAGTTGATTATCCTTTATTCTTAATTATTTTTTGCATATACAATCGCACATAGATACGAAACCATCAATCGAAAGATAAATCACAATAACTAAGGTCTTTAACCACCATTTGATATTCCATGGGTTAACAACCTAATAAGTATTCAATTCGTGTATGTAAAATAAATAAACAACTATGAAAATACATTAAAACTATTTTGTGTATCAATGTCGAATAAAGAAAAACAAAACAGCGATAATGAAGGGATGGGAAATAAATAACAAGATGAAGGCTTAGAAAGTATAAAAATAAAATATTTAATTTTCATTTTTATTTAAAAAAGAACATTAATGAAAGACTTATAAAAAAACAATTAATAATCCTTCAATGTCTCTTTTGATATCTAAAATCTATTAATATGAGTGCAATGGTTCCGCGGAATGACATGCTCAAAACCAGGAGGAGGAGCAGGGAATGGCTGATTTGGATTGATTGAATTGTCACCCGTGACAACATAACCAGATATAAGGTGAAGGTTTTTGTGTTCGATTTCAATAGGTTCAACTTTGATAGAGACACCATCAACAGCTTTTAGGTCATCTTCTTCAACTTCTCGAATACTTTCATGTATTGCACCCCCCTTATAAAACTCGGGCTTCTTTGAAAGTGTGGTTGTGATAAAAATATCACATGCAGCCTTAAGCTTTCCTACAACAGTCCCACCAAACACTTCCCTACAATCATTAGCTAGTAAAATGGAAAAAGAAGAATAAAAAGGTTCAACAATGACTTCAGAAGTAATACGACCATAACAGGTATTGAAATAAGTTCCATTGATAGATATCATTTGAGAGGATCCGGGAATTGTGATTGCAGGAGCTTGAGACACTGAATTGTGAAGAGTAACATCAGATACAAGACCGACACCTCCTAGGACTGTGACGATAGCTTGATGACGCAAAGCAAGATTTATGAGAGACTCCACGATATCGTGTCCTACAGGGATTTTTATAACAACCAATTTCATAATGTTATCAGGTTCTTCTTCAATCTCAATAGAGAATTTGGGTTTGTTCTTGGAGCCCCGTGGTCTGCCCCTATGTCTCTTAAAGGGCAGGGCAGTCCGATCCTCCTTTGGTTCTCTACGAACATTAATAAATTCTCCAAAGGATGATGATTTTGATGATGGTGTTGGCATCCTAAATTTTTCACAGTGGTTGTTGGTGGACATGTTGGGGAGAGACCCCATGTTCCCTCTTTTCTCTCCCACATTAGCGGGTGTGGAAAACCTTAGGGATTTGTTCTTTGAGGATTCATTCTTTGAGGAATCATTCTTTGAGTTTGGAGATATAAAGAAGGGTGGCCATTTGTTCTCTGCCATTGTTGAAAAATATAATCAATGTGGAAGTGAACCACAGAATTTATAGCATTAGTTTCGAATGTGAGAGATGAAGATTTAAAAGTTAAAATACAAATATTTTATCTTTTATTGAGATTTCAACGGTCGAAATGATATTTAGAAATATGTAGATAAATAGTAACTTATGAAATTAATATAAACATAATAATAAATTTCGATCAATAAAAATATAGCAATTCACTAAATATTCACTTATTATAAGAATGTATTATTTATAACAATTCAACCAATAATATTATGTGTTTTAAAAGGAATTCATTTTTAAAAAGAATTGTTATAAACTATTAAATTTTTATTTAAATTATTACCTAGAGAAAATTTGAAATGTAACATTAGCGACATTAATTATGATATTTTTTTGCCAAATTTCTTATTCATGTGAACACAAGTATTTTCAACGTGTAACATTCATCTCAACCATTGGCATTCGAATAGTTTTTGATAAATTTGTTGTGTATTCAAAATTTATGTAAGTAATATGATAGCCCAATCAGATAATGTCTTTGAGAATATAAAAAAGGTTGCCCATTTGTTCCCTTCCATTTTTGGAAAATATAATCAATATGGAAGAGAATAACGATATACATATCAGTAGTGTCGCTGTCAGAGATGGAGATTAGAAAGTCAAAGTACGAAATTATTTTCATTTATTGAGAATTCAACAATAGAAATGATATTTAGAAATATGTAGATAAATAGTAACTTATGAAATTAATATAATCATAATAATAAATTTTGATCAATAAAAATATAGCAATTGACTAAATATTCACTTATTATGGAAAATGTATCATTTATTACAATTCAACCAATAATATTATGTGTTTTAAAAGGAATTCATTTTAAAAAAGAATTGTTATAAACTATTTAATTTTTATTGAAATTATTGCTAAAAGAATTTGAAATGTAACATTAGTGATATTAATTATGTTATTTTTTTGCCAAAGTACTTATTCATGTGAATACAATTATTTTCAACGTCAAGCATCCATCTCAAGCATTGGAATTCGAATAGTTTTTGATAAATCTGTTGTGTATTCAAATTTATGTAAGTAATAATATAGCACAATCAAATAATGTCTTTGACGATATAAAGAAGGTTGCCCATTTGTTCTATGCCTTTTTTGGAAAATATAATCAATATGGAAGGGAATAACGATATATATATCAGTAGTGTCGATTTCAGAGATGAAGATTAGAAAGTCAAAGTACAAAGTCATTATCATTTATTGAGAATTCAACAATAGAAATGATATTTTGAAATATGTACATAAATAGTAACTTATGAAATTAATACAATTATAATAATAAATTTTGATCAATAAAAATATAGAAATTGACTAAATATTCACTTATTTTGAAAATGTATTATTTATAACAATTCAACGAATAATATAATATGTTTTAAAAGGAATTCATTTTAAAATAAATGATTGTTATAAACTATTTAATTTTTATTTAAATTATTGCTTAAAAATTTTGAAATGTAACATTAGCGACATTAATTATGTTATTTTTTTGCTAAATTTCTTATTCATGTAAATACAAGTATTTTCAATGTGTAACATCCATCTCAACCATTGGAATTCGAATAGTTTTTGATAAATCTGTGGTGTATTCAAATTTATGTAAGTAATAATATAGCATAATCAGATAATGTCTTTGAGGATTTAAAGAAGGCTGCCCATTTGTTCTCTGCCATTTTTGGAAAATTTAATCAATATAGAAGAGAATAACGATATATATATCAGTAGTGTCGATGTCAGAGATGAAGATTCGAAAGTCAAAGTACAAAGTTATTATCATTTATTGAGAATTCAACAATAGAAATGATATTTTGAAATATGTATATAATTAGTAACTTATGAAATTAATACAATTATAATAATAAATTTGATCAATAAAAATATAGAAATTGACAAATTATTCACATATTTTGAAAATGTATTATTTATAACAATTCAACAAATAATATAATGTGTTTTAAAAGAAATTCATTTCTTTTTAAAATTAATTGTTATAAACTATTTAATTTTTATTTATATTTTTGCTAAAAAAATTCAAATGTAACATTAGGGACATCAATTGTGTTATTATTATTTTTTTGCCAAATTTCTTATTCGTGTGAATGAGTATTTTCAATGTGGAACATCCATCTCATCCATTGGCATTCGTATAATTTTAGATAAATGTGTTGTGTATTAAAAATTTATGTAATTATTATGATAGACCAATCATATGATGTCTTTGAAGATATAAAGAAGGGTGCCTATTAGTTCTTTGTCATTGTTGGAAAATAAAATCAATATGGAAGAGAATAACGATAAATATAGCAGTAGTGTCGATGTCAGAGATGAAGATTAGAAAGTCAAAGTACAAATTTATTGTGATGTGTGTGACACCCTTATGGTTGTGATTTTAATTAAATATCTGATTACTGTGTCTGGGGTTTAGAAGGGTGTTATAGTTTGAGTCCTATATTTCCAGTGATGAAAATATATATATTTTAAAGCAAAAAGGTAGTGCGGTTGGTTATAGCATTATTATAGCATTGTTTTCCACTAATCGACTAATTACATTAGCTATTGGACTGCCTCATGTAAATATAAATTTAAGATTATATTCTAATTATTAATCAATAAAGTTGATTATCCTTTATTCTTAATTATTTTTTGCATATACAATCGCACATAGATACGAAACCATCAATCGAAAGATAAATCACAATAACTAACGTCTTTAACCACCATTTGATATTCCATGAGTTAACAACCTAATAAGTAATCAATTCGTGTATGTAAAATAAATAAACAACTATGAAAATACATTAAAACTATTTTGTGTATCAATGTCGAATAAAGAAAAACAAAACAGAGATAATGAAGGGATGGGAAATAAATAACAAGATGAAGGCTTAGAAAGTATAAAAATAAAATATTTAATTTTCATTTTTATTTAAAAAAGAACATTAATGAAAGACTTATAAAAAAACAATTAATAATCCTTCAATGTCTCTTTTGATATCTAAAATCTATTAATATGAGTGCAATGGTTCCGCGGAATGACATGCTCAAAACCAGGAGGAGAAGCAGGGAATGGCTGATTTGGATTGATTGAATTGTCACCCGTGACACCATAACCAGATATAAGGTGAAGGTTTTTGTGTTCGATTTCAATAGGTTCAACTTTGATAGAGACACCATCAACAGCTTTTAGGTCATCTTCTTCAACTTCTCGAATACTTTCATGTATTGCACCCCCCTTATAAAACTCGGGCTTCTTTGAAAGAGTGGTTGTGATAAAAATATCACATGCAGCCTTAAGCTTTCCTACAACAGTCCCACCAAACACTTCCCTACAATCATTAGCTAGTAAAATGGAAAAAGAAGAATAAAAAGGTTCAACGATGACTTCAGAAGTAATACGACCATAACAGGTATTGAAATAAGTTCCATTGATAGATATCATTTGAGAGGATCCAGGAATTATGATTGCAGGAGCTTGAGACACTGAATTGTGAAGAGTAACATCATATACAAGACCGACACCTCCTAGGACTGTGATGATGGCTTGATGACGCAAAGCAAGATTTATAGAGACTCCACGATATCGTGTCCTACAGGGATTTTTATAACAACCAATTTCATAATGTTATCAGGTTCTTCTTCAATCTCAATAGAGAATTTGGGTTTGTTCTTTGAGCCCCGTGGTCTGCCCCTATGTCTCTTAAAGGGCAGGGCAGTCCGATCCTCCTTTGGTTCTCTAGGAACATTAATAAATTCTCCAAAGGATGAAGATTTTGATGATGGTGTTGGCATCCTAAATTTTTCACAGTGGTTGTTGGTGGACATGTTGGAGAGAGACCTCATGTTTCCTCTTTTCTCTCCCACATTAGCGGGTGTGGAAAACCTTAGGGATTTGTTCTTTGAGGATTCATTCTTTGAGGAATCATTCTTTGAGTTTGGAGATATAAAGAAGGGTGGCCATTTGTTCTATGCCATTGTTGAAAAATATAATCAATGTGGAAGTGAACCACATAATTTATAGCATTAGTTTCGAATGTGAGAGATGAAGATTTAAAAGTTAAAATACAAATTTTTTATCTTTTATTGGGATTTCAACGGTCGAAATGATATTTAGAAATATGTAGATAAATAGTAACTTATGAAATTAATATAATCATCATAATAAATTTCGATCAATAAAAATATAGCAATTGACTAAATATTCACTTATTATAAGAATGTATTATTTATAACAATTCAACCAATAATATTATGTGTTTTAAAAGGAATTCATTTTTAAAAAGAATTGTTATAAACTATTAAATTTTTATTTAAATTATTACCTAGAGAAAATTTGAAATGTAACATTAGCGACATTAATTATGATATTTTTTTTGCCAAATTTCTTATTCATGTGAACACAAGTATTTTCAACGTGTAACATTCATCTCAACCATTGGCATTCGAATAGTTTTTGATAAATTTGTTGTGTATTCAAAATTTATGTAAGTAATATGATAGCCCAATCAGATAATGTCTTTGAGAATATAAAAAAGGTTGCCCATTTGTTCCCTTCCATTTTTGGAAAATATAATCAATATGGAAGAGAATAACGATATACATATCAGTAGTGTCGCTGTCAGAGATGAAGATTAGAAAGTCAAAGTACGAAGTTGTTTTCATTTATTGAGAATTCAACAATAGAAATGATATTTAGAAATATGTAGATAAATAGTAACTTATGAAATTAATATAATCATAATAATAAATTTCGATCAATAAAAATATAGCAATTGACTAAATATTCACTTATTATGGAAAATGTATCATTTATTACAATTCAACCAATAATATTATGTGTTTTAAAAGGAATTCATTTTAAAAAAGAATTGTTATAAACTATTTAATTTTTATTTAAATTATTGCTAAAAGGATTTGAAATGTAACATTAGCGATATTAATTATGTTATTTTTTTGCCAAATTTCTTATTCATGTGAATACAATTATTTTCAACGTGTAACATCCATCTCAACCATTGGAATTCGAATAGTTTTTGATAAATCTGTTGTGTATTCAAATTTATGTAAGTAATAATATAGCACAATCAAATAATGTCTTTGACGATATAAAGAAGGTTGCCCATTTGTTCTCTGCCTTTTTTGGAAAATATAATCAATATGGAAGGGAATAACGATATATATATCAGAAGTGTCGATGTCAGAGATGAAGATTAGAAAGTCAAAGTACAAAGTCATTATCATTTATTGAGAATTCAACAATAGAAATGATATTTTGAAATATGTACATAAATAGTAACTTATGAAATTAATACAATTATAATAATAAATTTTGATCAATAAAACTATAGAAATTGACTAAATATTCACTTATTTTGAAAATGTATTATTTATAACAATACAACGAATAATATAAAATGTTTTAAAAGGAATTAATTTTAAAAAAATGATTGTTATAAACTATTTAATTTTTCTTTAAATTATAGCTTAAAAAATTTTTAAAGTACCATTAGCGACATTAATTATGTTATTTTTTTGCCAAATTTCTTATTCATGTAAATACAAGTATTTCAATGTGTAACATCCATCTCAACCATTGGAATTCGAATAGTTTTTGATAAATCTGTGGTGTATTCAAATTTATGTAAGTAATAATATAGCATAATCAGATATTGCCTTTGAGGATATAAAGAAGGTTGCCCATTTGTTCTCTGCCATTTTTGGAAAATTTAATCAATATAGAAGACAATAACGATATATATATATATATATATATATATATATATATATATATATATATATATCAGTAGTGTCGATGTCAGAGATGAAGATTAGAAAGTCAAAGTACAAAGTTATTATCATTTATTGAGAATTCAACAATAGAAATGATATTTTGAAATATGTACATAATTAGTAACTTATGAAATTAATACAATTATAATAATAAATTTGATCATTAAAAATATAGAAATTGACTAAATATTCACATATTTTGAAAATGTATTATTTATAACTATTCAACGAATAATATAATGTGTTTTACAAGAAATTCATTTTTTTTAAAATTAATTCTTATAAACTATTTAATTTTTATTTATATTTTTGCTAAAAAAAATCAAATGTAACATTAGGGACATCAATTCTGTTATTATTATTTTTTTGCCAAATTTCTTATTCGTGTGAATGAGTATTTTCAATGTGGAACATCCATCTCATCCATTGGCATTCGTATAATTTTAGATAAATGTGTTATGTATTAAAAATTTATGTAAGTATTATGATAGACCAATCATATGATGTCTTTGACGATATAAAGAAGGGTGCCTATTAGTTCATTGTCATTGTTGGAAAATAAAATCAATATGGAAGAGAATAACGATAAATATAGCAGTAGTGTCGATGTCAGAGATGAAGATTAGAAAGTCAAAGTACAAATTTATTGTGATGTGTGTGACACCCTTATGGTTGTGATTTTAATTAAATATCTGATTACTGTGTGTGGGGTTTAGAAGGGTGTTATAGTTTGAGTCCTATATTTCCAGTGATGAAAATATATATATTTTGAAGCAAAAAGGTAGTGCAGTTGGTTATAGCATTGTTATAGCATTGTTTTCCACTAATCGACTAATTACATTAGCTATTGGACTGCCTCATTTAAATATAAATTTAAGATTATATTCTAATTATTAATCAATAAAGTTGATCATCCTTTATTCTTAATTATTTTTTGCATATACAATCGCACATAGATACGAAACCATCAATCGAAAGATAAATCACAATAACTAAGGTCTTTAACCACCATTTGATATTCCATGGGTTAACAACCTAATAAGTAATCAATTCGTGTATGTAAAATAAATAAACAACTATGAAAATACATTAAAACTATTTTGTGTATCAATGTCGAATAAAGAAAAACAAAACAGAGATAATGAAGGGATGGGAAATAAATAACAAGATGAAGGCTTAGAAAGTATAAAAATAAAATATTTAATTTTCTTATTTATTTAAAAAAGAACATTAATGAAAGACTTATAAAAAAA
Organism: Lathyrus tuberosus; assembly: GCA_022829125.1. Lineage (NCBI taxonomy): Eukaryota > Viridiplantae > Streptophyta > Magnoliopsida > Fabales > Fabaceae > Lathyrus > Lathyrus tuberosus. Next base: position 2,143,005 of record JALAZF010000265.1, read on the forward strand.
CAATTAATAATCCTTCAATGTTTCTTTTGATATCTAAAATCTATTAATATGAGTGCAATGGTTCCGCGGAATGACATGCTCAAAACCAGGAGGAGGAGCAGGGAATGGCTGATTTGGATTGATTGAATTGTCACCCGTGACACCATAACCAGATATAAGGTTAAGGTGTTTGTGTTCGATTTCAATAGGTTCAACTTTAATAGAGACACCATCAACAACTTTTAGGTCATCTTCTTCAACTTCTCGAATACTTTCATGTATTGCACCCCCTTATAGAACTCGGGCTTCTTTGAAAGAGTGGTTGTGATAAAAATATCACATGCAGCCTTAAGCTTTCCTACAACAGTCCCACCAAACACTTCCCCACAATCATTTGCTAGTAAAATGGAAAAAGAAGAATAAAATGGTTCAACGATGACTTCAGAAGTAATACGACCATAAAATGTATTGAAATAAGTTCCATTGATAGATATCATTTGAGAGGATCCGGGAATTGTGATTGCAGGAGCTTAAGACACTGAATTGTGAAGAGTAACATCAGATACAAGACCGACACCTCCTATGTAAAGCCCATATATATATATATATATATATATATATATATATATATATATATATATATACATGCATCAAATCATATGTTATACATGAATAATACGTTTGGTACTGAAATACACAATAAGTTCCTAGTAAACACATTATACATATATATGCCCAAAAATCCTAATACAAAAAACTACGGCATAGTATATCTACAAGATGTTCCAAAGACAAATACTAAGAACTAGATCACTAATGATCTCAAAAACTCCACAACGGAAGCAAAGCCATCAGATAAATAAGGATAATCACACAGCCTTATCCTTACCCTTCGTGGAACCTGCAGTACCTGTGATGTAAACAACAACAGTGGGGTGAAATACATCAAATCTCAGTGAGTTCCCTATCTTAAAGTCCTCTCGGCTCTACAAGGTTCTAATAAACCTAACTCAAGTCAAAAGGGAAGGAAAATGACTTTGAGTACACACACGATATACGTATCCACACCGGTGAGCCTGTTAACTCACACTAGTACCAAGTACATCCTAAGCCTGTTAGCTCAAGAACTCACTAATCAATAACCGTACCAAGCCATCCCCTTTTCCCGTCCGCTTCTACGTCTAGAAGACGACCCGAGTCATGGATCCTTGAAGTTACTTGGCATACGAAATGGATTCGGGATCATCGGCCTGTTAGCCGTGAACCGTCACTTCTCAGGGCCTGTTAACCATCTCAAGTCTCTTTACCCGTAGGCTCCATTCGTACTATACGCGGGAATCAAACCTGCCAAGTAATTGTGCATACGTTTCAGAGGAGGTGCTCGAGTCTCATGAAACTACACCGCAAGATAAACTGGTTATGATTATATAATACACACGCCTCGGCCTTTCATGCACGAGCGTTGTCACTTATGACAATTCACACTTTCTGACATTGTTTATGGTAATGTTCCTCACTCTACCTATTCCATATTTTAACATGCATACATTTTCAACAACAATTACACACCATTAAACGATAAAAGTCGACAAAACGACACTATTCCAAAATCCTAACATAATTAAATCGGCCAACAAATCTTAATATCATTTTAATAAAAAGTACATTCTGTTAGCTTTCCAATGATATCAAGAATATTAAAAACGGATAAACGAGTCAAAAGTTATGGACATAGCGAGAAATAGTATCGCGAGAAAACACAATTTTTCACCCTCCTGCCCGTACGCGTACTGCCCTAAGCCATACGCGTATTGCCAAGCTGGCTCGCCCAGCCATACTCGTATTGCCCAAAGTCATACGCGTATGGACAGAGACTGATTTTCCTTCAAAATTCCTTTTAAAACTCCCATACGCGTACTACCATAACTCATACGGGTATTGCCCAAAACCATACGCGTATCAATACGCAAATGGGCAGATGGCTGAGAAAAATGGGACCTCATACGCGTATTGCCCACATTCCTGCACAGCCATACGCGTATTGCCTTGACCAATACGCGTATTTCCTTGGGTGATACACGTATGGGCAGCGTGAAACCCAGAAAATTCCTGCAGAAAAGTTCTGCTACAGGTTGATAAAAAACAACCCCAAAATCCCATTTTTTCCAGTCAAAATACACCAAAACATGTTATAATTATAACAACCAGTATAACACACAATCAATTATCGAATTTCAGCAGTTAGATTATGATTCTATTGTAAAATTTCTCATTTCCTAACAATATCAAAACTAACTCTAAACTCAATAAAACTCTACTCCAAAGCTTCTAGCTAGAACCCACCTGGATTACAAGATGAGGAGGTTGAAGCTGAGATGAAAAGATGAAGATTGGTTGATGATCCAAGTTCTAGAGCTCTTGTGAAATTTTTCTCCTCTTTTCCCTTCCTTTTCCTTCTCTTCCTTTTCTTTCTCTATGTTTCTATCTTTTCCCAAATAAGGAAAGGAAACGAAAATATACATAGAAAATATTAATTGGCAATACTACTAATTATCCCAATTATCCTAATTGCACCAATTAATAAAACTCCAAGTTAAATAATATTATTCTAATCAAATTTCCGAGTTCGTCGGTTTACTCTAATTACTTGGTCCAATAATTGCTCAGAGTACCCCGGAACCTAGTTGATCATAATAATATTATTCAAAATGTTCACAAAAATTATGGGGTATTACATCCTCCCCCCCCCCCCCCCCTTAAATAGAAATTCTCCCTCCAATTTAAAGGATTACCTGAACAGATGAGGGTAGACCTCTTGCATTTCCGATTCCAATTCCCAAGTCGCATCGCCTCGATGCGTCTCATCCCATTGGACCTTAACAAAAGGAATCTCTTTATTTCTTAACACTTTAGTTTCTCTTTCTGTGATACGACTCGGTTGAGGCTCAAACGTCAAATCAGCTTCTATCTCAATTGTATCTGGCAAAATTGGCTGAAGAGGATCTGGGACAAATTTTCGAAGCTGAGACACATGAAAAACGTCGTGCATCTCAGACAGAGAAGGCGGTAAGGCTAATCTGTAAGCTACTTCCCCAATCCTTTCTATGACTTGATACGGTCCCACATATCTTGGACTTAACTTCCGCGATTTAAATGGTCCTTTCAATCTCAACCTCGGAGTAACCTTTAAAAATACATGATCACCCTTATCAAACTCTAACGGTCTCCTACGGTTGTCCGCATAACTTTTCTGACGATCTTGGGCTTGTTTAACTTTTCCACGAATCATTCTAATCTTTTCCGTGGTCTCGTGAATAATCTCGGGTACCAAAATTCTATCGTCGCCTACCTCCGCCCAACACAATGGCATTTTACACTTCCTACCATATAACGCCTCATAAGGTGCCATACCAATACTTGCATGATAACTGTTATTATAAGAGAATTCGATCAACGGAAAAAGTTCTATCCAATTTCCTCCACTTTCAAGTACACAAGCTCTTAACATGTCCTCCATAGTTTGTATTGTCCGTTCCGTCTGACCGTCCGTTTGCGGATGATTCGGCGTACTCAAACATAACCTCGTTCCCATGGCTTGTTGAAAAGCTCTCCAAAATCTGGAAGTAAACTTTGGATCTCTATCCGAAACGATGCTAGTAGGAATACCATGCAATCTCACTATCTCTGAAATGAACAACCTTGCGAGATGACTCGCCTTGTAGGTAGTCTTCACAGCTAAGAAATGAGCTGATTTCGTCAATCGATCCACAATTACCCAAATCGAATCATAACCACCCTGCGCACGGGGTAATCCCAGTGTGAAGTCCATTGAAATACTCTCCCATTTCCACGTCGGAATTTCTAAAGTTTGCAATAAGCCACCCAGCCTTTGGTGCTCAATCTTCACTTGTTGGCACACCGCACATTCCGACACATACACCGCAACATCCTTTTTCATTCCTGACCACCAATAGTCCCTCTTTAAATCTTGATACATCTTTGAAGCACCAGGATGTATAGTAAAAACACCCTTATGCGCTTCTTCCAAAATCCTTCGTTTTAACTCCGTGCTATCCGGAACACAAATCCTCTAGTTGAACAAAATAGTTCCGTCGGTAGCTCACACAAAACCCAGTTGTAGTAACACTTCCTGTAACTTCTCGTCTACCCTTGCTCTTACTGGATTTCTTCCCTAAGAGTAGAAGTGACATTTAAATTTCCCATGACTACACAATTTGGAGTCCAGTTAAATTGAAGATTTAGATCTCTAAACTGTTCCATTAAAGCATACTCTAACATCATCAACTCGGCATTATGCAACACCTTCCTACTCAATGCATCCGCCACCTTATTCGCTTTACCTGGATGGTATTTTAACTCCAAGTCATAATCCTTCAAATATTCCATCCATCTCCTCTGACGCATATTCAACTCTTTCTGATCAAATAAGTACTTTAAGCTTTTGTGGTCGCTAAACATCCCAAAACGTACACCATACAAATAGTGACGCCACACTTTCAAAGTAAATACAACTGCCGCCAATTCTAAATCATGCGTTGGGTAATTCTCTTCATGGACTTTCAACTGTCGTGAAGCATAAGCCACTACGTGTCCATCTTGCATTAACACCCCACCTAATCCCTTTTTTGATGCATCACAATATACCTCATACGACTTGCTAGAATCAGGAATCACCAAAACAGGAGCGGTAGTCAATCTCTCCTTCAAACTCCTAAAACTTCTTTCACAAGCCGAATCCCACTCATACGAATAATCCTTCCGAGTAAGTCTCGTCAATGGTAAAGCCAACTGCGAAAAACCCTTGATAAACCTTCTATAGTACCCTGTCAATCCCAAGAAACTTCTAACTTCGGAAGCATTTTTCGGTCTCTCCCAATTAATCACCGCTTCAACTTTTGATGGATCGACCGCTACACCTCCCTGAGATATGACATGACCAAGAAAATTAACCTCAGACATCCAAAACTCACACTTACTTAACTTTGCAAAAAGTTGCTTCTCTTGTAAGATGGATAAAACAATTCTTAGGTGTTCTCCATGCTCTTGAGGATCATGAGAATAAATAAGAATGTCATCAATGAAAATCACCACAAATTGGTCCAAGTAAGGTTGAAATATCCGATTCATATAATCCATGAAAACTGCCGGAGCATTCGTCACACCGAAAGGCATCACCAAAAATTCATAATGACCATAACGGGTTCTAAACGCAGTCTTTGGTACATCTGAACTCTTCACACGAATCTGATGATAACCCGACCGTAAATCATTCTTCGAGAACACACAGGCTCCTTTCAATTGATCCAACAGGTCGTCTATCCTTGGTAATGGGTATTTGTTCTTGATGGTGACCTTATTCAATTGACGATAATCAATACACAACCGCATTCCACCATCCTTTTTCTTCACCAACAACACTAGAGCTCCCCAGGGTGAAACACTGGGTCGAACAAAATGCTTAGCCAATAATTCTTCCAATTGGTCCTTTAATTCTCTAAATTCAAGTGGTGTCATCCGATACGGAGAAACGGATATTGGAGCCGTTCCCAGTATCAGGTCAATAGAGAATTCCATTTCCCGCTCCAGAGGAAGAGAAGTGATATCCTCGGGGAAAACTTCAGGAAAGTCACAAACTACTGGAATACTCAAAACTGGGATGTTACTACTCTCCTCCTTGGTAAGAATCAAAAGAACAGACTTTTCTTCCTCAAACAAGAAATTAATCTTTCCAACCGTACCTTCTAAAATAGTAGTTAATACATCCTTTGAAGTGGCCTCGGCAGATGGGATAATGATCAGTTTTTCCTCACACCCAATAAACACTGAATTAGAGGAAAGCCAATCCATTCCCAGAACAACATCCACTTTCTTAAGCGGTAGACAGATAAGGTCAATCTGGAAAACTCTTTCATTCACTGATAATACACAATTTTCACACTTCAACGGTGTCTCAACTATCTCATCCATGGCGGTAGTAACCACCATATGAGGAAACAAAGGAACAGCTTGCAACCCAAGTCGCTTCATGCAACGCGTGGACACAAAAGAATGCGTTGCCCCACAATCAAATAAAACAAAACAAGGATGTCCATTTACGAAACACGTAGCCGTAATCAAGGAGTTGTCATTCTTTGCCTTCCTCGCATCCAAGGTATACACTCGGCCGGTATTCTTCCCTTGTGCCTGATTCCTACCCTGAGGACAATCCTTCGCTATATGGCCCACCTTATTACACTGATAACACCTCATTCCCTCCAAACTGCACCTACCATAATGGTTCCTTCCACAAATACGGCATACCGGAGGCACACTAGTCCTAGAACTCTGAACTTGCTTCCCTTTGAATGATTGCTGCCTTGGTTTAACTTGTTGATTCGATCTCCCTCGATCACTTTGATTCATCCTACTCAAATCTCCTTCCATTTGTACCTTCTTCAAACTATGCTCAGCCACATAACACTGTCTTAACAATTCAGCATAACTAGTAAATTCTCTCTGCGATACACTGTGTGAGATTTCAGCCCTTAAACCAAACAGAAACTGATCAATCTTCCACCTCTCATCAGGAGCATACATAGCCTGTCTAGAATAACGCAGCCATAACTTCGAATTTTTCAGCATAAGAAGCCACAGTCAAGTTACCTTGCCTCAGTTGTTGAAACTCGAATTCCTTCTGAGACCTCAAGGAACTTGGAAAATATTTCTCCATAAAAGTTACCTTAAACTGCTCCCATACCTTTGGTACCTCTTGAATTGTCATTAAGGCTGAAGCACTTTCCCACCACCTCATGGTAGGACCCTTCAGCAAATGAGAAGCGAAGACCACCTTATTTTCCTCACTGCACTAAACTATTAGGAAAATCCGTTCCATACCTGATATCCATTCATGAGCCTTTAATGGATCTAACCCTCCCAGAAATTCTGGAGGGTTCATACGGATGAAATCCCTAAAGGTTCCCCCTGCAGCTTCTGGTACTACCACTGGAGGATGCACACCACCAGCCATTTGTTGTACCATTTGTTGCACAAACTGATTCTGCTGTTGCTGCATCTGTTGCATAAATTGGTATAAATGAGCATTTCCCTCGTCACCTGGCGGATTAGTCCCTGTTGGAGTGGTCCTTGGTCTACCACGGTTGTTTCTGTGCCTGTCAGCCATGTTCCTGAATTTCATATAGATAGGATTAAGTTGATCAGACTCAATACCATAAATATAACAGACAAGACCAATGGCGACACGCCGCATATGAAACAGAAAGAAAACTTATTCTATTTCATGGCTAGGTCGAGGATACGACCTACTTTGATACCAACTGTAAAGCCCATATATATATATACATGCATCAAATCATATATTATACATGAATAATACGTTTGGTACTGAAATACACAATAAGTTCCTAGTAAACACATTATACATATACATGCCCAAAAATCCTAATACAAAAAACTACGGCATAGTATATCTACAAGATGTTCCAAAGACAAATACTAAGAACTAGATCACTAATGATCTCAAAAACTCCACAATGGAAGCAAAGCCATCAGATAAAAAAGGATAATCACACAGCCTTATCCTTACCCTTCGCGGAACCTGCAGTACCTGTGATGTAAACAACAACAGTGGGGTGAAATACATCAAATCTCAGTGAGTTCCCTATCTTAAAGTCCTCTCGGCTCTACAAGGTTCTAATAAACCTAACTCAAGTCAAAAGGGAAGGAAAGTGACTTTGAGTACACACACGATATACGTATCCACACCGGTGAGCCTGTTAACTCACACTAGTACCAAGTACGTCCTGTGCCTGTTAGCTCAAGAACTCACAAATGAATAACCATACCAAGGCATCCCCTTTTCCCGTCCGCTTCTACGTCTAGAAGACGACCCGAGTCATGGATCCTTGAAGTTACTTGGCATATGAAATGGATTCGGAATCATCGGCCTGTTAGCCGTGAACCGTCACTTCTCATGGCCTGTTAACCATCTCAAGTCTCTTTACCCGTAGGCTCCATTCGTACTATACGCGGGAATCAAACCTGCCAGGTAATAGTGCATACGTTTCAGAGGAGGTGCTCGAGTCTCATGAAACTACACCGCAAGATAAACTGGTTATGATTATATAATACACACGCCTCGGCCTTTCATGCACGAGCGTTGTCACTTATGACAATTCACAATTTCTGACATTGTTTATGGTAATGCTCCTCACTCTACCTATTCCATATTATAACATGCATACATTTTCAACAACAATTACACACCATTAAACGATAAAAGTCGACAAAACGACACTATTCCAAAATCCTGACATAATTAAATCGGCCAACAAATCTTAAAATCATTTTAATAAGAAAGTACATTCTGTTAGCTTTCCAATGATATCAAGAATAATAAAAACAGATAAACGAGTCAAAAGTTATGGACATAGCGAGAAATAGTATCGCGAGAAAACACAATTTTTCACCCTCCTGGCCGTACGAGTACTGCCCTAAGCCATACACGTATTGCCAAGCTGGCTCGCCTAGCCATACTCGTATTGCCCAAAGTCATACGCGTATGGACAGAGACTGATTTTCCTTCAAAATTCCTTTTAAAACTCCCATACGCGTACTACCATAACTCATACGCGTATTGCCCAAAACCGTACGCGTATCAATACGCAAATGGGCAGATGGCCGAGAAAAATGGGACCTCATACGCATATTGCCCACATTCCTGCACAACCATACGCGTATTGCCTTGACCAATATGCGTATTGCCTTGGGTGATACGCGTATGGGCAGCGTGAAACCCAGAAAATTCCTACAGAAAAGTACTGCTACGGGTTGATCAAAAACAACCCCAAAATCCCATTTTTTCCAGTCAAAATACACCAAAACATGTTATAATTATAACAACCAGTATAACACACAATCAATTATCGAATTTCAGCAGTTAGATTATGATTCTATTGTAAAATTTCTCATTTCCTAACAATATCAAAACTAACTCTAAACTCAATAAAACTCTACTCTAAAGCTTCTAGCTAGAACCCACCTGGATTACAAGATGAGGAGGTTGAAGCTGAGATGAAAAGATGAAGATTGGTTGATGATCCAAGTTCTAGAGCTCTTATGAAAATTTTCTCCTCTTTTCCCTTCCTTTTCCTTCTCTTCCTTTTCTATCTCTATGTTTCTATCTTTTCCCAAATAAGGCAAGGAAAAGAAAATATACATAGAAAATATTAATTGGCAATACTACTAATTATCCCAATTATCGCAATTGTACCAATTAATAAAACTCCAAGTTAAATAATATTAATCTAATCAAATTTCCGAATTCGTCAGTTTACTCTAATTACTTGGTCAAATAATTGCTCAGAGTACCCCGGAACCCAGTTGATCATAATAATATTACTCAAAATGTTCACAAAAATTATGGGGTATTACATCTTAGGACTGTGATGATAGCTTGATGACGTAAAGCAAGATTTATGAGAGACTCCACGATATCATGTCCTACAGGGATTTTTATAACAACCAATTTCATAATGTTATCAGGTTCTTCTTCAATCTCAAAGAGAATTTGGGTTTGTTCTTGGATCCCCGTGGTCTGCCCCTATGTCTCTTAAAGGGCAGGGCAATCCGATCCTCCTTTGGTTCTCTAGGAACATTAATAAATTCTCCAAAGGATGAAGATTTTGACGATGGTGTTGGCATCCTAAATTTTTCACAGTGGTTGTTGGTGGACATGTTGGGGAGAGACCCCATGTTCCCTCTTTTCTCTCCCACTTTAGCGGGTGTGGAAAACCTTATGGATTTGTTCTTTGAGGATTCATTCTTTGAGGATTCATTCTTTGAGGAATCATTCTTTGAGTTTGGAGATATAAAGAAGGGTGACCATTTGTTCTCTGCCATTGTTGAAAAATATAATCAATGTGGAAGTGAACCACTGAATTTATAGCATCAGTTTCGAATGTGAGAGATGAAGATTTGAAAGTTAAAATACAAATTTTTTTATCTTTTATTGAGATTTCAACGGTCGAAATGATATTTAGAAATATGTAGATAAATAGTAACTTATGAAATTAATATAATCATAATAATAAATTTCGATCAATAAAAATATAGCAATTGACTAAATATTCACTTATTATAAGAATGTATTATTTATAACAATTCAACCAATAATATTATGTGTTTTAAAAGGAATTCATTTTTAAAAAGAATTGTTATAAACTATTAAATTTTTATTTAAATTATTACCTAGAGAAAATTTGAAATGGAACATTAGCGACATTAATTATGTTATTTTTTTGCCAAATTTCTTATTCATGTGAACACAAGTATTTTCAACGTGTAACATCCATCGCAACCATTGGCATTCGAATAGTTTTTGATAAATTTGTTGTGTATTCAAAATTTATGTAAGTAATATGATAGCCCAATCAGATAATGTCTTTGAGGATATAAAAAAGGTTGCCCATTTGTTCCCTTCCATTTTTGGAAAATATAATCAATATGGAAGAGAATAACGATATACATATCAGTAGTGCCGCTGTCAGAGATGAAGATTAGAAAGTCAAAGTACGAAGTTATTTTCATTTATTGAGAATTCAACAATAGAAATGATATTTAGAAATATTTTGATAAATAGTAACTTATGAAATTAATATAATCATAATAATAAATTTTGATCAATAAAAATATAGAAATTGACTAAATATTCACTTATTTTGAAAATGTATTATTTATAATAATTCAACGAATAATATTATGTGTTTTAAAAGGAATTCATTTTAAAAAAGAATTGTTATAAACTATTTAATATTTATTTAAATTATTGCTAAAAGAATTTGAAATGTAACATTAGCGATATTAATTATGTTATTTTTTTGCCAAATTTCTTATTCATGTGAATACAAGTATTTTCAACGTGTAACATCCATCTCAACCATTGGAATTCGAATAGTTTTTGATAAAACTGTTGTGTATTCAAATTTATGTAAGTAATAATATAGCACAATCAAATAATGTCTTTGAGGATATAAAGAAGGTTGCCCATTTGTTCTCTGCCTTTTTTGGAAAATATAATCAATATGGAAGGGAATAACGATATATATATCACTAGTGTCGATGTCAGAGATGAAGATTAGAAAGTCAAAGTACAAAGTCATTATCATTTATTGAGAATTCAACAATAGAAATGATATTTTGAAATATGTACATAAATAGTAACTTATGAAATTAATACAATTATAATAAATAATTTTGATCAATAAAAATATAGAAATTGACTAAATATTCACTTATTTTGAAAATGTATTATTTATAACAATTCAACGAATAATATAATATGTTTTAAAAGGAATTCATTTTTAAAAAAATGATTGTTATAAACTATTTAATTTTTATTTAAATTATTGCTAAAAAAATTTGAAATGTAACATTAGCGACATTAATTATGTTATTTTTTTGCCAAATTTCTTATTCATGTAAATACAAGTATTTTCAATGTGTAACATCCATCTCCACCATTGGAATTCGAATAGTTTTTGATAAATCTGTGGTGTATTCAAATTTATGTAAGTAATAATATAGCATAATCAGATAATGTCTTTGAGGATATAAAGAAGGTTGCCCATTTGTTCTCTGCCATTTTTGGAAAATTTAATCAATATAGAAGAGAATAACTATATATATATCAGTAGTGTCGATGTCAGAGATGAAGATTCGAAAGTCAAAGTACAAAGTTATTATCATTTATTGAGAATTCAACAATAGAAATGATATTTTGAAATATGTACATAATTAGTAACTTATGAAATTAATACAATTATAATAATAAATTTGATCAATAAAAATATAGAAATTGACCAAATATTCCCATATTTTGAATATGTATTATTTATAACAATTCAACGAATAATATAATGTGTTTTAAAAGAAATTCATTTTTTTTAAAATTAATTGTTATAAACCATTTAATTTTTATTTATATTTTTGCTAAAAAAAGTCAAATGTAACATTAGGGACATCAATTGCGTTATTACTATTTTTTTGCCAAATTTCTTATTCGTGTGAATGAGTATTTTCAATGTGGAACATACATCTCATCCATTGGCATTCGTATAATTTTAGATAAATGTGTTGTGTATTAAAAATTTATGTAAGTATTATGATAGACCAATCATATGATGTCTTTGAAGATATAAAGATGGGTGCCTATTAGTTCTTTGTCATTTTTGGAAAATAAAATCACTATGGAAGAGAATAACGATAAATATAGCAGTAGTGTCGATGTCAGAGATGAAAATTAGAAAGTCAAAGTACAAATTTATTGTGATGTGTGTGACACCCTTATGGTTGTGATTTTAATTAAATATCTGATTACTGTGTGTGGGGTTTAGAAGGGTGTTATAGTTTGAGTCCTATATTTCCAGTGATGAAAATATATATATTTTAAAGTAAAAAGGTAGTGCAGTTGGTTATAGCATTGTTTTCCACAAATCGACTAATTACATTAGCTATTGGACTGCCTCATGTAAATATAAATTTAAGATTATATTCTAATTATTAATCAATAAAGTTGATTATCCTTTATTCTTAATTATTTTTTGCATATACAATCGCACATAGATACGAAACCATCAATCGAAAGATAAATCATAATAACTAAGGTCTTTAACCACCATTTGATATTCCATGGGTTAACAACCTAATAAGTAATAAATTCGTGTGTGTAAAATAAATAAACAACTATGAAAATACATTAAAATTATTTTGTGTATCACTGTCGAATAAAGAAAAACAAAATAGAGATAATGAAGGGATGGGAAATAAATAACAAGATGAAGGCTTAGAAAGTATAAAAATAAAAAATTTAATTTTCCTTTTTATTTAAAAAAGAACATTAATGAAAGACTTATAAAAAAACAATTAATAATCCTTCAATGTCTCTTTTGATATCTAAAATCTATTAATATGAGTGCAATGGTTCCGCGGAATGACATGCTCAAAACCAGGAGGAGGAGCAGGGAATGGCTGATTTGAATTGATTGAATTGTCACCCGTAACACCATAACCAGATATAAGGTGAAGGTTTTTGTGTTCGATTTCAATAGGTTCAACTTTGATAGAGACACCATCAACACCTTTTAGGTCATCTTCTTCAACTTCTCAAATACTTTCATGTATTGCACCCCCCTTATAAAAATCGGGCTTATTTGAAAGAGTGGTTGGGATAAAAATATCACATGCAGCCTTAAGCTTTCCTACAACAGTCCCACCAACCACTTCCCCACAATCATTAGCTAGTAAAATGGAAAAAGAAGAATAAAAAGGTTCAACGATGACTTCAGAAGTTATACGACCATAACAGGTATAGAAATAAGTTTCATTGATAGATATCATTTTAGAGGATTCGGGAATTGTGATTGCATCAGATACAAGACCGACACCTCCTAGGACTGTGATGATAGCTTGGTGAGCAAGATTTATGAGAGACTCCACGATATCGTGTCCTATAGGGATTTTTATAACAACCAATTTCATAATGTTATCAGGTTCTTCTTCAATCTCAATAGAGAATTTGGGTTTGTTCTTGGAGCCCCGCGGTCTGCCCCTATGTCTCTTAAAGGGCAGGGCAGTCCGATCCTCCTTTGGTTCTCTAGGAACATTAATAAATTCTCCAAAGGATGAAGATTTTGATGATGGTGTTGGCATCCTAAATTTTTCACAGTGGTTGTTGGTGGACATGTTGGGGAGAGACCCCATGTTCCCTCTTTTCTCTCCCACTTTAGCGGGTGTGGAAAACCTTATGGATTTGTTCTTTGAGGATTCATTCTTTGAGGAATCATTCTTTGAGTTTGGAGATATAAAGAAGGGTGGCCATTTGGTCTCTGCCATTGTTGAAAAATATAATCAATGTGGAAGTGAACCACGGAATTTATAGCATTAGTTTCGAATGTGAGAGATGAAGATTTGAAAGTTAAAATACAAATTTTTTATCTTTTATTGAGATTTCAACGGTCGAAATGATATTTAGAAATATGTAGATAAATAGTAACTTATGAAATTAATATAATCATAATAATAAATTTCGATCAATAAAAATATAGCAATTGACTAAATATTCACTTATTATAAGAATGTATTATTTATAACAATTCAACCAATTAGATTATGTGTTTTAAAAGGAATTCATTTTAAAAAAGAATTGTTATAAACTATTAAATTTTTATTTAAATTATTACCTAGAGAAAATTTGAAATGGAACTTTAGCGACATTAATTATGTTATTTTTTTGCCAAATTTCTTATTCATGTGAACACGAGTATTTTCAACGTGTAACATCCATCTCAACCATTGGCATTTGAATAGTTTTTGATAAATTTGTTGTGTATTCAAAATTTATGTAAGTAATATGATAGCCCAATCAAATAATGTCTTTGAGGATATAAAAAAGGTTGCCCATTTGTTCCCTTCCATTTTTGGAAAATATAATCAATATGGAAGAGAATAACAATATACATATCAGTAGTGTCGCTGTCAGAGATGAAGATTAGAAAGTAAAAGTACGAAGTTATTTTCATTTATTGAGAATTCAACAATAGAAATGATATTTAGAAATATGTAGATAAATAGTAACTTATGAAATTAATATAATCATAATAATAAATTTCGATCAATAAAAATATAGCAACCGACTAAATATTCACTTATTATGGAAAATGTATCATTTATTACAATTCAACCAATAATATTATGTGTTTTAAAAGGAATTCATTTTAAAAAAGAATTGTTATAAACTATTTAATTTTTATTTAAATTATTGCTAAAAGAATTTGAAATGTAACATTAGCGATATTAATTATGTTATTTTTTTTCCAAATTTCTTATTCATGTGAATACAAGTATTTTCAACGTGTAAGATCCATCTCAACCATTGGAATTCGAATAGTTTTTGATAAATCTGTTGTGTATTCAAATTTATGTAAGTAATAATATAGCACAATCAAATAATGTCTTTGAGGATATAAAGAAGGTTGCCCATTTGTTCTCTGGCTTTTTTAGGAAAATATCATCAATATGGAAGGGAATAACGATATATATATATATATATCAGTAGTATCGATGTCAGAGATGAAGATTAGAAAGTCAAAGTACAAAGGCATTATCATTTATTGAGAATTCAACAATAGAAATGATATTTTGAAATATGTACATAAATAGTAACTTATGAAATTAATACAATTATAATAATAAATTTTGATCAATAAAAATATAGAAATTGACTAAATATTCACTTATTTTGAAAATATATTATTTATAACAATTCAACGAATAATATAATATGTTTTAAAAGGAATTCATTTAAAAAAATGATTGTTATAAACTATTTGATTTTTATTTAAATTATTGCTAAAAAAATTTGAAATGTAACATTAGCGACATTAATTATGTTATTTTTTTGCCAAATTTCTTATTCATGTGAATACAAGTATTTTCAACGTGTAACATCCATCTCAACCATTGGAGTTCGAATAGTTTTTGATAAATCTCTTGTGTATTCAAATTTATGTAAGTAATAATATAGCATAATCAGATAATGTCTTTGAGGATATAAAGAAGGTTGCCCATTTGTTCTCTGCCACTTTTTGGAAAATTTAATCAATATGGAAGAGAATAACGATATATATATCAGTAGTGTCGATGGCAGAGACGAAGATTCGAAAGTCAAAGTACAAAGTTATTATCATTTATTTAGAATTCAACAATAGAAATGATATTTTGAAATATGTACTGTAATATCCTGCATTGTTTAAATGCTCAATTGGATATCAGATGAGATCAGAGGAATATCTTTGTGCCCTATCTTGAGATAATTGGATTAAGGGAATCCTCTAAGTACTTTAAGTATTGACATTTGGGATCAATAGAGCAACTGGAGAACTCTTAAGATATCAATTATTTTATTAAGGAGACGGATTAATATTTACTAATTCAAGAAAGTAATTTTTGGGTAACTTTGATAATTGATCAATTGGGTTGAGACGACAAAATATCAATTGGAGATATTTTGCCCGGTTGGATTTATATTATATAATAAGGATTATATATATATATATATATAAGAAGAAGAAGAAGATAGAAAAGAAGAAGAAGAAAAGGAAAGAGAGAAAGAAGAAGAGAAAGAGGGAAAGATGAAGAAGAGAAGCTTATGGATCATCATCAAAGTTCATCATCTTCTTCAAACTCCTCTTCGATTACCAGGTGGGTTCTAGTTAGATGGTTTAAGTTCTAGAAATAGTATGTTTAGAAATTAGGTTAGATTTGAGAGAAAATGATTAACGGATAAATCAATGAAATCTAACGGATAGAATGCAGAATAGTTCGCGTAGAATAGTCGGGAAATGATAGGATTTAGTCGGGAATGCTTGTTGGTATGATCGGGGGGTTTAAGGATGAGTTTGGAGGGATTTTGTGCCATAAAAATTCTGGTTTTTCTACTGTTTCGCGATGGTTAATCGATTAACCAAATGCGTTAATCGATTAACAGTGTAAGTTTTCAGAAAAATATTATTTTCAAAAACCCATAACTTTTGAACCGTAAGTCCGTTTTGGTCCCTGTTCGAAGCGTTGGGAAGCTAATTTTATTATCTTTATGATAGTGAAATAGAAAAATATGTTTATACCTTGGATTGATAAGAAAAATATGGAAATGTAATGTATGTAGTTTGGTTTCCATCGAAACTCAAGAATCGGGAATCCGATTGATACGAGTCCAAAGCCTTTGGAAGGATGATCCAATAAGGCAGTGAATGGTATGAGAGACCATGATTTAACCAAGGATGATTGGTAGAGGATAATACTGGCTTGTATGCCTTAAAAATGTGTGTGAACTACTATGTCGATTATGTTTGATATGCATGCTATTATGTGTGTTCCGTGATTGTTATGGTTATATGCCAATGATGTGTTTTGTCTATCCTATTGTTTGTTGTAAAACACGACCGAGAGAGTATGCATGTTAAAATATGAGGTAGGAAGAGTGAGGAAACTTTACCCCAAAACAAATGGTAAAGTAATATTGTTATAAATTCTAGGTTGTGAATAGAACTGTGAAACGCTAGTATGGAACATGTGTGTAAACCTTTGTGGTTTGTGATAAGGCATTGTGGCCTTGTGATTGTCGAATACAATCACGTCGTGTGTTTATTAATCATAATCGGTTATTACTTTTGATAGTGCGTTTCATGGGTCTCGAGCTTCTCTGAAACATGTGCACCATTACTTGGCAGGTTTGATTCCCGCGTGTAGTACAAATGGAACCTAAGGGTAGAGACTTGTGATGGTTAACAGGCCATGAGAAGTGACGGTTCACAGCTAACAGGCCGTTGTTCCCGAATCCATTTCGTATGGCAAGTAATTTCGAGGATCCATGACCCGGGTCGACTTCTAGACGTAGAAGCGGACGGGAAAAGGGGATGCCTTGGTATGGTTATTGATTAGCGGAGTTCTTGAGTTAACAGGCTCAGGACATATTCCGATTCGAAAGGAATCTTGAGTTAACAGGCTCAGGGCATAATTCCTTTTCGCGTGATTTTGATGAGTTAACAGACTCATGACGTGTTTCCATATAGTGTGAGATTGTGAGATCGTGTACTCAAAGTCACTTCCCTTCCCTTTTGACTTGAGTTAGGATGTTAGAACCTTGTAAAGCCGAGAGGACTATAAGATAGCGAACTCACTGAGATTTGATGTATCTCACCCCACTATAGTTACTTTATTTCAGGTAATTGCAGGTTTGATTTGCAAGTGGAGAAATGTTGGGATGTTTCAAGAGAAGCTTGTCTTTAGTATTTGTCCGCTGTGTATTTGTTGTATACAATTGAGGATATTGTATATTCTTAGTTTTTATTTTTTCTTTGGCTAGTTTCCATGACTTGTGCCATAGATTGTATTTGTGTTTTAGAATGGACAAGAATGTGAACTATGCCATTAGGCACTTTTGATGTGTCAGTACCAAATAAAATGCTTGTATTGTATTATTCTAGGTATATATTATACAGGGCATTACAGTTGGTATCAGAGCAGGTCGTGTTCTCGACCTAGCCTTGAAACATCATAAGTAAATATATTCCTTCCTCTTAAGTGTGTCTTGCCATCATGAAACTTAATATCATACTATGTAGTGTTGGGCCTGATCAACCTAATACCATGTATGTGATAGGTAGAATCATGGTTAAGCGACCGCAAGGACTCCGAAGTGCTGTTGGAACTTGTACTGTGAGGGAAGGCTCAAGCCACGAGTTAGTAGTGTGGAGTCTTGGTCAAATCTGTTAAGGTTTTGGTAGAAGTTGTGCTCGGGTAGCATGGAATCGAAGAGTGAATGTTGTTCAAGCAATCCTTTGGAAAGGATGGAGTCTGAAAGTTAAGGATCTCTAGCGCATGATTGGTCAAGGTATCAAGGAATATGTAAAATCACAAGTAGAGATGGATTGACTACTAGTATGGATAAGGATTTCCAGTAATCTCTTTCCGTGGAAAAGAAAAGTGGTTTTGTGGAACGCGTGACGTAAGGTCCAGAAGTGAGGTAGTTCTTGGTGCTTCAGTTTCTAAGGTCACTATGGTCTCTTGAATGAACTGGAGTACGTTAAGGAATGTTTTCGGAACAATATCTTCTGACTGGGTAAAAGTTGAGAGTTAAGGGCATTCGGCTTTTATGGGAACTTAAAGTAGTAGAGAATCATGTGAAGGAACACCAGGAGGTGGCTACATACTTCAAGTGAAACAAGTGTGAGCCGAAAGAAGAGTAAGACATGAGTTGTGTATCTTCAGTTATGCGTGGAGATTGAGTTCGGGATAATACTTCAGGTTTTTCGTTTTCAGTAAGAGGCCAATTTGGAATTTGGGATTTGGTAACTTACCCAAGGAAGGGTATGAGGTATTGTGTTGGAGAAAGTTTGGACTTCCTTTAGTAATAGAAAGTGCAGTGATATGGACCGGAAGTAGTTTGTATTAAGAGACAGAGTAAGTACCTTGGATCTAAGGAAATCTTAGTAAGATGGTTTTATATTTGGACCTAAGAGGATTACCGTGAGGGCAAAGTAAACGCGATATGGAAAACGGTATCGATGGTAGGTCATGAGAAGGTTACAACTTGGTATTAAGAACAATCGTAGTGGTAGCATCGTGGTAATAAGTGTACGTGATGGTTTTTTTCTTGAGATAAGTGTGAAGAGACGTACTTTGTGGAACAGTGAGTATTGTATTTTAAGAAACAATATTGTGGTAAAACAACGAGAAGCAAAATCAGGATTTATTACGGACTAAGTGTAAATCATGAAATGATTTATACCGGAAGGGTTTTGTAACTAGTTGATGAGAATTGTCGGTTGCGAATCTTCCATTAAGTAAATTAGTGTAAGTGGGATGTGTAATGGGTAGTGAAAGGTAAGAAATCCCGGTTAGTGTGTACGAAGTGATAGAAAGGTTCTTCAAGAGGATGCATTACCCCGATCTATTTTCAAGTATAGAGAAACTTATGTATTTGCGAATGATTAGATTATTCGGAATCTACCTTTTGGTTGAACCAAGGACGTTGTTGTTTTAGTTCTCTCCAAGGAAATTTAAGCGAGAGAACCAAGTTGTATGCTTGATATGAGATGTCCATCGTTTGAGGTACCGTATAATGGTTGTATGTTGGATTTTGTTTATGGACGAATCAAGTATGAGTTATGGTTAAGACCCTAGAATGTCGTCATTATTGGCTTCCCGCTAGTGTCGTTGTATGAACAGAGAGTGAGCTGTCCCACTGAAGTTTTGTAGAGTGACCGCGTCAGAATTTGGAATTTTTCCTTGTTACTTGGTTAGAGTGTGTCATCTGCATGTTTTGATTTTGTCGGTTTTACCTTGAGTGGATCATGGCTAGTGAATGTTATATAAGTTAAGGAGCCACAAGTTGAGAATGATATTATGGGTTAGAGCAAGCTAGATTGATGGTTTGAGTTGGGATGGCTTTGAATTAAGAGGAAAACTGATTTTTTAGATTCTGCAGCAGTGTTAACCGATTAACACAAGGGGTTAACCGATTAACACATGCAGGGATGGTGTTTTGTGCTAAATTTTGAGGAGTTAACCGATTAACGCATTTGGTTAATCGATTAACGTGTGGGTAAATTGTGAAATCCCTTAAGAACCATCATCTGCGTTTTGTTACCTTATGTTGCTCCGAGTGGAGAGTTTTGTGTGAATGTAAAACGGAATTTCAAGTAAATGAAAGACGTATTTGTAGTTGAAAATCAGAACTTCTGGAAGGTGTTACTTAGTCGATCATCTGTTTAGATAACAAGGGAATTTGACTTTGAGGAAATAATCTTGTGATTTGTGTTGAGCATGAGAAAGTCTTAAGTGTATTACTGTAGAAAGCCTTGAGGGCGAAGTTGGAGAATACTCACGAAGTATTGTTCTTGTAAGGAATATTTTGGTGTGTATTAATGGTATTAGTAAGGAATGAACAGTTAGTTATATTTGCAATTGTTATCTTCCGTGGGTTCATGGTTTTGGATTTAGACTCCATAAGAGTGGTACCAGTTGTGTGCAGTTGTGTTTTACCCAGAGAAGGGAATTTGAAAGTTAGCTTTCCAAGTGCGAGTAAGGATTGAACGTTCCGAAGTTAAGCGTATAACTTGGATAGTTTATGGAACAGGACAATTAAGAGAAGTGGATTAAATTGAGAAATGTGGCATGTCCTTTGAGGGTGTGCATACGTGTAGAGTGTTATATGTGAATTGGTGAGTTATATGGAAACTCACAATCGTGCTTTGGATGAGTTACGTTTTGATAAGTGGTGACTTGCATACGTTGAAGCTTCGTGACGGTGCTATGTAATATTAGTCGAGAACTCGTACCAACAACAAACCTTGAGCAAGTCGGAGACCTGTAAGAAGACTTAATGGGGAATGTGGTAACCAGAACCGGAGGTTGTAAAACTATTTTGGATGAGTTGTTTTGAGTTTAAAATGGATTTGGAAGTGTATATGTTATGGTTGTAGCAATGTAACTACGATATCTCTATCGTCTGGAAAGTGTGGGACCGATGTTATAATATTGTGTGTTGGCAAGGAAATTGTTCTACTATAGGACGTCGGTAAGTTTCTTGTGTCGTTGGTTAGTAAGAACCCAAATGGATAAGTGTGTTCTCCGTTGAATGTTAGCTACTTGGTAGTGCTTGAGAATTCGTGGAATTCCACTGTTAGATTTTGGATTTGCGCAGTGGAAGGTGACAGATGTAAGAGTTCAGTCAGACTAATAAGGATTAGAATGATTGTTACTTGTAAGTATGGAAATAAGGAGTCTTTTCTAAGCGTGTTACCTTTTGGTGTGACACGAAAGAAAGGAAATATCGGATTGAATGAGTACAGTGGATAGTATCAGACTAGATGGAACTGGTAAAGAAGTCGTTGACCAGTTATGAAGTGGTTCGAATGTTAAAGGATTTATGAAAGGATAGTTGTTGGTAATTGTATGAAGTTAAGGAATCACCGAATTACCTCATGAGAATTTGATGAGTGGTTGTTACCCTGAACCAAGATAAGGTATTATGGTTTCGTTTTGTGACTCGGTAGAGGGATGTAGAATGGTACATTCTTTCCGAAGTAAGCTGTGACCAAGTGTTGTAGTATGAAACCACAGATGAATTTTGGGAAGAGCAAGATGGAAGTTAACCCAATATTGGAATAAGAGTATGACTAAGGACGTGAAGTTTGATAATTCGTGAAATTAAGAATTTGGTCTGTGAAGTCCAGTTGGACTATGGATTATGTCAGAAATTCTAACGGAAGTAAAGTCGAGTGTGGAACTAAGACGATAATGCAAGTTGTGGTTTTTGTTGAGCGAAGGAAATTCGGGGGCGAATTTCAATTTAAGGGGGGGAGAGTGTAATACCCTGCATTATTTAAATGCTCAATTGGATATCAGATGAGATCAGATGAATATCTATGTGCCCTATCTTTAGATAATTGGATTAAGGGAATCCTCTAAGTACTTTAAGTATTGACATTTGGGATCAATAGAGCAACTGGAGAACTCTTAAGAGATCAATTATTTTATTAAGGAGACGGATTAATATTTACTAATTCAAGAAAGTAATTTTTGGGTAACTTTGATAATTGATCAATTGGGTTGAGACGACAAAATATCAATTGAAGATATTTTGCCTGGTTGGATTTATATTATATAATAAGGATTATATATATATATATATATATATATATATATATATATATATATATATATATATATATATATATATATATATATAAGAAGAAGAAGAAGATAGAAAAGAAGAAGAAGAAAAGGAAAGAGAGAAAGAAGAAGAGAAAGAGGGAAAGATGAAGAGAAGCTTATGGATCATCATCAATGTTCATCATCTTCTTCAAACTCCTCTTCGATTATCAGGTGGGTTCTAGTTAGATGCTTTAAGTTCTAGAAATAGTATGTTTAGAGCTTAGGTTAGATTTGAGAGAAAATGATTAACGGATAAATCAATGAAATCTAACGGATAGAATGCGGAATAGTTCGCTTAGAATAGTCGGAAAATGATAGGATTTAGTCGGGAATGCTTGTTGGTATGATCGGGGGGTTTAAGGATGAGTTTGGAGGGATTTTCTGCCATAAAATTCTGGTTTTTCTACTGTTTCGCGATGGTTAATCGATTAACCAAATGCGTTAATCGATTAACAGTGTAAGTTTTCAGAAAAATATTATTTTCAAAAACCCATAACTTTTGAACCGTAAGTCCGTTTTGGTCCCCGTTCGAAGCGTTGGGAAGCTAATTTTATTCTCTTTATGATAGTGAAATAGAAACATATGTTTATGCCTTGGATTGATAAGAAAAATATGGAAATGTAATGTATGTAGTTTGGTTTCCACCGAAACTCAAGAATCGGGAATCCGATTGATACGAGTCCAAAGCCTTTGGAAGGATGATCCAATAAGGCAGTGAATGGTATGAGAGACCATGATTTAACCAAGGATGCTTGGTAGAGGATAATAGTGGCTTGTATGCCTTAAAAATGTGTGTGAACTACTATGTGGATTATGTTTGATATGCATGTTATTATGTGTGTTCCGTGATTGTTATGGTTATATGCCAATGATGTGTTTTGCCTATCCTATTGTTTGTTGTAAAACACGATCAAGAGAGTATGCATGTTAAAATATGAGTTAGGAAGAGTGAGGAAACTTTACCCCAAAACAAATGGTAGAGTAAGATTGTTATAAATTCTAGGTTGTGAATAGAATTGTGAAACGCTAGTATGGAACATGTGTGTAAACCTTTGTGGTTTGTGATAAGGCATTGTGGCCTTGTGATTGTCGAATACAATCACGTCGTGTGTTTATTAATCGTAACCGGTTATTACTTTTGATAGTGCATTTCATGGGTCTCGAGCTCCTCTGAAACATGTGCACCATTACTTGGCAGGTTTGATTCCCGCGTGTAGTGCGAATGGAACCTAAGGGTAGAGACTTGTGATGGTTAACAGGCCATGACAAGTGACAGTTCACGGATAACAGGCCGTTGTTCCTGAATCCATTTCGTATGCCAAGTAATTTCGAGGATCCATGACCTGGGTCGACTTCTAGACGTAGAAGCGGACGGGAAAAGGGGATGCCTTGGTATGGTTAATGATTAGCGGAGTTCTTGAGTTAACAGGCTCAGGACATATTCCGATTCGAAAGGAATCTTGAGTTAACAGGCTCAGGGCGTAATTCCTTTTCGCGTGATTTTGATGAGTTAACAAATTCATGACGTGTTTCCATATAGTGTGAGATTGTGAGATCGTGTACTCAAAGTCACTTCCCTTCCCTTTTGACTTGAGTTAGGATGTTAGAACCTTGTAAAGCCGAGAGGACTATAAGATAGTGAACTCACTGAGATTTGATGTATCTCACCCCACTATAGTTACTTTATTTCAGGTAATTGCATGTTTGATTTGCAAGTGGAGAAATGTTGGGATGTTTCAAGAGAAGCTTGGCTTTAGTATTTGTCCGCTGTGTATTTGTTGTATACAATTGAGGATATTGTATATTCTTAGATTTTATTTTTTCTTTGGCTAGTTTCCATGACTTGTGCCATAGATTGTATTTGTGTTTTAGAATGGACAAGAATGTGAACTATGCCATTAGGCACTTTTGATGTGTCAGTACCAAATAAAATGCTTGTATTGTATTATTCTAGGTATATATTATACAGGGCATTACATGTACATAATTAGTAAATTATGAAATTAATACAATTATAATAATAAATTTGATCAATAAAAATATAGAAATTGACCAAATATTCACATATTTTGAAAATGTATTATTTATAACAATTCAACGAATAATATAATGTGTTTTAAAAGAAATTCATTTTTTTTTAAATTAATTGTTATAAACTATTTAATTTTTATTTATATTTTTGCTAAAAAAAATTCAAATGTAACATTAGGGACATCAATTGCGTTATTATTATTTTTTTGCCAAATTTCTTATTCGTGTGAATACGAGTATTTTCAATGTGGAACATCCATCTCATCCATTGGCATTCGTATAATTTTAGATAAATGTGTTGTGTATTGAAAATTTATGTAAGTATTATGATAGACCAATCATATAATGTCTTTGAATATATAAAGAAGGGTGCCTATTAGTTCTTTGTCATTGTTGGAAAATAAAATCAATATGGAAGAGAATAACGATAAATATAGCAGTAGTGTCGATGTCAGAGATGAAGATTAGAAAGTCAAAGTACAAATTTATTGTGATGTGTGTGACACCCTTATGGTTGTGATTTTAATTAAATATCTGATTACTGTGTGTGGGGTTTAGAAGGGTGTTATAGTTTAAGTCCTATATTTCCAGTGATGAAAATATATATATTTTAAAGCAAAAAGGTAGTGCAGTTGGTTATAGTATTGTTTTCCACTAATCGACTAATTACATTAGCTATTGGACTGCCTCATGTAAATATAAATTTAAGATTATGTTCTAATTATTAATCAATAAAGTTGATTATTGTAATACCCCGTAAATTATTACACTCTAGAAATAATATTATTCTGATTAACTGGGTTTCGGTCTACTCTAAGAATTTATTGTACAAAATAAATGGAGTAAACTGATGGGCTCAGAGCAGATCAAATTAATATGATCTGACTCTGAGGTTTTAACTTTTGTTGTTATAAAGAGTTTTTGAACTTTTAGTAGTATTAATTCCTATTAATGCTTACTCTCTATACTTTCTTTTCCACGCTTTGCCAAACAAAAGAAAAGATAGTAAGAGAAGGAAGAAGGAAGGAAAAGGAAAGAAAAAGGGGAGAAAGGAAAAGAGAAGAAATCCAAGGATTTCAAGAGCTAAGATCATCATCAATCCTTCACCAAATCATCTTCCAATCTTCATCATCATCTAATCTTGAGGTGAGTTATAGATAGAAACTTTTGTTTTCGATTTTCTTGAGGTCTAGAATCTAGGTTAGAATTGTGAGAAAATGAATAATCTTGACTTTAACGGTTGAAATGCGGTATAAACGGTGTAGTATACTCATTAGCCATGTATGATCATCTGTTAATGCATGCTTGTATGTTGGGTGATGTTTTGGGTGGGTTTTTGGTCACAACACTCTGTTCTCACGCTGCTGGGAAACCCAGTTTTCGCAGGCTCGCACAGTGAGTCCCCTAGCGAAGGGGAAATCGAACAATCGCTGGAAATTCGCACGGCGAGTGTGAAGGCGAACATTCGCCAGAGGTTCGCACTGCGAACTTTACCTTGTTTTGGTTCAGACTTGGTTCGCCAGAAGTTCGCACTGCGAATGGGTCAGTGAGAAATATTTATTTATTGCCCGATTAAATAAATCGGAGGGAACCGTGAATTGGTGTAAATTGTGGTATGTTGAATTATGTGTTTCCACTATGTGATTGATGACTATATGCGTATGCTCTTATTGTTAAACATGTTTGAATATGTATGCATGTTAAAATAAGAAATAGGTAGAGTGAGGAATATTACCGTAAACAATTGTCGAAAATTGTGGAAATGACATAGTGACAACGCTCGTGCATGAGAGGCCGAGGCGTGTGTCTAGTAATCATAACCGGTTGATCTTGCGGTGTAGTTTCATGAGACTCGAGCCCCTCCTCTGAAACGTATGCACAATTAATTGGTAGGTTGATTCCCTACATGTAGTACGATTGGAGCCTATATGGTAAAGAGACTTGTGCTGGTTAACAGGCCATGAGAAGTGGCAGTTCACAGTTAACAGGCCGATGATCCCAAATCCAATTCGTATGCCAAGTAACTATAAGGATCCATGACTCCGATCGTCTTCTAGACGTAGAAGCGGATGGGAAGAGGGGATGCCTTGGTACGGTTATTGAATAGCGAGATTCTTGAGTTAACATGCTTAGGACTTACCTTTGTGATAGTGTGGATATTTGTGTGTGTGTGTACTCAAAGTCACTTCCCTTCCCTTTTGACTTGAGTTAGGTTGTTAGAACCTTGTTAAGTCGAGAGGACTATAAGATAGCGAACTCACTGAGATTTGATGTATCTCACCCCACGTTGTTGTTTACATCACAGGTACTACAGGTTCGGTGAAGGGTAAGGACAAAGTGGTTTGACTTTTCCTTACGGATCGTAGCTTTTGAGATGGCATGGCTTCCGCTATGGCATTTTATTTTGAGATCATTGTATTGATCTAGTTCTTAGCGTATTTTGGGACATCTTGTATATGTTATGCCGTAGGCTTTAGAATTTTGTAATTAAGGTATTCAATGTATATAATGTGTTAGCTAGGAACTTATGGTATTTCAGTACCAAATACTTGGACTCATATATAATATATATGCTTTGATGTATGTTGTTATGTGTGGGTGTTACAGTTGGTATCAGAGCAGGTCGTATCCTCGACCTAGCCATGAAATAGTATAAGTAATTTCTTTCTGTTTCATATGCGTTGTGTCGCTATTGGTCTTAAGTGTTATATGTATGGTATTGAGCCTGATTAACTTAATCCTATCTATATGACGTTTAGGAACATGGTTGGCGGACGCAGAAGCAATCGCGGTAGACCCACAAATCCTCCAGCTGGGACAAATCCGCCAGGCGGCGATGAGAATGCTCCTTTGTATCAGTTTAAGCAACAGATGCAACAACAACAGAATCAATTCATACAACAGATGGTGCAACGGAGGTCTTCATCCTCAGGTGATTGTTCCAGAGGTGGTAGGTGGAAGTTTTCGGGATTTCATCCGCCTGAATCCACCAGAATTTCATGGCGGATTGGATCCTGTGAAAGCTCATGACTGGATTGCTGGCATGAAGAGAATCTTTCTGATGATTTACTATAGTGAGGAGAACAATGTAGTGTTTGCTTCTCACTCACTGAGAGGTCCTGCTAGGAGATGGTGGGATGTTGCTTAAGCATTTATGACTATGCAAGGTGTACCTAAAGTGTGGGGACAATTCAGGGCTATTTTTATGGAAAAGTACCTTCCTAGTTCTTTAAGGATCCGAAGAGAGTTTGAATTCCAGCAGTTGAGGCAATACTTTGTGGCAGAGATCAGTTTGAAGGAAGTTCAGACAGAAGGGGATTCGTGTAGGTCGAATTGGAAGGATTGTGGGAGGTCGAATCAAGAATTTAGACCAAGGCAACAATCTTTTAAAGGGAAGCAAGTTCAGGATTCTAGGACTAGTGCACCTCCTGTATGTCGTCATTGTGGTAGGAATCATCAGGGAAGGTGCGGTATCGAGGGTGTGAGTGTAGCGAGCGATTTTGGACGCGGTTCTTAAGCGCTGGTCGCTCTCTGCGGTTGAGCTTAAAACTACAGGTCGATTCATTTTTTATCCTATTGTGAGCTGAATAAGGAAGGGAAATAGATGTCTCCAATTAACCCTGCTTGCATACTGAGTTTAAACAGCGGTCTGTTAGGTTACGGATGCTATCAATGTGGGGGGCCTTTGTACTGGTTATTCGTATTTCGCCAATACAGTTCTTTCTTTCTTTTTCCTAGGCAAAGGGTTTCTGGCGGGGAATAAGGATTAGGATGTTTAGGACTGATGCTTTTGAATTACTGCTTTTAATTGATGGAGATATGGGATTTGGGTTTTTTGTTGATTGCGCTCGCTAAGATCTTTTCTTTCGATCTTATGCCTACGTATTCCCGTTTACCAAAACAGGGAAATCAGAGCGTTCGTAGTTCCTCCTATTCTATGGGAGGAAATTGGTTTTTGGTGTCTTGTTCAAAGCCCAAGACGTGAAGCGAAAGGTGGTTTGTATCTTGTTCAAAGCCCAAGATGTGAAGCTGAAAGGTCTATTTGTGTCTTGTTCAAAGCCCAAGACGTGAAGCTGAAAGACCTCGACTTTAGAGAGAATTTGTCATCTCTAAAGAGGGGAGAAGGAGAATTACTTTAACTGGGATACGCGGATCCGAGCAATGCCATAATTTCCGAAGAAAGGGTTTTAACCTGAAGGAGAAGACTTTAACTCGGTGTAGAGCAATGCCATCTTTCCTTAGGAATTTCTCATGCTAAAAGAGGGACAGTGGCATGGATATAGATGATCCAGAGGCTTGCCGCTTACAGCGATTAGATGAAGGGAAAGGAGTTGTTGATGTTTGTGTACTGTGAACGAGGCACAACTTTGATGCTAAAAGGTTGATTGGATCAACCAGTGGTTTTCTTATACAAAGCCTAAGAGGAGGCTAATTTCCGCTAGGAAAATCATTATACGAAGCCTAAGAGGAGGCTATTTTGTGTCTCGTACAAAGCCCGAGAGAGAGGCTAAAGGTTTTTGACCCAGTGGGGCATATCGTTATACAAAGCCTAAGAGGAGGCTAGCAAAGAGTTCGACTCTTGCTTAAGGAATTTGTATCTCGTACGAGGCCCGAGATGGAGGTAAAAAGGTGTGATTGACTCAACGAGAGAATCTTTTGTGTCTCATACAAAGCCTGAGAGAGAGGCTAAAAGGTTGTTTTGACTCCACTGGGGAGAATTTTGGTATCTCGTACGAAGCCCGAGATGGAGGCTATTGTAACTGTTTCAGTTGAGTGACAGATCCAATATACTGATTTAAAAGAGAAAATCAGTTCTTATATGAGTAACACTGTACTCAGGGATTTGATTTGAGGATCAGGGATATTTCCTTCTCTTTGAGGAAACGGGAAATCCAAAGGGTATTGAGACTATCCGAGTCTGCGGGTTTCCTTCCTATTTAACGAAGGGGTCGCTTGAGAATGTCTTTGAGACTCAAGGAAGTTAGACTATCCAAGTCTAGAGTTTTATCTTTTGTACTATGCTTCGAGAAACAGTAGTAGACTCTATGAAAGGACTGTTCTATGAGGATGACTAGGTTCTGTTCCTATACCTCTAGGAGGTCGTCGGGACAATTTGTACGAAGCCCAAGAGGAGGCTGGAATCTTTTAAGAAGCCGACGGGTCCTTGTACGAAGCCCAAGAGGAGGCTATCATTCCCGGAGGAAGAGATCATTATACGAAGCCTAAGAGGAGGCTGTGAATACTTCTAAGAAGCCGTAGGGTCCTTGAATAATGCCCAAGAGGAGGCCGATGCTTTTAAGAAGCCCGTGGGTCTATCATCTCCTTTCCACTGGTAAACGTGCGAGGTTTACTATCCAGCGACTTTTAGCTTTTAAAGAGGGTTCCTTAGTTAAGGTCCAAGATTATGACCGTAGTGGGTACCCAAACCCCGAGACATTCAAGGCAAGCTATCCACAAGGAATAGATCAAGTCAGGAAAGTTTGAGAATTTGGAAGAAACTCAAAGATGCCATTCACAGAGAATACATTCATCTTGGGGAGTAGAGCTTCTTGACGATTCCTAAGGAGGACAGCCGAAGAGAAGACTGTATCTGGTGCTCCTATTGGGGATCTAGGCGTCTATTTCTACGAATAAATGAAACGGCGTCACTTAGTTCTAGACGTAGTTGCCGGGGAAACTCGAAATATCTATACTATTATTACACAGTAGATATGAGTTTATGAAAGGAGACTTACAGTGAGCAGCCCCACAATACAGTTTATAATATGAAAGCAGTAAATGAAAGTGATAACCACTTACTCGGTTGTAGTGCTTCCATGCTGTTTGGTTAGTTGTTCAACAAAGAAAGATTGAAAACAATAGTATATTCAAAATCAAAGGAGAAAGTGCTTTGAAAAAGAAAGATTTGGGGCTTACAGCTCAAGGAGAGCCCCAGGGTTTTATCAGTGAGCTCACTGTTTGAATTTGTACAGAGGGACTTATACAAGTGACTGGGGCCCAAAAAGGTTTTCTGTACAAAGGGATGGGTCTTACACTCTCTCAAGAGGCCCAAAAAGGTTTAAAGAAAAGAGTGGGGCTTATAACACGAGGGTAGGCCCAGATGGTTTTTAATTTTAAACGGGCGACGATCGTGCCGTTTACTTGTACAGAGGGACTTATACAATGAGTGAGGCCCAAAAAGTTTTTGTACAAGGGGGGATGGGTCTTACACTCTCTCAAGAGGCCCAAAAAGTTTTTAAAGAAAAGAAGTGGGTCTTACTACTCGAGGGTAGGCCCAGATGCTTTTTTGAAAAGGCGACGATCGCGCCGTTTGTTTTTTGACGGTATCGGGACTTATACAATAAGTGAGGCCCAAAAATGATTTGGTCAAAAAAAGGATTGGGTCTTACACTCTAATATAGGCCCAAATTGTTTTGAAAATGATTTATGAGGGTTGAATTAATCCAAAACCCTAATTTGTTTTCAAAATGTATTTAATTGAATAAAAATTCAATTAAAATGATCAAAATTGTTTAACATGTGAAAAACAAATTATGATATTGGATTAATGCTTCAAAAATTAAGTATTGAACTACAAAATAATTAGAAAGCATTAAAAGTTACAAAATCAATGTAGAAAAAATATTTAAAATGCCAAAAACAATCAAAATATTAATTCTTTACAAAAATATCAATTATATGAAATAAATAATATTTTTGGGATTTTTTGATAAAATAAAATATTTTAACATTTTTGTGAATTATTAAAAAAAGAATCAACTCAAAATCATTAAAACTCAGAGAGAAATTAATTTTTGAATCAATTAAACAAAAATCACAAAATTCAAATATTCAAATATATGAAAATGGCGCCAAGAACAACACCAAGAACACACGCGTTTTTCAGTTTGCCCAGATTTACATTTTCTATCCAATCTCCATGAATACGTAACCATATCATACAATCCACATATCATTATGCTCGTCTCAAACTCACGATCATGTCTATGTACTTTAATTTCATTTAAATTAAACATACAACAAGAAATCACGAAGAGACCTCAAGAACCCTAATTTCTGCACGAAGGCTAGACTTTTTGATACACGATTCAAACAATGCAATTAATTGAGGGAAAACATTCCATGCATGATTATGAACATATGGCCAAATTATTGTGCGAGGAAATATGCATAGATTGAGAGATGACCAAGTATGTGCTTACCTCCAAGTCGTGACAACAAGAGCAAATCAAATTCTGGGTTGGAGGTGTTACAGATGAGTTGTGATGATCTGAACAGCTTCCCTACACCATATGGAGTGTGTTTGAACACTTGGATTGAATTGAAATGGACTGGATCAGTTTATGGCATCTCAGCTGCAAGTTCACTTCAAACTTGTGTGGATGGCAAGTGATTTTGAGATTTTGATGTTTCAGAAGTTATGTGAGTGTTTGATCAGCTCATATGTGATGTATGTGAGGTGTGTGAGTGATTGGTTTGTGCAGAATTGCTCTCAAACTCAAAACCCGATAGCTACCTTGCTAAGAAAGGCATTTTTGCCAAGAGAAAGAGATTATGAGGAAAGCATCTGTTAGATGGATTTGGTGTACTTAAACTGACCACAATTGAGCTCTATTTATAGTAGAGCAAGTTTATTTTGCAAGGAATAGTGCATGGCAGCTGGTAAGTAGGTTTCCTCAATGTTGGCCAATGGAAATGAAAGTCTCCTCTAGCCATTGACTAGAGGTTAGGGCACAGAGCTTTGGTCCCCTTGGTCTTGGATAAGTCTTGACTGATTTCAGATGAGAATGGCTCAGTCCATGCCACCTTGATGGTTCCATTGAATGCCTCATTCCAAATTTGAAGTCTTGTCCCTATTTTGGCCATTCTAGGTTCAACATGCTATTTCTTGTTCCATGGACTTTGGAGGCTTGGCTCAGTGATTGTCCCCTTTGGATTTAATCCTCTGAGGTGTCCAAGTGGATTGGAGCAATTGAAATTGGCTGATTTTGGTAAATCGAGCCAAATTGCAAATTCTATCTTGCTTTGACAGATTTCAGCAAGGCAACTTGCCAATGTTGTATCTCATGATGTAGGTTGAATTTGGCAATGTTCTTGGCCATTTTGGAAAGCTCTAACATGATACAACAACTGTTTGAACAAGTTTGGTTTTGATCTCTTTTGATTCCAAGTGAAAAATCCCCCTACATTTGGCAAAAAGTGAAGGCAAATTCTGACTTAGTGAAAATTTCACTAAGTGTTGGAAAAAGTGACATTTTCACTTTTCAGCCACTTTGATCACTCCATAACTCAAAATCCTTAATGAATTGGAATGACTTGTAGTTGAAGTTTTTGTAGGTGATAGTGAGGTCTACAAATCCATCTTTGGATGAGAAAAAATGGCCTTGTGGTTTAGGAGTTATGGTCCTCCAAAGTCGGTACCTTTGCCACTTTATTTTTAACTTAGAAAAATTTCTAAGTTTTATGGTTACCCCTTTTACAAGTTATCTCACTTTTCTTGATTTTTCTTGATGAATGATGATTCAAATCATACATTAACATCATTTTAGGGTTAAAAATCCATTTTGGTGAAAAATCTCAAAAAGTCAAAGTTGACTTTTGTGCACAGTTGACTTTTTATCAGATGAATTCCAAACTGTGCAATTCTTCAGGAAATCATGTCCTTGACCTAAATCAAACTTGATGGACATGTTCCATGGGTGTCATAGGGTATATTCAATCATGTATTAGGGTTTGGGAGCATGCCTTGGTCAAAAGTCAAAGTTACAGTTGACTTTTCTCTTAAAACCCTAATTGTGGTGCAGATGAAATTGAGACTTGTTGCTCAAGCTTCTTGGATCAATCCATGGTTCCAAATGGATCAATATGGTATATTAGAGACCCTCAAATCATGTCTTGAGGTCTTGGCTCATGGTTTGTCCCAAAAGTCAACTTAGGGGTGAATTAGGTCAAGAAACCCTAATTCCTGATTTTTGATGAATGCATCCCCTGAGGCAAAATTGACTTGATGCATGGGTTCATGAGGTTCCATGAATTATATTAGGTCATGTTTTGGATCATTGCCTTGTGCCCAGACGAAAATTTCCATCTGGAGGCCCTGGTTGACCAAAACCCTAATTTGGTGACACTGTCGATCTTGAGACTTGATCCACCTAGAAGGGAGCAGCCTTATGCTTAATCCTTGAAGTGGGAGTCCTTTTTGATCCATTGTGGATGTTTGAGAGATTAGACAAGTTGAAGATCATGTCATTTCTTGATTAATCCTTTGTCTAAAGCTCAGAGAGGGCTTGAAACCCTAATTTTGATTGTATTGGATGCTCACCCATCTTTGGGGAGACTGATGAAGCATGATGGTTCATCCATATTGTGATGATGATTTTCACAATGATGGGAAATCTAAGTGGTCAAAATTTGGGGTATTACAGATGCCCCTATTTAATCTTCTTGGACCCGAAGGTATGAATGACGAAGGGATTCGAGCATTCGGGGTGCAAGAGGATTAAATATCGGAATATCCGAAATTTTGATGGTGGTTATGAATGGTAGCTTACACATTCATCTTCTTTAACTAAGCAATAATGCTTAGAAAAGGTAAACTTCCCCTCGAACCTGGTCTTCAGCCAAGGAACTGGTCTCAGTTTTCTTTTGAAATAAACCTCCCCTCGTTCTTGGTTTCCTACAAAAGGAACTGGTCTTAGTTTCTTATTTGAACTTCCCCTCGATCCTGGTTTCCTACCAAGAACTGGTCTTAGTTTCTGATTTAAACTTCCCCTCGATCCTGGTTTCTTACCAAGAACTGGTCTTAGTTTCTTTTGTCAATAAACTTAACTGACAAGGGACGCTATTCGTAGTGGCTTTCCTCAAACTTCTCGCCGAATTTTCCTGGGGAGATGCCATTTGAGTGGAAAAAGTTTTGATGTCAGACTTGCTGGGGAACCCATTCGTCTGAGTTGTAGAGGTGTACAAACTTCTCTGTTTTGGAGACGCCATTTGTCGATTCTACTGGGGAAAGCGAGTCTCTTGAGAGACTGTTTTCGTTTGGGATCTTTCATCATATTTTTCTCGGGATCTTCCCGGAGAAACGCCATATGATGGGGTCCAATTTTGTGGGGCCGATGACCTTTTCATCAGCGATTTTTCGGAGCAAAACTGGCGTGCTGCCGAATCTCTGATCACGAGGCTTTCTCTGTGGATTTTCCTTAATCCGGGAAAGCAAGGATATCATCTTCAATGGCGAAGAGTGATGCTTATTGAAAGTTTTCTCTGGCTTTTCAGAGGTTCAAGTTATCAAAGTGGTCAAGGACCAACTTCTTTCCAGAATTAAACTGGAAGCGAGGTTGTTCAGACACAGTATTTCCTGACGAGGCAAGAACTGACAACTCGATTGAGAGGACTTCTACCACTAGGGGACAGGACCGACTAGAGTGATAGTGATGCAATATGAAATGCGAACGCAAATAAAATGCATGAAGTATGTATGTTTATGCTGACAAAACAGACGCGACATACAGACTAATGGATGAACACAATTGGATACTCGGCCATCGCGGGGCGAAGAAGTACCGTTGATTCAAAATAGCAATTCCACCTTGCTTAGGAGAGATAGTCCCGTTGGGAGCTATGTTGATCGGGCTTAGGAGATGAGAACTCGTCCGAGGTGTGTCAGACGAAACAAGGTCTCTGACACAGTTGATCCCTTCATTCAGGCATACTGGCTTAGAAGGAGTACTTTGATTCTGCACTTTGAAATTCGCTTACTTCGGGAGAAGCAATCGATGTTCTTCTGATGTTCAACAGTCAAAAGAAATTGCCATCTTTAATTTAAAAGCAGAAAAAGTTTTAACAAGTAAATTCATTTTTGTTTTATTTCAAGAATCGCTGATTAAGTTTAAACAACGTCGTTCTGTAAAGCTAAAACAAGTAAAGAATTACAAACAAAAGCACAAGGGCTCAAATTTTATTGATAAGATGGAGATCAGCCAAACGCGTGATTCCAAAGAGTATATACAAAGTTAGAAAATGGTAATTTACAGGGAAAAGGGCTACGTTAAAACATAATGACCACTATCCTTCTACCAACTTTGAATTCGGGGCATCCTGAGCTTCTGTCGAAGATGACCTTGACTGGAGATTTCCTCCGATAGATGATGTAACTACTGCTGAGGGACTTGCCTCTGTTGAACATAGTTACTTGCCATTATCCCTAATTTTTGCCTGGATTGTACTATGAGATTTCCAATCCATCGGGATGATTCTTTTTATGTCTCTAACTTTTGCCTGGACCGCCCTTTCGGGTTTTCAATCCACCGAGACGTTTTTTTTTTAGTTTAGGCGAAGTATTTCTGGACTACATCAACATTCGTGGGGTAGGCAAATTCCTCTCCGTCCATGGTTGCAAGTCTCAAGGCGCCGCCTGAGAAAGCTTTCGTGACCACATAGGGGCCATCATAATTTGGGGTCCATTTTCCCCGAGAGTCAGTGAGAAATGATTGTATCTTCTTGAGCACAAGGTCTCCTTTCCTGAAGACACGAGGTCGGACCTTTTTGTCGAACGCCCTCTTCATTCTTTGTTGATACAACTGACCGTGGCATAGTGCCGTGATTCTCTTCTCTTCGATCAGGTTCAGTTCGTCGTGTCGACTTTGACACCATTCAGCTTCGGTGAGCTGAGCTTCCATCAATACCCGGATTGATGGGATCTCTACTTCTATGGGGAGAACTGCCTCCATGCCATATACTAGAGAGAAAGGGGTAGCCCCTGTTGAAGTACGGACAGATGTGCGATAACCATGAAGAGTAAAGGGTAGCATCTCGTGCCAATCTTTGTAGGGTACAACCATTTTTTCAACAATCTTCTTGATGTTCTTGTTAGCCGCTTCTACCGCTCCGTTCATCTTGGGTCGGTAGGGAGATGAGTTATGGTGTTCGATCTTGAACTCTGCGCATAACTCTTTCATCATCTTATTGTTCAAGTTAGATCCATTATCAGTAATGATCTCGCTTGGAACACCATAACGGCAGATGATATTGTTTTTGATAAATCGGACCACCACTTGTCGGGTTACATTGGCGAATGACGCTGCTTCGACCCACTTGGTGAAGTAGTCAATGGCTACCAGGATGAACCGATGTCCGTTTGAAGCCTTAGGTTCGATCAAGCCAATCTTGTCGATTCCCCATATGGAAAATGGCCACGGGGAAGAAAGAACTTTGAGATGTGATGGCGGTACATGAATTTTGTCGGAGTATATCTGACACTTGTGACACCTCCTCATGTACTTGTAGCAGTCGGATTCCATTGTCAACCAATAATACCCGGCCCTGAGAATTTTTCTCGCCATTGTGTGTCCGTTGGCATGAGTGCCAAAGGATCCTTCATGAATTTCTTTCATGAGCATGTCTGCTTCTGGTCTGTCGACGCATCGGAGCAAGACCATGTCAAAATTTCTCTTATAAAGAGTGTCACCGCTCAGGAAGAAATCTCCAGCCAATCTTCTGAGGGTTTTCCTGTCTTTTCTGAGTGCCCTAGATGGGTACTCTTATTTCTGAAGGAAGCATTTGATATCGTGATACCAAGGTCTGTCGTCTATGACTGCTTCAATCGTGAAGATGTAAGTGGGCCGTTCAAGGCGCATAACGTCAATCTTAGGTATGTCATTCCATCGACCTACACTAATCATGGAAGAGAGAGTGGCTAATGCATCAGCCATGTGATTCTCATCACGAGGGATGTGATGAAACTCAACTCTGTTGAAGAAAGGTAGCAACCTTCTTGCATAGTCTTTGAAAGGAATCAATCCTGATTGGTATGTGTTCCAATCTCCTTTTATCTGGTTAATAACCAAGGCTGAGTCACCGTATACGTCCAAGTTTTTGATCCTTAAATCAATCACTTCTTTGAGACCCATAATACAAGCTTCGTATTCAGCCTCGTTGTTCGTACATTTGAACGTACGTCTGGCAGTGAAAGGAATGTGGGAACCCTGAGGGGTAACAATGATTGCCCCAATTCCGTTTCCATAATGATTAACTGCTCCGTCAAAGATGAGTCCCCACTGGGAACCTGGTTCTGGCCCTTCACTGGGTAGCGGTTCATCGCAGTCTTTCATCTTTAGGTACATGACATCTTCGTCTGGGAAGTCAAACCCGATTGATTCTTGATCGTCAATCGGTTGATGAGCCAAATGATCGGCTAAAATACTTCCTTTAACGGCTTTCTGAGCATGGTACTCTATGTCATATTCTGATAGTAACATCTGCCAATGGGCAATCCTTCCCGTGAGAGCAGGTTTTTCGAAAACGTACTTGATTGGATCCATTTCGGAGACCAACCAAGTAGTATGACGAATCATGTACTGGCGAAGACGTTTGGCTGCCCAAGCCAAAGCGCAACAAGTTTTCTCAAGCATTGTGTACCGAGTCTCGCAGTCGGTGAATTTCTTGCTCAGATAGTAAATGGCAGACCCTTTCCTTTTAGTTTTGTCTTGTTGGCCAAGTACACATCCCATTGAGTCCTCTAGGACTGTGAGGTAAATGATTAGTGGTCTTCCTTCCACTGGAGGTGATAGGATCGGAGGATTCAACAGGTATTCCTTAATACTGTCGAAGGCGGTTTGGCAATCTTCTGACCAAACGCAATCCTGGTTCTTTTTCAATAACTTGAAAATCGGCGCACAAGTGGCGGTCATAAGGAATATGAATCTGGAGATGTAGTTCAAACGTCCCAGGAATCCTCTGACTTATTTTTCAGTTTTCGGAGAAGGCATTTCTTAAATGGCCTTGACCTTGTCAGGATCAACTTCAATTTTCTTTCTGGCTGACGATGAACCCTAGTAGTTTCCCTGAACGGACACCGAAGGTGCACTTGTTGGGATTCAAGCGGAGCTTGAATTTTCTTAGACGTTCAAACAATTTTGACAGATGTTCAACGTGCTCATCCTCTGTTCTTGATTTTGCAATCAAATCATCGACATATACCTCGATTTCTTTGTGTATCATGTCATGAAACAGAGTAGGCATGGCCCTTTGATAGGTTGCCCCGGCGTTCTTCAAACCGAACGACATTACCTTGTAACAAAAGGTACCCCATGGGGTAATGAACGAAGTTTTCTCCATGTCTTTCGGCGCCATTTTGATCTGGTTATAGCCCGAGAATCCATCCATGAAGGAGAATACTTTGAACATTGCTGTGCTGTCAATCAACATGTCAATGTGTGGTAAAGGAAAGTCGTCCTTTGGACTTGCCTTGTTTAGATCTCTGTAATCAACACACATTCTGACCCTTCCGTCCTTTTTGGGAACGGGTACGATGTTGGCTAGCCATTGAGGATATTCAGATGTAGCGAGGAAACCCGCATCGATCTATTTCTGTACCTCCTCTTTGATTTTGATGGCCATGTCTGGGTGAGTCTGTCTCAACCTTTGCTTTACTGGCGAACATTCCGATCTCAACGGTAAGTGATGTTCCACGATGCTGGTATCCAACCCTGGCATATCCTGATAGGACTAAGCGAATACATCGGGGAATTCTGTGAGAAGCTTTATCAAACCCTCTCTGGCAGTTGGACTGAGCAGTGCTCCGATCCTGATTTCTTTTTTCTCTTTTTCTGAACCCAAGTTTACCGTTTCCAACGGTTCTTTGTGAGGTTCAATGGACCTTTCCTCTTGTCAGAGTAGTCGGGA
The DNA here is from genome assembly GCA_022829125.1 of Lathyrus tuberosus. Classification (NCBI taxonomy): domain Eukaryota; kingdom Viridiplantae; phylum Streptophyta; class Magnoliopsida; order Fabales; family Fabaceae; genus Lathyrus; species Lathyrus tuberosus. Next base: position 2,181,990 of record JALAZF010000265.1, read on the forward strand.
GATCTCTTCTGGAATTTGGTCGTCATTTTCTTCTTCAGCCTCGAATAACGAGAACTCAAAGTTGGAAGAAGGCATCGGATCGTATGTTTCAACGAGGTATAAAACAAGCAATCTGCATGATGTGATGATTCGTGTTTAGAAGAGATAGAGAAAATGCAAGTGTGTGCAGTGTATTTATTTTACTGCTTGTTTTTATTATTGAATGTTTTTTAGGATTACCATTTTCTTAAAAAGCAAAAAGAGAAAACAGCAATTAATGCGGAAATTACAGAACGACGTTATTTTATTAATGAACAAGTCGAATCTTGAAACTACAGCCCTATAAAACAAAACTCACTCGCTTTGGGCAAAGCGAAGAGGGAAATTTACAAAAAGCGAGCCCTATCAAAACATCCGTTTCACCTGGGCAGGGTGAAAGGTTAAAAATGGCAATTACTTTGAGTGATGAACGACCTTCGGAACCTCAACGGCAACCCATTGGCGGCGAACTCCTCGGTGAGTCACAAAGTCTGGCACCTTCCTTGATTTGTCTTCAGAAATGACGCTGATTTCTGGTGGAGCAGGATCATTGGAATCTGTCTCCCAAGCAGAATTGTCGTAGGAGGATTCCTCTGTTGCATTTTGCATAGCATTTGTGCTCTTAGCTGTATCTCCCCATCCAGTTGGCTGGATATCTTCGAGCCTGATACGAGAGCTTTCGGGAGCAGTGTACTTGACCATAAAGTCGAATTTTCCACTTGGTTGTCCCAGAGTGTCCCAAACTTCTTTGGAACTGGAGAAGTCATCCCTCTCGATGACGTTGACCTCAGGAAAAGCATAGTTGATGAATTCAAGTCCTGCGAACGTTGCGAATTCATCTTCATGTTGAGTAGTCTCTGAATGACCTGAGTGTTGATCCCATGACATGGCGGGGACACGGGTATTCTGTTCAATGACGCTCAGCTGAGTTTCATTACTCGGCTGACTTTCTTGCCCCAAGTTTCCTAGGTAAGGCTGCCACATTGGCAGACCATCCATCGGGCCATAGTAGTTGTGGTCAAAGTTGTTTTTCATCGGAGTGTTCTCCTCTAATGAATTTGGCGGAGCACAGCATCCTTCCGGATCACAATCTCCGTAGATCATTTCGACATCTGATCTTGGTATAAATCTCGGACTTTCTGTAGGAAAGCAAAAAGGCATAGGCACCTCTTCCTGAGACATATAGCCGTCCTTGTTAAGGTAGGACTTCCATTCTTCATCTGTGTCAGAGGGATCTTCCTCATTGATAGCATGATCTGTCTGAGACACTGGGTGAAGAAAACCTCCACTGTGGAAGATGTTTTGAAGGGGATGAAGACTTTCATCGTTGGCGGCTGTCTGGGTACAGGTTACAAAAAAACCAAGACCCTTCTTTGCTTTATTGTCAATAGGAATGACAAGCCGTCCCCATCCTGTCGTATCGGTACTCTCGACCGCTTTGATAGCATCTTTGTATGAAGAAATTGAAGTTCCTTCTTCAGATTGATCGTCCTTGCTCACCGATAGTGCTTGGAACTGAGTTCCAATAACCTCCTCGGGTTCCACACAAGTAAATGATGATAGGTTACTCACAAGAAAGGCTTGTTCTCCACAAACCGTGACAAGTTGATCGTTCTGGACGAACTTTAGCTTTTGGTGGAGGGTCAAAGTGACCGCTCCAGCCTGATGTATCCAAGGTCTTCCTAATAAACAACTGTATGTTGCCCGGATGTCCATGACCTGGAAAGTGACTTGGAAAGTGTGAGGACCAATAGTTATGGGAAGATCAACTTCGCCGATAACTGTTTTTCTTGATCCGTCGAATGCTTTGACGACGACCTTGCTGACTCTCATCGGAGGGCCCTTAAATGATAATTGCGTCAAAGTGGACTTCGGCATAACATTCAGGGCTGACCCTGTGTCTACCAGTACGTTGGCTAAAGCATCGCCCTGGCAGTTAACCGTAATGTTGAGCGCCATGTTATGACGACGAACCCCTTCAGGTAATTCCTCATCACTAAATCCTAAATTATTGCAGGAAGTGATGTTAGAGACAATGCTATCGAATTGTCTGATTGTTACATCCTGTTCCACAAAGGCTTGCTCCAAGACTTTCTGTAGAGCCTCCCTGTGGGCTTCTGAACTGAGTAACAGTGATAATACTGAGATCTTTGAAGGAGTCTGTAACAGTTGAGCAACAATGTTATATTCACTCTTTTGGATGAGCTTTAGCATCTCATCATTGTCTTTTGAACAGTCGGGATTACCAGATTGACCGACTGGCGGATCAGGAGTTTCTGTCTGAAGTTCCTTTTCCTTGTTAGGTTCTCTAACTCCTCGGTTGAAGATTCGACCGCTCCGTGTTACACGACTGATGTCTGCAATATTCATGACGGAGGGTAATGGAATTTCCTTTCCATTTTCAATTGTTGTTGTACCGTATTTGTAAGGGATCGCCTTAGCTGATTCATACGGTAATGGCCCCGGTAGATAGATGACTATGGGAACCTTCTGATTTTTCTGACCGTCATAAGTAACCTCGATCCGTTCCCGGTTGGGAACTCTAGATTCGTCAAGTAGAGGAATGATGGCAAAAACATCCCTGATCTGGTGATGACCAGAGATCGTGATAACATCCTCAACTTGATCGGCAAGGTAGTTCGGCGACCAAATGATGGGTCCAGAACCCGGATATGGACGAATTTTTCCATGATCGATCTGACCCCGAAGAGCTGCTCTCACAAGGTAACACCCTTGGTTACTTTCCGAACAGACGCTACAACTGTCATAGTTGTGTGGTGGCACCTGGCCACGTCCACTTTGAATGCAATGCAACCTCACTAGGTTATCTTCCATTGATCGGACATCCTGACTTTGACAACGAGTAGGATTCCTGTTATTGATACTAATCTGCTGAGTATCTTCGTCCATATAGATTGGCATCCACCAGTGATTTAACAAGTGCTGAAGTGCCTCCTGGACAAGGGTACAACCTCGATCGTTTTCGCAACCTGCTTTACAGTTTTGATAATCATGTGATATTAAGAATCCGAGTCGGACCTGCTCAGCATGTAACTCTACCAGATTGGTATTCATCACGCGAATATCGCAGATCTGAACCATATTGATTTGATAGCAGTTCCTATCATGGTAGTCTTGGATCCATCCAAGATCCATCTGACGCTGGAGGGCCTCTTGTATGAAAGAGCATCCCTGCTTGTTTACCGAGCAAATCAGACAGGAACTGTAATCGTGTCGTGGCAGATTATGATACTGGCTTTGCCTTGAGTGCATCGCCACCAAGTTGATATTCATCACACGGATGTCGTGGTTTTGAATGACGTTGGAAATCATGTAAACCGTGTTAACTCCACGAACTCGGTGCTCTTGGATCCATCCAAGATCCATTTGTTCCTGTAGAGCTGATTGCACTACCGAACATCCCTGGTTATCTTTAGAGCAGATATCACACTGGTGATAGTTATGAGGTGGCACATGGCCATATCCACTCTGTCTACAATGCATCTTAACCAGATTGGTCCCCAATAAGAGTACATCGTGAATTTGATAGACATTGTTAGTCTCTTTCTCAATCAGATTGACTGCAACTTTCTCATGTTGAGGCAGCGGGTTCGTAAGAACATTAGGATTCGTATCTTTGAAAGATAAGAGCCCGCTCCTAACAAGCTTTTGCACGTCGGATTTGAAATTGAGGCAAGTCTCAATGTTATGCCCTGAACCTCCTTGATGATAAGGGCATGTTTGATCCACCTTAAACCAAAAAGGCGGATTTTCCAGAACTGAAAGGGGAGACTTAGTCTGGATGTGCCCCTTAGCCAGTAGTAACGGAAACAGTTCTGCGTACGTTACAGGTATAAGATCAAATCCTGGTGGCCGTGTTGTACGGTTGTTGTTATATGGGGGACGAGCCTGCTGAAGAGGTTGTTGTGTCCTTTGTTGATCAGGATGGCTCTGCGCAACCTGAGGTTGATACATAGGAACGGGCGCGGGGCCGATAGCAGGAGTAACAGCTGCTACTGGCTGATAACGACGCCTTTGCTTTCCGAGAGAGATATTCCCAATATCTTGCTCTTTTTTCTTAGGGAGAGCACTACCGTATTTTTTAGTACCGCTCGTTGATCCAGTGTCTTTTACCAAATGTCCTTCTCGGACGGCTTCTTCAAGACGTACACCCATGCCGACCATTTCGGTGAAATCACTGGGCGCACTGGCAATCATTCGGTCATAGTAAAATGAGCTTAAGGTCTTTAAGAAGACTTTTGTCATCTCTTTTTTCCTCAAGAGGTGGACAAATTTGAGCGGCAATTTCACGCCACCTTTGAGCATACTCCTTAAAGGTTTCCTTTTCCTTTTGCGACATTGATCTGAGTTGATCTCTGTCGGGTGCCATGTCCAAATTGTATTTGTATTGTTGGACGAAGGCAGCGCCAAGATCTCTGAAAGTACTGATCGTGGCACGGTTTAAACCCATGTACCATTTGAGTGCGGCACCGGTTAAACTATCCTGGAAGTAGTGAATCAGCAGGTCCTGATTCTCCGTCTGACCTGACATCCGCCGAGCGTACATCACCAGATGGCTCTGAGGGCAAGAGTTACCCTTGTATTTTTCAAAGTCGGGCACTTGGAACTTGTGCGGGACTTTCACATTTGGGACCAAGCAGAGGTCTGCGGCGTCCTTTCCAAATAGATCCTGACCACGAATGGCTTGCAGCTCTTTCTGCATTTCCAAGAACTGCTCCTGGAATTCATCCATTCTGTCAAACATAGTTTACTTCTTACCAGAAGGTGTTGGCGGAATCTGTCCTTCCGGGACAGTGTGCACCACAGGGGGTGGTACCGTGACTACGGCAGTAAGTCTTGGCGCCTCCCGAAGTTTGTAACCTTCAGGAGTCTTGAGTATGCCCCTGGCATCTTCGCTTTCCCGAAGTTTGTAACCTTCAGGCTCAGCGGCTTCTGTTGCGATTCCCTGATCTTCAGTGATCGGCGGAACATATCCTTCCGGGATATAGTTAACAGGCATGCCCCAAGGACGATCTTTCGGCATCTGATACCTAGGATCATACTTTTCTATGATGGGCGTTGAGGTGATCTCTGAGATCACAGTTCTTTGTAGCTGAGCTTCTGCCATGGCTTGCATGTCGTTACGAAGCTTTCTCATATCCTCTCTCAGAGTGTCGATCTCTTCTTTCAACTCTCTGTTTTCTTCCTCAAGATCATCCATCTTTCTCTGATGATTGGCCCGAGTATTATATGAATGAGACAGTTTAACTCTAGAATCGAGACACAAACGTGAGATTCGTAGGGAAGAAGAATACGCGATGTGAGAATGATGAATGCAATGATTATATTAATTGTTATTTTTTTTTATTAATCAAAATAAACTTCGACAATTAGATTGCAAATATCAAACACTGGGGAAACCCCTTTTTATTGAATTCCAAAGGATTACAGAAATGGAAATACAGTAGATTACAAAGTGCAGAAACAGAAACCTAAACTAATGGGTCCCGAGTCCTCTCTGAGGAGAAACCTGGTGCTGACTCTGGTACTTTCCTTTTCTTTGACCGAGGCGCTTAGGCCGTTGTCGGGTTGTCATTCCTTTGCCAAGTGAAAGGAGTGAGCAAATTCCTTTGGTCATCTTGATTCTCTACAGCATGTTGCTCCAAAATTTCAATCAGAGCATCTTTCTCTTTCAATAATTGCTGTATTTTGATGCACTCGACGTCGAGGGTGCGGTACTTGTTCTTCCAAGATCTTCTTTCCTTTTGAACTTTGTTGAGAGTAACCTGAAGCCTTTCAGTTTCCGTCATGAAGTACGTGACAGATTCCCTCGGCGGAAGAATTCCGTAACGAGGATAAAGCATCTTTAGCTTGAGAGCTCTAGTTTGTACCCAATGGAGATAAGGCTCCACCGAGACACAGTCCAGTTTTCACAGAGACTCTCGTCCTTTCTTATGAACCTATTTCCAAGCATGCACTATTTCCATCTTTAGTGCTCTGTCATTTTCTCCTTCTTTGAAGAAAAGACCTTCCAGATGAACACCCAGTGGGATGTGTCTCATCGGGTATCCAAATTGACGAAGAACTAATATCAGATGATAGTTGATTCCTCCTTTAGTTCCTATGAGGGGTACGCTGGGGAAGTTTCCACAACGGTCAATGATTCTGATTCCCTCATAAATCCTATTACACCAATCTATATCGGAATTGGTGAGAGACATGATCTTCTGCGACCAACGTAAGACACTCTTGCAATCCCAAAAAGCGGCAGACTTGGGCAAGTGAGAGATAAACCACTTGTAAAGCAAAGGTACACAGCATGTGATCTCCCCTCCGCTGTACAAATTTCCTAAGTGTACAGAATGATACGCATCTGTGAGCAAAGTCGGCACAGGGTTTCCAATGAGAAAAACCTTAATAGCGTTGATATCGACGAAGTTATTGATGTTGGGAAACAAAAATAACCCGTAGATGAGCAAGACAAAGATGCTTTCAAAAGCAGTCCCGTTCCCTATACTAGCGAAGTACAGAGCTTTCTTGGTTAGGAACTGGGCTGGCAAACCTTGGGTGCCACCCTTAGTAATCATGTGAGTCCTGACCTCAGACTCGTCCAAATGAATTGCTCTTGCAATAGTCTGATTCTTTGGAATTTCTTCCAATCCAGAAAATGGAGCTCGATCAGTGATATGTAAATCAGTCAGATGAGAATACTCCTCCAGCGTTGGTGCCAGCTGGTAATCCGGGAATGTGAAACAATGATAAACCGGATCGTAGAACTGAATGAGCGCGTCCATGATCCCCTTAATCACATGGACTCTTAACAGTGGTAGCAAACCACCGTGCTTGGCTCTGAAAGCCTCTGGGTTAACGATCATCCTCGCTAACTTTCTCAAATCCCCTAGTTTTGGAACCTTGAAGGTATACTGGTGAGTTCTCCTTCTACCGAAATCCATTAATGCAATCTTTTTCTCTGATATTTGCAATCACAGTCTTAGTTTAATTTGAAAAACAGAGAGACTAGAAGAGAAAGTTTTTTGAATGTTTTAATGTTTTATTAAATGAATGCATGAATGCAGCACACAAAAACATAGAAAAAACATGGGGTCAAAGGGTCGTTGTCATGAAGTCAAAGCTCTACCCATCCCCAAAGGTTTATACTAGGGTGATTTTTGTACCTGTACTCATTATCATCAGCTCCTCCTAGGAAGGCAGACAACAAGCGGATCGCCAGCGAGTTGTGTGCAATCTTAGAGTAAGTGCTATTCACCGAGAATAGATCACCAGCCTCAAATGAGGGTAGTATCGCGTAACAACTATTTCCGATAGCTTCCGCACTACGAAAAAGGTTGGCTTTTCTTAAGTGTATACTCAATCTCACCACATGCAGCATCACACACATTCCCAGTAGCAGAAAAATAAACACGTATAGCAATTAGGAAAAGCAGTATATATATTTGTCCTAATCATCCTAGACTTATAAAGCTATGAATCTTAAGTTCCTGACAGAAATGGGTTCCCAGGCGGAAGCCCTAATCAGTGGTTCCCTGCCTAAGAGATGGACCAGCATAGGTCAATCTTTCTCTTCGGTAGAGTTCCCATTTTCCGTAGAAAACGGGGATGATGCCCTAAGGCAGAAAAGGAGACTCCCCAGCAGAGTTGCCATTTTACAAGGAAAACAGACAGAAATAAAAATCGGCCCCACGGTGGGCGCCACTTTTCTGTAGCGAGCGATTTTGGACGCGGTTCTTAAGCGCTGGTCGCTCTCTGCGGTTGAGCTTAAAACTACAGGTCGATTAATTTTTTATCCTATTGTGAGCTGAATAAGGAAGGGAAATAGATGTCTCCAATTAACCCTGCTTGCATACTGAGTTTAAACAGCGGTCTGTTAGGTTACGGATGCTATCAATGTGGGGGGCCTTTGTACTGGTTATTCGTATTTCGCCAATACAGTTCTTTCTTTCTTTTTCCTAGGCAAAGGGTTTCAGGCGGGGAATAAGGATTAGGATGTTTAGGACTGATGCTTTTGAATTACTGCTTTTAATTGATGGAGATATGGGATTTGGGTTTTTTGTTGATTGCGCTCGCTAAGATCTTTTCTTTCGATCTTATGCTTACGTATTCCCGTTTACCGAAACAGGGAAATCAGAGCGTTCGTAGTTCCTCCTATTCTATGGGAGGAAATTGGTTTTTGGTGTCTTGTTCAAAGCCCAAGACGTGAAGCGAAAGGTGGTTTGTATCTTGTTCAAAGCCCAAGATGTGAAGCTGAAAGGTCTATTTGTGTCTTGTTCAAAGCCCAAGACGTGAAGCTGAAAGACCTCGACTTTAGAGAGAATTTGTCATCTCTAAAGAGGGGAGAAGGAGAATTACTTTAACTGGGATACGCGGAACCGAGCAATGCCATAATTTCCGAAGAAAGGGTTTTAACCTGAAGGAGAAGACTTTAACTCAGTGTAGAGCAATGCCATCTTTCCTTAGGAATTTCTCATGCTAAAAGAGGGACAGTGGCATGGATATAGATGATCCAGAGGCTTGCCGCTTACAGCGATTAGATGAAGGGAAAGGAGTTGTTGATGTTTGTGTACTGTGAACGAGGCACAACTTTGATGCTAAAAGGTTGATTGGATCAACCAGTGGTTTTCTTATACAAAGCCTAAGAGGAGGCTAATTTCCGCTAGGAAAATCATTATACAAAGCCTAAGAGGAGGCTATTTTGTGTCTCGTACAAAGCCCGAGAGAGAGGCTAAAGGTTTTTGACCCAGTGGGGCATATCGTTATACAAAGCCTAAGAGGAGGCTAGCAAAGAGTTCGACTCTTGCTTAAGGAATTTGTATCTCGTACGAGGCCCGAGATGGAGGCAAAAAGGTGTGTTGACTCAACGAGGGAATCTTTTGTGTCTCATACAAAGCCTGAGAGAGAGGCTAAAAGGTTGTTTTGACTCCACTGGGGAGAATTTTGGTATCTCGTACGAAGCCCGAGATGGAGGCTATTGTAACTGTTTCAGTTGAGTGACAGATCCAATATACTGATTTAAAAGAGAAAATCAGTTCTTATATGAGTAACACTGTACTCAGGGATTTGATTTGAGGATCAGGGATATTTCCTTCTCTTTGAGGAAACGGGAAATCCAAAGGGTATTGAGACTATCCGAGTCTGCGGGTTTCCTTCCTATTTAACGAAGGGGTCGCTTGAGAATGTCTTTGAGACTCAAGGAAGTTAGACTGTCCAAGTCTAGAGTTTTATCTTTTGTACTATGCTTCGAGAAACAGTAGTAGACTCTATGAAAGGACTGTTCTATGAGGATGACTAGGTTCTGTTCCTATACCTCTAGGAGGTCGTCGGGACAATTTGTACGAAGCCCAAGAGGAGGCTGGAATCTTTTAAGAAGCCGACGGGTCCTTGTACGAAGCCCAAGAGGAGGCTATCATTCCCGGAGGAAGAGATCATTATACGAAGCCTAAGAGGAGGCTGTGAATACTTCTAAGAAGCCGTAGGGTCCTTGAATAATGCCCAAGAGGAGGCCGATGATTTTAAGAAGCCCGTGGGTCTATCATCTCCTTTCCATTAGGAGAGATAACTCTTTTAAAGATAAAAACCACTGGTAAACGTGCGAGGTTTACTATCCAGCGACTTTTAGCTTTTAAAGAGGGTTCCTTAGTTAAGGTCCAAGATTATGACCGTAGTGGGTACCCAAACCCCGAGACATTCAAGGCAAGCTATCCACAAGGAATAGATCAAGTCAGGAAAGTTTGAGAATTTGGAAGAAACTCAAAGATGCCATTCACAGAGAATACATTCATCTTGGGGAGTAGAGCTTTTTGACGATTCCTAAGGAGGATAGCCGAAGAGAAGACTGTATCTGGTGCTCCTATTGGGGATCTAGGCGTCTATTTCTACGAATAAATGAAACGGCGTCACTTAGTTCTAGACGTAGTTGCCGGGGAAACTCGAAATATCTATACTATTATTACAAAGTAGATATGAGTTTATGAAAGGAGACTTACAGTGAGCAGCCCCACAATACAGTTTATAATATGAAAGCAGTAAATGAAAGCGATAACCACTTACTCGGTTGTAGTGCTTCCATGCTGTTTGGTTAGTTGTTCAACAAAGAAAGATTGAAAACAACAGTATATTCAAAATCAAAGGAGAAAGTGCTTTGAAAAAGAAAGATTTGGGGCTTACAGCTCAAGGAGAGGCCCAGGGTTTTATCAGTGAGCGCACTATTTGAATTTGTACAGGGGGACTTATACAAGTGACTGGGGCCCAAAAAGGTTTTCTGTACAAAGGGATGGGTCTTACACTCTCTCAAGAGGCCCAAAAAGGTTTAAAGAAAAGAGTGGGGCTTATAACACGAGGGTAGGCCCAGATGGTTTTTAATTTTAAACGGGCGACGATCGCGTCGTTTACTTGTACAGAGGGACTTATACAATGAGTGAGGCCCAAAAAGTTTTTGTACAAGGGGGGATGGGTCTTACACTCTCTCAAGAGGCCCAAAAAGTTTTTAAAGAAAAGAAGTGGGTCTTACTACTCGAGGGTAGGCCCAGATGATTTTTGAAAAGGCGACGATCACGCCGTTTGTTTTTTGACGGTATCGGGACTTATACAATAAGTGAGGCCCAAAAATGATTTGGTCAAAAAAAGGATTGGGTCTTACACTCTAATAGAGGCCCAAAGTGTTTTGAAAATGATTTATGAGGGTTGAATTAATCCAAAACCCTAATTTGTTTTCAAAATGTATTTAATTGAATAAAAATTCAATTAAAATGATCAAAATTGTTTAACATGTGAAAAACAAATTATGATATTGGATTAATGCTTCAAAAATTAAGTATTGACCTACAAAATAATTAGAAAGCATTAAAAGTTACAAAATCAATGTAGAAAAAATATTTAAAATGCCAAAAACAATCAAAATATTAATTCTTTACAAAAATATCAATTATATGAAATAAATAATATTTTTGGGATTTTTTGATAAAATAAAATATTTTAACATTTTTATGAATTATTAAAAAAAGAATCAACTCAAAATCATTAAAACTCAGAGAGAAATTAATTTTTGAATCAATTAAACAAAAATCACAAAATTCAAATATTCAAATATATGAAAATGGCGCCAAGAACAACACCAAGAACACGCGCGTTTTTCAGTTTGCCCAGATTTGCATTTTCTATCCAATCTCCATGAATACGTAACCATATCATACAATCCACATATCATTATGCTCGTCTTAAACTCACGATCATGTCTATGTACTTTAATTTCATTTAAATTAAACATACAACAAGAAATCACGAAGAGACCTCAAGAACCCTAATTTCTGCATGAAGGCTAGGATTTTTGATACACGATTCAAACAATGCAATTAATTGAGGGAAAATATTCCATGCATGATTATGAACATATGGCCAAATTATTGTGCGAGGAAATATGCATAGATTGAGAGATGACCAAGTATGTGCTTACCTCCAAGTCGTGACAGCAAGAGCAAATCAAATTCTGGGTTAGAGGTGTTACAGATGAGTTGTGATGATCTGAACAGCTTCCCTACACCATATGGAGTGTGTTTGAACACTTGGATTGAATTGAAATGGACTGGATCAGTTTATCGCATCTCAACAGCAACTTCACTTTAAACTTGTGTGGATGGCAAGTGATTTTGAGATTTTGATGATTCAGAAGTTATGTGAGTGTTTGATCAACTCATATGTGATGTATGTGAGGTGTGTGAGTGATTGGTTTGTGCAGAATTGCTCTCAAACTCAAAACCCGATAGCTACCTTGCTAAGAAAGGCATTTTTGCCAAGAGAAAGAGATTTTGAGGAAAGCATCTGTTAGATGGCTTTGGTGTACTTAAACTGACCACAATTGAGCTCTATTTATAGTAGAGCAAGTTTGTTTTGCAAGGAATAGTGCATGGCAGCTGGTAAGTAGGTTTCCTCAATGTTGGCCAATGGAAATGAAAGTCTCCTCTAGCCATTGACTAGAGGTTAGGGCACAGAGCTTTAGTCCCCTTGGTCTTGGATAAGTCTTGACTGATTTTAGATGAGAATGGCTCAGTCCATGCCACCTTGATGGTTCCATTGAATGCCTCATTCCAAATTTGAAGTCTTGTCCCTATTTTGGCCATTCTAGGTTCAACATGCTATTTCTTGTTCCATGGACTTTGGAGGCTTGGCTCAGTGATTGTCCCCTTTGGATTCAATCCTCTGAGGTGTCCAAGTGGATTGGAGCAATTGAAATTGGCAGATTTTGGCAAATCGAGCCAAATTGCAAATTCTGTCTTGCTTTGACAGATTTCAGCAAGGCAACTTGCCAATGTTGTATCTCATGATGTAGGTTGAATTTGGCAATGTTCTTGGCCATTTTGGAAAGCTCTAACATGATACAACAACTGTTTGAACAAGTTTGGTTTTGATCTCTTTTGATTCCAAGTGAAAAATCCCCCTACATTTGGCAAAAAGTGAAGGCAAATTCTGACTTAGTGAAAATTTCACTAAGTGTTGGAAAAAGTGACATTTTCACTTTTCAGCCACTTTGATCACTCCATAACTCAAAATCCTTAATGAATTGGAATGACTTGTAGTTGAAGTTTTTGTAGGTGATAGTGAGGTCTACAAATCCATCTTTGGATGAGAAAAAATGGCCTTGTGGTTTAGGAGTTATGGTCCTCCAAAGTCGGTACCTTTGCCACTTTATTTTTAACTTAGAAAAATTTCTAAGTTTTATGGTTACCCCTTTTACAAGTTATCTCACTTTTCTTGATTTTTCTTGATGAATGATGATTCAAATCATACATTAACATCATTTTAGGGTTAAAAATCCATTTTGGTGAAAAATCTCAAAAAGTCAAAGTTGACTTTTGTGCACAGTTGACTTTTTATCAGATGAATTCCAAACTGTGCAATTCTTCAGGAAATCATGTCCTTGACCTAAATCAAACTTGATGGACATGTTCCATGGGTGTCATAGGGTATATTCAATCATGTATTAGGGTTGGGGAGCATGCCTTGGTCAAAAGTCAAAGTTACAGTTGACTTTTTTCTTAAAACCCTAATTGTGGTGCAGATGAAATTGAGACTTGTTGCTCAAGCTTCTTGGATCAATCCATGGTTCCAAATGGATCAATATGGTATATTAGAGACCCTCAAATCATGTCTTGAGGTCTTGGCTCATGGTTTGTCCCAAAAGTCAACTTAGGGGTGAATTAGGTCAAGAAACCCTAATTCCTGATTTTTTATGAATGCATCCCCTGAGGCAAAATTGACTTGATGCATGGGTTCACGAGGTTCCATGAAGTATATTAGGTCATGTTTTGGATCATTGCCTTGTGCCCAGATGAAAATTTCCATCTGGAGGCCCTGGTTGACCAAAACCCTAATTTGGTGACACTGTCGATCTTGAGACTTGATCCACCTAGAAAGGAGCAGCCTTGTGCTTAATCCTTGAAGTGGGAGTCCTTTTTGATCCATTGTGGATGTTTGAGAGATTAGACAAGTTGAAGATCATGTCATTTCTTGATTGATCCTTTGTCTAAAGCTCAGAGAGGGCTTGAAACCCTAATTTTGATTGTATTGGATGCTCACCCATCTTTGGGGAGACTGATGAAGCATGATGGTTCATCCATATTGTGATGATGATTTTCACAATGATGGGAAATCTAAGTGGTCAAAATTTGGGGTATTACAGTGAGGTGTTATCAGTGTCAGAAAGTGGGCCATTGGGCGAGAGACTGTCCTTCGAGAAGAAATCAGACGCAAAGGAAGAGAGCAAAGGGCGATAACCCTATGATTACTGGTATGTGTCTTGTTAATGGAAATCCTTGCTTTGTTTTATTTGACTGTGGAGCAACACACTCCTTTATATCAATGCAATGTATGAAGCGACCGGGGTTGCAAGCTATTCTATTATCTCCACCCATGGAGGTTACTACTGCCATGGACGAGATTGTTGAAACTCCGTTAATGTGTGAAAATTTGTGTCTTATCGGTAGATGAAAGAGATTTCCAAATTGATCTTATTTGTCTGCCGCTTAAGAAAGTGGATATTGTTTGGGAATGGATTGGCTTTCAGCTAATTCGGTATTTATCGGGTGTGAAGAAAAACTAATCATTATTCCATCTACCGAGGCTACTCCGAAGGATGTGTTAACTACTATTTTAGAAGGTACGGTCGGAATGATAAATTTCTTGTTTAAAAAGGAGAAGTCTGTTCTTTTGGTTCTTACTAAGGAGGAGAGTAGTAACTTTCAAGTTTCGAGTATTCCGATAGTTTGCGAGTTTCCTGAAGTTTTCCCCGAGGACGTCACTTCTCTTCCTCCAGAGAGGGAAGTGGAATTCTCTATTGACCTGATACCAGGAACGGCTCCAATATCCGTTTCTCCTTATTGGATGACACCACTTGAATTAAGAGAATTAAAGGATCAATTGGAAGAATTAATGGCTAAGCATTTTGTTCGACCAAGTGTTTTGCCCTGGGGAGCTCCAGTGTTATTGGTAAAGAAGAAGGATGGTGGAATGCGGTTGTGTATGGATTACCGTCAATTGAATAAGGTCACCATCAAGAATAAATACCCATTACCAAGGATAGACGATTTGTTAGATCAATTGAAAGGAGCCTGTGTGTTCTAGAAGATTGATTTACGGTCGGGTTATCATCAGATTCGGGTGAAGAGTTCAGTTGTACCGAAGACTGCGTTTAGGACCCGTTATGGTCATTATGAATTTTTGGTGATGCCTTTCGGTGTACCGAATGTCTAGCAGTTTTCATGGATTTTATGAATCGGATATTTCAACCTTATTTGGACCAATTTGTGGTGATTTTCATTGATGACATTCTTATCTATTCTCGTGATTCTCAAGAGCACGGAGAATACCTAAGAATCGTTTTATCCATCTTATAAGAGAGACGACTTTTTGCCAAGCTAAGTAAGTGTGAGTTTTGGATGTCGGAGGTTATTTTTCTTGGACATGTCATATCTCAGGGAGGTGTAGCGGTTGATCCATCAAAAGTTGAAGCAGTGATTAATTGGGAGAGACCGTAGAATGTGTCCGAAGTTAGAAGCTTCTTGGGATTAGCAGGTTATTACAGAAGGTTTATTAAAGGCTTTTCTCAACTGGCTTTACCGATGACGAGACTCACTCGGAAGGATTATTCGTATGAATGGGATTCGGCTTGTGAGCAAAGTTTTATGAACTTGAAGGAGAGATTGACGACCGCTCCTGTAATACCCCGTATTACCTAAATGCTCAATTGGATATCAGATGAGCATCTATGTGCTCTATCCTTGGTAAATTGGATTAATGGAATTCTCTAAGTACTTTAAGTATTATCAATTGGGATCAATAGAGTAACTAATGAACTCTGAAGAGATCAATTTATTATTAGTTCAAGAGAGACTTTTATGATAACTCTAATAATTGATCAATTGGTTGAGATGACAAAATATCAATTGGAGATATTTTACTCTATTGGATTTATATTATATAATAATAGTATAATATATGTATATATTTGGAAAGAGAAAGAAAAAGAGAAAAGAAGAAGAAGGAAAGGAAAGAAGAGAAAGAGAGAAAATGGAGAAGATGAAGAAGAGAAACCCATGGATCATCAGTATCTTCTTCAAACTCCTCTTCGATTATCAGGTGGGTTCTAGATAGAAACTCTAAGTGCTAGAAATCAATGATTTGAATTTAGGTTAGATTTGAGAGAAATTGATTAATTGGATAAAATCAATGAATCTAACAGATGAAATATGGTGTAGACTGTGTAGAATATTTATTGTTATGATTGGAGTATGTTTTGATTGTCATGGTGTGATTTGGAAGTGTTTGGACTGAGGAAATAATTGATTTTGATGAGTAACAGCGCTGTTGAATTTCTGGGTTTCGCAGGGTTCTCCTAGCGAACCTGGGGCGAAACGTAGCGAATGGTTTCGAGGGTTCGCCTAGCGAACCCGGCAGCGAAGGTCAGCGAATGTTCGCCAACGACGTTCGCTTAGCGAACTTTGTGCCTTTTCAGTGCTGGTTGGTTCTGCCTTGCTTCGCTGAGTTGTTCGCGAAGCGAAGGGCGAGGCGAATGTTCGCCAGGGAGTTCGCGAAGCGAACTTTATGTCTGCTTTGTTCTGTTTGTTCATTCGCCAGGAGGTTCGCCTAGCAAAGGCTGGAGCGAATGTTCGCTGGGACTTTCGCCTAGCGAACATGGCAGGTTATGTAGTTTTGTTTCTCTCATAACTTTTGACTCGTTTATCAGTTTCGCGTATTCTTGGTATCGAGGTGAAACTATGAATATACTCTATATAATGCGAGGGAGAATTACTGGTTTTAATGCCCGATTAAATAAATCGGAGGGAACCGTGAATTCGTAAAAGTTGGGGATATGTGGAATTATGTGTTTCCATTATGTGAGTGATGACTAATTGCCTATGTTCTTATTGTTAAACACGTTTGAATATGTATGCATGTTAAAATGAGTTAGGGAGAGTGAGGAAACTTTACCCTGAAAACAAATGGCATAGTTAAGATTGGTATAATTCTAGTTTGTAATTAGAATTGTGATAGAAACTCTGGATGGCGACGCTCGTGCATTCATTGAGGAGTTTTGGCCTAGAGTAGATAACAAAATGACAACACTCGTGCAGAAGAGGCCGAGACGTGTGTCCATTACCGAATGATATAGAAATAGTGAAACACTAGTATGGAAAATGTGTAATTGTTATATTTTATTTTGAGAAAAGGCATAAGAGGCCTTAAGGCATTGTGGCCTTGTGATTGTCGAATACAATCATGTTGTGTGAATGATCACGTAATCGTAACCATTTATCTTGCGGTGTAGTTTCATGAGACTCGAGCACCTCCACTGAAACGTATGCACAATTACTTGGCTGGTTTGATTCCCGCGTGTAGTACAAATGGAGTCTACGGGTAAAGAGACTTGTGACGGTGTACGAGCCGTGTGAAGTGACGGATCACGGTGTACAGGCCGATGATCCCGAATCCATTTTGTATGTCAAGTAACTACAAGGATCCATGACTCGGGTCGACTTCTAGACGTAGAAGCGGACGGGAAAAGGGGATGCCTTGGTATGGTTATCGATTCATAAGGAATCTTGAGTTAACAGGCTCAGGACGTAATTCCTTCCGTGTGAACTTTGTGAGTTAACAGACTCATGACATGTTTCCATATAGTGTGAGTTTGTGAGTTTGTGAGGTTGTGCACTCAAGGTCATTTTTTTCCCTTCCCCTTGACTTGAGTTAGGATTGATAGAACCCTGTAAAGCCGAGAGAATCTATAGGATAGGGAACTCGCTGAGATTTGATGTATCTCACCCCACTATAGTTGATTTGTTTCTGGTGCAAGTTTAATTACAAGTGGAGCGATGCTCGGATGTTTCAAGAGAAGCTTAGTTAAGCTTATTCCGCTGTGTATTCTTTTGTTGTATGCAATTGAGGATATTGAATATCATTCTTAGTTTTACTATTTTTGGCTAGTTTCCATGACTTGTGCCATGTAGTGAATTTATGTTTTAGAAATGGACAAGTATGTGAACTATGCTATTAGGCGCTTTTGATGGGTCAGTACCAAATAGAATGCTTGTATTGTATTATTCTAGATATATATTATACAGGGCATTACAACTCCTGTTTTGGTTATTCCTGATCCTAGCAAGTCATATGAGGTATATTGTGATGCATCGAAGATGGGATTAGGAGGTGTGTTAATGCAAGATGGGCATGTGGTGGCTTATGCTTCTCGACAGTTGAAGGTCCATGAAGAGAATTATCCAACACATGATTTAGAATTGGCGGCAGTTGTATTTAATTTGAAAGTGTGGCGTCACTATTTGTATGGTGTACGTTTTGAGATGTTTAGCGACCACAAGAGCTTAAAGTACCTCTTTGATCAGAAGGAGTTGAACATGCGTCAAAGGAGGTGGATGGAGTATTTGAAAGATTACGACTTGGAGCTAAAATACCATCCGGGTAAAGCAAATATAGTGGCGGACGCATTGAGCAGGAAGGTGCTGCATAATGCCGAGTTGATGATGCTACAGTATACCTTGTTGGAAAATTTTTTAGATCTAAATCTTCAATTTGTTTGGACTCCTAATGGTGTGATTATGGGAAATTTGAATATCAATTCTACTCTTAGGGAAGAAATCCAACAAGAGCAAGGGTTAGATGAGCAGTTACAAGAAGTGTTAGTACAACCGGGTTTTGTGCGAGCTACTGACGGAATTATTTTGTTTAACCAAAGGATTTGTGTTCCGGATAACACAGAGTTAAAAAGGAGGATTTTGGAAGAAGCGCATAAGGGTGCTTTTACTATATATCCGGGGTCTTCAAAGATGTACCAAGATTTAAAGAGGGACTATTGGTGGTCCGGTATGAAAAGGGATATTGCGGTGTATGTGTCGGAATGTGCCAACAAGTGAAGATCGAACACCAAAGACCGGGTGGCTTGTTGCAACCATTTGAAATTCCGGTGTGGAAGTGGGATAGTATCTCGATGGATTTCGCAGTGGGATTGTCCCGTGCCCAAGGTGGTTATGATTTGATTGGGGTAATTGTGGATCGGTTAACGAAATCCGCGCATTTCTTAGTTGTGAAGACTACCTACAAGGCGAGTCATCTCGCAAAGTTGTTTATTTCGGAGATAGTGAGATTGCATGGTATTCCTACTAGTATTGTTTCGGATAGAGATCCAAAGTTTACTTCGAGATTTTGGAGAGATTTTTAACAAGCTATGGGAACGAAGTTGTGTTTGAGTACGTCGAATCATCCGCAAACGGATGGTCAGACGGAATGGACAATACAAACTATGAAGGATATATTGAGAGCTTGTGTACTTGAAAGTGGAGGAAATTGGATAGAAATTTTGTCGTTGATTAAGTTCTCTTATAATAACAGTTATCATGCAAGTATTGGTATGGCTCCTTATGAGGCATTGTATGGAAGGAAGTGTAGGACACCATTGTGTTGGGCAGATGTTGGTGAAGATAGAATGTTGGGACCCGAGATTATTCACGAAACTACAAAGAAGATTAGGATGATCCGTGATAAGGTCAAACAAGCACAAGATCGTCAGAAGAGTTATGCGGATAATCGTAGAAGACCTTTAGAATTTGAAGAAGGCGATCACGTGTTTTTGAAAGTTACTCCGAGATTGCGGTTGAAAGGATCGTTTAAGTCGCGGAAGTTAAGTCCGAGATACGTGGGACCGTATCAAATTTTAGAAAGAATTGGTGAAGTAGCTTACAGGTTGGCCTTACAGCCTTCTCTGTCAGAGATGCACGACGTTTTTCATGTATCTCAGCTTCGAAAATTTGTCCCAGATCCTCTTCAGCCAATTTTACCGGATATAAGGTCCAGTGGGATAAGACGCATCCGGGCGATGCAACTTGGGAATTGGAATCGGAGATGCGGGAGGTCTATCCTCATCTTTGCGGGTAATTGTTTTAAATTCGTGGGCGAATTTCAATTTAAGGGGGGAGGATGTAATACCCCGTAAATTATTACACTCTAAAAATAATATTATTCTGATTAACTGGGTTCTAATCTACTCTGAGAATTTATTGTACAAAATAAATGGAGTAAACTGATGGGCTCAGAGCAGATCAAATTAATATTATCTGACTCTGAGGTTTTAACTTTTGGTGTTATAAAGACTTTTTGAACTTTTAGTAGTATTAATTCCTATTAATGCTTACTCTATATACTTTCTTTTCCACCCTTTGCCAAACAAAAGAAAAGATAGTAAGAGAAGGAAGAAGGAAAGAAAAGGAAAGAAAAAGGGGAGAAACGAAAAGAGAAGAAATCCAAGGATTTCAAGAGCTAAGATCATCATCAATCCTTCATCAAATCATCTTCCAATCTTCATCATCATCTAATCTTGAGGTGGGTTATAGATAGAAACTTTTGTTTTAGATTTTCTTGAGGTCTAGAATCTAGGTTAGAATTGTGAGAAAATGAATAATCTTGACTTTAACGGTTGAAATGCGGTATAAACGGTGTAGTATACTCATTAGCCATGTATGATCATCTGTTAATGCATGCTTGTATGTTGGGTGAAGTTTTGGGTGGGTTTTTGGTCACAAAACTCTGTTCTCACGCTGCTGGGAAACCCATTTTCGCAGGTTTGCACTGCGAGTCCCCTAGCGAAGGGGAAATCGAACACTCACTGGAAATTCGCACGGCGAGTGTGAAGGAGAACATTCGCCAGAGGTTCGCACTGCGAACTTTACCTTGTTTTGGTTCAGACTTGGTTCGCCAGAAGTTCGCACTGCGAATGGGTCAGCGAACCCAATGTTATTTAGGCATTCGCTGGGAGTTTCGCACTGCGAATGAGAAGTGAGCATTCGCTAGATGCTTCGCATTGCGAACATGACAGATCTTCCAACTTGTTTCTTTCATAACTTTTGACTCGTTTATCCGATGTGCATATTCTTGGTATCGTTGTAAAGCTATGAACATCCTCTAGCTAATGAAAGTGAGAAATATCTGTTTATTGCCCGATTAAATAAATCGGAGGGAACCGTGAATTGGTGTAAATTATGGTATGTTGAATTATGTGTTTCCACTATGTGATTGATGACTATATGCCTATGCTCTTATTGTTAAACATGTTTGAATATGTATGCATGTTAAAATATGAAATAGGTAGAGTGAGGAATATTATCGTAAACAATTGTCAGAAATTATGGAAATGACATAGTGACAACGCTCGTGCATGAGAGGCCGAGGCGTGTGTCTAGTAATCATAACCGGTTGATCTTGCGGTGTAGTTTCATGAGACTCGAGCCCCTCCTCTGAAACGTATGCACAATTACTTGGTAGGTTTGATTCCCTACGTGTAGTACGATTGAAGCCTATATGGTAAAGAGACTTGTGATGGTTAACAGGCCATGAGAAGTGACGATTCACGGTAAACTGGCCGATGATCCCGAATCCAATTCGTATGCCAAGTAACTACAAGGATCCATGACTCGAATCGTCTTCTAGACATAGAAGCAGACGGGAAGAGGGGATGCCTTGGTACGGTTATTGAATAGCGAGATTCTTGAGTTAACAGGCTCAGGACTTACCTTTGTGATAGTGTGGGTTAACAGACTCACTAGTGTGGATATTTGTGTGTGTGTGTACTCAAAGTCACTTTCCTTCCCTTTTGACTTGAGTTAGGTTGTTAGAACCTTGTAAAGCCGAGAGGACTATAAGATAACGAACTCACTGAGATTTGATGTATCTCACCCCATGTTGTTGTTTATATCACAGGTACTACAGATTCGGCGAAGGGTAAGGACAAAGTGGTTTGACTTTTCCTTACGGATCGTAGCTTTTGAGATAGCATGGCTTCCGCTCTGGCGTTTTATTTTGAGATCATTGTATTGATCTAGTTCTTAGCGTATTTTGGGACATCTTGTATATGTTATGCTGTAGGTTTTTGAACTTTGTAATTAGGGCATTCAATGTATATAATGTGTTAGATAGGAACTTATGGTATTTCAGTACCAAATACTTGGACTAATATATAATATATATGCTTTGATGTATGTTGTTATGTGTGGGTGTTACAATTATCCTTTATTCTTAATTATTTTTTGCATATACAATCGTACATAGATACGAAACCATCAATCGAAAGATAAATCACAATAACTAAGGTCTTTAACCACCATTTGATATTCCATGGGTTAACAACCTAATAAGTAATCAATTCGTGTATGTAAAATTAATAAACAACTATGAAAATACATTAAAACTATTTTGTGTATCAATGTCGAATAAAGAAAAACAAAATAGAGATAATGAAGGGATGGGAAATAAATAACAAGATGAAGGCTTAGAAAGTATAAAAAGAAAAAATTTAATTTTCATTTTTATTTAAAAAAGAACATTAATGAAAGACTTATAAAAAAACAATTAATAATCCTTTAATGTCTCTTTTGATATCTAAAATCTATTAATATGAGTGCAATGGTTCCGCGGAATGACATGCTCAAAACCAGGAGGAGGAGCAGGGAATGGCTGATTTGGATTGATTGAATTGTCACCCGTAACACCATAACCAGATATAAGGTGAAGGTTTTTGTGTTCGATTTCAATAGGTTCAACTTTGATAGAGACACCATCAACAGCTTTTAGTTCATCTTCTTCAACTTCTCGAATACTTTCATGTATTGCACCCCCCTTATAAAACTCGGGCTTCTTTGAAAGAGTGGTTGTGATAAAAATATCACATGCAGCCTTAAGCTTTCCTACAACAGTCCCACCAAACACTTCCCCACAATCATTAGCTAGTAAAATGGAAAAAGAAGAATAAAAAGGTTCAACGATGACTTCAGAAGTAATACGACCATAACAGGTATTGAAATAAGTTCCATTGATAGATATCATTTGAGAGGATCCGGGAATTGTGATTGCAGGAGCTTGAGACACTGAATTGTGAAGAGTAACATCAGATACAAGACCGATACCTCCTAGGACTATGATGATAGCTTGATGACGCAAAGCAAGATTTATGAGAGACTCCACGATATCATGTCCTATAGGGATTTTTATAACAACCAATTTCATAATGTTATCAGGTTCTTCTTCAATCTCAATAGAGAATTTGGGTTTGTTCTTGGAGCCCTGTGGTCTGCCCCTATGTCTCTTAAAGGGCAGGGCAGTCTGACCCTCATTTGGTTCACTAGGAACATTAATAAATTCTCCAAAGGATGAAGATTTTGATGATGGTGTTGGCATCCTAAATTTTTCACAGTGGTTGTTGGTGGACATGTTGAGGAGAGACCCCATGTTCCCTCTTTTCTCTCCCACTTTGGCGGGTGTGGAAAACCTTAGGGATTTGTTCTTTGAGGATTCATTCTTTGAGGAATCATTCTTTGAGTTTGGAGATATAAAGAAGGGTGGCCATTTGTTCTCTGCCATTGTTGAAAAATATAATCAATGTGGAAGTGAACCACGAAATTTATAGCATTAGTTTCGAATGTGAGAGATGAAGATTTGAAAGTTAAAATACAATTTTTTTATCTTTTATTGAGATTTCAAAGGTCGAAATGATATTTAGAAATATGAAGATAAATAGTAACTTATGAAATTAATATAATCATAATAATAAATTTCGATCAATAAAAATATAGCAATTGACTAAATATTCACTTATTATAAGAATGTATTATTTATAACAATTCAACCAATAATATTATGTGTTTTAAAAGGAATTCATTTTAAAAAAGAATTGTTATAAACTATTATATTTTTATTTAAATTATTACCTAGAGAAAATTTGAAATGTAACATTAGCGACATTAATTATGTTATTTTTTGCCAAATTTCTTATTCATGTGAACACAAGTATTTTCAACGTGTAACATCCATCTAAACCATTGGAATTCAAATAGTTTTTGATAAATTTGTTGTGTATTCAAAATTTATGTAGGTAATATGATAGCCTAATCAGATAATGTCTTTGAGGATATAAAAAAGGTTGCCCATTTGTTCCCTTCCATTTTTGGAAAATATAATCAATATGGAAGAGAATAACAATATACATATCAGTAGTGTCGCTGTCAGAGATGAAGATTAAAAAGTAAAAGTACGAAGTTATTTTCATTTATTGAGAATTCAACAATAGAAATGATATTTAGAAATATGTAGATAAATAGGAACTTATGAAATTAATATAATCATAATAATAAACTTCGATCAATAAAAATATAGCAATTGACTAAATATTCACTTATTATGGAAAATGTATCATTTATTACAATTCAACCAATAATATTATGTGTTTTAAAAGGAATTCATTTTAAAAAATAATTGTTATAAACTATTTAATTTTTATTTAAATTATTGCTAAAAGAATTTGAAATGTAACATTAGCGATATTAATTATGTTATTTTTTTGCCAAATTTCTTATTCAGGTAAATACAAGTATTTTCAACGTGTAACATCCATCTCAACCATTGGAATTCGAATAGTTTTTGATAAATCTGTTGTGTATTCAAATTTATGAAAGTAATAATATAGCACAATCAGATAATGTCTTTGAGGATATAAAGAAGGTTGCCCATTTGTTCTCTGCCATTTTTGGAAAATATAATCAATATGGAAGGGACTAACGATATATATATCAGTAGTGTCGATGTCAGAGATGAAGATTAGAAAGTCAATGTACAAAGTTATTATCATTTATTGAGAATTCAACAATAGAAATGATATTTTGAAATATGTACATAAATAGTAACTTATGAAATTAATACAATTATAATAATAAATTTTGATCAATAAAAATATAGAAATTGACTAAATATTCACTTATTTTGAAAATGTATTATTTATAACAATTCAACGAATAATATAATATGTTTTAAAAGGAATTCATTTTTAAAAAAAATGATTGTTATAAACTATTTAATTTTTATTTAAATTATTGCTAAAAAAATTTGAAATGTGACATTAGGGACATTAGTTATGTTGTTTTTTTGCCAAATTTCTTATTCATGTGAATACAAGTATTCTCAACGTGTAACATTCATCTCAGCCATTGGAATTCGAATAGTTTTTGATAAATCTGTTGTGTATTCAAATTTATGTAAGTAATAATATAGCATAATCAGATAATGTCTTTGAGGATATAAAGAAGGTTGCCCATTTGTTCTCTGCCATTTTTGGAAAATTTAATCAATATGGAAGAGAATAACGATATATATATCAGTAGTGTCGATGTCAGAGATGAAGATTCGAAAGTCAAAGTACAAAGTTATTATCATTTATTGAGAATTCAACAATAGAAATGATATTTTGAAATATGTACATAATTAGTAACTTATGAAATTAATACAATTATAATAATAAATTTGATCAACAAAAATATAGAAATTGACTAAATATTCACATATTTTGAAAATGTATTATTTATAACAATTCAACGAATAATATAATATGTTTTAAAAGGAATTCATTTAAAAAAAATGATTGTTATAAACTATTTAATTTTTATTTAAATTATAGCTAAAAAAATTTGAAATGTAACATTAGCGACATTAGTTATGTTATTTTTTTGCCAAATTTCTTATTCATGTGAATACAAGTATTTTGAACGTGTAACATTCATCTCAGCCATTGGAATTCGAATAGTTTTTGATAAATCTGTTGTGTATTCAAATTTATGTAAGTAATAATATAGCATAATCAGATAATGTCTTTGAGGATATAAAGAAGGGTGCCCATTTGTTCTCTGCCATTTTTGGAAAATTTAATCAATATGGAAGAGAATAACTATATATATATATATATATCAGTAGTGTCGATGTCAGAGATGAAGATTCGAAAGTCAAAGTACAAAGTTATTATCATTTATTGAGAATTCAACAATAGAAATGATATTTTGAAATATGTACATAATTAGTAACTTATGAAATTAATACAATTATAATAATAAATTTGATCAATAAAAATATAGAAATTGACTAAATATTCACATATTTTGAAAATGTATTATTTATAACAATTCAACGAATAATATAATCTGTTTTAAAAGAAATTCATTTTTTTAAAATTAATTGTTATAAACTATTTAATTTTTATTTATATTTTTGCTAAAAAAATTCAAATGTAACATTAGGGACATCAATTGCGTTATTATTATTTTTTTGCCAAATTTCTTATTCGTGTGAATACGAGTATTTTCAATGTGGAATATCCATCTCATCCATTGGCATTCGTATAATTTTAGATAAATATGTTGTGTATTGAAAATTTATGTAAGTATTATGATAGACCAATCATATAATGTCTTTGAAGATATAAAGAAGGGTGCCTATTAGTTCTTTGTCATTGTTGGAAAATAAAATCAATATGGAAGAGAATAACGATAAATATAACAGTAGTGTCGATGTCAGAGATGAAGATTAGAAAGTCAAAGTACAAATTTATTATGATGTGTGTGACACCCTTATGGTTGTGATTTTAATTAAATATCTGATTACTGTGTGTGGGGTTTAGAAGGGTGTTATAGTTTGAGTCCTATATTTCCAGTGATGAAAATATACATATTTTAAAGCAAAAAGGTAGTGCAGTTGGTTATAGCATTGTTTTCCACTAATCGACTAATTATATTAGCTATTGGACTGCCTCATGTAAATATAAATTTAAGATTATATTCTAATTATTAATCAATAAAGTTGATTATCCTTTATTCTTAATTATTTTTTGCATATACAATCGCACATAGATACGAAACCATCAATCGAAAGATAAATCACAATAACTAAGGTCTGGAACAACCATTTGATATTCCATGGGTTAACAACCTAATAAGTAATCAATTCGTGTATGTAAAATAAATAAACAACTATGAAAATACATTAAAAATATTTTGTGTATCAATGTCGAATAAAGAAAAACAAAATAGAGATAATGAAGGGATGGGAAATAAATAACAAGATGAAGGCTTAGAAAGTATAAAAATAAAAAATTTAATTTTCATTTTTATTTAAAAAAGAAAATTAATGAAAGACTTATAAAAAAACAATTAATAATCCTTCAATGTCTCTTTTGATATCTAAAATCTATTAATATGAGTGCAATGGTTCCGCGGAATGACATGCTCAAAACCAGGAGGAGGAGCAGGGAATGGCTGATTTGGATTGATTGAATTGTCACCCGTAACACCATAACCAGATATAAGGTGAAGGTTTTTGTGTTCGATTTCAATAGCTTCAACTTTGATAGAGACACCATCAACAGCTTTTAGGTCATCTTCTTCAACTTCTCGAATACTTTCATGTATTGCACCCCCTTATAAAACTCGGGCTTCTTTGAAAGAGTGGTTGTGATAAAAATATCACATGCAGCCTAAAGCTTTCGTACAACAGTCCCACCAAACACTTCCCCACAATCATTAGCTAGTAAAATGGAAAAAGAAGAATAAAAAGGTTCAACGATGACTTCAAAAGTAATACGACCATAACAGGTATTGAAATAAGTTCCATTGATAGATATCATTTGAGAGGATCCTGGAATTGTGATTGCAGGAGCTTGAGACACTGAATTGAGAAGAGTAACATCAGATACAAGACCGACACCTCCTAGGACTGTGATGATAGCTTGATGACGCAAAGCAAGATTTATGAGAGACTCCACGATATCGTGTCCTACAGGGATTTTTATAACAACCAATTTCATAATGTTATCAGGTTCTTCTTCAATCTCAATAGAGAATTTGGGTTTGTTCTTGGAGTCCCGTGGTCTGCCCCTATGTCTCTTAAAGGGCAGGGCAGTCCGATCCTCCTTTGGTTCACTAGGAACATTAATAAATTCTCCAAAGGATGAAGATTTTGATGATGGTGTTGGCATCCTAAATTTTTCACAGTGGTTGTTGGTGGACATGTTGGGGAGAGACCCCATGTTCCCTCTTTTCTTTCCCACTTTGACGGGTGTGGAAAACCTTAGGGATTTGTGCTTTGAGGATTCATTCTTTGAGGAATCATTCTATGAGTTTGGAGATATAAAGAAGGGTGGCCATTTGTTCTCTTCCATTGTTGAAAAATATAATCAATGTGGAAGTGAACCACAGAATTTATAGCATTAGTTTCGAATGTGAGAGATGAAGATTTGAAACTTAAAATACAAATTTTTTATCTTTTATTGAGATTTCAACGGTCGAAATGATATTTAGAAATATGTAGATAAATAGTAACTTATGAAATTAATATAATCATAATAATAAATTTCGATCAATAAAAATATAGCAATTGACTTGTAATGCCCTGTATAACAGATATCTAGAATAATACAATACAAGCATTGTATTTGGTACTGACACCATCATAAGTGCCTAATGGCGTAATTCACATACTTGACCAGTTTAAAACATAAATACAACACATGGCACAAGTCATGGAAATTAGCCAAAAATAAAAATCTAAGAATAATATACAATTTCCTCAATTGTATACAACAAAATAATACACAGCGGAATAAGCTTAACTAAGCTTCTCTTGAAACATCCCAGCATCGCTCCACTTGTAAATCAAACCTGCAGACCACACCTGAAATATAGCAACTATAGTGGGGTGAGATACATCAAATCTCAGTGAGTTCCCTATCCTATAGATCCTCTCGGTTGTACAAGGTTCAAGCCAAAACCTAACTCAAGTCAAGGGGAAGGGAAAATGACCTTGAATACACAATCTAACAATCTCACACTATATGGAAACACGATATTGAGCCCATTACTCAAAAGTATCACTTATCGATAACCTGTCAAGGCACCCCCTTTCTCCCGACCTCTTCTACATCTAGAAGTAGGAACGAGTCATGGACCCTCGTAGATTTCTTAGTATACAAAATGGATTCGGGATCATCGGTCCGTACACCGTGATCCGTCACTTCACACGGCCCATACACTGTCACAAGTCTCTTTACCCGTAGGCTCTATTCGTACTATAACATTGGGAATCAAACCTACCATGAAATCGTGCATTCATCACAGAGGAGCTCGTTACTCATGAAATGGCACATAATAGAATAATGGTTACGATCTCGTGATTTCACATACAACCATAATTGTATTCAACATTTCTAGGCCACATTAGCCTTTAGGCCTATTTTTCCTTTCTCAAATAAACATAATAAAATACACGTGTTCCATACTAGTGTTTCACTCTTTTCTATACCATTTGGTAATGGACACACGCCTCGGCCTCTTCTGCACGAGCGTTGTCATTAGGTTATTCATTAATTTCCTAACTCATCACTAGGTTCCACTATAGTTTCATGTTGAGGTTTCCTCACTCTTTCTATTCCATATTTTAACATGCATATTCTTTCAATCAGGTTTAACATCAATTAGGCAAAGCATATTACAATTTCACATTTGAAATACATATCATAATTTCATCACAAGGTATACAAAAGCATATTACAATTGTATAATAGAATCATGTATAATGATTCATTACATAAAACCTCACTCTCATCCCGTAGGATATTTTCACAGCTTTCCAACGGCTATAAGTTTGCCTCGATCGAATTCACGATCCAAAGGATATCAATTTCTAAACATTGTTCACAAATTCCGTTTTTAAACATTTTTTTCAAACATTACATTTCTATATTAGCTTATCAATCCATGGCATATAACCATGTTTCTACCTCACCATCTCATAGAGCATAAAATTAGCTTTCCAACGCTTCCGACCGTGCGTCAATCCGAGTTACGGATCAAAAGTTATGATGGAAATACGAAAAATAATGTTTTGCTGTCCCAGGCAAATTCGCCTGCCGAATCCCTGGCGAAACAGACTCGCCACCTACTCGCCTGGCGAATTTGGACGAACCAGAATTCTCCCAAAACGGGTTTGGGACCTAAAAATGTCCAAAATCTTTAATCCATATGATATCAATGCATCCAAATACCCAAAACAACATGTTAGAACACATTTAGACATACTTTTCATCAATCCATCCATTAGATTTCATTGATTTAGCAAAATTACTCATTTTATCAAATATCTAACCTAACTCTAAAACCTCAAGAAATTTACTCTAAAGTCTCTATCTAGAACCCACCTGATAATCGAAGAGGAGTTTGAAGAAGATGATGATGATCCATGAGCTTTTCCCAAGCTTTCCCTCTTCCTCTTCTTCTTTCTCTCTTCCTTCTCTTCTTCCTCTTTTCTTCTTCTTCCTTTTCTTTCTATCTTTTTTTTTCTTTTCTAACAATATATATATATATATATATATATATATATATATATATATATATATATATATATATATATATATATATATTACTATTATTATATAATATAATCCAACAGGGTAAAATATCTCCAATTGATATTTTGTTGTCTCAACCAATTGATCAATTATCAGAGTTACCAAAAATTACTTTCTTGAATTAGTAAATATTAATCCGTCTCCTTAATAAAATAATTGAGCTCTTAAGAGTTCTCCAGTTGCTCTATTGATCCCAAATGTTAATACTTAAAGTACTTAGAGGATTCCATTAATCCAATTACCCAAAGATAGAGCACATAGATACTCATATGATCTCATCTGATATCAAAATGAGCATTTAAATAATATGGGGTATTACACTCTCCCCCCCTTAAATTGAAATTTTCCCCCGAATTTCCTTTACTCGACAACGACCACAACTTGTATCACTGCCTTAGATCCACTCTTAATCTCTACCTCCGTTAAAATTCCTGACAGAATCTGATTCCAACTTGACTTCATAATTAAAAATCCTTATTTTCACGAATTACCAAACTTCGTGTCCTTAGTTATACTCTTGTTCCAATATTGGGTTAACTTCAAACTTTGCTTTTCCTATAACTCATCGGTTGTTCCATACAAAACACTTTGATCGCCTTCTATCTCAGAAAGAATGTACCATTCTACATTCCTCTACTGAGTCTGTAATACCCCGTAAATTATTTTTTTTCTCTGGATAATATTGGTTGGGATCAACTGAGTCCCAGTGTGCTCTGAGAAATTATCTGCAGAGATAATTAGAGTAACTGTTGAACTTAGAGTAAATCCAATTAATATTATCTGACTCTGAGATATTTAAGTATTTGAACTTTAGAGACTTTTTGGACAATTAGTAGTATTCCTAATTGATGATATTTTCCCTATATCATTTCTTTCCTTTCATTTTCCAAAGAAAAAGATAGAAAGGATTTTGGAGAGAAAGAAAAGAGAAGGAAAGGAAGAGAAAAAGAGGAAAAAGTCCAAGATCAAAATCATCAAGAACATCATCCAATCTTCATCAAATCATCTTCCAATCTTCACCATCTTCATCCATACAAGGTGAGTTCTAGATAGAAGCTTAAGTTTTAGAGTTAGAAATGGTTTTAGCTTAAGTTAGGTTTTATGAGAAATTGCTTAATTTGGAAATCGATGAAATTTAACGGTTGAAATGTGTTAAAAACTGAGTAGTATAAGCTATATGGGTGTAGAATCATCTGTGTTTGATTATTGGATGTTTGGATATGTTTGGGTGAAGTTTTGGACCCATGGGATTTCAGCTGTTACGCTGCAGAACTTCTGAAATTTTCCAGATTCGCACTGTGAATCCCCTAGCGAAGGGGAATTCATGCACTCGCTGGATGTTCGCACGGCGAATGGAAAGGCAAATGTTCGCCAGTGGTTCGCACTGCGAACTTTATCTTGTTTTAGTTCTGCCACTGTTCTCCAGACGTTCGCACTGCAAATGGTGCAGCGAACAAGTGTTGGCTAGGCGTTCGCTGGACGCTTCACACTGCGAATGAAGTAGCGAGCACTCGCTGACTTCTTCGCATTGCGAACATGACAGATCCCCCAATTTATTTCTTTCATAAATTTTACCTCGTTTATCCGTTGTGAGTGTTCTTGGTATCGTTGTGAAGCTATGAACATCCTCTAGCTAATGGTAGTGAGAAATATCAGGTTATTTCCCGATTAAATAAATCGGAGGGAACCATGGATTGGTATAATTGGTGGTATATCGAATTATGTGATTAATGACTATTTGCATATGTTCTTATTGTTAAACATGTTTGAATATGTATGCATGTTAAAATATGAAATAGGTAGAGTGAGGAATAATACCGTAAATAATGGTCGAAAAGTGTGGAAATGACATAATGACAACGCTCGTGCAGAAGAGGCCGAAGCGTGTGTCTAGTAATCATAACCAGTTTATCTTACGGTGTAGTTTCATGAGACTCGAGTGTCGCTCCCAGGATTTTCATCCAGGTACGAACGCGAGAGTGGTGCGGAAAAACAGAGTCGCCAACCGTGTATATTTATCCCAAGAGAGGGAAAGGGAACACCGCATAAACCTGAGGAAGAGGGAAAGGAATGGTCATCGCAACCATAGCCTGGGTTCGGGAGTCGGTTACGCGAGGGGAAGGTGCTAGCACCCCACGCGTCCATCGTACTCGATGGGATCCACGCTTGTTGTCTATTCTAAGGGTGAGTTATACTATCATCTAGGGCTGTACTAAGACGGGGAAGGGGAATACTAAGACAGACTCGGTAGGACGTCGACGTCCTAGGCCTACGTACCCCCTTTGTGCAATAGGGAATTCAAAGTCAACGTAGTTCGGACCAAGTTCTTTTTGTGTTTTTTATGAGCGACGTTAAGTTCGCGTCCGGCAGTTAGGGTCGATGCCTGTTTGCGACTCAGACGGAAGGTAACGTGCCCTTTTTGAAAATAGCCTTTAGTTTAACAATCCCGTAGGACAAAAAGGTTTGAAGTTTGTTTGTGTTTTTTAGGACAGAAGTGACTTAAGTTAGTTCATAAATTGCATTGCACCAAGGTCTAGGGCATAGGGGCGAATACTTAACGCATCGTCCCAAGACAGGACGCTCGCTAAGCACTCTAGAAAGATGAGAGGAAGCCCCTCATTTCTCATTCCCCACACTTAAGGCTCGTGCGCAATACAATTTATCCTTATTAAGTATTTTCAAGAAGTTTGAGATGAGAAGAGAGAAGACACAAAGGGAACTCTAAGGGGGACTAAGAGTCCTAAAGTTATCATGCATGGGTGACCTACGGTTAGTGAGGTTTAACAACAACCTAAGCCTAAAGAAAGGAAAGGGTGAGAGAAGGAAAGAATAAGGGTGAACATGGATACTTATCCATACCCTCAAATAACTTACCTTAGTCTCTGCATAAAAGGTTAGTACGAAACAGACATAAGTAAAAGAAATGAGATAGATGAAACCCAAGCAAAGACATACTATGGCAATCAAGTGACCAATAACAACCAAACATGAATTAAGAAATCAAAGAAATAAACCCCCAAGCAATGGCACAAGTGCCTTTTCAAACAAAAACTCAGGCATGATCAGAAATATGCGTACAAGAAGATCTCAAGTGAAAGCAATCAGATAATTAGAGAAACAACTTCTAAAATTTCCAAAATAAATATCAACATTGCTCAACCAGAGGCAAACAACATATCAAAAACTCCTACAAAAATCCAAGATTTTAGTCACTCAAACAATTATGTAAAGTTCAGATGAGAAAAGGGGTTCAATGTGCCAAAAAGGAAGATTAAAATGCAATATGAAATAGTTTTAAAAATGAAAGAAAAATATTTTAATGCACTTCAGAATGTTATCTAATTAATGCAAAAAGAATGAATTGAAAATGTTTTATGGATGCAGAGAAATAAAATAAACAAATTTAAGTATGTATGATATGAGTAATGCAAAAAGAAAATAAACTAAATAATTAATTTAGATGATAAAAAATAAAATAAAAATAAAAAATAAAATTTGTAAAAATTTATAAAATGATAAAAAGTATGCATAAATTTTCCGGGATTTTTTAATGTAAAAAAACTATTTTTAATAATTAAAATATGGGATGTAATAATTAAATAAAATGAAAAATGAAGAAAATAGCATGGGGGTGCAATGAGTAAATAAAATGCGTTGGAAATAAAACCATGGGCTCAGAGGGGGGTGCCAATAACAAGGCCCAACCTAATAAAGGCATCAGCGAAAAAATAAATAAAAAAAGGGAGTACGCGTGGACTTCAGTCCACCAGTTGACTCACTACCTACCCTTGGATGAATCCTGCGTTCATGAATGGTCAAACAAAATAAAAATTAAACATGATGAGGGGCCAGGATTAATGGTACACCATAACAACACAACACGCGCACGCACCAAACCTGTCAGCATTCTATACACCCCCCATGTGCACGACACATGGGTTTTTTAATGTGCTGTCACATTTATTACCGTCTGATCACATCAATGGATCACATTAAGTCAACATAAATAAAAGTAAGTAAAACGAAATAACCTGATTGGATGAACACAATAACTAACGTGAGGTAATAAACACCAGATCATAAAATAAAAATCAGGAAAAAAAAAAAAAGGGAAAATACGTGGCAAGCTTATGGCCATTGGATCGTGACCATGGACGGTCACGATTTCGTCTTCCTCGCTCAACCCTTCACCTCGCCGGACCGCCACCAGTCGCCGGAACCCTAGTTCCGGCCGCCACCTGCAACTAAAAAACCACCTAGAAAACACGAACCCATATACCATCCTGTCCAAAATTCAACGAGGATCTCGAATGTGCAATCCAAATTCACAAACAACCAATATATAATGAAAAACGAAGGAATTAATATTTGGGTCCAAAACTTTAAACTCACAGTACAAGCAAACCACACGTCCAAATTCAAAAATAAACGCATCAGAATCATCACCAATCATCACACATCAATATTCATATTTAAAAATGGAGTTCCATGATCATGAAAAGAATGACTAACCTGAGATGGTGTACTCCTAATCCTTGCTGTTGGCTGCGAATGGGGAATGGTTTGCACTCTATTGATCACAAGGAGGAAATTTGTGGAAGAAGTTCTTGAAAAACTCTTCTTGCTTGAGAGATATGAAAAAAAAATCTTTTAGGGCTCACACTTGAATTCTCCACAAAGGCACGTGCATTCTGACCTAACCAGTGCATGAATGAGTTTAAATACTCTAAGGTTTCTCACTGATAATGGTTTGGGCCTTGGAAATTCCTTGTTTAATGAGTTTTTGAATAATTCTAGAAAATTGTATTATGTTGAGTACACCCTCTTCCATGCATAGATATCCAAGTATTTCATGATGGATCACTTAACTTCTAATTGCTAATCACACCCACATTGAAATTGGGCCTTGAAACATTTTGATTCATGAGTTCTTAATGACTTGGCAATTTTGAATAATGGAGAATAAGTGAGAAATACACAATGAAACCACTTGATTTAAAGGCCTAAAATGATCCTGGATGAGTGTCCTTTGATGTTAGCATGTGACATGAAGCAATGGAATAAATTATAGGTCACTATGCCAAAGTTGTGAAAATGGAATCATGAGAAACCCTAAAAACCACTTCGCCTTCTTTTGATCATAACTTGAGTTTCACAAATGATATGGAGACCCACTAGTACCTGTTGGAAAGAGGATAAAAAGATCTTCAACTTTCATGTTGGAGAAAAATTCATTTGAAGCTTCTTTGATGATGAAAAGTCCAGTTGAATGTAGTGTAAGAACTTGCCCAAAAAGGAAACTTTCAAATTATAGGTCATTTCCATATTTAGTAACTTTTGCACCAACTCCTGATTCTTGATAAATGGCATGAAACTTGACCCTTGATGACCATATGAGGATGTGAGACCTTGAAAACCTTGGAGAGAACCTCAAAATTCCATAGTTGACTTCTCCTCTCACTGTTGACTTTTACCCAATTCACCTGATTCACAATCCATTGGCCAATTGAACTTCTCCTGAACCAAACTGATGGACAATCTTCCATTCCTAGATACTTAGGGACCCAAGGAATATCATAGAATCAAGTCTTGCCCAAAAAAGTCAGAAATAAACTGACTTTATAGCAAACCCTAGTTTTGGCACCCTTAGTCTAGGAGGAAATAACACAGTCTCCGAATCCAAATTCCTCTGAATATGATGTGTATCTGCTCCAACAAAGATAAGATATGCCATTTGGTGATGATAAAAACCCAAGGAGTTTGCCCATTGGAGCAATAAACCCAAGAATTTCAAAACCCTAATTTATGCACTGGTTAGGAGAGAGTGATCCACTTGAGTTCTCTTGCTTGACCCTTTGAAAAACATCTTCTCCTCTTGAATCATACCTCAGGCACCTTGACCCCATGCTAAGAACCAATGATATGTACACATGATAATGCAAAAATGAAATGAAACATAAGCCAGTTAGTAATAAAGTAAGGAGGGCAAATTTTGGGGTGCTACAGTTGCCCCTATTCAATCAACTTGGTCCTGAGGGTATGATAGCGACAGCTTTCAGACAATCGGGATACACGGAGATTGAATACCAAAGAACCCGGAAATTTGCAATCAACAAAGGAGGGACGACTCCACTGGGGAACAAGCAATAAATGTTGCACTGTCACAACACATATGAGTGTTGGAAACCAATACAAACGATGTATTGAAATGTCTTGAAATAAACATTAACGAGTGTTATCTATGTTGGGGGATAAACACGGACGGGTGTCAAGGAATCAAAGGTATCAAATACGGACGGGTACTGAGAAGATACACGTACGGGTGTAAAAAGGTTAAATACGGACGGGTATCGAAAAAGGTACACGGACGGGTGTAAAAAGCTCAATACAGACGGGTATCGAAAGGGTACACGGACGGGTGTAAAAGGTTTTAATACGGACGAGTGCCAGGTATGCTAGGTATAAAGTGAAACAAAACTCTCCCAGGTTATGTCATCTCTGCTGATAAAGAGAACTGACAAAATAAATGCCATCCCTGCTGATAAAGGGAACTGATGAAGAAAATCTTCAAGAGATCGCTATCTCTGCTGATAAAGAGAACTAGCAAAATAAATGCCATCCCAGCTGATAAAGGGAACTGACTACCAGGCGAGAACTGGGTTTACACCAAATAAGTCAGATGAGAATTGACTACCAGATGAGAACTGGATATACAGAATAAGTCAGACGAGAACTGACTACCAGGCGAGAACTGGGTTTATAGAATAAGTCAGACGAGAACTGACTACCAGACGAGAACTGGATTTACAGAATAAGTCAGACGAGAACTGACTACCAGGCGAGAACTGGGTTTATAGAATAAGTCAGACGAGAACTGACTACCAGGCGAGAACTGGGTTTACACCAAGTAAGTCAGACGAGAACTGACTACCAGACGAGAACTGGATTTATAGAATAAGTCAGACGAGAACTGACTACCAGACGAGAACTGGATTTCCCAAAAGAGAAAGGCCAAATAAAGGCAAACTTCTAACGGACTCACGATCCACAGATAAGATGACTCCGCCGGGGAAAGGAGAAGTCTAAATAAAAGAATTTGCCCGGGAGCACAAGTATGAGGAACGCATCCCTCCAAAATCTCCTGAGTTATGCCATCTCTGCTGAGAAAGAGAACTGGAAAGGAAAGCATCAAACCTAGCTTATGCTTCGAATGTAAATGTTTGAATTTTGCCGTAATGCTCCACACGAAGTGGAAATGCTACGCGTTTGAGGATGCAATGCAAATGCTTATGATATGCAAAAGGGGTCCCTCCAGCAAAATAAATGCATGGAGAGAAAAGACCAATTCAGCTGGGGGTGACAAAAATAATTTGTCCTCTGAATCCAGGAACTCTGCTGAGAAGGGTCATACTGATTGACTCTTCGGATCAACGACTTATGCTGGGGATGAAATCCCGAAAGAACTACCGGGGGCCACACCTGTCTTTCAATGAAGGTAACATCCAAAACCTGAGATTTCTCCTCTCCTGGGGGAGTTGAGAATGGACGCCAATAACGGAATCGGAAGTCTGTTACTGAGGATCGCCAATAATAGATGGGCTTAGGACCTGTTGGGGAATGCCAGCCTATAATACCATCCTGCTTGGGGATATTGCTGAACTTAGCATGCTGGTGGGGAGAATGACTTTACTCTCACCTTGCTGGGGATTAGAACATAACGTCGTCGGCGAAAGCACGCTTCCTGACTGGATGGGGAAGATGAACACCCTGATTCTGTGGGGAAATAACGTCTTGATCCGGAGGGAATACTTCTCAAGTCTCCTGCTAGGGGCGGTCTGCTCTGCTGAGGAAAGTTTGTCCTGCTGGGGAATGAGCAATCTCAATGCTGGGGAGAGCCAACTGTTGGGGATGTACAATCCTGTTGCCCTGCAACCTGACTTGTCTTTATGGTCATAAGCGGCTCTTTGAAATTTTCATCTCAAGAGGATTTTACAAAAGACCGGGCGTTTGCACTGCCCCAGGGTCTTTAAACTCTTGGAGAGATTTATCATATCTCGACATAACTGCCCCAGTCTTTATAATCCATGACGTACATTACCTCGAAGGGGATCGTAATGACTTGACAATACTCTGCTTTAGCATCTTGAACCTTGAGGAGGTGTTTTCAATTAACCATTTTCAAGAGTGGACGATCTCCCATGCTCTAGAGGTGGCCTGCCCCACTATGGGCTTTGAAGTGACTTTGCCCCTGATCCTAGAATGAATGCCCCAGAATAACTGAATTTTGGTGAGTTTTCTCGACGTGACTGTCCCAGATTGGCTACATCTTAGCACGACTTACTAGGGAGAACCCACTCTACACTGAGTCTCTTGGCAGCATGCCCTTTGATATGATTGTCTTTCAGAATTTTCAAGCATCTCAACTTGGCAGGATCAAGCTTCTTGACTGACGTTCACCGTGTAAGCTGCCATTGATGTTTAGGCACATGTATGCAAACAGAACAAGTTATTTATGAGAATGATAATCCTAATGCAACACTTATGTTAACCTTGAAGTTTATTGAAAATGCGTCGCAAAACCTTGTGAATGAATCACTAGTTAGGACGCGACCTTGATTTTTGAATGGCAAAACAATGCGCACACGCAATACCAACAAGTCTTATTAGCACAACTTATAGGAGTCAGGAACGCTATCCTGTTGAAGTGCGCTTTCAGAATAAACCCTGTTTCAATTAGGACTTTTAAGGGTTGTAACGCAGTCTGGTTCACGGTTTCAGAAAAAAGGATTTATGGCTCAAAATTTATCGTTGCCCACCCACTCTTCGTGATGTTCTCCAGTCCTATGTTCAATTAATCTGACACAAACGCTCATCTCTCAAAAGGTTTATGATATTTAAGGAACCCACACCACTAATGGTTTGGCACCTAAGGGAGTTTTGGAATGACGGTCACCCCTTTTTTGTCTTTTGTGTCTGTAATCACACGAATTTGTTCTTATCGAGGATTTTCTGTTGTAACGCCTTTCGTTTTTTCTTTCTTTTGCTTTTTTTTTTATCCCTAATTTTTTTCCTGGACTGACTCTTTTGAGTTTTTTCGATTTTGAAGTCCAGCGGGATGCCCTGACTTTTGCCTAAGTCACAAGTTTCGACCTAGCGGGCTTTCACTTTTTTTTTATTATTCCCCTTTTGAACAAAGCGTGTGACACTGGTTGTCTTACTTGCTTGAAAGGGTTGTGACTGCCTCACTCCTTGATTGTTGAGGGATAACCATTGTGGTTTCACATCTCTTGACCTCTTGATGGTGGGATAGAAGGTAATGGTTCCTCGGATGCACACTCTCCTTGAAATTTGAACGCTCGGTCAAACTAACTGACGCCTACCTTGCCCCTGGGTTAAGTATGAGGGTTTTTTCGTACGAAAGAAGCTCCTACTCCAAGGCTCAAAGGGGTTAACAAGGGTCTATCTCCTTATCTCTCTAGTGTTTAGGGGGTTTGAAACAATGCATGTACATCCTCACCAGGGTTCTATCCAAAAGCGTACCATTAGAAATCTGCGTTCTTATTTCGTCATCCTCCCTCAAGAGTTCTAAACAAAGAAAATTGGTATTGCAGTGCATATAAACATTTAAGAGTGAAAACGAATGGATTACTTCAAGAAAAACATACTCATTGTATTAATATCATCATTAAAAAACAAACAAGTCTTACATGCATACAATGCTTTAACAAGAAATGAAAAACTACAAATGAAAATGCAGTAAAGAAGCTGAAGATTGCCATTGCTGAGGAAGCTTAATTCTGCCTGGACGTACTTGCAGACTGGGTGTTCATTTGAGAAAGGAGGCTTCCATTGACGTACATATCATCTTCAGTGAATATAATGATCTCGGAGTCTACCAGGTCTTGCACCTTATGCTGGAATGCCTTACACTCATCAATCGTATGCCCAAACGTTCCCGAGTGGAACTCGCACCTAGTAGTCATGTCATAATCCGGAGGAATAGGGTACGGTACTGGCGTGGTACTCCTCGTTCGAATCAGGGAGTTCTCGAGCAGGCGAGCAAACAACTGACTACAAGGGATAGGAATAGGATCAAATATCCTCTCGGGCCTTCTTGGTCTTGGTTGCCCCTATTGCTGATAATTCTGCCGTCAGTGCTGATTTGGGTGCCTCACATGCGCTTGCACTTTCCTTTCCATATTTGGCTGAGGCACAAACAAAGGTTGCTGACGTAGAGCTTCTGCAGCAAAAGGTTGTGGAGAAAGTCTATGACCTGAGGTGGATCCTACAAAGAGGGGAGGAGTCTCCACTTCTTTTGCAACAATTGGGGTAACATCACCTTGTATATTCACGCTGCCCGACTTGAACTTAATTGCCCCTGCATCAATCAAATCCTGGACTTGGTGTTGAAAGGCCCTACATTCCTCCACAGTATGCCCTGGTGCCCCAGAATGGAAATCACAATGGGCTCTTGCATCATAGCCTGGTGGAGGATTACTAGTGAGAGGAGCCAAAGTCCTTTTCTGTACCAGTTGCAACTGAAGGAGATGCTGCAATAGTTGAGAATATGGCATAGGGAGCGGATGAAAAACTCTTTCAGACTTCTTCTGTCCCTGTGTACACTTTTTGCCCTTGGGCTTCTCTTGGGAGCCAAGACCTAGCTGCTGTTGGGAAAGTTCTGGAGCTTCCGCTTGTAATCCACGATTTAAATCAGATTCCAAAGAGATTGGAGGAGTACGGACCTCTGTTGTGGAAGCGGGCACAGGACTGTTTTCCTTCTTTAGCACTATTTTCAAAATCTCCATGATCAAACCCATCTGAGTCTTCATCTGATTGATCTCCTCCCTCAGCATCTTCTGCTCCTGGAGCATGTCTTCCCCAAATTGCCTCATCTGGCCTCGCATTTCCCTCAACTCAGCTTGAACTTGCTCCATGATCAACTCTT
Organism: Lathyrus tuberosus; assembly: GCA_022829125.1. Classification (NCBI taxonomy): domain Eukaryota; kingdom Viridiplantae; phylum Streptophyta; class Magnoliopsida; order Fabales; family Fabaceae; genus Lathyrus; species Lathyrus tuberosus. Next base: position 2,222,738 of record JALAZF010000265.1, read on the forward strand.
GAACGGCCTGAGGAGTTAAGTCTGAGATTCTGAGGTTGGAACAAGATAAGAATACCGGAGATAAACACCTGTTATGCAAAATGATCATGCAAAATGATTATGAATATGCAAATGCAAATGAACATGTTTGAATATTCGCAGGGAGATCCACCCCTTGATTCCAGTTTAACAACAAGATAGAACGGAACTTCTGCTCATATATTAAGAAAACCAGAGAAAACCAAATGTCAACAATCACGATCCCAGGTAACAAGTCTGAACACAAAAACATAGGTCCCAACCAACAAGCCTGGTGGTGATCCAAATACAATAGCGAGAAAGAGAACTACGGCATGTCATCAAAGTCCCCAAGTGCCAATTCCCCAGGTTCTGCCATAGAAACAACCTTGTGAACAGGATCTAGAATAAGTGACGGGAACTTGTATCCTATGATATTCTTTTTCTTCTCAGTACTCATCCTCGATAGTCTTCAGAAACCAGAATCAAGGTTAGGATGCAACCCTGTAAATGAATAAACATGTTAGGATGCAAAATGATGATGCAAATGCACACATGGGGTCAAGGCAACACTGCTGGATGTGCTGTGTTGTTAACTGAACGAGAACCACAACCCAGAAAACCAGAATTCCAAAATACCGAACCACTGAGATAACCAGGAACCCAGATAATCAAACATTGATGAGAAATCCAGAAAAACTGGGTAGGTTGAAGGTTTCGGTTACCTGCAAACCTGCAAACACCCATCCCCTCTCAAGTGTGGGTACTAGGATGTTTAGTATCCCGGGCTCTCAGGTCGAGAAATGATGATACGTTCACCATTTCTGGTTTGGCATCATCATCAGTAGAGGAGGCCTCAACTGATTCTCCAAAGTGGAAGGTCCTCAGCTTTGGCACTGAGGTCGAGAAACAATAGTACATTCATCCCTCGGGGTACAATACTATCGTCAATCGAGGAGTGCCTCCACTGATTCTCTTCAAAAGGTAGGGGCCATCCTATGCGAGTTCCAAAGCGGGCCATCGGGTGCGAATGGGTTTGCCACAGGATGTGGTCTGCCACTGTCACCACTAAAGAAGGATGTTTCCACTAAGGTCCTCGATGATCGGTCACCAGAGTCGACAACTCTCTAGATCAACACCCCAACATGCGCAAGACACACACGTTAGAATGCGTCCCAAGATAGCCTCGTCTGGTTGTGAATTTCATGAACACATAAACGTACCAAGCGGGCACGTAGGTCCCACTACTTTCCACTCTAGTCCTAGGGTGTACTCAAGCCTGGGTATTGGGCTTATCTCTCAGAACAACCCAACCTGCAAAACAAAAATAGCCAGCACAACACAGCAGTATGACAGTAATAGAAATGAAATGCAATGCAGAAAATGCGGTAAAAATAAAATACAACAAAAAAGCAAAACAAAAACAAAAACACCCAAAGAGAACAAAGACAAGCAAGCGCTAGGATTGACTCGCTTAGGGTTGGACCAGCATAGGTCAACCAGGTCCCCAGCAGAGTCGCCAGCTGTCGCTCCCAGGATTTTCATCCAGGTACGAACGCGAGAGTGGCGCGGAAAAACAGAGTCGTCAGCCGTGTAAATTTATCCCAAGAGAGGGAAAGGGAACACCGCATAAACCTGAGGAAGAGGGAAAGGAATGGTCATCGCAACCATAGCCTGGGTTCGGGAGTCGGTTACACGAGGGGAAGGTGCTAGCACCCCACGCGTCCATCGTACTCGATGGGATCCACGCTTATTGTCTATTCTAAGGGTGAGTTATACTATCATCCAGGGCTGTACTAAGACGGGGAAGGGGAATACTAAGACAGACTCGGTAGGACGTCGACGTCCTAGGCCTACGTACCCCCTTTGTGCAATGGGGAATTCAGAGTCAACGTAGTTCGGACCAAGTTCTTTTTGTGTTTTTTATGAGCGACGTTAAGTTCGTGTCCGGCAGTTAGGGTCGATGCCTGTTTGCGACTCAGACGGAAGGTAACGTGCCCTTTTTGAAAATAGCCTTTAGTTTGACAATCCCGAAGGACCAAGAGGTTTGAAGTTTGTTTGTGTTTTTTAGGACAGAAGTGACTTAAGTTAGTTCATAAATTGCATTGCACCAAAGTCTAGGGCACAGGGGCGAATACTTAACGTATCGTCCCAAGACAGGACGCTCGCTAAGCACTCTAGAAAGATGAGAGGAAGCCTCTTATTTCTCATTCCCCACGCTTAAGGCTCGTGCGCAATACAATTTATCCTTATTAAGTATTTTCAAGAAGTTTGAGATGAGAAGAGAGAAGACACAAAGGAAACTCTAAGGGGGACTAAGAGTCCTAAAGTTATCATGCATGGGTGACCTACGGTTAGTGAGGTTTGACGACAACCTAAGCCTAAAGAAAGGAAAGGGTGAGAGAAGGAAAGAATAAGGGTGAACATGGATACTTATCCATACCCTCAAATAACTTACCTTAGTCCCTGCATAAAAGGTTAGTACGAAACAGACATAAGTAAAAGAAATGAGATAGATGAAACCCAATCAAAGACATACTATGGCAATCAAGTGACCAATAACAACCAAACATGAATTAATAAATCAAAGAAATAAACCCCCAAGCAATGGCACAAGTGCCTTTTCAAACAAAAACTCAGGCATGATCAGAAATATGCGTACACGAAGATCTCAAGTGAAAGCAATCAGATAATTAGAGAAACAACTTCTAAAATTTCCAAAATAAATATCAACATTGCTCAACCAGAGGCAAACAACATATCAAAAACTCCTGCAAAACTCCAAGATGTTAGTCACTCAAACAATTATGCAAAGTTCAGATAAGAAAAGGGGTTCAATGTGCCAAAAAGGAAGATTAAAATGCAATATGAAATAGTTTTAAAAATGAAAGAAAAATATTTTAATGCACTTCATAATTTTATCTAACAAATGAAAAAAGAATGAATTGAAAATGTTTTATGGATGCAGAGGAATAAAATAAACAAATTTAAGTATGTATGATATGAGTAATGCAAAAAGAAAATAAACTAAATAATTAATTTAGATGATAAAAAATAAAATAAAAATAAAAAATAAAATTTTTAAAATTTTATAAAATGATAAAAAGTATGCATGAATTTTCTGGGTTTTTTTAATGTAAAAAAACTATTTTTAATAATTAAAATATGGGATGTAATAATTAAATAAAATGAAAAATGAAGAAAATAGCATGGGGGTGCAATGAGTAAATAAAATGCGTTGGAAATAAAACCATGGGCTCAGAGGGGGGTACCAATAACAAGGCCCAACCTAATAAAGGCATCAGCGAAAAAATAAATAAAAAAAGGGAGTACGCGTGGACTTCAGTCCACCAATTGACTCACTACCTACCCTTGGATGAATCATGCATTCATGAATGGTCAAACAAAATAAAAATTAAACATGATGAGGGGCCAGGATTAATGGTACACCATAACAACACGACACGCGCACGCACCAAACCTGTCAGCATACTATACACCCCCCATGTGCACGACACATGGGTTTTTTAATGTGCTGTCACATTTATTGTCGTCTGATCACATCAATGGATCACATTAAGTCAACATAAATAAAAGTAAGTAAAACGAAATAACCTGATTGAATGAACACAATAACTAACGTGAGGTAATAAACACCAGATCATAAAATAAAAATCAGAAAAAAAAATAAAAGGGAAAAAACGTGGCAAACTTCTGGCCATTGGATCGTGACCATGGACGGTCACGATTTCGTCTTCCTCGCTCAACCCTTCACCTCGCCGGACCGCCACCAGTCGCCGGAACCCTAGTTCCGGCCGCCACCTGCAACTAAAAAACCACCCAGAAAACACGACCCCATATACCATCCTGTCCAGAATTCAACGAGGATCTCGAATGTGCAATCCAAATTCACAAACAACCAATATATAATGAAAAATGAAGGAATTAATATTTGGGTCCAAAACATTAAACTCATGGTACAAGCAAACCACACGTCCAAATTCAAAAATAAACGCTTCAGAATCATCACCAATCATCACACATCAATATGCATATTTAAAAATGGAGTTCCATGATCATGAAAAGAATGACTAACCTGAGATGGTGTACTCCTAATCCTTGTTGTTGGCTATGAATGGGGAATGGTTTGCACTCTATTGATCACAAGGAGGAAATTTGTTGAAGAAGTTCTTGAAAAACTCTTCTTGCTTGAGAGATATGAAGAAAAAATCTTTTAGGGCTCACACTTAAATTCTCCACAAAGGCACGTGCATTCTGACCTAACCAGTGCATGAATGAGTTTAAATACTCTAGGGTTTCTCACTGATAATGGTTTGGGCCTTGGAAATTCCTTGTTTAATGAGTTTTTGAATAATTCTAGAAAATTGCATAATGTTAAGTACACCCTCTTCCATGCATAGATATCCAAGTATTTCATGATGGATCACTTAACTTTTAATTGCTAATCACACCCACATTGAAATTGGGCCTTGAAACATTTTGATTCATGAGTTTTTAATGACTTGGCAATTTTGAATAATGGAGAATAAGTGACAAATACACCATGAAACCACTGGATTTAGAGGCCTAAAATGATCCTTGAGGAGTGTCCATTGATGTTAGCATGTGACATGAAGCAATGGAATAAATTATAGGTCACTATGCCAAAGTTGTGAAAATGGAATCATAAGAAACCCTAAAAACCACTTTGCCTTCTTTTGATCATAACTTGAGTTTCACAAATGATATGGAGACCCACTAGTACCTGTTGGAAAGAGGAGAAAAAGATCTTCAACTTTCATGTTGGAGAAAAATTCATTTGAAGCTTCTTTGATGATGAAAAGTCTAGTTGAATGTAGTGTAAGAACTTGCCCAAAAAGGAAACTTTCAAATTATAGGTCATTTCCATATTTAGTAACTTTTGCACCAACTCCTGATTCTTGATAAATGGCGTGAAACTTGACCCTTGATGACCATATGAGGATGTGAGACCTTGAAAACCTTGGAGAGAACCTCAAAATTCCATAGTTGACTTCTCCTCTCACTGTTGACTTTTACCCAATTCACTTGATTTACAATCCATTGGCCAATTGAACTTTTCCTAAACCAAACTGATGGACAATCTTCCATTCCTAGATACTTAGGGACCCAAGGAATATCATAGAATCAATTCTTGCCCAAAAAAATAGAAATAAACTGACTTTATAGCAAACCCTAGTTTTGGTACCCTCAGTCTAGGAGGAAATAACACAGTCTCCAAATCCAAATTCCTCTGAATATGATGTGTATCCTCTCCAACAAAGATAAGATATGCCATTTGGTGATGATAAAAACCCAAGGAGTTTGCCCATTGGAGCAATAAACTCAAGAATTTCAAAACCCTAATTTATGCACTGGTTAGGAGAGAGTGATCCACTTGAGTTCTCTTACTTGACCCTTTGAAGAACATCTTCTCCTCTTGAATCATGCCTCAGGTACCTTGACCCCATGCTAAGAACCAATGATATGTACACATGATAATGCAAAAATGAAATAAAACATAAGCCAGTTAGTAATAAAGTAAGGAGGGCAAATTTTGGGGTGCTACATCGAGCACCTCCTCTGAAACGTATGCACAATTACTTGGCAGGTTTGATTCTCGCGTATAGTACGAATGGAGCCTACGGGTAAAGAGACTTGTGACGGTGTACGGGCTGTGTGAAGTGACGGATCACGATGTACGGGCTGATGATCCCGAATCCAATTCGTATGCCAAGTAAATACAAGGATCCATGACTCGGATCGTCTTCTAGACGTAGAAGCGGACGGGAAAAGGGGATGCCTTGGTATGGTTATTGATTAGCGAGAGTTTTGAGTTAACATGCTCAGGACTTACTTTGGCACTAGTGTGAGCTAAAAGGCTCACGAGTGTGGATCCATTGATGGCGTGTGTGTACTCAAAGTCACTTCCCTTCCCTTTTGACTTGAGTTAGGATGTTAGAACCTTGTAAAGCCAAGAGGACTATAAGATAGCGAACCCACTGAGATTTGATGTATCTCACCCCACGTTGTTGTTTACACCACAGGTACTACAGGTTCGACGAAGGGTAAGGATAAAGTGGTTTGACTTTTCCTTATGGATCATAGCTTTTGAGATGGCATGGCTTCCGCTATGACGTTTTTTTAGATCATTGTATTGATCTAGTTCTTAGTGCATTTTGGGACATCTTATATATGTTATGCCGTAGACTTTAGACTTTGTATTTAGGGCATTTAATGTATATAATGTGCTACCTAGGAACTTATGGTATTTCAGTACCAAATACTTGGATTCATGTATAATATATATGCATTGATGTATGTTGTTATATATGGATGTTACAGTTGGTATCAGAGCAGGTCGTATCCTCGACCTAGCCATTAAATAGTATAAGTGTTTCTTTCCGTTTCATATGTGTTGTGTCGCCATTGGTCTTACGTGTTATATTTATGGTATTGAGCCTGATCAACATAATCCTATGTGTTTGGCATTTAGGAACATGGCCGACCGGCGCAAAAACAACCGTGGTAGACCGAGAACTACTCCAGCAGGGACAAATCTACCAGGGGATGAAGGAAATGCCCCTCTGTATCAGTTTATGCAACAGATGTAGCAGCAGCAGAATCAGTTTGTGCAACAAATGGTACAGCAAATGGCTGGTGGTGTGCATCCTCCAGTGGTTGTTCCGGAAGCTGCAGGGGGAACCTTTAGGGATTTCATTCGTATGAATCCTCCGGAGTTTCAGGGAGGGTTAGATCCAGTAAAGGCTCATGAATGGATATCCGGTATGGAGCGAATTTTCTTGATAGTTCAGTGTAGTGAAGAAAATAAGGTTGTTTTCGCTTCTCACTTGTTAAAGGGTCCTGCCATGAGGTGGTGGGAAAGCACTTCAGCCTCAATGACAATTCAAGAGGTACCGAAAGTATGGGAGCAGTTTAAGATAACTTTTATGGAGAAGTATTTCCCAAGTTCCTTAAGGTCTCGGAAAGAATTCGAGTTTCAACAATTGAGACAAGGCAACTTGACTGTGGCTTCTTATGCGGAAAAGTTCGAGGTTATGGCTGCTTATGCTAGACAAGCCATGTATGCTCCGGATGAGAGGTGGAAGATTGATCTGTTTCTGTTTGGTTTAAGGGCTGAAATTTCACATAGTGTGTCTCAGAGAGAATTTACTAGCTATACTGAATTGTTACGACAGTGTTATGTGGCGGAGCATAGCTTAAAGAAGGTGCAAGTAGAAGGAGAGTTAAGTAGGGTGAATTAAAGTGATCGTGGGAGATCGAATCAACAATTTAGACCGACACAATAATCTTTCAAAGGGAAGCAAGTTCAGAGTTCCAGGACTAGTGTGCCTCCGGTATGCCGTACTTGTGGAAAGAATCATTTTGGTAGGTGCAGTTGGGACGGAATAAGGTGTTATCAGTGTAATAAGGTGGGCCATTTATCGAGGGATTATCCTCAGAATAGGAATCAGACGCAAGAAAAGAATATCGGCCGAGTATATACCTTGGTTACAAGGAAGACAAAGGGTGATAACTCTTTGATTGCTGGTATGTGTTTTGTGAATGGAAATCCTTGCTTTGTTTTATTTGATTGTGGAGCTACCCACTCTTTTGTATCGATGCAATGTGTAAAGCGGCTTGGGTTGCAAGCGGTTCTGTTGTCTCCACCCATAGTGGTTACTACTTCCATGGATGAGATTGTTGAAACACCGTTGAGGTGTGAAAATTGTGTATTATTGGTGAATGAAAGAGTTATCTAGATTGATCTTATCTGTTTGCCGCTTAAGAAAGTGGATGTTGTTTTGGGAATGGATTGGCTTTCTGCTAATTCGATTTTTATCGGTTGTGAGGAGAAGTTAATTATCATCCCGTCCAACGAGGCTACTCCAAAGGATGTGTTAACTATTATTTTAGAAGGTACGGTTGGGATGATTAATTTCTTGTTTGAGGAAGAAAAATTTGTTCTTTTGATTCTTACTAAGGAGGAGGGTAGTAACCGTCAAGTCTTGAGTATTCTAGTAGTTTGTGACTTTCCGAAAGTTTTCCCCGAGGACATCACTTCTCTTCCCCCAGAGCGGGAAGTGGAATTCTCTATTGACCTGATACTGGGAACGACTCCAATATCCGTTTCTCCGTATCGGATGGCACCACTTGAATTGAGAGAATTAAAGGATCAATTGGAGGAGTTGTTGGCTAAGCATTTGGTTCGACCCAGTGTTTCGCCCTGGGGAGCTCCAGTGTTGTTGGTAAAGAAAAAGGATGGTGGAATGCGGTTGTGTATTGATTACCGTCAGTTGAATAAGGTCACCATCAAGAACAAATACCCATTACCAAGGATAGACGATCTGTTAGATCAATTGAAAGGAGCCTGTGTGTTCTCGAAGATTGATTTACGGTCGGGTTATCATCAGATTCGGGTGAAGAGTTCAGATGTACCAAAGACTGCGTTTAGAACCCGTTATGGTCATTATGAATTTTTGGTGATGCCTTTCGGTGTGACGAATGCTCCGGCAGTTTTCATGGATTATATGAATCGGATATTTCAACCTTATTTAGACCAGTTTGTGGTGATTTTCTTTGATGACATTCTTATCTATTCTCGTGATCCTCAAGAGCACGGAGAACACCTAAGAATCATTTTATCCATCTTACAAGAGAGGCAACTTTTTGCTTAAGTTAAGTAAGTGTGAGTTTTGGATGTCAGAGGTAAATTTTCTTGGACATGTCATATCTCAGGGAGGTGTAGCGGTTGATCCATCAAAAGTTGAAGCAGTGATAAATTGGGAGAGACTGAAGAATGTGTCTGAAGTTAGAAGCTTCTTGGGACTAGCAGGTTATTATAGAAGGTTTATTAAGGGCTTTTCCCAACTGGCTTTACCGATGATGAGACTTACTCGGAAGGATTATTCGTATGAATGGGATTCGGCTTGTGAGCAAAGTTTTATGAGTTTGAAGGAAAGATTGACGACCGCTCCTGTTTTGGTTATTCCTGATCCTAGCAAGTCGTATGAGGTATATTGTGATGCATCGAAGATGGGATAAGGAGGTGTGCTAATGCAAGATGGGCATGTAGTGGCTATGCTTCACGATAGTTAAAAGTCCATGAAGAGAATTATCCAACGCATGATTTAGAATTGGCGGCCGTTTTATTTACCTTGAAGGTGTGGCGTCACTATTTGTATGGTGTACGTTTTGAGATGTTTAGTGACCACAAGAGCTTAAAGTACCTCTTTGATCAGAAGGAGTTGAACATGCGTCAAAGGAGGTGGATGGAATATTTGAAAGATTATGATTTGGAGCTAAAGTACCATCCGGGTAAAGCGAATAAGGTGTCGGATGCTTTGAGCAGGAAAGTGTTGCATAGTGCCGACTTGATGATGTTAGAGTATACTTTATTGGAAAAATTTCGAGATCTAAATCTTCATTTTGTTTGGACCCCTAATGGTGTGATTATGGGAAATTTGAATATCACTTCTACTCTTCGGGAAGAAATCCAACAAGAGCAAAGGTTAGATGAGAAGTTACAAGAAGTGTTATTGCAGTCGGGTTTTGTGCGAGCTACAGACGGAGTTATTGTATTTAACCGAAGGATTTGTGTTTCGGATAACACGGAGTTGAAAAGGAGGATTTTGGAAGAAGCGCATAAGGGTACTTTTACTATACATCCGGGATCTTCAAAGATGTACCAAGACCTAAAGAGAGACTATTGGTGGTCCAGGATGAAACATGATATTGCAGTGTATGTGTCAGAATGTGCGGTGTGCCAACAAGTGAAGATCGAGCACTAAAGACCGGGTGGCTTGTTGCAACCTTTAGAAATTCCGGTGTGGAAATGGGAGAGTAATTCGATGGACTTCACGGTAGGATTACCCCGTGCGCAAGGTGGTTATGATTCGATTTGGGTAATTGTGGATCGGTTAACGAAATCCGCGCATTTCTTAGCTGTGAAGACTACCTACAAAGCGAGTCATCTCGCAAGGTTGTTCATTTCGGAGATAGTGAGATTGCATGGTATTCCAACTACTATCATTTCAGATAGAGATCCAAAATTTACTTCGAGATTTTGGAGTGCTTTTCAATGAGCAATGGGAATGAAGTTATGTTTGAGTACGTCGAATCATCCGCAAACGGACGGTCAGACGAAACAGACAATACAAACCATGGAAGACATGTTGAGAGCTTGTGTACTTGAAAGTGGGGGAAATTGGATAAAACTTTTTCCGTTGATTGAGTTCTCTTATAATAACAGTTATCATGCAAGTATTGGTATGGCACCTTATGAGGCGTTATATGGAAGGAAGAGTAGGACACCGTTGTGTTGGGCAGAAGTTGGGGAAGATAGGATATTGGGACCCGAGATTATTCACGAAACTACGGAGAAGATTAGGATGATCCGTGGAAAAGTTAAGCAAGCACAGGATCGTCAAAAGAGTTATGCGGATAACCGAAGAACACCTTTGGAATTTGATGAGGGCGATCACGTGTTTTTGAAAGTTACTCAGAGATTGAGGTTGAAAGGACCATTTAAATCGCAGAAGTTAAGTCCGAGATACGTGGGACCGTATCAAATTTTAGAAAGAATCGGTGAAGTAGCCTACAGATTAGCCTTACCGCCTTCTCTGTCCGAGATGCACGATGTTTTTCATGTATCTCAGCTTCGGAAATTTGTCCCAGATCCTCTTCAGCCAATTTTACCAGATACAATTAAGATAGAAGCAGATTTGACATTTGAGCCTCAACCGAGTCGTATCACCGAAAGAGAAAATAAGGTATTAAGGAATAAAGGGATCCCTCTTGTTAAGGTCCAGTGGGATGTGACGCATCCGGGCGATGCAACTTGGGAATTGGAATCGGAGATGCGGGAGGTCTATCCTCATCTGTTCAGGTAATTGTCTTAAATTTGTGGGCGAATTTCTAGTTAAGGGGGGGAGGATGTAATACCCCGTAAATTATTTTTTTTCTCTGGATAATATTGGTTGGGATCAACTGAGTCCCAGTGTGCTCTGAGAAATTATCTGCAGAGATAATTAGAGTAACTGTTGAACTTAGAGTAAATCCAATTAATATTATCTGACTCTGAGATATTTAAGTATTTGAACTTTAGAGACTTTTTGAACAATTAGTAGTATTCCTAATTGATGATATTTTCCCTATATCATTTCTTTCCTTTCATTTTCCAAAGAAAAAGATAGAAAGGATTTTGGAGAGAAAGAAAAGAGAAGGAAAGGAAGAGAAAAAGAGGAAAAAGTCCAAGATCAAAATCATCAAGAACATCATCCAATCTTCATCAAATTATCTTCCAATCTTCACCATCTTCATCCATACAAGGTGGGTTCTAGATAGAAGCTTAAGTTTTAGAGTTAGAAATGGTTTTAGCTTAAGTTAGGTTTTATGAGAAATTGCTTAATTTGGAAATCGATGAAATTTAACGGTTGAAATGTGTTAAAAACTGAGTAGTATAAGCTATATGGGTGTAGAATCATCTGTGTTTGATTATTGGATGTTTGGATATGTTTGGGTGAAGTTTTGGACCCATGGGATTTCAGCTGTTACGCTGCAGAACTTCTGAAATTTTCCAGATTCGCACTGCGAATCCCCTTGCGAAGGGGAATTCATGCACTCGCTGGATGTTCGCACGGCGAATGGAAAGGAAAATGTTCGCCAGTGGTTCGCACCGCGAACTTTATCTTGTTTTAGTTCTTCCACTGTTCTCCAGACGTTCGCACTGCGAATGGTGCAGCAAACAAGTGTTGGCTAGGCGTTCGCTGGACGCTTCACAATGTGAATGAAGTAGCGAGCACTCGCTGACTTCTTCGCATTGCGAACATGACAGATCCCCCAATTTGTTTCTTTCATAACTTTTACCTCGTTTATCCGTTGTGAGTGTTCTTGGTATCGTTGTGAAGCTATGAACATCCTCTAGCTAATGGTAGTGAGAAATATCACGTTATTGCCCGATTAAATAAATCGGAGGGAACCGTGGATTGGTATAATTGGTGGTATATCGAATTATGTGGTTAATGACTATTTGCCGCGTAGTTTCATGAGACTCGAGCACCTCCTCTGAAACGTATGCACAATTACTTGGCAGGTTTGATTCCCGTGTATAGTACGAATGGAGCCTACGGGTAAAGAGACTTATGACGGTGTACGGGCCATGTGAAGTGATGGATCACGGTGTACGGGCCGATGATCCCGAATCCAATTCGTATGCCAAGTAAATACAAGGATCCATGACTCGGATCGTCTTCTAGACGTAGAAGCGGACGGGAAAAGGGGATGCCTTGGTACGGTTATTGATTAGCGAGAGTTTTGAGTTAACAGGCTCAGGACTTACTTTGGCACTAGTGTGAGCTAACAGGCTCACGAGTGTGGATCCATTGATGGCGTGTGTGTACTCAAAGTCACTTCCCTTCCCTTTTGACTTGAGTTAGGATGTTAGAACCTTGTAAAGCCGAGAGGACTATAAGATAGCGAACCCACTGAGATTTGATGTATCTCACCCCACGTTGTTGTTTACATCACAGGTACTACAGGTTCGGCGAAGGGTAAGGATAAAGTGGTTTGACTTTTCCTTACGGATCGTAGCTTTTGAGATGGCATGGCTTCCGCTATGACATTTTTTTTTGAGATCATTGTATTGATCTAGTTCTTAGTGCATTTTGGGACATCTTATATATGTTATGCCGTAGACTTTAGACTTTGTATTTAGGGCATTTAATGTATATAATGTGTTAACTAGGAACTTATGGTATTTCAGTACTAAATACTTGGATTCATGTATAATATATATGCTTTGATGTATGCTGTTATATATGGGTGTTACAGAGTCACAACCAAAACCGTAACACCTCATCTCAAATTAGGACAATAACACTCAACACATCTTCGCAATGTAATTCAGTGATTTCTTTCCTTTATGCAATTACCGACAACTATCCTTTCATAAATTCTTTAACATTCGAACCACTTCACAACTAGTCAAACGACTCCTTACCAGTTCCTTCTGGTCTGATGCCAAACATTGTAATCATTACATCCGACAATTCATCTCTTTCGTGCCACTCCAAAGGTAATGCACCTAACACAAAATCTCCTTATTTCCTATCTTTCAAGCAACAAACCATCTAAATTCTTATCATTCTGGCTTAACCTTTTCATCCGTCACCTTTCACTGCGTAATCCAAAACCAAACAGTGGAACACCACGAATTCGTAAACACTACTAATTAGCTAACAGTCTACGGAGAAACACATTTATCCCCTTGGATCCCTACTAACCAATGTTACAAAACTTACCGACGTCTTAGGGTAGAACAATTTCTTTGCCAACACACAATATTATAACATTCGTCCAACACTCTCCAGATGATAAAGGCACAGGAGTTACACTGCTACAACTATAACGTACACAACTCCAAATTCATTCAAAACCCGAATAATTCATCCAAAAGTAGTTTAACAATTTCCGTTTCTAATTACCATATTCCATATCAATTATTCTTACGGTTTTCCGACTTACTCAAGGTTCCTTGCGGATTCGAGATCTCAACCAATCCCATGTAACACCATTACAAAACTTCATTCATACGCGAATCACCACTTATCAAACTTTAACCGCTCAAAGCACAAACGTGAGTCTCCATATTACTCACCAATTCACGTATAACACTCCATATACACACACACTTTCGAAGTCCATACCACACTTCTCAGTTGAATCAACTCTTCTTATTCGTTCCATTTCATAAACTATTCCCAGTTACATACTTAACTTTGGAACGTCCAATTCTTACTAGTACTTGGAAAGATAACCTATAAATTCCTTCTCTGTTTAGAACACAACTGCACACAACTGGTACCACTTTCACGGGGTCTAAATCCAAAACCAAGAACTCACGGAAGATAACAATTACTAACTTCGACCAACCGTTCGTTCCTTAATAACACCATAAATTAAATTACCGAAACGATATTTACAAGATCAATACTTCGAGAATATTTTCCAACTTCGTCCTTAAGACTCGCAACAGCAATAATAGCAATACACCCAAGACTTCTCATACTCAACACAGTTCACAAAGTTATTCCCCCGACTCCAAACTCCCTTGTCGTCTGCACAATTGGTCAACAACGCAAAACCTTTCCAGAAGTCACGATTTCAAAACACAACTCCGCCCTTCATTTACTTGCAATCCCGTTTACATTCGCACAATACTCTCAACTCGTAACAACATAAGGTAACAAAACACAGATGATGGTTCTCAAGAGATTCCATAACTTACCCATACGTTCGTCGATTAACCATCTGAGCTAATCGGTTAACTTCTCCAAATCCCACGTAACACCTTCAATGCACATGTTAATCGGTTAGCCACCTTGGTTAATCGGTTAACACTGCTACAGAATCAAAAATCAGTTTTCCTCTTAATTCAAAGCCATCCATCAATCCAATTTGTTCTAACTCGAAATATCATTTTCCAACTTGCAGTTCCTTAACTGGTATAACATTCACCAACCATGATGCACTCAGGTAAAACCTACAAAGTCAACACATGCAGATGACACACTCCAACCAAGTGACACGGTAGAATTCTAAATTCTGACCCGGTCACACGACAACTCTTTGGCGGGATAGTTCACTTTTCTACTCAAACAATTTCACTTGCGGGAAACCAATAATGATGACATTCTGGGGTTTTTAATCACAATTCATACCTGATTCATCCACAACCAAAACCCAACATACAACCTTGTTCTCTCACTTGAACTTCTTGGTGGGACATAAAACAACAACATTCTTAGTCCAACAAAAGGTAGATTCCGAATATTTCGATTATTCACGAATACAGGAGTTCCTCTATACTTGAAAAATGCATCATCTTGAAGAACCTTTCCATCACTACGCACACATTAACCGGTATACAGAAAATCCCGATGTAATATCTCGAACTTAATCTCTCTACATAACTAAATATACACAATTTATCTCCTACTCTTCATCCGGCATTTACTTATTCCACTTGAAGCATGTAAACACATCCTTGTGCTCCTCCTCACACTTTTATACTACTCCAGGTTCCCACAAAAGCCAAACTTCCTTAACTCTCAACTTTTAACCCGTCAGAAGATATTGTTCCGAACACATTCCCTAAGGTACTCTCGTCCATTCAAGATACCTTAACGACCTGAGAAATTTAAGCACCAATTACTATCTCACTTCTGGACCATACGCCACGCGTTCCACAAAACAACTTTCTTTTTCCACGGAATGAGATTACTTGAAATTCTTATCCGTATTTGGGGTCAATCCAGCTCTACTAGCGATTTTTTCATACTCTCCAATACCTTAACCAATCGTCCGATAGAGGTCCTCAACTTTCAGACTCCATCCATTCCAAAGGATTGCTTAACAACACACCACTCTCTCATTCCATGCTACCCAAGCATAACTTCTACCAAGATCTTAACTGAGCTGACCAAAACTCCTCACTACTGACTCTTGGCTTGAGCCTTCCCTCACAGCACCAGTTCCGACAACACTACGGAGTCCTCGTGGTCCCTCAACCATGATTCTACCTATCACATACATAGTATTAGGTTGATCAGACCCAACACTACATAGCATGATATTAAGTTTCATGATGACAAGACACACTTAAGAGGCAGGAATAGATTTACTTATGATGTTTCAAGGCTAGGTCGAGGATACGACCTGCTCTGATACCAACTGTAATGCCCTGTATAATATATATCTAGAATAATACAATACAATCATTGTATTTGGTACTGACACCATCATAAGTGCCTAATGGCGTAATTCACATACTTGACCAGTTTAAAACATAAATACAACACATGGCACAAGTCATGGGAATTAGCCAAAAATAAAAATCTAAGAATAATATACAATTTCCTCAATTGTATACAACAAAATAATACACAGCGGAATAAGCTTAACTAAGCTTCTCTTGAAACATCCCAGCATCGCTCCACTTGTAAATCAAACCTGCATACCACACCTGAAATATAGCAACTATAGTGGGGTGAGATACATCAAATCTCAGTGAGTTCCCTATCCTATAGATCCTCTCGGCTGTACAAGGTTCTAGCCAAAACCTAACTCAAGTCAAGGGGAAGGGAAAATGACCTTGAGTACACAATCTCAAACTATATGGAAACACGATATTGAGCCCGTTACCCAAAAGTATCACTTATCGATAACCTGTCAAGGTATCCCCTTTCTCCCGACCTCTTCTACGTCTAGAAGTAGGAACGAGTCATGGACCCTAGTAGATTTCTTGGTATACAAAATGGATTCGGGATCATCGGTCCGTACACCATGATCCGTCACTTCACACGGCCCGTACACCGTCACAAGTCTCTTTACCCGTAGGCTCCATTCGTACTATAACATTGGGAATCAAACCTACCAAGAAATCGTGCATTCATCACAGAGGAGCTCGTTACTCATGAAATGGCACATAATAGAATAATGGTTACGATCTCGTGATTTCACATACAACCATAATTGTATTCAACATTTCTAGGCCACATTTGCCTTTAGGCCTATTTTGCCTTTCTCAAATAAACATAATAAAATGCACGTGTTCCATACTAGTGTTTCACTCTTTTCTATACCATTTGGTAATTGACACACGCCTCGGCCTCTTCTGCACGAGCGTTGTCATTAGGTTATTCATCAATTTCCTAGCTCATTACTAGGTTCCACTATAGTTTCATGTTGAGGTTTCCTCACTCTTTCTATTCCATATTTTAACATGCATATTCTTTCAATCAAGTTTAACATCAATTAGGCAAAGCATATTACAATTTCACATTTGAAATACATATCATAATTTTATCACAAGGTATACAAAAGCATATTACAATTGTATAATAGAATCACGTATAATGATTCATCACATAAAACCTCACTATCATCCCGTAGGATATTTTCATAGCTTTCCAACGGCTATAAGTTTGCCTCGATCGGATTCACGATCCAAAGGATATCAATTTCTAAACATTGTTCACAAATTCGGTTTTTAAACAATTTTTTCAAACATTACATTTCTATATTAGCTTATCAATCCATGACATATAACCATGTTTCAACCTCACCATCTCATAGAGCATAAAATTAGATTTCCAACGCTTCCGACCGTGCGTCAATCCGAGTTACGGATCAAAAGTTATGACGAAAATACGAAAAATAATGTTTTGCTGTCCCAGGCAAATTCGCCTGGCGAATCCCTGGCGAAGCCGACTCGCCACCTACTCGCCTGGCGAATCTGGACGAACTAGAATTCTCCCAAAACGAGTTTGGGACCTAAAAATGTCCAAAACCTTCAACCCATATGATATAAATGCATCCAAATACCCAAAACAACATGTCAGAACACATTTAGACATACTTTTCATCAATCCATCCGTTAGATTTCATTGATTTAGCAAAATTACTCATTTTATCAAATATATAACCTAACTCTAAAACCTCAAGAAATTTACTCTAAAGTCTCTATCTAGAACCCACCTGATAATCGAAGAGGAGTTTGAAGAAGATGATGATGATCCATGAGTTTTTCCCAAGCTTTCCCTCTTCCTCTTCTTCTTTCTCTCTTCCTTCTCTTCTTCCTCTTTTCTTCTTCGTCCTTTTCTTTCTATCTTTTCTTTTTTTTATAACAATATATATATATATATATATATATATATATATATATATATATATATATATATATATATATATATATATATATATATATATATATAATACTATTATTATATAATATAATCCAACAGGGTAAAATATCTCCAATTGATATTTTGTCGTCTCAACCAATTGATCAATTATCAGAGTTACCAAAAATTACTTTCTTGAATTAGTAAATATTAATCCGTCTCCTTAATAAAATAATTGATCTCTTAAGAGTTCTTAAGTTGCTCTATTGATCTCAAATGTCAATACTTAAAGTACTTAGAGGATTTCATTAATCCAATTACCCAAAGATAGAGCACATAGATACTCATCTGATATCAAAATGAGCATTTAAATAATATGGGGTATTACATGACTAAATATTCACTTATTATAAGAATGTATTATTTATAACAATTCAACCAATAATATTATTTGTTTTAAAAGGAATTCATTTTAAAAAAGAATTGTTATAAACTATTAAATTTTTATTTAAATTATTACCTAGAGAAAATTTGAAATATAACATTAGCGACATTAATTATGATATTTTTTTGCCAAATTTCTTATTCATGTGAACACAAGTATTTTCAACGTGTAACATCCATCTCAACCATTGGCATTCGAATAGTTTTTGATAAATTTGTTGTGTATTCAAAATTTATGTAAGTAATATGATATCCCAATCAGATAATGTCTTTGAGGATATTAAAAAGGTTGTCCATTTGTTCCCTTCCATTTTTTGAAAATATTATCAATATGGAAGAAAATAACGATATACATATCAGTAGTGTCGCTGTCAGAGATGAAGATTAGAAAGTCAAAGTACGAAGTTATATTCATTTATTGAGAATTCAACAATAGAAATGATATTTAGAAATATGTAGATAAATAGTAACTTATGAAATTAATATAATCATAATAATAAATTTCGATCAATAAAAATATAGCAATTGACTAAATATTCACTTATTATGGAAAATGTATCATTTATTACAATTCAACCAATAATATTATGTGTTTTAAAAGGAATTCATTTTAAAAAAAATTGTTATAAACTATTTAATTTTTATTTAAATTATTGCTAAAAGAATTTGAAATGTAACATTAGCGATATTAATTATGTTATTTTTTTGCCAAATTTCTTATTCATGTGAATACAAGTATTTTCAACGTGTAACATCCATCTCAACCATTGGAATTCGAATAGTTTTTGATAAATCTGTTGTGTATTCAAATATATGTAAGTAATAATATAGCACAATCAAATAATGTATTTGAGGATATAAAGAAGGTTGCCCATTTGTTCTCTGCCATTTTTAGAAAATATAATCAATATGGGAGGGAATAAAGATATATATATCAGTAGTGTCGATGTCAGAGATGAAGATTAGAAAGTCAAAGTACAAAGTTATTATCATTTATTGAGAATTCAACAATAGAAATGATATTTTGAAATATGTACATAAATAGTAACTTATGATATTAATACAATTATAATAATTAATTTTGATCAATAAAAATATAAAAATCGACTAAATATTCACTTATTTTGAAAATGTATTAATTATAACAATTCAACGAATAATATAATATGTTTTAAAAGGAATTCATTTTTAAAAAAATTGATTGTTATAAACTATTTAATTTTTATTTAAATTATTGCTAAAAAAATTTGAAATGTAACATTAGCGACATTAATTATGTTATTTTTTTGCCAAATTTCTTATTCATGTGAATACAAGTATTTTCAACGTGTAACATCCATCTCAACCATTGGAATTCGAATAGTTTTTGATAAATCTGTTGTGTATTCAAATTTATGTAAGTAATAATATAGCATAATCAGATAATGTCTTTGAGGATATAAAGAAGGTTGCCCATTTGTTCTCTGCCATTTTTGGAAAATTTAATCAATATGGAAGGGAATAACGATATATATATATCAGTAGTGTCGATGTCAGAGATGAAGATTCGAAAGTCAAAGTACAAAGATATTATCATTTATTGAGAATTCAACAATAGAAATGATATTTTAAAATATGTACATAATTAGTAACTTATGAAATTAATACAATGATAATAATAAATTTGATCAATAAAAATATAGAAATTGACTAAATATTCACATATTTTGAAAATGTATTATTTATAATAATTCGACGAATAATATAATGTGTTTTTAAAGAAATTCATTTTTTTTTAAATTAATTGTTATAAACTATTTAATTTTTATTTATATTTTTGCTAAAAAAATTCAAATGTAACATTAGGGACATCAATTGCGTTATTATTGTTTTTTTGCCAAATTTCTTATTCGTGTGAATACGAGTATTTTCAATGTGGAACATTCATCTCATCCATTGGCATTCGTATAATTTTGGATAAATGTGTTGTGTATTGAAAATTTATGTAAGTATTATGATAGACCAATCATATAATGTCTTTGAAGATATAAATTGTGCCTATTAGTTCTTTGTCATTGTTGGAAAATAAAATCAATATGGAAGAGAATAACGATAAATATAGCAGTAGTGTCGATGTCAGAGATGAAGATTAGAAAGTAAAAGT
Organism: Lathyrus tuberosus; assembly: GCA_022829125.1. Lineage (NCBI taxonomy): Eukaryota > Viridiplantae > Streptophyta > Magnoliopsida > Fabales > Fabaceae > Lathyrus > Lathyrus tuberosus. The sequence goes on from JALAZF010000265.1 coordinate 2,243,024, forward strand.
ACAAATTTATTGTGATGTGTGTGACACCCTTATGGTTGTGATTTTAATTAAATATTTGATTACTGTGTGTGGGGTTTAGAAGGGTGTTATAGTTTGAGTCCTATATTTCCAGTGATGAAAATATATATATTTTAAAGCAAAAAGGTAGTGCAGTTGGTTATAGCATTGTTTTCCACTAATCGACTAATTACATTAGCTATTGGACTGCCTCATGTAAATATAAATTTAAGATTATATTCTAATTATTAATCAATAAAGTTGATTATCCTTTATTCTTAATTATTTTTTGCATATACAATCGCACATATATACGAAACCATCAATCGAAAGATAAATCACAATAACTAAGGTCTTTAACCACCATTTGATATTCCATGGGTTAACAACCTAATAAGTAATCAATTCGTGTATGTAAAATAAATAAACAACTATGAAAATACATTAAAACTATTTTGTGTATCAATGTCGAATAAAGAAAAACAAAATAGAGATAATGAAGGGATGGGAAATAAATAACAAGATGAAGGCTTAGAAAGTATAAAAATAAAAAAATTAATTTTCATTTTTATTTAAAAAAGAACATTAATGAAAGACTTATAAAAAAAAATTAATAATCCTTCAATGTCTCTTTTGATATCTAAAATCTATTAATATGAGTGCAATGGTTCCGCTGAATGACATGCTCAAATCCAGGAGGAGGAGCAGGGAATGGCTGATTTGGATTGATTGAATTGTCACCCTTAACACCATAACCAGATATAAGGTGAAGGTTTTTGTGTTCGATTTCAATAGGTTCAACTTTGATAGAGACACCATCGACAGCTTTTAGGTCATCTTCTTCAACTTCTCGAATACTTTCATGTATTGCACCCCCCTTATAAAGCTCGGGCTTCTTTGAAAGAGTGGTTGTGATAAAAATATCACATGCAGCCTTAAGCTTTCCTACAACAGTCCCACCAAACACTTCCCCACAATCATTAGCTAGTAAAATGGAAAAAGAAGAATAAAAAGGTTCAACGATGACTTCAGAAGTAATACGACCATAACAGGTATTGAAATAAGTTCCATTGATAGATATCATTTGAGAGGATCCGGGAATTGTGATTGCAGGAGCTTGAGACACTGAATTGTGAAGAGTAACATCAGATACAAGACCGACACCTCCTAGGACTGTGACGATAGCTTGATGACGCAAAGCAAGATTTATGAGAGACTCCACGATATCGTATCCTACAGGGATTTTTATAACAACCAATTTCATAATGTTATCAGGTTCTTCTTCAATCTCAATAGAGAATTTGGGTTTGTTCTTGGAGCCCCGTGGTCTGCCCCTATGTCTCTTAAAGGGCAGGGCAGTCCGATCCTCCTTTGGTTCACTAGGAACATTAATAAATTCTCCAAAGGATGAAGATTTTGATGATGGTGTTGGCATCCTAAATTTTTCACAGTGGTTGTTGGTGGACATGTTGGGGAGAGACCCCATGTTCCCTCTTTTCTCTCCCACTTTGGCGGGTGTGGAAAACCTTAGGGATTTGTTCTTTGAGGATTCATTCATTGAGGAATCATTCTTTGCGTTTGGAGATATAAAGAAGGGTGGCCATTTGTTCTCTGCCATTGTTGAAAAATATAATCAATGTGGAAGTGAACGACGGAATTTATAGCATTAGTTTCGAATGTGAGAGATGAAGATTTGAAAGTTAAAATACAATTTTTTTATCTTTTATTGAGATTTCAACGGTCGAAATGATATTTAGAAATATGTAGATAAATAGTAACTTATGAAATTAATATAATCATAATAATAAATTTCGATCAATAAAAATATAGCAATTGACTAAATATTCACTTATTATAAGAATGTATTATTTATAACAATTCAACCAATAATATTATGTGTTTTAAAAGGAATTCATTTTAAAAAAGAATTGTTATAAAATATTAAATATTTATTTAAATTATTACCAAGAGAAAATTTGAAATGTAACATTAGCGACATTAATTATGTTATTTGTTTGCCAAATTTCTTATTCATGTGAACACAAGGAATTCATTTTAAAAAAGAATTGTTATAAACTATTTAATTTTTATTTAAATTATTGCTAAAAGAATTTGAAATGTTGCATTAGCGATATTAATTATGTTATTTTTTTGCCAAATTTCTTATTCATGTTAATACAAGTATTTTCAACGTGTAACATCCATCTCAACCATTGGAATTCGAATAGTTTTTTATAAATCTATTGTGTATTCAAATTTATGTAAGTAATAATATAGCACAATCAGATAATGTCTTTGAGGATATAAAGAAGGTTGCCCATTTGTTCTCTGCCATTATTGGAAAATATAATCAATATGGAAGGGAATAACGATATATATATATATAGATCAGTAGTGTCGATGTCAGAGATGAAGATAAGAAAGTCAAAGTACAAAGTTATTATCATTTATTGAGAATTCAGCAATAGAAATGTAACACCCATATATAAAACTCATGCATCAAAGCATAAATATTTTCTATAGATCCAAGTATTTGGTACTGAAATACTATAAGTTCCTAGTTAACACATTATATACATTAAATGCCCTAAATACAAAGTTCTAAAGTCTACGGCATAACATATATAATATGTCCCAAAATGCACTAAGAACTAGATCAATACAATGATCTCAAAATAAAATGCCATAGCGGAAGTCATGCCATCTCAAAAGCCACGATCCGTAAGGAGAAGTCAAACCACTTTGTCCTTACCCTTCGCCGAACCTGCAGAACCTGTGATGTAAACAACAACGTGGGGTGAGATACATCAAATCTCAGTGAGTTCGCTATCTTAAAGTCCTCTCAGCTTTACAAGGTTCTAACATCCTAACTCAAGTCAAAAGGGAAGGGAAAAGACTTTGAGTACACACACGCCATATAAGCATTCACATTAGTGAGCCTATTAATTCACAATAGTACCACAGTAAGTTCTGAGCCTGTTACTCCAGAATCTTACAAATCAATAACCGTACCAAGATATCCCCTATTCCCATTCGCTTCTACGTCTAGAAGACGATTCGAGTCATGGATCCTTGTATTTACTTGGCATACAAATTGGATTCGGGATCATCGACCCGTACACCCTGATCCGTCACTTCACACGGCCCGTACACCGTCACAAGTCTCTTTACCCGTAGGCTCCAATCGTACTATACGCGGGAATCAAACCTGCCAAGTAATTGTGCATACGTTTCAGAGGAGGTGCTCGAGTCTCATGAAACTACACCGCAAGATAAACCGGTTATTCTTACTAGACACACGCCTCGACCTCTTTTGCACGAGCGTTGTCACAATATTATTCCACATTATCCGACAATTGTTCACGGTGATATGCCTCACTCTACCTATTTCATATTTTAACATGCATACATACTCAACATGCTTAACAATAAGAACATAGGAAATTATTCATCAATCACACAATTAAAACACATAATCTCACATATCGCATATTACGCCGATTAACGGTGTCCTCTGATTTATTTAATCGGGCAGTAAAATTACCATTTGTCACATCCATTGCACAGAATATTTTCTTAGCTTCACAACGATATAAAGAACTCTTAAGTCGGATAAACGAGTCAAAAGTTACAGATTTTTGAAGAAAAGAAAATTATTTGATCCCAGGCAGATTCGCCTGACGAATCCCCCTTCGCCAGCACCTCGCCTGGAGAATCTCCCTTCGCCAGCACTTCGCATGGTGAATCTAGTGGCGAATCCCCAATTTTTGAAAAATTAAAAGTTCCAGTAGCTAACCCATTTCTGTTTCTTCAAATTCACCTGGCGAATCCCTTTCGCCAGCACTTCGCCTGGCGAGACAGTGGCGAGACTTTAATTCGCCTGGCAAATTCTGATTCGCCTGGTGAATTGCACCAGAACCAGAATTCTTCCCTTACGGGTTCCATGGTTCCAAAGTCCAAAAAATCACCATTTTCAACCCAAATCGATCCCAAACAGTACAAACAAGCATAATTAATGTTCATAAGCATAGAGTGATCATACCACACAATTTATATCGATTTTTAACCATTAGATTATCAATTTCCAATAATTCTAACCTAACTCCACATTTCCAAAACTCTAAAACTAATGTCTTAACTAGAACCCACCTTGAATAGATGAAGATGGTGAAGATTGGAAGATGAATTGATGAAGATTTTGTTGATGATTGCTCTTGAAATCTTGAATTTCTTCTCTTTTTCCTCTTCTCCACTTTTCTCTCCTTTCCTTTTCTTTCTTTCTCCTTTCTTTACTTCTCTTTGTATCTTTTTCTTTTATTTGGAAAAATGGGAGGAAAAGAAAACATATAGTAACTATCATTAATAAATATTACTACTAAATGTCCAAAAAGTCTCTTAAGTCCAAATTAGTAAAATACCTTAGAGTCAGATAATATTAATTGGATTTATTCTAAGTTCCACAGTTATTCTAATTATCTCTGCAGATAATTCATCAGAGTACACTGGGACTCAGTTGATCACAACTAATACTATCCAAAGTAAAATAATTTACGGGGTATTACATCCTCCCCCCTTAAATAGAAATTCGCCCACGAATTTAAAACAATTACCTGAAAAGATGGGGATAGACCTCCCGCATTTCCGATTCCAATTCCCAAGTTGCATCGCCCGGATGCGTCTCATCCCATTGGACCTTAACAAGAGGAATCTCTTTGTTCCTTAACACTTTAGTTTTTCTTCCGGCGATACGATTCGGTTGAGGTTCAAAGGTCAAATCTGCTTCTATCCCAATTGTATCTGGTAAAATTGGCTGAAGAGGATCTGGGACAAATTTCCTAAGTTGAGATACACGAAAAACATCATGCATCTCAGATAGAGAAGGCAGTAAGGCTAATCTGTAGGCTACTTCACCAATTATTTCTAAAATCTGATACGGCCCTACGTATCTCGGACTTAACTTTCGCGACCGAAACGGTCCTTTCAACCGCAATCTCAGAGTAACTTTCAGAAACACGTGATCTCCTTCTTCAAATTCTAAAGGTCTTCTATGGTTATCCGCGTAACTCTTCTGACGATCTTGGGCTTGTTTGATCTTATCACAGGTCATCTTAATTTTCTCCGTAGTTTCGTGAATAATCTCGGGTCCCAACATACTATCTTCCCCCACTTCCGCCCAACACAGAGGTGTCCTACACTTCCTTCCATATAATGCTTCATAAGGTGCCATACCAATACTTGCATGATAACTGTTATTATAAGAGAACTCAATCAAAGGTAAGAGTTCTATCCAATTTCCTCCACTTTCAAGGACACAAGCTCTTAATATGTCTTCCATGGTTTGTATCGTCCGTTCCGTCTGACCATCCGTTTGTGGATGATTTGACGTACTCAAACACAACCTCGTTCCCATCGCTTGTTGAAAAGCTCTCCAAAACCTCGAAGTAAACTTCGGATCTCTATCTGAAACGATACTAGTAGGAATACCATGCAACCTCACTATATCCGAAATGAATAACCTTGCGAGTTGACTCGCCTTATAAGTAGTCTTTACGGCCAAGAAGTGAGCAGACTTCGTCAACCGATCCACAATCACCCAAATTGAATCATAACCACCTTGGGCACGGGGTAATCCCACAGCGAAATCCATCGAAATACTATCCCATTTCCACACCAGAATTTCTAAAGGTTGCAACAAGCCACCCGACCTTTGGTGTTCGATCTTTATTTGTTGACACACCGCACACTCCGACACATACACCGCAATATCCTTTTTCATCCGGGACCACCAATAGTCCCTCTTTAGGTCTTGGTACATCTTTGAAGATCCCAGATGTATAGTAAAAGCACCCTTATGCGCTTCATCTAAAATCCTCCTTTTTAACTCCGCGTTATCCAGAACACAAATCCTTTGGTTAAATACAATGACTCCGTCAGTAGCTCGCATAAAACCCGGTTACAATAACACTCCTTGCAACTTCTCATCCAACCCTTGCTCTTGTTGGATTTCTTCCCTAAGAGTAGAATTGATATCCAAAATCCCCAAAATCACACAATTAGGAGTCCAATTAAATTGAAGATTTAGATCTCGAAATTTTTTTAATAAAGTATACTCTAGCATCATCAACTCGGCATTATGCAACACCTTCCTACTCAATGTATCCGCCACTTTATTCGCTTTACCCGGATGGTATCTTAGTTCCAAGTCATAATCTTTCAAATATTCCATCCACCTCCTTTGACGCATGTTCAATTCCTTCTGATCAAAGAGGTACTTTAAGCTCTTGTGGTCGCTAAACATCTCAAAATGTACACCACACAAGTAGTGACGCCACACCTTCAAGGTAAATACAACTGCCACCAATTCTAAATCGTGCGTTGGATAATTCTCTTCATGGACTTTCAACTGTCGTGAAGCATAAGCCACTACATGTCCATCTTGCATTAACACACCTCCTAATCCCCTCTTCGATGCATCACAATACACCTCATACGACTTGCTAGGATCAGGAATAACCAAAACAGGAGAGGTCATCAGTCTTTCCTTCAAACTCATAAAACTTTGCTCACAAGGCAAATCCCATTCATAAGAATAATCCTTTCGAGTAAGTCTCGTCATCGGTAAAGCCAGTTGGGAAAAGCCTTTAATAAACCTTCTATAATACCCTGCTAGTACCAAAAAGCTTCTAACTTAAGACACATTCTTCGGTCTCTCCCAATTTATCACGGCTTCAACTTTAGATGGATCAACCACTACACCCCCTTGAGATATAACATGTCTAAGGAAATTCACCTCCGACATCCAAAATTCACACTTACTTAGCTTGGCAAAAAGTTGCCTCTCTTGCAAAATGGATAAAACGATTCTTAGGTGTTCTCCGTGCTCTTGAGGGTCACGAGAATAGATAAGAATGTCATCAATGAAAATCACCACAAATTGGTCCATGTAAGGTTGAAATATCCGATTCATATAATCCATGAAAACTGCCGGAGCATTTGTCACACCGAAAGGCATCACCAAAAATTCATAATGACAATAACGGGTTTTAAACGCAGTCTTTGGTACGTCTGAACTCTTCACCTGAATCTGATGATAACCCGACCGTAAATCGATCTTCGAGAACACGCAGGCTCCTTTCAATTGATCTAACAGGTCGTCTATCCTTGGTAATGGGTATTTGTTCCTGATGGTGACCTTATTCAACTTACGGTAATCAATACACAACCGCATTCCACCATCCTTTTTCTTTACCAACAACACTGGAGCTCCCCAGGGCGAAACACTTGGTCGAAAAAAATGCTTAGCCAACAACTCTTCCAATTGGTCCTTTAATTCTCTTAATTCAAGTGGTGCCATCCGATACAGAGAAATGGATATTGGAGCCGTTCCCGGTATCAGGTCAATAGAGAATTCCACTTCCCTCTCCGGAGGAAGAGAAGTGATATCCTCGGGGAAAACTTCAGGAGAGTCACAAACTACCGGAATACTCAAAACTAGAAGGTTACTACTCTCCTCCTTAGTAAGAATCATAAGAACAGACTTTTCCTCCTTGAACAAGAAATTAATCATTCCTAGCGTACCTTCTAAAATAGTAGTTAACACATCCTTCAGAGTAGCTTCAGTAGATGGAATAATGATTAGTTTTTCTTCACACCCGATAAAAACCGAATTAGCTGAAAGCCAATCCATTCCCAGAACCACATCCACTTTCTTAAGCGGAAGACAAATAAGATCAATCTGGAAGACTCTTTCATTCACCGACAATACACAATTTTCACACATCAACGATGTTTCAACAATTTCATCCATGGCAGTAGTAACCACCGTGGGTGGAGTCAAAGGAACAGCTTGCAACCCAAGTCGCTTCACGCATCGCGTGGACACAAAAGAATGCGTTGCCCCACAATCAAATAAAACAAAACAAGGATTTCCATTCACAAAACACGTACCCACAATCAAGGAGTTATCACCCTTTGTCTTCCTTGCATCCAAGGAATACACTCATCCGGTATTCTTTTCTTGCATCTGATTCCTCTTCTGAGGACAATCCCTCGATAAATGACCTGCCTTGTTACACTGATAACATCTTATTCCTTCCCAATTGCACCTCCCAAAATGATTCCTACCACAAGTCCGGCACACCGGAGGCACACTAGCCCTAGAACCCTGAACTTGCTTCCCTTTGAATGATTGTTGCCTTGCTCTAACTTGTTGATTCAATCTCCCACGACCACTCTGATTCACCCTACTTAATTCTCCTTCCGCTTGTACCTTCTTCAAACTATGCTCTGCCACATAACACTGTCGTAACAATTCCGCATAGCTAGTAAATTCTCTCTGGGACACACTATGTGAAATTTCAGCCCTTAAACCAAAAAGAAATTGATCAATATTCCACCTTTCATCAGGAGCATACATGGCTTGCCTAGAATAAGCAGCCATAACCTCGAACTTTTCCGCATAAGAATCCACTGTCAAGTTACCTTGTTTCAGCTGCTGAAATTCAAATTCTTTTTGAGACCTTAAGTAACTTGGAAAATATTTCTCCATAAAAGTTATCTTAAATTGCTCCCATACTTTCGGTACCTCTTGTATTGTCATTAATGCTGAAGCGCTTTCCCACCATCTCATGGCAGGACCCTTTAACAAGTGAGAAGCGAAAACAACCTTATTCTCTTCACTTCACTGAACAATCAAGAAAATCCATTCCATACCGGATATCCACTCATACGCCTTTACCGGATCTAATCCTCCCTGAAACTCTGGAGGATTCATGCGAATGAAATCCCTAAAGGTCCCCCCTGCAGCTTGTGGCACAACCACTGGAGGATGCACACAACCAGCCATTTGTTGTACCATTTGTTGCACAAACTGATTCTGTTGCTGCTGCATCTGTTGCATGAATTGGTACAGAGGGGCATTCCCTTCGTCCCCTGGCAGATTTATACCTGCTGGAGTAGTCTCGGTCTACCACGGTTGTTTCTACGCCGGTCAGCCATGTTCATAAATGTCATACAAATAGGATTAAGTTGATCAGGCTCAATACCATAAATATAACACGTAAGACCAATGGCGACGCAACACATATGAAACAGAAAGAAACACTTATACTATTTCATGGCTAGGTCGAGGATACGACCTACTCTGATACCAACTGTAAAGCCCATATATACATACATACATCAAAGCACATATTATACATGAATTTCACGCCTGGAACTGAAATAACAATAAGTTCCTAGTAACACATTATACATATACATGCCCAAAAAACTAAATACAACCAACTACGGCATAGTATATCTACAAGATGTTCCATAGACAAAACTAAGAACTAGATCAATAAAATGATCTCAAAATAAAACGCCATAGCGGAAGCCATGCCATCTCAAAAGCCACGATCCATAAGGAAAAGCCAAACCACTTTGTCCTTACCCTTCGCCGAACCTGCATAACCTGTGATGTAAACAACAACAGTGGGGTGAGATACATCAAATCTTAGTGAGTTCCCTATCTTAAAGTCCTCTCGGCTTTACAAGGTTCTAACATCCTAACTCAAGTCAAAAGGGAAGGGAAAAGACTTTGAGTACACACACGCCATATAAGCATTCACACTAGTGAGCCTATTAACTCACAATAGTACCACAGTAAGTTCTGAGCCTGTTACTCAAGAATCTTACAAATTAATAACCGTACCAAGGTATCCCCTACTCCTTGAATTTACTTGGCATACGAATTGGATTCGGGATCATCGGCCCGTACACCGTGATCTGTCACTTCACATGGCCCGTACACCGTCACAAGTCTCTTTACCCGTAGGCTCCAATCGTACTATACGCGGGAATCAAACCTGCCAAGTAATTGTGCATACGTTTTAGAGGAGGTGATCGGGTCTCATGAAACTACACCACAAGATAAACCGATTATTCTTACTAGACACACGCCTCAGCCTCTTTTGCACGAGCGTTGTCACAATATTATTCCACATTACCTGACAATTGTTCACGGTGATATGCCTCACTCTACCTATTTCATATTTTAACATGCATACATACTCAACATGCTTAACAATAAGAACATAGGAAATTATTCATCAATCACACAATTAAAACACATAATCCCACATATCGCATATTACGCCGATTAACGGTTCCATCCGATTTATTTAATTGGGCAGTAAAATTACCATTTTTCACCTCCATTGCATAGAATATTTTCTTAGCTTCACAACGATATAAAGAACTCTTAAGTCGGATAAACGAGTCAAAAGTTACAGATTTTTGAAGAAAAGAAAATTATTTGATCCCAGGCAGATTCGCCTGGAGAATCTGGATTTCGCCCGACGAATCCCCCTTCGCCAGCACCTCGCCTGGCGAATCTCCCTTCGCCAGCACTTCGCTTGGCGAATCTAGTGGCGAATCCCCAATTTTTGAAAAATTAAAAGTTCCAGTAGCTAACCCATTTTTGTTTCTTCAAATTCGCCTGGCGAATATGGATTTCGCCTGGCGAATATGGATTTCGCCTGGCAAATCCCTTTCGCCAGCACTTCGCCTGGCGAGACAGTGGCGAGACTTTAATTTGCCTGGCGAATTCTGATTCGCCTGGCGAATTGCACCAGAACCAGAATTCTTCCCTTACGGGTTCCATGGTTCCAAAGTCCCAAAAATCACCATTTTCAACCCAAATCGATCCCAAACAGCACAAACAAGCATAATTAATGTTCATAAGCATAGAGTGATCATACCACACAATTTATATCGATTTTTAACCGTTAGATTATCAATTTCCAATAATTCTAACCTAACTCCACATTTCCAAAACTCTAAAACTAATGTCCTAACTAGAACCCACCTTGAATAGATGAAGATGGTGAAGATTGGAAGGTGAATTGATGAAGATTTTGTTGATGATTGCTCTTGAAATCTTGAATTTCTTCTCTTTTTCCTCTTCTCCACTTTTCTTTGTTTTCCTTTTCTTTCTTTCTCCTTTCTTTACTTCTCTTACTATCTTTTTCTTTTATTTGGAAAAATGGGAGGAAAAGAAAACATATAGTAACTATCATTAATAAATAATACTACTAAATGTCCAAAAAGTCTCTTATGTCCAAATTAGTAAAATACCTCAGAGTTAGATAATATTAATTGGATTTATTCTAAGTTCCACAGTTATTCTAATTATCTCTGCAGATAATTCATCAGAGTACACTGGGACTCAGTTGATCACAACTAATACTATCCGAAGTAAAATAATTTACGGGGTATTACACAATCGAAATTAAACAACAAGAGAAGTAGGAAATCACAAATCCATTACATAATAGAACCACATAAAACAATATATCACAAGTCACACCAATTCCGTTTTCCTCCGATTTAGTTAATCGGGCATCAAAACTAATATTTTCAACTTCCATTAGATAGAGTATTTCCATAGCTTCACATCGATACCAAGAACACTCAAATCGGATAAACGAGTCAAAAGTTATGGATTTACAAAGAAAAGGGAACATTTGAAAAAGTCCCAGGAGCGCCCGGCTAGAGCTATCAAAATGGCCTACCCGGCCCTAAACGGGCCGGCTCTGATGGGCTCGGGCTTTTTAGGGCTGGGCAAAAAAAGCCCATTTCTAATATGGGCTCGAAAATTACTACCCGAGCCCGGCCCTAGATGGGCTTCGGGCTACCTGACCCTAAATGGGTTCTTTTTAATAAATAAATTAAAATAAAAATGCCATAATATTTATTATAAATAAAATTAAAAATTATATTAGTTTAAACATAATACATTTTTATAATACATTTTTAAGTACTATATTATCTTTTTTCAATACAATAATGTGTTTTTAAATACAATACATGTCTAAATTGTATAAAATAATACTCGGACATTTAACATAAGGGAAACTAATAGAATATGAGAAAAGAGTGTTGATTATATTAATGTATAATATTTAAAAGAGAAATATTGAATAGAATATATATAAAATTTAGTGAGGTGAGCAAAATCAATGTGTTATATTGGAATAAGATAATATAAGTATTAGTATAATTTTTTAAAATGTATAGTGATATGGGCCTAATGGGCTACCCACGGCCCATATGGGCTAGCCCTAATGGGTAGCGGGCTTTTTAGGGTTGGGCTAAAAAGGCCCTGAAAAATATGGGCTCTAATTTTAAGGCCCAAGCCCTATGATTTTTCGGGCCTGGTGGGCTGGCCCATGTGGGCTAGCCCATTTTGACGGCTCTACGCCCGGCGCTCCCACCATCGTCCGACGGTGTCCTCTTCGCCTCCGCTTCGCCTAGCGAAGCAGGGGCGTAAATTCCCCAACCAAAACTCAAAAGATACAGAGTGTGCCATGCTGCGCCTTTTGGGCATCGCCCGGTGAAGCAGGGGCGCTCGCTTCGTGTCGCCCGGCGCTCTGAGCACCGCCCAGCGCTCTGCACCAGAACAACCATCCTCAGCTGCGTTTTCCATAGTATCAAGGTCCAAAAATTCATTTTTCTCAACCCAAAACATTCCCAATCCGCACAAACAAGCATCATCAATGATCATATGCATAATACGATTATACTATGCAATTTATATCGATTTTCTACCGTTAGATTCATGATTTTAGCAAAATTATTCATTTTCTCCCAAAACCAAACCTAACTCTAGAACTCAAGAAATCCTACAACTAAGCATCTAACTAGAACCCACCTTGAAAAGATGATGATGATGAAGATTGGAAGATGATTGATGAAGAGGAGATGATGATCCAAGCTTTTCTCTTCAATTCCAAGTTTTCTCTTCTCTTTCTTTCCTTTGCTCTTCCTTCTCTCTATTTTCTCTCTCTCTCAAATGTTACTATGTTTGGAAAATGAGAGGAAAAGAAATGATATAGAAACTATCATTAATTTAGTAATACTACTAAATGTCCAAATTATCTCAATTGCACCAATTAATAAAACCTCAGAGTTAAATAATATTAATCTGATCAATTCTGAGTTCGCCAGATTATTCTAATTATTTTATCCAATATATTCTCAGAGTAACCCGGAACCCAGTTGACCGTAATAATATTATCCTGAGTGGAATAATTCACGGGGTATTACATCCTCCCCCCTTAAATAGAAATTCTCCCACGAATTTAAAATGATTACCTGAAAAGATGAGGATAAAATTCTCGCATCTCGGATTCCAACTCCCACGTTGCGTCACCCAGATGCGTCTCATCACACTGAACCATAACCAGAGGAATCTCTTTATTCCTTAACACCTTAGTTTCCCTTCCTGTGATACGACTCGGTTGAGACTCAAACGTTAAATCTGCTTCTATCTCAATCGTATCAGGTAGAATTGGCTAAAGAGGATTTGGAACAAACTTCCGAAGCTGAGATACATGAAAAACATCGTGCATTTCTGACAGAGAAGGCAGTAGGGCTAATCTGTACGCTACTTCACCAATTCTTTCTAAAATTTGATACGGTCCCACGTATCTCGGACTTAACTTCCGCGACTTAAACGGTCCTTTCAACCTCAATCTCGGAGTAACCTTCAAAAACACGTGATCCCCCTCATCAAACTCCAAAGGCCTTCTACAGTTATCCGTGTAACTCTTTTGACGATCTTAAGCTTGCTTAACTTTACCAAGGATCATCCTAATCTTTTCCGTAGTTTCATGAATAATTTCGGGTCCTAATATTCTATCTTCACCAACCTCCGCCCAACACAATGGCGTCCTACACTTCCTTCCATACAATGCCTCGTAAGGAGCCATACCAATACTTGCATGATGACTATTGTTATAAGAGAACTCGATCAATGGTAAAAGTTCTATCCAATTTCCTCCACTTTCAAGTACACAAGCTCGTAACATGTCCTTCATTATTTGTATTGTCCGTTCCGTCTGACCTTCCGTTTGCGGATGATTTGACGTGCTTAAACACAACTTCGTTCCCATAGCTTGTTGGAAAGCTCTCCAAAATCTTGAAGTAAACTTTGGATCTCTATCTGAAACAATACTAGAGGGAATACCATGCAATGTCACTATTTCCAAAATGAATAACCTTGCGAGATGACTCGCCTTGTAAATAGTCTTTACGGCCAAGAAATGCGCAGATTTTGTCAACCGATCTACAATTACCCAAACCGAGTCATAGCCACCCTGAGTACGGGGTAGTCCAACTGTGAAGTCCATGGAAATACTATCCCACTTCCATACCGGAATTTCTAAGGGTTTTAACAAGCCACCCGGTCTTTGGTGTTCAATCTTCACTTGTTGACATACTGCACATTCCGATACGTACATCGCAATATCCCTTTTCATCCCGGACCACCAATAGTCCCTCTTTAAGTCGTGATACATCTTTGAAGAACCTGGATTTATAGTAAAAGTACCCTTATGCGCTTTTTCCAAAATCCTTCTTTTTAACACCGCATCATCCGGAATACAAATTCTTTGATTAAATAAAATGATCCCGTCGGTAGCCCGCACGAAACCTGGTTGAGCCGACATTTCTTGTAACTTCTCATCCAATCCTTGTTCTTGTTGGATTTCCTCCCTAAGGGTAGAATTGATATTCAAATTTCCCATAATCACACAATCAGGAGTCCAAACAAATTGAAGGTTTAGATCCCTAAATTTTTCCAATAAGGCATACTCTAACATCCTCAACTCGACATTATGTAACATTTTTCTACTCAGGGCATCCGCTACTTTATTCGCTTTACCCGGGTGGTATTTTAGTTCCAAATCATAATCCTTCAAATACTCCATCCACCTCCGTTGACGCATGTTCAACTCTTTCTGATCAAAAAGATACTTTAAGCTCTTGTGGTCGCTGAACATCTCGAAACGTACACCATACAAATAATGGCGCCATACTTTCAAAGTAAACACAACTGCCGCCAATTCCAAATCGTGCGTTGGATAATTCTCTTCATGGACTTTCAACTATCGAGAAGCATAAGCCACCACATGTCCATCTTGCATTAACACACCTCCTAATCCCATCTTCGATGCATCGCAATATACCTCATACGACTTGCTAGGATCAGGAATAATTAAAACAGGGGTGGTCGTCAGTCTTTCCTTCAAACTCAGAAAACTTCTTTCACAAGCCGAATCCCACTCATACGAACAATCCTTTCGAGTAAGTCTCGTCATTGGTAAAGCCAATTGGGAAAAACCTTGAATAAATCTTCTATAATAACCTGCCAAACCCAAGAAATTTCTTATTTCTGCAACGTTCTTCGGTCTCTCCCAATTAATCACCGCTTCAACTTTTGATGGGTCTACTGCCACACCTCCTTGAGATATGACGTGACCAATAAAATTAACCTTCGACATCCAAAACTCGCACTTGCTTAACTTGGTAAAAAGTTGTCTTTCTTGTATGATCGATAAAGCGATTCTTAGGTGTTCTCTGTGCTCTTGAGAATCACGAGAATAGATAAGAATGTCATCAATAAAGATCACTACAAATTGATCCAAGTAAGGTTGGAAGATCCGGTCCATATAATCCATGAAAACTGCCGGAGCATTAGTCACACCGAATGTCATCACTAAAAATTCATAATGACCATAACGGGTTCTAAATGCAGTCTTCGGTACATCTGAACTCTTCACCCGAATCTGATGATAACCCGACCGTAAATCAATCTTCGAGAACACACAGGCTTCTTTCAATTGATTTAACAGGTCGTCTATCCTTGGTAGGGGGTATTTGTTCTTAATGGTGGCCTTATTCAACTGACGGTAATCAATACACAACCGCATTCCACCATCCTTCTTCTTTACCAACAACACTGGGGCTCCCCAGGGCGAAACACTGGGTCGAACGAAACGCTTAGCCAACAACTCTTCCAACCGATCCTTTAATTCTCTTAACTCAATTGGTGCCATCCGATACGGAGAAATGGATATTGGAGCCATTCTCGGTATCAGGTCAATAGAGAATTCCACTTCCCTCTCTGGAGGAAAAGAAGTGATATCCTCGGGGAAAACTTGGGGAAATTCACAGACTACCGGAATATTCAACACATGAAGGTTGTTACTCTCCTCCTTAGTCAGAACCAAAAGAACAAACTTTTCCTTTTCAGACAAGAAATTAATCATTCCAACCGTACCTTCCAAAATAGTAGTTAACACATCCCTTGGAGTGGCCTCATCGGATGGAATAATGATTAGCTTTTCCTCACAATCAATAAATACCAAATTAGCCGAAAGCCAATCCACTCCCAAAACCACATCCACTTTCTTAAGCGGCAAACAAATCAGGTCTATTTGGAAAACTCTTTCATTCACAGATAGAACACAATTTTCACACATTAACGGTGTTTCAACAATCTCATCCATGGCAGTAGTAACCACCATGGGTGGGGACAATGGAATAGCTTGCAACCCTAACCGCTTCATACATTGCCTCGATATAAAGGAGTGTGTTGCTCCACAATCAAATAATACAAAACAAGGATGTCCATTTACGAAACATGTACCAACAATCAAAGACTTGTCACCCTTTGCTTTCTTCGCATCCAAAGTGTAAACCTGGCCGGTATTCCTCCCTGGTGTCTGATTCCTACTCGGAGGACAATCCCTCGCCAAATGGCCCACTTTCTGGCACTGATAACACCTCACCCCTTCGATACCACACCTTCCATGATGATATCTACCACAGTTGCGACATTCAGGAGGTGCACTAGTACTAGAACTCTGAACTTGCTTCCCTTTGAAAGATTGTTGCCTTGGTCTAAACTGTTGATTCGATCTCTCTCGGTCACTTTGATTCGACCTACTCAATTCTCCTTCCGCTTGTACCTTCTTCAAGTTGTGTTCCGCCACGTAACACTGCCTTAACAATTCAACATAGCTAGTGAATTCCCTCTAAGGCAAGCTATGTGAAATTTCAGCCTTCAACCCAAAAAGGAATTGATCGATCTTCCACTGCTCGTCAGGAGCATACATGGCTTGCCTAGAGTACGCATCCATAACCTCGAACTTTTCTGCATAAGAAGCCACGGTCAAGTTACCTTGTCTTAACTGTTGAAACTCGAATTCCTTCTGAGACCTTAAGGAACTCGGAAAATACTTCTCCATAAAATTTATCTTAAACTATTCTCATACCTTCGGTACCTCTTGAATTGTCATTAAGGCTGAAGCGCTCTCCCACCACCTCATGGCAGGACCCTTCAACAAGTGAGAAGCGAATACCACCTTATTTTCCTCACTACACTGAACTATTAAGAAAATCCGCTCCATACCGGATATCCATTCATGAGCCTTTACCAGATCTAACCCTCCCTGAAACTCCGGAGGATTCATACGAATGAAATCTCTAAAGGTTCCCCTTGCAGCTTCGGGAACAACCACTGGAGGATGCAGGCCACCATTCATTTGTTGTACCATTTGTTGCACAAACTGATTTTGTTGTTGCTGCATCTGTTGCATGAATTGATACAAAGGGGCATTCCCCTCGTCACCTGGTGGATTTGTCCCTACCGAGGTGGTTCTCGGTCTGCCACGGTTGTTTCTGCGCCTGTCCGCCATGCTCCTGAATGTCATACAGATAGGATTAAGTTGATCAGGCTCAATACCATAAATATAACACTCAAGACCAATGGCGACACGCCGCATTGGAAACGAAAAGAAAATACTTATACTATTTCATGGCTAGGTCGAGGATACGACCTGCTCTAATACCAACTGTAAAACCCATATACAATATAATACATCAATGCATCCATATCATACATGAATTCACGTTTTGGTACTGAAATAACATAAGTCCCTAGTTAACACATTATACATATACATGCCCAAAATACTATATACAAAAACTATGGCATCATATGTACAAGATGTTCCAATACTAAGAACTAGATCAAGTAATGATCCCAAAAATCTTCTCAACGGAAGCTTTGCCACACAAAAGCTATGATCCGTAAGGAAAATCAAACAACTTTGTCGTTACCCTTCGCCGAACCTGTAGTACCTGTGATGTAAACAACAACATGGGGTGAGATACATAAATCTCAATGAGTTCCCTATCCTATAGGTCCTCTCGGCTTTACAAGGTTCTAACAATCCTACTCAAGTCTAAGGGGGAAGGGGAAAGGACTTCGAGTTCACAGTTCCAATTCTCACACTATATGAAACTGCAACTCAAAACAACCGGTTACGATTTCGTGATCACACACACAAACGTGATTGTATTCGACAATCACTTGGTCACAATGCCTCAAGGCCACATTCGCCTTACACCAACCCACAATGGTTTACACATATGTTCCATACTAGTGTTCACTCACACCTAGGCCAATCTCATCACGGATGTACCTTCTTACATCGGGTGCCCGAGCCTTGTCGTCTAGGGTTTTCGATAAATTCTTAGTCATAGCACTAGTTTATACTATAGTTCCGCATTGAGGTTTCCTCACTCTTCCTATTCCATCTTTATCTTTTAGCATGCATATTCACTCTCAATCGAAATTAAACAACAAGGGAAGTAGGAAATCACAAGTCAATTACATAATAGAACCACATAAAACAATATATCACAAGTCACACCAATTCCGTTTCCCTCCGATTTATTTACTCGGGCATCAAAACTAATATTTTCCATTTCCATTAGATAGAGTATTTCCATAGCTTCACATCGATACCAAGAACACTCAAATCGGATAAACGAGTCAAAAGTTATGGATTTACAAAGAAAAGGGAACATTTGAAAAAGTCCCAGGAGTGCCCGACGCTCCCACCATCACCCGACGGTGTCCTCTTCGCCTCCGCTTTGCCCAGCGAAGCAGGGGCGTAAATTCCCTAACTAAAACTCAAAAGATACAGAAGCGTGACATGCTGCACCTCTTGGGCATCACCCGACGAAGCAGGGGCGCTCGCTTCGTGTCACTCGACGCTCTGAGCACCGCCCGACGCTCTGCACCAGAACAGCCATTCTCAGCTGCGTTTTCCATAGTTTCAAGGTCCAAAAATTCATCTTTCTCAATCCAAAACATTCCCAATCCGCACAAACAAGCATCATCAATGATCATATGCATAATACGATTATACTAAGCAATTTATATCGATTTTCTACCGTTAGATTCATGATTTTAGCAAAATTATTCATTTTCTCCCAAAACCAAACCTAACTCTAGAACTCAAGAAATCCTGCAACTAAGCATCTAACTAGAACCCACCTTGAATAGATGATGATGATGAAGATTGGAAGATGATTGATGAAGAGGAGATGATGATCCAAGCTTTTCTCTTCAATTCCAAGTTTTCTCTTCTCTTTCTTTCCTTTGCTCTTCCTTCTCTCTATTTTCTCTCTCTCAAATGTTACTATGTTTGGAAAATGAGAGGAAAAGAAATGATATAGAAACTATCATTAATTTAGTAATACTACAAAATGTCCAAATTATCTCAATTGCACCAATTAATAAAACCTCGGAGTTAAATAATATTAATCTGATCAATTCTGAGTTCGCCAAATTATTCTAATTATTTTATCCAATATATTCTCAGAGTAACCCGGAACCCAGTTGACCGTACTAATATTATCCCGAGTAGAATAATTCACGGGGTATTACAGAAGATTTGAAAGTCTAAATACAAATTTTTTTATCTTTTATTGAGATTTCAACGGTCGAAATGATATTTAGAAATATGTAGATAAATAGTAACTTATGAAATTAATATAATCATAATAATAAATTTTGATCAGTAAAAATATAGCAATTGACTAAATATTCACTTATTATAAGAATGTATTATTTATAACAATTCAACCAATAATATTATGTGTTTTAAAAGGAATTTATTTTAAAAAAGAATTGTTATAAACTATTTATTTTTTATTTAAATTATTACCAAGAGAAAATTTAAAATGTAACATTAGCGACATTAATTATGTTATTTTTTTGCCAAATTTCTTATTCATGTGAACACAAGTATTTTCAACGTGTAACATCCATCTCAACCATTGGCATTCAAATAGTTTTTGATAAATTTGTTGTGTATTCAAAATTTATGTAAGTAATATGATAGTCCAATCAGATAATGTCTTTGAGGATATAAAAAAGGTTGCCCATTTGATCCCTTCCATTTTTGGAAAATATAATCAATATGGAAGAGAATAACGATATACATATCAGTAGTGTCGCTGTCAGAGATGAAGATTAGACAGTCAAAGTACGAAGTTATTTTCATTTATTGAGAATTCAAGAATAGAAATGATACTTAGAAATATGTAGATAAATAATAACTTATGAAATTAATATAATCATAATAATAAATTTCGATCAATAAAAATATAGCAATTGACTAAATATTCACTTATTATGGAAAATGTATCATTTATAACAATTCAACCAATAATATTATGTGTTTTAAAAGGAATTCATTTTAAAAAAGAATTGTTATAAACAATTTAATTTTTATTTAAATTATTGCTAAAAGAATTTGAAATGTAACATTAGCGATATTAATTATGTTATTTTTTTGCCAAATTTCTTATTCATGTAAATACAAGTATTTTCAACGTGTAACATCCATCTCAACCATTGGAATTCGAATAGTTTTTGAAAAATCTGTTGTTTATTCAAATTTATGTAAGTAATAATATAGCACAATCAGATAATGTCTTTGAGGATATAAAGAAGGTTGCCCATTTGTTCTCTGTCATTTTTGGAAAATATAATCAATATGGAAGAGAATAACGATATATATATATATATATATATATATATATATATATATATATCAGTAGTGTCATGTTAGAGATGAAGATTCGAAAGTCAAAGTACAAAGTTATTATCATTTATTGAGAATTCAACAATAGAAATGATATTTTGAAATATGTACATAATTAGTAACTTATGAAATTAATACAATTATAATAATAAATTTTGATCAATAAAAATATAGAAATTGACTAAATATTCACTTATTTTGAAAATGTATTATTTATAACAATTCAATGAATAATATAATTAGTTTTAAAAGGAATTCATTTTTAAAATAAAAAAAAAATGTTATAAACTATTTTATTTTTTTTTATATTTTTGCAAAAAAATTTTGAAATGTAACATTAGCGACATTAATTATGTTATTTTTTGGCCAAATTTCTTATTCATGTGAATACGAGTATTTTCAATGTGTAGCATCCATCTCAACCATTGGAATTCGAATAGTTTTTGATAAATTTGTTGTGTATTCAAATTTATGTAAGTAATAATATAGCACAATCAGATAATGTCTTTGAGGATATAAAGAAGGTTGCCCATTTGTTCTCTTCCATTTTTGGAAAATATAATCAATATGGAAGAGAATAACGATATATATATCTGTAGCGTCGATGTCAGAGATGAAGATTCGAAAGTCAAAGTACAAAGTTATTATCATTTATTGAGAATTCTAGAAATGATATTTTTAAATATGTACATAATTAGTAACTTATGAAATTAATACAATTATAATAATAAATTTTGATCAATAAAAATATAGAAATTGACTAAATATTCACTTATTTTGAAAATGCATTATTTATAACAATTCAACGAATAATATAATATAATGTGTTTTAAAAGGAATTCATTTTTTAAAAAAAAATTAATTGTTATAAACTATTTAATTTTTATTTATATTTTTGCTAAAAAAATTTAAATGTAACATTTGGGACATCAATTGCGTTATTATTATTTTTTTTGCCTAATTTCTTATTCGTGTGAATATGAGTATTTTCAATGTGGAACATCCATCTCTTCCATTGGCATTCGTATAATTTTAGATAAATGTGTTGTATATTGAAAATTTATGTAAGTAATATGATAGACTAATCATATAATGTCTTTGAAGATATAAAGAAGGGTGCCCATTAGTTCTTTGTCATTGTTGGAAAATAAAATCAATATGGAAGAGAATAACGATAAATATAGCAGTAGTGTTGATGTCAGAGATGAAGATTAGAAAGTCAAAGTACAAATTTATTGTGATGTGTGTGACACCCTTATGGTTGTGATTTTAATTAAATATCTGATTACTGTGTGTGGGGTTTAGAAGAGTGTTTAAGTTTGAGTCCTATATTTCCGGTGATGAAAATATATATTTTTAAAAGCAAAAAGGTAGTGCAGTTGGTTATAGCATTGTTATAGCATTGTTTTCCACTAATCGACTAATTACATTAACTATTGGACTTCCTCATGTAAATATAAATTTAAGATTATATTCTAATTATTAATCAATAAAGTTTATTTTCCTTTATTCTTAATTATTTTTTGCATATACAATCGCACATAGATACGAAACCATCAATCGAAAGATAAATCACAATAACTAAGGTCTTTAACCACCATTTGATATTTCATGGGTTAACAACCTAATAAGTAATCAATTCGTGTATGTAAAATAAATAAACAACTATGAAAATACATTAAAACTATTTTGTGTATCAATGTCGAATAAAGAAAAACAAAATAGAGATAATGAAGGGATGGGAAATAAATTACAAGATGAAGGCTTAGAAACTATAAAAATAAAATATTTAATTTTCATTTTTATTTAAAAAATAACATTAATGAAAGACTTATAAAACAACAATTAATAATCCTTCAATGTCTCTTTTGATATCAAAAATCTATTAATATGAGTGCAATGGTTAGGCGGAATGACATGCTCAAAACCAGGAGGAATAGTAGGGAATGGCTGATTTGGATTGATTGAATTGTCATCCGTAACACCATAACCAGATATAAGGTGAAGGTTTTTGTGTTCGATTTCAATTGGTTCAACTTTGATAGAGATACCATCTACAGCTTTTAGGTCATCTTCTTCAACTTCTAGAATACTTTCATGTATTGCACCCCCCTTATAAAACTCAGGCTTCTTTGAAAGAGTGGTTGTCATAAAAATATCACATGCAACCTTAAGCTTTCCTACAACAGTCCCACCAAACACTTCCCCACAATCATTAGCTAGTAAAATGGAAAAAGAAGAATAAAAAGGTTCAACGATGACTTCAGAAGTAATACGACCATAATTGGTATTGAAATAAGTTCAATTGATAGATATCATTTGAGAGGATCCAGGAATTGTGATTGCAAGAGCTTAAGACACTGAATTGTGAAGAGTAACATCAGATATAAAACCGACACCTCCTAGGACTGTGATGATAGCTTGATGACGCAAAGCAAGATTTATGAGAGACTCCACGATATCGTGTCCTACAGGGATTTTTATAACAACTAATTTCATAATGTTATCAGGTTCTTCTTCAGTCTCAATAGAGAATTTGGGTTTGTTTTTAAAGCCCCGTGGTCTGCCCATATGTCTCTTAAAGGGCAGTGCAATCCGATCCTCCTTTGGTTCACCACAAACATTAATAAATTCTCCAAAGGACGAAGATTTTGATGATGGTGTTGGCGTCCTAAATTTTTCACAGTGGTTGTTGGTGGACATGTTGGGGAGAGACCCCATGCTCCCTCTTTTCTCTCCCACTTTGGCGGGTGTGGAAAACCTTAGGGATTTGTAATTTTAGGATTCATTCTTTGAGGAATCATTCTTTGAGTTTGGAGATATAAAAAAGGGTGGCCATTTGTGTAACGCCCTGTATAATATTTATCTAAAATAATACCATACAAGTGTTTTATTTGGTACTGACACCATCATAAGTGCCTAATGGCGTAATTCCCATACTTGACCATTCTAAAAACATAATACAATCTATGGTACAAGATATGGAAACAAGCCAAAAATAAAAACTAAGATCAATATACAATATCCTCAATTGTATACAATAGATTACACAGCAGAATAAGCTCAATTAAGCTTCTCTTGAAACATCCAAGCACAACTCCACTTGTAAATCAACCTGCAAATACCTCATGAAAATAATCAACAATAGTGGGGTGAGATACATCAAATCTCAGTGAGTTCCCTATCTTATAGAATCTCTTGGTTTTTTTCATGTTTCTATCAATCTTAACTCAAGTTAAGGGGAAGGGAAATGACTTTGAGTTCACAATCTCACACTATATGGAAACATGTCATGAGTCTGTTAACTAATAAATCCCACGAATAGAATACGTCCTGAGCCTGTTAACTCAAGAATCTCACTAATCGATAACCGTGCCAAGGCATCCCCTTTTCTCGTCCACTTCTACATCTAGAAGTCTACCCGAGTCATGGATCCTTGCAATTTACTTGGCATACGAAATGGATTCGAGAACATCGGCCTGTTAGCCTTGAACCGTCACTTCACATGTCCTGTTAACCATCACAAGTCTCTACCCTTAGGCTTCATTCATACTACACGCGGGAATCAAACCTGCCAAGTACCATGCCTTGTTTCAGAGGAGCTCGAGACTCATGAAACTGCAACTCAAGTGAAATGGTTACGATTACGTGATCACACACACAAACGTGATTGTATTCGACAATCACAAGGCCACATTCGCCTTAAGACCTCTTTTGTTTTTTCACAAAACCACAATGGTTAATACACATGTTCCATACTAGTGTTTCACTCTTTCTATATCATTCGATAATAGACACACGCCTCGGCCCCTCACGCACGAGCATTGTCAGACACACGCCTCGGTCCCTCATGCACGAGCGTTGTCATCCAGAGTTTCTATTCACAACCTAGAATTCTAACAATCTTAACTATCCCACTTGTTTTAAGGTAAAGTTTCCTCACTCTTCCTAATTCATTTTAACATGCATATTCCTTTCATTCACAATTCACAATTAGATAGACATGGTATAATCACAAATATTACAAGTAAACACATATAATAACATAACATGTCAAACATAATCCACATAGTAGTTCTCACACATTTTTAAGGCATACAAGCCACTACTATCCTCTACCAAGCATCCTTGGTTAAATCATGGTCACACATACCATTTAATAGCACATTGGATTCTCTTTCTAAGGCTTCAAGTCCCATATCAATCGGATTCCCGATTCTTGAGTTTTGGTGGAAATGAAACTCACATACATTACATTTTTATATTTTTCTTATCAATCCATAGAATATAACTATGTTTCTACCTCACTATCACATAGAGCATAAAATTAGCTTTCCAACGCTTCGAACGGGGACCAAAACGGACTTACGGTTCAAAAGATACGCCCTTTTTAATTTTCATTTTTCTGCCAATAGCAGTGGTAACCGGTTAGCACATATGCTGTAACCGGGTACTGGCTAGAAAACAGCCCAGAAACGTCATTTTTCAAAGGGTAACCGGTTAGCACATATGCTGTAACCGGTTACTACGTAACATAACCCAAAAAAATCACATTTTTCTTCATTCTAAACCATTCTAACTCATACTCAAACATGTTGGGACATCAAAACAAGTATGATAGGTTCAATCCACATATAACCCGACTATACTACGCATTTTATATCACATTTCATCAGTTAGATTTCATTGATTAATCCGTTTAATCATTTTCTCTCAAATCTAACCTAAGTTCTAAAGTTATAGTTCTAGAACTTAAAGTTTCTAACTAGAACCCACCTGATAATCGAAGAGGAGTTTGAAGAAGATGATGATCCAATGATCCAACTTTCTCTTCTTCTCCCTTGAGCTTCTTCTCTTCTTTCTCTCCATTTTCCTCTTTCTATTTCTTTTCTTAAGAAATATATATATATATATATATATATATATATATATAAACTTATTATATATTATAAATCCAATAGAGTAAAATATCTCCGATTGACATTTTATCGTTCACACCAATTGATCAATTATTAGAGTTACCAAAAATTACTTTCTTGAATTAATAAATATTAATCCGTCTCTTTACTAAAATAATTGATCTCTTCAGAGTGCACCGGTTGCTCTGTTGATCCCAATTGATAATACTTAAAGTACTTAAAGAATTCCATTATTCCAATTGATGATAGATAGAGTACATAGACACTCATCTGATATCCAATTGAGCATTTAGATAATACGGGGTATTACACTCTCCCCCCTTAAATTGAAATTCGTCCCCGAATTTCCTTTACTCGACAATAACCACAACTTGTATCATTTTCTTAATTCCACACTCAACTTTACTTCCGTTAAACTTTCTGATGTAATCAATTCCAACTTGACTTCATAGATCAAAAATCTGTATTTTCACAATTCATCAAACTTCGTGACTTTAGTGATGTGTGTGACACCCTTATGGTTGTGATTTTAATTAAATATCTGATTACTGTGTATGGGGTTTAGAAGGGTGTTATAGTTTGAGTCCTATATTTCCAGTGATGAAAATATATATTATTAAAAGCAAAAAGGTAGTGCAGTTGGTTATAGCATTATTATAGCATTGTTTTCCACTAATAGACTAATTACATTGGCTATTGGACTGCCTCATGTAAATATAAATTTAAGATTATATTCTAATTATTAATCAATAAAGTTGATTTTCCTTTATTCTTAATTATTTTTTGCATATACAATCGCACATAGATACGAAACCATCAATCGAAAGATAAATCACAATAACTAAGGCTTTTAACCACCATTTGATATTCCATGGGTTAACAACCTAATATGTAATCAATTCGTGTATGTAAAATAAATTAACAACTATGAAAATACATTAAAACTATTTTGTGTATCAATGTCGAATAAAGAAAAACAAAATAGAGATAATGAAGGGATGGGAAATAAATAACAAGATGAAGGCCTAGAAAGTATAAAAATAAAAAATTTAATTTTCATTTTTGTTTAAAAAAGAACAATAATGAAAGACTTATAAAACAACAATTAATAAACCTTCAATGTCTCTTTTGATATCTAAAATCTATTAATATCAGTGCAATGGTTCCGCAGAATGACATCCTCAAAACCAGGAGGAGGAGCAGGGAATGGCTTATTTGGATTGATTGAATTGTCACCCGTAACACCATAACCAGATATAAGGTGAAGGTTTTTGTGTTCAATTTCAATAGGTTCAACTTTGATAGAGACGCCATCTATAGCTTTTAGGTCATCTTCTTCAACTTCTCGAATACTTTCAAGTATTGCACCCCCCTTATAAAACTCGGGGGTGATACGGTGGAGAACTGACTTTTTAATTTTGTTTTCGCAAAACATGTTGCGGTTAGCAAGAGTCTCCACCGACTTTTCTTTTATCCAATTTATTTAGGAAAGGTGAAAATAACAGGAAAGACCTTTTTGAAAAGATTTTGAGTTCGGGGGGTAAGTTATGAAAAGGGAAGGTGTTAGCACCCCTTTTCATCCGTAGTTATCTACGGGCTCTTAATTGCTTGCTCACTTTAACTTGCTTTTTTTGAAATGTGGTGTGTGTTTAGAAAATATTTTGTAAAAGTTGACTTTGTAATAATTCGTGTAAGAATGTATACAAAGTGTTTATTTTTGAAAATATGTTTGAAAGTGTGAGGTGTGAAAAGTATTTGTTTTGAGTTGCGAGCAAGCATTTAAAAGTTACTTATCCTTAATTTATAAGGTCTTTATTGTACTTATCCTTTTCCTTGAGAGATAGTATTATCCATACCATTAGTGGGTAGGTAGTCCTATCTATTGGATGTGAAGGGACGGCGAAGGGTTATCGAATGGTCATAGAAGGCAACATGTAAGGATACCTTAGCAATTCGAAGGGACTACCATCATTTTTCCGTAGGGTCATCGAGGGACAAGATCATTTTTTCGTAGGCAACTCGAAGGGTCATCTAGGGACTATGATCTTTAATCGAAGGGACTATGATGATATTATTCGTAAGCGTCTTTTGCTAAAGTACCCTTACTTTCGAGGGACATGACCAATGTTCGTAAGGCAACTGAGAGAGGCTATCCTAGAGGTGCAAGTGTGATTGAGTGGATTAGTTTCAATTATTTATCTTGAATTAGGGTTTTCTATATTGTTTATTTAGTTTTGCCATACAAACCCTAATTACTACACAGTTGTAAAATAAAATAGCGGAAAGTAAAGTGCGGAAAGTAAAGTGCGGAAAGTAAAATCCCTACGCTATTACAAGGGTTTGGGAGAGATACATAAGTATAACAAACCTTGCGGGAAATAAAACTACGGCTATTACAAAAAAAACCGTGCGACCTATACAATTTTTCTAGGAATTTAAATAGCAAATAAATAAATAAGTGAAAAAAAATGTCAGAAAAACTTGATACGAACCCTTATTAGTTAAAAAACGGAGAGAGGAGGCGGATCTCGTGCGGTTGTGTACGGACGACGAAGGAGCGGCGGATCTCGTACGGTTGTACGGACTGTACGGACAGCTGAGGAGCAGCGGCTGGAGGTAGTCCGGTGAGCGGCAGATCGGAAGGATAGAGTTGATCTTGAGAGGTTTTGTGATCTTTTACTTTTTTGTTGGAGAGTTGTGATGAATATTGATGAAGGATATATGAGTTTTGATGAACAATTGAAAGAGAAAAGTGTTGTTGTATGTGTGAGTGAAATTGTGAGACTGTGGATTTCGTTCCTCTAAAAACTGTGAAAATAGAGGGCTATTTATAGCATGGGAAAATCAGGTTAAAGGGCAGAAAGGGGAATAAAATTGACAAAATATCTTCCTTGGTTAGCAAGCTGACCAATCAGAAGCTGAGTATGACACAAACTGACACAGATTGACCAATAGGAAACAAGTACTCAAGAAAGGAAATATTTTTGGTATTTATTATGATTTTTTTTATCCTTTTTGGTAAAAAGTGCATAAAATCAAATAAATAAATATTTTTAAAAATGCCTTAAAATAAAAAACGAAAATTAAAAATAAATAATAAAAAAATACAAATTTGTGATTTTAAAATGGAAATAAAGTTAGTAACAAAAAAAAACAAAAAAGTCAGATAATGGGATTCCAACCCGTGACCTTATGCTTGCAAGCTTTTACTCTTTACCAATTGTGCTATCTTGTTTATTCGAAATAAAAATGCACTTGAAAGCATATGAAGGTCAAACAACTATTTATTATTTAAACAATTTAAAGTAAACTGTTACCTATTTTTGAATAAAAATTTCTATTAAAATATTAGTGAAATTGAACCAAAAAAACTTATAAAAATCAAAGTTAAAAATAATTTAAATGTTAGAAATAGGGCGGGCAAATTTTGGGGTACAACAGCTGCCCCTGTTCAATCTTCTTAAACCTGAGGAGTTAGATTGGCATGTCTGCCATTCGTAATCTAAAAGTAGAAGAGGATTGAACACTTAAGTGCCCAGAAATTTGCACTCACGGGTGCACGAAGTAACGCTTCTTGGTTGATTGTATCGCTTGAATGGGCTTAAAGATGCCACTCGGAAAGATGACAGGATGGAGATGGTCTTATAGATGCCATCCAAAGTAACTGCTGATAGGAGTATCAGAATGAGTCTAGGTTTGACTGTATCTGAGGAATATACTAGAATGAGTCTGTGTCTAACTATATCTAGCAGACGTGCTGGGGAGTGCCATAATGATTCTTATGCCTTGATTGTATCTGTATGATGTTCTAGAATGAGTCTATGTCTTGATTGTATCTATAAGGAGATCAGAATGAGTCTTTGCCTGATTGTATATGAGAGTCGTATTAGAATGAGTCTACGCCTGACTGTATCTGAAAAATTAGTATTAGAATGAGTCTTCGATCGACTGTATCTAAAAGATGTACTGGAATAATTATCAGAATGAATCTGTGTCTTGATTGTATCTGAACCGTGTCTAGAAGATGTACTGGAATGAGTACTCCTGACTGTATCCAAACGAGTATCAGAATGAATCTTCAACTGATTGTATCTGAAGGATGATAAACTGTTGACAATATTTGTCCGTTTGAGAACTAACCTGAAAAAACCAAGTTAGTTTTATGCAATGTCATGATATATGTAATGCATTGCGTAATGATGCTCTTAAAATAAATGAGAATGTTATATGCGTTTTGTATGCATATGCTATGATGTATTGTAAATGATGTATGGGTATGAAATGTCGCTGAAGGTAGCGGTGGCTTTGAATAGTAACGTCTGATTGGGGAAAATAAATCCCTGACTGTTGCTGGGGATGGAGAAAATAAATCTTCAGATCCTGTTTGGAATGACTCTACTGGGGATAGCATCCTTGAATAAATTCTGCTGGGGGAGAGAATTCTATAGTGTTAGAGAAATAAACTCAGTTGGGGAATTGAATTCTATATACTACTTAGAGGGAATAATCTCCGATGGGGATTAGAATTTCATAGGCTGCGTTGAGGAAATTTCTTATGTATGCTGGGGAAATGATCAACTTCTTTATCTGCTAGGGGACCTATTGGGGGGAGACGATCATGCAAAGCTGTCCATCAAATATATGGAAGTGAACCACTGGAAGATGCCTCAATTTCTGTCTGAGGGCATACTAATTCTGTCGGGGAATATATCTCTGTTGGGGATGAGCTTGTGAAGAGAGCTCTATAGAGATAGTTCCATGGAGACTGCTCTGTGGGGATATTTCCATGCAACTGGCTCTATGGGGGTTGGTGGACATCTTGAACATTATCCCAACTCCTAGAGTCATTAGTAAATGCTATTCCTGTTTTCACGTATATTTTTGGTAAACTTCAATCATATTCAAGTGCATATATTCATTCAAAGTACCCATTGGACGTTTACGCAAACATAATAGGGAAAGTAAAAGCAATTTTGAATTTGAAAATAGACTTGTATTGATTTTGAAATTGGCCTATAAACAGACATTTTTGTACAAGGAGACAGAAATCCTAGTAAGAGGAAATTGTCGTAAAAATTAAAAAGGTGCAAAGTGATAAACAAAGAAAAACAGTTATGTGGAAATGATCCCATTGCGTTTCAACTCTGCTATTGCCACTATATCTTCAAGCATCTTATCCCTTGTTGTCGGAAGGAAGATGACTGGATTGATCTGCGCCATTCGAACTTGATAAAACTAAGCTGGAATCAGATAAGTGATCCAACGGGACATAGTCGTACGCTTTAATCCCTAACTTTTGCCTGGACCGCCTTTTCAGGTTTTCAGTCCACCGAGATACCCTTTTTTGCCCAAGCCGCCTTTTCAGGTTTTCGACTTGCCGGGTGTACAGTTCTTTTAGTAAATATATCCCTAATTTTTGCCCGAACCCTTTTGGTTCGCCGGGATGCCCTTATTTTTGCCAAGGCCAGTCAACCTAGCGGGTCTCTTTTTATGCGTAGTATCTTTTGACTATGTCCGCGTTCACAGGGTGCGGGAAATCTTCACCGTCCATAGTAGTATGCATCATAGCGCCGCCAGAAAATATTTTCTTGATTACAAATGGACCTTCATATGTGGGAGTCCATTTGCCCCTGGGATCACCCTGTGGTAGTATGATACGCTTTATTACCAAATCACCGGCCTGGTACACTTGGTGCTTGGCTTTCTTGTTAAAGGCCTGGATCATACGCTTCTGATACATTTGGCCATGACAAACAGCCGCGAGCCTCTTTTCATCAATCAAATTTATTTGGTCAAGTCGAGTCTAAATCCATTCGTCTTCATCTAAACCTGCGTCTTTCATAATCCTTAGGGAAGGAATCTGAATTTCAACAAGTAAAACTGCCTCCATACCATAGGCTAGAGAGAAAGGGGTTGCCCCTGTGTTCTTCAAACCAAATGGCATTACCTTGTAACAAAAGGTTCCCTACTGTGTAACGAATGTAGTATTCTCTATGTCTTCAGGTGCCATCATGATTTGATTATAACCTGAGAAACCATCCATGAATGAGAATATCTTGTGCTGAGCAGTGTTGTCTACCAGATCGTCAATATGTGGGAGAGGGAAGTCATTTTTGGGGCTTTCCCTGTTCAGATCCCTGTAGTCTACACACATACGAACTTTACCATCCTTCTTAGGTACTGGTACCACATTTGCAACCCACTGAGGATATGATGTGACATCTAGGAAACCTGCATTGAACTGCTTCATAACCTCGGCTTTGAGCTTTTCAGACATCTCAGGGCGCATACGACGAACCTTCCGCTTTATCGGAGGACAACCTTCCTTCATTGGTAAACGGTGAACCACGATATCGACATCAAGTCCTGGCATATCTTCATAAGACCAAGCGAAAATCTCAGCATAATCACGTAGCATCTAAATCAGTCTTTTCTTGACACGGTCTTCTAATCCAGCACCTATCTTGATTTCTTTCTTATCCTCCTCAGTACCTAGATTTACGACCTCGACTGGCTCTTCGTGCGGTTGTATGATCTTTTCTTCTTGCTCTAATAGTCTAGCAAGCTCTCTAGGCACTTCACAATCTTCCTCACCTTCGTCCTCGGCTTGGTAGATTGGATTTTCGAAGTCATAATTGACAATAGCAGAACCATTATCAATGGGATCCAGAGTGGATGTGGATCTGCAATTTATCGCGTGGGTGTGTGTAAGAACACATAGCTATTTTGATGAATATAAGGTAAAAGAAAATACAAAGAGCGCAAAATTTGAATGCAAAACGTCCATTGATTTATTGAATGAAAATATGCGATGAAATGACAACCCTAACAAATAGGCCATTGTGCCCCGGGCAAGGCATAAGGCTTAAAAGTTTTATTGTTCAAATTACAAAACTAAACTTCGAAAATAAGAAAAATAGAAAATCGCATTTACTCCTGACTAAAGGAGATAGGAATAATATCTTCATTCTTCCAATTGTTGAGCCCATTGCCAATGGTAGGAAAGATCCAACTGTCTAGATCACAGTCACTATCAGCATCTTCCACAGCGTTGACCTGATCTTTATGAACTCCTTTGTTGGTGATACGAATAGCACGAGCACGACGTACAGCTCTCTGAGCCTCCGAAGTGAAGCCCAACCCAAATTTGTCAGACTTGTAAGGTATGTCAGGAAGCTGACCCCAAATGGTGCAACCACCTTCTTCGACCACAGCTCTAGCATCCTTTAGGGAAGCTATTGCAGGAGATACTCTAGTGGCTTTGGGAACAGTAGGAACTGGTTTAGCAATAGGAACAGTCTGAGGAACCAATTCAAATGTTTGACAAGGAGTCTCGAGGAATTCGCCATCCATCTCAACATACTTGAAAGTATTCAAATGACTATCCATGTACTCTTCTTCACCATAGACGGTGACAATCTTGCCTTTCACGGGATACTTCAGCTTCTGATGTAAGGTAGAAGTCACAGCGCCTGCCCCATGTATCCAAGGGCGCCCAAGCAGACAGGAATAGGTAGGACGAATGTCCATTACATAGAAAGTAGAAACAAAGACTTGAGAACCCACTCTGATTGGAAGATCAACCTCTCCGTGCACTAATCTCTTTGAACCATCAAAAGCTCTCACCACAACACCGTTGGGTCTCAGCACAACCCCTTCATAGTCAAGCTTGTCTAGAGAAATCTTCGGCAATACATTCAATGAGGAACCCGTGTCCACCAGTACATGAGATAGAGTAGTGCCCCTACACTCAATAGAGACGTGCAGGGCCTTATTGTGGTTCCTTCCGGCGGGAGTCAGATCAGCGTCAGAAAATCCTAGACCATTATCATTTGTCAGGCTAGCGACACAATTTTCAAACTGGTCAACAGAGATTTCCTGTGGCACATGCGCAGATTTCAAAAACTTCACCAAAGCCTTAGCATGGGCCTCGGAGCACAACAACAGAGATAACATAGAGATCTTGGAGGGGGTGTGCCCCAACTGTTCAACAACATTGTAATCACTCTTGCGGATAATTTTCAGCACTTCCTCCATTTCTTTGGAGGGATCTTCGATAGTAGTTTCACCCGGGGTCTTCATTTGGGCAGGCTCAACCACCGGTTCTTTGTCTAGAGTCTTAGTAATTGATTCGGAGGCAGAGATATGAACTGGAGTAGTAACAGTCTTCGGAGAGATTTCTGGGGAGAAAATTCTTCCACTTCGGGTAACCTTACTAGTCCCGACGATATTGTCGACATCGGGATTTGTAACTTCAGCAGTTTCATCAGTCAAAGGCTCTTGCTTGACACCATGAATGTAAACATCAGCACCATAATTCCAAGGGACATCCTTGCTAGAGGAATATAGAATCGGACCGGGCGTAGTAATAATCAGGGGAGCCACTCTATGCTCGGCAGTAATCTTCACAGGAACTTTAGAGGTGATCCTCACAGGAGTTTTGGAATTAGTAACCACAGATACGTCCTCAAACTTTGGACCTCGGGATAAACTTTCACATAAACTCTCCATAGAATGCATCTTCTCAAACAGTATAGTACGGTCGTCCATCAAATGCTGAATGCACTCTTTCAGCTTCACACAACCATTGGATTGAGATGCACACTAATGACAGTTTTCAACGCAGCCCAGAAATAAACCGGCTTGCAACAACTTCTTCTTAACAATTGATAGAGGAGAAGTCAAGTCAACCACAGTAGCAACATAAGAACCATCATCAATAGCACTAACGATCTTGTCATGATTCGGCATAGGAGCGGTAATCACATTAGGAGTCTCATAGGGATCAAACTCAATCTCCTTAGCGTCAATCATGTCTTGAATCTTGTTCTTCAGTGCCCAATAGTTGTTCGTATCATGTCCAGGACTATTAGAATGGTATGCACACCTTGCATCAGGATTATAGCTAGGAGCGGAAGTATTAGGATTCCTTGGAGGATCCTTCAAAGTAACCAACTATGCCTTCAGCATAAGCTGCAACGTCTGAGCCAATGACATATTGATCTTTGTAAACTATCTCCTAGGTGTATCCTGCTTACGCTGACTACCTTGTTGTTGTTGTGGCACCGGTGTAGAGATCAGAACTG
The DNA here is from genome assembly GCA_022829125.1 of Lathyrus tuberosus. Classification (NCBI taxonomy): domain Eukaryota; kingdom Viridiplantae; phylum Streptophyta; class Magnoliopsida; order Fabales; family Fabaceae; genus Lathyrus; species Lathyrus tuberosus. The sequence goes on from JALAZF010000265.1 coordinate 2,277,755, forward strand.
CCCCAACAGATTGGTTGCGACCTTTCTGGCCGTATACAACATTAGATTCCTTCTTCCCATTATGTGGCTTCTTTGAAGTGTTTGAAGATGTAGCCACTTGTATTTTACCACTTCGAATTCCATTTTCAACACGTTCTCCTGTCAATATCAGCTCGGTGAAACCGGATGACGAGCTTCCAAGTAGATGACTATAGAAAGGACCGATTAGTGTGCTCATGAACATGTCAACCAACTCTCTGTCAGCTAAAGGAGGCTGAACCCTGCCTGCAAGATCTCTCCATTTCTGGGCGTACTCTTTGAAACTTTCATTAGGGCCCATGGACATGCTTTGGAGTTGCATTCGAGTTGGCGCCAAATCAGAGTTATATTGGTATTGCCGGTAGAAAACTTCAGCAAAATCATTCCAGGTACAAATATTGGTGCTCTCAAGTTGATAGTACCACTCCAATTGAGCTCCAGACAAACTCTCTTGGAAAAAATGTATCCACAACTTTTTGTCAGTAGTACGTGGCTGAATCTTTCGGACATAAGATCTCAAATACAGCTTCGGGAAAGACACACTGTCATATTGAGAAAACGTGGGAATTTTGAACCTAGGAGGAATGAAAACTCCTGAAACCAAGCCCAAATCCTCAAAATCCAAACCAAGTACTTTCTGAACCTCCATGGCAATCAGACATTCTTCAAGTAATTTGTATTTCTCATCATCAGGGGGATACTGATCATCCAGATAATCATCTTCCTCTTCAGAATGTCCACCGGTGCCGTGGTTACTATTTTCCTCATGTTTGTCACTTTCATAGTTGTCATCCAGTTCATCATCTTGGTCTACTGGGATCCCAATTTCCTTGACCTGTTTAGCCGGACCTTTGAATCTCCTCCCCATGTTGATGACGCCAGTTGATTTTCTTGCTTTCTTCTTCTTCTTGGTCAGAAGTGCTTTCAGTTCTTCTTGCCCCTTGGACAAGTTCAGGATCAGCTCTTGCAACTGGGCGTTTTGGGCCTGGAGATCTTTAACAGTTTGCTCGAGAGCCATTTCTTCTGAAATAAGCAGCGAGAAGATGAGAGACCTGTCTTAGAAACCTGTTATGCAATGATTATGAGATGTAAATGAATATGCAATGATTTCAAGGACTTTAGAGTTTATCTTTGCAAACAAACAGAAACAAAAGGAAAACTTTTATTAGTAAACTCAAAATTCATTTTTTTTATGCCTCTTGGGCTAAAATGAAAGGAAATTTCAAAAAGCAAATTCAAACACGCCTAAGACCTAGGACTCAATACTCAAGTCCCCCACGGGCGCATCCTCTTTGTGCCGATGTAAGCATTGATGCTCTGCTCCTCATGAAGTAATTTCGTCAACTCCAACACCTTCTTCTCACTAACATAGAACTGAGTCTCAAAGGTGTCCCTTTCTTCTTTCATCTGAACCCAGGACTTCTGCAGCTCTTCAAGATCGGTAGGCATATCTGGATGGAGAATGACTTGAGGAACATCTCCCTCAAACTCAAGTTCAACAATCACTGGTCTGACAGCTGGATATGGCATAATAAGATCTCGAGCACGAGTGCGCACCCATCTAAGGTAAGGCTCCAAAGGAATGGAGTTCTTATGTCCCAAGGTCCTGCTTTCAATCTTATACACCTTATTCCACGCGCGTATAAACCTTTGACGGTAACCTTGAGGATCATCTTCATAATCGAACACAATACCTTGAATAAGCATATCATGAGGACCATCCCTTCGAGCATAACCAAACTGGCGCAAGGCTAGCGATGGATTACAGGTGATGCCTCCCCTAATGCCAAGGAGTGGTACATTAGGGAACTCCCCACAATGATCAATAAGAGTGAAGTCTTCAAGAGATCGGGCACACCAATAGATATCTAAATGGGAGAGTGACATTATCCTTCGAGACCATTGCAACCTTTGTTCATCCTTCAACACTGACCGGGGAAGGTGCGAAATAAACCACCTGGATAGTAAGGGTACGCAACACATGAGAGTCCCTCGCTCCTTGATAGTACGAGTGTGAATCGAGTGCAGAATATCCCTGAGCAAGGTAGGTACCGGGTTATGAATCAGAAATATTTTGATAGCGTGCACGTCTATGAGTTGGTCTGGATTAGGGAACAAAACCAACCCATAGATCAACAAAGCCAATACCTCCTCAAAAGCATGGTAACTCATAGCGCTTAGGAACAATTGAGCCTTCTCAATCAGGAACTTAGCAAGAAACCCCTTGACTCCACTCCTTGTTTCCCAATTAGACACAATGTCTGACCTCTTTAGATGTAAAGCAGCTGCAATGACTTCAGGCTTTGGAACGTCTTCTAGACCGGTAAAAGGTATCTGATCGAGAATAGGTATTCCAAGTAGCTTAGAGAACTCCTCCATCGTGGGCACCAATTGGTAATCCGGGAAGGTGAAACAGTGGTGCGTAGGATCAAAGAACTGGAATAGGACTCTCATCATGTCTTCTTCAAAACCTGAGGTAACCAAGTTGAGTAGAAAACCATGTCTTTTGGTGAATTGAGAGCCATCGGGAACCTTTGAGACCAATTCTTTAAGCTGGGAAAGAACCCTTACAAAGTTGACTCGGATGAAATTTCTAGGAACGGATGCCATGGCCTGCAATGACGAATAAAGATAAATTCCTTGGTCCTTGAAATGGTTAGTGAAAATGATATGTTATGATGTTATGATGTCATGTACATGTTAATAGTAAATAAGTAGTACACACAAACAAGTCATACAAGAGCCTTAGGTTTAAAGACTTGTATGAAGTCCATAGGCAAGTACCCTTCCCCACTGAGGTTTAGTTGGCTCAACCTGTCCTAGAATAGTAACCGGGTTCTAAAGGACTCATATCACGGATCTTTCTCGAAGGCTTTGTTTTAGTGCGACACTCGAGTGGCCGACCAAAACATCCTGAAAGTCTGATCTCAATTAGCGTAGCCTCGAGTATCAACCAACTTCGGTCTAAATCCAAAGTCGGCCATCTCACTACCTTCTAATGGTCAAAGATGAGTTAACTAGGGTTCTAAAGACTGTGACCATCATATCAACCATATCATTACATGCCGTACAGTCTCCATGATCTATTGTCACTTACCTAAGGAATCACTAGGTCCGGGTGTAGGACCTTTCACACAAGTAACCCCAAAACAAGGTACATTAAAAATAAAGCACATAAGTCAAACAATTTTAAGCAAGTGGTAAAGTGATCTAACTCTAAGGTAACCCCTCTTTTAAAAGAGTCTCCAGCAGAGTCGCCAGTTCTGTGATACGGTGGAGAACTGGCTTTTTAATTTTGTTTTCGCAAAACATGTTGCGGTTAGCAAGAGTCGCCACCGACTTTTCTTTTATCCAATTTATTTAGGAAAGGTGAAAAGAACAGGAAAGACCTTTTTGAAAAGATTTTGAGTTCGGGGGGTAAGTTATGAAAAGGGAAGGTGTTAGCACCCCTTTTCATCCGAAGTTATCTATGGGCTCTTAATTGCTTGCTCACTTTAACTTGCTTTTTTTGAAATGTGGTGTGTGTTTAGAAAATATTTTGTAAAAGCTGACTTTGTAATAATTCGTGTAAGAATGTATACAAAGTGTTTGTTTTTGAAAATATTTTTGAAAGTGTGAGGTGTGAAAAGTATTTGTTTTGAGTTGTGAGCAAGCATTTAAAAGTTACTTATCCTTAATTTATAAGGCCTTTCTTGTACTTATCCTTTTCCTTGAGAGATAGTATTATCCATACCATTAGTGGGTAGGTAGTCCTATCTATTGGATGTGAAGGGACGACGAAGGGTCATCGAATGGTCATAGAAGGCAACATGTAAGGATACCTTAGCAATTCGAAGGGACTACCATCATTTATCCGTAGGGTCATCGAGGGACAAGATCATTTTTTCGTAGGCAACTCAAAGGGTCATCTAGGGACTATGATCTTTAATCGAAGGGATTATGATGATATTATTCCTAAGCGTCTTTTGCTAAAGTACCCTTACTTTCGAGGGACATGACCAATGTTCGTAAGGCAACTGAGAGAGGCTACCCTAGAGGTGCAAGTGTGATTGAGTGGATTAGTTTCAATTATTTATCTTGAATTAGGGTTTTCTAGATTGTTTTTTTAATTTTTCCATACAAACCCTAATTACTACACAGTTGTAAAATAAAATAGCGGAAAGTCAAGTGCGGAAAGTAAAATCCCTACGCTATTACAAGGGTTTGGGAGAGATACATAAGTATAACAAACCTTGCGGGAAATAAAACTACGGCTATTACAAAAAAAACTGTGCGACCTATACAATTTTTCTAGGAATTTAAATAGAAAATAAATAAATAAGTGAAAAAAAATGTCAGAAAAACTTGATACGAACCCTTATTAGTTAAAAAACAGAGAGAGGAGGCGGATCTCGTGCGGTTGTGTACGGACGACGAAGGAGCGGCGGATCTCATACGGTTGTACGGATTGTACGGGCTGTACGGACAACTGAGGAGCGGCGACCGGAGGTAGTCCGGTGAGCGGCGGATCAGAAGGATAGAGTTGATCTTGAGAGGTTTTGTGATTTTTTACTTTTTTGTTGGAGAGTTGTGATGAATATTGATGAAGGATATATGAGTTTTGATGAACAATTGAAAGAGAAAAGTGTTGTTGTATGTGTGAGTTGTAACACCCTCAATCTATACCCCTAACTAATTAAAGCAGTAAAAGAAAATTCAAAATTTCGTTAGAGTATATTTAAATCATCATGGCATATATGAGGGGAATCACATTATATTTAAACAAATATACAACACCTGCTCATAAAGATATGCAACAGTGGGGTAGCAATCAACAGAGGAACTCAGTTCCTTACACCCACATTTTAGAATTTAGAATAAAAGCGGAAAATCTAAAACTGAACAACATATATATATCACATGAAAAGTTTGTCATACATCAAGTTGTACATGCACAAGCCAAATGATATATATATATATATATATAATACAGATAATCACAAACGGCCTCCCTAACTACCCGGTGTCACATATCAGAGCCGACCGACAAAAGAATGAAGACGCAAAGCTTCACAAAAATACCTCCAGCAACTCTAATCTGCAATGCCTCATAGAGCATTATAAAACAGCAGAAGGGTGAGAAAAACAACCATAATATAAGTGCATACAATTATATATAACACCGAAAGCACACATATATATACAATTCTCACCACAACTCACGCCATAATTCAAACACAAGGCAATACAAGGAATAATTCATATTTCCATCACTAACACATATCCATATATCAATTTTATCCACAATCCCACACACAAATAACCATTAATGATTTATGCAATGCAAGAGACCGACACAACGACTCTATGCATATGCACATGCGGGTACCGACTTCCAATGCCTCTCATCACTAGTTCTCTCAGGAACTCTGCTGGAATCATCGCTCGTTACATCACTGTAACTCCCCGTCGGGCATACGATGTTCCCCGTCACTCACACCTCTTTGTATAAGGCACACGACGTTTATGGATCGCTCACACCTCTTTGTATAAGGCACACAACCCGATTGCTCACACCTCTTTGTATAAGGCACACGATCGTCTATAATCATCGCTCACACCCCACACGGGCACACGACGTTATAGTGAATTCCCTCTGGAATCCAAACCGTCACTCAGGACGTCTCAACAATGCATATCATGATGCTTGGCATACAAGGACACATGACATTTAATATGCACACATAAATACATTCATTTCCATCGACAAAATCACACTTTGCACTTATGCCCAAAACAATGCATTTAATTGCCATACGGCCGCAAATCGTCACAACACCATTTAAACACATGCAATTACACCATACAATAGCACCTCGCATAATACACATTAAGTACGCACAATTACAACGACAAAAGTCGACAACCAACACTATTCCCGATTCCCGACATAATTAAATCGGCTACAAATTTCCAAATCATCATAATAAGAAAGTACAGCTCAATAGCTTTCCAAAGATACCAAGAATGTAAAAATCAGATAAACGGAACACAAGTTACGAAAGAAAACGAAAAACGATATTTTGAAAAGTCCCATTTTACCATTCTCCTGGCCATACGCGTATTGCCCTGAGCCATACGAGTATTGCCCAAAATCCTCGCCATGCCATACGCGTATTACCCAAGGCCATACGCATATGGGCAGAGACCATTTTTCCCTAAAATTCCCATTTTAAATCCAATACGCGTAGTGCATCCCATCATACGCGTATTGCCCTAAAGTGTTACTCGTATCATACGCAAATGGGCAGATGGCCGAGAAAATTGAAAAACCATACCCGTAATGGCCCATGGCTTGCCCATGTTACGCGTAATGCCAAGGTCCATACGTGTATGAACATGCCCCATACGCGTATGACCTGGAAAAACCAGAAAAATTTCTGCAGAACAATGTTCTGCGTTTTCCAACCAAAAATCCTCAAATTTTCACCTACACCCAGAAAAATTACCAATACAATGCATAGCAATATGTATCTATCATGTATCAACAATAATGAACACTAACAACATAATTTCCAACACATTTAATCAATTTCTAATCAATTTTACAAAAAATGGGTTTTACTAAATTTCTCAAAATCAATCCAATAACAACCACAAATACACATACATAATCATACACAATCATACAATAATTGAGTTTCGCACCCTTACCCGATTAAATCCATTCTAGGAGTTGATTTCTTTGATTTTCCAAGCTTTTCTCACTATTTCTCTTCTTCTTTTCTTTTCTCGTCTTTTTCTTTCTTTCCCTTTTCTTTCTCTCTTTCTATTTCTATTCTAACTTAACAAAATATTATGAAATGACCAAAATACCCCCACACTCAAATATCTCGCAAACGTTCCCAAAACCCGATAAAATATCACAACATTGAAAAATAACATATTTTCAGATAAAAGTCGAAAATAAAATAAAATAATAATAAAATAATCAAACGACTCGATTAAATAAAACTCACACAAAAACTGGGTCGTTACAACTCTCCCCCACTTAGAAATTTTCGACCTCGAAAATATTACCTGAGACGAACAACTCTGGATACGACTCCCGCATCCGACTCTCCAACTCCCAAGTCAAATTGCCCTCAGCAGCGCCTCCGCACGCCACTTTCACAAGTGCAATATCCTTGCCCCTCAACCGCTTCACCTCGCGATCCCAAATCTCAACCGGTAATGCCTCAACCGTAAGGTTCTCCCTTACCTCAACTTCATCCATCGGAATCACATGCGACGGATCCGGAACATACTTCCGAAGCTGTGAAACATGAAACACATCGTGCAAATTCGACAGATTCGGCGGTAACGCCACCCTATAAGCCACAGCACCCACTCTCGCGGATATCTGGTAAGGACCAATAAACCGAGAAGTAAGTTTCTTCGATTTCAATGCACGACCCACACCTGTTACCGGCGTAATCCTTAGAAATACATGATCGCCCTCTTGGAACTCAAGATCTTTCCGCCTCCGATCATGATAACTCTTTTGTCTACTCTGAGAAGCTTTCATTTTCTCTCGAATAAACTTCACTTTCTCCGTCGTCTGTTGCACCAACTCTGGCCCAACCACCGTTCTCTCACCAGATTCGTGCCAACACAATGGTGTCCGACATCTTCGTCCATACAATGCTTCAAACGGTGCCATTCCAATACTAGAATGGAAACTGTTATTATACGTAAACTCAATCAATGTAAGATAACTATCCAACGCACCACCTTGTTCCAAAACACAAGCCCTCAACAAATCCTCCAAAGACTGAATCGTCATCTCCGTCTGACCATCCGTCTGTGGATGATAAGCCAAACTCAATCTCAATTTAGAACCCAAAGCCTTCTGTAAACTTTCCCAAATTCTCGAGGTAAACCTAGGATCTCGATCCGAAACAATACTCAATGGAATCCCATACAATTTCACAATCACACTGATGTAAATCTTAGCCAACTTCTCCAAAGAAAAATTGATGTCAATCGGAATAAAATGGTCCGATTTAGTCATCCTATCAACAACCACCCAAATTGCATTATGCCCTCGCTGAGTATTCGGTAACCCCGTTACAAAATCCATGGAAATGTTGTCCCACTTCCACTCAGGAATATCCAATGGCTGCAACAAACCACTAGGCCTCAGATGTTCCACCTTTGATTTCTGACAAGTCAAACATGCATAAACAAACTGAGCCACATCTCTTTTCAATCCAAACCACCAGAAAATCTTCTTCAAATCTTGGTACATCTTATTCGCTCCCGGATGTATACTTAAATTACTCCGGTGTCCTTCCTCCAAAATCACCTTTTTCAACTCCGCATCATCAGGAATACAAATTCTACCTCAGAATCTCAAAACACCATTAATATCTACTTGAAAATCACTATTCGCATCTTTTCCTCCATCCAACATCAAATCCACAAGTTTCACATCCAACTTCTGTTTCTCACAAACAGTCATCAGAAAATAATTAGTAATCGTTAGCATTCCAAGCCTCACGCTATCCGACGTCACTTCACATACCAAACTCAAGTCCCTAAACGATTCCAAAAGTTCCCACTCCTTAACCATTAAAGCGGACATATGTAACGATTTCCGGCTCAATGCATCGGCTACCACGTTAGCTTTACCAGGATGGTAATTCAAGCCAAAGTCGTAGTCCTTCAAAAATTCCAACCACCTACGTTGCCTCATATTTAGCTCTTTCTGATCAAACAAGTATTTCAAACTTTTGTGATCACTAAAGACTTCAAACCTTGCACCGTAGAGATAATGCCTCCAAATCTTCAACGCAAAAACCACAACCGCTAATTCAAGATCATGAGTAGGGTAATTTTTCTCATGCACTCTCAACTGCCTCGAAGCATAAGCCACCACCTTACCTTCTTGCATCAGAACACCACCTAGGCCAATCAAAGAAGCATCACAATAAACCACAAATGGTTCATTAGGATTCGGCAAAATCAAAATTGGAGTTGTCGTCAATCTTCTCTTCAGCTCATTAAAACTTTCCTCGCACCGAATATCCCAAATGAACGCTTTCCCTTTACAAGTCAACTGGGTCAAAGGAAGTGCTAGCTTATAAAAACCTTCAATAAACCTTCGATAATAACCAGCCAAACCCAAAAAGCTTCGAATTTCAGTAACAGATCTCGGAGCCTCCCATTGTAGAACTGCTTCTACTTTAGATGGATCCACAGCAATACCATTACCCAAAATTACGTGCCCAAGAAAACTCACTTCCGACAACCAGAATTCACACTTGGACAATTTAGCAAAAAGCTTCCTTTCCTTCAAAACCTGCAAAACAATACGCAAATGTTCTGCATGCTCCTCTCGAGACTTAGAATAAATTAAGATATCATCAATAAACACCACCACAAAACGATCCAACTGCTCATGAAAAATACGATTCATGTACTCCATAAACACACCTGGCGCATTAGAAACCCCGAACGGCATCACATAATATTCATAATGACCGTAACGTGTCCTAAAAGTCGTCTTCTGAATATCTTCCTCCTTCACCCTAATCTGATGATACCCGGATCTCAAATCGATCTTACTGAACACACAAGCACCAACCAACTGATCCATCAGATCATCAATCCTTGGAAGAGGATACTTATTCTTAATCGTCACCTTATTCAACTGGCGATAATCAATACACAACCGCATACTTCCATCTTTCTTTTTCACCAATAAAACTGGAGCACCCCTAGGAGAAACACTTGGTCTCAAAAACCTCTTCTCCAACAACTCATTCAACTGTTTCTTTAACTCAACCAACTCAGATGCCGACATACGATAAGGTGCCATAGATACAGGTCTAGTACCAGGAACTAGATCTATAGAAAACTCCACCTCTCTCTCTGGCGACAAGTCTGAAATATCCTCGGGAAACACTTCCGGAAATTCACACACAACAGGAAACACATCAAGTGAAACTTGACTATCCGCCGTTAAAGATGCAAACAACCCAAACAACTGAGCTTCATCCGCCAAAAGTCTCTTCAACTCTTTGGTAGATAAGAAACTCGAGTCTTCGTCTTCCTCAAGAGAAGGAAACCTGACCAGCTTATGATAACAATCAATATGAACTCGATTGAATTGCAACCAATTCATTCCCAGAACCACATCTAAACCCTCCAACGGCAAACACACCAAATCCATCTCAAAGTCTTTACCATAAATTGTCAAAGGACAACTCAAACAAACCAAGGAAGTAGTTACTAACCCCATTGCTGGAGTATCAATAACCATTTCACCACCCATCAAAGACAACACAAGACTCAAACGCTTCGCGCACTCAGACAAAATAAACAAATGAGTCGCTCCAGTATCAATAATAGCAACTAAAGGAGTACTATTAATAAAACAAGTACCTCTGATCAGACGATCAGCACTGGAAGTCTGAGTTCCTGCCAAAGAAAATACCTTCCCACTAGCTGGAGCTTGCTTCGGTTTCGAAAACTTTGTACTAACATGTCCCAGCTCACCACAATTAAAGCACTTCACCACGTTCCTTTTACAATCAGCTGCAATGTGTCATATACCTCCACAGTTAGAACACTTTCTAAAATCTTTCTTACATTCGAACTGACGATGCCCTACTTCACCACATCTATAACATCTCATAGGACCAGACATCCCTCCTCCACTTGATCTTTTCTCAAAATTTCCCCTTTGTTTACCTTTATCAGCTGGTGTCACATACGGACCACCACGAAACTGTTGCTTCCCTTTCCTCTCGCTCACACTCTTGTAATGAGTAGAACGAGCCTTACTATCCTCTTCATAAATCCTACAACAATCTACCAAATCAGAAAACCTCTGAATCCTCTAATAACCAATTGCCTGCTTTATCTCACGACGCAAGCCATTCTCAAACTTTACACACTTAGAGAATTCTGCAGTCGCTTCAGCATAATGAGGATAAAACTGCACAAGTTCCACAAACTTAGCAGTATAATCAACTACAGACATATTACCTTGTTTTAACTCCAAGAACTCAATCTCTTTCTGTCCTCTTACATCTTCAGGAAAATACCTCCTCAGAAACTCTATACTAAACACAGCCCAAGTAATCTCCTCTTCTGCAGCTTCCAACACACGTCGAGTACTAACCCACCAATCATCAGCTTCTTCCAATAACATGTGAGTACCCAGTCTCACCTTCTGATCCTCCGCACAATCCATCACTCAGGAAATCCTATCAATCTCTTTCAGCCAAATCTGTGCACCATTAGGATCATATCTTCCTTTGAAGGCAGGCGGTTTGTTCTTCCTGATCTCATCATTACCAGCAGCATGAGGTGCACCCTGCACAGCACGAGCCATAGCTTGCATAGCCGCAGCCAAAGCAGCATCGGTCCTACCAGCCATATTCTGTTCATTTCCAATAACAGAAACTATGGTTAAACAAACAACTCATCCAACCACAACGACCAACAAGGACTGACACAACTGACACGGACTGACACAAACTGGCTCTGATACCACTTAATGTAACACCCCCAATCTATACCCCCAACTAATTAAAGCAGTAAAAGAAAATTCAAAATTTCGTCAGAGTATATTTAAATCATCATGGCATAGATGGGGGGAATCACATTATATTGAAACAAACATACAACACCTGCTCATAAAGATATGCAACAGTGGGGTAGCAATCAACAGAGGAACTCAGTTCCTTACACCCACATTTCAGAATTTAGAATAAAAGCGGAAAATCTAAAACAGAACAACATATATATATCACATGAAAATTTGTCATACATCAAGTTGTACTTGCACAAGCCAAACGATATATATATAATACAGATAATCACAAACGGCCTCCCTAACTACCCGGTGTCACATATCAGAGCCGACCGACAAAAGAATGAAGACGCAAAGCTTCACAAAAATACCTCCAGCAACTCTAATCTGCAATGCCTCATAGAGCATTATAAAACAGCAGAAGGGTGAGAAAAACAACCATAATATAAGTGCATACAATTATATATAACACCGAAAGCACACATATATATACAATTCTCACCACAACTCACGCCATAATTCAAACACAAGGCAATACAAGGAATAATTCATATTTCCATCACTAACACATATCCATATATCAATTTTATCCACAATCCCACACACAAACAACCATTAATGATTTATGCAATGCAAGAGACCGACACAACGACTCTATGCATATGCACATGCGGTACCGACTTCCAATGTTTCTCATCACTAGTTCACTCAGGAACTCTGCTGGAATCATCGCTCGTTACATCACTGTAACTCCCCGTCGGGCATACGATGTTCCCCGTCGCTCACACCTCTTTGTATAAGGCACACGAAGTTTATGGATCGCTCACACCTCTTTGTATAAGGCACATGACCCGATCGCTCACACCTCTTTGTATAAGGCACACAATCGTCTATAATCATCGCTCACACCCCACACGGGCACACGACGTTATAGCGAATTCCCTCTGGAATCCAAACCGTCACTCAGGACGTCTTAACAATGCATATCATGATGCTTGGCATACAAGGACTCATGACATTTAATATGCACACATAAATACATTCATTTCCATCGACAAAATCACACTTTGCACTTATGCCCAAAATAATGCATTTAATTGCCATACGGCCGCAAATCGTCACAACACCATTTAAACACATGCAATTACACCATACAATAGCACCTCGCATAATACACATTAAGTACGCACAATTACAACGACAAAATTCGACAACCAACACTATTCCTGATTCCCGACATAATTAAATCGGCTACAAATTTCCAAATCATCATAATAAGAAAGTACAGCTCAATAGCTTTCCAACGATACCCAGAATGTGAAAATCAGATAAACGGAACACAAGTTACGAAAGAAAACGAAAAACGATATTTTGAAAAGTCCCATTTTACCATTCTCCTGGCCATACGCGTATTGCCCTAAGCCATACGCGTATTGCCCAAAATCCTCACCATGCCATACGCGTATTGCCCAAGGCCATACACGTATGGGCAGAGACCATTTTCTCCAAAATTCCCATTTTAAATTCAATACGCGTAGTGCATCCCATCATACGTGTATTGCCCTGAAGTGTTACTCGTATCATACGCAAATGGGCAGATGGCTGAGAAAATTGAAAAACCATACGCGTAATGGCCCATGGCTCGCCCATGTTACGCGTAATGCCAAGGTCCATACGCATATGAACATGCCCCATACGCGTATGACCTGGAAAAACCAGAAAAATTTCTGCAGAACAAAGTTCTGCGTTTTCCAACCAAAAATCCTCCAATTTTCACCTACACCCAGAAAAATTACCAATACAATGCATAGCAACATGTATCTATCATGTATCAACAATAATGAACACTAACAACATAATTTCCAACACATTTAATCAATTTCTAATCAATTTTACAAAAAATGGGTTTTACTAAATTTCTCCAAATCAATCCAATAACAACCACAAATACACATACATAATCATACACAATTATACAATAATTGAGTTTCGCACCCTTACCCGATTAAATCGATTCTAGGAGTTGATTTCTTTGATTTTCCAAGCTTTTCTCACTATTTCTCTTCTTCTTCTTCTCTTTTCTCCTCTTTTTCTTTCTTTCCCTTTTCTTTCTCTCTATTTTTCTCTCTTTCTATTTGATTTATTTGACTAAATATTCACTTATTATAAGAATTGTTATAAACAATTTAATTTTTATTTAAATTATTTCTAAAAAAATTGAAAAGTAACATTAGCGACGTTAATTATGTTATTTTTTTTGCCAAATTTCTTATTCATGTGAATACAAGTATTCTCAACGTGTAACATCAATCTCACTCATTTGCATTCGAATAGTTTTTGATAAATCTGTTGATTATTCAAAATTTATGTAAGTAATATGATATCCCAATCAGATAATGTCTTCGAGGATATAAAAAAGGTTGCCAATTTATTCTCTTCCATTGTTGGAAAATATAATCAAAATGGAAGAGAATAACGATATATATATATATATATATATATATATATATATATATATATATATATATATATATATATATCAGTAGCGTCGATGTCAGAGATGAAAATTAGAAAGTCAAAGTACAAAGTTATTATAATTTATTGAGAATTCAAAAATAGAAATGATATTTAGAAATATGTAGATATATAGTAAGTTATGAAATTAATATAATCATAATAATAAATTTCGATCAACAAAAATATAGCAATTGACTAAATATTCACTTATTATGGAAAATGTATCATTTATAACAATTCAACCAATAATATTATGTGCTAAAAAAATTTGAAATGTAACATTAGCGAAATTAATTATGTTATTTTTTTGCCAAATTTCTTATTCATGTGAATACAAGTATTTTCAACGTGTAACATCCATCTCACCCATTGGCATACGAATAGTTTTTGATAAATCTGTTGTGTACTCAAAATTTATGTAAGTAATATGATACCCCAATCAGATTATGTCTTTCAGGATATAAAGAAGGTTGCACATTTGTTCTATGCCGTTTTTGGAAAATATAATCAATGTGGAAGAGAATAACGATATATATATATATATATAGCAGTAGTGTCGATGTTAGAGATGAAGATTAGAAAGTCAAAGTACAAAGTTATTATCATTTATTGAGAATTTAACAATAGAAATGATATTTTGAAATATGCACATAAATAGTAACTTATGAAATTAATACAATTATAAGAATAAATTTTGATCAATAAAAATATAGAAATTGACTAAATATTCACTTACTTTTGAAAATGTATTATTTATAACAATTCAACCAATAATATAATGTGTTTTAAAAGGAATTAATTTTTAAAACAATAATTGTTATATACTATTTAATTTTTTTTTTTTTTGCCTAATTTCTTATTCGTGTGAATACGAGTATTTTCAATGTGGAAATCCATCTCATCCATTGGCATTCGTATAATTTTAGATAAATGTGTTGTGTATTGAAAATTTATGTAATTAATATGATAGACCAATCGTATAATGTCTTTGAAGATATAAAGAAGGGTGCCCATTTGTTCTTTTTCATTGTTGGAAAATAAAATCAATATGGAAAAGAATAACGATAAATATAGCAGTAGTTGTCATACCCCAAATTTTGACTAAAAGATTTCCCATCATTATGAGGATCATTACCATAATATGGATGTGCCATCATACCTCATCAATCTCCTCAAGGATTGTTGAGCATTCACTACAATCAAGAATTAGGGTTTTGATCCCTCTCTGAACATTTGGACAAAAGATCAATTAAGAAATGACATGATCTTCAACATGTCTAACCTCTTAAAACATCCATGAAGGATAAAGAGGACTCTCACATCAAAGATCAAGCACAAAGTTGTGGCATTCCAAGTGGGAGGAGCCTCAAAACACCCGATATCACCAAATTAGGGTTTTGGACGACTGGGACCTCCAGAGTGAGATTTTCACAAGAGGATGAGCCAAGAATTCAACATATGGCTCAATATGCTCAAAATAACCCTAGTAATCCATTTTCAAAGTTAAAATACCCTCAGAGAATGCATTCCCTAAAAGTCGGAAATTAGGGTTTTACGCGCCAGACCGCTCCGGAGCCAAAAGTCAAAACATGACCTTTTTGGAAAAAAAAAATGATCCTTATGACTCAGATTTTCATAAAATATGGCTTATAATATCATTTGACCAAGAAAGCAAGATAACTTGTAAAAGGGGTAATCTTGAAAAATTGAAGATTTTTCTAACTTACTAAATTTAAATGGTTTTGGTGCCAACTTCCAAGAACCATAACTTCTGATCCAAGCAGCCATTTTGAGTGATCCAAAGCTTGATTTGTAGGTCTTCCTACATTCTACAAAAGCTTTAACTACCTCAAACTCCAATTCTACATAGTTTTTTAGTTATGGATGGATCAAAGTGGTGAAAAAATCAAAGTTCAAACACTTAGTGAAAACTGCCTGAGTTTTCAACCTTGAACATCAATGTTCATGAGGATTTTTCAGTTGGATTCAAATAGTTTCAATACAAACTATGATCACACATGGATTGTATCATGTTAGGTCTTTCTAAAAAGCACAAGAGCTTTCCATAATTCCATCTGAGCAAGGAGATATGATCCTCCTAAAATGGCACTTTCCAACTGTCATGTACAATGCTGTTTTTAGCACTTTTCCTAGAGCTGGCAGTATTGTGCAACTTTAAGCCTTGTCACACTTCTGAAAACATACAAGGATCTTATCCAAGCAAGTACCTCTGATCCACAAGCCTTGCAAGTCAAGACATCACCCCTTTTTGCATGGGGAATTCAATGTTCCAAATCCAAAAACTCCAATTTTGTTCCAAGGCATTCAAGGGGTGCATTGAGGTGGCATGGACTAAGTCTTTGATCACTAAATGAGTCAAGCATTAGCTCTGCAACAGAGGACCATAGGCCTGCTGCACTGACCCAAGTCAATGGGCAAATAAGACTTGAACACCTTTATGCCACAATTGGCCAAAGGCCTGCTGCAGTTGACATTCACTATTTCAGCCAAAACAAACTTGATCTACTATAAATTGAGCTCATTTGTAATCAGTTTGAGTACCACCAAAGCACTACAATACTTGCTTTCCTCAAAATCTCTCTCATTTTACAAAAAATGCCTTCTTTTGCAAGGCACCACTGACTTTTCAAGTTAGAGAACAACTCCATCATAGCTTATGATCTAAACACATCCAATGTATCATATATAAGCTGTTCAAACACTCATCCTTGATCTGAAACACCAAGATCAGAAAGTCAACATCCAAAACCTCAAAATTTGATTTTTTTTACATTTTGCAAGCCATGTCTTGATTCAGTCACTTTCAAAACCAAACAAAGCCTCAAACACACTCCAAATATCATCCTTAAACTGTCTCAATTAGTTTCTCTCATCTGGAACACCATTTGAGAGAGTTACCATCTTGGTCACTTTTGCCACTTTTGCAAGAAAGAGCCAATACTTGTTCCTGAGGATTCAAGCTGGTTTTGATCATCCTAAAAGCTTCTAAGGGATCAATCAAGAGTGTCTAAAGCATTGGATTACTTCTGGCACAAGGATCTTGACAGTTAGCACAAGGAGCTTCAAGAAGTAAGTGCATCACAACTTGAACTCTCTAAATCATGCATTGCTTCGATCTCCATTGATTATGGACATCTCATACATATCATATATGTTGTGTTTGAACCAATTTGTCATGCTATTGTTGCCTGTATGATGAGATATCATAGAACATGCAAATCTAGGCCTATTTTGAAATCACTATCGGATTCTAAAATAGAAACATTTTTTGAAAATTCCAAAAACACCATTGGATTCCTCATGAAATTCTAGGCAAGATGCACCTAAATTTTGTCCAAATCCATGGAGAAATGAGAAAGTTAGAGCCTTCATGCAAGAGGCAAAAATCAAGCCTTGCCTTGGGCAAAGGCCAGGCCATGGTGCCTTGGCCAGGCCTAAAATCAAGGCACCCATATATGTTCATGGGGTGGTTTTAATACACGGATGTATCACTACCCCAGTGGTAGTGCGCATGTGTGTTTGGTTGAGAAGTCGTGGGTTCAAGACCCACCCAGACCATTTTGCCATATTTTTTTGCCATATTTTGCTATTTTTCACATTTTTATGGTTTTATTAATTAATTCCAAAATTAATTTCTCTCTCAATTTTAAATATTTTTGATTGGTTCTTTTTTTGAAAATTCACAAAAATGATAAAATATTTTATTCTACAAAAATCTCACAAAAATATTATTTATTTCATATATTTGGTATTTTTTTAAAGAATTATATTTTTATTTGTTTTTAGGCATTAAAAATATTTCTTTCTCTTGATTTTACAATTTCAAATGATTTTCAAATCATCCTATGAATGAAACTTGATTTTTCAAACATTAATCCAAGATCACAACTTGTTTTTTCACACATGTTTGATAATTTTGATCATTTTAATTGAATTTTCATTCAATTAAAATACATTTTTAAATCAAATTAAGGTTGTTGGTTATCTTCACTCTCACAAAACCTTTTTAACACTTTGGGTCTCTAATAGAGTGTAAGGCCCAAACCTTTTTGAAAACCAAACTATTTTGGACCTCAGACATTGTATAAGTCTCGACACAATTTTCAAAAACGACGGTGCGATCACTATCATTCATTGGGCCTCTCCCTGAGTTATAAGTCCCATTATTTCTTTTAAAACACACTTTGGGCCTCTAATAGAGTGTAAGACTCAACCCATTCGTAAATACAAATTTTTTTTAGGCCTCAGTCATTGTATAAGTCCCACTGTGTTTTCAAAAACCTCGACGCGATCGCCAGTTCAAAACCAAATTATCTGGGCCTACCCTTGTGTTGTAAGTCCCATTTATTTTCTTTAAAAATACTTATGGGCCTCTAATAGAGTGTAAGACCCAACCCCCCTTTGTACATAAATAAATTTGGGCCTCAGTCATTTGTATAAGCCCAGTACAGTTTTCAAAACTACGGCACGGTCGTCACCTTTTCAACGGAACTCATCTGGGCCTCTCCTTGAGTTGTAAGCCCCAAATATCTTTTCAAAACAAATTTCTGTGTGATTTATATTCAAATGCATAGTTGCTATCAAAACTTTCTTCAATTTCTTGAATAACTAACCATACAGCTGTAATAATGGAAGCTTGCTCACCTGTTAGAGTTTATCAGCTTTCTTTTACATGCTTATACATATATATATTTGATTGCAATGCTGGAAGCTTGCTCACCTGTAAGTCCTCTTCCACTCTTTTAAATACTTGCTCATATATATTTCAACTTTATATATATATATATATATATATATATATATATATATATATATACACACCTGTATATCTGCTTAGAGTTTTCCCCGGCAATTAAGTCTAGAATTAGATAAAGCCAGTGGTCACTCTTTCAACACAGTCAAAACTAGTTCCCCATAGGAATTTCCAGATACAGTCTTGCCTCCTCTTGGGCTTATACAATATGGAACAAAGAGAAAGACATTATTCCTGGTGAAACTTTTCTCAGACTATCACTATTAGAAATTGTCAAAGAAATTCACTTTCCCTAGAGAGGATTAATTCATGGTGAAACCTCTCTTAAATTTTTCAAACCCTAGAACTGTTCACTAAATAAAGGATTAATTCCCGGTGAAACCTTTCTTGAGCTCTTCTTAAGTTTGGACCCACAGGCTTCCTAAAAGCATCCCCAGCCTCCTCTTGGGCTTTGTACAAGGACCCTCAGGCTTCTTATAAGTTCTCATACCTCCTCTTGGGCTTTGTACAAGGACCCAAAGCCCTCTTAAAGGTATAGGACAGAACCTAGTCATCCCTTGTTAGAGCAGTCTTGCTGAGTCAAAGTATCAAACCAATTTAGGGTTGATCCTCATCCCTTAAAGCATCAGCCTCCTCTTGGGCATCATACAAAGATAATCCTCCAGCTAAGAGTCAACCACTCCATACCAGTAGACTTGGACAGTCTCATCTCCTCTTGGATTTCAAAGAAACCTTCAAACGTCCTAAGCACAGGAAAAATCTTGATCACCTGTTCAATCTCCAAGCAGAGTTAAAACCTCCACAGGTTTCATCTGATCTCTAAACCCTCACTCTAAAAATTCCCCAGTCAGGGTCAACTACTGTTAACCATTAACAAAATTCCCGACAGAATGAGAACCCCAAGGCATCTGATATCTCAACTCTTCTGTAACCCCCAACAAGAGTTGAATTCCCCAAATTTGGATCTGTCTCTGGATCTCATATAATCCTTAGCAGAAGTTAGCATCCTCTTATGCATTATATAAGAAATTCCCCAGCTAGCCTCCTGTTAGGCTTTGCATAATGATCATCCCCCATCCCTCTTTCACCCTCAATCTTGGGCTTTGTACAAGACACCAAAAGTATCTCTCCAGTAGAGTCAGTTTTCTTTCAGCCTATTTCTTGGGCTTTGTACAAGACACCATATAAATATCCTACAGCTGAGTCAGTCAGGATCCTTTAGACTCAATCCTGGGCTTTTTACAAGAGAAATGAAACCTCTTCCCAAAAGAGTCAATCCTCTTTTAGCCTCAATCTTGGACTTTGCACAAGACACAAATAAACACTTCTTGTTGAGTCAGTCATTTTTAGCTTCCTCTTAGGCTTTGTATAATGATCTCCCTAGAGGAGTCGATCAATCTTTTAGCTTCAACCTTGGGCTTTAATCAAGGCACACAAAAATCAACATCCCCTTAGAGGAAATCAAAAATCTCTTTATAGGAAGACATTTCTCTGTGCAATCACACATCAAAACAGACAATCCAAAACCCTAATCCCAGATACCTACTGTAAGTGGCACACTTGTTGATACAAACATCCAAGTTGTAGTCCATCTCTTATCCTGCTAAACTTCATCTAATTGCTGTAAGTGGCAAGCCTCTGGATTATTTACATCCAAGCCAATGTCCCTCTCTTAGTATGAAAAATTCCTAAGGAAAATGGTATTTCTCTACACAGAGTTAAAGTTTCCTCCTTCAGGATAAATCCCTTATAAAGGAAGTTAAGGCATTGCTGGACTCCACGCGTCCCAGTTAAAGTAATTATCCTTTATAAATCAATCACCCAAACAATTGTGATAAATAGATGAGATATCTCCCTTTAGAGATGACAAATTCTCTCTCAGTAAAAACCTTTTAGCTTCAACCTTGGGCTTTTAACAAGACACAAACAAACAACCCTTTAGCATCAATCTTGGGCTTTGAACAAGACACCAGACATCTTTTCTACGATTGCTCTGATTTCCCTGTTTTCTTAAACAGGAATACGTAGGCATAAGATTGCGAAATCTTAGCGAGCACACTTATCAAAAAAATCTTAGGTCCAGTACCTTACCAAAAACATCGAAAAACCAGAAAAACAACAAACATACTCTCTCTTAGACATCCCGACAAAGAAGAAACTTTCCCATTTACAGATAAAGAAGAAAACATAACTTAATTCTAATCAACCCATGGATAACCATGTATAGGATGGGTAACTGACAACTCCCCATTGTATAACCTGACCCTGAACTCCCCAATCTCTCTTAGCGTTTGTTCAGTTAAACATTCGCGTGCAAGGTTAGTTTTAGATAGCTTCTCTTTCCCATCTAGCTTCACGGGATAAATAAGAAATCAGAAAGTAGCACCCAACGTTCCTCCCATTTAGGTGAGGAAATTCCAATGGCGATAAGGTGGTCGCGTCACTGACAAAAAACGCACGCTACAGAAAAATGGCGATTCTGCTGGGGAGCCAAACTAGGACTAGAATTCCTAAGAGGTCTAGGATGATTAGTTTTAGGTACTATATATATATACTGCTTTTCTTACTTGATATCCGAGTTTATTTTTCTATCAATGGGAATGCGATTGATACGCATGTGGAAAGTTTGAGAGAAACCATAGGATAAGTGATGGCATAGACGGGGAACATTTATCGGGAGTGATTCACGACTAAATCAGAGGATTTAGTAGACATTAACCATATGGCCATTTGGTAGTGTGGTGATTATCGGGAATACTATGCTGAACAACCGCTAGTTGTGAAAGAAGACGATATGTCAGTGCGGTACTCGTGAAACTAAGGATTTAGTAGACATTAACCATATGGCCATTTGGTAGTGTGGTGATTATCGGGAATAGTTGATACGCGATACTACACTCAAATTGAGATTCATCCTAGGATGCTACAGCTCGCTCGGGTGAACCAGCATGTTGTTGATATTCCTAGGGGGTCAATGATTTTGGGAACCTTAAAACCCGTTTTACAGGTACAAAATTGTCCAAAATAGTATGACCTTTTGGGGATGGGTAGAGCCATGACTCCATGCTCGTGACATTGAACCCTTGAACCCATGTTTTTTCAATGTTTTTCTGTGCTGCATTCATGCATTCATCTAAAAAAATCTTTTCAAACAAGAAAAAATATTTTTTCAAATTAAACTAAACAATAAATTGCAAATATCAGAGATTTCGGTAGAAGAAAGACGCACAAGTACACCTTCAAGGCTCCAAAACTAGAGGATTTAAGGAAGTTGGCAAGGATGATTACCAACCTTTAGGCCTTCAGAGCCAAGCACGGAGGACTGTTATCTCTGTTAAGGGTCCACGTAGTTGAAGGAATATTATCTACACTGATACAATTCTACAATCTGGTTTATCACTGCTTCACCTTTCTGGATTACCAGCTGGCACCAACCTTAGAAGAGTATTTTCACCTGATTCATCTACTAATCACTGACCAAGCTCCATTTTATGGACTGGAAGAAATTCCAAAAGAATAAACCATTGCGAGAGCAATCTATTTGGACGAGTCAGAGGTCAGGGCTCACATAACCACTAAGGGAGGAATCCAGGGTTTGCCAGCTAAATTCCTAACAGAGAAAGCTCTATACTTTGCTAGTGTAGGAAACATAACCGCTTTCGAGGATATCTTTGTTTTACTCGCATACGGATTATTCCTCTTTCCCAACATCGACAACTTCGTCGATACAAATGCCATTAAGATATTTCTGATTGGAAACCCTGTACCAACCTTGCTCGCATATGCTTATCATTCTGTACACTTAAGGAATTTATATAGCGGAGGAATGATCACATGTTGTATACCCTTGCTCTACAAATGGTTCATTTCCCATTTGCCCAAGTCTGCTGCTTTTTGGGATCATAAGAACACTCTACGTTGGTCATAGAGAATCATGTCTCTCACCAACTCTGACATAGACTGGTCCAATTGGATTTATGAGGGGGTAGAAATCATCGACAGATGTGGAAACTTCCCAAATGTACCCCTCCTTGGAACTAAGGGAGGAATCAACTATCATCCAATTTTAGCTCGCCGTCAACTCGGATACCCGATGAGGTATATCCCGCATAAAGTTCATCTGCAAGGTCTTTTCTTCAAGGAAGGAGAGAATGACCGAGCACTTAAAAAGAAAATAGTGCATTCCTGGTAACACATTCATAGAAAAGGCCGAGAATCTCTAGGAAAACCAGACTGTATCTCCATGGAAAGTTATCTCCACTTGGTACAAACTAGATCCCTCAAGCTGAGGATGCCTTACCCTCGTCAAGAAGTTTTTTCGTTAAAGGAATCTGCCCTTTATTTCATGTCTGAAATGGAAAAACTCCAGGTCACTCTCAACAAAGTTCAACGAGAGAAATTTTCTTGGAAAAACAAGTACCGAATTCTCAATGTGGAGTGTACCAAAATTCAGGAGCTGTTAAAAGAAAAAGATGCTCTGATTGAGATATTAGAGCAACATGCTGTAGAGAGTCGGGAAGATCAAAGAAACTTGCTCGTTCCTTTCATTTGGCAAAGGACTGACAACCCGACAACAGTTGAGAAACCCCGATCTAAGGAAAGGAAACTACCAGAACCGGCATCTGAGCTCTCTTCAAAGAGGACTCAGGATCCTTGAGCTTAGATTTTTCCTTTACCAGCACTTTGTAAAATACTATACTTTTCTTTGTAACATACGGCAATCTTTCGATTTCAATAAAAAGGGGTCTCTCCTCTATGTATAATATTTGCAATTTATTTGAAGTTTCTTTTTGATTAAAACAAAAACTAAAAAAAATATGTCATTGCATTCATCATTCTCGCATAATGCATTCTCTCGAGTCTCACGCACGTGTCTCAATTCTAGAGTCAAACTGTCTTACTCATACAATACTCGGGCCAATCGACAAAAGAAAATGGACGATCTCGAGGGAGAGAACAGAGAGTTGAGAGAATAAATCGACGCTCTGAAGGAAGATCTAAAAAAACTCCACGGTAACATGCAATCCCTGGCAGCGGCTCAGGAGCAGCATCAGCAAAAGACTGTAATCTCGGAGATCACATCTACGCCCATATTGGAGACACATGAGAATCATCCTCGGTATAACATGCCTAAGGGTCGGCCTTGGTGCATGACTTTCAACTTTATACCTGAAGGATACATTTCGCCGGTCACTGAAGACCCAAAAAGTGTAGTGGGAGCCACTGGTCCTGGAGGTTACAAACTTCAGGAAGGTGAAGACGCAAGGTTTACAACAACAACTCCTGAATGTTACAAACTTTAGGGCACTGAAGCGCCAAGAGTCACAGCCATAATGACTATACCACAATACGTGGTACACACTGTCCCGGAAGGATAGATTCCACAAGCAATCTCTGGTGGAAACGAAGACATGTATGAAAAAATGAATGTGTTCCAAGAACAGTTCTTGGAGATGCAGAAGGAACTGCATACCATTTGCGGTCAGAACTTATTCGGAAAGGACGCCGCAGACCTCTGTTTGGTCCCTAATGTCAAAATCCTGCACAAATTTAAGGTGCTCGACTTTGAAAAATACAAAGGCAACTCTTGCCCTCAAAGTCATCTGGTGATGTACGCTCGAAAGATGTCAACTCAGACAGAAAATCAACAGCTACTGATCCATTATTTTCAGGACAGTTTAACCGGTGCCGCTCTCAGATGGTACATGGGTTTAAACCGCACCAAGATCAATACTTTCAGATATATCGGCGCTGCCTTCGTTCAGCAATATAAATATAACCTGGACATGCCACCAGACAGAGATCAACTCAGAGCGATGTCGCAAAAGGACAAAGAGACATTTAAGGAATATGCTCAGAGATGGCGTGAAATTGCATCCCAGATTTGTCCCCCTCTTGAGGAAAAAGAGATGACAAAGATCTTTCTGAAAAACTTCAGCTCATTCTATTACGACCGAATGGTCACCAGTGCGCCCAGTGACTTCACCGAGATGGTAAACATGGGAGTACGCCTTGAAGAGGCAGTCCGAGAAGGACGGTTAGCCAAAGAGGCAGAACCATCTTGTAATACCCCGTATTTTATAAACGCTCTGGATAATATTAGTTGAGACCAGTTGAGATCCAATTGCTCTGATTGAATTATCTGTTAAGATAATTAGAGCAACTGATGGACTCAGAGCTGATCAGATTTAATATTATCTAGTTCTAAGGTTTTATTAATTGGTGCATTTGAGCTAATTTGGACATTTAGTAGTGTTACTAACTTATGATTATTTCCTATATAAATTCTTTTCTCATTTCCAAAGTTAGAAACATTTGGAGAAAGAGAAAGTAGAGAGAAGGAAGAGGAAAGGAAGGAAAAGAAGAGAAAATTTCCAAGGAGCTCAAGAACAAGAATCATCATCTCATCTTCATCAATTCATCTCATCTTCTTCATCATCGTCTTCTAATCCAGGTGTGTTCTAGATAGAGACTTTAGTGTAGAAATTCTAGAGTTCTAGAGTTAGGTTAGATTTTGAGAAAATGAGTATTTTTGCAAAATCAAAGAATCTAACGGTTGAATTGTGTTATAAATTGTGTAGTATGATCAATATATTTGTGGAATCATCTGTTGATAATTGTTATGATGTTTGATCATGATTGGAATGAGTTTGAGATGGAAAGGTATGATTAAAAACAATTTTTTATGGTTCTGAGCCCAGAGTAACCGGTTACAGCATATGTGCTAACTGGTTACCCTTTGGAAAAATTGACATCCTGCACAGATTTTGAACGCTTTAACCAGTTACCCTGTGAGACGTAACCGGTTAGCAAAATGTGCCTCTAACTCTCATTTTTCTTCTGTGTGAATAGTGATAACTGAGTAACCGGTTACAGCATATGTGCTAACCGGTTACCACTGTTTGTTTTCCAAAAATATTTTCTAAAATTCATATCTTTTGACTCGGGTGTCCGGTTTAAGCATTCTTTATATCGATGTGAAGCTATGAAAGAGATCTATGATACGGAAAGTGAAAATATTATTTATGAGATGGATTTTAGTTGATTATGGGAATTAATCGGAATTACGTGTTTTATGTAAAACGAAACATTTGAAAATCTAAAAGCTTCAAGTGGTGAGCTAGTGAGGAAACCTTAGTACACTAGAATGACTTAGAGAATTGAGCGGCAATGCTTACATCGATACTAGAAGAGTATCTTTGTTAAGTAGTTGTTAGTGGCGGTCCGTAATTTCCTCCGGTTAGTAAGTATCCCTTAATAAATATTAGTGACCCGTGTTTAATCTCTATGAGCGGGATGGCCGGGGAAAGTATTTATTAAGTAAGTGACCATGACCCGTGTTTAATCTCCTTGTGCGGGATGGCCAGGGAAAATTACTTAGTGGTTAGTAACCGTGACCCGTGTTTAATCTCCTTGTGCGGGATGGCCGGGGAAAGTTACTTAGTGGTTAGTGACGGTGACCCGTGTTTAATCTCCTTGTACGAGATGGCCGGGGAAAGTTACTAAGTGGTTGGTACCGTGACCCGTGTTTAATCTCTTTGAGCGGGATGGCCGGGGAAAGTACCAATTGTAGATAACCGTGACCCGTGTTTAATCTCTTTAAGCGGGATGGCCGGGGAAAGTTATCTACGTTAAGGAGCCGTGGCCCGTGTTTAATCTCTTTAAGTGGGATGGTCGGGGAAAGATTCCTTAACTAGTTGTCGTTTTGTGTATTATGTGATGGTTTCTCTAGTCAGAGATGTTTGAACTCAAGGTCTAGTTCCTTTTTCCCCGACTTGAGTTAGGATTTGGTTAGAACCTTGTAAAGCCGAGAGAATCCATAAGATAGAGAACTCACTGAGATTTGATGTATCTCACCCCACTATTGTTGAATATTTCAGGTACTTTAGGTTCCGCGAAGGGTAAGGATAAGGCCGTGTGATTATCCTTACTTGGTTGATGGCTTAGCTTCCGTTGTGGAGTTTTTTTTAGATCATTGTCGATCTAGTTCTTAGTATTTATCTTTGGAACATCTTGTATATATATTATGCCATAGTTTTTTTTGTATTAGGTATTTTGGGCATGGTACAACAAATGAATGGAGGTCTACATCCTCAGGTGGTTGTTCCAGAAGCTGTAGGTGGGACTTTCCGGGATTTCTTCCGCATGAATCCTCCGGAATTTCATGGCGGATTAGATCCTGTGAAGGCTCACGAATAGATACCCGGTATGGAAAGAATTTTCTTAATAGTGCATTGTAGCGAGGAGAATAAGGTGGTATTTGCTTCTCATTCGTTGAAGGGTCCTGCCATGAGGTGGTGGGAGAGTGCATCGGCTCTTATGACTATTCGAGGTGTGCCCAAGGTCTGGGAACAATTCAAGGCAAATTTCATGGAGAAATATTTTCCTAGCTCCTTGAGGACTCAGAAAGAGTTTGAATTTCAACAGTTTAGACAGGGTAGTATGACTGTGGCCAGTTATGCTGAAAAGTTTGAGGACATGGCTACTTATTCTAGGCAGGCTATGTATGCTCCAGATGAACGGTGGAAAATAGATCAGTTTCTTTTTGGACTGAAAGCTGAAATTTCTCATAGTGTATCCCAGAGGGAGTTCACTACTTATGAAGAAGTTTTCAGGCAATGCTATGTGGCGGAGCATAGTTTGAAGAAAGTCCAAGCTGAAGGTATTACGAGTAGGGTAAATTAGGGTGATCATG
Source organism: Lathyrus tuberosus (assembly GCA_022829125.1). Taxonomy (NCBI): domain Eukaryota; kingdom Viridiplantae; phylum Streptophyta; class Magnoliopsida; order Fabales; family Fabaceae; genus Lathyrus; species Lathyrus tuberosus. The sequence continues at coordinate 2,305,322 of JALAZF010000265.1, forward strand.
GGAAACCAATTCAGCAATTTGGGCCTAGATCACAGGCTTTCAAAGGAAAGCAGGTTGCTATACCTAATGCTATTCCTCTATGTAGAGTGTGCAACCAACGTCATTTTGGGAAGTGTGTCGATGGGAGTGTTAGTTGTTATAATTATAATGGATTGGGTCATGTGGCTAGAAGTTGTACTCAGAATAGAAACCAAGTGCAAGGAAGGAATACTGGAAGGGTTTATACCTTGGATGCGAGAAAGACGAAGAGTGACAACTCTTTGATTGCAGGTACGTGTTTCGTAAATGGGCATCCTTGTTTTGTTTTATTTGATTATGGGGCAACACATTCTTTTGTGTCTATGCAATGTGTGAAGCGACTTGGGTTGCAAGCTATTCCTTTGTCTCCTCCTATGGGGGCCACTACCGCCATGGATGAAATGGTTGAGACACCGTTGATGTGTGAAAACTGTGTTTTGTCTGTGAATGGTAGAGTTTTTCAAATTGACCTTATTTGTTTACCGCTTAAGAAAGTTGATGTCGTTTTGGGGATGGATTGGCTTTCTGCTAATTCGGTGTTTATTGGGTGTGAGGAAAAGCTAATCATCATTCCATCTGTTGAGGCTGCCCCAAAGGATGTGTTAACAACTATTTTAAAAGGTACGGCGGGAATGATAAATTTCTTGTTTGAGGAGGAGAAATCTGTTTTACTGGTTCTTACTAAGGAGGGGAGTAGTGACCAGCAGGTGCTGAGTATTCCTATAGTCTGTGAGTTTCCCGAAGTTTTTCCCGAGGACGTCACTTCTCTTCCTCCGGAGAGAGAAGTTGAGTTCTCTATTGATCTGGTACCGGGAACGGCTCCTATATCTGTTTCTCCTTATCAGATGGCACCGCTTGAATTAAGAGAATTAAAGGACCAATTGGAGGAATTGATGGCTAAGCATTTTGTTAGACCTAGCGTTTCACCGTGGGGAGCTCTAGTTTTGTTGGTAAAGAAGAAAGACGGTGGAATGCGTCTGTGTATTGATTATCGTAAGTTAAACAAAGTCACCATTAAGAACAAGTACCCCTTACCCAGGATAGACGACCTGTTGGATCAATTGAAAGGAGCCTATGTGTTCTCGAATATTGTTTTATGGTCGGGTTATCATCAGATCCGAGTGAAGAGTTCCATTGTTCCTAAGACTGCATTTAGAACCCGTTACGGCCATTACGAATTCTTGGTGATGCCTTTCGGTGTGACTAATGCTCCAGCTATTTTTATGGATTACATGAACCGTATATTTCAAGCTTACTTGGACCAATTCGTCGTGATCTTTATTGATGACATTCTTATTTATTCTCATACTCCACAAGAGCACGGAGAATATCTGAGAATTATCTTTTCAGTATTGCAGGAGAAGCAACTTTTTGCTAAGTTAAGCATGTGTGAGTTTTGGATGTTGGAAGTTAATTTTCTTGGTCATGTTATATCTCAAGGTGGTGTGGCAGTGGATCCGTCAAAGGTAGATGCAGTGATTAATTGGGAGAGACCGAAAAATGCTTCGGAAGTTCGAAGTTTCTTGGGATTGGCAGGTTACTAAAGAAGGTTCATCAAAGGTTTTTCTCAATTGGCCCTACCAATGACAAAACTTACTCGAAAGGATTTTGCTTATGAGTGGGATTCGGGTTGTGAACAAACTTTTATGAAATTGAAGGAACGATTGACGACTGCTCCTGTGTTAATTATTCCTGATCCTAATAACTCATACAAAGTATTTTGCGATGCTTCTAAGATGGGATTAGGAGGTGTTCTGATGCAAGGCGATCAAGTGGTAGCTTATGCTTCTCAACAATTGAAAGTTCATGAGAAGAATTATCCAACTCATGATTTGGAATTAGCAGCAGTTGTGTTTGCACTGAAGGTATGGCGTCATTATTTGTATGGTGTACGTTTTGAAATGTTCAGTGGCCATAAAAGTTTGAAGTATTTATTTGACCAAATGGAGTTGAATATGCGAAAAAGGAGGTGGATGGAGTACTTAAAGGATTATGACTTAGAATTAAAGTATCATCCAGGAAAAGCAAATAAAGTAGCAGATGCATTAAGTGGGAAAATGGTTCATAGTGCCGAATTGATGATTTTGGAGTATGCTTTGTTGGAAAAGTTTAGAGATCTTAATCTTCAATTTATGTGGACTCTGAATGGTGTAATAATGGGAAATTTGAATGTCAATTCTACTCTATGAGTTGAGATTCAACAAGAACAAGTTTTAGAAGGGAAGTTTCAAGAGAAGTTACTCCAGCCGGGTTTTACACGAGCAGCGGATGGGATTGTCCTATTTAACCAAAGGATTTGTGTTCCGAATGAGACGGTATTAAAAAGAAAGATTTTAGATGAAGCTCATAAAGGTACTTTTACGATGCATCCTGGTTCTTCGAAGATGTATCAGGACTTAAAGAAGGATTATTGGTGGTCCGGAATGAAAAAGGATATTGCGGTGTATGTGTCAGAATGTGCAGTGTGCCAACAGGTGAAGATTGAGCACCAAAGACCGGGCGGTCTGTTGCAACCTTTAGAGATTCCAGTTTGGAAGTGGGATAGTATTTCTATGGATTTTGCAGTAGGTTTACCCCGTACACAAGGTGGTTATGATTCTATTTGGGTGATTGTGGATCGACTAACGAAATCTGCGAATTTCTTAGCCGTGAAGACTACTTACAAGGAAAGTCATCTTGCAAAATTGTTTATTTCTGAAATTGAGAGATTGCATGGTGTTCCCTCTAGCATTATGTCCGATAGAGATCCAAAGTTTACTTCAAGATTTTGGAAGGCTTTTCAACAAGCTATGGGTACGAGGTTGCGTTTGAGCACGTCTAATCATCCCTAGACGGATGGTCAGACTGAGCGAACAATACAAATGATGGGAGATATGTTGAGAGCTTGTGTGCTAGAAAGTAGAGAAAATTGGAAGGACCTTCTACCATTGATTTAGTTTTCTTATAACAATAGTTACCATGCGAGCATCGGTATGGCTCCTTATGAAGCATTTTATGGGAGGAAATGTAGAACACCTTTGTGTTGGGCGGAAGTTGGTGAAGATAGAATTTTGGGACCTGAAATTATTCAAGAGACTACGGAAAAGATTCGAATGATCCATGAGAAATTTAAACAAGCACAAGATCGTCAAAAGGGTTATGCGGACAACCGTAGGAGACCTTTAGAATTTGAGGAAGGTGACCATGTGTTTCTGAAAGTTACTCCGAGATTGAGATTGAAAGGACCATTTAAGTCACGCAAGTTAAGTCCGAGATACGTGGGACCGTATCAGATCTTGGAACGGATCGGTGAAGTCACTTATAGATTAGCCTTACCACCCTCTCTGTCAGAGATGCATGACGTCTTTCATGTATCTCAGCTCCGAAATTTTATTCCTAATCCTCTTCAGCCAGTTCTACCAGACTCAGTGGAAATAGAAGCGGACTTGACTTTGGAAACCCAACCGAGTCGTATTGTGGGAAGAGAAACAAAGGCATTAAGGAACAAAGACATTCCTCTTGTTAAGGTGCAATGAAATGTGACGCATCCGGGTGATGCTACTTGGGAACTAGAATCGGGAATGCGGGATGCTTACCCTCATCTGTTCAGGTAATCTTTTAAATTCGAGGACGAATTTCAATTTAAGGAGGGGAGGATGTAATACCCCGTATTTTATAAACGCTCTGGATAATATTAGTTGAGACCAGTTGAGATCCAATTGCTCTGAGTGAATTATCTGTTAAGATAATTAGAGCAACTGATGGACTCAGAGCTGATCAGATTTAATATTATTTAACTCTAAGATTTTATTAATTGGTGCATTTGAGCTAATTTGGACATTTGGTAGTGTTACTAACTTATGAGTATTTCCTATATCAATTCTTTTCTCATTTCCAAAGTTAGAAACATTTGGAGAAAGTGAAAGTAGAGAGAAGGAATAGGAAAGGAAGGAAAAGAAGAGAAAATTTCCAAGGAGATCAAGAACAAGAATCATCATCTCATCTTCTTCATCATCATCTTCTAATCCAGGTGGGTTCTAGATAGAGACTTTAGTGTAGAAATTCTAAAGTTCTAGAGTTAGGTTAGATTTTGAGAAAATGAGTATTTTTGCAAAATCAAAGAATCTAACGGTTGAATTGTGTTATAAATTGTGTAGTATGATCAATATATGTGTGGAATCATCTATTGATAATTGTTATGATGTTTGATCATGATTGGAATGAGTTTGAGATTGAAAGGTATGATTAAAAACAATTTTTTATGGTTCTGAGCCCAGAGTAACCGGTTACAGCATATGTGCTAACCGGTTACCCTTTGGAAAAAATGACATCCTGCGCAGATTTTGAACGCAGTAACCAGCTACCCTGTGGGACGTAACCGGTTAGCAAAATGTGCCTCTAACTCTCATTTTGCTTCTGTGTGAATAGTGATAACTGAGTAACCGGTTACATCATATGTGCTAACCAGTAACCACTGTTTGTTTTCCAAAAATATTTTCTAAAATTCATATCTTTTTACTCGGGTGTCCGATTTAAGCATTCTTTATATCGATGTGAAGATATGAAAGAGCTCTATGCTATGGAAAGTGAAAATATTATTTATGAGATGGATTTTAGTCAATTATGGGAATTAATCGGAATTACGTGTTTTATGTAAAATGAAACTTTTGAAAATCTAAAAGCTTCAAGTGGTGAGCTAGTGAGGAAACCTTAATACACTAGAATGACTTAGAGAATTGAGCGGCAATGCTTACATCGATACTAGAAGAGTACCTTTGTTAAGTAGTTGTTAGTGGGGGTCCGTATTTTCCTCCGGTTAGTAAGTATCCCTTAATAAATATTAGTGACCCGTGTTTAATCTCTATGAGCGGGATGGCCGGGGAAAGTATTTATTAAGTAAGTGACCATGACCCGTGTTTAATATCCTTGTGCGGGATGGCCGGGAAAGTTACTTAGTGGTTAGTAACCGTGACCCGTGTTTAATCTCCTTGTGCGGGATGGCCGGGGAAAGTTACTTAGTGGTTAGTGACCGTGACCCGTGTTTAATCTCCTTGTACGAGATGGCCGGGGAAAGCTACTAAGTGGTTGGTACCGTGACCCGTATTTAAAATCTTTGAGCGGGATGGCCGGGGAAAGTACCAATTGTAGATAACCGTGACCCGTGTTTAATCTCTTTGAGCGGGATGGTCGGGGAAAGTTATCTACGTTAAGGATTCGTGACCCCTGTTTAATCTCTGTGAGCGGGATGGCCGGGGAAATATTCCTTAACTAGTTGTCGTTTTGTGTATTATGCAATGGTTTTTCTAGTCAGAGATGTTTGAACTCAAGGTCTAGTTCCTTTTCCCCCGACTTGAGTTAGGATTTGGTTAGAACCTTGTAAAGCCGAGAGAATCCATAAGATAGAGAACTCATTGAGATTTGATGTATCTCACCCCACTATTGTTGAATATTTCAGGTACTTCAGGTTCCGCGAAGGGTAAGGATAAGGCCGTGTGATTATCCTTACTTAGTTAATGGCTTAGCTTCCGTTGTGGAGTTTTTTTGAGATCATTGTCGATTTAGTTCTTAGTATTTATCTTTGAAACATCTTGTATATATATTACGCCATAGTATATTTTGTATTAGGTATTTTGGGCATGTATATGTATAATGTGTTTACTAGGGACTTATTGGTATTTCAGTACCAAGACTTGCATTTCATGTATAATATATGCTTTGATGTATGTTATCACTACTACGAAAAACCCATTTAACAATGGTTGGGAATGACATATAATGACGCGGGCGAGGGCGTTGTTATGTAGATTGTCGTTGTATATATGATACTTACAAGGAGGGCCTTGTAGGCGTTGTAATAAATAGGAAAGTATGCTAACTATCACAACAGTTTTACAATACACCATTGTAATAAATATAATTGTCCTCGGTTCGATTCCCAGCAGCGCATTTTTGATATTTATTTTTTCCTGGACAGCGCGCCAGATATTATAACGGTTATGAAATATAACCGTCCTTAAAGTTTCTGCAAAATTAACAAATATGATCCTGCTTTTATAATTAATCCCATTTTTTTACCTGTATTATTGTTCTCCATAACTCAGCACAGCAGAAAAATACAATTCACATTTTGTGATAATGTTTTCATAATAGTATTAATCGTATCATATTCATAATATCACATATACCAGATTACAGTTTATCAGAACAAACAACCTACATAAATAAAATATCACATATACCATATTACAGTTTACACACATTACATAACTTCACATAATTGTAACTTGGTGTATTGGTATCTTGTCTCTTGGTGTCTTGTCTCCTGGCCTGGTGTCTGGACTCAAAATACCTATGATTTCAAATAATTATACTTGTTAGTAAAAATACTTATAAACTATAACATACAATTAATATATTATGCATAAATAATAAATTACGTACTTGTTAATTTTCCCATATGCCTTCTTCATGATCGAGTCATATAGCATGCACGGCATCTCCATCAACTTCATCATATGAGGTAGGAACTTGTGTTGTGTAAGAAGGTGTGGACGAAATATCAAGACTTTCATCACTAAGAGGAATGTATTTTCCTTGGAGAATGATTGACCATTTCCCCGATTTGTCCGATGGATCGGAAACATAGAAAACTTGTTTTCCTTAAGAAGCCATGATGAATGGTTATGTATAAAAACATGCCTTGCCAAGGTCGACCCGGATGAATCCTAAGTCATCAATGTCTACACCATTACTATTATTGGGAATCCACTTGCATTTAAATAAAGCCACTTTAAAAATAACATAATCAATCTCCCAAATCTCATCAATGACACCATAAAACGCGGTAGTTGCCAATACCGGATTCTTATCTTTCGAACTAGATAAATACATTGATTCAGATTCAACCATAACCCCACTATTTTACATTGTACTACGATCATCTTTTGATTTTGTATAAAAGGTATAATGACCAATGTCGTATGCACTCTAGGTAATGACACAAAATTTTGGCCCGTACGACAACCATCTAAGTATCTCGGATGCACTAGGATCATTAGATACACTTTTATTAAACCAATCCATGAATCTATTGTTATGCTCTATCATCAACAACTTGTCATTCATTCGGGGATATTTTTTCTTCATAAGTCTTTTGTGAGTCTCTATGAAAGGTTGAACCCCATCTATATTATTCAATATATAGAAATGTGATTGAATAACTACATCCCGAGCCATTGACCTAACATTTAGACCATGAATACCTCTTCCGTCTGTGTCAGCATGACGAGACTTTGGAATTCCTATAGAATGCATCCGACAAATAGTTTGTACAAAACTCAACAGCTTCTTCTGTGATGTACCTTTCAACAATCGAAGCTTCTGGTCGGTGATGATTCTTCGTATATCCTTTAAAGATCTTCATATATCGCTCTATTGGATACATCCATCTTAAAAAAACTGGACCACAAATTCTGATTTCTCTTACGAGATGAACAAGTAAGTGAACCATAATGTCAAAAAATGATGGCGGAAAATACATCTCCAATTGACACAAGATTGTGGTAGCCTCATCTTCTAATTCATCCAATTTTTTGAAATCAAGAACTTTATTACATATGGAATTGAAGAATAAGCACAGTCTCGTTATAGTTACTCTCACATTTTTTGGAAGGATCCCACGGATATCCATGGGTAGAAGTTGTTGCATCAATACATGACAATCATGAGATTTTAAACCAATTAACTTGAGATCTTTCATTGATATAAGTTTCTTGATGTTTGATGAGTAACCTTGCGAAACTTTAATACCTTGCAAACACTCGCAGAATATCTTCTTTTCCTTTTTAGATAGAGTGTGACATGCTGGAGGCAGATAAGTTATTTTTCCTTTCTCTATTGGAGCCAACTGTTTTCGTATACCCATCTTCTCCATATCAAGACGGGAAGTCTTACTATCTTTAGTCTTACCCTTAATGTTTAGAAGTGTGCCAATCAAACTATCACACACATTTTTCTCCACGTGCATCACATCAAGACAATGTCTAACATCAAGACTTGACCAATATGGAAGATCAAAGAAGATGGACCTCTTTTCCATATATTTCTCGCAACTGCCCCTTTTTCTTTTCCTCTCTTCCCACCTTTTTCTTTTTCTCTCTTCCCATCTTTTTTTCTCTCTTCCCAAGGACAACATTAATGTATCCATGCCATTGATAAACTTCATCCTCGGTTAAAGGTTTAGGAGCCTCACCAAACTCTTGCTCTCCATTAAAAGCCTTTCGCAATCTACGATAAGGATGACCCAGTTTTAGAAATTTTTGATGCCCAAGGTAAACGGTCTATTTTCCAAACTCAAGTTGGTGATAATAAGTATCATCTTCACATATAGGACACGCTTTATGTCCTTTGACATTGTATCCCGCCAAGTTACCGTAAGCCGGAAAGTCGTTAATTATGAAAAATAACATTGCACGCATATTAAAATTTTCCCCAGAATATGCATCATCAACTTCAACGCCTTCATCCCACAAGAGTCGTAAATCATCAATTAATGGACTAAGATAAACATCTATGTCGTTACCAGGTTGTCGTGGTCTAGAAATCATCATACTTAATAGTATATATTTGCGCTTCATGCATAACCAAGGAGATACGTTGTAAATAGTGAGAAGAACAGGCCACGAAGTATGATTAGTGCTCATATTACCAAAGGGGTCCATTCCATCGGTGGCAAGCCCAAGCCTAAGATATCTTGGCTCGACTCCAAAATTCAGAAACAACGAATTAATTTTCTTCCATTGCAAAGAATCAACTACATGGCGAATGTTTCCATCACGAATCCTTTCATCTGAATGCTATCTAAGATTCTTTGCATCATTCGAATTAGCAAAAAGTCTCTTTAATCGTGAAAGTATTGGCAAGTACCATAACACTTTAGCAGGAAGATGCTTCCTACTAACATTGTCATAGTGATCATTGTCATCACCATTGCTAGCCTTCAGCTTGTAACACGACACAACACATTTTAGACATTGAAACAAGTCTTCATACTCTTTCCGGTATAATATGCAATCATTAGGGCAAGCATGTATCTTAATATACTCCAGACCCAATGGACACAATATCTTCTTGGCCTCATAGCAACGATCCGGCAATTTGTTATCTTCTGGTAACATTTGTTGTAGCAATTCAAGTAATTCCGTGAAACTTTTATCCGACCATCCATTTTTTCCTTCATATTAAACAACTTTAACACCGCCGACAATCGTGTGAACTCTGTGCATCGCTTATATAAAGGGATGTCTTTATCACTACATAAATTATCATAAATATGAGCATTCATAAAAGAAGATTCCCCAATATCACGAAACATATCCTCTAGGTGATCTTCCATATATTCATCTTCCTCCACTCTTTGATTTTGTGACGCTCGACTTTCCTTATTATCCACCTCACCATGCCACGTCCATATTATAGAATTTTGACATATACCATCACAACAAAGGTGATTGTGTATTTCTTTCTTTGTACCCTTTTTTATATTAGCGTAAACAACACAAGGACAATAAAAGATACCATCATTGTCGGGAATATGTTTATCAGCGTATTCAAGGAATTCATAAACCGGATCTAATCTATTGGCTTTCATCCAACTACGATCCATTACAACTTCTGAAATTTATACATGTATAATAATGTGAATGACACACCAAAATCTAATCCAAAAACTCAAGCATATGCATATACAATATGAACAAAGAAAAAATAATGAAGATGTACTCTCATACTAAACGTAAAGCATATGAAACATCTCATTCTGACTTGAGCATATACAATATGAACAAAGAAAAAAGGAATGAAGATGTTGAAGAGAACCTTACTTCGAAGCTGAAGAAGCAAATGAATGATGAAGACGGTCAATATTTGAGCATAAACCAAGAAAAAAGGAATGGAGATGTTAAAGAGTACCTTACTTCGAAGCTGAAGAAGCAAATGAATGAAGACGGTCAATATTTGAGCATAAACCAAGAAAAAAGGAATGAAGATGTTGAAGAATACCTTATTTGAGCAATATTCGAGCTCCAAATGAATGGATACGAAGAGGGTAAAGGTTAGGGTGTCTCTGGCTCACTTGTTCGATTAGGGCGTCTTATGAAAGAAATACATAATAAGTTTTGTTTTAATTTATCAGTAAACCTTTTAATCTCGGTGGAGAAACAAACCGTAGTGGAATCTTAAGTGACACACGCTAAATGTATCCTAAAAAAAGGAAAAAATGTGTTGCAGGGAATCGAAGCTTGTTACATTTCATTTATTACTATGGTTGTTCATCTTAACCATTGTAAAATAATTTACAATTTATTTTTTAAATAATGGACTTAATTGACACACGCTAAATGTACTCTAAAAAATGGAAAAAATTTAGTTGCAGGGAATCGAAGCTTGATACATTTTATTTATTACTAAGGTGGTTTCATTCAACCGTCATTAAATGACTCAGCTTTTAAATGGGCGCGAAATTTTTAACCTATTACAATGGCATAAAAGGATGCATTGTAAGCCTGGCGTTATTGTTTTAGCGTTTTGTAGTAGTGTATTATATATGGGTGTTACACATCTAGTAGTACCAAAAGATACGGTAGTGCTTTTCAGAAAAAGAAAGAGCATAAGATCAACAATATCTCTCTCGAAAAGCAAAGGCGAAGGTACCAACCAGTAGCAGCGATAACTCCCGCTATCAACCCTGCGCTAGTTCCGACTTATCAACCTCAGGTTGCCCAAAGTCAACCTAGTCAACAACAGTATCAGCAAAGGCCGCAATAGCCTCTTCAGCAGGCTCATCCACAGTACAACAATAACAATCGTACAACACGACCGCCAGGGTTCGACCCTATACTAATGTTGTACGCAGAACTTTTTCCACTTTTACTGACCAAGGGGCACATCCAGACCAGGTCTCCTCTTGCAGTACCAGAAAATCCGCCTTTCTGATTCAAAGCGGATCAAACTTGCCCTTACCATCAAGGAGGATCGGGGCACGACATCGAAAATTATCTCAGCTTCAAATTTGACGTACAAAAACTTGTCAGGAACGGGGTCTTATCTTTCAAAGATACTAATTCGAACGTTCAGACGAACCCATTTCCACAACATGAGAAGGCTGCAGTATATTTAGTAGAAGAAGAATTTAGTCGCAGTTATCAAATTCGTGATGTACTCTTATTAGGCATCAATTTAGTCAGGATGCATTGTAGACAGAGCAGGTACAGTCATGTACCGCCTCATAATTATCACCGGTGTGATATCTGCTCAAAGAATAATCAAGAGTGTTCCGTAGTGCAATTAGCTCTACAAGAACATATGAATCTAGGCTGGATTCAAGATCACAGAATTCGGGAGGTCAACATGGCCTATGCCAATCCCAACATTGTTCAGAACCGCAAAATTCTTGCGATGAACGTCAATTTGGTGGCGATGCATTCAAGGTAAAGTCAATATCATAATCTGCCACGGCACGATTATAACACCTGTCAGATCTGCTCAACAAGCAATCAGGGATACTCTTTGGTACAAGAGGCCATCCAACGTCAGATGGATCTCGGATGGATCCAGGATTACCAGGAAAGAAATAACCATCAAGTCAATATGGTTCAGATATTTGACATATGCTTGATGAATACCAGTCTGGTAGAACTACATGCTAAGCAAGTCAGGCTCGGCTTTCTGGCTTCACATGATTATCAAGACTGCGAAGAGTGTCGTGAGGACGACCAAGGATGTGCACTTGTCCAAAGAACACTTCAACACTTGTTGGACCACTGGTGGCTTCCAATTTACTTGGATGAAGCTACACAACAGATCAGCTTGACTGACGAAAATCCTAGTAGACATCTAAGTCAGGATGTCTGCTCGATGGAAACAGATCTAGTAAAGATGCATTGTATACAAAGCGGACATTGTCGGGTGCCACCACATAATTATGAGCGCTGTAGAGTTTGCTCAGAGAACAACCAAGGATGTTATCTCGTACGGTCGGCTCTTCAAAATTAGTTGGACCGAAAAGAGATTCGACCATGTTCAAGTTCTGGTTCGAGCAACGTGATACAAGACTATCTTCCTGACCAAAGCGAAGATATTGTCATAGTCTCCAAGCACGAAATGGCCGAAGACATATGCACCATAACCCATCTGCTCAACGAGTCAAAAGTCCCTCTTGACAGTAGAAGAATTCTCAACCTCAAACCAATTGAGGCCGCCTATGATGGTCGAAAAAATCAAAAGGCTCCTGTAGTCATCTACTTACCAGGACCAATACCGTACAAATCCGATAAGGCTATCCCTTACAAGTACAGTTCGACAACAATCAAAAATGGAAATGAAACTCCATTACCCTCCATCCTAAACATTACCGGCATCAGTCGAGTCACACGGAGCGGTCGGATCTTCAACAGAGGAGTTGGAGAACCTGACAAAAAAAGAACCTCAAACAGAAGTTCCGAATCAGCAAATCGGGCAATCCAGTAGTCCCGAACATACAAAGAACAATGATGAGATGCGGAAGCTCATCCAGAAAAGCGAGTACAACATTGTGGACCAATTGTTGCAAACTCTGTCTAGAATCTCTGTATTATCTCTCCTACTTAGTTCCGAAGCTCACAGGGAAGCTGTGCAGAAAGTTTTAGAGCAAGCCTTTGTGGAACAAGATGTAACTGTAGGACAGTTTAACAGCATCATTTCCAACATCTTTTCCAGCAACAACTTAGGATTCAGTGATGAAGAACTGCCGAAAGAAGGCAAATATCACAAAATGCCACTTAACATTACAGTCAACTGCCAAGACGATGCTTTAGCCAGCGTACTAGTTGACACGAGATCATCTCTAAATGTTATGCCAAAATTAACTCAGACATGACTATCATTTCAAAGAGCTCCGATGAGAGGTAGTGAGATCATTATCAAAGCCTTTGACGGATCCAAAAAAATAGTTATTGGCGAAGTCGATCTTCCTATAACCATCGGTCCTCACACTTTCCAAGTCACTTTCTAGGTCATGGACATCCGGGCAGTGTACATTTGTTTGTTAGGAAGACCTTGGATACACGAAGTTGGGGCAGTCACTTCGACACTTCACCAGAAGCTGAAGTTCGTCAAGAATGACAAGTTAGTCACAGTCTGCGGAGGGCAAGCCTTAATTGTGAGCAACTTATCATCATTCTCCTGTGTATAACCGGAGGAAGTTATTGGAACCCAGTTACAAGCTCTCTCGGTAGCAATGAGAATCGATTAGACAAAGGGACGTCGATTTCCTCATACAAATACGCGCTCGAAGTGATCAAAAGTGATAACATAAAGGGATGGGGACAACTTGTGATTCCTACAGATAACAAGACAAAGAAAGTTCTTAGTTTCTATTCAACCTCTGCCCAGACTGCCAAGAAACACGAAAGTTTTTGTCCCATTCAGGATTTCTTCCTCAGCGGAGGATTCCTTCACCTAGTGTCTCAAGAAGTACACACTATCAATGAGAGTGACTCCTCCGATATGGATGAAGAGTGGAAATCTTATCTCAACGAGGACAGTTACTTGTCTCAAGGAGAGGCACATACGCCATTTTGCTTTCCCACGCAGAGTCCGAAATATATACCAATATTAGACGTCAAGATGATGTACGGAGATTGTGATCCTGATGGATGTCGTGCTCCACCGAACTCACTAGAAGACGATCCGATGAAAGATAACTTCGACTATGACTATTATGACCCACTCGATGACTTGTCTATCTGGCAGCCATACCCAGAAGACTTGGGGCAAAAGAGTCAGCCCAATGATGCATATCAGTTGAGCAACATTGAAAAGAATACCTGTGTCTCCACCCAGTCATGGGATCATTACTCAGGATATTCAGGAAACACCCAGCACAATGACGAATCTATAAAGATTGCAGGGCAAGAGTTCATCAACTATGCTTTCCCTGAGGTCAACGTCATCAAGGAAGATGACTCCTCTAGTCCCCCAGAAGTATGGGACAATTTAGGGAAACCAAGTGGCAAGTATGACTTCTTGGTCAAATACACCGCTCATGAAAGCTCTTGCATCAGATACGAGAATATTCAGCTAACTGGATGGGGAGATCCTCTCCAGATTGAAAACACTAAGAAAGATAAAATAGAAGAGTTCGTTTACAACAACTCTGCTTAGGAGGAAGACTCCAATGATCCTGCTCCGCCAGAAATCAGCGTCATTTCTGAGGAAAAATCAAGAAAGAAGGTACCAGACTTTGTGATTCACCAAGGAGTTCGTCACCAATGGGTTGTTGTCGATGTCCCGAAAGTCATCCATAAGTCTAAGTAATTGCCATCTTTGTTTTAACCTTTCACCTTGCCCAGGTGAAACAGATGTTTTTATAGGGCTCACTTTTCTGTAAATGTACCTCTTCGCCTCGCCCAAAGCGACAGAGTTTTGTTTTATAGGGTTGTAGTTTCAAGAATTGACAAATCATAAATAAATAATGTCATTCTGTCATTTCCGCATTTATTGTTGTTTTCACTTTTCGTTTTTTAGAAAATGGTAATCCTAAAAAACCAAAATAAAAACAAGCATTTTTCATAAAATACACTGCACACACTCTTGCATTCTCTCTATCTCTTCTAAAAAATAAATCATCACGTCATGCAGATTGCTTGTTTTAAACCTCATTGAAACATACGATCCATTGCCTTCTCCTAACTTTGAATTCCCGGTATTTGAAGCTGAAGACGAAGAGGACACAGAAATTCCAGAAGAGATCTCCCGATTACTCAGGCAAGAGGAAAGGTCTATTGAGCCTCACAAAGAACCATTGGAAACGGTCAATTTGGGTTCAGAGGAAGAAGAGAGGAAAGAAGTCAAGATTGGGGTACTGCTCTATCCAACTTCCAAAGAAGACTTGATAAAGCTCCTCAAAGAATTTCCAGATGTATTTGCTTGGTCCTATCGGGACATGCCAGGTTTGGATACCAGCATCGTGTAACATCATTTACCGTTAAAATCAGAATGTTCGTCGATGAAAAAAAGGCTGAGAAGAACTCACCTGGATATGGCTATAAAAATTAAAGAGGAAGTGCAGAAACAGATAGACGCAGGTTTCCTTGCCACCTCAGAATATCCTCAATGGCTAGCCAATATAGTACCAGTTCCGAAAAAGGACGGAAAAGTCAGAATGTGAGTAGAATACAGGGATCTGAACAAAGCTAGTTCAAAGGATGACTTCCCCTTACCGTAAATTGACATGGTGGTAGACAGTACAACAAAGTTCAAAGTCTCCTCCTTCATGGATGGATTCTCGGGCTATAATCAAATCAAAATGGCGCCGAAAGATATGGAGAAAACATCCATTTTCACCCCATGGGGCACCTTTTGTTACAACGTAATGTTGTTCGGCTTAAAGAACGACGGGGCAACCTATCAAAGGGCCATGATAACTTGTTTCACGACATGATGCATAAGGAAATCGAAGTATACGTCGATGACATGATTGCCAAATCTAAAATAGAGGAAGAACACGTTGAACACTTGTCAAAGTTATTCGAATGTCTGAGAAAATACAAACTCCGCTTGAATCCCAACAAATGCACATTCGATGTCCGTTCAGGAAAACTCTTAGGGTTCATTATCAGCCAGAAAGGAATTGAGGTTGATCCTGACAAGGTCAAGGCCATTCAAGAAATGCCTACACCAAAGACTGAAAAACAGGTCAGAGGATTTTTAGGACATTTGAATTACATCTCAAGGTTCATATCCCTCATGACCGCGACATGCGCGCCAATATTCAAACTACTCAAAAAGAATCAAGACTGTGTATGGACAGAAGATTGCCAAAAAGCATTCGACAGTATCAAAGAATATCTGTTGAATCCACCGATTCTCTCACCTCCAGTGGAAGAAAGACCACTGATCATTTACCTAACAGTCTTGGAAGACTCAACGGGTTGTGTATTTGGCCAACAAGACGAAACAAAAAGAAAAGAGTATGTCATTTACTACTTAAGCAAGAAATTCACTGACTGTGAAACTCGGTACACTATGCTCGAGAAAACTTGTTGCATTTTGGCTTGGGCGGCCAAATGTCTTTGCCAGTGCATGATTTGTCACACTACTTGGTTGATCTCTGAAATGGATCCAATCAAGTACGTCTTTGAAAAACCTACTCTCATGGGAAGGATTGCCCGTTGGCATATGTTGTTATCAGGATACGACATCAAATACCACGCTCCAAAAGCTGTCAAAGGAAGTAATTTAGCCGATCATTTGGCTCATCAACCGATTGACGATCAGGAATTAGTCGGGTTTGACTTCCCAGACGAAGATGTCATGTACTTGAAAATGAAAGATTGCGATGAACCGCTACCCAGTGAAGGGCCAGAACCAGGTTCCCAATGGGGACTAATATTTGACGGAGTTGTCAACACTTATGGAAACGGAATTGGGGCAATCATTGTTACCCCTCAGGGTACCCATATTCCTTTAACTGCCAGATTTACGTTCAAGTTCACAAACAACGAGGCCGAATACGAAGCTTGTATCATGGGTTTCGACGAAGCTATTGACTTAAGGATAAAGATCTTGGATGTGTATGGAAACTCGGCCCTAGTTATCAATCAGATCAAAGGAGAGTGGAATACATATTAATCCGGATTAATTCCTTACAAGGATTACGAGAGAAGGTTGTTACTGTTCTTCAACAGAATTGAGTTTCATCATATCCCTCGTGAAGAAAATCACATGGCTGATGCACTAGCCACTCTCTCTTCCATGATTAGTGTAGGTTAATGAAACGACGTGCCTAAGATTGACATAATGCGCCTTGAAAGGCCCGCTTATATCTTCACAATTGAAGCATTCATAGACAACAAACCTTGGTATCATGATATCAAGTGCTTCTTTCAAAAACAAGAATACCCACCTAGGGCATCCAGGAAAGAAAGGAAGACTCTCAAAAGACTGGCAGGCAACTTCTTCCTGAACGGTGATACCCTCTATAAGCGAAACTTTGACATGGTTCTGCTCCGATGCGTAGACAGACCAGAAGCAAGTATGTTGATGAAAGAGATTCACGAAGGATCCTTTGGCACTCATGTCAACAGACACATAATGGCGAGAAAAATTCTGAGAGCAGGGTACTATTGGCTGACAATGGAATCCGATTTCTATAAGTACATAAGGAGATGTCACAAGTGTCAGATATACATTGACAAAATTCATGTACCGCCAACGCATCTCAAAGCTCTTTCTTCCCCCATGGCCTTTTTCTATATGGGGAATCGACATGATTGGCATGATCGAATCCAAGGCTTCAAATGGACATCGGTTCATCCTTGTAGCCATTTACTACTTCACTATGTGGGTAGAAGCGGCATCATACACCAATGTGACCCGACAAGTGGTGGTCCGATTTATCAAAAACAATCTCATCTTCCGTTATGGTGTTCCAAGCCAGATCATTATAGATAATGGATCCAACTTGAACAACAAGATGATGAAAGAGTTGTGCGCTGAGTTCAAGATCGAACATCATAACTCATCTCCCTACCGACCTAAGCTGAACGGAGCGGTAGAAGCGGCTAACAATAATGTTAAGAATATCGTTCAAAAGATGGTTGTAACCTACAAAGACTGGCACGAGATGCTACCCTTTTCTCTTCATGGTTATTGCACATCTGTCCGCACTTCAATAGGGGCAACCCATTTCTCTCTAGTATATGGCAGGGAGGCAGTGCTCCCCATAGAAGTAGAGATCCCATCAATCCGGGTATTGATGGAAGCTAAGCTAACAGAAGCTGAATGGTGTCAGAGTCAACATGACGAACTGAACCTAATCGAAGAAAAACGAATAACGGCTCTATGCCATGGTCAGTTGTATCAACAGAGAATGATGAAAGCATTTGACAAAAAGGTCTGGAGACCTCGTGCTCAAGAAGATACAATCATTCCTCACTAATTCTCGGGGAAAATGGACTCCGAATTATGACAGCCCTTATGTGGTCAAGAAAGCCTTCTCAGGCAGCGCCTTGAGACTCGCAACCATGGACGGAGAAGAATTTAACTACCCCACGAATGTTGATGTAGTCAAGAAATACTTCGCCTAAATAAAAAAAGAAAGAAAAAAAAACGTCTCGGTGGATTGAAAACCTGAAAGGGCGGTCCAGGCAAAAATTAGACACATAAGCGAGAATCATCCCGGTGGATTGGAAACCTCAAATGGAAATCCAGGAAAAAATTAGGGATTCATGGCAAGTAACTACATCTGACAAGTTTGACTCCTCAGCAGTAATGCCATCCATCAGGAAAACTTCAGTCAAGGTCACCTTCGACAAAAGCCCAGAATATCTAGAATTCAAAGTTCGTAGAAGGATAGCGGTCGTTATGTTTCAACGTAACCCATTTTCCCTTAAATTACCATTTTCTAAACTTTGTAATGCTCTATGGGATCACGCGCTTGACTGATTACCATTCTATCAATAAAATTTGAGCCCTAGTGCTTTTGTTTGCAATTCTCATTTATTTTGCTTTATAGAATGACATTTTTTAACATGATCAACGATTCTTGAAATAAAACAAAAATGAATTTACTTGCGAAATTTTTCTTCGGCTTTTAAAATAAAGGTGGAATTTCCTTTTGAATTTGAACGTCTAAAAGAACATCGACAGCTTCCCCAGAGGAGATTAAACCACAAAATGCAGAATCAAAGTATTCATTCTAAACCAGCGCATCTAAATGAAGGAGCATCTGTTTCAAATATCAGTCTTACCTGATATCCCCGACAGAATTCTTACCTCTTATGACCGATTGACAATTCTTTTTCCCCACGGGGTCTACTTCCCCTAAGCAAGTCGGTATTGCTATCTTTAACCAACGGTACTTTTCAGTCACCCACCGTGGTCGAGTATTCAGTCATGCTCATTCATTAGTCTGTATGTCGCGTCAGTTTCGTCAGCATAAACATACATCATGCATTCATATTCATATTCATATTGCATTGCTATCACTTTGGTCATACTCATTCCCGAGTGATAAAGTTCTCTTGTCGATCAAGTTGTCAGTTCTTTCCTCGTCAGGAAATGTTTTTCTGAACAATCTCTCCCCAGTTTATTTCTGGATTGGAGACTCAACTCGACCACTTTGATAACTTGACCCTCTGAAAGGCAAGAAAAAGTTCAACAGACACTTTTGGAACACCACTCTTCACCATTGAGGGTGATGTTTTCGCTTTCCCGGATTAATGAAAATCCCTAGAGAAAGTCTCTTAGTCGAAGACTCGCAGCAATACATCGATTTTTCTCCCAAAAAGAAGTCGATATTGATAAAGTTATCAGCACCTCAAAATTGGATCACATCACATGGCATTTATTCAAAACGATCTCGAAGAAAAGTATGATGTAATATCCCCAAGCAAGAAGTGGTCTCTCAAGAGACTCGTTTTCCCCAGTAGAGTCAACAAATGGCATCTCCAACAGAGAAGTTTGCACGCCTCTACAGCTCTGACAAATGGGTTTCCCCAGCAAGTGTGAAATCAAAACATCTTTCCATCAAATGCCATCTCCGAAGTATAGCTCGGCGAGAAGTTTGATGAAGACTGCTACACATAGCATTCCTTGTCAAGAAAAGAAACTCGACAAGAAGAAACTAAGACCAGTTCCGTGGCTAAAGACCAGGATCGAGGGGAAGTTTATTTCAGAAATTGAGACCAGTGCCATGGTTGAAAACCAGGATCGAGGGGAAGTTTAGTTCAAAAGAAACTAAGACCAGTTTTGTGGCTAAAGACCAGGATTGAGGGGAAGTTTATTACAGAAAATGAGACCAGTTCCGTGGTGGAAAACCGGGATCGAGGGGAAGTTTTACCCTGTTCTAATTAACATTGCTTAGCAAAAGAATATGGATGGGCAAGAGGATGAGCCAAGACTTCAACATATGGCTCAATATGCTCAAAATAAACCTAGGAATCCATTTGAAAGGTTAAAATACCCTCAGAGAATGCATTCCCTAAAAGTCGGGAATTAGGGTTTTACGCGTCGAACCGCCTAGGAGCCAAAAGTCAAAACATGACTTTTTATGCAAAAATGATCCTTATGACTCATATTTTCATAAAATATGGCTTATAATGTCATTTGAACAAGAATTGACCAAGAAATCAAAATAACTTGTAAAAGGGGTAATCTTGAAAAAATGAAAAAATTTCTAAGTTACTAAATTTAAATGGTTTTGGTGCCAACTTTCCAAGAACCATAACTTCTGATCCAAGTAGCCATTTTGAGTGATCCAAAGCTTGATTTATAGGTCTTCCTACATTCTAAAAAAAGCTTCAACTACCTCAAACTCCAATTCTTCATATATTTTTAGTTATGGATGGATCAAAGTGGTGAAAAAATCAAAGTTCAAACACTTAGTGAAAACTGCCTGAGTTTTCAGCCTTGAACATCAATGTTCATGAGGATTTTTCAGTTGGATTCAAATAGTTTCAAGAAAAACTATGATCACACATGGATTGTATCATGTTAGGGCTTTCAAAAAAGCACAAGAGCTTTCCATAATTCCATTTGAGCAAGGAGATACGATCCTCCCAAAATGGCAATTTCCAACTATCATGTACAAGGCTGTTTTTAGCACTTTTCCTTGAGCTGGCCAATTTGTGCAATTTTAAGCCTTGTCACACTTCTAAAAACATACAAGGATCTTATCCAAGCAAGTACCTCTGATCCACAAGCCTTGCAAGTCAAGACATCACCCCTTTTTGCATGTGGAATTCAATGTTCCAAATCCAAAAACTCCAATTTTGTTCCAAGGCATTCAAGGGGTGCATTGAGGTGGCATGGACTAAGTCTTTGATCACTAAATGAGTCAAGCATTAGCCCTGCAACAGAGGACCATAGGCCTACTGCACTGACCCAAGTCAATGGCCAAAGAAGACTTGAACATCTTTATGCCACAATTGGCCAATGGCCTGCTGCAGTTGCCATTCACTATTTCAGCCAAAACAAACTTACTCTACTATAAATAGAGCTCATTTGTAATCAGTTTGAGTACCCCAAAGCACTACAATACTTGTTTTCCTCAAAATCTCTCTCATTTTGCAAAAAAAAATGCCTTCTTTTGCAAGGCAACACTGAGTTTTCAAGTTAGAGAGCAATTCCACCACAGCTCATGATCCAAACACATCCAATGTATCATATATAAGTTGTTCAAATGCTCATCCTTGATCTGAAACACCAAAATCAGAATGTCAACCTCCAAAACCTCAAAATTTGACTTTTTTGCATTTTGCAAGCCATGTCTTGATTCAGTCACTTTCAAAACCAAACAAAGCCTCAAACACCCTCCAAATATCATCCTCAAACTATCCAAATTGGTTTCCCTCGTCTAGAACACCATTTGAGAGAGTTACCATCTTGGTCACTTTTGCCACTTTTGCAAGAAAGAGCCAATACTTGTTCCTGAGGATTCTAGCTAGTTTTGATCATCCTAAAAGCTTCTAAGGGATCAATCAAGAGTGTCTAAAGCATTGGATTACTTATGGCACGAGGATATTGACAGTTAGCACAAGGAGCTTCAAGAGGTAAGTGCATCACAACTTGAACTCTCTAAATTATGCATTGCTTTGATGTCCATTGGTCATGGACATCTCATACATATCATATATGTTGTGTTTTAACCAATTTGTCATGCTATTGTTGCCTGTATGATGAGATAGCATAGAACATGCAAATCTAGGCCTATTTTGAAATCACTATCGGATTTTAAAATAGAAACATTTTCTAAAAATTCCAAAAACACCATTAGATTCCCAATGAAATTCTAGGAAGGATGCACCTAAATTTTGTCCAAATCCATGGAGAAATGAGAAAGTTAGAGCCTTCACGCAAGAGGCAAAAATCAAGCCTTGCCTTGGGCAAATGCCAGGCCATGGCGTCTTGATCAGGCCTAAAATAAAGGCACCCATATATGTTCATGGGGTGGTTTTGATACACGGATGTATCACCACCCCAGTGGTAGCGCGCATGTGTGTTTGGTTGAGAGGTCGTGGGTTCAAGACCCACCTAGACCATTTTGCCATATTTTCCTATTTTTAACATTTTTATGGTTTTTATTAATTAATTCCAAAATTAATTTCTCTCTCAATTTTAAATATTTTTTATTGGTTCTATTTTTAAAAATTCACAAAAATGATAAAATATTTTATTCTACAAAATCTCACAAAAATATTATTTATTTCATATATTTGGTATTTTTGTATAGAATTATATTTTTATTTATTTTTAGGCATTAAAAATATTTCTTTCTCTTGATTTTACAAATTCAAATGATTTTCAAATTATTCTATGAATGAAACTTGATTTTTCAAACATTAATTCAAGATCACAACTTGTTTTTTACACATGTTTGATAATTTTGATCATTTTAATTGAATTTTCATTCAATTAAATTACATTTGTAAATCAAATTAAGGTTGTTGGTTATCTTCACTCTCACAAAACCTTTTTAACACTTTGGGCCTCTAATAGAGTGTAAGACCCAACCCTTTTTGAAAACCAAACTATTTTGGGCCTCAGACATTGTATAAGTCCCGACACGATTTTCAAAAATTACGGTGCAATCAGTGTCTTTCATTGGGCCTCTCCCTGAGTTATAAGTCCCATTCTTTTTCTTAAAACACACTTTGGGCCTCTAATATAGTGTAAGACTTAACCCCTTTGTAAATTCAAACTTTTTTTGGGCCTCAGTCATTGTATAAGTCCCACTGTGTTTTCAAAATCCTCGGCGTGATCGCCAGTTCAAAACCAAATCATCTGGGCCTACCCTTGTGTTGTAAGTCCCATTTCTTTTCTTTAAAAACACTTATGGGCCTCTAATAGAATTTAAGACCCAACCCCCCTTTGTACATAAATAAACTTGGGCCTTAGTCATTTGTATAAGCCTCAGTACAGTTTTCAAAACTACGGCGCGATCGTCGCCTTTTCAACGAAACTCATCTGGGCCTCTCCTTGAGTTGTAAGCCCTAAATATCTTTTCAAAAAAACTTTCTGTGTGATTTAAATTCAAATGGATAGTTGCTATCAAAACTTTCTTCAATTTCTTGAATAACTAACCATACAGCTGTAATAATGGAAGCTTGCTCACCAGTAAGTTTTTATCAGCTTTCTTTTACATGCTTATACATATATATATTTGTTTGCAATGCTGGAAGCTTGCTCACCTGTAAGTTATCTTCCACTCTTTTTAAATACTTGCTCATATATATTTCAACTTTATATATATATATATACATGTATATTTGCCTAGAGTTTTCCCCGACAATTAAGTCTAGAATTAGATAAAGCCAGTGGTCGCTCTTTCAACACAGTCAAAACTAGTTCCCCATAGGAATTTCCAGATACAGTCTTGCCTCCTCTTGGGCTTATACATTATGGAACAATGAGAAAGGCATTATTCTCGGCAAAACTTTTATGAGACTATCACTATTAGAAATTGTCAAAGAAATTCACTTTCCCCAGAGAGGATTAATTCCCGGTGAAACCTCTCTTGAATTTCTTCAAACCCTAGAACTGTTCACTAAAGAAAGGATTAATTCCCGGTGAAACCTTTCTTGAACTCTTCTTAAGTTTGGACCCACGTGCTTCCTAAAAGGATCCCCAGCCTCCTCTTGGGCTTTGTACAAGGACCCTCAGGCTTCTTAGAAGTTCTCATGCCTCCTCTTGGGCTTAGTACAAGGACCCAGAGACCTCTTAAAGGTATAGGACAGAACCTAGTCATCCCTTGTTAGAGCAGTCTTCCTGAGTCAAAGTATCAAACCAATTTAGGGTTGATCCTCATCCTTTAAAACATCAGCCTCCTCTTGGGCATCATACAAAGGTAATCCTCTAGCTAAGAGTCAACCTCTCCATACCTGTAGACTTGGACAGTCTCATCTCCTCTTGGATTTCAAAGAAACCTTCAAACGTCCTAAGCACAGGAAAAATCATGATCACCTGATCAATCTCCAAGGAGAGTAAAACCTCCACAGGTTTCACAACTCAATCTCTAAACCCTCACTCTAAAAATTCCCCAGTCAGGGTCAACTACTGTTAACCATTAACAAAATCCCCAACAAAATCAGAACGTTAAGCCATCTGATATCTCAACTCTTCTGTAACCCCCAGCAAGAGTTGAATTCCCCAAATTTGGACCTGTATCTGGATCTCAAATAATCCTTAGCAGAAGTTAGCCTCCTCTTAGGCTTTATATAAGAAATCCCCTAACCAGCCTCCTGTTAGGCTTTGTATAATGATCATCCCCCATCACTCTTTCAGCCTCAATCTTGTGCATTGTACAAGACACCAAAAATATCTCTCCAGTAGAGTCAGTTTTCTTTCAGCCTCAATCTTGGGCTTTGTACAAGACACCATATAAATATCCTATAGCTGAGTCAGTCATGATCCTTTAGACTCTATCTTGGGCTTTGTACAAGACAAATGAAACCTCTTCCAAAAAGAGTCAATCCTCTTTTAGCCTCAATCTTGGGCTTTGCACAAGATACAAATAAACACTCTCTTGTTGAGTCAGTCTTTTTTAGCCTCCTCTTAGGCTTTGTATAATGATCTCCCCAGAGGAGTCAATCAATCGTTTAGCTTCAACCTTGGGCTTTAATCAAGGCACACAAAAATCAACATCCCCTTAGAGGAAATCAAAAATCTCTCTGTAGGAAGACATTTATCTGTACAATCACACATCAAAACAGACAATCCAAAACCCTAATCCCAGATAACTGCTGTCAGTGGCACACTTGTTGATACAAACATCCAAGTTGTAGTCCATCTCTTATCCTGGTAAAATTCATCTAATTGTTGTAAGTGGCAAGCCTCGGGATTATTTACATCCAAGCCAATGTCCCTCTCTTAGTATGAAAAATTCTTAAGGAAAAATTGCATTGCTCTACACAGAGTTAAAGTTTCCTCCTTCAGGATAAATCCCCTATAAAGGAAGTTATGGCATTGTTGGATCCACGCATCCCAATTAAAGTAATTCTCCTTTATAAATCAATCACCCAAACAATTATGATAAACAGATGAGATATCTCCCTTTAGAGATGACAAATTCTCTCTCAGTCAAAACCTTTTAGCTTTAATTTTGGGCTTTGAACAAGACACAAACAAACAACCCTTTAGCTTCAATCTTGGGCTTTGAACAAGACACCAACCATCTTAGCGAGCACACTTATAAACAAACCTTAGGTCCAATACCTTACCAAAAACATCGGAAAATCTGAAAAACAACAAACATACTCTCTCTCTCTCAGACATCCCCACAAAGAAGAAACTTTCCCATTTACAGACAAACACCATCAACTAGAAAGCAGAGCTTAATGCTAATCAACCCATGGATAACCATGTATAGGATGGGTAAATGACAACTCCCCATCATATAACCTGACTCCGAACTCCCCAATCTCTCTTAGCGTTTATTCAGTTAAACATTCGCGTGCAAGGTTAGTTTTAGACAGCTTCCCTTTCCCTTCCAGCTTCACGGGATAAATAAGAAATCAGAAAGTAGCACCTGATGTTCCTCCCATTGAGGTGAGGAAATTCCAATGGCGATAAGGTGGTCTCTTCACCGACAAAAATCGCACGCTACAGTAGTGTCGATGTCAGAGATAAAGATTAGAAAGTCAAAGTACAAATTTATTGTGATGTGTGTGACACCCTTATGGTTGTAATTTTAATTAAATATCTGATTATTGTGAGTGGTGTTTAGAAGGGTGTTATAGTTTGAGTCCTATATTTCCAGTGATAAAAATATATAGTTTTAAAAGCAAAAAGGTAGTGCAGTTGGTTATAGCATTGTTTTCCACTAATCGACTAATTATAATAGCTATTGGACTGCCTCATGTAAATATAAATTTAATATTATTTTCTAATTATTAATCAATAAAGTTGATTTTCCTTTATTGTTAATTATTTTTTTGCATATACAATCGCACATAGATATGAAACCATCAATCGAAAGATAAATTAAATATAACTAAGTTCTTTAACCACCATTTGATATTCCATGGGTTAACAACCTAATAAGTAATCAATTCGTGTATGTAAAATAAATAAACAACTATGAAAATACATTAAAACTATTTTGTGTATCAATGTTGAATAAAAGAAAAAACAAAATAAAGAGAATGAAAGGATGGGAAATAAATAACAAGATGAAGGCTTAGAAAGTATAAAAAATAAAAAATTTAGATTTCATTTTTATTTAAAAAAGAACATTAATGAAAGACTTATAACAAAATAATTAATAAAACTTTAATGTTTCTTTTGATATCTAAAATCTATTAATATAAGTGCAATGGTTCCGCAGAATGACATCCTAAAAACCAGGAGGAGGACCAAGGAATGGCTGATTTGGATGGATTGAATTGTCACCCGTAACACCATAACCAGATATAAAGTGAATATTTTTGTGTTCTAGTTCAATAGGTTCAACTTTGATAGAGACACCATCTACACCTTTTAGGTCATCTTCTTCAACTTCTCAAACACTTCCCCACAATCATTAGCTAGTAAAATGGAAAAAGAAGAATAAAAAGGTTCAATGATGACTTCAGAAGTAAGACGACCATAATTGGTATTGATATAAGTTCCATTGATAGATATCATTTGAGAGGATCCAAGAATTGTGAATGCAGGAGCTTGAGACACTGAATTGTGAAGAGTAACATCATAAACAAGACCGACACCTCCTAGGACTGTGATGATAGGTTGATGACGCAAAGCAAGATTTATGAGAGACTCCACGATATCGTGTCCTACAGGGATTTTTATAACAACCAATTTAATAATTTTATCAGGTTCTTCTTCAATCTTAATAGAGAATTTGGGTTTGTTCTTGGAGCCCCGTGGTCTACCCCTATGTCTCTTAAAGGGCAGTGTAGTCTGATCCTCCTTTGGTTCACTAGGAACATTAATAAATTCTCCAAAGGATGAAGATTTTAATGATGGTGTTGGCATCCTAAATTTTTCACAGCGGTTGTTGGTGGACATGTTGGGGAGAGACCCCATGTTCCCTCTTTTCTCTCCCACTTTGGCGGGTGTTGAAAACCTTAGGGATTTGTTCTTTGAGGATTCATTCTTTGAGTTTGGAGATATAAAGAAGGGTGGCCATTTGTTCTCTGTCATTGTTGAAAAATATAATCAATGTGGAAGTGAACGGCGAAATTTATAGCATTAATTTCGAATGTGAGAGATGAAGATTTGAAAGTCAAAATACAAATTTTTTTATCTTTTATTGAGATTTCAACGGTCGAAATGATATTTAGAAATATGTAGATAAATAGTAACTTATGAAATTAAAATAATCATAATAATAAATTTCGATCAATAAAAATATGGCAATTGACTAAATATTCACTTATTATAAGAATGTATCATTTATAACAATTCAACCAATAATATTATGTGTTTTAAAAGGAATTAATTTTAAAAATGAATTGTTATAAATTATTTAATTTTTATTTAAATTATTGCTAAAAATTTTGAAATGTAACATTAGCGACACTAATTATGTTATTTTTTTGCCAAATTTCGTATTCATGTGAATACAAGTATTTTCAACGTGTAACATCCATCTCACCCATTGGCATTCGAATAGATTTTGATAAATCTGTTGTGTATTCCAAATTTATGTAAGTAATATGATAGCCCAACAGATAATGTCTTTGAGGATATAAAGAAGGTTGCCCATTAGATCTCTTCCATTGTTGGAAAATATAATCAATAAGGAAGAGAATATATATATATATATATATATATATATATATATATATATATATATATATATATATATATATATATATATATATATATATATATATATATATTAGTAGTGTCGATGTCAGAGATGAAGATTAGAAAGTCAAAGTACAAAGTTATTATCATTTATTGAGAAATTCAACAATAGAAATGATATTTAGAAATATGTAGATAAATAGTAACTTATGAAGTTAATATAATCATAATAATAAATTTCGATCAATAAAAATATAGAAATTGACTAAATATTCACTTATTATGGAAAATGTATCATTTATAACAATTCAACCAATAATATTATGTGTTTTAAAAGGAATTCATTTTAAAAAAGAATTGTTATAAACTATTTAATTTTTATTTAAATTATTGCTATAAAAAATTGAAATGTAGCATTACTGAAATTAATTATGTTATTTTTTTGCCAAATTTCTTATTCATGTGAATACAAGTATTTTCAACATGTAACATCAATCTCACCCATTGGCATTCGAATAGTTTTTTATACATCCATTGTGTATTCAAAATTTATGTAAGTAATATGATAGCCCAATCAGATAATGTCTTTCAGGATATAAAGAAGGTTGCCTATTCGTTCTCTGCCATTTTTGGAAAATATAATCAATATGGAAGAGAGCAGTGATATATATATATATATATATATATATATATATATATATATATCAGTAGTGTCGATGTCAGAGATGAAGATTAGAAAGTCATAGTACAAAGTTATTATCATTTATTGAGAATTCAACAATAGAAATGATATTTTGAAATATGTACATAAATAGTAACTTATGAAATTAATACAATTATAATAATAAATTTTGATCAATAAAAATATAGAAATTGACTAAATATTTACTTACTTTTGAAAATGTATTATTTATAACAATTCAACCAATAATTGAATGTGTTTTAAAAGGAATTAATTTTAAAAAAAAAATTGTCATAAACTATTTAATTTTTATTTATATTTTCGCTAAGAAATTTCAAATGTAACATTAGGGACATAAATGGCGTTTTTTTTTTTTTGCCTAATTTCTTATTCATGTGAATACGAGTATTTTCAATGTGGAACATCCATCTTATCCATTGGCATTCGTATAGTTTTAGATAAATGTGTTATGTATTGAAAATTTACGTAAGTAATACGATAGACCAATCAGATAATGTCTTTGAAGATATAAAGAAGGGTGCCCATTAGTTCTTTGTCATTGTTGGAAAATAAAATCAATATGGAAGAGAATAACGATAAATATAACAGCAGTGTCGATGTCAGAGATGAAGATTAGAAAGTCAAAGTACAAATTTATTGTGATGTGTGTGACACTCTTACGTTTGTGATTTTAATTAAATATGTAATACCCATACATAACACACATACATCAAAGCATATATGTTACACATGAATCCAAGTATTTGGTACTGAAATACCATAAATTCCTAGTTAACACATTATATACGTTAAATGCCATAAATACAAAGTTCAAAAGTCTACGGCATAACATATACAAGATGTCCCAAAATGCACTAAGAACTAGATCAATACAATGATCTCAAAATAAAACGCCATAGCGGAAGCCATGCCATCTCAAAAGCTACGATCCGTAAGGAAAAGTCAAACCAACTTGTCCTTACCCTTTGCCGAACCTGTAGTACCTGTGATGTAAACAACAACGTGGGGTGAGATACATCAAATCTTAGTGAGTTCGCTATCTTATAGTCCTCTCGGCTTTACAAGGTTCTAACAAACCTAACTCAAGTCAAAAGGGAAGGGGTGACTTTGAGTACACACACACTATATGGAAACATGTCATGAGTTCATCAACTCACACTATCACTAATCGGTAACCACACCAAGGCATCCCCTTTTCCCGTCCGCTTCTACGTCTAGAAGTCGACCCGAGTCATGGATCCTGGTAACCTACTTGACATACGAATGGATTCGGGTTCTACGGGCCATTAACCGTTATGAACCGTCACTTCACACGGGCCATTAGCCGTCACAAGCATACGCTCCCAGAGCGCCATACGTACTGCACGCGGGAATCAAACCTGCCAAGTAGTTGTGCACATGTTTTAGAGGAGCTCGAGACCCATGAAACGCACTCACAAAATAACCGGTTACGATTACGTGATCTCACACACAAACATGCTCGCATTCGACGATCACAAGGCCATAACACCTTAGCACAACCCCAAGGTTAGCACACATGTTCCATACTAGTGTTTATTCATTCTATGTCATTCCACACTTTCCTACATTGGTTACGGTAATAATCCTCACTCTACCTATTTCGTACTTAGCATGCATACATACGCAAACATGTTCAACAATAAGAGCATAGTCAAAATAGTCATCAAATACATAATGGAAACACATAATTCAACGTACCCCCAAAGTACGTAAATTCACGATTCTCCCCGATTTATTTCATCGGCATCAAAACCAGTATTTTTCCACTTCCATTATCTAGAGTATTCTCAAAGCTCTCCATCGGTACCAAGAATGCCCCGATTGGAGTCACGGTTAAAAAGTTATGAAGGAAACAAAGTGGGAAAATTCTGCCATGTTCGCTAGGCGAACTTCCCAGCGAACATTCGCTCCAGCCTTCGCTAGGCGAAGCTCCTGGCGAATGAACAAACAGAACAAAAACAGACATAAAGTTCACTTCGCGAACATTCGACTCACCCTTCGGTTCGCGAACAACTCAGCGAAGCAAGGCAGAACCAACCAGCCCTGGAAAGTCATAAAGTTCGCTAGGCGAACGCAGTTGGCGAACCTTCGCTAACTTTCGCTACCCGGGTTAGCTAGGCCAACCCTCGAAAGTTTTTTCGCTGGGACTTGCCCCTGGTTCGCTAGGCGAAGCCTGGAAAACCCAACTTCCCAGCAGCGCTGTTCTTCATCCAATCCATGGTTTTTCCATCCAAAACACATCCAACTCTTATCAAAACAATCAAAACACAGTATAAACATAACAAAAATCATTTATATTACATTTCATCCGTTAGATTCATGATTTTAGCACAATTTCTCATTTTCTCACAATTTCAACCTAACTCTAAAACTTATGAAATTCTACAACTAAGGTATCTATCTAAAACTTACCTTGATTAGATGATGATGATGAAGATTGGAAGATGATTTGATGAAGAATTGGTGATGTTCTTGATCTTTCTCTCTTCTAGGTTTTCTTCC
Organism: Lathyrus tuberosus; assembly: GCA_022829125.1. Taxonomy (NCBI): domain Eukaryota; kingdom Viridiplantae; phylum Streptophyta; class Magnoliopsida; order Fabales; family Fabaceae; genus Lathyrus; species Lathyrus tuberosus. Next base: position 2,336,334 of record JALAZF010000265.1, read on the forward strand.
CTTTTTCCTTCCTTTCTCCTTCTTTCTCTCCAACTTCTTTCTATCCTTTCCTTTCTCTTGCTCTTATGTGGAAAAGGAGTGGAAAAGGAATGATATAGTAAGACATCATCAATTGTAATACTACTAATTACCCAAAAAGTCTTTAAAGTTCCAAATAGTTAAATATCTCAGAGTCAGATAATATTAATTAGTTTTGCTCTGAGCTCATCCGTTACTCTAATTATCTTGGCAGATAATTTCTTAGAGTACACTGGAACTCAGTAGATCACAACTAATATTATCCAGAGTAATTAAAATACGGGGTATTACATCCTCCCCCCCCCCCCCCCTAAACAGAAATTCGCCCACGAATTTAAAACAATTACCTGAAAAGATAAGGGTAAACCTCTCGCATCTCCGATTCCAATTCCCAAGTTGCATCGCCCGGATGCGTCTCATCCCACTAGACCTTAACGAGAGGAATCTCTTTATTCCTTAACACTTTAGTTTCTCTTCCTGTGATACGACTTGGTTGAGGCTCAAACGTTAAATCTGCTTCAATCTCAATTGTATCTGGTAAAATTGGCTGAAGAGGATCTGGGACAAATTTTCGAAGCTGAGACACATGAAAAATGTCGTGCATCTCCGATAGAGAAGGTGGTAAGGCTAGTCTGTAAGCTACTTCACCAATTCTTTCCAAAATCTAATATGGTCCCACGTATCTCGGACTTAATTTCCGCGACCGAAACTGTCCTTTCAACCGCAATCTCGGAGTAACTTTCAAAAACATGTGATCGCCTTCTTCAAATTCTAAAGGTCTTCTACGGTTATCCGCATAACTCTTCTGACGATCTTGTGCTTGTTTGACCCTATCCCGGATCATCCTAATCTTCTCCGTAGTTTCGTGAATAATCTCGGGTCCCAACATCCTATCCTCACCAACTTCTGCCCAGCACAAAGGTGTCCTACACTTCCTTCCTTATAATGCCTCATAAGGTGCCATACCAATACTCGCATGATAACTGTTATTATAAGAAAACTCGATCAACGGCAAAAGTTCTATCCAATTTCCTCCACTTTTAAGTACACAAGCTCTCAACATGTCTTCCATTGTTTGTATTATTCGTTCCTTCTGACCATCCGTTTGCGGATGATTCGACGTACTCAAACACAACTTCGTCCCCATAGCTTGTTGAAAAGCTCTCCAAAATTTGGAAGTAAACTTTGGATCTCTATCCGAAACGATACTAGTGGGAATACCATGCAATCTCACTATCTCTGAAATGAACAACCTTGCGAGATGACTCGCCTTGTAGGTAGTCTTCACAGCTAAGAAATGCGCGGATTTCGTTAACCGATCCACAATTACCCAAATCGAATCATAACCACCCTGAGTACGGGGTAGTCCAACGGCGAAGTCCATAGAAATACTATTCCATTTCCATACTGGAATTTCTAAAGGTTGCAACAAGCCACCTGGTCTTTGGGGCTCGATCTTCACTTGTTGCACACCGCACATTCCGACACATACACCGCAATATCCCTTTTCATCCCGGACCACCAATAGTCCCTCCTTAAGTCTTGATACATCTTTGAAGATCCCGGATGTATAGTAAAAGCACCCTTATGCGCTTCTTCCAAAATCCTCCTTTTTAACTCCGTATTATCCGGAACACAAATCCTTTGGTTAAATACAATAAGTCCGTCGATAGCTCGCACAAAACCCGGTTGTAATAACACTTCTTGTAACTTCTCGTCTAACACTTGCTCTTGTTGGATTTCTTCCCTAAGAGTAGAACTGATATTCAAATTTCCCATAATCACACCATTAGGAGTCCAAACAAATTGAAGATTTAGATCTCGAAATTTTTCCAATAAAGTATGTTCTAGCATCATCAACTCGGCATTATGCAACACCTTCCTACTCAATGCATCCACCACCTTATTCACTTTACTCGGATGGTACTTTAGTTCCAAATCATAATCCTTCAAATATTCCATCCACCTCCTTTGACGCATGTTCAACTCCTTCTAATCAAAGAGGTACTTTAAGCTCTTGTGATCGCTAAACATCTCAAACCGCACACCGTACAAATAGTGACGCCACACCTTCAAGGTAAATACAACTGCCGCCAATTCTAAATCATGCGTTGGATAATTCTCTTCATGGAATTTCAACTGTCGAGAAGCATAAGCCACTACATGTCCATCTTGCATTAACACACCTCCTAATCCCATCTTCGATGCATCACAATATACCTCATACGACTTGCTAGGATCAGGAATAACCAAAACAGGAGCGGTCGTCAATCTTTCTTTCAGACACATAAAACTTTGCTCACAAGCCGAATCCCATTCATACGAATAATCCTTCCGAGTAAGTCGCGTCATCGGTAAAGCTAGTTGGGAAAAACCTTTAACAAACCTTCTATAATAACCTGCTAATCCCAATAAGCTTCTAACTTCAGACACATTCTTCGGTCTCTCCCAATTAATCACTGCTTTAACTTTTGATGGATCAACCGCTACACCTCCCTGAGATATGACATGTCCAAGAAAATTAACCTCCGACATCCAAAATTCACACTTACTTAGCTTGGCAAAAAGTTGCTTCTCTTACAAGATAGAAAAAACGATTCTTAGGTGTTCTCTGTGCTCTTGAGGATCACGAGAATAGATAAGAATGTCATCAATGAAAATCACCACAAATTGGTCCAAGTAAGGTTGAAATATCCGATTCATATAATCCATGAAAACTGCCGGAGCATTCATCACACCAAAAGGCATCACCAAAAATTCATAATGACCATAACGGGTTCTAAACGCAGTATTTGGTACATCTGAACTCTTCACGCGAATCTGATGATAACCCGACCGTAAGTCAATCTTCGAGAACACACAGGCTCCTTTCAATTGATCTAATAGATCGTCTATCCTTGGTAATGGGTATTTATTCTTGATGGTGACCTTATTCAGCTGACGGTAATCAATACACAACCGCATTCCACCATTCTTTTTCTATACCAACAACACTGGAGCTCCCCAGGGTGAAACACTGGGTCGAAAAAAATGCTTAGCCAACAACTCTTCCAATTGATCCTTTAATTCTCTTCATTCAAGTGGTGCCATCCGATACGGAGAAACAGATATTGGAGCCGTTCCCGGTATCAGGTCAATAGAGAATTCCACTTCCCACTCCGGAGGAAGAGACGTGATATCCTTGGGGAAAACTTCAGGAAAGTCACAAACTACCAGAATACTCAAGACTTGAAGGTTACTACCCTCCTCTTTAGTAAGAATCAAAAGAACGGACTTTTCCTACTCAAACAAGAAATTTATCATTCCAACCGTACCTTCCAAAATAGTAGTTAACACATCCTTCGGAGTAGCTTCAGTAGATGGAATAATGATTAGTTTTTCTTCACACCCGATAAATACCGAATTAGCTGAAAGCCAATGTATTCCCAGAATAACATCCACTTTCTTAAGTGGTAAACAAATTAAATCAATCTGGAAAACTCTTCCATCCACAGATAAAACATAATTTTCACACATTAAAGGTGTTTCAACCATCTCATCCATGGCAGTAGTAACCACCATGGGTGGAGACAACGGAACCGCTTGTAACCCAAGCCGCTTTACACATTGCATCGATACAAAATAGTGTGTAGCTCCACAATCAAATAAAACAAAGCAAGGATTTCCATTCACAAAACACGTACCAGCAATCAACGAGTTATCACCCTTTGCTTTCCTTGCATCCAAGGTATACACACGCCCGAAATTCTTCTCTTGCATCTGTTTCCTCTTCTGAGGACAATCCCTCGCTAAGTGGCCCACTTTCTAACACTGATAACACCTCACACCTTCGATACCACATCTTCCCTGATGATTCCTACCGCAAAGACGACATACAGGAGGTGCACTAGTCCTAGAGCTCTGAACTTGCTTCCCTTTGAAAGATTGTTGCCTTGGTCTAAATTATTGATTCGATCTCCCATGATCATTTTGATTCACCCTACTCAACTCTCATTCTGCTTGCACTTTCTTTAAGCTATGCTCTGCCACATAACACTGTCGTAACAACTCAGCATAGTTAGTGAATTCCCTCTGAGACACGCTATGCGAAATTTCAGCCCTCAAACCAAATAGAAACTGATCAATCTTCCACCTCTCATCAGGAGCATGCATAGCCTGCCTAGAATAAGCAGCCATAACCTCAAACTTTTCTGCATAAGTTGCCAGGGTCAAGTTGCCTTGTCTCAACTGTTGAAACTCGAATTCCTTCTGAGACCTTAAGGAACTTGGGAAATACTTCTCCATAAAATTTATCTTAAACTGATCCCATACTTTCGGTACCTCTTGAATTGTCATTAAGGCCGAAGCACTCTCCCACCACCTCATGGCAGGATCCTCCAACAAGTGAGAAGCGAAAACAACCTTATTTTCCTCATTGCACTGAACTATCAAGAAAATCCGCTCCATACCGGATATCCATTCATGAGCCTTTACTGGATCTAACCCTCCCTGAAACTCCGGAGGATTCATACAAATGAAATCCCTAAAGGTTCCCCCTGTAGCTTCGGGAACAACCACTGGAGGATGCACACCACCAGCCATTTGCTGTACCATTTGTTGCACAAACTGATTCTGTAGTTCCTGCATCTGCTGCATGAATTGATACCAAGGGGCATTCCCTTCGTCTCCTGGCGGATTTGTCCCTGCTGGAGTAGTTCTCGGTCTACCACGAATGTTTCTGCGCCCGTCCGCCATGTTCCTAAATGTCATATAGATAGGATTAAGTTGATCAGGCTCAATACCATAAATATAACACATAATACCAATGGCGACACAACGCATATGAAACGGAAAGAAATACTTATACTATTTCATGGCTAGGTCGAGGATACGACCTGCTCTGATACCAACTGTAATACCCATACATAACACACATACATCAAAGCATATATGTTACACATGAATCCAAGTATTTGGCACTGAAATACCATAAATTCCAAGTTAACACATTATATACGTTAAATGCCCTAAATACAAAGTTCTAAAGTCTACGGCATAACATATACAAGATGTCCCAAAATGCACCAAGAACTAGATCAATACAGTGATCTCAAAATAAAACGCCATAGCGGAAGCCATGCCATCTCAAAAGCTACGATCCGTAAGGAAAAGTCAAACCTAATTGTCCTTACCCTTCGCTGAACCTGTAGTACCTGTGATGTAAACAACAACGTGGGGTGAGATACATCAAATCTCAGTGAGTTCGTTATCTTATAGTCCTCTCAGCTTTACAAGGTTCTAACAAACCTAACTCAAGTCAAAAGGGAAGGGGGTGACTTTGAGTACACACACACTATATGGAAACATGTCATGAGTTCATCAACTCACACTATCACTAATCGGTAACCACACCAAGACATCCCCTTTTCTCGTCCGCTTCTACGTCTAGAAGTCGACCCGAGTCATGGATCCTGGTAACCTACTTGACATACGAATGGATTCGGGTTCTACGGGCCATTAACCGTTAGGAACTGTCACTTCACACGGGCCATTAACCGTCACAAGCATACACTCCCAGAGCTTCATTCGTACTGCACGCGGGAATCAAACCTGCCAAGTAGTTGTGCACATGTTTCAGAGGTGCTCGAGACCCATGAAACGCACTCACAAAATAACCGGTTATGATTACGTGATCTCACACACAAACATGCTCGCATTCGACGATCACAAGGCCATAACACCTTAGCACAACCCCAAGGTTAGCACACATGTTCCATACTAGTGTTTATTCATTCTATGTCATTCCACACTTTCCTACGTTGGTTACGGTAATAATCCTCACTCTACCTATTTCGTACTTAGCATGAATACATACGCAAACATGTTCAACAATAAGAGCATAGTCAAAATAGTCATCAAATACATAATGGAAACACATAATTCAACGTACCCTTAAAGTATGTAAATTCACGATTCTCCCCGATTTATTTCATCGGCATCAAAACCAGTATTTTTCCACTTCCATTATCTAGAGTATTCTCAAAGCTCTCCATCGGTACCAAGAACGCCCCGATTGGAGTCACGGTTAAAAAGTTATGAAGGAAATAAAGTGGGAAAAATCTGCCATGTTCGCTAGGCGAACTTCCCAGCGAACATTCGCTCCAGCCATCGCTAGGCGAAGCTCCTGGCGAATGAACAAATAGACTAAAAACAGACATAAAGTTCGCTTCGCGAACTCCCATGCCAACATTCGCCTCGCCCTTCGCTTCGCGAACAACTCAGCGAAGCAAGGCAGAACCAACCATCCCTGGAAAGTCATAAAGTTCGCTAGGCGAACGCAGTTGGCGAACCTTTCCTAACCTTTGCTACCGGGTTCGCTAGGCGAACCCTCGAAAGTTTGTTCACTAGGACTCGCCCCAGGTTCGCTAGGCGAAGCCTAGAAAACCCAACTTTCCAGCAGCGCTGTTCTTCATCCAATCCACGGTTTTTCCATCCAAAACACATCCTACTCTTATCAAAACAATCAAAACACAGTATAAACATAACAACAATCATTTATATTGCATTTCATCCGTTAGATTCATGATTTTAGCACAATTTCTCATTTTCTCACAATTTCAACCTAACTCTAAAACTCATGAAATTCTACAACTAAGGTATCTATCTAAAACCCACCTGGATTAAATGATGATGATGAAGATTGGAAGATGATTTGATGAAGAATGGGTGATGTTCTTGATCTTTCTCTCTTCTAGGTTTTCTTCCCTTTTTCCTTCCTTTCTCCTTCTTTCTCTCCAACTTCTTTCTATCCTTTCCTTTCTCTTACTCTTATGTGGAAAAGGAGTGGAAAAGGAATGATATAGTAAGACATCATCAATTGTAATACTACTAATTTCCCAAAAAGTCTTTAAAGTTCCAAATACTTAAATATCTCAGAGTCAGATAATATTAATTAGTTTTGCTCTGAGCTCAACCGTTACTATAATCATCTTGGCAAATAATTTCTCAGAGTACACTAGAACTCAGTAGATCACAACTAATATTATCCAGAGTAATTAAAATACGGGGTATTACAAAATATTTGATTATTGTGTGTGGGGATTAGAAGGGTGTTATAGTTTGAGTCATATATTTCCAATGATGAAAATATATATTTTTAAAAGCAAAAAGGTAGTACAATTGGTTATAGAATTGTTTTCCACTAATCGACTAATTACATTAGCTATTGGACTGCCTCGTGTAAATATAAATTTAATATTATTTTCTAATTATTAATCAATAAAGTTGATTTTCCTTTATTCTTAATTATTTTTTACATATACAATTGCACATAGATATGAAACTGTCAATCGAAAGATAAATCAAATATAACCAAGGTCTTTAACCACCATTTGATATTCCATGGGTTAACAACCTAATAAGTAATCAATTCGTGTATCTAAAATAAATAAACAACTATGAAAATACATTAAAACTCTTTTGTGTATCAATGTCGAATAAAAGAAAAAACAAAATAGAGAGAATGAAAGGATGGGAAATAAATAACAAGATGAAGGCTTAGAAAGTATAAAAATAAAAAATTTAGTTTTCATTTTTATTTAAAAAGAACATTAATGAAAGACTTATAAAACAACAATTAATAAACCTTCAATGTCTATTTTGATATCTAAATTCTATTAATATGAGTGCAATTTTCCGCGGAATGACATCCTCAAAACCCGGAGGAGGAGCAAGGAATGGCTGATTTGGATGGATTGAATTGTCACTCGTAACACCATTACAAGATATAAAGTGAATATTTTTGTGTTCGAGTTCAATAAGTTCAACTTTGATAGAGACACCATCTACACCTTTTAGGTCATCTTCTTCAACTTCTTGAATACTTTCATGTATTGTACCCCCCTTATAAAACTCGGGCTTCTTTGAAATAGTGGTTGTGATAAAAATATCACATGCAGCCTTAACCTTTCCTACAACAGTCTTGTAGCGTGCGATTTTTGTCGATGACGCGACCACCTTATCGCCATGGGAATTTCCCCACCTCAATGGGAGGAACGTGGTTCTACTTTCTGATTTCTTATTTATCCTATGAAGCTGGAAAGGAAAGGGAAGTTATCTAAACCTAACCTTGCACGCGAATGTTTAACTGAACAAACACTGAGTGAGATTTGGGAGTTCGGGGTCAGGTTATACAATGGGGAGTTGTCAATTACCCATCCTATACATGGTTATCCATAGGTTGATTAACATTAGGTTCTGCTTTCTACTTGATGGTGTTTGTCTGTAAATGGGAAAGTTTCTTCTTTATGGGGATGTCTGAGAGAGAGAGAGAGAGAGAGAGAGAGAGTATTTTTGTTGTTTTTTGGGTTTTCCGATGTTTTTGGTAAGGTATTGGACCTAAGGGTTTTTGATTAGTGTGCTCGCTAAGATTTCGTAATCTTATGCCTACGTATTCCCGTTAAAGAAAAAAAAATAGGGAAATCAGAGCAATCGTAGTTCCTCCTATTCTATGGGAGGAAAAAATGTCTGGTGTCTTATTCAAAGCCCAAGATTGAAGCTAAAGGTTGTATTTGTGTCTTGTTCAAAGCCCAAGATTGAAGCTAAAAGGTTTGACTGAGAGAGAATTTGTCATCTCTAAAGGTATATATCTCATCTGTTTATCACAGTTGTTTGGGTAACTGATTATAAAGGGGGATTACTTTAACTGGAATGTATGGAGTCCAACAATTCCATAATTTCCTTTATGAGGGATTTGTATTGAAGGAGAAAACTTTAACTCAGTGAAAAGTAATGTCATTTTTCCTTAGGGGTTTTTCATACTAAGAGAGGGACATTGGCTTGGATGTAAATAATCCAGAGGCTTGCCACTTACAGCAGTTAGATGAGGATTTTACCAGGATAAAGGATGGACTACAGCTTGCATTTTTGAATCAACAAGTGTGCCACATAAAGCAGTTATCTGGGATTAAGGTTTGTTTTGATGTGTGATATACAGAGAAAAATCTTCCTGCAGAAAGATTTTGATTTCCTCTGAGGGGATATTAATTTTTGTGTGCCTTGATCAAATCCCAAGGTTGAAGCTAAGAGATTAATTGGTTCCACTGGGGAGATCATTATTCAAAGCCTAAGAGGAGGCTGGAAAAGATTGACTCAACAAGAGAGTGTTTATCTGTGTCTTGTACAAAGCCCAAGATTGAGGCTGAAAGAGAATTGACTCTTTTGGGGGAAGGTTTTATCTGTCTTGTACAAAGCCAGAGATTGAGGCTAAAGGGATTAACTCTGCTTAGTGAGTTTTTATATCTGTCTTGTACAAAGCTCAAGATTGAGGCTAAAGGTTATGACTCCACTAGGGAGGACACTTATGGGTGTTTTGTACAAAGCCCAAGATTGAGGCTGAGATTTAACTGACTCAGTTGGAGGATGTAACACCCTAAATTTCCCCGTATAATTTAATCGCATAATCAGAGTAAAATAATACAACTTAGAAATAAAGGGCATTACTTTCAACATAAACTTTCCCTTAAGTAGACATGTAACATAATTTAAAACATACTTTAATCCAAAGTTGCTCTTTATTACGCAGCGAAAATAAATCATTCGAATGATAAGCATAACGGTTTCAAGTTACCAAAAATTAGTTTGTAAACTATAATAATAAATGAAATTCTTTAACCTAAATAAAACATGCATAAAAGCGTTCCCGACTCCCAATGTTACATATCAGAGCAGACGCCACTAAAGTGAAGCACCTCGTCTTCACCGACCACGACTTCCAAACTACTCCTGATTATCTGCAGGATGCCGTATAAAGCATCACCAAACATGGAAGGGGTGAGATTCTCAAATCAACAAAAGGAGAAGATGATATAAGTATAGAAGCATTAATCAACAAGGTATTCACCCATATCACAACTATCAAAAACAATCACACACCTCAGCACAACCACAAATCATCAATCACAACATAATGTAACACAACTAACACGATTAATGCAATGAGACACCAACTAGACTCAATGCATGTGGTACCAAATTTTGATCCCTGTTTCATGATCACAATTCCCGTCGGAACGTCTATCTAGTGGCTCACACCTCACACGGGCACACGACAATCGTGATTGCTCACACCGCACATGGGCACACAATCACCTCAACAACAACACCATCGATTCCATTAAAGGAATCCGGATAGACGCTCACACCCCACATGGGCACACGTCATCCCTCAACTCATGCATCATGCTATGCACCTTCAACGACAACACGCAACAACGAAACTAATGCATCAACATAGCATATCATCATTACTCGATTCATTAATTCACAACAACACACATACACCTATTCGAGCATGCATATTCATAACAATCTTCCAAAATACATCATCTAAGGAAATTATCAACGAAGCAACAGGAAACCACACGAAACCACCAGAAAACAGCAAAGAAACAACAAAAATTGCGCAAGCAGCATTGTTGCGCCTCATCACACCGCACGAAACAGCAGGGGCGTTGTTGCGCCTCTTGCACCGCCCGACGGAACACAGGCGTAGCTCCCCCCCCCCCCTTCAATTCCTACACTTCCAGTAGCATTCCATGCAATGCCTCTTGGTCACCGCCCGGCAAAGCATTGCTACACCTCCTCTCACCACCCGGCGGCGCACGGGCGTAGCTTCCCCCCTCAATTCTAACAAGTTCGAGTAGCGTTCTAGGTTGTGCCTCCTGAGCACCGCCCGGAGACACATAGCACCGCCCGAAGCTATGATTCCATCGCCCGGCGCTACGTGCGCATAGCAGAATTCCTGCAACCCAACTTTCTGCTACACCAGACTCAATTTTCTCCCCAAAACATTCCTCATAGTGCACAAAAATCATACCAACTCTCAGCAACATTTAACAATAACAACATACACTAATTTATAGAAAATATCATGAACAAAATCTAACATTCTAACTCATTAGAACCCACCAACAAATCTCCAATATTCACATGAATTCAACCTAATGATTTCTATCCAAATACAAACATCATCCAACCCTTGAGAGATTATAGAATCCCACCCTTACCTTGTATTGATGAGCTTCCTTCTTCTCCAATGGATTCACTCATTCACCTTGCCCTAGCCTCTTCTTCCTGTTCCCTTTTCTCTTTTCTTCATAATTCGATCGATCACCAAAAATGATTCTCTCTCTCTCTAATTTCCTCCTTTTCTCTTGAATGGTTCACTTTGTCCTCCTTATTTCTCTACTCATATAATATTATTGTTATGTTATTATTATTATGATTATTTAATCCAACCATTAAAATAATAACCACAATAATAAAACTAAATATTTATTTAAATGATAATCTCCTCATACTATTTAATTAAATAAATAATAACCAATTCACATAATTAGTATACTCCTCCCACCACTACGTTCTACTCTTTTGGTCACTGCGCTCCACTAGGGTTACCCAAAACATCACAAAATACGCATAGTCACATAATTATACATATCAACACATGAATATAATTACGAATAATGGTTAAAATAAATCGGGGTGTTACAGAGGATATGTATTTGGGGGTGTCTTACAAAGCCCAAGATTGAGGCTGAAGGGGTGATCATTATACAAAGCCTAAGAGGAGGCTAACTTCTGCTGAGGAAGATCATTATACAAAGCCTAAGAGGAGGCTGACTTCTGCTGAGGATTAACTCTTGCTGGGGACTGCAGAAGAGTTGAAATATCAGATGCCTTGAGGTTCTGATTTTGTTGAGGATTTGTTAATGGTAAATTAACAGTAAGTGTCCCTGACTGGGGAAATTTGGATAGAAGTTTTAACAGGTGGAGTTTTACCTTTGAGGGTTTTAACTCTGTTTGGAGATTGATCAGGTGATCAATATTTTTACCAGTGATGAAAATATATATTTGTAAAAGCAAAAAGGTAGTGCACTTGGTTATAGAATTGTTTTCCACTAATCGACTAATTACATTAGCTATTGGACTGCCTCGTGTAAATATAAATTTAAGATTATTTTCTAATTATTAATCAATAAAGTTGATTTTCCTTTATTCTTAATTTTTTTTGCATATACAATCGCACATAGATATGAAACCATCAATCGAAATATAAATCACATATAACTAAGGTCTTTAACCACCATTTGATATTCCATGGGTTAACAACCTAATAAGTAATCAATTCGTGTATGTAAAATAAATAAACAACTATGAAAATACATTAAAACAATTTTGTGTATCAATGTCGAATAAAAGAAAAAACAAAATAGAGAGAATGAAAGGATGGGAAATAAATAACAAGATGAAGGCTTAGAAAGTATAAAAATAAAAAATTTAGTTTTCATTTTTATTTAAAAAATAGCATTAATGAAAGCCTTATAAAACAACAATTAATAAACCTTCAATGTCTCTTTTGATATCTAAAATCTATTAATATGAGTGCAATGGTTCCGCGGAATGACATCCTCAAAACCATGAGGAGGAGCAAGGAATGGCTGATTTGGATGGATAGAATTGTCACCCGTAATACCATAACCAGTTATAAAGTGAATATTTTTTGTGTTCGAGTTCAATAGGTTCAACTTTGATAGAGGCACCATCTACACCTTTTAGGTCATCTTCTTCAACTTCTTGAATACTTTTATGTATTGCACCCCCCTTATAAAACTCGGGCTTCTTTGAAAGAGTGGTTGTGATAAAAATATCACATGCAGCCTTAACCTTTCCTACAACATTCCCACCAAACACTTCCCCACAATCATCAGCTAGTAAAATGGAAAAAGAAGAATAAAAAGGTTCAATGATGACTTCAGAAGTAATACAACCATAATTGGTATTGAAATAAGTTCCATTGATAGATATCATTTGAGAGGATCCAGGAATTGTGAATGCAGGACTTTAGACACTGAATTGTGAAAAGTAACTTCAGATACAAGACCGACACCTCCTAGGACTGTGATGATAGCTTGATGACGCAAAGCAAGATTTATGAGAGACTCCACGATATCGTGTCCAACAGGGACTTTTATAACAACCAATTTCATAATGTTATCAAGTTCTTCTTCAATCTCAATAGAGAATTTGGGTTTGTTCTTGGAGCCCCGTGGTCTACCCCTATGTCTCTTAAAGGGCAGTGTTGTCCGATCCTCCTTTGTTTCACTAGGAACATTAATAAATTCTCCAAAGGATGAAGATTTTAATGATGGTGTTGGTATCCAAAACTTTTCACAGTGGTTGTTGGTGGACATGTTGGGGAGATACCCCATGTTCCCACTTTTCTCTCCCACTTTGGCAGGTGTGGAAAACCTTAGGGATTTGTACTTTGAGGAATCATTCTTTGAGGAATCATTCTTTGAGTTTGGAGATATAAAGAAGGGTGGCCATTAGTTCTCTGCCATTGTTGAAAAATATAATCAATGTGGAAGTGAACCACGAAATTTATAGCATTAGTTTCGAATGTGAGAGTCAAAATACAAATTTTTTATCTTTTATTAAGATTTCAACGGTCGAAATGATATTTAGAAATATGTAGATAAATAGTAACTTATGAAATTAATATAATCATAATAATAAATTTCGATCAATAAAAATATAGCAATTGATAAATATTCACTAATTATATAAATGTATCATTTATAACAATTCAACCAATAATATTATGTGTTTTAAAAGGAATTCATTTTAAAAAAGAATTGTTATAAACTATTTAGTTTTTATTTAAATTATTGCTAAAAAATTTGAAATGTAACATTAGGGACATTAATTATATTATTTTTTTGCCAAATTTCTTATTCATGTTAATACAAGTATTTTCAATGTATGACAACCATCTCACCCATTGGCATTCGAATAGTTTTTGATAAATCTGTTGTGTATTCAAAATTTATGTAAGTAATATGATAGCCCAATCAGATAATGTCTTTGAGGATATAAAGAAGGTTGTCCATTTGTTCTCTTCCATTGTTGGAAAATATAATCAATATGGAAGAGAATATATATATATATATATATCAGTAGTGTCGATGTCAGAGATGAAGATTAGAAGATCAAAGTACAAAGTTATTATCATTTATTGAGAATACAACAATAGAAATGATATTTAGAAATATGTAGATAAATAGTAACTTATAAAATTTATATAATCATAATAATAAATTTCGATCAATAAAAATATAGCAATTGATTAAATACTCACTTATTATGGAAAATGTATCATTTATAACAATTCAACCAATAATATTATGTGTTTTAAAAGGAATTCGTTTTAAAAAAGAATTGTTATAAACTATTTAATTTTAATTTTAATTATTGCTAAAAAAAATTGAAATGTAACATTAGCGTCATTAATTATGTTATTATTTTATTTTTATGTCAAATTTCATATTCTTGTGAATACGAGTATTTTCAACGTGGAACATCCATATCATCCATTGACATTCGAATTGTTTTTGATAAATGTGTTGTGTATTGAAATTTTATGTAAGTTATATGATAGCCCAATCAACTAATGTCTTTGAGGATATAAAAAAGGGTGTTGTAATACCCCGTAAATTATTTTACTCTGGATAATATTAGTTGTGATCAACTGAGTCCCAGTGTGCTCTGAGAAATTATCTGCAGAGTTAATTAGGGTAACTGTTGACCTTAGAGTAAATCCAATTAATATTATCTGACTCTGAGATATTTAAGTATTTGAACTTTAGAGACTTTTTGGACAATTACTAGTGTTGCTAGTTGATGATATTATACTATATCATTTCTTTTCCATTCCTTTTCCTTATTAGAACAAGAGAAAGAAAAAGATAGAAAGGGTTTTGGAGAGAAAGAAAAGAGAAGGAAAGGAAGAGAAAAAGAGGAAAAAGTCCAAGAACAAGATCATCAAGAGCATCATCAAATCTTCATCACATCATCTTCCCATCTTCACCATCATCATCTATTCAAGGTGGGTTCTAGATAGGAACTTAAGTTTTAGAGTTAGAAATGATTTTAGCTTAAGTTAGGTTTTATGAGAAATTGCTTAAATTGGTAATCGATGGAATTTAACGGTTGAAATGTGTTAAAAACTGAGTAGTATAAGCTATATGAGTGTAGAATCATCTGTATTTGATTGTTGGATGTGTGGGTGTGTTTTGGTTTGGTTTTTGACCCAAGGGAATGCAGTTGTACGCTACAGAATTTCTGCATTTTCCCAGATTTACACTGCGAATCCCCTAGCGAAGGGGAAATCGTGCACTCGCTGGCTATTCGCACGGCGAAGGTGAAGGCGAACATTCGCCAGAGGTTCGCACTGCGAACTTTACCTTGTTTTGGTTCTGACTTGGTTCGCCAGATGTTCGCACTGCGAATGGTGCAGCGAACCAGTGTTGGCTAGGCATTCGTTGGGAGCTTCGCACTGTGAGTGAGGAAGCGAGCATTTGCTGGCTTCTTCGCAATGCGAACATGGCAGATCATCCAACTTGTTTCTTTCTTAACTTTTGACTCGTTTATCCGTTGTGAGTGTTCTTGGTATCGTTGTGAAGCTAGGAACATATTCTAGCTAATGGAAGTGAGAAATATCTATTTATTGCCCGATTAAATAAATCGGAAGGAACCGTGAATTTGTGTGAATTGTGATATGTTGATTTATGTGTTTTCGTTATGCGATTGATGATTATTTGCCTATGCTCTTATTGTTAAACATGTTTGAATATGTATGCATGTTAAAATACGAAATAGGTAGAGTGAGGAATATTACCGTAAACAATTGTCGGATAGTATGGAATGACATAGTGACAACGCTCGTGCATGAGAGGCCGAGGCGTGTGTCTAGTAATCATAACCAGTTTATCTTACTGTGTAGTTTCATGAGACTCGAGCACCTCCTCTGAAACGTATGCACAATTACTTGGTAGGTTTGATTCCCTACGTGTAGTACGATTGGAGCCTATATGGTAAAGAGACTTGTGATGGTTAACAGGCCATGAGAAGTGACGGTTCATGGTTAACAGGCCGATGATCCCGAATCTAATTCCTATGCCAAGTAAATATAAGGATCCATGACTCTGATCGCCTTCTAGACGTAGAAACGGATGGGAAAAGGGGATGCCTTGGTACGATTATTGATTAGCGAGATTCTTGAGTTAATAGGCTCAGGACTTACTTTTGTATTAGTGTGAGTTAACAGGCTCACGAGTGTGGATCCATATATGGTGAGTGTGTACTCAAAGTCACTTCCCTTCTCTTTTGACTTGAGTTAGGATGTTAGAACCTTGTAAAGCCGAGAGGACTATAAGATAGCGAACTCACTGAAATTTGATGTATCTCACCCCACGTTGTTGTTTACATCACAGGTACCACAGGTTTGGCGAAGGGTAAGGACAAAGTGGTTTGACTTTTCCTTACGGATCGTAGCTTTTGAGATGGCATGGCTTCTGCTATGGCGTTTTATTTTCAGATCATTGTATTGATCTAGTTCTTAGTGTATTTTGGGACATCTTGTATATGTTATGCAGTAGACTTTAGAACTTTGTATTTAGGGCATTTAATGTATATAATGTGTTAACTAGGAACTTATAGTATTTCAGTACCAAATACTTGGATCTATATATAATATTTATGCTTTGATGTATGAGTTTTAAATATGGGTGTTACAGTTGTTATCAAAGCAGGTCGTATCCTCGACCTCGCCATGAAATAGTATAAGTATTTTCTTTCCGTTTCACATGTGCTGTGTCGCCATTGGTCTTACGTGTTATATTTATGGTATTGAGCTTGATCAACTTAATCCTATCTGTATGACATTTCGGAACATGGCCGACCGGCGCAGAATCAACCGTGGTAGACCGAGAACTACTCTAGCAGGGACAAATCCGCCAGGGGACGAAGGGAATGCCCCTTTGTATCAATTTATGCAACAGATGCAGCAACAACAGAATCAGTTTAGGCAACAAATGGTACAGCAAATGGCTGGTGGTGTGCATCCTCCAGTGGTTGTTCCTGAAGCTGCAGGAGGAACCTTTAGGGACTTCATTCGCATGAATCCTCCGGAGTTTCAGGGAGGGTTAGATCTAGTAAAGGCTCATGAATGGATATCCGGTATGGAGCGGATTTTCTTGATAGTTCAGTGTAGTGAAGAAAATAAGGTTGTTTTCGCTTCTCACTTGTTAAAGGGTCCTGCTATGAGATGGTAGAAAGCGCTTTAGCCTTAATGACAATTCAAGAGGTACCGAAAGTATGGGAACAGTTTAAGATAACTTTTATGGAGAAGTATTTCCCAAGTTCCTTAAGGTCTCAGAAGGAATTCGAGTTTCAACAATTGAAACAAGGCAACTTGACTGTGGCTTCTTATGCGGAAAAGTTTGAGGTTATGGCTGCTTATTCTAGGCAGGCTATGTATGCTCCGGACGAGAGATGGAAGACCGATCAGTTTCTGTTCGGGTTGAGGGATGAAATTTCACATAGTGTGTCTCAAAGAGAATTTACTAGCTATGCTGAATTGTTACGACAGTGTTATGTGGCGGAGCATAGCTTAAAGAAGGTGCAAGCAGAAGGAGAGTTAAGCAGGGTGAATCAAAGTGATCGTGGGAGATTGAATCAACAATTTAGACTGAGACAACAATCTTTCAAAGGGAAGCAAGTTCAGAGTTCCAGTACTAGTGCGCCTCCGGTATGCCGTACTTGTGGAAAGAATCATTTTGGTAGGTGCAGTTGGGAAGGAATAAGGTGTTATTAGTGTAATAAGGTGGCCCATGTATCGAGGGATTGTCCTCAGAGGAGGAATCAGACGCAAGAAAAGAATACCGGGCAAGTTATACCTTGGATGCGAAGAAAGCAAAGGGTGACAACTCTTTGATTGCTGGTACGTGTTTTGTGAATGGAAATCCTTGCTTTGTTTTATTTGATTGTGGAGCTACACACTCTTTTGTATCGATGCAATGTGTAAAGCGGCTTGGGTTGCAAGCGGTTTCGTTGTCTCCACCCATGGTGGTTACTACTGCCATGGATGAGATGGTTGAAACACCTTTAATGTGTGAAAATTGTGTTTTATCTGTGGATGGAAGAGTTTTCCAGATTGATTTGATTTGCTTACCGCTTAAGAAAGTGGATGTTATTCTGGGAATGGATTGGCTTTCAGCTAATTCGGTATTCATCGGGTGTGAAGAAAAACTAATCATTATCCCCTCTACTGAGGCCACTCTGAAGGATGTGTTAACTACTATTTTAGAAGGTATGGTTGGAATGATTAATTTCTTGTTTGAGGAGGAAAAATCCGTTCTTTTGATTCTTACTAAGGAGGAGGGTAGTAACCGTCAAGTTTTGAGTATTCCGGTAGTTTGTGACTTTCCTGAAGTTTTCCCCGAGGATATCACTTCTCTTCCCCCGGAGCGGGAAGTGGAATTCTCTATTGACCTGATACCGGGAATGACTCCAATATCCGTTTCTCCGTATCGGATGGCACCACTTGAATTAAGAGAATTAAATGATCAATTGGAAGAGTTGTTGACTAAGCATTTTGTTCAACCCAGTGTTTCGCCCTGGGGAGCTCCTGTGTTGTTGGTAAAGAAAAAGGATGGTGGAATGCGGTTGTGTATTGATTACCGTCAGTTGAATAAGGTCACCATCAAGAACAAATACCCATTGCCAAGGATAGACGATCTGTTAGATCAATTGAAAGGAGCCTGTGTGTTCTTGAAGATTGATTTACGGTCGGGTTATCATCAGATTCAGGTGAAGAGTTCAGATGTACCAAAGACTGCGTTTAGAACCCGTTATGGTCATTATGAATTTCTGGTGATGCCTTTCGGTGTGACGAATGCTCCGGCAGTTTTCATGGATTATATGAATCAGATATTTCAACCTTATTTGGACCAATTTGTGGTGATTTTCATTGACGGCATTCTTATCTATTCTCGTGACCCTCAAGAGCACGGAGAACACCTAAGAATCGTTTTATCCATCTTACAAGAGAGACAACTTTTTGCTAAGTTAAGTAAGTGTGAGTTTTGGATGTCGGAGGTTAATTTTCTTGGTCATGTAATATCTCAGGGAGGTGTCGCGGTCGATCCCTCAAAAGTTGAAGCAGTAATAAATTGGGAGAGACCGAAGAATGTGTTTGAAGTTAGAAGCTTTTTGGGACTAGCAGGTTATTATAGAAGGTTTATTAAAGGCTTTTCCCAACTGGATTTACCGATGACGAGACTTACTCGGAAGGATTATTCGTATGAATGGGATTCGGCTTGTGAGCAAAGTTTTATGAGCTTGAAAGAGAGATTGACGACCGCTCCTGTTTTGGTTATCCTTGATCCTAGCAAGTCGTATGAGGTATATTGTGATGCATCGAAGATGGGATTATGAGGTGTGTTAATGCAAGATGGACATGTAGTGGCTTATGCTTCACGACAGTTGAAAGTCCATGTAGAGAATTATCTAACACATGATTTAGAATTGGCGGTCGTTGTATTTACCTTGAAGGTGTGGCGTCACTATTTGTATGGTGTACGTTTTGAGATGTTTAGTGACCACAAGAGCCTAAAATACCTCTTTGATCAGAAGGAGTTGAACATGCGTCAAAGGAGGTGGATGGAATATTTGAAAGATTACGAATTGGAGTTAAAATACCATCCAGGTAAAGCGAATAAAGTGGCGGATGCATTGAGTAGGAAGGTGTTGCATAATGTCGAGTTGATGATGCTAGAGTATACTTTATTGGAAAAATTTTGAGACCTAAATCTTCAATTTGTTTGAACCCCTAATGGTGTGATTATGGGAAATTTAAATATCACTTCTACTCTTCGGGAAGAAATCCAACAAGAGCAAGGGTTAGATGAGAAGTTACAAGAAGTGTTATTGCAACCGGGTTTTGTGCGAGCTACCGACGAAGTTATTGTATTTAACCGAAGGATTTGTGTTCCGGATAACACGGAGTTAAAAAGGAGGATTTTGGAAGAAGCGCATAAGGGTGCTTTTACTATACATTCGGGATCTTCAAAGATGTATCAAGATTTAAAGAGGGACTTTTGGTGGTCCGGAATGAAAAGAGATATTGCGGTGTATGTGTCGGAATATGCGGTGTGCTAACAAGTGAAGATCGAGCACCAAAGACCGGGTGACTTGTTGCAACCTTTAGAAATTCTGGTATGGAAATGGAACAGTATTTCTATGGACTTCGCTGTTGGACTACCCCGTACTCCGGGTGGTTATGATTCGATTTGGGTAATTGTGGATCGGTTAACGAAATCCGCGCATTTCTTAGCTGTGAAGACTACCTACAAGGCGAGTCATCTCGCAAGGTTGTTCATTTCGGAGATAGTGAGATTGCATGGTATTCCTACTAGTATCGTTTCGGATAGAGATCCAAAGTTTACTTCGAGATTTTGGAGAGCTTTTCAACAAGAAATGGGAACGAAGTTATGTTTGAGTACGTCGAATCATCCGCAAACGGACGGTCAGACGGAACGGACAATACAAACCATAGAAGACATGTTGAGAGCTTGTGTACTTGAAAGTGGAGGAAATTGGATAGAACTTTTGTCGTTGATTGAGTTATCTTATAATAATAGTTATCATGCAAGTATTGGTATGGCACCTTATGAGGCGTTATATGGAAGGAAATGTAGGACACCGTTGTGTTGGGCAGAAGTTGGTGAAGATAGGATGTTGGAACCCGAGATTATTCACGAAACTACGGAGAAGATTAGGATGATCCGTGAAAACGTTAAGCAAGCACAGGATCGTCAGAAGAGTTATGCGGATAACCGAAGAAGACCTTTAGAATTTGAAGAAGGCGATCACGTGTTTTTGAAGGTTACTCCGAGATTGCGGTTGAAAGGACTGTTTCGGTCGCGGAAGTTAAGTCCGAGATACGTGGGACCATATCAGATTTTGGAAAGAATTGGTGAAGTAGCCTACAGATTAGCCTTACCGCCTTCTCTGTCAGAGATGCACGACGTTTTTCATGTGTCTCAGCTTCGGAAATTTGTCTCAGATCCTCTTCAGCCAATTTTACCAGATACAATTGAGATAGAAGCAGATTTGACATTTGAGCCTCGACCGAGTCGTATCACCGGAAGAGAAACTAAAGTGTTAAGGAATAAATAGATTCCTCTTATTAAGGTCCAGTGGGATGAGACGCATCCGGGCGAATTTCAATTTAAGATGGGAGAGGTCTATCCTCATCTTTTCAGGTAATTGTTTTAAATTCGTGGGCGAATTTCAATTTAAGATGGGGAGGATGTAATACCCCGTAAATTATTTTACTCTGGATAATATTAGTTGTGATCAACTGAGTCCCAGTGTGCTCTGAGAAATTATCTGCAGAGATAATTAGGGTAACTGTTGAACTTAGAGTAAATCCGATTAATATTATCTGACTCTGAGATATTTAAGTATTTGAACTTTAGAGACTTTTTGGACAATTAGTAGTGTTGCTAATTGATGATATTATACTATATCATTTCTTTTCCATTCCTTTTCCTTATTAGAACAAGAGAAAGAAAAAGATAGAAAGGGTTTTGGAGAGAAACAAAAGAGAAGTAAAGGAAGAGAAAAAGAGGAAAAAGTCCAAGAACAAGATCATCAAGAGCATCATCAAATCTTCATCACATCATATTCCCATCTTCACCATCATCATCTATTCAAGGTGGGTTCTAGATAGGAACTTAAGTTTTAGAGTTAGAAATGATTTTAGATTAAGTTAGGTTTTATGAGAAATTGCTTAAATTGGTAATCGATGGAATTTAACGGTTGAAATGTGTTAAAAACTTAGTAGTATAAGCTATATGAGTGTAGAATCATCTGTATTTGATTGTTGGATGTGTGGGTGTGTTTTGGATTGGTTTTGGACCCAAGGGAATGCAGTTGTACGCTACTGAATTTCTGCATTTTCCCAGATTCGCACTGCAAATCCCCTAGCGAAGGGGAAATCGTGCACTCGCTGGCTGTTCGCACGGCGAAGGTGAAGGCGAACATTCGCTAGAGGTTCGCACTGCGAACTTTACCTTGTTTTGGTTCTGACTTGGTTCGCCAGATGTTCGCACTGCGAATGGTGCAGCGAACCAGTGTTGGTTAGGCATTCGCTGGGAGCTTCGCACTGCGAATGAGGAAGCGAGCATTTGCTGGCTTCTTTGCAATGCGAACATGGCAGATCATCCAACTTGTTTCTTTCTTAACTTTTGACTCGTTTATCCGTTGTGAGTGTTCTTGGTTTCGTTGTGAAGCTAGGAACATATTCTAGCTAATGGAAGTGAGAAATATATGTTTATTGCCCGATTAAATAAATCGGAGGGAACCATGAATTTGTGTGAATTGTAATATGTTGATTTATGTGTTTTTGTTATGCGATTGATGATTATTTGCCTATGCTCTTATTGTTAAACATGTTTGAATATGTATGCATGTTAAAATACGAAATAGGTAGAGTGAGGAATATTACCGTAAACAATTGTCGGATAGTGTGGAATGACATAGTGACAACGCTCGTGCATGAGAGGCCGAGGCGTGTGTCTAGTAATCATAACCAGTTTATCTTACTGTGTAGTTTCATGAGACTCGAGCACCTCCTCTGAAACGTATGCACAATTACTTGGTAGGTTTGATTCCCTACTTGTAGTACGATTGGAGCCTATATGGTAAAGAGACTTGTGATGGTTAACAGGCCATGAGAAGTGACGGTTCACGGTTAACAGGCCGATGATCCCGAATCCAATTCGTATGCCAAGTAAATACAAGGATCCATGACTCGGATCGTCTTCTAGACGTAGAAGCAGACGGGAAAAGGGGATGCCTTGGTACGGTTATTGATTAGCGAGATTCTTGAGTTAACAGGCTCAGGACTTACTTTTGTATTAGTGTGAGTTAACAGGCTCACGAGTGTAGATCCATATATGGTGAGTGTGTACTCAAAGTCAATTCTCTTCCCTTTTGACTTGAGTTAGGATGTTAGAACCTTGTAAAGCCGAGAGGACTATAAGATAGCGAACTCACTGAGATTTGATATATCTTACCCCACGTTGTTGTTTACATCACAGGTACCACAGGTTCGGCGAAGGGTAAGGACAAAGTGGTTTGACTTTTCCTTACGGATCGTAGCTTTTGAGATGGCATGGCTTCCGCTATGGCGTTTTATTTTGAGATCATTGTATTGATCTAGTTCTTAGTGTATTTTGGGACATCTTGTATATGTTATGCAGTAGACTTTAGAACTTTGTATTTAGGGCATTTAATGTATATAATGTGTTAACTAGGAACTTATAGTATTTCAGTACCAAATACTTGGATCTATATATAATATTTACGCTTTGATGTATGAGTTTTATATATGGGTGTTACAGGTGCCGATTTGTTCTCCGCCATTGTTGGAAAATAAAATCAATTTGGAAGAGAATAACAACAAATATAACAGTATTCACATGAATATGAAATTAATAATTATTATCATTTATTAAGAATTCAATGGTCGAAATGATATTTTAAAATATGTACATAAATTGTAACGTGCGAAATGAATATAATTATCATAATAAAATTTGGTCAATAAAAATATATCAATTGACTAAATATTCACCTACTCTTGAAAATGTATCATTTATAACAATTCAATCAATAATATAATGTGTTTTAAAAGGAATGCGCTTTAAAAAAGAGTTGTTATAATCAATTTTTTTTTTTAATTATTGGTAAAAAATTTCAAATGTAACATTAACGACATTAATAGCGTTATTATTATTTTCTTTTTTCAAATTTTTTTTCCTTTGAATACGAGTATTTTCAACGTGGTACATACATCTCACCCATTGGCATTCGAATAGATTTTTTATAAATGTGTTGTGTATTCAAAATTTATGTAAGTAATATGATAGCCCAATTAAATAATGTCTTTGAGGACTTATTCTTTGAGTTTGAGGATATAAAGAAGGGTGTCCATTTGTTCTCTGCCATTGTTGGAAAATAAAATCAATATGAAAGAGAATAACAATGTATATTGCAGTAGTGTCGATGTCAGAGATAACTATTCGAAAGTCAAATTACAAATTTATTATCATTTATTGAGAATTCAACAGACGAAATTATATTTAGAAATATATAGATAAATAGTAACTTATGAAATTAATATACTTATAATAATAAATTATGGTCAATAAAAATTTAGAAATTGATTAAATATTCACTTACTATGAAAAATATATCATTTATAACAATTCAACCAATAATTATGTGTTTTAAAAGGAATTCATTTTAAAAAGAATTGCTATAAACTATTTAATTTTTATTTTAATTATTGCTACAAAATTTCAAATGTAACATTCACGACAATAATTGCGTTATTATTTTTTTGTAAAATTTCTTATTCATGTGAATACAAGTATTTTCAATGTGGAACATCCATTTCACATATTGGCATTAGAATAGTTTTTTATAAATATGTTAGTATTCAAAATTTACGTCAATAATATGATAGCTCAAGCAGAAAATGTTTTGAGGATTTATTCTTTGAATTTAAGGATATAAAGAAGGGTGTCCATTTATTCTCTGTCATTGTTGAATAATATAATCAATATGAAAGAGAATATTGATATTTATAGTAGTAGTGCCGATCTTAGAGATCAAAATTAAAAAGTCAAAATATACATATATCATTATTTATTGAAAATTCAATGGTAAAAATTATATTTAGATATATGTACATAAAGCGTAACGTATGAAATTAATACTCCCTTCGTCCCAAAATATAAGAGAAAAACTCAAAAACACACTTATTAAGAAAAGTGAAAAACATAATAGTTTGACTAAGATTTTGTTGAAAAATTTTGTTTTAAAAGATGTAAAAACAATTCTAATTGGTTGTTGTTTATATAAAATATGAGAGAGAAAGCAAATTAAATGCAACTTGCATTTAATTTTACCTTGAAAATGATGAAAGTTGATTTTTTCTCTTATATTTTGGGACAAGAAAAATATACTTTTTTCTCTTATATTTTGGGACGGAGGGAGTATAATTATAATAATTAACTTTGACCAATAAGAATCTATGAATTGATTAAATATTTACTTATTATGTAAAATTAATAATTTATAACACTTCAACATATAATATTATGAATTTTGAAAGGAATTTTTTCCAAAAAAGACTTGTTATTAACTATTTATTTTCATTTAAATTATTGCTAAAAATTATAAATGTAACATTAGGGACATTAATTATGTTATTTATTGGCCAAAATTCTTAATCATGTAATACGCGTCTTTTCAACGTGGAATTTCCAACACATTCATTCGTATTTGAATAATTTTTTTTATAAATATGTTATGTATTCTAAATTTATGCTAGTGATATGATAGCCCAAAAAGTTCAAAATTATTACATAAGAATGTTATTTATTCTCACAATAAATTGTGATTGTATAATAATTTTATTTTCTATTTTGATTTGCTAAATGAGTGAAAATATAACACCTCGTATTAATAGTCTAGAATATAATACATAGATAATTAGAAAGACATAATAAATATACAATCTATATAGGAAAAAATTAACTATCTTACAAAAATAAATATTTTGTAGCGGTAACTTGAAGATTCATGGTTTCTCTAATTTGTTTGTTTCCTTGGTCCTTAATCATTACACGTTTGCTTATCTTGAAAAGCACAAAATATAAAAGGGTGAGACTACATGGCTGAAACTTTTCTTATTCCAAAAAGTTTATTCAAAGATCCCCTCTAAATTCTTTCCTAGAATTAATTAAGTTTTCCTAATTCCATGATCATAGACTGACATCGAGCTTAATTCTACGGACTTATACAATTAAAATTAGGTAAATTCTTCTCTATCCACCTCAAAAAGTTCGGTAAAGTTATCCATAGAATAAATTAGAGTAAATTGCATTGAAAAACTATAAAATTTAAACTATTAAATAAATAATTAAATATAATAAAATGATATGGCATTGATTGATTGGTTGAAGGTATATTACCCAATTTTTTGTGGTGGATAGAGAAGTTATCCCCTTAAAATTAAATAAAGGTATAATGGTAGTGCACTGACAGTGTAAAAAAATTTTACACTGTCATCCAATAAAAACATAACGTTTTGCCATGTCATATAAATTTTTTTAAAATTACAGTCTAACTTGGCGGGATTCATAGTCGTGATTGATTGACAGTGTAAAATTTTTTTACAATATCAGTGCATCACCTATTTTCTCATTAAATAATAGACTTATTAAACTAATTCTATTCCTTAATTGTATTCAATAGGATATATTAAAAAACTTATGAACTTGTAACTCTCGACCGCCAAACGTAGTTCACGTGCTTAGGCAGTTTAGAATAATTTAACTATGTAACTTATCTAATTTTACAGTCATAAATTGTGAAAGTATATATATGAGAAATGATATTTCTATACCATATTTTTACACCTATACCGTATTTCACTGTTCATTAATACGGTAAACAGTGGAATATTATAATAATATTATTTTTTATGTTTTATTTTTTTTATTTTTTTAAAAAAAATTTTTATTAAGGAGTATTGATATAATAATATGTGATTAACCAACTTTATAACTTCATTAACCAATTTTTTGCATTGTATTAACCAACTTTAATTATTGTTAAAAATTATTTTTAATATCTGAATGTTTATTAACCAACTTCATAACTGTATTAACCAATTTTTTTATTTCCATTAACCAATTTTGATTCACAACTAATTTTTACATCTTATTAACCAACTTTATTTCATAATTTTAAAGTAACTGTTCATAAGTATTGTTCACAGATACTATTTAAACACTATTCATGCACTGTTTATTTACTGTTCATAAAAAATATTTTTTTATTCTAAAAAACACTGTTCACCGTATTTATACGGTGAACAGTGTATACGGTATAGGTATTGGTGTAAGAAAAGGGTGTAAGAATAACAATGCTCTTATACATATATGTGTATATAATCAATAACTATAAATATACATATACATATAACATTATAGCTGATTCTCTAGTCGGGAGTAAATCTAAAAAAACCTAGTCCTATGTAACCACATCTTAATAACGTAAATTGACGTCACAACTATAATAGTTCTCAATGCATTTTAGGTTTATAATATAATATAAATTCAACCCACTGTTCAATTAATATATATATATATATATATATATATATATATATATATATATATATATATATATATATATATATATATATATATATATATATTGTGAGTGATATCTACAAATTCAATCGGGTTTTGAATGATGTCGAAAATAATAGTATAACGAAGCGTTTTTGTATATTGGGCGGTATCAACCTAAGTTTAGATGTGCATTGATCAATATTAGCCTTAGGATGCATACAAGTGTTATTGAAATGGTTTGAAAGGTCTTAGGCATGTCATTCACATCAAAACCCAAATTTGTGCATCAACAAAATTGCACAGGCCGACCTATACGTGTTCAGGCCGATCTGTAGAAGCTTTTGCTTCAGTACAGGCTGGCACATACAACTACAGGTCGGCTCCTACGCTCCAAGAATGAAGCCTGTGGATTTTGTCCATAGGTCGCCTCCTTCAGGCCGACCTAAAGACCTTGATAGACCGACTTATTCCTTTCATAGGCCGACCTGTAGCCTTCCAAAACTTAAAATGTCACTTTGCATCTTATTTTTCTTGAGACCTATTTTCCTATTTCCACATACACATATATATATACTCATACATACACCATTTATATAGTAAGGTTCTAGTGAATTACCTATAGAAAACCAAATTACAAAGCATTCCCATCATCTTCAACCTCTCTTCTATGCATACACATAATTGAACTACACATAATCATTTTTTCATTGGGTGATCATCTAGATTAGGGTTGATAATGTCCAATTAGGTTCGGTGCATCCGAGAATATTGGGTTGAGATCTTTGTGTGTTTTAAATAAGAAAATCAAGGTTGTGTTTTCCTTCAAGATCAATGTGATTTGAAGGTTTTGAACAAGATCACGTCAACACGGATTCGACCGAGTAAAGGCCTTGGGACAGGTGGTTTCCTTGCAAGAGAATAGCGCGAGACGGTGAATTGTTTTCGAGAATCTTGGGTTCAACAATTTCCTACTTAGGATAATCAAAGGATTGTAGCCGCATTGTTGGTGACTTGATCAAGCTTTGCTCAAGGGTTTATAGGCGGTTGACTCAATAATAAACAATAAGGTTTGTGGGGTTATAATTCTTCACCTATTGTATAAACATTTTTGCAAAGATAAGGTTAATTGCAAGTATCTCAATTCAATTTCAGATTGAGGGCGGATGTATCCCTAGCGAGGCCGATTGGGGAACTTCCTAAGCAAATCTTTGTGTCTCTATCGTTTTATTTTTCTATAATTGTTTTTCTTGCAAATTATCGATTTTGTTGTTGTTTTGATTAATTCGATTGGATTTTTTTTTATTTCTTTTAAACTATTGTTGATATTATCAAAATCACTTTTATTGTGATTGGCTTATTACATCATTAAAATAAATCAAATTTCCAAATGTGATCAATCACACACAAAGTGTTCGATAAATTGTCTTTGAGTATTTTTATCGCTTTATGTTCATTGGAAATAAGCATTGTGAATAGCTTTGCATTTGATTGATTCTTGACTTTATCATTATTGTACAATTTGTGTTCATTATCATTCCATAGGATTTATGTTGCGCGTACAGCTTTTTGATAGTAGGTTCATTTCGCCGATTCGAATCGGGTTGTTTTTTCGATGTGCCATACTTTTTGAAAACAAAATTTTGCCAAGAGTTTTTGGTTTTAAATTTGTGATATATTCACCCCCCCCCCCCCTCCAGATCAAAATCTATCGTCTAACAAGTGGTATCAAGAGCTCCATTTAATTATGTGCTTGAGATTTACTCTTTAGAAGAATGACTACCGAACCTAAGGGAGCGTACAATAGAGCACCAATTATCAACGACAAAAATTATGGCTATTAGAAAGCTCTTATGCGTATTCACGTCAACTCCATTGACAAAGGTATATGGGACGCTATCTAAAAATGGTTCGAATGAAATAATTACTATCAATGCGAAGGGTGTTACATTTCCTAAATTGGAAGTACAATGGGATGCTAATAATTGGAAATTGTGGTCACATGATTGGAAAGCAAAAAACATCCTCACATCTACTTTGGGTGTTGATGAGTTTTATCGCGTTTCTCATTGTGAGACTGCCAAAGCTATGTGGGACGCATTAGAGATTGTCCATGAGGGAACTAATGATGTCAAACAAGCTAGGATTAACACATTGAATCAAGAGTTTGAGTTGTTCCATGTTGAGCATGGTGAAACCATTGTGGATATGCCAAAACTCTTCACTCATCTCACAATTCGGTTAAATGCGCTAGGTAATCATTTATCTAATGACATTTCTACTAACAAAGTTTTGAGGTGTTTAATTAGGGAATGGAAGCCCAAGTTCACCGCCATCAAGGAGGCAAATGATCTTAAATCACTTGATCTCACGGCTTTATTTGGTAAGTTGGAAGAGCATGAGCAAGAGCTCACTTGCTTAGCAAAATATAGGAAAGAATCTGAAAAGAAAGTAAAGAAAGAGAAAGGGAAAGACAAAGAAGAATGGAAGAAGTTCATAGCTCTAAAGACTTCTAGTTTAAGGCCTTCTCATAATGAGAAAAGGGATTGTGAAACTAATGATGACAATGAATTTGACGAAGAAGATATGTGACTGTTTATAAAGAGAGTTAACAAATAAATGTTTAAACATGGTAACAAATATCACGACAAACACCATGAAAAATCAAGATGGTTGTCAAGCTCCTCAAAAGAAGATGAGAACAAAAAGGGGAAGTCTTGAAGTACTTGTTACAAATGTGGTAAACCTGGGTATTTCAAGTCGGAGTGTCCTAAAACCAAAAAAGAAAAGGAAAGGGGTCGTCACAACT
The DNA here is from genome assembly GCA_022829125.1 of Lathyrus tuberosus. Lineage (NCBI taxonomy): Eukaryota > Viridiplantae > Streptophyta > Magnoliopsida > Fabales > Fabaceae > Lathyrus > Lathyrus tuberosus. The sequence continues at coordinate 2,366,256 of JALAZF010000265.1, forward strand.
CATCTAGAAAATCTAGAAGATCATATGCCGCTTGAGAGAGCGAAAGTGACTCATCAAGTAATGATAACTCTACCTCAAGTGATGAATCGGCCAAGCTTTGCTATATGGCAAACAACAGAATGAAAAAGGTTGTAAGTAACTCTAAACTTCAAGCTTCTCATGATTTAGATTTTTCTCAACTTTAAGAATATTTTGAGAATCTAAAAAGGGAAGCCATAGATGCTTTTAAAATATTAGCTTTAAATAAACGTATTATCTTACATTTAGAAGCTAAGATTTCAAAAAATCAAAAGAATATGGAAGCACTAAGGAAATCCATGTTAGACATTGAAAAGGATTGAGATGAGGATCATAAATTCTCATGGTTTGGTTGTGAAACTTGTCACATTTGACAAAAGGAGTCAAGGACTCTTAAAGCTAAATTATATAAGGCTTTGCAACATAAGGTTACTCTTGCTATAGATACTTCCAAATATGACTTACCATCTTATAATCCTTATCGAAGGTATAGTTCCGTTAAAAAGGAACCAAATTGAAAAAGATTATGTTCTCTTAACCTGTATTGTCACCATTGTTGCAAAAAGGGTCACATCATTGCTAAGTGCAAATTTAGGAAACTTTTGGTTCCTAATGGTTCATTTCAATGGTTTCCAAGATGCAACCAACGTTTTACTAATCCCCAAAGACCCAATGAAGATTGGTACCTAGCACTATTTATTAATCATGCAGAAAAATGTCTTGACTTTATGAAAGAGAGTATGGGATCTCGTTGTGGAGCATCAAGGAACATCACGGTAACATGTTCTTATTGTTTTGTTCTTTGTGACTAACAAGGTGGATTGTGTTTCCAATCAAGTTAACTAGTAGTGCTTCTGTTTTTAAGTAGTAAAAGTGTGTAAATGATTACTAATGTTCTATCCGAGAAGTGTCGAAAAGGTATTATGTTCAATGATGTAGGTTTATCTTCAAGAAGACATACTCTAGTGCATCAAATTTGGAGTGATCAACCTAAGATGATGAAACATGAGGATGAGTAAGATAATCATCATGATTGAACAAGATTGAGAATCCAACATCAAGGATAGTCATCAAGTCAATCACCTATTGGATACATTATTGGTCAAACTTTAAAATAATTTTACAAGAAGAAAAGTCGTAAGAGCGTTTTGGTCTCGATTGTGTTTTTTTGACACATGTTACATTTATTTCAACTTTCGTTCAAAAGTTCTTTGTAGAATGAAAGTGCATCCTTCGTCTTGTGTGCGGTGAGGTAACTTTGTTTCAATCCTTTTTCTTGTTAAGTGCGTAAGTATTTCTTTTACCTGTTTATTTCGTGAAGATATGTGATGAACTATATGTGTGAAATTTGTGATGTGTTTACTTCCAAAAATATCAAATGTGACTGTTGTGTGTTGCATTTTACATTTTTATAGTAACGATACATAAATGCAATCATATTTCATCTTTATCTCAAACTAAGTCATGCTTACATTTGGAGTGTTGCATGAGTCAAGCAAATAAACCATTGAACACAATTACATGCATGTGTATCTCATCAACTTGTTGTTCATGAGTCACCACAAGTCTTTCAAAGTCACTAAAAACCCACTTGAGTCATATTTTTTGAAATTTTCAAGTCTTCGGGTCGACACAATCTGGCATAGGTCGACCTATGCAAATTAAATTTTGCATTTGTCAAAGATGTTCCAGCATAGGCCGATACATGTTGTTTCAGGTCGGCTCATGGTAAATTTTTAAATTTCCTTAACTGTTCGCTTTAGTATATGTCGACCTATAACCTACACATGTCGACACATACGATTTGAGGTCAACTCATAAGTTCTGTCTGGGATATTTCATGTAGTTTTCTCATGTACTTGGCATGATCATCTACCCCAAACATATCAAATTCATTCAAGTGCTGAAATTCCTCACAAATTTTGTGTTTCACTTCATTCTATTAACTAACTCTCATTATTTGTCTTCGAGTCCTTCTATCTTATCATCCACAAGTGCTTTTTATTTACTCATTGCTGTTACACGAAAAATAACGATGTGAGGCGAAAAAGAAACAGAGTCGCCATCGAACTTTATTTATCCAAAAGGGGAAGGGGAAACATAGAGAAAACTCCAAGAGAAAAGATAAGATGGTATCGCAACCAAATTATGGGTTCGGAAGCCGGTTATGCGAAGGGAAGGTATTAACACCCCCCACATCCATCGTACTTGAAGGATAAGGTGAGAAAAAAGAAAAGGTGGCTCGCCAAGGATTGGGGCCCTTGTGCCTACGTATCTTCACTTGAAAGAAGTGAAGAATCAGACCGTTCGTAGTTCGGAGGAAAACGGGTGGAAAAATTGGAAGTTTGCTCGCTAGGATCATCGCAATCCTATGCCTACGTACCCTCATAGTGTAATGAGGAAGTCAGAGCAATCGTAGTTCATGGTACTACAGTCTGTTGGTGTTTTTTATGGACGATGCTAACGTTCGCATTCTAAAATTTAGGTGTATTGCCGCTTGCTCGTAGAGTCTTATGCGTTACATGTTGGCGGTAGAACGGACGTAACATGCCCTTTTTGAAAAGGATGAGTTTTCACCATCAAGGCAAGATGTCATATTTGATTGGTGATGGTTGATTTAGGGGGTGAAATAAGTCCTCAGATAGGAACCCCTGCGGGTAGTACCCAATCACTACAACAAAAAGGACTTATAACATCTCACCTTAGACAGCGCTTTATTACAAAAGCGCTGCTATAGGTCAAAAACACGGAATCTATTAATTTAATAAAGGAAAAGCGCAAAAAAATATAAGACCTTAGACAGCGCTTTAGTGAAAAGCGCTGTCTAAGGCCTTTTAAATTTTTAAAAAAATTTAATGGAAAATATTAGACAGCGCTTTCCTTAAAAGCGCTGTCTAAGGCCTTTTAAATTTAAAAAAAATATAAGACCTTAGACAGCGCTTTTAAGGAAAGCGCTGTCTAAGGTCTTAAATATTTAAAAAAATAAAAACAAAAGCGCTGTCTAAGGCCAATCTTAGAAAGCGCTTTTAAAGCGCTGTCTAAGGGCCACCTTAGAAAGCGCTTTGTTGAAAAGCGCTGTCTAAGGTCTAATAAAATTAAAATATATGAATATACTCTGTTTTCATTTTCAGTTTTGCGCTCTTTCTTCTCCCTCCCCTGTTGCGAACGGATACTTGCGAACCTGAGCTAAACCCTTGCCGTCGTCCACCGCGCCGTCGTCCACCGTTCCTCCCACATTTCGCGACTCCGACGACCTTTACTCCACCGTGACCGTCTGTTCCTCTCTCATTTCGCGTTTTCGTCACTCAGTTTGGAAGTTTAAGAGTTTCAGATTATTACACATTTTATAAGGTATGCTGATAATGTTGCTGTTGATAATGTTGTTGTTGATGTTGATAATAATGTTGTTGTTGATGTATTACACATTTTACACGTTTCAGAGTATTACACATTTTACACATTTCAGAGTTTCAGTTTGGAAGTTTCAGAGTTTCAGAGTTTCAGTTGATAATGTTGCTGATAATGTTGATAATGTTGTTGTTGATGTTGATAATAATGTTGTTGTTGATGTTGATAATAATGTTGTTTATGTTGTTGCTAATGTTGGACTGTTGCTAATGTTGATAATGTTGCTAATGTTGTTAATGTTGTTGCTAATGTTGGACTGTTGTTGGATATAAGAATAAAATATGTGCTAACTTCATTTTTGGTGATATAGGAATAGAATCAATATAATGTGTTAGTTTAGTTTGTTCTTGTTAACATTTTTCTACATTGTTAACTATTGCTATATAATGTGTTTGTTTAGTTTTGTTTAGTTTAGGTTAGTGTTAGTGTTAGTGTTAGGTTAGTGTTAGTGTTAGTGTTAGTGTTAGTGTTAGTTTAGAACATCTATTATAGTTTGTTCTTGTTAACATTTTTCTACATTGTTAACTATTGCTATATAATGTGTTTGTTTAGTTTAGTTTAGTTTAGGTTAGTGTTAGTGTTAGTGTTAGGTTAGTGTTAGTGTTAGTGTTAGTGTTAGTGTTAATGTTAATAATGTAAATTCTTGAGGTTGTTGTTCTAAAGAACCGAAATTCAAAGCAATTTTGTTAATGAAGTTAATTGCTTTGAATTTCTTAGTTTGGACTTGTTATGCTAATGTTAAATTCTTTCTAACTGTTAGGATTAATAAGTAGGAAAACCATGGATAAAAAATGGATGGATGCCGATCGATTGTCCAAAGAGTACGAGAATGGGGTATTGGATTTCGTTAAGTTTGTTATATATTATGTCATATTTTTTATATTTGATATCCTTTATTTCTTTATTATATTTGTTATATATTATATTTGATATCCTTGATTTATTTATTACAGGTTAGATGGCTACTAACAATGATGACCCACATGCTGATGATCACGCACATGATGATGATCATCCACATGATGATCAGGTTGGAAGTAGCAAAACTATGGAAGAAGAGATTAGGAGAGGAATAACCATAATGAGGAGAGTGATCCATGCTAGAAATCAAGGCATGACTTATAATGTGCATTGGAGCGAAACAGGCACACTTGTTGAGCCTAACGGTCATATGTTGACAAGTTTCATTGGTACACTTGTAAGGAATGAGGTTCCTATTACTTTAGATGACTGGAGAAACAAACAGTTGAAGGAAACCAAAGAAAAAATTTGGAATGAGATAAAGGTACCATAATTATGTCTTTAATTATGCCAACTAATTATGTCGTTTAAATTATTTGTACTAACCAATGTGTATGGTTTTTTTAGAGGTGCTTTAATGTCGAGGACGACAGAAAAGCTTATTTGATGAGATTGGCAGGGAAGCTCCTAAGAGGGTTTAGGACATATTTAAACAAAACCTATCTTAAGGATGCTGAAGGTAATTTTGTTGATGGAGAGTTTCCATCTAAATATGCAAGTTTCATTTCACCACAAGAATGGGTGAAGTTTAAAGCCAAACGACAAACCGAGCAATTTAAGAGTTTAAGTGCAATTAATCGGGATAGAGCATCAGATCCCTAATATAAATACAGGAAGGACGTACTGGATATGGACGTTTGGAGCAACAATTGGTAAGTATCAATAAATTGCAATGACATAATAATTGTTCATCATGAGTTATATTTGATCATATTATTTGGCTTTATATGTAGTTACAAAAGGCGGGTAGCTCTGAAACATCTCTTCCTGCACATGTCTTGTGGAAGGAAGCCCGTGTGGGCAAGTCTGGATCTGTTCCAGAAGAGGTTCTACAAGTATATGAGAAATGTGTAAGTATAACAATATTTCTTTAATTAAGTCAAAACTTTATTAACAAATATTTGACAAATATTCGATATTCATCTGATTTTCAGGAGGCGTTATCTCAGTCTGTACCTGCAGATGATACCAGGAGCATACTTAGTCGGGCATTAGATGTCCCTGAGTATCCTGGTCGGGTGAGGGGTAAGGCATTTGGGATCACCCCGACCTCCCTGAATATTAAAAAGGGAAAGGCTGCTAGTTATTCAGTACTTGAAGCTAAATTGGAAGCACTAGAAGCCGAGGTGCGGGAATTAAGAAAGGAAAAAGAAAGGGATAACGCTTCTGGTGTTAGAGATGGATCAGAGAAGGATAGTATCAACTGCAGCTTTCATCCGATTATTCCAGAGGTAATTATATATATATATATATATATATATATATATATATATATATATATATATATATATATCTATGAAATTATATTAGTAGCTTAAATTATTTAATTACATATATACACATTAACAATGACATATGTATTTTTGGTTTTAGGGCATTCACCAATGTCAACTATTCTTATCTTCACCAATTCATCGGATGGTTGCCAAGGGAAAAGTGTTTAACAATGGGGTCACAGTACTTCATAATGAATCCCTCCCTACTGGAAGTTTGAAAGTATCAGTTGATATTGCTATGGAGAATGAAGCACTATTACCCTATCCTAACGATGATTCGGAGGTAAGAGTGGTGGGACAAGCTATAGGGTCGTTTGTTGCATGGCCGTCAAATCTCATACTCGTAGGATATGAGGTATATATGCTTAAAACCGTTATAAACCTTTGTTAATCTTAATGTGTAAATTCAAAGATTTTACGAGCATTTTATTTTCATTTTTTACATGGCAATGTTATTTAGACTCCAACAAAATCCAAAACAAAGGATAAGCGGATTCCGGAGCATACCGAGTCCGTTGTCTCAAAAAAAGAGGTACATCACAATTATATGCATAGAAAATGATAAATTGGATATCTTATACTTCATCTAACAAATTATATGATTTATAGCTGCCTGGTAAAGTGATTAGCAACGTTTCAACGCAAAAAACTGTTGGTGCTAAGAATACCAGGGTTAGAAAACAACCTATCAGCAAGGTTAGGACGTGCCTTCAGACCTTTCTACAATTAATGACGGATATTCCGACTGGAGGTGTTCGTCTGATAACTATGGAGAAAGATTTGTATGGCTTTGAATTTGACCAGAATGTTGGTAATGAAGACTTCGAGCAAGTTTTCCAACATACAGAATTGGGCGTCACTGTTGTCAATATATACTTGAGGTATATCCGATCTACTTTGGTAATTGAACAACTTATTTACTTTATTTTTCAAATGAATATTCTAATGTTAATGATGTTTTTATTTCAGGTTTCTGTATGACAGTTTTATGCGCCCCCGGGGATTGGAGCAAAGATTTGCATTCTTATGCCCCAGCGCTGTCAACTTAACCGAAATATTGACGAAACCAAATGAGGTCCATGCGTATATACGCAACGTCTTTATGGACAACCAAGAAACGGAAAAGTTGTACTTTTTACCGTTTAATACTGGGTTAGATTTTCATTCTAAATTCATCTATTATATTTTTTTTTGTATTTTGACTTCGTGTAGAAAGTTTCTATCTAACACTTGTTTAATCTTACAGTGGACATTGGTTGTTGGTTGCAATCAATCCTATCCGCGGAGTAGTGTATTATCTGGATTCCTTAGGAAATGATTGGACCACATACCCGGATATGAAGGACTGTATTGACACGTAAGTGAAATTGTTCTAAATAGAAATGTGTATATTTATTTATTTATGTGAATTGTTCTAAATATTCATTTATATTTTATTAGCACTATACAAGCATTCCTAGAACATCGGGGAATCGACCACACCATTACATGGAATTATGTGAAGGTATATTAATTATCACATGTTTTATTATATTAGTGATGCTTACTTGATAAAACTTAGAATTTATCCATATTTTATTTTCATTTGTAGTGTCCTCGGCAACGCAATCAAATAGATTGCGGCTATTTCATGTTGAGATTTATGAGAGACACTATTTCGTTGGATCGAATGGAGATTCCACCCGATGTATGTATTTCTAACTTATGAGTTATTTTAACACATATCTCTCATATTGTCTAATGAAATAGTTAAAACTAAATCAAACTATATGTTATATTATTATGTAGTATTTTGAAGAATTCAGGAGTGCTACTTACACAAAGGCTCTATTGGATGAAATCAAAGAGGAGTGGTGTCAATACATTATGGAGCTCGGAATTTTACAAACTTAAGGTATAATATTATACTCTTACTTTAATTGATGAGAATTTTAATATGTGTAACTTTGGTTGGAGTAATGTTTTGGTTGGATGCAATTTTGGTGTATATACTTTGAATTGCAATTTTGGTGTATATACTTTGAATTACAAACTTTGAATTACAATTTTGGATGCAATTTTGGTGTATATACTTTGAATTACAATTTTGGTGTATATACTTTGAATTGCAATTTTGGTGTATATACTTTGAATTACAAACTTTGAATTACAATTTTGGTGTATATACTTTGAATTACAATTTTTGGTGTATATACTTTGAATTTTAATACTTTGAATTACAATCTTTGTGTTTTCAGGACCTATAATGTAGATTGAAGCAATGTTTTGGTTGGATGCAATTTTGGTGTATATACAATTTTGGTGTATAAGTAATATGTGCATTGTAGAAAAAATGCTTTGGTTGGAAGCAATAACTTTGGTTGGAAGCAATGCTTTGATTGGATGCAATTTTGGTGAATAAGTAAAATGTGCATTTGTAGAAAAATGTAATGATTTGTAATTATAAATAGGTGTATATACAATTTTGGTTTGTAATTTTAAATATATATATTGGTATGAAATGCCAATTTTGGATATATAATTTTGGTGTAGAAAGGCCAATGGTTTGAATTGCCAATTCTGAAAAAAATTGCTGGTTGAAAATTACAGGTCAAATTCTGGTTGAAAAAACCTGGTAAAATTGTGGTTAAAAAAAAATTATATAAAATTTTTCGTACACCTTAGACAGCGCTTTTGGTGAAAGCGCTGTCTAAGGTCCACTTTAGACAGCGCTTTTGGTGAAAGCGCTGTCTAAGGTGTACTAAAAAAGTCAAAAATGGAAGGTCTTAGACAGCGCTTATGGTGAAAGCGCTGTCTAAGGTGTACTAAAAAAGTCAAAAAAGGAAGGTCTTAGACAGCGCTTTTGGAGAAAGCGCTGTCTAAGGTGTACCAAAAAAGTCAAAAAAAGGTAGGGCTTAGACAGCGCTTTTGACGAAAGCGCTGTCTAAAGTAATCCATATAATGTGAAAAAGCGCTGTCTAAAGGTACCATAGACAGCGCTTTTCATTAAATACACGCCCCTTTAGACAGCGCTTTTGGTAATACCAAAAGCGCTGTCTAAACCTATAGCGTCGCTGGTTTATACAGCGCTTTAAAGCGCTGTCTAAAGGCTAAAAAAGCGCTGTCTAAAACCGTTTTTGCGCTAGTGAATTCTTAATCTCAATAGATTTATTATGAAAAATGTGTGGCAAATATGGTTATGTCTTCGTACTGAAAGACGAGTATCAAAACCGCACACTCTAAAGTGAGCATCCTAATACTTGGAGAGGAAGAAGTATTCACTCAATCCTCTCTGTTTGGTTCAATACAAAGAGAACCTTATTCTCTTATTTAAAGGTGTTTATTTTAGATGGTAAATGCTTTATGACAGTGAACCCTAAAGGTAGTGTCAAGCACTCGGGATATGACAAGGCCTTCGCCTAACCACTCCACAACCATACAGGTTTATTGAGAAAAAGAATTTGAAAATGCACTTGCAACAAGACCAAGGTTTTTGACTCAAGGAGACAAAAGAAAGAGAGAAAAGGTATAAAAAGAAAGGGTGGTGAGTAGATCAAGGTAGGTTGATGGCGATGCACAAGGCAATAAACTTACAAGGGTGAAATACATACAAGGTTAGTGTGGGGTTTAATGGAAGAGATAAGAGAAATAAGAATGAAAGGAGAGGAGAAGCCCTAAGATGTAAACCAAGTTAATGAGTTTGAAAAGTGATTTGACGTTAGATCAAGCCTTATTTGTCCTTTATTTTGAAATGGTGTTTTAACCAATTTCATTTTATCTTTCTTGACAAGCAAGCAAGCAAGCATAAAAAGCAAAAGGAACTAGACTATTATATTATAATGGGGAGAAGGAATCATGTAAAGTACACGGGAGTGCGATAAATAAATGGGGTCATTGTCAGGTAGCCCAAGAGGAAGTCGTTTGTGTGCGAGGTGTCATAAACTAAGCAATGAACAAGTGTTCAGACAAAAATCTCCATGCTAGGGTTTCTCTACAGTGTCTAAACTCCAATGCTCGGGATCGTAACTACTTTCCACCAATTGAATGTTCTGTATGGTTTCGATAGTTTTATCGTGTTTTTGGTATTTTTGAATGTGATATGCACAAGGTAACAATGATATGGCAAGATATAAAAATGATAAAGAACAATGATAATAATATGATATGAACAATGATAATAATAATAACAATGATAATAATATGAACAATGATATATTGACGAAAAAGTAAAGCAAGAGTATATTGTACAGAAATTAAAGTCAATGGTTACTTATTAATCGTTAATTGATCAGATGAATCGGGTCCACTTTAGACCTAAACCATCGTAGCACAATCTATGAGGAACATCATGTTATAGGAGGCGGTTCAATCACAATGTTTATGATAAAACACGATAGAGAAATGATATATAGATCATTCTCAAAGAATCGTGTCACACGAAAATAAAAAGAGGACGGTCTCGTCTTAATCACAAACTTTCGTCGATTAATCAAAGGTAACTTATCACGATCCCAAAGTATAGAAAATGATCTCTATGATCAATCCCTACAGATTTGAAATAACGAAGGTTAATAACTTCGATAACCAACATCTATGAATCTAAAGACTTCATCGACCAATAAAAATCGAAATGGAATAAAATATAAAATAAAACATAAAATGGAAATGAAAATAATCATAAAATCATAAACCAAAGACTTCAATGCCAAATTATTAAAAACATTATGGAAAATAAATAAATAAAATCAACGAAAATTATCAACAAAATTATTAACGAATTAACTAATAAGTTTATTTAACAAAGTATTTAATAAGAGAAACTAAATACAATTCTACCAGATACAATTGAGATAGAAGCATATTTGACGTTTGAGCCTCAACCAAGTTGTATCACAGGAAGAGAAACTAAGGTACTAAGGAATAAGGAGATTCCTCTTGTGAAGGTTTAGTGGGATGAGACGCATCCAGGCGATGCAACTTGGGAACTTGAATCGAAAATGTGGGATGCTTACCCTCATCTTTTCAGGTAATTTTTTTTTAAATTTCGAGGACGAATTTCTATTTAAGGAAGGGAGGATGTAATACCCCGTATTTTAACTTGCTCTGGATAATATTAGTTATCATCAACTGGGTTCCGGTGTACACTGAGAAATTATCTGTTAAGATAATTAGAGTAACTGACGAGCTCAGAACATATCAAATTAATATTATCTGACTCAGAGGATTTAGCAAATTGGTGCTATAGAGATATTTTGGACATTTAGTAGTGTTACTAACTAATAAACATTTCTCTATATCATTTCCTTTCCCCTCACTTGTGCCAAAATAGAAAGAGAATATAGTAAGAGTGGAGAAAAGGGATAGCAAAGAGGAAAAGAGGAAGAAATCTAGAAGTTGAAGAACAACTTGGATCATCATCTCTTCTTCATCAAATTTTCCCAACATCTTCTTCATCTTCTTCATCTTATTCATAGGTGAGTTCTAGTTAGAACCCTAAGTGTAGAAACTTAGGTTAGAACTTGAACAAAAATGGTGGATTTTGATTTAATGTGTTAAATATTGTTTCTATGGTTGATATATGAAATATAATGCATTATATGATTGGGTTGTATGAGAAATGGCTGCATAATACTTGCTATTGTGATGGATCATGTTTTGATGAGTTTTGGTTTGAGTTTACACCATTAAAAATAGGTTCTTAAGCTACTGGTTTAGTGGTAACCGGTTACTTACTTTGAGGTAACCGGTTACGTGCAGGAAAAATTGAGTTCTGCGTGAAAAATGAACTAAGTAACCGGTTACTCATTCTGAGGTAATGGTTACCAAAACGTGCCTCTAACTATGATTTTGGTTTTGTTTTGAACAATGGACTTGAGTAACCGGTTACTCATTCTGAGGTAAACGGTTACCACTATTGGGTGATGAAAAATATTTTAGAAAATTCATAACTTTTGAACCGTGATTCCGATCGAAGCGTTATTGGTATCGATGGAAAGTTGTGGAAATATTCTACGTAATGAAAGTGCAAAATATCGGTTTTGTTACCCGATTAAATAATCGGAGGAAAATCCGAGGATGTATAAATTTTTATGAATTGAATTACTATGTGCAATTTTTGCTATACTATTGTATTGTGTTACATTTAACCTCTTATTGTGAAAAGAAATTGAGTGATAACACGTTGAAAATATGGAATAGGAAGAGTGATGGAACCTTACCATGAATCTATAATAGAATTTAGTAATGTGACTAGAAATTGATAGGTAACCTAGATGGCGATGCTCGTGCATTCGATGTAGAAAGGTACATCCTTGCCGAGTAATGGTCTAGAAGAGAGTCAAACACTAGTATGCAACATGTGTGAACCTTGTGTTTATAAAAAGGCGAATGGGCCTTAAGGCGAATGTGGCCTTGTGATTGTCGAATACAATCATTGTTGTATATGAAATCAAGTAATCGTAACCGTTTCCCTAATATTTGCCGTAACATGAGTAACGAGCTCCTCTGGAATGTACGCATGATTACTTGGCAGCTTTGATTCCCTCATTGGAGTATGAATGAAACCTATGGGTAGAGACTTATGATGGGGTATGGTCCATGTGAAGTGATGATTCATAAGGTGATAATATGTCCCTAGTTTCCAAATCCATTTCGTATGTCAAGTAACTTACAAGGATCTATGACTCGGGACGACTTCTAGATGTAGAAGCGGACGGGAAAAGGGGATGCGTTGCTAAGGTTATCGATTAGTGATATATTTTGAGTTGTTGAACTCATGAACATGTTTCCATATAGTGTGAGATTGTGAACTCAAGGTCACTTCCCTTCCATTGACTTGAGTTAGGATTGATAGAACCTTGTAAAGCCAAGAGAATCTATAAGATAGGGAACTCACTGAGATTTAATATCTCACCCCATGTTGTTGATTATATTACAGGTACTTCAGGTTCCGCGAAGGGTAAGGTTAATGTCGTTTGATTATCCTTACTTATCTTGGCTTTTTGGGATGGCATGGCTTCCGCTGTGGAGATTTATTTTGAGATCATTGTTTTGATCTAGTTCTTAGTGTTTTGGACAACTTGTATACATTATGCTATAGTTTTAGTTCTTTTGTATTTTGGGCATGTAATATATACAATGTGTTAACTAGGAACTTATGGTATTTCAATACCAAAACTTGGATTCATGTATAATATATATGCTTTGATGTATGTTATTATATATAGGTGTTATAAGGGATGTAACGCCCCAGTTTTAGTTAGTTTTATTTAATCGAGTCGATTTGATTATTTTATTATTATATTATTTTATTTTTGACTTTTATGTGATAATATATTATTTTTCGTCATGAATATGTTTTATCACGTTTTGAGAGCGTTTGCGAGATATTTGAGTGTAGGGGTATTTTGGTCATTTCACATTATTTTTCCTTAAGTTAGTAATATAGAAATAGAAAGAGAGAAAAATAGAGAGAAAGAAAAAGAGAAGAAGGAAAAAGAAAAGAAAAGAGAAAGAAAGAAGAAAAGAGAGAAAAACTTAGAGAGGAAGAAAATCAATCAACCGACTTTTCAAACACGATTAAATCGGGTAAGGGTGTGAAACTCGATTATCTTATGCTTGTGTATGATTATGTATGTGTGTGTTGGAATGTTATCTTGCCTTTCCATAGTTTTCACTTCTAGGTTGGAAATGAGAAAATGATTAGGAATCGATGTTTTCGCGGTCGGAAATCGATATAAATTGCGTTGTATGATCACACTATGTTTATGAGTAATTGTTGATATTTGTTTTGCTGTTGGAATTGATTTGGGATGAAAAATGGGATTTTTGGGAGTTTTTGAACTATGTAACCCGCAGTAGAATTTTCTGGTTCTGGTGTGATTCGCCAGGCGAATTGGGGATTCGCCAGGCGAATTAGGTCTCGCCACTCGTTCGCCAAGCGGAGTGCTGGCGAAGGGTGATTCGCCAGGTGAAATCGTAAGTCGCCAGGCGAAATCGGAAAAACAGAAATGTGTTAGCTTCTGTAACTCTTGGGGTTTTTCTAAAATTGTGGTTCGCCACTAGTTCGCCAGGTGAAGTGCTGGCGAAGGGGGATCCGCCAGGCGAAATTCTAAGTCGCCAGGCGAATCTGGCTGTTTCTCAATAAATTATTTTCTTTGAAAATTCATAACTTTTGATCCGTAACTCGGATCGAGGCGTTCTTGGTACCGTTAGAAAGCTATTGAAATGTTTTTTCTTATTAAAATGGTTTTGAGATTGTTGGCCGATTTAATTATGTCGGGAATTTGGAGTGTGTCGTTTTGTCGACTTTTACCGTTTTAATTACGTGCATTTGATGTATTATCATGCGATGTGTTTTTGATATATACCGTATGACTTGTGTGAAGTTATATGATGTGAATGCAAGTGATGATATGTTGTGATGATGGTTGTGGCCTAAGGGCAATAAATGCATTGTGTTGGGTTTGATTATATATATGTATGATTATAGATGTGTATATGTGTGCATTTGAATGTCATGAGTCATTGTATGCCAAGCATCATGATATGCATTCTTGTAATGTCGTGTGCCCTAGTGGGTGTGTGCGGCGAAACGATTCCTGAGGGGATCCGCTATAACATCGCGTGCCTTATACAAAGAGGTGTGAGCGATGATTATGGACGATCGTGTGCCTTATACAAAGAGGTGTGAGTGATCGGGTCGTGTGCCTTATACAAAGTGGTGTGAGCAATCCATAAACGTCGTGTGCCTTATACAAAGAGGTGTGAGCGACGGGGAACATCGTTTTCCCAACGGGGAGTTACACTAAGTAACAAGCGATGATTCCAATAGTTCCTGAGTGAACTAATGATGAGATTGATGGATGCAACGGTACCCGCATTGCATTGTATAGAGTCGTTATGTCGGTCTCTGTGCATTTGCATAAATCATGAATGGATTGATTTTGTGTTAAAATGTGAACGGAATTGATGAGTGATATATATGTATACGTTGATGATAAATGCGTTGAGCATGGTTGATATGTCTTTGTGATGGATATATGAGATATCAAAGGTGTTGTTTTGTATTTGAATTATGATGTAAATTGTGGTGAGAACGTTTTACATGTGTCTTTTGTGTTATTATATAATTGTATGCAATTATATTATAATTGTGTTTCTCACCCTTCTGCTGTTTTAAATGCTCTATGAGGCATTGCAGATTAGATGCTGGAGGTATTTTTGTGAAGCTTAGGTCTTCATTCTTTTGTCGGTCGGCTCTGATATGTAGCACCGAGTAGTCGGGGAGATCGATTATGTTTTTATGTGTATATGTATATATATCTTTTGGATGTACATGTATGATTCTGTATGTAACAAACTTTTACGTTATATATATACATGAGATTCAGTTTCAGATTTTCCGCTTTTATTCTGTACCTAAATAGTGGGTGTTAGGAACTGAGTTCCTTTGTTTGTATTACTACCTGATTGTTGCATATCTAAATGAGCAGGTTTATTGTGGTTGTCTCAATTGATGTGACGCCTCCGTCTATGCCGTGAATGTTTTAATTATACTCTGATTATTTGTTATCGTTTTATTTATTTGGGGGTATAGATTGGGGGTGTTACATTAAGTGGTATCAGAGCCAGTTTGTGTCAGTCCTTGTTGGTCGTTGTGTTTGGGTGAGCTGTTTGTTTAACCATAGTTGCTGTTATTGGATATGAACAAAATATGGCCGGTAGGAATGATGTTGTAGTGGCTGCTGCTATGCAAGCTATGGCTCAGGTTGTGCAGGGTGCACCTAATGCTGGTGAGAATGATGAGTTCAGGAAGAACAAACCGCCTGTCTTCAAAGGAAGATATGATCCTGATGGTGCACATATTTGGCTTAAGGAGATTGAAAGAATCTTTCGAGTGATGGACTGTGCTGAGGAACATAAGGTGAGACTGGGTACTCACATGTTACTGGAGGAAGCAGATGATTGGTGGGTTAGTACGCGTCATGTGTTGGAAGCTGCAGAGGAAGAGGTCACTTGGGCTTTGTTTAGTAGGGAGTTTTTGAGGAAGTATTTTCCGGAAGATGTTAGAGGAAAGAAGGAAATAGAGTTCTTGGAGTTGAAACAGGGTTATATGTCTGTTGTGGATTACACTGCTAAGTTTGTGGAGTTTGTTCAATTTTATCCGCATTATGCTGAAGCGACTGCAGAGTTTTCCAAGTGTGTGAAGTTTGAGAACGGATTGCGTCCTGAGATTAAGCAGGCAATTGGTTATCAGAGAATTCGAAGGTTTTCGGATTTGGTGGACTGTTGTAGAATTTTTGAGGAGGATAGCAAAGCTCGTTCTACTCACTATAAGAGTGTGAACGAAAGGAAAGGGAAGCAACAGGTTCGTGGTGGTCCTTATGTGACACCAGCTGATAAGGGTAAGCAAAGGGGTAGTTTTGAGAAAAGGCCAAGTGGGGGTGGTATGTCTAATCCTCCGAGATGTTATAGGTGTGGTGACTTAGGACATCGTCAATTTGAATGTAGGAAGGATATGAGGAAGTGTTCCAATTGTGGAGGTTTAGGACATGTTGCAGCTGATTGTAAGAAGAATGTGGTGAAGTGTTTCAACTGTGGTGAACCTGGTCATGTTAGTACGAAGTGTCCAAAACCAAACCAAGCTCAGGCTGGAGGGAAAGTTTTTGCATTGGCGGGAACTCAGACTACTAGTTCATACCGTCTGATCAGAGGTACTTGTTTTATTAATAGTGCGCCTTTAGTTGCTATTATTGATACCGGAGTGACTCATTCGTTTATTTCGTCTGAGTGCGCGAAGCGTTTGAATCTTGTGTTGTCTTCGATGGGTGGAGAGATGGTTATTGATACTCCAGCAATGGGGTCAGTAACTACTTCTTTGGTTTGTTTAAGTTGTCATTTGACCATTTATGGTAAATATTTTGAGATGGATTTGGTGTGTTTGCCGTTGGAGGGTTTAGATGTGGTTCTGGGAATGAATTGATTACAGTTCAATCGGGTTCATATTGATTATTATCATACGTGTAATACCCCAAAATTTGCCCTCTCATTTCTTCATATCATTTAGCATGAGCTTTCATTTCATTGCATTGCATTCAAGCATAGAAAAATAAAACATTAAGCATTTAGCATTGCATCTTGCATAAGGGCACGTGATCAGTTGTTTCTCAAAGGTGTTGGGCATCCAAAGCTAGAGAACAAGAGCCAAAGATTTCTCAACAAGCCTCAAGGGTCTCTTACATCATATATCATCCTAATTGATCCCACAAGTCATGGGAAGAAGGGAAATCATCAAGAAGATTGGGCAATTCATCACCTCCTATCACAAAAACAGTCAAAATTAGGGTCTTGGATTCAAGTGGTCTCTTGATGAAATTTTGATTCAAACTTGATCTCAATGTTTTCTACATGATATCAAGTATCTAAGGATGGAAGATTGGCTATTGGTTCATTTCAAAAGAGGTTCAATTGATCAGTTGCTTGATAATCAAGAAATTGAGGAAAAAGTCAACTATGTAGTGAAAAAAAGTTAACTCCTGACTTTTTAAGGACAAATTCATGAAATTCAAGTTATATATGTTTATTCGACAAGATTTGATCAAGAAATTATGGAGGAATCATGAAAAATCAAGAAATTACAAAACTGCCAAAAATAGAAACTTTAGGGTTTCCAAAAATGGCAAGTTTGGACCATTTTGCACCTTACTTTGAGGCTCTCTTTCTTCATGATAAAAGCTCCAAACCTCAGGCCCAAGTTGAGCCAATTAAAGTTCATGTTCTAAGCTTCAAATCCATGTAAAGAACTCTTCCATTGGATCAAAATTGAGGGAGTTATGGTCAATCAAAGTTTAGTAAAGTCAAGGCAAAAACCAAGTCATGGCAAGGCAAGCTTAGGCCCACCGGCCATAATTTTGACAAACACATGGTGTACCAAATGTCCAGCCATGTTTCTCCATCAAGGAAGCTTCAAATGGAAAACTTTCCAACATCAAAGTTGTTCCTTTCCATGCCCTCTACAATGTTCATGTTGGACATTTTTTAATTTGAGCAAGTTATGAGATAGTTATGATGGTCCAAAGTTGGTGTGATCATGCTGAATCTCATAGGCCATTTTGCCATGCCATGCCACAACCTTGCCTCGCCCATGAACCAGTCCCACATTCTTGAGTTCCAAGCCATTTTTCACCATTCTACAAGCCTCCATTCAAGTCAATTCTCACACCAAACATGTTCTTCTATGCCTCCTCTTTTTAATGACACCAAATGCTTGTCATTTCATCCATGGTACATCAAGAACTTTACCTCTAAACTTTCACGTTTTCACCAAGTGAGAAGCTGCCAAAATTAGAAGAAAATGTATTGTTGTTGTTGTTGTCATAGCTCAGTTCACACGCATACCAACCATGCCCCTTCTTTTCCTCTTTAAGCCAAACATCATTCTTACACTTGACATGCTATGCTACATCATACACAAGAAAGGAAAACAAAGGTTGTTATGCAAGCTTTCTGCTGCATCAGAGACAACACATCACCACCACTCTTTTCCATCAACCTCACCATAACCTCATGAATCAACCACACCATAGCACAACCTCTTTCCACTCGTCCTAACTAACTTGACTCAGTTAGTTAGAGGCAGCTCAGTTAACCCTCTCCAACTCATTTAACTCACCCAGTTAACCTTGGTTCAAGCTACTAAGCCACACATATAAATTGAAATCTCACTCACAAATTCATTTTCAACACTTCATTCTCACTTTTTCCTCTGAAATTCACAAGCTCTCTCTCTGAATTTTCTCTCTCTCTCTCTCTCTCTCTCTCTCTCTCTGTCTCTCTCACACGATTCTATCATCCTCTTCATCTACATTTCACCATTATCATCAGTAATGCATTCTTGAAGAAAGAACACACTGAATCAATATCATTCTCCAAGTGAAGCTTCATCAACATTTTGATTCTCTCCCTATTCTTCAAGACCTCAAGAACAAGTAGCATTTATTTTGCTCAACAAGTGCAAGAGCTCAAGATATCTCTGGTTTTCTTACAACTCAAGTTCCTTCACAAGTTTTAGGTTCTAATTTACTCAACCTTTTTGCTTCGTACTCATGTGATTTGAGCTTGTTTCATCTTGATTTGAAGCTTACTAGAAGCTGTGCGAGTCCTGGCTAGTTGATAGGCTCATTAGGAGCATAGGTGAAAAATTAGGGAAAACTGTTGGTGTTCGAATCTCTCTATGCGTGCATGCTATGTGATTTTCATTGGTAGATTTGGATTGTACATAAGCTAAGCTTTCTTTTGATGTATGCCATGTGAATTTCTGGAATATCTGAGGTTGCAGGTGGCCGGAGAGTGGCCGGAGAAGATGACCGGAGGTCCTTCTCCGGCCGGTGAGATGTTTTAGGGTTTAATCCTCAGTTTTAATCTTGGCTATTGATCTTTTGCATCATGCGGTTATAAACTTGCCAGCACATTAAAATTTCACGTGCATCTCATGTGCATTCTTTTGTGATCTGATGTTTGTGTGTATGTGCATCATGGTTGTTATCGTATGCCTCACATCTAATCCATTCATCTTGCATGATTGTTCAACCTGAGATTAATCCAACGTTCATTGTATTGCCAGGGCATTAAAATAACACATGCCTCTCACATGCTTTTGTTTTTCTCTTTTTCTGATTTTGACTTGTTTGTATGAGCGTGCGTACATGATAATTGCTGTGTTCACGTGTTATGGATCATTGGATTCTTTTACTTTTTGAGATTAATTTTGTTGACTGGATCCAATGCTTATGATTGAATTACATTGGAACTGATCATGCACACTAGCACGCACAATCACACGTTAGTGGACTGGGTCTTAATTGCTTTTCATACCCCTTGCTGAGCCCAATGTGATTTTTTAACATGTATTTTACTCACGCTGCACCCCCTTCCCATTTCCTTTTATTTTTTATTTTCTTTTCTATATTGTTTTGATTTCCTTTTTTTAAAAATACCAAATGATCTCTAAAAATCACAAAATAAGTCATGTGACACTTTGACACATTTAAATAATTTTCTCTATTTTTTAATTCTGACTTTGTGAATTTTTAGCATTATTTCATATTTTCTTTTCAATTTCTTTTTGAATGCTTTTATTCATTGACACTTGCATTTGCATGATTTCTTTCTCTCATCTCACATCATATTTTTGATTCATTCTTTTTGTATTGATTAGATAACATCTTAAAGTGTCTAAAACAATTTTTTTTTATTTTTAAAGTCATTATATCATACCTTTTAATGTTCATCTTTGCACCTTCTTGTGATGTGTTTCAATATGACTTTGTTGATTTGTTTGAGCATGTTTCATTTTGATTTTTGCCATGAGCTTTTGATATTTGATTTGCTTCTGATTTAGGTTGTTTAGAGCCAATTTTCATGATTTTAATATGTACTTTTGATATTTGTTTAGAGCTTTACATTTGAAGCTATCTTTGTGCATATTCTTATACTTCCTTCTAGCTTACTTTTAATGAGGCACTTGTGCCACCCTTTCTTGTTTGCTTTGTGTGAGATTAGAGGTTTCATTTAGAATATTATAGTTCTTTCTTAACTCAATTACAGGTCATGTTCATTTATACTTGCATTTGGTTTGTGTTTATGCATTTTAACTTACCTCTTTTGACATGTTTTCACATCTTATCTACTCTTGTGCTTAACATGAATTGTGTTTGCATTTGGTATGTCATTTCATTCTTTCCATTTGCATCTTATCATTGGTATGCTACTGTCCATGTGCATTCATCAATCATTTTACATGATATGTATCTTTGATATGTAACTATGTGCATCTTAGTGAAACTTGTTTCTCTTTCTTTTCTCTTTTTCATCTCTTCTTATTACATCATTTCATCTATGGATTACATGATGATTCACAAGCATTGTAAAACCATTCCTAAGTGACATTGGTTCTGACTTTACCCTTTCATGAAGCATTAATGCATGATCACTTTGCATATCCACGCATTCTTCATCTACTTCTTTCATAAGGCATTCCTTTGTGGTTTAAGGCATTGTTTGTGTGCATTTGATTTGTGTTTGATCTCATAGCATTAAAGAGCATTCTTATGATGTGCATTCTGACCTTAGGTTTTCCTTAACCTTTAAGATGCTTCTACTTTGGTTCTTGACTTGTTTAAGCCTTACTTGTTCATCTTAACTTGTTTCTTCACTTGTAAATAATTGTACTAACTATTTCAGGGGCTAATGGTAAGTCACTTGAGTATGGATATGCATCCACATTCTAATTTCTTCCTTCATCTTTTAATCATTCAATTTGTGTTGTTTAAGTATTTAATGATGCTTTGCTTTCATAATCTTCTTTCTTCCCTCTTAGAAATAACTTAACTTCCATCTTAGAAGTAAGTTGCTTTCTATCTTCTTCTCCTTTCTTTTAGGATTAGGTTCCTTAAACCTCATTAACCATAGGATCACCATGTATGATAACATTAAGATTGAGTCTTAGTCTCCCTCTTTATTTTTTACCTTTACTCCTCCATTTGAGTCTCTTCTTCTCACCTTAAAACACAAAGTAAAAAAAACTTAATAAAGGCATAACAAATATTGTATTTGAGCCTTTCATGTAAGAATGAGATAGTGAGGGGTCTTCTCTCACTTTCTTAGAATGTTTAGCGTACGTCCCGTCCCGGGTCGATATGCAAGGCATTCGATCCTACATGAAGGACTTAAATACAATGTGTGTTACTAAACATCAATAAACAAAACACTTCTTTCTTAAAAGACAAAACAAATAAATTCTCTTCTCATCTCCTTCATTCTATTCCTTAAGGACTCGTCATGTCCGTTCTACCGCAAACAGGTAAACGCGTAAGTCTCCCTACAGCGAGCTGCAACACCTAACTGCTAGGACGCGAACGTTGACATATTCCACTAAAAAAACACAAACAACTTTCCCTTAGCTGAGGGGAACTATGTCACTCTGATTCTCATGTTCCCGATGAGATACGTAGGCAGTGGGGTAGGGCCCATGCGAGCACTTCTTTTATTTTCCCTACATTTGTTCTTCTTTCTCTTTCCTTTCCTTTTCCAGTTCTCCAGCTAGAACTTTCTTTTCCAGTATCCTTTCCTTACACCCTTTGATTGAAGCAGCAAGCGTGGATTCCATCGGGTACGATGGACGCGTGGGGGTGCTAATACCTTCCTCTCACGTAACCGACTCCCGAACCCAGTTCTCTTGGTCGCAAGACCATGCTCTTTCCTTTTCCTCAGGTTTATGCAGTGTTTCCTTTCCCTCTCTTGGGATAAATACACATTGCTGGCGACTCTGTTTCGGTGCCACTTTCGCGTTTATACTTGGATGAAAATCCCGGGAGCGACAGCTGGCGACTCTGCTGGGGATTGAACCCAGAATCTCTGGTTTCCTTAGCGAGTCAATCCTAGCGCTTGTCTATTTTTCTTTCATTGGGTGTTTACTTTTTTGCTGTTTTACTGTTTTTACTGTATTGCTATTTACTTTATTATTGCTTTACTGTACATTACTGTATTTACTGCATTACTGTATTTACATTACATATCATTATTATACTAGACTGTGTTGTGCTGGTTTTCTGTTTGGCGGGATGGGTATTCTGAGAGATAAGCCCATTACACAGGCTTGAGTATATACATAGGACTAGAGTGGACGGTAGTGTGGCCTACGTAGCATCTTGTTATGTATGGTTTATACGAAATCCACAGCCAGACGAGGTTTTCTTGGGAGATGTTCTGATTTGCGCATCCTGTGCATTTCAGGGTGTTAACCTAGAAAGCTGTCGACTCTGGTGACCGATCATTGAGGACCTTAGTGGAAACATCCCTCTTTAGTGGTGACAGTGGCAGACCACATTCTGTGGCAAAGCCATTCGCACCCGAGGGCCCACTTTGGAACTTGCATAAGATGGCCTTTATTTTTGGGGAATCAGTGGACGATCTCTTTGTTTGGCGATAGCATTGTATCCTACGGGCTGAATGTGCTATTGCTTCTCAAAATAGAGAACCCGAAACTGAAGAACCGCTGTTCTAGTACCCACATATGAGTATGGGTGGGTGTTTATAGGTTTGCAGGTAACCATGCTTCCCACAAACCCTGATACTCTGATATTTTCACAGACAGATGATGTAACTTGTTACAGTTAGTGGATTTCTATCTACAGTATTATTCTTAGACTTGTACAGACACCGTGCACACAGTCCAACACAGACACAGAGCACGCTGATCACATGCCCTTTTGCATTGCATTATCATGTCATAACATTCATGTTTGTCATTTACAGGTGCTTATTACACTTCTGATTCCAATCAATGGGCTCGACAGAGACAGTTCTTGAGAGAAAGCGCAATGTTACCTACAAGTTCCCAGAACCTACTTTGGATTTACTGCATAAGGTGATAGCCATGGCTGACCCGGGTGTTTTTGTAAACTTCCAGAAGAAATATGGGAAATTGGTTGAGATGGTCCGCAGAATCACACAGTATGAGCATGATGCCCTTCACACGTTGCTACAATTTTATGAGCCTTCGTTAAGGTGTTTTCTTTTTCCTGATTACATTCTGATGCCTACTTTGGAAGAGTTCTCATCTATTTTGGGAACTCCGGTTGAACCAGCTTTTCCATTCTTTTCTGGAAGTCATCCTAGCATAGAGGAGATTGCAGCTGCGGTGCAGGTGAAAGATTCAGTGTTAAAAGGAAATGTGGCTATCAAAAATGGGGTCAAAGGTTTTCACTTAGCCTTTCTTACTGACCAAGCTCAAGAGGCTGCTGAAGCGAAGAATTGGGCGGTTTACAACTCCATCCTGGCTTTATGCATCTACGGCATTGTTCTTTTCAATAATCAACAAGATTTTGTGGATATGCAGGCCATAAGAGTTTTTGTTCTCAAAAATCTGGTTCCTACTTTGTTAGGAGATTTTTACTACTCGGTACACTTCAAGAATGAAAAGAGAAGGGGAGGACCTGCCAATTGTTGCACTCCACTTTTAGCTCGTTGGTTTTTGAAACATTTACCTCAGGCGGGTGCTCTTGTAGAAACAAAGGATTCCTTAAAATGGTCCAATCGGATAATGGGATTAACTGCTGATAACATCGTCTGGTTCGATCGTAAGCTAATGGGAATAGAGATTATCACCAGTTGTGGGAATTTTCCCAATGTGCCTCTAATTGGCAGGAAAGGGGGAATTAACTATAACTTGATCCTGGCCATTAGACAGTTTGGATACGCTTCCAGGTCTCCTCCCACAGATCAGGATGTTGAGAAATCTTTGTTCTTCACAGGGACTGAAAATGAGGAAATGTTGCAAGAAATTGTGAATGCTTGGGGTCACCAACGTAAAACAGGAAAAACAGTTTTTGGGAAAATGGATTGTAGAGCTTATCCTGAGTACGAAAGATGGTTTGAAATAAAGGTGGACGAGTTACTCTTGCCTTTTTCAAGGAAACCCCCTCTCTATCCTGTAATGCCAGAACAACCTACCACGGTAGCCATTGAGGAGTTTGACAAGCTGCAGAAGTTGGTAAAGGAGCTTCGTGTGGAGAATTCAGATCTGAGTAGTCTTCTTCAAAACGCTTTGCACGCCAACAGAGAATTGGAGCATAGAGCCCAAGACGCCGAAAGAATCTTAGCTGCGAGAGAAAAGGATTTCGCCGAAAGAGCTCAATATTTCCAGAAAATTAGTAAAGGTGCCGATGCTGCCACTCAAGCTCATAAGAAGACCAAACAGACTTTAGCTCAGACCAAGGACACGCTAGCCAAGCTTCAGCAAGCCTGGGATGAGGTTAGAATAAAAAACGCCGAGTTGCAGGAAGAGCTGAAGACCAAGGATGATGAGCTCAAAAAGGCACATGAACAATGGAGAAAGTATCGGGAGAACCTCGGTGAATGTCAAGAGCAATTGGTAAGCGCCAGAGAGGAGCTGAAGACTTCCAAGAGCGAGCTTGACGAGGCCAGGGTAGATGTGGAGAATCTCAAGATACAAGCTGGTGTGAAGAGGCAGAAAGGGGTTTGTGATGATGAAGCTCTCCTGATGCATATGGGCTCACTGACCGAAGCTCTCATGAGAAGAGATGTTCTAATTAAGGAGTTAATCGAAAGACCAAATCACCAGCGTACTCGCATGCTCTTCGAGGAGGTCAAGTATTCGAGTGATAAGTTGAAGGATTTAGAGTTGTCGGATTGACAGTTTGTTTATTTCTCTTGATGTAATTTTGTTGATGGATATCATCAGGCTTGTTGGTGAATCCACATTTTTGATGTATGATGTTTGAATTCATTGTTGAACACTGTGTGTATGTTTCCTTTTAATTGGAATGAGCAGGTTATTCAGAAATGTTCCTCTGGCTGTTATTTGTACACGAGCACATAATCACGGCATGTATCTTCATATCACGATTTCTGATCTTCAGATTTTTGTGGCTAAGATTGGAATCAGAGTGTAGAGCACCTCGGAAGTGATAAACATGGCAGTTGCATTGCATGGCATATCATGTTGCATTTTTGTTGCTTGTTTTTCAGGTACTCATGGCAGGGTCTCTAACCTTTATTTGGTTTCAGGCATTATAGCTGAGAATCATATTCACCGATACTCAACTCGAAGAAATCAATCAAGAATCATGGATCAAATGCAGAATGATTTGGCTGAGATGAGGGCACGCATGGACCGGTTCATGACTCTCATGACTGGCATGCGACAGACTCAAGAGAGATTGAGACTTATGGTCGAGCGTCCAGAGGCCACGCCGGGAGGTAATCAGAATGACAATTCACAGGCACATGGCACTCCTCCTCCTGTTGGCAACCTTCCTCCTATTGGTAATCTGGGTAATGGAAATGGCAGAAATGTTGGTGGTGTTCAAGAAGATGTTCTGGAATACCAATTCACCCTACTGGATGCTGATATGGGTAATCCTGGTGACCGAAGGTATGATGAGCTGGCTGAGAAGATCCGAGCTATATAGTGCAAGAGTTCTATGGGCATTGATGTTACTAGTCTGGGTTTGGTACCAGGAGTCAAAATTCCGCCAAAGTTCAAGCCGCCCACTTTTGACAAATATTATGGAAATACATGTCCCCGAACACATATTCAGGCTTATTTTGGGAGGATTTCAGCCCATACCGACGATGAGAAGTTATGGATGCATTACTTTCAAGACAGTTTGGCCGGAGCTTCGTTGACTTGGTATATGAAGCTGAACAGAGCTGCTGTGAAAAGCTGGAAGGATCTGTCAGAGGCGTTTTTGAAGCAATACCAGTATAATATCGACATGGCGCCCAACCGCAATCAACTGCAAGGGTTGTCACAGAATGCTAAGGAAAGTTTCAAGGAATACGCTCAAAGGTGGAGAGAAATGGCTGCTCAGGTTCAACCTCCTTTGCTGGATAGAGAAATGGCAGATATGTTTATGGGCACCCTGCAAGGGGCATTTCTTGAAAGATTGGCTGCTTGTCCATCGACCGAATTTTCTGATATTGTGATTGCTGGGGAAAGGATCGAGAGTCTGTTGAAACTTGGGAAGATCCAGGATGTAAGTGGGGCTGGCTCTTCTGGAGCGAAGAAACCCTTTGCTAGTGGTCAGAAAAGGAGAGAAGGTGATACAAACGCTGTGTATAGAGGACGGGGACGTTCTCAGGCTTATCACCAGGTAGGTGCAGTGACAATCCCAGCACCATCTGTTCAGCAACAACAACCACAACAGCAGGCTCAGCAGCAACAACAGCAACCTCCTTTCCAGCAAAGGTCTAGGCAGAGGGACCGTAAGATTGACCCTCTCCCTATGACCTATTCACCGTTGTTACCTCAGTTACAACAACTGAAGTTGGTTGAACTTCTTACTATGAGACCTCCTACCGCTGGCAACTTGCCACCTAATTTTGATGTTAACGCTCGCTGTGATTTCCACTCAGGTGCTCAGGGGCATACTACTGAAAAGTGTTGGGCATTTCAGAATAAGGTGCAAGACCTGATCGATGCTAAAGCAATCAATTTCTCTCTACCTCCTAATGTTATCCAGAACCCCATGCCTAATCATGGTGTGGCAAATGTGCACGCTATGGAGGACGGAAAGAGATTGAACCTGGTGGCCGATATCAATCAGGTGAAGACTTCATTGCTAGTGGTGAAGGATCGTTTGTTGAAGGGACAGGTGTTCCCAGGTTGTGATCAAGATTGTTCTGCATGTTTGGGCCAAGAGAATGGCTGCGATAAATTGAGAATTGGTTTGCAGACTCTGATTAATGAAGGACATCTACAGTTTGACCGGGTTGTGAAAGATACTGATGGGTGTCAACTGTGACCATTTATTATACTCCTGCGGAAATTCAGGTGCCTGCAAGTACAGCTCCTGTAGCAAGTGTTGTGCAAGGAAGACCCAGTCCTGTTACCATCACGGGGCCAGGACCAGTTCCTTTTACCTCTACGAAAGCAATCCCATGGCACTATGGGGCAGACGTATATTATGAAGGAAAAAATCAGGAAGTTGGGACATCAGCCAGTTCAAATATTGATAATGTGGGTGGTGTAGGTGGCTTTACTAGGAGCGGAAGGTTGTTTGCTCTCCAAACTTTGCGCAGTGATAAAGAAGTTGAGGATGCGGCAAAAGCTAAAGGAAAACAGGTGGCTGAGAGTGTACCTGTGCCTGAAACAGAGACCAAGATTACCTTTGACAACGAGGTAGAAGAGTTCATGAGGATAATAAAGAAAAGTGATTACAAGATTGTCGATCAATTGAACCAAACCCCTCAAAGATTTCAATTTTGTCATTGTTGATGTGTTCTGACGCACACCGAGAGGCTTTGCTGAAAGTGTTGAAGAGAGCCTACGTTCCACAGGAAATTACCGTCAATCAACTAGAGGGTGTGATTTCTAATGTCAATGTCAGCCATGGATTGGGTTTCACGAGCAGAGATTTGACTTCTGAAGGAAGAAACCACAACAAAGATTTGCACATTACAATGGAGTGCAGGGGCACAGTGTTGTCTCACGTGTTGGTAGACACTGGTTCCTCGCTCAATGTATTGCCTAAGAAGGCGCTGATGAAGCTGGAAGTTGATGGTTTGATTTTAAGGCCCAGTGATTTAATTGTCAGAGCATTCGACGGGACGAAAAGATTTGTGTTTGGTGAAGTGGAATTACCTGTGCAAATCGGACCTCAAGTGTTTAAGTCTACATTCCACGTGATGGATATACAGCCTGCTTATAGCTGTTTATTAGGTCGCCCTTGGATTCATGCGGCCGGGGCTGTTACATCCACCTTACACCAAAAGCTGAAATACGAGTTCGAGGGACAAGTAGTGACTGTGTGTGGTGAAGAAGACATTTTTGTCAGTCATTTGTCCACGTTCAAGTATGTTGAGATGGATGGGGAAATCCACGAAATGCTTTGCCAGTCGTTCAAAGCGGTGAATATTGATAACATGCCTGAATCTTCCCTTGCACCAGATAGAGCTGGCACATCCATTTCGTCCTATAAGCAAGCTGTCGAGGTTGTCAGAGCAGGCAATGCCCAAGGCTGGGGCAAGCTGATAGAGACACCAATGAAGGAGGACAAGTTTGGTATTGGCTATCAGCTGATGACACTAAATTATACTGTATTTTCAACTCTGATTTCACATGCATATTAGTTGTTTTTCTATTATTTTTGCTTTGTTATTGTTATGTTTCCCTTTGTTTTCAGGTTTTCAATAAAATCGAGGTCCCAGACGAGAAAGGATGCAAAAGGAGCAAGAATTCAAGTTTGGCAGCAATTTACCCTTGTCGCTTCTCTAGTCGCGGACGCCCCAGGGTAGGCGACGACGTGTCCCATGATCTCCACTACTCAACTGACACGTTCCCACGACCTTTGCCAGTTTCTTCTAGTCGCGGGCGCGGTAGGCCTGTCGCGGGCGCAACAAGGCAAAATCAGTTTCCCGCCCATTTTCAAGCCAAGGTCACTTTTGTCTTTGCACCTTGCCAACTTTGCCTATAAATAATCTCAGGACTCAAATTTTAGGATCATCCAATCTTAGTTTACTTCATCCTAGGCATAAATTTCACTCTTGTAAAGCGGTAATCTTCTCACATCGAGGAGTTATTGCACTGTGTGTGATCGAGTTTGTAATCAAGTCTTGGAGTGTCTGTAATCAAGTTGGAGCACTTTGGTAGAAGTAATCCTGCCAGCATTTTATTTTCCGTGCATTGTACCAGATTTAAAGACTCCGCTTTGGAGCAGGTTTTATTTTAATTGCATTTACTTTCATCTATTTTTTGCACTTGCTTTACTTTGTTTATTTATTGTCTTGCCTTACTTTTCAAAACTTTACTTTTCAAAAGACTTAATTCCATACATGATAAGAATTAACATGACTGTTATAACTACCATGGCTGGCTAAGTTTTAGATAGGTAAGAATGTTAAGACCATAACCACCGTAATACGTCTATATGTTAACAGAAATACTTAAGGGTTGTTTTAATCTTTAACACGAGTTTTCTGTACTTAAAAGCAATGTTGGGTAAGATCGAAAGCCGTCCAACCATTTGTGAACTTGTTTAGTTCTCAACTGATCAAATACAGTGAAAGCGCTTTGCTCAGTTGAGTAGGGATTTTTAACACTTTAGAAAAGAGATTTTAAAACTATTTTCGGACGCGTTAGTGGGATTAGAATCTGGTTCATTTTGAACCTCTTTAGTTTAGAGATTTCAGGTTAAAATACTTTTCTGTTTAGTTTAGAATTTGCATTTCTTAAAAGTAAGTTTTCCATGACTCTAACGCAATGCGCGCCTTTTTATAAGTGACAATAAAGGGGTTAGTTTAGAGGGTAAACTTGGTTCTGACTACGCGAAAGCGACAGTTCCTGTTAAATTGAATTCTTTTCTTAAAAAAGAAGATATTGCCCGTAAGTAGTTCTGTTGATGAATATAGAAATATTATCGGTTATGAGAATTACATTCAAGCCTATTGTTTTGTCTGAATTTTATTACCTCGTCATTTACTTTTATTTATTTTCCTCTGCATTAGTAAACCCTGAATTGAACTACCTTAGATAAACACTGTAACAAACGAAATCATTAGATCGACATTTGGTCTCTGTGGATACGATAACTTTTTATATTACTCTGACGCGATTCGTGCACTTGCGAATACAACGCATCAAGTTTTTGGCGCCGTTGCCGGGGACCAATTTCGCCGAATTTCAAATTTCGTTTGTTGTCACCATTTAGACTAGGGCCGCACGAACTGGTCGATGCGAAGATCTCGCAACTCCAGTAGTGTAATAGATCCTTTAGTGGAACCGGAACGTTACGCTCGCGCACGACTTTGGTTTCGTCGAATTAAGCAAGCTATGGCCGAAGATCGTAACCAAAGACCCCTTAAGGAATTCGCTCAGCCTGCTGACGAAGAACCGAGCTCTAGTATAGTTAACCCTACCATACCTGCCAATAATTTTGAACTAAAACCGTCCCTATTACAACTAGTTCAACAAAACCAATTCGCAGGACTACCATCTGAAAACCCAAACCAACATCTAAAAGTCTTTATCCAGTTGTCAAACACCTTTAAGACCAATGGTGCTAGTCCTGAGGCGATTTGTTTAAGACTATTTCCCTTTTCCCTTAGAGACAAAGCCCTAACTTGGTTAGATTCCCTTCCAGCCAATTCTATAACAACATGGGAAGACCTTAGGAGAACTTTCCTTGCTAGATACTTTCCCCCAAGCAAAACAGCCGTTCTCCGAAACCAAATAACAAGATTTACCCAAAACCAAGGAGAATCACTATTTGAAGCTTGGGAGAGGTATAAAGACCTTCTAAGGGCTTGTCCACACCACGGTTTGGAGCAATGGTTGATTATACATACCTTTTACCATGGACTTCATTATATCACAAAGATGTCCATCGACGCTGCCGCTGGCGGTGCCCTGATGAACAAACCCTATCCTGACGCTTGTGGTCTCATTGAAGATATGGCTCAAAACCATCATCAATGGGGAAACGAAAGAGCAACAGTGGAAAAGAAAGAAGCCCAAGGAGGTAAACATGAGGTAAGCTCTATAGACATGATGCAAGCCAAAATGGATGCTATGGCCCTCAAGATCGATCAAATGTACGCACAACCAACCGCTGCAGCAGCAGTAGTGTCGGATTGCGAACTTTGTGGTACTAAAGGTCATCAATCAGCTGACTGCCATCTGTTAAACGAGACTAACCCAGACCCAGTCAACTATGCCCAAGGAAACCCGTTCTTAAATACTTACAACCCTGGATGGAGAAATCACCCTAATTTTTCCTACAAAAACAATAACCCTACCCAAAACCAAGCACCTCCGAGATCAACCAACAATCAAGCACCTAGACAAAGCCAACCTATACAAGCAGTGCCACCTAAGCCAAATATTGAGAAAGTGCTAAATGATTTTATGACAGCACAAGCCCAGCAAAACAAAGAGTTCCTAAATCAGAATATTCATGTGAATGAGCTGCTTACCCAACTAGGAACCAAAATGGATCAAATGGCCACCCACAGCAAGATGCTTGAAACCCAGATCTCTCAGGTAGCCTTAAAGCAAACACCCCAAACTACTCCTGGAGGACAATTTCCCGGACAACCTCAACAGAACACTCGAGGGCAAGCTAACGCTGTTACCTTACGAAGTGGAACCACTTATGAAGGGCCTAAAAACCCGACATTGAGTGACTCCGAAGTTTCCAAAAAGGATGCTACCCCCAAAGGTGAGGAACCCGTAGAAATTGAGAAACCAAAAGACGGAGATAAAGGAGAAGTTACGGACAAAGCTTCAACACCCCCTCAGCCATACAAACCACCAATTCCCTATCCACAAAGACTTAAACAAACTAAGATCAATGACCAATTCCAAAAGTTTGTTAAAGTTATAGAAAAACTCCATGTAGAGATTCCTTTTACAGAAGCCATCACCCAAATACCATCTTATACTAAGTTCCTGAAGGACATCCTCACCAATAAACGTAGACTTGACGATCCAAAACCAGTGGAGTGTAATTCCATTTCCGAGAACAAACTTTCCAAAAAAGACAAAGATCTGGGGAATTTCTCCATACCTTGTATTTTGGGGAATCATGTCATAGATAAAGTCTTTCTGGACTTAGGAGCCAGTGTAAGCCTAATGCCCCTTGCAGTTTGTGAACGATTGAAACTAGGAGATTTGCAACCTACTAAGATGTCTCTCCAATTAGCTGACAGATCTATAAAATACCCTGTAGGCGTATTAGAAGACATCCTAGTTAGAATAGGCAAGTTGTTCATTCCCACCGACTTCGTCGTAATGGACATCAAAGAAGATAAAGATATCCCAATCCTCCTAGGAAGACCCTTCCTATCAACTGCAGGAGCCATAATAGATGTCAAGAAAGGAAAAATGACTTTTGAGGTAGGTAACGAAAAAATAGAGTTTGTCCTAGCAAAGTTTCTCGCGGCACCAGTAATAGGAGATGCATGTTATGCAGTTGATGTCATTGATGAATGTGTCCGTGAACTTAACCAGGAAGAACTGATAGAGAGAATAAAACTACCTTCAACGCCCATTGAGAAAGATGATGACAGTATGGAACCCTACATAGATGATAGCCTTTTTGAATGTCTATCCTTAACTCCAGATCCTATACAAAGCCCCAGCAAACCAACCTTAGAATTAAAAGAATTACCCAAGAATCTAAGATATGAGTTTTTAGACAAAGAAATGGACAGACCAGTTATAGTCAGTGCCGTTCTGAACCAAAATGAAACAAACCAACTCTTAGATGTCTTGCGAAGATATCCCTCAGCACTAGGGTACAACATCTCAGATCTTAAAGGAATAAGTCCATCTGTGTGCATGCACCGGATTTCACTTGAGGAAGATGCTAAACCTTCGAGAGAACACCAAAGAAGGATTAACCCTATAATGAGTGAGGTAGTTAAGAAGGAAGTTCTTAAGTTGTTGGAAGCAGGGATAATATATCAGATCTCAGACAGTAAATGGGTAAGCCCTGTGCATGTAGTACCTAAAAAGGGAGGCATCACCGTGGTTCAAAACGAAAAAGGTGAGCACGTTACAAAACAGATAGAAGGAGGTTGGTGTATGTGCATAGATTACAGAAAATTAAACAAAGCCACTAGGAAAGACCATTTCCCATTACCTTTTATAGATCAGATGTTGGAATGTCTAGCTAGATATTCCTACTTCTGTTACCTCGACGGATATTCAGGTTTTTTCCAAATTCCTATACACCCTGATGACCAAGAGAAAACAACCTTCACATGCCCATATGGAACTTTTGCCTATAGACGTATGCCTTTCGGACTCTGTAATGCCCCAACAACTTTTCAGCGTTGCATGATGTCAATCTTCGCTGATTATCTTGATGGAATTATGGAAGTATTCATGGACGATTTCTCAGTCTGCGGATTTGATTTCAATAACTGTCTAGTCAACCTTGAAAAGATCTTGAAGAGATGTGTCGAAGTAAACCTGGTATTAAATTGGGAGAAATGTCACTTCATGGTCACTGAAGGTATAGTTCTAGGACATATCGTTTATGAAAAAGGCATTGAAGTTGATAAAGCTAAGATCGAGGTGATAGAGAATCTTAAACCACCCAAAATAATTAGAGAAGTTCGAAGTTTTCTCGGACATGCCGGATTTTACCGGCGTTTCATTAAAAACTTCTCTAAGATCACTAAACCTTTGACAGGTCTTCTGATGAAAGATGCTGAGTTCATTTTTGATGAAAAATGCAACGAAGCATTCAACCTTTTAAAACAAGCTTTAATCTCAACACCCATTATGCAACCACCTGATTGGACAAAACCTTTTGAAATCATGTGTGATGCTAGTGATTACGCTGTAGGAGCAGTGCTAGGACAAAGATCTGATAAGAAGTTACATGTGATTTACTACGCCAGTAGAACTCTAGATGCCGCTCAGCTAAACTATGCAACCACAGAAAAATAACTCCTAGCCGTAGTTTTCGCCATAGACAAATTTAGATCCTATTTGGTGGGAGCCAAAATAATTGTTTACACTGATCATGCCGCCATCCGATAACTTTTGAATAAAAAGGATGCTAAACCTAGGTTACTCCGGTGGATACTTTTATTGCAAGAATTTGACCTTGATATCAGAGATAAGAAAGGCACCGAGAATGTAGTTGCCGATCACCTTTCCAGGCTTGAGTTCTTGAAACCTGATGTAGTACCCATAAATGATGACTTTGCTTATGACAGGTTAATCGCTAAGCTAGATGCCATTGGAGATGTAAGTTTAGAAACCCTAGAAGATTTTGAAAAATCCTTAGCGGTAAATAATGTACTTTGGTATGCAGATTTTGTTAACTATCTTGCTGCAGATATAATACCTCCTGACCTTAGTTATCAGCAGAAAAAGAAGTTCTTCAATGACATTAAACATTTCTATTGGGATGAACCACTCCTTTTTAAGAGAGGCACTGACGGAATCTTTCGCCGGTGTGTTCCAGAGGAAGAAGTGCACCATATCATAGAACATTGTCACTCAGCACCCTACGGAGGACACGCAAGCACATCTAAGACTCACGCTAAAATCTTACAAGCTGGTCTTTATTGGCCAACTATATGGCGTGATGTTCATACATATATAACCAAGTGTGACCCGTGTCAACGCTCCGGAAACATCTCGAGGAGAAATGAAATGCCATTAAGAAACATTCAAGAAGTAGAACTTTTTGATGTTTGGGGAATCGACTTTATGGGACCCTTTCCATCATCCTTAGGTAACAAATATATTTTAGTCGCTGTCGATTACGTGTCCAAATGGATTGAAGCTATAGCTGCACCCACAAACGACACCCGAGTGGTGATTAAGATGTTCAAGCAGAATATATTCCCTAGATTCGGAGTTCCCAGACTGGTCATAAGTGATGGAGGATCACATTTTATATCTAGGATTTTTGACAAACTGTTGAGGAAGTATGGAGTTAAACATAGAGTAGCCACACCTTACCACCCGCAAACCAGTGGGCAAGTAGAAGTATCCAATAGAGAGATCAAGCATATCTTAGAAAAAACTGTCTCGATATCCAGAAAGGATTGGTCACAGAAGCTTTCAGAAGCACTGTGGGCCTACAGGACAGCCTACAAGACTCCCATTGGAACAACCCCTTACCAACTAGTTTACGGAAAATCATGTCACTTACCCTTTGAATTGGAACACAAAGCATATTAGGCCATCAGAACCTTAAATTTTGACTACCTAGCAGCTGGTGAGAAACGCATCTTAGACATACATAAGTTAGAAGAGCTCCGACAATCAGCCTATGAAAATGCCATCATATATAAAGAGAGAACCAAAGCATGGCATGACAAGAAGATCATCGAGAAAGACTTCAACATAGGTGACCCCGTTCTTCTATACAATTCAAGACTGCGACTTTTTCCAGGTAAGCTTCGATCTAGATGGACAGGCCCGTTCGAAGTTTCCAAAGTCCTAAAATCCGGGGCAGTGGAAATTAAGAACAAATCTTGCAGTCCGTTCGTTGTAAATGGACAAAGGCTTAAGCATTATGAAGGAGGTGACATTCCAGCATACTACTCCAGGTTCACATTAACAGACCTACCTATCCTCGCACCAGATACATGAGTTGAACTCGTCGAGCTAACGACGTTAAACAAGCGCTGCATGGGAGGCAACCCATCGTTCTTTTCCCTTTCGTATTTATTGTCTTTCCGTTTATTTTTTATTTACGTTTGTTCGTATGTTTGTACATATATGTCTAACTTGTTTTGTGTGTTTGATTTCAGGGCCTATTTTTCCTAACCTTTTCTTTCAGGATGCCACCAGTCGACGACATGCACGTGACCTTTAGAGACGACGCTCAGAGAGAGCGTTATGCGATGCTTTCACTCAGACCCATGGCACCCACTCGCTACCCAGACAGTGATTGCATGGAAGCTTTGGGCATAGAGCCCAGTGTCCGATACTTGGCCCACCAACTCAAATGGGACCAGTACGCTGATGATTTGCATCCCACCTATAGGAACCTCACTCTGGAGTTCCTTAACTCTTTTTCCTATGATCCGTACTTGGGACCAGATGGCCACACTAGCTTCAGGTTATTTGGCACAGAGTATTCATTCACCCATACTGAGTTCGGTGATCTTCTTGGATTTGAGACTGGAGTTGGCGCTATCCCTGAGCTGCCCATGGGTTACTTCATGAATAGAGACGTGGAGAAATTTTGGAGTGACATCTCTGGAGGTGGAGGCCCTGACCCTGATACTCACATTTCACAGGTTATCCATAACCCAGCTCTCCGATACTTTCAGATGATCATTGCCCATACATTCTTTGGGAGAGCAGATACTGATGACCACGTTACTGAGGAGGACATATTTTTCATGTTTTGTGCGAATCAGTCGCGTCGTTTAGCTTGTGGTAATTTTATGCTGTACTCTTTTAGTGGTGTTGCCACCTGGGCAGGAGGACCTATACATGTAGGAGGTAATGTGACTGAGATTGCTGCTTCTCTAGGCCTTGGTCAAAAGCTATTTCATTTGACTCCCTACTGCAATCATACCACCATGGATGTTGATTTTTGTTTAGATCGGGGGCTGATGAGAAGGAACTCCTTTAATCCCTCTCAGTTCAGACTCTTGATCGATGGTGAGACCATACATCACTTCACTTTGCCAGATCCTGTTATGACCAGTGTCCATGACCCAGCAAACTGGACATATGCCTTAGAAGGACACGGTGAGACGGTAGACGCACCACGACCCTGCCCAGAGCCAGAGTACGTTCCAGGTCCACCAGCTGACAGGACCACGGTATGGTCAAATAATCATTCATTAGGTACTCCAGATATGCAAACCCAGATGGCGATGATGCGCCAGGAGATAGCAGATCTCCGACAGACTCTTGCTGACCTACACCTAAGGATGGAAGTGTCAGAGCTGACCCACGCTACTGAGTACGATGTGCTGTATGAAGACATGGCGGAGCTCCGTCGTGAGATAGCGAGACTCCGTGGAGATGACCAGACATCTTGATTTCCATTTTTCGTATTATTTACTATATTTCTTATGCATTGATTTACTTCCAGTATCACCCAGACATATTTCCTACTATCTGCATTTGATATGTTTCCGATTTATATTTGAGTTTTTTATGTCTATATGCTAATATTTTCTTTCGTTTTATTTTTCTTTGACAAAATATATAAAAAATTTATTATAATATATATATATATATATATATATATATATATATATATATATATATATATATATATATATATATATATGCTTGTAAAAATTTTGTGCAAAACTACATTTTTAGGACATATGGAATGCTAAAAAGACCCCCCGAGGCCAAAGGGAGGACAAAAGCCCATTCAAAAAGACATTGAGGCCCATCAGCGAATTTACTCACGTCGCGCCCGCGACCCATCTGTCGCGCCCGCGACAGCGTCCCTGTAAATTCGGGACAGAACCTCCATTTCCACCATTTTTGAACCTCCAACCTCTTCAAACCCATTTTTTTCCCTCCGAAAAATCCCTATAAAACCCCATTGAAACTCATATCTCTAGCATTCACCAATCATCTCTTAACTTTCCATTTAAATTTCCATCAACAAAAACCCATAAAAATCCAACCTTTATCATACCACTTTTCTTCCACCCTCTTCACCATCTTCATCAATGGAGTTTAATGGAATCATTCTTTGGGAAGGACAAGCCGGGAATAGGCAGAAGCGGCAACTTCAAAAGCTTCAGGATCGAGAAATTCTCTCGACGAGGTATGTCGACGATTCTTGTTTGCAAGCTTTAGGGGTTCATCATAGCATTTTTCATTTGTTAGACTTTGTAGGTTTAGGCACTATTTTCACCACAAAAGAACACACCTATGAGAGGATGACGGTTGAGTTTTTGAGTTCATTGGTTTATACCGTTCGTCCCGACACTGCTAGCACAGTCAGTTCAGTGCATTTTAGACTGTTTGCTGTTGAGTATGAGTACAATACCGATGAACTAGCAGGTCTATTGGGATTCCCTCATGGGGAGGGTGCTGTTTGTGAGGCTCCTTCAGATGCTAAATGGTCAGTCGGGATATTCGCCTTCTGGCGCAGGTTGTCAGATACTATTGTTGATTCCTTTAAGGGAATACTCGCCTCGACCATTCATAACCCAGCCATAAGAATTTTCAGATATCTTTTGGCATGCTCTATTTTTGGCCGGGAGAATCAAAACAAAGTTAATAGCAAAGAACTTTTGTTCTTGCAAGGATGCCTCACAGATGTAAGAATCAATCCGGTTCCATTTATGATCGCCCACATGTGCTTAACGGTAAATAAGGGTGGACCGATAGTTTTTGGCGGATTGATTACGTCTATTGCTCGGGCACTAAATTTGAATGATGAGATAGATACTTTAGAACCACTGCCCCCTCGCACAATTAATTTGAAATTTCTGAAAGACATGAAATTGTGCCGATCGAGGAGGGCTAGTTGTTATGAGTTAATGATTCACGGGGTAGCCATCGAATCAATTGTTATGCCGTGCAGTAGACGTACAGATGTACGATTCGAGAGGAACTGGATCTATGACCTTACTGCCCCACCTTTTCTAGGTCCAATTCCTCCTAATGACCATGACAATGAGGGGCCCGACACAGATGATGAGTATGACCATAGAGAACGTGTGTCCCCCCCCTCGTCCTACACAATCACACACCGCATCATCTTCTTCTAACCCTTTTGCAGGAGCTGCTCCAGGATTTAATATTACGGAGAAGATGTGGCGCGACCATATGGCTAGAGAAGCATGGCATGAAGACCTGCTCTCTTCCATTCAGCAACAGATGGTGGACCAGATGAGCTTTATGCAAGAGTCGCGACGGAGAGCAGACCAATCTTACGAGACCATCTCCCGTACTCTGCTTGCGATCACCAATGAGCAGTCCCGTCAACAGCAATATAATCATCAGCACTTTCAGCTTATGGAGGCCACTCAGGGTTCCATCTTAGGTAACCTTCGTGAGGTGAAAGTTGCTCAGGCAGAATTGCAGGCTAGGATGGACCTGCGAGACCGTCACCGTAGCAGATCCCGTCGTTCCGAGCATCCAGCACAGGGCGGCGAGGGCACCAGCGGTCCTCACTAGTTTTGCCAGGTTCCTTTCTCCTTAGCTTACTTCGAAACATTGGGGACAATGTTCGATTTAAGTGTGGGAGGAGATTTTATCGTTTTTATTTCCGTCATTTTAGTAGTTTATTTTTATTTCCCTTCAGTTATTTACTTTTGTTTCTGTTTTAGAAAATGCATGTGTTTGAAAAGTCATTAGTATAAGAATTTTTTTGGTTCACCTTCATTTTTTCCCACATTTAAAAAAAAATATAATAATAAAATTTTTCCTAGAAAAAAAAAAGTGTTGTTCTGAAAAATTTTTTGGGCTTTAAGACAGGTTCGGGTTAGGATGCGGTGACTTGAGAGAACTTTTGAAACATCAGTATCGTCCTTACACCATGAACTTCGTAAATATAAGAATCACACCTGAAACCCCATGTACCATGGCCCTAATTTCATTTCAAAATCATCCTTAGTAGTTTATTTCAGCAATCAGCTCCGGCCTAAACATGTTCTAAGTAGGAGACCGACGAATATAAGTGACTGATCTGAGTACATATACAAAAAAAAAAAGAAAAAAAAAAGGAAGAAGAAAAAGAAAAAAGTAATAAGATGTTTAACTTGCTCATTTCTGTTGGTTCAGAGGTATCTGGCACTGAACTCGGTATGGCGGATTATGATCCGATCCCCCACGACTGCACTTGAGAAGAATAAAAGGATTTTACACAGTTCCCTGTGCCAGAAATCCGGTATGAAAAGATCAGAATCACTAACAGGTCACTCTACCATGAAGCATGTGCGGAAAACGGGCTTAATGTGATTGCGCTTGAATGAAAAGGACTCAAAAGAGATGGAAAAGGAAGGCCTAGGTATTGTGGGATATAATGGGTTGATTGGTATAGGAGCGAAGTTTATGTCCGTATTTGCGGATTAGTGTCATCACGATGCCCTTGGTTCGCTCAGTTAGTACCGACCACTGCATCCAGACTCGGACTTAGAAGCCCTTTTCGCCCAAAAATCATCGATCGACACTGATTTTTCTATGAGCTTTAAATGTTTTGCTTTAGGACAAGCAAAGGTCTAAGTGTGGGAGAGTTTGATGACACTAAATTATACTGTATTTTCGACTCTGATTTCACATGCATATTAGTTGTTTTTCTATTATTTTTGCTTTGTTATTATTATGTTTCCCTTTGTTTTCAGGTTTTCAATAAAATCGAGGTCCCAGACGAGAAAGGGTGCAAAAGGAGCGAGAATTCAAGTTTGGCAGCAATTTACCCTTGTCGCTTCTCTTGTCGCGGACGCCCCAGGGTAGGCGACGACGTGTCCCATGATCTCCACTGCTCAACTGCCACGTTCCCACGACCTTTGCCAGTTTCTTCTAGTCGCGGGCGCGGTAGGCCTGTCGCGGGCGGGACAAGGCAAAATCAGTTTCCCGCCCATTTTCAAGCCAAGGTCACTTTTGTCTTTGCACCTTGCCAACTTTGCCTATAAATACTCTCAGGACTCGAATTTTAGGATCATCCAATCTTAATTTACTTCATCCTAGGCATAAATTTCACTCTTGTAAAGCGGTAATCTTCTCACATCGAGGAGTTATTGCACTGTGTGTGATCGAGTTTGTAATCAAGTCTTGGAGTGTCTGTAATCAAGTTGGAGCACTTTGATAGAAGTAATCCTGCCAGCATTTTATTTTCCGTGCATTGTACCAGATTTAAAGACTCCGCTTTGGAGCAGGTTTTATTTTAATTGCATTTACTTTCATCTATTTCTTGCACTTGCTTTACTTTGTTTATTTATTGTCTTGC
This sequence comes from Lathyrus tuberosus, assembly GCA_022829125.1. Lineage (NCBI taxonomy): Eukaryota > Viridiplantae > Streptophyta > Magnoliopsida > Fabales > Fabaceae > Lathyrus > Lathyrus tuberosus. The sequence continues at coordinate 2,406,892 of JALAZF010000265.1, forward strand.
CTTACTTTTCAAAACTTTACTTTTCAAAAGACTTAATTCCATACATGATAAGAATTAACATGACTGTTATAACTACCATGGCTGGCTAAGTTTTAGATAGGTAAGAATGTAAAGACCATAACCACCGTAATACGTCTATATGTTAACAGAAATACTTAAGGGCTATTTTAATCTTTAACACGAGTTTTCTGTACTTAAAAGCAATGTTGGGTAAGATCGAAAGCCGTCCAACCATTTGTGAACTTGTTTAGTTCTCAACTGATCAAATACAGCGAAAGCGCTTTGCTCAGTTGAGTAGGGATTTTTAACACTTTAGAAAAGAGATTTTAAAACTATTTTCGGACGCGTTAGTGGGATTAGAATCTGGTTCATTTTGAACCTCTTTAGTTTAGTGATTTCAGGTTAAAATACTTTTTTGTTTAGTTTAGAATTTGCATTTCTTAAAAGTAAGTTTTCCATGACCCTAACGCAATGCGCGCCTTTTTATAAGTGACAATAAAGGGGTTAGTTTAGAGGGTAAACTTGGTTCTGACTACGCGAAAGCGACAGTTCCTGTTAAATTGAATTCTTTTCTTAAAAAAGAAGATATTTGCCGTAAGTAGTTCTGTTGATGAATATAGAAATATTATCGGTTATGAGAATTACATTCAAGCCTATTGTTTTGTCTGAATTTTATTACCTCGTCATTTACTTTTATTTATTTTCCTCTGCATTAGTAAACCCTGAATTGAACTGCCTTAGATAAGCACTGTAACAAACAAAATCGTTAGATCGACATTTGGTCTCTGTGGATACGATAACTTTTTATATTACTCTGACGCGATTCGTGCACTTGCGAATACAACGCATCATCAGCCCTCTATGACTTCAATTGCGGAGAACAGTGGACCCATCACTTTCAGTAGTGGGGGAATCATTTACCCAGATCAGTCTTGTGCAGCTACAGAAGATGGTGTTGACAGTGACTGTGACTTGGACAACTGGGTACGCCCACGTGCTCCGGGACAACAATTGCAGAATTGGTCTGTTGAAGAAGTCGTTCAAGTTACTCTTCAAACAGAGTAATTTTCTTTGTTTTTCTAACCATAATGCATGTTAAAATCTTGCGATATGCCCAAGGTGTATAGATTCATTTGTAGGGCCACCTGTTTGCATTTGCAATTTTAATCATCAATAAAGGACGTTTTGCACTCAAATTTCATTCTCTGTCTTTCTTTTTTATTTTTGCACAAAAAAAAATAAAATGGCAATGTTTAGTTTCTTTTTGTTTTAAAATAAATTCTAAAATAAAGCATGAACCCGTTCGTGCAGACTTGATCCTCCGGATTCCATTGATAACGGTTCTGCTATGGCTATGTATGACTTTGACAAACCGATTTATCAAGCTGAAGAAGGGGATGAGAAAGGCAGTGAACTCCCTGAGGAACTGGCCAGATTGTTAAAACAAGAGGAAAGGGCCATCCAGCCTCATCAAGAGACCATAGAGATCATCAATATTGGTACCGAGGATGCTAAGAAAGAGATCAAGATTGGTGCCAGCCTGCAAGCAGATGTAAAGAAGGCTTTGACTGAGATGTTGTGTGAATATGTTGATATCTTCGCCTGGTCGTATCAAGACATGCCAGGGTTGGATACTGATATTGTCGTACACAGGCTGCCATTGAGAGAAGAATGCCCGCCAGTGAAGTAGAAACTTCGTCGGACTCATCCTGATATGGCCATAAAGATCAAAGAAGAAGTTCAGAAGCAATGGGACGCAGGGTTCCTTGCTATGACCAATTATCCTCCCTGGGTGGCCAACATCGTGCCAGTACTAAAGAAAGACAGAAAGGTGAAAATGTGGGTGGATTATCGAGATCTTAACAAATCTTGTCCGAAAGATGATTTTCCACTACCCCACATCGATGTGCTGGTTGACAATACAGTTCAGTTTTTAGTGTTCTCGTTTATGGACGGTTTCTCCGGGTACAACCAGATTAAGATGGCACCTGAGGATATGGAGAAGACCACGTTCATTACCCCATGGGATACATACTGTTATAAGGTGATGCCTTTTGGGTTGAAAAACACAGGGGCAACGTATCAGCGGGCAATGGTAACATTGTTCCACGACTTGATTCACAAAGAGATTGAATGTTATGTGGATGACATGATCGCCAAGTCGCGAACGGAAGAAGAACATCTGATTAAATTGAAGTTGTTTGAAAGGTTAAGAAAGTTCTATTTAAGGTTGAATCCGAACAAGTGCACTTTTGGGGTGCGTTCTGGAAAGTTGCTGGGTTTCATTGTGAGTGAAAAAGGGATTAAGGTTGATCCTGCCAAAGTGAAAGCAATACAAGACATGCCTGAACCGAGAACAGAAAAAGAGGTTCGTGGTTTTCTGGGTAGATTGAACTACATTGCAAGGTTCATATCTCACCTAGAAGCCACATGCGAACCAATATTTAAACTGCTAAGAAAAGATCAAACGGTTAGGTGGAATGACGATTGTCAATTGGCGTTCGATAAAATAAAAGAATACTTGCAGGAACCTCCAATTCTCATACCTCCAGTGTCAGGAATACCTTTGTTAATGTATTTGACAGTGCTTGAAGGTTCCATGGGTTGTGTTCTCGGTCAACACGACGAGACAGGTAGGAAGGAGCATGTTATCTACTACCTGAGTAAAAGGTTCAATGACTGCGAGTCCCGATACTCAATGCTTGAGAAGACATGCTATGCACTTGCATGGGTTGCTAAGCGATTGAGGCAGTATATGATTAGGCACACAACTCTGTTGATTTCAAAAATGGATCCTATCAAATACATTTTCGAGAAACCAGCACTAACAGGCAGAGTTGCACGGTGGCAAATGGTTTTGACAGAATATGATATCCAGTATACTTCTCAAAAGGCCATCAAAGGAAGTATCTTGTCAGACTATCTTGCGCAACAGCCGATTGATGATTACCAACCCATGAAATTTGATTTCCCTGATGAGGACATCATGTTTCTCAAAGCTAAAGATTGCGAGGAACCACTCCCGGAGGAGGGGTCAGACCCTGAATCCAAATGGAGTTTGATGTTTGATGGGGCTGTCAACATGAATGGGTGCGGAGTTGAAGCAGTTCTTATTACGTCGGAAGGTGTTCATATGCCTTTCACTGCCCGAGTAACTTTCGGATGCACCAACAATGAAGCAGAGTATGAAGCTTGTATAATGGAGATCGAGGAGGCGATTAATTTGAAAATTAAGACCCTCGATATTTTCGGTGTTTCAGCTTTGGTAATCAATCAAGTGAAAGGGACTTGGTACACGCACCAAGCGCATCTAGTTCCGTATAGAGATTATACGAGGAGATTGCTGACATTTTTCACAACAGTGAAGCTGTACCATATTCCTCGAGATGAGAATAAGTTTGCTGATGCCTTGGCCACATTGTCTTCTATGATCAAAGTGCAAAGGTGAAACCATGTACCTAAGATTGAAGTGTCTCGTCTTGACAGACCTGCATTCGCGTTTGCGGTCGATGCAACGTCTGATGACAAGCCATGGTTTCATGATATCAAGTGTTTCTTGAAAAGTCAAGAGTACCCGCCTGGGGCATCTACCAAAGATAAGAAGACATTGAGAAGGTTGTCTGGTAGCTTCTTCTTGAATCAAGATGACGTGCTGTACAAACGGAATTTTGACATGGTTCTGCTCAGATGCGTGGATAGACACGAAGCAGACTTGTTAATGCAGGAAGTACATGAAGGCTCTTTCGGTACCCATGCCGGAGGACACGTAATGGCAAAGAAATTATTGAGGTCAGGATATTATTGGTTGGCGATGGAGGCAGATTGTTACAAGTACGCCCGCAAGTGTCACAAATGCCAGATTTATGCAGACAAAGTACATGTTTCTCCAAATCCGTTGAGTGTCATGTCCTCTCCTTGGTCCTTTGCCATGTGGGGCATCGACATGATCGGAAAGATTGAGCCTACTGCTTCAAACGACCATCGTTTCATCTTGGTTGCCATTGATTACTTCACAAAATGGGTTGAAGCAGCTCTTATGCCAATGTCACTAAGCAGGTGGTAGCTCGTTTCCTGAAACGGGATATCATTTGTCGCTATGGAGTGCCCGAGAGAATCATTACTGATAATGGTTCTAATCTGAATAACAAAATGATGGCTGAGCTGTGCCGGGACTTCAAGATTGAGCATCACAATTCTTCTCCGTATCGCCCGAAGATGAATGGCGTTGTGGAGGCAGCCAACAAGAATATTAAGAAGATTGTGCAGAAAATGGTTGTCACATATAAAGATTGGCATGAGATGCTACCATTCGCCTTGCATGGGTACCGAACGTCAGTACGCACGTCCACTGGGGCAACACCATTCTCACTTGTATACGGTATGGAGGCAGTACTACCGGTTGAAGTTAGATCCCATCCCTCAGAGTCATGATGGATGTCAAGTTAGATGAAGCTGAATGGGTTCGTGCCAGATTTAATCAGTTGAGCCTTATCGAAGAGAAACGAATGGCAACTGTATGTCATGGGCAGTTATACCAGCGGAGGATGAAGCAAGCATTTGACCAAAAGGTGCGTCCTCGGGTTTACAAAGTGGGAGATGTGGTACTCAAAAGGATCCTTCCTCCTAGTACAAATCACATGGGCAAATGGACTCCCAACTATGAAGGTCCATTCGTGGTTAAGAAGGTCTTCTCGGGCGGAGCCTTATTACTTACAACCATGGACGGCGAAGACTTTCCATCCCCTGTCAACTCAGACGTAGTCAAAAAATACTTCGCATAAATAGACCCGCTGGACAAAAAAAGAAAAGTCCAGGCAAAAAAGGGCATCTCGGCGAACCACAAAAACAGAATAAAAAGGTTCGGGCAAAATTAGGGATATAAAATAAAAAATTGTACACCCGGTGAGTTGAAAATCCGCGAGGACAACTCAGGCAAAAAAGGGTATCCCGATGGATTGAAAACCTGAAAGGGCGGTCCATGCAAAAGAGGGATTTAAGCGAACGATTATAGTCTGAGTTATCTGTACTCCATCACCGTTTCAGTAACTGACTTTCCAAAGGGTAAGGATCAGTCTAATCACTCCTCAGAAGGCAAGGTCGGGGAGTCTTGAAGACATACTGGCCATAGCAGGATTGAGACTCAGTGGAATGTCGTTTTCACATTGCCATTAGGATAGTTTCTTTTCTCAATTTACAGCAATCTCCTCTTTCCAGGGTTTGCTTCCTAATTGTACTTGCCTATTCTGGGCATTTTCAATCAATAAATTGGATTTCAGTCAAAAGCTTCTTATTTTGTTTTTACTGCTTTGTTTGCAAAAACGTCCGAATTTTTGATAAAACATTGCATTTGAAAACACTGTGGCCTTACAAATAACATGCGCAGAAAAACATTTAAAATCACTTTGAATGTTGAGTAATCCTGGATGGTGGATTCAAACCACGCAATATCCTAGGGCACGTGTGCATATTCTTTTGCTGCAGGTAACAGGTACAAGTATTCCAAGGGCATGGATCATGTCTTCTAGACGAGGAATCACTTATCCCCGTGCAGAAGACTGGGGCAGGCATGTTCAGGAGAAGGTTCACATGTCACCTTTTGTCACAACGTTTACTGATTGAGTCCATCATTCGGCCGACGATCGCTCGCGGCGATTCGATATCGACAAGTTAATTTCAACTGGGTAGTGTTGTATCTTATTAAGTCGATTCTCCTATTCATAACTTCCAACAACTACAAGCTTTTCTGTGTCGATAACGGTTGTGAATTCCCCAATAGAGTTGCTTCGCAGACCTCACAGTTAATGTTCAAAACTCAACGAGTGTCCAGGAGTTTGAAGATGCCAAGTTTTCTGTAAAATCCTCTTGGGACGATTTCTTCAGATCAGCCATGTAATCATGGAGCAAAAGCAAGTTGTTGACTCTCCCAAGCATGGGGCATCATAAAATTACCCAGCGAGATGTGTTCCACATCTATTATCCCCAGTAGAGTAAGCTCTCTGCTAATACGTCTAGCTCAAGTCTCAGCATTTGCCCAAGAGTTGGAAGATGATTGGTCTTCTGTAAAATCCTCTTAAGGGGCTTCCCCCAGCCAGAGACGCTTTGAAGCGGCTCCCCCCAGCAGAGTTTGTTGTCAACCCATTATCCCCAATGGAGTCGTCAAGCGGAGGTTTGCCTAGCGTGGGACATTGTAGCTCTTATTCTAAGCTCGACAGTTTTGTTTCTCAGCAGATTACAATGAATTTTCTGTGTCTTCTAACCAGGATTTGTGTATCCCTGATGGAGTAGTTCTGGTCCCCAGCAAGATCGTATTTCTGGTAATTTTACTCCCCACAGAGTTCAGCATTGAATCTTGTCAACAATACTCCCCAGCTGAGTTATTTTTCTTCCCCGTAAAAGTTTAGCAGGTCAATAGAATCTCTTCCTTAGCAGAGTGTTAGCATATTCTCCTTGGGTTTGATAGATCCCCAAGCAGAGTTTTAATGACTTGTCTTCTTCAACAGAGTGTTAGTACATTCTTTCCCCAGCCAAGTCAGAAAATTCTCATCCCCAGCGGAGTTGCTATGACCAGAATTCGTCCCCAGTTAGATGAAGTAGTTCCTGGCAAAGTCATCATTCTCCATATCTCAAAGTCCAATTTATTTTTGGCAAGCATGATAATTCGAAGCAAACAGATTGTTCATTCATTCTCCAACAGAGATACCATCCTTTCAGGAGTCTCTAAAGTCAAATCATTGATCATTGTTCCTCAGCAGAGTCAGCAGAGATGTCTGATATGCATGCAGCGCGTAATCCAGTATTAGAAGTTTGTCAAAGTCCAACCGTAGATTGGCAAAAGTCCATCTTAGGGTGGCAAAACATCAAAGTCCAACCGTAGATTGACAAAAGTCCATCTAAGGGTGGCAAGGCAGCAAAGTCCAACCGTAGATTGGCAAAAGTCCATCTTAGGGTGGCAAATTAGCAAGTCCAACCGTAGATTGGCAAAAGTCCATCTTAGGGTGGCAAATCAGCAAGTCCAACCATAGATTGGCAAAAGTCCATCCAAGGGTGGTAAATCAGCTGCAAGTCCAATCGTAGATTGGCGAAAGTCCACCCGCAGTGTGGCAGGTAAGTAGTCGTCTGACTCCATTCAAAATGACAGTTTAAAGTCCAACCGTAGATTGGAAAAAGTCTACCTGCTGTGTGGCAAGTCAGTAGTCGTCTGACTCCATTCGAAAATACAGTTGTAAGTCCAACCGTAGATTGGCAAAAGTCCACCCGCAGTGTGGCAAGTCAGTAGTCGTCTGATTCCATTCAAAAAGACAGTTTAAAGTCCATCCGTAGATTGACGAAAGTCCACCCGCAGTGTGGCAAGTCAGTAGTCTTCTGACTCCATTCAAAAGGACAGTTTAAAGTCCAACCGTAGATTGGCGAAAGTCCACCCGTAGTGTGGCAGGCCAGTAGTCGTCTGGCGTTGTACAAAAGACATTGCTAAAGTCCACCCGTAGTGTGGCAGGCCAGTAGTTGTCTGGCATTGTACAAAAGACATTGCTAAAGTCCACCTGTAGTGTGGCAGGCCAGTAGTCGTCTGGTGTTGTACAAAAGACATTGCTAAAGTCCACCCGCAGTGTGGCAAGCTAGTAGTCGTCTGGCGTTGTTCTAAAAGACATTGCTAAAGTCCACCCGTAGTGTGGTAAGCCAGTAGTCGTCTGGCGTTGTTCAAAAAGACATCTCTTCAGTGTTATTCTTCATCATCAGAGTTTTATTCAAGAAGAGTTCATTTGGTTGGGTTTATATCCCTTTTCTTTTTCTCCACAGAGTGCAAATTTTCTGGTTATTTTCGGTATTCAATCCCTCCATACCTTGAAAGTCTGATAGCAATCGCTATCATCCATTTAGGTCTACAGTGATTGAATAGGGGCAGCTGTAATACCCCAAAATTTCCCCTCTCATTTATTCATATCATTTAGCATGAGCTTTCATTTCATTGCATTGCATTCAAGCATAGAAAAATAAAACATTTAGCATTTAGCATTGCATCTTGCATAAGGCACGTGATCAGTTGTTTCTCAAAGGTGTTGGGCATCCAAAGCAAGAGAACAAGAGCCAAAGATTTCTCAACAAGCCTCAAGGGTCTCTTACATCATATATCATCCTAATTGATCCCACAAGTCATGGGAAGAAGGGAAATCATCAAGAAGATTGGGCAATGCATCACCTCCTATCACAAAAACAGTCAAAATTAGGGTTTTGGATTCAAGTGGTCTCTTAATGAAATTTTGATTCAAACTTAATCTCAATGTTTTTTACATGACATCAAGTATCTAAGGATGGAAGATTGGCTATTGTTTCATTTCAGAAGAGGTTCAATTGATCAGTTGCTTGATAATCAAGAAATTGGGGAAAAAGTCAATTGTACAGTGAAAAAAAGTCAACTCCTAACTTTTTAAGGACAAATTCATAAAATTCAAGTTATATATGTTCATTGGACAAGATTTGATTAAGAAATGATGGAGGAATCATGAAAAATCAAGAAATTACAAAACTGCCAAAAATAGAAACTTTAGGGTTTCCAAAAATGGCAAGTTTGCACCATTTTGCACCTTACTTTGAGGCTCTCTTTCTTCATGATAAAAGCTCCAAAACTCAGGCCCAAGTTGAGCCAATTAAAGTTCATGTTCTAAGCTTCAAATCCATGTAAAGAACTCTTCCATTGGATCAAAATTGAGGGAGTTATGGTCAATCAAAGTTTGGTAAAGTCAAGGCAAAAACCAAGTCATGGCAAGGCAAGCTTAGGCCCACCGGCCATAATTTTGACAAACACATGGTGTGCCAAATGTCCAGCCATTTTTCTCCATCAAGGAATCTTCAAATGGAAAACTTTCCAACATCAAAGTTGTTCCTTTCCATGCCCTCTACAATGTTCATGTTGGACATTTTTTAATTTGAGCAAGTTATGAGATAGTTATGATGGTCCCAAGTTGGTGTGATCATGCTGAATCTCATAGGCCATTTTGCCATGCCATGCCACAACCTTGCCTCGCCCATGAACCAGTCCCACATTCTTGAGTTCCAAGCCATTTTTCACCATTCTACAAGCTTCCATTCAAGTCAATTCTCACACCAAACTTGTTCTTCTATGCCTCCTCTTTTTAATGACACCAAATGCTTGTCATTTCATCCATGGTACATCAAGAACTTTACCTCTAAACTTTCACGTTTTCACCAAGTGAAAAGCTGCCAAAATTAGAAGAAAATGTATTGTTGTTGTTGTTGTCATAGCTCAGTTCACACGCATACAAACCATGCCCCTTCTTTTCCTCTTTAAGCCAAACACCATTCTTACACTTGACATGCTATGCTACATCATACACAAGAAAGGAAAACAAAGGTTGTTATGCAAGCTTTATGCTGCATCAGAGACAACACATCACCACCACTCTTTTCTATCAACCTCACCATAACCTCACGAATCAACCACACCATAGCACAACCTCTTTCCACTCGCCCTGACTAACTTGACTCAGTTAGTTAGAGGCAGCTCAGTTAACCCTCTCCAACTCATTTAACTCACCCAGTTAACCTTGGTTCAAGCTACTAAACCACACATATAAATTGAAATCTCACTCACAAATTCATTTTCAACACTTCATTCTCACTTTTTCCTCTGAAATTCGCAAGCTCTCTCTCTGAATTTTCTCTCTCTCTCTCTCTCACACGATTCTATCATCCTCTTCATCTACATTTCACCATTATCATCAGTAATGCATTCTTAAAGCAAGAACACACTGATTCAATATCATTCTCCAAGTGAAGCTTCATCAACATTTTGATTCTCTCTCTGTTCTTCAAGACCACAAGAGCAAGTAGCATTTATTTTGCTCAACAAGTGCAAGAGCTCAAGATATCTCTAGTTTTCTTACAACTCAAGTTCCTTCACAAGTTTCAGGTTCTAATTTACTCAACCTTTTTGCTTCGTACTCATGTGATTTGAGCTTGTTTCATCATGATTTAAAGCTTACTAGAAGCTGTGTGAGTCCTGGCTAGTTGATAGGCTCATTAGGAGCATAGGTGAAAAATTAGGGCAAACTGTTGGTGTTCGAATCTCTCTATGTGTGCATGCTATGTGATTTTCATTGGTAGATTTGGATTATACATGAGCTAAGCTTTCTTTTGATGCATGCCATGTGAATTTCTGGAATATTTGAGGTTGCAGGTGGCCGGAGAATGGCCGGAGAAGATGACCGGAGGTCCTTCTCTGGCCGGTGAGATGTTTTAGGGTATAATCCCCAGTTTTAATTTTGGCCGTTGATCTTTTGCATCATGCGGTTATAAACTTGCCAACACATTAAAATTTCACGTGCATCTCATGTGCATTCTTTTGTGATCTGATGTTTGTGTGTATGTGCATCATGGTTGTTATCGTATGCCTCACATCTAATCCATTCATCTTGCATGATTGTTCAACCTGAGATTAATCCAACGTTCATTGTATTGCCAGCGCATTAAAATAACACATGCCTCTCACGTGCTTTCTTTTTTCTCTTTTTCTGATTTTGACTTGTTAGTATGAGCGTGCGTGCATGATAATTGCTGTGTTCACATGTTATGGATCATTGGATTCTTTTACATTTTGAGATTAATTTTGTTGACTGGATCCAACGCTTATGATTGAATTACATTGGAACTGATCATGCACACTAGCACGCACAATCACACGTTAGTGGACTGGGTCTTAATTTCTTTTCACACCCCTTGCTGAGCCCAATGTGATTTTTCAACATGTATTTTACTCACGCTGCACCCCCTTCCCATTTCCTTTTATTTTTTATTTTCTTTTCCATATTGTTTTGATTTCCTTTTTTTACAAATACCAAATGATCTCTAAAAATCACAAAATAATTCATGTGGTACTTTGATACATTTAAATAATTTTCTATATTTTTTTAATTCCGACTTTGTGAATTTTTGAGCATTATTTCATATTTTCTTTTCAATTTCTCTTTGAATGCTCTTATTCATTGACACTTGCATTTGCATGATTTCTTTCTCTCATCTCACATCATATTTTTGATTCATTCTTTTTGTATTGATTAGATAACATCTTAAAGTGTCTAAAACAATTTTTTTTATTTTTAAAGTCATTATATCATACCTTTTGATGTTCATCTTTGCACCTTCTTGTGATGTGTTTCAATATGACTTTGTTGATTTGTTTGAGCATGTTTCATTTTGATTTTTGCCATGAGTTTTTGATATTTGATTTGCTTCTGATTTAGGTTGTTTAGAGCCAATTTTCATGATATTAATATGTACTTTTGATATTTTTTTAGAGCTTTACATTTGAAGCTATCTTTGGGCATATTCTTATACTTCCTTCTAGCTTACTTTTAATGAGGCACTTGTGCCACCCTTTCTTGTTTGCTTTGTGTGAGATTAGAGGTTTCATTTAGAATATTATAGTTCTTTCTTAACTCAATTACAGGTCATGTTCATTTATACTTGCATTTGGTTTGTGTTTATGCATTTTAACTTACCTTTTTTGACATGTTTTCACATCTTATCTACTCTTGTGCTTAACATGAATTGTGTTTGCATTTGGTATGCCATTTCATTCTTTCCATTTGCATATTATCATTGGTATGCTACTGCCCATGTGAATTCATCAATCATTTTACATGATATGCATCTTTGATATGTAACTTTGTGCATCTTAGTGAAACTTGTTTCTCTTTCTTTTCTCTTTTTCATCTCTTCTTATTACATCATTTCATCTATGGATTACATGATGATTCACAAGCATTGTAAAACCATTCCTAAGTGACATTGGTTCTGACTTTACCCTTTCATGAAGCATTAATGCATGATCACTTTGCATATCCACTCATTCTTCATCTACTTCTTTCATAAGGCATTCCTTTGTGGTTTAAGTCATTGTTTGTGTGCATTTGATTTGTGTTTGATCTCATAGCATTAGAGAGCATTCTTATGATGTGCATTCTGACCTTAGGTTTTTCTTAACCTTTAAGATGCTTCTACTTTGGTTCTTGACTTGTTTAAGCCTTACTTGTTCATCTTAACTTGTTTCTTCACTTGTAAATAATTGTACTAACTATTTCAGGGGCTAATGGTAAGTCACTTGAGTGTGGATATGAATCCACATTCTAATTTCTTCCTTCATCTTTTAATCATTCAATTTGTGTTGATTAAGCATTTAATGATGCTTTGCTTTCATAATCTTCTTTCTTCCCTCTTAGAAATAACTTAACTTCCATCTTAGAAGTAAGTTTCTTTCTATCTTCTTCTCCTTTATTTTAGGATTAGGTTCCTTAAACCTCATTAACCATAGGATCACCATGTATGATAACATTAAGATTGAGTCTTAGTCTCCCTCTTTAGTTTTTACCTTTACTCCTCCATTTGAGTCTCTTCTTCTCACCTTAAAACACCAAGTAAAAAAAACTTAATAAAGGCATAACAAATATTGTATTTGAGCCTTTCATGTAAGAATGAGATAGTGAGGGGTCTTCTCTCACTTTCTTAGAATGTTTAGCGTACGTCCCGTCCCGGGTCGATATGCAAGGCATTCGATCCTACATGAAGGACTTAAATACAATGTGTGTTACAAAACATCAATAAACAAAATACTTCTTTCTTAAAAGACAAAACAAACAAATTCTCTTCTCATCTCCTTCATTCTATTCCTTAAGGACTCGTCATGTCCGTTCTACCACAAACAGGTAAACGCGTAAGTCTCCCTACAGCGAGCTGCAACACCTAACTGCTAGGACGCGAACGTTGACATATTCCACTAAAAAAACACAAACAACTTTCCCTTAGCTGAGGGGAACTACGTCGCTCTGGTTCTCATGTTCCCGATGAGATACGTAGGCAGTGGGGTAGGGCCCATGCGAGCACTTCTTTTATTTTCCCTACATTTGTTCTTCTTTCTCTTTCCTTTCCTTTTCCAGTTCTTCAGCTAGCACTTCCTTTTCCAGTATCCTTTCCTTACACCCTTTGATTGAAGCAGCAAGCGTGGATCCCATCGGGTACGATGGATGCGTGGGGGTGCTAATACCTTCCTCTCGCGTAACCGACTCCCGAACCCAGTTCTCTTGGTCGCAAGACCATGCTCTTTCCTTTCCCTCAGGTTTATGCAGTGTTTCCTTTCCCTCTCTTGGGATAAATACACATTGTTGGCGACTCTGTTTCGGTGCCACTTTCGCATTTGTACCTGGATGAAAATCCCGGGAGCGACAATAAGCTGGTAAGATTTCTTTCTCTTGAGGAAGACGAGGAGTCGAGTTTCTTATCTACCAAAGAGTTGAAGAAACTTTTGGCGGATGAAGCTCAGTTGTTCGGGTTGTTTGCATCGTTGGCAGTGGATAGTCAAGTTGTACTTGATGTGTTTCCAGTTGTGTGTGATTTTCCAGAGGTGTTTCCAGATTATATTTCAGATGTACCGCCAGAGAGAGAGGTGGAGTTTTCTATAGATCTAGTTCCTGATACTAGACCTGTGTCTGTGGCACCTTATCGTATGTCGGCATCTGAGTTGGTTGAGTTGAAGAAGCAGTTGAATGAATTGTTAGAGAAGAGGTTTGTGAGGCCAAGTGTGTCGCTTTGGGGTGCTCCAGTTTTGTTGGTGAAAAAGAAAGATGGAAGTATGCGATTGTGTATTGATTATCGCCAGTTGAATAAGGTGACGATTAAGAATAAGTATCCTCTTCCGAGAATTGATGATTTGATGGACCAATTGGTAGGTGCGTGTGTGTTTAGTAAGATTGATTTGAGGCCAGGTTACCATCAGATTAGAGTGAAAGAGGAAAATATTCATAAGACGGCTTTTAGGACACGATACGGTCATTACGAATATTCGGTGATGCCGTTCGGGGTTTCTAATGCGCCGGGTGTGTTTGTGGAGTATATGAATCGTATTTTCCATGAGCATTTAGATCGATTTGTTGTTGTGTTTATTGATAACATCTTAATTTATTCTAAGTCCTGGGAGGAGCATGCAGAGCATTTGCGTATTGTGTTGCAAATTTTGAAGGAGAAGAGACTTTTTGCTAAGTTGTCCAAGTGTGAGTTCTGGTTGTCGGAAGTGAGTTTTCTTGGGCACGTGATTTCAGGTAATGGTATTGCTGTGGATCCATCTAAAGTAGATGCAGTTCTACAATGGGAGGCTCCTAGATCTGTTACTGAAATTAGAAGCTTTTTGGGTTTAGCTGGATATTATCGAAGATTCATTGAAGGTTTTTCTAAGTTAGCACTTCCTTTGACCCAGTTGACTTATAAAGGTAAAGCGTTCATTTGGGATATTCAGTGTGAGAAAAGTTTTAGTGAGCTGAAGAGAAGATTGACTACAACTCCGATTTTGATCTTACCGAATCCTACTGAACCGTTTGTGGTGTATTGTGATGCGTCTTTGATTGGTTTAGGTGGAGTGTTGATGCAAGAAGGTAAGGTTGTGGCTTATGCTTCGAGGCAATTGAGGATTCATGAGAAGAATTACCTTACTCATGATTTGGAATTAGCGGCCGTGGTTTTTGTATTGAAAATTTGGAGGCATTATCTCTATGGTGCAAGATTCGAAGTCTTTAGTGATCATAAGAGTTTGAAATACTTGTTTGATCAGAAAGAGTTGAATATGAGGCAACAGAGATGGTTGGAATTTTTGAAGGACTACGAGTTTAGCTTGAATTACCATCCTGGTAAAGCTAATGTGGTAGCCGATGCGTTAAGCCAGAAATCATTGCATATGTCCGCTTTGATGGTTAAAGAGTGGGAACTTTTGGAAGCATTTACAGATTTGTGTTTGGTGTGTGAATTGACATCTGATAGCGTGAGGCTTGGAATGTTAAAGGTTACTAATGATTTTCTATTAACCGTTAGCGAGAAACAGAAGTTAGATGTGAAATTTGTTGATTTGATGACGGTTGGAGATCAAGGTGTGAATGTTGACTTTAAAGTGGATGATAAGGGTGTTTTGAGATTCCGTGGTAGAATTTGTATTCCTGATGATTCGGACTTGAAAAAGATGATTTTAGAGGAAGGACACCGGAGTAGTTTGAGTATACATCCGGGAGCTAATAAGATGTATCAAGATTTGAGGAAGATCTTTTGGTGGTCTGGATTGAAGAGAGATGTGGCTCAATTTGTTTATGCATGTTTGACGTGTCAGAAGTCTAAGGTCGAACATCAGAAGCCTAGTGGATTGTTGCAACCGTTGTATATTCCCGAGTGGAAATGGGACAACATTTCTATGGATTTTGTGACAGGGTTGCCGAATACACAGAGGGGACATAATGCCATTTGGGTAGTTGTGGATAGGCTGAATAGATCGGAGCATTTCATTCCGATTGACATAAGTTTTTCTTTGGAGAGGTTGGCTGAGATTTATATCCGTGTGATTGTGAAGCTACATGGTGTTCCGTTGAGTATTGTTTCGGATCGAGATCCGAGGTTTACTTCCAGATTTTGGGAAAGTTTGCAAAAGGCGTTAGGTTCCAAGTTGAGATTGAGTTCTGCTTATCATCCGCAGACGGATGGTCAGACCGAGAGAACTATTCAGTCGTTGGAAGATTTGCTGAGAGCTTGTGTTCTTGAGCAAGGTGGTGCGTGGGATAGTTATCTTGCGTTGGTGGAATTCACGTATAACAACAGTTTCCATTCTAGTATTGGAATGGCACCTTTTGAAGTGTTGTATGGAGGAAGATGTCGAACACCTTTGTGTTGGCATGAATCTGGTGAGAGTTAGGTGGTTGGACCGGAGTTAGTGCAACAGACTACGGAAAAGGTGAAACTTATTCATGAGAAAATAAAGGCTTCTCAGAGTAGGCAAAAGAGTTATCATGATCGAAGGAGGAAAGATCTTAAGTTTCAAGAGGGCGATCATGTATTTTTGAGAGTTACACAGGTGACGGGTGTTGGTCGTGCATTGAAGTCGAAGAAGCTTACTTCTCGGTTTATTGGTCCTTACCAGATATCCGCAAGAGTGGGTGTTGTGGCTCTTCGGGTGGTGTTGCCGCCGAATCTTTCGAATTTGCATGATGTGTTCCATGTTTCACAACTTCAGAAGTATGTTCCGGATCCGTCGCATGTGATTCCGATGGATGAGGTTGAGGTAAGGGAGAACCTTACGGTTGAGGCATTACCAGTGAGAATTTTGGATCGCGAGTTGAAGCGGTTAAGAGGCAAAGATATTGCGCTTGTGAAAGTAGCGTGGGGAGGCACTGCTGAGGGAAATTTGACTTGGGAGTTGGAGAGTCGGATGCGGGAGTCGTATCCGGAGTTGTTCGTCTCAGGTAATATTTTCGAGGACGAAAATTTCTAAGTGGGGGAGAGTTGTAACACCCCAGTTTTAGTTAGTTTTATTTAATCGAGTCGATTTGATTATTTGATTATTATATTATTTTATTTTTGACTTTTATGTGATAATATATTATTTTTCGTCGTGAATATGTTTTATCGCGTTTTGAGAGCGTTTGCGAGATATTTGAGTGTAGGGGTATTTTGGTCATTTCACTTTATTTTTCCTTAAGTTAGTAATATAGAAATAGAAAGAGAGAAAAATAGAGAGAAAGAAAAAGAGAAGAAGAAAAAAGAAAAGAAAAGAGAAAGAAAGAAGAAAAGAGAGAAAAACTTGGAGAGGAAGAAAATCAATTAACTGACTTTTCAAACACGATTAAATCGGGTAATGGTGTGAAACTCGATTTTCTTATGCTTGTGTATGATTATGTATGTGTGTGTTGGAATGTTCTCTTGCCTTTCCATAGTTTTCACTTCTAGGTTGGAAATGAGAAAATGATTAGGAATCGATGTTTTCGCGGTCGAAAATCGATATAAATTGCGTTGTATGATCACACTGTGTTTATGAGTAATTGCTGATATTTGTTTTGCTGTTGGAATTGATTTGGGATGAAAAATGAGATTTTGGGGGTTTTTGAACTATGTGACCCGCAGCAGAATTTTCTGGTTCTGGTGTGATTCGCCAGGCGAATTGGGGATTCGCCAGGCGAATTAGGTCTCGCCCCTCGTTCGCCAGGCGGAGTGCTGGTGAAGGGTGATTCGCCAGTCTAAATCGTAAGTCGCCAGGCTAAATTGGGAAAACAGAAATGTGTTAGCTACTGTAACTCTTGGGGTTTTTCTAAAATTTTGGTTCGCCACTAGTTCGCCAGGCGAAGTGTTGGCGAAGGGGGATCCGCCAGGCGAATCTGGTTGTTTCTCAATAAATTCTTTTCTTTGAAAATTCATAACTTTTGATCCGTAACTCGGATCGAGGCGTTCTTGGTACCGTTAGAAATCTATTGAAATGTTCTTTCTTATTAAAATGGTTTTGAGATTGTTGGCCGATTTAATTATGTCGGGAATTTGGAGTGTGTCGTTTTGTCGACTTTTACCGTTTTAATTACGTGCATTTGATATATTATCATGCGATGTGTTTTTGATATATACCGTATGACTTGTGTGAAGTTATATGATGTGAATGCAATTGATGATATGTTGTGATGATGGTTGTGGCCTAAGGGCAATAAATGCATTGTGTTGGGTTTGATTATATATATGCATGATTATGGATGTGTATATGTGTGCATTTGAATGTCATGAGTCATTGTCTGCCAAGCATCATGATATGCATTCTTGTGATGTCGTGTGCCCTAGTGGGTGTGAGCGGCGAAACGATTCCCGAGGGGATCCGCTATAACATCGTGTGCCTTATACAAAGAGGTGTGAGCGATGATTATGGACGATCGTGTGCCTTATACAAAGAGGTGTGAGCGATCGAGTCGTGTGCCTTATACAAAGAGGTGTGAGCGATCCATAAACGTCGTGTGCCTTATACAAAGAGGTGTGAGCGACGGGGAACATCGTTTGCCCGAGGGGGAGTTACACTAAGTAACAAGCGATGATTCCAATAGTTCCTGAGTGAACTAATGATGAGATTGATGGATGGAACGGTACCACATTGCATTGCATAGAGTCGTTGTGTCGGTCTCTGTTCATTTGCATAAATCATGAATGGATTGATTTTGTGTTGAACTGTGAACGGAATTGATGAGTGATATATATGTATACGTTGATGATAAATGCGTTGAGCATGATTGATATGTCTTTGTGATGGATATATGAGATATCAAAGGTGTTGTTTTGTATTTGAATTATGATGTAAATTGTGGTGAGAACGTTTTACATGTGTCTTTTGTGTTATTATATAATTGTATGCAATTATATTATAATTGTGTTTCTCACCCTTCTGCTGTTTTAAATGTTCTATGAGGCATTGCAGATTAGATGTTGGAGGTCTTTTTGTGAAGCTTAGGTCTTCATTCTTTTGTCGGTCGGCTCTGATATGTAGCACCGGGTAGTCGGGGAGATCGATTATGTTTTTATGTGTATATGTATATATATCTTTTGGATGTACATGTATGATTCTGTATGTAACCAACTTTTACGTTATATATATACATGAGATTCAGTTGCAGATTTTCCGCTTTTATTCTGTACCTGAATAGTGGGTGTTAGGAACTGAGTTCCACTGTTTGTATTACTACCTGATTGTTGCATATCTAAATGAGCAGGTTTATTGTGGTTGTCTCAATTGATGTGACGCCTCCGTCTATGCCGTGAATGTTTTAATTATACTCTGATTATTTGTTATCGCTTTATTTATTTGGGGGTATAGATTGGGGGTGTTACAGGGGAACCCTAGTGGTACATACCATACAAGGGGCAGTAGCTAAACCTATTCTAACCTATCTATGTTAATGTCCTAAACAAAGTCAAAAGGTTACAAGTTATGTTCCACAACAACACACAACATTTGCTATTTACAAACTATGTCAAAAAGAACTTGTAAAAGTCACAAAAGATGGAATTCAAGTCAAGTTAATCAAGTGTTTATACATGGGGCAGTGAAAAATGATGTGTGGAATGATACATTTGAATGGCAAGAGCATTGGACAAGTATGGCACATTCAAAGTCCAAGTGAAAACAACAAAGTTAACCTTTCATTCATGTTCAAACTTATGGAAGCATAATACCATTTAGAAGCACATTGAAGTGACCCATAAATTCATAAGGGCAGGTTATGATTCATGCTAATCCATATGTTAAATGATGTACAAAAAATATCCTAAAGAGGATAGCACAAATACATCATTAAACTAAAACACCTAAGCAAACATCAAGCATAATAGAAAGACGAGGAATGCGTGGCCATCCAAAGTATGGTTGATTTGCACTCAAGCATAGGTTTGTCATGTGGGGAGGTGAACAAAATACATTCCCAACTGGAATGTGTTGTTCATCGTCGCCAACTACTTCTGGTTCAACATGGTCTCCATCTTCAAATGAAGTAGTATAATAATGATCAGTCTTTGCCTCATTTTCTTCATCATCTTCTTCTTCAATATCTTTATTTGGAATTAGTACTGGCGATTCTTCTTCTGGTCCATTGATTATCTATGACATTTGAGATTGTTGAGATTGTTGAAATTTTATGTATAAATCAATGTAATAAAACCCAGAAAATTCATAATTCATAAACATTGTTTCAACAACATCGTCGTCTCGGGCCTTCAATGGAACATATTTCAAATGGTTATTCCCAAAATGAACAACATTTCAATAAATAATTAGTCAAATATATCCAAATTGAATCTTTGTTTGTATCAGCCCATTGCAGGTGCAAATGCTTTACATGTGTAACACTTGTCTGTCCGTAGAAACAGCGGATGACAGACAAAAAAGACACTCTTCTTCCCATTGCAGGTGCGTAAGTCAGCCAAAAAGTAAATACTCCACCAATTAGGGGACTGGACCTGCAGCACCTCTGCATGCATGTGTTCCACGTACACAAGAGCATGCACTTCTACATTTATTTTTCTTCCAACATTCATCTACACAACATTTATTTTTCTACCAACATTCATCTTTAGACATTTATTTTTCTTCCTCTTAAAATCATCTATAAATACCTTCATCAACCAATCTATTAACACACAACAATTTTTTACTACTTATACAAAATACCTTCATCTAAAATCTCTTGTTTTGTTTTGCAAAGTTATTAGAATGTCTTTGTTAACTTATGGAGAAGATTATCGAGAGGCACTATCAAACATTGTCGCATATCTAAGTGTTTGATTACTCATAATTTTTTTAAATTTAGTTATTATGTGCATTATTATTTTAGGTGAATTTAAGTGAATCATTATTTTATTGTAAATCAAGTTAAATTTAGTCATTATGTGCATTATTTTAAATTTAGTTATTATGTGCATTATTATTTTAAATTTAGTTATTATGTACATTATTGTTTTAGGTGAATTTAAGTGAATCATTATATTATTTTAAATTAAATTAAATTAAGTTATTATGTGCATTATTTTAAATTTAGTTAAATTTAGTTATTATGTGCATTATTATTCAAATTAAGTTAAACTTAGTTATTATGTACATTATTATTTGAAATTAAGTTAAATTTAGTTATTAGGTGAATCATGGTATTATTTTAATGGCTTAAATGCAATTTTAGTCCCCCATTTACAAAATTTTAATTTTTTAGTCCCCTTTTAATTTTTTCAGCTTTTTAGTCCTTCAAGATGTCACTTTTTGAGAATTTTTTTAGTCCCCCTCATGTTTTGATTATGTGGCGCTCAAAATGGGGATTGAGCATGCTAAGTTAGATGCCATGTTATTTAATTATTTAATTATTAAATTAATTAATTATAATTTTAATTATATATTCTTAACTCGATATAATTATTAAATTAATTAATTATAATTTTAATTATATATTTTTAACGCGATTTAATTATTAAATTAAGTAATTTTAGTTATATATTTTTAAATCAATTAATCAAAATATTTAAAAGGACAATGTGGGCCCAACTTTCATGACCCATATTGCATACAGTAACTTTTTAATTCAAAATGTAATGCATGAATTAATTTTATAAACATTACAATTTTATCTAAAAAAACGATGTGGAACAATAAAGTTGCAGTAAATTGTTCATCATCTCCAATTCTTCACTACTACTTTTCTCATTCCCAACCTAGCCTCTGCAAAATCTTCTCACTTCCTACCAGCAATATGCAAAGCTCAAAAGACAACAACAACAGGTACATGATCCATGAAACCTATGATTATGAAATTCAGTGAAGGAAATAAAAAAAAGCTGTCAAGTTAGAATCATTATAATAGTGCAATAATACTTTTTTCACACTTCTTAGTACACTGTTTCATAACTCAACTAATATCTTCATATTAAATGCTCATTTGTATGTACTTTTACCTATTTTGGTTATTGCATATCAAGTAGTAACATGTAGAAAACACCTGATCATATCATTCTTTATTTATTTCCTTATAAGACAACAACAACAGCAAGTAGTGCACCAAAATCATTGTTCTCTATCTGTAACACATTCCCTTATAATTAATCGACTTTCAACGCATGTTTTTATCCATCCAAAATCAATGTTCTCTATGTGGAAAAATTACTAACTTTATGTAATTATTTTTTCATACTTTTTCCTGAAGTAATTGCTAATATATTATCTTATTCTATTCTAAACTTTTGTATTTATGGTTGATATATTTTGATAACAAACTTCATGCAGGGATGTACAACAACATTGCTCCTGGTGTGGGATGTACAACAACATTCCTATCCATTCAAGTATAGAAAACTGTTCTGGACTTGACCAATGGCTAGAATTGGCCCAATCCGCCTCTGCTCCAGAGCGGCCCAAATTGCCTAAGTCCAATCCACAGAGGGGCAAAAGTGACCTTTCTGCCCCTCCAACCGGGCAAGGAACGTCCTCCCCGGCGTTGATGCCCGTTACGCACGGCTTCCTCGCTGCCCGAACAGCAAAGGACAGGTGCCCGGAACTGCGTTTATGCCCGACATAACGGCTAGTTTCGAGCACCCTGCCCGGCCTAACGGCTAGTTTGGGCAGTTACCTATTCTTTGGGGAAAACGGTTATTTCGCCCCGAAAATAGGATCGTTGGCCACGCGCTGGGGGCTCTATATAAATCCTCTCGCTTGAGAGGGTCAGGTATCAAATATTCACCCTAAGAATCCATACTTTGTACTTGCCCCTTTTCTCTGACCCTTTCTTACTTGAGTGTCGGAGTGCCTTACAGGTACACCCCCTCCTCATCTCCATACGACCAGCATCCCAGACGCACTTGGCGGCCTGATTCTACATGATCTGATCCAGCCTTCACGATCAGTGGCGCCGTCTGTGGGAATCTTTGTTCTCCCCTTCTTTCTTTAACCGAAGATCAAAACAACTTTCGAGCATCATCACGATCATGGCCTCCCAAGATCGCACCCAGGATGCTCTTCATTCCACCATCCTCCCCGTCAACAAATCTGACGTTGACGGCCAATGATCTCTCCTCCGAGATGCCCGTTTCCTTAGGGATAAAGCCACTGTTTCTCCTTCCCCAACCCCTGCTGATCGTAACAACGATCAACCGTCTCTCGACCTCCAGCCCGTTCCTGTTTCGCCCAGCGCCGACCCGGCCCTGGCAGCCCTCCTGGAGGTCCTCAACAAAACCAACACCCTGATCCTGCAGCAAAACGAGAGGATCGGGGCACTAGAAGAATCTCGCCGTCCAAGATCCCCTCATATGCGAAGGAACCAGTGAAGATCTAGAAGGCCGCAGCCCCGGAGAGAAAGCGACCGAAGACTGCGCCAAGAGCACGATCCTCGCGTAGCCCGAAAGCGCGACCAGATCTCCCCGCGTGACCAGCACGCTCATGATCACAAAAGGACTCGAAGGAACGAGGAGTCTCCAATCAAGTCCAAAGGACGGGCACGCTCACCTTCCCCGCGAAGGAACCACTTACCTTCTCCTCGAAGGAACCGGTCACCTTCTCCTCGAAGGAACCGCTCACCTTCTCCACAAAGGAACCGCCGACGTGAGCAACCCGTCCGGTCACCATCATACACCAGTTCTAGTGATGACGACGAGCCTCGCGGCCCGTTGTCCCAGGAGATCCTGGCCACCCGTCTCCCAAAAGGCTTGGAGAAATCCCTGCCACTTGGCACATACGACGGGACCACTGACCCAGACGAGCACATCGAGAATATCGATGCACTCTTAGACTACCGCGGCGTACGGGGCGCCATCAAATGTAGACTGTTCCCGACCACGCTTCGGAAGGGGGCGATGACATGGTATAAACAACTGCCCGAGGAGTCCATCACCTCGTGGAAAAAGCTGGGCAGGATGTTCTCGCGGCAATTCACAGCGTCTCGCCGCCACCCCAAAACCGAGGCCTCCCTCGGAGCCATAATCCAGGGGAAAGACGAACCACTCTGCGCATATATCGAGAGGTTCAACAAGGAACACGTGCAGGTCCCGACGACAGATAAGATGAAGAAGTTCCTGCTCGAACAAGGGGTCCGCACAGACTCCGAGTTCGCCAAAGCCATTGGCCTCGCACCGCCGAGGAACTTAGACGCCCTCCTCCTCAAAGCCCAATCTCATATTCAGTACGAGGAGAAGATAGCGGCCAGCAATGTCCGAGCGTCTCGCCGCCAGGAGAATGCCCGGGCCTCCAAAGGAGAAGATGCCTCGACGTCTCGTCGGGGTGAACGAAGGAACGAAGACCGTCCCTGCGACTCCCGTGACAGCAAAGGGCCCTTCGGGGGTTTCCATGATTACACTCCCCTGACCGTTTCCAGGGAGAAGATTTTGAACGAATGTGCCAATTCGGAGTTCAAACAAGCCGGGGTCCGCTTCCCCAAGCAGCTGCCGAACAGACCAAACGTGGACAAGTCAAAGTACTGCCGCTTCCACAAAAGTCACGACCATACTACAGAGGACTACATCCATCTGAAGGATGCCATTAAAATACTGATCAGGGACGGCCACCTGAAGCAGTTCGCGAAGAAGAAGGACACTTCTCGGAAGGACGCCCAAGAGTCCAAGAAGGTCGAGGAGGAGGTACCCTCCTCGGAAGACGCCAACATACGGGCCGCTATGTCCATATCGCGACCCGAGGACTTCAACGTCCCTGACGGGCTCAGCGCCCCTACATATTTTGCGGCCCACAGCCTGTGGGAGACCTTCCCCTCCGCCATGGTCATCTCTGGCGGGGGTTTCAACAAAGTTACTGTGGGATCCGTGAAATGGAAGTTCAAACACCTGATCAACACCAGCTCGAACAAAGTGACCACGCTTGATCAGGCCCCGAAGGGTTCCGTCCCCATCTCCTTCTACAGGGAAGAACTCCTCGGCGGCTCTTCGAACTCAAGCATTCCGTTGCTCGTCAGAGCCCAAATGGCAAACTTCGACGTTCGCCGAATCCTAGTCGACCAGGGCAGCTCGGTCGACATCATGTACTCCCAGCTGTTCTCAACACTGCAGCTGGATGAATCGCACCTTACCCCATACGTAGGGTCCGATTTGCAGGGGTTCAACGGATCTGTGACCAAGTCGTGGGGTTACGTCGAGTTGATCGTGACCTTCGGAGAAGCTGAAACGGCCAGGTCCATCAAGGTGCAATTTCTGGTAATTGACTGCCCGTCGCTTTACCAATGCATTTTCGGAAGGCCCACTCTAGCCGAGTAGGTAGCGGTACCATCGACCGTCCACCTGAAGATGAAGTATTACACTTCAAAAGGAATGGTCGCCACCCTCCACGGTGATATAGAAGCTGCCCAACGGTGTTTTGAAGCAGCTACAAAGGGGCTCAACGCGATTGCACCCAAGCCGAAAGCGTCGAGCAAGCCAGCACTCCCAAGCAGCTCCGAGGAGGCCAAGCCTCTACCCCGGGTCGACTCTATCGACCTCGACAGTCGCTTCCCCGAGGACCAACAGGAAGAACGACCAGCTTCAACCGGCCCATCCACGTCATCCAGCAGCAGCTCCCATCCGATGCGCCCAATCCCGAATGGCAACTTCGAGCATGTCCTGTTCGGCGAAGACCCTCAACGGGGAGTAAAGATCGGAGCAGACCTGCCTGACGTCGCGAGGAAGCATCTCAAAGCGTGCCTCTGAGAGAACGCTGACCTCTTCGCGTGGAGCGCCGCAGAAATGCCCAGCTTGGATCCATCCGTCGCATGTCACCAGCTGACCATTGACCCGGCCATCAAGGTCGTAGCACAACGTAGGAGGAAGCAGTCTCCGGAGAAAACGGAGGCTGCTGAAAAAGCTGTAAAGGACCTCCTCGAGGCCAAATTTATTTCGGAGGCCAATTACACCACTTGGCTGTCCACGTTGTATTGGTTAAAAAATCTAATGGAAAATGGCGCATGTGCATTGATTATACCGATCTCAATAAGGCATGCCCGAAGGATGCCTACCCCCTTCCCAATATTGATAAACTTATTGATAATTCTGCTGGTTTTAAACTTTTATCGTTCATGGACGCCTACTCGGGCTACAATCAAATCCCAATGGCAATGTCCGACAAAAAATATACGGCCTTCATGACCGAATCGGGGAACTATTACCACAACGTAATGCCCTTCGGCCTGAAGAACGCTGGAGCAACGTACCAACGAATGATGAACAAAGTATTTCGGGGAGAAATAGGCGACATGCTCGAAGTATACATGGACGACATGATCGTTAAGTCCCATGAGGAAACCGATCATACTGCCCACTTACGAAAGGTCTTCAAACAGGCCAGGAAATACAAAATGCGTTTTAACCCGGAGAAGTGCACGTTCGGCGTCCGGGCAGGCAAATTTCTCGGCTTTTACTTGACGAAACGAGGAATCGAAGCCAATCCCGACAAATGTCGGGGTTTCTCCGAGTTTCCTACGCCCAAATCCAAAAAATCCATCCAGTCCCTCAACGGGATGCTCGCGGCACTATCTCGTTTCGTGGCCAAGTCTGCCCAGCACGCCCTACTATTCTTCAAGCTCCTCCGCAAAGAAGCTGCGTTCGAATGGACCGAGGAGTGCGACAAGGCCCTTCTCCATCTTAAACGAGCACTCTCAGAGCCACCGGTCCTCTCTCGCCCGGACAATGGCGAAACATTATACCTATACCTGGCCGTAGCTGCCGAAGCAGTGAGCGCCGCCCTCATCCGCGAGACACCTGACGGACAGAAACCCATTTACTTTACAAGCAAAGCGCTGCAAGGACCAGAGTTAAGATACCAGCAGATAGAGAAAGTGGCATTAGCCCTCATCAACGCAGCCAGGAGATTGAGACACTACTTCCTGGCTCACACGATCGTGGTTCGAACAGATCAGCCCATAAAGCAGCTGCTCGGTCACCCAGATATGGCCGGTAGAATGCTCAAGTGGTTGCTGGAACTATCCGAATTTGACATTCAATACGAGGGCAGAAAGGCCCTCAAGGCCCAAGCTCTGGCCGACTTCGTCGCGAAAAATACATTCGCGGACTTCCCCGCGAGCGAAGCACGCAAATAGACCATCTTCGTCGACGGTGCTTCGAGTTCGGCACGAAGCGGCGCGGGCATCATACTGGAAAATGACGAAGGGACTATCGTAGAGGTATCACTCACACTGTCTTTCCCAACCTCCAATAACCAGGCTGAATACGAAGCCTTCCTTGCTGGGCTGCGCCTTGCCGAGGATCTGGGAGCGGAAGAAGTCGTCATTTGCACGGATTCACAACTCGTGGCCCTCCAGGTCCGAGGTGAATACCAAGCCAAAAACGACAACCTGACCGAATACTTGGCCCTGGTAAAGAAGGAAATGGCAAAGTTCACAACAGTAGAAGTGAAACACGTTCCCCGCGAACATAACGTACGAGCAGACGTGTTGTCTAAACTGGCCAGCACGAAGAAGAAAGGCGGAAACAAATCTGTCATAAAAGAAGTACTTCCTCGACCCAGCATCGAGAAGGCCTCCCCGACACTCGATGTGCAGGTGATCGGCGACAACAACTGTTGGATGACCCCAGTCTACAACTACCTCGCCAAGGACGAACTCCCATCCGACCCAAAGGAGGTCGGCATAGTCAGGCGAAGGGCATGTTCTTATGTCCTAGTCGAAGACAAACTATACAGACGGGGATTCTCCATTCCGCTGCTCAAATGTGTCGAGGAAGAAATGGTCGCGCACATCCTGCGCGAAATCCACGAAGGAATCAACGCCCAACATCTCGGCGGAAGGTCCCTTGTTCGAAAGGCCCTCCGAGCAGGATACTACTGGCCAACTATGCAAAACGACGCAAAAGAGCACATAAAGAAGTGCCATAAATGCCAACGGCACGGGGACATGTACCTAGCTCCACCTAACGAGCTCAAGGCTATGTCCTCCCCGTGGCCATTCGCCTGGTGGGGCCTAGACATCCTAGGACCCTTCGTGGTAGGATCAAGTCAGAACAAGTACCTCATAGTGGGCGTGGATTATTTCACAAAGTGGATAGAAGTAGAAGCTCTAGCCAAAATAACTGCCCTCAACATCCTGCGTTTCTTCAAACGAAACATCCTTGCACATTTCGGTATTCCCCAAGCGATAGTAACGGACAACGGAACGCAGTTCACAGACAGGAAGTTTCAGGACTTCGTCGCCCAACTGGGCACAAATCAACGCTTCGCATTCGTCGAACACCCCCAAAAAAACGGGCAGGCTGAGGCAGCTAACCGAGTCATCCTTCGAGGCTTTAAGCAAAGGCTAGACGAAACAAAGAAGGCGTGGGTCGAGGAGCTACACAGCGTGCTCTGGGCATACCGTACAACTCCCCATTCAACGACCGGGGAAACACCTTTTCGTTTAGCATACGGAACCGAGGCTGTAATTCCCGTCGAAGTTCACGTGCCCTCTAGGCGGACAGAGTCGCCCCTAGACGAGGAGATGAACGACGAATCTTTAAGGGAAGAGCTCGACCTCGTCGAGGAAATCAGAACCGGGGCAGCTCTCCGCGAGGCCTCACTGAAACAAAAGATCACCATTAGGCACAACGCCAAAGTGATATGACGAGAGTTCGACGTGGGAAGCCTTGTCCTAAGAAGAAACCACAAAGACTCTGGCGAAGGCAAGCTAGCAGCCAATTGGGAGGGACCCTATCGCGTCCGGGAAAAAACGGAAAATGGGGCCTACTACCTAGAACATCTCACTGGGGAAGAACTCGCTCGACCATGGAACGCTGAGAAACTAAAACAATACTACAGCTAAATCCTCGGTTCGACTCGTCGCAACGACGAACGTCAGCTACCGACCACTATGCACGTCTAGGTACAAGCGTCGCATATGACTAAAGATAACCCCGCTCAGTAACGAGCCCAGTAAGTGCTCGACAGCGATCCTCAATTGAGCATCGTCGTCGTCAGAGTACCACGATTGGCAGAACCCCAGCTCGCGATGGGACGTTCACGCCGCGAACTCAGGCCTCAAACGCGACCTGAGCTCCGCTCCACGCCAGGATATTCCCCGGCAGTTCGACTAGTTCCCCACACTGCAGAACATATCTATTATGAGCAACCCCCCAGAAATAGTCACACAAGTCAGGTACCCCTTATTACGGGCGGACATACATTCACAGCATGCATACAACACTTAGCAAAAATAAACGCAAGTAAAATCATGCAAAGCCAGGAATAAAATAACTTAACATAGTGGGTGGCCACGAGGACCACTATTATGCGTTGTTACATAAATGGGGGCCACGCCCCCCCCCCAAAATAAATTACAATAATACGGAACGCAGGCCGGGCATATTACAACAACATCCAAAATAATAACAAACTCCTCATTCATTGGCGTGCTCGGTCGACTCCGGCTTGGGTCCCTGCTCTTCTGCGGGCTGATCCTCGGGGGTAACAACGAGGAGACCTTCGGGCAAGACAATGCGACCATCCTCAACACGCGCAAGATAGTGAGTACCCTCGGCAGAGATCTCAAGCCCAGGGTTCACCACCCGCAATTGAGCCACGACGCTTTGAAAAGACTCCTCTACCACGGCGATACCGTCATCTTCGGCCAGCAGGATGCGGGCAACCAGCTCAGACCTAGTCTTCAACTCTTTTATATCATCCGGTTCGTCGGCACCCGGGGCGCTGGCCGCCATCAACTCTTTGTTCATCTCCTCGGCAGCCTTTTTCTTCGCCGCTAGCTTAGAGATATCCTCTTTCAGCCTGGCCGTCTCCTCTTCGGCCTTCCCCCGAGCCTCACGGGCACTCTTAACTTCCTCCTTGAGGGCCGCCTCAGAAGCCCGGGCAGCTTTAAGTTCGGACTCAAGTGCAGAGTCCCCTTCTGCGTAGACATCCGCCATCTCCAACATCCTGACCAGGGCAGAATCATCTTGAGCCACCAGCGCCCTCTTGCTCGGGCGATCCATGTCTTCCAAGCAAAGGGATTCCGCCCGGGGGACGACCAAGGAGTTACCTTCAAAGAACCTCCTATCAAGGATCCACGGAGGGAGCTCAAACTTCCCTTTCTCTGGCACACGGGTAAGGTCCACAGCGTCTGATGTCCTTGGCCGCTTTGACCGCCCGGTCAAGGACAGAGGAGATCTCCGTGGAGCAGGAGAGGGTGAAGAAGAGTCCCCTGCGACAGTTTAAACAGAAGGAGGAGCACGGGCACCAACGGGCCGAGATTTATGAGGAACCGCTCCAGCTTTATTCCTCGCCATAACATTCCTCACCACGCGATCGCGAGCCTGAGGCATCTCACCTGCACAAATAAAGAAAAAACGAGTGCGTTAGCTATGAGGAAAAGAGATAACACAAACAAAATCTAAATAACCAAGACTACCGAGCAGCTTCTCAGCGTCCGTGGGAGTCTTGCACTCCAGCAGTGCCTTAACACTGACGAATTTGCGCTCAACTCTCTGGCTCCCACCCTCCTCGAAGATAGGGCTGCCCTTGCTCGTCCAGCAGCTTGCAAGACTGAAGGAGTTGACCCAGTTCACCAGCCTCTCGTACGCCACGGCGTCCTGCCCGCGCAGATCGCTCGGCTGAAAGACATAATCGCTGGGCTTCTTGGAGAAATGGTCGGGTGCCCACCGGATGGGGAACCTGTAGAGCCTCTGCCCAATATATTTCCCCTACTCGTTAAGAAACTCATTTCCATCCTCGTCAACCTCGATTTCCCAGACATATGTGTTGTCCTAGGCCACCTCAGACACGGGTTCAACGACGAAGTACCGCTCCTTGAAAGTCCGGATTGACTCTGAGAATGGCTTAAATAGCTTTCTGGGCTGCTTCAAAGAAACCCATCCGTACTTCTTCCCCGTCAGCTGCCTTTGAAGATGGAAAACAGCGAAGAACAGAGAGAGAGTAGTCCCCAGAGAGATATGCTCACACACCAATTCAAAAGCCCGGATGAAGGCCAGCGAATTAGGGTGAAGTTGAGAGGGGGCCAGCTTCAGATGCTCGAACACCGACCGCTGAAAATCAGTGAAAGGCAGCCTCAGTCCCAGCTCTTTGAAGGCATACTCGTACATTGTAAAGCGGTCCCCGAAATCCGTGCAGACCCGCTCGTTCAAAGTAGGGAAGTGCACCTTCCACTCCCCTTCTGGTCCTACCTCCGTAAAGACGTCCGCCAAAGACTTTGCGAACGTAGAAATATGCTCGGAAGGTTCGGCCACCTCCCACTCCTCCGCGGAGAACCCTTCGATGTCATCCTCCTCCATATCATCCCAAACCTCTTCTTCCTCCCCGGCATTGCTGGACGAACTTGAGGCCGCCGAGCTTGAAGCTGCAGAGCTCGAAGCCGTCGAGCTACTATTTTCCTCAGAGCCAGTTTCCTCCTCGGACGTGTATAGAATAACTTCTCTGTCTGGCCCCGTCGCCATTACGATCACCTGAAAAGCAGAGAAAGACAGTGAATTCGACAGGAAATCAAATCAACCCTTCCACTGCCAAGTCAAGTGAAAGGGCGCGCAAAAGGCTGAGGACAACGTCCCCGGCCTAAGCCCTAACATCGAAAGAAAAACTAGAAAAACTAAAACCTCCCCGCAAGGAGATGCTCAAAACGTATCATCCTCCTCTGAGGAGCTTCCCCGTACTCATGCCCAGATTCCATTTGAAGCTCCACCAGAAATCGCAAAGCTTCACCGGAATCTGGAAACGTTCTACCAGAAAATTCATCGCTCTATCAGAAGATGAACAGACACGGTGGTCACGCACGCACAACTACCGCAATCACGCCGTGGACCATCCTACTCGCTGAACGCACTATCTACTCCGGCGAAGTGCTGGAGGCAGCAAAATGGAAGAACCCCCGTCCACCACTAACACTCGCCAGAAATCCACCTATTTTGTCGTCTAAAGCTAACCCTAACCGCATACAATCTACCACTTACAACAAAAAGGAGTAAAACAAGTTACAGATCGAAAAACTTACTTGATTTTGGGTGGTTGGAAAGCCTGAAGACGGTGACGGGCAAGAACTGAAAGAGACGGAGAGAAATCAGGAAGGAAAAGTTTCAAATGTAACAGTTTCTCCCCTTTTTTATACAAAGGGGCACGTGCAACCACGCGCCCGTAGGCCATTATGACTACCAGCTAGCCATCATTGCCTATTAACTGCTACACGGAGCTCTAGGTACACGTGGCGCCCCAACGTTTCAAATTCTGTCTGACCATTAGTCTCCCCGTACACCGAGCAACAAGGTCACGACCACGAATATCATGAACACCTGGGGCCACGAGCACTTTGAGACAATCTTCCTCGCCTACCAACGACGAATCCGTAGCAACGAGCAGTCCTGAAGTCATCACTCCCATGCTCGGGAGCGACTACTTGGGGGGCTCCTATTCTAGACTGGACCAATGGGTAGAATTGGCCCAATCCTCCTCTGCTCCAGAGCGGCCTAAATTGCCTAAGTCCAATCCACAGAGCGGCAAAAGTGACCTTTCTGCCCCTCCAACCGGGCAAGGAACGCAATGTTCCTCCCCGGCGTTGATACCCGTTACGCACGGAGCAGCAAAGGACAGGTGCCCGGAACTGCGTTTATGCCCGACATAAGGGCTAGTTTCGAGCACCCTGCCCGGCCTAACGGCTAGTTTGGGCAGTTACTTATTCTTTGGGGAAAACGATTATTTCGCCCCGAAAATAGGACCGTTGGCCACGCGCTGGGGGCTCTATATAAACCCTCTCGCTTGAGAGGGTCAGGTATCAAATATTCACCCTAAGAATCCATACTTTGTACTTGCCCCTTTTCTCTGACCCTTTCTTACTTGAGCTTCGGAGTGCCTTGCAGGTACACCCCCTCCTCCTCTCCATACGACCAGCATCCCTGATGCACTTGGCGGCCTGATTCTACAGGATCTGATCCAGCCTTCACGATCAAAAACAAAATAGTGATATAATTCTTTCAAAAACTGCATTCATTGGAAGTAATGTTAGTGGCAGTTACTAGATAAGAAATCTCAAGAAAAGTTGCATTTGTTGGTGGTGAGATTAGATTGCATTTTCCACGAAAAATTGATGTGTTACAAATTTGAGATTAAAATTTAGTAAAGAATAAGAACTAGTAACCATAATTCATGGCCAGATTAAAAACCACTTATATATATTATAATTCTCAAACATGATTTTATGCTTGTTATGTTAGAAAGGAAGCTAACATGAGTTGTGTGATCTTGTTGCAGACTTGCTTGGAGATTATGAAAATAACAGCGATGCTCAGCCAAAACTTTCATCTTTTATGATGTTCTGCTAGTTGGAGATGACCCCTGAGAGTAAGTCATATTGGTGCAAAGCGTATACTACAACCAGGAGCAGATAACTGATGGAGAAAGTATTGGAAAAGAGATGATTTTCTTTTGTATGTGGAGAGCAAGTCCCACATCGTTTTTCCTTTAAACAATGTTGGTGTTTATATATGTGACAACTACCCCATATATTGTATTCATTTGGATTGGAAATATGCTTAAGAGACTTGGGCCCTTGGCTCATCAATTTTAGTTTAAAATTTCTGTTAATTAATTTCATATATGAATTTTATATGAAATTAATTAACATAAATAATTAAATCGAGTTAAAAATATATAATTAAAATTATAATTAATTAATTTAATAATTAAATCGAGTTAAGAATATATAATTAAAATTATAATTAATTAATTTAATAATTAAATAATTAAAAACATGGCATCTGACTTAGCAATGCCCAATCACCATTTTGAGCGCCACATAATCAAAACAGGAGGGGGACTAAAAAAATTCCCAAAAAGTGACAACTTGAGGGACTAAAAAGCTGAAAAAATTAAAAGGGGGACTAAAACGTTAAAATTTTGTAAATATGCGGACTAAAAGTGCATTTAAGCCTATTTTACTTTTAGTAATATAAATACCATTTTTTACGCATAATTTTTTTAAATGTACTTATATAAATACCTTTGTGTAAATGTACTTACATAAATATCTTCGTTTTTTTATTAGGATGAAAGAAGCTTTAGACCTCGTGCACATTCATACGTCCTAGTCGACGAAATGATTCATCCATATTTGACAGAAGCAGGATTTGGGCACGTTATCAACATAACATCATACAACATTGATCGAAAATTTATTCCCGCCTTACGCAAAAGATGGAGACCGAAAACACACATGTTTCATGTTGTTAGGTTTATGTGTAAACGATTTGGCAGTAAATGGAAAAACAAATGTGACATATTCTAAAGCTCAAGATTTGTTGGGTATAGAACTAACGAACACATCTAGAAAAAGGCAAATTCATTAAGATGAAATGGCTTAGGGATTACTACAACGCTATTCACTTAGATGATAATTTTCCTGTAACACCCATATATAACAACATACATCAAAGCATATATATTATACATGAATCCAAGTATTTGGTACTGAAATACCATAAGTTCCTAGTTAACACATTATATACATTAAATGCCCTAAATACAAAGTTCTAAAGTCTACGGCATAACATATACAAGATGTCCCAAAATACACTAAGAACTAGATCAATACAATGATCTCAAAATAAAACGCCATAGCGGAAGCCATGCCATCTCAAAAGCTACGATCCGTAAGGAAAAGTCAAACCACTTTATCCTTAACCCTTCGCCGAACCTGTAGTACCTGTGATGTAAACAACAACGTGGGGTGAGATACATCTAATCTCAGTGAGTTCCCTATCCTATAGTCCTCTCGGCTCTACAAGGTTCTAGCAAACCTAACTCAAGTCAAAAGGGAAGGGGGATGACTTTGAGTACACACACACTATATGGAAACATGTCATGAGTTCATCAACTCACACTATATATCACTAATCGGTAACCATGCCAAGGCATCCCCTATTCCCGTCCTCTTCTACGTCTAGAAGTCGAACCGGGTCATAGATCCTTGTAACCTACTTGACATACGAATGGATTCGGGTTCTACGGGCCTTAAACCGTCAGAAGCATTCACCCCTCGGGCGCCATTCGTACAGCACAGGGAATCAAACCTGCCAAGTAGTCATGCATATGTTTCAGAGGAGCTCGAGATCCATGAAACACAACTCAAAGAACCAGTTACGATTACATGATCACACACACAAACGTGATCATATTCGACGATCACAAGGCCATAACGCCTTATCACAACCACAATGGTTAACACACATGTTCCATACTAGTGTTTATTCATTCTATGACATTAGTATCTGACACACGCCTCGGCACCGTATGCACGATCGTTGTCATTATGTCATTCCATACTTTCTGACATTGTTTACGGTAATATTCCTCACTCTACCTATTTCGTATTTTAACATTCATACATATTCAAACATGTTTAATACTAAGAGCATAGGCAAATAATCATCAATCGCACAATGGGAACACATAATTCAACATACCACAAATTACACCAATTCACGGTTCCCTCAGATTTATTTAATCAGGCAATAAACATATATTTCTCACTTCCAATAGCTAGAGGGTGTTCATAGCTTCACAACGATACCAAGAATACTCACATCGGATAAACGAGTCAAAAGTTATGAAAGAACCAAGTTGAAGGATCTGTCATGTTCGCATTGCGAAGCAGCCAGTGAATGTTGGCTTCCTCATTCGCAGTACGAAACTCTCAGCGAATACCTAAACAACACTGGGTTCGATACCCCATTCGCAGTACGAGCATCTAGCGAATCGTGGCAGAACCAAAACAAGGTAAAGTTCGCAGTGCGAACCTCTGGCGAATGTTCGCCCTCACCTTCGTCGTGCGAGTAACCAGCGAATGCTCGCTTTCCCCTTCGCCAGGGGACTCGCAATGCGAACCTGCGAAAACTGGGTTTTCCAGCAGCGTGAAAATAGAGCTTTGTGACCAATTTCTCATCCCAAAACTTCACCAACATGCAAAACATATATTAACAGATGATCATACATGGCTAGGGATTATACTACACAGATTATACCGCATTTCAACCGTTAAATTCAAGATTACTCATTTTCTCACCATTCTAACCTAAATCCTAGACTTCAAGAAAATCTAAAACAAAGGTTTCTATCTACAACCCACCTTGAATAGATGATGAAGATGAAGATTGGAAGATGATTTGATGAAGAATGAGTGATGGTTGATGATCTTGTGTTCTTGGACTTTTTCCTCTTTTTCTCTTCCTTTCTTTTCCTTTCTTTCCCTTTTCTTCTCAAAAGTTTCTATGTTTGGAAATGAGAGGAAAAGAAATGATATAGAAAATATCATCAATTTGTAACACTACTAATTGTCCAAACAGTCTCTAAAGCTCCAACACTTAAAACCTCATAGTCAGATAATATTAATTGGGTCTGCTCTGAGCTCATCAGTTTACTCTAATTATTTTATCAAATAAATTCTCAGAGTAAACCGGAGCTCAGTTGACCATACCAATATTATCCAGAGTAAAATAATTTACGGGGTATTACATCCTCCCCCCTTAAATAGAAATTCGCCCACGATTTAAAACAGTTACCTGAAAAGATGAGGATAAGCGCTTCGCATCTCTGATTCTAGTTCCCACGTTGCATCTCCCGGATGCGTCTCATCCCACTGAACCTTAACCAGAGGAGTCTCTTTATTCCTTAACACCTTAGTTTCTCTTCCCGTGATACGACTCGGTTGAGGCTCAAATGTTAAATCTGCTTTTATCTCAATAGTAACGGGTAGAATTGGCTGAAGAGGATCTGGAACAAACTTTCAAAGCTGAGACACATGAAAGACATCGTGCATCTCTGACAGAGAAGGAGGTAAGGCTAATCCGTAAGCTACTTCACCAATTCTCTCTAAGATATGATATGGTCCCACGTATCTTGGACTTAACTTCTGCGATTTAAATGGTCCTTTCAATCTCAATCTCGAAGTAACCTTCAAAAATACACGATCACCCTCATCAAACTCCAAAGGTCTCATACGGTTGTCCGCATAGCTTTTCTGACGATCTTATGCTTGTTTAACTTTTCCACGAGTCATTCTAATCTTTTCCGTAGTCTCATGAATAATCTCGGGTCCCAACATTCTATCCTCACCCACTTCTGCCAAGCACAATGGTGTTCTACACTTCCTACCATATAACGCCTCATAAGGTGCCATACCAATACTTGCATGATAACTGTTATTATAAGAGAACTCAATCAACGGTAAAAGTTCTATCCAATTTCCTCCACTTTCAAGTACACAAGCTCTCAACATATCTTCCATGGTTTGTATTGTCCGTTTCGTCTGACCATCCGTTTGCGGATGATTCGACGTACTCAAACACAACTTTGTTCCCATAGCTTGTTGAAAAGCTCTCCAAACTCTTGAAGTAAACTTTGGATCTCTATCTGAAATGATACTAGTGGGAATACCATGCAATCTCACTATCTCCGAAATGAACAACCTTGCGAGATGACTCGCCTTGTAGGTAGTCTTCACAGCTAAGAAATGCACAGATTTCGTTAACCAAACTACAATTACCCAAATTGAATCATAACCACCCTGAGCGCGGGGTAATCCAACTGCGAAGTCCATAGAAATACTATCCCATTTCCATACTGGAATTTCTAAAGGTTGCCACAAGCCACCTGGTCTTTGGTGTTCAATCTTTACTTGTTGGCATACAACACACTCCGATACGTACACCGCGATATCCTTTTTCATCCCGGACCACCAATAGTCCCTCTTTAGATCTTGATACATCTTTGAAGACCCCAGATGTATAGTAAAAGCACCCTTACACGCTTCTTCCAAAATCCTCCTTTTTAACTCCGTGTTATCCGGAACGCAAATCCTTTGGTTAAACAAAATAATTCCGTCGGTAGCTTGCACAAAACCTGGTTGAGTCAACGTTTCTTGTAACTTCTCATCCAACTCTCGTCCTTGTCGGATTTCCTCCCTAAGAGTAGAGGTGACATTCAAATTCCTCATAATCACACAATTAGGAGTCCAATTAAATTGAAGATTTAGATCTTGAAACTTTTCCATTAAGGCATACTCTAACATCATCAAGTCGGCACTATGCAACACTTTCCTGCTCAGTGCATCCACTACTTTATTCGCTTTATCTGGATGGTATTTTAGTTCCAAATCATAATCCTTCAAATACTCCATCCACCTCCTTTGACGCATGTTCAACTCTTTCTGGTCAAAAAGGTACTTTAGACTCTTGTGGTCACTGAACATCTCAAAATGTACACCATACAAATAATGACGCCATACTTCCAAAGTAAATACAACTGCCTCCAATTCTAAATCATGAGTTGGATAGTTCTCCTCATGGACTTTCAACTATCGAGAAACATAAGCCACTACATGTCCATCTTGCATTAACACACTGCCTAATCCCTTCTTCGATGCATCACAATATACCTCATACGACTTGCTAGGATCAGGAATAACCAATACAGGAGCGGTCGTCAATCTCTTCTTCAAACTCATAAAACTTCTTTCACAAGCCGAATCCCATTCATACGAACAATCCTTCCGAGTACGTCTCGTCATCGGTAAAGCCAGTTGGGAAAAGCTTTTAATAAACCTTCTATAATAACCTTCTAATCCCAAGAAACTCCTAACTTCTGCAACGTTCTTCAGTCTCTCCCAATTAATCACCGCCTCTACCTTTGATGGATCCACTGCCACCCCTCCTTGAGATATGACGTGACCAAGAAAGTTTACCTCCGACATCCAAAACTCGCACTTACTTAGCTTGGCAAAAAGTTGTATCTCTTGTAAGATGGATAAAATGATTCTTAGGTGTTCCCCATGCTCTTGAGAATCACGAGAATAGATAAGAATGTCATCAATAAAGATCACCACAAATTGGTCCAAGTAAGGTTGAAATTTCCTATTCATATAATCCATAAAAAACTGCTGGAGCATTTGTCACACCAAAGGGCACTACTAGGAATTCATAATGACCATAATGGGTCCTAAACGCAGTTTTCGGTACATCTGAACTCTTCACCCAAATCTGATGATAACCCGACCGTAAATTAATCTTCTAGAAAACACAGGCTCCTTTCAATTGATCTAACTGATCGTCTATCCTTGGTAATAGGTATTTGTTCTTGATGGTGACCTTATTCAACTGACGGTAATCAATACACAACCGCATTCCACCATCCTTCTTCTTTACCAATAATACTGGAGCTCCCCAGGGCGAAACACTTGGTCTAACAAAATGCTTAGCCATCAGTTCTTCCAATTTGTCCTTTAATTCTCTTAACTCGAGTGGTGCCATCCGATACGGAGAAACGGATATTGGAGCCGTTCCCGGTATCAGGTCAATAGAGAATTCCACTTCCCTCTCCGGAGGAAGAGAAGTGATATCCTCGGGAAAAACTTCCGGAAACTTGCAGACTACTAGAATACTCAAAACCTGAAGGTTGTCGTTCTCCTCCTTTGTGAGAACCAAAAGAACAGATTTTTCATTCTCAAACAAGAAATTAATCATTCCAACCGTACCTTCTAAAATAGTAGTCAACACATCCTTCGGGGTAACCTCTACGGATGGAATAATTAATTAGTTTCTCCTCACAACCGATAAATACCGAATTAGCAGAAAGTCAATCCATTCCCAAAACAACATCCACTAATAAAACACAATTTTCACACATCAACGGTGTTTCAACAATCTCATCCACGGCAGTAGTAACCACCATGGGTAGAAACAGTGGAACCGCTTGCAACCCAAGTCGCTTGATACATTGCATTGATATAAAGGAGTGCGTTGCTCCACAATCAATAAAACAAAACTATGAAACCCAATAACAAACACGTACCAGCAATCCTAGAGTCATCGCCCTTTGCTTTCTTCCCTTGCGTCTGATTCCTATTCTGAGGACAATCCCTCGCCATATGTACCACCTTCTGACATTGATAACACTTCACCCCTTTGAAGCGACATCGGCCAAAATGCATCTTACCACACGTACGACACACAGGAGGTGCACTATTCCGAGAATCCTGGACTTGTTTTCTTTTGAAAGCTTGTTGCCTAGGCCTAAACTGTTGGCTTGACCTCCCGCAAACATTCTAATTCGTGCTACGCGAATCCTCTTCTGTTTGAACACTCCTCAAACTGTTCTCTGCCACACAATATTGCCTCAAATGTTGGACTTCAAACTCTCTTCTGATCCTCTAAGGACTAGGAAGGTACTTTTCCATAAAAATAGCCCTGAACTGCTCTGACACTTTAGGTACACCTTGCATAGTCATAAAGGCTGAAGCAATATCCCATCATCTCCTAGCAGGACCCCTCAATGAGTGAGAAGCAAACGCTACTTTGTTCTCCTCACTACAGTGAACTATCAGAAAGATTTTCTCCATACCAGCCACCCATTCGTGAGCTTCCACAGGATCTAATCCGCCATGAAATTCTGGTGGATTCATGCGGATGAAATCCCGAAAACTCCCACCTACGGCTTCTGAAACAACCACTTGAGGATGCAGACCTCCATTCATTTGTTGTACCATCTGCTGCATGAATAGATTCTACTGATGCTGCATCTGTTGCATAAACTGATACAAATGAGCATTCCCATCTCCGTCTGGCATATTCATCCCAACTGGAGGGTTTGTGGGTCTACCACAATTGCTTCTGCGTCTGTCAACAATGTTCCTAAACGTCATATAGATAGGATTAAGTTGATCAGGCTCAATACCATACATATAACATTTAAGACCAAGGGTGACACTACGCATATGAAACAGAAAGAATTACTTATATTATTTCATGGCTAGGTCGAGGATACGACCTGCTCTGATACCAACTGTAACACCTATATATAACAACATACATCAAGGCATATATATTATACATGAATCCAAGTATTTGGTACTGAAATACCATAAGTTCCTAGTTAACACATTATATACATTAAATGCCCTAAATACAAAGTTCTAAAGTCTACGGCATAACATATACAAGATGTCCCAAAATACACTAAGAACTAGATCAATACAATGATCTCAAAATAAAACGCCATAGCGGAAGCCATGCCATCTCAAAAGCTACGATCCGTAAGGAAAAGTCAAACCACTTTATCCTTACCCTTCGCCGAACCTGTAGTACCTGTGATGTAAACAACAACGTGGGGTGAGATACATCAAATCTCAGTGAGTTCGCTATCCTATAGTCCTCTCGGCTCTACAAGGTTCTAGCAAACCTAACTCAAGTCAAAAGGGAAGGGGGATGACTTTGAGTAGACACACACTATATGGAAACATGTCATGAGTTCATCAACTCACACTATATATCACTAATCGGTAACCATGCCAAGGCAACCCCTATTCCCGTCCTCTTCTACGTCTAGAAGTCGACCCGGGTCATGGATCCTTGCAACCTACTTGACATACGAATGGATTCAGGTTCTACGAGCCTTATAATGTCAGAAGCATTCACCCCTCGGGCGCCATTCGTACAGCACGGGGAATCAAACCTGCCAAGTAGTCATGCATATGTTTCAGAGGAGCCCGAGACCCATGAAACGCAACTCAAAGAACCGGTTACGATTACATAATCACACACACAAACGTGATCGTATTCGAAGATCACAAGGCCATAACGCCTTATCACAACCACAATGGTTAACACACATGTTCCATACTAGTGTTTATTCATTCTATGACATTAGTATCTGACACACGCCTCGGCACCGTATGCACGATCGTTGTCATTATGTCATTCCACACTTTCCGACATTGTTTACGATAATATTCCTCACTCTACCTATTTCGTATTTTAACATGCATACATATTCAAACATGTTTAATACTAAGAGCATAGGCAAATAATCATCAATCGCACAATGGGAACACATAATTCAACATACCACAAATTACACCAATTCACGGTTCCCTCCGATTTATTTAATCAGGTAATAAACAGATATTTCTCACTTCCATTAGCTAGAGGATGTTCATAGCTTCACAACGTTACCAAGAATACTCACATCGGATAAACGAGTCAAAATTTATGAAAGAACCAAGTTGAAGGATCTGTCATGTTCGCATTACGAAGCAGCCAGCGAATGCTCGCTTCCTCATTCGCAGTGCGAAACTCTCAGCGAATGCCTAAACAACACTGGGTTCGCTACCCCATTCGCAGTGCGAGCGTCTGGCGAATCGTGGCAGAACCAAAATAAGGTGAAGTTCGCAGTGCGAACCTCTGGCGAATGTTCGCCCTCACCTTCGCCGTGCGAGTAACCAGCGAATGCTCGCTTTCCCCTTCGCTAGGGGACTCGCAGTGCGAACCTGCGAAAACTGGGTTTTCCAACAGCGTGAAAACAGAGCTTTGTGACCAATTTCTCATCCCAAAACTTCACCAACATGCAAAACATATATTAACAGATGATCATACATGGCTAGGGATTATACTACACAGATTATACCGCATTTCAACCGTTAAATTCAAGATTACTCATTTTCTCACCATTCTAACCTAAATCCTAGACTTCAAGAAAATCTAAAACAAAGGTTTCTATCTACAACCCACCTTGAATAGATGATGAAGATGAAGATTGGAAGATGATTTGATGAAGAATGAGTGATGGTTGATGATCTTGTGTTCTTGGACTTTTTCCTCTTTTTCTCTTCCTTTCCTTTCCTTTCTTTCCCTTTTCTTCTCAAAAGTTTCTATGTTTGGAAATGAGAGGAAAAGAA
This sequence comes from Lathyrus tuberosus, assembly GCA_022829125.1. Lineage (NCBI taxonomy): Eukaryota > Viridiplantae > Streptophyta > Magnoliopsida > Fabales > Fabaceae > Lathyrus > Lathyrus tuberosus. Next base: position 2,448,885 of record JALAZF010000265.1, read on the forward strand.
ATGATATAGAAAATATCATCAATTAGTAACACTACTAATTGTCCAAACAGTCTCTAAAGCTCCAACACTTAAAACCTCAGAGTCAAATAATATTAATTGGGTCTGCTCTGAGCTCATCAGTTTACTCTAATTATTTTATCAAATAAATTCTCAGAGTAAACCGGCAATATTATCCAGAGTAAAATAATTTACGGGGTATTACATTTCCCCTGGAAATAATACTTAGGAAAACTATAATTTATATTTTATTACTTTTCGCTAGTTTATTATTTCCTGATACTAATGGTAACATTATACACATTCAGTATTTACCATTATTATAGGACTTTACTAAGCTAAGTAGTTAGGGAGATCCATCTTTAGCGCACCTATACAGAAACCTGTGTAGATGCGCTAATAAAATGTGCATAATTTTGGTGGTTGTGCAGTATTACTTCAGGCTTATGGATGGTCCAGAATACCTAGCCTAGCACCAAGGAATCCTAATCCATTTTAATTTCCATATGCGACCAAGTACGGTTAAAACATTTAATTTTTTCAATATATGTTTATTCTGCATATTTTCTAATTAATAACTATTTCTTTTTAGGTGGTTCGTATATGGGATGAATTACGATCAAACTCCTCATCATTGTACTCATGCATATCGGGCTTTCATTGATCATTTTCAGACGAATGATGTAATATCTTAAAAACTTAACTGCTATTGCTTACCATTTATATAATCTTTTAACTAATCATCTGAATTTATATAACAGTTTGTATGGAGACCCTATATTAACCTTAAAGATGTGGATCCAACTGAAGTTGACATGTGGATTTCAAAGACACTTTTAATTAGTTTCACTATAGTTAAAATGCATCATTTAGATATGGTTAAACTCCAATTTAGCATTCAATAAGAAATACCTTGTCCTCCAAAGTTTATGGAGGAGTATCACACAAGTCAAATGTTCGATCAATGGAAATTTAATAAATGGAAAGATCATTATAAATAAGAGCGTTATCAATGGCAAACTCACCATCATACTGTCTTACAAGGCGATATCATGCCAGACGAATGTAAATCGAGTAAGGAATACCTGGACTGGTATGCATATGTATCAAATTTGTATTTATCGCTGAATAAATTCTTATTTGACCCTCATAACCAACCCACATTTTCAACCTTCCAATACACCAGACCATCAACAAGCACTTACACCTAACAACCTAACTTTAACACCCAATAACCTAACTTTAACACCCAACAACCTTTCATCAACACTCGACAACCTTTCATCCCAACACAACCCCCCCTTATATGCCAAGTCAACAACATCATCAACAAAACCCTTCATTTAACCTAACCCCCTACAACACCCAACAACAAAATCCACGAACGGGTCTTGATTGTAGAACCAACTCAGTTACCACGACCGAATCAAAATCAACATCATCACTAAATGTCGTTTAGTACAATTTTAATTTTATATATGATAATTATATAAAATATTTATATATTTTATTATCTTGACAAATAATTAATTATAATAAAATTAAATAATTAAAATCTATATATTATTTTAATTATAATTAGATTTTAATTCATTTATAAAAAAAATAAAAAAAATAAAAACATTTTCTAAATTCCTCCAAACCAATGGGCGGAGCCTCTACACACTAACATACTTTCGTCCATTGAATGGTCGGAGCCCTTTAACTTTGTACATTTCCGCCTATTGAGTTGGAGGATGCTTCATGCGAATAACAATTTTTTTTAAAGTAGGGCATTTTCGTATATACTCTAAAAAAATTGGTATTTTAGTATATATTCTCAAAAAAAAGGGCAAGGCGGTAAAAAATTCAAATTTAGTACTCTCCCAAATCAATTAAAGGAAAAGTTAGTTGAAGCACGAAAAAAGAGAAGTGAATTCTAAGAGCTTGATGAATCAATGCAATGTTGTTTTTTTTAAACAACAAATAATTTACTCTCTCCGTCCCAAATTATAAGTCATTTTGCCAAAAAAATTTGTCCCAATTATAAGTCACCTTACATTCCCAATACAATATAAATGACATCTTCCCCAATATACACTCAAATATTTATTATTATTTATTCTTTCAACTTTTTTAATTTCTCTCTCCTATATAATTATGAGGGGCATTACTGTAAAGTTATACATAGTTTGTTTTTCTCATAAAATAATAATTAAATTTCTTAATTTGTGTGAAAAACTCAAAACGTTTTATAATTTGGGACGGAGGGAGTATTTAATTTGGCATAAGGCATGCCAAAGCCATGGAACAAACAGGTCCAAATTACAACAAAGAGCAACCAATACAATTCAAAGCTGCAACAACTCACCCCACCAACTCCTAACACTTTATAAACTAAAAGTTGCACCTTATCAATCCTGATAAACAAGAAAATCCCACAGAGGAAATCTACCCGGAACGCTCCTACAAAAAAAAACAATTCTGAAAAATTACATAACCTAAAACCACACCCGAATACAATGGATGAATGATCAGAAAATACTACGATTCTTTAACGTGATTCTGCAGCCAAATTGAGGACAACAACTATATAATTATGTAGCCGTACTAAATAACATCAACATATTCTTTGAAACTCATATTGAAGATGGATTCAACTTCAGCGGTTGGTTCATGAACTTGCTAGCAGATGCCATCTAGAAGAACCATCAAGTCAGACGAGAGGATCTGTCAGGAAGATCTATATTTGAGACAGGCGATTGGTAAAGACACTCCTACACTAGCTGATCAACACCAGTTCAATAACACATGAGATAACACTTCGAGCCTGCTGAGCGACGGGAGGATCTGTTAGGAAGATCTATATTTGAGACAGGCGATTGGTAAAGACACTCCTACACTAGCCTGCAAGCAAAAAAACAATAGCTCCCTACCCACTTGATGAAAGCAACGGGCTAACTTCAATTCTTAAACAGGTCAATGAACACTAGAAATGAGTATAGCCAACAGAAGATACTCAAGCAAACATACATATGATGTCTGCTAGCGGCCCCAAATTTCTTCTGGTGCAACTAAGAGTAACATTTTTTGTGGAGGCAGAAAAGAATTCGACACCTCTAGCCGTGATGATGCACATTTAGCTACTTGCTGGATTCTAAGCTTGAGACAAGATTTAAGCACCAGGCTGCCAAATCGTCTAATATCAGGTTAGATTTCTTTCTCAACCATTTCCACGCAAAATTTTTTACCTCTTCGACGATTTTTTCAACGATGATTTCTTTATGGCAGAATACATAATCATTCCTGAACCTCCATATATTCCATATACAAGTAGACCAAATGACCGTCATTTTCCAAATTGTAGAGCTACCTCCTTCCATTAAATTGGAGAAATGGTCTAAGTGTTGCCATCCTTTATTCGTAAGGGCTGAGTGCACTCCTAGGCACCTGCAAATAGAACTCCATGTACCTGCAAAAATAAGGCATTCAAAAAAATATGGGAAACCGATTCCTCGGATCCACAACCGCCATTGCAGCCGATATGATCCTGGGGAATAATGCCTCTGCTGACCAGGTTGACTTTTGTGGGAATTCTATTTTGGAGTGTCCTCCAAATCATACATGAGACTTTGAATGATAACACCTTGTTCCAAATCTTTGATCAAGGATGGTTAGGCGCAAGTTGATCAACCGATGATAGATTTTTACATATCTCTCTCACTGAGTAGCCAGACGGTGAAATGAGGTTCGCCATGTCTATTTGACATATATCTTTCCACCAAGCCGGTGATCCTTTCCTATATTTGTTGATGTCTTCTCCTCCCATCCCGTATCTGTCTACAAGAGATCTGTACCATAATCTACTTCTTTCAAACTTTGTTTTCCAGTTCCATATTCCTAGCAGAGCAAGATTAAAAACCCTAAAAAAATTTATTCCCAATCCCCCCTCATTTATAGGCCTACAAACCTGATCCCATTTAACCCAATTGGTCTTTCTCTCTTCCTCGCTCCCGCCCCATAAGAATTGCTTAAACAAGGATTCAAGTTTAGATATGACACCTAGTGGCGCCTTGAAGAAGGAGAGAAAATAGACTGGTAAAGCCGGTAAAACCGATTTAATTATGATCATGCGGCCATCTATCGATAAATGCTTATTCTTCTATCTTGACAATCTTAATCTCACAATATCAATGATCGGTTGCCACGTATCTTTTCTTCTTGGATTAGCACCTATTGGCAGACCAAGATAAGTAAAGGTCGAGGATCCTAGTTTACAATTGAGCACTTTTGCTGCTTCTTTAAGCCTGTGATACAGAGTGTTTATCCCAACTAGTAAGCTCTTGTGGAAATTTACCTTAAGGTCTGACATGGTTTCGAATAGTTTAAGATTTATCTTTATAGTGCTGATATTTTACCAGCTTTTTTCGCCAATGATCAAAGTATCATCGGCGTATTGTAAGTGCATGTGAAAACACTTCCGCCCCTCCCTCGAATTTAAATCCAGAGATTTTCCTTATCTCCAATGCCTTTTTCATTAACGCGCTGAAACCTTTGGCTGCAATGAGGATAAGACAGGTTCTATAGGATGTCCTTGTCTAAGTCCTCAGCTCATCTTGATTTCCTCAGTAGGGCTTCCGTTTACCAATACTGATACTGAAGAAGAGGTTAAAAATCCTGATATCCATTTTTACCATCTTTCTAGGAATCCCATTTTTTCCATTACTAAATCAAGAAAGTTTCAATCCACCGAATCAATACAATGTTTATCAATAATCGATTCTCTTAGAATGTTCAATGATGACATCAAGGCAAAAGAAGCTTTTGGAGTATTATAAATATAAAAGGTATAGATTAGTAATTAGTTAGAGGTATAAATATAGGAGGTATAAATTAATAATTAGTTGCAAGTATAGATTAGTAATTAATTGGAGGTATAAATATAAGAGCAAAGTGAACATGTAGAGGTTAGCATCAACATAGTATACTCACTGAAGAAACAGTTTTACAATCGAACCAAATAACAAATAAACTAAATTGAAATTGTAATAAAAAAATGACTTATGTTAAAAATAAATTAAATTTTTTTTTGAAAAAAAGAATAATTATTCAGTTTTTTAACCAATATTTCAGTTTGAGAAAATAGTTTTTCGGTTTTTCTACTAATAGTTCGGTTTGTGAAAATTGTCTTCAGTTTTTTTAACCAATGGTTCGGTTTGAGAAATATGTTTTCAGTTTTTTAACCAATGGTTCGGTTTGAGCGAATTGTGCTACAATAGTTTGGTACGGTTTAGAATTTCGAAGCGATATATCAATCCAATAATTTTGATTCAGTTTGATTCTGTATAAATTGAAATAGTTTAATCTGGTTTGGATAACTTTTTATTATGGTTAGATGGTTCAGATCGATTCAATTTTATTTTCTGCCTAATAAGTAGCATGAACCGCCCTAATTTTAATGAATCGTTTGTTGATCCAGTGGTGATTGACGTTGGACTTGGTATGGAGGACCATGGTTTTAAATTGCAGTCCGCAACCGCAATTGCACTCGCAATATTGCAGATGCGGTTGCCTCCACAACCGCATCTGACCGCAATTGCGGTGTGAATTTAAAATTACACCTCCGGTTGTATTAGGAACCACATCTAACAATTTCAATCATGATTCTTCAAATATTTTCATCAAAAATCAAAATATTAGAATCCTACAACCCAATTTACTTCATCTGTAATGGAAAAACTTAACATTAAATGTTTTTCAACAATGAATTTCAAACAATTCTCTATAAAAAATTCACACTGCAATAGTCACGATACGCATCGCAATAATCGCAATGACCGCAATCCCAACACACAATCATAACAGCACTCATAATCACAACCGCAATATAAAATTATGGAGAAGAACATAGTTTAATCTTCACAACTTCGCTTAAAAGGGGACTGAAATCTTTTGATATTAGAAGTGATCTCGAACCAGATTAATTGTTTAAGTGATCGCATACTAGTGGTGAAAAGGAAAAAAACAGTAAATTAGTATTTGCAAATACCATTATTATTATTATTATTATTATTATTAGTATTATAGTCCAAAGTTAGCTTATGCGACACCACCAAGGCACCAAATCAAGGCACATGGCATTGGTAAAACCAGCTCAATTGTCTCATTAACAATATGTTCAAAAGAGGTGCCGTTTTGGAATCAACTTCCTTTGGTTATAAATTTCAAAGTTCATCATTCTTATGAGATAACTTTCATTTCATCTTGTTCATAGATCACCTAAAGATCTTTTTATTTCAAAGTTCTCTGTAGTTTGGTATTAATGGCAGAGGAAAACCAAGGACATGGAACTAATCCTCCTCATGAACATCCAAATGAACCCTTGCCAAGTAAGTTCTAATTTGGTGTCATTTTCCTTTATTTCAATTTCCTTTTTTATTTATAAACAAAATTAATCATTATTGATCAAAACTCTGAAACACTACGAACATCTCTAAAAAAAGGGTGTCTGTGTTGTGTTAGTGTCGTGTTTTTGGTGTCCATCATTTATACATAAAAATATGTTTGGTGTTGCAAGGGACTTATAAACAAATTTTAGGGACAAACAAGCCTACAAAAACAAGTTGGCCTGAGCTAGTTGGTGTCACTGCAGAAGAAGCAGAGAGGAAAATAAAGGAAGAGATGCCTGAGGCTGAAATTCAAGTGGTGCCACATGATTCATTTGTTACTGCTGATTATAGAATCCAGAGAGTTAGATTGTATGTTGATGAATCTAACAAGGTTGTTAGAGTTCCTGGAATTGGCTAATACATAAACAAAATGTGGATTTTATGGAATTTGGGTTATGAAGCTAGTGATGTAATTTGAAGAATAAATTTTAGAAATTTCTATCACTTTTTTGTTGTTCAGTAAATCCTCCTTTTGATCTCCTATATTAAAAATATTCATATTGATATGACTTTTTAAAACTTGATTTTTATAGGGTTACATAAAATCATGTTAAAAATTTTAGAGATTTTTTATAAAAGATTTAGATGAGAATTCGGTTTAATTAATTTTAAATTTATTTTAAATAGTTTTTCAAAAAGAAATATTTTTAAAATATAATTTTTTAAAAAAATACGATATCAACCATGTTTTGAATTTTAATAATATATTTTTTTATAAGATTTCAGCAATGTTTTAAATTTTAATAATATATATAAAATGTCAAAATTAATTTTTAAATTTAGAAAAAACAAATATAACAAAATTTTAAATTTTAATAATATATATAAAATGTCAAAATTAATCTTAAATTTAGAAAAAACAAATATAACAAAAGCTTAAAACAAACAAGTCCATAATTTATCTAACTTGCTCTAAGTTAATCATTTTGATCCAGTTTGTTCAAATGACATTAAAACAAATTTGTGTAGCATATGTCAGTCTGTGTCAGCATTTTTACTTTTTCTTCATGTACTTCTTTAGGAACTTTGAAAAAAAAAGCTTTTTTCCCTTTGAAATTAAGGTTTCACAGTTAATTTCACTTTCCATGAGATGCTCATCGCGGCATCCTTTTAAAAAATTGTTATTGGATGAGAATATGGATGTAGAAAAATGGTTTAAAGAGGGGTAAATAAATAATTATAAAAAAATTAAATCGTTCTTTTAAAAATCAGGTATCAAAGATTTTTCAAAAGTGTGCGTGGAAAGTTTGAAGCGAAATTATGTAAATTATACTTTCGGAGCTTGATCACGTTAACGTTTAATCAATCTACAAATACAGATGTTGGTTTTAAGATGATATACAAGGTATTCAATTGATTTAGTTGTATATTCTACGAGGTGTGTTTATACAACTATTCAATATCAATAAATTCTAACCTCAACTGTTTTTCAGAATTTAATCATCATTTCAACTCGATTAGGCACAAATTATAACACAACCTAAACTTACGTAATAAATCGCTATCAATTGAATAAACGATAAACTACGCTAAAATTGAAATACCTAAGCATTCAAATCCTACAAAAATTAAATGCAAGAGTAAGGAAGAGAGATGACACCGAAATTTATAGTGCTTCGTCGTTCGTCATCGCTTTACCTATGTGCACACGTCAATGGTTTCCCATTAGAACATGCATTGTTCCTTTTTTATTTGACAAATATTTGCAAGAGTTCATACAATCACCAATCCATAATAATTCTGAGAAAAATAAATATCTTATATGGATCTTGACTTGTATACAGTGAAATGGCAAACTCTTATGCGTAATGTTTACTCGATTGATGCTTTTTGAATCTTCCAATATCACCAATTTTCTCCAAGTCTTTGTTCGCAGGAATGACCCCTTGATTCTACCAATTTCTTGAGAGATGAATTATCTGAAGATTTTAGAAGAACTCCGCCTTGTCCATAGCCTTACTGAGGCTTATTACACTAGTACTATCGCACTTAGTCGGAACACAGTCAGGTTTTAAATCATATATAGTAATCTTTGCTTTAGACATAAGACTTGTGCAAATTAACTACTAGCGGCTACATATTCAGCCTCGATGGTAGAAAGAAGAACGCTATGTTGCTTCTTACCGTGCCAAGAAACTCAACAACTTACAAATAAGTTATAGGTACCAATAGTATTTTCCTATCCGACTTCCACCCTGTGAAATCATAATTAAAAAAAACTACTAAGCCACAAGCACTATCTTTAGGATACGAAAGACCGTGATGGGAGGTTCCTTTAAGATACCTCAAAATACGTTTTACGATCTTAAAATAGGATTCCTTAGGTGATGCTTGATATTTAGCATACATGCGTATACTAAACATAATATTTGGCCTTTTCACGGTTAAATAGAGTAAGGATCTGATTACACCTCTATATCTGGTTATGTCAAAATCCACTCCTCTTTTATCTTTGACAATAAGCACATTTGAGATTTACACCATACTTCTTTACACATGGCCTCAAGTTTGGAAACTATCTCTTATGATATCTCCTAGAATTCGATCGAATGGATGATCTTTTTCGATTGTACAATCTTGAGGCAGCTGGTTTTGAGGTCTCTTTTTTATCATCCTTGTGTAAGATGTCTCCATCTTTTAGGGTGAGGACTCATCAAATGCAACCTAAATATATTCTTCTAATGCAAAAAAAATTTTATGCGAAAAATGTTTAATGCAAGGTAAATTTTAATGAAATAGATTTTAATGCGACTAAAACATTTCTTTGATGCAGATGAAAAGTAGTTTTTATGCAAAAGAGAAATAATTTTGTTGCATATGAAAAAATAGTTTTAATGCAAATGAAAAATAGTTGTATGATTACAATGAAATTGATCGTACCTGGATCAGACAGTGATGGTGACCAACGGCGTCTGGAACGGCAGCTCCGGTGATGGTGAGAGACGGTGGGGGGTGTACCTGCAAGGTACTCCGACGCTCAAGTGAGAGAGTGTACAAAATATCAGCAAATATAGAAGGTGAGAATGGTAGGAAGAAAGTGTCTAACCTGACCCTCTCAAATGAGAGGGTATTTATAGAGAGCCCCCAGCGCGGGGCCAACGGTTACCTGCAATGGGCCAGATCAACTAGGCCCACTCCAAGTAACTGCTAGGGCTTACGTGTAGTAGTGAAGACCAGCACGTGGTCTTCGCCCTAGAGTAACTGCTCCTAGATTTCCGGAAGTAGGGCAGACCGAATCTTTCAGAAGTGGGAGGTTACTTGGAACGTGTCCACGCGGGGTGGATCGTTGGGTGCTCCTCGCGGGGGAGGAGCCTTCCGTGTCGAGGAGATATGAAGCCCGTAGAAAGGGCACGGCCTCGCGGGGGAGGGATAGTGTCCGTCGATGAGTGACGTGTAGCATACTCGCGGGGAAAGATTATCTTGTCGAGGAGTCACATACCAGCGGGCGGGACGTCCTCGACTCCTATTGTCCAAGGTGCCCGACACTACATGAGTGCCCAGCGAGACTGTGGCTAGCACGTGGCAGTCGCGTGTCCGCAAAGAGAGCTTGCCTTATTGGGCCTCCCCGGGCATTATGGGTTGGGCCTGCTCGACCGTTGGGCAGCCTCGGCCCAGTCCAGAACAGGAGCCCCCCAAGTCGTTGCTCGGAGTCGTCAGAGTAATGACTTAAGGCTTACTGGCGTGTCGGGGATACCCTCAAGGGAGGAGTCGGGGAAGCCAACTTCGTGGTCGACGTACGTATGGTCGCACAAGCGTCGAGCATCGTTCAGTCGCGTTTGGTCGGCACGCCGGGGAGATGAGGAGTTTCAGATCCAAAGCGTTGGGGGAACTTGGAACGACACGCGTGGGAAGACGCGTAGCTGCATGCGTGCCACGTGTCGCCTGCCATTATTACCTAGGGAGGCTAGGGCGGCTGGCTAGGGTAGTGCACTTGAGTGCCCTAGACCCCTCGAGTCCCGCGAGAATCGCCTATAAAAAGCTGCTCCCCTCGCTCATTTTTCACTTTTGCCTCTCTCTCTCAAGAATCCTTCTCCTTCTCTCTCTACACTCTCCCGTTGTCGATCGCCGCCGTCAGTCGCCGGACACTCCTTGCCTGGAACCTACAACCGTCGCTCTCCACCGTAAAGCCGCCGGAAACTCCGTGTCGGAACCCTAAACCGCTACTCACAAGGTACTTGCTTCGAAAATGACCTTTTTTCTTACATTTCTCTTTAATTTCATCTAGTACAAGGCATTTCCTTGATGAACTGATGATGTTCTCATGAGAAATGTGAGGATTCCTGGCGAATACGGCGGGAATCTTTAGTTGTTGAGAGAGGGGGTGCTAAGAACTTCACCCGCTTTCGTTGAATGTTTCGGGGACTAGGGATGAACACGTCGGGGACCCGTTGAATGTCTCGGGGTCCCCAATAGTTACTCTCTTTCTTTAGCGTCACGGGGACACGGGGCAGAATCTTCCGGGGAGGCGATGAGTTCCCCGTCGAACGTGTCGATCCTCAGCCGGTTATGTCGGGGAACCGAGAGAGCCTTGCCCCTTCCTCGCCCGTTCGCTTGAACAGCGGTGGAGGGGTGAATTTGATACGACCCATCGAATTCACCGTTTCCTTCTGCTTTTCAGGTAAATGGACGATTTGTCTACGAAGGTGGCCGTAGGATCCTTCGAAGAAGACGACGACCAACCCGACTCCCCCATGGCTCACATGGCTTTCGCCCGGGAGCGCTCGCTCGAAGAGTGGGTCTGTAGAGAAGCCCTGGAGATGTCGTCAATCTTCGCCTACAAGGATGTGGACGACGCATTCTGCACTGTCGAGCACAGACTCATTGGTTCGGACAAATCTTGGAAGGTATTCTGTCCAGAGGAGCATCACCGGATATGCCGGCCTTATCGGGGAATGCGAATCCCGCTGTATGAATTTATGTTCAACCAGGCGGGGTGGAGGTTGCCCTTCACGGACTTACAAGAGGGAATCTTCTCCTGGTTGCAGCTGGCCCCCTCACAAATTCATCTGAACTCCTTGGCTTTTATCCGGGCCTTCGAGCTTGTCTGTAAGCATTTAGCAATCGTCCCGACGGCGTCCCTCTTTTTTCGGATATTCCACCTTCAGAGGTCGTCATCAGGTGGACGACATGGATGGGTGTCCTTCAAGCAGAGCAAAGCTCTGTTTCATACATACTTAGACTCCATCCGGGACTTCAAGTTCCGCTATTATTTCGTGAAGCCGGTCACCGTCGGGGTCGTATACTCGTTGTACCGGAAAGTCACTCGCGACGTCGACGGTGTCTCCGAGGAGGTTCTAGAGCCGAGGTTCCCCCTATACTGGACGGAGGAACACTTCAAGAAGGGGGTCGAAAGATATAAGGTGAAGCATAGTCAGTTGGTCGTCGAGGACCGGGAAGCTTACGACAAGATCGCCGCGTTCGTGGAGAGCTTCAACGAGGCTCAGCACGAAATGTTGGACGGCCAGCCCATAACGGGAGCAGACGGGCAGGTGAAGAAACAGCGCCGTCTGATCAACACCCACGTTCTGCTCGAGACCTTCTCCGACGAAGAGGCCATCGAGTTGTTAGGTGGTGAAAACATCCACGATCTAAACATTCCTCGCATCTGAATTCCTTTCATTCCTTGCCTTACTAACATTTTCTTTCTTTTTGCAGGAAAAATGGCCGGAGCCGAGGAAAGATTCAAGAAAATGAAGGTGAAGAGGGCTAGGGAAGAGCGGCTTTGGGTGGAGGCGTCTCGCTCGAAGGGTCAAGATGTCGCTCCTTCCGGGGCCACGCCTGAGGGTGGTTCCTCGGCCACCATGCCCGAAGGTTCCAGTCAGTCTCAGCCCGCTGCCACTGTGTACGATATTTCAGAGAGGCGGACACCTTCTGTTGGGAGCCAGTCTCCGGGTGCTCAAGGGACTCCAAAGCGGCAACGGCTTTCGAGCGTGGAGATCGTCGACCTGGGCCATGAAGACAGTCCCCCACCTCCTTTAAGGTTTGAACTTCCACCATGCCATCAAAAGCCTCGCTTCTTCTCCGAAGTCATCTATCCCCGCGTCCCTCCCTCTGAAGTCCAAGCTGTGCTGGGAGCTGCCGCGGAGGTGAGGAGGAAGACGATCTTCGAGGATTTGTCCGCGGTCATGCGGCTTTGCTCGACCGCCATTGTCCTGAACGACGAAACTCGTCCTGCGGCTGAGTTTTCTAGACTACAAGAGAAGCTCGAGAAATTGGATGCTGAGATGCTCGAACTGCGCAATGAGTTAAAGGAGTGCAGGGACCTAAACAAAGAACAAGGCGAGCAGCAGCAGCGGGCTGAGAAAAAACTGAAGGAAGTCGAGGAAGCCGAGAGAGGTCACGTTGCCTGCATCGCCGAATTGGAGGCTGAGGAGAAGCGTCTCAAGGAGAGGATCGCCGAGTTGGAGACTGCCGTGCGGCCAGCTGAAGGCGAAACCGAAGAAGACAGGCTCCTAACCACTCGAGCAGCATTGGTGGCCCAACTCAGGAAACTCGAGCAGGATATTCGTCTGGCCGAGGATGACGCTCTCGAGACTGCGGGCATAGGGTTCCAAAACGCAGTGGCGCAACTCCAGATCCTGAATCCCGGCCTGGTGACCGATGGGGCGGACGTTGACTTCGAGGTGGTCGACGGTCGGATAGTGCCGCCCGGGCAAGGAGGGGATGCCAACGAGGGAGGTGGGCCGGACGCCACCGAGACTGTTGCAGAGTAGGGACATAGTTTGCTTGGCCTGCGTGCCATTTTGTTTTTGCCCGGCTTGTGGGCTTATTCGATGTACTTTTCGCACAATGGTTATTTTGCCCGCTTTGTGGGGTTATATGTGTAATATTCGTACAATGGGCTTTGCCCGATTTTCATACTTCGTTGTGCCTCTTTGTTAATTCTGCTTGTGTGTGATATTTTATGCATTACTTATTATTGTCTAAGTAGTTGATACGACTGGCGCCTTGGTCTTGTGCTCGACTCTGATGATGCTCGACTGCGAAGAGAGCTTATCTGAGCGGTCAGGGGTTGTACTCCGACCTTCGACGAGGCTGAGAGAGCGGTCGATGTCTTAGCTTCGCGGCGTGAACTTCCCATCGCGAGCTGGCTGTTCTGCCTATTTGGTACGGCGACGAAGAAGCTCGGTTGAGGTCTCCTCGCCGGGCCAAAAAGTCCCACGCACACACTTCGTGGTTTTTTGGTCGTCGCGTATTATATAGAGGTGTCGCGCATGTACCATTGCACGCCCCCGTGGTCGCGACGTTGTACTGTCCCGGGCAGTGTCTAACTGTAGTATTGCTTGAGCTTCTCAGCATTCCATGGTCGAGCAAGTTGTTCCCCGTGTAGGTTCTCGAGGTAATAGGCACCCGTCCCCGTCTTAGTAGTGACGCGGTAGGGGCCCTCCCAGTTTGCGGCCAGCTTTCCTTCGTACGAATCTTTTTTATTTCTTCGCAGGACAAGACTGCCTACTTGGAAGTCTCGTTTGATAACTTTGTCATTATAACGCAAAGTTATTTTCTGTTTCAAAGAGGCTTCTCGGAGGGAAGCACCGGTCCTTATCTCATCGACAAGATCGAGTTCCTCGCGCAGAGCTTCGTCGTTCGTTTCATCATCGAGGGGAGCTTCTGTTCTCCTCGAGGGTTCCCTGATCTCGACGGGGATAACCGCTTCGGTTCCGTACGTTAGGCGAAACGGGGTCTCCCTGGTCGTGGAATGTGGGGTCGTTCGATACGCCCAGAGGACGCTGTGTAACTCCTCGACCCACCGTTGTTTGGCCTCGCCGAGTCGTCGCTTGAGTCCCCGGAGTATCACTCTGTTCACGGCTTTGGCTTGCCCATTAGTTTGAGGGTGTTCGACCGACGTGAAGTGCTGCTTTATGCCTAATTTGGTGACGAAGTCTTGGAAGTTCCTGTCGGTGAACTGTGTCCCGTTGTCCGTGACGATGGCTTGGGGCACCCCGAATCGGGCGAGGATGTTTCTTTTGTAGAAACGGAGTATGTTGAAAGCGGTGATTTTGGCCAGTGCCTCGGCCTCGATCCACTTTGTGAAGTAATCCACCCCGACTATGAGGTATTTGTTTTGGTATGACCCCATGACGAAAGGTCCGAGGATATCCATTCCCCACCACGCGAATGGCCACGGGGACGACAATGATTTAAGCTCGTTTGGAGGAGCGAGGTGCATGTCTCCGTGTCTTTGGCAGCGGTCACATTTCTTAACATGCTCCTTTGCATCATGTTGCATAGTGGGCCAATAATACCCAGCTCGGAGTGCCTTTCGGGCTAAGGACCTTCCGCCGAGGTGTTGGGCGTTGATCCCTTCGTGGATTTCTTGGAGGATTCCCGAGACTTTGATTTCTTCGATGCACCGGAGCAAGGGAATGGAGAATCCTCGACGGTATAGCTTATCTTCGACGATGGTATACGCACACGCCCGCCTCTTGACTATCCCTGCTTCTTTAGGATCGTCGGGCAGTTTGTCCGTCGTCAAATATTCGTACACCGGGGTCATCCAACAGTTTGCGTCCCCTATGGCGTTGACCTCGGTTGTCGGTGCGGCCTTGTTAATGCTCGGTTGGGTTAGTATCTCCTAGATAACCGATTTGTTCCCTCCTTTTTTCTTAGTGCTCGCAAGTTTGGAGAGCACGTCTGCTCGAGTGTTGTGCTCGCGCGGGATATGAGCCACTTCCGCGGAGACAAATTTCTTCAACTTTTCTTGCACCAGGGTTAGGTACTCGATGAGACTATCGTTTTTAGCCTGGAATTCTCCCCGAACCTGCGATGCCATAAGCTGGGAATCTGTGAAGATTTTGACTTCCTTTGCTCCGAGGTCTTCTGCAAGTCGAAGTCCCGCGAGGAAGGCTTCGTATTCTGCTTGGTTATTCGATGTCTTGAAAGACAGTTCAAGGGAGACCTCTATCAGGATGCCCTGCTCGTTTTCTAGGATAATGCCTGCTCCGCTTCCCTTCGCACTGGAGGCCCCGTCGACATAAATCGTCCATTTCTGGGAGCCGTTGGTCGAGGATTCAGGGATGGTCATTTCCGCTACGAAGTCGGACAGTACTTGGGCTTTCAGGGCTTTTCTTCCTTCGTATCGAAGGTCGAACTCGGATAGCTCGAGAGACCACTGGAGCATTCTCCCCGCCATATCTGGCCGACTGAGGAGTTGTCGGATGGGCTGCTCTGTTCTTACCACGATTGTGTGGGCCAGGAAGTAATGACGTAATCTTCGGGCTGCAGATACGAGGGCCAAGGCAACCTTCTCAATCTGTTGGTACCTGAGCTCGGGGCCCTGAAGAGCTCTGCTCGTGAAATAAATCGGTTCTGTCCGTCGGGGGTCTCCCGTATAAGGACAACGCTCACTGCCTCGCCGCTGACGGCCAAGTACAAGAAAAGTGTTTCCCCGGTATCTGGTCGGGATAAGACCGGGGGTTGAGACAAGACTTGCTTTAGATGGAGGAGGGCTTGCTCGCATTCTTCACTCCATTCAAATGTCGCCTTCTGCCGGAGAAGCTTGAAGAAGGGGAGCGCATACTGCGCGGATTTGGCTACGAAACGGGAGAGAGACGTCAGCATTCCGTTAAGCGACTGAATCGACTTCTTCGAGTTTGGTGTGGGGATTTCAGAAAATTCCCTACATTTGTCGGGGTTCGCCTCGATGCCCCTCTCCGTGAGGTAGAAGCCGAGGAATTTCCCTGCGCGAACACCAAAGGTGCATTTGTCCGGGTTGAAACCTCATGCGACATTTCCTCGTCGTGTCGAATACTTTCTGGAGATGAGCGGCATGGTCGATTTCCACCGCGGATTTGACGATCATGTCGTCCATGTAAACCTCGAGCACATCGCCGATATCTGCCCGGAAGACTTTGTTCATCATCCGTTGGTAGGTGGCGCCCGCATTTTTCAAGCCGAAGGGCATTACGTTATAGTAGTAATTGCCCGACTCGGTCATGAAGGTTGTATGCTGTTTGTCTACCTCGTCCATGGGGATTTGGTTGTACCCCGAATAAGCGTCCATAAAAGATAGTAATTTAAATCCTGCAGAATTATCGACTAGCTGGTCGATGTTAGGTAAGGGATAAGAGTCCTTCGGGCACGCCCGGTTAAGATCAGTGTAGTCAACGCACATCCTTCATTTTCCATTACTTTTCTTAACGAGTACAACATTTGAGAGCCAAGTTGTGTACTTGGCCTCGGAAATAAAATTTGCCTCTAGGAGGTCTTTTACAGCTTTTTCAGCAGCCTCCATTTTTTCTGGAGACTGCCTACGCCTACGTTGAGCTACGGCCCTAGTGGCCGGATCTATAGTCAGTTGATGACAAGCTACTTCAGGGTCCAGTCCGGGCATCTCTGCAGCATTCCAAGCGAACAAATCTGCATTTTCTCGGAGACACGCCTTCAGTTGCCTTTTCGCTAGGTCGGGGAGTCCAGAGCCGATCTTCACGCTTTGTTCGGGGTTGTCGTCGAGTGGAACTAGCTCGAAATCTCCATCTGGGACAGGGCGCGTTGGGTGGAGAGGCTGCCCGTTGACTTCAAGTGGGAGATCCTCGCCATCAGCTCCCTCCTTCTCCCCGGGGAATCGGCTGTCTAGGTCGACCGCACTGACCGGCGGTAGTGGAGCCTGCACGACGTCTGAAGGTGTCTTGGCCTGAGCCTTAGATTTGATGCCGCCAACGACGCTCAGACCCCTGATTGCTGCGTCGAAACACCTTCTGGCCGCGTTGATGTCTCCGTGGAGAGTGACCACACGTCCGCGCTTCGTGTAGTATTTCATCTTCAGGTGGACCGTTGATGGTACAGCCGTTAGTTCCACCAACGTGGTCCTCCCCATTATACAGTTATAGAGGGACGGCCAGTCTACCACCAAGAAACGCGTCTTCACCTGTCGGGCAGTTTCCTCAATCCCGAAGGTGACCATCAACTCAACGAAGCCCCACGGTCGGGTGGTCGCGTCGTTGAAGCCTTGCAGGTCCGATCCCACGTATGGGGACAAGTGTTGCTTTGTCAGCTGGAGGGTCTCGAAGAGGTGGACGTACATGATGTCCACCGAGCTCCCCTGGTCGACCAAAATTCTATGGACATCAAAGTTGGCCATCTGTGCCCGGATCAAGAGGGGGATGTTGGCGTTCGGTGCCCCACCGGGAAGTTCCTCGAGGTAGAAGGTGATCGGATTTGATCTTCCTTTGACTCACTCGAGAGTAGGCGCTCGAGGAGTTGTCGCCTTCAGTTCGTCGAACTTCCGCTTTATCGACCCCATGGTCAAACGGTCAGGGGCTCCACCCGATATGACCAGGGCTTGGGGGAAAGACTCCCACGTGCTTCGGGCACTTATCGAGTCTTCAACCGGGAAGTTGTTCCACATGTTTCGGACAGCTTCTGGGCTGTCGAGCTCTCCAGGAAAGCCGAAGTCTTCAGGCCGCGTGATGCTCAACGCGACCTGTAGCGATCCGTTGTTGGGAGAGGGAGTTGACTCCTCGACGTTCTGAGCCTCCTGGCCGCTGGGGCAGGGGGCCTCTTGCTGCTTGGCGTACTTCTTCAGGTACCCCTCTTTAATCAGCGTCTCGATCGCGTCCTTAAGGTGGACGCAATCTTCAGTGACGTGCCCGTGACTGCGATGAAACCGACAATACTTGGACTTGTCAGCATTTGGTTTAGAAGTCGTCGGTTTTGAGAAGCGGATTCCCCCTTTGACGAACTCCGAATTGGCGCAGTCGCTGAAAATGCGCGAGCGGGACACGTTCAGCGGTGTGTAATCTTTGAAAAGACCAGACGGTCCCCGTGATTCGCGGGGCTCTTTGGTCCGGGCTTCTTTCTTTCTTTCTCCGCCTCGCCTGGGTGGAGGGGAGTCTCCTCTTCTCCTGTCTCCACCTCGCCTCGGTGGAGGGGAGTCTTCTTCCTTGTTGCCGCGGGGGCCTTCTCTGCGCCTCGAGTTGAGGGCAATTTGCGCAGCCTCAGCTTCCTCGAACTCAATATGCGACTGAGCCCTCTCGAGGAGGCCTTCAAAGCTGCGAGGACGGTGCAGCCCGACGGATTCTGCGAACTTGGATCCTATCCTCAAACCCTTGATGATGAGATACATTTTGATGTGGTCGGTCACATGGATCTCGACTGCCTCTTTGTTGAACCTCTCTATGTAGCTCCAGAGATGTTCATCCTTCCCTTGAAAGATGGCTTCTAGGGAGGCTATTGTCTTCGGATGTCGACGAGACGCCGTAAAGTGTTTTCGAAAGCGTTCCCTCAGGACCCTCCACGACATAATTGACTCGGAAGCTAAGTTTTTATACCAAGCCATGGCCCCTTTCCGAAGAGTCGTAGGGAATAGTCGACATTTGATGGCGCCGGAGACGTTCCTGAAATCGAGGAGAGCTTCGAAACTCTCGACATGGTCATCAGGATCGGACCTCCCGTCGTAGGTTCCTAAGGATGGGGGTCTCTCCAGGCCCTTAGGGATAGGGGCGTCCATGATGTGCCTGGCCAGAGGGGTCCGGTAGTCGTCGTCCTCGCTTGCTCCCGGGGACATGGATGGGGAGTGTTGCCCATGAACATGGTGACGTCTCGGGGAGTGATTTCTTGGGCATCCTCTGGGATCCTCGGTTTCCGACTTGCGCCTCTTGTTTTTCGAGGAGCGAACTGGTTCCTTCGGTGGCGGGGAGCGGTGGCGTTTCTGAGGCTGTTCTGGCTGTGAGCGCTCTAAGCGTGGCCTGCGACCTCTGGGAACCGGGAAAGGGCTTCGCGATTCCCCCGGGGATGGTGAACGTCTTGGAAGTGGTGGTGGTCGGTGCCTTCCCGGGGAAGATCGACCACGACTTTTCTCCAGCGCCTCGATCCGGACATTCTGGTTGAAGATCATCTGGTTGGTCTGATTGACCAACGCAAATAAGGCGGCGGTGCTCGGATCCGCATTTGGCGGCGGGTCGACGGGCTGAAAGACGGGCTGGAGGACTGTTTCCTATCCGTCTTGATGAGCTGTCTCGTACTCCACCTCGTCGGAAGACGGGGAGGCGGTGAGTCCGTCCCTGGCGTCGTTCTCTATGACGGGTCGGGAAGCGTTGTTGTCGACGTGGTTGCCAGTAGTGAGCTGGGCAATGACGTTGTCTAAGGCTTGATTCGCTGACGGGTTGGCCATGCTAGTTGTTGAACGGAGAAAGCTTTGGTTTATCGAACAGAAAAACGGGGAAGCTTATGTTGTTCCCACAGACGACGCCACTGATCGTACCTGGATCAGACAGTGATGGTGACCAACGGCGTCTGGAACGGCAGCTCCGGTGATGGTGAGAGATGGTGGGGGGTGTACCTGCAAGGTACTCCGACGCTCAAGTGAGAGAGTGTACAGAATATTAGCAAATACAGAAGGTGAGAATGGTAGGAAGAAAGTGTCTAACCTGACCCTCTCAAATGAGAGGGTATTTATAGAGAGCCCCCAGCGCGGGGCCAACGGTTACCTGCAATGGGCCAAATCAACTAGGCCTACTCCAAGTAACTGCTAGGGCTTACGTGTAGTAGTGAAGACCAGCACGTGGTCTTCGCCCTAGAGTAACTGCTCCTAGATTTTCGGAAGTAGGGCAGACCGAATCTTTCAGAAGTGGGAGGTTACTTGGAACGTGTCCACGCGGGGTGGACCGTTGGGTGCTCCTCGCGGGGGAGGAGCCTTCCGTGTCGAGGAGATATGAAGCCCGTAGAAAGGGCACGGCCTCGCGGGGGAGGGATAGTGTCCGTCGATGAGTGACGTGTAACATACTCGCGGGGAGAGATTATCTTGTCGAGGAGTCACATACCAGCGGGCGGGACGTCCTCGACTCCTATTGTCCAAGGTGCCCGACACTACATGAGTGCCCAGCGAGACTGTGGCTAGCATGTGGCAGTCGCGTGTCCGCAGAGAGAACTTGCCTTATTGGGCCTCCCCGGGCATTATAGGTTGGGCCTGCTCGACCGTTGGGCCGCCTCGGCCCAGTCCAGAACAGAAATGAAAACAATTAAAAGCAAATAAGATAAATAAAGTGAAACTAAACGAAGATAAAGAAGAATGAAACAATCATACCATCTACGATGATCTAGAACTAAGAATCCTTCACTTGTCTTAAGAATCCATAAAGATTCCTAGACATTCCTGCACAAAATAACAATATATAAAACTAAGTATCCAATTTTAGTTGGGTCATTTGGGAATAGTTGAGGTACACTTAAGAATCCATGTCATTTTACCATTGGGAACTTGAATGTTCCTAATAAGATAATGAGGCCTAATGTGACCCTTATCACCACAATAATAAAAAATAGCTTTAGATGAAATACTTTTTCTATTTTTCTTAGTGACATGAGGGTTCTTCTTCAAAATTTTCCCTCTATCTCTAGAAGAACTAGAACAAGTACAAGATAGAGAAGTAACATGAATTAGTTATCCTTTGAGAGTTTAAATTTCAAATTATAAAGATGAACAAGCAACACATTATGCTTTTTCTATCCTTTAATGTATTCGAAATATTATAATGCTCATCAACTAGATAGGTATGCGCTTCCTTAAGAAATTCTATAGCACAATTAAGATGATTTATCTCCTCTTCAAGTTTTAAAATAATTTATTTTTGGAGAGAAATTTTATTAAACGCATTTATAGAATCCACATGTATGTCATTAAACGTTTTCGACAATTCACTATATGAATACTCATTATCGTGTTCAAAAGTATATACATTTGAAGTTTCACCTTTCTTACGTGCCATCAAACATAAGTTGGCACACTTATCATCTAAACTTACGTAAGAATAAGAGGAGGAGCTCTCATCCTCTTCTTCTCACACATGATAGCCTCTACGACCTTTGGATATTTTTTCCTTTCGTCTTGTAGAATTCCTTATCTTTATTTTTATGATATTTGGTTAGACTTGGACAAGTGGTTTTATAATGTCCCGATTTTCCTCATTTGTAACATGTGATATCATCATCCTTTTTCTTGTGTTCTTTCTTAGGCAGGTGAGTATTTCTAAAATTTACTAGTCCTTTGTCGTTATGTTTGAGCTTGTTTCTCTTTAAGTATCTATTATAGCGTCTGACGAATAAACTCATATCTTCCTTTTTAGAAGATTCATCGTCAGAGTTGTCACTTTCTTTATATGATTTCTTCCCTAAATGACGAAGCTTTCAAAGAAATATCTCATTTCTCTTATTTACCTTTCTCTTTCTTTTTTGAATTTACTTCACTGTCAACGATTCGTTTCAGCTCATTCTCATGCTTAGCTAATTTTCTAAACAGTTATGTAATATCTAAAGTATTAAGATTGTTAGATTCTTTAATAGATGTAACCTTTGGTCACCACTCCCTGCACATAGATCTTAATATTTTGTTAGTACAATCTTTGTTAGAAAAGGTTTTACGCAAGTTACATAATTTGTTTATTAAGTGGAGGAATATAGTTTGCATGGAATCCACTGATTTTTCAGGTTCCAGACGAAGTAGTTCAAACTCCTTTATAAACACATTGATTTTAGAATCCTTGACGTCATTCGTTCCCTCATAGAAAGTTTGGAGAGCATCCCAAATGTTGGTATAAGCCCTAGAGGCCAATAGTTTTATGAAAACTTGGTACTTGTATCAGATTATTTATTAATGGTTAAAAGACATTTCTTTATTATGTTTATTTTTCCAAAATAATAAAGCCCCTAGAATAGCTGGTATATTTAATGAAATGTTAAGTGTGACTAATTAGTCATGAGATCCCATTATACATAAGAACATTATTCTTAAAGTATCCATAGTCGAGCTTTATTGTGAAGTGGGATAACATTAAAGTATTGCGACTATTATGTGGATAGACTGATGATCACATCTCATGGATCATTGATACAGAGTTATTAATTTTTCACATAGGTATGAATATTAGGAGTAATATTTATACCAGATTGACCCTCTATGAGAATACTACATATAATGTTATGCAAAATGTCATAAGTTATATTCATTGTGATTGTGGTGTATACCACCCTTTGACCTGAAACCACTATAGACCCTAGTTATGAAGTCGAGTACTTTATTTCTGATCAAACATTGTTCGTAACTAGATGTCCATAAATATAGTTGATGGGTACTCCACAAAGCATGCTAAGAGACATAAGTGACCTAGATGGAATTTGCCCTTCCGGCGCAATGGGATAAATGTCTAAGGGCCCAATATTGAGCTGGACAATGGTGACATGGTCTATGTCTTGTGACCTAGATGGAATTTTCCCATCGGTGTAACAGGGTAAATGTATAAGGTTCCAATATTGAGCCAAAAACTTTTATATTGCTCACTGATGGTTTCTTTCCACTCCACACATACTTTGGAACTTTATTCCTTAATCTCCTAGTTGGGCAGCTGTTTAACACATAAGCAACTATGGTGACTGCTTCATCCCATAATGAGTTAGGCATGCCCTTTGGTTTTACCATGAACCTAGCCATATCCAATATAGTTTTATTCCTTCTTTCAGCTATACCAATGTGTTGATGGGTATATGGAACTATAACCTTATGATCAATCCCATTCTTTGCAGAAAACTCCTTAAATTGGTTGGAAGTGTATTCTTTACCTCCATAAGTTCTGAGCATCTTGGTCTTCTTCTCACTTTAATTTTTTATCAGTATTTTGAATCTCTCAAAGATTTCAAATACTTCTTTCTTATGGCTGATTATATACACCTAGAGCTTTATACTGTGCTCATCAACAAAGGATACAAAATATATATTTCGACCAATAGTGTGTTCCTCAAGAGGATCACATACATTAGAGTGAACCACATATACAAGATGATATCATTGGTAGATGAGTTCTAAAGGCATTTCTAGAATGCTTTCCTACCAAGAAACCTTCATATAGATTTTCAAGCATTGCTAGACTTGTCATACGAGTCACCATTTCTTGTGTAACAAGTTAATTGAGTAATCTAAAGTTTAAATGACAAAACCTCATACACCACAACATACTTTGTTTTTGTTCCACCACTTCTTGCAGGAATTGGACTTCAGTAGGACAGATCATGGTCTTGAAGGTTCTGTTCTTAGATATAGGAGAACTCAAGAATAATTTTTTGCTAGCATCAAATAATTCAAAAGCCTCATTCTTCATTATCACTGAGAATTCTTTCTTAATTAGTTTCCCAACACTTAAGACCTTGCACATCATGTTGGGCACATACAACACATCTTCAATTATGGTTGACTTATCATTACTTCTTTTGATGGCCATGTTGCATGCTCCTTCTGCTGCTAGCAAAGAACTGCTACCAGTCAATTTGATGTTGCTTCTCCTTAGCTCATCAAAGTTAGTCAGCCAAGCCTTATGACCAGTCATATGATTAGAATAACATGTGTCCAAGAACCAAGTCTTGAAATCAGTGTGATCATCTGAAATATGAAACCATAAACACCATTGTTCCTGAATCATTTGACTTATCATGTGTAATATTTACTCCCTCACCATTTTTTCCTTTGCAACCCTTTTTCCTTTGTTGTACCAACAATTCTTGGCCATATGTCCTTACTTATCATAGTTGTAACACTACACACTTTTCTTGTAAGGTTTTTCTTTATGATAGGAAGTTCATTCTCCTTTCTCGGAGGATTCAGACAATTTCTCATCATTCTTTAGCTTTTTAGAGTTACGCAAAGACTCATTCTTACTATAACCTTTGTCGAATTTTTCTTTAATCTTGCTAGAAGAACCATGTTTCTTATAGGTTTGAGCTTCTGTAAGGCCTGTATTGATTCTTGAACATCTCTTCACTCCACTTTCCTTAATTCATGAGCTTATAAAGACCAATCACATCTTCCAACTTTAATGTGGCTGTGTTGCTCGCTTCTTGTATGGCCACGATGACATGATAAAAATGAGAGGGTTGGGT
Organism: Lathyrus tuberosus; assembly: GCA_022829125.1. Classification (NCBI taxonomy): domain Eukaryota; kingdom Viridiplantae; phylum Streptophyta; class Magnoliopsida; order Fabales; family Fabaceae; genus Lathyrus; species Lathyrus tuberosus. The sequence continues at coordinate 2,473,169 of JALAZF010000265.1, forward strand.
TCTCATTACCTTCTCAACGATCATCCTGTCAGACATTGTTTCAATACAAGCCTTTATAAAATGAACAAGATTCCGAACCTTGGATACATAGCCTGTAATATTTGATGCAACTTGACACCATTATCCTTCTCACCTAAAGAGGTTTGAGCGAATTGTGCTACAATAGTTTGGTACGGTTTGGAATTTCGAAGCGATATATCAAACCAATAATTTTGATTCAGTTTGGTTCTGTATAAATTGAAATAGTTTAATCTGGTTTGGATAACTTTTTATTATGGTTAGATGGTTCAGATCGATTCAGTTTTATTTTCTGCCTAATAAGTAGCATGAACCGCCCTAATTTTAATGAATCGTTTGTTGATCCAGTGGTGATTGACGTTGGACTTGGTATGGAGGACCATGGTTTTAAATTGCAGTCCGCAACCGCAATTGCACTCGCAATATTGCGGATGCGGTTGCCTCCACAACCGCATCGGACCGCAATTGCGGTGTGAGTTTAAAATTACACCTCCAGTTGTATTAGGAACCACATCTAACAATTTCAATCATGATTCTTCAAATATTTTCATCAAAAATCAAAATATTAGAATCTTAAAACCCAATTTACTTCATCTGTAATGAAAAAACTTAACATTAAATGTTTTTCAACATTGTATTTCAAACAATTCTCTATAAAAAATTCACACCGCAATGGTCACGATACGCATCGCAATAATCGCAATGACCGCAATTCCAACACACACAATCATAACAACACTCATAACCACAACCGCAATATAAAACTATGGAGAAGAACATAGTTTAATCTTCACAACTTCGCTTAAAAGGGAACTTAAATCTTTTGATATTAGAAGTGATCTCGAACCAGATTAATTGTAAGTGATGGCATATTAGTGGTGAAAAGGAAAAAACAGTAAATTAGTATTTGCAAATACCAACATCATTATTATTATTATTATTATTATTATTATTATTATTATAGTCCAAAGTTAGCTTATGCGACACCACCAAGGCACCAAATCAAGACACATGACATTGGAAAAACCAGCTCAATTGTCTCATTAACAAAATATTCAAAAGAGGTGCCGTTTTGGAATCAACTTCATTTGTCTATAAATTTCAAAGTACATCATTCTTATGAGATAACTTTCATTTCATCCTGTTCATAGATCACCTAAAGATCTTTTTTTCTTCAAAGTTCTCTGTAGTTTGGTATTGATGGCAGATGAAAACCAAGGACAAGGAACTAATCCTCCTCAGGAGCATCCAAATGAACCCTTGCCAAGTAAGTTCTAATTTTGCTGTCTTTTCCTTTATTTCAATCTCCTTTTTTATTTATAAACAAAATTAATCATTATTAATCAAAACTCTAAAGAAAAGTGTGTATGTGTCGTGTTAGTCTCAGTATTGTGTTTTGATGTCCGTGTTCTATATATAAAAATATGTTTGGTGTTGCAGGGACTTATAAGCAAATTTTAGGGACAAACAAGCCTACAAAAACAAGTTGGCCTGAGCTAGTTGGTGTCACTGCAGAAGAAGCAGAGAGGAAAATAAAGGAAGAGATGCCTGGGGCTGAAATTCAAGTGGTGCCACATGATTCATTTGTTACAGCTGATTATAGAACCCAGAGAGTCAGATTGTATGTTGATGAATCTAACAAGGTTGTTAGAGTTCCTGGAATTGGCTAATACATAAACAAAACGTGGATTTTAAGGGGTTTTGGTTATGAAGCTAGTGATGTAATTTGAAGAATAAATTTTAGAAATTTCTATCACTTTTTTGTTGTTGAGTAATTCCTCCTTTTGATCTCCTATATTTAATTTTGTTGATCTATTGAGTTCACAATTTTTATTTGGTAATGTGATGGTTTATTTTAGGCTTAATACATTCTTTAGTCCCTTAATTTAATTTAAGATTTCATTTTAGTCCCTTATATAATAAACATTTATTTTAAATCCCTTAAATATCATTCCGTTAGTCACATTGGTCCTGTCCGTTAGATTTTGTCAAATTCAATTAATTTGTGTATGCGTGGCATATGCCAATTGGATCTATGTTAGATGACATGGAATTATTTTATCTTATATTGTTTTAAATTTTAAATTTTTAAAATAAAAAATTTAAAATATATTTTATATTCTTAAGTTTCTCTCTTCTCCTCTCTTCCCCAACCCTAGCCGTCACTCTCTTTTTCTCTTCATTCTCTTCCAACAAATGCTTTTTATTTGTCTGCATGCTTTTTCTTTTTCATCTAATTTCCGCTGGGTTTTCTGTCCGCTGTGTTAGCTGTAAATGTGGGTTTTTTGAAAATTGTAAAGTTCAGAATTGGATTTAAAGATTAATTGGGTAATATTGTGTTATAGATCTGTAAGATTAGAATTTGGGGTTTTGTGTGACATAGTTTTAATTGTTTACCAGATCTGATTAGAGATACAAAGAGATTCATAGTTTTGATTAGATAGGGAGATAGTTCAGCATGAAATTGTTTTGAGAAATTTTCTTTTTTTGTTTGTTTTTGCTGAAAATTAGAACTTGATTTGTGATGTTTTTTTAGCATATGATTTTAATTTTGGGTAGTTTGTTTTGTTTATGTTTGATTTAAGCAGTATTATTGGAAGTTCATATGAATCTATTGATTTCTGTTTGATTTGATCAAATGTTTAGTTTACATAATAGATGTTTGTTGTTAAATTTTGTGGTTATATATAGATCGATCACTATGTTTATGTGCTGATCTCTTGGCCCTCAGGTACCATCCTCCTCAGAAGAGATCATGTGTCAGTGTTCCCTTTGTTTATGATGGAGAATGGTTTGAGCAAAAGCAGAAAACAACAATGTTTGAAAAATGTGTTCTTGATACTGGCAGAAGCAGAAAACAACAATGTTTGAAAAATGTGTTCTTGATGTTCGCATGTGTTCTTAGTAAAGGCATTTGGAGAAGGTTTTAGACTGCATAGTGTCCATATAAATCAGACCTGGTAAAGATGATAGAGATATACTAGAGCTCCTTATAGAAGGATCTTGAGTATCCAAGAGAAAGGATTTGGATATGAAAGTGACAATTTTTGTTTACCATGAAAACAATTGTATACTACTTAGATTAGTTAAGAAGAAGTATAAGCACATGTTTGTAATATTATTATGGTTTATTAACATTAGTATTTGTCAAAAGAAAATTTTTATTAATTAATATATTTATGGTTTAATATCTTTTTAATATCTTTTGGTTTAATGTCTTGCTTTGAATAAGTAATATATCAAGATTTTGGTTTAATGGCATTATACTCAAGATTATGTTAATATAAAAAGGTTTTAATTTGGTACTTTAACTATATATAAAGTTTCAATTTAATCTCTATATTAAATTGCTGACTCACTTGTCAGACTGTCATGCCACATATACACAACTTAACGTTTTTTCACAATATTTAACAGAAATAACCAACTTGATTAACGGAATAGTTTTTAAAAGACTAAAATGTAACCTTTATTAAATAAGGGACTAAAGTGAAAATTAAAATTAATTTAAAGGACCGCAGAACTAATTAAGCATATATTTTATAATTAGGCTAAAAAATTATTAGAGGCCAACCTTTAGTAAATCTCTACGAATATTAATTTGTTAAAAACCAACATTTAGTAACTTTAGTACTCTTTTTAAGTAATAAAGTGTATTTTAAATTAGGCTACAAAAATGTTGCTCGTCTATCTTTAGGTTGGGGTTCAGATTAGTCTTTTAGTTTAAAAAATTCATATTGATCATGTATTTCCCGTATGTTTTTGTTTTTTAAAAATTGATTTTTATATTGTTATATAATTTTGAGAAAAAAAGAAATGCACTGACAGTGTAAAATATTTTTATATTTTACACTGAAAGTGTACTACCATTAAACCCTATAATTTTTATATTAAAAATTTTACATAATTTTTATGTTAAAAATTTATAATTTTTTTTTTATAAATGATTCAAATGAAAAATCAGTTTATTTAATTATAAATCTTTTTTAAATATTTTTTTAGAAAAATCATTTTTAAAATATAATTTTTTTTTTAAATTGCAATTTCAACTATATTTTAACCTTTAATAATTTATATTTATGTTATAAGATGTCAAAATTAATTTTTCAATTTAGAAAAAATAAATATAACAAAACGTGTAATATTTTAAAAAAACAAATAGATTCATAGTTTATTTAACTTGCTCTAAGTTAATCATTTTCATCCATTTTGTTCAAATGACCTTAAAACAAATTTGTGTAGCATATGAGTATGTGTCAGTATTTTTACTTTGTCTTCATGTTCTTCTTCAGTGAACTTTGAAAAAAAACCTTTTTCCCTTTAAAATTAAGGTTTCACCGTCAATTTTACTTTCCATGAGATGTTCATCACCGCAAGTAATACTCGAAGGCGGAGAGGGAGGATAGTGGTTACATGTAACATCTAAGGGCGAGAGAGTGGTTTGTCGGTGCACGAGGTATAACAATGTAGCACACTCATAGCAGCTTCTAGGGAAAAACCGAATTCACATCAGAATGAGAAGGATTTTGAGGCTATGCAAGTATAAGACTTCATGGTTGAAGAAAGGCTTATAAGGATTAATTTGTATTACCTATACCAACAAGATGCATCTTCTTTTCGATAGCCTGTTCCTTAAGAACTCCATAGCTAAGCGTGCTTGACTTGGAGTAGTATTAGGATGGGTAACCTTTTGTGAAGTTTTTCGGAAAGTCTGTGAGTGAGGACAAAACAAGTTGAAAGGACTCGTGTTGGTTTGTGAGGACCTCTGAAAGAAGTATGGGGCATTACAAATGGTATTAGAGTCAAACATCTCCCAATACGATGTGGTTCAGGGACGAACCAAGCGGAAGCTGGTGGGCATGTAATACTCAAGGCCGACGAGGATGGATAATGGTTACATGTAACACCCAAGGACGATGGAGTGGTTGTCAGTACACAAGGCATGATAATGAGACACTCCAAGCAGCTTCTAGGGAAAAACCGAATTCACATCGGAATAAGACGGTCCTGAGGTTGTGCAGGTATGAGACTGGATGGTTGAAGGAAGTCATATAAGGATTAATTAGTATTACATATACCAATAAAATACATCTTCTTTCAAGTAACCCAATCCACAAGAACTCCACAGTTAAACGTGCTTGACTTGGGGCGATTTTGGGATGGGTGACCTTATAAGAAGTTTTTCTGAAAGTGTGTGAGTAAGGACAAAGCATGCTGAAAAGACCCGTGTTGGTTTGTGGGATCACTCGGTAATCCTGAAAGCACTCTGGGGAGTTACACTACACCCTTTTAAAAAATTGTTGTTGGGGGAGAATATGGAAGTAGAAAAATGGTCTAGAGGAGGTAAATAGACCCATATACAAAAATTCAATCGCTTTTTCAAAAAATGAGTATCAGAGATTTTTCAAAAGTGTGCGTGGAAGGCTTGATGCGAAACTATGTAAATTATAATTTTATTGGAGCTTGATCACGTTAACATTTAATCAATCTACAAATACCAATGGTGGTCTTATGATGATACATAAGTTATTCAATTGATTTTGTTGTATATTCTAAGATGTATGTTTATATAACTATTCAATATCAATAAATTCTAACCTCAATTGTTTTTTTAGAATTTAATCATCAATTCAACTCGATTAGGCACAAATTATAACAAAACCTAAGCTTACATAGTAAATCTCTACCAATTGAATAAACGATAAACTACACTAGAATTTAAATATTTAAGCATGCAACTCCTAGAAAAATTAAATGCAAGAGTAAGGAAGAGAGATGACACCGAGATTTATAGTGCTTGGCGTTCGTCCTCATTTTACCTACGTTCACTCTTCAATGGTTTCCCATTGGAACATGCATTGTTCCTTTTTTATTTGACAAATATTTGCAAAAGTTCATACAATCACCATTCCACAATAATTCCGAGAAAAATAAATATCTTATATGTATCTTGACTTTTATACAGCGTAATGCCAAAATCTTATGCGTGATATTTACACGATTGACACTTCTTGAATCCTCCAATATTACCAATCTACTCCAACCCTTTGTTCGTAGCAATCACTCCTTGATCCTACCGATTTCTTGAATGAGGAATTATCCAAAGATTTTAGAAGAACTTCGCCTTGTCCGTAGCCTTACTGAGGCTTATTGCACTAGTATTATCGCATTTAATCGGAACACGATCAAGTTTTAAATCATAATCTAGTAATTATTGCTTTAGCCATAAGACTTGTGCACATCAACTACCGGCGGCTACATATATATTCACCCTCGACAGTAGAAAGATGAATGCTATGTTGCTTCTTATTGTGCCAAGAAACTAACAACTTCCAAATAACTAATAGGTACCACTAGTGTTTTTCCTAGCTGACATGCACCCCGCGAAATCGGAATCAAAAAAACCTACTAAACTACAAGAACTACCTTTAGGATACCAAAGACCGTGATGAGAGGTTCCTTTAAGAATTCCTCAAAATACGTTTTACGATCTTAAATTGGGATTCCTTAGGTGATGCTTGATATCTAGCACACATGCAAACACTAAACATGACATTTGGCTTACTCGCGGTTAAATAGAGGAAGGATCTGATTATACCTCTATATCTGGTTATGTCGAAATCCACTCCTCTTTCATCTTTGTCAATACGCACATTTGAGATCTACACCATACTTCTTTACACATGGCTTCAAGTTTGGAAACTATCTCTTATGATACCTCCTAGAATTTGATATAATGGATGATCTTTTTTTATTGTCCAATCTTGAGGCAGCTGGTTTGAGGTCTCTTGTTTATCACCCGCATGTAAGCTTTCTCCATCTTTTAGGTTGAGGACTAATCAAATGCAACATGAATAGATTCTTCTAATGCAAAAAAGTTTAATGCAAAAAAAAAAACATTTAATGCAAAGTAAATTTTAATGAAAAGTATTTTAATACAACAAAAACATTTCTTTGATGCAGATGAAAAGTAGTTTTTATGCAAATGAGAAATAATTTTGATGCATATGATAAAGTAGTTTTGATGCATATGAAAAATAGTTGAATGATTATGAAGCAATGAAAACAATTAAAAGCAAATAAGATAAATAAAGTGAAACTACATGAAGATAAAGAATAATGAAACAATCGTACCAATTACGATGATCTAGAACTAAGAATCCTTCACTTGTCTTAAGAATCCATAAAGATTCCTAGACACTCCTGCACAAAACAACAATAGATATAACTTAGTACCCAATTTTAGTTAGGTCATTTGGGGTTAGTTGAGGTACACTTAGGAATCCATGTCACTTTACCATTTGGAACTTGAATGTTTCTAACATGATAAAGAGGCCTAATGTGACCCTTATCACCACAATAATTACAAATAGCTTTATGTGAAATACTTTTTCTATTTTTCTTAATGACATGCCGGTTTTTCTTCAAAATTGTCCCTCTATCTCTAAAAGAACTAGAACAAGTACAAGATAAAGAAGTAGCATGAATTAGTTGTCCTTTGAGAGTTTTAATTTCAAATTTTAAAGATGAACAAGCAACATATGATTTTTCTATCCTTTCAACTAAAGTATATGAAATATTATAATGATCATCAACTAGATATGTATGTGTTTTCCTAAGATATTCTAAAGCACGATTAAGATGATTTATCTCCTCTTCAAGTTGTAAAATCATTTATTTTTGGAGAGAAATTTTATTAAATGCATTTATAGAATCTGCATACATGTCATTAAACGCATTCGACAATTCACTATATGAAAATTCATAATCGGGTTTAGAAGTATATACCTTTGAAGTTTCATCTTTCTTACGTGCCATTGAACATAATTTGGAACAATCATCATCTAAACTTAAGTAAGAATCAGAGGAGGAGCTTTCATCCTCTTCTTCTCACACATTATAGTCTCTACAACCTTTAGATCTAATTTTCCTTTCATCTTGTAGAATTCCTTATCTTTATTTTTATGATGTTTGGTGAGACTTGGACAAGAGGTTCTACACTACTAGAAAATTCGCTTTTAATGACCGAAATATTTCGGTCACTGTGGCCACCGAATTAGCCACCAAAATTTGATATCCATGAGTAAATTTTTATAGGTCACTAAATCGGTCACTAAGTAAAAATTAGCCACCGATTTAGCGACCAAAAGTTTGTGACCAACTATTCGGTCTCAAAAAAATGTTTTAATAGAATATTTAGTTTATATAAAAAATTTAGAGACCAAAATTTCGGTCACTGGTATTTTTGTTGTTTTTTTTCTTTATTTTTTAATCCTCTTTAATATGTTACTATTTCTCTCCCAATTTTTTTAAATATTTTAGTTCTTTTTTTAATAAAAAATTCTTCATTTTATTATTTTAACAAATAAAACATATAATTATATAAACAATTATGTTTATTTTTATTTTTATATATGCATAAAAAGTGAATTTTATTTTCATTATGCAATTTTTATATGTGCATAATGAAATTACATTAATAAAATCAAATTTTATTTTCATTACATTCAATTAAATTAAATAATAATTAGTAATTTTCTAAAGATTATTTAATTTTTTTTATTTTTTATATGTATATATATTTAAATATAGAGAATATAACAAATGATGTTAAGTGGTCTAGTGGTAAGACATAATTGAAATAGCTAGAGGTAATGGGTTCGATTCCTAAGTTTGGCACCTTTTTATTTTATTTTTTGAAAAAAGAACACAAAAACCGGTCACTAAATTCGGTCACAAAATCGGTCTCTAAATATCGGTCACAAAATCGGTCTCTAAAGCTTAGCGACTAGCACTTTTACAACCGAAAAATGATGGTCTCTAAATTGGTCGCAAAACGCTATAGTGACCGATTTTTAAGCTTTTTCGGTCTCTAATTCGGTCACTAAAAACAATTTTTCTAGTAGTGCTATAATGTCCCGATTTTCCTCACTTCTAACACGTGATATCATCATCCTTTTTCTTGTGTTCTTTCTTAGGCGGGTGAGTATTTCTGAAAATTACTAGTCCTTTATCGTTATGCTTGAGCTTGTTTCTCTTTAAGTATCTATTGTAGCGTCTGATGAGTAAACTCATATCTTCCTTTTTAGAAGATTCTTCGTCAAAGTTTTCACTTTCTTCATATGATTTCTTCCCTAAATGACGAAGCTTTTAAAGAAATATCTTGTTTCTCTTCTTTACATTTCTCTTTCTTTTTCAACTTTACTCCACTATCAACGATTCGTTTCAACTCATTCTCATGATTGGCTAACTTTCCAAACAATTATGTAATATCCAAAGTATTAATATCGTTATATTCTTTAATAGCAGTAACCTTTGGTTGCCACTCCCTGTACATAGATTTTAATATTTTGTTAGTACAATCTTTGTTAGAAAAGGTTTTACCCAAGTTGCATAATTTGTTGATTAAGTGGAGGAATCTAGTTTGTATGGAATCCACGGATTCTTCAGGTTCCATACAAAGTAGTTCAAACTCCTATATAAACATGTTGATTTTAGAATCCTTGACGTCATTTGTTCCCTCATAGAGAGTTTGGAAAGCATCCCACATGTTGGTGTAAGCCCTAGAAGCCAATAGTTTTATTAATACTTGGTACTTGTATCAGATTATTTATTAATAATTTAAAGACATTCCTTTATTATGTTTTTTCCAAAATAATAAAGCCCCTAGAATAGTTGGTCTGTTGAATGAAATGTTAAATGTGACTTAATCACGAGATTCCATTAAACCTAAGAACATTTTTCTTAAAGTATATGTAGTCGAGCTTTATTGTGAAGTGGGATAACATTAAAGCATTGCGACTATTATGTGGATAGACTGATGATCGAATCTCACGGATCATTGATAAGGAGTTATCAAGTCTTCACATAGGTATGAATATTAAGAGTAATATTTATACTGGATTGATCTGCTATGAGAATACTACTTATAATTTTATGCAAAATGTCATAAGTTATACTCATTGTGATTGTGGTGTATACCACCCTTCGATCTGAAACCATTATAGACCTTATATGTGAAGTCGAGTACTTTGTTGCTGATCAAACATTGTTCGTAACTAGATGGCCATAAAGATAGTTGATGGGTACTCCACAAAGCATGTTGAGGGACATGAGTAACCTAGATGGAATTTTCCTATCCTTCGTAACAGGGTAAATGTATAAGGTCCCAATATTGAACCAAACACCTTTAAATGGCTCACTGATGGTTTATTTCCACTCCACACTTTCTTTGGAACTTTATTCTGTAATCTCCTGGTTGAGCAGTTGTTTAACACATAAGAAACTATGGTGATTGCTTCACCCCATAATGAGTTAGGCATGCCCTTTTGTTTGACCATAAACCTAGCCATATCCAATATAGTTTTATTCCTTCTTGGAAGTGTATTCTTCACGTCCATCAATTCTGAGTATCTTGATCTTCTTCTCACTTTAATTTTCGACCAGTATTTTGAATCTCTCAAAGATTTCAAATACTTCATCCTTATGCCGGATCATATACACCCAAAGTTTCATACTATGCTCATCAACAAAGGAAACAAAATATCTATTTCCACCAATAGTATGTTCCTCAAGAGGACCACATCTAATATACAAGATGATCTCATGGGTAGATGAGTTTTGAAGGCATTTCTAGAATGCTTTCCCACCAAGAAACCTTCATATAGATTTTCAAGCTTTGCTAGACTTGGCATACCAATCACCATTTCTCGTGTAACAAGTTGATTGAGTGATCTAAAGTTTAAATGACTAAACCTCAAATGCCATAACATACTTTGTTTTTGTTCCACCACTTCTTGCAGGAATTGGAGTTCGGTGGAACTGATCATGGTCTTGAAGGTCCTATTCTTAGAAAGAGGATAACCCAAAAATAATTTATTGCTAGCATAAAACAATTCAAAAGCCTCATTCTTCATTATCACTGAGAATTATTTCTCAGTTAGTTGCCCAACACTTAAGAGGTTGCACATCATGTTGGGCACGTACAACACATCTTCAATTAGGGCTGACGTGTCGTTACTTCTTTTGATGGCCATCATGCTAGTGTTGTGGTGAATTCTAAACTTTGATCATCGGTTCTTTTTAGATCTAATGAGATATGTGGTTTTCATTGTGTTACACTAGTGGTTCTGTGGTGGTTATATATAGCCTCGTTGTCGATGCAATGCTCTGCTGTTATCCGATTGGATGTCTTCGAGCTAGCTCACTGCGGTCTGGTTTGAATAGGCTTGAAAGAACTATTAAGTTTATTGTGGTTTATTTCACAAGGGTTGTAGGTACGTGTATTTGTTTGTGTTGGCGGTCAAAACATTTACCATTCTTTAAAAGATGGGTTTGATTTTCAAGTTCATCTCTGGTTCGTTTAGAATGTTTGCAGTTTTTTACAAACTTTTATTTTGCAATTTAATTTCGAACCACAATTTGGGTTCTTTGCGTTGTCCTTTTGGTGTATCCTTTTGCTTTGCATTGTGGTATTTATTAGATTTTTTTCAAGTGTGTTTTCTTTTACATACCACTCTTAAATTTCTATGTTGTATTTTCTTTTAGGGCTGATAATTAGTTGTTAGGTCAAGTTTATATGTAAGTTTATATGTCCCCTAACATTTATATACATTCTTATCTCATTGATTATATTTTCTTTGGCTTAAAAAAATGTCTCGATTATTTGGTTGCTTGTTAAAGTCGATTATACGGAAATGTCAATAGCTGGGGATTTAAGAATCATTCGCCTAGCAAAATTTTGGGCTCGGTTTGGTGGACTGATTTGTTGAAATATTGCTTCTCCCTTACTGAAGGTGGCTTTGATTTTAATGAAGTTGTTGCGATAGAAATTGGCAATGGCGGTCGGGTTCCGTTTTGGAATGCTATTTGGTTAGGTTCTGAAGCTTTTTATAAGAAATTTACGAATGTTTATAGTGCGAGTAATAAAAAGGACGAGATGATTTCGGATATGGGAAGCTGGATTCTTGAGGAATGGAATTGGAATGATTTAGGGGTATCTAATTCACAACACGAGGATCTTGGGGGAGAGTTCCAAACTTTGTTGCTGTTTATTGCAGGAGCTGTTATTTCTGTTGGTAAGGAGGATGTTTTCAAATGGATTTGTGGAAATCAGAATTGTTATTCGGTGCGGCAGGTCTACGGTGATCTGATGAAATAGCATGAGGATCTCAGCAGGGAGGATCTTAATATCAGAGCCTTCCTTTGGTTGTGGAAAATAAAAGTTCCGGCCAAGATCCGTTTCTTTGGTTGGAAATTTCTTTGGAATCGGCTCCTGACGATCGACCAACTTCTTAAAAGAGGGGTTACGGTCGAGCCTTCTTGTGTCCACTGTCAAGATTATAACGAGACTCTCGCTCATCTCTTTTTCTGTTGTGGAGTTACGGATAAAGTTTGGAATCCCATTAAAGCTTGGAGTGGGATTTCTGTTAATTACACATGTGATATTAATGAGCACTTTCTATCTTGGAGTAGTGAGGGAAATGTTTATAGCAGTAAATTATCTAAGGTTGCTATTTGGATGGGGGTAGTGTGGGCCATTTGGCTCAGTAGGAACGATTGTATTTTCAACGCGGGTAAATGTTGTATAGATGATATTACTTGGACGGCGAAAGTTTTGGCTTGGAAATGGGGTAATTGTTGGGAGATTCCGTATTCCAACTCTACTTTTCTTGACTACTGTATGAAACCTTTTTAGTTAGTCGAGCAATGTTGGTGGGAAATTTTTCTTCCCCTTTTTTGTAAGGATTAGAATACTCCTAGTATTCTCTTTTATATCAATGGCCTTTATAAAAAAAAATGGCATACAAGAAAACAGGCAATTCACTGTATTTTAGTGATTTTTTTTGGATTTAAATATCAACTTTCACGTTAAAGATTTTTTGTTTGATATATTTTAATCGAGTAGAATATTTGTAAAGAAAAAGATATGTGAACGTTTTGACCAAGAAAAAAAGATCAAGACTTAGACAAAAATATATACGCTCACTTAAAAGAGAAATATGGCTCTGTTTGGTAAAACTAGCTGGTAGCTGTTAGCTGGTAGCTGGTAGCTGATAGCTGGTAGCTGGTAGCTGATAGCTGATAGCTTATAGCTGATGGCTGGTAGCTGATAAGTTAATTTGAGTGTTTGGTAAATTAGCTGTTACACTAGCTGATAATTACAAAATGACATAAAAGGGCATTTTAATTAAGAAATTGGTGATTTTATTATCTTGTTATATCATATTATTAAATTAATTTTTATTATAAAAATAAATGTATTAATAACAAAATACAAAACAATGTTAATATAGATGAAAAATTGAATATATCATCAAAATATATAAATTTGTATATAAATTTTATGAGCTTTGCTATTTTGTATGAATATATTGACAACGAAATTCAATGAATAAAAGAACCAGCAAATCATACATGAAGTACATGTATTTTATAAAGCCATTTATGAAGACATAAAAGTAAAATTAATCCTAATAACTACGATTCTCAATCTGATTAACTCATTCTTTCGTAAAATATAGTTTTTTTTTTCTTTCTAATTTTATAATGAAATTTAATAAAATATGTGAAATAATAACATTGTAATTTTGAATTTATTTATATTAATCTAAAATAATAACAAAAACAAGTTTATTGTCTAATATTTTAAATTTCATTGATTTTCCTCCAATGTTTCACTAACTTGAGAATTATCAACAGTATTTCTAAATTAATTATATAATTTATATTTATTAAATAAAAATAATGTTTAATAAAATAAAAAAATTAGTAAAAATTTTCTATAACATTTTTTAAAATCTCTCTAAATTCAATCTTTTAAAATTAATTTTTTAATAGAGTATATATATATATTTAAAATAATAAGGGTATAATTGGAATAAAAAGTCATAAGCTAAAAGCTACAAGCTCAAAAGCTACTTTAAATAGTTTTTGAAAAAAAAGCTAAAAGCTAGTTAAAAAGTTAAAAGCTAAATGCTAAATGCAGTTAGCAAACAGAACTTTTTAATAAAAATGAGCTGAAAAACTAAAAACTACAAACTAAAAACTCTTTTTCTAGTGTTACCAAACAGACTCAATATATCTATATATGTGTAGACTTTATTTTAGACGTTATTCAAAATAATAAAATAGTTAAACATGGAAAGGGTGTAGGGATGATAAATATACTTTCATATCATTTGCATATTTGATTGACATCTAACATCAAACAGTAAATCTTTGATAAGTTTGATTATGACATAAATCAGCGATGAATATATTTTTTAAACGTGGAGATTATTTGTTTAGTATTTTAATGTTTTTTTCTTTTGTTGTTTTGTGCTATGAAGCTGCGTGTATTTTGTACTTGTTATTAGTTTATTGTGCATCTTACATTTGTTTTGTTTATAGGATTTCTCTTTTATGTTTTTCTAATCACATCTTCTGTTTGAATTTTTTTAATCACATAGTCTAGTTTATTTTAAAAAAATAAAATAAATATTTCTATATACATCCATTATTATATACAGTGTATTCCAAATCGAGGCATATGGCATTGAAAAGACCATTTTAATTGTCTCATTGACCAAATGTCTAAAAGAGGTGCCGTTTTAGAATCAACTTCTTTAGGTTATAAATATTTCAATGTTCACACTTCATCTTCTTCAGAGATCACCAAAAGATTCTTATTTTTTTCAAGTTCTCTTTATACTACAAGAAAATGTAGGATTAGCTACCATTATTTAACTACAAATTAAATTTATAGCTAATTTCAAGTTAAAAAGCTACACTTCAATTAAATTACACATATAAACTACCACATATTCACTTAAGCATTTACATATACATATATTACTTGTCTATTTTTTGTTTACCAAATTATTATTATTATTATTATTATTATTATTATTATTATTATTAAGTTACATTAGTTTTTTTTCAAATAACAAAAATGTTTTATCTACTGTTTACTGTGTTCAGTTTCATACATAATTTTCTCACCACTCACCACCGTTAATAGCTCCGTTTTCGATCTCATTTCCGATATCAGTTTCCGATCTCAGTTTCCGATATCAGTTTCCGATCGATCCGTCAATCTCAGTTTTCGATCGATCCGTCAATCTCAGTTTCCGATCAATCCGATTCATCTTAGTTTCCGATCGATCCGTCCATCTGGTCCTCCTCCACCCGATCGATGTTTTCTTCTTCAATGTTCAATTAACTTCATTGTTGAGTTTGTATGCAATTTTTTCATAATTTTTGTTTCTATTTCTCTATTTAGGTTTTTCACGTTCCAACCATAAAACACCGGCCTTGGTTTTGCAAGTTGCTGCTTAATCTCAATTCCATAAGTCTTTCTTTCTTTTTATTCTTTGTCTTGCATATTAGGTGTTTGATGATTTGTTTCATATGCATATTAGGTGTTTGATGATTTGTTTCATATTAGGTGTTTGATGATTTGTTTCATATTAGGTCTTGTTGCCATTTGTGTCATTAAGTTACTCAGAGTGATGGTTGTGTTTTCGAGTTGTTCGTCGCAACTATAATTTTCTGGTGCTGCTGTTTTATGTTTGTGTTTTCGAGTTGTTCGTCGCAGCTATAACATTTAATCTTAAAACAGAATCTTAAGGGTGGTATTATTATGTAGTTTTATTATGTAGTTTGATGCTTATGCTCAGTTCAGCATGAAGTATCTGTGATTGGAATTGTGCGTTAGAAACTGCACACAAATTTTAGTGGACTAGTGACCGGCCTTCTCTTAACCACCATCTCCTTCACATCTTCCTCCTTGCTGCTAGCCAATAGCTTTTCCGTGGCGTCTACTAATCTGGAGAATACCTGAGTTCAATAGACTTTGATCTGATTTATGTCATAAGATTTAACAGTTATCTGATTTATGTAATATAGGCACTTACTAGTATTTACTTTTCACCACTCTGATTGTACAAATTTAACATATAAGAGTTGTGTTGGTTACCTGGATAAAGAATTTAAAAATCTGTAGTCATCTCTGTTGTTATATATAACAGCAGAGATATCTTGATTACATGATTGGCCTAACATGTGTGTGGCCGCAACAAAGATATCAGAGCCAATTTATTGGTTAAGTCCTCTAATCATATCAACAAGTTAAGGATTGTATAATGATGCAGCTCTTTGTAATTCCACGTCGCAATCACCGTTTCTACTTCTCGTAGCTAATTCGGCTGGTGCACATCCCATTGGTCCCGTTCCTGTAACAAGAACCCTACGTGCTCCCAAATCATAAAGTTTCTGCATGTGTCACAAAACATGTACATTACTTGCATATTATTTTATTTATGTAGAATAATGTAACTTGAGTAGGGAGAGAATGAAGAATAATATAACTATACCCTAAGAACTTTGCGGTACTCAGAAATGAGATATCTAACATAATCTGGGAGAGAAAATTGGCGAGATCTTGCGGAATAAGGGACTAAATAGTAATTGTTAACAAAATCATTGCCACCAAGAGTGATTAGTACAAGTGCTCTGTTGACTAAGTTTCTTGCTCCTGTTTCAATGCAGTTAGTTAGAAGTGAACCTATTGTTTTAGTCTAATTCTTTTCAAACTTCTAAACTTTGTTATTCATAAACCCAATTCACTTTTGGATTAAGTTTCGGTTGCTTAACTCACCATTACATCTTTGTCTTATTCATTGCAGAAGTTGCCAATAAGGGAAGGTATTATTTTCCTTTTCTTTTTCCTTTCTTTATATTCTTTATCTTTCTTTTATTCTCTATTTCATTTCTATTGCTTCTTGATTTTAACTTTCAATTATCTCTTTTATTCTTTCATATGTTAATCAACTTTGGAAGGGGTAGAATAGGCTGCAACTTTGTCATACTGAGTGATTATCTTGTTGGAATGAGCCCATAATACACATTATATTCTTTCTGTATGGTTTTACAAATTGCAGTGTAATGAGCCAATGACTGGTTAGGGCTGGGTTTATTTGATTGATTTTGATTTAGATGCTTTTTCTTGTAATGGAGATTTTATGGTTATAACTATTGATTCAACAAAAAATTCTGCAACAGTGGCGAAGAAAAGGCCAATCAGTGGGGCTTGTCGTTCTATGGCAAGTGTTATATATCTACATATAACTAATTTTGGAACTGTGATAGGGAAAGTATCAATCATATATGTTGGTGCTGTTAGTACAGTCAATGCAAGGTTGCTTACATGATGCGGTAGCTCCCTTCAATAATCGTAATTAGTACTTATGTCTGCATCTGATCTCTCCTCCTTTCCTAACGTTCCTACAATCAATGGGGCTTGTTGATGCTGGCCATTCTTCATCCAAGTCACCTCTTCTATCTCTCATCTCATAGGTCTTCTAGGATAGGTTTTCATTACAGTCTTCTAGGATAAATCAAATTAGTGTTGTGACAGTAACTGCTATCTAACTTTTGCAGGAAGTCAGAAACTGCTGAAGAAAATTGCTTTTACTTTATCTCACAGATATCTCTTTGTAATCATGAGACCTGATCGAAGTTGGATGAGACAAAGAAAGAACAATAATGGCCAAGTAACTGAAGAATTTAAGAATGGAGTTGATGAATTGATTGAGGTTTCTAAAAGACACCCAAGAGTAGATGATGCATTAGGTCGCATTTTTTGTCCATGTTTTAAATGCAAGAATTGTGTTAGGGAATAGGCATTTTGGGTGGAGAAACATTTGTATGAATATGGATTTATGGAAGATTATTTAAATTGGACCGTTCACGGTGAGGATCAATGGGAGCATAGTAGTTCAACAGACTGGGAGACTGGGAATCCATATGTGGATATGGTAATAGATGGAATGGATGTTGATGATCTTTTAGAGGATCAAAATCTAGAAGAGGATCCCAATCCGTCAGCTTTTAAATTGTATGCATTGCTAAGAGACGCTGATGAACCATTATGGGATGGATGCCAAAGGCACACAAAGTTATCGGCTGTAACACAACTTTTGAATTTAAAATCTGAGTATAATATGAGTGAGAGTTGTTATGATCGGATGATTGTCATAATTAAAAGCATGCTTCCAGAGACAGAAAAGTTACCGAAAAATTTTTATAGATCTAAGAAAATGGTTACTGACCTGACATTAGGATATGAGAAAATAGATGCATGTCCGAACCATTGCATGTTGTATATAAAGAAAACAAAGACCCAAAAATTTGCTATGCTTGCTTAGTGTGTGGGCACCCACGGTTCAAACCGAAGGTTGGGTCTTTAATAAAGGAAAAAGATGTACCTTTCTCCGTGTTACGATATTTTCCTATTATTCCGAGACTCCAACGCTTATATATGTCGAAATATAGTGCTCAATATATGTGTTGGCATGCAGATGGAGTGCGTCATGATAAAATAGTAATCACACATCCTGCTGATGCTAAGGCTTAGAAACAATTTGACGCCACATATCCTAGGTTTGCAGAAGAGCCTCAAAATGTCAGGCTTGGCCTTTGCACAGATGGTTTTAGTCTTTTTGGTTTTTCTGGTCCTCAATACTCGTGTTGGCCGGTATTTGTCACACCTTACAATCTTCCTCCAAGTATGTGCTTGAGAAGAGAATACATTTTCCTTAGCCTTTTGATCCTGGGACCAAAATCACCCGGTAAAAGTTTAGATGTCTATCTTAGACCTCTAATCGATGAGCTAAAGATATTGTGGGAAGATGGGGTGAACACTTTTGATGCTTGCAAAAGACAAAATTTTAAGATGAAAGCAACATTATTGTGGACCATAAGTGACTTTCCAGCTTATGGAATGTTAAGTGGGTGGAGTACTCATGGAAAACTTGCATGTCCATATTATATGGGGAACAGTAAGTCATTTGTACTTGAGCATGGTAAGAAATGTTGTTGGTTTGACTGTCATCGTCAATATCTTCCTCTTGAACATCCGTTTCGTTGTGATCGATACTCATTTAAAAATTCAAAAATAGAGAAGTCTTTACCACCACACCGACTTACTGGGATAGAGATCATGAATAGAGTGAATCACCTTAAGGAATTCATTTTTGGTTTGAATTCACATAATCAGAAACAAAATGGCTTTGGGAAAGATCACAATTGGGTGAAGAAAATCATATTTTGGGAATTGCCTTATTGGTCTACTAATCTAATACGACATAATTTGGATGTTATGCATGTTGAAAAGAACGTGTTTGACAACATTTTTAACACAATTATGGATATAAAGGGCAAGACAAAGGACAATGCAAATGCAAGAGAAGATATGAAGATGATATACAAACGTCCCACTTTAGAGTTAATAGTTGATAATGGGAAGCACAAAAAACCAAAGGCGACTTATGTGTTGAGTGATAATCAAAGGAAAATGGTGTGTGGATGGATCAAACAATTGAAATTTTCTGATGGGTATGTATCTAACATTTCACGTTGTATTAATGTCAAAGATGGGAAAATACATGGAATGAAAAGTCATGATTGTCATGTTTTTATGGAAAGGTTGATTCCTTTGGCATTGCGTTACATGTTGCCAAAACCTATATGGAGGGCATTAACAGAACTTAGCTTGTTTTTTAAAGAAATTTGTGCATCTGAATTACGTGAGTCAGTTATGGAGAAAGCAGAACTTTCTATTATTGAAATAGTTTGCAAGTTAGAGAAGATTTTTCCCCCAGCATTCTTTGATGTAATGGAGCATTTAGTTATGCATCTCCCATATGAAGCCAAGGTTGGAGGACCTGTGCAATATAGGTGGATGTATCCATTTGAGAGGTGTATGTTATATTTGAAAAGAAAGGTTCGTAATAAGGCAAAAGTTGAAGGATCTATTTGTGAAGCATATATTTTAGAAGAGATTTCCAATTTTGCTTCCATGTACTTTAATCCCAATTTGCAAACAACGCGTACTAAAGTTCCTCGAAATGATGACGGCGGACATTGTAAGGTTTATGAATGCTTGTCTGTTTTTAAATACCCTTGTCGGCCTATTGGAAGAGGTAGAAATCGATTCCTAACAGATGATGAGCTTCAAATTGCCGAAACTATAGTATCTTCACAAAACGATAAAATATTGGTTGTACTATATTTCTATTTTAATAACCTTATTGCATTATATATATAGGTATGCATATTGACCAGAACAAAAGGAAAAGGTTAGGGATGATTGATGCATTAAAGCGTAAGAAGAAATTCATTTATGATTTTGAAGATTTTGATGATGATATTGAAGATGAAGAGACACAACTCATCAAGGAAAAAAATTATCAACAAAAATTACTCAAGCACCAAACGATTGATGCATATAATGTAAAAAAACGTAAAGAAGTGAGTTTTGGATTTTCCAACAATATGGGACAATCTAGTAGAAGAATTATACACAATCAAGGGAGAGGTCATAATGATCAACCAGAACCTTCTCAATCTTGCAGTAGTCCAGCACCACCACCTCCACGTGCACCATTCTGCAGAGGTATTTCCCTTTTCTTTGATGAGCTATCACAACTGCCACATAAAACTAATCTGTATCAATACAATAATTAGATAAAAGAAGACTTAATTAATTAAAAACTAAATCATCAAGACCATACATAAATCTTATCATTCATACCAAAAAACAAGTGGTGCATTTATTATGCACATTTGTACATAAACTTTTGTGTCTCTCTCACTTTTACAAAAGAGAGAAAGCATAGTTCGGGTACATTAAGAATATCCAAATGTAGGATATCTACGCATAAAGGCATTTTCCCAAGTTGACATAAGTAATATTTCATAGTTGCCATTTGCAAATGACTGAGAATATATTAATAATATATACAATACACTGTTTCTACCTGTCTAAGAGAAGCCGTCACCCGTGAGTAATGAATAATAGTGGCCATTGTGTTGCGTGTTAGAAGGCATTTTTCTGTGGAACTATCAATTATTGTATTTTCTGTTTGTTTGTTTTTCTTTTCGTACATTTTCTCACATTCTGGAGTGAAACTAATCTGATATTAATTTATTTATTTTCTATTTCTAAAGACTGCTTTAGATCTGCACGTTTTTTGTAGAATGAAATGTACCTGCTTATATGGATCTATGGATCTGCACAAGTCTTAGCTTAATGTTTTAAATTAGTTATCCAACTCAATGGTTTCGTTCAAGTCCTTGTAAATAACTACATTAGTGATTTTATTCTCAGTATAAATGCCAATTACTCTGAAAGAAATAACTGGTTGTAATTGGTGACTTCTAGTTCATAATTGTTAGATTGGATGCGCTTGATTGAAAGATAACTTGCTTGATAGCTGGAATTTTATAAAACTATGCTATGCAACGAGGCCACTGCAATTGCATAGTTTAAGTGAAACTAATTAAATAAACTGTCCATATATGCAAGGTCTGGCTGGGACTGATGAATAGTATGCCTATAATGATGGCGAAAGAAAATGATGGTGAAGAAGAAGAGAGGCAACTCATTCAGGAGAAAAAAAATCAACAACAATCACTCAAACAAGGAATTGATGAAAGTAATGCTAGAAAATTTGCTGGAGGAACTTGTGGAGTTTCAAACAGTGAAGAGATGTGTGGCTCTATTTTTTATTTGTTCCCACATTCTTCTGATCCACCTGCTAATAACTCAACTTCAGTACCTTCAAGTGAAGGATCTCATGATAGGATACAAGCTATATTTGTTGAGGCAGTCCCTAACCCGTAAGATTCTCATGAGTTATAAATACTAGAGTTACAATGATTATTTAATTTTAATGCATTATTTTAGTTAATCAAAGGAGTTTATATCCCATTTGTAGGAGGAGGTTTGTTCCTCAAAACGTGACTCGCGATATTATATCTAGGGTGATCACGAGGATGCCTATTCCAGCTGAAAAATGGAAACATTATCCGATTGAAGTAAAGGAGGAGTTATTTAAGGATTTTATGGTAAGTGTTTATAATTTATAGTATTATACTTTCTAATTATATATAAGATTCTTCGTATTTATATTATAATAATGGTGTAGGATAAATATAAGTTCCCATCAGATTATGATCGTAATATGGCAAGAACTGTGTGGGAGAGAACATGCTTGGATCGGTATCCTGATCATTTAAAAAATGCAAGAAAAATAGCTTTGCGAGAAGTGAACTCAACGAATTTTGTCGACACTAAAGGCCATGGTCCCAAAGGAATGAAGGCAGAAGTATGGGACGGTTTGGTTGACATTTGGTTGAAACCAGAGTGGAAGAAGAAATTCGATGCAAATCGTTGTAACAGGGTTGCCTTACCTGATGCAGTGCTGCACACAGGAGGTTCTATAAACTTAGGTGAACATAAGAAAAGGATGGTAAGTTTTGTATCTAACATGTTTTATCTACTAGTAGAATTTCATATGCATCATGCTGTAACATGAATTTATTATTATACTTATTATTATTAACAAGTAATCATTTTGCAAGCACCTTAGTAATCATTTGGCTTTTGGATACTGCATTTTACTATCTGCAATTGGATGCTGCATTTTACTATCTGCAATTGGATGTTGCATTTTACTAACTAATAATAGTAGAATGAAAGAAAATGAATACATGTAGTGATTGGTTGGAAGGAGTAGTAGTGTTCTTCTTTGGTTAGCAGCGTAATTACTGGCAGTAGCATCATCTGAATGTTTGTACCTGTGATATTATGCAATGTCAAAATGTCATGTGCTTTTTCCATTTTAGCTATGCTAAATGAAGGGTAGTTAAAATGTGGAATTGAACTTGGGATGAGAATGTTATTAGGTTAAGGAACTATTAGAGTTGATGATGATGTGAATTTGCTTAGGAAAAAATGCTAATTATCTGGCTGATTATGTTGACAGTTTGTGGTTAATATGTTAATACAGTTATAGGCTTTGTCCTCAATTTATGTGAGAAGAGATGTTTCCACCATCGTTGCAATTTCACAACTTGAAACAAGAATGATTCGAGCTGAAAACTAGAACAGCCTGTTGGTTTTGAAATGCATCCGGCGGCAACTGCACGCAGCTTAAAAGCACTGCCTAATATCAAATTTCGAGTTAAATGTCCCCTAATATATCGCTGGAGCTCCAATGCGGCATATTCTTCTATGGACTAAAGGATCATCTTTGGATAGTTGTTTTTTACCAGGCGTTAGAACTTGGCATTACATGATCAGTTTTTTGAATAACAGAAAAGTAACAATGCTACTTTGTACATGCTTGGGTGTTTTCTAATGTGGCTGGTGTATTGGCCATGAATTTCAAGAATAATAATGTATACTTATGACTGTGAAATAGATGATTGATTCAACATTACAACTTTGCTTTAACTGTTTATGTACATGAATTGCAGGAAGAGGAGTTGAAACATGCAGTTTCATTTAGAGATGTGTATGCTCATGTTCATAAGAGAAAAGATGGAGAATATGTCTCTCAGCGATCGAAGTTATTTGTTGTAAGTTATTAAATTTTAACAATTAAATGTGTAATTTTTAGCATAAATGCAAGTTACATAATTACTATATTCTTTGTATCTGTTTTTCAGGAGTCATATGACATAGCTATATTGGAAAAGTATGGAGAAGACTCTTTCACTCATACCATGATTGATCCTAAAGTGTGGGCAGAAGTTTCTGGCCACAAAAAGACAAGACATACATTTATGGATCGTAGCTTAGATGTTAGAAGAACTATGTCTGCCCCATTTACTGATGTCACTGGTCCTTCCAGAACCATAGTTACAGAGGAATATATCAAAAAAGCTGTGGACAAAGCAATGGCCTCTTTTGTCCAAACACATTTGGCTCCGATGTTGGAGCCAATCCTTTCAATGATTCGATCCATGCCAAAAGCACCCATGCAAAGTGAAGTACCTGAAAAAGACCATGGAGATACAAGGTGAAACAATGTTTTCCAATGTATTTTGGAAATAGGAATTGAAATGAAACATGAGTTGTCATTTCTGAATTCAAAATAAAATAGAATATCATTGTGATGTATATTGTTTTAGTGTTATTAAAGATATTACAAAATTGATGTTTTGGTTATTGACCAATGGATTGGTCCAACAAGATGAAGATATATGAAAATGAAAATACTTTTGAATTGCATTTTCATTTGAGTAACAAAGTAAAAATTATATTATTTTTTAAAAGTTTCATTTAATTTATTTAAATAAATATCAACAATTACAATACCTTTAAAAAATATTTTTTACGAATAATTTTTTACAAATAGTCTAATTAATTTTGATTTTAAATAATTATAAAAAATACGATTAGTCAAATTAAAATTTATTTAAAAAGTCAAAATAAAAAAATAGTCATAAAATTGTTTCATATATTTAGCTTGAAATTTATTATAATATTTTGGTAGCCATACTGTAGCTATTTAATTGGGAAATATAAATTCAACATGGGGATTTTGCTACAGTTTTGTTGTGGCTTAGCTAAGGATTTTTTAATATTAGTTGGAATTTTGCTAGGGAAATTTTGCCAAGATAATTAGCCACCCAATTCATGCTACGACATATATCATAGTTAATCCCCAACTAATCTCTAGCTAAATCTATTTGATAGAGTTTCGCTTCAAATTTGCTACGATTTTTGGCGTAGCTAATCTCTGATTTCCTTGTAGTGTTAGTTTGGTATTTTGATGGCAGAGGAAAAACAAGGACAAGGAAATAATCCTCCTCAGGTTCAACCAAACCAACCCTTACCAAGTAAGATCTAATTTTCCTTTATTTCAATCTAATTTATTAGTGATAAGAAAATTTTAGTCACTAGTGAATCGTTAATGATACAAAAACATGTTTGGTGTTGCAGGGACTTATAACCAACTTCTACGGACAAACAATCCTACAAAAACAAGCTGGCCTGAACTAGCTGGTGTAACAGTAGAAGAAGCTGAGAAGAAAATAAAGGAAGAGATGTTTGGGGCTGAAATTCAAGTGGTGCCTCCAAATTCTGCTGTTACTTTTGATTATTGGATTCAGAGAGTTCGATTGTATGTTGATGAATCTAATAAAGTCATTAGCACTCCAAGTATTGGCTAGTCCATAAATCAAATGTCATTTAGTGAAAAATCTGGCTATGAAGATAGTGATGTAATTTGAAGAATAAACTTAATACTATTTTCATCACTCTTTTTCATATGTTTGTGTCTTAAATATGACCTTTTGTTCTTCAATATTCTATCTCCTTCAAAATTCTTCTACGGTTTTTGTGAGATCCAAATATAATAGCATATGAAGTGGTGGAGTAATGCCTTAATACATTGGAGCAATATGGTGAGTTGGGCCTATATCAAAGTCCTTTAGTATTGATGCAAGTAAAAGAAGAGAGTGTCGTCCGTGACATTTTTCTCCCATCTATTTATGGCCTGATACAGCTCCACCGACTCAACGCAAGGTCAAGGCATATGCATGATATCTCTCAAGTAGTGTACTAAGATGTTTGAGTTTACTTGGTGTAGTGTGCGATTTTTGTCGATGACGCGACCATCTTACCGCAATGGTTGGAATTTGGTGCTACTTTCTGATTTCTTATTTATCCTATGAAGTGGAAAGGAAATGGAAGATATCTAAAACCAACCTTGCACACAAATGTTTTTTTTAATAAATGCTAAGAGATTGGGGATTCAGGGTTAGGTTATACAAAGGGAAGTTGTCAATTATCCAGTGTATATATGGTTATCCATAAACTTTTATTGCTTGTTTTTCTGTTAATTTGACCTGCTTTGTAGTGTTTGTCTGTCATGGGTTGGGAAAGTTTCTCCTTTGGGATTGTTGAGAGAGTGTTTTGTTGTTTTCGGGTTTTCTAGTGTTTTTGCTGTTTTCGGATTTTTTAGTGTTTTTGTTAAGGTACTGGACCTAAAGTTTTTAATTTGTGTGCTCGCTAGGAAACTGCTGGCTCACTTCATGGTGAAGAGCAATTTCTTGTTTAGATTGTTTTCAATACCACAGTAGCACACTCTCTTTTGTTGCATGGGTAGAAGTTGAAAATAGCCATGATTTGTTGCATGTTAGATCTTGAAATTCATGACATGTTTTTTAACTAGGACACCTTGGTGTGAAAAGCTCATTAGTCAAATACTAGTGGCTCTATTTGGTTCAAGGTATGGCATAGTTAAAAAGGTAATGTTCATCTAGTTCAATTTGGTTAGGACATAAGTTAGACCTTCTCTTTTGTCACAATTTTTTTTAATAAATTCGGTAAAATAAGATTGATATACATCACTTTTACCTAAAAAATAAGTACAGTTTGTCACATACAATTAGAGGTAGATATATGAATTGTGTTCTACAAACATGATCACTTATTCTGCGTAAAATTGTCCAGGATGTGAAACTATCTCAGATTCTTGATTCCATCATATACTCATAACATATATCAACATTATAATCATTATATAATATATGACATCTTCATTAAGATGTACTCCTATAATAATATCAATATTAATCCTTAATGACATACTCTCTAAACAATTCTTACTGACATACTGAAAAATTCTTGTCAGCCTAAAGATTTACTACCATAATATTTACTATATAGATTAACGCTTTAACCCAAAATCAATTTCTATTTCTTTCTCTTCTGATTCATACCATGCTTTTGTCTATGTTGTTATTAGGTTAATAATGTGTTGTTGTCCAATGAATCTTTGTGGTTTTTCCAATTCCAAGATGGTTTACAAAGTATTTGTATTTGTGACATTATTTTTCCCAAATGTATGCAGGTTAGGTCTTGATGTGTCTTATGTCATTGACTTTTTGATGAGCAGGTTTGGTATGTGACATTGTGAGAGGGTACTTTTTCATCTTATTGTTGGTAAGTAGTAAAACATATTTCATCAATGGAGTTTTTTATGTTTCAAACTTTGAAATGGAACCACTGACTAAAATCAGAAATGAGACTAAACCAATCACAATTCAGTCCAAGTGCTGCAATGACGATGGTCGCATCAAGATAACATGATGAAAATTTAGATTATATTTCAAATATCAACTTAATACTAAATCTAGTAGTGGCGAGTTTGATTCCTATTGAATTAATTATTGTATTGCAGGAACATTTCTCAAATACCAGACTTTGATCAAATATGGTGGCTATCTATAGTTGCAACTTTTTATGTCCTTCACTTATTTTGAAATTGGATTTTGAAATTGGATTGGGTCTAGGTGTGGCCAAAGTAGCAGGTACAAGCATAAATGTATATACAAAATCTGAAATTATATCTATTTTTTTTTCAATTTGTCACTCTTATTTTTCATCATGTAGAATATAGAACTTTTCATGGACACTTGATGAGAATTAGTATTGGCATAGTGACACTTGCTGGAACAATCGCTGGCACACAAAAAACCATGGAGGAGTTTCCAAGCTTTAGGAGCAAAGGCTTTTGAATACTCTTTTTCAGTTATCTTTATTGATATTTAGGTAATTCATATAATGCATATCTTGATAATATACACATTTCTTTACATAATGCTTGGTAACAATGAATTTTGCTTTATAAAAACTATAGTTCACATGAGTTTCTTATAAGGTTAAACAATGTTAGGATTGGAGGAAACAAGAAGTATTTGAAATAATGGGTTTATGCTCACGAGGTAGCTTTATTTCATTGCAAATTCCTTTTTAATTGAAGAAGATATTTTTGCTAAAATCAGTAGCATTGCAGCAGAAAAGCAATCCAATGAATAAAGCATGATGGTGTAATTTTTATTTTTGTGATTATGTTAATATCAGTCTTGTTGTTTTTGTATTAGTAACTTTGAAGGCTTAGCTTAGTCTTACATCAAAATGACTTTCTGGAACAAGCTTGGAAACCTATTGGGACAGTGTGCTACTCAAAACAGCCATGCTCCTGTTTCACCTATGCTTAATTATCTTCGCCACATGTCTTCAAGCAAGCTCTTCATTGGAGTAAGACTTTGGTTTATAATCCTTGTTATTGTTATGCCTATATGTTATTCTTATTGATATTATTATTTTTATGTTGCTAGTAAGTCTTATATTTCAGGCTTTTGTTACCACATGCTTTTCATATGAAGTTGATTACCAGTCACTTAAGAATGCATTTGCTAGCTATAGGGAGGTCATCGAGGGTGAGTTCATCTTAATTTATTGTTGTTAAGTGGTTTAATTTAGCTTAATTATCTCATGTGTTCTCCTATAATCCCATTTATATTGTTATCTGAAAAATTATAGAAATTGTAATTTGTTTAGGAATCTCACTTGTTTATGAGATTTACACATGTTAACTTGACAGATATTTCTGTCATCATTCACTATATTTTGATGTGTTGTTTTTCATTTTTAATTTTTTTTTAGCAGATATTTCCGTATCATTTTTATTTTTTAGTTTTGTTTTTTTATAATAATACTAAAAAATTGTGTGCAGATTTTTTTTTTTTAATATTTGCAACTTGCGGCGGTTCAAACCGCCACAATATACCTTAGATTTTTTAAAAAAATATTTTCAAATTGAGGCGGTTCAAACCGCCACAATATACCTTCGCAATCAACAATGAAAACAAAAATCATTAAGCAAGTTAAGACGGTTAGAAAACGTCACAATATGAAGATTACGTCAGTTAGCTACCCGTCGTGAAAATAACGATGGTTTGTACGACAATTTTCACAACCGTCGCAATACGGCCTCGCGACGCACGTTTCCGCGACAGGACTGAAACCGTCGTAACTTACAAATTGCGACGGTTCTAACCGTCGTAATCTGCCAAAATGAACAGTCGCAATTTGCCAATTTTCTTGTAGTGTTTGCAACATTGAATTTCACATGCCAAAGAATAGGATTTTTGACTTGGTGGCTTTGTGATAAGATTATCCATCATTCAAGTTGATTTTGGAAAGAAATGAAATGATGCAAGAGTCCAAAATTGGATCAAGAAATCGTGGGAACAAAGTTTCATGTTCATGCTGTCTTGAAAAATCAGGTTTTTAGGACATGTTTCAAGGCTTGTAACTCCCTACTCAAGTGGAGTTAGGGTGAGTTCTTGTACTTTTTGGAAAGCCCCAATGACATATTTCAACTTTTATGTCCAAAATTGGTCTTGGTTCAAAAAGTCAAACTTGGTTTTTAGGCACAATTGACTTTTTGGTCAGATGAATTCCAAACTTAGTGATCCTCTATGAAATCAAGTCCTTGACCTAATTAAAACCTAATGTATAGATTCCGTAGGTGTTTTAAAGTGTCTTTAATCATATCCCAAGTTTTGGGAGCATGTCTTGGTCAAAAGTCAAAGATTCAGTTGACTTTTCATCAGGAAACCCTAATTGGCCCGGATGAATTTAAATCATTGTATTGCTTATGAACCAAGTTCTTTGAATCAATCCAACCTTGTGAATGGATTAATATGATGTACTGGAGGTCTTCAAAATAGTTCTTGAGGTCTTGGCTCATGTCTTGCTCCAAAAGTCAACTTAGGGGTGAATTAGGTCAAGAAACCCTAATTCCTAATTTTTGATGAATGCATCCCCTGAGGCTATTTTGACTTGATGATTGGACTCATAAGGTCCCTTTTAGCTTCTTGGGTCATGTTTTGAATTATTGGCTCATGCCGAGATGAAAATGTTCATCTGGAGGCCTTAGTCGACCAAAACCCTAATTTGGTGACACTGGCGATCTTGAGGCTTGATCCACTTAGAATGTTGCAACATTTTGATTGATTCTTGATGGGGGAGACCTCTTGATCCTTTATAGATGCTTGAGAGGCTATACAAGTTGAATATCATGTGAATTCTTGATTGATCCTTTGTCTAAGCGCTCTAGGAGGGCTCAAGACCCTAATTCCTGGTTGAGGTGAATGCTCAACAACCCTTGAGAAATTGATGAGGCAATGAAGGTACATCCATATTGTGGTGATGATTTACACAATGATGGGAAATCTTATGGTCAAAATTTAGGGTATGACACTTGGTGAGTGTGAAAAATTTTAATGACTGATATTGCAGGGTCGCTCCTCTCACCAAGATGGCTCTTGCTAACCTGTGTACCATAGAACACGAGCTGCCTTATAAATGGTTGGATAAATTCTCCAAGTTCTTGTGTCATATCCATTTTTTTAAGACTTACGCCTATAAGATGGACGATTTGTATGCATAGATTTTTCTAAATAAGAAATTATCCTTGTTTTAGGGTTTGGGTTATGTCGACAGTGTTAACCCTTCTAATGTGGAATTGAAAAAATCAAAGAAACAGTACATATAGACACACTTGATGATGGACGTCGGCCCAAAGATAACATGCATATCATTTCTGGCGAGTAACACAAGAAATCTCCTTTTTCTTGAATGTTGCTTTGGTGGTTTACTTTTTAACCTATCTACTCTTAGCGTACATGTAAGATGAAATGTTACAAAATAATGCAACAAATGAAGAGGACCCATCTGGTCATCCCCCTGTTGGAAGACGTTACTAACGTACAACTCACTTGAAGGGATCCGACTACGGGGCTCTCCTATCAGAATCATAGTGGAATATGCTATATGTCGGTCCCCATATATGTGACTAGGGGAGTTTGATTAATAGTCCTGAGCTTGAGCTTCTTCACGGTGGGTGTTCTCTTGATATCCGACTCTGGATGCTTGAGAAAACTTAGGGGGGTCTGACTCTATGGGAGGCTATGCGTCGACAACAGTTGCCTTACCCGCTTCGCTCCTTACATATCTAGGTCAGGAAATGATTAGGGAATTTAGAACTTCTATATCTGAAAAGAATTGTACCTACGCCTGTCTTGGCCTTTGGTGCCACCGGAGGGGAGAAGTCTTCTTCCTTGACCATTTTGAAAAGGAAAAGGAAATGCTTTAATAACGCGCTAGTTTTCTCACAATTGCTAGAGGTTGGTATTGGAAAAGCTCCAACGGGTGTCTATCTTACTTTCATGGATATGCGTCTTGAAAACCTTTCCTTATCAAAGGAGTATGAAAAGTCAAAAGAGGACAATTTCTCCATCGTGCATGTATCTTTCGAGAATGCATTGTAACATGTAAAACATTTTTATCACACGATGCATATTTCGCATGAAGAAGTCTGACTGGATCAAGAAATGTTGAATGGGGGTACCAATCTCGGTTAGGGATGAGCCATATCGGTAATTCCTTGTTATATTTTTTAATCAAGGGTGTTCATACCAAGTGTAACTTTAATGAATGTGCAATATTAATAGTTCATACCTTGTAGATTATATTTTAATTTATGTTATTTACCATTGTTTTTACCTATTGTGATGTTATTTTAAGCCTTAAGTTTGTCTCTTTAGGGGATAACTACTTTTCTGAGGTCGTACTTGAAGTTTTATTAGATGTCTATGAGGAATGTGTCAGAACAATGGTCGATTACCTTTCACCACCCCTGGTGAAAACCTGGTTCAAGGTCAACGTGATGAGGAAAGGTCTCTGCCTCTATATTGGCTAGTTACTAAGAGGGGGTGATCCTTTAATCGCCATTTTGTTGTCTGTTGTCTTTATCTTTGTGTTTCCACTATAGGGTTTTGATTGCTTTAGTCATACGCTGATGGTGTTTGTCATAACACCCCGGCCTAATGGCTATCCTTTATGATCATAATGAAAAAGTTTAAAACATTTTATTCATTTTTACTAGAAGACATTACCTCTGTACGACAGGTGCATTTGACATGTAATAAGAAGAAATATAACCAAGCGGAATAATCGCTGCTTATAGGCTATTGTTGCAGTACAGATAGCAAGTATAATATTATCGTATTCATAGACACTAGTTGTGTTTAAAGACTAGTTCAACAATTTATATGATTCAAAGAAAAGGTTTATATTTTTATGACTGTAGAAAAGTAAATGATAGAAAATAAATTGAGATTTCGGTGTTAATAGTGAGAAAACTTGCTATGGGTATATTTTATCATTGTTTATCCTTATGAATAACCATTGGTCAGTAATATGTTATTATAATCAACTATTAATATTATTGCATATTTCTTTGATTGTATCTCATATGTAATACCCTAACTATTCTTAAGTGATAATCTTCATTCTATGTATTAGTGTGATGATTAGGTACTAAGGAGAAATCCAAATTAAAGCTCTAATCATGGATTAAGGAGGAAGGACATTTCTGTCAACTTTGCAATAGCACTTTATAAATGGAATCGGGAAAATGTTGTTCCTTTTGGATTGGGTGCATTATGTAAAATAACATATGAACAAGATGTAGTTTAGGAAACATGTGGAACAAGATGTATATTCTTATGGAGCAAATCAAATCCAACAAGATTCTGCTATTATTTTAGACAAAATTAGATCAGAAATCCAAAGGAGAAAAGTATGGAATTGCATTTCTATTTAAGGAGACTCAAACCTCACTTTTGAGGTGTGTAAGTTTTGAAGATACCTAGTGTTAGGGTTTATCTTTTAATTTTTTGTTTCTGCACCACTCTAGCGTCTCCTTTCATATCTTAAGGCATAGAGTTTGGTTTTTTAATTGAGTTGTAAACCTTGCTCCAAGATGCTAAGTCTATAAGCTTGAGAACACTGTGTTTCTTGTATTCCATGCTAATGCCATAACCATATTAGGGTTTAATCTTTGTGTACACCACTCTATGTTTCACAATCTTGGCATAGTTGTTGGTTTGTTTTAGTTGATTTATAAATTCAACAATCACTGTGTTAATGGTTAAGTTGATCACTTAGGGTTAGTGATTGAGAGAAAGTGAGATGAGTTCTCATATCTAGGGGGATACCTAAATAGAGAGTCACTAGGATTAGGGAGAGGCATACAAATTCATAAGGGTTGAAGGTTCTTATAAGACTAGTTGTTCTAATTTAAAGTATTGAATATCCATTCTTGGGTAGAGTGCCCTTCAGATGTAGGTATGGTTTCACCGAACTGGGTCTTCTAGGTACGTCAACCATATTCTTTGTGTCATACAAATATAGGATCAAGTTGATCAGGCCTAATTCTATATAATATGACATTTAGATTCATGCTGGCAAAAACACATACGATCTAGAAATAATTGTACATATGATGTCTCATGGTTGTGTCAAGGAACGACTTACTCTAATATCAACCGTAACACCCCACATGTATATATCTAGAATAATACATAAATGGCATTAATATTTTCGGCACTAAATACATATCACATGCGTGTAGATGATAATACATAAGCCACATACAAGAAATTACATAGCCACTAGTACATGATAATATGTCTATATCAAAAGATACTACAAGATGTCAAAATAACAGAGAGGAAAAAACTACAGAGAGATCTTTAATCTTTTTGAATCAGCTTACCCTTGCCCTTAACTTTCCTTGAGGCACCTAAACATAATTAACAAAAATGGGATGATTACTAAATCTTAGTGAGTTCTATACTAGCCGTCAAAGTCTGATCGGCTCTACAAGATTTACTATTCACAATCGAACTATTAGCACCACATCATCATGCTATTACGAGGTAATACAAGTCCCTAAGTATGCAACACTTCACAAAAATCATGAATGGGTTACGTACTGTCCTATTTGAATGGTAGAACATCGAGAGATTACGAATGACACCATTGTACAATATCGATATGACGATATCTCAGACCCATTCCCTTAAGGAGAATTGGGGAAAACTTCACTCACAGAAGTTTCCTACTATCCTTCAGGAAGTGAATTGAGGAAATCCCTTCAAGGCGATTCCTTATTATCCTGCAGGAGAACTAAGGAGATCCCACATTAGAGATTACTTATTGTCCTAAACTAAGGCTTACTTTAAATTATAAAGAAGGGAAATATCGTTATGGAAATTTTTTACCATCCCACAAGAGGGAGATTGAGGAATCCCATCAAGGCAGTTCCTTATTATTCTACTATTAGAACTACCATATCGACAAAATTAATACATATAACGTTCTCATTCATATCCAATACAGGTGTCGCTCCCGGGATTTTCATCCAGGTACAAACGCGAGAGTGGCGCGGAAAAAATAGAGTCGTCAGCCGTGTAAATTTATCCCAAGAAAGGGAAAGGGAACACCGCATAAACCTTAGGAAGAGGGAAAGGAATGGTCATCGCAACCATAACCTGGGTTCGGGAGTCGGTTACGCGAGGGGAAGGTGCTAGCACCCCACGCGTCCATCGTACTCGATGGGATCCACGCTTGTTGTTTATTCTGAGGGTGAGTTATACTATCATATAGGGCTGTACTAAACGGAGAGGGGAAGGACAAAGACCGACTCGGTAGGACGTCGACGTTCTAGGCCTACGTACCCCCTTTGTGCAATGGGGAATTCAGAGTCAACGTAGTTCGGACCAAGTTCTTTTTGTGTTTTTTATGAGCGACGTTAAGTTCGCGTCCGGCAGTTAGGGTCGATGCCTGTTTGTGACTCAGACGGAAAGTAACGTGCCCTTTTTGAAAATATCCTTTAAGTTGAAGGTCCCGAAGGACAAAAGGTTTGAGGTTGGTTGGTGTTTTTTAGGACAGAAGTGGCTTAAATTAGTTCCTAAGCTGCATTGCACCAAAGTCTAGGGCACAGGGGCGAATACTTAACGCATCGTCCCAAGACAGGACGCTCACTAAGCACTCTAGAAAGATGAGAGGAAGCCCCTCATTTCTCATTCCCCACGCTTAAGGCTCGTGCGCAATACACCTTATTCTTATTAAGTGTTTTAAAGAAATTTGAGATGAGAAGAGAGAAGACACAAGGGTAACTCTAAAGGGGACTATGAATCCTAAAGTTATCATGCATGGGTGACCTACGGTTAGTGAGGTTTGAAGGCAACCTAAACCCTAAGGAAGAAGATGAGAGAGAAAAAGGTAAGGGTGACCATGGATAGTTATTCATACCCTTAAAGAACTTACCTTAGTCCCTGCATAAAAGATTAGTACAAAACAGATATAAATAAGAGAAACGAGGTGAATGGAAATCAAGTAGTGGCAAACAATAATGAGAACCATTCAATCATGAACTTAGAAACAAAGAACAGCCCCAAAAGCAAATGGCACAAGTGTCTTTTCAAACAGATAATCATATAAGGTCAAAGATGCGCCTGCAAGAAAATCTCAAGTGAAAATAACTCCGATAATTAGAAAAATGGTTCCTAAAATTCCCAAATTAATCATTAAGGTTCCTTAACCAGAGGCAAACAACATATAAAAAGTCCCTGCAAAAATCCAAAATGTTAGCCATTCAACTAATCATACAAAACTCAAGTAAGGGATAGGATTCAATGTGCCAAAGAGAAGGACCTAGATGCAATATGAAATGATTTTAAAAATGATAAAAAAATATTTTAATGTATTTTAGAATGTTAGTGAACAAATGCGAAAAGAACGGGTGAAAAATGTTTTATGATTGCAGAGAGATAAAATAAAGAAATTTAAGCATGCACGGTATGGATAATGCAAAAAGAAATTGAATAAATAATTAGTTTAAATGATAAAAATAAAAAATAAATTTTGTAAAAAAATTATTAAAATGATAAATATGATGTATGGATTTTATGGGAATTTTAAATGCAATTAACTATTTTTAAAAAAATTAAAATGAAATGTAATGATTAAATAAAAATAAAAATATGGAAAAAAATAATAATAATAAAAAATAAATAAACGTGGCCAGCTGATGACCGTTGGATCTGGCCAACGGACGACCAGGATTTCATCTTCTTCGCTCAAACCCTAACCTCACCGGAAACCTTACCAGCCGCCGGAACTAGGGTTCCGGTCATCCCTTTCGACCATCTGCAACCAAAAAGTCACCAGAACACGCAAACGAATATACCTTCTTGGCCAGAATTTCACCAGGATTAATAATATGCAATTAAAAATCACAAACAAACAATGCATAAGCCAAATCGAACGAAACAAGGTTAGATCACAAACTTTCAAACTCACAATATGCACATAATACACGTCCAATCTCAAAATAAAACATACCAGAATTATCAGTGGATATCATATATCATTATACACTCCAAAAAATTGAGTTCTAAGATCCTGAAAAATGCACTAACCTGAGGTCACGCAATCCGTACCCTTGTTGTTAGCTTCAAACGGTGGTTGATTCGTGCTCTATGGAACCCAAGGATTCAGATTGTGAAAGTAGTTTGTGAAAAACTCTTGTGGATGATGAGATTCGAAGGAGAGAAGGATTAGGGTTTTTGGTTTTTTGAGAATGAGTGAAGTTATGGAAAAATGAGAGAGAGTTTTGAATATATAGTGGAGTCTAAAATGAAGGGCAAAAGGTAGAATAACATCGTCTTCAGCAAGGAATTTCGACTCTGAGTCTTCCACAACATCGTCCGCCTCTGAATCACGGTCGTAACGCAAAAAGAACGGACATCATACGATCAAAATCGAGTGCGATCGATATGTTTATGCTGCAAGACGTCACTGAATAAGTCGTTTTTTTCAGCTTATTTGGTGTCCGCTACTCGAAAACGTGACGAGGTCAACCTCTTCGGAGCATAATCTCGACTCGACTTTGTCAGCAAAGTTGTAGATCTATGAGTCAGTGACCTCGTGTCAAACGATGAGCGCGATCGGACAAAAAACGAGTGAGATATGAATTTTTCCGTGAAACAACTTTCAGCCTTTTTCTTCGGTTCAGCACTTCCGTTTTGCGAAATAAACCAAAACGATGATCTTCGGAGCATCGTTCGAACTCGAGCTTGTCTTGGAACTTGTAGATGATAAAATTTGTGAACCAACGCTTCCAGAACGGACGCAATCCGATGAGAATTGACCGAGTTATGAATTTTACAAAATTTGACAGACAGTGCACTGCATCAAAGAACCCCACTGGTAATTCACATTTTCGGGGTGCTTCCGCTCGGGCCTGACCCAAACTGAATTCACGGCACGAAGATAACATCTAAACGGAATTTTAGGCACCAGAACGACATCAATCCGATAAACGAGCTGAGAGTTATGAATTTTTTAGCGTCCGAAATACACCGGTTCAGCATTATTTTCAGTTGTTCTTCTGCTGTATCGACTCAAAGAATTCGCGTATTCGGAGATCTTCCTCAAACAATTAGCTTTTGGCCAAAACACGAAAGTTGGAGAGGATATCCAGACGGAACTTTTGGCATAAGAATCGCTCAAAAATGATGATCCAATCAGAAGCTAAGCCCTTTTGAATGCCACTGACGCAATTATCCAGCGAAACCGAAATTCCAGAAACAAATAATTTCTACCACTTTCCTTGATGAATTGACTTCCGAGCCGAACATAAAAGTTGTAGAGAATACCAAGACGGTTCTAACTGTTGAATATCCAGCCAAAACGAGTTCCAGAGCAAGAGTTATGAATTTTGCAAATTTGCACAGCAAGCTGATTTTCTGCTCAAACTGTTCTGAATCGGCTGAAAACTTCGACTTTCTCTGAGATTATTGACATGAAAAATTATCTTTGATAAGAGGTTTGCTGACCCGTTGATTACGTAACCCGGAGAAGTGCTTTGCGCCTATGTCGAGTGACGAAATAAACGTCTGTTGCAACCTGACGATGCTTGAACGGAGAATCTTGATCCCATGCTAATGATATGCATACATGATAATGCAAAAAATGAAATGAAACATAAGCCAGATAGTACTAAAGTAAGGAGGGCAAATTTTGGGGTGCAACAACAGGGATATTCTATTATTGGTGCTATATACCTTAAATAAATACCAAAAATAAATAATAGAATATACTTCATTAAATAAATAAAAAACAAATTTGAGTTGAACTATGACAAACAAATCTTAATTGACAACAACAAACAATATTGACTTGAACGACAATCAATATTGAGTTGGAAATCGTGTCTATGTTTGAAAGAAACGGCGTGATGATGATGGAGTGTGGTTGAAAGAAAAACTATTATGGAGTGAAAAACTTCGAAGTTTATATGGTTGTAAAAAAAAATACACAATTCTTTTTGTGATTGGGGATTGTATGTTAAGTTTTGATATTGACATATTAATTTATTTTTTATTTTTTTTAAATTTAAAAATGGCCCATTTGATGCATCTTTTTGAATCTGATTGTTTTACAAAACTGGTTCCGGTTCTTTGGTTCGAATGATTTTGGACGATTCAATCCTGTTTTTTCCGGTTTTAATCTGATTTTGACCCACAATCGGTTTTGAAAGCATGACCCAACCGAATTCATCTCCGGTTCCTGATCCAACCGGTTGAACCGTCCAGTTCAGTTCGGTTTTTTAAAACGTTTTAAACACATAAATATAAATATTTACATTTTTAACATAAAAGAAAAAATATAAATATCCACATACATATATGTACAAAAAGAAATAAAGTCAATAAAATAAATAAATGATAAAATACAATAAATATAGTTGTAATTATTTTTACAAATAATTATTGAAGTAAAATAAAGTAAAAATAAAATAAAATAGAATAGTAAAACAAATAAAACAAAAAGAAAATAATAAT
Organism: Lathyrus tuberosus; assembly: GCA_022829125.1. NCBI lineage: Eukaryota > Viridiplantae > Streptophyta > Magnoliopsida > Fabales > Fabaceae > Lathyrus > Lathyrus tuberosus. The sequence goes on from JALAZF010000265.1 coordinate 2,511,575, forward strand.
AAAAAAAACAAAGACAATGGGCTAAGAAGCCCAATCATAAGGGGTTCCAAAAGTCTTAAGGAAATGGCTCAGCTCGGAGAATTTTACCTGCCACCCCCACAATTAAACCTGACACCCCCCATTACTTGTGAAAAGACATATTAGTCCCTCTCAAAAAAACACTTTTCCATTTCCAAATATCCGGTAGACGCACAAATTTTTCAAATTCTCAAAAGATACCCAGAATTTCAAGCACCTACCGGGAATTTCGAATTAACAAGTAAGAATTTCCGAATTTTTTGAAATAACCGGTGAATATTACCGGTAATTTCAAAAATCCCGGTAACATCCTACTGAGAATTTTGAAATTAACGGTAATCGCCACCGGGGATTTCAAAAAATCCGGAAGTTGTAAATTTTTTCTTTTTCCGGGAATTTTAAAGTATCCGGTATTTTATCAATATTTGTTATTATTTTTTTAATCTTATTTTTTTTCAGTGAAAACCTGAGGTCGTGATGGTAGCATTGCTGGGAGGGTGCTTGATTTGGCAGGAGGTGGTAGGGGTAGAGGTACAGTAGTTCCTGATGCTGATTCTACACATGTACGGGCAGGCCGGGTGGTCCCAACCGGTTCACACCTGAGGCGGATGGCCGAGCAGCGGGGGCGTTTCCAGGCACCTCGGTCTGTTAGGCGACGTGAAGGTCTTTCCTCAGTGCATGCCACAGATGGGGACGTCCCTGTTCTTCAGCCGGAGGAGGCTATTATTGGAGATGTTCCGAAGGAGACTGCAGTTAGGGATGTGGTAGAGGAGATTGATTTTACAGTGGCAGTTGAGGTTGAGGTTGAGGATGAGGAGGTGGGTCCTGATGATACAGGAGAGACGGCTGGTACAGCAGAGGCAACTGGTACAGTAGAGGTTGCTGGTACAGCAGGGGTTGCTGGCACCGTAAGGTTCGAGGAGACCATTGAGACCGATGTCACGGTCCCGTCGAACGAGCCATCGGTGCACACTGAGCCAGGATTCCCTGGCGGGCCGATAGATACGTCTGTGCTTACAGAGTACAGTGAGCATGTGGCGTTGCGATTATGGTTGGGCGAGGTATATGTTTTTTGCTTTCATTTTAAGTTTTGTTAGCTTATACATAAATTGTTTTTGTACTAATAAAGTTGTTTAATGGTTCGTGTCACAGGTACGACCTGTACTGAGGGTCCAGTCTCACGAGGCGAAGATGAAGAACTTCCCGCGTATTCTCTTCCCCGCTGCGGTGAAGAGGATCGTGGAGGAGTTTGACCTCCTGCATTTTGGGAACTGCTCTCTCATCATGCTCGATGCAGATCTGCTGAGTGCCTTTGTCGAGAGGTGGCACAAGGAGACATCATCATTTCATCTCCCATTTGGAGAGATGACTGTGACCTTAGATGATGTCGCCTCCTTGTTTCATCTCCCTATCGGCGGTAGATTCTAGACGGGGTGTGTCCCAGGCACATGCGTTGGTGGTATGTGATCTGGAGCTGCCTGAGGCAGTGGTGTATAAGGAGTTCACCGATACACGAGGCGCTCACCTACGCATGCGGTGGATCCATGATAGGTACGACGAGTTTGTTGCTGTTGAGAGGTTCCAGGCTACCGCTAGGGCGTACATGCTGCATGTACTCCGAGATCGAGGAGTCGTCATTATACTCTTGATATATGAGATGGGAGACTCTGGTTTCCAGGAACCTTCCTAAGAGATGCTTGCGCCGGTATGGCTACATCCAGAGGCGACCACCACCTGTTCCAGATACACCCTCTGAAGGTATTGATCGGTGGTTTCAGACGCACTTCCTCAGCTCCGGTCATGCCATTGTAGCTCGATCTGCACCGGTTCAGTATCCCTCGAAGTGTGAGGATGGCTACTTAGAGTGGTTTCTCACCGTATCACATCTACGCATTACTCCACCGCCGGCTGAGGAAGCACCTTCTGAGGATGCACCTTCTGGGGGTGTACCTTCTCATGACGCGGCTCCTCCTCCTTCTCCTCCTCCTCCAGCACATCACCATGATGACACACAACGCTTTCAGATGATAGCAGTGATGGCGGATGAGCTCATGGGCTTGGTAAATCCTGATGGCAGTGTTTCTGCTGGATTAGCTAGGATTGCACACCTAGCCCGTGGGGGTCCTATTTAGTATTGTATATGTATTTTTGTATTATATGTATATTATTGTATTATATGTATATTATTGTATTGTATGTATATTATGTCAGAACAATATATTGTATCATATGTATATTATTGTGTTGTATGTATATTATGTCAGAATAATATATTATTATTATACCTTCGATTACACTCTTACATCGCAGTGATATGAAATAAACAACTTAAACAATTCAACACTTAACATTACATAAACAACTTATTTAATCAACATTAAAAACATAAACGATGCTTCAGGGCGTTTCAGCATCTCCATTATTTCATCAACTGATCTTGAAAGATGCACATCAAACTCCATCGGACCCCTTGTTAGCCTACGGCGAAATGATCTCCACATTTTGATGACATCTTCATCGTCCTTCAGCTCAATTAGGTTGTATTTCAGACTACCATCCACCCAATCCTCCCGAAACTCGATCTTCGACACCTTTCTATTGTCACCTTCAGGCAACAATCCCTTTAACTTCAAAGTTAGCCCGACAAAGGAGGTTGTGTCATCGAGAAGCATGAATTCGACAGGAAGAGAACCTCTCTAGAAGTAAACTTCTGCCTTAATAAAAAATGCGGGAGAAGCCATTTTTTTCAGATATGTTTTACCACAAGACCTAACCCCTATTTATACAAACGTTCATCCATTCTGGACCGCACAAAGTGTCGGTGCAATCACAACCATACAAAACTGTCGGCAAAATCTCGACCGTTTAAAAAAAACCCTAAAATTATAACTACCGGGAATTTCAATTGGGGTGAAATTCCCGGTATCAAACTGTACTTTTCAGGGCATAATCGGATTTTTAACCACTTACCGGAGAATTTGAAATTACCGGTATACCGGGAATTTCAAATACACTACCGGGAATTTTGAACCATACCGGAATTTTTTTTAACATTACCGGGAATTTCATCCGGAGATTGTTTGAAAAAATTTAAGGGACATTTTCGTCATTAAAAAAATATAGGGGGTGCCAGGTTTAATTGGAGGGTGCCAGGTAAAATTCTCCTCAGCTCGGAGTCAACTGGTTGACTCAAAAAAAGCCTTTTGATCGGCAAACCAAATCATGTACGTTGGATTGGACTACTTGGAGTGAGTAAAACGAATCTAGGACGGTGGACGCAAGCTTACAGTGGGTGGAGCACATGGAATTGCACGATGATTGGGCTAAGTCAACTTATCCAAAAGACTAGGACTCGCCACTTGTCAAAAAATGGATGTATGGAGATAGGGCATTAAAACATGTGAATCAGAGGGAGAGAGAGAGAGAGAGAGAGAGAGAGAGAGAGTCACTTCTTTCCTCTTTCCTCGCCCCCATTCTCTCTATCTTCTCTGATGAACAAACAATATTAAAACTCAGAAAACGGGGTTAAGGATCAAGACTGATGGTTTTCAAGAACACCAATGGCGGGACGTAAGAACCTCACAGCGGCGCGAATGAACATTACGACGTTGTTCATCCTGCAACAACAGGATCACCACCACCCACCAAAACAACCCCCCTATGTAAAAGAGGCTCATGAGTCCAAATATGGGCTCTAAAACCCCTTAAACTCTTCAAAACGAGCGCACATAAACCAAACACTAAATCCGAAAAACTAACCAATTCATCCCAACCAACAAGGGTACAATGAAATTAACATGGGGGAAAGGTTAAACAAACATTAAATAACAACAATCAAATAAGAAGGAATGAGAAGGAACCATAAATGGTACAAATCCGGATGTTCTTGGAGTGAAGATCCTCTAAGTGAGTTCTCTTTCTTTCTCTGTTTCTTCTTGCTCGAAATCTCTTTTACTCCTTCTTCTCTTCTGATGATGTGTTGCTTCTATGTTGTTGATGTGAGGTTATTTTAGATTAAGCTTGAGTTGTGTTAGAGCTTATGAGGTGAAGTTCTTAACAACTTAAAAAAATGAGCTATAGGAAAAAATGGTTAGGAGTTTTAATGATCTGAGTCTTTCTAGTTACGTTAGGTTTTTTGTTGTCTCCTTTTTTTGTGTGAAAATTGAGTGCACTTTATAGAAAATAAGAGTGAGGAAATAAGAATCATGTGAGAGGAGATTTTTCCTCTCTCAAGCGTGTAAAATTTTAGGGAATTTTCAATTAGGATAAGAATGGGAATCACAGATGTTAGAGAGGATAAGAATGCGTGTAAAAGTATATATGTGTTTGATGACTATGCAGCAACTCTCTTTTGCATTGCCTGGATCATGTTGCATATCTACTTTTTTTGATATTGCATTGGTTGCATTGATTGGAAACATGTTGTAGTGAAGCTCTTATGGTGATGGCTTGAACTTCTTCTTCTTTTGTGCACTTGGTCTTAATGACATGAAGGCTAGCAAAATGATTTAGAAGTGGAGCAACTAGAGGCAACTTATTAGTGATGGAACAATGAATCAATGTTGGATCATGTGGAAGCTTGGAATTGAACATGATTATGGTCTTTTGGAAGCTTGGATTACTTGGACAACAAGCCTCAAAACTTGGTAGCATTAGGTTTTAGTTTTTTGTAGGCATTTGGTAGAGGTTCAAAATGTAGAGAATAAAACTTCAAATGTACTAAAACCCAATGTAATTCGAAATGTAAATGTCAAATTTGTACTTCATGATTGGTGTAAAGTTTGGATATTTCTAACATTTGAAATCAAATTAATTGAAAAATGAATATGAATTACCTTGTATTCAAAGTCTATTCCTTGAAACTTATTAACATGCTTAATGGATGAGTTTGGTAATTGAAATTGTTTCAATAATAAAACCCAAAACAAATTATATGCAATTAAAATGAATGATTAACAAATGACTCATGGATAATGTGTACTCATCAAACATATGTGAATTCATTCACTCAAAGTTTCAAGTAAAATATCAAATGAAAGTCTATAAGTTATAAATTAATGAGCACCTAATGAAATATAAACACTCATACACATGTTTGGAAATTGGATGTATGATTTAAAAATGAAAATGATAAGATGACTGAGTCAACTTGTTGCCTTTTCTTTTGTTGACTTTGACTAATGGATGCTAATGATACTCAATGACCAAATGCAATGGTCATAATGTGATGATGCAAACGAATTATATGCAGAAGAAAAAACTTTGGGGAGTAAAATTTATGGTGTGACAGCTGCCCCTATTTAAATAGTTTTGTCGAATGGCATGAGTGACGGTAATCCTCATAGAATTATGGTGAAAGGTATTTAAATACACAAGACCCGAATTTTTCCCCTAGAGGCAATGAAATTAAATGATATGCTATCATTTTTAGGAGAACACTTTTTTGTTTTTGTTTGCTGGGGATATGATGTGATATGAGATGAACCCTAACAAAATATCTTATGATGGATGAAGAATGAAAGGTGGATCTATGGGGAATAATGGAGAATATTTGAATGTGGAAGTTAATTGGGGAATATTTGAATGTGGGTTTCATCAACTTGTTAGAGATGACAAACAGACACTTTGGAATGTATCTAAAAGGTTCTGGAGATTTCTGACAAGAAATTCATCCAATCAAAGACTCTGGAGATTCTTAAGAAAGAATTCATCCATGACAAGGTTCTGGAGATTTCTAATAAGAAATTCATCCAATCAATGACTATGGAGATTCTTAAGAAAGTATTCATCCATGAAAAAATTCTGGAGTTGTCTGATAAGAAATTCATCCACTTCAAGGTTAAGGAGATTTTTGAGAAAGAATTCATCCAACACAAAATTCTAGAGATTTTTGACAAGAAATTCATCCAAAACAAAATTCTGGAGATTTCTGATAGGAAATTCATCCAACACAAAATTTTGGAGATTTCTGATAAGAAATTCATCTATGACAAAAGATTGGATATTCTTAAGAAAGAATTTATCCAAGACAAGATTCTAGAAATTCCTGATAAAAAATTCATCCATGACAAAAAATTGGAGATTTATGATAAGAAATTCATCCACCAGGGACTCTAGAGATTCCTAAGAAGGAAATCATCCAAGAATTTTTTTTGAAGATTTCTGAAAAGAAATACATCCAATGAGATACTCTTGAGATGCTTAAGAAAGAAATCACCTGAGCACGTGATATAGAAATTCCTTAAAACGAAGAGTCATGCAACTAAATTTCTAAGAATACATTAGGAAAAACATATATAAATTTTCTTTAGGTGCCAAGCAAAGTTGGACTTTTACCTTAGGTGGCGGTAAAAATCTGAATTTTTATGGATGATTCTAGTAATAACAGGACTTTGAAATGGATGTCGGTAACAATCAAACATTAGAGATGACAATGAAAATTGGATTTTAGAGACGTCAATGAAAATTTGACTTTGGGGTAATTTTTAGATGAGAACTGGATTTGAAGGATATATTACTAAACGAAAACTGGTGTTTTGTTTTTGAGTTGTCAAACTGGAACTGACTTTCAAATAATCTACCAAACGAGAACTAGTTTTTTTTATTTACTGTTAGACAATAGCTGACTTTCAAATATGCCACCAGACGGGAATAGGTGAAAGAGATTAAACCACCATACAGAAACTAGTTTTATAATTGGCTACAAGACGGGAACTAGTTTTACAATCAGCTACCAGACGAAAACTGATTTTGAAAACTAACTGCCAGATGGGAACTAGTTTTGAAATAGACTACCAAATGAGAACTAGTTTTTTATTTACTATCAGACGGGGACTGCCTTTGAAATATGACTTACTGCCAGACGGGAACTGGCTTTGAAATATGATTCTTTAAACCGAAAGAAAAAACATTCACAAAAGTAATAAAATGCCTAATGAATCATCTCCCAAACACAACTCACATTCTCTCTTAGTATTGAACAACACACGCAATAATGGTGTTTGGCTAGAGGTTAAAGACGAATTTTTCCAGACGAATCTCACACACAACACATGATCACACTCAAGGAATTAACACAAGAATAAGTTTTTCTTCAAATTTTATTTGAGAAAGAAGGCTTATGTGATTGACAAAACACTCTTATTTTTTCAAAGATTATGATTGATGAATTTTATAGAGAGAAAGAAAATTATTTTATATGTCCTAGAGATAAGTCACAAAATAGGTGTAAAAATGACATTTTGATTTGAGTCAAAGGCCAAAATGATGATTTGAATCAAGTAAGAGAGTGACTTGAATGAAGATGAAAAAAATAAGGATTTTTCTTGTTTGATTCGAGTCATGACTCGAGTCAATTGATTCAAGTAAAGCAAATTTATGACTCGAGTTACATATCTCGAATTGAATTACAAAATTGAGAATTCATTCATGAATTGAGTCAATCAAAACTATAATTCGAGTCACGGTGTCTTTTGATTTTAATCAAGATTTTAGCGTCAAAATTAATTTTTTTGACTTATTTATGATTCAAGTCAAACAAAGTTGTGATTCGAATCATACTTGTATAAAAATCTTGTTTCAAGTTACAAACTTATGATTCAATCCATCCATCTAATGTTGATTATAGTCAAATACACAATTTTAAAAGCATTGTAAGAGATTTCAACTTAAGAGAGAATGGGAGACAATTTGTGAAGGACTTAAAATACGAAAAATATCAAAAACAATTAAATTGATATTCTTATTGACAGGGAATTCCAGATGGACCTTTATAGAGTCGGGGAATGGATGGGGTGAGTTTGGACAGGTTGTTAAACATTTGATTATCACGTTTAATGTGTAATAGGAAAGAAATTTATTTTGGAATGCCACTTAGATGGATGTAAGACATCTTTATTTTAGGTTTTGTCTTCTTTATGAGTTGTTTGCTAATGACATTATTTTTGTTGGGGAGATGAGAATATTTGGATTGCAGTCTGAGGGTCTATGGTGGAGATGGTGGAGGAAACCTTTCACTTAGAGTTGTGTCCTGCAGCAGTTAGTTGGAGATTTTAGGTGCTCATCTAATTGTCAATGATAGACATGCTCTGCATTGTGTATCTTAGTAAGGAGGTTCAAATGTGATTTCAAGTTATCTAATTTGCAAGTATATGGATTTTCAATTATAAATTTGATTATTTTCTCAAAACTATTTTAAAAGTGATTATTTATACCTTTGGAAAAAAATTGGTTTTTTTTTCTTAAAAATCATTTTTTTTTAAAGTTAGTTTTTAGCGTCACATTTAAAAAATACAACACTGTGTTCATTTGGCACATGCTTCTTATACTTTGGATAATTTCCAGCAAGAATTTTGATCTGAATTGGGAAACAATTAAATCAAGGGTTAATTATACGATCTCCTGCCATTAGAGCGAGATTTGGTTTTGCCCCCTTGAAGTAATTTTTTTTAACGCCCCCTAATAAAACAAAGAATACATATTTACCAGGCCCTATCCCTTGTTTGGGTGACTGTGTATCATGCAATTAGCTATGTGGTGTAACGCCCCGATTCTGATTATTCTCATTTTGTTGAGTCTTTTATCTAAATTGAGTGATAAATTATTTTATTTGTGAAATTGGTGTGTTAATATGCTATGTTGACATGTTATGATATTTTACCGTTTTTGAGAGTTTTCGGGGAAAATTAGAATGGAGGGTATTTTGGACATTTCTCAATTAATGGTAAGTTAGAAATTTAGTGAAAATAGAATTATGTGGGAAATTTAGTAAAATTGGTAGAAAAGTGATTAAGTGTAGAATTATGTGAGAAAATGAATTAATTGAATTTGGGTAGAAAATAAGAAAAGAAAATGAGAAAAAAGAAAGTAGGAAAAGAAATAGAAAAGAAAAAGAGATAAGAAAAAGAAATAAGAGGGCAAGAGAAAGAAAAGAAAAAACAGAAAGAGAAAGAAAAGAAAAACAGAAAGAGAAAGAAGAGAAAGAAAGAGGAAGAAGAGAAAAGAGGAGAAACTTGAAAAAACCTAGAAAAACCATCAAGAACAATCATCTAGCAAGCTTGGAATCCGGGTAAGGGTGTGAAATCTTATTATCTCATCAATGTATATCATTATGTATGATTGTGTTGTTGTTGTTGTTGATTCTTATGAGTTTTGGGTATGAACCCTAAATGTAGAAAATGTTGTGAATGATGATCAAAACATGATTTTGTATGCATAAATGTGTTGTTGATGTGGTTTGAGGTTTGGGTACTGATATGGGTGTTATCTATTTGGTGTGAAGATGAGTTTGGAGTTGGGATACTTGTTGGTATGTTCCCATAGGTGTTGATTGGGTTTTGGGGTGTGAATTAATTGATAAAATTTTGTTTTAAAATATGTCAAAAATGAAAAATGTATTGGATGGCTTTTTAATAGTGAAAATATTGTAGTATGTTAAATTTTGAGATCACAGCTTTTTACGGAATCGAAATCGGAGGTCCGGAAGGCTTCCGACGGTAAAAAAATGCATTTTTCTGGGTTCTGACACGGGCCGTGTCACACAACACGGGCGGCCGTGTCAGACGTGTCAATTTGCGGCCATTTGGAACTTTTGGGTGACACGGCCGTATCACACAACACGGGCGGCCGTGTCAGCCCTGCTGTAGGTTTTTCTTCCAAAATTGTTTCGATCGTAACTTTTGAACCGTAAGTCCGTTTTGACCCCCGTTCGAAGCGTTGGAAAGCTAATGAAAAGTTCTTTCTATTAAAAATGGTTTGGAGAGTAAAAGGTGATTTAATTAATTCATGTTTTTGGAAAATAGTTGGGTTGTCGGGTTTTTATCGCGTACAATGTGTGCGATTGACGTGTTATCATGCTATATGTTTTTAATATGTAACGTGTAGCTTGCGGGCCATTATATGATGTGAATATACATGATGGAATATTGTGATGATGGTTTATGGCTTTATGGCAAATATGTGCATTGTGTTGGATGTGAATCATACAATAGAGCATTGATGTGAATGTATATAGATTGTATGTGATTGTATGAGATGAATGCATGAATATATTGTGAATATGTATGCATTTCAAGAATGTCTTGAGTCATTTTGTATGTGGAGCATAATGATGTACATTCTTGTGTTGAGCGATTCAAATGAGAATTCGTTGTAACGTCGTGTGCCTATGTGAGGTGTGAGCGATGATTACAAACGATTGTGTGCCTAGGTGAGGTGTGAGCAATCGGATCGTGTGCCCATGTGGGGTGTGAGCGATCGGGTCGTGTGCCCGTGTGGGGTGTGAGCGATCCATAAACATTGTGTGCCTATGTGAGGTGTGAGCAATGGGTGAACATCGTAGGCCCGACGGGGAGTTACATTGGTAACGAGCGATGGTTCCAATAAGTTCCTGAGTGAACTTGAGATGATTGAGTCGGTACCGCATTGCATTTGCATAGAGTTGTGAGTCGGTCTCTATGATTTGCATTTATCATCTTTATAATTGTGCATTGATGAATAAACATGAATATGTATGTTTATGTGGAATGATAAAAATTGTGAAAGTATGCATGATGAATATGCTTGGTTATATATATATATATATATATATATATATATATATATATATATATATATATATATATATATATATATATATATATACATTGTGATGTATATGAGTGAGTTGTGATGAATTGTGGTGAGAATGTAGAACATGTGTATTTTTATGCTAAGATATATAATTATATGCATTGTTATTATGATAATATTTCTCACCCTTCTGCTGTTTTATAATGCTCTATGAGGCATTGCAGAGTAGGTATGCTGGTGGTCTTTTTGTGAAGCGTGTCTTCATTCTTTTGGTCGGTCGGCTCTGATATGTAGCACCGGGTAGCTAAGATGATTATGATTCTTTTGTGATACATTTGTACATGTATCTTGTTGATGAATGTTTATGTAAACATGAATTATGTTGGTAGATAATACTTGATGATATATATATATATATATATATATATATATATATATATATATATATATATATATATATATATATATATATATATATATATATATGTTAATGTTATTCAATGTTTAGATTTTCCGCTTTTATTCTAAATATTGAGATGTGGGTGTAAGGACTAAATTCCTCTGTTGCAAAGTTACCCCACTGTTGCATATCAATTGTTGAGCAGGTGTTGAATGTTTTAATTTCATGTATAATGTGACATACCTCTTTTATACTATGTTTATAATTATACTCTGACGAAATTTTTAATATGTGCCTAAATGATTTTTGTGATTATTTGGGGGTATAGAAAGGGGGTGTTACATTAAGTGGTATCAGAGCCAGTGTTGAGTCTGTTGTGTCTGTCTTGTTGTTGTGATGGTTGAACTGTTGTTTAACCTTGTTGTCATTTTTGGGAATAATCAGAATATGGCTGGTAGAAACGACAATGCGATGGCTGCTGCTTTGGAAGCAATGGCTAGGGCGGTGCAAGGTGCGCCGAACGTGAATGCTAATGACGAGTTCAGGAAGAATCAACCACCGGTCTTCAAAGGAAGATTTGATCCCGATGGTGCTTAAATTTGGTTGAAAGAGATTGAAAGGATCTTCAGAGTCATGGACTGTGCGGAGGAGAATAAAGTGAGGCTTGGGTCTCACATGCTGAAGGAAGAAATCGACGATTGGTGGGTCGGTATGCGTCAAGTTCTTGAGGTGGACGATGAAGAGATAACTTGGGATTTATTTCGTACCGAGTTCTTGAGGAAGTATTACCCTGAAAGCGTGAAAGGAAAGAAGGAGATGGAGTTCCTTGAACTGAAACAAGGTAGTATGTCCGTGGTGGACTATACTGCTAAGTTTGTGGAGTTGGTTCAATTCCATCCTCATTATGCTGCAATTACTGCTGAGTTCTCAAAGTGTATTAAGTATGAGAATGGTTTGCGTCCCGAGATTAAACAAGCGGTGGGATATCAAAGGATAAGAAGGTTTACGGATTTGACGGAATGTTGTAGAATCTTCGAGGAAGATAGCAAGGCTCGTTCTACACATTACAAAAGTTTGAATGAGAGGAAGGGAAAGCAACAAGCTAGAAGTGGACCTTATGTGACACCCGTTGGTAAGGGCAAGCATAGGGGAAACTTTGAGAAGAGATCTGGAGGAGGAGGTTCCGGTTCCGTTAAATGTTACAAGTGTGGTGAAATGGGTCATAAATCATTTGAGTGCGGGAAGACCGTGGTGAAATGTTCTAACTGTGGAGGCCTTGGGCATGCTACTACCGATTGTAGAAGGAATATGGTGAAGTGCTATAATTGTGGAGAAGTGGGACACATTAGTACTAAGTGTACTAAGCCGAAACAAGCTCAAGCGGGCAGAAAGGTGTTTGCATTAGCGGGGACGGACACTACTAGTGCAGACCGTTTGATTAAAGGTACATGCTTTATTAATAGTACATCTTTAGTTGCTATTATTGATACGGGAGCGACTCATTCATTCATTTCTCAAGAGTGCGCTAAGCGTTTGAATTTGTCTATGACTTCTTGGGGTGGTGAGATGGTTATTGAGACTCCTGCTTCAGGGTCGGTAACTACGTCTTTGGTGTGTGTAAGTTGTCCTTTGACCATGTATGGTAAAGACTTCATTATGGATTTAGTGTGTTTGCCGTTGGAGGGATTGGACGTAATCTTGGGTATGAACTGGTTGCAATTTAATCGAGTTCATATAGATTGCTATCACAAGTTAGTGAGGTTTCCTTCTTTGGACGATGATGAAGATGAGAGTTTCCTATCCACTAAAGAGTTGAAGAAACTTTTAGTGGACGAAGCTCAATTGTTCGGTTTGTTTGCATCATTGTCGGTGGAGAGTAAAGTGGAGCTCGATGTGTTTCCAGTGGTGTGTGATTTTCCAGAAGTATTTCCGGAGGATATTACGGATGTACCGCCGGAAAGAGAAGTCGAGTTTTCTATTGATCTAGTTCCGGGTACTAGACCGGTTTCGTTGGCACCGTATCGTATGTCGGCATCAGAGTTGGTAGAATTGAAGAAGCAATTGAATGACTTGTTGGACAAGAGATTTGTAAGACCAAGTGTTTCTCCTTGGGGTGCTCCGGTATTGTTGGTAAAGAAGAAGGATGGGGGTATGCGGTTATGCATTAATTATCGACAATTGAACAAAGTGACAATTAAGAACAAGTATCTGCTTCCAAGGATCGATGATTTGATGAACCAATTGGTTGGTGCGCGTGTTTTTAGCAAGATTGATTTGAGATCGGGATATCACCAGATTCGTGTGAAAGAAGAGGATATTCCAAAGACGGCCTTTAGGACACGGTATGGCCATTACGAATATTCCGTGATGCCATTCGGGGTTTCTAATGCGCCGGGTGTGTTTATGGAATACATGAATCGTATTTTTCATGAACAGTTAGATCGTTTTGTGGTTGTGTTCATCGACGATATTTTGATTTACTCTAAGTCTCAAGAGGAGCATGAAGAGCATTTGAGGATTGTGTTACAAATCTTGAAAGAGAAACAATTGTATGCTAAGTTGTCGAAATGTGAATTTTGGTTGTCGGAAGTAAGTTTTCTTGGACATGTTATTTCCGGTAGTGGTATTAGTGTTGATCCATCCAAGATTGATGCGGTGATGCAATGGGAGGCTCCTAGGTCGGTTACGGAGATTCGAAGCTTTTTAGGCTTGGCGGGCTATTACCGGAGGTTTATTGAGGGATTTTCAAAGTTGGCACTTCCGTTAACGCAATTGACTTGTAAAGGAAAGGCTTTCATTTGGGATATTCATTGTGAAGAGAGTTTCAATGAGCTAAAAAGAAGGTTGACAACGACTCCGATCTTGATTTTGCCAAATCCGACGGAACCATTTGTTGTGTATTGTGATGCTTCATTGGCTGGTTTAGGTGGTGTTTTGATGCAAGATGGAAAAGTTGTGGCTTATGCTTCAAGACAATTAAGAGTGCATGAAAAGAATTATCCTTCACATGACTTGGAGTTAGCGGCCGTGGTGTTTGTTTTGAAAATTTGGAGGCACTATCTTTATGGTGCAAGATTTGAAGTTTTTAGTGATCACAAGGCCTTGAAATATTTATTTGATAAAAAAGAATTGAACATGAGACAAAGAAGGTGGCTAGAGCTTTTGAAGGATTATGATTTTGGTTTGAATTACCATCCGGGTAAGGTAAATGTGGTGGCCGATGCTTTGAGTCGGAAGTCGTTACATATGTCCGCATTGATGATGAGAGAATGGGAACTTTTGGAGAATTTTAGGGACTTGAGTTTGGTTTGTGAAATGACGCCGAGAAGTGTGAGACTTGGTATGCTACATGTTACGAATGATTTTCTTGCAACCGTATGTGAAAAGCAAAAGTTGAATTTGAAGCTCGTTGATTTGATAATGAATGAGAATGAGGATTTCAAGATTGATAATTTTGGAGTTTTGAGATTCCGCGGTCGTATTTGTATTCCCAATGATGCGGAGTTGAAAAAGATGATATTGGAAGAAGGACACCAGAGTAACTTAAGTATTCATCCGGGAGCGAATACAATGTACCAAGATTTGAAGAAAATCTTTTGGTGGTCCGGATTAAAGGGGGATGTGGCTCAATTTGTGTATGCGTGCTTAACTTGTCAAAAGTCTAAGGTGGAACATCAAAAGCCTAGGGGATTGATGCAACCGTTGGACATTCCGGAATGGAAATGGGATAGTATATCGATGGATTTTGTTACGGGATTGCCGAATACGCAAAGAGGTCATAATGCTATTTGGGTAATCGTTGATAGGCTTACTAAATCTGCTCACTTCATTCCAATTGATATTAGTTATCCTTTGGAGAAGTTAGCCGAGATTTATGTTCTTGCGGTTGTGAACTTACATGGAGTTCCTAAGAGTATTGTATCGAATAGAGATCCTAGATTCACATCAAGGTTTTGGGAGAGTTTACAAAAGGCTTTGGGTTCTAAGCTAAGATTGAGTTCGGCTTATCATCCGCAAACGGATGGTTAAACTGAGAGGACAATTCAATCGTTGGAGGATTTATTGCGTGTTTGTGTGCTCGAGCAAGGTGGTGCTTGGGATAGTTATTTGGCATTGATTGAGTTCACCTACAATAACAGTTTTCATTCAAGTATAAGTATGGCACCATTTGAGGCTTTGTATGGTCGGAGATGTCGAACACCTTTGTGTTGGCATGAAACCGGTGAGAAGACGATAGTTGGACCGGAGATGGTACAACAAACGACGGAGAAATTGAAGTTTATTCGTGAGAAGATGAAAGCTTCTCAAAGTAGACAAAAGAGCTATCATGACAAGAGATGGAAAGATATTGAGTTTCAAGAAGGCGACCATTTGTTTTTGAGAGTTACGCCGGTTACGGGTGTGGGTCGTGCTTTGAAGTCGAAGAAGTTAACTTCTCGTTTTATTGGTCCGTATCAGATTTCTGCACGAGTTGGTGTTGTGGCTTACCGTGTGGCGTTGCCTCCGAATCTTTTGAATTTGCATGATGTATTCCATGTTTCGCAACTTCGGAAGTATGTTCCGGATCCGTCACATGTTATTCCTATGGACGAGGTTGAAGTGAGAGATAACCTTACGGTTGAAGCTTTACCGATTAGGATTTTGGACCGTGAAGTTAAGAAGCTAAGAGGCAAGGATATTGCGCTTGTGAAAGTAGCGTGGGGAGGCGCTGCGGAAGGCAATATGACTTGGGAACTAGAGAGTAGGATGCGAGAGTCGTATCCGGAGTTGTTTGAATCAGGTAATATTTTCGAGGACGAAAATTTCTAAAGTGGGGGAGAGTTGTAACGCCCCGATTCTGATTATTCCCATTTTGTTGAGTCTTTTATCTAAATTGAGTGATAAATTATTTTATTTGTGAAATTGGTGTGTTAATATGCTATGTTGACATGTTATGATATTTTACCGTTTTTGAGAGTTTTCGGGGAAAATTAAAATGGAGGGTATTTTGGACATTTCTCAATTAATGGTAAGTTAGAAATTTAGTGGAAATAGAATTATGTGGGAAATTTAGTAAAATTGGTAGAAAAGTGATTAAGTGTAGAATTATGTGAGAAAATGAATTAATTGAATTTGGGTAGAAAATAAGAAAAGAAAATGAGAAAAAAGAAAGTAGGAAAAGAAATAGAAAAGAAAAAGAGATAAGAAAAAGAAATAAGAGGGAAAGAGAAAGAAAAGAAAAAACAGAAAGAGAAAGAAAAGAAAAACAGAAAGAGAAAGAAGAGAAAGAAAGAGGAAGAAGAGAAAAGAGGAGAAACTTGAAAAAACCTAGAAAAACCATCAAGAACAATCATCTAGCAAGCTTGGAATCCGGGTAAGGGTGTGAAATCTTATTATCTCATCAATGTATATCATTATGTATGATTGTGTTGTTGTTGTTGTTGATTCTTATGAGTTTTGGGTATGAACCCTAAATGTAGAAAATGTTGTGAATGATGATCAAAACATGATTTTGTATGCATAAATGTGTTGTTGATGTGGTTTGAGGTTTGGGTACTGATATGGGTGTTATCTATTTGGTGTGAAGATGAGTTTGGAGTTGGGATACTTGTTGGTATGTTCCCATAGGTGTTGATTGGGTTTTGGGGTGTGAATTAATTGATAAAATTTTGTTTTAAAATATGTCAAAAATGAAAAATGTGTTGGATGGCTTTCTAATAGTGAAAATATTGTAGTATGTTAAATTCTGAGATCACAGCTTTTTACGGAATCGAAATCGGAGGTCCGGAAGGCTTCCGACGGTAAAAAAATGCATTTTTCTGGGTTCTGACACGGGCCGTGTCACACAACACGGGCGGCCGTGTCAGACGTGTCAATTTGCGGCCATTTGGAACTTTTGGGTGACACGGCCGTGTCACACAACACGGGCGGCCGTGTCAGCCCTGCTGTAGGGTTTTCTTCCAAAATTGTTTCGATCGTAACTTTTGAACCGTAAGTCCGTTTTGACCCCCGTTCAAAGCGTTGGAAAGCTAATGAAAAGTTCTTTCTATTAAAAATGGTTTGGAGAGTAAAAGGTGATTTAATTAATTCGTGTTTTTGGAAAATAGTCGGGTTGTCGGGTTTTTATCGCGTACAATGTGTGCGATTGACGTGTTATCATGCTATATGTTTTTAATATGTAACGTGTAACTTGTGGGCCATTATATGATGTGAATATACATGATGGAATGTTGTGATGATGGTTTATGGCTTTATGGTAAATATGTGCATTGTGTTGGATGTGAATCATACAATAGAGCATTGATGTGAATGTATATAGATTGTATCTGATTGTATGAGATGAATGCATGAATATATTGTGAATATGCATGCATTTCAAGAATGTCTTGAGTCATTTTGTATGTGGAGCATAATGATGTACATTCTTGTGTTGAGCGATTCAAATGAGAATCCGTTGTAACGTCGTGTGCCTATGTGAGGTGTGAGCGATGATTACAAACGATTGTGTGCCTAGGTGAGGTGTGAGCAATCGGATCGTGTGCCCATGTGGGGTGTGAGCGATCGGGTCGTGTGCCCGTGTGGGGTGTGAGCGATCCATAAACATTGTGTGCCTATGTGAGGTGTGAGCAATAGGTGAACATCTTAGGCCCGACGGGGAGTTACATTGGTAACGAGCGATGGTTCCAATAAGTTCCTGAGTGAACTTGAGATGATTGAGTCAGTACCGCATTGCATTTGCATAGAGTTGTGAGTCGGTCTCTATGATTTGCATTTATCATCTTTATAATTGTGCATTGATGAATAAACATGAATATGTATGTTTATGTGGAATGATAAAAATTGTGAAAGTATGCATGATGAATATGCTTGGTTTTGTATATATATATATATATATATACATTGTGATGTATATGAGTGAGTTGTGATGAATTGTGGTGAGAATGTAGAACATGTGTATTTTTATGCTAAGATATATAATTATATGCATTGTTATTATGATAATATTTCTCACCCTTCTGCTGTTTTATAATTCTCTATGAGGCATTGCAGAGTAGGTATGCCGGTGGTCCTTTTGTGAAGCGTGTCTTCATTCTTTTGGTCGGTCGGCTCTGATATGTAGCACCGGGTAGCTAGGATGATTTTGATTCTTTTGTGATACATTTGTATATGTATCTTGTTGATGAATGTTTATGTAAACATGAATTATGTTGGTGGATAATACTTGATGATATATATATATATA
Source organism: Lathyrus tuberosus (assembly GCA_022829125.1). NCBI lineage: Eukaryota > Viridiplantae > Streptophyta > Magnoliopsida > Fabales > Fabaceae > Lathyrus > Lathyrus tuberosus. Next base: position 2,529,784 of record JALAZF010000265.1, read on the forward strand.
TATATATATATATATATATATATATATATATATATATATATATATATATATATATATATATATATATATGTTAATGTTATTCAATGTTTAGATTTTCCGCTTTTATTCTAAATATTGAGATGTGGGTGTAAGGACTAAGTTCCTCTGTTGCAAAGTTACCCCACTGTTGCATATCAATTGTTGAGCAGGTGTTGAATGTTTTAATTTCATGTATAATGTGACATACCTCTTTTATACTATGTTTATAATTATACTCTGACGGAATTTTTAATATGTGCCTAAATGATTTTTGTGATTATTTGGGGGTATAGAAAGGGGGTGTTACATGTGGCATTAAGAAATAGTCTATGTGGCGTTTATCTTGATTACATGGCACAGATTGAATAAAATCACTTTAATATAGGGTTTTTCTTCCCCTTCCCTTCCATTGTTCCCCTTCCATCGAACTTTCATCCATTACTCCTCATCATCCATATTTTTCTTACTTGAACAAGTTAACAACCCTGTTATAATTGGACCGTGACTAAGTGGTATAGTCACATCAATACCATCAAATCCATCTACAAGAGCAGTCGTCCTTTCATCATCACCATCGTTCAACCCTTCAACAACCTCTTCATCACTAACATCTAACTCAGCCATTTCATTCACACACCTAAAACTGCTTCTACTTCCAATTGCATCGTGTTCCACAAACATTTCCCCATCAACTTGATTCGCACAAGCATAAGCAGCGAAATCATAAACATCCTCATCATTCTTAATCTGGAAATGATTAGGATCTATGTCGATGATTTTGGTCCACAGCCTGTTACTAAGTAACCCCACCCATTTACTATGTTTTGAATGTGAGGTGTAACACCCCCTTTCTATACCTCCAAATAATCACATAATCATTTAGGCACATATTAAAAATTCCGTCAGAGTATAATTATTAACATAGTATAAAAGAGGTATGTCACATTATACATGAAATTAAAACATTCAACACCTGCTCAACAATTGATATGCAACAGTGGGGTAACTTTGCAACAGAGGAACTTAGTCCTTACACCCACATCTCAATATTTAGAATAAAAGTGGAAAATCTAAACATTGAATAACATCAACATATATACATACATATATATATATATATATATATATATATATATATATATATATCATCAAGTATTATCCACCAACATAATTCATGTTTACATAAACATTCATCAACAAGATACATATACAAATGTATCACAAAAGAATCATAATCATCCTAGCTACACGGTGCTACAAATCAGAGCCGACCGACCAAAAGAATGAAGACACGCTTCACAAAAAGACCACCAGCATACCTACTCTGCAATGCCTCATAGAGCATCATAAAACAGCAGAAGGGTGAGAAATATTATCATAATAACAATGCATATAATTATATATCTTAGCATAAAAATACACATATTCCACATTCTCACCACAATTCATCACAACTCACTCATATACATCACAATGTATATATATATACATAACCAAGCATATTCATCATGCATACTTTCACAATTCTTATCATTCAACATAAACATACACATTTATGTTTATTCATCAATGCACAATTATAAAGATGATAAATGCAAATCATAGAGACCGACTCACGACTCTATGCAAATGCAATGCGGTACCGACTCAATCATCTCAAGTTCACTCAGGAACTTATTGGAACCATCGCTCGTACCAATGTAACTCCTCGTCGGGCCTACGATGTTCACCCATTGCTCACACCTCACATAGGCACACAATGTTTATGGATTGCTCACACCTCACATAGGCACACAATCTGATTGCTCACACCTCACCTAGGCACACAATCGTTTGTAATCATCCCTCACACCTCACATAGGCACACGACGTTACAACGGATTCTCATTAGAATCACTCAACACAAGAATGTACATCTTTATGCTTCACATACAAAATAACTCAAGACATTCTTGAAATGCATACGTATTCATAATATATTCATGCATTCATCTCATACAATCACATACAATCTATATACATTCACATCAATGCACTATTGTATGATTCACATCCAAAACACACATTCAAATATGATACATCCATCACCAATGCGTATCAATCATGCATAACATTTTATCACATATACTCATGCCATACAATAGCACACAAACTATACGTTACATAACAAAAGCTTATAGCATGATAACACACCAATCGCACACAATTAACGCGATAGAAACCCGACAACTCGACTATTTTTCAAAAAGCACGAATTAATTAAATCATCTATTACCCTCCAAACCATTTTTAATAGAAATAATATTTCATTAGCTTTCCAACGCTTCAAACGAGGGTCAAAACGGACTTACGATTCAAAAGTTACGATCGAAACAATTTTGAAAGAAAAACCTACAGCAGGGCAGACACGGCCACCCGTGTTGTGTGACACGGCCTGTGTCACCCAAAATCCAAAATTTCACCTTTTTTCACGTTTCCACCCTCCATAGTCAGTGGGATGACACGGTCCCCCATGTTGTGTGACACGGGCCGTGTCAGGGCCCAGAAAATTGCAATTTTATCGTCGGAAGCCTTCCGGACCTCCGATTTCGATTCCGTAAAAAGCTGTGATATCAGAATTTAACATACTACAATATTTTCACTATTAAAAAGTCATCCCACACATTTTTCATTTTTGACATATTTTAAAACATAATTTTATCAATAAATTCACACCCCAAAACTCAATCAACACCTATGGAAACATACCAACAAGTATCCCAACTCCAAACTCATTTTTACACCAATAGATAACATCCATATCAGTACCCAAACCTCAAACCACATCAACAACACATTTATGCATACAAAATCATGTTTTGATCATCATTCACAACATTTTCTACATTTAGGGTTTATACAAAAACTCATAAAAATCAACAACAACAACAACACAATCATACATAATGCTATACATTGATGAGATAATAAGATTTCACACCCTTACCCGGATTCCAAGCTTGCTAGATGATTGTTCTTGATGGTTTTCTAGGTTTTTCCAAGTTTTCTCCTCTTTTCTCTTCTTCCTCTTTCTTTCTCTTCTTTCTCTCTCTATTTCTCTTTTCTTTCTCTTTCTCTCCTATTTCTTCTTCTTATCTCTTTTTCTTTTCTATTTCTTTTCCTACATTCTTTTTTTTTTCTCATTTTCTTTTCTTATTTTCTACTCAAATTCAATTAATTCATTTTCTCACATAATTCTACACTTATTCACTTTTCTACCAATTTTACTAAATTTCTCACATAATTCTATTTCCACTAAATTTCTAACTTACCATTAATTAAGAAATGTCCAAAATACCCTCCATTCTAATTTCCCCGAAAACTCTAAAAAACAGTAAAATATCATAACATGTCAACATAGCATATTAACACACCAATTTCACAAATAAAATAATTTATCACTCAATTTAAATAAAAGACTCAACAAAATGGGAATAATCGGAATCGGGGCGTTACAACTCTCCCCCACTTTAGAAATTTTTGTCCTCGAAAATATTACCTGATTCAAACAACTCCGGATACGACTCTCGCATCCTACTCTCTAGTTCCCAAGTCATATTGCCTTCCGCAGCGCCTCCCCACGCTACTTTCACAAGCGCAATATCCTTGCCTCTTAGCTTCTTAACTTCACGGTCCAAAATCCTAATCGGTAAAGCTTCAACCGTAAGGTTATCTCTCACTTCAACCTCGTCCATAGGAATAACATGTGACGGATCCGGAACATAATTCCGAAGTTGCGAAACATGGAATACATCATGCAAATTCGAAAGATTCGGAGGCAACGCCACACGGTAAGCCACAGCACCAACTCATGCAAAAATCTGATACGGACCAATAAAATGAGAAGTTAACTTCTTCGACTTCAAAGCACGACCCACACCCGTAACTGGCGTAACTCTAAAAACCAAATGGTCGCCTTCTTGAAACTCAAGATCTTTCCTTCTCTTGTCATGATAGCTCTTTTGTCTACTTTGAGAAGCTTTCATCTTCTCACGAATAAACTTCACTTTCTCCGTCGTTTGTTGTACCATCTCCGGTCCAACTATCGTCCTCTCACCGGTTTCATGCCAACACAAAGGTGTTCTACATCTCCGACCATACAAAGCCTCAAATGGTGCCATACTTATACTTGAATGAAAAGTGTTATTGTAGGTGAACTCAATCAATGCCAAATAACTATCCCAAGCACCACCTTGCTCGAGCACACAAGCACGCAATAAATCCTCCAACGATTGAATTGTCCTCTCGGTTTGACCATCCGTTTGCGGATGATAAGCCGAACTCAATCTTAGCTTGGAAGCCAAAGCCTTTTGTAAACTCTCCCAAAACCTCGATGTGAATCTAGAATCTCTATCCGATACAATACTCTTAGGAACTCCATGTAACTTCACAACCGCAAGAACATAAATCTCGGCTAACTTCTCCAAAGGATAACTAATATCAATTGGAATGAAGTGAGCAGATTTAGTAAGCCTATCAACGATTACCCAAATAGCATTATGACCTCTTTGCGTATTCGGCAATCCCGTAACAAAATCCATCGATATACTATCCTATTTCCACTCCGGAATGTCCAACGGTTGCATCAATCCATTAGGCTTTTGATGTTCCACCTTAGACTTTTGACAAGTTAAGCACGCATACACAAATTGAGCCACATCCCTCTTTAACCCAGACCACCAAAAGATTTTCTTCAAATCTTGATACATTTTATTCGCTCCCGGATGAATACTTAAGTTACTTCGATGTCCTTCTTCCAATATCATCTTTTTCAACTCCGCATCATCGGGAATACAAATACGACCACGAAATCTCAAAACTCCAAAATTATCAACCTTGAAATCCTCATTCTCATTCATCATCAAATCAACGAACTTCAAATCCAACTTTTTCTTTTCACATACGGTTGCAAGAAAATCATTCGTAACATGTAGCATACCAAGTCTCACACTTCTCGGCGTCATTTCACCAACCAAACTCAAGTCTCTAAAATTCTCCAAAAGTTCCCATACTCTCATCATCAATGCGGACATATGTAACGACTTCCGACTCAAAGCATCGGCCACCATGTTTGCCTTACCCGGATGGTAATTCAAACCAAAATCATAATCCTTCAAAAGCTCTAACCACCTAAACCAGCCAATGAAGCATCACAATACACAACAAATGGTTCCGTCGGATTTGGAAAAATCAAGATCGGAGTCGTTGTCAACCTTCTTTTTAGCTCATTGAAACTCTCTTCACAATGAATATCCCAAATGAAAGCCTTTCCTTTACAAGTCAATTGCGTTAATGGAAGTGTCAACTTCGAAAATCCCTCAATAAACCTCCGATAATAACCCGCCAAGCCTAAAAAGCTTTGAATCTCCATAACCGACCTAGGAGCCTCCCATTGCATCACCGCATCAATCTTGGATGGATAAACACTAATACCACTACCGGAAATAACATGTCCAAGAAAACTTACTTCCGACAACCAAAATTCACATTTCGACAACTTAGCATAGAATTGTTTCTCTTTCAAAATTTGTAACACAATCCTCAAATGCTCTTCATGCTCCTCTTGAGACTTAGAGTAAATCAAAATATCGTCGATGAACACAACCAAAAAACGATCTAACTGTTCATGAAAAATACGATTCATGTATTCCATAAACACACCCGGCGCATTAGAAACCCCGAATGGCATCACGGAATATTCGTAATGGCCATACCGTGTCCTAAAGGCCGTCTTTGGAATATCCTCTTCTTTCACACGAATCTGGTGATATCCCGATCTCAAATTAATCTTGCTAAAAACACGCGCACCAACCAATTGGTTCATCAAATCATCGATCCTTGGAAGCGGATACTTGTTCTTAATTGTCACTTTGTTCAATTGTCGATAATCAATGCATAACCGCATACTCCAATCCTTCTTCTTTACCAACAATACCGGAGCACCCCAAGGAGAAACACTTGGTCTTACAAATCTCTTGTCCAACAAGTCATTCAATTGCTTCTTCAATTCTACCAACTCCGATGCCGACATACGATACGGTGCCATCGAAACCGATCTAGTACCCAGAACTAGATCAATAGAAAACTCGACTTCTCTTTCCGGCGGTACATCCGTAATAACCTCCGAAAACACTTCTGGAAAATCACACACCACTGGGAACACATCGAGCTCCACTTTACTCTCCACCGACAATGATGCAAACAAACCGAACAATTGAGCTTCGTCCGCTAAAAGTTTCTTCAACTCTTTAGTGGATAGGAAACTCTCATCTTCATCATCTTCCAAAGAAGGAAACCTCACTAACTTGTGATAGCAATCTATATGAACTCGATTAAATTGCAACCAGTTCATACCCAAGATTACGTCCAATCCCTCCAACGGCAAACACACTAAATCCATAATGAAGTCTTTACCATACATGGTCAAAGGACAACTTACACACACCAAAGACGTAGTTACCGACCCTGAAGCAGGAGTCTCAATAACCATCTCACCACCCCAAGAAGTCATAAACAAATTCAAACGCTTAGCGCACTCATGAGAAATGAATGAATGAGTCGCTCCCGTATCAATAATAGCAACTAAAGACGTACTATTAATAAAGCATGTACCTTTAATCAAATGGTCTGCACTAGTATTGTCCGTCCCCGCTAATGCAAACACCTTTCCGCCCGCTTGAGCTTGTTTTGGCTTAGTACACTTAGTACTAATGTGACCCACTTCTCCACAATTATAGCACTTCACCATATTCCTTCTACAATCGGTAGTAGCATGCCCAAGGCCTCCACAGTTAGAACATTTCACCACGGTCTTCCCACACTCAAATGATTTATGACCCATTTCACCACACTTGTAACACTTAACGGAACCGGAACCTGCTCCTCCAGATTTCTTCTCAAAGTTTCCCCTATGCTTGCCCTTATCAACGGGTGTCACATAAGGTCCACTTCTAGCTTGTTGCTTTCCCTTCCTCTCATTCAAACTTTAGTAATGTGTAGAACGAGCCTTTCTATCTTCCTCGAAGATTCTACAACATTCTGTCAAATCCGTAAACCTCCTTATCCTTTGATATCCCACAGCTTGTTTAATCTCGGGACGCAAACCATTCTCATACTTAATACACTTTGAGAACTCAGCAGTAATTGCAGCATAGTGAGGATGGAATTGAACCAACTCCACAAACTTAGCAGTATAGTCCACCACGGACATACTACCTTGTTTCAGTTCAAGGAACTCCATCTCCTTCTTCCCTTTCACACTTTCAGGGTAATACTTCCTCAAGAACTCGGTACAAAATAAATCCCAAGTTATCTCTTCATCATCCACCTCAAGAACTTGACGCATACCGACCCACCAATCGTCGGCTTCTTCCTTCAGCATGTGAGACCCAAGCCTCACCTTATTCTCCTCCGCACAGCCCATGACTCTAAAGATCCTTTCAATCTCTTTCAACCAAATTTGAGCACCATCGGGATCAAATATTCCTTTAAAGACCGGTGGTTGATTCTTCCTGAACTCGTCATTAGCATTCACGTTCGGCGCACCTTGCACCGCCCTAGCCATTGCTTCCAAAGCAGCAGCCATCGCATTGTCGTTTCTACCAGCCATATTCTGATTATTCCCAAAAATGACAACAAAGTTAAACAACAGTTTAACCAACACAACAACAAGACAGACACAACTGACTCAACTCTGGCTCTGATACCACTTAATGTAACACCCCCTTTCTATACCCCCAAATAATCACATAATCATTTAGGCACATATTAAAAATTCCGTCAGAGTATAATTATTAACATAGTATAAAAGAGGTATGTCACATTATACATGAAATTAAAACATTCAACACCTGCTCAACAATTGATATGCAACAGTGGGGTAACTTTGCAACAGAGGAACTTAGTCCTTACACCCACATCTCAATATTTAGAATAAAAGCAGAAAATCTAAACATTGAATAACATCAACATATATACATATATATATATCATCAAGTATTATCCACCAACATAATTCATGTTTACATAAACATTCATCAACAAGATACATGTACAAATGTATCACAAAAGGACCATAATCATCCTAGCTACTCGGTGCTACATATCAGAGCCGACCGACCAAAAGAATGAAGACACGCTTCACAAAAAGACCACCAGCATACCTACTCTGCAATGCCTCATAGAGCATCATAAAACAGCAGAAGGGTGAGAAATATTATCATAATAACAATGCATATAATTATATATCTTAGCATAAAAATACACATATTCCACATTCTCACCACAATTCATCAAAACTCACTCATATACATCACAATGTATATATATACAAAACCAAGCATATTCATCATACATACTTTCACAATTCTTATCATTCCACATAAACATACACATTTATGTTTATTCATCAATGCAAAATTATAAAGATGATAAATGCAAATCATAGAGACCGACTCACGACTCTATGCAAATGCAATGCGGTACCGACTCAATCATCTCAAGTTCACTCAGTAACTTATTGGAACCATCGCTCGTTACCAATGTAACTCCCCGTCGGGCCTACGATGTTCACCCATTGCTCACACCTCACATAGGCGCACAATGTTTATGGATTGCTCACACCTCACATAGGCACACAATCCGATTGCTCACACCTCACCTAAGCACACAATCGTTTGTAATCATCGCTCACACCTCACATAGGCACACGACGTTACAACGGATTCTCATTAGAATCACTCAACACAAGAATGTACATCATTATGTTTCACATACAAAATGACTCAAGACATTCTTGAAATGCATACATATTCACAATATATTCATGCATTCATCTCATACAATCACATACAATCTATATACATTCACATCAATGCACTATTGTATGATTCACATTCAAATATCATACATCCATCACCAATGCATATCAATCATGCACAACATTTTATCACATATACTCACGCCATACAATAGCACACAAGCTATAAGTTACATAACAAAAGCTTATAGCATGATAACACACCAATCGCACACAATTAACGCGATAGAAACCCGACAACCCGACTATTTTTCAAAAAGCAAGAATTAATTAAATCATCTATTACCCTCCAAACCATTTTTAATAGAAATAATATTTCATTAGCTTTCCAACGCTTCAAACGGTGGTCAATACGGACTTACAGTTCAAAAGTTACGATCGAAACAATTTTGAAAGAAAAACCTACAGCAGGGCTGACACGGCCACCCGTGTTGTGTGACACGACCCGTGTCACCCAAAATCCCAAATTTAACCTTTTTTCACGTTTCCACCCTCCATAGTCAGTGGGATGACACGGCCCTCCGTGTTGTGTGACACGGGCCGTGTTAGGGTCCAGAAAATTACAATTTTATCGTCGGAAGCCTTCCGGACCTCCGATTTCGATTCCGTAAAAAGCTGTGATCTCAGAATTTAACATACTACAATATTTTCACTATTAAAAATCCATCCCACACATTTTTCATTTTTGACATATTTTAAAACATAATTTTATCAATAAATTCACACCCCAAAACTCAATCAACACCTATGGAAACATACCAACAAGTATCCCAACTCCAAACTCATTTTTACACCAATAGATAACATCCATATCAGTACCCAAACCTCAAACCACATCAACAACACATTTATGCATACAAAATCATGTTTTGATCATCATTCACAACATTTTCTACATTTAGGGTTTTTACAAAAACTCATAAAAATCAACAACAACAACACAATCATACATAATGATATACATTGATGAGATAATAAGATTTCACACCCTTACCCGGATTCCAAGCTTGCTAGATGATTGTTCTTGATGGTTTTCTAGGTTTTTCCAAGTTTTCTCCTCTTTTCTCTTCTTCCTCTTTCTTTCTCTTCTTTCTCTCTCTATTTCTCTTTTCTTTCTCTTTCTCTTCTATTTCTTCTTCTTATCTCTTTTTCTTTTCTATTTCTTTTCCTACTTTCTTTTTTTTTTCTCATTTTCTTTTCTTATTTTCTACTCAAATTCAATTAATTCATTTTCTCACATAATTCTACACTTAATCACTTTTCTACCAATTTTACTAAATTTCTCACATAATTCTATTTCCACTAAATTTCTAACTTACCATTAATTGAGAAATGTCCAAAATACTCTCCATTCTAATTTCCCCGAAAACTCTCAAAAACGGTAAAATATCATAACATGTCAACATAGCATATTAACACACCAATTTCACAAATAAAATAATTTATAACTCAATTTAAATAAAAGACTCAACAAAATGGGAATAATCGGAATCGGGGCGTTACATGAGGCATAGTCCACTTATCTATGTGTTCTCCAGAAATCAAAGTGGAAACACCACCCCTGTAAATCGTCTCTCCATCACTTAGCATTACGAACTCTCCTCCATGGCGAAAAACAGTGTTAAACAGTTCATTGTTCTAAAATTATATACTTAATGTAAGGAAAAAAACCACAATGCATGTTGGATTAAAGTAACGAAGCAAGAAATTAGAAGTTACCTGAGACGAATCGCCCGGAGCTTCGCAGTTCCCAGCCATGGCCTCATCTTCTCCCTTGAATTCGTCTTCTCCCAAATCAAGTTTCCAACTATGAACCCTAATTTCACAAAGGGTAAACAAGAATGTATATTTGTGTGTATATTCTGATTTGCTAAATACACAGTCACCTAGCCACATAGACAATGGTTTAACCATATAGCCAATTGCATGATACAGAGGCACCCAAACAAGGGATAGGGTGTGGTAAAAATGTATTCTTTGTTTTATAAAGGGGCGTTAAAAAAAATTACTTCAAGGGAGCAAAACCAAATCTCGCCCTAATGGAAGGAGGATCGTATAATTAACCCTTAAATCAATAGCATCTCAATAATAAGTTTCTCTGTGTGAGCTATATAAAGATATTGATTATTAGCACCTGTCAGCATTGAATCATAATTTAAACTGAATTCAAAAGAAAAATATAGTTGAATAACCAACCAGCTATAAACAGATTGATTTATAATTATTTAATTTAATCCAAATATTTAAAGTGGATTTATATTTGGTTATATGTGTAACACCCATATATAACAACATACATCAAAGCATATATATCATACATGAATCCAAGTATTTGGTACTGAAATACCACAAGTTCCTAGTTAACACATTGTATACATTAAATGCCCTAAATACAAAGTTCTAAAGTCTACGTCATAACATATACAAGATGTCCAAAATACACTAAGAACTAGATCAACACAATGATCTCAAAATAAATGCCATAGCGGAAGCTATACCAAAAGCTACGATCCGTAAGGAAAAGTCAACCCACTTTGTCCTTACCCTTCGCCGAACCTGTAGTACCTGTGATGTAAACAACAACGTGGGGTGAGATGCATCAAATCTCAGTGAGTTCTCTATCTTATAAGTCCTCTCGGCTTTACAAGGTTCTAAACAGCCTAACTCAAGTCAAAAGGGAAGGGAAATGACTTTGAGCACTCACACACCCTATATGGATCCACACTCGTGAGTCTGTTAACTCACACTAGTACAAAGGTAAGTCCTGGGCCTGTTAACTCAAGAATCTCGCTAATCGATAACCTTTCCAAGGCATCCCCTTTTCCCGCCCGCTTCTACGTCTAGAAGTCAACCCGAGTCATGGATCCTTGTAGTTACTTGGCATACGAAATGGATTCGGGATCATCGGCCTGTTAACCGTGAACCGTCACTTCTCATGGCCTGTTAACCATCACAAGTCTCTTTACCATATAGGTTCCATTCGTACTACACGCGGGAATCAAACCTGCCAAGTAATTGTGCATACGTTTCAGAGGAGGAGCTCGAGTCTCATGAAACTACACCGCAAGATAAATGGTTACGATTACGCGATCAAAACCCAACGCGATTGTATTCGACAATCACAAGGCCACATCCGCCTTAAGACCTTTGCCTTTCTCAATTCAAACATAATTAACATGATCCATACTAGTGTAATTATTTTCATACCATTTGATACTAGACGTACGCTTCGGCCTCTCCTGCACGAGCGTCGTCGCTACGCTATTCGACACTTTCCTAGCCGTTACTAGGTTCCAACATAATTCAATGGTAATATTCCTCACCCTACCTATTTCACATTTTAACATGCATACATTCTCAACATGCTTAACAACAAGAGAAAATAGGTAAAACATAAGCCAATTTCATAATAGGATCATATAAACAACATATCACATATCATTACTTTCATTCATTTGCCTCTAAATAATTTGCCTCTCATGGGTCATCGTGGTTTTCTAACGGTACCAAGAACGTCCCGATCTGAGTTACGGATCAAAAGTTATGAAGGAAAACAAAACTGCACAACTGTCATGTTCGCTAGGCGAACCTCCTAGCGAGCATTCGCTTCCGCCTTCGCTAGGCGAAGCTCCAGGCAAATCAACAAACAGAACAAAACAGACCTTAAGTTCGCTTCGCGAACTCCCTGGCGAACACTCGCCTCGCCCTTCGCTTCGCGAACACCTTGGTGAAACAAGGCATAACCAACCAGCACTGAAAAGTCACAAAGTTCGCTAGGCGAACGTCGTTGGCGAACCTTCGCTGACCTTCGTTGCCGGGTTCGCTAGGCGAACCCTCTAAAGTTTGTTCGCTGCGACTCACCCCAGATTCTCTAGGCGAACCCTGAAAAACCTAACTTCCCAACAGTGTTGTTGCTCATCCAAAATCAACAATTTTACCATCCAAAACCCATCCAAACTTTATCATAACAACCAAAACGCAGTATAATCATAACAACAAGCATTAAACAACATTTATATTGCATTTCATCCGCTAAAGTCATGATTTTAACAAGATTAAACATTTTCTCACAATCTCGACCTAACTCTAAAACTCATGAATTTCTACAACTAGGGCATCTATCCAGAACCCACCTTGAATAGAGGATGATGATGAAGAAGATGAGATGATTTGATGAAGAATGGGTGAAGTTCTTGATCTTGAGCTCTTTGGAAATTTTCTCCTCATTTTCCTTCCTTTCCTCTTCTTTCTATCTTTTTCTCCCTTTGCTTCAATTGTGGAAAAAGGGTGGAAAAGAAATGATATAACAAATATCATTAATTAGTAACACTACTAATTGTCCAAAAAGTTTCCCAACCGCCAAAAGTTAAAACCTCAGAGTCAGATAATATTAATTTGATCTGCTCTGAGCTCATCAGTTTACTCCAATTATTTCATCTAAATAATTCTTAGAGTAAACTGGAACCCAGTTGATCATAATAATAATATCCAGAGTAGAATAATTTACGGGGTATTACATCCCCCCCCCTTAAATAGAAATTCGCCCACGAATTTAAAAAAATTACCTGAAAAGATGAGGATACACTTCTCGCATCTCCGATTCCAATTCCCAAGTTGCATCGCCCGGATGCGTCTCATCCCACTGGACCTTAACAAGAGGAATTTCTTTATTCCTTAACACCTTAGTTTCTCTCCCCGTGATACGACTCGGTTTCGACTCAAACGTCAAATCTGCTTCTATCTCGATCGTATCAGGTAAAATTGGCTGAAGAGGATCTGGGACAAACTTTCGAAGCTGAGACACATGAAAAACGTCGTGCATCTCCAACAGAGAAGACGGTAAGTCCAATCTGTAAGCTACTTCACCAATTCTTTCTAAAATTTGATACGGTCCCACGTATCTCGGACTTAACTTCCGCGACCAAAACGTTCCTTTCAACCGCAATCTCGGAGTAACTTTCAAAAACACGTGATCGCCTTCTTCAAATTCTAAAGGTCTTCTACGGTTATCCGCATAACTCTTCTGACGATCCTGTGCTTGCTTGACATTATCACGGATCATCCTAATCTTTTCTGTAGTTTCGTGAATAATCTTGGGTCCCAACATTCTACCTTCCCCAACTTCTGCCTAGCATAATGGTGTCCTACACTTCCTTCCATACAATGCCTCATAAGGTGCCATACCAATACTTGCATGATAACTGTTATTATAAGAGAATTCAATCAACGGCAAAAGTTCCATCCTATTTCCTCCACTTTCAAGTACACAAGCTCTCAACATATCCTTCATTGTTTGTATTGTCCGTTCCGTCTGACCATCCGTTTGCGGATGATTCAACGTACTCAAACACAACTTTGTTCCCATAGCTTGTTGAAAAGCTCTCCAAAATCTCGAAGTAAACTTTGGATCTCTATCTGAAACGATACTAGTGGGAATACCATGCAATCTCACTATCTCTGAAATGAACAACCTTGCGAGATAACTCGCCTTGTAGGTAGTCTTCACCGCTAAGAAATGCATGGATTTCGTTAACCGATCCACAATTACCCAAATCGAATCATAACCACCCTGAGTACGGGGTAGTCCAACGGCGAAGTCCATAGAAATACTATCCCATTTCCATACCTGGATTTCTAAAGGTTGCAACAAGCCACCCGGTCTTTGGTGTTCGATATTCACTTGTTGGTACACCGCACATTCCGACACATACACCGCAATATCCTTTTTCATCCCGGACCACCAATAGTCCCTCTTTAAATCTTGATACATCTTTGAAGACCCCGGATGTATAGTAAAAGTACCCTTATGCGCTTCTTCCAAAATTCTCCTTTTTAACTCTGTGTTATCCGGAACACAAATCCTTTGGTTAAATAAAATAATTCTGTTGGTAGCTCGCACGGAACCCGGTTGCACTAGCACTTCTTGTAACTTCTCATCTAACCCTTGTCCTTGTTGGAGTTCTTCCCTAAGAGTAGAATTGATATTCAAATTTCCCATCACCACACCATTAGGAGTCCAAACAAATTGAAGATTTAGATCTCGAAATTTTTCCAATAAAATATACTCTAGCATCATCAACTCGGCATTATGCAACACCTTCCTACTCAATGCATCCGCCACTTTATTTGCTTTACCCGGATGGTATTTTAACTCCAAATCATAATCCTTCAAATATTCCATCCACCTCCTTTGACGCATGTTCAACTCTTTCTGATCAAAGAGGTACTTTAAGCTCTTGTGGTCGCTAAACATCTCAAAACGTACACCATACAAATAGTGACGCCACACTTTCAAAGTAAATACAACTGCCACCAATTCTAAATCATGTGTTCGAAATTCTCTTCATGGACTTTCAACTGTCGAGAAGCATAAGCCACTACATGTCCATCTTGCATTAACACACCTCATAATCCCATCTTCGATGCATCACAATATACCTCATACGACTTGCTAGGATCAGGAATAACCAAAACAGGAGCGGTCGTCAATCTTTCCTTCAAACTCATAAAACTTCTTTCACAAGTCGAATCCCACTCGTACGAACAATCCTTTCGAGTAAGTCTCGTCATTGGTAAAGCCAGTTGAGAAAAGCCTTTGATAAACCTTCTGTAATACCCTGCAAATCCCAAGAAACTTCTAACTTTAGAAACATTCTTCAGTCTCTCCCAATTAATCACTGCTTCAACTTTTGATGGATCAACCACTACACCTCCCTGAGATATGACATGACCCCGAAAATTAACCTCCGACATCCAAAACTCACATTTACTTAACTTAGCAAAAAGTTGCCCCTCTTGTAAGATGGATAAAACGATTCTTAGGTGTTCTCCGTGCTCTTGAGGATCACGAGAATAGATAAGAATATCATCAATGAAAATTACCACAAATTGGTCCAGGTAAGGTTGAAATATCCGATTCATATAATCCATGAAAACTGTCGGAGCATTCGTCACACCGAAAGGCATCACCAAAAATTCATAATGACCATAACGGGTTCTAAACGCAGTCTTTGGTACATCTGAACTCTTCACACGAATCTGATGATAACCCGACCGTAAATCAATCTTCGAGAACACATAGGCTCCTTTCAATTGATCTAACAGATCGTCTATCCTTGGTAATGGGTATTTATTCTTGATGGTGACCTTATTCAACTGACGGTAATCGATACACAACCGCATTCCACCATCCTTTTTCTTTACCAATAACACTGGGGCTCCCCAGGGAGAAACACTTGGTCGAACAAAATGCTTAGCCATCAATTCTTCCAATTGATCCTTTAGTTCTCTTAATTCAAGTGGTGCCATCCGATACGGAGAAACGGATATTGGAGTTGTTCCCGGTATCAGGTCAATAGAGAGTTCCACTTCCCTCTCCGGAGGGAGAGAAGTGACATCCTCGGGAAAAACTTCAGGAAACTCACAAACTACCGGAATACTCAAAACTTGAAGGTTCCTACTCTCCTCCTTAGTAAGAACCAAAAGAACAGACTTCTCCTTTTCAAACAAGAAATTAATCATCCCAACCGTACCTTCCAAAATTGTAGTTAACACATCCCTTGGAGTAGCCTCATCGGATGGAATAATGATTAGCTTTTCTTCACACCCGATAAATACCGAATTAGCTGAAAGTCAATCCATTCCCAAAACCACATCCATTTTCTTAAGCAGTAAACAAATCAGATCAATCTGGAAAACTCTTCCGTCTAAAGATAAAACACAATTTTCACACATTAAAGGTGTTTCAACCATCTCATCCGTGGCAGTAGTAACCACCATGGGTGGAGACAATAGAACCGCTTGCAACCCAAGCCACTTTACACATCACATCGATACAAAAGAGTGTGTGGCTCCACAATCAAATAAAACAAAGCAAGGATTTCCATTCACAAAACACGTACCAGCAATCAAAGAGTTGTCACCCTTGGCTTTCCTCGCATCCAAGGTATATACTCGGCCGGTATTCCTCCCTTGTGTCTGATTCCTCCTCTGAGGACAATCCCTCGATACATGGACCACCTTATTACACTGATAACACCTTATTCCCTCCAAACTGCACCTACCATGATGATTCTTACCACAAGTACGACATATCGGAGGCGCACTAGTCCTGGAACTCTGAACTTGTTTCCCTTTAAACATTTGTTGTCTCGGTCTAAATTGTTGATTCGATCTCCCACGATCACTTTGATTTACCCTACTCAACTCTCCTTCTGCTTGCACTTTCTTCAAGCTATGTTCGGCCACGTAGCACTGCCTTAACAATTCGGTATAGCTAGTGAATTCCCTCTGAGACACGCTATGTGAAATTTCAGCCCTCAAACCAAAAAGAAACTGATCAATCTTCCATCTCTCGTCAGGAGCATACATGGCTTGCCTAGAATAAACAGCCATAACCTCGAACTTTTCTGCATAAGAAGCCACGGTCAAGTTGCCTTATCTCAATTGTTGAAACTCGAATTCCTTCTGAGACCTTAAGGAACTTGGGAAATACTTCTCCATAAAATTTATCTTAAACTGCTCCCATACCTTCGGTACCTCTTGAATTGTCATTAAGGCTGAAGCGCTCTCCCACCACCTCATGGCAGGACCCTTCAACAAGTGAGAAGCGAAGACCACTTTATTTTCCTCACTGCATTGAACTATCAAGAAAATCCGCTCCATACCGGATATCCATTCATGAGCCTTTACTGGATCTAACCCTCCCTGAAACTCCGGAGGATTCATACGAATGAAATCCCTAAAGGTTCCCCCTGCAGCTTTGGGAATAACCACTGGAGGATGCAGGCCACCAGCCATTTGCTGTACCATTTGTTGCACAAACTGATTTTGTTGCTGTTGCATCTGTTGCATGAATTGATACAAAGGGGCATTCCCCTCGTCACCTGGTGGATTTGTCCCTGCTGGAGTGGTTCTCGGTCTACCCCGGTTGTTTCTGCGCCTGTCGGCCATGTTCCTAAATGTCATAGAGATAAGATTAAGTTGATCAGGCTCAATACTATAAATATAACACGTAAGACCAATGGCGACACAACGCATATGAAACGGAAAGAAATACTTATACTATTTCATGGCTAGGTCGAGGATACGACCTGCTCTGATACCAACTGTAACACCCATATATAACAACATACATCAAAGTATATATATCATACATGAATCCAAGTATTTGGTATTGAAATACCATAAGTTCCTAGTTAACACATTGTATACATTAAATGCCCTAAATACAAAGTTCTAAAGTCTACGGCATAACATATACAAGATGTCCAAAATACACTAAGAACTAGATCAACATAATGATCTCAAAATAAACGCCATAGCGGAAGCCATACCAAAAGCTACGATCCGTAAGGAAAAGTCAACCCACTTTGTCCTTACCCTTCGCCGAACCTGTAGTACCTGTGATGTAAATAACAACGTGGGGTGAGATACATCAAATCTCAGTGAGTTCTCTATCTTATAAGTCCTCTCGACTTTACAAGGTTCTAAACAGCCTAACTCAAGTCAAAAGGGAAGGGAAATGACTTTGAGCACTCACACGCCCTATATGGATCCACACTCGTGAGTCTGTTAACTCACACTAGTACAAAAGTAAGTCCTAGGCCTGTTAACTCAAGAATCTCACTAATCGATAACCTTTCCAAGGCATCCCCTTTTCCCGTCCGCTTCTACGTCTAGAAGTCGACCCGAGTCATGGATCCTTGTAGTTACTTGGCATACAAAATGGATTCGGGATCATCGGTCTGTTAACTGTGAACCGTCACTTCTCATGGCCTGTTAACCATCACAAGTCTCTTTACCATATAGGTTCCATTCGTACTACACGCGGGAATCAAACCTGCCAAGTAATTGTGCATACGTTTCAGAGGAGGAGCTCGAGTCTCATGAAACTACACCCCAAGATAAATGGTTACGATTACGCGATCAAAACCCAACGCGATTGTATTCGACAATCACAAGGCCACATCCGCCTTAAGACCTTTGCCTTTCTCAATTCAAATAGAATTAACATGATTCATACTAGTGTAATTATTTTCATACCATTTGATACTAGACTTACGCTTCGGCCTCTCCTGCACAAGCGTCGTCGCTACGTTATTCGACACTTTCCTAGCCGTTACTAGGTTCCAACATAATTCAATGGTAATATTCCTCACCCTACCTATTTCACATTTTAACATGCATACATTCTCAACATGCTTAACAACAAGAGAAAATAGGTAAAACATAAGCCAATTTCATAATAGGATCATATAAACAACATATCACATATCATTACTTTCATTCATTTGCCTCTAAATAATTTGTCCTACACCATACCCCTAATTTCCACTTTTTTATTGGGTAGAGGGTCGTCGTGGCTTTCTAACGGTACCAAGAACGTCCCGATCCAAGTTACGGATCAAAAGTTATGAAGGAAAACAAAACTGCACAACTGTCATGTTCGCTAGGCGAACCTCCCAGCGAGCATTCGCTTCCGCCTTCACTAGGCGAAGCTCCAGGTGAATCAACAAACAGAATGAAACAGACCTAAAGTTCGCTTCGCGAACTCCCTGGCGAACACTCGCCTCGCACTTCGCTTCGCGAACACCTTGGCGAAACAAGGAAGAACCAACCAACACTGAAAAGTCACAAAGTTCGCTAGGCGAACGTCGTTGGCGAACCTTCGCTGACCTTCGCTGCCGAGTTCGCCTAAAGTTTGTTCGCTGCGACTCACCCCAGATTCGCTAGGCGAACCCTGGAAAACTCAACTTCCCAACAGCGCTGTTGCTCATCCAAAATCAATAATTTTACCATCCAAAACCCATCCAAACCTTATCATAACAACCAAAACGCAGTATAATCATAACAACAAGCATTAAACAACATTTATATTGCATTTCATCCGCTAAAGTCATGATTTTAACAAGATTAAACATTTTCTCACAATCTCGACCTAACTCTAAAACTCATGAATTTCTACAACTAGGGCATCTATCTAGAACCCACCTTGAATAGAGGATGATGATGAAGAAGATGAGATGATTTGATGAAGAATGAGTGAAGTTCTTGATCTTGAGCTCTTTGGAAATTTTCTCCTCCTTTTTCTTCCTTTCTTCTTCTTTCTATCTTTTTCCCCCTTTGCTTCAATTGTGGAAAAAGGGTAGAAAAGAAATGATATAACAAATATCATTAATTAGTAACACTACTAATTGTCCAAAAAGTCTCCCAACCGCCAAAAGTTAAAACCTCAGAGTCAGATAATATTGATTTGATCTGCTCTGAGCTCGTCAGTTTACTACAATTATTTCATCCAAATAATTTTCAGAGTAAACCGGAACCCAGTTGATCATAATAATATTATCTAGAGTAAAATAATTTACGGGGTATTACAATATGCGAAGGAGATAAGATAAAATAGTATGCTTATAAATAGAGACGGTAGGATACAATAACCTAAAATAAGTGTAATAAAGTTTTCTACATATATATAAACAGGGAAATGAAAAGTAAATAAATTTATAAAAACCAAAGCTAAATATTTATTTTAATGTATTTAATATAAGAATAAAATGATACATACCACGACAAAAGCAACGGCAACTGTCATAACTTCTAAAACAATACTTCACTAGAATAGGACCCGCGCGATGCGCAGGTTGTAAAAAGATAATGTGGATGATAAATAGAAGTTGTTGAAATAAAATATACATTTATAAATAATGAAAATGCAACGTGAGACATCAAATTAAATGTTAAAACATGAAAGAAGTCTATAAAATTAGAATCAATTTTTAAGGTTTTTGGTTCTTTTTATTCTTAGAGAGGCTTTGTTGTTCCTTTGTTTTTTTAATGGATTTTTGAGTCATTTTGTGTATGAGAAGTGACTCGTCATCAGATGATAATAAAGTTCATTGTTGCTACTATTATTTTTTTAATTCTTTTTTATATGTGTTTTATCATTTGATGTTGTTATGATTAGCATTCATTTAGCACTGTGAGTTTTTGTTTTTTCTTTTCTTATATGGTTTACCATTGA
The DNA here is from genome assembly GCA_022829125.1 of Lathyrus tuberosus. Lineage (NCBI taxonomy): Eukaryota > Viridiplantae > Streptophyta > Magnoliopsida > Fabales > Fabaceae > Lathyrus > Lathyrus tuberosus. The sequence continues at coordinate 2,550,681 of JALAZF010000265.1, forward strand.
TGTTGCCATCATCATTTCCTCTTTTACATTCTTCTTCTTAATGATCTTTTTTATTTTAAATCATTTATGGTGATATGGACTCCTATATGTAATAAGTATATTGTTAAGATTCATAAAGTTAGGAACATATTCACAAAAGAGTTTTTAAATAAAATTTATAGTGTACCGAACATCTCACTCGCATGTCATTGTCATTATATTTTGTAATGCAGTTAAAATTTGAGTCATTTTCTTTTGAGTAGACATATTTGAAAACTTAGTTTTTGGAATTTCCTTTATTTTTAAAGGACCATTTGATGGACTGTATAATTTATACAAAATAAAAAAGAGATAGTAAAAGATTATCTTTAAATACACATATTTATTGAAGTATTTAAAAAAATAAAACAAATTATTTTTGTAACATTATATTATTTACTATTAATATTTGGGATAAAATATTTTATTTATTAATTTTTTAAATGTGTATGAATAAAATAATATATTTATTATTCATATGCATTTTTCATATGCATTTTTCAATTTTTAATAATAATCTTATTAATACAAAATTTAATTATTTATTATATGCATTGTTTAATTTTTATGACATTAATTTTTTAAAAAAAATTTACAATCATTTATGACCTTTTTGTTCTTATAAATACTATTTTATTTATTTATTTTTGGATACAAAAATATAATATATTAAATGATAGTATTAAAGGTTAAAAGTAAGTGTAGTGTAATTGTTTCATTAAATATATAATTAAAGTTTTTATTAAATTTTTATTGGTAATAAATATTTTAATTTAGTTCACAAATGAAATTGATAATTTTTTATTATCATTATGAAATAAATACTTATAAATTTTATGAGATTTTATTGTTTAGTAATAAAAAATTAAATTAAATTACATATGGATAGTCAAAAGTATAATGTAATATATTCAATTAATTTTTCAATTTTTAGTAATGATGTTAATAACAGAAAATTTAAATATTTATTATATTCATCATTGCATTTAATTGGGAACAACTTTAAATATAATTTTTTGTAAATATTTAATAAACATTCGTTTCTTAATAATGGCATTAATTTTTATGATATTAATGTTCTCAATAACTTTTTACAACGATTTCCAACGTTTTTATTTGTAGTAATATTTGTTATTATTTATTTGTATATAAATGAAAATTATTTAATCTTTGTAATATTTGAGATAATCATAAATAAATAAATAAATAAATATATATATATATATATATATATATATATATATATTAATTTTATAATAATAAAAAATATTTACATTTGACTGAATATAATTTAATTATCCAATTAGTTGTTAATTGTCATAAAATTAATTATTAAACATGTAAAAAATGATTGTCATAATAATAAATGAATATTTTTTCTAAATTATAATACAATTAGAACTAAATTAATTCTTAATTATGATAAAATTGAATAAGTTAGTTATTTAATAAGTAAACAGTCATATCAATCAATTTTAAATAATATGAGTTGTGAGTTATAATGAATCTTAAATCAGTATAAAATTTTATTATTATACTCACTACAATGTGTAACTCACGTCCATCTATTCACCGGTTTTCTGTCATGATCTAAAAACAGTCTATTATATCTATTATCTTTATTTCATGAGTTTTATTTATTTTTAAAATGATATAAATATTTTTAATAACAATAATACATCTCTTTATTAAACAAATTAGAAAAAAAAAATTTGTAATATTTTATTTTGTGCTATAAATATTTGGGATAAAATATTATATGTATTAGTTTTTTTAATGTTTAGAAATAAAATAATATATTTATTATTCATATGCATTTTTCAATTTTCAACAATAGTGTTAGTAACAAAGTTTATTTATTTATTATATTCATTATTTAATTTTCATGATATTTTTTAATGATGGAATTAATTTCATGATATTAATTTTTTCAATATTTTTTACAATATTTTATGATCTTTTTGTGCTCATAAATAATATTTTATTTATACCTTTTTGATAAATAATATAATATAATAAAATGATTATATTAATAATTAAAAGGAAGTGTAGTGTAATTATTACATTATAATTATAATTAAATTTCTTATTAAATTTTTATTGGTAATAAATATTTCAATTTAGTTCACAAATGTAATCAATAATTTTTTATTGTCATTATGAAATAAATAGATGTAAATTTGATGTCAATTTATTGTTTAGTAATGAAAATAAAAAATTAAATTAAATTTCATATGGATAGTCAAAAGCATAATTTAATAGAATTCAATTAGTTTTTAAATTTATCAGTAATAACGTTAATACTATAAATTTTACATATTTATTATATTCATTATTGCATTTAATTGTGAACAACTTTAAATATAATTTATTGGAATTATTTAATCAGCATTCATGTTTTTAATTAAATTTTATGACAATCCTGTGATGATGTGGATTATGTGTAATAAAAGCAAACCAAAATCTATTTGCCATTTTACATGTAGTTTGTGAAGAAGGTGAATATATCATGTTTTTGGTAGCATCAAATTCATAAAGAAACAAAATCAAATGGTACCAAATCATACTCTGCAAGAAAATAATCTAAGCTTAAAGAACAACAGTTTCGTCATTATACATATTTTTCAACAAAGGAATTCTAAGAATCAAAGTATTAGGAAGTGTTAACCATGATTAACCAGTTATTATTCATTTCAATCCACATTTTCCGTAGATCTTAATAATTGTGGTTAAGAGAACAAATGCAAGTAATTTCTAAATGAAATCAGCATACATTGATTCTTAGATATTGTTTGATGAAATTACTTGAAATGAAAGAAGAGGGATTGAGAATGTTGCAAATCTTACCGTAAAATGAGAAATCCAAAATAGAATTCTGGTAATGGTAGGAAGGAGAAAATCAAACAGTAATATGAGAAATCAAAAATAGAATTCTGCAAGAACAACAATCCAAAATCTATTTGTCGGTAATGGTAGGAAGGAGAAAATATAATTGTGATCGAAGAAATCAAAAATAGAATTTTGCAAGGACAACCGTACACATACCTAATGATGTAATCATAATCTAAAATCGATAAACCGTAATCCGAGAAACCGAAAATCAACTTTTCATGAACAACCAAACTTCCTGAGATATTTGCAACAGGAGTAGTGATTGCTTTGATTGTTGTTTTGTTCGACTGAGCAGTACTTGAAACCACTTTCTTTAAGGTACAAAGTTATAAGTTTCTCCATTTCTCTAATTTTTGTCACTCGTAGCTTGGTATTGCAGAATTAAGGAAGGGGAAAATGGGTTTTAGTATGGAAAGAGTCAAAGAATGTCAGATGGCGTGTTGGCAGATAATGGTGTTTTAATTGGGGGTGTAATAAAAATTGTACACATAAGCTAATAGGATGATGTGGATATTTTTTGAAGAAGTGAGTGTTAGGTGTCACAAAATAGTTTGATGCATTGGATTTAATATATATAAATAGATTTGTTTTTTATTATAAATTATTTTCCAGTTTTGTGTATATTAATAAATATCATTAATTTTTATTTGCCACTCACATTCAAATCAGTTTTTTTTTAAATACAAATATTGAAAATAAATAATAACCAATTTTAAGATATAACATGGTTTTAAATAAAAAATAATTTATTTTATATTTATATTTATAAAAAAATAGTTTTAAAATGTATTTTTTTTTTAAATCATTTAAAACCTGATTTATAAAAAAACGGTTATGTAAACATAACCAAATTTATATCAGTTTTTTATGAAATGTGGTTATAGTCATAAATTCAAACCATTTAAATAGTTTTAAATAATTATTATTTTGTTTTAAAACTAACCAACCATGTATGTAAGCCGAAAATTCACTGATCAATTATATGAAATTATAACATCAATATTTACTTGTCGTAGAAATTATTTGGGAATAAGGGTTATTGTTCTTATCACCTTGATTCAGAATCTTGAAAAAGACGAGTGACTGGATCTTCATCTGTATTTCACACTCCCATTCACATGTCTCAATTGGACAAGTTGTAGAGCCGTCTGTTTTATTTCTGATTCTATGATTACATAAGAGACTTAGCCAATATATATATATATATATATATATAACCTTAGTCCCTACCCATTATGGGCCAAAGGTTAAAACTCACACTTTTTTCCACACCAATCAGGTTTCAGATATTCAACCTTTTATTTAATAAGATCACTTAACCAATAAAAGGGCTTATTTTAAGCACCCTATCAGAATCATGATTCACCCATTTTTCACAAAACTAAACAACAATTGATTGTAACCCACAAAAAGTTAGATAAATCTAACATTCCCTCACTTGGGCAAAATCAATATTGTGATTTTTATTTTTAAAACACATTTTGAAAACGACTCTCGGGTTAATGACTAATTCCTTAAAATGCGGCCGTATTTTAAGGAAATGCATGATTCCATATGTAGTGTCTGAATATGACTCCATCCAACTAATGTCAAGTAGTATTGAATCACAACGATTATTATATCCAATCATCGTCGACAAAAGCAAGATGTTAGAACCTGGATCTTGCAAGGGATGTGTAATACCCCGTATTTTTGTTTTGCTCTGGATAATATTAGTTCTGATCAACTTGGTTCCGGTATACTCTGAGAAATTATCAGTAATGATAATTTGAGTAACTGATGAACTCAGAGCAGATCAAATTAATATTATCTGACTCAGAGATGATAGCATTTAGTGCTATAGAGATATATTGGACATTCAAGTTAGTGTTACTAACTAAATGATATCTCTACATATCATTTCATTTCCTTTCTTCTTCATTTTGGAACAAAGATAGAAAGAAGTAGAGAGAAGGAAGAGCAAGAAGAGTGAAAGAGAAAGAAAACCTAGAAGAGGAAGAAAGCTTGAATCATCATTTCTTCTCCATCAAATCTTTCCAACATCTTCATCATCATCTTGTCTAGAGGTGAGTTTTAGTTAGAACTTGAGTTTTAGAAATTTTGGAAATGCTAGAGTTTAGGTTAGAAATGTTGGATTGTGAATAATAATACGAAATCGATGTTTCTAATGTTTAAAAATGTGGAAATAGTCGGGTAATGTAGTCGGGTTGTGTGTATATTGAACCTAATATGCTTGCTTTAATGTTGCTAAGAGTTTGGATGGGTTTCCATTGGTGTTTATGCTGAAAATAGCAAGTTTTTGATTTCTGACTCAGTGGTAACCGATTACCCATTATTGAGTAATCGGTTACATGCAGGAAAAGTTGAGTTTTGTGGGAAAAATGAACTGAGTAACCGGTTACTCATTCTGAGGTAACCGGTTACCCAATTATGCCTCTAAACGTGAATTCAGTTCTGTTTTGGAAATTTGGCTTGAGTAACCGGTTACTTATTCTGAGGTAACCGGTTACTGCTGTTGGTTGATGAAAAATAATTTTTGAAAATTTATAACTTATAAACCTTGATTCCGATCGAGGTGTTCTTGGTACCGACGGAAAGCTGTGAAAATATTCTACACTATGAAAGTGGAAAATATCGGTTTTGTTACCCGATTAAATAATCGGAGGAAAAACCCGAGAATGTATTAATTTTATGAATTGAATTTCTATGTGCAATTTTGTTATACTATCGTATTGTGTTACATTTAGTCCCCTTATTGTGAAAAGAAAGTGAGTGATAACATGCTTAAAATGAATTAGGAAGAGTGAGAAACCTTACCCCAAACCTCATGATATGATTCTAGGTTGTGAATAGGATTGTGATAGAGAATCTAGATGGCGATGCTCATTCGTTGATGCCTAGGTGTGCATCTTCAACGAGTAATGGTCTAGGAGAGAGTGAAACACTAGTATGGAACATGTGTGAACCATTGTGATTATGAGAAAAGGCAAAAGAGGCCTTAAGGCGAATGTGGCCTTGTGATTGTCGAATACAATCACGTTTGTGTGTGTGAGATCACGTAATCGTAACTGTTTCACTTGAGTTGCAGTTTCATGAGTCTCGAGCTCCTCTGAAACGTATGCATAATTACTTGGCAGGTTTGATTCCCGCGTGTAGTACGAATGGAGCCTATATGGTAAAGAGACTTGTGACGGTTTATGGCCCGTGTGAAGTGACAGTTCATAATGGTTAATGGCCCGTAAAACACGAATCCATTTCATATGTCAAGTAACTACAAGGATCCATGACTCGGGTCGACTTCTAGACGTAGAAGCGGACGGGAAAAGGGGATGCCTTGGTAAGGTTATCGATTAGTGATATTTTGAGTCGGTGAACTCATGAACATGTTTCCATATAGTGTGAGATTGAGAACTCAAGGTCATTTCCCTTCCCCTTGACTTGAGCTAGGAATGGTAGAACCTTGTAAAGCCGAGAGAACCTATAAGATAGGGAACTCACTGGGATTTAATATCTCACCCCATGTTGTTGATTATATTAAAGGTTCCGCGAAGGGTAAGGATAAGGCCGTTTGATTATCCTTATTTATCTTGGCTTTTGGGATGGCGTGACTTCCGCTTGTGGAGTTTCATTTTGAGATCGCTTTGTTGATCTAGTTCTTAGTGCATTGGAACATCTTGTACATATTATGCCATAGTTTTTTTTAGTATGTTGTATTGGGCATGTAATGTATACAATGTGTTAACTAGGAACTTATGGTATTTCAGTACCAAGACATGGATTCGTGTATAAATTATATGCTTTGATGTATGTGATTATATATGGGTGTTACAGTTGGTATCAGAGCAGGTAGTATCCTCGACCTAGCCATGAAATAATATAAGTAATTCTTTCCGTTTCATATGCTTTATGTCGCTATTGGTCTTAAGTGTTATATTTATGACATTGAGCCTGATAAACTTAATCATATCTATATGACCTTTAGGAACATGGCTGACGGACGCAGAAGCAATCATGGTAGACCCAGAACTACTCCTGCAGGGACGAATCCGCCAGGCGGCGAGGAGTATGTCCCATGGCCTCAGTTTTTGCAACAGATGCAGCAGCAGCAGAACTAATTCTTGCAGTAGATGGTACAACAGATGAATGAGGGTCTTCATCCTCCAGTAGTTGTTCCAGATGATGTAGGTGGAAGTTTTCGGTATTTCATCCCCATGAATCCTCCAGAATTTCATGGCGGATTAGATCCTGTGAAAGCTCATGAATAGATAGCCAACATGTGTAGCGAGCGATTTTTGTCGGTGACGTGACCACCTTATCGCTGAAGTTTGGGTTTTCCTCCTCAAGGAGAAAGGGTACTACTTTCTGATTTCTTATTTATCCCATGAAGCTGGAAGGGAAAGGGAAGCTATCTAAAACTAACCTTGCACGCGAATGTTTAACTGAACAAACGCTTAAAGAGATTGAGGGGTCCGGGGTTAGGTTATACAATGGGTAGTTGTCAATTACCCATCCTATATGTGGTTATCCACAGGATATTAGCTTTAGAGTTTCGCTTTGTAATTGATAGTGTTTATTTGGTAATGAGTTGGGAAAGTATGACAGGGAGAGTGAGTTTTTGTTGATGTTTGGGTTCTTCCTGGTGTTTTTGGTAAGGTACTGGACCTAGGGTTTTTTTATTGGTATGCTCGCTAAGATTTCACAATCTTATGCCTACGTATTCCCGTTGAAACGAAACAGGCAAATTAGAGCAATCGTAGTTCCTCCTATTCTAAGGGAGGAAAAAGATGTTTTGGTGTCTTGTTCAAAGCCCAAGATTGAAGCTAAAGGGTTGAGTATTTGTATCTTGTTTGAAGCCCAAGATGGAAGCTAAAAGGTTTGACCGAGAGAGAACTTGTCATCTCTAAAGAGGGATTATTGATTTTTGTGTGCCTTGATCGAAGCCCAAGGTTGAAGCTAAGAGGTTGATTGACTCCACTGGGGAAGTCCTTATACAAAGCCTAAGAGGAGGCTGGGAATGACTGACTCAACAAGAGTGTGTATATATGTATCTTGTACAAAGCCCAAGATTGAGGCAAAAAGAGACAGACTCTTTGGGGATATCATTATACAAAGCCTAAGAGGAGGCTAAAAGTTTGACTTTTATGGGGAAAACGTTCTTTCTGTTTTGTACAAAGCCCAAGATTGAGGCTAAAAGGAATTTTGGCTCCGCCGGGGAGTTTTGTATGTGTCTTGTACAAAGCCCAAGATAGAGGCAGAAATGGGAAATTTAATTGACTCTGGTGAGGATATTTTAAGTGTCTTATACAAAGTCTGAGACGGAGGCTAAACAGATTTGACTCTACTGGAGAGTGTTATCTATCTTGTACAAAGCCCAAGATGGAGGCGGAAAAGAGTTTGACTCGGCTTGGGAGTTTATTCCTCAAAGTCTAATGAAGGCTCGGAGGAATTGGCTTCGCTGAGGAAAATGTTCGTCCCAAGCTTATGAAAGTTTATATCTCATACAAAGCCCAAGATAGAGGCTAAAAAGGTTTGACTCAACAAGAGAGTGCTTCTAGCTGTCCTGTACAAAGCCCAGGATTATGGCTGAACAAGCTGGAGAAAGCCTAAGAGTAGGCTAACTTTGCTAGGGTGAATCATTATACAAAGCCTAAGAGGAGGCTATTGACCCAACAAGAGGGTGTTTTTTATTTGTCTCATACAAAGCCCGAGATAGAGGCTAAAGTGGCTGACTCAATAAGAGAGTGCCTGACTCAACGAGAGAGTCTGAAAAGTGATTGACTCAACAAGAGAGTCTGAAAAGGTTATTGACTCAACAAGAGAGTCTTGAGAGTTGATCGACTCAACAAGAGAGTCTGAAAAGGTTATCTCTGTTGGGGAGAATCGTTGTATAAAGCCCAAGAGGAGGCTGGCTTCACTGATGAAGGATCATTATACAAAGCCTAAGAGGAGGCTATACTTCTGCAGGGGACTCTTGAGATCCCGAGGCAGGTCCAAATGGGGAATCAACTCTTGCAGGGGAATCCAGAAGAGTTTATAGATCAGAAACCTCGAGGCTCTGATAGTGTTACGATGACTTGACCCTGGTTGGGGAATTCTGGGAGAGAGACAGGGCTTTAGAACCCACAAGTTTTAACTCTGCTGGAGATTAATCCAGAATCTGGGGTTTCTCCTATACTTTGTAAAGAACTTGAGAATGTCTTTGAGACTCAAGGGGATTTAGACTGTCCAAGTCTATTGGAAGAGTTTTATCATTTGTATGATGCCCAAGAGGAGGCCGACTCTTTTAAGGGATGAGTATCAACCCTAAAATTGGTCTGAGAGTTTTGACTCTTTTTAGAAAGACAGCTCTAACAAAGGATGACTAAGTTCTGTCCTATACCTTTAAGAGGTCTTCAGGGTCCTTGTACTAAGCCCAAGAGAATACATGAGAACTTCTAAGAAGCCGGAGGGTCCTTGTACAACGCATAAGAGGAGGCGGGGATGCTTTTAGGAAGCCTGTGGGTCCCAAACCAAGAAAAGTTCAAGAAATTCTATTCATCGAGAATAGATCATTTAGTGAAAGTTATGAGGTTTGAAGAAACTCAAGAGATGCTATTCACCAAGAATATATCAACTCTAGGAAGTAGAATTTCTTTGACAATTTCTAGGGGTGACAGTCTGAGAAAAGGTTCACGAGGAATATTGTCTTTCTCTTTGTTCCATATTGTTTAACCCCAAGAGGAGGGAAAACTGTATCTGGTAATCCTATGGGGATCTAGTTTTGTTTGTATTTAAGAGTGACCAACAGGGCTTTACCTAGTTCTAGACCTAGTTGCCGGGGAAAACTCTAAATAAATATACTAGTATATATACAGTTGATATATGACAAGTATGTAAAAGGATATGAAAGAAGACTAACCATGTGCAGCTTCCCACAGTACAGTATATACATGAAAGCAGTAAATGAAAGCGGATAAACACTTACAGGTGAGCAAGCTTCCATGCTGTTTTGTTAGTTGTTCAACAAAGAAATTAAAGAAAGTTTTGATGACAACATATATTTGAATTCAAAATCAAAGGAGAAAGTGCTTTGAAAAGATTTTTGGGGCTTACAGCTCAAGGAGAGGCCCAAAGATTATTTGTTTGAAAATGGCGATCGCGCCTAGGTTTTTGAAAACACAGTGGGTCTTATACAATAAATGAGGCCCAAATTATTTTGGTTTTCAAGAGGGGTTAGGTCTTACACTCTATTAGAGGCCCAAAGAGTTTGAAAATGAATAAAGATGAGACTTATAGCTCAAGGAGAAGCCCAGTTGGTTTTGTTAAAAAAGGCGACAATCGCGCCGAACTTTTAAAAATATACAGAGGGACTTATACAATGTGTCAGGCCCAAAAAGGTTTTATTTACAAAAGGGATAGGACTTACACTCTATTAGAGGCCCATGAGTGTTTGAAAAAGATTGATGAAGGTTGAATTAATCAAAACCCTAATTTTGTTTAAAATGGAATTAATTTTGTTTAAAAATTAATAAAAATTATTGAAAACATGTGAAAAATGAGTGGTGATCTTGGTTCAATATTTCAAAAATCAAGTTTTTATCCACAAAATGATTGGAAACCAATTAAGTTTGGAAAATCAAGAAAGAAAAAATATTTTAAATGTTAAAAAACAAATAAAAATTAATTATTTACAAAAATATCAAGTATATGAAATAAATAATATTTTTGGGAATTTTTGGTAAAATAAAATATTTTAACATTTTTGTGAATTATTAAAAAAAGAATCAACTCAAAATCATTAAAATTCATAGAGAAATTAATTTTTGAATCAATTAAATAAAATCACAAAAATTCAAATATTCAAATATTTGAAAAAGGGCGCCAAGAACACCTTGGTCTTGCCCGTGTGCTCTGTTCTTTGCTGATTTGCGTTTTCTCATCAATATCACTGAATACTTGATGAAATCACACAATCCACATATCAATCTGCTCGTTTTCAACTCACGATCATGTCTATGGTTTTTAATTTCATTTATTTTAAGTATGGAATGAGAAATCAAAAAACCTCAAGAACCCTAAATTATGCATGAAGACTCAGAAATTTGATACACAATTCAAACAAAGCAATTAATTAAGGGGAAACATTCCATACATGATTATGAACATATGGCAAAATTATTGTGCGAGGAAATATGCATGAATCATGAGATGACCAAGTTGAGGCTTACCTCTTGTAGCTGGTGATCGTGTTTTGAGTTGGAGGTGTTACAAGCTGGTTCCAATGATCCGAACAACTTCCCTAGGTGCCAAGTGATGTGTCTGAATGCTTGGAATGGTTTGAAACAAGCTGGAACCTAAGATGGTACCTCAACTGCAAATCTGTCAAAGACTTGTGCAGATGGCTGGTGATTTTGTGATTCTGATGTTCCAGATGTTGTTTAAGTGTTTGGATCACTTCTATATGATGTTTGTGAGGTGTGTGTGTGATTGGTTTGGTTGGAATTGCTCTCAAACTCAAAACCCGATAGTGACTTGCTTTAGAAGGCAAAATTGAAGTGAAAGTGGAGATTTTGAGGTAAGCATCAGTTTGGGTGCTTTGGTGTACTCAAACTGATCATAATTGAGCTCTATTTATAGTGGATAAAGTTTTTTTTTGCAGCAATAATGTATGGCAACTGGTACAGGTCTGTGGCCAATTGGATCATTTTGGAATCTCAAGTCTCCTCTAGCCATTGACTAGAGGTTAGAGCACAGGACTATGGTTCTTTGATTCAAGGATAAGGCTTGACTGAAGTTTTCATTTTTTCTCTGATACATGCCACCTCTAGGCATCCATTAAATGTTCCTAAACAAAATTGGAGTTTTGGCCTCCTTTAGGCTTTTTAGGTTTGGCATGCTACTTGTAGTTCCAATGACTTGGGAGGCTGATAGATCAGTGTTTGTTCCTCCTTGGTCTCCCCTTGAGGTGTTAAGATGGATAAACTTGTTTTTCATTTGCACAAATTAACCAAATCGAGCCTTAATGCATAATCTGCCTTGCCAAAACAGTTTGCAGCAAGGCATGTTGCAGCTGTCATAACTCCTAGCTCAGATGGAATTTGATGGAGTTCTTGGACATTTTGTAAAGCTAATATATCCTATTTCAACATAATGTCCAACTTTGGTTTTGATCAAACCTGAATTACAATGAAAAATGCCTCTACTTTTGAGAAAAAATAAGGCAGATTCTGACTTAGTGAAAATTTCACTAAGTGTTGGAAAAGTGTCACTTTTGTGTTTTCAGCCATTTTGATCACTCCATAACTTAAAATCCATGAGGAATTGGAATGAGCTGTAGTTGACACTTTTAAAGTATGCCATGAGATCTACAAATCCATCCTTGGGTCATCCAAAATGGTTACTTGGATCTCAAGTTATGATCCTTGGAAGTTGGTACCCTAGCCACTTTGTTCCATAACTTAGAAAAATTTTAAGTTTTTTTTATGGTTACCCCTTTTACAAGTTAACCCATTTTATTTGGTTTTTCTTGATGAATGATGATTCCAATCACACATTAACATCATTTTAGGGTTAAGGAACCTTGGTTGACTAAAAAATCAAAAAGTCAAACTTTGACTTTTTGTATAGTTGACTTGTTCATCAGATGAAATTTAAACTGTGCAATCCTCTATGAAATTAAGTTCTTGACCTAAATCAAACTTAATGGATGGATTCTATAGGTGTTATAGGGTGTGTTGACTTATGTCCCAAAGTTTAGGAGCAGGTCTTGGTCAAAAGTCAAAGGTACAGTTGACTTTTCCCGCGAAACCCTAATTGTGGTCCTGATGAATTTGAAACTTGTAGACCAAACTTCTTGGATCAATCCATTGTTGCAAATGGATCAATGTAGTGTATTGGAGACCCTAAAATCATGTCTTAAGGTCTTGGCTCATGTTTTGTCCCAAAAGTCAACTTAGGGGTGAATTAGGTCAAGAAACCCTAACTCCTGATTTTTTATGAATGCATCCCCAGAGGCTAAATTGACTTGATGATTGGGTCTATGAGGTCCCTTAGAGTATCTTGGGTTATGCTTTGAAGCATTGGCTCATGCCCAGAGGAAAATTTCCAACTAGAGGCCTCAGTCGACCAAAACCCATATTTGGTGACACTGGCGATCTTGAGGCTTGATCCACTTAGAATGTTGCAACCTTGTGCTTAGTTCTTGATGTGGGAGTCCTCTTGATCCCTTATGGGTGTTTGAAAGGCTAGACAAGTTGAAGAACATGTCATTTCTTGATTGATCCTTTGTCTATTACTCTGAGAGGGCTTAAAACCCTAATCTTTTATTATAGTGAATGCTCACCCATCTTTGGGGAGACTGATGAGGCATATAAGTACATCCATATTATGATGATGATTTTCAAAATGATGGGAAATCTTAGTGGTCAAAATTTGGGGTATGCCAACATGGAGAGAATTTTTCAGATAGTCCAGTGTAGTGAGGAGAATAAGGTGGTGTTCGCTTCTCATTCATTGAAGGGTCCTGCTATGAGGTGGTGGGAGAGTGCCTCAGCCCTAATGACTATCCAAGAGGTGCCTAAGGTCTGGGAGCAATTTAAGATTACTTTTATGGAGAATTATTTCCCTAGTTCTTTGAGGACCCAGAAAGAATTTGATTTCCAACAGTTGAGACAAGGTACTTTGACTGTGGCTGCTTATGCTGAAAAATTTGAGATCATGGCTGCTTACTCTAGGCAAGCCATGTATGCTCTGGATGAGAGGTGGAAGATTGACCAATTTCTTTTTAGTTTGAAGGTTGAGATTTCTCATAGTGTGTCTCAAAGAGAGTTCACTAGTTATGCTGAGTTGCTAAGGCAATGTTATGTGGCGGAAAACACCCTGAAAAAAGTTCAAGCAGAGGGGGATTTGAGTAGGTCGAATCAGAATGATCATGGGAGATCAAGTCAACAGTTTAGGCCTAAACAACAAGCTTTCAAAGGGGAGCAAGTTCAGAGTTCTAGGACTAGTGCACCTCCTGTGTGTCATATTTATGGTAGGAATCATTATGGAAGGTGTGGTATCAAAAGTGTGAGATGTTTTCAGTGTCAGAAGATGGGTCATCTGAAGAGGGATTGTCCTCAGAATAGGAATCAAATACAAGAAAGGAGTATCAGCCGAGTTTATTCTTTGGATGCAAAGAAAACAAAGGGTGATAACTCTTTGATTATTGGTACGTGTTTCATTAATGGGAATCCTTGTTTTGTATTATTTGATTGTGGAGCAACACACTCTTTTGTGTCGATGCAATGTGTGAAGCGACTTGGGTTGCAAGCTATTCTGTTGTCTCCACCCATGGTGGTTACTACTGCCATGGATGAGATGGTTGAAACACCTTTAATGTGTGAAAATTGTATTTTATCTGTGGATGGGAGAGTTTTTCAGATTGATCTTATTTGTTTGCCGCTTAAGAAAGTATATGTTGTTTTGGGAATGGATTGGCTTTCTCTTAATTCGATATTTATTGGTTGTGAAGAAAAGCTAATCATCATTCCATCTGTTGAAGCTACTCCGAAAGATGTGTTAACTACCATTTTAGAAGGTACGGTTGGAATAATAAATTTCTTGTTTGAGAAGGAAAAATATGTTCTTTTGGTTCTCACTAAGGAGGCGAGTAGCGACCTTTAAATTCTGAATATCCCTGTAGTCTGCGAGTTTTCTGAAGTTTTCCCTGAGAATATCACTTCTCTTCCTCTAGAAAGGGAAGTGGAATTCTCTATTGACCTGATACCTGGAACGGCTCCAATATCTGTTTCTCCGTATCGGATGGCACCACTTGAGTTAAGAGAATTGAAGGATCAATTGGAAGAGTTAATGGCTAAGCATTTTGTACGACCCAGTGTTTCACCCTGGGGAGCTCCAGTGTTGTTAGTAAAGAAGAAGGATTGTGGAATGCGGTTATGTATTGATTACCAGCAGTTGAATAAAGTCACCATCAAGAACAAATACCCATTACCCAGGATAGACGACCTGTTAGATCAATTGAAATGAGCCTGCGTGTTCTCGAAGATTGATTTACGGTCGGGATATCATCAGATCCGTGTGAAGAGTTCGGATGTATTAAAGACCCTGTTTAGAACTCGTTATGGCCATTATGAATTATTAGTAATGCCTTTCGGTGTGACGAATGCTCCGGAAGTTTTTATGGATTATATGAATCAGATATTTCAAGCTTACTTGAACCAATTTGTAGTGATCTTCATTGATGACATTCTTATTTATTCTCATACTTCTTAAGAGCATGAAGAGCATTTAAGAATCGTTTTATCGATCTTACAAGAGAGACAACTTTTTTCTAAGCTAAGCAAGTGTGAGTTTTGGATGTCGGAGGTTAGTTTTCTTGGTCATGTCATATCTCAGGGAAGTGTGGCGGTGGATCCATCAAAAGTTGAAGCGGTGATTAATTGGGAGAGAACAAAGAATGTTTCCGAAGTTAGAAGTTTCTTGGGACTGGCAGGTTATTACAGAAGGTTTCTCAAAGGCTTTTCTCAATTAGCTTTACCAATGACCAAACTTACTCAGAAGGATGGTCCTTATGAGTGGGATTCGGCTTGTGAACAAAGTTTTGTGAGTTTGAAGGAAAGAATAACGATTGCACCTATTTTGGTCATTCCTGATCCTAGCAAGTCGTACGAGGTATTTTGTGATGCATCAAAGATGGGATTAGGAGGTGTTTTAATGCAAGATAGTCACGTAGTGGCTTATGCTTCTCGACAATTAAAGGTTCACGAGAAGAATTATCCAACGCATGATTTGGAATTGGCGGCGGTTGTTTTTACATTGAAAGTGTGGCGTCACTATTTGTATGGGGTACATTTTGAGATGTTCAGCGATCACAAGAGTTTAAAATATATATTTGACCTGAAAGAGTTGAACAACCGTCAAAGGAGATGGATGGAATATTTAAAGGATTATGACTTGGAACTAAACTACCATCCGGGTAAAGTGAATAAAGTGGCGGATGCATTAAGTCGGAAAATGTTGAATAACGCCAAGTTGATGATGTTAGAGTATACCTTATTGGAAAAGTTTCAAGATCTTAATCTCCAATTTGTTTGGACTCCTAATGGTGTGATTATGGGAAACTTGAATGTTAATTCTACTCTAAGAGAGGAAATTCAACAAGGCCAAGTGTTGGATGAGAAACTACAAGAAGTGTTAATTCAACCAGGTTTCGTGCGAGCTACTAATGGAATCATCCTGTTTAACCAAAGGATTTGTGTTCCGGATGATGCAGTGTTGAAAAGAAGAATTTTCGAGGAAGCGCATAAGGGTGCTTTTACTATACATCCTGGTTCTTCGAAGATGTATCAAGACTTAAAGAGGGACTATTGGTGGACCGGTATGAAAAGAGATGTTGTGGTGTATGCATCGGAGTGTGCGGTATGCCAACAAGTAAAGATTGAGCACCAAAGGCCAGGTGGCTTATTACAACCGTTAGAAATTCCGGTGTGGAATTGGGATAGTATTTCTATGGACTTTGTAGTTAGATTACCCCGTACGCAAGGTGGTTATGATTCTATTTGGGTGATTGTGGACCGGTTGACGAAGTCTGCGCATTTATTAGCCGTAAAGACTACATACAAGGCGAGTCATCTCGCAAAGTTGTTCATTTCAGAAATCATGAGGTTGCATGGTATTCCCTCTAGTATAGTTTCGGATAGAGATCCAAAGTTTACTTAAAGATTTTGGAGGGCTTTTTAACAAGCTATGGGAACAAGGTTGTGTTTGAGTACGTCAAATCATCCTCAAACGGATGGTCAGACAGAACGGACGATACAAACGATGGAAGATATGTTAAGGGCATATGTGCTTGGAAGTAGAGGAAATTGGATAGAACTGTTACCGTTGATTAATTTTTCGTACAACAATAGTTATCATGCAAGTATTGGTATGGCTCCTTATGAGGCATTGTATGGAAGGAAATGTAGGACACCTTTGTGTTGGATGGAAGTTAGCGAAGATAGAATTTTGGGACCCGAAATTATCCAAGAGACTACGGAAAAGATTAGAATGATCCGTGATAAAGTTAAACAAGCACAAAAGCACAAAATCTTCAGAAGAGTTATGCGAATAACCGTAGGAGACCTTTAGAATTCGATGAAGGTGATAACGTGTTTTTGAAGGTTACTCTGAGATTGAGGTTGAAAGGACCGTTTAAGTCGCGAAAGTTAAGTCCGAGATACGTAGGACCGTATCAAATTTTAGAAAGGATTGGTGAAGTAGCTTACATATTAGCCTTACCGCCTTCTCTGTCTAAAATGCATGATGTTTTTCATGTATCTCAACTCCGGAAGTTTGTTCCAGACCCTCTTCAGGCAATTCTACCAGATACAATTGAGATAGAAACAGATTTAACATTTGAACCTCAACCAAGCCGTATCACAGGAAGAGAAACTAAGGTACTAAGGAATAAAGAGATTCTTCTTGTGAAAGTTCAGTGGGATGAGACGCATCCGGGTGATGCAACTTGGGAACTAGAATCAGAGATGCGAGATGCTTACCCTCACCTTTTCAGGTAATCTTTAAATTCGAGGACGAATTTCTATTTTAAGGAGGGGAGGATGTAATACCCCATATTTTTATTTTGCTCTGGATAATATTAGTTCTGATCAACTGGGTTCTGGTATACTCTGAGAAATTATCATTAATGATAATTTGAGTAACTGATGAACTCAGAGCAGATCAAATTAATATTATCTGACTCAGAGATGATAGCATTTGGTGCTATAGAGATATATTGGACATTCAAGTTAGTGTTACTAACTTAATGATATCTCTACATATCATTTCATTTCCTTTCTTCTTCATTTATGAACAAAGATAGAAAGAAGTAGAGAGAAGGAAGATCAAGAATAGTGAAAGAGAAAGAAAACCTAGAAGAGGAAGAAAGCTTGGATCATCATCTCTTCTCCATCAAATCTTTCCAACATCTTCATCATCATCTTGTCTAGAGGTGGGTTCTAGTTAGAACTTAAGTTTTAGAAATTTTGGAAATGCTAGAGTTTAGGTTAGAAATGTTAGATTATGAATAATAATACGAAATCGATGTTTCTAACGGTTAAAATGTGGAAATAGTCAGCTAATGTAGTCGGGTTGTGTGTATATTGAACCTAATATGCTTGCTTTGATGTTGCTAAGAGTTTGGATGGGTTTCCATTGGTGTTTATGCTGAAAATAACGGGTTTTTGATTTCTGACTCAGTGGTAACCGGTTACCCATTATTGAGTAACCGGTTACATGCAGGAAAAGTTGAGTTTTGTGGGAAAAATAAACTGAGTAACCGGTTACTCATTCTGAGGTAACCGGTTACCTAATTATGCCTCTAAACGTGAATTCAGTTCTGTTTTGGAAATTTTGCTTGAGTAACCGGTTACTCATTCTGAGGTAACCGGTTACCACTGTTGGTTAATGAAAAATAATTTTTAAAAATTCATAACTTTTAAACCGTGATTCCGATCGAGGTGTTCTTGGTACCGACGGAAAACTGTGGAAATATTCTACACTATGAAAGTGGAAAATATCGATTTTGTTACCCGATTAAATAATCAGAGGAAAAACGCGAGAATGTATTAATTTTATGAATTGAATTTCTATGTGCAATTTTGTTATACTATTGTATTATGTTATATTTAGCCCCTTATTGTGAAAAGAAAGTTAGTGATAACATGCTTAAAATGAATTAGGAAGAGTGAGAAACCTTACCCCAAACCTAATGATATGATTCTAGGTTGTGAATAGGATTGTGATAGAGAATCTAGATGGCGATGCTCGTGTGTTGATGCCTAGGTGTGCATCTTCGACGAGTAATGGTCTAGGAGAGAGTGAAACACTAGTATGGAACATGTGTGAACCATTGTGATTATGAGAAAAGGAAAAAGAGGCCTTAAGGTGAATGTGGCCTTGTGATTGTCGAATACAATCACGTTTGTGTGTGTGAGATCACATAATCGTAACCGTTTCACTTGAGTTGCAGTTTCATGAGTCTCGAGCTTCTCTGAAACGTATGCATAACTACTTGGCAGGTTTGATTCCCGCATGTAGTACGAATGGAGCCTATATGGTAGAGACTTGTGACGATTTATGGCCCTTGTGAAGTACCGGTTCATAACAGTTAATGGCCCTTATAACCCGAATCTATTTCGTATGTCAAGTAACCACAAGGATCCATGACTCGGGTCGACTTCTAGACGTAGAGGCGGATGGGAAAAGGGGATGCCTTGGTAAGGTTATCGATTAGTGATATTTTGAGTTGGTGAACTCATGAACATGTTTCTATATAGTGTGAGATTGAGAACTCAAGGTCATTTCCCTTCCCTTTGACTCTAGCTAGGAATGGTAGAACCTTGTAAAGCCGAGAGAACCTATAAGATAGGGAACTCACTGGGATTTAATATCTCACCCCATGTTGTTGATTATATTACAGGTTCCCCGAAGGGTAAGGATAAGGCCGTTTGATTATCCTTATTTATCTTGGCTTTTGGGATGGCGTGACTTCCGTTTGTGGAGTTTCATTTTGAGATCGCTTTGTTGATCTAGTTTTTAGTGCATTGGAACATCTTGTACATATTATGCCATAGTTTTTTTAGTATGTTGTATTGGGCATGTAATGTATATAATGTGTTAACTAGGAACTTATGGTATTTCAGTACCAAGACTTGGATTCATGTATAAATTATATGCTTTGATGTATGTGATTATATATGGGTGTTACAGGATGGTAGTCAATGTTGTAATCAATGCAAAACACAATTTTCCCTTTGCCATTTACTTTTATTTTTTTCAATTTTTACAAATTTCCTCATAAAGGATTTTTGCATTCTTGTACACACCTTATGTATAAAATTTTCATATTCAATAAATTCATCAATTTGTCAGTTATCTCTTTTAGTATTTTGTTTGCAAAATAAATGATTATTTGTGATCACATAATACTATAAAGTGTCGAGAATAACAAAAAGCTAAATCAACAGAAAAAGCATTATGCATTGCATGATTTACCAGAAATCACTAAACGGGGTGATCGGTGGTCTCCATTAAAAGCTTGATACACGTAGAGCATCGTCATGGCTATCCGCTGGGTTGTTTGTCTTCTCTTTCCCCAGCAGGGCTAGGATCTTCCCATTCCCCAGCGGAATCATGTTCTTGCAAGTCCCCAGGCAGGTATGAGCCGACATCCCCAACAGTGGTAGTGATTCGGAGATCGCCCGTGTTACTTTCTTCCCAGCCAAGGATGTCGAGTCAAAGTCTGTTTTCATTACATCTCTACCTACCCGCAACATCGTACTGTAACTTGCACTGCTGCATAGCATAATCTCATGTATCATGTAAGATTAAGCATACATTGCATTTTTCATGTGCATCAGGACTCCCTTATGACCGATGCATCTCCCCAGCAGACCTTCAGTCAATCCCCAACAAATGACTTAGCACAAAGGCATCTTCGCCACATTCCCAAATAATCAAATTCTCAACACATACTCACTTTCAATACACTTCCATCACCCACGACCAAAATTTTGAGCTACTCTTAATTTAATCCCCTTCCACCTCGAATACTCGAAAAACTGTTGCAATTCGTACATTCAGGTCTAAGAGGATTAAATAGGGGCAGCTGTCATACCCAAAAATTTGACGTCCCCTTTTTGTCTTTTTTGCATAAGCATGTGCACTTGCATTCCCAGCATACGCATCGACATTTTTATTTGTGGATTTATTGCAGGTATATCCAAATCCCCAGAGAGTCTCGAGCCTGTGATTAATTGTATCCCAGAAAAGTCGTCAAAGCATCATCAATACATACAAAATAGAAGGATTTCTATGCATATTTATCCAAGCACAGGGTCGAAGCATGAAACCATGACCAAGCCACTCATTTCAATCCAAAAAAGAGTATTTTTTACTGTGGTAATCGGTTACCCGAATTTGTGTAACCGGTTACACCCTCTTTACCAGCCCAAGGAAGGCGCATTTTGTAACACCCCCAATCTATACCCCCAAGCTATTAAGCGATAAATAAAAATTCGAAATTTCATCAGAGTATAATTAGAAACACGGCATAGACAGGGAACATCACATCAATAACAAACAAACATACAACACCTACTCATAAAGATATGCAACAGTGGGGTAGCAATCAACAGAGGAACTCAGTTCCTTACACCCACAATTCAGATTTTAGAATAAAAGCGGAAAATCTAAAACTGACTATCGTATATATATATATATATATCACTTAAAAAGTTTGTCATACATCAAGTTATACAGGCACAAGCCAAAAGATATATATACATAATACACAAATAATCACAAACGGCCTCCCTAACTACCCGATGTCACATATCAGAGCCGACCGACAAAAGAATGAAGACGCAAAGCTTCACAAAAGAGACCTCCAGCAACTCTAATCTGCAATGCCTCATAGAGCATTATAAAACAGCAGAAGGGTGAGAAAAACAATCATAATACGTTTGCATAAAATTATATATTAACATAGAAATGCACAATTAGAATATTCTCACCACAAATGCACCACAATCAAATATAACACAACACCGTGCAAGTATCAGATATTCATCACCAATGCACATCAATCATCAACACACTTATACACATACCATCTCATTAATCACATTCACAATTAACATACACAATTAATCCATGATTATACAAATGCACAGAGACCGACACAACGACTCTATGCACATGCCATGCGCTACCGACTTCCAATGTTTCTCATGTCTCATCACCAGTTCACTCAGGAACTATTGGAACCATTGCTCGTTACTTAGTGTAACTCCCCGTCGGGCCTACGATGTTCACCCATCGCTTTAGGTCCCCACATGGGCACACGACGTTTATGGATTGCTTTAGGTCCCCACATGGGCACACAATCCGATCGCTTTAGGCCCCCACACGGGCACACGATCGTCTATAACCATCGCTTTAGGTTCCTACATGGGCACACAATCTGATCGCTTTAGGTCCCCACACGGGCACACGATCGTCTATAACCATCGCTTTAGGTCCCCACATGGGCACACGATGTTATAGCAGGTTCCCTCTGGAACCAAACCGTCACTCAGGACGTCACAACAATGCATATCATGA
Source organism: Lathyrus tuberosus (assembly GCA_022829125.1). Classification (NCBI taxonomy): domain Eukaryota; kingdom Viridiplantae; phylum Streptophyta; class Magnoliopsida; order Fabales; family Fabaceae; genus Lathyrus; species Lathyrus tuberosus. The sequence continues at coordinate 2,572,716 of JALAZF010000265.1, forward strand.
TGCTTGGCATACAATGACTCATGACATTCAGTATGCACACATATATGCAACCATCACACTTAACATAATTCATGCTTGCAATTTAAGCCCAAAACAATGCATTTTATACCATACAACAGCGCGCGATCATACCATATGCATATCAACAGCACATTGCATAAACACACCAATTACACACAATTATAACGGCAAAAGTTGACAAAACGACACAATTCCGAATTCTCGACAAAAATAAAATCGGCTAACAATTTCCAAATCACCATAATAAGAAAGTACAGCTCAATAGCTTTCCAACGATACCAAGAATGTAAGAATCAGATAAACGGAACAAAAGTTACGAAAGAAAACGAAAATGACATTTTGAAAAATCCCATTTTTACACTTGGCCTGACCATACGCGTATCACCATTCTCATACGCGTATGGCCCCAATTCCTCGCCATTCCCATACGCGTATCACCAATGCCTATACGCGTATGGACAGAATCGTTTTCCTTCACAAATTTCACGTTTCAAAGCCCATACGCGTATGTCCAACACCATACGCGTATCACCAGATGGCCGGGAAGAGACACATTCCATACGCGTAATGACCAAAACACATGCCAATGATACGCATAACACCTAGGCTCATACGCGTATGGACATGCCCCTTACGCGTACGGCCAGGGCAAAACCAGAAAAATTCTGCAGAACGTGTTTCTGCATTTTCCAACCAAATTCATCCGGTTTTTCACCTACACATCCGAAAATCACCAATACAATGCCTAACAACATGTATCTATCCTGTATCAACAATAATGAGCATCAAAAACATGATTTCAACCACATTTAATCGATTTCTAATCAATTTCACATAATATGGGTTTTACTAAATTTTTTCATTTCAATCCAACAACAACCACAAACACATATACATAATCATACACAAGCATACAATAATTGAGTTTCGCACCCTTACCCGATTAAATCGATTCTAGGAGTTGTTTTCTTGAATTTTCCAAGTTTTTCTTACTATTCCTCTTCTTCTTCTCTTTTCTCCTCTTTTTCTTTCTTCTCCTTTCCTTTCTCTCTATTTTTCTCTCTTTCTATTTTCTATTTTCTAACTTAATGAAAAATATTATGAAATGACCAAAATACCCCCACACTCAAATATCTCACAAACGATCCCAAAACCCGATAAAATATCACAACATTGAAAAATAACATATTTCCAAATAAAATTCGAAAATAAAATAATATAATAATAAAATAATCAAAAACGACTCGATTAAATAAAAATACTAAAACTGGGGCGTTACAACTCTCCCCCACTTAGAAATTTTCGTCCTCGAAAATCTTACCTGAAACAAACAACTCTGGATACGACTCCCGCATCCGACTCTCCAACTCCCAAGTCAAATTGCCCTCAGCAGCACCTCCCCACGCCACTTTCACAAGTGCAATATCCTTGCCTCTCAACCGCTTCACCTCGCGATCCAAAATCCTAACAAGTAAAGCCTCCACCGTAAGGTTCTCCCTTACCTCAACCTCATCCATCGGAATCACATGTGACGGATCCGGAACATACTTCCGAAGCTGCGAAACATGGAACACATCGTGCAAATTCGACAGATTCGGCGGCAACGCCACCCTATACGCCACAACACCCACTCTCGCGGATATCTGGTAAGGACCAATAAACCGAGAAGTAAGTTTCTTCGATTTCAATGCACGACCAACACCCGTTACCTGCGTAACTCTCAGAAATACATGATCGCCCTCTTGAAACTCAAGATCTTTCCGTCTCCGATCATGATAACTCTTTTGCCTACTCTGAGAAGCCTTCATTTTCTCTCGAATAAGCTTCACTTTCTCCGTAGTCAGCTGTACCAATTCCGGCCCTACCACCGTTCTCTCACCAGATTCGTGCCAACACAACGGTGTTCGACACCTTCGTCCATACAATGCTTTAAACGGTGCCATACCAATACTAGAATGAAAACTGTTATTATACGTGAATTCAATCAACGCAAGATAACTATCCCACACACCACCTTGTTCCAAAACACAAGCCCTCAACAAATCTTCCAATGACTGAATCGTCCTCTCTGTCTGACCATCCGTCTGCGGATGATAAACCGAACTCAATCTCAATTTAGAACCCAAAGCCTTTTGTAAACTTTCCCAAAATCTCGATGTAAACCTTGGATCTCGATCAGAAACAATACTCAATGGAACCCCATGCAACTTCACAACCACACTGATATAAATCTCGGATAACCGCTTCAAAGAAAAACTGATGTCAATCGGAATAAAATGAGCTGATTTAGTCAGCCTATCAACAATCACCCAAATAGAATTATGCCCACTCTGAGTGTTCGGTAAACCCGTTACAAAATCCATCGAAATGTTATCCCACTTCCACTCAGGAATATCCAACGGTTGCAACAAACCACTAGGCCTCAGATGCTCCACCTTTGATTTCTGACAAGTCAAACAAGCATACACAAACTGAGCCACATCTCTTTTCAAACCAGACCACCAGAAAATCTTCTTCAAATCTTGGTACATCTTATTCGCTCTCGGATGTATACTTAAATTACTTCGGTGTCCTTCTTCCAAAATCATCCTTTTCAACTCCGAATCATCCGGAATACAAATTCGTCCACGAAACCTCAAAACACCATTAGAATCCACTTGAAAATCACTATTCGCATCTCTTTCTCCAACCAACATCAAATCCACAAATTTCAAATTCAACTTCTGTTTCTCACTAACCGTCATCAAAAAATCATTGGTAACCTTCAACATACCCAGCCTCACACTATCCGAAGTCACTTCACATACCAAACTCAAGTCTCTAAACGATTCCAAAATTTCCCACTCTATAACCATCAACGCGGACATATGTAACGATTTCCGGCTCAATGCATCGGCTACCACATTAGCTTTACCAGGATGGTAATTCAAGCCAAAGTCGTAGTCCTTCAGAAATTCCAACCATCTACGTTGCCTCATATTTAGCTCTTTCTGATCAAACAAATATTTCAAGCTCTTGTGATCACTAAAAACTTCAAACCTCGCACCAAAAAGATAATGCCTCCAAATCTTCAACACAAAAACCACCGCCGCTAACTCAAGATCATGAGTAGGATAATTTTTCTCATGCACTCTCAACTGCCTTGAAGCATAAGCCACAACCTTACCTTCTTGCATCAGAACACCACCTAGACCAATCAAAGACGCATCACAATACACCACAAATGGTTCATTAGGATTCGGCAAAATAAAGATCGAAGCTGTCGTCAATCTTCCCTTCGGCTCATTAAAACTCTCCTCACACCGAATATCCCAAATGAACGCTTGGCCTTTGCAAGTCAACTGGGTCAAAGGCAATGCTAGCTTAGAAAACCCTTCAATGAACCGTCGATAATAACCGGCCAAACCCAAAAAGCTACGAATCTCCGTAACAAATCTCGGAGCCTCCCATAGTAGAACTGCCTCTACTTTAGATGGATCCATAGAAATACCGTTACCTGAAATCACGTGTCCAAGAAAAATCACTTCCGATAACCAGAATTCACACTTGGACAATTTTGCAAAAAGCTTCCTTTCTTTCAAAACCTGCAAAACAATACGCAAATGCTCCACGTGCTCCTCGCGAGACTTAGAATAAATCAATATGTCATCAATAAACACAACAACAAATCGATCCAAATGCTCGTGGAAGATACGATTCATGTATTCCATAAACACATCAGGTGCATTAGAAACCCCGAACGACATCACAGAATATTCATAATGACCGTACCGTGTCCTAAAGGCCGTCTTCTGAATATCTTCCTCCTTCACCCTTATTTGATGATATCCTGATCTCAAATCAATCTTACTAAACACACAAGCACCAACCAACTGATCCATCAGATCATCAATTCTTGGAAGAGGATACTTATTCTTAATCGTCACCTTATTCAACTGGCGATAATCAATACATAATCGCATACTTCCATCTTTCTTTCTCACCAACAAAACTGGCGCACCCTAAGGAGAAACACTTGGCCTCACAAACTTCTTTTCCAACAAGTCATTCAACTGCTTTTTCAATTCAATCAACTCAGATGCCGACATTCTATAAGGTGCCATAGAAACAGGTCTAGTACCAGGAACTAGATCTATCGAGAACTCCACCTCTCTCTCTAGCGGCAAGTCTGAAATATCCTCAGGAAACACTTCAGGAAATTCACACATAACAGGAAACACATCAAGTGACACTTGACTATCCATAGTTAGAGATGCAAACAAACCAAACAACTGAGCTTCGCCCGCCAAAAGTCTTTTCAACTCTTTGGTAGATAAGAAACTCGAGTCTTCGCCATCCTCAAGAGAAGGAAACCTTACCAAATTATGATAACAATCAATATGAACCCTATTAAATTGCAACCAATTCATTCCCAAAACCACATCCAAACCTTCCAACGGCAAACACACTAAATCCATCTCAAAGTCTTTACCATAAATGGTCAAAGGACAACTCAAACAAACCAAAGAAGTAGTTATTGATCCCATTGCTGGAGTATCAATAACCATCTCACCATCCATCAAAGACAACACAATATTCAAATGCTTCACGCACTCAGACGAAATAAACGAATGAGTCGCTCCAGTATCAATAATAGCAACTAAAGGCGTACTATTAATAAAGCAAGTACCTCTAATCAGACGATCTGCACTTGAAGTCTGAGTTCCTGCCAAGGAAAATACCTTCCCACTAGTTGGAGCTTTCTTCGGATTCGGACACTTCGTGCTAATGTGACCAGGTTCCCCACAATTATAACATTTCACCACATTCTTCCTTTTACAATCAGCTACAACATGTCCTTCACCTCCACAATTAGAACACTTATCCAAATTCTTCCTACACTCGGACTGACGGTGTCCCAATCCACCACATCTAAAACACCTCGGAGAATTAGACATACCACCTCCACCTGACCTTCGATCAAAAGTACCCCTTTGTTTACCTTTATCCGCCGGTGTTACATACGGACCACTACGAAACTGCTGCTTCCCTTTCCGGTCACTTACACTTTTGTAATGAGTAGAACGAGCCTTACTATCCTCTTCATAAATCCTACAACATTCTACCAAATCAGTAAACCTCCTTATCCTCTGGTAACCGATTGCCTGTTTTATCTCAGGACGCAATCCACTTTCATACTTCACACACTTAGAGAATTTTGCGGTCGCTTCAGCATAATGAGGATAAAACTGCACAAGTTCCACAAACTTAGCAGTATAATCAATTACAAACATATTACCTTGCTTTAGTTCCAAAAACTCAATTTCCTTCTTTCCTCTCACATCCTCGGGAAAATACTTCCTCAGAAACTCCTGGCTAAACAATTCCCAAGTAACTTCTTCATCACCGGCTTCTAACACGGGACGTGTACTAACCCACCAGTCATCTGCTTCTTCCTGTAACATGTGAGTCCCTAGTCTCACCTTACTGTCCTCATCACAATCCATAACTCTAAAAATCCTCTCAATCTCTTTCAGCCAAATCTGTGCTCCATCAGGATTATGTCTCCCTTTGAAGACGGACGGTCTGTTCTTTCTAAACTCATCATTCACTCCAGCATTCGGTGCACCCTGCACAGCACGAGCCATAGCCTACATAGCAGCAACTAGAGCAGCATCGTTCCTTCCAGCCATATTCTGTTCATTTCTAATAACAGAACTTACGGTTAAACAAACAGCTCACCCAAACACAACGACCAACAAAGACTGACACAACTGACACAGACTGGCTCTGATACCACTTAATGTAACACCCCCAATCTATACCCCCAAGCTATTAAGCGATAAATAAAAATTCGAAATTTCATCAGAGTATAATTAGAAACACGGTATAGACAGGGAGCATCACATCAATAACAAACAAACATACAACACCTGCTCATAAAGATATGCAACAGTGGGGTAGCAATCAACAGAGGAACTCAGTTCCTTACACCCACAATTCAGATTTTAGAATAAAAGCGGAAAATCTAAAACTGACTATCGTATATATATATATATATATATATATATATATATATATATATATATATATATATATATATATCACTTAAAAAGTTTGTCATACATCAAGTTATACAGGCACAAGCCAAAAGATATATATACATAATACACAAATAATCACAAACGGCCTCCCTAACTACCCGGTGTCACATATCAGAGCCGACCGACAAAAGAATGAAGACGCAAAGCTTCACAAAAGAGACCTCCAGCAACTCTAATCTGCAATGCCTCATAGAGCATTATAAAACAGCAGAAGGGTGAGAAAAACAATCATAATACGTTTGCATAAAATTATATATTAACATAGAAATGCACAATTAGAATATTTTCACCACAAATGCACCACAATCAAATATAACACAACACCGTGCAAGTATCAGATATTCATCACCAATGCACATCAATCATCAACACACTTATACACATACCATCTCATTAGTCACATTCACAATTAACATACACAATTAATCCATGATTATGCAAATGCACAGAGACCGACACAACGACTCTATGCACATGCCATGCGGTACCGACTTCCAATATTTCTCATGTCTCATCACCAGTTCACTTAGGAACTATTGGAACCATCGCTCGTTACTTAGTGTAACTCCCCGTCGGGCCTACGATGTTCACCCGTCGCTTTAGGTCCCCACATGGGTACACGACGTTTATGGATTGCTTTAGGTCCCCACATGGGCACACAATCCGATCGCTTTAGGTCCCCACACGGGCACACGATCGTCTATAACCATCGCTTTAGGTCCCCACATGGGCACACGATGTTATAGCAGGTTCCCTCTGGAACCAAACCGTCACTCAGGACGTCACAACAATGCATATCATGATGTTTGGCATACAATGACTCATGACATTCAGTATGCACACATATATGCAACCATCACACTTAACATAATTCATGCTTGCAATTTAAGCCCAAAACAATGCATTTTATATCATACAACAGCGCGCGATCATACCATATCCATATCAACAGCACATTGCATAAACACACCAATTACACACAATTATAACGGCAAAAGTCGACAAAACGACACAATTCCGAATTCTCGACAAAAATAAAATCGGCTAACAATTTCCAAATCACCATAATAAGAAAGTACAGCTCAATAGCTTTCCAACGATACCAAGAATGTAAGAATCAGATAAACGGAACAAAAGTTACGAAAGAAAACGAAAATGACATTTTGAAAAATCCCATTTTTACACTTGGCCTGACCATACGCGTATCACCATTCTCATACGCGTATGGCCCCAATTCCTCGCCATTCCCATACGCGTATCACCAATGCCTATACGCGTATGGACAGAATCGTTTTCCTTCACAAATTTCACGTTTCAAAGCCCATACGCGTATGTCCAACACCATACGCGTATCACCAGATGGCCGGGAAGAGACACATTCCATACGCGTAATGACCAAAACACATGCCAATGATACGCGTAACGCCTAGGCTCATACGCGTATGGACATGCCCCTTACGCGTACGGCCAGGGCAAAACCAGAAAAATTCTGCAGAACGTGTTTCTGCATTTTCCAACCAAATTCATCCGGTTTTTCACCTACACATCCGAAAATCACCAATACAATGCCTAACAACATGTATCTATCCTGTATCAACAATAATGAGCATCAAAAACATGATTTCAACCACATTTAATCGATTTCTAATCAATTTCACATAATATGGGTTTTACTAAATTTTTTCATTTCAATCCAACAACAACCACAAACACATATACATAATCATACACAAGCATACAATAATTGAGTTTCGCACCCTTACCCGATTATATCGATTCTAGGAGTTGTTTTCTTGAATTTTCCAAGTTTTTCTTACTATTCCTCTTCTTCTTCTCTTTTCTCCTCTTTTTCTTTCTTCTCCTTTCCTTTCTCTCTATTTTTCTCTCTTTCTATTTTCTATTTTCTAACTTAATGAAAAATATTATGAAATGACCAAAATACCCCCACACTCAAATATCTCACAAACGATCCCATAACCCGATAAAATATCACAACATTGAAAAATAACATATTTCCAAATAAAAGTCGAAAATAAAATAATATAATAATAAAATAATCAAAAACGACTCGATTAAATAAAAATACTAAAACTGGGGCGTTACAACTCTCCCCCACTTAGAAATTTTCGTCCTCGAAAATCTTACCTGAAACAAACAACTCTGGATACGACTCCCGCATCCGACTCTCCAACTCCCAAGTCAAATTGCCCTCAGCAGCACCTCCCCACGCCACTTTCACAAGTGCAATATCCTTGCCTCTCAACCGCTTCACCTCGCGATCCAAAATCCTAACAAGTAAAGCCTCCACCGTAAGGTTCTCCCTTACCTCAACCTCATCCATCGGAATCACATGTGACGGATCCGGAACATACTTCCGAAGCTGCGAAACATGGAACACATCGTGCAAATTCGACAGATTCGGCGGCAACGCCACCCTATACGCCACAACACCCACTCTCGCGGATATCTGGTAAGGACCAATAAACCGAGAAGTAAGTTTCTTCGATTTCAATGCACGACCAACACCCGTTACCGGCGTAACTCTCAGAAATACATGATCGCCCTCTTGAAACTCAAGATCTTTCCGTCTCCGATCATGATAACTCTTTTGCCTACTCTGAGAAGCCTTCATTTTCTCTCGAATAAGCTTCACTTTCTCCGTAGTCTGCTGTACCAATTCCGGCCCTACCACTGTTCTCTCACCAGATTCGTGCCAACACAACGGTGTTCGACACCTTCGTCCATACAATGCTTTAAACGGTGCCATACCAATACTAGAATGAAAACTGTTATTATACGTGAATTCAATCAACGCAAGATAACTATCCCACACACCACCTTGTTCCAAAACACAAGCCCTCAACAAATCTTCCAATGACTGAATCGTCCTCTCTGTCTGACCATCCGTCTGCGGATGATAAACCGAACTCAATCTCAATTTAGAACCCAAAGCCTTTTGTAAACTTTCCCAAAATCTCGATGTAAACCTTGGATCTCGATCAGAAACAATACTCAATGGAACCCCATGCAACTTCACAACCACACTGATATAAATCTCGGCTAACCGCTTCAAAGAAAAACTGATGTCAATCGGAATAAAATGAGCTGATTTAGTCAGCCTATCAACAATCACCCAAATAGCATTATGCCCACTCTGAGTGTTCGGTAACCCCGTTACAAAATCCATCGAAATGCTATCCCACTTCCACTCAGGAATATCCAACGGTTGCAACAAACCACTAGGCCTCAGATGCTCCACCTTTGATTTCTGACAAGTCAAACAAGCATACACAAACTGAGCCACATCTCTTTTCAAACCAGACCACCAGAAAATCTTCTTCAAATCTTGGTACATCTTATTCGCTCTCGGATGTATACTTAAATTACTTCGGTGTCCTTCTTCCAAAATCATCCTTTTCAACTCCGAATCATCCGGAATACAAATTCGTCCACGAAACCTCAAAACACCATTAGAATCCACTTGAAAATCACTATTCGCATCTCTTTCTCCAACCAACATCAAATCCACAAATTTCAAATTCAACTTCTGTTTCTCACTAACCGTCATCAAAAACTCATTGGTAACCTTCAACATACTATCCGAAGTCACTTCACATACCAAACTCAAGTCTCTAAACGATTCCAAAAGTTCCCACTCTTTAACCATCAACGCGGACATATGTAACGATTTCCGGCTCAATGCATCGGCTACCACATTAGCTTTACCAGGATGGTAATTCAAGCCAAAGTCGTAGTCCTTCAGAAATTCCAACCATCTACGTTGCCTCATATTTAGCTCTTTCTGATCAAACAAATATTTCAAGCTCTTGTGATCACTAAAAACTTCAAACCTCGCACCAAAAAGATAATGCCTCCAAATCTTCAACACAAAAACCACCGCCGCTAACTCAAGATCATGAGTAGGATAATTTTTCTCATGCACTCTCAACTGCCTTGAAGCATAAGCCACAACCTTACCTTCTTGCATCAGAACACCACCTAGACCAATCAAAGACGCATCACAATACACCACAAATGGTTCATTAGGATTCGGCAAAATAAAGATCGAAGCTGTCGTCAATCTTCCCTTCGGCTCATTAAAACTCTCCTCACACCGAATATCCCAAATGAACGCTTGGCCTTTGCAAGTCAACTGGGTCAAAGGCAATGCTAGCTTAGAAAACCCTTCAATGAACCGTCGATAATAACCGGCCAAACCCAAAAAGCTACGAATCTCCGTAACAGATCTCGGAGCCTCCCATAGTAGAACTGCCTCTACTTTAGATGGATCCACAGAAATACCGTTACCTGAAATCACGTGTCCAAGAAAAATCACTTCCGATAACCAGAATTCACACTTGGACAATTTTGCAAAAATCTTCCTTTCTTTCAAAACCTGCAAAACAATATGCAAATGCTCCACGTGCTCCTCGCGAGACTTAGAATAAATCAATATGTCATCAATAAACACAACAACAAATCGATCCAAATGCTCGTGGAAGATACGATTCATGTATTCCATAAACACACCAGGTGCATTAGAAACCCCGAACGACATCACAGAATATTCATAATGACCGTACCGTGTCCTAAAGGCCGTCTTCTGAATATCTTCCTCCTTCACCCTTATTTGATGATATCCTGATCTCAAATCAATCTTACTAAACACACAAGCACCAACCAACTGATCCATCAGATCATCAATTCTTGGAAGAGGATACTTATTCTTAATCGTCACCTTATTCAACTGGCGATAATCAATACATAATCGCATACTTCCATCTTTCTTTCTCACCAACAAAACTGGCGCACCCTAAGGAGAAACACTTGGCCTCACAAACTTCTTTTCCACCAAGTCATTCAACTGCTTTTTCAATTCAATCAACTCAGATGCCGACATTCTATAAGGTGCCATAGAAACAGGTCTAGTACCAGGAACTAGATCTATCGAGAACTCCACCTCTCTCTCTAGCGGCAAGTCTGAAATATCCTCAGGAAACACTTCAGGAAATTCACACATAACAGGAAACACATCAAGTGACACTTGACTATCCATAGTTAGAGATGCAAACAATCCAAACAACTGAGCTTTGTCCGCCAAAAGTCTTTTCAACTCTTTGGTAGATAAGAAACTCGAGTCTTCGCCTTCCTCAAGAGAAGGAAACCTTACCAAATTATGATAACAATCAATATGAACCCTATTAAATTGCAACCAATTCATTCCCAAAACCACATCCAAACCTTCCAACGGCAAACACACTAAATCCATCTCAAAGTCTTTACCATAAATGGTCAAAGGACAACTCAAACAAACCAAAGAAGTAGTTATTGATCCCATTGCTGGAGTATCAATAACCATCTCACCATCCATCAAAGACAACACAATATTCAAATGCTTCACGTACTCAGACGAAATAAACGAATGAGTCGCTCCAGTATCAATAATAGCAACTAAAGGCGTACTATTAATAAAGCAAGTACCTCTAATCAGACGATCTGCACTTGAAGTCTGAGTTCCTGCCAAGGAAAATACCTTCCCACTAGTTGGAGCTTTCTTCGGATTCGGACACTTCGTGCTAATGTGACCAGGTTCCCCACAATTATAACATTTCACCACATTCTTCCTTTTACAATCAGCTACAACATGTCCTTCACCTCCACAATTAGAACACTTATCCAAATTCTTCCTACACTCGGACTGACGGTGTCCCAATCCACCACATCTAAAACACCTCGGAGAATTAGACATACCACCTCCACCTGACCTTCGATCAAAAGTACCCCTTTGTTTACCTTTATCCGCCGGTGTTACATACGGACCACTACGAAACTGCTGCTTCCCTTTCCGGTCACTTACACTTTTGTAATGAGTAGAACGAGCCTTACTATCCTCTTCATAAATCCTACAACATTCTACCAAATCAGTAAACCTCCTTATCCTCTGGTAACCGATTGCCTGTTTTATCTCAGGACGCATCCACTTTCATACTTCACACACTTAGAGAATTCCGCGGTCGCTTCAGCATAATGAGGATAAAACTGCACAAGTTCCACAAACTTAGCAGTATAATCAATTACAAACATATTACCTTGCTTTAGTTCCAAAAACTCAATTTCCTTCTTTCCTCTCACATCCTCGGGAAAATACTTCCTCAGAAACTCCTGGCTAAACAATTCCCAAGTAACTTCTTCATCACCAGCTTCTAACACAGGACGTGTACTAACCCACCAGTCATCTGCTTCTTCCTGTAACATGTGAGTCCCCAGTCTCACCTTACTGTCCTCATCACAATCCATAACTCTAAAAATCCTCTCAATCTCTTTCAGCCAAATCTGTGCTCCATCAGGATTATGTCTCCCTTTGAAGACGGACGGTCTGTTCTTTCTAAACTCATCATTCACTCCAGCATTCGGTGCACCCTGCACAGCACGAGCCATAGCCTAAATAGCAGCAACTAGAGCAGCATCATTCCTTCCAGCCATATTCTGTTCATTTCTAATAACAGAACTTACGGTTAAACAAACAGCTCACCCAAACACAACGACCAACAAAGACTGACACAACTGACACAGACTGGCTCTGATACCACTTAATGTAACACCCCCAATCTATACCCCCAAGCTATTAAGTGATAAATAAAAATTCGAAATTTCATCAGAGTATAATTAGAAACACGGTATAGACAGGGAGCATCACATCAATAACAAACAAACATACAACACCTGCTCATAAAGATATGCAACAGTGGGGTAGCAATCAACAGAGGAACTCAGTTCCTTACACCCACAATTCAGATTTTAGAATAAAAGCGGAAAATCTAAAACTGACTATCGTATATATATATATATATATATATATATATCACTTAAAAAGTTTGTCATACATCAAGTTATACAGGCACAAGCCAAAAGATATATATACATAATACACAAATAATCACAAACGGCCTCCCTAACTACCCGGTGTCACATATCAGAGCCGACCGACAAAAGAATGAAGACGCAAAGCTTCACAAAAGAGACCTCCAGCAACTCTAATCTGCAATGCCTCATAGAGCATTATAAAACAGCAGAAGGGTGAGAAAAACAATCATAATACGTTTGCATAAAATTATATATTAACATAGAAATGCACAATTAGAATATTCTCACCACAAATGCACCACAATCAAATATAACACAACACCGTGCAAGTATCAGATATTCATCACCAATGCACATCAATCATCAACACACTTATACACATACCATCTCATTAGTCACATTCACAATTAACATACACAATTAATCCATGATTATGCAAATGCACAGAGACCGACACAACGACTCTATGCACATGCCATGCGGTACCGACTTCCAATATTTCTCATGTCTTATCACCAGTTCACTCAGGAACTATTGGAACCATCGCTCGTTACTTAGTGTAACTCCCCGTCGGGGCTACGATGTTCACCCGTCGCTTTAGGTCCCCACATGGGTACACGACGTTTATGGATTGCTTTAGGTCCCCACATGGGCACACAATCCGATCGCTTTAGGTCCCCACACGGGCACACGATCGTCTATAACCATCGCTTTAGGCCCCCACATGGGCACACGATGTTATAGCAGGTTCCCTCTGGAACCAAACCGTCACTCAGGACGTCACAACAATGCATATCATGATGCTTGGCATACAATGACTCGTGACATTCAGTATGCACACATATATGCAACCATCACACTTAACATAATTCATGCTTGCAATTTAAGCCCAAAACAATGCATTTTATACCATACAACAGCGCGCGATCATACCACATCCATATTAACAGCACATTGCATAAACACGCCAATTACACACAATTATAACGGCAAAAGTCGACAAAACGACACAATTCCGAATTCTCGACAAAAATAAAATCGGCTAACAATTTCCAAATCACCATAATAAGAAAGTACAGCTCAATAGCTTTCCAACGATACCAAGAATGTAAGAATCAGATAAACGGAACAAAAGTTACGAAAGAAAACGAAAACGACATTTTGAAAAATCCCATTTTTACACTTGGCCTGACCATACGCGTATCACCATTCTCATACGCGTATGGCCCCAATTCCTCGCCATTCCCATACGCGTATCACCAATGCCTATACGCGTATGGACAGAATCGTTTTCCTTCACAAATTTCACGTTTCAAAGCCCATACGCGTATGTCCAACACCATACGCGTATCACCAGATGGCCGGGAAGAGACACATTCCATACGCGTAATGACCAAAACACATGCCAATGATACGCGTAACGCCTAGGCTCATACGCGTATGGACATGCCCCTTACGCGTACGGCCAGGGCAAAACCAGAAAAATTCTGCAGAACGTGTTTCTGCATTTTCCAACCAAATTCATCCGGTTTTTCACCTACACATCCAAAAATCACCAATACAATGCCTAACAACATGTATCTATCCTGTATCAACAATAATGAGCATCAAAAACATGATTTCAACCACATTTAATCGATTTCTAATCAATTTCACATAATATGGGTTTTACTAAATTTTTTCATTTCAATCCAACAACAACCACAAACACATATACATAATCATACACAAGCATACAATAATTGAGTTTCGCACCCTTACCCGATTAAATCGATTCTAGGAGTTGTTTTCTTGAATTTTCCAAGTTTTTCTTACTATTCCTCTTCTTCTTCTCTTTTCTCCTCTTTTTCTTTCTTCTCCTTTCCTTTCTCTCTATTTTTCTCTCTTTCTATTTTCTATTTTCTAACTTAATGAAAAATATTATGAAATGACCAAAATACCCCCACACTCAAATATCTCACAAACGATCCCAAAACCCGATAAAATATCACAACATTGAAAAATAACATATTTCCAAATAAAAATCGAAAATAAATTAATATAATAATAAAATAATCAAAAACGACTCGATTAAATAAAAATACTAAAACTGGGGCGTTACAACTCTCCCCCACTTAGAAATTTTCGTCCTCGAAAATCTTACCTGAAACAAACAACTCTGGATACGACTCCCGCATCCGACTCTCCAACTCCCAAGTCAAATTGCCCTCAGCAGCACCTCCCCACGCCACTTTCACAAGTGCAATATCCTTGCCTCTCAACCGCTTCACCTCGCGATCCAAAATCCTAACAAGTAAAGCCTCCACCGTAAGGTTCTCCCTTACCTCAACCTCATCCATCGGAATCACATGTGACGGATCCGGAACATACTTCCGAAGCTGCGAAACATGGAACACATCGTGCAAATTCGACAGATTCGGCGGCAACGCCACCCTATACGCCACAACACCCACTCTCGCGGATATCTGGTAAGGACCAATAAACCGAGAAGTAAGTTTCTTCGATTTCAATGCACGACCAACACCCGTTACCGGCGTAACTCTCAGAAATACATGATCGCCCTCTTGAAACTCAAGATCTTTCCGTCTCCGATCATGATAACTCTTTTGCCTACTCTGAGAAGCCTTCATTTTCTCTCGAATAAGCTTCACTTTCTCCGTAGTCTGCTGTACCAATTCCGGCCCTACCACTGTTCTCTCACCAGATTCGTGCCAACACAACGGTGTTCGACACCTTCGTCCATACAATGCTTTAAACGGTGCCATACCAATACTAGAATGAAAACTGTTATTATACGTGAATTCAATCAACGCAAGATAACTATCCCACACACCACCTTGTTCCAAAACACAAGCCCTCAACAAATCTTCCAATGACTGAATCGTCCTCTCTGTCTGACCATCCGTCTGCGGATGATAAACCGAACTCAATCTCAATTTAGAACCCAAAGCCTTTTGTAAACTTTCCCAAAATCTCGATGTAAACCTTGGATCTCGATCAGAAACAATACTCAATGGAACCCCATGCAACTTCACAACCACACTGATATAAATCTCGGCTAACCGCTTCAAAGAAAAACTGATGTCAATCGGAATAAAATGAGCTGATTTAGTCAGCCTATCAACAATCACCCAAATAGCATTATGCCCACTCTGAGTGTTCGGTAACCCCGTTACAAAATCCATCGAAATGCTATCCCACTTCCACTCAGGAATATCCAACGGTTGCAACAAACCACTAGGCCTCAGATGCTCCACCTTTGATTTCTGACAAGTCAAACAAGCATACACAAACTGAGCCACATCTCTTTTCAAACCAGACCACCAGAAAATCTTCTTCAAATCTTGGTACATCTTATTCGCTCTCGGATGTATACTTAAATTACTTCGGTGTCCTTCTTCCAAAATCATCCTTTTCAACTCCGAATCATCCGGAATACAAATTCGTCCACGAAACCTCAAAACACCATTAGAATCCACTTGAAAATCACTATTCGCATCTCTTTCTCCAACCAACATCAAATCCACAAATTTCAAATTCAACTTCTGTTTCTCACTAACCGTCATCAAAAACTCATTGGTAACCTTCAACATACTATCCGAAGTCACTTCACATACCAAACTCAAGTCTCTAAACGATTCCAAAAGTTCCCACTCTTTAACCATCAACGCGGACATATGTAACGATTTCCGGCTCAATGCATCGGCTACCACATTAGCTTTACCAGGATGGTAATTCAAGCCAAAGTCGTAGTCCTTCAGAAATTCCAACCATCTACGTTGCCTCATATTTAGCTCTTTCTGATCAAACAAATATTTCAAGCTCTTGTGATCACTAAAAACTTCAAACCTCGCACCAAAAAGATAATGCCTCCAAATCTTCAACACAAAAACCACCGCCGCTAACTCAAGATCATGAGTAGGATAATTTTTCTCATGCACTCTCAACTGCCTTGAAGCATAAGCCACAACCTTACCTTCTTGCATCAGAACACCACCTAGACCAATCAAAGACGCATCACAATACACCACAAATGGTTCATTAGGATTCGGCAAAATAAAGATCGAAGCTGTCGTCAATCTTCCCTTCGGCTCATTAAAACTCTCCTCACACCGAATATCCCAAATGAACGCTTGGCCTTTGCAAGTCAACTGGGTCAAAGGCAATGCTAGCTTAGAAAACCCTTCAATGAACCGTCGATAATAACCGGCCAAACCCAAAAAGCTACGAATCTCCGTAACAGATCTCGGAGCCTCCCATAGTAGAACTGCCTCTACTTTAGATGGATCCACAGAAATACCGTTACCTGAAATCACGTGTCCAAGAAAAATCACTTCCGATAACCAGAATTCACACTTGGACAATTTTGCAAAAATCTTCCTTTCTTTCAAAACCTGCAAAACAATATGCAAATGCTCCACGTGCTCCTCGCGAGACTTAGAATAAATCAATATGTCATCAATAAACACAACAACAAATCGATCCAAATGCTCGTGGAAGATACGATTCATGTATTCCATAAACACACCAGGTGCATTAGAAACCCCGAACGACATCACAGAATATTCATAATGACCGTACCGTGTCCTAAAGGCCGTCTTCTGAATATCTTCCTCCTTCACCCTTATTTGATGATATCCTGATCTCAAATCAATCTTACTAAACACACAAGCACCAACCAACTGATCCATCAGATCATCAATTCTTGGAAGAGGATACTTATTCTTAATCGTCACCTTATTCAACTGGCGATAATCAATACATAATCGCATACTTCCATCTTTCTTTCTCACCAACAAAACTGGCGCACCCTAAGGAGAAACACTTGGCCTCACAAACTTCTTTTCCACCAAGTCATTCAACTGCTTTTTCAATTCAATCAACTCAGATGCCGACATTCTATAAGGTGCCATAGAAACAGGTCTAGTACCAGGAACTAGATCTATCGAGAACTCCACCTCTCTCTCTAGCGGCAAGTCTGAAATATCCTCAGGAAACACTTCAGGAAATTCACACATAACAGGAAACACATCAAGTGACACTTGACTATCCATAGTTAGAGATGCAAACAATCCAAACAACTGAGCTTTGTCCGCCAAAAGTCTTTTCAACTCTTTGGTAGATAAGAAACTCGAGTCTTCGCCTTCCTCAAGAGAAGGAAACCTTACCAAATTATGATAACAATCAATATGAACCCTATTAAATTGCAACCAATTCATTCCCAAAACCACATCCAAACCTTCCAACGGCAAACACACTAAATCCATCTCAAAGTCTTTACCATAAATGGTCAAAGGACAACTCAAACAAACCAAAGAAGTAGTTATTGATCCCATTGCTGGAGTATCAATAACCATCTCACCATCCATCAAAGACAACACAATATTCAAATGCTTCACGTACTCAGACGAAATAAACGAATGAGTCGCTCCAGTATCAATAATAGCAACTAAAGGCGTACTATTAATAAAGCAAGTACCTCTAATCAGACGATCTGCACTTGAAGTCTGAGTTCCTGCCAAGGAAAATACCTTCCCACTAGTTGGAGCTTTCTTCGGATTCGGACACTTCGTGCTAATGTGACCAGGTTCCCCACAATTATAACATTTCACCACATTCTTCCTTTTACAATCAGCTACAACATGTCCTTCACCTCCACAATTAGAACACTTATCCAAATTCTTCCTACACTCGGACTGACGGTGTCCCAATCCACCACATCTAAAACACCTCGGAGAATTAGACATACCACCTCCACCTGACCTTCGATCAAAAGTACCCCTTTGTTTACCTTTATCCGCCGGTGTTACATACGGACCACTACGAAACTGCTGCTTCCCTTTCCGGTCACTTACACTTTTGTAATGAGTAGAACGAGCCTTACTATCCTCTTCATAAATCCTACAACATTCTACCAAATCAGTAAACCTCCTTATCCTCTGGTAACCGATTGCCTGTTTTATCTCAGGACGCATCCACTTTCATACTTCACACACTTAGAGAATTCCGCGGTCGCTTCAGCATAATGAGGATAAAACTGCACAAGTTCCACAAACTTAGCAGTATAATCAATTACAAACATATTACCTTGCTTTAGTTCCAAAAACTCAATTTCCTTCTTTCCTCTCACATCCTCGGGAAAATACTTCCTCAGAAACTCCTGGCTAAACAATTCCCAAGTAACTTCTTCATCACCAGCTTCTAACACAGGACGTGTACTAACCCACCAGTCATCTGCTTCTTCCTGTAACATGTGAGTCCCCAGTCTCACCTTACTGTCCTCATCACAATCCATAACTCTAAAAATCCTCTCAATCTCTTTCAGCCAAATCTGTGCTCCATCAGGATTATGTCTCCCTTTGAAGACGGACGGTCTGTTCTTTCTAAACTCATCATTCACTCCAGCATTCGGTGCACCCTGCACAGCACGAGCCATAGCCTAAATAGCAGCAACTAGAGCAGCATCATTCCTTCCAGCCATATTCTGTTCATTTCTAATAACAGAACTTACGGTTAAACAAACAGCTCACCCAAACACAACGACCAACAAAGACTGACACAACTGACACAGACTGGCTCTGATACCACTTAATGTAACACCCCCAATCTATACCCCCAAGCTATTAAGTGATAAATAAAAATTCGAAATTTCATCAGAGTATAATTAGAAACACGGTATAGACAGGGAGCATCACATCAATAACAAACAAACATACAACACCTGCTCATAAAGATATGCAACAGTGGGGTAGCAATCAACAGAGGAACTCAGTTCCTTACACCCACAATTCAGATTTTAGAATAAAAGCGGAAAATCTAAAACTGACTATCGTATATATATATATATATATATATATATCACTTAAAAAGTTTGTCATACATCAAGTTATACAGGCACAAGCCAAAAGATATATATACATAATACACAAATAATCACAAACGGCCTCCCTAACTACCCGGTGTCACATATCAGAGCCGACCGACAAAAGAATGAAGACGCAAAGCTTCACAAAAGAGACCTCCAGCAACTCTAATCTGCAATGCCTCATAGAGCATTATAAAACAGCAGAAGGGTGAGAAAAACAATCATAATACGTTTGCATAAAATTATATATTAACATAGAAATGCACAATTAGAATATTCTCACCACAAATGCACCACAATCAAATATAACACAACACCGTGCAAGTATCAGATATTCATCACCAATGCACATCAATCATCAACACACTTATACACATACCATCTCATTAGTCACATTCACAATTAACATACACAATTAATCCATGATTATGCAAATGCACAGAGACCGACACAACGACTCTATGCACATGCCATGCGGTACCGACTTCCAATATTTCTCATGTCTTATCACCAGTTCACTCAGGAACTATTGGAACCATCGCTCGTTACTTAGTGTAACTCCCCGTCGGGGCTACGATGTTCACCCGTCGCTTTAGGTCCCCACATGGGTACACGACGTTTATGGATTGCTTTAGGTCCCCACATGGGCACACAATCCGATCGCTTTAGGTCCCCACACGGGCACACGATCGTCTATAACCATCGCTTTAGGCCCCCACATGGGCACACGATGTTATAGCAGGTTCCCTCTGGAACCAAACCGTCACTCAGGACGTCACAACAATGCATATCATGATGCTTGGCATACAATGACTCGTGACATTCAGTATGCACACATATATGCAACCATCACACTTAACATAATTCATGCTTGCAATTTAAGCCCAAAACAATGCATTTTATACCATACAACAGCGCGCGATCATACCACATCCATATTAACAGCACATTGCATAAACACGCCAATTACACACAATTATAACGGCAAAAGTCGACAAAACGACACAATTCCGAATTCTCGACAAAAATAAAATCGGCTAACAATTTCCAAATCACCATAATAAGAAAGTACAGCTCAATAGCTTTCCAACGATACCAAGAATGTAAGAATCAGATAAACGGAACAAAAGTTACGAAAGAAAACGAAAACGACATTTTGAAAAATCCCATTTTTACACTTGGCCTGACCATACGCGTATCACCATTCTCATACGCGTATGGCCCCAATTCCTCGCCATTCCCATACGCGTATCACCAATGCCTATACGCGTATGGACAGAATCGTTTTCCTTCACAAATTTCACGTTTCAAAGCCCATACGCGTATGTCCAACACCATACGCGTATCACCAGATGGCCGGGAAGAGACACATTCCATACGCGTAATGACCAAAACACATGCCAATGATACGCGTAACGCCTAGGCTCATACGCGTATGGACATGCCCCTTACGCGTACGGCCAGGGCAAAACCAGAAAAATTCTGCAGAACGTGTTTCTGCATTTTCCAACCAAATTCATCCGGTTTTTCACCTACACATCCAAAAATCACCAATACAATGCCTAACAACATGTATCTATCCTGTATCAACAATAATGAGCATCAAAAACATGATTTCAACCACATTTAATCGATTTCTAATCAATTTCACATAATATGGGTTTTACTAAATTTTTTCATTTCAATCCAACAACAACCACAAACACATATACATAATCATACACAAGCATACAATAATTGAGTTTCGCACCCTTACCCGATTAAATCGATTCTAGGAGTTGTTTTCTTGAATTTTCCAAGTTTTTCTTACTATTCCTCTTCTTCTTCTCTTTTCTCCTCTTTTTCTTTCTTCTCCTTTCCTTTCTCTCTATTTTTCTCTCTTTCTATTTTCTATTTTCTAACTTAATGAAAAATATTATGAAATGACCAAAATACCCCCACACTCAAATATCTCACAAACGATCCCAAAACCCGATAAAATATCACAACATTGAAAAATAACATATTTCCAAATAAAAATCGAAAATAAATTAATATAATAATAAAATAATCAAAAACGACTCGATTAAATAAAAATACTAAAACTGGGGCGTTACAACTCTCCCCCACTTAGAAATTTTCGTCCTCGAAAATCTTACCTGAAACAAACAACTCTGGATACGACTCCCGCATCCGACTCTCCAACTCCCAAGTCAAATTGCCCTCAGCAGCACCTCCCCACGCCACTTTCACAAGTGCAATATCCTTGCCTCTCAACCGCTTCACCTCGCGATCCAAAATCCTAACAAGTAAAGCCTCCACCGTAAGGTTCTCCCTTACCTCAACCTCATCCATCGGAATCACATGTGACGGATCCGGAACATACTTCCGAAGCTGCGAAACATGGAACACATCGTGCAAATTCGACAGATTCGGCGGCAACGCCACCCTATACGCCACAACACCCACTCTCGTGGATATCTGGTAAGGACCAATAAACCGAGAAGTAAGTTTCTTCGATTTCAATGCACGACCAACACCCGTTACCGGCGTAACTCTCAGAAATACATGATCGCCCTCTTGAAACTCAAGATCTTTCCGTCTCCGATCATGATAACTCTTTTGCCTACTCTGAGAAGCCTTCATTTTCTCTCGAATAAGCTTCACTTTCTCCGTAGTCTGCTGTACCAATTCCGGCCCTACCACCGTTCTCTCACCAGATTCGTGCCAACACAACGGTGTTCGACACCTTCGTCTATACAATGCTTTAAACGGTGCCATACCAATACTAGAATGAAAACTGTTATTATACGTGAATTCAATCAACGCAAGATAACTATCCCACACACCACCTTGTTCCAAAACACAAGCCCTCAACAAATCTTCCATTGACTGAATCGTCCTCTCTGTCTGACCATCCGTCTGCGGATGATAAACCGAACTCAATCTCAATTTAGAACCCAAAGCCTTTTGTAAACTTTCCCAAAATCTCGATGTAAACCTTGGATCTCGATCAGAAACAATACTCAATGGAACCCCATGCAACTTCACAACCACACTGATATAAATCTCGGCTAACCGCTTCAAAGAAAAACTGATGTCAATCGGAATAAAATGAGCTGATTTAGTCAGCCTATCAACAATCACCCAAATAGCATTATGCCCACTCTGAGTGTTCGGTAACCCCGTTACAAAATCCATCGAAATGCTATCCCACTTCCACTCAGGAATATCCAACGGTTGCAACAAACCACTAGGCCTCAGAAGCTTCACCTTTGATTTCTGACAAGTCAAACAAGCATACACAAACTGAGCCACATCTCTTTTCAAACCAGACCACCAGAAAATCTTCTTCAAATCTTGGTACATCTTATTCGCTCTCGGATGTATACTTAAATTACTTCGGTGTCCTTCTTCCAAAATCATCCTTTTCAACTCCGAATCATCCGGAATACAAATTCGTCCACGAAACCTCAAAACACCATTAGAATCCACTTGAAAATCACTATTCGCATCTCTTTCTCCAACCAACATCAAATCCACAAATTTCAAATTCAACTTCTGTTTCTCACTAACCGTCATCAAAAAATCATTGGTAACCTTCAACATACCCAGCCTCACACTATCCGAAGTCACTTCACATACCAAACTCAAGTCTCTAAACGATTCCAAAATTTCCCACTCTATAACCATCAACGCGGACATATGTAACGATTTCCGGCTCAATGCATCGGCTACCACATTAGCTTTACCAGGATGGTAATTCAAGCCAAAGTCATAGTCCTTCAGAAATTCCAACCATCTACGTTGCCTCATATTTAGCTCTTTCTGATCAAACAAATATTTCAAGCTCTTGTGATCACTAAAAACTTCAAACCTCGCACCAAAAAGATAATGCCTCCAAATCTTCAACACAAAAACCACCGCCGCTAACTCAAGATCATGAGTAGGATAATTTTTCTCATGCACTCTCAACTGCCTTGAAGCATAAGCCACAACCTTACCTTCTTGCATCAGAACACCACCTAGACCAATCAAAGACGCATCACAATACACCACAAATGGTTCATTAGGATTCGGCAAAATAAAGATCGAAGCTGTCATCAATCTTCCCTTCGGCTCATTAAAACTCTCCTCACACCGAATATCCCAAATGAACGCTTGGCCTTTGCAAGTCAACTGGGTCAAAGGCAATGCTAGCTTAGAAAACCCTTCAATGAACCGTCGATAATAACCGGCCAAACCCAAAAAGCTACGAATCTCCGTAACAGATCTCGGAGCCTCCCATAGTAGAACTGCCTCTACTTTAGATGGATCCACAGAAATACCGTTACCTGAAATCACGTGTCCAAGAAAAATCACTTCCGATAACAGAATTCACACTTGGACAATTTTGCAAAAAGCTTCCTTTCTTTCAAAACCTGCAAAACAATACGCAAATGCTCCACGTGCTCCTCGCGAGACTTAGAATAAATCAATATGTCATCAATAAACACAACAACAAATCGATCCAAATGCTCGTGGAAGATACGATTCATGTATTCCATAAACACACCAGGTGCATTAGAAACCCCGAACGACATCACAGAATATTCATAATGACCGTACCGTGTCCTAAAGGCAGTCTTCTGAATATCTTCCTCCTTCACCCTTATTTGATGATATCCTGATCTCAAATCAATCTTACTAAACACACAAGCACCAACCAACTGATCCATCAGATCATCAATTCTTGGAAGAGGATACTTATTCTTAATCGTCACCTTATTCAACTGGCGATAATCAATACATAATCGCATACTTCCATCTTTCTTTCTCACCAACAAAACTGGCGCACCCTAAGGAGAAACACTTGGCCTCACAAACTTCTTTTCCAACAAGTCATTCAACTGCTTTTTCAATTCAATCAACTCAGATGCCGACATTCTATAAGGTGCCATAGAAACAGGTCTAGTACCAGGAACTAGATCTATCGAGAACTCCACCTCTCCCTCTAGCGGCAAGTCTGAAATATCCTCAGGAAACACTTCAGGAAATTCACACATAACAGGAAACACATCAAGTGACACTTGACTATCCATAGTTAGAGATGCAAACAAACCAAACAACTGAGCTTCGTCCGCCAAAAGTCTTTTCAACTCTTTGGTAGATAAGAAACTCGAGTCTTCGCCTTCCTCAAGAGAAGGAAACCTTACCAAATTATGATAACAATCAATATGAACCCTATTAAATTGCAACCAATTCATTCCCAAAACCACATCCAAACCTTCCAACGGCAAACACACTAAATCCATCTCAAAGTCTTTACCATAAATGGTCAAAGGACAACTCAAACAAACCAAAGAAGTAGTTATTGATCCCATTGCTGGAGTATCAATAACCATCTCACCATCCATCAAAGACAACACAATATTCAAATGCTTCACGCACTCAGACGAAATAAACGAATGAGTCGCTCCAGTATCAATAATAGCAACTAAAGGCGTACTATTAATAAAGCAAGTACCTCTAATCAGACGATCTGCACGTGAAGTCTGAGTTCCTGCCAAGGAAAATACCTTCCCACTAGTTGGAGCTTTCTTCGGATTCGGACACTTCGTGCTAATGTGACCAGGTTCCCCACAATTATAACATTTCACCACATTCTTCCTTTTACAATCAGCTACAACATGTCCTTCACCTCCACAATTAGAACACTTATCCAAATTCTTCCTACACTCGGACTGACGGTGTCCCAATCCACCACATCTAAAACACCTCGGAGAATTAGACATACCACCTCCACCTGACCTTCGATCAAAAGTACCCCTTTGTTTACCTTTATCCGCCGGTGTTACATACGGACCACTACGAAACTGCTGCTTCCCTTTCCGGTCACTTACACTTTTGTAATGAGTAGAACGAGCCTTACTATCCTCTTCATAAATCCTACAACATTCTACCAAATCAGTAAACCTCCTTATCCTCTGGTAACCGATTGCCTGTTTTATCTCAGGACGCAATCCACTTTCATACTTCACACACTTAGAGAATTCTGCGGTCGCTTCAGCATAATGAGGATAAAACTGCACAAGTTCCACAAACTTAGCAGTATAATCAATTATAAACATATTACCTTGCTTTAGTTCCAAAAACTCAATTTCCTTCTTTCCTCTCACATCCTCGGGAAAATACTTCCTCAGAAACTCCTGGCTAAATAATTCCCAAGTAACTTCTTCATCACCGGCTTCTAACACGGGACGTGTACTAACCCACCAGTCATCTGCTTCTTCCTGTAACATGTGAGTCCCTAGTCTCACCTTACTGTCCTCATCACAATCCATAACTCTAAAAATCCTCTCAATCTCTTTCAGCCAAATCTGTGCTCCATCAGGATTATGTCTCCCTTTGAAGACGGACGGTCTGTTCTTTCTAAACTCATCATTCACTCCAGCATTCGGTGCACCCTGCACAGCACGAGCCATAGCCTACATAGCAGCAACTAGAGCAGCATCGTTCCTTCCAGCCATATTCTGTTCATTTCTAATAACAGAACTTACGGTTAAACAAACAGCTCACCCAAACACAACGACCAACAAATACTGACACAACTGACACAGACTGGCTCTGATACCACTTAATGTAACACCCCCAATCTATACCCCCAAGCTATTAAGCGATAAATAAAAATTCGAAATTTCATCAGAGTATAATTAGAAACACGGTATAGACAGGGAGCATCACATCAATAACAAACAAACATACAACACCTGCTCATAAAGATATGCAACAGTGGGGTAGCAATCAACAGAGGAACTCAGTTCCTTACACCCACAATTCAGATTTTAGAATAAAAGCGGAAAATCTAAAACTGACTATCGTATATATATATATATATATATATATATATATATATATATATATATATATATATATATATCACTTAAAAAGTTTGTCATACATCAAGTTATACAGCACAAGCCAAAAGATATATATACATAATACACAAATAATCACAAACGGCCTCCCTAACTACCCGGTGTCACATATCAGAGCCGACCGACAAAAGAATGAAGACGCAAAGCTTCATAAAAGAGACCTCCAGCAACTCTAATCTGCAATGCCTCATAGAGCATTATAAAACAGCAGAAGGGTGAGAAAAATAATCATAATACGTTTGCATAAAATTATATATTAACATAGAAATGCACAATTAGAATATTCTCACCACAAATGCACCACAATCAAATATAACACAACACCGTGCAAGTATCAGATATTCATCACCAATGCACATCAATCATCAACACACTTATACACATACCATCTCATTAGTCACATTCACAATTAACATACACAATTAATCCATGATTATGCAAATGCACAGAGACCGACACAACGACTCTATGCACATGCCATGCAGTACCGACTTCCAATATTTCTCATGTCTCATCACCAGTTCACTCAGGAACTATTGGAACCATCGCTCGTTACTTAGTGTAACTCCCCGTCGGGGCTACGATGTTCACCCCGTCGCTTTAGGTCCCCACATGGGTACACGACGTTTATGGATTGCTTTAGGTCCCCACATGGGCACACAATCCGATCGCTTTAGGTCCCCACACGGGCACACGATAGTCTATAACCATCGCTTTAGGCCCCCACATGGGCACACGATGTTATAGCAGGTTCCCTCTGGAACCAAACCGTCACTCAGGACGTCACAACAATGCATATCATGATGCTTGGCATACAATGACTCATGACATTCAGTATGCACACATATATGCAACCATCACACTTAACATAATTCATGCTTGCAATTTAAGCCCAAAACAATGCATTTTATACCATACAACAGCGCGCGATCATACCACATCCATATCAACAGCACATTGCATAAACACACCAATTACACACAATTATAACGGCAAAAGTCGACAAAACGACACAATTCCGAATTCTCGACAAAAATAAAATCGGCTAACAATTTCTAAATCACCATAATAAGAAAGTACAGCTCAATAGCTTTCCAACGATACCAAGAATGTAAGAATCAGATAAACGGAACAAAAGTTACGAAAGAAAACGAAAATGACATTTTGAAAAATCCCATTTTTACACTTGGCCTGACCATACGCGTATCACCATTCTCATACGCGTATGGCCCCAATTCCTCGCCATTCCCATACACGTATCACCAATGCCTATACGCGTATGGACAGAATCGTTTTCCTTCACAAATTTCACGTTTCAAAGCCCATACGCGTATGTCCAACACCATACGCGTATCACCAGATGGCCGGGAAGAGACACATTCCATACGCGTAATGACCAAAACACATGCCAATGATACGCGTAACGCCTAGGCTCATACGCGTATGGACATGCCCCTTACGCGTACGGCCAGGGCAAAACCAGAAAAATTCTGCAGAACGTGTTTCTGCATTTTCCAACCAAATTCATCCGGTTTTTCACCTACACATCCGAAAATCACCAATACAATGCCTAACAACATGTATCTATCCTGTATCAACAATAATGAGCATCAAAAACATGATTTCAACCACATTTAATCGATTTCTAATCAATTTCACATAATATGGGTTTTACTAAATTTTTTCATTTCAATCCAACAACAACCACAAACACATATACATAATCATACACAAGCATACAATAATTGAGTTTCGCACCCTTACCCGATTAAATCGATTCTAGGAGTTGTTTTCTTGAATTTTCCAAGTTTTTCTTACTATTCCTCTTCTTCTTCTCTTTTCTCCTCTTTTTCTTTCTTCTCCTTTCCTTTCTCTCTATTTTTCTCTCTTTCTATTTTCTATTTTCTAACTTAATGAAAAATATTATGAAATGACCAAAATACCCCCACACTCAAATATCTCACAAACGATCCCAAAACCCGATAAAATATCACAACATTGAAAAATAACATATTTCCAAATAAAAATCGAAAATAAAATAATATAATAATAAAATAATCAAAAACGACTCGATTAAATAAAAATACTAAAACTGGGGCGTTACAACTCTCCCCCACTTAGAAATTTTCGTCCTCGAAAATCTTACCTGAAACAAACAACTCTGGATACGACTCCCGCATCCGACTCTCCAACTCCCAAGTCAAATTGCCCTCAGCAGCACCTCCCCACGCCACTTTCACAAGTGCAATATCCTTGCCTCTCAACCGCTTCACCTCGCGATCCAAAATCCTAACAAGTAAAGCCTCCACCGTAAGGTTCTCCCTTACCTCAACCTCATCCATCGGAATCACATGTGACGGATCCGAAACATACTTCCGAAGCTGCGAAACATGGAATACATCGTGCAAATTCGACAGATTCGGCGGCAACGCCACCCTATACGCCACAACACCCACTCTCGCGGATATCTGGTAAGGACCAATAAACCGAGAAGTAAGTTTCTTCGATTTCAATGCACGACCAACACCCGTTACCGGCGTAACTCTCAGAAATACATGATCGCCCTCTTGAAACTCAAGATCTTTCCGTCTCCGATCATGATAACTCTTTTGCCTACTCTGAGAAGCCTTCATTTTCTCTCGAATAAGCTTCACTTTCTCCGTAGTCTGCTGTACCAATTCCGGCCCTACCACCGTTCTCTCACCAGATTCGTGCCAACACAACGGTGTTCGACACCTTCATCCATACAATGCTTTAAACGGTGCCATACCAATACTAGAATGAAAACTGTTATTATACTTGAATTCAATCAACGCAAGATAACTATCCCACACACCACCTTGTTCCAAAACACAAGCCCTCAACAAATCTTCCAATGACTGAATCGTCCTCTCTGTCTGACCATCCGTCTGCGGATGATAAACCGAACTCAATCTCAATTTAGAACCCAAAGCCTTTTGTAAACTTTCCCAAAATCTCGATGTAAACCTTGGATCTCGATCAGAAATAATACTCAATGGAACCCCATGCAACTTCACAACCACACTGATATAAATCTCGGCTAACCGCTTCAAAGAAAAACTGATGTCAATCGGAATAAAATGAGCTGATTTAGTCAGCCTATCAACAATCACCCAAATAGCATTATGCCCACTCTGAGTGTTCGGTAACCCCGTTACAAAATCCATCGAAATGCTATCCCACTTCCACTCAGGAATATCCAACGGTTGCAACAAACCACTAGGCCTCAGATGCTCCACCTTTGATTTCTGACAAGTCAAACAAGCATACACAAACTGAGCCACATCTCTTTTCAAACCAGACCACCAGAAAATCTTCTTCAAATCTTGGTACATCTTATTCGCTCTCGGATGTATACTTAAATTACTTCGGTGTCCTTCTTCCAAAATCATCCTTTTCAACTCCAAATCATCCGGAATACAAATTCGTCCACGAAACCTCAAAACACCATTAGAATCCACTTGAAAATCACTATTCGCATCTCTTTCTCCAACCAACATCAAATCCACAAATTTCAAATTCAACTTCTGTTTCTCACTAACCGTCATCAAAAAATCATTGGTAACCTTCAACATACCCAGCCTCACACTATCCGAAGTCACTTCACATACCAAACTCAAGTCTCTAAACGATTCCAAAAGTTCCCACTCTTTAACCATCAACGCGGACATATGTAACGATTTCCGGCTCAATGCATCGGCTACCACATTAGCTTTACCAGGATGGTAATTCAAGCCAAAGTCGTAGTCCTTCAGAAATTCTAACCATCTACGTTGCCTCATATTTAGCTCTTTCTGATCAAACAAATATTTCAAGCTCTTGTGATCACTAAAAACTTCAAACCTCGCACCAAAAAGATAATGCCTCCAAATCTTCAACACAAAAACCACCGCCGCTAACTCAAGATCATGAGTAGGATAATTTTTCTCATGCACTCTCAACTGCCTTGAAGCATAAGCCACAACCTTACCTTCTTGCATCAGAACACCACCTAGACCAATCAAAGACGCATCACAATACACCACAAATGGTTCATTAGGATTCGGCAAAATAAAGATCGAAGCTGTCGTCAATCTTCCCTTCGGCTCATTAAAACTCTCCTCACACCGAATATCCCAAATGAACGCTTGGCCTTTGCAAGTCAACTGGGTCAAAGGCAATGCTAGCTTAGAAAACCCTTCAATGAACCGTCGATAATAACCGGCCAAACCCAAAAAGCTACGAATCTCCGTAACAGATCTCGGAGCCTCCCATAGTAGAACTGCCTCTACTTTAGATGGATCCACAGAAATACCGTTACCTGAAATCACGTGTCCAAGAAAAATCACTTCCGATAACCAGAATTCACACTTGGACAATTTTGCAAAAATCTTCCTTTCTTTCAAAACCTGCAAAACAATACGTAAATGCTCCACGTGCTCCTCGCGAGACTTAGAATAAATCAATATGTCATCAATAAACACAACAACAAATCGATCCAAATGCTCGTGGAAGATACGATTCATGTATTCCATAAACACACCAGGTGCATTAGAAACCCCGAACGACATCACAGAATATTCATAATGATCGTACCGTGTCCTAAAGGCCGTCTTCTGAATATCTTCCTCCTTCACCCTTATTTGATGATATCCTGATCTCAAATCAATCTTACTAAACACACAAGCACCAACCAACTGATCCATCAGATCATCAATTCTTGGAAGAGGATACTTATTCTTAATCGTCACCTTATTCAACTGACGATAATCAATACATAATCGCATACTTCCATCTTTCTTTCTCACCAACAAAAACTGGCGCACCCTAAGGAGAAACACTTGGCCTCACAAACTTCTTTTCCAATAAGTCATTCAACTGCTTTTTCAATTCAATCAACTCAGATGCCGACATTATATAAGGTGCCATAGAAACAGGTCTAGTACCAGGAACTAGATCTATCGAGAACTCCACCTCTCTCTCTAGCGGCAAGTCTGAAATATCCTCAGGAAACACTTCAGGAAATTCACACATAACAGGAAACACATCAAGTGACACTTGACTATCCATAGTTAGAGATGCAAACAAACCAAACAACTGAGCTTCGTCCGCCAAAAGTCTTTTCAACTCTTGGGTAGATAAGAAACTCGAGTCTTCGCCTTCCTCAAGAGAAGGAAACCTTACCAAATTATGATAACAATCAATATGAAACCTATTAAATTGCAACCAATTCATTCCCAAAACCACATCCAAACCTTCCAACGGCAAACACACTAAATCCATCTCAAAGTCTTTACCATAAATGGTCAAAGGACAACTCAAACAAACCAAAGAAGTAGTTATTGATCCCATTGCTGGAGTATCAATAACCATCTCACCATCCATCAAAGACAACACAATATTCAAATGCTTCACGCACTCAGACGAAATAAACGAATGAGTCGCTCCAGTATCAATAATAGCAACTAAAGGCGTACTATTAATAAATCAAGTACCTCTAATCAGACGATCTGCACTTGAAGTCTGAGTTCCTGCCAAGGAAAATACCTTCCCACTAGTTGGAGCTTTCTTCGGATTCGGACACTTCTTGCTAATGTGACCAGGTTCCCCACAATTATAACATTTCACCACATTCTTCCTTTTACAATCAGCTACAACATGTCTTTCACCTCCACAATTAGAACACTTATCCAAATTCTTCCTACACTCGGACTGACGGTGTCCCAATCCACCACATCTAAAACACCTCGGAGAATTAGACATACCACCTCCACCTGACCTTCGATCAAAAGTACCCCTTTGTTTACCTTTATCCGCCGGTGTTACATACGGACCACTACGAAACTGCTACTTCCCTTTCCGGTCACTTACACTTTTGTAATGAGTAGAACGAGCCTTACTATCCTCTTCATAAATCCTACAACATTCTACCAAATCAGTAAACCTCCTTATCCTCTGGTAACCGATTTCCTGTTTTATCTCAGGACGCAATCCACTTTCATACTTCACACACTTAGAGAATTCCGCGGTCGCTTCAGCATAATGAGGATAAAACTGCACAAGTTCCACAAACTTAGCA
The DNA here is from genome assembly GCA_022829125.1 of Lathyrus tuberosus. Lineage (NCBI taxonomy): Eukaryota > Viridiplantae > Streptophyta > Magnoliopsida > Fabales > Fabaceae > Lathyrus > Lathyrus tuberosus. The sequence goes on from JALAZF010000265.1 coordinate 2,605,524, forward strand.
GTATAATCAATTACAAACATATTACCTTGCTTTAGTTCCAAAAACTCAATTTCCTTCTTTCCTCTCACATCCTCGGGAAAATACTTCCTCAGAAACTCCTGGCTAAACAATTCCCAAGTAACTTCTTCATCACCAGCTTCTAACACAGGACGTGTACTAACCCACCAGTCATCTGCTTCTTCCTGTAACATGTGAGTCCCCAGTCTCACCTTACTGTCCTCATCACAATCCATAACTCTAAAAATCCTCTCAATCTCTTTCAGTCAAATCTGTGCTCCATCAGGATTATGTCTCCCTTTGAAGACGGACGGTCTGTTCTTTCTAAACTCATCATTCACTCCAGCATTCGGTGCACCCTGCACAGCACGAGCCATAGCCTACATAGCAGCAACTAGAGCAGCATCGTTCCTTCCAGCCATATTCTGTTCATTTCTAATAACAGAACTTACGGTTAAACAAACAGCTCACCCAAACACAACGACCAACAAAGACTGACACAACTGACACAGACTGGCTCTGATACCACTTAATGTAACACCCCCAATCTATACCCCCAAGCTATTAAGCGATAAATAAAAATTCGAAATTTCATCAGAGTATAATTAGAAACACGGTATAGACAGGGAGCATCACATCAATAACAAACAAACATACAACACCTGCTCATAAAGATATGCAACAGTGGGGTAGCAATCAACAGAGGAACTCAGTTCCTTACACCCACAATTCAGATTTTAGAATAAAAGCGGAAAATCTAAAACTGACTATCGTATATATATATATATATATATATATATATATATCACTTAAAAAGTTTGTCATACATCAAGTTATACAGGCACAAGCCAAAATATATATATACATAATACACAAATAATCACAAACGGCCTCCCTAACTACCCGGTGTCACATATCAGAGCCGACCGACAAAAGAATGAAGACGCAAAGCTTCACAAAAGAGACCTCCAGCAACTCTAATCTGCAATGCCTCATAGAGCATTATAAAACAGCAGAAGGGTGAGAAAAACAATCATAATACGTTTGCATAAAATTATATATTAACATAGAAATGCACAATTAGAATATTCTCACCACAAATGCACCACAATCAAATATAACACAACACCGTGCAAGTATCAGATATTCATCACCAATGCACATCAATCATCAACACACTTATACACATACCATCTCATTAGTCACATTCACAATTAACATACACAATTAATCCATGATTATGCAAATGCACAGAGACCGACACAACGACTCTATGCACATGCCATGCGGTACCGACTTCCAATATTTCTCATGTTTCATCACCAGTTCACTCAGGAACTATTGGAACCATCGCTCGTTACTTAGTGTAACTCCCCGTCGGGCCTACGATGTTCACCCGTCGCTTTAGGTCCCCACATGGGTACACGGCGTTTATGGTTTGCTTTAGGTCCCCACATGGGCACACAATCCGATCGCTTTAGGTCCCCACACGGGCACACGATCATCTATAACCATCGCTTTAGGTCCCCACATGGGCACACGATGTTATAGCAGGTTCCCTCTGGAACCAAACCGTCACTCAGGACGTCACAACAATGCATATCATGATGCTTGGCATACAATGATTCATGACATTCAGTATGCACACATATATGCAACCATCACACTTAACATAATTCATGCTTGCAATTTAAGCCCAAAACAATGCATTTTATACCATACAACAGCACGCGATCATACCATATCCATATCAACAGCACATTGCATGAACACACCAATTACACACAATTATAACGGCAAAAGTCGACAAAACAACACAATTCTAAATTCCCGACAAAAATTAAATCGGCTAACAATTTCCAAATCATCATAATAAGAAAGTACAGCTCAATAGCTTTCCAACGATACCAAGAATGTAAGAATCAGATAAACGGAACAAAAGTTACGAAAGAAAACGAAAACGACATTTTGAAAAATCCCATTTTTACACTTGGCCTGACCATACGCGTATCACCATTCTCATACGCGTATGGCCCCAATTCCTCGCCATTCCCATACGCGTATCACCAATGCCCATACGCGTATGGACAGAATCATTTTCCTTCACAAATTTCACGTTTCAAAGCCCATACGCGTATGCCCAACACCATACGCGTATCACCAGATGGCCGGGAAAAGACACATTCCATACGCGTAATGACCAAAACACAGGCCAATAATACTCGTAACGCCTAGGCTCATACGCGTATGGACATATGCCCCTTACGCGTACGGCCAGGGCAAAACCAGAAAAATTCTGCAGAACGTGTTTCTGCGTTTTCCAACCAAATTCATCCGGTTTTTCACCTACACATCAGAAAATCACCAATACAATACCTAACAACATGTATCTATCCTGTATCAACAATAATGAGCATCAAAAACATGATTTCAACCACATTTAATCGATTTCTAATCAATTTCACATAATATGGGTTTTACTAAATTTTTCCATTTCAATCCAACAACAACCACAAACACACATACATAATCATACACAAGCATACAATAATTGAGTTTCGCACCCTTACCCGATTAAATCGATTCTAGGAGTTGTTTTCTTGAATTTTCCAAGTTTTTCTTACTATTCCTCTTCTTATTCTCTTTTCTCCTCTTTTTCTTTCTTCTCCTTTCCTTTCTCTCTATTTTTCTCTCTTTCTATTTTCTATTTTCTAACTTAATGAAAAATATTATGAAATGACCAAAATACCCCCACACTCAAATATCTCACAAACGATCCCAAAACCCGATAAAATATCACAACATTGAAAAATAACATATTTCCAAATAAAAGTCGAAAATAAAATAATATAATAATAAAATAATCAAAAACGACTCGATTAAATAAAAATACTAAAACCGGGGCGTTACACATTTTGGCACTAGTAACCGGTTACCAGGATCAGGGTAACCGGTTACACTTGTTGAAATTTGCCTATGACAATAGCTTCTCCACACAGCAGCAACTTCTATCCCTTTCCTTTGTCATACTTCATTCTAGCATCTTGTAGAAGGTTCTAGACACATGATTACACCAGAAAGATCAGTTACATTTATTTCAGTACCTCACTATCAATAAGGTTCATCATACACCCTCATTTTCACTTATTTCAGACCAATCGATCTTTGAAGTTGCATTGAGATTCTCAACCGAGTCAACTAATAACTAACTGAATTAGACCCCAACTCAGTGAGTTGGGTCTAACTAACTCCAAACCAAGTGCCAACCTCACTTAACTACCTCCATACCAAGTTCCAAACCTCCGCTCCGTTCAAGCCTATGGTCTATATAATAAAACCCCTCACATTGATGAAGGAGACCTTGGCCATAATCTTCATTCTCTCATTTTGCTCTGAATTTTCACTCTTCATTCTCTGAATTTTCTGAAGCATTATCTCCCAATCATCATTTTCTTCTTCCCTAAACATCACAAAAGTTCATTCACCATTAAAGCTTAGCAAGCTTTCCATTGAAGCTTGCTATTCTTTGAGCGAAGACTTCATTCATCTCCATTTTATCATTGAATTTTGCAGCAACAACAACATTCACATCCTTGGAAGCTGATTATTGAAGGAATTTTGGTGCAAGTTCGAATCCGAATCGATTATCACATTGTTCTCAGTTTTCTCACAACGGATTCCTAAAGATCTCTGGATTTTTGGTTTTCTAAGCTTCTCTTCATCATATTTTGATCACAACACTTACCAAGGCAAATCTCAAACTTCTAGTTTGGTGAATTTCGCTTAATTTACCGCTCTCAGTCAATTTTACGCTTTCGCAATGTAGTGCTTAATTGTTGTTTCACCACATGAATAATTGCTTGGCATGCTTGATTCTATTAGTTCTTGATTGTTCTGAATTAACATGAATTTTGCATCTACTTCCATGCCATGTTACACTGTGATTATATACGATAAGTGATTCCGAAAGTGCTTTTCGAAATTCTGTTTTTTTTTCTATTTTTGCAGGTGTAACCGGTTACTGCTTTTGTTATAACCGGTTACACCCCTTGTCTGCGCCCTGGGAATTCGCTTTGTGCATGGTGTAACCGGTTACACCATTTCAGGTAACCGGTTACACCTGACATTTTTTTAGCCAAATCCATGCTGTTTTGGGATTGTTTTGCATGCTGTTCTTGCATACTTTCTCATGCTTGCTTATATTAATGCCAATGCCATATTTTTAGGTCAGTACCTACTTGCAGTAATTTTTACTTAATTAATTACATGATTGTCCTTGATTATTTTTCAATTTTGCTACATGTTTGAATCACTTTTTGCACCTTTTTATTTATGTGTTAACATAATAATGCTTAGAAATGCATGCTAGCTTGTCATTGTTAATGCTTTACTCTTCAAATTGAAGCATTAGATTTGTTCTTTCTTGAGCAAATTTAATCTTGTTCAACGTCATTTCCCACACTTGCTTTGATAATCTTTTAACTCACGTGAAAGATTATTGACATTTCTTCCCCTTTGATTAATTGATCAAAACTTTATTTTGATTGATTAATTGCCTTCGCTCTTTTCTTAAGGATCTCCTTAGAGCCCTTCTTTCTTAATCTTGTTTCGAGCAGTGGCGACAGACCAATAAGCTGGAGCAATATATAAATTGCACCGTTAATCATATCAATCTCAGTTTCTGCACTACGCTTTGGGTGCTAGAGAAAGAATGAGAATGGAGAATTCCTACCCTCATTATGACTATTTTTGGTAAGGGACGAATGACCCTGAGCCTGGAGTAGTCACCTTTATTCCCAGACCGCAGTGTCTTTTGAGTCGATCCTTGGTCACTCATTTCTACCCCAGTCATTTCTCTCCCCTTTGGGTTAACACCTTCTCTTAGTTCAACACCCTTTTTCTTCGGTTAACCACTGTCTATCAGTTAAAATACCGAGTCCCTTTGGGTTAACACCTTCTCTTGGTTCAACACCCTTTTCTTCGGTTAACCACTGCTTGTCAGTTAAAATACCGAATCCCTTTGGGTTAACACCTTCTCTTGGTTCAACACCCTTTCTTTCGGTTAACCATTGCCCATCAGTTAAAATACCGAGTCCCTTTGGATTAACACCTTCTCTTGGTTCAACACCCTTTCCTTCGGTTAACCATTGTCTGTCAGTTAAAATAACGAGTCCCTTTGGGTTAACACCTTCTCTTGGTTCAACTTCTTTCCTTCGGTTAACCAATGCCTGTCAGTTAAAATACCGAGTCCCTTTGGGTTATCACCTTCTCTTGGTTAAACATTGTTTATCAGTTCACACACTGATTTCTATTGTGTTAATCACCTATTGATTAAAACACCTATTTCTTTGGTTAATTACCATTCCTTGGTTAAAAGACATTTCTTTGTCCTGTTGGGTTAATCACCTTTTGGTTAAAACACTCATTTTCCTTGGCTAACCACTGTCTGTCAGTTAAAAGACCAATTTCCAACTTTCCTCTCTTTAGTGGAGTCAACACCTTGTCTCTTTGTTCAATACCTTTCCTTGATTAATCACTGTTTGTCAGTTAAAAGACCAAATTTTCTTCTCCTTAGTGGAGTCATTTTCCATTTCCTTGGTTAATCAGTGATTGTCAGTTAAAAGACCAATTTTCTTTTCCCCAGTAGAGACCTACATCTCCTTTTCTTGGGTTAATCACTGAGTCTCGGTTAAAATACTCTTGCTCTTACTTCTTTTTCCTTCTATTGGTTTTGACACCACTTTTTTGCTCCCTTTCCTTAGTTCCCGAACTACAGAGCTCTGATTTTCTCATTGCACTATGAGGATACGTAGGCACAAGATTGCGAAATCTTGGCGAGCTACCTTCCCATTTTCTTCCTTGGTTCCACGAACTACGGAGTTCTGAATTCCTCATTGCACTACGAGGATACGTAGGCACGAGAGCCCCAATCCTCTACGAGCACTTTCTTTGTCCCTTTTCCTTCTCTCTTTCGCGAGTAGCCTTTAGATAGAACACCCATTCGAGCCTAGAACAAGCAGAATGGATCTCGTTGAGTACGACGGATGCGTGAGGTGCTAATATCTTCCCCTCGCATAACCGACTCCCTTACCTGTTTCTCTTCCCCTTGAGTTTTATCGATATTTTCTCTTTTCTTTTAGAATAAATAAAATTCGCTGACGACTCTGTTGTACTATCGAACGCGTGATGCCCTTGGGTATATTTTCGCTAACTTCACCCAGCATAATTCGTTTAGATAATTGCAACCTACTCTACTCAATAGCAGAGCATTGGAATGAAAATTGAAAAACATAACCCTTTATCCCTTTATGTTTTTCATATCTTTCAAGAAAAATGTAAGGTTTTTTTTTTCAGCTCAGTTCTTTTTTTCAGTTTCTTTAGTATGGTTCTTCTACCACGGTAAAGGTCCAAAATCATCATAAATACTTGAGGTTAGGGGTGGACAAGAAACACCCACCCGAGAATAACCGTCTGATCCGCTTGCAATATTTCGTCTCGGGTCGGTTTAATTCGGTTTTGCGGGTTGAGTGGGTGGTGCAAACGGGTTCAAAGGGGTGTGTGTGGTCGGGTTCGGTTTTAATTTTTCGATCCAACGAAATCTGAGCCCGACTGATTCTTCATTATTCTAACTTAGGCCCAACCCAATTTTATGAAACCCAGCAGCAACCCAATAGCACCCAGTAACCTAAATCTGAAACTAACACTACCATAACACAAAACTTTCAAATTTAGTGTTCACTTCCAAACCCTAAAGTTAAGCGCATCACCGTTTCCTTGCTTCATCTCCAAAAGTAAAACGAAACCCTTTTTATATGTCTTTCCTCCGTCGTCATCACCGCTCTTTCCTCCTTCATCATCACTAAGCAGAGAACCTTTTTATCCTTATGCTTCTTAATCACCTTTTTCTGTGTTCGTCTTTGCTTACTAAAGACTAAATCTTTCTTTGCTCTTGATTTTTTTTTTCTAATTTGTTTTCTAATCTTTGAATGAAATTTGTATTTTCAGGTTTTGGAATTTCAAGAGTTATTTGAGTTAATTGAAGGTTAGATTGATGTTTATGTTTTAAGAGTTTTAATCTATTGTATACTATTTTAATAACTCCATTTGTTTTATTTTTATGGAGATATGCAAGAGGTTGGAGAAATGCAAGGAGCTAGAGAAATGGAAGGAGCTGGAAATTTGCACAGTAACAGTAAGTTTAGGTTTATTTTATGTATGCTTTGTATTTGTCCAATCTTAAATGGAAATAGCTTAGAAAATATATTCTAACTTGTTCTACTAAATTGTGGCATTATATTCTGTTTAATCTTCAATCTTCAATCTTGTTTACATGAAAATATTCTGTTTACATAATATTCTCTAGATTTTCTTGTTTAGATTCATGTAATTATAAAGGTAATAACTTTGTCTAGATTTTCTTGTGTACATAACAGAGTTAAAAACTAAGTGTATAACACAAACTAAGTGTATAACACAAGCTAGATGTTACTAAAATATGTCAACAGAGTTAGCAATATTTGTAAACAAACTGGATGTTAAACTAAATAAAACATTTGTCAACAGAAACTTCCTGTTTAGAAAGAAATTTAAATGGCACATTAAAGTATTTTAAGTTAAGGCATTTCCACGCCTATGCCTTAAACTGGATGTTTAAACAATAATAAAATCTTTCATCTTATTAAAAAAAATAGTTTATTTAATTTGTTTAAGAGTAAACATTTTATTTAAATGATTAATAAAACTAGCTAGCTGTAGATAAATTATAACAACAATAAAATATCAACCATTTATAAAAATTGTTTGGAATATTCCAAACATCTAAACAAACTTTGGATTTAAAAATTTAGTAGAAACAACTACATGAAAATAAGAGTAACAAACTTTGAAACTAAGCATCTAAACACTTACGAGATAATGATGTTGGCTGTGTGTTGATTATACTCTTCATTAATTTTCAGTAATGGAGAATGTTACTCAAAACCAACCTTCTTCATTAACTTCTGGTGTTGCTGCAACTGATGTTGCTGCCACTGAAATTCATGTTGTTGGGCTTCCTCCACTTGGAAAGAAGAGAAAACAAAATGCTAATGGTCCTAGGAAATCCTCTCCTGCCTGGGACCACTTTATTAAATTGCCTGATGAAACTGAACCAATAGCTGCTTGCAAACATTGTCATAAGAAATATCTTTGTGATCCAAAAACCCATGGGACTTCTAACATGCTTGCTCACATAAAAGTATGCACCAAGATGCCACATAATGATCAAACTCAAACTACCCTCTCCTTTGCTAGTGGAGAGGGTGGTGGCTTGGTTGCTGCAAGCCAACGATTTAATTTGGCAGCTTGTAGGAAGGCTATTGCTTTATTTGTGATCCTAGATGAACATCCTTTTATTGTAGTTGAAGGGGAAGGCTTTAAGTTGTTGTGCAAACAATTACAGCCCCAATTGACTATTCCATCAAGGAGGACTGTGGCAAGAGACTGTTTTCAACTTTTTGTTGATGAAAAAGTAAGATTAAAAGGTTATTTCAAATCTGATTGCAATAGGGTAGCCTTAACCACTGATTGTTGGACATCCATTCAGAATCTTAGCTATATGGCCCTAACTGTACACTTCATTAACAATGATTGGAAGTATGAAAGTTGAATTCTAAGTTTTTGTTTAATTCCTAATCATAAGGGTGAGACAATTGGTAGGAAAGTTGAAGAGATTTTAAGGGAATGGGGAATAAGGAATGTTTCCACAATCACTGTGGACAACGCAACATCTAATGATGTAGCTGCTGCTTATTTGAAGAAGAGGATTGATAATATGGGAGGATTAATGAGTGATGGATCTTTCTTTCATCTTCGCTGTTGTGCACACATTCTAAATCTGGTAGTTTGTGATGGTTTAAAACAGAATGATTTATCTATTTCTGCCATTAGAAATGCTGTTAGGTTTGTCAGGTCATCACCCCAAAGATCCGCAAAGCTCAAAGAATGTATTGAGTTTGCTAGAATTAATTGTAAGAAACTTCTCTGTCTTGATGTTCCGACAAGGTGGAACTCATGTTATTTGATGCTAGATGCTGCTGAAAAGTATCAAGCAACATTTGAGAAAATGGAAGGTGAAGATTTTAGCTATTTGGATTTTTTTGGGTTAGTTGGACCCCCCACTCTTAATGATTGGGAGAACGTTAGGTGTCTTGTAAGTTTTTTCAAAATTTTCTATGATGCTACTATGGAATTTTCTTCGTCAAAACAAGTATCTCTTCATAAGGCATTCCATCAACTAGCTTCAGTACATTGTGAGCTTAAAAGATCATCCATGAACTTGAACACGATTTTAGCCTCAATGGGATATGAAATGAAGCAGAAGTATGACAAATATTAGGGTGAAATTGAAAATATCAACAAGTTTATCTACTTTGGTGTGATTCTTGATCCTAGATACAAGTTAGGATATGTAGAGTGGTGTTTAATGATATGTATGGTGACGAGTCGGTGCCTTTTACTGATCTGATTGGTGTGATGAAAAAGGAGTTATTTAAACTATTGACAAGCAACAAGGATCATCTTCTAATCCTAATGAGGGTAGTTCACTTGGTGATGGTGTTCCTAATGTTGAAGTTCCATCTCATTTTGCAAGGGTTGAAGCTTTTAAAGAGCACCTTAAACAAAAGGATTCAATAGATAAAAAAAATGATCTTGAGAGGTACTTAGATGATAATTGTGCCGATGATGTTAACTTTGACATCCTTATGTGGTGGAAACAAAACTCTTGTAGATACCCTATTTTATCAAAAATGGTGAAGGATGTTTTAGCTAGTCCCGTGTCCACTGTCGCTTCTGAAAGCACGTTTAGTACCGGGGGCAGAGTTCTAGACACATATAGAAGTTCACTAACCCCTGAAATGGCAGAGGCTTTGATTTGTGCACAAAACTGGTTGAAACCTACACTTAGTCAATTCAAGGACTTAAATATAAATGAAGAATTTGAGTTGTCTGTCACTACTGTAACAGGTATGTAAATGTTGAGTATGAGTATTTAGTTTATTAATATTTTGGCTTTGGTTTTGATTTAATTATTTGGTTTTTATTTAATGTTATGTAGAATTTGGTGGTCCCCCTGCTAGTGGATCAACATCTGGTGGTTGTTCTGATGTTGTTGGAAACGGAAATGAACCAGTTGCTGGTTCATCTCAATCACATACTTGATGCTGGTAGTGGTTTGTGTATTTTTCAGTTGATTTAGTCCATCTACTAGTTATATCTATGTTTTAAATGTATTAATATATATTTTTTGTTTCGTTTCAGTTTGTTTTTTTGGAGTCATTTCTGAAAATGCCTTATTTTGGGCTACTAATTATTATGGATAATCATCTTACCTATCAGCCAATATCCTCAACAATTCTTTTTTTTTTGTGATAATAAATCAATCAATATCCTCATGATAGGTATTTGTTGTTGCTATAAAGGTATTTACTGAACAACTCCATTCAATTAGTGTTGTGCTGTGTTTATATGCTTCAATTAGTAAAAGTATATGTGATTTCAAAAAATTCTGTTATTGAAAGTTTTTTGAGGGCCTGGATTTTAGACCTGGACTAGAAGTGTTGTGCTGTATTTATTGCTCTCACGTTCCTGTATGTGCCTGTGCCTGTGCCTCATTTAATTAATTAAATGTGCTAATTTAAATTTAGTGTTTCCTAATCGTGTGTTGATGAAATGAAACAGATTTTGGCACCTTTGTCAATTGGGTTCACTGTGTTTTTGGTTCATTTGGTCACTATGCCAATCACTGGAACTGGTATCAATCCTGCTAGGAGTCTTGGTGCTGCAATTATCTTCAACAAAGATCTTGGTTGGGATGATCAAGTATGTGTAATTTAATTTCAATAATTAATTAATTAGTTAGATAATCTTGAAATTTAATTTTAATCTTATCAATTTTTTTATTTGTAGTGGATTTTCTGGGTTGGACCATTCATTGGTTCAGCACTTGCAGCACTTGCTTATCTAAATGGTATTTAGATATTTATTGCCCTAACCAATATTTTAAAGATGCTTAATAAATTTTCTTTATAAAATAATTTGTCTTATCCAAGTGGTATTCAGATATTTATTTGATGCAGTAGGTGATATTTAGACATTGATATTATTTTAATTTAGCATGTTGTAAAGTGGTGTGATGATAAGCTAATTGATTTAAAATATAAAAATAAGAATAGGTTAAGAAACATGCATTCCAGTTCCTGTAATTTCTGTGTCTATACATTCAAGGGGGGTGAGTGAGAGTTTTAGTTGTTTTCTTTTTGTAATAATCATTATTATCCAATAGACTGTGTAAAGTGATGCCAACTTTTAAAATTTACCTCCTCAATGATTCCAACTTTTGTGTAAAGTGATGCAAATGTTGTTGTGGCTGTGTTGAATCAACAAATACAAGATTTCCTATAGATATAAATTTTGTTTGTGGTTATAGAATGTGTTTGGCTCAATGGTGTGTACCTACAATATACATGAAGATATTTAATTACAACCATCATTAGCATTTGCTAACTCTGTTTTTGGCTGTATAGGACTAGGACTGCTTGTCTTCATGAAAATAGTCCATTCATACGCTGCTGCATATGAGATGGTTGGGTTTATGAATATGTTGAGGATGCATTGGCTTATAATGAACATTGTAAGATAATGTATTAGTTCATTACTTAAATGATGATGGAATTGTAATATAATGTTAATATTTTATCACTTGGATGATGATGGTAATGTAATATAATGAAAATATTTTATGGTTAAGTTCTTTTAATTATATAGAATAAAGTTTGGAATTAATTAGTCCAAACCGATTTAACCCAACCGAATGAACCGTTTAAATCGATAATCCATCAACCGATAAAACTGAATTTAGTTTTGGGTGAAATCGGGTTCAATTTTCTCAACCGTGAATTAGTTCGGGTTATTTCGGGCTCGAACCCACCCATAACCGATCGCCGTCCACCCCTACTTGAGGTTGCATCATAACAGGTTTATTATTTTAATTAATGATACTCTTTACTTAATTAATTCATGAGGCAGAGTTTTGAAAACACATTCATCAGTCAAGCAAATAGCAAAATACCGTCTTCTAATTGTGTGACATGATGTGAAAATAAATACAAAAGCATATACTTTTCACAGGTAAGGAGAATTAAATAAAAACATATATGTTATGTGTGTGCGTATTAAAAAAACGGACAACAAACATGAGAGTGTCCGTTTGAACACAAACATATATAAATAAAATATTAGCAAACCTCTAGAGATTTGTCAATATTTTATTTATATATATTTGCGTTCAAACGGACACTCTTATGTTTGTCCGCTTTTTTAATAGTATCAATCACATGGATACAATCTCGTTCACCAAATGTATGGTCCAAAGATAACGTAGGTTGCATTGCACCACCAATAATTGAGCCATGTGTTTGGCATTGTATCTTATGGATAACACTTGATATTATATGATTGGATGTTAGATTTTATATCCAATAAAATTACTATATAGTTTCAAGAAATTTATCTATAAATATATGAAAGTTTAGTATCCTTAAGATATTATAACCTTCATACTCTACAGAGTTCACCAAAACATCTTTATTTCTTAAAGTTCCCTTTTGATTTATCAATGGCAGAGGAAAAACAACAAGGAACTATTCCTCCTCAGGAAGTGGCAAGTGAGTTATAATTTAATTTGCTCTATAGTCCATTTGGTTTTTTTTTTTTTTTGAGAATTAATTATTCTAACCATGTAAGATTATATGTTGATATTTCTTTCATTTTGAAGGTTCTACAAAAACAAGTTGGCCTGAGCTGGTTGGTGTGAGTGCAGAAGAAGCTGAGAAGAAGATAAAGGAAGATATGCCTGAGGCTCATATTCAAGTGGTGCCTCCTAATACACCTGTTTCTGGTGATTTCGTACCCAATAGAGTTCGATTAATTGTGGATGAATCTAATAAGGTTATCAAGACTCCAATCATTGGATAGTTCATTAATCCAATGTCATTCGGAGGAGATCTTGCTATGAAGCCAATGGTGATGTTGTTTGAAGAATAAATTTAGTTTCTTTTTCATGCTCCTTTTCTTTAGTTTGTATCTTGAATATGTCTTTTTTTTTTCTCATCAATAATCTATCTCCTTTGAATTTTGTTAGATTCAAATATGTGACAATCTTCCATTTAGGGTTAAATGCTATACATGCTCAAACTTGCGGTTGAATTTCAAACATCAATTATGCTTTAAAAGTTTGGATTTGGTTAAATTCTTATATTCTTTTGAGGTATAGATTGGATATTTGTGGCCGGTCCAATTAATCTGGAGTTGTGAAAAATTTTACCTCATACCCCATCATTTATTCCCGTACTCTTATATTATATATTTTTTTTTACCAAAATATCCTTCTCCTAATTTAATTATTTGATCCAGAATTTAATAAATAAATTTATCTTTAAAAATTGCTTTATTAATATTTTCAGCAAACATGACAAGTATTATCTATACTATTATATAATCTTATAATGTCTCCGTCAAAGATTCCCACTAAAACTTTTTCCTTTAATTAATTAATTAATTAAATATAAACATATTTATTATTAACTCCATTTAAAACTTTCCACTAACTCACATTCTTATATTTTAAATAATTATTAATTAACAAATGTAATAAGACACGTCCTAGAATTTTTTAAAAATGCAGTCACCTACCAAAAATTAATTAAATATAAATATATTTATTATTAACTCAATCATTTAAAATTTCTGACTAAGTCACATTCTTATATTTTAAATAATTATTAATTAACAAATGCAATAAGACACGTCTTGAAATTTTTTAAAAATGCAGCCACCTACCAATAATATATTAACATAATAACTATCCAGCATAACTTTTCTCTTCATTCTATTAATTAATCTTTTATTATTAATAATTAAATATTATTATTATTATTATTATTATTATTATTATTATTATTATTATTAATTAATAATTAAATTAAAATATTTAACATGTTTATTTCTCAAATTTCTCTCCACTCAACACTCTCTATTTATCTCATACAAAAAATTAACCTCTCTCCACTCGTAACATCTCTCTAACCCCACAATAATAGGACACATAGTAATATTAAATTAAAAAATAAAAAAAGTAAATAAATTAGACATATAATGCAAACCTTAAAATTACTTAATACAAAAATAAATTAATAAATATAATTCATAAAACGGTTAAAGTTTTTTATAGCCCCACTAATTTTATTTTAAAGCTAGTAAATAGTAAAATAAATATATAAATTGATGAGATATAAATTTGATTAGTGGGAAGATAATTTTGTGGAAAAAATGGAATAAACTAATGAGGTTAACTGATGAGATATAAATTTGATTAGTGGGAAGATAATTTTGTGCATTAATTTATGAATTACATTACTGTTTTATGAATTACATTTATTAATTTATTTTTGTATTAAGTAATTTTAAGGTTTACATTATATGTCTAATTTATTTACTTTTTTTATTTTTTAATTTAATATTACTATGTATCCTATTAATGTGAGATTAGAGAGATGTTATGATTGGAGAAAGGTTAATTGTTTGTATGATATAAATAGATAGTATTGAGTGGAGAGAAAATTGAGAAATAAACATGTTAAATATTTTAATTTAATTATTATTTAATTAATAATAATAAAAATATTTAATTATTAATAATAAAAGATTAATTAATAGAATGAAGAGAAAAGTTATGCTGGATAGTTACTATGCTAACATATTATTGGTAGGTGGCTGCATTTAAAAAAAAATTCAGGACGTGTCTTATTTCATTTGTTAATTAATAATTATTTAAAATATAAGAATATGATTTAGTCAGGAGTTTTAAATGATGAAGTTAATAATAAATATATTTATATTTAATTAATTTTTGGTAGGTGGCTGTATTTTAAAAAAAAGTAAGACGTGTCTTATTGCATTTGTTAATTAATAATTATTTAAAATATAAGAATGTGAGTTAGTTGGAAGTTTTAAATGGAGTTAATAATAAATATATTTATATTTAATTAATTAAAATTAAGAAAAAAGTTTTAGCGGAAAATCTTTGATGGAGACATTATAAGATTATATAATAGTATAGATAATATCTGCCATGTTTACTGAGAATATTAATAAAGCAACTTTTAAAGATAGATTTATTTATTAAATTATGGATCAAATAATTAAATTAGGAAAAATTTGCACTTATTTATATGAGGCTATTTTGGTAAAAAAAATATATAATGTAGGGGTAGGGGAATAAATGATGGGGTATGGGGTAAAATTTTTGGAGCTGTGTTATAATTTAAAAAATAGATCTACAAATATTAATTCATACCGAGTTTTTTTAAAAAAATCGATTAAAATACATAGATTTTAAAAATAAATTATGATTTAACACTTCTTTTTAAGAAAAAGATGTAAAATAGATTTTGAAAATAAACTATAATTTTACATTTATTGTTAAAAACATAGGTGTAAAATGGTTTTTTTTAGAAATTTAGAAATTAAAAAAAAAATGGGTCCTCCAAAATTTGGGATCAATACTGTAGCACAGGCTGCACTTGCACTGAACCGACCTTAAAGAGGACTATAACAAACAACAAAAATTTTCATCAAAAAAAATTTAATGATATTTCGTTAAAAGGATTGAGTTCGACCACATAATCTCTAACGCTGTAAAAAAAAATCTCTTATTATATTATTAGATTGTAATAGATAAATTTTTCTATGGTTCATTTTAAATGGAAACTAAGTTGAATTTTAAATTATTAAATATATTATAAAATTGATTCATTTTAGTTTGATTTTTTATAATATAATTATATTTTATATTTTTCACATCAACTATATTTTTAATAGTGACAAATTATTAAATACAAAACAAAAAAGATGGGAATATAATAACTAACTCTTCAAATAACTAGCAAAAACAATAATTGAACATATTCAAATCACTTCTAAATAAACTTTCAAAAGCATAAATAGAAAGTGAATTCTAAATCAATAAAAAATTGTATTGACTAATCAATCTGCACATACATTTGGCAGGAAATATGGATGTCCGGGTTGTGGATATCAGAGACCAAATTGCCTTCAAGAGAATCAGTGGTATGGCCCGTCAATTCTCTCCAGAATTGACCTGCCTCAACTGCCCAATTAATACCTATCGGGGCCTTACATAAAACACCTTCTCCGTAGGAAAATCCCAATATACCTGCAAGCTCAACAGTGGTGTATTGGTATTCCACATTAACCGTGCCTACAGAGCTTGCGCTATTCGGACTAACAGAGTAAATAAGTGAGCTTAAAAATTCGCAAGTCAGACTCTCGTACATGGGCTTTCTACGATCAAACAGGCTTTGCAAACCTATGTTTTCCAACAAGTAATAAACACAATGGTAAATGCCTAAACTATACAAGCAAGAGTCGTCGACATACCGTGTGGTAAAAACTTCGCGAATATGTGTGAGTGGGATTTTATGTGGGTTAATGATGGAAAAGAGTGGGTTGGAGATGAAGATGGTAGGTTGAAAATGGGGAGAAAATGAAGCTTTTTGCTTCTGCCCCGTATAACACTAACAAAGATTTTGAAAAAAAAAATTAAAATATGGCCGGAAAGAATAAATAAAAATAATGAATACTGAAAAATAAATAAAAATAATGAATAACTGAAATAATATTGGAGAGAAAATAAATGTCGCTAATAATGGGAAATAATGAAAATAAATTTGATGGACGGAAAAAAATTAAATCTAATGTGAAATTAAATATAATGAGGAAATAATGAATCTATTGACGAGAAAAACTGAGTCTAATGACGGTGAATTAAATAAATAATGATAACCAATAAATTCTTCCCCACACATAAAGTAAGCAACGTCCTCAATGCTTCCAATGTGTCAGAGGTGAAGGAAACTGACAGAGCGTCTTCTAAATAGATTGGTGTCGGCCACCCTGGTCCTGATGAGACCAGGATGCCCGGGCTTCCGCAATCAGATGACGAAGACTGTAGATCTCCTGGTATAGGCAATCTGTTTCTATGGCATGAGTGGTGTCAGCCATTTCCATCTGCAAAGTAAAATCAGTAAGTCCTTCACGAAAAGAAATCATCTCCTGGTGCATGGAAATGAGCTCGTGGTCAAAGTTACGCCTCTATAAATTAACATTCGAGTAAAGCACAATGGTCCTTTCTGAGGGGGGCTGAGGATGGTATTCCGGAACAGGAGGTGTGGTAGGTCTAGCTGGGGTCTCTCATTGGTCTTCTAAAGCATAGGTCCAATTTTCTTTCTTATGGATATTAGTTCTTGCCATGTGTGGTAAAGCAAAGTAGTGGACCATTTCATTATTGATTAGTAACTTTTAATGATCAGTGCTAAAGAAAACTCTTCTCACCAGGCCACAGTTTAAACAATGGTTCAAATCAATAAGGGTGTAGCCGCAATAAGAGACGAGGTGAGAGAGTTGGTTCGGGAGGCCTAATGCGTATGCAATATGGGTCATTGTTCCTCCTACATGTATAGATCCTCCGATTGATTTGGAAACACAATGTATGTTCTCTATAAGGAAGGTTCCGGACTCAATAGGACGAGACTGGGTGGTGCAAAAGAGAACCCTCTGCACTAACAGGCTCACAGTTTTCACTCCTTCCAAAAACGATTTGGGAAAGTATCATCTAAAAGTATCTAAAAGCAAGGTTATGGATACGGTTGGAAAGTTGGGTGGATAGGTTAGGGCTACCTCCACCTGTAATATCACTCCAGAAAGTGTCAATCTTTTCTTGCATGAAACCACAATTAGGTACTTCAGCAACAACATGTATGCAGCTCTGAAATCCCAGAAGGTTAGCAAACTCTTTGTGGGTAAACCTCTATTCATGACTAAATAATCTGAAGGTAATCAATCCTCTATTAAAACCACGACCATGGTAAGGCTCGTAGTTAAGTGAACTCAGGAATTCTAGGGTCATGTTACGATATGTGACATTCATGGCTTCAGAGTATTCGTCCCATTGGAGTTGGTGACATAGGTATCTGACACTAGCTTCAAGCCCGAGGGCTTACATGCAAGCGGGGTCAGGGTATCTAGTGGGTAACAAAGGTCGCTTAGATAAGACCACATAGTGCTTCCTATGGGCTTCATCCCTGAAATGTACGTGCATATCGTCGAAACTCTACATCTTGAAAATATAGTTAGTGGAAATAGAGAGTGAAGAGACCTAAAACCTGAAATGTAAACATCAAACAAGTCAGTCCTGTTAAGAAAATGATTTATTAAGTAATTCACTATTTATAAAATGGAAAAAATACGCAATAAAATAAAATGGGTCATGGGCTGCCTCCCACGCAGCGCTTTGTTTAATGTCGGCAGCTCGATGATTATTTTAATTAACGTTGTTGAAGTAACAAGGGGCGGTTCTATCAAAGTATGGCCAGAATAGTATGGAAGAACATCTTTGCCATTATAATGTTTTATTTTTTTCCCGTTCACAATGAAAGGACTAGATAACTGATTTCTACTTTCAACTGCACTAGATTTCATGACTTTCGTGGCTTCGTACGGACCAGACCATCTAAAACGTAACTTACCTGGAAAAAGTCGTAATCTGGAGTTTAATAAAAGTATGGGATCACCTACTTTGAATTCTTTTCTAGCTATCCTTTTATCATGCCACGCTTTATCTTTATATATTATAGCATTCTCATAGGCATCACGACGAAGTTCTTCCAGCTTGTGGATATCAAGTACGCGCTTGTTACCAGTTGTTAAATAATCCATGTTAAGGGCTTTTATAGCCCAGTATGCCTTATGTTCTAATTCGAAGGGTAAGTGACATGATTTTCCATAGACTAATTTAAATGGGGTTGTTTCTATGGGGGTTTTATAAGCGGTCTGATAAGCCCACAATGCGTCTTGTAGCTTAGAGGACCAATCTTTCATAGAGGTGAAAATTGTTCCTCCTACATGTATAAGATCTATTTGATTTCCCTATTTGACACCTTTGCATGTCCACTGATTTGTGTATGATAAGGTGTAGCTATTTTATTTTTCACACCATACTTGTTTAAAAGGTTCTCGAAAATTCTTGAAATAAAATGAGATCCTCCGTCGCTTATAACGAGGCGATGAACTCTGAATCTAGGAAATATGTAGTGCTTAAACATCCTAATGACTACTTGTGCGTCGTTAGTAGGTGAGGAAATAGCCTTGATCCATTTAGAAACGTAATCGAAATCTATGAGAATATACTTGTTTCCCATTGACGATAGAAAATGACCCATAAAGTCGATTCCCTAGACATCAAAGACTTCCACTTCTTGAATATTACTTAGGGGCATCTCATCGCGTCTTGAAATGTTTCCAGTGCGTTGACACCGGTCACATCTGACTATGTAAGCATGAACATCGCGCCAAAGTGTTGGCCAGTAAAGGCCTGCTTGAAGAATCTTGGCACACGTTTTTTATGTGCTCGCATGTCCGCCGTAGGGTGTAGAGTGGAAATAGGCTATAATACTTTCCACTTCCTCCTCAGGTACAAAACAGACAAATATACCATTGGTGCCTTTTTTGAAGAGAAGGGGTTCGTCCCAATAAAAGTATTTCGCGTCGTGGAAGAACTTCTTCTTCTGTTGGTACGTTAGGTCAGGGGGTATGATATCGGCTGCTAGATAGTTAACAAAATCTGCGTACCAAGGTACGTTTGTCACAACTAGTGCCTCTTCGATGTGCATTTCCAATTCATTAGGGTGTGCGATAAAAGTAAACAAATTAAAGCAGTGCAGATAAAATAAATGAAATAAAGCAGTGCGAGGAAAGTAAATAAAGTAAAGCTGAAATTAAATGTGCAAGGAAATAAAATAAGGCAAGTAAATGAACAAGGCGAATAAGAGGTAAATAATGCTGAAAATAATAAGAACCTGCTCCAATCGAAGACTTGAATTCATGTACAGGAAATAACTTCGACGGAATGTAAATGGCGGCAAGATTAAAAGCGATAAAATAAAGAGTGCTCCAAACTCAAATACAACAATGGTGCACTAACCCTCCAGTGTGAAGAATTAATGCTTTAATAATGTGAATTTATACCTAAGTTTTAGCTAAGTTTGGATGGTTCATATGGTGAAAACTAAGTCCTATTTATACTAGTATTAAGCCTTGGAAACCAAGTAACCACTTCAAGATTCGTGTGAGGAAAAAAGGGAGTATTGGGATGATTTTCAAACTGCCAATTGACTGGCGCGTCAAAAGCAAGGATGGCGACCGCCATGTAGGGATGGCGAACGCCATCTTCACAAAGCCTCCAAGAAATGGTCTTTGTGACCGTTGGCACGTGGGACACGTCATTTACCACATGGCTATCTCTATGGCGAACGCCATCTTGGACGCCGTGTGTAAATTGCTCTTTTTTTTTACTGTTTTTCCTTAGTTTCGCTTCATTTCTTCAAGTATGGCTCTCTCTTGACTATGTACCTGAAATACAGACAAAATACCAATATAACACTAGAAATGACAATAAAACAACGGTAAAACATGTGCAAGTCGAGCCAAATATGTGGTGTGTTTCTGTGTCATCACGTTTCATAGTCGGGATTTCCAAAATCTGGATCTTCAGATGTTGACATCGTTTAGAAGCTGACATCATTCAGAGTCTGGTTTTTAGCTTCTGATCTTCCAGAATCAAGATCTTTACCTTCTTTTTTAATGTTCATTCTTAGAACCAGTACTAAGTTATCTTCAAAATTTTAGTCTATGATTCTGCATACTTGAACATTTGTTAATATACTCTATTATTCTTTAAATATTTTGTTATCATCAAAATCTTAGAGATGGAGTACAAATCAATTTCGTTTCAACAGTAGAGTGATAACATTATTTTGCAGGATAATTTTGTTGATAGTTACGAGTAGACCCCTAATCTTCAAGATGGATGTCCATATATCCGTTGAAGCTGATGAAAAATAAATTCCTAATAAAGACATTCTAGAAAGAAGAGGAATAATACATTCAGTCATAAGGGTTGTATTTGTGGCTAAAGAAAAAAGAGGAGAAATTTCAACATATATAATCCTTAAGAGGGAGTCTTTTTTGCCAAATTTGGAATAGTGTCCTGCAACGATTGAGGATTCTTTATGCTCATCTAAATGTCATTGGTGCACATGCTTTTCAATTATGTGGATTTTTGTAAAGAGGTTCAAAAGTGATTTCAAATCATATAATTTGCAAGCATGTGAGTTATTTAGAAAACATTGTGCGAATTTTCGACTATAAAAAGTCAAAATATTTGCAATAGGTTTACAATGCTAAAATAATTCCATGACGGTAACTGAAGGCCATAGACATTTTTTTAAAAAATTCTTGGTAGATCAACTATGTGACTAACATTAGATATTTCATCATGTAAGTAGGCAAGTTTGTTTTTATTTGCCATTATTTTTTACCTCAATGAACCTCTGTTTTGAGTTATTCTAGGCACTTTGTATTTTAATGAATCACACCTATATATATATATATGGGAAATAAGAAAATGCACTGATAGTGTAAAAAATTTTACACTGTCAACCAATGAGAGACATGTATCAGAATAAATCCCAATTTTATTTTTAAAATACTGAAATGACATGGCAAATATAAGAGTTTTAATTGGTTGTATGTGCAAAATTGTCACATTGCACTACCTTTAAACCCTATATATATATATATATATATATATATATATATATATATATATATTAAAAAAATCTTTGTAGTATATTTATCATTGTACTCAATTTAAAAACAATAAATTTTTTCAGTTATATATCTTACATATATTTAATTTTAAATAATTTATTATATATAAAATTTAAATTATTAAATTAAATTATTGTCAGTTCTGTTGAAAATGTAGCAAGTGTGAGTAGTGTAGGTAATAGTCTCATATTGGTTAGAAATGTGAAGACTTGAGCATTTATTAGTGAGAGAACACACCCACCTATCACGTTAAGGTTTTGGGTGTGTAGCGTGCGATTTTCGTCGGTGACGCGACCACCTTATCGCACAGAATTGGGTTTTCTCCTCAATGAAGAGGAGGGGGTGCTACTTTCCGATTTCTTATTTATCCCGTGAAGCTGGAAGGGAAAGGGAAGCTATCTCAAACTAACCTTGCACGCGAATGTTTAACTAAACAAACGCTTAAAGAGATTCGGGGAGTTCGGAGTCAGGTTATACAATGGGGAGTTGTCAATTATCCATCCTATATGTGGTTATCCACAGGTTGTTAGCTTTAGATTCTGCTTTGTACTTGATGGTGTTTATCCGTTAATGGGCTGGGAAGGTTTCTTGGGAAGTATGAGAGAATGAGAGAGTGAGTTATTGTTGATATTCGGGTTTTTCGATGTTTTTGGTAAGGTACTGGACCTAAGTTTTGGTTGATATGAAGATACTGGACCTAGAGTTTTTTATTAGTATGCTCGCTAAGATTTCGCAATCTTATACCTACGTATTCCCGTGTAAAAGAAACAGGGAAATCAGAACAATCGTAGTTCCTCCTATTACATGGGAGGAAAAAGATGTTTTGGTGTCTTGTTCAAAGCCCAAGATTGAAGCTAAAAGGTTTGACTGAGAGAAAATGTGTCATCTCTAAAGGGCAGACATCTCGTCTGTTTATCACAACTGTTGGGTGACTGATTATAAAAGAGAATTACTTTAACTGGGATATGTGAATCCAGCAATGCCATAATTTCCTTTATGAGGGTGTTGTACTGAAGGAGAAAACTTTAACTCAGTGTAGAGCAATGTCATTTTTCCTTAGGAATTTCTCATACTAAGAGAGGGACAGTGGCGTGGATGTAAATAATCCATAGGCTTGCCGCTTACAGCAATTAGATGAAAGAGAGGATTTACCAGGATAAAAAATGGACAATAACTTGGATATTTGAATCAACAAGTGTGCCTCTTATAGCAGTTATCGGGGATTAGGGTTTGTTTTGAATGTCTATTTTGATAAGTGATATACAGAGAAATGTCTTCCTACAGAGAGATTTTGATTTCCTCTAAGGGGATGTTAGTTTTTGTGTGCCTTGATCAAAGCCCAAGGTTGAAACTAAGAGATTGATTGACTCCACTGGGGAAGTCCTTATACAAAGCCTAAGAGGAGGCTAGGAAAGGCTGACTCAACAAGAGAGTGTTTATCTGTCTTGTACAAAGCCCAAGATTAGGGCTAAAAGAGAGACTGACTCTTTTGGGGGATATCATTATACAAAGCCTAAGAGAAGGCTAAAAGTTTGACTTTTCTGGGGAAAATGTTCTGTCTGTCTTGTACAAAGCCCAAGATTGAGGCTAAAAAAGGGTTTTGACTATGCCGGGGAGGGTTTGTATGTGTCTTGTACAAAGCCCAAGGTTGAGGCTGAAAAGAAACTGACTCAATGGGAAAGAAATCTTTATCTATCTTGTACAAAGCCCAAGATTGAGGCTAAAAGGAGACTTTACTAACTCAGTTGAGGATATTTTAGGTGTCTTGTACAAAGCCCAAGATTGAGGCTGACCTTACTGGGAAAATCATTATACAAAGCCTAAGAGGAGGCTGGAAGGATTTGACTCTGCTAGAGAGTATTATCTGTCTTGTACAAAGCCCAAGATTGAGACTGAAAAGAGGATTGTCTCTGTTTAGGAAAATTTATATGGTGTCTTGTACAAAGCCCAAGATTGAGGCTGAAAGGGTTTGACTCAACAAGAGAGTGCTTTTATCTGTCCTGTACAAAACCAAGGATTGTGGCTGAACAAGCTGGAGAAATCATTATACAAAGCCTAAGAGGAGGCTAACCTCTGCTAGGGGAAGTCATTATACCAAGCCTAAGAGGAGGCTGAAAAAGATTGTCTCAACAAGAGAATGATTTTATCTGTCTTGTACAAAGCCCAAGATTGAGGCTAAAAGGGTTGACTCAACAAGAGAGTCTGAAAAGGTGATTGACTCAATAAGAGAGTCTGAAAAGGTTAGCTCTGCTAAGCGAGAATCATTGTACAAATCCCAAGAGGAGGCTAACTGTGTTGAGGAAAGGAAGGATCATTATACAAAGCCTAAGAGGAGGCTAAATTCTGCTAGGGATTATTGAGATGTCCAAATGGGGAATCAACTCTTGCTGAGGGTTACAGAAGAGTTGAGATATCAAAGACCTTGAGGTTCTGATTTGGGATAGTGTTATACTGATGATAGACCGGCCCTGGTTGGGGAATTTTAGGAGAGAGACTGGGTTTTAAAACCCATGGGTTTTAACTCTGTTGGAGATTGATCCAGAATGGCCAGGGTTTCTCCTAGGTTTGTAAGGTACTTGAGAATGTCTTTGAGACCCTAGAAGGGATTAGACTGTCCAAGTCTACTGGTGTGGAAGAGTTTATCTTTGTATGATGCCCAAGAGGAGGCGGGTATTTCAAGGGATGAGGATCAACCCTAAAAATGGTCTGAGATTTGACACTGGAAATACTGCTTTAGCGAAGGATGACTAAATTTTGTCCTATACCTCTAAGAGGTCTTCAGGGTCCTTGTATTAAGCCCAAGACAAGGCATGAGAACTTCTAGGAAGCCGGAGGGTCCGTGTACAAAGCCCAAGAGGAGGCAGAGATGCTTTTAGGAAGCCTGTGGGTCCCAAACCTAAGAAAAGTTCAAGAAAGGTTTCACCGAGAATTAATCCTTTAGTGAACAGTTCTAGGGTTTGAAGAAATTCAAGAGATGTTTCACTGGGAATTAATCCTCTCTGGGGGAATAGAATTTCTTTGACAATTTCTAATAGTGACAGTCTGAGAAAATTTTCACCGAGAATAATGCCTTTCCCTTTTGTTCCATATTGTTTAAGTCCAAGAGAAGGCAAGACTGTATCTGGAAATCTTATGGGGATCTAGTTTTGACTGTGTTAAAGAGTGACCAACTGGCTTTACCTAGTTCTAGACCTAGTTGCCGGGGAAAACTCTAAGCAGATATACTAGTATATATACAGTTGATATATGACAAGTAATTAAAATGGGTATGAAAGAAGGACTTACAGGTGAGCAGCTTCCCACAATACAGTTATATATATATAAAAGCATGTAAAGTAAAGCTGATAAAAACTTACAGGTGAGCAGGCTTCCATAGCTGTATTGTTAGTTGTTCAAGAAATTAAAGAAAGTTTTGACAACAATTGTATATTTGAACCTAAATCAAAAGAGAAGTTGTTTTTGAAAAGATTGTTTGGGCTTATACTCAAGGAGAGGTCCAGATGAAAAATAGTAATCTTACCGTTATTTGTAAACTGTAATGGGTCTTATACAATGACTGAGGCCCAAAGAGTTTTTTTTTTGTACAAAGGGATGGGTCTTACAACTCAAGGAGAGGCCCAAAAGTTTGAAAAAGAGAAGAAACAAGACTTACAACACAAAGGGTAGGCCCAAATGAAAATGTTTTGAAAACGACGATTGCGCCGAGATTTTGAAAACACAGTGGGACTTATACAGTGACTGAGGCCCAAAAATTATATATTTACAAAGTGAATGGGTCTTACACTCTAATAAAGCCCAAAGTTTATTTTATATACAAGTGATGGGGCTTACAACTCAAGGAGAGGCCCAAGGAAAAACAGTTATCGCACCATTGTTTTGAAAATTGTATCGAGACTTATACAACGACTGAGGCTCAAAAAGGTTTTCATTTACAAAGGAGGTTGGGTCTTACACTCTATTAGAGGCCCAAAAGTGTTTTGAAATGCTTGATAAGGATCAAAAATCAAAGAAATCCTAATTTTATTTTCTTTTAAAAGTAATTCTTTAAAGAAAATTAATAAAAATGATAAAAATATCAAATAAGTTTAAATAAACTACTTTTGATTTTTGGTTAAGGTTTGAAAAATGAGGTTTTAATCAAAAGATGATTTAGAACTCATTTGGTTTTGATTTTCAAGATAAAACTTCATTTTTAAAATGTTTAAAAACAATAAAAATGAATTTATTCACAAAAATTCCAACTATATTAAATAAATAATACAAATCTGATTTTATTGTAGAATAAAATACTTTAATATTTTTTTGATTTTTCAGAAAAAGAACCAATTAAAAATGATTAAAATTGAAAGAGAAATTAATTTTCAAATCATTAAAAATAATATGAAAAATAAAATAAAATGGGACAAGTGATAAAAAAGAGGTCGGGGGCGAGGGGGATTCGAACCCCAGACCTCTCGCTCGCTCAATACACACAAACCAGCTGATCAACCACTGGGGCGCAATGCCAATTCATTTAATATATGGCATGGGAAAAATATATAGCAAACTTGGATGAATTTCTGAAGAATGGCGCCATGGCCATCTTCATCCTCAAGCTCAAATACGTGAAGCCTCCTATCTCACTCGTTTCTCAACCATTCCTCATGATCCAAATATGAAAGTCGTGCGTTTTCAGATGAGGAATACAATGGCAATACTCAATTTTATTGAAATTAATTGAATTAGAACATAATATGATAAAACCCGAAGAACCCTAAAATTGGCATGAACTCAATGAAATCCTATACACGAACTGTAAACAATAATTGATTGAGGGTAAATGATCTACAAACATCCAGAAACGCAGTGGTAACAAGAAAACATGTTTATGATGCATGATTCATTGAGTTTGAGAGTTTAAGATTTACCTCTGCAAGTGAGAATCGAATTCTAATTTGGAGGTGTTACAGATGAGTTCCAATGATTTGGACAGCTTCCTTGTACCTCAAGGGATGTGTTTGAATGCTTAGGTTGATTGAAAAACCTCTGGATTAGCCAACTGGACCCAACCTGCAGCTGCTTTGTAACTTTGAGCAATTGAGGTGTGATTTGATGATTCTGATGTTACAGATTGAATGTAATGGTTTAGATCACTCATATGTGTTGTATATGATGTGTGTGAACCATTGGTTTGAGTTGCATTGCCCTCCAACTCAAAACTCGATAGTACTTTATCAAGAACAATGAAATTTAATGTGTGAGAAGGAAATGAGAGAAAGCAATGTTGTAAGCTGCTTTGGGGTAATCTGAATGAGGCAATGTGACCTCTATTTATAGGTGATAAAGTTTTGTCTTGGAGAAATAGTGAATGGCTGCAAGATCAGATCACATTCAATGGCTTTGGCTTGGTGGCGTTTCTTCTCATGCAAGGCAAACTAGCTTCTCCCAATAGCAGGGCTATGTATTGACCAAATCCACATTCTTCAGATGTTTTAATTGTTTTTTAAGTGAGCGTCTTGAATGAGGAGAGTAGCTTTATTGAAAATGCACTATTGTACATTAATGCCATTTGAATTCAAGGCATATATGTGACAAAATGCATTAACCTCAAGTTGGAAGATCCCTTGGCTTTTTGACTCAGCTTAGCAGGTTGGATCAGATGGATTAGGATCAGATTGGATGAATGTGGCATAGTGATCATTGCTTTTTGGCTCAAAATCGTGTATGGCAAGAAATCTCATAAACTGATTTTTCATGACAGCCTTGCCATGGTGTCTTGCAGCAGTCATAAGTCTTGGCTCAAGCTGAGTTGTTTCATGCCAATGAGTTTCTTGGATTGTAGGCAATATGCACAACAACTTTGATGTTTACATCTTGAATTGATTCAGCCTAGAATTATGTGAAACAGCCTTCCAAGTTTTGGTGTTTCACTTGTTTTTCTAACTTAGACCGAATTTTGTCTAAGTGTTGGAAAAGTGGTAAATTCCAAGTTTTTGTCATTTTGATCCAACCATAATTCAGAATCCATGAATAATTGGAAACTCTTGTAGTTGACGCTTTTGAAGTATGTAATGAAGGCTTCCATCTGAGCTTTGAATGGGAGAGAAAGGCCTTAGGGTTTGATAGATATGGCCTTGCAAAGTTGGTACCCTAGCCACTTTGTTCCATAACTTAGAAAAATTCTAAGTTTTTTATGGTAACCCCTTTAGCAAGTTAACTCACTTTCTTTGATTTTTCTTGATGAATGATGATTCAAATCACATATTAATATTGTTTTAGGGTTAAGGAACCTTGGTTGACCAAAAATCCAAAAAGTCAAACTTGGACTTTTTGTATAGTTGACTTTTTCATCAGATGAAATTTTGACTCTCTGATCCTTTTGTGAAATCATTCCTTGGGCTTAATTAAACTTCATGGATGGCCTCTAAGGGTATTTAGGAATGTCTTGGACCCCTCCCCAAGTTTTGAGATCAAGGGTAGGTCAACAGTCAAGGATAGGGTTGACTTTTTCCATCAGAAACCCTAATTGGTGATCAGATGGTTTTGAGTTCTTGTGGCTTATGATTTGAGCTCTTTGAGTCAATTAAATCTAGTAAACATGTCAATATGATGTATTTGAGGTCTTTGAAGTTCATTTTGAAGCTTCAGGTCATGCCTCACTTCACAAGTTAACTCAAGGGTTGAATTAGGTCAAAACCCTAATTCCTGATTTTTGGATAAATGGGCCATCAAGGTGATTTTGCCATTGTGGATGGGTTCTTGAGA
Source organism: Lathyrus tuberosus (assembly GCA_022829125.1). NCBI lineage: Eukaryota > Viridiplantae > Streptophyta > Magnoliopsida > Fabales > Fabaceae > Lathyrus > Lathyrus tuberosus. Next base: position 2,634,051 of record JALAZF010000265.1, read on the forward strand.
TCCTTTTGAGCTTATAGGACCATATATTGAGACATTGGCTCATGCCCAGATGGAAATTTTCATCTGAAGGCCTCAGTCGACCAAAACCCTAATTTGGTGACACTGGCGATCTTGAGGCTTGATCCACTTGGAATGTTGCAATCTTGTGCTTGATTCTTAATGTGGGAGACCCCTTGATCCTTCATGGATGTTTGAGAGGCTAGACAAGTTGAATATCATGTTATTTATTGATTGATCCTTTATCTAAGTGTTCTGAGGGGGTCAAAAACCCTAATTCTTGATTGAGGTGAATGCTCAACAATCTTTGAGAGGATTGATGAGGCATGAAAGTACATCCATATTATGGTGATGATTTGTACAATGATGGGAAATCTTGGTGGTCAAAATTTGTGGTATGACAGGGTGAATATGTGATGTGTCTCTCACAAAGGTGTTGCTCAAAAAAGGAAGTTCGACAATGTTCAATGCTCCCTAGTGGAAAAACTCCCCTCATACATGGTATCATGAGCATTTGGTTCGAGAAAGGGACCGACTTACTTGTATTGAAAGTTAACAGTGCCACAAGGGAAGTGAGTAAGAAATGTTCCATTGAAGAGTGTCTACAGCGCCACAAAGGTGGTTACTAAGAAACGTTCTATGCGGTACAAGAGTTTATGGAAGTAAGAAGAGTTTTCAACTAAGGGGGAGCATTGTGGACTCACACATGAGGGAGAGTGTTACAAATGTAGCAAGTGTGAGTAGTGTGGGTAATATTCCCAAATTTGTTGGAAATGTGGAGACTCAAGCATTTATAAGTGAGAGAACCCACCCACATATCACCTTAAGGTTTTGGGTGAATATTGGTGTGTCTCTCACAAAGGTGTTGCTCAAAAAAGGAAGTCCCACAATGTTTAATTCTCCCTAGTGGAAAAACTCCCTCAATACATTAAATCAGCTTAAGTGGTAACCGGTTACACCAATAGTTGGAACAAACAACCACAAGATTGGTGAAACATCAGTGGAGAAATTTTGGATGTGGAGATGAGAGAGGAGAATTGAGAGAGATAGACAGACAGACAGACAGACAGAGACAGAGAGACAGAGACAGAGAGACAGAGGACAGAGAGACAAAGAGACAGAGAGAGAGAGACAGAGAGATAGATTTCATCCTAAACACTTATATTGGAGTTACAAAATAATAGGGACCTAAATTGGCCAAGTACAATAACAAAATATACAAAAAATTGGGCCTGTAACCGGTTACACCAAACTGGGTAACTGGTTACACCTGAGACTGAATTAATTTGGAATATAAATCAGCTTCAGTGGTAACCGGTTACACCAAATCCTGTAACCAGTTACATATGCAAAAACTCCAATTCTCTTCTATTGGAATGCATTGCTTGCTTTGATGTAACAGGTTACACACCCGTAGTAACCGGTTATAGCACTTAAATTACTTCTAAAACTTCAACACACCACCTTAATTCAAGTGATGCAAGTCTACCATGCCCATGCTCATCTTCAACCTTTTGAACACATCATTTGTGGCTCCCTTAGTCAACAAACCAACAATTTGGTCCTCACTTCTGCAATATCCCAATCGTAACCTTCCTTCACTAACAAGTTCCTTCAAATAGTGAAACCTCATCTCAATGTGCTTGGTCCTCCCATGTGCATTTGGGTTCTTAGCAAGATTAATCATGGAAACATTGTCAACCAAGAGTGTGACAACCTCACCCTCACTACTGCCCAGCTCCTCCAATAGATTCATAAGCCACACGGCCTGACAGGCACATAACGAAGCGTCAATGTAGTCGGCCTCACAAGATAAGAGTGAAAATACTGGTTCCTTCATTGAACACCATGATATTGGTGTCGCACCGAACATAAATATGTATCCTGCTGTAGACTTTCAATCATCTTTATCTCCGCACCAATTGGAATCGGTAAAACCGAGCAAATTGCATTTTCTGGTCGTATCTGCTGCGAGAAAAAGAATTATGTATCCAACAGAACCTTTGACATAGTGAAGGATTCTCTTGACTGCTTCCAAGTGAGACACCTTCGATCTCGTCATGAATCTACTCACAATATCGACACTAAATGCCAAGTTCGGTCGCGAATTGCACAAGTAACACAAGGATCCAATCAACCTCTTATATCGAGTTGGATAAACATCTTGGTCATCCTTATTCTTAGACAACTGGAACCTTGGTTCAGCTAGAGAAATGGTGGCATTGCAATGCTCCATTTTACACTTTTTCAATATCTCAAGAGCATATCTCTTTTGGTGCATGAGCAACCCCATTTTTGACTTGTGGAACTTAACACCAAGGAAGTATGTCATGAGACCAAGGTCGATCGTCTCAAACTCTTCCATAAGTTCTCCCTTGAACTTTGAAATGCACTTTTCGTTGCTGCCAGTGATCAATAAATCGTCTACATATAGACAAAGGATAATTACTCCTTCACTCGTATTCGTCTTCACATAGACTCCATGATCGGATAAACATTTCTTGAAGCCAATATCCTTTAGGAAACCATCAATTCTTTTATTCCAAGCTCTTGGAGCTTGCTTCAAACCATATAGTGATTTCTTCATATTGTAGAACTTCAGCTCTTCGTCTTTCACAACAAAACCAAGGGGTTGTCCTACATATACCTCCTCTTCAAGCGATTCGTTTAAAAATGTGGATTTGAAATCCATTTGGTAGATAGGCTAATTGTGGTTAATTGTTATACCAACAATAATCCTAATGGTTTCAATCCTAGAAACCGGTGCAAATACCTCTTCAAAGTTTATGCCCTCTCTTTGCAAAAATCCCTTAGCCACCAATAGAGCCTTATGCTTGATTATCTCACCCTTGGGATTTGCCTTCACTTTGAACACCAACTTCACACCAATTGGCATCTTTCCATTTGGAAGATCAACTAACTCCCAAGTAATATTCTTCTTAATGGATTGCAGCTCCTCTTTCATAGCAAAAATCCACTTTGGATCCCTTAAGGCATCTTCTGTATTAACGGGTTCAGATTCGGCCATAAGTGAAAAATGGACGAAATCACCATCATCAATGACTTTGTTATCTCGGAACAGCTCACAATCTTGGAGTCTCTGAGGCAAACCCATCTGTCTTGTTAAACTCCTCACATTTTCTTCATTTCAGGCTTCGATGTCATGCTTTTCTGGTCTTCCAGTTTCCTCAGAATTGCAAATTTCAAACGACTCTAGTAACTGATTACATCCTACGTGTAACCGGTTACAATCTGCTGGTAATCGGTTACACCCTACTGCATCTGCTTCAATTCATAGATTATGACATCCCGACTGATCACGATACTCCTGTTTATAACATCAAATAGTTTGTAACCACCGGTAGAGTGATATCCAACCACTATCATCACCTCTACCTTGTCATCCAACTTCTTTCTAAGTGGACCCGAAACATGTTGGTATGCAACGGAACCAAAGACTCTCAAATGATTCATATTTGGCTTGAATCCAGACCATGCTTCCTTCAGTGTTACATTTTCCAGCTTCTTTGTAGGGCACCTATTCAAATAATAGGTATTTATGGATACCGCTTCTCCCCATAGCTCTTTCGACAAGTTCTTCCTCTTTAACATGCTTCTCACCATGTTCATGATTGATTGATTCTTTCTGTCGGATATACCATTTTGTTGTGGTGTATAGGGTTGTACTACATCATGTACAATCCCTTCTTTACCACAAAACCTCCCAAAGTCATTTGAGACATATTTGCCTCCACCATTCATTTTGAGCACTTTGAGCTTGTGACCAATTTGCCTTTCCACCATGAACTTGAACTTCTTGAACACTTCAAATACCTCATCATTTCTCTTGATTAGGTATGTCCATAACTTTCTACTATAATCATCGATAAATGTGACAAAACACATATTGTCACCAATAGAATCTACTTGTATAGGCTCACACACATCCGAATACACCACCTCAAGGTGATTCTTGGTTCTCCGGTCTGCATCATTGCTGAATTCACTACAAGAAAAATAGCGAGTTACAGCAGTTATTTTGGAAGATTACGGCGGTTTGAACCACCGCAATAGCCCTTTCGCGGCAGTTTTGATTCTGTCGCAAAAGTTCCTGTCGCCAGGCTATACTGCGATGGTTTCTAGAACTGTCACTCCAATCGCGCTCTAAATTACAACGGGTAGTTAACTGCCATTAGCAACATTATTGCGACAGTTAAAACCGCCATTATATTACTTGATGTTTTGGTACTACCCGGGAACCATAGGTAAAAACGCAAGTAGACCTGCATGTAAATCCACAGGAAATATTTAATTCGCAGGTGAATCCGCAGCCAATACATTTCTAAAATAAATAAAAAATATTTGATAAATTATATCAACCTTGGTAGAGTATTGAAAATAACTTACTAAGAAGTCATAAACTATTTATTAAGAAGTCATATACTATCTGTACAAAGTTATTCAACTTATAATATCATAAGATATAATCGAATAAGCTCTTGAAATTACACCTTGAGTCCCCTGATTTTGATACAAAGTAAAATCATGCGACAAAGGAGATAACTGAATTGAGTTTTGATAGGTGTGGTTCGACTAAGATGCTGAAATTTACAGAAAAAAATGGATGCATCAACAAAACAATTAATTTCCACTTGACCAGATAATACTTGCATAAAAGTTTTGTTTCACAAAAGTACATTCGTGACATAACCCATGATTAACAGTAGAACAAATTGCAGTTGACAAATGCTGCTTGTTGGAATAGTGAGGTCATCCTGCAAACATATGAATACAAATGCTTTTATCTTTTATATTAATTTCCAAATGTGTCTCTAACTGCAAAAAATATTATCTCCATTACATTTGATAAACTCTCTGAATCAAAGTGTCCTAAATCATAAAAAAGAAGTACCTACATGAGTGCATCCCCAAAACACATGCACTAAGATAAACAGATTGTAGGAAAACACAAGGAATAACTGGCTCTATCAAACCACAGTTTCCCAAAAACACAATGGAAAAACAAATACAATTGATGTTGTAACTCCACCTCTGCACCCTGCCAAACTGCGATAAAAATTGGTCTGAATATTGGTTGATCGCATAGCAAAATAGAACAATAGGCCAAGGAAAGGAACGCCTCTCTAACGCAACCAGTAGCAGACCAATTTGAACTGTAACGCTCTATGGTTTTGTATAAATTAAAACATATCAAGTCCATAATGTAACTATTCCAATGGTAAAACAATAAAAGTACTATTCTACTAAAGCCACTAGTTGTAACTATTCCATTAAAACAATTATTCAAATATAAGCACTATTATATTAGTTTTAACTATTTTATTAAATCCACTAATTCTATTAAAGCCATTACTATCTCGGTTTAAAGTTTTGTATAAATTTTAAACATAATGCCTTTTCTTATACTTTCCTTCTAAATGCATAAAGTAACTACTTTGTTAATAATAATAAATATTAATCATATTATATTTCGTTGACAACAGTGCATCACTAACTTACATGTATTACAAGTACATGATACTTGACCTTCTTTATTTCGTTGATATTCTGCATAGTCTGAAAAGGATAAAAAAATCAGAACATACGAGAAACAAAATTCCATATTATATCTTCTATGTATGTCATTAAATAGTTAGATGCATCTATTACCTTATAAATATCAAAGGAAAAAGATAACTTCACATGACAAATAATTCTAAGGCCAGAAAGAATGTCACTCTGTAGATCCACGCCTCTCAGCCTTGGCAACTTAGCTGCCAAATGTAATGTCGGTACACTGCCAAATGTAATGCCAACTGATTGATTATATAAGTTAACGTCTTCCTAACTAACTCCAGATTAGGTTTGAAGGCAGTCTTATATAGCCTCTATGTCAGCATATGTGGTGGGCTCACTAGGCTGTAAAATTTAGATTTATTAGTATTACATATTAAAAACATGGAATTCATAGAATTTATGATAAGGAAAACTACTATTGATTTTTAACTAAACATGTTCGTTACGCAAACTACAACCACAAATTACCCAAATTGTTTTGTCTGACTGTGTTGGTGACTATGTGTTGGTAATTATGTGCGCTTATGTACATGTGCGTGTTCCATCATCGCATTGTAACAGAATGCTATTGTAATCTTCTGCTATTTTTTAATTCTGAATAATTCAATATACATTTGGAATCTCATATTCATTGCGAAGAGATTTTCTGCCATCTCTATGCAGTTCGTAAACTCACTTCAAGATCAGTGTGTTGTGGAGACCATTTCAGTTCACGGTTGATCTTCGTTGGATTACTATACACTTCTGCGTAATCACCGGGACGCCGAGAGAGGAATTCTACTTTAATGTTCACCCTTGTAGCATTTTTGCAAGCTTCAACAAACTCCTTCACCGCGCTACCTGATAAACAAAACCAATATGATAACCTTGATGAGACAACTAACAAAATCAAAGGGTTGTATTCATATTTGAAAGTGTTTAATTAACCTACCCTTTCTAGTGCCAACATTGTCGACGCCAACTTTAGCAGGTTATGCCTTTTCGAGAGCTTTCACGTGAGCATCAACCAGGTCAGTTGCATCTATATAATCTCGTACCAAAGTTCCATCTTATAGTTTGTTCCTCTAACCTGCAACGTAACACCAAATGCAATGACAACATACTTAGTTTCAAGAACTTCATTTATGATTTTTTTAATGAAAACTTCATTTATGAGTATAAAGCATAATCAGGTAATCAACTAGACGATTTTCAAGTAGGTTGCAATGAAAGTATCATGAAATATCCACAAAAGACTTCCATGAGGACTGCTCCAAAACCTATGATCACAACAAACAAATGGTTATTAAAGGAAATCCAATTACAGAGGTACATAAGACATAAGAAAATCAAGAATTGAACAAAAAAACTATAATCACAACAAACAAAAGTAAGAATTGAACAAAAAAGATACTGGTTGGCTCTGTAAACCACATAAAGGAAATTCAATAAACAAAATATCCAAAGTAACTTAAATGAAGCATCTCTAAATGAAACATCTCATCACCACAGAAAGAAAATACTAATATATTTATGCTATCTAAAAACAAGAAAAGCACATAAGACCTTGCTACCAAAATGGATGAAAACCAAGCCAAAACAGCCCCATAAAAATACAACAAAAAAAAACGAAACCATTCCGATAAAAGCTGTTAAATCAAGTGGAAAACCGGGATTAACAACATCCGAAAACAACACGTTAGAAACCAACCACAACACCAGTAATGCGGCCTATGGAACCGATATTAAGTCACTCAAGACCGTCATCGCTACTTTTTAAAACAAGGGAGGTTATAAAAGGATTGTTCCTCTTAAGAAATCATAAGAAAAAGAGGCACAGTGGTCCGTACAATAAGAATAATTAAGAAAATAAATAATTTAATTATGTAAGAAAGTAAAATTATCAGTCAGAATAAAGAAAATATATAAATATTGATTTGGTAATGCCACTGGAAATGAGAGATATTGATGTTTATGTACAACTCAGAATTACATAGTTAAGTAAAACCAATTTCTCCCACTTGCAGTATCGCTCATAATGAACCTAAAAACCATTTTCCAATGGCATAACAAGCAACATAGTGAATAAAGAAAAACCCATTTTCCAAACAACATATAAACAATACGTAAAACCACTTTAAGAAATTCAAAACAACTTATAAAGGAAAAAAGGAGAATGAAAGCGAAACAAATTGTTACCTTTTGTTTGTTTGAAAAGAATGTAAATTTGCTAAATAAATAAAACCAAAAGAGGTAACATACTGAGTCTTGAAACTAGTCAAAATCAATTTCTTTGAACACAAAAAAATCATCTAAAACAAATTAAAAACTATTGAAAAAGCATGGAACTTGCAACTACCTGCAGGATGGATATTGGAAACACGAGCTTTCTTTCTTCCTCGAGAGCCCGTTGAACTCTACTTGGGCCTGGGCTTTGTACGGGTCGAACTAGATGAATGAATTTTGGGAGTAACTTGTTCCTCATTCGATGAGATAACAACAACGTAGTTTTGCTTTGGAGACTTTCAGAAGTGTATGGTCGGCAATTGGCCATAACAGACCCGAATGTAGGAGGAAACAACAGCAGCAGTGACTATCCTAAGCAAATCAGAACAACAAAAATCTCATTGAACTGTAGACCAAATCAACATAAAGACATTGAGAATTTTATGTTGATCTATAAGATGGTTAAAGCAGATTTACATTGCAATTAAACTCTCGAATCTACAAAAATAGAAGATTGTGAAAGCTGAGAGCAAATTTACCTCAAAAAGAAGGTGGTGTTGTTGAGATGAGATGTTGTACCCACCGGAAGTAAAATCAAGAACAAGTTAAAATCGAGAGAGATGAAAACGATGATGGTTAATGAAAGGATGTCAAGCAAGGTGAAATTGATTTGATAATAATATAAATGAAAGGTTAAATCGATCAAGTGAAAATCAATTTGGTCATATCAGTTTGAGATAGAAGTTCTAGGGTTTATGTTCATAATGTACTAAGATGAAATTTTGGGTAGAAGTTCTACGGTTTGGATACGCACTTAAAACATAATGTGAATAAAAAATAAATAGAAAAAATAATGAGAAAATAATAAGATTTTATGTTAACTAATTGTCTACTAAAGTACTCATAATTTGGATAGACTTATAATTAATATTATAATTTATGAGGGTGGCGGTTAAACAACTCTCGCGATCTAAATTTTATGGGGGTGGTGGTTGATTAACCGTCGTGATCTGGATTTTATGGCGGTTTCATTAATAAACCGTCGTCATCTTTAATAATTTTTTTAAAAATAAAAGGGTGGTTGGTGTAAACCGTCGTGGCAACCGTCGCTACAGGAAAGTTACGACAGTTATCTAGTAACTGTCACAATTTTTGTGTTGTAAAATCCTTATTTTCTTGTAGTGATTTTTCCTTATGTTATTTTGTTTGCACATATTCTTCACAAATTTCAACTGGTGTGTTGATCGATAGAAGCCTCGTTACCATTCTAGTCTTTTGCAAGTCTTTGAGATCTCTAAAATTGAGATGCCCAAGACGATAGTGCCACATCCACTCTTCACATCTTTTTGTAGTATAAAGACATCTATGCTCCATAATCTTCAACTCAAACTTTAAGGTTCTATTGTCAGCCATAAGCGCTTTAAGGACCAAAACTCCCTTTGAATCCATAACGTGCAACCCCTTATTTTCCATGTGAATCTTGTAACACTTCTCAAGTAATTGGCCAATACTTAGAAGGTTACATTTGATTCCCGGAATATGCAAGACATCTTTGATCAAGGAATGTCCTTCATTCCTCATCATGATCAAAACATCACTGATCCATCGGCCATTAGAGTGATGTCATCCGCGAACTTTACTTTGTTCTTCATGGCATGATTAATTTTAATAAACCAATCATTTCTTTCCGTCATATGAGTTGAACAAACTGAGTCCAAATACCAATCCTTACTGTATTGATCTCCTTTCACACTCATCATGACATCTTCCTCTTCACCAACTAGTCAATCGTATCATTCAACCGACCACAACTCAAATTTTCAGCATTTTTTAAGTTGCTGCATATGTTATCCCGCAGTTGTTTGCTGCTACAATTCGCTTTCGTGATCATGACTAAAAGTCTATTCTCTTCATCAAACTCTTGTCTTGCAACCATGACTTCATCCCCTTGAGATTCCTTCTTGTTTGCATTGCATTCTTTTGCAAAATGATCGAACTGTTGACACTTGTAGCACTGCTCCTTGCTTTTGTCAAACATCTTTCTTTCACGTTTATAGTTTACTTGACCACCATGTTTGTTGTAGCTGCTCTCACCTCTTTGACAAGTCAAATTCTTTCAATTTTAGGACTCTTTTCACCAAAATTCTGAAAATTTCCTTTGTTCTTCATGGAACATTTTCCTATCGATCTCTTGTCCTTCTCATTGAACCGAGCTTGCAAAGCGATCTCCTTCTTTATCCACTACTACGAAAAATCCCTTTAACAACGGTTGAAAAATACATAAAATAATGCATATCAAGGCGTTGTTATGTAGAATGTTGTGGTAAATGCATTACTTATAATCACGGCCCTGGGACCGTTGTTGTATTCTAGAAAGCGCACGGTATATCACAACGGTTATGCTTAACAACCGTTGTGATACATAAGGTACTGGGTTCGAAACCCAGCAACAACAAATAAATTACATTAGATCAAGGTTAATGTAGACAACCATCGTGGAAAGTACCCATAGTTTATTATATACTAATGTATATTGTTTGGTTTACTATACACCCATTTAAAGAAATACAAGCATTAAAATTGAAAAAGAAATATATAATCTAAAAATTAAATTATTCTTGAAAACCAACTTAAACACACCAATGTTTTTCGAATTGAATTCGTCTCATTCTGCACATTTTATGTTCTTTAACACATATACGGTTCAATGGTCTGATTCCTTCAATGCATCGATATCTTTTATTATAGTTTACCTCATCATCGTAGTTTATCAACGCGATTATAAATATCGATGAATTGAAGCAAACAGATCATTGAACTATATATTATGTGTTAAGGAACATAAAATGTGATGAATGAGACGGATGCGATTTGAAAAATATTGATTGATATAGGTTGGTTTTCAAATACATCTTAATTTTCAAAATATAAGTTTCTATGTCAATACAAATGATTGCATTTTCATTAAAAGGTTAGTGAAACAAACAATATACATAGTATATAATAAACTAAACTTGTCAATGTGTATAAGAATTTAAAGAACAAAACATTGCTAAGTCACAAGAAGCTTCTATCTTGTGACTTAGCAATGTTTTGTTCTTGTTTTGAGAACATTTGTCAACAACAATATACAACAAATCCATGCAACACAATAAAAAACATACATTATTTAAGCAACAAAATCCCAAGTGGGACTGTAACAAATAAAGATACATTGAGTTAATAACGCACCTCTTATTGAAAATAATCGTGGAACTGTAACAAATCAAGATATATCAAGTTCATCTAGTTTGTGATGCCATGAAGAAAAAAATATAAGGTGGATGAAGTTTATCAATAACTTCATACTTCTTATATTTTTCTTCATGGCAACAAAAACCATATGAAACATCACCATAGTATACGCTTGCTACCACCATACGCTTGCTACCACCATCATCACCTTATATGTATCTACAAGGAAACACAACAAAAATCAAACTTAACCCTAAAAAATCAATAACATAATGTTTTCCACAACATCCTAAAACCAAACCCTAAAACAATAATCCTAAATTCTAAACATCAACAACATCCAGAAGAAGAGTAGAAAAAAGAGAGCAGGAGAACATACCATCTTCGTCGTCGTAGGAGTTTGCGCCGGACGTTGCTCCTGTCAAATATCTTTTAAGCTTATTTTCTCCATCCACTTGTAACAGTATTGGTTAATATTCATGAGATGAGAGGGTTGTGTTAGGGTTTTCTTTAGAGAGAAACGGCTGTTATGAACTGGGCAACAAATAGTTTCGTTTATATATTAAAAAATATCACTTTTCGTTATGTTTAAAAATATAACCGTAATTATATTTTATATTTTAAAATAATAGAAAACTATATCACGATGGTTACCCATAATAACCGTAGTGATATCCTTTATTTAAAAATAAATAAAAAAGAAATGAACGCCTTAACATTAAATGTAAAAAAAGATTTTGCCACAGTTGAAGTTCGAACCCATGAAAGATTGATTCTATCATATCGGTTATACTTACAATCGTTATTATACCATATAAATTTTTAATTAAAAAATATAATATAAAGTTAGCGCCTGAGTTTAGAGATATCACCACGGTTTTTGGAAGAACCGTGGTAACTTGGGCATTGTTGTTTGTGCGTTTTGTAGTACTGACCTTATCGTTATTCCTCTCCTCCATCCTTTGCTCATGAGTCTCAAGAGAACTTTGCAACTCAGTTTTGCTCATCGTTGAAAGATCCTTCGACTTCTCAATCGCCACAACTATGTTGTCAAATCTTGGTGTTAAAGAACACAAGATTTTCGCGACAACATACTGCTCAATAACAGTTTCTCCGCATGTCTTCACTTGATTCACCAACCGAATGATTCTCGTTGTGAAGTCGTTGATTGTCTACTTTTCTTCCATTTGAATCAATTCGAGTTGACGCTTGTGAGTTTGTAACCTCGCCACATTTGCCTTATCAGTCCCTGCATAAGATTTCTCTAAGATCTCCCATGTTTGCTTTGGCGTTTCGCAATCACCTACTTTCTCGAAATTGTCGCCATCAACACATTGATGGATCAAGAATAACGCCTTGAAATCTTTCTTCTTTTCTTCCTTATGTGATGTTTGTTGCGCCTCTATTGTATTAGCTTAAAAATGAGCAACACCATTCTTGATCACCTCAAGAACATCTTAGTAGTCAAACAACACCTTCATTTGCTTGCACCATTTGTCGTAGTTCTTCGCATCAAGGGTGGTAAATTTTCCAGGATTATTTCATTGGAGACAGAATTCATGTTGCACATTAGGTGTTTGTGGATATGAACCAGACACTTGATGGAGAATGTTGGAACAAGCAACAACAAGATTAGTGAAACAATAATGAAAAATTTTTGGATGTGGAGATGTTTGCTTGAAAAATTCGCAAACAACCGCTGATCTCCTAATCTATGAAAAATTTGTTTACTTACAGGACCGATCAAACAAATCTTAGGACAATGTGTTTTAACAATTTTGGCAATTTTCGTTAGAAAACCTTTTGTTTATTGAATTCATCATGGTTTTCACCAAATTTTATATTTTTCGACAGAAATGATAAAACTTTGCCTCTTGAAATAAATGGTGAAATGTAAATAACTTGCAAGTAAGAAAATGACAGAAATGTAAAGGGAATTGAAAATGAAGAACTTTAAACTTCTATTTAAATGCAAGAAATAAAAACTGGTGTTTTTCAAATGTACGTTTTCTCAGTAACTACTCTTTTCTCTCTCTCTCTCGGTTACTTTGAGTATTTCTTGAGTGATTTGTACAAATTCTGAACACACCAGAAATCTAACACTAAGACTCTCTATTTATATACAAACGAAATAACTACCAATAACAGCTATTTCTCCTAGTGGCGACAAATGACATTCTGCATGCATTCGTCTACTAGATGCGTTCCACACGTCCAATTTCAAAAGCGAAACTCCCTCCTGAAGTTTGAATTTCAAACATCCATCGAATGGGGCCTATTTCTCTTTTGTCGAAATATTCCTCATACTTAGAAAGATCTGCCAATACTTTCCCTAAGTACCATTTGTCTTCGACTTGCTTTTCCCATCAAAAATCCTCTGGTCGAAATGTCCTGTCGAGTTTTAAATTTTGCTCTTGAACAATTATCTTGGCGTCGAAATTAGCAACCTACAAATTGCCCCCCAAGAAATGCATTTTCGATAAAGGGAGAAAAGCATTTTTTGCCAATGCAATTTGACGTCATCAATAATTCGACCAGTGACTGTTCATATGACTAGACGTTGGAAATGTCATAATCATCATTGCGCTTTTCTCAAACGTCTTTTCAGCCCACGTTTTTAAGATCTTCCATCATCCCTACTCTAGCCCCTAGCAGATCATGGGTCAAAACGTAACTGCCACCGTCTGAAACCATCCACTTCATAACCTCCACGTGTCCCACAATCTTTTCATTATTTTTCCATTAAAATTTTTAAATTCCAACCGCTTCCATCTTTCTCCCTATATATAAGTTAAAAAACTTCATTTTGTACTTTTTTTACGTTTCCTCTTTCCAAAACAAAAACTTTCTTCAAACTTCATCTTCTCCATTTTTCTTCATTTCTTCTTCAATCATCAATGGCGTCTTCCACTGCTCCCCAAATCGCAAGTAAAGATTCTAAAAAATCTAAAAGCTTACCACATGTTGACAAGATCCTTGGGCCAAAGGTGGTGGGGAACCAACAGTACGTACCGGAGCCTCCAAATGAAGAGGAGAAACACAACATCTATCAATCTCAGGTACTAATCCCTGTCTTAATTTCTAGTAAATCCCATGCAATGCTAGGACCCTTACTTGATTTAAAATTAGACCCGGTGAAAGTAAAAGAATTTTTCCCAGCCTATCACCGTTACAAACCCATAGCCAGTGGGGTTAGGCCTAGAACTAAAAAAGAAAAAGCCATAGACGAGAAATCCACCGTTGATGGTCAAGGTTCACCTTCTGAAGAACCCATAAGTTTAGAATATCTAAATCATGCAAGAATTTTTAGACCCTGTCCCCTGTCGAAAGATCCTTCTGACTATTTAGCTTGGTTGGCGAAGATTGAAAAAGTTAAAGCTGACTTTTGGAAAGAGATAGGTATATTTGACTTAATTCAATTGTCGAAAGTGTCATACCCCAAATTTTGACCACTAAGATTTCCCATCATGGTGCAAATCATCAGCACAATACGGATGTACCTTTATGTCTCATCAATCTCCTCAAAGAATTGTTGAGCATTCACTACAATCAAGCTTAGGGTTTCAAGCCCTCTCAGAGCCTTTAGACAAAGGATCAATCAAGGAATGACATGATCTTCAACTTGTCTAACCTCTTAAACATCCACAAAGGATCAAGAGGACTCCCACATCAAGAATCAAGCATAAGAGTGCAAAATTCCAGGTGGATCAAGCCTCAAGTTCATCTAATACAAAGTCAACTGACGTAAAATGTCAAAGTTTGACTTTTTGGTCAACTTTGAGCTTCACAAGCCATTACTCAGGAAAATATGATGGATGATTTAATTTGATCAAATTTAAATCAAGAAATCATGCAAAATTGCAAAATTGATCAAATTGAAAGAAACTTAGAAATTTTTTCTAAGTTAAAATCATGTTCAGGTGCACAACTTTTCAAGGTTGTAACTATTGATCCAAATATCCATTGATTTTGAGTAAGAGATACTTTTAAAGAGGGTATTTGATACTTCAACATTGTAGAGGGAATCAACTCAAAATATCATAAGGATTGAAAGATATAAGTGATCAAAGTTGGGAATTCTTAATGTCCAATGTTCTGACATTGCATAGGGACATCATTAATATTTTTTCAGCAAGAATGCCCCAACTTCAAGAACGTTTTTCTCCATGATCCAAGTTGAACCAGGTCTGGAGTCAAACATGAAAGTTGAAGTACGTTGTCTCAGCTTTCTAGAAAGGTGTAGAACGTCCTTGTAGCATACTCGAGCAGGGAGATATGATTTTCGCAAGAAGCAGTGATAAAGCAGAATTTTCATGACAGCTTTTGGGACAGATTTGACTACACAAGTTCAAGACCATTTTTGATGACTTTGCAAGCTGAACCAAGACTAAAGTCAAACATCAAAGTTAAAGTATGTCATTAGGGCTTTCCAAAATGTATTTGAACTCCCATTAATTCAACTTGAGCAAGGAGTTATGAACCTCACAACAGGCCTTGCTCGAGCTGATTTTTTTAGGACAGATTTTGTGCACTTTTCTTGTGCCACCTTATTTTCAAGCTTTGTCACCATGCAAGACAAGCATCAAAGATGCAATTCACTTTAATTCAAAACATCATAGTGGATTAAAAGATACAAGTGGTTAAAGTTTGGAATTATTAATGTTCAATGTCTAATGTTTCAACATTGCATAGGGACATCATTAATATTTTTCCAGCAAGAATGTCCCAACTTCAAGGATGTTTTTCTCCATGATCCAAGTTGATTCAAGCCAAACCTTGAACATCAAGGTTGAAGTACGTTGTCTCAGATTTCCAGAAAGGTGTAGAACGTCCTTGTAGCATACTCGAGCAGGGAGATATGATTTTCGCAAGAAGCAGTGATAAAGCAGAATTTTCATGACAGCTTTTAGGACATATTCGAATACACAAGTTCAAGGCCATTTTTGATGACTTTGCAAGATGAACCAAGACCAAAGTCCAACATTAAAGTTGAAGTACGTTGTCTCAGATTTCCAGAAAGGTGTAGAACGTCCTTGTAGCATACTCGAGCAGGGAGTTATGAATTTTACAAAACGGCTTGCTGCAGCTGAATTTTTCATGGGACAGATTTGCACATTTCTTGTGCCACACGAATTTCCAAGCCTTGTCATCACTTTGGACACCTCTGAGGATCAAATCTAAAGGGGACAATCACTGATCCAAGCCTCCAAAGTCCTTGGAACAAGAAGTAGCATGCTATTCCTAAAAATCCCTAAAAGAGGGACAAGACTCCAATTTTGGATTGGAGCATTTAATAGATGCTTAGAGGTGGCATGGACTGACACATTTGTAACTGAATTCAGTCAAGATTCCTCCAACAAGTAGGGAACCAAAGCTCTGTGCCCTAACCTCTAGTCAATGGCTAGAGGAGACTTGGATTCTCATTGGACAACATTGGCCAAACCTCTGCTGCAGTTGCCATTCACTGTTGCTGCGAAAACAAACTTACTCTACAATAAATAGAGCTCATTTGTGTTCAGTTTGAGTACACCAAAGCCATCAAACAGATGCTTTCCTCAAAATCTCTTCTTTCACCTCAAATTTGCCTTCCAAAGCAAGTAATTCTGAGTTTTTGAGTTAGAGAGCAATTCCACTCAAACTAATCACACACACACCTCATATATATCATATGTAAGCTGTGCAAACTATCACAAGTGACCTGTAATCACAAAATCACAAAGTCACTTCTCAAAACCTCAAAATGGCACTTTTTTGCATTTTTCAAGCCATGTCTTGATTCAGTCACTTTCCAAACCAGATAAAACCTCAAACACACTCCAAATATCATCCTTGAACTGTCCCAAATGGTTCCCAACATCTGGAACACCATTTGAGAGAGTTGCTATTTTGGTCACTTTTAACCCCTTTTGCAAGAAAGGTACAGTTTGTGTTTTTGCAGGTACCAGTTGATCCCAATCATCCTAAAAGCTTCTAAGGGATCATTTGAGTGTGTCTAAAGCATCAAATCATTTCTGGAATAAGAGGCTTGACAGATTGCACAAAAACTCCAAAAAGCTCAAAAAGAGGTAAGCATCACAACTTGGAATCCTTGAAATCATGCATTGCTTTGAAGTCCACTGATCATACACATCTCATACATGTTGTATATGTTGTATTTGGGCTAATTCACCATGTAATTCATGCCTGTATCAAAGTGTAGCACAGAAAATGCAATTATAGGTCCTTTTCAAAACCACTATCGGGTTTTGAGGAGGGAGTGTGATCTGAAAAAACTACCACCACCATTGGATTCCTTGTGAAATTCTAGGCCAGATGCATATAAATTTTGTCTCAAACCATTGAGATTTGAGAAAGTTATGGGTGTTGGAAGTTTGATAAAAAAGATGTTGAAAACTCATGAGTGATGTCTCATGAGTGATGTTGTGACATCACATTCTTTTTTTTCTTAGTTTATCTTCAAAACTCAACCAATTCTTTCACATAGCAAAAATTATCATTTTTCAAATCTGTTTTACACACTTCTTATTCATACTCCAAAATATTTTATTCCACAAAAAAATTAGTTTTATATTATTTATTTAATATAATTAGTATTTTTGTGAATAAATTCCTTTTTAATGTTTTTAAAACATTTTAAAAGTGAACTCTCATATTGAAAATCAAGACCAAATGAATTTTATTTCATCTTGTGATTAAAACATCATTTTTCAAACCCCAACCAAAAATCAAAAGTTGCTTATTTGGTATTTTTATCATTTTGTATTGATTTTCTTTTAAGAATTTACTTGTAAAATGATAAAATTCGAATTTCTTTGATTTTCACCATCATAAAACTTTTTAAAACCTTTTTTGGGCCTCTATTAGAGTGTAAGACCCAACACCCTTGTACAGAAAACCTTTTTGGGCCTCACTTATTGTATAAGTCCCCCTGTACATTTTCAAATAAACGGCGCGATCGTCGCATTTTTTAAAATAAACTTGGGCCTACCCTCGAGTAGTAAGACCCATTTCTTTTTCTTAAAACTTTTTGGGCCTCTAATAGAGTGTAAGACCCAATCCTTTCTTGACCAAAACATTTTGGGCCTCAGTGTATTGTATAAGTCCCGATACCGTAAAAAATAAACGGCGCGATAGTCGCCTTTTTTAAAATAAACCTGGGCCTACCCTCGAGTAGTAAGACCCATTTCTTTTTCTTAAAACTTTTTGGGCCTCTATTAGAGTGTAAGACCCAATCCCCTTTTAACCAAAATCATTTGGGCCTCACTTATTGTATAAGTCCCTTTGCGTTAAAAGAAAATCTCGGTGCGATCGCCATTTTAAACGAAAAATCAATTGGGCCTACCCTCGTGTTATAAGCCCCACTCTTTTTCTTTAAACCTTTTGGGCCTCTTGAGAGAGTGTAAGACCCATCCCTTTGTACAGAAAACCTTTTTGGGCCTCAGTCACTTGTATAAGTCCCTCTGTACAAATTCAACAGTGCGCTCACTGATAAAACACTGGGCCTTTCCTTGAGCTGTAAACCCTAAATCTTTCTTTTTTAAAGCACTTTCTCCTTTGATTTTGAATATACTGTTGTTTTCAATCTTTCTTTGTTGAACAACTAACCACGCAGCATGGAAGCTCTACAACCGAGTAAGTGTTTATACGCTTTCATTTACCGCTTTCATATACATATAACTGTATTGTGGGGCTGTTTTGCTGTAAGTCTTCTTTCATAAACTCATATCAACTGTGTAATAATAGTATAGATATTTAGAGTTTCCCCGGCAACTACGTCTAGAACTAGGTGACGCCGTTTCATTTATTCGTAGAAATAGACACCTAGATCCCCAATAGGATCACCAGATACAGTCTTCTCTCAGGCTGTCCTCATTAGGAATCGTCAAGAAACTCTACTCCCCAAGATGAATGTATTCTCCGTGAATGGCATCTTTGAGTTTCTTCCAAATTCTCGAACTTTCCTGACTTTGATCTATTCTCGATGAATAGCATTGCCTTGAATTTCTCGGGGTTTGGGGACCCACGGGCTTCTTAAAAGCATCGGCCTCCTCTTGGGCATCGTACAATGACCCACAGGCTTCCTAAAAGCAACCCCGCCTCCTCTTGGGATTAGTACAAGGACCCTACGGCTTCTTAGAAGTATTCACAGCCTCCTCTTAGGCTTCGTATAATGATCTCTTCCTCCGGGAATGATAGCCTCCTCTTGGGCTTAGTACAAGGACCCGCCGGCTTCTTAGAAGTATTCACAGCCTCCTCTTAGGCTTCGTATAATGATCTCTTCCTCCGAGAATAATAGCCTCCTCTTGGGCTTCGTACAAGGACCGATTGGCTTCTTAAAAGTTTCCCGCCTCCTCTTGGGCTTCGTACAAATTGTCCCGACGACCTCCTAAAGGTATAGGAACAGAACTTAGTCATCTGCATAGAACAGTCTTTTCCAGAGTCTACTACTATTTCTCAAAGCATAGTACAAAAGATAAAACTATAGACACGGACAATCTAACTTCCTTGAGTCTCAAAGATATTCTCAAGTGACCCCTTCTTTAAATAGGAAGGAAACCCGCAGACTCGGACAGTCTCAATACCCTTCGGATTTCCCGCTTCCTTAAAGAACAGGAATAACCCAGATCCTTGAATCAAATCCATGAGTACAGTGTTGCTCATATAAGAACTGATTTTCTCTTTCAAAATCAGTATACTGGACCTGTCACTTAAACAGTTACCTTAGCCTCCTCTTGGGCTTTGTACAATGATTCTCCCCAGCGGAGTCAAATAACGTTTAGCCTCTCTCTCGAGCTTTGTACGAGACACATAAGAGAATCTCTCGTTGAGTCAATCACCCTTTTTGCCTCCATCTCGGGCTTTATACGAGATACAAAAAGGTTCTTATCGAGCCAAACAAACAACAGCCTCCATCTCGGGCTTCGTACGAGATACAAAAAACTCTCTTGTTGAGTCAAATAGCCTTCATCTCGGGCTTTATACGAGATACCAAACGACTCCATCGTCGGGTCAAAACCTTTTAGCCTCTCTCTCGGGCTTTGTACGAGACACATAATAGCCTCCTCTTAGGCTTTGTATAAGAAAACCACTGGTTGATCTAATCAACCTTTTAGCATCAAAGTTGTGCCTCGTTCACAATACACAAACATCAACAACTCCTTCCCCTTCATCTAATCGCTGTAAGCGGCAAGCCTCTGGATTATTTACATCCATGCCACTGTCCCTCTTTTAGCATGAGAAATTCCTAAGGAAAGATGGCATTGCTCTACACTGAGTTAAAGTCTTCTCCTTCAGGTTAAAATCCCCTATAAAGAAAATTATGGCATTGTTAGGATCCGCGTATCCCGGTTAAAGTAATCCTCCTTTATAACCAGTCACCCAACAGTTGTGACAGACAAACCCCTCTTTAGAGATGACAAATTCTCTCTAAAGTCAGACCTTTTAGCTTCACAGCTTGGGCTTCAAACAAGATACAAATAAACTCTTCAGCTTCACATCTTGGGCTTTGAACAAGATACAAACCACTTTTTCGCTTCACGTCTTGGGCTTTGAACAAGGCACCAAAAACCAATTTCCTCCCATAGAATAGGAGGAACTACGAACGCTCTGATTTCCCTGTTTCGGTAAATGGGAATACGTAGGCATAAGATCGAAAGAAAAGATCTTAGCGAGCGCAATCAACAAAAAACCAAAATCCCATATCTCCATCAATCAAAAGCAGTAATTCAAAAACATCAGTCCTAACATCCTAATCCTTGTTCCCCGCCAGAAACCTTCTGTCAAGGTAAAAAGAAAGAAATCAGTATTGGCGAAAATACAAATAACAAGTACAAAGGCCCCCCCACATTGATAGCATTCGTAACCTAACAGACCGCTGTTTAAACTCAGTATGCAAAGCAGGGTTAATTGGAGACATCTATTTCCCTTCCTTATTCAGCTCACAATAGGATAAAAAATGAATCGACCTGTAGTTTTAAGCTCAACCGCAGAGAGCGACCAGTGCTTAAGAACCGCATCCAAAATCGCTCGCTACAGAAAAATGGCGCCCACCGTGGGGCTTACGTCTTTCTTTTTCGGTCTTCCTTTTCTTCACTTGTGTGAATACCACAGATTGGGGCTTCCACCGGGGAACCCATTTTCTGTCAGGAACTTAGGATTCTTAGCTTCATAGGTCTAGGATGATTAGGACAAATATATATACTACTTTTCCTAATTGCTATACATGTTTATTTTTCTGCTAATGGGAATGCGGGTGATGTCGTATGTGGAAAAAATGAGTATACACCTAAGATAAGTGATGGCGACGGGGTCGACCATCAACCTCAGTGGAGGCTGACCAACGCAACCCATTCTCTCACCTAGACAATGGGCCGGTTGTTAAGTCTGAGAAGCCGAGGAGCCAAACCCTTTCGTAGTGCGGAAACTATCAGAAATAGTTGTTACGCGATACTACCCTCATTTGAGGCTAGTGATCTATTCTCGCTGAATGGCACTTACTCTAATATTTCTCTACAACTCGCTGGCGATCCGCTTGTTGTTTTGCTTTCCTGGGAGGAGCTAATGATAATGAGTACAGGTACAAAAATCACCCTAGTATAAACCTTTGGGGATGGGTAGAGCCTTGATTTCATGACAACGACCCTTTGACCCCATGTTTTTTCTATGTTTTTGTGTGCTGCATTCATGCATTCATTTAAAAGACATTAAAACATTCAAAAAATATTTTCTTCTAGTCTCTCTGTTCTTTCAAATTAAACTAAGACTGTGATTGCAAATATCAGAGAAAAGGATTGCACTAATGGATTTCGGTAGAAGGAAAACTCACCAGTATACCTTCAAGGTTCCAAAACTAGAGGATTTGAGAAGGTTAGCGAGGATGATCACTAACCGAGAGGCTTTCAGAGCCAAGTACGGAGGTTTGCTACCACTGTTAAGAGTCCACGTGATTGAGGGAATCATGGACGCGCTTGTTCAATTCTACGATTCGGTTTATCACTGTTTCACATTCCCGGATTACCAGCTTGCACCAATGCTGGAGGAGTATTCTCACCTGATTGATCTACACATTACAGATCGAGCTCCGTTTTCTGGACTGGAAGAAATTCCAAAGAATCAGACTATTGCAAGAGTAATTCATTTGGACGAGTCTGAAGTTAGGACTCACCTAACCACTAAGGGTGGCATCCAAGGTTTGCCAGCCCAGTTCTTGACGAAGAAGGCCCTATATTTTGCCAGTATAGGAAACATAACTGCTTTTGAAAGCATCTTTGTCTTGCTCACCTACGGGTTATTTTTGTTTCCCAACATCAATAACTTCGTCGATATTAACTCCATTAAGGTTTTTCTCATTGGAAACCCTGTGCCGACTTTGCTCGCAGATGTGTATCATCCTGTACACTTGGGAAATTTGTACAACGGATGGGAGATCACGTGCTGTGTACCTCTGCTTTATAAATGGTTTATTTCCCACTTGTCCAAGTCTGCTGCTTTTTGGGATTGCAAGAGTGCCTTACGTTGGTCGCAGAAGATCATGTCTCTCACCAACTCTGATATAGATTGGTGTAATAGGATTTATGAGGGAATCAGGATCATTGACCGTTGTGGAAACTTCCCCAACGTACCCCTTATAGGAACTAAATGAGGAATCAACTACCATCCGGTATTGGTTCACCGTCAATTTAGATACCCGATGAGACACATCCCACTGGGTGTTCATCTGGAAGGTCTTTTCTTCAAGGAAGGAGAAAACGACAGAGCACTGAAGATGGAAATAGTGCACGCTTGGAAACACGTTCATAAGAAAGGACAAGAGTCTCTAGGAAAACCGGATTGTGTCTCGGTGGAGCCTTATCTCCATTGGGTACAAACTAGAGCTCTCAAGCTAAAAATGCCTTATCCTCGTTACGGAATTCTTCCGCCGAGGGAATCTGTCATGTATTTCATGACGGAAACTGAAAAGCTTCGGGTTACTCTCAACAAAGTTCAAAAGGAGAGAAGGTCTTAGAAGAACAAGTACCGCACCCTCAACGTAGAGTGCATCAAAATACAGCGACTACTGAAAGAAAAAGATGCTCTGATTGAAATTTTGGAGCAACATGCTGTAGAGAATCAGGATGGTCAAAGGAATTTGTTCGCTCCTTTCACTTGGCAAAGGAACGACAACCCGACAACGGCCCAAGAGCCCCGGTCAAAGAAAAGTAAAATATCAGAATCAACACCCGATTTCTCTTCAGAGAGGACTCGGGACCCATTAGTTTAGGTTTCTGTTTCCGCACCTTGTAATCTACTGTATTTCCGTTTCTGTAATCCTTTGAATTCAATAAAAAAGGGGTTTCCCCACTGTTTGATATTTGCAATCTAATTGTCAAAGTTTATTTTGATTAAATCAAAACACAATTAATATAATCATTGCATTCATCATTCTCACATCGCGTATTCTTCTTACCTACGAATCTCACGTTTGTGTCTCGGTTCTAGAGTCAAACTGTCTCATTCGTATAATACTCGAGCTAATCGTCAGAAAAAGATGGATGATCTTGAGGAAGAAATCAGAGAGTTGAAAGAAGAGATCAACGCTCTAAGAGAGGATATGAGAAAGCTTCGTAACGACATGCAAACCATGGCAGAAGCTCAGCTACAAAGAACTGTGATCTCAGAGATCACCTCAATGCCCATAGTGGAGAAGAATGATCCTAGGTATCAGATGCCGAAAGATCGTCCCTGGGGCATGTCTGTCAACTATATCCCGGGAGGGTATATTCCGCCGATCACTGAGGATCAGGGAATCATAACAGAAGCCGCTGGGCCTGAAGGTTACAAACTTCGGGAAAGCGAAGATGCCAGGGGCATACTGAAGACTCCTGAAGGTTACAAACTTCGGGAAACGCCAAGACTCACTTCCGTAGTCAAGGTACCACCCCTATGGTGCACACTGTCCCGGAAGGACAGATTCCACCAACACCTTCTGGTAAAAAGGAAACTATGTTTGACAGAATGGATGAATTCCAGGAACAGTTCTTGGAAATGCAGAAGGAACTGCAGGCCATTCGCGGTCAGGATTTATTTGGAAAGGACGCCGCAGATCTCTGCTTGGTCCCAAATGTGAAAGTCCCGCACAAGTTCCAAGTGCCCGACTTTGAAAAATATAAGGGTAACTCTTGCCCTCAAAGCCATATGGTGATGTACGCTCGGCGGATGTCAGCTCAGACAGAGAATCAGGACCTACTAATTCACTACTTCCAGGATAGTTTAACCGGTGCCACACTCAAATGGTACATGGGTTTAAACCGTGCTACGATTAGCACATTCAGAGATCTTGGTACTACCTTCGTCCAACAATACAAATACAATTTGGACATGGCACCCGACAGAGATCAACTCAGATCAATGTCGCAAAAGGACAAGGAAGCCTTTAAGGAGTATACTCAAAGGTGGCGTGAAATTGCCGCTCAAATTTGTCCACCTCTTGAGGAAAAAGAGATGACAAAGATCTTCTTAAAGACCTTAAGCTCATTTTACTATGACCGAATGGTTGCCAGTGCGCCCAGTGATTTCACCGAAATGGTCGGCATGGGTGTACGTCTTGAGGAAGCCGTCTGAGAAGGACGTTTGGTAAAAGACATTGGATCGACGAGCGGTACTAAAAAATACGGTAGTGCTCTCCCTAAGAAAAAAGAGCAAGATATTGGGAATATCTCTCTCGGAAAGCAAAGGCGTCGGTATCAACCAATAGCAGCTGTAACTCTTGCTATCAGCCCTGCGCCTATTCCTACATATCAACCTCAGGTTGCACAGAGCCAACCTGATCAGCAAAGGACACAACAGCCTCTTCAGCAGGCTCGTCCTCCATATAACAACAACCGTACAACACGGCCGCCAGGATTTGATCCTATACCCGTAACGTACGCAGAACTGTTTCCATTACTACTGGCTAAGGGGCACATTCAGACTAAATCTCCTCTTACAGTACCGAAAAATCTGCCTTTTTGGTTTAAGGTGGATCAAACTTGCCCTTATCATCAAGGAGGTTCAGGGCATAACATTGAGACTTGTCTCAATTTTAAGTCCGACGTGCAAAAGCTTGTTAGGAGCGGGCTCTTATCTTTCAAAGATACGAATCCTAATGTTCTCACGAACCCGCTGCCTCAACATGAGAAGGCTGCAGTCAATTTGATAGAAGGAGAGACTGACGACGTCTATCAAATTCATGATGTACTCTTGTTGAAGACCAATCTAGTCAAGATGCATTGTAGACAGAGCGGATATGGCCATGTGCCACCTCATAACTATCACCAGTGTGATATATGCTCTAAAGACAACCAAGGATGTTCTGTGGTGCAAGCAGCCCTACAAAAACAGATGGATCTCGGATGGATCCAGGAGCACCGAGTTCGTGGAGTTAACATGGTCTACATGAATTCTAACGTCATTCAGAACCACGATATCCGTGCAATGAATGTAAACTTGGTGGCAATGCACTCAAGGCAAAGCCAGTATCATAATCTGCCGTGGCACGATTACAGTTCCTGTCTGACTTGCTCGGTAAACAAACAGGGATGCTCTTTCATACAAGAGGCCCTCCAACGTCAGATGAATCTTGGATGGATCCAAGACTACCATGATAGGAACCCTTATCAGATTAATATGGTTCAAATCTTCGATATTCGCGTGATGAACACCAACCTGGTAGAGTTACATGCTGAGCAGGTCCGACTCGGATTCTTAATATCACATGACTATCAAAGCTGTAAAGCGGGTTACGAAAAAGATCAGGGTTGTACCCTTGTCCAGGAGGCACTCCAGTACTTGTTAAATCATTGGTGGATGCCAATCTACATGGACGAAGATACTCAGCAAATTAGTATCAGTAATAGAAACCCCACTCGGCGTCAGAGTCAGGATGTCCGATCAGTGGAAGCTAACCTAGTGAGGTTACATTGTATTCAAAGTGGGCGTGGCCATGTGCCACCACACAACTATGACAGTTGTAGCGTCTGTTCGGAAAGTAACCAAGGGTGTTACCTTGTGAGAGCAGCTCTTCAGGGTCAGGTCGATCGTGAAGAAATCCGTCCCTATTCGGGTTCTGGACCCATCAACTGGACGCCGAACTACCTTACCGAGCAAGTTGAGGATGTCGTCACGATCTCTGGTCATCACAGGACCAGGGATGTTTTTGCCATCATCCCTCTACTTGACGAATCTAAAGTTCCCAATCGGGAACGGATCGAGATTACTTACGATGGTCAGAAAAATTAGAAAGTTCCCATAGTCATCTATCTACCGGGACCACTACCGTATGAATCAGCTAAGGCGATCCCTTACAAATACAGTGCAACGATAATTGAAAATGGAAAGGAAATTCCATTACCCTCCGTCGTGAATATTGCAGACATCGGTCGTGTAACACGGAGCGGTCGAATCTTCAACCGAGGGGTTGGGGAACTTAACAAGGAAAAGGAACTTCAGACAGAAGCTCCCGATCCACCAGTCGGTCAATCCAGTAATCCCGACCTTTCGAAAGATAATGATGAGATGCTGAAGCTCATCCAAAGGAGTGAATACAACATTGTTGATTAACTATTACAAACTCCTTCAAAGATCTCGGTGTTATCACTGTTACTCAGTTCAGAAGCCCACAGGGAGGCTCTACAGAAAGTCTTGGAGCAAGCCTTTGTGGAACAGGATGTAACAATCAGACAGTTCGATAGTATTGTCTCTAACATCACTTCCTGCAACAATTTGGGATTTAGTGATGCAGAATTACCTGAAGAGGGTCGTCGTCATAACATGGCGCTCAATATCACAGTTAACTGCCAGGACGATGCTTTAGCCAGCGTACTGGTAGACACAGGGTCAGCCCTGAATGTTATGCCGAAGTCTACTTTGATGCAATTATCATTCAAAGGACCTCCGATGAGGGTTAGCGAGGTTGTCGTCAAAGCATTCGACGGGTCCAGAAAAACAGTTATCGGTAAAGTTGATCTTCCCATAACTATTGGTCCTCACACTTTCCAAGTCACTTTCCAGGTCATGGACATCCGGGAAACATACAGTTGTTTATTAGGAAGACCTTGGATACACCAGGCTGGAGCGGTCACTTCGACCCTCCACCAAAAGCTAAAGTTCATTCAGAACGATCAACTTGTCACGGTTTGTGGGGAACAAGCCTTGCTTGTGAGTAACTTGTCATCATCTACTGGAATAGAACCCGAGGAGGTTATTGGAACTCAGTTCCAAGCACTGTCGGTGAGCAAAGACAATCAGTTCAGAGGAGGAACCTCGATTTCCTCATACAAAGATGCTATTAAAGCGGTCGAGAGTACCGATACGACAGGATGGGGACAGCTTGTCATTCCCATTGACAATAAAACAAAGAAGGGTCTTGGTTTTTCTGCAACCTGTACCCGGACAGCTGTCAACGATGAAAGTCTTCATCCCCTTCAAAACTTATTCCACAGTGGAGGTTTTCTTCACCCAGTGTCTCAGACAGTTCATGCTATCAATGAGGAAGATCCCTCTGACACAGATGAAGAATGGAAGTCCAACCTTAACAAGGACGGTTATATGTCTCAGGAAGAGGTGCCTATGCCTTTTTGCTTTCCTACAGAAAGTCCGAGATTTATACCAAGATCAGATGTCGAAATGATCTACGGGGATTGTGATCCGGAAGGATGTCGTGCTCCGCCAAATTCATTAGAGGAAGACACTCCGATGAAAGATAATTTTGACTACACTTACTATGGCCCAATGGATGGTCTGCCAATGTGGCAACCTTACCCAGGAAACTTGGGGCAAGAAAGTCAGCCAAACAATGAAAATCAGCTGACCGTCATTGAGCGGAATACCTGTGTCCCCACCATGTCATGGGATCAACACTCAGGTCATTTTGAAGCTACTCAACATGAAGATGAATTTGCAACATTTACAGGACTTGAATTCATCAACTATGCTTTCCCCGAGGTCAACGTCATTGAGAGAGATGACTCCTCCAGTTCCAAAGAAGTTTGGGATACTCTGGGAGAACCAAGTGGAAAATACGACTATATGGTCAAGTACACCACTCCCGAAAGCTCTCGTATCAGGCTCGAAGATATCCAGCCTACTGGATAGGGAGATACAGCTGAGAGCACAAATGCTATGCAAAATACAACAGAGGAATCCTCCTACGACAACTCTGTCTGGGAGACAGATTCCAATGATCCTGCTCCACCAGAAATCAGCGTTATTTCTGAAGACAAATCAAGGAAGGTGCCAGACTTTGTGATTCACCGAGGAGTTCACCGCCAATGGGTTGCCGTCGAGGTTCCGAAGGTCGCCCATTAGTCAAAGTAATTGTCATCTTTAACCTTTCACCCTGCCCAGGTGAAACGGATGTTTTGATAGGGCTCGCTTTCTATAAATATCCCTCTTCGCTTCGCCCAAAGCGACAGAGTTTTGTTTTATAGGGCTGTAGTTTCAGGATTCGA
Source organism: Lathyrus tuberosus (assembly GCA_022829125.1). Taxonomy (NCBI): domain Eukaryota; kingdom Viridiplantae; phylum Streptophyta; class Magnoliopsida; order Fabales; family Fabaceae; genus Lathyrus; species Lathyrus tuberosus. Next base: position 2,662,529 of record JALAZF010000265.1, read on the forward strand.
CTTGTTCATAAATAAAATAACGTCGTTCTGTAATTTCCGCATTTATTGCTGTTTTCTCTTTTTGCTTTTTCAGAAAATGGTAATCCTAAAAAACAATTCAATAATAAAAACAAGCAGTAAAAAATAAAACACTACACACACTTGCATTTTTCTCTACCTCTTCTAAACACGAATCATCACGTCATGCAGATTGCTTGTTTTAAACCCCGTTGAAACATACGATCCGATGCCTTCTCCTAACTTTGAGTTCCCGGTATTCGAGGCTGAAGAAGAAAATGACAACGAAATTCCAGAAGAGATCTCCCGACTACTCAAACAAGAGGAAAGGTCCATTGAACCTCACAAAGAGCCGTTGGAAACGGTAAACTTGGGTTCAGAAAAAGAGAGAAAATAAATCAGGATTGGGGTACTACTCAGTCCAACTGTCAGAGAGGGTTTGATAAAGCTTCTCAAAGAATTTCCCGATGTATTCGCTTGGTCCTATCAGGATATGCCAGGGTTGGATACCAGCATCGTGGAACATCACTTATCGTTGAGATCAGAATGTCCGCCAGTAAAGCAAAGGTTGAGACGCACTCACCCGGACATGGCCATCAAAATCAAAGAGGAGGTACAGAAACAGATTGATGCGGGTTTCCTCGCTACGTCTGAATATCCTCAATGGTTAGCCAACATCGTACCCATTCCGAAAAAGGATGGAAAGGTCAGAATGTGTGTTGATTACAGGGATCTGAACAAGGCTAGTCCAAAGGACGACTTTCCTTTACCACACATTGACATGCTGGTAGACAGCACAGCAAAATTCAAAATTTTCTCCTTCATGGATGGATTCTCGGGCTATAACCAGATCAAAATGGCGCCGAAAGACATGGAGAAAACTTCGTTCATTACCCCATGGGGTACCTTTTGTTACAAGGTAATGTCGTTCGGTTTGAAGAACGCCAGGGCAACCTATCAAAGGGCCATGACTACTCTTTTTCATAACATGATACACAAGGAAATAGAGGTATATGTCGATGACATGATTGCAAAATCTAAGACAGAAGAGGAGCATGTGACCCACCTGTCGAAACTATTCGAGCGTTTGTGAAAGTACAAACTCTGCTTGAATCCCAACAAGTGCACCTTCGGTGTTCGTTCAGGGAAACTATTAGGGTTCATCATCAGCCAGAAAGGAATTGAGGTTGATCCTGACAAGGTCAAGGCCATTCAAGAAATGCCTTCTCTGAAAACTGAAAAAACAAGTCAGAGGATTCTTGGGACGTTTGAACTACATCTCCAGATTCATATTCCTCATAACTGCGACATGCGCGCCGATCTTTAAACTGCTCATGAAGATACAATCATTTCTCACTGATTCGCGAGGTAAATGGACTCTGAATTATGATGGCCCCTATGTGGTCACGAAAGCTTTCTCAGGCGGCGCCTTGAGACTTGCAACCATGGACGGAGAGGAATTTGCCTACCCCACGAATGTTGATGTAGTCAAGAAATACTTCGCCTAAACTAAAAAAAAAAAAAAAAACGTCTCGGTGGATTGAAAACCCGAAAGGGCGGTCCAGGCAAAAGTTAGAGACATGAAAAAAATCATCCCGGTGGATTGGAAACATCAAAGTACAATCCAGGAAAAAATTAGGGATAATGAAGTAACTATGTTCAACAGAGGCAAGTCCCTCAGCAACAGCAGTTACATCATCGGAAGAAAACTCCAGTTAAGGTCATCTTCGACAGAAGCTCAGGATGCCCTGAATTCAAAGTTGGTAGAAGGATAATGGTCGTTATGTTTCAACGTAGCCCTTTTCCCTGTAAATTACCATTTTTAAACTTTGTAAATACTAAATGGAATCACGCGTTTGGCTGATCTCCATCTTATCAATAAAATTTGAGCCTTGTGCTTTTGTTTGTAATTCTTTCTTGTTTTAGCTTTACAGAACGACGTTGTTAACATGACTAACGATTCTTGAAATGAAACAAAAATGAATTTACTTGTTAAAACTTTTTCCGCTTTTAAAATAAAGATGGCAATTTCTTTTGACTGTTAAACATCAGAAGAACGTCGGTCGCTTCTCCAGAAGTAAGCGAACTTTAAAGTACAGAATCAAAGTACTCCTTCTAGGCCCAGTACGCCTGAATAAAGGGATCAACTGTGTCAGAGACCTTGTTTCGTCTGACATCCACGACAGAGTTCTTACCTCCTAAGCCCGATCAACGATATTCCCCGCAGGGATTATCTCTCCTAAGCAAGGTGGAATTGCTATCTTGAACCAGCGATATCTCTATACGCCCCGCGATGGCCGAGTATCCAGTCGTGTTCATTTTTTAGTTTGTGTGTCGCGTCAGTTTTGTCCGCATATACATACATACATCATGCATTATTGATTTGCATTCACATTTCATATTGCATCGCTATCACTCTAGCCAGTCTTGTCCCTTAGTGATAGGAGTTCTCTCAATCGAGTTGTCAGTTCTTTCCTCGTCAGGAAACGTTGTGTCTGAACAATCTCACCACCAGTGTATCTTTAGATCAGAGTCGGCACTCAACCACTTTGATAACTTGAACCTCTGAAGGGCCAGAGAACCTTCAACGAATATCACTCTTCTCCATTGAAGATGATATCCTTGCTTTCCTGGATTAAAGAAAATCCCTAGAGAAAGCCTCTTAAGCAAAGGTTCGGCAGTACATCAGTATTCCTCCGAAAATCCGCTGATGAAAAGGTCATCGGCACCTCAAAATTGGATCCCATCATATGGCATTTCTCCAGAAAGATCCCGAGAAAAGTATGATGTAAGCCCCCAAACGAAAACAGCCTCTCAAGAGACTCGCTTTCTCCAGTAGAATCGACAAATGACGTCTCCAAAACAGAGAAGTTTGTGTACCTCTACAATTCAGACGAATGGGTTCCCCAGCAAGTCTGACATCAAAACTTTTTCCTCTCAAATGGCATCTCCCCAGGAAAACTCGGCGAGAAATTTGAAGGAAAACCGCTACAAATAGCGTCCCTTGTCAAGAAAGTTTATTGACAAAAGAAACTGAGACCAGTTCCTTGGTAGGAAACCAGGATCGAGGGGAAGTTTATTTCAGAAACTAAGACCAGTTCCATGGTAGGAAACCAGGATCGAGGGGAAGTTTATTTCAGAAACTAAGACCAGTTCCTTGGTAGGAAACCAGGATCGAGGGGAAGTTTAAATCAGAAACTAAGACCAGTTCCTTGGTAGGAAACCAGGATCGAGGGGAAGTTTATTTCAAAAGAAAATCGAGACCAGCTCCTTGGCTGAAGATCAGGATCGAGGGGAAGTTTACCTTTTCTAAGCATCATTGCTTAGCAAAAGAAGATGAATGCGCAAGCTGCCATTCATAGCCATCAAAATTTCGGGAATTCCGATATTTAATCCTCTTGCACCCCGAATGCCCGAATACCTTCGTCATTCACACCTTCGGGTCCAAGAAGATTAAATAGGGGCATCTGTCATACCCCAAATTTTGACCACTAAGATTTCCCATCATGGTGCAAATCATCAGCACAATACGGATGTACCTTTATGCCTCATCAATCTCCTCAAAGAATTGTTGAGCATTCACTACAATCAAGCTTAGGGTTTCAAGCCTTCTTAGAGCCTTTAGACAAAGGATCAATCAAGGAATGACATGATCTTCAACTTGTCTAACCTCTTAAACATCCACAAAGGATCAAGAGGACTCCCACATGAAGAATCAAGCATAAGAGTGCAAAATTCCAGGTGGATAAAGCCTCAAGTTCATCTAATACAAAGTCAACTGACGCAAAAAGTCAAAGTTTGACTTTTTGGTCAACTTTGAGCTTCACAAGCCATTACTCAGGAAAATATGATGGATGATTTAATTTGATCAAATTTAAATCAAGAAATCATGCAAAATTGCAAAATTGATCAAATTGAAAGAAACTTAGAAATTTTTTCTAAGTTAAAATCATGTTCAAGTGCACAACTTTTCAAGGTTGTAACTATTGATCCAAATATCCATTGATTTTGAGTAAGAGCTACTTTTAAAGAGGGTATTTGATACTTCAACATTGTAGAGGGAATCAACTCAAAATATCATAAGGGTTGAAAGATATAAGTGATCAAAGTTGGGAATTCTTAATGTCCAATGTTCTGACATTGCATAGGGACATCATTAATATTTTTTCAGCAAGAATGCCCCAACTTCAAGGACGTTTTTCTCCATGATCCAAGTTGAACCAGGTCTGGAGTCAAACATGAAAGTTGAAGTAAGTTGTCTCAGCTTTCCAGAAAGGTGTAGAACGTCCTTGTAGCATACTCGAGCAGGGAGATATGATTTTCGCAAGAAGCAGTGATAAAGCAGAATTTTCATGACAGCTTTTGGGACAGATTTGACTACACAAGTTCAAGACCATTTTTGATGACTTTGCAAGCTTAACCAAGACCAAAGTCAACCATCAAAGTTAAAGTATGTCATTAGGGCTTTCCAAAATGTATTTGAACTCCCATTAATTCAACTTGAGCAAGGAGTTATGAACCTCACAACAGGCCTTGCTCGAGCTGATTTTTTTAGGACAGATTTTGTGCACTTTTCTTGTGCCACCCAATTTTCAAGCTTTGTCACCATGCAAGACAAGCATCAAAGATGCAATTCACTTCAATTCAAAACATCATAGTGGATTAAAAGATACAAGTGGTTAAAGTTTGGAATTATTAATGTTCAATGTCTAATGTTTCAACATTGCATAGGGACATCATTAATATTTTTCCAGCAAGAATGTCCCAACTTCAAGGATGTTTTTCTCCATGATCCAAGTTGATTCAAGCCAAACCTTGAACATCAAAGTTGAAGTACGTTGTCTCAGCTTTCCAGAAAGGTGTAGAACGTCCTTGTAGCATACTCGAGCAGGGAGATATGATTTTCGTAAGAAGCAGTGATAAAGCAGAATTTTCATGACAGCTTTTAGGACAGATTCGACTACACAAGTTCAAGGCCATTTTTGATGACTTTGCAAGCTGAACCAAGACCAAAGTCCAACATCAAAGTTGAAGTACGTTGTCTCAGCTTTCTAGAAAGGTGTAGAACGTCCTTGTAGCATACTCGAGCAGGGAGTTATAAATTTTACAAAACGGCTTGCTGCAACTGAATTTTTCATGGGACAGATTTGCACATTTCTTGTGCCACACGAATTTCCAAGCCTTGCCATCACTTTAGACACCTCTGAGGATCAAATCTAAAGGGGACAATCACTGAGCCAAGCCTCCAAAGTCCTTGGAACAAGAAGTAGCATGTTATTCCTAAAAATCCCTAAAAGAGGGACAAGACTCCAATTTTGAATTGGAGCATTTAATAGATGCTTAGAGGTGGCATGGACTGACATATTTGCAACTGAATTCAGTCAAGATTCCTCCAACAAGTAGGGAACCAAAGCTCTGTGCCCTAACCTCTAGTCAATGGCTAGAGGAGACTTGGATTCTCATTGGACAACATTGGCCAAACCTCTGCTGCAGTTGCCATTCACTGTTGCTGCGAAAACAAACTTGCTCTACTATAAATAGAGCTCATTTGTGTTCAGTTTGAGTACACCAAAGCCATCAAACAGATGCTTTCCTCAAAATCTCTTCTTTCACCTCAAATTTGCCTTCCAAAGCAAGTAATTCTGAGTTTTTGAGTTAGAGAGCAATTCCACTCAAACTAATCACACACACACCTCATATATATCATATGTAAGCTGTGCAAACTATCACAAGTAACCTGTAATCACAAAATCACAAAGTCACTTCTCAAAACCTCAAAATGGCATTTTTTTGCATTTTTCAAGCCATGTCTTGATTAAGTCACTTTCCAAACCAGATAAAACCTCAAACACACTCCAAATATCATCCTTGAATTGTCCCAAATGGTTCCCAACATCTGGAACACCATTTGAGAGAGTTGCTATTTTGGTCACTTTTAACCCCTTTTGCAAGAAAGGTACAATTTGTGTTTTTGCAGGTACCAGTTGATCCCAATCATCCTAAAAGCTTCTAAGGGATCATTTGAGTGTGTCTAAAGCATCAAATCATTTCTGGAATAAGAGGCTTGACAGATTGCACAAAAACTCCAAAAAGCTCAAAAAGAGGTAAGCATCACAACTTGGAATCCTTGAAATCATGCATTGCTTTGAAGTCCACTGATCATACACATCTCATACATGTTGTATATGTTGTATTTGGGCTAATTCACCATGTAATTCATGCCTGTATCAAAGTGTAGCACAGAAAATGCAATTATAGGTCCTTTTCAAAACCACTATCGGGTTTTGAGGAGGGAGTGTGATCTGAAAAAACTACCACCACCATTGGATTCCTTGTGAAATTCTGGGTCAGATGCATATAAATTTTGTCCCAAACCATTGAGATTCGAGAAAGTTATGGGTGTTGGAAGTTTGATAAAAAAGATGTTGAAAACTCATGAGTGATGTTGTGACATCACATTCTTTTTTTTCTTAGTTTATCTTCAAAACTCAACCAATTCTTTCACATAGCAAAAATTATCATTTTTCAAATCTGTTTTACACACTTCTTATTCATACTCCAAAATATTTTATTCCACAAAAAAAAATAGTTTTATATTATTTATTTAATATAATTAGTATTTTTGTGAATAAATTCCTTTTTAATGTTTTTAAAACATTTTAAAAGTGAACTCTCATATTGAAAATCAAGACCAAATGAATTTTATTTCATCTTGTGATTAAAACATCATTTTTCAAACCCCAACCAAAAATCACAAGTTGCTTATTTGGTATTTTTATCATTTTGTATTGATTTTCATTTTAAGAATTTACTTGTAAAATGATAAAATTAGGATTTCTTTGATTTTCACCATCATAAAACTTTTTAAAACCTTTTTTGGGTCTCTATTAGAGTGTAAGACCCAACACCCTTGTACAGAAAAACTTTTTGGGTCTCACTTATTGTATAAGCCCCCTGTACATTTTCAAATAAACGGCGTGATCGTTGCATTTTTTAAAATAAACCTGGGCCTACCTTCGAGTAGTAAGACCCATTTCTTTTTCTTAAAACTTTTTGGGCCTCTAATAGAGTGTAAGACCCAATCCTTTCTTGACCAAAACATTTTGGGCCTCAGTGTATTGTATAAGTCCCGATACCGTAAATAATAAACGGCGCGATCGTCGTCTTTTTTAAAATAAACCTGGGCCTACCCTCGAGTAGTAAGACCCATTTCTTTTTCTTAAAACTTTTTGGGCCTCTATTAGAGTGTAAGACCCAATCCCCTTTTAACCAAAATCATTTGGGTCTCACTTATTGTATAAGTCCCTTTGCGTTAAAAGAAAATCTCGGCGCGATCACCATTTTAAACGAAAAATCAATTGGGCCTACCCTCGTGTTATAAGCCCCACTCTTTTTCTTTAAACCTTTTGGGCCTCTTGAGAGAGTGTAAGACCCATCCCTTTGTACAGAAAACCTTTTTGGGCCTCAGTCACTTGTATAAGTCCCTCTGTACAAATTCAATAGTGCGCTCACTGATAAAACACTGGGCCTCTCCTTGAGCTGTAAGCCCCAAATCTTTCTTTTTCAAAGCACTTTCTCCTTTGATTTTGAATATACTGTTGTTTTCAATCTTTCTTTGTTGAACAACTAACCACACAGCATGGAAGCTCTACAACCGAGTAAGTGTTTATACGCTTTCATTTACCGCTTTCATATACATATAACTGTATTGTGGGGCTGTTTCGCTGTAAGTCTTCTTTCATAAACTCATATCAACTGTGTAATAATAGTATAGATATTTAGAGTTTCCCCGGCAACTACGTCTAGAACTAGGTGACGCAGTTTCGTTTATTCGTAGAAATAGACACCTAGATCCCCAATAGGATCACCAGATACAGTATTCTCTCAGGCTGTCCTCATTAGGAATCGTCAAGAAACTCTACTCCCCAAGATGAATGTATTCTCCGTGAATGGCATCTTTGAGTTTCTTCCAAATTCTCGAACTTTCCTGACTTTGATCTATTCTCGGTGAATAGCATTGCCTTGAATTTCTCGGGGTTTGGGGACCCACGAGCTTCTTAAAAGCATCGGCCTCCTCTTGGGCATCGTACAAGGACCCACAGGCTTCCTAAAAGCAACCCCGCCTCCTCTTGGGCTTAGTACAAGGACCCTACGTCTTCTTAGAAGTATTCACAGCCTCCTCTTAGGCTTCGTATAATGATTTCTTCCTCCGGGAATGATAGCCTCCTCTTGGGCTTAGTACAAGGACCCGCCGGCTTCTTAGAAGTATTCACAGCCTCCTCTTAGGCTTCGTATAATGATCTCTTCCTCCGGGAATGATAGCCTCCTCTTGGGCTTCGTACAAGGACCGATTGGCTTCTTAAAAGTTTCCCGCCTCCTCTTGGGCTTCGTACAAATTGTCCCGACGACCTCCTAAAGGTATAGGAACAGAACTTAGTCATCTGCATAGAACAGTCTTTTCCAGAGTCTACTACTGTTTCTCAAAGCATAGTACAAAAGATAAAACTCTAGACACGGACAATCTAACTTCCTTGAGTCTCAAAGATATTCTCAAGTGACCCCTTCGTTAAATAGGAAGGAAACCCGCAGACTCGGACAGTCTCAATACCCTTCGGATTTCCCGCTTCCTTAAAGAACAGGAATAACCCGGATCCTTGAATCAAATCCATGAGTACAGTGTTGCTCATATAAGAACTGATTTTCTCTTTCAAAATCAGTATACTGGACCTGTCACTTAAACAGTTACCTTAGCCTCCTCTTGGGCTTTGTACAATGATTCTCCCCAGCGGAGTCAAATAACATTTAGCCTCTCTCTCGGGCTTTGTACGAGACACATAAGAGACTCTCTCGTTGAGTCAATCACCCCTTTCGCCTCCATCTCGGGCTTTATACGAGATACAAAAAGGTTCTTATCGAGCCAAACAAACAACAGCCTCCATCTCGGGCTTCGTACGAGATACAAAAAACTCTCTTGTTGAGTCAAATAGCCTTCATCTTGGGCTTTATACGAGATACCAAACGACTCCATCGTCGGGTCAAAACCTTTTAGCCTCTCTCTCGGGCTTTGTACGAGACACATAATAGCCTCCTCTTAGGCTTTGTATAAGAAAACCACTGGTTGATCTAATCAACCTTTTAGCATCAAAGTTCTGCCTCGTTCACAGTACACAAACATCAACAACTCCTTCCCCTTCATCTAATCGCTGTAAGCGGCAAGCCTCTGGATTATTTACATCCATGCCACTGTCCCTCTTTTAGCATGAGAAATTCCTAAGGAAAGATGGCATTGCTCTACACTGAGTTAAAGTCTTCTCTTTCAAGTTAAAATCCCCTATAAAGGAAATTATGGCATTGCTAGGATCCGCGTATCCCGGTTAAAGTAATCCTCCTTTATAACCAGTCACCCAACAGTTGTGACAGACAAACCCATCTTTAGAGATGAGAAATTCTCTCTAAAGTCAGACCTTTTAGCTTCACATCTTGGGCTTCGAACAAGATACAAATAAACTCTTCAGCTTCACATCTTGGGCTTTGAACAAGATACAAACCACCTTTTCGCTTCATGTCTTGGGCTTTGAACAAGACACCAAAAACCAATTTCCTCCTATTCTATAGGAGGAACTACGAACGCTCTGATTTCCCTGTTTCGGTAAACGGGAATACGTAGGCATAAGATCGAAAGAAAAGATCTTAGCGAGCGCAATCAACAAAAAACCAAAATCCCATATCTCCATCAATCAAAAGCAGTAATTCAAAAACATCAGTCATAACATCCTAATCCTAGTTCCCCGCCAGAAACCTTCTGTCAAGGTAAAAAGAAAGAAATCAGTATTGGCGAAAATACAAATAACCAGTACAAAGGCCCCCCCACATTGATAGCATTCGTAACCTAACAGACCGCTGTTTAAACTCAGTATGCAAAGCAGGGTTAATTGGAGACATCTATTTCCCTTCCTTATTCAGCTCACAATAGGATAAAAAATGAATCGACCTGTAGTTTTAAGCTCAACCGCAGAGAGCAACCAGCGCTTAAGAACCGCATCCAAAATCGTTCGCTACAGAAAGTAGGACCAGGTTATTGTCCCAATATTCTCTTGGCTTCCCTCTACTTCTGGGACAACACCTATAACAACTTCCAACTTCCTTGTGGGAAGGTTTCTCCTACCCTTTTCGACGTAGCTGCCATTACTGGCCTCAGCTCTTTAGGAGTAGATTATGACCCCAACGTGTTGTTTGAAGATTCCATTGGCTTCAACACTAATAAAGCAACCTTCACAGCTTACATTGCCAACTATCATGATCAAGAGACTAAGGAAGTTTCCGACCAAGAGCATGTAGCTTTCCTGGCACTCTGGCTGTCGAGGTGTGTCTTTTGTTCCAGGTCGCTCCAAGTAGCCAAACGCTACATCACTATAGCTAATCAGCTTCATGCTGGGCATCGATTGTGCCTGAGTGAGATGATCTTAGCCAATCTCTACGAATCCCTGGGCGAAGGTGTTACTTTCCTGAAGACTACCAAGAATAAAGGCAACCTTCTTTTGTCAGGACCGTTTTGGCTTCTGCAATTATGGCTAAATGCCATCTTTGAAACCTCTCTCCCTATTAAAAATACTGTGAAGGAGGATTCTTTAAGGGACAGGAGGGTCGAAGGGACCATATTGGTGCAATTAACTCATACTGATGAAGGGCTAAGCCTTCAATAAGCCTTTACTAGCTATGTCATGATGTTCGCCAAACGCTACAACTTCACTTCCAGTATAGCCCCTTTCGCCAACAGGGTGATTGGACCAGAATGGTTCACCAAAAAACTTCCTGTGGAGTCGAAGACTGAAGAAGATGACTTCCTCAATGTCTGGGAATCCTTTCTGACACCTAGACTCCTGGCTTCCAGGATTAGTCCTGGGAAATCAAAGATTTCGTTGGTTGCTTACCAGCCCAACTGTGTCTCTCGACAGTTTGGGTTAATTCAGATACGACCTAAACCCCTCTTTTCCAGAAAAGGGTCTCTCATCCATTACAACATGTTTCACAACGAAGATAAGTGCTCAGAATTACTGGAGAAGTATTCTAACCTAGTCGAGATTCAACCAGTGGTCTTTCGACCATCCTTCCTTTGTACTCAGGAATTTGACGAATGGTGGAAAGACTATTACACCACCTAGTTTTTTGACGCGTCTGCCTTCAACACCCTTCTAACTAAAGCTTTTACACTTGTGCAGGACAGGACCAAAAAAGGTACTTCGACACACGTCAAAGAAATCCAAGCATTCCAAAGATACTTTGAAACTGCCTATAGGCCTAATGAACTTAGTCGAACCATAAGCGAAGCAGCAGTTACTTTGAAGCACAAATTTATCAGCAAACTGGATGAGTTAAAACTACCTGCATTTGTTCGACCAGAACAACGTTATGAGGTAGCTTTTAAACTCTATCGACCAAAATTTCCCCCTCTACCATCTGCTGAATTTGGCGTGGCTTTTAGCTCTCCATTTCCAGATTGGTTCACTTGTGGGGATTCTATGAAACTTCTTCGCCAAGAATACCAGAAATGTGCTAAGCGAGTGGTTTCGACTAAGTACACCTTGGACAATTTCAAAGGCCACCTTCATATTGGCATAGAACACGTTCGCGTGGAAACTCCTATATATGAAGGTGTGGAATGGGAAGATGTTCAACCTCACTTTTTCATTCACGTACACACGTATATGTTATTTTACGCTTGACCCTTTTCTTTATTTCTTTTCTAGCTATCAAGATTACGACCAAAAAGTCAGCTACTGGCGAAGCGTTAACTGCTGGAGATGCAGAAACCCAAAAAGATACTACCAAGACACCTTTGGGGAAGGTATTACTTTACTTCTCTTTTAGGTCAACACGTGTTTTCTCATTTTCTGACATACTAATAAAATCTCTTTTTCTCCACAGGGAAATCGAAGAACGACATCGACGCCAAAGAAAAGAAAAGAGAAAGAACCTAAAGTCAAAGTTGTCGACACCGATGATGGCGACGAATCACCAGACCAAGTGAAGCCTTCAAGGAAGAAAAAGAAAACAACCAAACCTCAATTACAAAAACCTCCTGCTTTCAGAACACTGGAAAAAACCCCCCTCAAAAATCCTGACGAGAAAGCTACCCCTGCTCCAGCAGAAAGCGAAAGCTCTAGTCTTAGGACTGAAATTCCCAAGGCATGGTTTTTTTCTCTTTTTTTTTTATTCCCAAGGCAGTTTACTTATGCTTACCTCTCTTAATTCATTTATCTTCCAGGTCCTTGTCGATACTCACGGGCATCCCATGGTCCAAGTTCTCCCAAAGACTAGTAGTGATCCTACTTACAAGCCAACCAGCGTCTCCAAACCTTCTCCTAAGGATTCGACAAAGGAATCAGCTACTAAAGTGAATCAGCCCACTGCTGTCTCTAAACAAATTCAAGACGTAGTGGAAGAAGAAACTGGTCCTGAGGCTGACGACTTAGTCGACATTGGTGGGGACACTATGATGCCTACCGCAACGCTCGTCACAGATAATGATCCTGAAGACCATTCTCCCCTCAACTTACAAGGTGCTGACGAAGAGAAGGATGAGGAGGTTACAACTGATGGCGAAGAGGAGGAAGAGAAAGTAGACGAAAGGCCAACAACTCCCACAGCTGTTATGGACGAAGAAGGAGAAAGCGACAAAGAAGACCTTGGTGAACCGAACAAAATTGCTTCGACCGCTACAACTTCGACCCGACTCTCTCAAGAGGAGCTTGATAACCTGAAGGTGCAAAGATCCTTTGAGTACCTAAAGGCCATGCTTAGTTCCAGCTACAATTTCGCTGATACTACCATCAGTAGTTCGACCACCTCAGGAACTACTTCTGACGCCAAATCCATGGACGAAACGCTGGCACATATTCGACAGAAAATCCTCAACATTGACTTATTTTAACTTTTGGAGAATGACTCATCTGCTCATTTTGACGTAAAAAAGATCTTAAAGCAAATTAATGTTCTGGAGGCTCCTCCTGAAGTTACTGATGTGGTGCTGGACCTAACTACTCTAATAGATCTTGTAGTGATAGACTTTAATCGACTTCGAGATTACTCCAAGAAGCTCGAAAATATGACAGAAACCCAACTTGCTGAGTGGGATGCTGCTTCAAGTTCGTCCACCAAAGTAACTGAACTAGAAAGAGCATCTGAGCAAAACAAGAAAGAAGCAACTTTGTGTGGTGAAAACATCCTCAAGTGGAAAAAACAAATTGCTGTTCTTCAAAACAAAATTTCTCAGGCGGAGAAACGTCAAGAAGAACTGCAACGAATCAATCAAGAGGAAATCACTAAAGAACTTGAAGTTAGGGTGCACCATGTTGATAGGGCTCAAAAACTTGGTGAGGAAATCGAGGAGCTCTCGAAGGGCAAGGCACTTTGTGAGCGTCGTTTTCAAATTCAAAAATCCAAGTTTGAAAAGCTGAAAGAATCTTTCCCCGCTTAAATATTTGTAATTAATTTTCTTTTACTTGTTTGGCCTTTTAAGGCCTTTTTCTTTTGTAATGACATTGGAGTTATTTTATTTGGCGAAAAGAATTTCAATCCACCATGTTGCTTATTTTCCTGCATGGCTATTCGACTGCTATTTTTACTTCTTGTAATATGGGCTTGTATTTTTTCAAATATTTCCCGTTTATTTTTAATATTCGCTTATCTTTATCCAATTCTTCGACTTCATAAGCGCCATTGGAAAATACTCGTATGATTTGAAAAGGTCATTCCCACTTAGGGGACCATTTTCCCATAAGTCTATCTTTTCGATCCATGGGGAGAATCACTTTCCACACAAAGTCACCAATCGAAAAAGCTTTATTTTTTACTTTTTTATTGTAGAATTTCTCCACTCTTTCCTTTTTCCTTTTCAATAAGTCTAACGCTTTTAATCTTTCTTCGTCTAAATCCACTAATTCATCTATCATCATATTCCAATATGCATGTGATGGAATTTCATGATGTCTTTGAAACCTTATTGACTGCAAGTATATTTCAACTAGTAAGACTACATCATGGTCATACGTTAATCGAAAAGGTGTAGCATTTGTAGCTTCCTTAGGAGAGGTTCGACAAGCCCATAGAATTTGGTCCAACGTTTTGTGCCAACTCTTTGGTTTTCTTCCCACGTGCTTCTTTATTAAACCAATTATAACCTTATTTGCAGCTTCGACCTGACCATTGGCTTGAGCATAGTAAGGCGTTGATGTGAGGAGTTTGAAACCCATTTCCTTCGCGAATGCTTGCATATTTTTTCCAGTGAAAACAGATCCTTGAATCCGTTGTTATTGTCTCTGGGATACCAAACCTGTAAATGATGTGCTTTCAAATGAATTCGATTACTGCTTCTTGATCCACGTTTACTAAGGGTATGGCTTCGATCCATTTCGTAAAATAATCTATCCCCACCAAAATAAACTTCTGGCTTTTTGAAGAGGCCGGTCGAATTTCTCCAATCAGATCCAAAGCCTAACCTCTAAAAGGCCAAGGCTTTATTATAGAATGTAATTCACTTGCAGGAACATGCGGTATCCCTGCGTGTATCTGGCATTCTTGACATCCTTTCGCGTATTCGACGCAGTCTTTGAACATAGTTGGCCAATACATTCCCCGTCGGAATAATAACCATTTCATCTTATGGCCTGCCTGATGTGCACCACATGCCCCGCTGTGTACGTTCGACAAAGCTATGTACGCCTCCGATTCGCCTAAACACTTTAGTAGTACTCCTTCCGAAGTTTTCTTAAATAGTTCATTTCCCAAAATCACATAACTCAAAGCTCGATACCTGATTTTTCTTTCGACTGGTCCTGTTGGGTTTTGCAGGTACTCTATTATAGGCTTTCTCCAATCTCCAGTCATCGAATCGTCTATGTTAAAAATTCCGAAATTTTCTTCGTTAGCGTATCCAAGCTTTATCGTTTCCAAATCTGACGGGGATAATCTAGCTGACACCACTCTTCCTCTAACTTCAATAGCTTTCTGTAACTTTTCCTTCGACACTTTGTACCTTGAAGTTATCTGCGCTAAATCATTCGCTTCCTGATTCTCTATTCGCGGGACATGTCGAATCGTAACCATATCGAACTTTTTTAAGAGTCGATTAGCTATTACAAAGTACATGATTAAATTCTCCTTAACACATTTGTACTCCTTTGTTATCTGCTTTATGACTAACTCAGAGTCGCCCATTATTTCGACCCGAGTTGCCCCCAATTCCAACAAGATTTCAAGTCCTGCTATCAAAGCCTCATATTCTGCCTCATTATTTGAGCAGAGACCTTCGACTTTGTACTTGAATTTTGTTGGAATTTTGTTAGGAGAAATAATAAGAACCCCTATTCCAGTTCCATTTTTATGACTAGAACCATCAAAGTACAACTTCCATGGCTCCATCTCAATATAGTCCAAAGACTTTTCATTTATAGCGTGGTCGACTATGAAATCAGCCACTACTTGTCCTTTGACAGCCTTTAAAGGGAAATATGTCAAAGAATACTCAGTCAATGCTAATTCCCATTTTCCAATTCGACTGTGCAAGATTGGTTTAGATAACATGTATTTTATAACGTCGAAATGAGAAGAAACGTAAACATCAACTGGTTTTATATAGTGCTTTAGTTTCATACAAGAAAAGTACACACATAAACACAACTTTTCAATCACACTATACCTAGTTTCCGCATCGTTCAAGACCCTACTGAGGTAGTAAATGGCCCTTTCAACACCATTCTCATCCTCCTGAGCCAACATGCTCCCTAAAGTTTTGTCCGACGCAGATATGTACAACGTCATACTTCTACTTCTACAAGGTGACACTAAAATTAGAGGATGCGTCAGGTACTCCTTGATCTTGTCGAAGGCATCCTGCTGCTCCTGCCCCCATTTGAAGTCTTCCTTCTTTAGGCGAAGTAGAGGAGAAAAGGCTTGCATCTTCCCGCTAAGGTTGGAGATAAACCTTCTGAGAAAGTTGATCTTTCCAAGTAAAGACTGCAACTCCTTCTTTGTAGTTGGCGTTTCCCCTCCATTATTGCCTTGGCCTTGTTTTGATTGATTTCGATCCCTTTCTTGTGGACCACAAAGCCTAGGAAGTCTCCCGCCTGCACACAAAACGCACATTTGAGAGGATTCATCTTCAGACCAAACTTTCTCATCCTTTCAAAGGATTGTCGAAGATGGTCTATATGATTTTTCCCTGAAACGGACTTAACGACAATATCGTCAATGTAAATCTGCATAAAATCCTCAATGAAATCATGAAAAATCGAATTCATTGCTCGTTGATATGTTGCCCCAACATTTTTTAAACCAAAAGGCATTACCACCCATTCGTAAGTACCTAACGCTCCAGGGCATCGAAATGCCATTTTTGGAACATCATCCTCAGCAATAAAAATTTGGTTATAACCAGAGTACCCATCAAGCATACTAAGGTACTCATGTCCCACGGCAGAATCGACAAGCATTTCCGCCACTGGCATAGGATATTCATCCTTTGGGGTAGCTGAATTCAAGTCTCGAAAATCAATGCATACCCTCAACTTGCCATTTTTCTTTATTACAGGAACTATGTTAGCAATCCATTCAACATACCTGGTTGGACGGATGAACTTGCACCTAAGGAGTCTTTCGACTTCTTCTTTAATCTTCGAGAGGATTTCTGGGGCGAATCTCCTTGGAGTTTGCTTAACAGGTTTCCTCTCAGGTTTTATTGGCAAACTTAATTCGACCAGGCTCCTATCCAGCCCGGGCATTTTGTCGTAATCCCATGCGAAATAATCTTTAAATTCTTTCAGCAACTGGACTATTTCGATCTTGAGTTGGGGGCTCACTTTCGTGCTGATATAAGTGGGTCGTTTCTCTGCCCCTGATCCCAAGTCGATCTCTTCGAGTGGATCCTGTGCCATCATCTTGGTATTTGCTACTAAAGGATCCTTTTCGAAACCCAACGACTCGTTGTCATAAATCGCGTCAAGCCTCTGGTTTTGCAAATCTCTTAGATCTTTATCTGGAGGATCCCTATCAGAATCCTTTTCGAGACCTTGTTGATCCGCTTCAATTTGGTTGGCTTCGACAGCCATATACTTTACTTCGGCCTCCAAGGCCGCTTTGAGTTTGTTCTCGGCTATATAAGCCGCGATCTTTTCGAGAACTAGTGACTCACTCGTTGTCACTGAATTCGCTGCCCCAGCCAGTTGGCCGGATGTGTGAGGTTCCAAAAATGTAGTCTTCTTCGCCAACTACCTCTCTATCCCACTAAAACCCGTGGGTAGGATGAAGGTATAATGAGCAAAAAGCATTATCCGTTGGCGTCATGTCGAAGGTGGCTGGGCAACAAGGAGCTATGTGAGCCAGATTCCTGTCGAAACTCCTCCTATCCACCTGGTTCACTTCAGCCAAATAATAACTCTGGTCGGCCTCTATATTTTCGACAATGTCGTCTGCGCGCCAAATTGTTATTCACTGGTGCATTGATGAAGGGACGACACCAACACCGTGTATCCACTCCCTACCCAAGAGAAGGTTGTAATTTGCTTTCGACGCAATCACCATAAACATAGTTGGCCTCGTGATGGTTCCAACAGTTAAATCTACATGTATCACACCCATCGTAGTTCCTACTTTCCCCTCATAATTCGACAATACCATGTTGTGAGGTTTAGTGTCGGAATCATTTTTTCCAATTTTCTTTAGCATAAAATGCGGCATCAAGTTGACAGCCGCTTCTCCATCGACCAGAATCTTATTCACCCCTACGTTACCCACTTTTCCTTTTATAAATAGAGGTTTCAGGTGGTACCTCATTGAGTCATCTGGCCTTTCAAAAAATGCGTTCTGTTCTTCAACGAATCCATTGTTCATGATATAGTAGCAAACGGGCCTGTGTCTAGCCGTTTCGACCTCCAAAGCTTCCTCTTCCTCTTCGACTTCCATAATTTGATCATACTCCCAAGGGAGCACTGAAACGACATTACATGTTACATCGAATGATGCTTCTGACTCTGAGTTAAAACCGTCTGTCATTTCAACATCCTTGGTTACTTCCTCCTTTGACGCTTCTTGCACTGGAGCAGTAGGTGGCTTATCAGACTTTACTTCTTCCATCTGAGTCAAAGTTTGAACGTTGCTGCTAGTTTCTGGCTTGTCTTTCCCTGCAGCCTCCTTCTCAGCCTTCTTTCGACGTTGGTATCTCCTCCATTGTGACTTCGTCATAGGATTATTGCCTTTATAATTCTCAGAAGGGTAAGTAACCATTTTGGACTTTTGGAATTCTTTTCTGTATGACATAGAGGATCCCCTCTCCACTTCGAAGTCCTTCCATTTTCCTTGCCCCTGGGCTTGTCGGATTGGATTAACCCACCTATCATCTGGAGCTTTGGTTGTTGGTTTGAATGTGTTAGGGCGTCTTTCGCCTAACCTCTCCCTATTTTGGTCCCCTCTTCTGGGGTCGAATCTTTCTCCAGAAGGCCTCCAATTTCCTATTCTCCTTGCCCTCTTTATTCCTTCTAAGTTTTGTGCCGCCTTTTTGTCGAAGACTGCACTACAGCAAGGGCAAAGCATCACCTCAGACCTTTTCCTCTGGCATCTATGAATAAAATCTGCCAGATTCTCTTCCTCCTTAGGGTAAGCCACTTTCTGGTACTCCTCCCGTCGACGTTCTTCGTTAACTCGCATTGACGCATTCTGAGTTACTTCGACCATGTTTATATTGGCAGGTGACTCTGCATCCATGCCCAACTTATTCAGTTTCAAGCTGAGACCCTCATTGACCTCATGTTCCTTCTTCATTCGATTGAAGTCCTCAGAGATTTTATTTGTCAGAACCTTTGGGAGTGGACTTCTGGCTACTTGTGGGCTGACGAATCCAACAGTTTTGTCCTTTGGGTCCTCCATGGTTCTTCGGAGAATACCAACAGCAGCTTGTTTATAAGAACCTTCAGCAGTCCTTTATTGATTTTGATGAAACCCTCAGTGGTTTCGTTGTTGACTTTGTCGAAACCCTCAGTAGTTTCGTTGTTGACTTTGTGGAAACCCTCAGTAGTTTCATTGTTGATGCCCTCAGTGGCCTCAGTGATATAGTTCTCGATGATCTTCGCGCCAAGGTCTTCAGTACCCTTAACCATCATTGACTGGTCCACGCAATCAGTCGTGACTTCGACCATGCCACCTTTGTCAGCGGGGTCTTCAGCAACCTCCACCATATTCACGTTGTGGTTGAAACCATCAACAGCCTTCATCATATCCATGCTATCGTCGAAGCCCTCAGCAACTTCAACCATATTTACCACTGATGGCTCAGCATAGTGGGCCTCCACCACCTGCAAGGAATTTGAATCCACTTTCGCCTGGGATTTCAACTTGTCGCCGAATTTGAGCCTTCCTTCTCTTATTACATTCTGCACTAGATCCCTGAAAAGGAAACATTTAGACGTTTTATGACCCAAAAAATTGTGATATTTGCAAAAACCTCTCTTTTTCTGTTGTTCTAAAGGAGGCACCTTAGTACCAGGAGGTACTATCATTTGGCCATCCTTGACCAATAAATCAAATATTTCATCACATTTAGTAACGTCGAACGTATAAGTTCTCTTAGGGAACTTGTCGTTCTTTTCAGATTCGACTGGATTTTTTCCATTCGACGGAGCCAAAACTTTGCAGGCATACGGTGGACCCTGTTTTAACTCTGCCAAATCTACCTCTTGTTCGTCGAAATTTGACTATTCCTCTTCGTTATCATCCTCACAAACTCCGACATAAGCTACCCTTTCTTTCCTATTTTTATTAACCCTAACTTTTTCGGCTTTTAGTCGTTCGACCTGTCTAACCCTATCAGCTAATTGGGCCATGTCTCTTAAATATTGGGTGTCTAGTTTCTTTCTGATGGAATAGTCAAGGCCACCAGCGGCCATTTCGACTAACTCGTGCTCTGGCACTTGTGTGAAACACCTTGCCTTGAGTAATCTGAACCTATTCAGAGAATCATCAATTGGTTCTGAGAACTTTCTTTTTATGCTAGCCAATTCTTTCAGGCTTATCTTCGTCTGCCCCATGTAAAATTATTTATGGAACAATCTCTCCAACTGGGTCCATGTATGGACCGAACCTGCAGGCAAAGACGTGAACCAAGTAAAAGAATTTTTCGTCAAAGAGCTCGGAAAATATTTTATCTTCAATTCTCATTGTGCGCTATTTCGCCTGCTTCGATCAAGTAACAGGCCACATGTTCGACTGTCGATTCACTCGTGTCTCCCAAAAACTTAGTGAATTTGGGGACTTTCCACCTTGGGGGTAAATCTTTGTGCAATATATATTCAGATAATGGTGATGTGTAACTAGGCCTCTGCAGTCCTATATTTACCCCATTTTGAGCCATTATTCTTTCGACCATGGCTGCTAAATTGTTTTCTGCTGGCATGTTATTACAACGTATTCGTTGCACAATATCATCAGCATCTTAACCCCTATTTACTATCACCCTCGCAGGTTCTTGCTGAACAGGCATTTC
Source organism: Lathyrus tuberosus (assembly GCA_022829125.1). Classification (NCBI taxonomy): domain Eukaryota; kingdom Viridiplantae; phylum Streptophyta; class Magnoliopsida; order Fabales; family Fabaceae; genus Lathyrus; species Lathyrus tuberosus. The sequence continues at coordinate 2,683,056 of JALAZF010000265.1, forward strand.
GACACGAGGTGGTTCGACCACTGCTCCTTGGTCTCGAAGGTTCGCTTGAGGGACATTTATTGGTCTTTGGTTTATAGTAGGTTCTTCTTCGACCGCTACCCTTGGGATCTGGACTTCCTGTTCCCTTGGGGGAGGTTGGGGGACACCGAAGAAATCAGCAATGCGCGTCATCTGTGCTGCCAATTCTTAATTTGTTTGTGTCGTGTTTTGGATCAAAGGATTGAATATAACCCCCATTTGTTGGGCTAACATCTGGACCATATCATGGTTACTCTCATCCAATTGTTGCCTGATCACTTGTGCAGAGTTATTGGTAATGTTTGGCATGTAAGTTTGATACCCTGTTCCTAAAGGCTGGCTAATTCGACCCATATGGTTCACACCAGAACCAGACCCTTGCAAGGGCGAAGTTATGTTCATTGTTAGATTCGTAAATGCTGTTGGAGCGTTATGCAAACTTGCCATTACTGAAGTTGGCATTCCATATGGTTGTTCTCGATTTAGTGGCATCGAAAACCCAGATATAAAGGGTCTGTAGATACTACCTGAAGGGGGATGAGTCATTTGAGGCATTTCGGGTCCCATAGTTGAAAAACTAGGCGCGCTCTGGGGTATTGAAAGCGCAGGCGCCGAACCCGCTGTTGATGGATTAGCCTCTGACACTAATATTGAGGCCGTATTGCCCCCAGTCGAAGGATTAGGGGGTGGTATTTCATTATTCGTAGGATTCTGATTGTTAGGCGGATTTGGATTCGCCATTCTGTGTACTCGTCTTCTTCTGGGTCTTTCTTCGTTATTTATGGCTATTTTACCACTTCTTAGTCTCATACAACAAAACGAAGAAAATTTCTTACGAGTAAAGTGTAAAATGAAGGTTTTCAAATGTTAATAGCACAAGGTCCCACTGGGCGTGTCAATTTGTTTGCTTGGAAAATTCGCAAACAACCGCTGATCTCCTAATCTATGAAAAATTAGTTTACTTACAGGACCGATCAAACAAATCCTAGGACAATGTGCTTTAACAATTTTGGCAATTTCCGTTAGAAAACCTTTTGTTTATTGAATTCATCATGGTTTTCACCAAATTTTATATTTTTCGACAGAAATGATAAAACTTTGGCTCTTGAAATAAATGGTGAAATGTAAATAACTTGCAAGTAAGAAAATGACAGAAATGTAAAGGGAATTGAAAATGAAGAACTTTAAACTTCTATTTAAATGCAAGAAATAAAAACTGGTGTTTTTCAAACGTACATTTTCTCAGTAACTACTCTTTTCTCTCTCTCTCGGTTACTTTGAGTATTTCTTGAGTGATTTGTACAAATTCTGAACACACCGGAAATCTAACACTAAGACTCCCTATTTATATACAAACGAAATAACTACCAATAACAGTTATTTCTCCTAGTGGCGACAAATGGCATTCTGCATGCATTCGTCTACTAGATGCGTTCCACGTGTCCAATTTCAAAAGCGAAACTCCCTCCTGAAATTTGAATTTCAAACATCCATCGAATGGGGCCTATTTCTCTTTTGTCGAAATATTCCTCATACTTAGAAAGATCTGCCAATACTTTCCCTAAGTATTATTTGTCTTCGACTTGCTTTTCCCATAAAAAATCCTCTGGTCGAAATGTCCTATCGAGTTTTCAATTTTGCTCTTGAACAATTATCTTGGCGTCGAAATTAGCAACCTAAAGGAGAGAGATAGATAGATAGATAAATAGATATAAAGAGAGAGAGTGTGAGAGAGAGAGAGAGAGAGAGAGAGAGATAATTGAGGGTGAGATACTATATTTTCATTAGATAGGATGAGAGTGCATCCTAAACACTTATATAGGAGTTACAAAACAGATGTGAACTATATTGACCAAGTACAATAATAGAAAATACAAAAAAATCGGGCATGTAACTAGTTATGCCAAACAGGGTAACCGGTTAAACCTGGGACTTAATTAATTTGAAAATTAATTCACCTTCAATGGTAATCAGTTACACCAAATCCTGTAACCGATTACACGTGTGAAAAAAAACCCAACTTTCTACTACTAGAATGCATCTCTTGTCTTGCTGTAACCAGTTACACACCCTTGATAACCAATTACAACACTTGAATTACTTGTAGAACTTTAACAAGCTCAATAGTAAAAACGTAATTTTGTAAAAATAAAATATAAATTTTATATAAATCAATTATAAAATAATCATCAATATTATCTAAATCAATAAAAATTTCATTTCACAATTTTTTATTAAAAATAAAAATTAAAAATAATATATGTATGCAAACCTCGTGTATCACATGGCCATGGATACTATTTCGTGCACCAATTATATATATATATATATATATAGGCAAACCTCGTGTATCACATGGTCATGGATACTATTTCGTGCACCAATTATATATATATAGGTAAGCCTCGTGTATCACATGGTCATGGATACTATTTCGTGCACCAATTATAGGGTCCAAAGTCAACATAGGTTACATTGCACCACCAATAATTAATCCATGTGTTTGGCATTATATCTTATGGATAAGACTTGATATTATATATGATTGGATATTTAATATTTTATGTCCAATAAAATTACTAAATAGTCTGGAAAACTTTATCTATAAATATATGAAAGTTTAGTATCCTTAAGATATAACCTTCATACTCTACAGAGTTCACCAAAACGTGTTTTTTTGAAGTTCTCTTTTTTGTTTATCAATGGCCGAGGAAAAACAACAAGGAACTGTTCCTCCTCGGGAAGTGGCTAGTAAGTTATAATTTTGCTCTTTCTAAATTTAATAGTTCATTTAGTTTTTCTTTTTGTTGAGAATTAATTATTCTAACTATGTAAGATTATATATTGATATTTCTTTCACTTTGAAGGTCCTACAAAAACAAGTTGGCCTGAGCTAGTTGGTGTGAGCGCAGATGAAGCAGAAAAGAAGATAAAGAAAGATATGCCTGAAGCTCATATTCAAGTGGTGCCTCCTAATACACCTGTTACTCAAGATTTCATATCCAATAGAGTTCGATTATTTGTGGATGAATCTAATAAGGTTACCAAGACTCCAATCATTGGATAGTTCATTAATCCAATGTCATTCGGAGGAGATCTTGCTATGAAGCCAGTGATGTTGTTTGAAGAATAAGTTTAGTTTCCTTTTCATGTCTCCTTTTCTTTAGTTTGTATCTTGTGCATGTGTTTTTCTTTTTTTTTTTCCCTTCAATAATATATCTCCTTCGAATTTTGTTAGATTCAAATATGTGACAATCTTCCGTTATGGGTTAAATGCTATACCTGCTCAAACTTGAGGTTGAATTTTAAATATTAATTAAGTTAAAAAAAAAAGTTTAGATTTGGCTAAATTCTTATATTGTTTTGAGGTATAAATGGAATATTTGTACACAGGCCCGGCCTTCTCCAGGTGCAGGCAGTGCTGAAGCACTGGGCCTCACAGTCCTGGGGGCCCCAAATGTTAGTACTATTAGTATTATTTAATATAAAATATTAAAAAAATAGAACTTGAAACATTGTAGTCTATTTATCTTCTCCATGTTTCTCTCACAAGTCTCATTGCAATGCCGTTAAAAACTCTCACAAATTTCATTACAGTGCCGTTAAAAAAATAAATTAAAAACATAATTTTTTTTCGCCTTATTTTTAATTATTAAAATAATATATATTTCTTTTTAAATTTAGGCCCATTTTTTAAATTAGAACAGGGCCTCTAAATTAATTGGGTCGGCCCTGTTTGTACACGCAATCGAAAATGACTATAATAAACGGTAAAAATTTTCATTAAAAAAAAATTAATAATGTTTCATTGGCAGGACTGAATTCGACCACATAATATCTAACGTTGGGGAAAAAATCTCTTATATCATTACATTGTATTAGATAAATTCTTCTATGGTTGATTTCACATTTAAAAAAATGGAAATTAAGTTGATTTTTAAAGTATTAAATATCTTTTAAAAATGATTCATTATATTTTGGGTTTTTTTATATTATTATATTTTATATTTTCACATCAACTATGATTTTTAATAAAGACAAATTATTAAACAAAAAACAAAAAAGATGGGAATATAATACTAGTACCGAATTCTTCAAGCAACTAGCAAAAACGATAATTGAACATGTTCAAATCATTCCTAAATAAACTTTCAAAAACATAAATAGAAAGTGAATTCTAAATCAACCAAAAATTGTATTGACTAATCAATTTCACTACAAGAAAATTGTTGATTTGCGACACATGGGTTGCGACAGTTGACACGCAATTGTCGCAACTTACAGATTGCGACAGTTCACGCGATAATTTTTATTAACCATCGTAAAAATATAAAAATTGCGACACATCCTTTACGACAGTTGCTCAAAAACTGACCTCACATAAAGTTATTAAAGGCGGGTCTTACGGCTGTTTGAGTGAACTGTCGCGACATTCTTCTTGAAAAAAATAATATGCCCTCTCTTTTGATAGTCTCACATTGACATTCTATTTTACCCACGTTCCAAAACCCTAAAATATTGTTTCCTCTCTCAATTCACAGTTTCTCCTTTTTATTTCAATTCTGAGATTTCAATTCAAAGCCTCCAAAATCAACCGTTGTCGAAGTTATGTACAACTCTGTTTTATTTCATCTTCTTCATCTTTATATCTCAATCTCTCTTATATGCCCTAATTTATTGATTCATTAGGTCTTTCCATCACCAATTCTAGAAACCCAAGATTTAATCTCTTGATGCTACAGGCGATAACCAAAGAAGAACCGCCACTCGTGAATTGTTAGACGAATCTGATTGGTCCACCATGCTACATGATCTCGTGTAAGAGACTATTAAACGAGTGGAAGCTGTCGAGGAATAGTGGATGCATAACCAAAACGTCTTTCTTGCGCTGAGTTTGTAAATATATCACTCAGAAGTTTGTACTCTCTCTTTTGGTAAGATGAATCACTTTTCGGTGGTTGTAGAGATAGCTTGCGTCGTTGTACTTGTTGGAAGCAATGAATACGTCACAAAATTGAATTTCATCTTGATTCATTGTACTCTTAAGATGTACCACAATGACAAAGTCCTGTGTTGTTGCTCCTTGTTCACTTTTTCTCTGGCTTTGACCTATTTTGATAGATTTATCACTAGTTTAAGCCATGGATGATAGTTCACTATTTTTGTATTTATCACTTACTGCTAAAATGGAGTTAACTCATGTGCCATTTTCTTTAGACCTTTAAGAATGTTTTATCTTTGAAATGAAGTTTAAGTGTTTGTTGAAATGCCTTTAATTTTGTTTTTTTTTTAGTAGACAGAGGAATCTAGCATCATTGCCAGTAATTATGATTTAGGGTAAGGGGTAGGTGTTGGTTTCTTATTTTCTATGGATATGGGTTGGTGTTCTTTGTTTTATAGTTTATATCCATTTGACCCTTAACAAATTAAATGCTTTGTAAGCTGCAGGTGGAGGGATGTCTTAGAATACATTAGGGTCATTCGTTCTTGGATTTTGCTTGTGCTAGAAAAAATAGTACTTAACCAAATTTGTAATGTAAATAGATGTGCAGTAGTACACTAACAGTTTGGTATCTTTGTTTCATATTTTGCATAAATAGTATGTCATTTTACTTGAGAGAACCCTTAGTTCCACATCGTATAAAGATGCAGTTCAATTAAGAGGAAGCTTAGGACCGTTGTTGATGTTGATGATGTGCGACGGGAGGTTGCTATTATGCGCCATTTGCCGAAGAGTTCGATTATTGTGACTCTTCGGGAGGCTTGTGAGGATGACAATGTTGTTCATCTTGTTATGGAGTTTTGTGAAGGTGGTGAGCTTTTTGACCGGATTATTGCGCGTGGTGATTATGCAGAGCGTACTGCTGCAGCGGTTGCGAGGACTATTGTGGAGGTAGTGCAGCTTTGTCATAAGCATGGGGTGATTCATCGTGACCTTAAGATGGCGAATTTCTTGTTTGCTAACAAGAAGGAGAATTCTCCTCTCAAAGCTATTGATTTTGGGCTCTCCATATTCTTCAAGCTAGGTACGAAACTGAACCTGAGGCTGATGCTTAGGGAGAGATATTATTTTGTTATCAAGTGTAGTGAGTGAATTTGGTTTGGAATTTGAGGAAGCCCAAATTAGAAATTCTTATTTGTAGCTAGTTTTTTAGGGTTAAATTGTTAAAATTTATGGTGGATTGTTAATGAGAGCTGCAATTGGTTGGTGGGTCTACTGTCTAAAAGTTGTGTTGTCTAGCATACTGGATAGGATAAAGTTTTATGCTGCCTATGTTTTACATCTGCCAAGTAAATGGAAAAGATATATCGGAGAAACAAGACAAAGTCTCAAGAATCAATTAATTTCAACAATTTCATTTTCATTTTCATCACTAACATACCAAATATAACAATTAATTTAATTATCATTTTCAATCAACAATTAGATTAAAATAAAGTAATCACTAAAAAGTATCCATCAACAATGTCATTATCATCAATTAATTTCAACAAATCATCACTAACATTCAACATCAACTTACAAAATTAACACTAATTCCCAACATAAATCCACCACAAATATCACTATTTATCATCTTCAACTTTACTACAACAACAATTTCAAAATCAAATTCAAACAACAACCACATCAACACTAATTCACCAAATCAACAACAACCACATCAACACTTTGATACTCTAACAACACTCATTTTTCTATAACACTCATTTTTCTAACAACCCTCATTTTTGTAATGGATACAATTTCCTATAATATAACAACACTCATTCAAACTAACAAATTCAAACTAAAAACAAAACAAAAACAAAAAAATATGCTCAAGAACAAACCCTCAAGAACAAACAAAAGAAACTATATAGCAAGCTCAAGAACATTAAATAATCACTGAAACTCAAGAACTAATAAAAGAAACAGTGACACTCACGGAGGAATACCGGTCAGAGAAGATGGAGATACGAACAGAGGAACAGTGTCGGTCAGAGAAGACGAACAGAGGAACGCCGGTCGGAGAAGACGAACAAAGGAATAATGCGGAGGGAGAAGTCGCGAGAGAGGAGGAGACACGGCGGAGGGAGAAGTCGCGAGAGAGAGGGAGAAAGAAAACAAATGATTAGGGCGTTCTGAAACAAATGAAAAGTTTTTTAATATTTATGAAATAATAACATAAGACAGCGCTTTTGGAAAGCGTTTTCTTATGTATTAGATTTAGCAGCGCTTTTTCTCTAAAAGCGCTTTCTTTTTAATTGCCTATAGCAGCGCTTCCAGAAAGCGCTTTCTAACGTGTGACCTACGTAAGGCCTTTAGCAGCTCTTTTTAAAAGCGCTTTCTAAAGTGTGCCTTTAGCAGCGCTTTCCTAAAAGCGCTTTCTAAGGTGTCACATTTGTATGGCTTTTAACAGTGCTTTTATGGAAGCGCTTTCTAAAGTAGGCCTTTAGGCAGCGCTTTTTTTCAGCGTGTTTTTTTTTAACACATATAGCAGCGTTTTTGGTAAAAAGCGTTGTCTATGTAGTGCTTCCAAAAAATAATTTTGGCATAGTGTTAAGATGGAGAATTTCTTGTTTGCTAACAAGAAGGAGAATTCTCCTCTCAAAGCTATTGATTTTGGGCTCTCCATATTCTTCAAGCTAGGTACGAAACTGAACCTGAGGCTGATGCTTAGGGAGAGATATTATTTTGTTATCAAAGTGTAGTGAGTGAATTTTGTTTGGAATTTGAGGAAGCCCAAATTAGAAATTCTTATTTGTAGCTAGTTTTTTAGGGTTAAATTGTCAAAATTTATGGTGGATTGTTAATGAGCGCTGCAATTGGTTGGTGGGTCTACTGTCTGAAAGTTGTGTTGTCTAACATACTGGATAGGATAAAGTTTTATGTTGCTTATGTTTTGCATCTGCCAAGTAAATGGAAAAGATTTGTTTCCACAATTAATTTAGATCAGTGGTGAATAACAGTAACATTGCATTTTCATGTAGCTGTTTGAGGGTTCTGTTTTAATTGTTATTGTTAGAGTATATTAATTAAAGTTGTTGGTGGGGGATTCTACTAGCAGGACTAGAACTTGACATAATTCATAGTATTGAGTTTATTGGAATTTAGAGTTTAGTTGTGCCAGCTGGTAGTTAAGAATTAAACATGTTACTGCCGACATGTTACTGCTGCCAGCCGGTAGTTAAGAATTTAGAGTTTATTGGAATTTCTTCATAAAAACAACTTACCAAAAACCTTTTCTTTCTAGAGGCCACAAAATATTGTAAACTTTTAAGAATCTTGCTTAAAAACTTGTTTATTAATCTTTAATATATTCAGATTCAAAGTGTATTAGCTCAAGTATAAAGTTCTACCATCAATTCATCCATTATGAAGAAATTTAATTTGTTCTTCTTTCCTATTGGCCTCTATTGTTACTCATGTCAATTCATCCATTATCAAGGTTTGGCATTTGAACTCAACTGGATTGAAGTTGTTATTAGGAGTTAATTAAGAATATTCTGTCATAAGTCTGGACTTGTGAATGACCATTTCAAATTAAATGGTTTATGAATGTCATGGAAAATAGGAGAGCATTGAAGTATGTGAAAGTAGCAGATCTGAAAAGGAAAAGGAAAACCACATGTTAAGGTAATTTCTATTATTTTTATTAGGTAGTTAAAGATATATATATATATATATATATATATATATATATATATATATATATATATATATATATTTCCAGAACTATCACTATAATTGAATATGATTTTGGCTATCCTTATTCCTCACTTTCACAGTTCAATATTTCTTTTCTTTCTCCAAAACTCATGTCTGTAACTTGTTCATTTCTATTCACGTTTTCTTTCTTCATTTTCTTCATTTTGACTGAAAATTCATCATGCTTAACAATACTTAGTAAAAACACAACATGCGTACCTCGACAGTTTCGTGTTGATTACTATCCAAAATCCTGTACACAGGTAGAACGGCTTGTTGGTTTAGTCACTTCTTAATAATTCAAAGAGTCACCTATTTCTGGACCTGCCATCATTCGTCTTCTCTTCCATGATTGCTTTGTAGAAGTAAGCTAGCTCTTTCTACATACAAACATATGAAAATGGTTTTTTATATATTTGCATGCAAGTGTTGATTTTTGCTCTATTGTCATACAGAAGCAGTTCGTTACAACCGTTATCCTAACAAACTCAGGCCAAACCTTCTGTACAAGAATTGGCACCTTCCGAGGCCGACGCCTCTAAAATGTTCCTCTTCATCTTCAGAACCGAAAACCTCCGCAACTGATTGGAACTTCAAGCTGATTTCAGGACTTTCTGAAATTGGATTCCTCGAAACCTCCTATCTTGCTTACCTTAAGCTTACTGGTTCCGATGTCTTTTTCGCGTCGGCGGTGACACCTGCTCCAACATACTCAATAGTGATTACACCGCCATTTTTGGTATCGTCTCTTTGCCTAACTAACTTTGTTAGCAAATTCTATCCTATACATTTTGATTGGACGCAAACAAATATGCCTAAGCTTTATGCTTAAGTTTTTGTTAATATGAATTGCAGTTGTGTTTGAAACATTGTGTGAATGAGAGTGATTTTTCATTTCTCAGGTGTACCTCTTCCTTTGATTGGAATAGTTTCGTATAGTTTTGTAGCTACTCTTATTCTTCTGTGAGCTACAAAGGAGAATTTACCTTCGAGGATTAACAGATCCAGTGCTCAATTATTTTTTCTTGGAACCACAACCTCAACGGCAACTACTAGTGCTTATTTTTTGTACATTCTAACCACAGCTTTCTCTGGATCATCTTGCTTATATTGTCTACTTTTGGTCATCTTGTCATTCTCCTTATTCTTTATCACACTCAAGGTTGGCTATTTTAAAGCCATTATTATCTTCTTCTTTTTTGTATTTCCTGTTTGTGTTGCTTCCTTATTGATACCCTTTTTGAAATTTCTGTTATAGGACATTGGATTGCAAGAAAAGTTTAAACAAATCGGTTTGCAATTGTTTATTGCTAGCTTAGTGATTCTCATGATGAACACCTCCTATAGCAGTGCAAAATCCGACTCCTCAAGGTGAATATTATTGAATAGCCCTCCTATAATGTTCAATCGATGCAATTTATTGTTAGTATTTTGTTGATGCTATTTCACAAGGTTGAGCCAATTTTATGTGAAAAGTAGTCTTTAATTTGTATTAGTAGTGTCAAGTAGCAGCAATGGCACGCCATGGCTGATTGCAGTGGTGAATGTTTGGCCATCCTCTTATCAATTTGTGAAAGATAGAGGCTCTATAGTATTTTATGGAAAAAATGACGGCTTAAAATGACGAATTTTTGGCATTTTGTCCTTTAGAATTTTGACTTGGTGGTTACCCTTAGAATTTTTGTCCCTGCCATACGTTAGCTTTAGTTTCTCCGACTCCCATGGGAGATGGAATCGAGGTGAATGCTATACTTTTGAGATACAATGAAATTCACTAATTATTGTCTAATTTAACAGCAGGGCTAAACTTGAGCTACCATATTTTGCAACAGAGATTACAGCTCCATCAAACCCCTTTGCATTATCTCTAGCAAAGTATTTGCACTCCATAGGAGCTAAAATGTATGGAGCTTTCTGGTGTTCACACTGTCTGAAACAAAAATAGGTATGTGAATACTTATAATTCCTTTTGAAATTTTTAGCCATACTAAACTGAACAACAATCATTAAGGTCAAATTCTTTCATTTGCTTTTGATGAAATTGTCGTAGTTTTATTGAGATGTGAATGACTTGTGTAAAATCAAATTACTTATCAGAGTCCAACTTTGGCAATTTTGTTATGCTACTCTTTGTGAAGAAGCTCTTGGTTTCAATTGAGTTAATAAATTCCATTTTTTATTTCTTCTTGCAAACATATCATGTTCTTGTTAGTCATCAAACTCCTGCTATAGGAATATCATAGAATAGTAAATAATTTTATTTAGTTTCAACCAATTTTTCTATTTTTGAATATGCCTAAGGTGAACACAGTTCACAACCCTTGCTTGCAACTCTTGTCTAACATTCCTTCTAGCATAATTATTTACTTTAACTTCTTGATATAGATGTTTGGACGAGAGTCAGCCAAGCAATTGGAGTATGTGGAATGTTTTCCTGACGGATATTGGACAAGAACCAAAATAATCGATGCATGCATAAATGCCAAAATAGAAGGTTTCCCTACGTGGATTATTAATTGCCAGGTAAATAATGCCTTATGTTGTAATTATAATCTATAACTATGAACCTCTCTGCCAACGACATGCTCAAACTTGTTTTGACTTCATTACATCTTGAATTTCCTACAGGTTCAGAGTGGTGAAGTGGAATTTTCAGAGCTGGCACAAATGTCCGGCTATAGTGAATCTGATCAACCTAGTTAATACTTTTGACTGAAAGTAACAAAAATAGCTTTGTAGAAGCATGTTTACATTGTACCGCATCAGTAGTCCTGTCAATCTTATATATCTTTTAGTTTCGCTATGCATTAGTAAGCCTTCAAATTTAAGCTCTTGCATTCATCCTTCGGGGTACAATACTATCGCCAAACAAAGAGGTCGTCCACTGATTCCCCCAAAAATAAGGTAATCCTATAGCAAGTTCCCAGTTTCGGGTCCTCGGCAGGATACGTAATGGGTTTGCCATTTCTGATCTGCCATTATTGCTCCCTGAATGAGTGCCTACACTGAGTCCTCGGGAATTGGTCACCAGGTATCGACAATCCTCTTCGGACCGCCTAGCCACCACATACACATGTAATGACCAAGCATCCTCGAAAAGATCTCCTCTGGTTTGTGAGCTCAGGTTAGCAACACGTGTCACACGCCACGTGTACAAACAAGAGTCCACGCTAAAGTCTAAGTTTGTACTCAAGCCTTGGTAATGGGCTTTTCACTCAGAATTTCCATCCCGCCAAACAGAAAACACCAATACAGCAATCCAGTATACACATATGGCAATAATGTAATGCGGTAAAGAAAATAAACATGTGATAAAGCAAATACATAAAACATATAAAGCGAGTAAAGTAAACTGATAAAACACCCAAAAATAAAAAACAAACAGGCACTAGGATTGACTCGCTTAGGGGATGGGAAGTTCCCTAGCAGAGTCGCCAGCTGTCGCCACCGAACGTTATTTATCCCGACGCATGGAAAGGAAACGATCGAAGAAAACCTCAACAAAGGGAAAGGAATGGTCATCGCAACCATAGCCTGGGTTCGGGAGTCGGTTACGCGAAAAGAATGTATTAGCACCCCCTCGCGTCCATCGTACTCGATGGGATCCACGCTTGTTGTTATCGATCAAATGGTGTAGGTTATCTGAAGCTCAACGGCTAACTGGAAACTAGAAACAAAAGGTGAAATGGAGAGACGGCGGAAAAAGAAAAGAAGTGACTCGATAGGACATCGTCGTCCTAGGCCTACGTATTCCCTCGGGAGTGGGAAAGTCAGAGTCAACGTAGTTCGGACTATGGTTTTGTGGGGGGAAAGGTTGCTCGCTAAGACATCGTCGTCTCGTGCCTACGTATCCTCAATCTAACCAGAAGGAGGAAGTCAGAGCAGTCGTAGTTTGACCTAACAAGGTCTGGTTTTGTTTGTTTTTTTAGTGGAAAACGCCAAGGTTTGCATTCCAGCAGTTTCGGTGTTGTCGCTCGTTGTACGGAGTCTTACGCGTTTACCTGTAGAACGGAAATGACGTTTCCTTTATGAGTGGATTGAAGGAGATAAGAAGAGATTGATTGTTTGTTTTTGTCTTTTAGAAAGAATTGTTTTGATTTTTGTTTGAAGTATGCCTCGTGCTAAAGTCTATGACGTAGTAAGTACTTTGCGTAACGAGTCACACGCCTTGTGCAACAAAGTATACTATGTACTTAAGGCTCATGGCACATGAAGCACACTTTTAATTGTTAAGTGTTTTGAGATTTTTCTTTAAGAGAGAGAAGAGAGACTCAAAGTTGTAAAGAGAAAATCTAAGGGGAAACTAATTGCATTCCTAATGTTATCATGCATTGATGGCCTTATGGTTGAGTTAAGAAGAACTCTACCTAATGGACAAGTAGGGATTGCACTACCTAATGCTCATCTTACCTTACCTTAATCAAATATTAAGGTTAAGCTAAGATCCCAAAGGGGTGAGAGAGAGTTGTTCAAACAAGCATTATATCATACAATCCATAAGTGAAAAAGTAAGGGAAAGTAAAAGAGATGAGAGATGAAAGAAGAATGAGTATTCATGTACTCAAGTGCCTTACCTTCCAAGCAACCTAAGCAACATTGATTAAAGAATGTAAAGCATAAGCATTAGTCACCAAATGATTAGAAAAGTTAAGCATACAATTCCGAAACTAAGACTAGCTAGTTTGCATTGGTATTTGAGGCAACATACATGAGTAAACAAAGTAAAGTGAATCCTAATGGTTAAAGATCTCATACAAGTAAGTAGCTATGTCTAAGTGACTTTCATTTATGTTAACATGTTAAAAGAAGTCAAACTATATCAAACTATGTGCTAAAATATCATACAAATGCAAGTTGTGCACAAACTAGAAGACATGAGTACTTAAGAGTTATGCAAGTGAACTATAATATGATTTTACATCTAGGTCAGACGTGAATGAAGTGTATTAAGATGTGTAAATGTCATTAGAAGGATATGGAATTCATGCATCAAAGCAATCACAAAGTTTGAACAAGTTATGCACAAATAATATCAACTTAGAATGCAACATACAAAGATTGTTCATGCAAAGGACATGTGAGGATAGATGTATGCTATGGCAAAGTGTAAGATCAGAAATGATGTCATATTAAAGATGGCTTAAACAACTTAAAATTGTCAAATGGAATTCAAAACATTTCAAGTTTACAAACTAGAATGAAACAAATACCAAACAATGTCATTTAAGTTCTTAGAAGTTATCAAACTTGTAACACAAGCAAAAGAAGAAGATGAAATGAATGTACACATGTTAGATGGGTCAAAGTCAGTACCTAATGATCTCTAATAGGTCCTATTCAAGTCCTAAAAAGTTAGAAGAATAAGGAGCATACAAGGATTAGGCAAGTAAACAAACAATGTTCAAGTAGAGATTGTAAAACAAAAGTTATGTTCCAAGTGATGTGAAATGCAATTAGATATCATTATGTGTCATGTAAATGAATATGTACATTACTTATCATGTATGATGTGGAAAAATGCAAGTTGGGAGCATCATGTTAAGGTATACTTCACAAACACACAAGTAAACACAAGCTTATGCATTGATGCAACATTTACAAGTCATGCAACTTTAACAAGGATAAGATGAGATTAAAAGGCAAGTGAGAATGATTAGTAATGTAACAAGTCAGTACCTATACCATTCCTTATTGGACTTTCAAGTTCTAAAATGAAATGGCAAAAGAAAGTGCTCAAGAGGTCCTAAAAGAATGCACAAAGTTCATACACATTGATGTTCACATCCAACAATATTTAAGTCAATTCATAATGCAACAAGAAATGACCTATAATTGGAATTCTAAATACCTATAATCTTAATTATATATGTCCACAAAGGTCTCAACAATTTAGCAATGAATGGCATAGAAAATATCATTAAATCCTAAGGCATGATCTTGAATCAACACACATGAACAAAGGTGCATTTAACAATCCAAAGGAGCATGAGCAAGTACTTTAAAAATTAAATGAAATCAATAAAATTGATGTGAAACCAGTGGCTGAACATCCCTCAAAAGATAGGGCCAAAATTCCTCTTGATTAAATCCAAACAATGCCCAAACAATCCATTATAGTCACTTAACAAACAAGCAAAAGAAATGACTCTAAAACCCATTCAAAAATGACTTAAAAAATCCATAAAAAATACAAAAGATCCCTTGATATGTGTCAAACATAATCTCAAATTGGTGTGAAAAAATTCAATTTGAAACTACTTGAGAAAAATCTTTTATTGAGTGTGTATCAATGGATATGAACATATGAACAAGTTTGGAAGAAAATTGTGGAAAAAATATCAAAATGTAATAAAATGGAAAATAAAAAATATAGAAAATTATTAGACACATCCAAGAGATCTCATAAATTAATTTAGAATTTTTAAGTGCTCTTTACCATTTTTAATAAAAGAAAATGAAACAATTAAGGAAATGATAAAAAAGGAAGAAAAAGAGTCCCATGGGTGCATCAATAGCAAAAGATTCAGTTGTAAAAGCTAAAGGGCCCAAAACTGGGGGGGTGTGGAAAGCAGTTAGATTAGGCCCAACGCGCATGAGGCATGAAGGTGCATACCATGAAGATCAGTCAATATAATTGACTCAATGTAGTGCGTTGGATCCAGTCAACAAAATCAGATCACACATTATGTCAATCACGTGGCTAGAATTGAAGGATCATGGCAATAAATGTGGAGATTACGCGTATCATAGCATAATTAATACTCATCAGCAAAAATAAAAAAAATAAAAATAACAAAACACAAAAAAATAAAAGAGCACGTGCACGAATGGAAGAATTTAATTCAGTGGCACATTCCTATTAGCTAATTCAAAAACTCATGAATGAATCAGAATACAACACGCATGCATTGACCATTATGACTCATACGCTGAAGCCCTAGCTCCGGTCGTCTTCTCCGGCCAGACTCGCCGGAGCTAACTGTAAACCTAACCAAAAATGTCACATGAGTACATCATTTCGCGCGGTTTTTCACGTAGATTCTGAATATACCATTATCTTTCATGTATCATGCACATATAAGCCAGATCGAAGCAAACAAAAACAAGATCTAGAACTGAAAATCACGCCATAGCTACATTTTTCACCAGAAATCAGTGGCTACACTCCATAGGACCTCAAATAATCACTCCTCCATCCTTCTAAACACTTAATACAACGTAAATGAAAACTTGAAAGGAAACGACTAACCTTCAATGGAGAACTTCACAGATCCTTCAAGAAATCTTGAGCAAGCTTCCAATCCTCTTCAAATTTCTTCTAAACACGAAATAAACGTGTATAATCCAATGAATCTTGCGCAAAACGAAAACTGATGAAGATGATGTTGAAACTCAGATTCAACGATAGATTCACCACAGCTCCATTCTATTGCATACAGAAGACTCTATCAATGGTGTAGATGAAGAATCCAAGAAGAATTTGCAGAGAGAACGTTTATGGAGAGAGATTCGATGAAGAGAGCAAGGTGAAGTGAAAATGAGAGAGTGAGTGAAACAGTCGTAACTGAATCCGTTATGGAGGGTTAGAGAGCTTATATATGCAGTTAAGAATGATTAACCATGGTTAGAGTGTGGTTAGAGCTGGGTTAATTAAATCTCATGAGTTTTTTTTTGTGCAAGAGGAAGTGAAATTATTCATGGTTATGGTGGTGTGAACTTGGCACGGGTTAGAAAGGTTTTTTTTTTGCTGTGATGGTAGTGCATGATAATGATGTATGGATGGCATGTTGATGGTATCATCAAGAAGAATGGCTTGTTCATTAAATTTTGTTTCTTTCTCTCATGGCCATATGAAGTAAGTTTGGTGATACATGCATGGAAAGTAAGAAAATGCATGGGCAGATGTGGTAAGGGTGGTAAGAACCAAGTTATCTGCATGTGGTAGAATATATTTTGAATTTGGAAAGTTATGTCATGGTTTGAACACTTGGAGAGACTTTTCCATGGTGATGATTTTAAGGGATCATATATTGGAACACATGAAGCCAAATGGAGTGATCTTGGTATCAAATTAAAGAGGGGACTTGACACAACAAATTTGGTGTTAAAAAGGAATGAATTGGGGGCCTGGAACATGATGAAAAATGTCATTGAAGTCATGGGTACAAAACTGACTTTTTGGACTTAGAAATTTCTACGTGTCATGTTAAGAAATGTAATTTTGAGATCCACTCTTTGAATGGCCATAACTTTTGATTGGTAGATCTAAATGACATGTTCTTTACATGTGTAGAAATCTTGAAAAGCACTCTACAACTTTCATGTTGAGCCAAAAATGATTTGAAGCTTGCATCCTGGCTGAAATTGGCATTGAAGTTAGATAAATGAACCATAAAATATTTCCATAAATGGAAACTTTTATTATAGGTCACTTTCCATTTTGGGAAATTTTCAAAACAAGTCTTGATTCTTGATTCTTTCAACTTTTCTTGACCAAATTCCGTCCACTGACAACTTTTGAGATGGTGGGGAAAAATCTCTCTCAAAAATCAGGAGTTGACTTTTTGTTGACTTTTTGATTAATCAGCTGATTCTGGATCTTTTGACCAATTAAAAACCTTTTGAATGAAACCAAAGGCCAATACCCTATCCTTAGAAGCCTGAGGACACATGGAGAGTCTTGAGATCAACTATTGTCCACAAGATCAGAGATATATTGCCTTTTCCCCAAAACCATAATTTGGTCTTCCCCTACTAGGAGGTGATGATTCTTTCCAATTTTTATGAGTTCCAATTTTCTGATGACTTGAAGACCCAAGCATGATGAGTTAAAGAATGAGGAACCATTTTGACTTGATTGGTTGAACATAGCTCTTTTCTCTTGCTTTGAATGATCAATGCCTTAGCAATAGCTGATTTCATGCCTGTCGGGAACGGTAAATGGGCCTGTCAGGAACGGCTAGGTTTAAAACTCTAAGGTCGCCTGTCAGGAACGGCTAAAGCTTGCCTGTCGGGAACGACTAAAGTTTGCCTGTTAGGAACGGCTGAAGTTATCCTATCGGGAATGGTTCTTGAAATATACGGTTGAGATGTAAGATCAAAAAGATCTACAAACCGAAAATTGGGACTCTGGTGAGGAGAAAAGAGGTGAAACCCTGGTACTGCTTTGAAATGTCTGTGGGGGGAATGAACGAGACATTCTTTCTGGTTTTACAATTTGATAGAAGAGAAAACATTTTGGGCTCTCGCACGAGGTACCAAAACCGGCTTATGCTTCACATGCATATGTTTAAATTTTTCCATGGCGTAACGCTCCATCTCAAATGGAAATGCTACGCATTTTTTGAGGATGCAATGATTACTATATGCAAAATGCAAGGAGGCCCCTCAGCAAAATAAATGCTGAGGATATGAAGTCAACTCTACTGGGGATAACAAACTGGATTGTCCTTGTGGTCGCAAACCGAGCTGAGGAAACAACCATCAATCTGATCTTCGGACAGCCCGTGGGAAAATATCAACCTAGCCAGGGAGTAATGTTGACACAATCTGAGCTTCGAACTGCCAACCTTGTTGTTGATTATTGTATGGAATAATGACCAAAGAAATAACTTTCCTGTTGAGGGACTCACTTTTACTTGGGAAGAATTATTACCATCGACTTGCTAATGTCTTGCTAGGAGAAGGAATGTTCAGGCACTCTGTCCGAGAGAGGTATCATACTGAATCTTGCTGGGAAAAGGGACCAAAGACATCACATACTATTTATGGGTAGACCAGCGAACATTAACACCTACAAACAAAAGGATGTACACATATGCCCCAAGGTACCATGAGTTTTGAAATCACCACCCAGGAACACCCAACATTTAAAGTAATTTTAAGTATTTTTCACGCCTGTTATTGTAGAGCTTCGATGTTTTCGAATGCATTGTTTATCAAAAAGAAACGGACATTTTTGTAAATGAAACTATAAAGACGAAAACAAAAATGACAGCTGCTTGAGAAAAGAGAATTTTATTGATTGAAAAGCCTGTAATTAGGCATTTACATCAGGAGGAAATTCCTAAAAAGAGGTAAATTCTTAAGAAAAGAGAAAAGAAACTATCCTAATGGCAATGTGAAAAATAGAATTCCATTGAGTTTCAATTCTGCTATGGTTCATATGTCTTCAAGACTCTCCAAGTGCTTTGCTTTCTGAGAAGGGTGATTGGAGTGGTTCTTATCCTTCGAAAATGCCCTTTGTTGAAACGAGATGGAATACAGGTTACCCAGATCGCAGCCTTTCGCTTTTAAATCCCTCTTTTGCCTGGATCGCCCTTTGCGGGTTTTCAATCCACCGAGATACCCATTTTTGCCTAAGTTGCCCTTTCGGGTTTTCAACTTACCGGGTGTACTCAATTTTTTTTATTTTATCCCAAATTTTTGCCCGAACCTTTTTTCCTTTTTTATGGTTCACCGGGATGCCCTTTTTTGCCTGGACTCTCTTTTTACTATCCAGCGGGTCTATTTATGCAAAGTATTTTTTGACTGCGTCTGAGTTCACAGAGAAAACCTTCTTGACAACATATGGACCTTCATAATTAGGGGTCCATTTGCCCCTATGATCTGTATTAGGAGGAAGGATCTTTTTCAACACCAAGTCACCAGTCTGATAATTTCGAGGACGCACTTTCTGATCAAATGCTCGCTTCATCCTTCTTTGGTACAACTGTCCATGGCACATAGCTGCTAACCTCCTCTCTTCTATGAGACTCAACTCGTTGAACCTCGTTCGAACCCATTCAGCCTCGTCAAGCTTGACATCTATCATGACCCTCAGAGAAGGAATCTCAAATTCAACCGGTAGGACTGCTTCCATGCCATACACAAGAGAAAACGGGGTTGCCCCAGTAGACGTACGCACTGAGGTACGGTACCATGCAAAGCGAAAGGTAACATTTCATGTCAATCCTTGTATGTTACGACCATCTTTTGCACAATCTTCTTGGTGTTCTTATTGGCTGCCTCGACGGCACCATTCATCTTTGGGCGGTATGGAGAAGAATTGTGATGTTCAATCTTGAAGCTCTGGAACAGCTCTTGTATCATCTTGTTATTGAGATTAGAACCATTATCAGTGATGATCCTTTCAGGAACCCCATAACGACAAATGATCTCTTTCTTGATAAACCTGGCAACCACTTGTTTAGTGACATTTGCAAAAGAAATAGCCTCCACCCACTTGGTGAAATAATCGATGGCCACTAGAATGAAACGATGTCCATTGGAGGAAGTGGGCTCAATCTTCTGAATCATATCAATGCCCCACATGGCAAAGGGCCAAGGAAAACTCATTACATTCAGAGGATTTGGCGGCACATGCACTTTATCAGTGTAGATCTGGCACTTGTGGCATTTTCGAGCATATTTGAAACAATCAGCCTCCATGGTCATCCAGTAATAACCGGCTTGCAACAGCTTCTTTGCCATGGCATGTCCACCAGCATGGGTACCGAAAGAGCCTTCATGCACTTCTTGCATTAACATGTATGCTTCGTGTCTATCCACGCATCTGAGCAAGACTATGTCAAAATTTTGTTTGTACAACACATCATCCTCGTTTAAGAAGAAACTACCCGCCAATCTCCTCAGAGTCTTCTTATCGTTGTTGGATACCACAGCCGGATACTCTTGACTTTTTAAAAAGTGCTTGATATCGTGATACCAAGGTTTATCATCTGCCACTGCGTCGGCGGCGAACACATGAGCGGGTCTATCAAGGCGCATCACACCAATTTTAGGTATATGATTCCACTAATTCACTTGAATCATGGAGGACAATGTTGCCAAGGCGTCTATCATCTAATTTTCATCACGAGGTACATGATACAGCTTTAGTGTTTTGAAGAAAGTCAACAGTCTTCTCGTGTAGTCTCTGTAAGAAATCAAGTTGGGTTGATGCATGTGCCAATCTCTGTTAACCTGATTGATCACTAGAGCAGAGTCCCCAAATATATCAAGAGTATTGATCCTTAAATCAATGGCTTATTCAATACCCATGATGCAGGCTTCATACTCGGCTTCATTGTTGGTGACATCAAAAGTTAATCTGGCAGTGAAAGGTATATAAAAACCTTTCGGATTTATGAGGACCGCCCCAACACCACTACCATTCACATTAACGGCCCCATCAAACATCAGTTTCCACTTGTCATCAGGATCTGGTCCTTCATCAACCGGTGGCTCTTCGCAATCTTTCATTTTCAGATACATGATGTCTTCATCAGGGAATTCAAACTTCATTGGCTGATAATCATCGATGGGTTGCTCAGCGAGATAGTCAGACAGAACACTACCCATGATGGCCTTTTGGGAAGTGTATTGTATGTCATATTCTGTCAAAACCATCTGCCAACAGGCGACCCTTCTAGTGAGAGATGGCTTTTCAAATATGTATTTCACTGGATCCATCTTCGATATCAATAGAGGTGTGCGAGTCAGCATATATTGTCTCAAACGCTTAGCAGCCCATGCAAGTGCACAACATGTCTTCTCAAGCATTGAGTATCTAGACTCTCAATCTGTGAATTTTTTACTCAGGTAGTAGATGGCATGTTCTTTCCTACCTGTCTCGTCATGTTACCGAGAACACAACCCATTGAATTTTCACGTACTGACAAATACATTATCAGTGGTCTCCTTGGAACTGGAGGCATAAGGATCGGGGGTTTCTGTAAATACTCTTTTATTTTATCGAATGCCTTTTGGCAATCATTATTCCACCTGATTGATTGATCTTTTCGCAGCAACTTGAATATTGGCTCGCAAGTGGCTGTGAGATGAGAGATGAATCTAGCAATGTAGTTCAACCTCCCCAATAAACCATGGACTTGCTTCTCTGTTCTCTGTTCGGGCATCTCTTGGATAGCTTTCACCTTTGTCGGATCAACCTCGATTCCTCTTTCACTGACTATAAAGCCCAATAGCTTACCAGATCTCACCTCGAAAGTACACTTATTCGGGTTCAGCGTCAGTTTGAATTTTCTCAGCCGTTCAAAGAGTTTCTTCAAATTCACCAAGTGTTCCTCTTTAGTTTGCGACTTAGCAATCATATCATCAACGTATACTTCGATCTCCTTATGAATCATGTCATGAAAGAGTGTCACCATAGCACGTTGATACGTTGCCCCTGCGTTCTTCAAGCCAAAAGGCATCACTTTATAGCAGAATGTGCCCCATGGGGTAATGAATGTTGTTTTCTCCATGTCTTCCGGTGCCATCTTAATCTGATTATAACCGAAAAAGCCATCCATGAAAGAAAATACCGAGAATTGAGCTGTATTATCCACCAAAACATCAATGTGAGGTAGTGGAAAATCATCCTTCGGACTTGCTCGATTTAAATCACGGTAGTCAACACACATCCGGACCTTGCCATCTTTCTTAGATACCGGTACAATATTTGCAACCCATGGTGGATAACTGGTAACGGCCAAGAAACCTGCATCTAACTGCTTCTGTACTTCCTCCTTGATATTGATTGCCATTTCTGGTTTCGTTCTTCTGAGCTTCTGTTTGACGGGAGAACAACCTTCTTTGAGAGGCAATCTGTGCACAACAATATCGGTGTCCAGCCCTGGCATATCTTGATACGACCAAGCAAAGATGTCAACATATTCACACAGGATTTCAATCAGCCATTTATTTACCTTCTCTTCCAGGTTCGCCCCTATCTTAACTTCTTTTCTTGCATCCTCGGTGCCAAGATTGATAACTTCTAGTGACTCTTGATGAGGTTGAATGGCTCTTTCCTTATGTTTCAATAATCTGGCCAATTCTTCAGTAAGTTCACAATCTTCCTCACCCTCCTCTTCGGCTTGGTAAATTGGATTATCAAAGTCATATCGAGCCATAGCCGAATCGTTATCAATGGAATCCGGAGGACTGTTTCTGCATGAATGATGATTCATGCTTTATTTTAGAAGGAATTCGAAAAAACAGATAAAGAAAGAAAAACATTGCCATTTTTATTTAAAAATAAAATGAAAGACAGGGAACACAATTTTTTAATACAAAACATCCTTTTATTGATGATAAACTTGCATATGAAACAAATTTGGCCCTACAATGAAATCACTAAGCCTTGGGCAAGGGCATAGGATTTTACATGCAATATGAAAAACCAAGAAAATTACTCTTTCTGCAGAGTGACTTGGATGATGTCTTCAGAGAACCAATTATTCAGCTTCTACCCCGGGACACATGGGCGCACCCAATTGTCCATATCATAGTTACTGTCTCCACCGTCTTCACCTGTAACATAGACTTTGTCATGATTGACGATCCCCCACTAGAGAAACTGATAGGTCCTTAACGCTCTTGGACCTTTGCCTGCGAAACTCGAGAGGGCTGGTAACCAATGCCAAACTTATCTTCTTTGAAGGGAAACTCAACCTATTGGCCCCACCCTTCAGGACGGCCTGATTGTAGTACTTTGAGAGCCTGCTTGTAAGAAACTATGGAGGTTCCCGTCTTCGCTTCATTGGAACGAGAGTCCTTTTCAATATTCACCGCCTTGAATGCTTGACAAAGGGTTTCATGAATCTCGCCATCCATCTCCACATATTTGAACGATGACAAGTGGCTAACAAATATATCCTCCTCTCCACACACTGTGACAACCTGACCATCCATGACGAACTTTATCTTCTGATGAAGTGTTGACGATACGGCCCCCGCAGCATGTATCCATGAACGCCCTAACAAGCAGCTATAAGCTGGCTGGATATCCATCACATAGAAAATCGCATTGAACACCTGAGGACCAGTCTTCACAGGTAATTCCACCTCCCCAAAAACTGACCTCTTGGAACCGTCAAAAGCTCGTACAACAAGATCACATGGTTGGAGCACGACCCCTTCAACATCCAGTTTTGCCAAAGCCTTCTTTGGTAGTACATTCAAAGACGAGCCAGTATCTACTAACACATGGGACAAGACTGTCCCCTTGCATTCTATGGAAATATAAAGAGCTTTGTTATGGTTTCTCCCCTCTGGCGTTAAATCAAAGTCGGTGAAACCCAACCCATTGCTGGCATTGACATTGGCGATAACACCTTCAAGCTGATTAACCGATATTTCCTGAGGGACATACGCCCTGTTTAAAATCTTCAGTAAAGCATTGCGATGTGCCTCGGAACATAGTAACAGAGACAAGATGGAAATTTTGGAGGGAGTTTGATGCAGGTGATCCACTATTTTGTAATCTCTCTTTTTGATAATCCTCATAAATTCTTCGACATCTTTTTCAAAGGAATTACCGGGCTCCGCCCTTTGCACGGGCTCTTCATTCACTACTTTCTTTCCCTTGGCTTTTGCCAAGGCTTCAGCATCATCATTTCGGAGGGTTTGTGGAGCAAAGAGTCTTCCACTTCAAGTAAAACCACCCATGCCTCCTATATTATCCACACTTGAACTAGTTACCATGGGAGTCTCTATCTCTTGCTTCTGTCCTTGGTAATAAACATCAGCCCCATAATGCCACGGGATCGCTTTTTCACTATCATATGGAATAGGGCCAGGAACAGTTATAGTCACTGGGGCTAACTGCTCAGGCACGGGGATTTGTACCGGTGTAGGCACGGGAATCTCTGCTGGTGTAAAGTAAATGGTGATTATTGAGATCGTATTATCATCCTTCATCATTTGATCAAACTGCAGGCATCCTTCATCTATTAACTTCTGAATACCCTTCTTCAAGTCCTCACAACCATTTATCGCGGTTAAACATTCTGAACAATCTTCAAGACAACCAGGGAACACACCTCCTTTCAACAAACGTTCTTTTACGACCAACAAAGATGTTCTGACATTGTTGACATCTGACACCAAGTTCAAACCCCTGTCCTCTTCGATTGAGTTAACCTTTGCTCCACCATGCGAAGGCATGGGATTCTGGATCACATTGGGATTAGGAGAAAATTTGATGGCTTTTGAATCAACTAAGTCCTGAACTACGTGCTTAAAAGCTTTGCAGTTCTCTATATTGTGGTCGGGCGCACCTGAATGGTATTCAAACTTCTCATTAGCATCGTATCCATAGGGCAACTTGCCCGCTAGTGGGGCCAAAGTCCTCAACTGTACAAACTACAAGCGGAGTAAATTTTGTAGCATATAAGCATAGGTCATTAGTAAAGTGTCAAAGTGGCAATTGTTCATCCTCTATCTCGGTTGATACTGCCTCTGAGATTGTTGCTGAGGCTCGGCGGCTGGAACCGAAATGGTTACAGCTGTTGTCTGATGATATGAACCTTGTCGTCCCTTTCCTTTACCCCCTTGATCATATGCAGTACTTGTCTCACCTTCACGCTTCCTCGACACATTCCCAAAAGGCCTCTTTGCATTAGAAGAGCTTGCCCCACTACCATCCTGAATTTTCCCTTGTTTTAGAATATTTTCAATGCTCTTACCTGCTATTACAATATCAGAAAACCCTGTTGATGGGCATCCAACCAAGCGATCCAAGAATGGACCCTGCAATGTACCCATAAATATATCGGCCATCTCTCTTTCCATCAGCAGGGGTTGCACTCGGGCCGCCAGTTCACACCATCTCTGGGCGTATTCCTTGAAGCTTTCTTTTGGATCCTGTGTCATGCTTTGCAACTGGGTGCGGTTAGGAGCCATATCAATATTGTATTGATATTGCTTCATAAAGGTTTCACCTAAATCTTTCCAGTTCCTCACGTTAGCTCTCTCCAGCTTTATGTACCATTCAAGAGACGCCCCAGATAAACTGTCTTGAAAGAAATACATCCACAACCTCTCATCTTTAGTATAGGCAGAAATTTTCCTGAAGTAGGCTTGTAGGTGGGTCTTAGGGCATGAGTTGCGGCTGTACTTATCAAAAGTTGGAGCCTTGAACTTAGGGGGAATGTTCACCCCTTGCACTAGACCCATATCAGGAACATCGATTCCCATGGAGTTTTGACATTCCATGGCTCTTATCTTCTCAGTCAGCACTTCAAATTTCCTATCATAGACATCATTCTGAACCCCCATGTCAGCATTCAGCACAGTAAACTGATCTTCTTGATTATCCTCCACATGAGGATTAGGAATAGGAATAAAACCACTTTGAACTCCATCGGGAGGAATACCTGCCACTCCGCCAGGAGGGTTACTATGATTGTCCCCATGAGGGATTTCAACTTCCAGCCTTTGAACTGCAGCTCTTAAATCCTGCTGTCCCTGGGCTACTCCTTGCATAAGGTTCATGAATTGGTCCATACGGGCCCTCAGTTCAGTAAGCTCAGCCTGCATCAGTTCCATAATTTGGGCTCGATTTTGTCTGGTTGGGTAGCGGTGAACGTGGGAATCAGCTATTCTGCCTGCAACCACATAAGGTTAGAAAATCCAAAGATAACACATGTTATGCAAAAATGATATGTATGAATGCATGCATAAGACATGTTTAAACATTTCCGGGTCATTTCACACCCTGATTCCAGTCTTAATCATAGGAAGTTGAGTAACAGACATATATTACTGAGAAGATATTGTTGAGAATAAAATATTGTGAGAATGTGCTGTGAGTATTTGTGTTGAGAGAAGTAGCGACGTGCAAGTGTGCTATGAATACATCAATGTACAAACATTGCCGAGAAGATATTTCTGAATAAACCATTCACATCATATTAATGAAAAGCAACCATGTACTGAAGCGTCATACAATGAGTTCATATATTTGAAATACATCAAAATGGTGATTCCATCAACAGGCCTGATGGTAACCACGGTACATCAACAAAACGCTACTCTCGGTAAAATGAAATTGTCAATCGTGAAGTTTTAAGTCTTTTAGAACCTCACTGGAATGTTTGATTTCTTCGAAAAGTATTTTAGTGCTCCAGTGACTTGGCCTTTCAATCAGTTCCTTGATCAGGATATCTCTCTTCTTAAGAGCCTCAGCTAGTGAATCAATATGCATCAGGAGAGCCTCATCATTACTCACCTCCTTAGGCCTCTTCACACCAGCTTGAATTTTGAGTCCATCCACCTCTACCCGGGCATCTTCGAGTTCCACCTTGGTAAATTCCAATTTAGCTCTGACATTCTTTAATTGCTCCTGACTCTTACCAAAGTCTTCGCGATGTTTTCTCCGCTGCTCGTGCGCTCTTTGAAGCTCGTCGTTTTTGGCCTTTATTTGCTCTTTCAGTTCCACATTCTCAACCTCTACTTTACGCTCCTTTACTTTTAAGCGTATTGAGGACTCATTCCACCGTCTCAGCTCGTACTCAGTTTCAGCTAGTTTCCTTTGAGTTTCCTTGTATGCTTTTAGGGTCGCATCCATGGATTGGCTAATTTTTTTACAATACTGAGCTCTTCCCCTCAGATCCCCCTCCTTTTTAGCAGCCAACTTCAGCACATCCTGAGCTTTGATTTCAAACTCCCTTTTACTCATTATAGCACTTTGCAGTTGGTTCTCTAAGTCAAGATTTTTCACACGGAGTTCACGCACTTGAACTTCTAATTTACTATACTCTTCAGCAGTTATAGTAGCACGTCCAGCAGCCCTAGGATATAGGAGATCCATTTTAAGGAATGGCATCCCTATAGCTTCAGCTCTAGCCTTCACCCACTCTATGTGAGCTGGGTAGGCATTTGAATCACTTTTTCCCAGATAGCCCTTTCCCTGGTATCGGATAGTGCTCCAACCTGCTACAACCTTTTTCAACATATCAGTATCAACACTTGCATCATAAAACACAGATTCCTTCAAGTCCCTGTCTGCTGGAGGAATTCTTATCGCATACTCTAACTGTCTTCGTGCGAGAGCTGGATTATAGTTGATGCCTCCCCTTACCCCCATTAGAGGCACATTGGGAAACTCCCCACATCCGTAAATCACGTCTCTACCCATTAAGCCTCTGTCAAACCAATGGATGTCTTTCGCTTCTAGTCCCATTATGCGCTCGAACCACTTCATACCTTTGGCTTCCACAAAAGCACCTTCACGGGGGAGATGGTGGATGAACCATTTATACAACAGAGGGGCACAACAATAAATAAGCCCACCTTTGCTTCTATGATTCCTGGAATGTACTGAATAATAAACATCACCTAGCAGGGTAAGCACTGGGTTCCTCGACTTGAAAATCCGAATAACATTCACGTCCATGAAGTTTGGCACATTAGGAAACAAGATAATGCCATAAATGCATAGAGCCAAAACAGCATTATACGTCCTCCAACCCCCATCCATTACGAAAGGCTCAGCTGCCTTCACCAAGAACTTCAACGGAAACCCTAGCAAACCTCCCTTTTTCTTAAGACCAGATTTCACTTCAGATACGCTCAAATAAAGAGCGGCGACGATTTCTTCTTCTTTAGGAATGTCCAAAGTGGTATGGAACGGCACTTCGTTCTTGATCAGAATATTCAACAGATAAGAGAACTCTTCTAACATAGGAGTCAACTGGTAATCCATGAAAGTGAAGCATCTAAGCGGAGGGTCATAGAACTGCAATAAGGTGTGAATAACCCAGTGCTCATCTTCAGTAATACGGTGAACCAAAGACCAAATCCACCCATACTCTTCTAGGAAAGTTACCTTGTTCTCTGGAGTAGACTTATTCATCAAACTGCGTAGCATGTCCACCTCTGGCTTTGGAAAACTGTAAGTGATGTTGTCTCTTTTGCTTGGTTCCATTTCTGTAAATACCCACTGACTGGAATCAAGGATGAGAAATAAGCCTGGAAATGAGAAACGTGAATGTTAAGACATGAATGTGATAATGTCATGAAATGCAGGCATGATATTAGGATTGCCATATGTGTCTGTGCTGGATCGTGTGTGATAAGTGTCTATGTTGAGTTGTTTCAGTAACACCTGATCAAATACACTGAAACCATCTGATTTCATAAGAAAACCATAGAACCGAGTAGGTGGAAGGTCAAGGTTACCTGCAAACCTGTAAACACCCATCCCCCTCACATGTGGTTTCTAGAAAGCGGGATCCTCAGTTTCAGATTCTCGATTTGAGAAGAAATAGCACATTCATCCCTCAGGGTACAATAATATCGCCAAATAAAGAGTTCGTCCACTGATTCCCTCAAAAATAAGGTAATCCTATAGAAAGTTCCCAGTTTCGGGTCCTCGGCAGGATACATAATGGGTTTGCCATTTATGGTCTGCCATTATCGCTCCCTGGAGGAGTGCATACACTGAGTCCTCGGGAATTAGTCACCAGGTATCGACAATCCTCTTCGGACCGCCTAGCCACCACATACACATGTAATGACCAAGCATCCTCAGAAAGATCTCCTCTGGTTTGTGAGCTCAGGTTAGCAACACGTGTCACACGCCACGCGTACCAACAAGAGTCCACACTAAAGTCTAAGTATGTACTCAAGCCTTGGTAATGGGCTTTTGAAATTCTGGTATCAGACGTGTGATGTTAAGGTGCGATGTCACAACAACACACTCTGGACAATGGACATCAATAACAGTAACAAAGCAACACAAAGAATTGTTCACCCAGTTCGGTCTAACTACCTACGTATGGGGGCTACCAAGCCAGGGATGAAATTCACTACTTGTAGAATTAATTTACAGACTCAACAACCCAGTTGACAATCTCCTAAACTTAATTCCTACTAGTGACTTTCTACCTAAGAACCCACTTAGATATGAGAACACTACTCAATCCCTAAAACACTTCAAAGATCACACACTTTGAATACCACTACTTGATTCTGCTTCACAGCTTTGATCAAGAACAACTCAAAATCACAATGCCCATTCACTCTCTAATGGCTTACAAAACATGCACGAAGACACAAAATGACTCTCAGTCTTTGGCTCACTTTCTTCGTCTCTTTTCTCTAGTACTGGTGCGCTTTATATAGCTCTTTGAATTGGTCTTGGACCTGCTACAATATCTCCCAGATTTGTTATTTAAAACTGAATATTTAAAAAAGATTTTCTCCTAAAATCTTTTTAAATCTTCAACCTTTTAAATCTCCTACAAATCTGCACCAGATCTCCTATGCAGCAGAAAATATCTATCCGAAGATATTCGCATCCAATGAGACAGCTTGCTCTCAACAATTCTAGCTAACACGCAACCCTAACAACATCACAACCTGATGTTATTAATTCTGCAGATCTAATGTCACAACATCGCCTATGTGACATCAGACATCCAACTTCAGCAAATTAAATACTTAACACAGTCCAGTGTTAAAACTCAATGTTGCAACATCAGTACCTAGACATCAACATTGAATATACTTTGTTTTACCAAAATTCCAACCAATCCAAGAACTAACAATCTCCCCTTTTGGCTAATTTTGGCTAAAACAAACTCTGCACCTTCAGAGATTTCAGCAGCGGAAAAACTTCAATCAATAATCTGGAAACTCCAGACAGCAGCATCAGTAACATCTTCAATTCACAAAACTCTGTTGCTCACATAAAAACTTCAGCATATACAGTTACAATCTTCAACCAGCTGCACATATTATATTCAACTACATCTGCACATATTTCATTATTAGCAGCAATGAGCACTCCTCCTCAATGCAACAACCAGCATAGCAGCTATTAATTACTCCCCCTTAATATCAATTACTTCCCCTTTTTAGCCATAATTAGACAAGCTTCACCTGGAAGTTGACTAAACATTTTCAAAGATACCTCCAACTGCCCACAACCCCTTTCTAGCGCATTTAGTCTTCATAAATGCAGATTCCCAACTTGCTTCTTAACCTTTCAAATTGGTTTGCATCTAAGGCTTTAGTGAATATGTCAGCCAGCTGGTTATCTGTGGCTACATGCTCCAAGGTAACAATTTTGTCTTCAACCAGATCCCTTATGAAGTGATGCCTTATGTCTATGTGCTTTGTCCTACTATGCTGTATAGGATTTTTAGATATATTAATAGCACTCAGATTATCACAGTATAGTGTCATAACATCTTGTTTGACATTGTATTCACTCAACATCTGCTTCATCCAAACCAGCTGAGAGCAACTACTTCCTGCTGCTATATACTCCGCTTCAGCAGTTGAGAGCGATACACAATTCTGCTTCTTGCTGAACCAGGAAATCAGATTGTTCCCTAGAAAGAAACAGCCTCCTGAAGTGCTTTTCCTATCATCTGCACTTCCAGCCCAATCAGCATCATAGTATCCTTTTAAATC
The DNA here is from genome assembly GCA_022829125.1 of Lathyrus tuberosus. Taxonomy (NCBI): domain Eukaryota; kingdom Viridiplantae; phylum Streptophyta; class Magnoliopsida; order Fabales; family Fabaceae; genus Lathyrus; species Lathyrus tuberosus. The sequence continues at coordinate 2,713,954 of JALAZF010000265.1, forward strand.
AGTCCCAGAATCATGGCTATATAGCATCCCATAGTCACTTGTGCCATTCACATATTTCAGAATCCACTTCACTTGATTCAAGTGACTCACCTTAGGATCAGATTGATATCTGGCACATACTCCAACAGCAAAGGAAATGTCAGGTCTGCTTGCTGTGAGATACAGAAGACTTCCAATCATACTTCTGTACAAGCTGTGGTCCACACTCACTCTATTCTCATCCTTGGATAGCTTCAAATGGGTGGGAGCAGGTGTCCTTTTGTGATTGGCATTATCCAGGCCAAATTTCTTTACTATGCTCTTAGCATATTTGCGTTGAGAAATAAAGATAGAATCCTCCATTTGTCTGACTTGTAATCCAAGAAAGTAGCTAAGTTCTCCAACCAAACTCATTTCAAATTCTGATTGCATTTGTTGAACAAACTGTTTCACCATAGCATCTGACATCCCACCAAATACAATGTCATCCACATAAATTTGGGCTACCATTAATTTTCAGCCTTCTTCCTTGACAAACAAAGTTTTGTCAATCCCTTCTTTTCTATAACCATTTGCTACTAAGAATTCTGTCAGCCTCTCATACCAGGCCCTTGGAGCTTCTTTCAAGCCATACAGCGCTTTCCTCAGTTTGAACACATGATTGGGAAAGTCTGGATCAGTGAATCCTTTAGGTTGATCTACATGGACTTCTTCATTCAGATAGCCATTCAGAAAAGTACTCTTCACGTCCATTTGGAACAGCTTGAATCTTAGGTTATAAGCCATACCCAAGAGTAGTCTGATGGATTCTAATCTAGCCACTGGAGCAAACGTCTCATCAAAGTCAACTCCCTTAACTTGAGTATAACCTTGTGCAACAAGTCTCGCTTTGTTTCTTGTAACCACTCCAAGCTCGTCAGACTTGTTTTTGTAGATCCACTTTGTTCCAATAACATTCACCCCTTCTGGTCTTGGCACAAGATCCCAGACATCATTTCTTCTGAACTGCTCCAGTTCTTCTTGCATAGCATTTATCCAAAACTCATATGTCAGAGCTTCCTTGACGTTCTTTGGCTCAATTTTGGATACAAAGCACGAGCTAGCTATGATTTCTCTTGACCTAGTCCTTACTCCAGAATTTGGGTCACCTATAATTAGCTCATTTGGATGATCCTTCTGAATTCTAATAGAAGGATCTTTCTAAGGTTGCTCAGGCTCAGTATTAGCAGCACTAGGAGATGGATTTCTTTCTTCAACTTCTACAAAAACTTCATCAGCTGATGTTCCAACATCTTCTATGACATCCTCAACTTCCTGTTTATCTTCATCATCAATCACAACGTTGATTGACTCCATCATTATTTTGGTCCTGGAGTTGAAGACTCTATATGCTCTGCTATTGATGGAGTACCCCAAAAATATTCCTTCATCACTTTTGGAGTCCAATTTCCTTCTCTGCTCTCTATCTGCCAGGATGTAACATCTACTACAAAAAACATGGAAGTACTTAACATTAGGTTTTCTTCCCTTCCATAGTTCATATAGAGTGGATGAAGTGCCTCTTCTTAGAGTAACCCTGTTGTGAACGTAGCAGGCAGTGTTCATGGCTTCAGCCCAGGAGTGATAAGGAAGTTTCTTGGCATGAATTATTGCTCTAGCCGACTCTTGTATAGTTCTGTTCTTCCTCTCAACAACTCCATTTTGCTGAGGGGTGATAGGCGATGAAAACTCATGACTTATCCCTTCAGCCGAGCAAAATTCTTCAAACTTGCTATTCTCAAACTCTCTTCCATGATCACTTCTTATTCTGATGACCTTACTCTCCTTTTCTCTTTGGAGTCTTTGACAGAGTTCTTTAAAGACATCAAACACCTCAGATTTGTCTTTGATGAAATTCACCCAGGTGTATCTTGAATAGCCATCCACAACTACATAAGCATATTTCTTTCCACCCAAACTTTCAACCTGCATAGGTCCCATCAAATCCATATGAAGGAGTTCCAATACCTTGGAGGTGGTGTCATGTTGAAGCTTCGGATGAGACATCTTTGTCTGCTTTCCTTTTTTACAGTCTCCACACACCTTTCCTTCCTCAATACTAAGTTTGGGAATCCCTCTGACTGCTTCTGAGGAGATAATTCTCTTCATTCCCTTTAGGTGAAGATGTCCCAACTTCTGATGCCAGATTTTGACATCATCTTCTTTAGCAAGCACACACGTGGAGGAATTTGAGTTTTGTGGCACCCAAAGATAACAATTGTCCTTAGACCTGGCTCCCTTCATAATGACTTCTCCTTTGTCATCTTTGACCATACATTCGGATTTTGTGAAGTCTACTTTGAATCCTTGTCACAAAGTTGACTAATACTAATCAAATTCGCTATTAGTCCTTTAACAAGAAGAACATTCTCCAGGCTGGGAGCACTAGCACAGTTTAGTTTACCAATCCCCTTTATCTCTCCTTTGATCCCATCACCAAATGTAACATAGCCAGAAGACCGAGGTTTCACATCAACAAGTAGATTCTTTACTCCAGTCATGTGTCTTGAACACCCACTGTCAAAATACCAGTCATCTTTGGTAGAAACCCTTAAGGAAGTGTGAGCTATCAAGCTGGTAACTTTAGGTATCCATTGCTTCATCACTTTAGGCCTCACCTCTTTCTGTTTGGGTTGAGGAGCAGAATTAGGATAACCGTGAAGCTTGAAGCACGAGGACTGCATATGTCCAATCCTGCCATAATAGAAGCATCTGACTCTGTCGTTTCTAAAGTGGTTAAATCTTCTTCCACTTTGATAATGTTGTGGTGCCACCCATAATGTTGTCTCCTTATTCCATAGTTGAATTGTCTTCTCCTGTACTGATGATGCTGTCTCTTAGGCTGTCTTCTATGGTGATGAGGCTTCCTTCTTCCATAGTAATAAGGCACAACATTGTTGTATCCATATCCATAACCATACCAGTTTTCCAGATGTTGAGACACCTGATGAGACATGTCCTGTTTGAACCTTGTAGCTTGCATGCTCTTGTGATATTGAGGAGGCATATACTGACTAGCTCCTTGAGGCTGCATCTTCCTCTGATGGGGACCATCCTTTTTCTCAACATTCTGAGGCTGAACAACCTTCTTAGGGGTAGAATCCTGTCTCTTTGTTTGAGACATAGGTTGGGACACCTCCTCCTTTGCTCCTGAAGTGCTTGCCACATATCCTATACCAGAATTATCACCAGTAACTTTTTCTGTCTGCAGGATCTTATCAAGTGTGTCTGTACCATAGCTCAGCATCCTAACAGACTTGGTCATTTGATCAAGGTGAGCTTTAACCAGTACAACTTCATTTTCCATATCAGCTTTTTCATTCTCAAGCTGAGCAATCTGTTGCTTGTGGCACTTGTTTTCTTGACAAATTTCAGCACTTTTTAAACACAACTCTCGATAAGTAGAAGCTAGCTCCTCATAAGTTATTTCTTCATCACTATCATCATCAGACACAACAGTTCCTGTTAAGGCTCTAGCATGCCTTGCTGACTCACCTTCACTTTCACTATCAGATTCAGACCAGGAGACTGACATGCCCTTCTTCTGCTTCTTCAAGAATGTGGGACATTCTTTCTTGACATGTCCATACCCTTCACATTCAAAGCACTGAACACCTCTATCCTGGGCAGTCTTCTCTTCATCTTTCTCTTTTGGCTTGCTGATGTCAGAAGAACTGTTCTTGACACTAGGCTTGTAGTTATTGTTCCATCTTTTTAACACTTTGTTGAACTGCCTTCCCAACATTGCAATGGCTTGAGACAAATCTTCCTGAGAATCTTTGACTTCCTTATCTTCTACAGAAGTGGAGACCAAAGCAATACCCTTGGGGTTCTTTTCTGGTTCTTCTTCATTCAAACCAAACTCAAAAGTTTGAAGAGATCCAATTAACTCATCTACTCTCATCTTGCTGATGTCTTGAGCTTCTTCAATAGCAGTCACCTTCATCTTGTACCTCTTAGGAAGGGATCTAAGAATCTTCCTTACAAGCTTTTCTTCAGACATTTTCTCTCCAAGAGCACTAGATGCATTGGCCAGCTCAAGAACACTCATGTGGAAGTCATGAATAGTCTCATCTTCCTTCATCTCCAGGCTTTCAAATTTTGATGTTAACAGCTGAAGTCTTGACATCTTAACTCTAGATGTTCCTTCATGTGTAGCCTGCAAAATATCCCACGCTTCCTTAGCAACTTCACAGGTATTGATTAACCTGAAGATATTCTTATCCACTCCATTAAAGATTGCATTTAGAGCTTTGGAATTTCCAAGGGCAAGCTCATCTTCTTCCTTGGTCCATTCTTCTTCAGGCTTTGGCTTTGAGGTGCCTTCTTTATCTTTCCCAACATCATCTTTTTCACACACAACAGGTGCTTTCCACTCTTTAATAACAACCTTCCAAGCCCTGCTGTCCAAGGATTTTAAGAAGGTGGTCATCCTTGGTTTCCAATAGTCATAATTGGATCCATCCAAAATAGGGGGTCTGTTGACGAATCCTCCAACTTCTTTGTCCATCTTTACACCAGAAAGTAACTTCCCTAGATCTCACCCAGAGACAGACAGGATGCCTGCTCTGATACCAATTGAAATTTTGGTATCAGACGTGTGATGTTAAGGTGCGATGTCACAACAACACACTCTGCACAATGGACAGCAATAACAGTAACAAAGCAACACAAAGAATTGTTCACCCAGCTCGGTCTAACTACCTACGTCTGGGGGCTACCAAGCCAGGGATGAAATTCACTACTTGTAGAATTAATTTACAGACTCAACAACCCAGTTGACAATCTCCTAAACTTAATTCCTACTAGTGACTTTCTACCTAAGAACCCACTTAGATATGAGAACACTACTCAATCCCTAAAACACTTCAAAGATCACACACTTTGAATACCACTACTTGATTCTGCTTCATAGCTTTGATCAAGAACAACTCAAAATCACAATGCCCATTCACTCTCGAATGGCTTACAAAACATGCACGAAGACACAAAACGACTCTCGGTCTTTGGCTCACTTTCTTCGTCCCTTTTCTCTAGTACTGGTGCGCTTTATATAGCTCCTTGAATTGGTCTTGGACCTGCTACAATATCTCCCAGATTTGTTATTTAAACCTGAATATTTAAAACAGATTTTCTCCTAAAATGTTTTTAAATCTTCAACCTTTTAAATCTCCTACAAATCTGCACCAGATCTCCTATGCAGCAGAAAATATCTATCCCAAGATATTCGCATCCAATGAGACAGCTTGCTCTCCATAATTCTAGCTAACACGCAACCCTAACAACATCACAACCTGATGTTATTAATTCTACAGATCTAATGTCACAACATCGCCTATGTGACATCAGACATCCAACTTCAGCAAATTAAATACTTAACACAGCCCAATGTTAAAACTCAATGTTGCAACATCAGTACCTAGACATCAACATTGAATATACTTTGTTTTACCAAAATTCCAGCCAATCCAAGAACTAACAGCTTTTCACTCAGAATTCTCATCCCGCCAAACAGAAAACACCAATACAGCAATCCAGTATACACATATGGCAATAATGTAATGCGGTAAAGCAAATAAACATGCGATAAAGCAAATACATAAAACATATAAAACGAGTAAGGTAAACAGATAAAACACCCTAAAACCGAAAACAAACAGGAGCTAGGATTGACTCGCTTAGGGATGGGAGGTTCCCCGGCAGAGTCGCCAGTTGTCGCATCTGCGAAAATCAACCAGCAGAAAAGAACAGAAGAGTCGACACCGAACATTATTTATCCCGACGCAGAGAAAGGAAATGATCGAAGAAAACCTCAACAAAGGGAAAGGAATGGTCATCGCAACCATAGTCTGGGTTCGGGAGTCGGTTACGCGAGAGCAAGGTATTAGCACCCCCTCGCTTCCATCGTACTCGATGGGATCCACACCTGTTGTTATCGATCAAAGGGTGTAGGTTATCTGAAGCTCAACTGCTAACTGGAAACTGGAAACAAAAGGTGAAATTGAGAGATGGGGGGAAAAAGAAAAGAAGTGAATCGATAGGACATCGCCGTCCTAGGCCTACGTATTCCCTCGGGAGCGGGAAAGTCAGAGTCAACGTAGTTCGGACTACGGTTTTGTGGGGGGGAGGTTGCTCGCTAAGACATCGTCGTCTCGTGCCTACGTATCCTCAATCTAACCAGAAGGAGGAAGTCAGAGCAGTCGTAGTTCGACCTAACAAGGTCTTGGTTTGTTTTTGTTTTTTTGTGGAAAACGCCAAGGTTCGCATTCCAGCAGTTTAGGTGTTGTCACTCGTTGTACGGAGTCTTACGCGTTTACCTGTTTGCGGTAGAACGGAAATGACATTTCCTTTATGAGTGGATTGAAGGAGATGAGAAGAGAATGATTGTTTGTTTTTGTCTTTTAGAAAGAATTGTTTTAATTTTTGTTTGCAGTATGCCTCCTGCTAAAGTCTATGATGTAGTAAGTACTTTGCCTAACGAGTCACACGCCTCGCGCAATAAAGTATATTATGTACTTAAGGTTCATGGCACACGAAGCACACTTTTAATTGTTAAGTGTTTTGATATTTTTCTTTAAGAGAGAGAAGAGAGACTCAAAGTTGTAAAGAGAAAATCTAAGGGGAAACTAATTGCATTCCTAATGTTATCATGCATTGATGGCCTTATGGTTGAGTTAAGAAGAACTCTACCTAATGGACAAGTAGGGATTGCACTACCTAATGCTCATCTTACCTTACCTTAATCAAAGATTAAGGTTAAGCTAAGATCCCAAAGGGGTGAGAGAGAGTTGTTCAAACAAGCATTATATCATACAATTCATAAGTGAAAAGTATGGGAAAGTAAAAGAGATGAGAGATGAAAGAAGAATGAGTATTCATGTACTCAAGTGCCTTACCTTCCAAGAAACCTAAGCAACATTTATTAAAGAATGTAAAGCATAAGCATTAGTCACCAAATGATTAGAAAAGTTAAGCATACAATTCTTAAACTAAGACTAGCTAGTTTGCATTGGTATTTGAGGCAACATACATGAGTAAACAAAGTAAAGTGAATCCTAATGGTTAAAGATCTCATACAAGTCAATAGCTATGTCTAAGTGACTTTCATTTATGTTAACATGTTAAAAGAAGTCAAACTATGTCAAACTATGTGCTAAAATATCATACAAATGCAAGTTGTGCACAAACTAGAAGACATGAGTACTTAAGAGTTATGCAAGTGAACTATAACATGATTTTACATCTAGGTCGGACGTGAATGAAGTGTATTAAGATGTGTAAATGTCATTAGAAGAATATAGAAGTCATGCATCAAAGCAATCACAAAGTTTGAACAAGTTATGCACAAGTAATATCAACTTAGAATGCAACATACAAACATTGTTCATGCAAAGGACATGTGAGGATGGATGTATGCTATGGCAAAGTGTAAAATCAGAAATGATGTCATATTAAAGATGGCCTATATAACTTACAATTGTCAAATGGAATTCAAAACATTTCAAGTTTAGAAACTAGAATGAAACAAATACCAAACAATGTCATTTAAGTTCTTAAAAGTTATCAAACTTGTAACACAAGCAAAAGAAGGACATGAAATGAATGTACACATGTTAGATGGGTCAAAGTCAGTACCTAATGACCTCTAATAGGTTTTATTCAAGTCCTAAAAAGTTAGAAGAATAAGGAGCATACAAGGATTAGGCAACTAAACAAACAATGTTCAAGTAGAGATTGTAAAACAAAAGTTATGTTCCAAGTGATGTGAAATGCAATTAGATATCATTATGTGTCATGTAAATGAATATGTACATTACTTATCATGTATGATGTGGAAAAATGCAAGTTGGGAGCATCATGTTAAGGTATACTTCACAAACACACAAGTAAACACAAGCTTATGCATTAATGCAACATTTACAAGTCATGCAACTTTAACAAGGATAAGATGAGATTAAAAGGCAAGTGAGAATGATTAGTAATGCTAAAATTCAGTACCTATACCATTCCTTATTGGACTTTTAAGTTCTAAAATGAAATTGCAAAAGAAAGTGTTGAAGAGGTCCTAAAAGAATGCACAAAGTTCATACACATTGATGTTCACATCCAACAATATTTAAGTCATTTCATAATGCAACAAGAAATAACCTATAATTGGAATTATAAAGACCTATAATCTTCATTATATATGTCCACAAAGGTCTCAACAATTTAGAAATGAATTGCATAGAAAATATCATTAAATCCTAAGGCATGATCTTGAATCAACACACATGAACAAAGGTGCATTTAACAATCCAAAGGGGCATGAGCAAGTACTTTAAAAATTAAATTAAAGCACTCAAATTGATGTGAAACCAATGGCTAAACATCCCTCAAATATAGGGCCAAAATTCCTCTTGATTAAATCCAAATAATGCCCAAACAATCCGTTATAGTCACTTAACAAACAAGCATAAGAAATGACTCTAAAACCCATTCAAAAATGACTTAAAAAATCCCTAAAAAATACACAAGATCTCTTGATATGTGTCAAACATAATCTCCAATTGGTGTGAAAAAATTCAATTTGAAACTACCTGAGAAAAATCTTTTATTGAGTGTGTATCAATGGATATGAACATATGAACAAGTTTGGAAGAAAATTGTGGAAAAAATATCAAAATGTAATAAAATGGAAAATAAAAAATATAGAAAATTATTAGACACATCCAAGAGATCTCATGAATTAATTAAGAATTTTTAAGTGCACTTTACCATTTTTAATAAAATAAAATGAAACAATTAAGGAAAATGATAAAAAAAAAAGGAAGAAAAAGAGTCCCAGGGGTGCATCAATAGCAAAAGATTCAGTTGTAAAACCTAAAGGGCCCAAAACTGGGGGGTGTGGAAAGCAGTTGGATTAGGCCCAACGCGCATGAGGCATGAAGGTGCATACCATGAAGATCAGTCAATATAATTGACTCAATGTAGTGCGTTGGATCCAGTCAACAAAATCAGACCACACATTATGTCAATCACGTGGCTAGAATTGAAGGATCATGGCAATAAATATGGAGATTACGCGCATCATAGCATAATTAATACTCATCAGCAAAAATAAAAAAATAAAAATAACAAAACAGAAAAAAATAAAAGAGCACGTGCACGAATGGAAGAATTTAATTCAGTGGCACATTCCTATTGGCTAATTCAAAAACTCATGAACGAATCAGAATACAACACGCATGCATTGACCGTTATGACTCAGACGCTGGAGCCCTAGCTCTGGTCGTCTCCTCCGGCCAGCCTCGCCGGAGCTAACTGTAAACCTAACCAAAAATGTCACATGAGGACATCATTTCGCGCGGTTTTTCACGTAGATTCTGAATATACCATTATCTTTCACGTATCATGCACATAAAAGCCAGATCGAAGCAAACAAAAACAAGATCTAGAATTGAAAATCACGCCATAGCTACATTTTTCACCAGAAATCAGTGCCTACACGCCATAGGACTTCAAATAATCACTCCTCCATCCTTCTAAACACTTAATACAACGTAAATGAAAACTTGAAAGGAAACGACTAACCTTCAATGGAGAACTTCACAGATCCTTCAAGAAACCTTGAGCAAGCTTCCAATCCTCTTCAAATTGCTTCTGAACACGAAATAAACGTGTATAATCCAATGAATCTTGCGCAAAACGAAAACTGATGAAGATGATGTTGAAACTCGGATTCAATGATAGATTCACCACAGCTCCATTCTATTGCATACAGAAGACTCTATCAATGGTGTAGATGAAGAATTCAAGAAGAATTTGCAGAGAGAACGTTTATGGAGAGAGATTCGATGAAGAGAGCAAGGTGAAGTGAAAATGAGAGAGTGAGTGAAACTGTTGTAACTACATCCGTTATGGAGGGTTAGAGAGCTTATATATGCAGTTAAGAATGATTAACCATGGTTAGAGTGTGGTTTGAGTTGGGTTAATTAAATCTCATGAGTTTATTTTTTGCAAGAGGAAGTGAAATTGTTCATGGTTATGGTGGTGTGAACTTGGCACGGGTTAGAAAGGTTTTTTTTTGCTGTGATGGTAGTGTATGATAATGATGTATGGATGGCATGTTGATGGTATCATCAAGAAGAATGGCTTGTTCATTAAATTGTGTTTCTTTCTCTCATGGCCATATGAAGTAAGTTTGGTGATATATGCATGGAAAGTAAGAAAATGCATGGGCAGATGTGGTAAGGGTGGTAAGAACCAAGTTATGCGTATGTGGTAGAATATATTTTGAATTTGGAAAGTTATGTCATGGTCAGAACACTTGGGGAGACTTTTCCATGGTGATGATTTTAAGGGATCATATATTGGAACACATGAAGCCAAATGGAGTGATCTTGGTATCAAATTAAAAAGGGGACTTGACACAACAAATTTGGTGTTAAAAAGGAATGAATTGGAGGCCTAGAACATGATGAAAAATGTCATTGAAGTCACGGGTACAAAACTGACTTTTTGGACTTAGAAATTTCTACGTGTCATGTTAAGAAATGCAATTTTGAGATCCACACTTTGAATGGCCATAACTTTTGATTGGTAGATCCAAATGACATGTTCTTTACATGTGTGGAAAGCTTGAAAAGCACTCTACAACTTTCATGTTGAGCCAAAAATGATTTGAAGCTTGCATCCTGGCTGAAATTGGCATTGAAGTTAGCTAAATGAACCATAAAATATTTCCATAAATGGAAACTTTTATTATAGGTCACTTCCCATTTTTGGAAATTTTCAAAACAAGTCTTGATTCTTGATTCTTTCAACTTTTGTTGACCAAATTCCGTTCACTGGCAACTTTTGAGATGGTGGGGAAAAATCTCTCTCAAAAATCAAGAGTTGACTTTTTGTTAACTTTTTTATTAATCAGCTGATTCTGGATCTTTTGACCAATTAAAAACCTTTTGAATGAAACCAAAGGCCAATACCCTATCCTTAGAAGCCTGAGGACACATGGGGAGTCTTGAGATCAACTATTGTCCACAAGATCAGAGATATATTGCTTTTCCCCCAAAACCCTAATTTGGTCTTCCCCTACTAGGAGGTGATGATTCTTTCCAATTTCTATGAGTTCCAATTTGTATGAGTTCCAATTTTCTGATGACTTGAAGACCCAAGCATGATGATTTAAAGAATGGGGAACCATTTTGACTTGATTGGTTGAACATAGCCCTCTTCTCTTGCTTTGAATGATCAATGCCTTAGTAATAGCTGATTTCATGCCTTGTGGAAGACCAATGATGCATGTATGATTTTTATGACCTAAATGAAATGCAGATGAATGAAGCATAAGCCATTGGTATAAGGTAATAAATAAAAGGGTAAATTTTGAGGTATTACACTACAAAGGAGAATTTACCTTTGAGGATTAACAGATCCAGTGCTCAATTATTATTTCTTGGAACCACGACCTCAACGGCAACTACTAGTGCTTATTTTTTGTACATTCTAACCACAACTTTCTCTAGATCATCTTGCTTATATTGTCTATTTTTGGTCCTCTTGTCATTCTCCTTATTGTTTATCACACTCAAGGTTGGTTATTTTAAAGCCATTATTATCTTCTTCTTTTTTGTATTTCCTGTTTGTGTTGCTGCCTTATTGATACCCTTTTTGAAATTTTTGTTATAGGACATTGGATTGCAAGAAAAGTTTAAACAACTCAGTTTGCAATTGTTTATTACTAGCTTAGTGATTCTCATGATGAACACCTCCTATAGCAGTGCAAAATCTGACTCCTCAAGGTGAATATTATTGAATAGCCCTCCTATAATGTTCAATCGATGCAATTTATCGTTAGTATTTTATTGATGCTATTTCACAAGGTTGAGCCAATTTTATGTAAAAAGTAGTCTTTAATTTGTATTAGTAGTGTCAAGTAGCAGCAATGGCACGCCATGGCTGATTGCAGTGGCGAATGTTTGGCCATCCTCTTATCAATTTGTGAAAGATAGAGGCTCCATAGTATTTTATGGAAAAAATGAAGGCTTAAAATGACAAATTTTTGGCATTTTGTGCTTTAGAATTTTGACTTGGTTGTTACCGTTAGAATTTTTGTCCCTGCCATACGTTAGCTTTAGTTTCTCCGACTCCCATGGGAGATGGAATCGAGGTGAATGCTATACTTGTGAGATACAATTTAAAATTCACTAATTGTTGTCTAATTTAACAGCAGGGCTAAACTTGAGCTACCATATTTTGCAACAGAGATTACAGCTCCATCAAACCCCTTTGCATTATCTCTAGCAAAGTATTTGCACTCCATAGGAGCTAAAATGTATGGAGCTTTCTGGTGTTCACACTGTCTGGAACAAAAATAGGTATGTGAATACTTATAATTCCTTTTGAAATTTTTAGCCATACTAAACTGAACAACAATCATTAAGGTCAAAGTCTTTCATTTGCTTTTGATGAAATTGTCGTAGTTTTATTGAGATGCGAATGACTTGTGTAAAATCAAATTACTTATCAGAATCCAACTTTGGCAATTTTGTCATGCTACTCTTTGTGAAGAAGCTCTTGGTTTCAATTGAGTTAATAAATTCCATTTTTTATTTCTTCTTGCAAACATATCATGTTCTTGTTAGTCATCAAACTCCTGCTATAGGAATATCATAGAATAGTAAATAATTTTATTTAGTTTCAACCAATTTTTCTATTTTTGAATATGCCTAAGGTGAACACAGTTCACAACCCTTGCTTGCAACTCTTGTCTAACATTCCTTCTAGCATAATTATTTACTTTAACTTCTTGATATAGATGTTTGGACGAGAGTCAGCCAAGCAATTGAAGTATGTGGAATGTTTTCCTGACGGATATTGGACAAGAACCAAAATGATCGATGCATGCATAGATGCCAAAATAGAAGGTTTCCCTACGTGGATTATTAATCGCCAGGTAAAGAATGCCTTATGTTGTAATTATAATCTATAACTATGAACCTCTCTGCCAATGACATGCTCAAACTTGTTTTAACTTCATTACATCTTGAATTTCCTACAGGTTCAGAGTGGTGAAGCGGAATTATCAGAGCTGGCACAAATGTCTGGCTATAGTGAATCTGATCAACCTAGTTAATACTTTTGACTGAAAGTAACAAAAATAGCTTTGTAGAAGCATGTTTACAATGTACCGCATCAGTAGTCCTGTCAATCTTCTATATTTTTTAGTTTCGCTACGCATTAGTAAGCCTTCAAATTTAAGTTCTTGTATCACGGACAAAAGTTCTTCTGGTCCATATAGCCTTCAAATTTAAATTTCATACTCAACGGAATTTTGAATTGATTTGCTTGATAGTTGTTTTTCATTCTTGGTGATTTACATGTTAATCTTAGTGTGTGAACTTCTGTTTAGCTTTCCTGAAGGTCATTGTAATTATTTATGGTTTCACAGTTTACCATCGATCTTATTTTTCTCTGTTATTCATATAGTGCACTTTTCTTAACAATTCAATAACTGTGGAACATGCCATGGATTATGGACACACTCATTTATCTGAGGTACGCTACCTTCTACAATTAATAGCATACAATTTCATGTAAATCTCAGTGCTTTTATTTACCATTGTGTTTATATTTATTTGCTTATTCCGTCTAATCGTCTTCTTTAGATAATAATCCATGCTGATAGATTACTGAACAAAGCAGTCCTTTTGATTCACTTTTCTGCTCGTTATACAACAGAGGTACGACATTATTGTTTTTGCCTTAAATGGAAGTGACTCAAATAATTCCATCCGTTTTTCTAAGAGGAACACCCATCGCCATGAATTCGTCATCGGCACTATTTAATACTTTTCACTATTTAAAAAATGGTGATGATGTAACTTGTCTCTTCAAAATTTTATCATGGTGAATTTAAACAGGTTCTTGACCTTGTTGTGGATATGGATAGCATGTTTTTTAATAAAATTATAATTTTTCATGGTATTTTGTATTGTTAGAATTGAATATTGTAATAGTATTAGTATTCTACTACCATGAAGAGATGAGATAGTGTAGCAATTTTAATTTATTTTATTTAAAAATAATATAATTAACGACAGTTCTAAACGATCGTTATTTTTAATGAAATATATTATATAATTATGGCGGTTCCAACTGTCACTATTTTTAATGAAATATAGATTATATAATTATGGCAGTTACAACTGGTGCTATTTTTAATGAAATATATACTATATAATTATGGCGATTACAACCGTCGTAATAATATATTTGAGATTGTTTCAAAACCTTTGCGGAATGTTACGGCAGTTAGAGCGACTGTTTTACAAACCGTCGCAAAACAGCCTCGCGACACATGTTTATACGATAGAAGAGGAACTGTTGTGACTTCTGATTTGCGTCGGTTCTAACCGCCGTAATATGCCAAAATTAACCGTCGTAATTTTCCAATTTTCTTGTAGTGTTTGCACATTCATTTTCCTATCTAAAAATGTGATATATCTTGTATCTAAAGGAATGTAGAGTGTGTAAAGTATTCTTCCATTTAATTAAAAGATTTTAAGGGATAATTTCACATTAAAAAATGCCCAATAGACAATATTAAGTCTGTTTCATGCCATGGATTTCTTCAATTTCTTCTCTTGGCATATTCGATAGCAAACACGGTTTCAATCAGTTCAGCTTGAAAGGAGGTGCAAACTCCAACTTTTACTGATATAGCTTCTAAGAATGTTACTAAATTATCTCTAAATATTCCACCACAAGTTGATGTTCCAGGATTTCCTCCGTATATATATATATATATATATATATATATATATATATATATATATATATATATATTTTGATTTATGTGTCCTTAAACATGGCCTTGTTTCGAATTATTAAGAGCTTATAGCATACTAATGTGTAAGTTATTTTCTATAACAAAATATAAAATAAACTAAAACTCTTTTCAATATCTATACATTGCTTTTAAAAGATATTTTAAAGAGCTTTTGGAAATAAGTTGATAACAACATATGAAATGTCGTAAGTCATTTCCATAAGCTCTCCCGACTAGTTTGGCAGGTACTTATACTAGTAGAAAGCATCCAAAAAATGATTATTCTAGACTTTAGAAGGAAATTTTTTTTACTAGGATCAAAGCCAAAACTAGTTCAATTTATATGGAGAAAAAAAATAGAGAATTTCTTAATACACCACATGGGTTTCTTAGGCACCACGCGAATTTTTGTTTTTGTCCCTTGATTCCAGATGTGCACATCCGGACACACCATTTTTTTTAAAAACGTTGATTTGTTCCGGATGTGCATATCAGGAATAATTCCTGATGTGCAAATCCGGAACCATTTCTTATAACTTGGCGCCAGAGCTTCTCCCCCCTCATTCTTTACATTTTTACTTTCCAAACTATCAAACTCTCTCAAATTCTCAAATTCTCATTCCCACAAATCTCGACTTTTTTCACTCGAGTTCGGCACAGAGCAACTTCTACAACGATCAAGACATTCCAAATCCTCTGTATCTCAATTTAATCGGTAAGTTTTCGAATTTTAGAGTTTCAGAGTTATTTTCGAGTAATCGATTTAGAGTAGACATTTAGGTGTAGAAATTGTTAGGTAGTATGAATAACATAGGTTAGAGACAACGTAGGTATTGTTTGCTGCTTCAAACGGACGATCAGGGCATTAAAATAATCTTTTTTATGGTATAGTAGCCATGGCTACATTTTAAGAACTTGAAATACGTATCGGATGTACAGATCCAGAAAAATTTTAACGTTGATTGCTTTCCTAATGTGCACATCCGAAAAAACCCAACGTTAAATATTCTGAGTACTTCCGGATGTGCATCCACGGAAGTTTTCCTGATGTGTAAATCCGGAAGCATCTTGGTTTCTATTTTTTTTTATTGTTTATTGTTTTTTTTTAATTATTTTTAAAAAAATTCTAATTTATTTATTATGCTTTGCTGATTACATGGTTGCCAAAGACGATCATATCATACATGGACGGACAGCTCAGCATGCATCTGTCCGACGTGAGCGGACGCAGTCTACAGCAAAGGCAGTTCCAGTAGCCCCTACAGCTGAGGGACAGCCTTCCACATCACAGGTTCAGGTCACTCCCCCATCAGTCGCCGTTTCTACATCTCGGAGGCTTCGGGGTGCTACTGCTGGTTCATCAGGGTCCCCGCCTGCACGCAGGCGTCATCGGGAGACTCTAGTTCCATCACTTGCTCCTATTTCATCCCATGTTCCTGTTCCTGAGGGTGATCACCCAGCACAAGAGGGTGGTGACGGCGATGACGATTTCGATGAGCTGGAGGGTTACCCCGGGGGACCGTCTAATATGTCCCTACTCATGGGGTACTCTGAGCATACTGCCAGATATGTCTGGCTAGGACAGGTAACCTTTCTCGGTTTATTTATAGAATTGTTTTCATTGAAAATAATTTCATTTGTAACATTGTTTTATTTGGAAATTTTCAGGAGAAGGATTCCCAGAAGTTCTATAACCATGGGGGCAAGGTTATAGACATGATTGCGGAGCTGCCAGAGGATGAGTGGTTCCAGTCTGCACTTGCTACCTCTGGTCTCGGAGGCCTTTCTAGGATTGGGTATCCCCAGATCATGTACGGTATGGTGATGGCCTTTGTTGAGAGATGGCACCTTGAGACATCCTCATTCCATCTACCGTACGGCGAGCTCACGATCACACTCGACGACATCTCGTGCCTTTTACATCTATCGATCACAAGTACCCTTCTCCATCACAGTAAGATGTCGAAGGTGGAGGCGATAGAGATGCTGACTGGGGAGCTTGGGACTACCCCAGATGAGGCACTTGCGGAGGTGACCGAGTTGAGAGGCGCACACGTCCGGTTCTCTTTTCTGACACACAAATTTCGTGAGGAGCTTGCAGAGGCAGGACGGGCAGCATGTGATCTAGCTGAGGTGGCGATCCACAGGCAGCGTGCCCTGAGATGCTACTATCTATTTTTACTCGGCACGTAGCTGTTTGTGACACCAGCGCTACTTACGTTGATATCGTTTACCTCACGTACCTTTTGGATCCCACAGAGATCAATGGGTACAACTGGGGGGCGGCTACACTGGCATACACCTATGTTAGGCTCTCAGATGGTTGCCTTTAGGCTGCCAAGACTGTGGCAGGCAGTTGTACATTATACGTGGTAACAATCTTATATTCTAAGTCTTTTTTTCATTTCTTTTCTTTCTATATTCATTATAATGTTTGACACCGATGTTATGTTTTCCATTTCAGGCGTGGATATTACAACACTTTCCCAAGATTACTGGTTGGGGGAGTGTCTAGGGGTACACTGAGGATATGCCGCGTGCTGCTACATTTCTCCTGCTCAGAGGAAACTAGGTGCCCGACCCCTACAGAGTTTATCTTGATCAGATGGCTGCTGAGGACATTTTTTATCACGTCTATGTCGATCACCGTGAGACGCGCCCGTTCGCCGAGGTTTCACTGTTCTCAGGATGGTTGGCATGCAGTTCGACCATTACTGCTCGATACTTGTCAGAGCGCATCTTGCGTCAGTTCGATTACACGCAGACGATCCCCCGGATGCCTCATGAGTATGTTCCTTTAGGCTTGACCCGCACGCAGATAGATGAGATAAATGCTGACTTTCAGTCCCACTTGGTACCGGAAGAGGCTCGGGCGACCAGAGCACCGAGAGATTGGAGCGTTGCTGCCGGATACATCATGTGGTTCTATACCGTCTCACACCCATGCATGGTGCCCACTGCTGAGGGATCACCACCCAGACCTGCTCATCAGGAGATATTAGAGGAGCAGCAGTCTCAGCTGGACCATACTCAGGATGTCCTACCTCGCTGTCGTGAGATAGAAGAGATAGCGCTGGTGGCCATTGCGGACGGTCACCTCTCTGAGGGCTCTGGTGGAAGACTTGCCATGGATAGGATTATTGAGATTGCTCGGGGGGCACTTCAGTACCGCAGACATCGAGCCAGGACCGGGTAGGGGCAGAGGAGCAGGGGAGCCAGGAGAGATCCTTCGACATACACATTAGTTTTTTGTTTGATGTATTCTATTTTTATTACATTTATATACTGTATTTTGACAGGAGTATTATTATGTATATATATCATTTTATTTTATATATGGATGTTTTCGAATGTATATTAAGTTGCGACGATATATTAACATCTGCGACCAACTAACAAAACTGATTTTTAAAAAAAATAAAGTTCTGCAATATTTCTGGATCTGCAGATCAGGAATTATTCCTGATATGCACATCTGGAACAAATCAACGTTTTTTAAAAAAAATGGTGCGTCCGGATGTGCATATCCGGAAACTGGGGGCAAAAACGGAAATTCGCGTGGTGCCTAAAAAGCCCATGTGGTGTATTAATAAATTCTCAAAAAATATCTATAGCCATGCGTAAAAGCTTAAGAGAAATCATTTTTAGCAAGAGTAAAAAATGATGATTGTGTTGGAATTAACCCAAAACCTTTTGGAAATTCCTATTCAATCTTGATCTCAAGATTGTTATCAAACACGTAATGGCAATGAAAAGAAAGGGTTAAGAAAGAAAAGAAAAGAAACATTGGAGGAGAAGAAGAACAATTTTCTGCAGAGAACTCTCTGCCCACAAACTGTGGAAATTCTGTTATTTCACTTACAACTGCAAACTGTGAATACAATTTCTCAAATTCTAAACTTCTTACAAAAAATAAGGGTTTCTCCCTATTTATAGATTTAGGTTAGCTTGCACCCCAAGCCAAGGCCCAAAACTATAAAAGCCCAAAATAGTTAACATTACTAAAATAGGCCTAAGTCGAAATCCTATGTGAAGGAACCTCCTTCGACACTTCGACACAAGGAATTACAACTCAACACACCACCTAATTCATTGTGTCTAAGCTGTCTACATTCATCATGGCTCTTAGTCTTCTGAAAACTTCGACCTGCACTCCCTTCGTCATGATATCTACAATCTAATTTTCAGTTCTGCAGTGTTCGAAGTTCATCTTCCCTTCTGCTACCTTCTCTCGAAGATAATGGAACCTCATTTCGATGTGCTTGCTTCGACCGTGTGCTATTGTATTTTCCCCAAGTTGATAGCTGACATGCTGTCGATCTTCATGGTAATTGCTCCATGACTCTTCCCTGTAATCTCTTCGACCAAGTTCACCATCCAGGTGGCTTGACATGCACAAAGAGAAGCAGCTATATATTCTGCTTGGCATGATGACAATGCCACTATTGGCTCTTTTCTCGAACTCCAAGCAAATGGTGCACCACCTAACATTAACACATATCCAGCTGTGGATTTTCTATCCTCGACATCACTACACCAGCTAGAGTCGGTGTATCCCACTAACTTACATTCTTTCCCTTCATCAGCTGTAGGAAACAAAATGTCGTAGTCGAGAGTCCCTTTCAGATACCTCAATATCCTCTTCGTTGCTGCTAGGTGTGATACCTTTGGCTTCTGCATGAATCTACTTACCATACCCACAGTGTATGTTAAGTCAGGCCTTGTATGAAAAAGGTATCTAAGTGACCCAATAAGTTTTCTGTATTGGGTTGGATCGACATCATCTTCATCTGAATCCTTCGATAGTTGTAGTCTGGTCTCAGTTGGAGTCGAAGTTGGGTTGCAATCTTGCATCTCAAATCTCTTGAGTATTTCGCCTGCATATCTTCTTTGGTGCATCATCAAACCTCTACTAGTCTTGTAGAATTCGATGCCAAGGAAATATAAGAGATTTCCTAAGTCTGACATTTCAAACTCCTCACTTAGGTCATGTTTGAAATCTTCGATCTCCTTCTTGCAACTCCCTCTTATCAACAGGTCATCGACATAGAGGCATAGTATAATCAATTCATTATTGTTTCTCCTTACATACACTCTATGCTCAGTCGTACACTTCACAAATTCCTTCTCCCTTAAGAAGTTGTCGATCTTCTTATTCCAAGCTCTTGGAGCTTGCTTAAGTCCGTACAGGGCTTTATGCAGCTTGTACACCTTTTCTTCTTCGCCTCGTTTCACATACCCTGCTAGTTGTGTGACATAAACTTCTTCATCTAGGGGGCCATTAAGGAATGCACACTTCACGTCCATCTGACATGTGTGCCAATTGTTCATATTTGCTAGACCAACAACCAACCTAATTATTTCGATTCTAGCAACAGGTGCGAACACTTCATCGAAGTCGATTCATTCCTTTTGTAGAAATCCTTTCACCACAACTCTCGCCTTGTGTCGAGTTACTTCTCCTCTAGGATTCACCTTCACCTTGTAAACCCATTTCACATCAATTTCCTTCTTGCCTTGAGGCAATTCAACAAGTGACCAGGTGTTGTTGACTTCGATGGACTCTAACTCCTCATTCATTGCTTTCACCCACTTCGAATCTTTCAATGCCTCAGTTGCATTGACTAGTTCAACATCTACGTAGAAAGCATAATGTACTAGCTCACCCTCTTCATTAACCACATCATCTGATATAATTACACATTCTTACAACCTTGCAGGCATGTGTCTTGTTCGTCGAGGTCTGCTTGGGCCTGCTTCATCTCTGACTTGTTCCTGTCGAACTTCTCTTTCAACTTCAATGGTTGGTTCTTCACAAGAGATTCTCACTGAATTCTTCTTGGCATTCTCATTCCAATCCCATTCTTTAAGCTCATCTATGATCACGTCCCTGCTGATTACTACCTGCTTATTCACTGGGTCGAACAGTTTGTAACCTCTAGTCGAATGATATCCTATCAAGATCATCTGATTTGACTTGTCATCAAGCTTCCTTCTCAACTGATCTAGCACATGTCTATGTGTTATAGATCCAAACAATTTCAAGTGACTGAGGCTAGACCAACATTCTTCTGGGGTGATTCCTTCAAGCTTCTTCGTCGGACATCCGTTCAAAATATATGTTGCTGTCGAAACCGCTTCTCCCCATAATTCTTTGGGTAAGTGCTTTCCATTCAACATACTTCTCACCATGTTCATGATGGTTCTGTTCTTTCGTTCTGCAATTCCATTTTGCTATGGCGTGTAGGGTGGCACCACCTCATGCACAATCCCTTCTTTTTCACATAATGCATCGAACTCTTTCGAATCATACTCTCCACCACCATCAGTCCTCAGAATTTTCACCTTTCGACCACTCTGTCTTTCGACCATAGATTTGAATCTGGAAAATACCTCGATCACATCACTTTTCTTCTTGATGAGGTAAGTCCACAACTTTTGACTGTAATCATTTATGAACGTGACAAAGTATCTGTTGCCACCAATCGAATCCACCTGGATTGGACCACATGCATCAGAGTATATGACTTCCAAAAATTGCCTTCGACTTCTTTCTTGCATCCTTGCTGAAGCTATTCTTGTGTTGTTTCGACTGAACACACTCTTCACAGACTTCACTTGGAATGTCGATTTCTGGTAATCTTGAAATCATATTTCTTCTCTTTAGCTCTCTGATGTCATTGAAGTTGAGATGGCCTAGTCAACAATGCCATAACCACTCATCTCTGTTGGCTGCAGTTGCTAGGCACTTGTGCTCCATCACCTTGAGTTCAATCTTGAAGGTCCTATTATGAGACATTGGAGCCTTCAAGATCAACCTACCACCTGCGTCGAGGACTCTCATTATCTTGTCTTCGACAACTACCTTGTAGTTCTTTTCGACGACCTGCCCTATACTGAGCAAATTACTCTTCATGCCTGGTATGTACAACACATTGGAAATTGTTGATCTCTTGCCATCTTTCCTCATAATTAGAACATCACCAACACTTCAGCTGCTAGAGTGTTGTTATTTGCAAACTTCACCGTGTTCTTCGATGAGGGCTTCATGTTGACAAACCTATCTTTCCTTCCAATCATGTGTGATGAGCATCCTGAGTCCAAGTACCACTGATCTTGGAATCTTCTTCATCTCTTGTTGTGACCATCAACAACATCTATTCTTCTTCATGTTTCGCCAGCTTTGCATCAGTTTCTTGATTTTTCTTCTTTTCTGGACAGTCACTAAAATAGTGGCCATACTTCTGACAATTGAAACACTGAATTTGACTTTTGTCAAATTTTCGACCACCACCTCTTCCTCTACCTGCAGCACCACCTCTTTGGTTGCCTTGATTCCAGGGTTTTATCTGATTCGACCAGTTTCTTCCTCTACCATTGTTGCCATTCCCGCTTCCTTTGCCTTTCCTTTCCTTTTCTAACTGCATCTGCAAGGCCATATCACTCTTCGACTTTCCTGCAGCTCTTTCAGCCATCATTTGTTCATGAAACTCAAGCGTCCCTTGAAGCTCTTCCTTCGTCAATACTGACAAGTCTTTTGACTCTTCTATGGCTACTACCACGTGGTCGAACTTTGGAGCCAATGACCTCAAGATCTTTGCAACAACTGATCTTGATGTGAACACCTCTCCACATACCTTGATTTGATTCACCAACTTTGTAACTCTGGTGAAGAAATCTGTTATACTTTCATTGTCTTCCATCTGAAGCAACTCATAGGTTCTCTTGTGAGTTTGTAACCTCGCCTCTTTCACCTTATCTGCACCTCCAAACGACTTTTCAAGACTCTCTCACGCTTCCTTCGCTGACTCTACATCACTAACTTTTTCAAAGTTATCTGGATCAACACACTGATGGATTATAAAGAGGGCTTTATGATTTTTCTTCTTTAACTCTTTGTGTGCAGCCTTTTCTTGATCCGTCACGTTCTCTGCAAGTGGTGTTACTTCATCCTTCACAAGATCCCAAAGATCTTGATAACAGAAAACCACCTTAATCTGCTTGCACCAATTCTCATAATTGTCTTTCTTGAGAATTGGAAGGCTTGCCGGAAAGTGCCCGTTCGGGTAGTTCATCGCCATCACGATTTTCCTTCCTTGAATCGCAACCGGAGCTTTAGATACCAGATGTTGGAATTAACCCAAAACCTTTTGGGAATTACTATTCAATCTTGATCTCAAGATTGTTATCAAACACGTAATGGCAATGAAAAGAAAGGGTTAAGAAAGAAAAGAAAAGAAACGTTGGAGGAGAAGAAGAACAATTTTCTGCAGAGAACTCTCTGCCCACAAACTGTGGAAATTCTGTTATTTCACTTGTAACTGCAAACTGTGAATACAATTTCTCAAATTCTAAACTTCTTACAAAAAAATAAGGGTTTCTCCATATTTATAGATTTAGGTTAGCTTGCACCCCAAGCCAAGGCCCAAAACTATAAAAGCCCAAAATAGTTAACATTACTAAAATAGGCCTAAGTCGAAATCCTATGTGAAGGAACCTTCTTCGACACTTTGACACAAGGAATTACAACTCAGCAGATTGGAATGTCATGAACTTTACCTAGAGCCATATAGCCAAAAGAGCCAATAACAGCTGACATAGTAGCAAGTTCACCAGGCTGTATCAAACATCCTAGCTGATCCGATGTACACGAACTGGTCCACACGGGCTGGTCGTTATGGAGGTGCCCGGATGGGTGCTGGTCGTACTCGCTGTCCGGTAAGTGATTGAGGAGAGGTGGTGGTGTACCTGCAAGGCACTCCGACGCTCAAGTAAGAAAGGGTCAGAGAAAAGGGGCAAGTACAAAGTATTAGTTCGTAGGGTGAATATTTGATACCTGGCCCTCTCAAGTGAGAGGGTTTATATAGGGCTCTAAGCGCGTGGCTAACGGTCCTATTTTTGGGGCGAAATAACCGTTTTCCCTAAAGAATCGGTCGCTGCCCAAACTAGCCGTTACGACGGGCAGGGTGTCCAAAACTAGCCGTTATGTCGGGCATATGCTTAGTTTCGGGCATCTGCCCATGGCTGTTCGGGGAGCACTGAAGCTGTGCATGTTGGGCAGAATGTCCGGGGAGGAACGTTATGTTCCTTGCCCGGTAGGAGGGGCAGAAAGGTAACTTTTGCCCTTCTGTGGATTGGACTTAGGCGATTTGGGCCGCTCTGTAGCAGAGGCTTATTGGGCCAATTCTATCCATTGGTCCAGTCCAGAACAGGAGCCCCCCAAGTCGTTGCTCCCGAGCATGGGAGTGATAACTTAAGGACTCCTCGTTGTCCCGGGGAACTATCATGAAGCCGTCGTTGGATACGAGGACGACTGCCTCGAGGTGCTCGTGGTTCTCCGTGTCCGCGATATTCGTGGTCGACTCCATCTTGCCCGGTATTCGGGGAGGTGACGCGTCAGATGGAATGGGAAACGTTGGGTCGCCACGTGTGCATCGAGACCTGTGTAGCAGTTACCTAGGCAATTATGGCTAGTGGGCCGTCATTATTGCCTACGGGCGCGTGTGTGTACGTGCCCCTTGGTATAAAATGGGGGAAACCGTCCCATTTTCCACTTTTCCTTCTTCTGATTCTTCCTCGTCACCAGTGCGTTTGCCCGTCACCTTCTTCAAGCAACCGACCGTCGTGCCGACCACCGTGACAAGTTTCGAGCAGCCGTTTTCTTCCACTTTCTTCTAGTAAAATCAAGTAAGTATCCTGATTTTTTGCTTGTTTTGCTTCCTTTTGTTGTTAGTGGTAGATTTCATGCAGCTAGGGTTAGTTCTAGATGGCAAAATAGGTAGATTTCCGGCGAGTGTTGGTGGTGGGCGGAGGTTCTGCCTTTTTTCTGTACCAAATGTCTCGCCGGATTAGGTAGCACGTTTGGTGGTCGTGGTGGCCCACGTGGTGGTTGCGAGTCGTGACCATCGCGTTCTATCATCCGTTGATGGATTTGGTGAGTTTCTCGCTAGGACGTTTCCAGATTTCGGTAGAGTTTCGACGGAATCTGGGTACAGGCGCGGGGATATTTTGTCCTTCTTTGTTTGATGTTAGGGCTTAGGCCGGGGACGTAGTTCCTAGCCTTTCGCGCGCCCTTTCACTTGTCTTAGCGGTGGAAGGGTGGATTTGATTTCCTGTCGAATTCACTACCTTTCTCTGCTTTTTCAGGTGATCATAGTGGCGATGGAGCCCGAGAGGGAGGTTATACCCGTTACGTCCGAAGAAACTGTCTCCGATGAGAGCAGCAGTGCAACGGCCTCGAGTTCTGCGTCCTCGAGTTCGTCGGCTTCGGATTCCTCGAGCGACGTCGAGGGGGAAGCGAATGATGCTGAGGAGGGAGATGACCTGGGGGTCGTGGAGGAAGATGTAATGGAAGAGGACGTAGACGCGTTCTGCCCGGAAGAGTGGGAGGTGGCCAAGCCTTCCGAACACACTTCCACGTTTGCGAGGTTTGCGGCGGACGCTTTTACTGAGGTGGGGCCCTCAGGTGAATGGAGGGTGCTTCTGCCTAGTGTGGGCGAGCGGATCTGCTCGAGCTTCGGGGACTGCTTCGGGATGTACGAATATGTCTTCAAAGAACTGGGGCTGAGGTTGCCCTTCACTGACTTCCAGCGGTCGGTGTTCCATCATCTGAAGTTGGCGCCTTCCCAACTCCACCCCAATTCGCTGGCCTTTATACGGGCTTTTGAGTTGGTGTGCGAGCACCTTGCTTTGGGGCCCACCATCCCTTTGTTCTTTGCTGTTTTCCACCTACAGCGGCAGCTGACGGGGAAGAGGTACGGATGGGTCTCTTTGAAGCAGCCCAAAAAACTGTTCAAGCCGTTCTCGGAGTCCATCCGAAACTTCAAGAGACGGTACTACATCGTCGAGCCTCTGTCCGAAGCTGCTCAGGACAGCGTGTATGCCTGGGAGTTAGAGTGTGACGAGAACGGAGAGGAGTTGCTCACCGAGGAG
The DNA here is from genome assembly GCA_022829125.1 of Lathyrus tuberosus. Taxonomy (NCBI): domain Eukaryota; kingdom Viridiplantae; phylum Streptophyta; class Magnoliopsida; order Fabales; family Fabaceae; genus Lathyrus; species Lathyrus tuberosus. Next base: position 2,739,716 of record JALAZF010000265.1, read on the forward strand.
GGGAAGTACGTCGGGGAGAGGGTGTATAAGTTTCCAATCCGCTGGACACCCGACCACTTCTCAAAGAAGCCCAGTGCCTATGTTTTTGAGCCGAGTGCTTTACGCGGGCAGGATGCCGCGTCTTACGAGACCCTGGTGAAGTGGGTCAACTCCTTTCAGCTCGCGACCTGTTGGACGAGCAAGGGTAATCCTATCTTCGAGGAGGATGGGAGTCAAAGGGTCGAGCGCCGGTTTATCCCCGTCAAGGCACTGCTGGAGTGCAAGACTTCTGCAGATGTCACGGCGCTGCTCGGTAGATTTAGTTACTTAGACTTTATTTACTATTCTTTCTTCCCCGTTTCTGACGCGCTTGTTTTATTTGTGCAGGTGAGATGCCTCAAGCCCATGACCGTGTGGTGAGGAATGCCATGGCGAGGGGCAAGGCTGGAGCGACTCCCTCCAAGACCCGGACTGCTGCTGGTGCTCGTGCGCCTCCCCCTGTTCAAACTGCTCCGGGGACCTCCTGTTCTCCCACTCCCTGTCCACTGGATTCTCCGCTGCCTTTAGTCGGGCGACCGAAGCGCCTCCGGATAACAGATACGGTGGATCTGAGGGGGGCAGTTGAGAAGGGGAAGTTCGAACTTCCTCCGTGCATCAACGATATGAGGTTCTTCGAGGGTAATACCTTGGTTGTTCCTCGGGCTGAATATCTTAGCCTGGGGAACATGGATCGCGCGGGCAAAAGGGCGATGGTGGCCAGGGATGCTTCTGCCCTCGTGAGGATGCTCGAGATGGCAGCTGTGTACGCTGAGGGGGACCACGTGCTCGAGGCTGAGCTTACTGCTGCTCGGGCCTCCGAAGCGACGCTGAAGGAGGAGGTCCGGCGTGCCCGTGAGGCGAACAAGAAAGCCGAGGAAGAGGCGACAACGCTGAGGGAGGAAGTCACCAAGCTAAGGTCGGAGAAGAAGGCGTCCGAGGAGTTGAACGCGGAGTTGATGGCGGCCAATGCCCCGGGTGATGACGAACCAGAGGAGATAAGAGTGTTGAAGACTCGGGCAGAGCTGGTCGCTGGCATTCTGCAGGCCGAGGATGATGGTATTGCTGTGGCCGCGGAGTCTTTTGATAGTGCAGTGGCCCAGTTGCGAGTGGTGAACCCTGGGCTCGAGATTTCGACCGGGGGTACTCACTACCTAGCTCGTGTGGAGGGTGGCCGCATTGTCCTGCCCGAGGGTCTTGTTCTCGATACTCCCGAGGAACATATCGAGGAGCAGCCCATGGAGGAGCCGAGGCCTGAAGCTGCGTCAACCGAGCGTGTGGAAGACTGAAGAGTTTTTATTGCTTAGCTGTATCTTGTCCGGCCTGCGTGTCGTTGAACTCGTTGTAATCTTATTTTTGTTCTGGGGGCGTGGCCCCCTTTTTAATGTAACAAGCACAATCTTTGGCCCTTGTGGCCTTTTAATTTAATGTTCGGTTAATTTATACAACTTCTGTTTATACTGTTGTACTTTGTTTTAGTTGTGCATGTGTGACTGCCCGTCGGAGGGTGTGTTTGTCAACAAGGCTTATTTTTGACAGATTGCTCATTGCATTATGAATTCGCCAGTGTGGGGAACTGGTCGAACAGTCGGGGAAGATCCTGGCGAGGTTGCGGATCTCAGGTCGCGATTGAGGCCTGAGGTCGCGGCGTGAACGTCCCATCGCGAGCTGGGGTTCTGCCAATCATGGTACTTGGGCGAAGGCGGTGCTTGATCAAGGACCGCCGACGAGCGGAGCTCCGGCTCATTTATTTGAGCGGGATTCCACTTTGTACGTATGCGTCGTTTGTACCTGAACGAGCATGATGGCCGTTAGACGGCCTTGTGACGCGAGGAAGCTTCTTGTGCCTTTTAGCTGTAGTATTGCTTAAGTTTTTCAGCGTTCCATGGTCGAGGGAGCATTTCCCCGTTGAGGTTTTCGAGGAAGTATGCGCCGTTCCCCGTTTTGGCGCGGACTCGGTATGGTCCTTCCCAGTTGGCCGTCAGTTTACCTTCGCGGGAGTCCTTGTGGTTTCTTCGCAGGATAAGGCTGCCCACGTCGAACTCCCGTCGAAAGACTTTGGCGTTGTGCCTGATCGCTATTTTTTGCTTAAGAGATGCCTCGCGGAGGGCTGCTCCCGTTCGGATTTCCTCGACGAGGTCGAGCTCCTCTCTTATCGCTTCGTCGTTCATTTCCTCGTCCAGGGGTGATTCCGTCCTCCTGGACGGTACGTGGATTTCAATGGGTATGACTGCCTCGGTGCCATATGCCAAACGGAAAGGTGTTTCCCCGGTGGTGGACTGGGGAGTGGTGCGGTATGCCCACAGGACACTGTGAAGCTCCTCGACCCAGGCTTTCTTTGTTTCGTCCAGTCTTCGCTTGAGGCCGCGCAGTATGACACGATTGGCCGCCTCTGCCTGCCCGTTGGTTTGGGGATGCTCTACGGAAGCGAAGTGTTGCCTCGTTCTGAGGTGTGCGACAAAGTCTTGGAATTTTTTCTCTGTGAATTGTGTTCCGTTGTCCGTGACAATTGCTTGGGGGATCCCAAACCGGGCAAGTATATTCCGCTTGTAGAAGCGCAGAATATTGAGCGCTGTTATCTTGGCTAAAGCTTATGCTTCTATCCACTTTGTGAAGTAATCTACGCCCACTATCAGGTATTTGTTTTGGCTGGACCCCGTCACGAAGGGTCCTAGGATGTCCAGGCCCCACCAGGCGAATGGCCACGGGGAGGTCATGCTTTTTAGTTCGTTTGGCGGAGCTAGGTGCATATCCCCATGTCGTTGGCATTTGTCGCATTTCTTCACATGCTCCTTGGCGTCTTGTTGCATGGTCGGCCAATAGTACCCTGCTCGGAGGGCCTTACGGGCAAGGGACTTTCCTCCGAGGTGTTGGGCGTTGATGCCTTCATGGATTTCTCGCAATACGTGGGGGACGACCTCCTCTTCTATGCATTTAAGAAGTGGGATGGAGAAGCCCAGCCGGTAGAGTTTGTTTTCGAGGATAACGTACGAGCAGGCCCTTCGTTTGATGGTGTTGGCCTCCTTGGGATCCTCTGGAAGTTCGTCCCTGGTGAGGTAGTTGTAAACGGGCGTCATCCAGCAATCGCTATCCCCGATCGCGTGTACATGTAGGGTCGAAGATCCCTTAGTGATGCTGGACCGGGGAAGTATCTCTTGGATGACTGACCTGTTTCCGCCTTTCCTCTTGGTGCTTGCTAGTTTTGACAATACGTCTGCTCGTACGTTGTGTTCCCGTGGAACGTGTCTTACTTCCACTGTTCTGAATTTCGACATCTTTTCTCTGACGAGGGTGAGGTATTCGGAGAGACTGTCGTTTTTGGCTTGATATTCCCCTGATACCTGGTTGGCTAGGAGCTGTGAATCAGTGCAGATGATGACTTCCTTGGCCCCCAAGTCTTCGGCTAGGCGTAGTTCGGCGAGGAAGGCTTCGTACTCGGCCTGGTTGTTCGACGTGGGAAAAGACAATGTGAGGGAAGCCTCGACTATGGTTCCTTCGTCGTTTTCCAGAATTACGCCTGCCCCGCTGCCACTAGAGCTGGATGCTCCGTCCACGTAGATGGTCCATCTGTTCACTAGGTGGGGCGAGGAATTTGAGAAAGTTACTTCTGCTACGAAATCGGCCAGGGCCTGAGCCTTAAAAGCTCTCCTGCTTTTGTACTGGATGTCGAATTCGGACAGTTCTAGCGACCATCTGAGCATTCGCCGGGCCATGTCTGGCCGTCCCAGTAGCTGCTTGATGGGCTGATCTGTCCTCACCACGATCGTGTGGGCCAAGAAATAGTGTCTTAGTCGTCTGGCAGCGTTGACGAGGGCCAATGCTACCTTCTCTATCTGTTGATATCTCGATTCTGTGTCCTGCAGTGCCTTGCTCGTGAAATATACCAGCTTTTGCCCGCTAGGATTTTCGCGGATGAGAACGGCGCTAACGGCCTCGGCGGAGACGGCGAGGTACAGGAACAAGACCTCCCCGGTATCTGGTCGTGACAACACGGGCGGTTCCGATAGAGCTTGCTTCAAGTGGAGGAGGGACGCCTCGCATTCTTCGGTCCATTCAAACGCTGCTTCTTTCCGCAAGAGCTTGAAGAAAGGAAGGGCGTGCTGGGCGGACTTTGCGACGAAGCGGGATAGCGAGGTCAGTACTCCGTTGAGGGATTGGATGTTCTTTTTAGACATGGGCGTTGGGAACTCGGAGAATGCCCGACATTTGTCGGGGTTAGCCTCTATTCCTCGTTCTGTTAGGTAGAAACCGAGGAACTTACCTGCCCGTACCCCGAACGTGCACTTCTCCGGGTTGAAACGCGTTTGGTATTTCCTTGCCTGCTCGAAAATTTTGCGGAGGTGGGTGACATGGTCTAGTTCCTCGTGGGATTTGATGATCATGTCGTCCATGTATACCTCGAGCATATCGCCTATCTGTTCGTGGAAGACTTTGTTCATTATTCGTTGGTATGTAGCGCCGGCGTTCTTCAGTCCGAAGGGCATTACGTTGTAGTAATAGTTGCCCGATTCGGTCATGAAGGCTGTGTAAGTTTTATCGCTCGCGGCCATTGGTATTTGGTTATAGCCCGAGTAGGCGTCGAGGAACGATAAAAGTTTAAAACCGGCCGAATTATCTACGAGTTTGTCTATATTGGGGAGGGGGTAGGCGTCCTTCGGACAGGCCTTATTAACATCAGTATAATCAACGTACATCCTCCATTTGCCATTATTTTTTCGTACAAGTACAACATTAGAGAGCCATGTAGTATATTTGGCCTCGGAAATAAACCTAGCTTCTAGAAGGTCTTTGACAGCTTTCTCCGCGGCTTCTGTCTTCTCCGGGGATTGCTTCCTTCTGCGCTGGGCAACGGCTTTGACGGTCGGGTTGATCGTGAGCTGGTGGCAGGCGATGGAGGGGTCCAATCCGGGTATCTCAGCAGCGCTCCACACGAACAGGTCTGCGTTTTCGCGGAGGCACGCTTTCAGTTGTCTTCTGGCCAGGTCGGGCAGATCTACTCCGATCTCCACTCCCCGTTGGGGGTCTTCTCCGAACGGAATGATCTCGAAGTTGCCATCTGGGACAGGTCGTAGGAGATGGCCGCTGTTGTCAGACTTACTGCCCGACGGCGTTGGAACCTTGGCGCGATCTTCTTCGCTGAATCGGCTGTCTAGATCGATTGATTCGACCTGGGGAAGTGGTCTTGGCTGTTCGGAGCTGCTGGGCAGGGGGAACGACCAGATGCTTTTGGCTTCGCCGAGATGGTGTTAAGTCCCTTTGACGCTGCTTCAAAGCAGCGGCGGGCAGCCTCGATGTCGCCGTGGAGGGTGGCGACCATCCCTTCAGAAGTGTAGTACTTTATTTTGAGATGTACGGTGGAAGGTACTGCAATCAACTCTGCCAGGGTTGGCCTTCCGAAGATGCACTGGTATAGTGACGGGCAATCGATTACCAGAAACTGTGCCTTGATTGCTCGGGTTGTCTTTCCTGAACCGAAGGTTACAATGAGCTCTACGTAACCTCGGGGCTTTGTCACCGCTCTGTTGAACCCTTGCAGGTCGGATCCGACGTATGGAGTGAGGTGAGAGTCGTTCAGCTGCAATGTCTCGAACAGGTGGTTGTACATTATGTCAACTGAACTGCCCTGGTCCACGAGTATCCTTCGGACATCGAAATTCGCCATCCTGACCCGGATAAATAGTGGGATGTTCGAATTCGGTGCCCCGCCGAGGAGTTCTTCCTTGTAGAAGGAAATGGGAGCGGACCCTTTGTGCGTGGCGTCCAGCGTGGTGACCTCGTTGGAGCTTTTGCTGATCATTTGGTCGAATCTCCTTTTGACCGAGTCAACTGTGACTTTGTTGAATCCACCCCCGGAGATCACCATGGCCGACGGGAAGGCCTCCCATAGGCTGCTGGCAACGAGGTATGTGGAGGCGAGCAGATCGTCCGGGATGCGAAAGTCTTCTGGTCGGGTCACGGACATAGCGACCTGGACGTTGGCGTCGTCGGAGGGCGGAATTTCCTCTGCGACCTTTTTGCTTTCCTGGGCCTCTTGCCAGGGAGCGTCCTTCTTTTTTGCGAACTGCTTCAGATGGTCGTCGCGAATGAGGATCTCTATGGCATCTCTGAGGTGGATGCACTCTTCCGTTATATGGCCGTGACTCTTGTGGAAACGACAGTACTTGGACTTTTCCATCCCTGGTCTGACCGGCAGCTGCTTGGGGAAACGGACTCCCGCCTGTTTGAACTCCGAGTTGGCGCACTCGGACATTTTTTTCTCCCTCGAGGCAGTGAGGGGGGTATAATCGTGGAATCGCCCGGAGGGTGCTCTCTGCTCGCGTGTATCGCGAGGTCGATCGTCGCGTCTCTTGTCTCCTCGACGGGACGTCGAGGGTTCTTCAACTCTGGACGTCCGGGCACCTTCTTGGTTGCGAGATGTCCGGACCGAGTGGGCAGCGACCTTTTCCTCGTACTGTATATGTGACTGGGCCTGGTGGAGAAGTGCATTGAGATTCCTCGGTGGGTCGAGGCCGATGGCTTTCACGAAATCGGAACCGGGACGTAACCCTTGCTCGAGCAAGAATTTCTTCATGGCGTCGGTCGTTGGTATCTGGACAGCCTCCTTGTTGAAGCGCTCGATATAAGCCCGGAGGGGCTCCTCTTTGCCTTGTACGACGGCTCCCAGGGACGCCTTGGTCTTGGGGTGGCGTCGTGAAGCAGTGAAGTGACGGGAGAAGATCCTTCCCAACTGTCTCCATGATGTGATGGATTCCTCGGGCAGCTGCTTGTACCACGTCATTGCTCCTTTACGGAGCGTGGTCGGGAACAGGCGACACTTGATGGCTCCCCGTACCCCTCTGTAATCCAAGAGAGCGTCGATGTTCTCTATGTGCTCGTCCGGGTCGGCAGTTCCATCGTACGTCCCCAGCGACGGAGGCTTCTCCAGCCCCTTAGGAAGGCGGGTTGCTAGGATCTCCCGGGACAACGGGCCGCGAGGTTCGTCGTCGCTATCTGAACTTGGCTCTGATGGTGACCGTCGTCTGCGCTCGCGGCGACGGTTTCTGCGAGGTGAGGGTGAACGGGACCGGTCACGAGGTCTGCCCGGCGGGGGGGCCTATCTTGCCTCGTTCTTTTGCGTCTCGATGGGGATCGATCTCGCGGGGAGATCTGGTCGCGCTTGCGAGTGGGTCGTATCTCAGGCTCGTGCCTAACCGCACGGTCTTCTCTGCGCCTAGGTGGCGGGCTTTTGGATCTTCGGGCCTTATTCCGGGGAGGAGAGGATCTTGGGAAAGATGCCTCCTCAAGAGCTCCTATCCTTTCTCCTTGTTGTAGGATGAGGAGGTTGGTGCGGTTAACAGCTTCCAGAAGGGCTGCCACGGCTAAGTCGGCGCTGGGCGGACCGGGAACTGGCCGGTCTTCCGATGGGATCTGCACGTCTCCTCGCCCGGTGGGAGGAGGAGTTGGAGATGCAGTAGCCCCGTCCTGATGGAAACGGGGGTCAGAAAGTAACGAAGAATGGTCGTCAACGTCCATCTTGTTGACGGGGACGAGAACAGTGGTGTCAGCACCTATCGCGGAATTCTGGGCAGCCATACGTGGGCGGATCAAAGAGAATATGTTTTGATCTTTCGGTTTCCGAGGAGGAATAAAAGAAGGGGAGAACAAGAAGTTCCCACAGGCGGCGCCACTGATCCGATGTACACGAACTGGTCCACGCGGGCTGGTCGTTATGGAGGTGCCCGGATGGGTGCTGGTCGTACTCGCTGTCCGGTAAGTGATTGAGGAGAGGTGGTGGTGTACCTGCAAGGCACTCCGACGCTCAAGTAAGAAAGGGTCAGAGAAAAGGGGCAAGTACAAAGTATTAGTTCATAGGGTGAATATTTGATACCTGACCCTCTCAAGTGAGAGGGTTTATATAGGGCTCTAAGCGTGTGGCTAACGGTCCTATTTTCGGGGTGAAATAACCGTTTTCCTTAAAGAATCGGTCGCTGCCCAAACTAGCCGTTACGACGGGCAGGGTGTCCAAAACTAGCCGTTATGTCGGGCATATGCTTAGTTTCGGGCATCTGCCCATGGCTGTTCGGGGAGCACTGAAGCTGTGCGTGTTGGGCAGAATGTCCGGGGAGGAACGTTATGTTTCTTGCCCGGTAGGAGAGGCAGAAAGGTAACTTTTGCCCTTCTGTGGATTGGACTTAGGCGATTTGGGCCGCTCTGTAGCAGAGGCTTATTGGGCCAATTCTATCCATTGGTCCAGTCCAGAACACTAGCCAAACCAAAATCAACAACTTTTGCATTGAATTGAGCATCCAAAAGAATTTTACTTGTTTTCACATCTCTATGAACAACAGGTGGTGAACATTCATGATGCATATAGTTCAAACCGTAAGCAACTCCAATAGCTATATGCATTCTATTTCTCCAATCAAGAATAACATGATGAACCGAACTTGACAACATATTTGAAGACTTCATATTAATCTTCTTGTGCGGCCATCTATCAAGACTCAGGTTTTCAACATACTCGTAAATAAGTAGCATTGTATCATTATTAGAGATACAACACAACAACTTCACAATGTTTCAATGCCGAATGCTACTCAATATTTTAACCTCAGTGTGAAATGATTTTTCAAAATTATTTATATATTAACGATGCCCAAAACCTTATACATACCTAATGACTAGTAATATCCTCAAAAATTCTAATACCTGAAACGACAAATAAAAAGCACCAGAAAGGATAAGGATAAATCCAAACTTTAAATACAAGCATAACCATTATTATCATTTATCTTTGCAAACTAAATATACCAAAGAATGACCATGCTGAAAATTTACCGGAAGATAGTGTGTCAATCGGGTATCCACAAATGAATTTTTCTCTCAATATGCTCTGGATACCGTGTTGAAATGCGAGAAAATAAGAGGCATTTAGAGACTCGGTGTAAAAGCTCCAAGGATTTGACTAAATTTTGGTAAAACATAATGTTGAACAAGATGTTTTAGTTTAAAGAAATTTGCCCCATATCAAAGATATTGAATGAGATGTCCCAGCATGAAGACTCGACATCATGACTGTCACAGCAGATTTTGGTTTTAATTCTGTTTTAAGATTCAAGACGCGCTCAGCAGTGGATCAAGGACAGAAGATTCAAAGCCCAAGGAAGCAGAAGACTATAATAGAAGACTTAGACCTAGGGCTGAAAAACTAATCCTTATGTAAACTTTTGTAAATTAGAAAATAGGGTTTAGGGTTTTGAGAGTCGTAGGGCTTTCTTGTATTGTAAGTCTCCCTTTGTATCGGTTTGATACATTGTGGTAGACATAGATGTTTATACAAATTTAGAAACCTTTAGGTAATGAATTGTATATTGTTCTTGGATGAAACTTTGAAGCAAATCCAATAGAATCCGAGTAGGGTTGTTAGTCAAGAATGATTGGCTGAACTTTGCATTGAAAAATGAGTCTTTCAAGTAGGATGATACAGTTATTGTGACTATAACTGTTAGATATCACAGTGTGTGATTAAGGAGGTGAGATGTGTTTCTCTTATCAATTAGATGTGACTTCTAATGATAAAGTTTTTATTGGGTAGTGATAGGTAAACCAGAGGTTGTTTAATGTAAACCAGAGGTTGTTTACATAAAACTATACTACTGATAGTGGATTCTTCTTCTTGGCTTGGTAGCCCCCAGATGTAGGTGAGTTGCACCGAACTGAGTTAACATATCTTGTGTTATTTATCATTCTGCAATTTACAGTTCAATAGTTGCTTGTTGATTAACATGTAGTAACAGATGTTGAAACATCTGTTGTGAATCTGTTGCTGATATTCAGATTATCAGCTTGATTATTCTGCCATTATTTTACAGTTATGCAGAGAACAATGTCGTGACATGTGTTAGGACATCTGTGATCTGCATGCCAGAATTTCACGGTGTATCTCAATAGCACTACAAAAGTTGTACTATATAGTGAATTACATAGTTAATTGTATTAATTACTCAAAAAAAATATACAACGGTATATTTTAAGAATATACTATGTAACAATCTATTCTAAAATATATAAAAATACCAACCTAACGCATTAATCATCAATATTAAATGTGATTAACCATGTAATAAATAAATAGTGTTTTGCCTGAATATCGTTGTGTTTAAATATACATCATATTCATTAACTATGTAGTTGAACTGCATTATCTATTTAACAAAGTTCATGTGTGTTTTGCAAATAGTTACATCCAAGGGGTGTCAACAAATTGTGGGTCAAAATAACACAGCTGATACATAAAGACAATGTTGAGGTCCGCAAATTTTGATATCAAAAAATGATTCAATCAAGGTTATCTAGGATAACTATGAAAGACTATCAAGAAATAAGAGGTAATAATGGTAAAAAAGAAATATATGTTAGATGCTATAGCATGTTATAGATGTATGCAATCCTAGACCCTGTAAACATACTCCCTACAAGCTGCAGTATATATGTTAGATGTCTATGGCTCGTCACGTATGTTTACTATCCTAGGACCCCATGCATCAAAAAGCCTGTTGTAAGTTCATTTTACTTTTACCTTTTTGTTTAATTTCCATATAAATGAGAGTCAACTTATTTTGTTTTGTTAGAATATTTCCTCTCATGAATTGCAATTGTAAGTGTTTGATATTTCTATTGCTCACTGTGGCTGGAAAGAAAAGGCACTCTCATTTTGTTAATCAATTACAGTTTTCCTTTCTCACTCACTTTCATTGCACAAAATACTCACTCAGAACTAGTGTCCATTCATCTATTGAAGAGGGATACAAAGCTATTTTGTTATCAAAAGAAAGTTCATTGGGACATATCTCAAAACATAATCTCATTGTTAAGAGATTTTTCTTTGGACATTTTTACACCCTATTTCAAGCCATATATGAGTGTATGGTAAAAGATAAGTACCAGACATTGTTTGAACACATTTCCACTGATGTGCGTCAAATGCGTCTCCAGTATCCCTTTCAAACCCATATGAACTACCAAAAACTTTGATGATGACCTTGGGAACGTCTTTGGGCCTTTAAAATGAAACAGAAAAAATAATGTCATCAAATAATGTAAAAATACATATAATATAAGTTCAGAATTTTGAATGATTTGTTTTCACTTAGCCTGTAAATTAGGGATTTAGGGTTCATCGAGAACCACTCTTCTTAGAGAGAGAAATTGCTTTTAAGAGAAAGGATTCTGTTTTTTTTAACAATGAGGTTTTTTATATTGCAAAAGAAATATTAGTCATTAGAATTAATATTTTGATTTATAAAATTAAACTAATAACAAACCCGTGCTATCGCACGAATCCCGTCGGGATTCATGTTATAGGTATGTATTTCTCATTTGTTAAGTATAAGTTCATGTATTCAGTTGGTTAACATTCATATAATTATAATATATAATTATTTATCAAATTCATGTATATCAATTTCTAATATTAAAATAGTAATATAATTATGTAATTAATTGTGACTAATAATGAATAATAATGATTATATATAATACACAAAAATAACATATTTTAAAAATAAATACTGGTAACATTTGTCAAAACTGCACTTCATATAAAATAAAAAAATATAATCTATTTGTATAATAAGATCCCAGAAAATATACTTAAAAATAATTAATATAATAATATAATATAATAGTGTATCAATAAGATTGAAAAAAAATGGGAAGCCATACAATATATTATTAAGATTATTAAAGTATATATAAAATTATCATCAATGATTTATTCTTTTATATTTATCGGGAGAACACAAAATTCAAATACAATCTTTATTTATTTAAAACAGAAAAGATACGTTCATTCGCACGCGTCACGTAAAATCGATATAAACATTAAATAAATATTATATAATTATAGTTAAAAAATCGTATATAAAATTATATATGAATTCAGAAAGAAATGTCTTATTTTTTGCATATTTGAAATAAAAAGGTAAATACATTCAAAAATGGAAATTATATATTAATATGTAATAAACTATTTTCTTTTATTTGATTTAACAGTTTATCGGCTTAAAATTATATAATATGAAATTAAAATAATATATAAAATTATTTAAAAGAATAGCATAATTAAATAAAATTGAAAAATATAATTATTGTTTAATATTTTTTCAAATGTTGTAAAAATATAGAAATAAACTCTTTAGCTGTTTCAAAAATAGAGAAACCATCTTTTTAATTATAATTAGTATTAGCAAAAAGATTTATAAATAGAGAGACACAATCTTTAATGTTTTTAAAAAATTTAGAATATTAGAAACCGTATTTCTTCTTTTAACATATTAATTTCATTTCCAAATTAATACTACTTATTTGATGATAATAAATAGTATTACCAAAAATTTAATCAAATTTATTATTATAATGAAAATATAATTGAACGTATGTTTCAACATAATATACGTTACCTTCCCATCTACCACCATTACTTTACCTGTCCAAAACTGCAAAGGCATCGTCTAACCTAAATTATTTTTTGCATCGCTCTATTTAAGATTATCCTCGCTCGGCGTATGTTCTTCCACAAACATTTTTTATAATTTCACTCCAAAGCATCTTAAAAGCTTTACTATGACCAACAAAAGGAATACCGGTGCCAGACACAACATATCTGAAGGAGATTCAGAAAGCATGAGGTAAGTAATTGTAAATTCCTTTTGTTTTGATTGTTAATGGAATTATTGGAAATTTTGATTGAATTAGTTTTGTGGTTAATCTTAAATTAGTGGGTATCGAAATAGACATCTAGAACAACATATTACACCGATTATTATGTAGTTCAGGACATTTAGAAGAGAATTGTATATAACCCTAAAAGCTAAATCATTTTGCATGTGACTAATATCTGTGAAAAATGCATATCGATTTTGTTTTAAGTATTTTGTATTTAACTTATGGATGTGTTGATTACAATTACAATGTTGAGTTTGGTACCAATTTCATTTTTTCTTATTTTTGGATAATCTATTAACTGAAGAAATATAAGTTATATACAATTAAATAATGAGATTGGTATATAAGTTTTGATTTAATAGTTGTATTCAGTGATTCAACTATTTGTTATACTATTTTATATAGATAGATATAGGTTGTAATGTTGATTTATTGTTCTTAGTTTGCAGCCATGAAACAACTTTGAATATCTTACCGGGGATATTGGATGAGATTGGAGAGAGTTCATCGTATAAGAGAAAATTAAAGTGGCATCGTCGTTCTGATTCGGTGGGTAAGATGACTGTTGACAACACTGAAGATCGAAGAAATATTGAGGTATAATAGATCTTACTTTGGAAAGTGGATCGGTTTCTGTATATGTTGTTATGGAAGAAAAGGTTGATGCCGCTGATGAGATTATTAAGGTTACTTCAAAACAGAAACAAAACTTGAAGCAGAAACATATAGTTGTTGGGCAAGTTCGGGTTGACAAAAATCATTTTGGAAAATCCAAACATGTTCATAAAAAAGAAAATAAGAAGGGACCATTGAAAACTGGGAAGCAGAGAAAAAATCCATACAATGTTAGATCAGAAATGATTAATGGTTGTTGTATGAAACATGCATCTTATATGTTGTTCCAATGCAGCAGTTATTTTGTAATATGAATAGATTAATAGATATTAATTGATTAATAGATGTGATGATTATAAAAACAATTTGCATAGAGACACTCCTAAAATGTATTGAGAAGTATAGGATAATTATTACATACTATCTTGTAATAACTTTATCATAGGGAAAAAGTAAAAATGAATTAGAATACTAATAACTAAACATTAACAATTGGGTAATTGAATATGACACGTCTATTCTAACAATGATATAGGTATGGTCTAAAGTATATCATCATTATTGCATTGTGTGACATCAAATCAAGTCTGCGATTTTTCTCTATTTTGATACTCTATGTATTTGCATGTTCATTGATTTTATTATTTATATGAAGATATACTGATTTCTTTGCAATTGCTTCATAACGATTCACAAATATTACTCATATACATTGTGATATCTTGAAGAAAGGTGAAGATGTCTTCTCCAACTTTGGAAGGGTAAAGTTCTTATATGTATTTACATGTCCATTGATTTTATTATATTTATGTTGCATGTATTTTATTGAAGTAGTGTTATACTGATGTTGATTTCTATTGATGTGCAGTTTTGTGGCACTTGACACAAATGAATTATATGGGATTCTTGAAAATATGGTGGACGAAGCAAAAACGCCAACCAACAATGTTGAACCTAAAGAGTTGTCTCAGGAGGTCAATGTGAATGGTACTAAACCCTATGCTAATGAGGTGAACCGAGTTGAATGAGGGAAATATGAGGCTACAATGAAGGAAGTATAAAAAGATATTGAAGTAGGAGAACATCCAATGCTAATAACATAAGTGCATGGCTGCAGAGAGACATATTTTGGGAGAAAAAGATCAGTAAGGCAGGGAAGAAAGGATATCAAGTTTTGGTAAGCAAAACATCTTGAAAAAAACTCTTGATATATGATGTATATTATTTTAGTGTAGTGTTAACAATGTTATTAACTAATTAAATATGTTCATGCAGCAATTTCCAGCAGAAGTCATCAAAAAGGCTCTTCGTCCGGGCATAACTTCGTGTACTATGCTGGATCTTGAAACGTATGATGAATATGAATGTACAATCATGAAATCAAATAGACAGAATGTGGAAATGTATCTTGGGCACGGATGGTATTCATTTGCTAAGCAGAAAAAACTTAAGGTTGGAGATAAACTGATTTGTCACTATAATTCAGAGATTGAATTTTTGAATGTCAAGGTACAAAGACGTGGTCAAAAGAAGCATACTTAAAGTGGAAGGAATCATCTATTCAATATGTTTGGTTCTATGTTTTGGCACAAACTTTTGATGTTATGTTTAGTTTTTCATTTAGACTTTTCATGAGATTACCGTAATGTTAAGTTTAACTTATTGTTAGTAAGTTGTATGTTTAAGTTATTAAGTATGAGACTGTATTATTATTGGTACCATTAAGATGTAATTTTCCCAGTGTGGTAGACTATTATATATATGTTTGTGTTTGCCTATCATTATTAAGTATGAGACTCTATCATTATTGGTACCATCAAGATGTAATTTTCCCAGTGTGGTAGACTATTATAAATAAGTTATATAATTCTTATTACATAAGTTATATAACAAAACATGACATATAACTAAACCACTGTTGTTTATTGCCCTGGGTGAAAGCAAAGCTATAAAAGTCCATTTTTTAAGATTAGGGTACTGATCGTACCTGGATCAGACAGTTACTGGTGGCCAACGACGTCCGTCGAACTCCGGCTCCGGTGAGGTTGAAGGACCGCGGGGGGGTGTACCTGCAAGGCACTCCGATGCTCAAGTAAGGTGGTTGTCAGAGAAAAGCAAGTACAGAGGTGAGTAAGAAAAGTGACTTAACCTGACCCTCTCAAGTGAGAGGGTATTTATAGAGAGCCCCCAGCGCGGGGCCAACGGTTACTTGCACTGGGCTGGATTGTCAGGCCCAATCCAAGTAACTGCCAGGGCTTACGTGGCGTAGTGAAGGCCAGCACGTGGTCTTCGCCCTGGGGTAACCGCTCCTAGATTTCCGGGATTAGGACAGACCGAATCCTGCGGAAGTGGGAGGTTATTTGGAACGTGTCCACGTGGTGCGGACCGTTAGACACTCCTCGCGGGGGAGGAGCCTTGCCTTCTGTGTCGAGGACCAATCAAGCCGTACGACGGACATGGCCTCGCGGGGAGGAGCCATGTCTGTCGATGAGTGATATGTGTCATCCTCGCGAGGAGAAGCTGGTCTGTCGAGGAGGTACCTCTTCCCCGGGGGCGAGGTTCTCCTGTCCTGCTGGTCCAAGTGCCCGATACTGTAAAGTGCCCGGAGGAACCGGTGGTATGCTCGCAGTGGTCAAGTGCCCCGCAGAGGGGTCTTATTGGGCCTCCCCGTGCTATATGGGTTGGGCCTGCTCGACTGTTGGGCAGCCTCGGCCCAGTCCAGAACAGGAGCCCCCCAAGTCGTTGCTCTGAGGTGGCAGAGTAATGACTTAAGGGTTATTGGCATGTCGAGGACACGCTAAGAGAGGAACCGAGGAGGACGTTTCCCTGTGCGAAATTCCTTCGGCCGGATGAGCGTCGGGCATCGGACAGACGTGTCTGATCGTATGGTCGGGGAGATGAAGGGTTTCGGATTTGAAGCGTTGGGGACAACCGAAGCGACACGCGAGGGGTGATGGGCGGCTGCATGCGTGCCACGTGTCGCCTGCCATTATTACCTAGGGAGGCTAGGGCGGCTGGCTAGGGTAGCGCACTCGAGTGCCCTATGCCCCTCGAGTCTCGCGAGAACCGCTTATAAAAGCGGCTCCCCTCGCTCATTTTTCACTTTTCCGCTTCTCTCTCAAGAATCTCTCTCCTTCTCTCTCTAACCTCTTCCGTCGTAGCTCGCCGCCGTCAACCGCCGGGCACTCTCTGCCGGAAGCCTTTCCTCCTCTACGACAGTCGTTCGCCGCCGTACCATCGCCGAAAAACTCCGTGTCGGAACCCTACACCGCCGCTTACCAGGTATTTGCTTCAAACCGGACCTTTCTTTTGCATTTTTCTTCAATTTCAACTAGTGTAGGACGTTTCCTTGGTGAATTGATGATATTCCCATGAGAAACGAAGGGATTCCTGGCGAATACGGCGGGAATCTTTAGTTGTGGAGGGAGAGAGTGCGAAGAGCTTTGCACCCTTTTGATGAATATCTCAGGGATCAGGGACGAACACGTCGGGGACCCGTTGAATGTCTCGGGGTCCTCAATAATCAGTATATCTGTTAGTGCCACGGGGACACGGGGCAGATCCTTCCGGGGAGGCGATGAATTCCCCGGTGGACAAGTTGATCCTCGGACGATCGTGTCGGGGAGCTGAGAAAGTCTCGCCCCTTCTTCGCCCGTTCGCTTGAACAGCGGTGGAGGGGTGAATTTGATACGACCAATCGAATTCACCGTTTCCTTCTGCTTTTCAGGTAAATGGACGATTTGGCTGCGGAAGTGACCGTAGGATATTTCGAGGAAAACGACGACCAGCCCGACTCCCCCATGGCTCACATGGCCTTTGCGCAAGAGAGGCCGCTAGAGGATTGGGTCTGCGACGAGGCCCTGGAGATGTCGTCCATCTTCGTCTACCCAGCTGAGGACGACGCTTTCTGTACCGTCGAGCACAGATTAATCGGATCTGGCAACTCTTGGAAGGTTTTTTGTCCCGAGGAGAGCCATCGAATATGCTCCTCTTACCGGGGAATGCGCATCCCCTTGTACGAGTTTATGTTCGAGAAGGCGGGGTGGAGGCTGCCCTTCACAGATTTACAAGAGGGGATCTTCGACTGGTTAAAGTTGGCCCCTTCACAGATTCACCCGAACTCATTGGCCTTCATCCGGGCCTTCGAGCTCGTATGCAAGTATTTGAAAATTGTACCGACCGTTCGTCTCTTCTTCCGCATATTCCATCTCCAAAGGTCGTCGGCCGGTGGACGACATGGCTGGGTGTCTTTCAAGCAGAGCAAGGCACTGTTCCACACTTACTTGGATTCCATCCGGGATTTCAAGTTCCGCTATTACTTCGTGAAACCGGTCACCATCGAGGCTATCTATTCGCTGTACCGGAAAGTCGCCCGCGAGGTCGACGGTCGTTCCGAGGAGGTGTTGGAGCCAAAGTTCCCTCTGTACTGGACGGAGGAACATTTAAGAAGGGAGTAGACAAATACAAGATGAAGCATGTTCAGATGGATGCCTTCGAGCGGGAAGCTTACGAAAAAATCGTCGCTTTTGTTGAAAGTTTCTCTGAAGCTCAGCACGAGACGCTGGACGGCCGGCCTATAATGGGTGCAGACGGGCAGGTGAAGAAAGAACGTCGCTTGATAAATACCCGCGTTCTGCTCGAGACCTTCTCCGACGAGGAAGCGATTGAGTTGTTAGGTGGTGAAACCGTCCTCGCTTTAGGTCTTCCTCGCATCTATTTCTCGCTTTACTAACGTTTTCTTTCCTTTTGCAGGAACAATGGCCGGAGCCGAGGAGAGGTTGAAGAAGCTGAAAGCGAAGAGGGCCCGGGAAGCGCAGGCCCGGGAAGAGGCGTCGCGCTCAAAAGATCAAGAGGTTAACCCTTCTGGGGCCCCGGCCGAGGGTGTTTCCACGGCCGCCGTGCCGGAAGGATCCAATCAGTCTCAGTCTGCTGCCGCTGTGTCGGGGACCACGGGTGGTCGCACAACTCCTGCGGGAAGCCAATCCCCGGCTACCCAAGGGACTCCGAAGAGGCAACGCGTTGCGGAGGTCGTCGACTTGGGTGGTGAAGACAGGCCCCCGGTTCCTTCCAGCTTTGACCTTCCACCCTGTCACCAAAAACCTCACTTCTTCTCCGAGGTCATTTATCCTCGCACCCTTCCCTCCGAGATCCAAACTGTGCTGGGGACTGCTACTGAAGTGAGGAGGAGGATGATTTTTGAGGATCTGTCGGCCGTTATGCGTATCTGCTCGACTGCTATTATTCTCAATGACGAGACCCGCCCTGCTGCTGAACTTGCCCGCCTGCAGGAAAAACTGGACACCTTGAGCGCTGAGATGCTCGGTATACGCAATGAACTAAAAGAGTGTCGAGATCTGAACAAAGAGCAGAGCGAGCAGCAACAGCGGGTCGAGGCCAAGCTTAAGAAAGCCGGGGAGACGGAGAAAGGCCACCTTGCCCGAATCGCTGAACTGGAGTTGGAGGAGAAGCGGCTTAAGGAAAGGATTGCCGAGTTGGAAGATGCGGTGCAGCCAGCCGAAGGGGAAACTGAGGAGGACAAGCTCCTAATCACTCGTGCGGCGTTTGTGGCGCAGCTCCGGAAGCTTGAGCAGGATCTCCAGGTGTCCGAGGATGATTATATTGAAACCGCGGGTATAGGGTTCCATAGTGCCGTGGCGCAGCTTCGGGTTCTCAACCCCGACCTCGTCACTGAAGGGATTGACCCCGACGCTGAGGTGGTGGATGGCCAGATCGTGCATCCTCTGCGGGAGAACGACATTCATGTGCACGAGGAGCCTGATGGGACCGCAGCTGAGTAGGTTTTTTATCTTTGTTTTGGTCGGCCTGCGAGCCGTTTTGTTTCGCCCGGCTTGTGGGCTTAGTTGATGTACTATTTGCACAATGGTTATTTTCGCCCGGCTTGTGGGCTTATATTTGTAACTTTTTTGTACTAAGGGTTTTGCCCAATATTCGTACTTTGTAATACCTTTTTATTGATTCTGATCGTGTGTGATATGGTATTTGCTATACTTTATTTTTGCCTAAGTAGTAGGGCTTTGGGATTTGCTCGACCTTGATAATTCCTGACCGCGTGGAGAACCGGTCGGGCGGTCGGAGGCGTGCCCCGACCTTCAACGAAGCTAAGAGTTCGATTGACGTCCAAGCCTTGTGGCATGAACTTCCCATCGCGAGCTGGGTGTTATGCCCGGTTGGTACGACGACGGTGGGCCTCGATTGAGGGATCCCCGCCGGATCAGAGATCCTCGCGCACACACAACGCGGTCTCTGATCGTCGTGTTCTTGTAGGGGTGTCGCGCTTGTACCCTAGCGCGTCCCCGTAATCGCGGTGCTAGTGAGCCGCGGGCAGTGTTTAACTGTAATATTGTTTTAGCTTTTCAGCGTTCCATGGTCGAGCAAGTTCTTCCCCGTGCAGATTTTCGAGAAAATAGGCTCCTGTCCCCGTTTTCGCGCGGACGCAGTA
This sequence comes from Lathyrus tuberosus, assembly GCA_022829125.1. NCBI lineage: Eukaryota > Viridiplantae > Streptophyta > Magnoliopsida > Fabales > Fabaceae > Lathyrus > Lathyrus tuberosus. The sequence continues at coordinate 2,759,511 of JALAZF010000265.1, forward strand.
CGGGCCCTCCCAGTTCGCGGCGAGTTTACCTTCTCGTGAGTCTTTCTGGTTCCTTTGTAGGACGAGGGTGCCCACCTGAAAATCACGTTTAATGACTCTGTCGTTATAACGTAGTGTTATTTTTTGTTTAAGTGACGCCTCTCGGAGAGAAGAGCCCGAGCGTGTTTCCTTGACGAAGTCGAGTTCTTCCCTCAAGGCTTCATCGTTCACGTTCCCGTCGAGGGGGGCTTCCGCCCTCCTCGAGGGTTCCCTGATCTCCACGGGGATCACTGCCTCCGTTCCATAGGTCAAACGGAAAGGGGTCTCCCCGGTCGTGGAGTGTGGGGTTGTTCGGTAGGCCCAGAGAACTCTGTGTAGCTCTTCGACCCACCGTTGTTTGGCGTCGCCCAGTCGCCGTCTTAATCCTCGAAGGATCACTCTGGTCGCGGCCTTAGCCTGTCCGTTCGTTTGAGGGTGCTCGACCGACGTGAAGTGCTGCTTCGTGCCTAGTTTTGTGACGAAGTCTTAGAAGTTCCTGTCGGTGAACTGGGTTCCGTTGTCGGTGACGATGGCTTGAGGCACTCCGAATCGGGCGAGGATATTTCTTTTGTAGAAACGTAGTATGTTGAAGGCAGTGATTTTGGCCAATGCTTCTGCTTCAATCCACTTCGTGAAGTAATCTACCCCGACGATGAGGTATTTGTTTTGATACGACCCCTGGACGAAAGGTCCCAGGATATCCATCCCCCACCATGCGAACGGCCACGGGGAGGATAGCGACGTGAGCTCGCTGGGAGGAGCGAGGTGCATGTCCCCGTGCTGTTGGCATTTATCGCACTTCTTGACGTGCTTCTTGGCGTCTTGTTGCATGGTGGGCCAGTAATATCCTGCTCGGAGTGCTTTACGAGCTAGCGATCATCCGCCGAGGTGCTGCGCATTGATTCCCTCGTGGATCTCCTGGAGTATGTCGGGGACCTTGGTATCCTCGACACATCTGAGGAGGGGAATAGAGAATCCTCGCCGGTATAGCTTATCCTCGACTATAGTGTACGAGCACGCCCGTCTCTTGACCATTCTTGCTTCTTTGGGATCTTCGGGCAGTTTGCCCGTCGTGAGGTATTCGTATACCGGGGTCATCCAGCAATCGCTGTCCCCGATGGCGTTGATGTCCGAAACCATGCCTGGTTTGTCAATGCTCGGGCGGGAAAGGACCTCTTGTATGACGGACTTGTTCCCGCCTTTCTTTTTCGTGCTCGCCAATTTTGACAGGACGTCCGCTCGGCATTATGCTCCCGGGGGATGTGAGTCACTTCCGCCGAGGTAAACTTTTTCATCTTCTCTTTTACCAAGGCCAAGTATTCTATGAGACTGTCGTTCTTGGCTTGGTACTCTCCTCGGACTTGCGAGGCTACGAGCTGAGAATCGGTGAAAAGTTTGACCTCTTTGGCGCCAAGGTCGTCGGCCAGCCTGAGTCCCACAAGGAAGGCCTCGTATTCGGCTTGGTTGTTCGAAGTCGGGAAGGACAGTTCGAGGGACACCTCGATGAGGATGCCTTCCTCGTTTTCGAGGATGACTCTCACTCCGCTTCCTTTCGGGCTGGATGCTCCGTCGACATAGATTGTCCATTTCTGCGACCCGTTGGTTGAGGGTTCTGGGACGGTCATCTCTGCTACAAAGTCGGCCAGTACCTGTGCCTTCAAGGCTTTCCTTCCTTCATATCGGATGTCGAATTCGGCCAGCTCGAGTGACCATCGGAGCATCCTCCCCGCCATATCCGGTCGTCTGAGGAGTTGCCTGATCGGCTGGTCGGTCCTCACGACGACGGTATGGGCGAGGAAGTATTGGCGTAGTCTTCTGGCCGCGGTGACGAGGCCCAGTGTGACTTTCTCGATCTGCTGATATCTGAGCTCGGGGCCTTGGAGAACTTTGCTCATGAAGTAAACTGGCTTTTGTCCGTCCGGGGTTTCCCGAATGAGGACGGCGCTGACCGCTTCGCTCGTGATCGCAAGATATAAGAAGAGTGTTTCCCCGTTCTCGGGTCGCGAGAGGACCGGGGGTTGCGATAGGACTTGTTTCAAGTGTGCGAGCGCTTGTTTGCATTCATCGCTCCACTCTAACTCCGCTTTTTGCCTGAGAAGTTTGAAAAATGGGAGTGCGTACTGTGCGGATTTGGCGACGAACCGGGAAAGGGCGGTGAGCATTCCGTTTAATGATTGTATTGACTTCTTCGAGCCCAGAGTAGGGAGCTCAGAAAAGGCTCTACAATTGTCGGGGTTTGCCTCGATTCCTCGCTCCGTGAGGTAAAATCCGAGGAACTTTCCCGCCCGGACACCGAAGGTGCATTTGTCGGGATTAAACCTCATGCGGCATCTTCTCGCCGTGTCGAACACCTTCTTGAGGTGCGCGGTGTGGTTGACTTCTTCTGCAGACTTGACGATCATGTCGTCCATGTAAACTTCGAGCATGTCGCCGATTTCAGTCCAGAAGACCTTGTTCATCATCCGTTGGTAGGTCGCACCGGCATTCTTCAGACCGAAGGGTATTACGTTATAATAGTAGTTGCCCGACGCGGTCATGAAGGTTGTGTGTTGCTTGTCGACCTTGTCCATGGGAATTTGGTTGTATCCTGAATAGGCGTCCATGAAAGATAGTAGTTTGTAACCTGCAGAATTGTCGACCAGTTGGTCGATGTTAGGCAAGGGATAACAGTCTTTCGGGCAAGCCCGGTTGAGATCAGTGTAATCAACGCACATTCTCCATTTTACATTATTTTTCTTAACAAGTACAACGTTGGACAGCCATGTCGTGTATTTGGCTTCCGAAATAAAATTTGCCTCTAGGAGGTCTTTTACAGCTTTCTCAGCAGCCTCCGCTTTCTCGGGGGACTGCTTGCGCCTACGTTGTGCTACGGCCCTAGCGGCCGGATCTACCGCGAGCTGATGGCAGGCTACTTCGGGGTCGAGGCCAGGCATCTCGGATGCGCTCCACGCGAAGAGGTCCGCATTCTCCCTCAGACACGCTTTCAGCTGTTCTTTGGCCAGGTCGGGGATCCCGGCGCCGATCTTCACGTTGCAATTAGGATCGTTCCCGAGGGGCACGAGCTCGAAGTCTCCATCTGGGATGGGGCGCACTGGGTGGAGAGGCTGCCCATTGTTCTCCGTCTGGTGGTTGGGGTCTTCGACTCTGTCTTCATAGGGCTCGCCGGAGAACCTGCTGTCGAGGTCGACCGCGTTGACGCGCGGGAGAGGTACCTGTCTGACGTCCGGGGGTGGTTTGGCCACGGCCTTAGGTTTGGGACCAATGGAACTTAGGCCCTTGACGGCGGCGTCGAAGCATCTTTTGGCCGCGTCGATGTCCCCGTGCATCATCACTACTCGTCCCCTCCTCGTGTAGTACTTCATTTTGAGGTGGACCGTCGACGGGACCGCCGTGAGTTCAGCAAGGGTGGTCCTTCTGAGGATGCAGTTGTAAAGGGATGGGCATTCAACCACTAGGAAACGGATCTTCACCTGTCGGGCCGTGTCTTCGGCCCCGAACGTAACCATTAGCTCCACGTAACCCCATGGTCTGGTGGTGGTTCCATTGAACCCCTGTAGGTCTGACCCGACGTACGGGGTCAAATGCCTCTCGTCCAGCTGAAGGGTCCCGAACAAATGAGAATACATGATGTCGACCAAGCTCCCCTGGTCGACTAGGATTCTTCGGACGTCAAAGTTCGCCATTTGTGCCCGGACCAGGAGGGGAATATTGGCTTTTGGTGCTCCCCCGGGGAGTTCCTCGAGGTAGAAGGTGATGGGGTTGGAGTTTCCCCGCACTTTCTCGAGGGTGGTCGCCTTCGACGATGTCGCGGATTCCAGTTCGTCAAACTTCCGTTTGATCAACCCAACCGATACTTTCCCGGGGTCGCCTCCGGAGATAACCATTTCTTTGGGGAAGCCTTCCCAGGTACTGCGGGCGGTGATGGGGCCCTCGTCGGGGAAAGTCGCCCACATGTCGCGGATTGCCTCTTCGCCCTCGATGATTGGGGGGACGAAGAAGTCTTCGGGTCGAGTGACGCTGAGGGCGACCTGAAGCTGGTTGTCGCCGGGAGGAGGTGTTGTCTCCTCGACGTTCTGTGCTTCCTTTGAGCTGGGACGAGGAGGGTCATTCTGTTGGGCATACTTCTTCAAGTGCCCTTCTTTAATGAGAATCTCAATGGCATCCTTGAGGTGGATGCAGTCTTCGGTCACGTGCCCGTGGCTTCGGTGGAACCTGCAGTACTTAGATTTGTCAACGTTTGGTTTGGGAGTCGCGGGCTTCGGGAAGCGAACTCCTCCTTTCACAAACTCGGAATTCTGGCAGTCTGAGAGGATCTGAGACCGGGAAGTGTTTAGCGGCGTGTACTCCGTGAATGGGCCAGCTGGCCCGCGCTGTTCCCGGGGATCTCGATTGCGGTTTTCTTTCTTCTTTTCTCCTCCCCGTTGGGGAGAAGCGTCATCGTCTTTGTGGTCGCGGGGGCCTTCCCTACGTCTCGTCTCAAGAGCGATCTGGGCTGCTTCCGTCTCTTCGAGTTCGATGTACTTCTGGGCTCGAGCGAGAAGGTCCTCAAGACGCCGGGGTCTTCGGAGGCCAATGGATTTGGCGAAGTCCGACCCGGCGCGTAGTCCGTGAATAATTAAGTATTTCTTCATGTCGTCGGTCGTATGGACCTCGACGGCTTCCTTGTTAAACCTCTCAATGTAATTTCGAAGGGATTCGTTCCTCCCTTGGAAGATCTTTTCTAGGGCAGCCTCTGTCTTCGGGTGTCGACGAGACGCAGTGAAGTGTTTGGTGAAGTGTTGCTTCAGTTGTTTCCATGACGTGATCGAACCAGGTTCCAAACCCTTGTACCATGTCATGGCTCCCTTCCGCAAGGTGGTGGGGAATAGCCTGCACCTGATGGCTCCCCTGATGTTTCGGAAGTCGAGCATCGCTTCGAAACTCTCCACGTGATCGTCGGGGTCGGTCAGTCCGTCGTAGGTCCCCAATGGTGGGGGTTTCTCCATGCCTGGAGGGATTGGGGCGTCCATGATTTCCCACGACAAGGGGGTCCTTTGGTCCTCGTCGTCGCTACCAGCCGGGGATCTCGAAGGTGATCCGTGGTGCCGTGGAGGGGAGTTCCTCGAACGGTTCTTTGGTCTCTCTTCAGTCTGCTTGGACTTCTTGGAGATGGTGGAGGCCCTGGGTTCCTTCCGAGGCGGGGAACGAGGGCGCTTCTGGGTGATCGCCGGCTGGGGACGCTCGAGACGCGGTCGTCGACCATGGCGTTTGGGAAACGGGGTCCGGGAATCTTCGGAAGGGGTCCTTCGCGGGGAAGGAGAGCGGCGAGGTGACGGGGGACGATGATGTCTTCGCGGGGAAGATCGTTGCGCCCGTCCTTGCTCTAAGGCTTCGATTCTGGTGTTCTGCTGCGTGATCAGCTGATTGGTCTGGTTGATTAATGCAAACAAGGCCACGGTGCTTGGGTCCGCGTTGGGCGGAGGAGCAACTGGCTGGAGAGTGGTTTGCTGGTCGTCCATGCGGACGACGCGGTTGGTCGCATCCTGGGAGTCCGGGGAGGCGGTCTGTCCGTCTCTTATGTCGCCTTGGCCGCCGTGGAGGATGACGGCGTCCTCACGGTGGCTCCCGTTCTCCAGTTGCGCGAGCACGGTGTCCAGAGCCTGGTTGACGGTCGGATTGGCCATGTTGGTGATGAATAGAGGAAGCTTTGGTTTATCGAGGAGAAAACGGGGAAGCTTATAGAGTTCCCACAGACGGCGCCACTGATCGTACCTGGATCAGACAGTTACTGGTGGCCAACGACGTCCGTCGAACTCCGGCTCCGGTGAGGTTGAAGGACGGCAGGGGGTGTACCTGCAAGGCACTCCGACGCTCAAGTAAGGTGGTTGTCAGAGAAAAGCAAGTACAGAGGTGAGTAAGAAAAGTGACTTAACCTGACCCTCTCAAGTGAGAGGGTATTTATAGAGAGCCTCCAGCGCGGGGCCAACGGTTACTTGCACTGGGCTGGATTGTCAGGCCCAATCCAAGTAACTGCCAGGGCTTACGTGGCGTAGTGAAGGCCAGCACGTGGTCTTCGCCCTGGGGTAACCGCTCCTAGATTTCCGGGATTAGGGCAGACCGAATCCTGCGGAAGTGGGAGGTTATTTGGAACGTGTCCACGTGGTGCGGACCGTTAGACACTCCTCGCGGGGGAGGAGCCTTGCCTTCTGTGCCGAGGACCAATCAAGCCGTACGACGGACATGGCCTCGCGGGGAGGAGCCATGTCTGTCGATGAGTGATATGTGTCATCCTCGCGAGGAGAAGCTGGTCTGTCGAGGAGGTACCTCTTCGCCGGGGGCGAGGTTCTCCTGTCCTGCTGGTCCAAGTGCCCGATACTGTAAAGTGCCCGGGGGAACCGGTGGTATGCTCGCAGTGGTCAAGTGCCCCGCAGAGGGGTCTTATTGGGCCTCCCCATGCTATATGGGTTGGGCCTGCTCGACTGTTGGGCAGCCTCGGCCCAGTCCAGAACAGGTACGTACCTGATTGTTTGATGATTTGATAAAAGTGTGATATTGATACATTTATAAATTTATTTATCAATGAGAAAATGTAGTTGTGTTATCACACACATATCTTTTAATAATTTGAACAAACTAATAGCCAAAAACAATTACAAACATATTCAATCAAACAATAGCATGCACACAAGGAAATGCAGTTTGAGCGAGTATATAACAAAATCCATAAAGGCTTGATAATCATTTTTTTTATATTCAAGTAAGATGACAACAAACGATAGAGAATTATTTGTTAAAGATACATAATATTTAGCACATCATGTCATTTTTTTGTTGAAGAAACATAAATGATAAAGAATAATAAAATGCCACCATAGTGTGCACAGACGACATGTCATTTATATAATTCAGTTGCAGCAAATCTATTATAAACTATAACCACACATCAGTTTGCCATAGAGGAAATAAGTTGTGCATCATATCTATTGGATTTCCAGAAATTAAACACAATATAATTTGAATATACATAAACCTTGACAATAAATAATAAAGGGAATCTAGATTAGAGGACAACTTCAAATGATTGGAAATCACTAAATAATTCACAATCAGATTGTTTTGTTGAAAAATAACAATAACTTAGCATATAACAAATGGAAAGGTGACTATTTCTCCTTCTTGATATCTTTGTTTAACTTGGTTGCAGAAAGTTGGACACTCTTAATATCCTCTACTGCATCAGTTAAAGACCTCTTAGACGGAGTTAGGCTTGCATTTCCAACAGCAGAGTCATAATCCGCAGAGATGGATAAAGGTTCCTGCCATGATAATGGATAAAAAATTATAAGCATTTTAATATAGTATGACATATGTATAGTACATTCATGGGGTTCCATTGAACAACTCACAGAAACTCTTATCGGTTCATCTTGTGATGAAGGATCTGGTGTTATAAGTTTTGATGTAGGCTGCCAAATCACATAATAATATTAGTCCAGTTTAGTAAATATTGATAAACAATTAAGAACTATAGTAAGATTACCTCTTCCGATTTAAAATTCTCTCTTATTTTTGTACGGGTATATTCATCAATTTTGAAGCTAATAACAGAAAGTCGACCATATTTAGGCTGAAAAACTTGTCTAATAGCCAACTCCTTTTTTAGAATTGCATCAAGTGCATAAGGGAATTCGAGCGGATCATATTCACCGGCCTACATCAACACACCTATCTTTATTAAACATCATGTCTAAAATACACAAAACTAACAAAGTGTAATTATCAACCTCTATCAAATCATTTTTCATTTGAAGAGCAGATTTTCCAATCAACTTCGCGCAATCGCTATCCCAAAAAATGAACCTAGACTTGAATTTACCGTCAACAGCCAAAACTTCAAGTTTATACTTATAGCATAAGTGATAACAGCATAAGTATGTATACTCATGTATGTAGTGCCACAAAATACAAAACAATTTAAACCATACAACATGGTGTACACAATACAGGTATTCTCACTCATTTTGGTTTTATCATATTAGGTACCTATTAGATTATACGAAAATGACTATTGTTGGATGTAGAAAAGATACAGAAAAGCTATTTACTCAAACATTTGTTTATTTTAACCATATTCTTCTGTTTATAATAAATCAAAATTCCAAATACTTTCATTTTATGACCTATTAAAAGTTCATTGTGAAGCACCGTTGCCAAATACACATCACCGAAGCAGTTCTTTAATAGCTTATGCATTTAAAGATGTAGAGCATTTAACCAATATAAGTTTAGCTCCTAGTTGAGATTTTCTATATTAATTACAGGACACATTAAAGGTCAAACCAAACACTTTAAAACATATAGCATGATATACACAATACCTTGGCACGGGATCTGCACTTATGTGTTTCGAATAACAAACCATCTTTCCATCCTTTAGAGAAACACTTTTTGTGTAATCAACACATCCATCATAACACCATCCTGACTGGCCAGCCTCAAATTTTTCTAACGTAGTAACAATAACACAGGTAGTAACCTAATCACGCGGCGAATGTTAAAATATTAAACACATGTCACATATTCATGATGTAGAATAGATATATAAAAAATTGTCTTACATATTGCAGACTTGTTATTTCAGCTAGACTCAATATTTCAGCCTTCCTAACAAACGTATCAAACTCAGAATAATATGAGTTTTGACTTGCGTCTACTTGCAGACTTGAAGAAGATAATAATGGCAATTCACTATTCAGACTGATTTAATCACAAAAAAAAAACTTTAATAATCATATTTGGAACATATGTGATCAAAAAACCAAATACAACATGATGATCACTAAAATTACGCCTCCAATTACCTTTCTCTGAGCTTGCCAACTTCATCAATGCTAATATCATTAATCAATAACTTTGTGTCGTTCCAAGCGTTTAAGATGTTCTGAGGAAACCCCCCTGCAATTTTGTAAATATTTTTTTTTATTCATCAAATGTAAACAACATAATCGAAATAACATATCATGTATTTTGAAATTGGTTTCACTTTTATTTATTTGTAAAAAAATGAAACACTAATACCTTGAGCCTCTTTAATCCTTGCATTAATCAGGAGAACCACCATATTGCCATCATCCTTATAACTGGTATGATATTCGTAAAATTGTACAGCAAGTTGACCCCACAAAGTACATTGTACGACGGTTTTGCTATTTTCAAAAATATTTGCAGTTTCATTAATATGTTTATGTCAGAGATTCGTGAGTGCAATATTATGGTCTACAATATTATGACCATGCAAGGGAAAGAAGCATACCTCATATCAGTAATTGAAAAAACAACCTTGTTCTTGTTGTTATCAGCATTGATCTGGGATTGAGTAATCTCTGTTACTGCTCCAAGAATATCTAAAAAATGTATGTCCATTACATTAAAAAAACTTTACACATTTAGATAACATAGACTAAATTAACATAAAATTCAAGTTAACTTACCAACTAACATATTAGACTGAAATTTTCCCTCAACTATGTTATCCAATCCAAGTATGTTGAGATAATTTATAGGAATGTTAGGGAGTTCTGTCTTTTTAACTGAAGTTAATCCACATAACACCAATTTGAAACTGTGATTAGTCGACTTAAAAGAGAAATTATTCTTTGACACTTTGAAATTCTGCATTATGTAAGAACTCCTTGCAGCGAGTTCTTCCTTGAATCTTGAAACCAAAAAAGGCGGCACAATAACTTGAATCATACATCTCTACAAAAAATAAATACAATAAGGATTCCTATTGTAGTCAAACAAATAGTATATGTTTCATACGAAAAATGGAAAAATTACGATACCTTTGAGTCAACCAAAATCATCTCAATGTGTTCCTTGTTTGAAGCACTTGTCACATACCAGATATGTTTACACCTAACGACGATCTTCCATAAATCCTTTGACTCATTGATATCCCTGACATCTTCAATAGGGCGAGCCATAGATTGATTTATAAGCTGAAACAACAACACAAACATCAAACAATCAGAGAGACAAATAAACGATAATACACGTCGAATGTAACAACCACAGAATAAAGCGAGTATATAACATATAGTTTCAGTTTTACAATTTATCTATCCAACCAACCAATTTATCAAACAACACAAAATCACATACTCCGCAAATTTCGTACCCGAAAACACATGGTATGAATAACAACAACTCAAAAATCAAATAATCCCCAAATTTCATACCCTAATACGCATGGTATGTATCATGTGGCACAAATATGAGCAGATTAAATTCAGAGTTTAAAAGAAATAGGGTTTATACAAAATCGTGTGATACCTGTATGGTTTTCACTTGCAATGGAGGAAGAAGGTTTCAGTGTGAAGTGGACGATGGGTTTACCATATATATTTATGGGTGAGAGAAAGTTGAAGAGGTACTTTTGATGCATGTATATTGTTGTTTTGTTTACTAATGTGTATTGGAATTGGAAGCAAGAATTGTTCCATGCGCCCAATAACTGCAGTTGGAATTTTAATTACAGTTGGAATTGGAAGAAATAACGGTTACTACAAAATCGGAGAATTAATTGTAGTTGCAGTTGGAATTGGAATTGGAAGACAGAACGTGAAATACATAAACGTAAATGATAATTATTGTATTATTGTAGTAAAAATAATAATAATAAAGTAAAGAATAAAAATAATAAAAAAATCTTTCAAAATTTGGGAGGGTGCCACCTAAGCCGCATTTAATGTCAAATGAATATAATTCAAGCAAGGGTACAATAAGTCGATATTAACCTTGGAATCAGAATAGTTAATGTGTTTAATCAGAAGGGTATTAGTGGTTTTTCCAGGTACTTTAGATTTTATATATTTATATAGATAATTTTTTTCAACCCATTTTAATTTACACTCGTTATAAATTTATCAGGAGTAACAGAGATTTGATTATAATAATATTTTAAATTTACACTCATTTTTTTAAAAATAGGGTGTCTATTGTTACGTGTTAATACTTAAAATGACATTTTATTTACAAAACTGTCACTGTATTTCTAATTTACACTCGTTTTTAGTATAACGGATGTAAATTTTAAAATTGTATTCTAATCTTTGCACTAGTGTGTCATTGGCAGTGACAAATTCAAGTGAAAAGAATGATGTTCTTCTCTCTGGGTTGACCTTGATAGTGATAGTGTGGAAGGTTACACACAAGGTGAAGTCTTCTCAATCTTCATACAATTTATCGCTCAATAAATAGGTGGGATCAAGGGGTGATTGTCGCACACGAAGACTGTGAGCAGATTGGTGAAGCTAGAAGATTTAATAAGCAAGAATCAACTAAAGATTTTGTAGAAGAGTTTGGCATTAAGCTGTATATAAGTCAAGCTCTAGATAGAAGATTTATTTTTCTCAGCATTATTGTGGATTAATGATTGTATGAACTCTTGTAATATTTTTCAAAACATGGTAGAAGAAAACAACTATCAATGGGAAACCATTGTAGAATGGAGTAGGCTCCTGCGAGGACGATAGAGTCGAACCAGTACTATACATCCCAGTGTACTCTCTCTCTCCCTCTCATTTTAATTTTCATCAGTTATAGCATTTTTAGGTTATCGCTTCTTAGTGTAGTTTATCGTTAATTCCTACTAATAGCGATTTATTGCATAAGTTTAGGTTTTGTAAGAATTGAAACCTAATTGAGTTTTAGTACTGATTAAATTTTGTGGACTAGTGACGTTAAAATTGTAACACTCTACTCTACCCATTCGTATAAAAATAGAAAATACGGTAACATTGCGGAATAAAATCAGAGTTTATACACGTAGAATGTCACATTACCAAAAACAACATCAAAGTGAAGTATCAATTCGCTTCACATTTTATTATTTTATAAAAATAAGTAGTTTTGATTAAACAGCGGAAATAAATCAAACGGTTTAACATTAAACCCCAAGATACATCAATACTTCATATAATATGTGGTCCGATAACAATTGATCAAAAACAGATACGTAACAATCAACCAAGAACAAATAACATAAAAACATGACGAAATCCCCATCCTTCCCTTGTTACATATCAGAGCGACTCCTAAGACTCGATCAAATAGCAACATAAAGCTCCAAGCACTACTCAGGTACCTAGTCATTTGTACTCCCTAAGGAGCACATACACAACAAACAGAAAAGGGATGAGAACTACATTCAATAAATAAACGGTGAAAAGACATGCAAAGGAGTAGTTCACACAAAACACATCATTCATACGATTACCACACACATACAAGTGTCACATCATAATTTAGCATAAACAACCCATATTCAAATACATATGCAATGCAACTCAACGGACACGACACAATGCATGCGGTTCACCCGATTCACCCTAGAACCCTAGAACCCGATTCCCGTCGGAATTCGGATAAGTCGTATACGTTCCTCTGAACTACAACTTATCTCCACACGACTCCCACATAGAGTCCAGACAATACTAGGCACCCATCATGGATTCTCACCTAGCTCGTCTCCACATAACATGATATGAATGCATGACACAAATTATGCATAACATACTAATTAGTCAAGCATAATTTCACGATCCTCAATGATCACACATGAGCCACATGCTCACCGTAATTCTCTCCAGAATTACCACCACAGCACAAGACCGTCCCCACACGACAATCTTGGCTCACACACATCAAACACGTCTCAACTAGACATTCTCACAAAAACCCACATTTTATTCCATTTAACGTTATTACTAGTTCCTCATATGTTCAATTGTACCATCCTAGTCTTACGGATCAAGGGGAATTGCATTACACACGAAATCAGAGCTGAAATTGTAAAAACAGGGAATTTGCACCACAGCTCTGCCCATACGCGTATGGACTTCTCCCTACGCCCCAGGCCTGCGTTTCATACGCGTAGGGCCAGCTGCCCAGCCCATCCATACGCGTATTGCCCTAGGCGTTACGCGTATGGCCAGAGAGGTTTTCCCTCACAAAAACCATCAAAAACTCCCCATACGCGTAATGGCTAGCCCATACGCGTATGGTCCCATCCAAAAATCCCCCATACGAGTACTGACCTTGCCATACGCGTATGGCCACCCCAGCATACGCGTATCACACGCGTAATGACAGAGGGTCGTGCGGGCTCTGGGGACAAGGCATGTATGCTACGCGTACGACCTCTGGGAGTGTCCCCTATACGCGTATGGCCTCCCCCCATACGCGTATGGTCAATGAGCATGCCAAAAATTCTAGTTTTCTCTCTACACGAGTTATCACCCATTGAAACCCATTCCAACCCCTAAATCAGATCCAAACTCATCTTTATTTCAGTTTAATTCCAAAGTTCTAACTCTACTTCATGGTTTCATCATTTTTATCAACATTTTATGTGTTTACAAACCTATTTTTTGTTAGCTCCATAAACCCCAAATCTCAAACCTGTTCTATATTTGAACTCAGGAACACATAATCAATATGCACGAATTTTACTGTTCGATTTCAATATACAATACAGATTCACACATACATGCATTCACACCAGACATTACTCAAACACATATTTACAGCAAAAATCACACAATTACGTAACAGATCAAGAAGACGAAAAAATAAACAGAACCCTAAGAGGGAAATGACCCCTCACTACCCTCTCATGTTCAGATCACATATATTGAACCTCATTCTCCCCCTTACCTGAAATTTGAGCTTCGAATCTATCAACAATGGAAGAATCTCCCTTCTTTCCCTAGTTCTCCCTTGTTCTTTCTCTAGTTCTCTTTTCCTTCTCTTTTCACGTAAACTACTTGATTTTTGCTATCTAATGCATCTAAATATCAAAGTTCCAGATTACAAAGGATTGTGTTAAGGAAAACGAGACACGAAAAGATTTAAGGCCAAACACTAGTAACTCCAGCTGACCAAGAACATTATTAAAGACAACCTTTTTCAATTCATCGTCAGAAATAACACGCAACTGGTTACTTAAGGTGATTAGTTCTCCCTGGAGAGCATCTAGATCTCCTATTGGGCCAACTTTCTTATCCTTAAACCCCAATATGAGACTTCGGGCTAAAAAATACAAATCTTTCGACTCAACTTCCTTCTAGAGGGCATCTTGGTCATTCTTTTCAAATAACTTCTCAAGTTATGTTATGCGATTAGCCAGGAAAATTGGGAACCCAATTTGTTTCACTTCATCCAGAAAAGGAGAAACTTTGCTCAAGCGGTCGTGCAACTCAGAATATTCCCTCTCGATGCTAGCCACCTTCGCTTCGGCCAAGCCATAACGAGCTTTTGAACCCTCAATCTCTTAAGAAGGAGAACGAAGAAACAAAATATCGCTATGACCGACCACGAGCTGATTCAAAAGAGGAATAGCCCGAAGGACTTAATAGGTTGATTCAACTAGAAAACTAGATTTTCCAATAGATAAGAGTTGACGAATATGCTTATAGTCATCAACTGACACACACTCCTTCATCTCTGTTGTAGTTCATGGCAAACGATCGACCATCACAGAAGGCAAGTGGATCAGAGTGTCCTCTAGACAAATACCTGATATAGAACCAAATTGCTTCGACTTTTTCTTCTTCACAAGACTCTCATGTACGATTGCTTTACCCCGACCCTTGTTAGCATGACAGTTGTGGTTCTTCTTACTCCAACTTTCTGAAGACGCAGAAGCAACTACGGGATCCCTAAAATCTAACACATGAGCAATGCCGCCAACCGACGGGTCTTTCTTTTTGAGATCATATGCGAAAAGTAGGCATTTAACCAGTAAGATAATAAGGAAAGACGTTTATTTCAGGAAAAGAAGAGAATATACGATACTAAAAAGTTTTCTCCTCTCATCCATAGACTTTGCCTCAGTAATGTCATGGCAGTGTATTTTTGAATCAGAAAAGGAAAGCAATGGCTCGTTCATCTTTTTTTCTGCATCGGTTAGAGACTCATATAAAATGTAGTAATCCCAAGTTTTTTGAGTAAAGTGATCCAAGGACCAAAATCGCCTCCTCTGTTTAGAACAGACTGTTAGGGCCGAACAAGAAGAAGAGATAATGCATAATTCATTATGGACAAGAAAAGAGATAGGGGAAACCAGGAAATAGTATTATTTGAAACTCTTCCAGCTATCGATATAAACATGGAAGATCTCGTTTCTCAAACGACAAAGAGAAACAAACCCACTTACTCCTTTGCTCTTGGAAAGTGGATTAACTTCAAAAATATGGAAGAAGAGATTTAGAGAAGTCGAGCCCATTTTTCCTTGATATTCACACCAGTATTGGAAGACCCTCACAAAAGTACAGGTGAAGGGATAAAGCTGCGATAGGCAACACCAGGATGATCCAATACCTCTTTTTAAAAGCAGTCAGGGGAAGTCATACTCTTAACTTCTTGAAGACGTAAGAGTAAAAAGGGATGGAAGACCCCTCGAATGTATGATATACCCTCTTATTGCCCCGTCCTTTTCAACACACTTTGAAGGGATCCCTAAATACTGAGGATCTAGCCATGAATAATATTCGACATTGCTCATAGCCATATCAATTGTACATTCACCTCTGTATACAAGTAGATTCGATGAGTTAGTAGCGACAGGTCAGCAATTAAGATGAACCACATAAATGATAAAAATGAACATTAAAAGTTTTGATGACATGCCTGGATAAGATGAAGGAGAACCATGATGCAAACAATTAGATTAAACAAAAGAGACGATATTCAATGACACAGAAAGACAATCACAAATGAGTCAAATAAAGGCTATGAGACGAAACCAAATATTTATTTAGGAAATCGATCAAATATTAATGGCCAAGATTAAATGAAGGGCAATCGACACACCACACAATGATAGAAACACTTAACTCAAGTGCCCTAAATAGAGAAATCATTCACTAGACAAGATCATTAAGCTGACATAATGGTAGCAAGTATCAAAATGTTCTTAAAACAAGAAAGCATTTAATGTTTTTGTTCCCCAATACTCTTTTAACAAATTTCGGACTATTCCAATTCTATTTCACATCGGGCCCCTCTTAAAGTCCGATTTGAATTACTTAAGGCTTCATTTGACGACTTCAGTGCCCACAAAGACTTGGGAGCAACTATTCTAAACCAACCCAAAGGTCCAATTGACCAAGGTCCAATCCATCCCAAGCCCGCTCTACTCGGCCCAATATAAAAAATAGTTCACACACTAAGACAAAGTAAACAATATCTAATTTCCAATTTCACTATACTCATCTTGAATTTTGAACTGACTTGGGCATTGGAAAGTCAACAATGCAAGTCAATTCAGCGCCGTCGTAGAAAAAATTGAAGTCACCGCTCAAGATCAATAATTATCCAACTCACATCATTTCTATTTCTTTCGTGAAGCTGAAACATCTGTTCCTAATTATTGAACGAAACAATTATTATTATAAAATATATGTAATATGTTAGAAAGTTTTTTCAGTTTTTTTATTTACATAACTTAAATGCATTTTGGTCACTTATTTTTAACTTTTAATAATTTTTTCTCCAATTGTAAAAATCAATTATTCTTAATTTTAATATTTTAAAAATTTTATTCTCTAACCAATCTATTTGCATTAATTATTATTTTATATTACATATTAATTTAAGGCATAATGCATCCTTTGGTCCCTTAACTTAATTCCAGGTTTCACTTTAGTCCCTTATTTAATAAACGTTCATTTTAAGTCCCTCAAATCACATTTTGTTACTCACATTAGTCATTTCTGTTAAATTTTGTTAAAAGTCGTTAACTTGGACGACGTGGCATTCCAGGTAATATTACTTATGTTGACATGGAATTATTATAATTTATTAAACATTATTCATCTATATTTTATTCTTATTATAAAACAATCTTCTTCTCTCTTATCTAAATCCTAGCCGTCACCCCTTTCTCTTCTGTTTATCTTTTTTTCTTCCTTAAACTCCTCAAATCTGGAATTTTGCATGACGACAACAACAAACTCTTTGTAAATTTGAAATTTTGCAAGAAGCTCAAATGAAAGATATTGTTTGGATTTTTAATTTTTTCAGTTTTATGGGTTTTTCTTCATATCTAGAAAAATGGTCTTGTAAATCTGAAATAAATCTTCTGCTAGTGATGACAGGTTAAGGATTTCTTCACCGCTTCAAAATTCAAGTTCTTCTACAAATCTAGTTTCAATTATTACTTCTAGGAGAATAACCTTTTCTTCTAGGATGAGTTTTGGCGTTTGGTTGAATGATATTCTAGCTGGTAAGGACATGGCAGTTTCTCAGTTAGTTGGTTCGCTGTTTTTTAAGATCTGGGAGGCTAGAAATGACATTGTTTTTCAGTCAAAAATTCCCTCTCCTTCCTTGGTGGTAGAAGCAGCCCTCCTAATGGTGCACAATCACAACAAATGGAGCAATAAACCAGTTCAGAGAACTTTCCCTATTGATCATTCATTGCTATCTGGAAATTTGGTTTATATTAAGCAGGTGGATGCTGCTGTTTTTGAAGATGGAATCACCACTTTTGGCTGCTCAATTGTGGACCCGGACAAAAAGGTTATTCTTTCAGCCTATAAAGCAGACTTTTTGAGGGTGGATCCAACAGCTGCTAAACTGCTCGCTTTGAGATGAAGTATTCATGTGGCAAAGGATATCAACATAAAGAGGATGATTGTTCAGTCTGATGCTTTAAATGAAGTGGATCGTATCAACTCTAGTGTTATTTTGGCGCCTATTGAACCAATTGTTGAGGATTGTCGTTGTCTTCTAAAGGAGTTTACTTACGTCTCTGTTATGCATATTAGTAGAAATTCGAATGTTGTAGCTCATAGTCTTGCTAGGCTAGGCAAGAATATTGGTTCTAGAACCTGGTTGGGGGCTTGCCCCATGTTATTCTCTTTGTATCCTGTTTCTTTACCTGTTGGCCTTTGAATGAAATTTTCCCGTATAAAAAAAAAGTTTCAATTATTACTTATTTGTTCTTTATCATTATCTATCTTAATTCACAACAATTATTAAATTGAAAATTAATTTACTTTTTTTTTTTGCTTTTATAATTTTGCAGCACCAAAGAGGAAAAGAGCGAGACCGGTAAAGCATGAGGATGAAAATCAAGCATTTTTTAGTGTTCGTCAATATTATCAATTAATACCAGATTCTATCATTATATGAGAGATTTACTTATTTATTAGCTTTTTTGAATTCATACAACTTTAGTACTGAAGATTACTCTATTGTTACACTTGCATATTATATTTTTGTATTGTGTAATCCATGGATCCTTGTTGATGCTTTTGTTGGTATGTGATACATATATATTTTTAATTTTTTGAATCTTAAAACTAGGATGTGAAGTGATAATGAAGGAGTTTGACACCCATTTGTTACTCCTTTCTTAGAAGAAAAAAAAATGGATCAAGAATAAGATGAGAGAAATATGCAAATATTGTTAGATTTCTCGCATTGCTTACGGAAGAAGGCGTGCACTCTTTTTACCTCAGTCAATTTCAAAGAAGAAAAGAAGACTTCAAAAGGAATCAAAATTTGTAGTGGTAGTTGTGTACACATTTTGTATTTGTGTCTATGTATATCTTATGTCATTTTGGAATATGTTTAATGTCTTTTTAATTTAATGATTTTGGTTTGAATCAAAGAATGTAACAAAATTCTAATTTAATGTCATTAAATTCAAAATTATGTTGATATAAAATTCTGGTTATTGTCTAAGTCTGGTCCATTAACTAATGATAAGGTTTCAATTTAGTCCTTTAACAAAATTGCTGACTCATTATTTTGATTTTTGTCACGCTGTCATGCCACATCATCCAAACTTAACGGTTTTTTTTAACATTTAATAGAAATGATTAATTTGATTAACAGAATTTTTAAGGGACTAAAATGTAATATTTATTAAATAAGGACTAAAGTGCAGTCTAAAATTAATTTAAGGGACTCCAAGACTAATTATGCCTTAATTTAACCTATAACAAATTGCAGAAAAATTTGAAGCCTATGAGTATCTCTCTCACCGTCACCGCCACACACAATTGTAGTTGTGGAAATCCATAGTAAGTTCTTCAACTTTTTCTTGATTCCCTTTTCCTTCTTTTAGAATAAGAGCTTGTGAATATTTAATTGTTCGTAATGTTTTTCTGATGACAATGTTGTTGTCGTTAATGGTTTGTTTTCTTCTTGTTTAGTTGTTAACCCAATTATTTGGTTTTCAATAATCATTATTACTAGTTGCAATGGCAAACATTAAATAATACCATAATATAACTATTAATCGTCCATGATCAAAGGTTGAAATATGTAAGTTGTAAAGCAGTGAGATGTATATAAAAATAGGGGTGGCAAAACGGGCCGTGGACCGTCGGGCCGGCCCACGCATCCGTCAAAAAATGGCGGGTTGGGTTGGAATTTTGAATCCGCTGTCCACCAAAGTCCGCTCTGCTAAAATCCGCCGCCCGCCAAAGCTCGCCCCGCCAAAACCCGTCGTTCGTCAAAACTCGCCGCACCTATTCGTTCAGTTTGTCCCACCTTAAACCTGTCATTTTTTAGTTAATTCTAGTAATTCCAATTCTAGATGATTTTATTTTATACATTTATTTGAGAATATATGCAATATTTTTTGAAGTAAAGTTTGTTAAAAAGATACTTTATAAAAATTGTTCTAAAAAATAAGTGAAAAATCTAATTGAAATGTAAAAATAAACCTATTAATCTATTAAAAAAATGAAAATAAATAAATAAAAAAGTAGGCGGGCAAGCCCGCCGCCCGCCAACCCGCCACCTTGGCGGGGCGAGTTAGACTTTCATGCCCATTTCCAGCCTTTTTTTGGCGGGCTTAAGGCGGGGTGGGGCGGGGCGGGCGACCCGTTTTGCCACCCCTATATAAGAATGTGAGCTTATATAAAATTAGTTTTTTTTTTTACTATTTTTGAAAAATAAATTAAAAATTTTAAATTTGATTTACTAAATAACCCAAAATCATATCTATCGAAGATTTTTTTTTTTTGGTTTTTTTATCAAATAAAAAAAGTACCGACTCGATACTTTTGCATATAATTCTTTTTAACTTTTACCATTTTTTATTTAAATTATTTTTATTATTCAACAATAAAGGACTTGTTTGTTTTAGCTTTAAAAAAATAGATTTTTTCTTTGTATTTTGAAAAATAGATTTTGTAAAACTGTTTTTTAAAATATTATAAGTTTTTTATATTCGTTTTTTTTTAAATTATAAGATTAATTTTGACATCATACAACATAAATATACATTATTGAAGATCAAAACATAGTCGAAATCACAATTTTTTTAAAAATATTGTATTTCAAAAATGATTTTTATGAAACACTATTTGAAACAACTTTAAAATTAAGTGATTTTTTGAAATTTTGTTATCTAAATTTTTATTCGAAAAATGTTTATATATTTAAAATCACATTTTAAAAATAACTATTCAAATAAAATTTTTATTTGAAGCTTTTATAAAAAAAAAATTTGTAAACTTTTTTTCCACAAAAATATATTACACTATAAAAATATTTTTTAAAAAAAGGCAAAACAAACGGGCCCAAAATCAACTAATTTAAAAATTAATCTTATAGTTTATAGTTTACTAGTAAGATACCCGTGCTCCCGCACGGGTAAATGTTGTTTGATATAATATATAAAAAATTAATATAATTTGAAATGTATTACTTAATTGTAAATTAAAATAAATAATAGTTATATAAATTTAATTGTTTTAAACAATAATACAAAAAGGAAAAAAAGGATTTGTGAGATAATGAGAGAATAAAAACGAAAAAATGTGACATTTGAAAATAATGATTTTGCCTCTCAAGTAATGATAAGTGTTGATTAAAATAAAATAGATATTTTATTGATAGTGACCTGTAAAATTAAACATTTTATACGATTATAAAAAAACATATATGACATTATTAGAAAATATAACACAATAAAACTTACAGTGAAATAGATAAGATTCAGTATAAAATAGTAGACAATAAACCTTTCATTACCAAAATCACAACAATCAAGAATATAGTAGTCGGGCTAAAGTTCATAATAGTACAAAGACTTTAATAACAAAATCATAAAATATCCAACAAAAGATGTTAAAAAGTGATGTTCTAATAATTGTGAAGAAATAAATGTTACTTGAGAAATTGATATGAACAATCATAGAGATGACATAAAAATAGTTACTCATCAAGTAATAGCAAAGCGTTCTAGACAATCTTAGGAGCCCCGTCAATTTTTCTTGCTCCCGCACAAAGGAGATTATGAACATTCATTCATAACTGAAAATGATATATAACAAAAGCAATAATAAATACAAAACAGTAAGGGCATTATATGGCTATAAAATGCATTATCCAACTCAAGCACATTATGTGCATATTGATTACACTGCTAAGGATGAACTAAGACATGCACCACATTAGCAGTTGTACATTCAATATAGTTTGAACTAAATACCATGCCAAACATGTAATACAACTGTCACCTAGGTATGCTTCTTCCATCCAAAGCATCCGTTGCAGAAGTGGATAATTATCAAACCTGAAATCCAGCTGTTTTCTCAGAAGTAGTAATCTTATGCACAATTCCAAAGGCCGAAAAAACCTGCATTTGTGAATGATAAACTTTCAGTTTCAATAATTAACAAATCTAGAATTTCAAATCTAGTAATCTAAAATTATGAAGAATCAACACATTAAGAAAAGATAATACCCAAACTGTTACATGACCCATTTCAAACCGCAATACCTTCAGTATGTTTGATTAGAGAAAATGGTTATGCTTCCATTTCCAGTTTTCATTAATAATGACAAAAGTAACCACCTTATTTCACTTTATTTCCTATTTTCAAATATTGGTATTTGTATATGAAACAATGTAAACCTTTTTTTTTCTTTTGCTGTTTCTGAAACACATAGTAAATCTTCTGATTTTCTTCATAAACAAACCTAAAACCACATTAAAATTGTCTAAACAAACATGTTATAAATTCAAAATGGTGATAAACTTATCAAATTATCTTGTCCGAGCACTCCTATAGCTCTCTTTTTAGATGTATCTGCATTTGATGTGGTCCCTTTGGTAGAAGAAGGATCCTGAAACACGTAGTAAATCTTCTGATTTTCTTCATAAACAAACCTAAAACCACATTAAAGGTGTCTAGGGAGAAAGCATATGTTAAGGATTTTTGACCCTTAGTATGTCAAGGATTTCAGAAAAATGAAAGAAAAAACTTCAAAGGATACAGGATACCATACACTGTTATACAGATGACAGTAACATAAAAAACAAATGCTCTGAATATGGTAGTATAAAAGATCTTATCTTGCAGAAAAACAAATGCTCTGAATATGGTAGTATAAAAATTTTTTTGACACAAATATGGTAGTATAAATTAAAAACAATAAATTCTGTAAAATACCAAATGAACAAAATTATTAGACCGCTAGAAAAAATTGCTTAAATAGACCAATTGAAGAAACATGGAAAGGAATGGACACTTAGCGAAAGGGTTGTCCAACTTGATTTCAGTAGAAGAAGATTGTTACATCTTCACGTTAACCTATCTATAATTTATGAATAGGATTCTAAGGAGACTCTAGGGTAGAGGAATACTAACAATGGAATAGTAACAGAGATATCCATTTGGAATTTTTAATAAAATAACATCAAAACAAATCACACATTTGAACAAATAATGTGTTATGAGGCAGGACCTAAATCATTTGATGTGGTCCCTCAATTGGCTTCTTAACGAAAAATTTGACAGTAGCAGTCAGCAATTGTAGTTGGACAAGTGCAGGTTCTTTAGGAAAAATTTCCAAGAAACTTTCAAGAAGCTCGTCAGCATTGTGAATTCTTTCCGCATATTCACCAATTATCCAGATCATTGATGCCTATCCATATAGGAAAGTGGATGAAAAGGTAAAAGCTTGATAATGTAAAACGTCAAATACAAAAGCACTCAGAAATCTCATATACCTTAGCTTCGGGCTCATCCAAGGTGTCTAAGCTCTCACCAAGAGTTGCAATTATGGACTCATATCTGCAAAATGAAATAAATATTCGAATGAAGTTTGAAATATAATATTAGTCCCCAACTTTTATAACTTCAACCCCACACACACACAACAGACAAGGAAAAGATGACAATACGTGTTGGGGTATCATCTAAATATGTCTTTGATAACAATGATTGTCTCATGAACCACATAATTTACTTTTATCTTGATCAACTCAAGCAATACACTAATGCATCTTTCAGCTGCTGTCTCTAATTTGATGGCACAACGACCAATTGTACGAACAACCTTTCTAACAAAATCTACATCAACTTCAGTAGCATATTCCTGAAATTCCAATAAAATCTGCCAATATCATAACAAATAAAAAATGACCTGTGATTAATAAGCATTTTTACAAATAGTTCATGTCTATTAGCAATAATTCAGATCAAGAAAGTGTTGCAGACAACCCAGTAAAAAAGTTTAAAGCGTTAAGCAAAAATATAGCAAAAAATGGATAATGCAGATGATAGAGTAAGGTTACAGATAAAGTATACAATTTTACCAACAAACAAAAAAAGTAACAACATGATAATTCCAATACCTGTCCTCTACGAAGCATCTCTGATTTCTTAAGCTTCTTCATAGCATATACATGCCCAGTTGCCTTCTCCCGGTAGACTCTAACCTACAAGAAGATGAAACTGCAAAATCGTAACAGATCATCTGATAAAACACATGTGTATGAGCAACATTAAAACATTCAAGTTACGCTGTTACCGAAATGTGAGCCATTTATGCAGCATGAAAAAAGAACAATAAAAAAATACTCGCCAAAAGAGATTAATGCGAATAAAACAATTTCACTTGGACGCGTATGTATACCTCTCCAAACACCCATTTCCCAATCATAGTCATGGGCTCAAAGTCATCAGCACCCATCTTATGTCTCTGAAGGCGCATGATCTCTGTCTCTTTTTTCTCCAAATACTTAAGCAAATTTTTCTGCACTTCCTCGGTGACTTCAGCATCAGTCGATTTCTTTTCTAGCATATTGCGTCTGCAAAGAGTAATAAACTTAGAATTATTAGACCTAAAACATTTTCCATTTGCAGACATTGTGTATCTAATATGTATTGCTGCAACAAATACCATAACAACATTTTATTTAGAATTCCATACATAACTACAATCCGAAACCCAGTATCAGACAATAAGGAAATCATTTATTTTGATCAGCTTAGACATAACATTGAGTACGTAAAAGTAATTTTTTTGTATGGTAAAATGCTCTTCAATAACATTAGATTGGATCGCAATTATGACCCAAAATATAAGTTACCTTTCCTTCCTCTCCTGCAGGTTCTGCATATGCTTCTTATAATGATTTTCTATGTAATGCTTCGCCGCTTCAACCCTCTGTTGGGATTCCTTCCTCTCCTGCAGGCTGCAACATAAGGGGTTTTGATGTCTCTAGTATCACAATCGCAGTTTAAAACCTGGTAAAAAAACCCATGAAAAATTGAAAACTGATGAACCGAACCACTCACTATGCAGTACAAAACGATTTAAAAAGTGAAATTCAAAACTTCTAGGTTTCTCCCAAATCACACACATACACAAACACCAGAACAATTGAATGAAAACCATGAAACACCAACCAATAACCACACTGGGATTCAACAACTCACAATGTTTGATCCTTCTCTTGGTATGATTGCACAATGTATCTCTGTTCAAAGGTAAAAAGATTTTAACAATACAAATTGAATAGAATATAATCGAGCTTTTGCATATTACCCTGAATGTAGGGCTCAGTTATGAATAGTAAATGATCACATATAAATTAATAGACATTTAGGGCAATCTAGCCATCCTTATAAATTAATAGACATTTATGAAAATTTTAAATAAAATAATTCAAAAATTACGAAATACAACTTACACATGTTCTAGAATCATGCTGGAGTTAAAAAGTGTTAGTGGTATTAGACCTGAGAGTTTATTGTTCCCTAAATGACTGCAAGAAGTAGACATAACATTCGATCATTCATCGAAATGAAATGTTATTGTAGAAATATCAAGTAGAAATAAAAAATGCGAGTTGACATACAAGTGTTAGGCCTTAAGGAGCATGTCAAGACCTGGTTGCCCTTGATCATCAGAGACGGGAATAGACCCTTCCAGCTGGTTATCATCAAGATCTAACCAATCAAGGATGGCTAGATTGCCAAGTGTGCGCAGAATGTTTCCGTTGAGCTTATTCGAATTCAACGCTCTACATGAAAATGAATAACGCGATAAGTGGGGCCAGAGAAACCACAGTTAACCAATGCCCTGGAAAAAAAAGTAGTTAAAACGAAACATATCAATATCAAAATCATACTAATCCAATGAAGAAACTCAGTTTGTATCGAAATTTATTTTTCTTTACGTACAAGGAATTGAGGTTTTTCAAATTTCCAATTTCCTTCGGAATCGTTCCTGTCATGCTTGCGTTGTACGAAAGATCGCTATATGAACAAAAACATGTTATTAGTTATTAGTTTAACTTACAACAGAACTAACCCAATTTAATGGTTTGTTTTTCCACGATTGTATTAGAGATGAAAGAGCAGCAACTGCAACAACACAAGTTCTGTTAGAAACTAAACTCTCCAACAATGTTGCTCATAACTTCAAACTATACAAACTATAGGTCAGCTCTCAAATTTTGAATTTCCATGCACAAACATAGATTTTCACATTCTTATGTCATGGAATTATCACAAAATTTGAATTAAACTCACCTCTGAAAACAGATATCAAAATCATATAATAGGTAACAGTGCCCTTACCAACAATTGCAACATCACATTTCCCTTCATGATATTTTTCTTTCAGAAACTGTATAATTTCCAAAGCCTTGGCTCTTTCCTGAATGTTGGAATTTGCCCCATTGAAGTGATAAATCTTATTATCGGTGTCAAGAATGAACACATCATCATGGTTTAATGAAGAACTTGCAAACGGGACCTACCAGAGAATAATTTTTAATTACATGTAGACAAAATCAAAGAAGTTCATGAACAAACAACACATTACCTGTTTCAATCTGACAATTTTTTTCCCTCTGCATACATACAAACGTGTTTCAAACTCCTCTTCTTCAGGTTTTCTAAATCCAGATGCAACACCCCCCTCTAATGGTATAATACATGGGCTAAAATATGACAAAAAATTGTCAGACTCAACCTCAAAAATCATAAATTTCAAACAGAAACAGTTCCAGAAAAAATCATAAGGTCTAACCATATAAGTTCCAACCATAGTAATTTTCTCAAACACATGGTATGCAAACTTTGTTCTTTCTTCTTCTACAGAAAATAAAAACCCCTTAGCTTCTTTAGTTAAGGTTTTGATATTTTTTACTGCTTTCATGACTTGAAACGTGACTCTAACACGACTCCTTATGCTTAATACCCATCTGAAAAATGAAACTGCGCTAGTATTATCAAATCATTAAAATCGATTATGATTTTGTTAAAATCAAGGTTGATGAGATCTGAAATTATAGACATGATTTTAAAAGTGAATGAATAAAATTGAAGAAAGAGGGAAACTACTTGCCGGAGAAAACACTAACCTGTCTGAAAATGTTGTGGTTGGGCGATGACCTCGCCGCACTGGAGTTTGTTGTAGGAGACAAAAACTTGAAAATAATAAATGAGAGAGAAGAAGAGATTGGCGTGATAGAAGAAGAGAGAAACAGTGGCGAGGGCAGTGGAGTAGGGTTTGATGGGAAGAGAGGTGAGAGAAAACAGGAGAGAGACAAGGAAGTGTGTGAAATGAAAAGAGGTTTGAATTCAGAGAGAGTGTTAGGGGGGAAAGCTATTTTTTTAGGATAACCAATGGATGAACGATAAATGGCATGTTAGGAGAGAGTTGTTCAGTGTATTATTTGTGTTATTTGATAGTTACGAAATTGTCCTTAGATTAGTGTAAATGTTTTGGGAGGAAAGGGCAATTTAGGGAGTTTGGTCAACTTATAAGTAATGGGTAGATAGTAGATTAGGATAACCATTTAAGGATATAGAGCTTCTAAATTTGAAAACACTAAAAATAAGCAAAGTATCTAAAAACTTTTGTGTGTATTATAGTGCTTATTTGATTTGATTTGGCTTTTGGAATAGTCAAAAACAATTTTAAAGATGTATAATTGATTTTTAAGAAATTTTGAGGTGTTTAGTTTTTCTAAAGTATAATTGATTCTGGCTCTAAAATTGATTCTATTTGAAACAATAATTTGTAACTTCTAAATTTAAACATGATTTTTACACTGAAATTTATTGTTCAATTTACTTTTATATAAATGTATCCAAACAAAAATTAATTATAATAAATTCAATTTTTATTAAAATCAATTATACCAAAATCAATTCAATCCATGCAAATCCAAACATACATTTAATCCTTTTTTTTGTTGAGACTATTATTTTACTTTTATATTACCATTTTTGTTTCGTTAAATTATATTTAATTAGTTTAATACAGCAGTAAATCACTATACTTTTATCTCACAGTAACTAAAAAAATTTAAGACTTTGTTTTTTAATATATATTTAATAGTTGTATTGTATGATACAAAATGATGATTTTATTTCATATACTATTGTGGGAGTATGAAATCTACGATGGGGTGTGTTTGAAAGATTTATCGAAGGCCCGGCCCGTGTAGTCCAATGTTAACCTAATGCTTTCATATGAACCCAAAGGTTTTCTTTTTCCCTCTATCTACTTCACCGTCGCTCTTTCCGGTCCTCCACTGCTCCGTCGTAGCTCTTTCCGGTCGTCCACTTCCTCCGCCGTTCCAGTTCCCTGCGCCACTTCTCTCCGCTATTGTCCGCGATTAACTTTATTTAGCTCAGTTTGATACATACACTTCTTAAGGGTTTATTATAATCTACGACTATAAAGGTGATTTATTCTGTTTGAGTCAATTTCAGGTTTGAGTTTAGCAACATTTATGTAGATACATGGAAGTTCAAACTTTTTTTTTTGAAGTTTCTCGTAGTGTAGGAAAATGTTAAAAATAGTTTTTCATATCATATGGGAAACACATTTGCTATTTTTATTGTTCAAATTGTAGAATACTTTGTTTAATTGCTTTTGAGGGTTTTGAATTTTCACCATGTATAAGTTATTTTAGATTTGATGTTGAAATTTGTTCAGAGGTTAGAAAGTGAGAATGGAGGAAGAGAATCAAGAAACGAAATCATTTAGTGATCTAGGCTTATCTGAGCAATTGGTGGAAGCTTGTGACAAATTGGGTTGGAAATCACCGCTAAAAATTCAAATTGAAGCAATTCCCCTTGCATTAGAAGGTTAGATGTGATCTTTGCTTCAAAATATAGCTTTTTTTTTTTTGTTAAATAGAAATTGACAGGAAGAAGGATTGCAGAATGATAATTCATGTTATATAACCGTATTGTAATCTAATTTTGAAACTGAAACTTTACTTATCAGTATTATAGTTTTTATATATTGTTTTCAATAATATTCTTTTTCAACCAGAAATCTTCGCAATATTTACCGCATATGTTCTGGAAAGTGGTGTAGTTAATGATGGAAGTTAAAATTTATTAGAATTCTGCTTTGTATTATGTATTTCTCAGGAAAAGACGTGATTGGACTTGCCCAAACGGGTTCTGGTAAGACCGGGGCTTTTGCTCTTCCGATATTGCATGCACTCTTAGAAGCACCACAGCCGAACCATTTTTTTGCTTGTGTATTGTCTCCCACAAGGTTAGATAATTTGATAACTGATCATGAGTTTGATATTCATATAATTTGATTCTCATTGATATTTAAATATTTAACCAGTATAGTTTTTCTATTCTAACATTTTCTTAAAATCTAGGGAGCTAGCTATTCAAATTTCTGAACAGTTTGAAGCTTTAGGTTCTGAAATTGGTGTCAAATGTGCTGCGGTGAGTTCTAATATGTTTTTCTGACACGATTCATCATGCATGTATTTTATGTCTTCCTGTTCACTACACATTTTAAGTTCATTTTGTTTTTTCTTATCATATGGTGGTTATTTACGTGCATGCTCGACACTCTATTTGATTGGTAATTTGGTATCTTTTCCTTTTTCGATAGATTGTTGGAGGCATTGACATGGTACAACAATCCCTCAAGCTAGCAAAGAAGCCTCATATTATTGTAAGTATTACTTCTGCTGCAGGCATGATTTGATTTCATTTGTTACTTGTACATCAAGAACATTAGGGTAATAGGTGAGTGATACCCAAAATTAGGTTGCAGCTTCTATCTCATTCGATTTATGAAAGATTAACTTTGAAATTTGGAAACCTCTCAACACATGTATCTTATCAGAGTCCCCACGCCTTTCCTGTATGTTTCTTTTAATTTTGTGAATCTTGAAATTCAACTTAGTTTTTATCGGTTGGAAGAATAAATGGATTCAACAATTGATTTCAGACTAAAAAACATGTGTACAGTAACCGATTGGTGTGACTGTGCCCAAGTTATTGTTGTTAGTACTATTGGTTCATAATAGCTAAGAGAAACAAATTTCATCTAAAATCTTGAACTATTTATAAAAATAATAGAAGCTTTTGGTGGCCACCATTTCTCTAATCTCTAAGATACTGCATAGTAAGCACTCACCACCTCTCTAATCTTTAAAGCACCATAACCACTATTTCATTCTCTTCAGTTAAGTGTAGACAGAGAGGCACAATAGTACTTGTCTTTCCTCTAGCTGTGATGTAAAGCTTGGCTCTCTCTCCCCCACCTTTCTGTTAACCGAAAAATTTCAGACCCCTTTCGTGGTACTTCTCTTCCATTAAGTTAACCGCCTAACTATATAATTAAGATTCAGTCCCTCTCGGACTCTGTTGTTTTTATTTCTTCATAGATATACCGACATGACTGGTGCTCTTCTATCAACATTGCACAAGAATGATGCAAAAAATGATAAATACCGTTTATAAGAGATAACTGAACTTTTGCAGGTTCTGCATGTACAAGATTGACTATTGAGATTGTGTGTTGATTTTGTGCTTCTTTTAGTTTGGTACTTCATCAGACCTGTATTTTGTTTATCATTTATTTATATTGTTTTCTTGCTCAGGTTGGGACTCCTGGCCGTGTCTTGGATCACCTAAAAAACACCAAAGGATTTTCTCTTAGTAAATTAAAATACTTGGTATGATTTATTCATTATTTTGTTTTAAGCATTAGTTTCATCTTTTACATCCAAAGGTTAAGTCTCAGTTTATTTTCTCCTTGATAAATTAATGTGAATCTTTTTTATGGTCATAAATATATTAGTTTTTGTGTGAAATGAGAGCATGTTACTAGAAATAGTATACTTCAAGTATATTCCTATTTGTATTTGAATTTGTTTGATCTTTCTTCCTTTTGAGCAGGTCTTAGATGAGGCAGACAGGCTGTTGAATGAGGATTTTGAAGAATCACTTAATGAGATTTTAGGAATGATCCCTCGCGAGCGGAGGACATTCCTTTTTTCTGCTACAATGACAAAGAAGGTAAATATGCAGGCTTATTCCTTTTCCCTTAGCATTAGCCAGACATCATATCTTAACATTATGAAGCCTTTTTATTTTCATTTACTGAGATCATTTTATATAGGTTCTTCAGGAAAGCTTTTTTTTGCATCAAACATTATAGTAGTAGCAACTTGAAGTAGTTTTTTTTGTATGCTTAAATTCTAGTTGATTGTGAATTAAATTAACATTATTCAAATTCAGTGTTGTTGGTTTATATATTTTTAAAAAGGAAGTAATCATACGATTCTAGGTCAAATCTCATATGTTTTGTTATAATAACAAAACAATTGCTCCCTTTAGGATCTTAAGGTGCAAATGATATTGAATTTATGCAATGCTTATACACTGCAGATGCTTGATTGTGTAATTCATTCATTTTTAATGTTACTGTTTTAATAAAAGTTGCACTCTTGCTACTTCAGGTCGAGAAGCTCCAAAGGGTTTGTTTAAGAAATCCTGTGAAGGTAATTTAGAATGTAATTTAAGAATTTTCCTTGGGAAGGAGCTGTGGTTTACTGGTATTTACACAGGTTTTTCACAGTTTTATATTCACTTTAGATTGAAGCATCAACCAAGTATTCTACCGTGGACACACTGAAGCAACAACTCCGCTTCTTGCCAGCAAAACATAAGGTACCTGATCTCCCTTATCCAAAAAATGTTGGATTTTAATTATTTTGGCTACCAATTTTTCATTGAATTTCTTACTATTAGATTGTTTAAAGTCTATTTCATAGTACTCCTGTTTGAGGGAAAAATATAAATGCCATGCCACTTACATTTATGTTTTTTCTTAAAACATGTATCAGTACCCTGCATCAAACGAGGGTATACTGGTATATTAAATGAATTTATTTGCTTTTTGGCGTAGATATTCTTAGAGTTGGGTGGGACTTAACTCAGCCTTACAAAACTGGTTTGTAAGGTGAGGGCTGTTTCTGCTTTATAAGCACTACACAAGCCATATCTCTAGGCAACGTGAGACTAAATCCACCCCTTCATAGTTTGCTTCAAACACAATGAAGGCTTGAGTTTCCAACATATATTAAAAGTAGATCAGATCAGAAGAGAACTTAAAAAGCAGTACCCTTTGGTTTAGGCTATCTAGTTTCATTATCTGTGTGCCGAATGCTATCTAAGTAAGAATGTCATGAGCTGGCATCAGTTCCCTTTTGAAAGTATTTGCTGCTTTTCATTGTTTTTGACTGGTGACATACAGTCGAGTCAAATACAGACTAAGATTGAGTTATGGTGTTAGATGCAGATGAGAGAGCACTAATGTTACGAAGGAAATGTCTTTTTTTTCTAACAAATTGCCTATTTGGATTGAAACTAACAAAATTTCATTCATTTTGGGTTTCATGAATCACAACTATTATCTTTTATGCTTTTGATAATTGTGTTCATCAATTGCTTGCTTCTTTCTAGGATTGCTACCTCGTGTATATTCTCACTGAAATGGCCGGAAGTACATCAATGGTGTTCACTCGTACATGTGACGCAACTCGACTTCTTGCTTTGATTCTTAGAAATCTCGGTTTGAAAGCCATCCCAATTAATGGTCATATGAGTCAGGTAATTGTACCTTCTATTATCTCGGTTTCCAGCATTATAGTTGTAATTTGTTTTAAACTTACCTTCTATTTTGTTTCCTGTAATTTGTACCTAATATCTTTTGACAGCCCAAGCGACTCGGAGCCTTGAATAAGTTCAAGTCTGGGGATTGCAATATTCTTCTTTGTACTGACGTAGCTAGCAGGGGACTCGATATTCCAGCAGTGGATATGGTGATTAACTATGATATTCCCTCAAACTCCAAAGTAAGATGTGCTCTGTAATATTTTTTTGACATGTTAAACGCATTTATAATCAATCACAAGTTCCAGGGTTAACTATAGGATTAATAATTTTTGTTTTCACTGGACAAGTCCTGACTTTTTTAACTATAGGATTACATACATCGTGTGGGAAGGACTGCTCGTGCAGGGCGCTCTGGGGTTGCCATTTCCCTTGTGAACCAATATGAGCTGGAATGGTTCCTTCAGATAGAGAAGCTTATAGGTGGGGAGCATATTCTCAGTCTTTGCTGTGACATTTGAAGGAGTAAAACATTCTTATTCTTAACAAATACAAGTGTTTTTCAGGCAAAAAGCTACCAGAGTATCCTGCACAACCTGAGGAAGTTTTGCTTTTGGAAGAGCGTGTTGCTGAAGCCAAAAGATTAGCAGCAACGGTAAATTTTACATTTAACTTAGCCATGTTTTGGACTATTTTAGTCTTTCTATCCATTTCTGTTTCGAAATTGAACGATTAATACATATATTATATTATATTTGTGTAGAAAATGAAAGAAGCTGGAGGGAAGAAGAAACGGAGGGGCGATGATTCAGGAGAGGACGAGGATATTGACAAATACTTTGGTCTCAAAGATAGAAGAAAATCGTCATCTAAGAAGTTTAGAAGATAAATCTATTACCTTGTCTCTTTAAAAAATGTATGTTCTTCCTTTGTCTAAGAATTTTGTTCTCATTAAGTTTTGTCTTGCTGAGATTTTCATAACAAAGGACTGAGAAAGTTAAGTTATTATTTGGTTATTGGAAAAAAAATCCAAATTAGGATTTGATTACATAATTTCAAAATTTACAATTATTTTAAGTGGTATTTTTCACTTGATTTTAATGGTTAGATATTGGAAAATAGTATATGACTTGATGTGAAGGTAATGTAAGAGTAGATATTCCAAATTAATCTAATGACTATAATTTGTTTCTCTCGTTTCTTACTATATATACTTCTCTCACTTATTATGTATCCGATTAATTTAAAGATACCTACGAATTCAGAGTAATTTTTACAATTTACTTTGAATTAATATTTGATTAATTCATCATGAATATTTTTTTTTATATTGAAAATGGGTTGTATCACCTTTCAAATGGATAGATCTATCTATACTGAATATTCAATGTTTTTTTGAAAAAACAAAGGATTAAAATTAAAAGCTCAATCCAGCATAAGATATGCGAAGAAAGAGCAACACCAATACAAGATTACAGAAAGTATCCAAGATGCCATAAAGCCACCGGCTATGCAAAACAAAAGAATTTTTTTCCCTTCTGCCACACTTTTAGAAGAAATATTCCACAATACCATAGTTTTCACCATATATTCCAAAATGCCACACTTTCAAACAAAAAAACGTTGGAAGTAGACACGGCCACCCAATGGAAGCACGACACACTAAAATTTTCTACATTGCAGCCCATTGAAAAGGCGGCACTCTCCATTTTGCTTTTTTTTTTTTTTAATTTCGTTTTATTAATATTAATAATATTAATAATAATAATAATATTAGTTAATATTAAATAATAACAATAATATTAATTAATATTAAATAATAATAATAATATTAGTTAATATTAAATAATAATAATAATATTAGTTAATATTAAATAATAACAATAATATCAGTTAGTATTAAATAATAATAATAATATTAGTTAATATTAAATAATAACAATAATATTAGTTAATATTAAATAATAATAATAATATTAGTTAATATTAAATAATAATTATAATATTAGTTAATATTAAATTGTATATATTAGAGTTTCTAATTCTAATAATAATAATATTTATAAAATAAATTAATATAAAATAATATTAATATTTTAATATTTTAATATTTTTGTGCAGTGCCGGCACTGCAATGGGCGGCACTTTTTAATATTTTATTATTTCTGTACAGTGTCGGTTCTGCAATGGGCAGCACCTGTTAATATTTTAATATTTTTGTACAGTGCCGGTACTGCAATGGGCGGCATCCTTTAATATTTAAATATTTTTGCACAGTGCCGACACTAATATAAATAGAAGTTTGGTGTGATCAATTTTTCACATCCATTTGAAATTCGTTTTAGTACTTTGAAGATGTATCCTCGCCGCTGGGGGAAAGTAATTTTTTCGAGAGAAAAGCCTGCAATGGGCATGCTTTTCTGGAACATCCGTAGTTTAGAGCAACTACATAGGGAGTTGAAGCGTTGGTTAGAAGGAGATATACCAGAAGGGGAAAAAATCAAATGTATTGAGAGGCATGATGCTTGGCGTGGGTGGGTGCGAATCAAGAATGATAAGGAAGCCAGAGAAATGATGTTTGGGCGGAATGAAATCAAACTGCTAGTTGTAATAAGTAGTTAGAGAAGTTGTACCAAATGTTGTGTTAAATGTTTCTTGTTAGTATTTTTATCTTTGTTGATGTTGTGTTGAATGTTTCTTGTTAGTATTTTGATCTTTGTTGATGTTGTGTTATTTATGTATGTGGTGTGTCAGTTAATGAAGCACAATGTTGTTTGGTTGTGATATTTGAAATGTTGCTATTGAGTAAATAATCTAATGAAGCACAATGTTGTTTGGTTGTGATATCTGAAATGTTGCTATTGATTAAATAAACCACTAACGATTACTCATAAATAAAACACTAACGATTACTTGTCCCCACATTGGGACACTTGGTTCGGTTGTGACCAGTTTGACGACACACGGAATATTTTCTCTCAAGCTTATCAAAGTTATCCATTTCCGTTCTAATACGTGTGCTCACTAGGCGACCTTTCTTGTTCCTCCGCATTCTTGGGTTATGACAAATTTGATTTCCCTCATAAACGGGCCAATATTCATCGTAAGGCAGCACTGAAAAGCTTGTGCTGTAAACCCCAAAAAGGGTTGAAATCCTGTAAACGTTTGACAAAAGAGCGTAAGCGTCGTGGCGCACATAAGAACATGCAGCGATTACTTGTGAGCAAGGGACACGGAATACTTGAAACTTTCCGCAGTCACACCAACGATTTAGTAGGTTGACCTTATAATGTCCCATAGGCTTCCCCTCACCATGGTCCTTTGTTTCCTTCACACTAAAAATATTGTTAGTGTAGTCAAATACTCTGACATGATGTGTGCCGGATTTTGTTGTTTCTTCTTTCATCACCTTAAGGCAGTTTTCTGTAAATGTCTGTCCAGAACTCAACACAGCACTCCACTTTGCTCCCCTTTCAGCAAATAATGATCCCAATCTATAATATGTTGCACTTACCAATGTTGTAATGGGCAAATTACGGGTGCCTTTAAAGACAGCATTCAACGAATCAACAAGGTTGGTAGTCATGTGACCCCAACGTCGACCCCCGTCAAATGCCCTTGTCCATTTTTCGACCGGAATATTGTCTAGCCACTTTAAAGCATCAGCATTCGCCATGCCAATTTCAGACCGGTAGTAATGAAACGTTGGTTGGTTTAATGCATACCCTGCATTAAAAAAAAATTGTATAAAATATACTTATTGACCAAGATATAATATATGTTATTGGCGAAGGCTTAATGTTATCAAATATACTTACCCATGTTAATGACTTTCTCCCGTAGTCTCCTATCCTTGATTTCCCTCCCGAAGGCTTCTGGATTTTTGTATGCACTGTCAATCGATGCATGTCGGTCTGAAATCAAGCATAGGTCTGGCTGTGGCGCAACATGCCTCCTCAAGTTGCGTAGAAAAAATCCCCAACCTTCAGCCGTCTCACCGTCCACAATGGCAAAAGCAACTGGGAAAATATTGCTATTGCCATCTTGTTAATATTGTTATTAATTATAAATATTGTTATATATTTATAAAAATTGTTATAATGCTATTCATTATATTTTTTATAGGATGAAAAATTGTTCAAACCACGCTCACACAAATACATAGAACCTGATGAGATTATTATTCCGTATTTGGAACGAGCGGGTTTCGGTCACGTGATCAACATAACTTCATATGGAATTGATCGAAAATTTATACTAGCCTTATGCGAAAGATGGCGACCTGAAACCCACACATTTCACTTCCCCACAGGTGAATGCACAATCACTTTGGAGGATGTCCATATGTTGTTGGGTCTGCGTGTGGATGGTTTACCGGTTGTTGGTAACACAAACGTGAGGTACTCTTTAATTGAAGAACTATTGGGGGTGTCCTTGGAAGAAGGTGTTAATAGGAAGGGCCAAAACATTAGAATTTCATGGCTAAGATCAATTTACAATCGTTTGGCATTGACCGAGGATTCTCCCGAGTATCTGAAAATTTGTAAATCTAGACTTTATATTTTATTGCTTTTCGCATGCTTTTTATTCCCTGATACTAATGGTAATAGTATCCATCTTCAATTTTTACCATTACTAGAAGATTTTGATCAAATAGGTCGTTATAGTTGGGGCGCTGCTACCTTAGCGCATCTGTACAGAAATTTGTGTAGATGCGCAAGAAAAAATGTGCATAATTTTTCTGGTTGTGGCGTTTTGATTCAAGCTTGGGGATGGTCCAGAATGCCAAGATTGGCACTAATAAACCCCAATCCATACCACTTTCCATATGCGACCAAGTAAGTATACGTAAATACTTTTCTTTCTATATATTTTTTTCCTATAATTTTTACTAAATACTTTTTTATTTTATAGGTGGTCTGCATATGGGATGAATTATGAAAAAACACCTCATAATTGTGCTCCCGGATATCGAACTTTCTTCGACGTATTATCTCTAACGCATACATTACTACCATTAAAATTATTTTATATTGTTTAAATTCTAATCCTTTTTTAAACTACATTACAGTTTCTATGGAGGCCATATCTTGACCTTCCTGATCCAGATCCGACTGAACAAGACATGTGGAGTTCTAAAACATTCATTTTTTGTTTCACTTATGTCGAAATGCATCATACAGACAGGGTGAAACTTCAATTTGGGATTCACCAAGACATTTCTGGTCCACCTACGTCCATGGAGAGGTACCACACTAGTACCGTAAACGATGCGTGGAAATTCCATGATTGGAGAGACCATAACAGAGAAGAACAACAACAATGGATAAATCGTCGCCAAACTGTCCTACGAGGAAATGTCATGGAATTCGAATGTAATCCCAGTAGGGAATACATGAATTGGTATAGATCTGTGACAATTTTGTATCTATCACAAAATAGATACTTATGGGACCCTCGTAACCAACCAACATCTTCAAACTTCCAACAACCCAGACAACCTTGTAACACCCAACCCCAAACATTTAACACCCCTCAACAAATTTTTAACACCCCAAAACAAATATGTAACACCCAACAACAAGCGTCTAACACACAACAGCCTTTCAACCCAACACAACAACCTTATACCCCCAGCCAATACTACCAACAACCATACCTACCATTTAACACAACCCTCTTCAACACCCAACTACAAAACCCAACTCCATTCAACACCCAACAACAAAACCCAACTTCTTCGTAGACCCAATATAACCAATTTTCATTCTCCCAACCTACCCCACAAGATAACATTTACCAAACACCCCAAACACAAGTCCCCTTCTACCCCTCACAATCCTATAACCTTAATACCTCTCAAGACCAACACCCCTACACCCCCTTCATGACTAACACATTGCCACCTACCAACCTACCAAGTTGGAGTAACGAAGGAACAAGACTAAGTTATGGCAGTGCGGCGGCAATACCAGATGTGGGTGACTTAAATGATGACATGGTTGAAGAATTCATGAATCCTAGCAATGATGCAGGACCTTCTACTCAGCCCCAAAATGTTGATGTTGATCGTAGAAGGTCCACAAGAAATGTACAAGCACCTGCCTGTGGAACCCACCGACGCTTACGTCGACCGGGTCCAAATCAAGACTAGTTAAGGGTTCATGTACTTTTTTAATTTCTTAATTAAATATATAATTATTTTAATAATTTTTCGTTTTGTTTTATTATTATTATTATTATTTATGAATATTATTTTGTATTACTAATTATAATTAATATTCATAACTATCATTTAAAAGTAATTAACTTTAACATTTAATTAATATTCTATTATCCAAATTAATAAAACAAAATAATTATTTAATATTCTACCTTCATTTAATTAATATAATTATTTAATTAATATTTATTATCCAAATTAATAAAACAATAACAATAAAAACAATATTCTATTATCCAAAATAATTAATATTCTACCT
Organism: Lathyrus tuberosus; assembly: GCA_022829125.1. NCBI lineage: Eukaryota > Viridiplantae > Streptophyta > Magnoliopsida > Fabales > Fabaceae > Lathyrus > Lathyrus tuberosus. The sequence continues at coordinate 2,798,209 of JALAZF010000265.1, forward strand.
TCATTTAATTAATATAATTATTTAATTAATATAATTATTTAATTAATATTTATTATCCAAATTAATAAAACAATAACAATAAAAACATTTTTAAATTTTAATATAATTATTCAAATTATTTAATTAATATAATTATTTAATTATTATTTATTATTCAAATTAATAAAACAGATAACAATATAAACACTAAAATAAAAAAATAATAAAAATTCGGGTCCTACACTGCCGCCCCTTGGATGGGCGGCACCCTATATTTTTAAACATTTCCTTTCATTGGGCGGCACTCTTTAAAGAAAAAAATATTTTTTTTAAAAAGATGGCATTTTGGGATATTGGTTGAAAACTAGGACAACTTGGTAATTACTTTTGAAATGAATAGCAGGGCAGAAAAAAATTCAAAACAAAACCCCCCATAAGATGCCAAAGCTTACAAAATAAAACCCGAAACAGAAAAACCAGAAAGCACCTGATACAAACCAGCCCTACTGTCATTTAAACTAAAAGAAACACCACTAAACAAGTCTACCCCCACGCCAGCCAAGACAAGAAGGGCCAACTACCACCTGCGAAGCCAAACTAGGGATGCCAGCAAGCTACAAGCCAAAACAACAAAAGCAAGGTTGTCAACTACCAAGGACTTCCAGGACATCAGTGTCCAAAGCTCCGAGGACACGACCCACCACCACCCAAGACTCAAATAGCCACAGAAAGCTAATCGAAAGACGCTTGTCGCTGCAAATGGCTCGCGAACAGATCAGAAGCACCAACACAAACCACAAATTTCCAGCAGTGCCAACTGGGCATCAGCAAAAACGATGTAGCAGCTTCCGCAGTACAAACGGAACCTGCTGAAGAGAATCTTCCCCAGTCCACCTGAACCTTGATGCCAAGGACACCAGACCAAGCTACAGCCATCGAATAACAGAAAAAATTCCTGCTTATGCAGACTTGCGCCACAAGGACAACTTTGTTCTTGAAAATACAGTTATTTCTAGCTTTCCAAATGCTCCATATGCACCCGAACCGCACCACCGTAACCCTGTTGATTAGGTTTCTGCCATTCCCATGACTTCGAACTGCTTGAGATGATCCCAGCTATCTCTTGGTAGAGCAGCATACACACCTAAACATCTGATTGCACGTTGCCAAGTACTTGCAAAATTGAGACACTCAAAGAAAAGATGAGACGCCGTCTCTTCCTCACCAGCACAGATGTTATTATCTTGACATATGACGCCTCTTCTAACTAAGTTGATTTTAGTTGGAAGTCTATTATGAAATAACCTTCATATTAGACACGATACTTTTAAAGGGACCGTCTTATGCCAAACTACTGAACATTCCATATTGTCCCTTCAATGTTAACTCTTTCTTAACTTTTTATTTTATTTTATTTTGTTTTACCTTTGATGTTCATCACAACTTTTTATTTTATTTTGTTTTGTTTTACGTTGATGTTCATCACAACGTTAATTTATTCTTAATCAATAATATACAAACCTTTTATTCAACTTTCCTTATAACACCATTCACTATATTTATCGAATGTATAATAAGTTATTCTGTTAGCTATAACTGCATATTCCTGATTATAAGAACATGAAGATAATATAAAACTAACAATAATTATTACATTGATTGATACATAGTACAAACAATTATAATAATAAGTTAACACAATTAAGGATAACCTTCATCACACAAAGTATTAGTATATATCAGATACACACATCAACAAAATAAACACATAATTAAAGTTACACGCTAAACAATTATTATAAAGCAAACCCATATATAATCATAAAGTTGGAACCATAGATTCCTTTTATGGAGCTTCATTTTCCATTTTACAAGTTTCAACTTTTAAGTGCTTATAAGTTCCAAGCTGCATAATTGCTTTCAGACTTCAGAATGATCATGAAGATCAGCCACTCCTTCAGATTGGTCATGCTTCAAGTGCCACGCTTATTTTTGATTCTGCAGTGAAAAAATTGATTACGTAAAATTGATTCAGAGGTCAAAAAGTAAGTTGAATGTAAAGTGATTTATATTTGAATACATTTACATAAAAATGAATTGAATAATAAATTTTAAGTTGAATGTAAAGTAATTTATATTTGAATATATACATAAAAATGAATTGAATAATAAATTTTAGTGTAAAAATTATGTTTAAATTCAAAAGTTACAAATCTTAACCTCAAGTAAGAATCAATTATATTCGAGAGTAACCGAACATGTCAATGTCAAATTTACACATCCAGAATCAATTCTGAAGGCTCCAAACTTGGAGCCAAACATAGGCTTCATCATTGATGAGAGAATTTAGAAAGAATGAGAAAAAAATGAAGTTGAATATTTTTACCTTAACAGGATTCATCAGCTGCAAGCTTGAATGGGTCTAGCATGCATGAACAAACCTTGAATTGTTTCTCAAATGTGATTCAGATTTAGGTATAACAGTTTCAAATGCTTCAACTAGCAATGCAACCTTCTTCTTCCTAGCAGGAGCAAGCTTGTTAACAACTTGCCTAAGCGCACAATCAACCATCCAATCCTCCGCATTCTTTCGCTCGTCCATCATTTGATGCCTCAAATCGACTTTTTCTTTCTCTTTTTCAGGAACCAATGGAAGGAAATTTGGATCTTTTGGATTGAACTTCCTCATCTCATCATCGTCGTCAACGCACCTCTTTCTTCTAATCACACCTTTCCGATTCTCTCTTGCGTTTTCATCTTCATCGACCATGCAACTTGCTCTTTTATTACCTTTTCCTTGATTTTGAATATCTTTGATGGTTTCTTCAACAACATCGACTAATGGAATATGGTCGTCCTGTCCATGAGTTATCAGGTCAGCGGTAAGAGTGTGGTCTGTCATTGTTAGCTTCAAGGAACAAAGTTCAAATTCATTCAGAGACGATTGAATTTGGTTATTTTCCCTTCTCTTGAAATCTTTATTCTCTTGGCTAGTCTCATCGACTTTCTCTTTGGAATTTGTTAGGTAATCAAATATTTCATCTGCCAAAGAAGATTGGTCACAACCGATGTCACTGGTAGGATAACCGATTTCTTGAGTTTCATTGCTTCCAATTTTGTCGTCAAGGACAAAACAAATCATGCCATCATCAGGTTGTTCTTCAAGATAGATGATTTCTTCAGATTTGGATTCTTTCAGTGTTTCGTCTAACAGAATAATGTCATCGTAATAGCTGCTAATGATATCGTCTAACCATGTCACTGATACATCAAGAGAGCTCTGAGACAAAGATTCATCTTTCGAGTCATTTTCCCCGTCCGTGTAAACTGAAGAATCAGCATCAAGTTCTTGATCAAATCCATAGAACCGTTCTTCATCACATTCCATGTCAACGGCCTCGGCTTCGGCTTCGGCTTCGGAATCAGAATCATCCGTGTTATTGTCAATATCTTCCATACTCATTTCTTCATGAGACCAACTCGATTGTTCTTCTTCATCCGCATCTTCGTGTTTCTCTTGATCCTTAACTTCTTTCAGAAAATCTGCTTCTACACCATCATCTTCAATTGTAGACTTGACGATATCTTCATAATCCTCAACCTCTTCAAGAAAATCGATTTTTCGAATTTCATCTTCTCTTTTCGATTTCTCATCTTTTTTTCCACTAGCATAGATTTCAATGAAGAAATCCAAATCAATTTCATCACATTCAGGCTTTTCATCAAACACATTCTGCTCAACAACACAGCCCTTCTTTTCAACCTCACACGCCGTCTTCAATCTTCGACTCCGAGGACTCAACGCTTCGAGCTTCACACGCTTCAACACGCGCCTCCTCGAAGACACAAACGTCTTCAAAGGAGGCAAATCACCATGATTATGATGATGATGGCCATTAAGAGAACAATAACTATATGAACAAACCTTCATAACTGAAGTTCCCTCTAACTCAGTTCCACCATGATTAAGCTCAAGATATGAAGGAAAGTTTGAATCTTTCAGAGTTGAAGAACAAGTAGCTCTTCTAGGAAAATTTCTAGAACCCTTAAAACTAGTAGTTTTTGTTAATGTTCTAACCAAACTCAAACTAGGTTTTTTACATGCAGCTTTTGAATAATCACTTGAAATTTTTCTATCAAGATTCTTGGAAACAGAACAAGATTGAGTTTTTTTAAGACTTACATGAAAAAGTTCCGTTTTTGATTGTGAACTACTTGTGGGCTTCATGTAATTTGGTGAACCTTCCTGTGTTCTTGTTTTTCTTGAAACTGGTGTTGAATGAAGTTGAAGAGTTTCAAGATCAGAGAGATTGATTGAGTTTGGTTTCTTCATTTTCTTCTTCTTATCAGAAAGTTTACTTTTTTCATCTTGGTTTTGTTGATGAGAAGAAGATGAAGATAGTTTCATGTTTGTTGAAAATTTCTCTGATTTAACATGTTGTGTTTGGATACTAAGCTTGTTTGGGACCTTTCTTTGAACCATTTTTCAAGAAAGGGAGGAAGGTTTTGTTGTGGTTTTGGTTTTCATGTGAGGGAGTTTAGGAAGAAAAGGTTTTGAAAGCTTGAAACACAAACAACCAGAGAGAGACAGAGAGGGGGAGAGAGATTCTCTTCTTTTGGTTATGGTTTGGTTTGGTTTTTCTTTTTGTTTATTTTCAATAGTGGTTTGGAAGATGATCAAGTTTGAATATAGCATAAGATAGTGTTTTTTTGATGGTGACTTGCACTAATAGGTGGTTTTGGGGACCTACTATGTGCTTGAGTATTTTTTAACATGAATTATTAGTAATTTTGTCATTAATTTAAAAAATATGTAATAATATTTAAATTTGTTAGTATTTAGCTATGAATCACTTACTCCGACATGGACACACTGAAACACAACACTACACGACTAAGGGTGGAAAAATAGACCGCATGTCTGTTTTTTTCAAAATGGATCAAGATTTTATATTTATGTCCTCTAATATATTTGTTCTGTCCCACTCCATATTTTTTTCAAGATTTTCTTTTTCAATTTTTAACATTTAAGAATGCAATATTAGCATGCCTGCCTTCATTTTTCTGAGGGATGAATAAAATTTCAAACGTGCACCCTTAATTATGTTTATGTTACTCCGCTCCGTTTTTACATATTTTTATGAGACATATCTAAATGGGAAGAACGTGCCCATTTACCACTTTCAAACACGACTATTCCAACACTTATTACGTCAAAAACTAACATTATATTCTGTGATGCCGTTTATAATGATGAAGATAGAAGTATTTATATAATAAGGATTTTCTTTTTGTCTTGTGACTGAATTTTAAATTGCAAAGCATATAAATATTGATGCTAATTTGATCCTCTAACTGATTTAATAAAAAATGTCTAAATTAACCTTCTCTAAATCATGGATAAGGATAGTGTTGTGTTTTGTGTAAATGATAAGATATGTACAAAAGAAGCAAATTGCATTTGTTTATGCAATTCCTTATAATTGTGAATTTGGCTCTACTAAGGAAAGTAGTTTGATTTCAATGACAATCATTATGGTTCATCCTTATCAATCAATTGCTATATAATGGTAGTACATAAAATAGATTTGTAATATACTATTAATTAAGCTGGTTTGAATTAATGTAAAAGATGTTCCATCAATTATAGCATTTTCAAGTTTGTGTAGGGTTGGGTTTATCTTTCACTGAGAAGAACAACAATCGGAAGTTAGTAGATATGTTAGATCAATACTAAGAATATACTTCTCAAATTGGAAAGACTTTATACATTCAATCTTTGACATCTTGGTTGTGTGTATCTAAATATTTTCTTTCTTAACAATGAGGTTTTTGTTTCAACAATATTTCCTTATTAGAAAGGATTCTCTTATTTTCAGTATTTAATGTCAATTACATATGAAAGGACCACAAATAACATAACTCATTATATTCACTCCCGTGACTCATTTTATTCTAACCTTTGGCAATGATGTAAATGTATACCATTACATTCTAACGTCGTCGGGCATCCTTCAAATTGGAATCAGATACCATGTCTTCCTCTTTTTATATATATATATATATATATATATTTTTTAAATTTAAAACCATCAATAGCTTATTTTTTTCTTTTAATCTCCCTGAAATATTACTCTCATTTTTTAGAAGTTAATCTTTTAGTCTCCCTTTTATTAACTTTAGTTTCTCCTTTAAAATGTATATACCCCATCCTCGCATATCAAACATATGTCATTTCTATGTAGCAAAATCCATTTTTTTTAAATAATCACTTTTTTCAAATTAAATACTAAATTAATCGTTGTTTCAAATTTATTACGAAAGTAATTATGTTTTAGAACGAAGGAAAGAAGAGTAGCCATTATGATTGGTGCATGCATTATCTGTAACACAAAGGCGCCATTAGCACTAGCATATGTATGTATATACCGCCATCTGCAATGGCGCATACATTCATGCATTAGGTGCATGCGCCATTTGCAATGACGCTTCCTTTATTTTATTTTATATATTTTTTTTAATTTTAATTAAAAATAGAAATAAAGAAAATTAAAATAATTTAAACTATTATTTCATAAACCCGCCTGATCGAAACGTCCCCCGGACATCTCGACGCATTAGCTTGCCTTCGACGTCTCCCACGAGTTTCCTGAGGTGTTTGGGGGTGTTTGAGTATTGGCCTGAGGAAAATGTGGTTGGTGCGAGAGTCTTGCCGTATTTGACATATTTTCAATCATTTGTCCCCAATGGCCAGTGGGAGCTGCTGCGAACGGCGCTGCCGCAATTCAATTCAATGCCCATGTTGTCAAAGCTGGGTCGTAGTGGTTGGGTTTTGTGAGGACGGTATGGTTGGCCGAATTGGTACATTGAATCGTATTGAAAATGAAGCAATGGTTCTTATGGGGATAAGAAAGTCAAAGAGTGGTATGGTGGTTTGGCGGTGGGATGTTTGGGTGTTCATTGGTGGGGGGCTATGATGGGATAAGGTGGAATCGTATGAATTATCGGGGCTATAGACAGATGTGGTGTCGGTGTGTGGTTGTTGGCGATATGGGTCAGGCTCTTGGTGTTGTGATTGTGAATGTGACATGAATTGATTGCGGGGTTGGGTGTTTGGTGGTTGGGTGTATATGGTATGTTGACGATGTAAGGTTGATAGTTGGGTTTGGGTGGGTTGACATTGTTGTTGGATTTGGTAATGGTGTAGAGTTGGTTGTTGGTCGGGTGTCTATTGTTAGGCGTATGATGACAAAGCTGGTTGGTATGGGTCGATCAAATACATCGGCTCAGACACAAACTGCATTGTTGTAACTGACTAAACTAATTCATATAATGTCGAGTTGGTCTAGCACCTTGTATGATATACTCGTTTAAGATGTGGTGACGCCGATTGCTCCATTGACGACACATATCTTTAGCGAAGTCTTTCCAATTGGAATAACCCCATTGGACATTGACTCTTTGTTGATGTCAGTCTCCCAAAGATGGTCTGGAATTCGTTGTTCCATGCTGAACTGCAATTTCACACGGTCACTCTGGTGCATCTTCACAATAGTGAACCTAATTATTGGTGTTTTTGCTGTCCAAACCTATTATAAAAATTGATGGAACTTGATTATACGATATAAAGGAACTTTACTCATGGAAGTCGCACAAGATGGCAACAACAACATCTTTCCAATCGCCTTCGCTCTAGTTGAAGGGGAGACTATTGGTGGATGAAGTTTTTTCCTAAAAAAACTCTGATTACACGTTACTCCTCAGCCTAACTTATGTTTGATTTTGGACAGACATGCATCAATTGAGAGTCCATATAAAAACCTTGATAACGGATGGTAGGATCCTCCTTCAACGTATGTCTACTACATTAGACACATCTCTTAAAATTTTATGCGGAAGATCTAAGACAAGACGCTGAGGAAGAAGGTTGTGAACGCAGCGTGTGCATTAACAAAACCTTCCTTCAAATACTACAGCGAAGACATCAGATTGACAAATGCATATGCAGTAAGGTGGATTGACAATATTCCATTGGAGAAGTGCACCAGGGCATACGACAATGGACAACGATGGGGCCATATGACAACAAATCTCATGGAATTAATGAACTCTGTCTTTAAATGCATTTGAAACCTACCAATAACCGCTTTGGTAAGAGCAACCTATTTTTGGCTCGAGTCACTTTTTGAGATCAGCCGTTCAAAATGGAGTTCTGTATTACCATCTGGGTAACTGTTCAGTGATAGTTCAATGAAATTCATTAATGAGGAAGCTACTAAAGTGTTGAATGCCAAACATGCTTTAAATTGATCCATATTTATTGGCATTTTTCGTCTCATTTGTTATGTTTTTTTGGATTTACTCCATGTTTTCATGCTATTCTTCAATATTGTTGAAAATACCTTTGGTTGCTTTGATTTGTGTGTTATTGTGCAGAAGTTAGGCATAAAAACATCAAAGTGTAAGACACAAGTAATTGGACAAGGAAGCCAAAGGAAAGGAATGGATTCAGTATGTTCGCTGGGTGAACAACCAGCGAGGAGTAGCAGCGAATGTTCGTTGGGCGAACAACCAGCGAGGAGTAGCAGCGAATGTTCGTTGGGCGAGCTCATGGCGGAGCCCCAATGAACCATCTCAGAATGATGGCAGTAGGAAAAGGGCACTAAGTTCACTGGGAGAATTGGTAGCAAATATTCCTTGGGCGATGTGGCAGCGAAGGACCAGCGAACTATCTCAGACTGAACTCAGTAGCTAAAGGGTCATAAGTTCGTTGTACGAACTTGTAGCGAAGTAGTTCACAGAGCAAAGAATTTCTCGCACAACGAACTTTGTGAAATCCTCAGGGGCGATTTAACTGTTCAGAGGCACTTCAGGTTCCTAAAATGGAGTTTGCTGGGCGAACTTAATAGATTTTAAAAGTACTATATAAGTACTTTTCACACTTTTTAGGGATGATAACCTATTTTTCACCTAGAAACTTCATTTTTCAGTATTTCTTCACCAAAAGGTGATATTTTGCAAATAGAAGCTGGATTCGCATCCGAGTTCGATTCTTCGACGTGGATGCTCATTGATCTTCTTCCATTACTTGTAAAGCAAGCTACCATGGTTATGGGTAGCTACTTTCCTTTGTATCAAAGGTAGAGGTAGTCTACCATTAACTTTATGTATTTCTTTTGATTGGCCTTGTATGTGAACAAGTGATGATCAATATATGATGAATATTTTTGTTCTTAATGATCCATTCTTGTTTTGTAAAACTCTAGACATAGATTTTGTGAAACTTGACCTAAAATATTCATCTATCAATTTATAGATTAGAGAGATCGGTCTATAGTTGATAGTTGCTTTATGTTACTTACTATATTGGTTGTTATATAGAGAGATCGTGTAGCGATGAATATAATATTTCTCACGACACCGCTATAGAGATAGACGATGTTGAGAGAATACATGACGATATTAATTGAATCCGACTTCACATGCAAGATTTGAAAGAATACATATAAGTTAGGGTGGATGAAAATTACTTTTGATATACTTTGTTAATAAAACACTTTAGAATTTATAAGCTTTGCTACTAAAAACTTGACAATTTATGAACAAAACTTTGAAAACCCTTTTTCTTGAAATGATAAAGTATTGAATGGCAAGCATCAAGATATCGGAAATCCATGTGGAGACGACAACAAAAATCCACCTATGTTACGATTCGAACACAAAGCTAACACACATATGGTCACTGTGTTTGACCGTAATAAAGCTTGGTTCCGTGTTTTGAATTAATGGATCACAATGAAGGGAGGCCGAGGGGATATTATCGAGTGGAACTAGATTGAAGTTGGTGCGACTGCAGAAAGTTTCAAGCCTTTCGTATGCCTTGCTTCCATGTCATAGCGGCATGTTTAAAGGCTCGCTAGGACCCTTCCAACTTAATATCTGCATTTTACCAAGTCATAAACCTATGGAATGTCTACATCACTAGCTTTCCAGTGATAGCAAAAGAGGAATATTGGTCTGTATATCAAGGGGATATAGTCTGGCACAATGAAATAATGCGAAGAAAGAAATAGGGCCGCTTTAACAACTCACACATTCGAACCGAAATGGATATGGTGAATAAAATGGTGAGATTATGTAGTTCATGTCTTCAGTCTGGGCACAATCGTAGAAACTATCCCAATGTTAGACAAGGCACAACAACATAATTTTAAATGTAACCGTTTTTCTTTATATCAAAAACAACTTTCATTTCACAAATATCATAACATTCGGTTAAAATAATTTAAAAACAACAACTAAACAATAATTTAAATAATTAAACAACAAAACAAACAAATACAACGACTAAACAACATAACTATGCGATTATAACCATCAGGACAATTTCTTGAGAACTATACATCATCATGTGAACATCTCTATCAATTTTAACATCCCCTCAGAAACGAATTTCTCCATTTTGGTTGAACGTGGTAACAAGCCTTTGAATTCTTATGATCTTTTCACCCTCTGCAATGTCTCCATTTAATCAACGGATCAACCTCCTGTTAAGATGTTCAAACGTCTTTGTATTCCAGAGTCAGATCTTCATCAGAGACATTACTGTTGAATAAATTAAAACGAGATTTCTCTTATGGATATAAGGACACATATATGAAGACATTTTGAAGAAAAATGGAAGGGTATTGAAGAAAAATGGAAGGATATAGTAAGAAGATGTGCGAAAAATGAAGGGCAGAGGATGTTGTATTTATAGAAGATGGATATAAAGGAGTATCCACATGCAGCGGTGCATGCACTAAGGGGATGAATGCATACGCCAATGCAGGTGGTGCCATGTATGCGCATGAGCCATTCACAATGACGCTTCCTTGTGTTTGAAGAATGCATGTGTAACACCCCTAATCTATACCCCCAATTAATTAAAGCAGTAAAAGAAAATTCAAAATTTCATCAGAGTATATCTAAATTATCATGGCATAGACTGGGAGGAATCACATTATATTGAAACAAAACATACAACACCTTCTCAAGTAATCTCCTCCTCTGCAGCTTCCAACACACGACGAGTACTAACCCACCAATCATCAGCTTCTTCCAGTAACATGTGAGTACCCAGTCTCACCTTCTGATCTTCAGCACAATCCATCACCCAAAAAATCCTTTCAATCTCTTTCAGCCAAATCTGAGCACCATCAGGATCATATCTTCCTTTGAAGACAGATGGTTTGTTCTTCCTGAACTCATCATTACCTGCAACATTAGGTGCACCCTGCACAGCACGAGCCATAGCTTGCATAACAGCAGGCAAAGCAGCATCGTTCCTACCAGCCATATTCTGTTCATTTCCAATAACAGCAACTATGGTTAAACAAACAGCTCAACCAAACGCCAAGACCAACAAGGACTGACACAACTGACACGGACATGCTCTGATACCACTTAATGTAACACCCCTAATCTATACCCCCAATTAATTAAAGCAGTAAAAGAAAATTCAAAATTTCATCAGAGTATATCAAAATTATCATGGTATAGACTAGGAGGAATCACATTATATTGAAACAAAACATACAACACATGCTCATAAAGATATGCAACAGTGGGGTAGCAATCAACAGAGGAACTCAGTTCCTTACACCCACATTTCTGCTTTTATTCTAAAATCTGAAATGTGGGTGTAAGGAACTGAGTTCCTTTGTTGATTGCTACCCCACTGTTGCATATCTTTATGAGCAGGTGTTGTATGTTTTGTTTCAATATAATGTGATTCCTCCCAGTCTATGCCATGATAATTTAGATATACTCTGATGAAATTTTGAATTTTCTTTTACTGCTTTAATTAATTGGGGGTATAGATTCGGGGTGTTACAGCATGCGCCATTTTGGGTGACACTTTCTCTTGTTGTCCAAGCCAAACATGGTTAGTTTAGTAATTAATTTGAAACGATGGTTATTTTCGTATATTATTTTAAAATAGTGGTTATTTAAAAAAAACGCTAAATCCTTGTGCCAAGGAAAATCTGTTAAGACATGTTTGGTTCATACCATGTATCCTTTAAGGTTTTGATGATGACAAAGTATTTGAAAAAATTTAGAATTTATAACTAGCTAGTTTGTGTGTGCAGAACTTTATTTAGTTGGTGAAACTGATTCTGACACAGAAGTGGCTTTGGTTCGGTTCCGGTCATATATTCATGAGAGAGTCTGATCAGAAAGCAGCTGCTAGTACACTCCAGAATCAGAAGCGTGTTATGGCTGCCTATGAGACTGAGTAGTGTCAACTCAATTCTGCTAACACGGTGATGCGTCCGCAAGTGCAGGGAAATATCGAAGTAATATAAAAGATTGTCGAACCCACAGAGACCAATGTCAACCTACTGTAATCTATCGTCGCTTTATAAATCTAAGGCTAACGATATTTAATTAAAGGGAAACTAAGACTAGAGCTAAAATAAAACTAAGAAAATATAATACAAAAGAGAGACCGGAATATGGATTCCGCATTCCTGAAGGACTTTGTAGAATTCGGGTACTGATTACGACTATAACTTAGTTCCGTAGAATATACCGACTTAAAATCTTCGCCTCACGCTCTCGTGGTATTAACTAAAGTCATGTTCCCTAACCCCAAGATTTTGCTCTCGCTCGCCCGGTAACTAGGAAATATATTTTGAAAGCCAATAATATCCTAAACGTATCTAAAGCGCTCTCGCTGTACTTAGATATGCTACCTAATTTCCACTATCCGGTTCGACCCCACGCTCTCGCAGTGCCGATTCTAACCTTAATTAATTTCTCACTCTCGTGACAAAATCGTGTTAAATAACCTCTCACTCTCGTGACAAAGCTATTTAAATTAGACTTGAAAATTAAAACAAAAACAGAATTTTAATCATAAGTTCGTACCTATTATTTTCTACCGAGTCCCGTCGGTAACGATGGTCCTCATACGCCAGACTCAAGACTATTTAGAAAGACATAGATAGGAAAACAAACACGTAGTTACGATAAATAAACTTAACACTAAACATGATATAGCAAATAAAATAAGAAAGTAATAACAGTAAAATAAACGATAAAGGGAACCTGGAATTAAATAGATGTTGAATTGTAATACGCCCGAAAGCTTCTAATCAAAGTACAGAAATCGACTGACAAAAATAAATCCTAAAACTATATTGGTAATAGTCCCCGATGTTGAGAATTATTACTTTTACATGGTGAAAGAAAACTGGCTAAAAACTAAACAAGAAAAATTATGGCAAAAGAAAAGTCGACGTAATGTGAAACCGTCTTCTCATATTTATATTCGGTTGTTGCATGGAAGAAGTGTTGCGTGAGAAGCGGAGGATGGTTGAATGAAAACTGCCAGGAAGTGGCGAAGAAACAGGAGAAAAAAATGGTATCAGAGTCGCCACTTCTCCCCTAAATTAGTGTGGCCCTCGCCACACTTTTCTCACCCATTTCATATGTGGCACTCGCCACATCTCTCTTTCTCCCTTTTATGGCAGCCGCCACTATGCTTGTGGTGTGGTGGGCGCTACACATATAAGTGTGGCAGGCACCACTTATGTTGTGTGGTGGTCCCCACACCTTATTTTTTTTTCTTTTTATTTTCTTCAATTTCCTTTCTTTCTTTTTCTTTCCTTCTATTTTCTTCTTCTTTTCATTATTTTGTAATTAAATCCCAAGTGGCCTACAAACATAAAATCCACATATAAATCAGTAAATAAAATTAATTAAAATAGAGAAATCATAATTAAAATTCATGTAAGTCGAGTAAAAAATACGATACATTTTCAAGTTATCAAACTCCTCCACACTTAAACCTTTGCTTGTCCTCAAGCAAAGCATGACTTGCGAGAGAAATAGTGTATACAGATACTCATCCTAGGCTACCAACTCTACTTCGGTTAAGTTTGTGTCGATAGGTACTTGCTTACACACTAAGGATATCGTAATAATACAACTTTGCTTTTGCGGTCATCAGCCTCCCTCCTATACAAACCAATCTGAATCATGTCATTATACCTAAGCCTAACTCACTCATCCTTCATTTATCCCTTTTCATTCTGGCGCAATCACATTAAGCCCGTTATCCTTTCATACTCATGGTAGGATATCCTGTTAGTGACTATGATCTCATTATCATCATTTTTTTTCTTTTTGCACATTGGCTTAAATATCAATAAAATAAAGAAGTTTGCACCATTGGGCTAAATGATCGGGTGAGGATCACCTAACTTAGAAGGAGCATTTCTTTTCATTCATTCATATTTTTTTTTAGTTTACTTTTTAAGCCTGAGATCATACACTTATTTGCATCGGCTTCCTACTTAGTGCGTGCTTAGGATGGTGCTGGCTGCTAAATAAACTACTTAGGGACTACTAAAGGAGTGAAAACTTAAGGCTATGACTCTATTTCGTCTGTAACCTAAGATTTTCAATAGAAACACTATTTTTAACTCAAAAATTTTCAAAATATTTGGTATGACTCTAGAGATTGGGGAGATCGATAAACAACATAAAATCACGCATAAAGACTCGACAACACATGCACAGACGCACGAAACATTAAAACACAAAAATTTTAAAATCATGCTAGAAAATAGTAAATCTAACTAGAAAGCGGTAAAATGAAAGCGGTAAATGTTCCTCCCCCACACTTATACCAAACATTGTCCTCAATATTTTGAAAAAAGGTGGTAGAGGAAGGATAGAACCTATATGAATGCCACAACCAAATTCGCTCTAATTCTTCCCATGTTGTCCCTGTCTTCGCTAGCCACTTCTACTCCGGTGTCTTGTACTACGAGTTATCTGAATTTGCTGAAACTTCACTTTACTGAAGCCGCTTATCATACTGCCTGTTTCCGAAGGAAGTACCTGCAAAAATTATTGGAAAAATATGGTGCGGTGTGTGCAGGTGGAACCTGACCATGCAAAGAACAAGGAGGATGTAAGTTACGAACGGGAGAGTCATGCTCTCTCCTATCATACTCATCATTGGTGTCACCACCAGCAGCGACATTCGCAGGAATGTCTGTGGGCACCATTTCATTTCCGGGATTGTCATCTAGAGATTTTTCGCCTAAATGTAGCTGAGACGTGACAAGCGATACAATTCTTTATTTTATACAAACACAAACAATAAAAGTAAAACATTAAATTAAAAGCTCGTGGGTTGCCTCCCACGCATGGCTTTGTTTAACTTTGATAGGTCGACGGTTAGGAGAGTTAATCTTCGGTTTCCATGGCCATTTATCAAGCCATCTCACATATCCCTCACCTTTTCATTTCTTCCTTCTGTGGGGTGGTTCGTTCTTTTGAACTTATGGTGGTGGTTCTGGATCTATCCTCAGTATTAGCTTTTCAAGTTTGGGCTTAGTTATTTCATCCATCACCTCAAAGATTGACCTTACCCTCTTAGCAGTAATGATATCCCTAGTTTCATGGTCCTCGAATTTTATCTTTTTACGTGGCACCTCAGACAAAGGTGCATTGGTGTGGATATTTTCCAATACCTTCACATACGTTTTCGATTGGGAGTCTACCTTAGTCTCTACAAACCTTTGCGGTAAAGGAATTGGTGGGGTATAGGGATGAGGAACAATAAGTGGTTCCTTCTTTACCTCTTCAACGACCTCCGTTTCGGTTGGTGTCGGTGGATTTTTCTTAATCTCTACTCTCTTCTCACCAGAACTCTCCTCAACCTCATTATCACTCTCTTTAGGATTTTCGATTTGTTTATCACTACTGGCTATTACAATATACATATTCTCATCAGTGGAGGGCCCTATAGGTGTCTGCGCAAGCAGGGAGATTTGAGTCTCTAATGCCTCAGTGTGAGTCACGAGGGACTCGACCATAGTGTTTATCTGCCTAAGGGTTTCATAAGTATCGAGATGTTGTCTTCTAAGCTCTTCATTATGGAGAGTTTGTGTCTCCACAAAGTGCTCCATCATAGATTCTAACATAGAATTAGTTGTTGTTTCAATGAAATCCTCCATTAATGTTTCGAGGTTGGAATTGACGGATTCTTGCGGTTCCTCAAAATATTGGGAGTGGTAATCATAGGGAAAATTTGGTTGCAGTTCCTCAAAATACTGGGAGTCTTGCGGTTGGTAATTGTAGAGAAAATTTGGGTGCGGGTCCTCAAAATTTTGGGAGTGGTACGGTTCCTCCAAACACTGAGGGTGGTAATCGTAGAGGTAATTTGGATGTTGTTCCTCGAGATATTGTGAGTGGTTATCATAGAGAAAATTTGGATGATATATAGTTATAGAGATAAGAGTGCCTTAGTCTATACGGTGCAACAACGGAATAAAAATATTGACTGTTAGTCCCCGACAACGGTGCCAAAAACTTGATGCGTCCGCAAGTGCACAGAAATATCAAAATAATATAAAAGATTGTCGAACCCACAGAGACCAATGTCAACTATTGTAATCTATCGTCGCTTTGTAAAGCTAAGGCTAACGATATTTGATTAAAGGGAAACTAAGACTAGAGCTAAAATAAAACTAAGAAAATATAATAGAAAAGAGAGACCGGAATATGGATTCCGCATTCCTGAAAGACTTTGTAGAATTCGGGTACGGATTACGACTATAACTTAGTTCCGAGAATATACCGACTTAAAAACTCTGCCTCACGCTCTCGCGGTATTAACTAAAGTCATGTTCCCTAACCCCAAGATTTTGCTCTCGCTCGCCCGGTAACTAGGAAATATATTTTGAAAGCCAATAATATCCTAAACGTATCTAAAGCGCTCTCGCTTTATTTAGATATGCTACCTAATTTCCACTATCCGGTTCGACCCCACGCTCTCGCAGTGCTGGCTCTAACCTTAATTAATTTCTCACTCTCGTGACAAAATCGTGTTAAATAACCTCTCACTCTCGTGACAAAGCTATTTAAATTAGACTTGAAAATTAAAACAGAAACAAAATTTTAATCATAAGTTCGCACTTATTATTTTCTACCGAGTCCCGTCGGTAACGACGGTCCTCATACGCCGGACTCAAGACTATTTAGAAAGACATAGATAGAAAAAAAAACACGTAGTTACGATAAATAAACTTAATACTAAACATGATCTAGCAAATAAAATAAGAAAGTAATAGCAGTAAAATAAACGATAAAGGGAACCTGGAATTAAATAGATGTTGAATTGTAATACGCCCGAAAGCTTCTAATCAAAGTACAGAAATCGAATGACTAAAATAAATCCTAAAACTATATTGGTAATAGTCACCGATGTTGAGAACTATTACTTTTACACGGTGAAAGAAAAGTGCCTAAAAACTAAACAAGAAAAATTATGGCAAAAGAAAAGTCGACCTAATGTGAAACCGTCTTCTCATATTTATATTCGGTTGTTGCATGGAAGAAGTGTTGCGTGAGAAGCGGAGGATGGTTGAATGAAAACTGCCAGGAAGTGGCGAATAAACAGGAGAAAAAAATGGTATCAGAGTCGCCACTTCTCCCCTAAATTAGTGTGGCCCTCGCCACACTTTTCTCACCCTTTTCATATGTGGCACTCGCCACATCTCTCTTTCTCCCTTTTATGGTAGCCGCCATTATGCTTGTGGTGTGGTGGGCGCCACACACATAAGTGTGGCAGGCGCCACTTATGTTGTGTGGCTGCCCCCACACCTTATTATTATTTTTTCTTTTTCTTTTCTTCAATTTCCTTTCTTTCTTTTTCTTTCCTTCTCTTTTATTCTTCTTATCATTATTTTGCAATTAAATCCCAAGTGGCCTACAAACATAAAATCCACATATAAATCAGTAAATAAAATTAATTAAAATAGAGAAATCGTAAGTAAAATTCATGTAAGTCGAGTCAAAAATACGATACATTTTCGAGTTATCACACGGGACTCGAGATATATTAACATTATCTTCAACAGGCTATGTTGTACCTGAATCATTGATATGTCCTCTAGACAAAGGCCTTGTTCTATGGATATTTCCTTAACTGAAAGTTCCAACACCAACTTTATTGGAAAAGAAGATGTACTAGAAGATTTGATCTGATTATAGCCGTTGTGGATGCTACAACAACTATATTTATTTAGCTATATAAGGATTAGAAGATTTGAAGATCAACTCAAGAAATAACGCTGCAACTACAACTGAGAAATACACATACTGCATATTAGAAGCAAAATCTGTTAAGAGTTCTTATTCTTGTATAGCTTAAGAATCCTTTATAAAAGTGTGTTGTATTATATTAGAACATCTCTGGTTGTTAATCAAGTGTTAATGTAAGTTATTCCTTCTCTAAACAGTTTACTTTAGATAAAAGTATCTTGTTGTAGGCTTGAGCAGGAAAGTTTTAGACAGTGTGTCTGAGTAGGGAAATCTTGGATCAAGGATATGAGCAAGGAAAGTCTTAGACATTGTGTCTAAGCAGGGAAGTCTTGGATCGAGGATTTGAGCAAGGAAAGTCTTAGACAATGTGTATGAGCAGGGAAGTCTTGGATCAAGGATCTGAGCAAGGGAAGTCTTAGGCAGTGGGTCTAAGCAGGAAAGCCTTGAACCATGTGGTTTGAGCAAGGAAAGTCTTAGGATCTGAGAATCTAAGCAGCAAGTCTTGAGCAGGTGCTGATTAAGCAGGAAAGTCTTAAACTGGAGGTCTGAACAAGAAAAGTCTTATACAGGTGTGTATAAGCAAGTGTAATCAGGTTGATTATAGTGGAAAATCTCTTGCGAGGCAAGGGGACTAGAATACTCTCAGTTAGGACAGGAATCAGGATAACTGATGTGTGTTCTTTGCTGTTTTTGCTTTACTTATGTTTCATATTCCGTTGCATCATTTATAAGATTCCGAACTCAGCTTTAGAATCTGAACTCTGATTCAGAAGTAAAGCTATTTTTAAACACAATTCAACCCCCCTTTTTGTGGATTTTTCTCGTCTTCAAAACCAATTCAACATTTCAACCTAAAAAAAGGTTTCTCTTCGTCAACATTTAATAAAATGATCCAACAGCTGACAGGGCAGCTCAACTTGTTGACAATTTAATCAATGTTGACACTACTCATCAAACACCAAGAATATATCCAACATGCTCATAGATCGTTCAACACTACAAACCTACATGAATCGTCTCCCATATAGTGGGAGATCAATCAACCAAAAAAACTTCAATAAACTGATTGAAAAGACTAAAATCGTTACTTCTTACCCATCTCACTAAGCTTTTCCTCTTGGTCATGGAACAAACATAATTAAAGTTCTTTTACACACACATATTCGATCGAATTTAATTATAAAAGAAGTCACCTAACCAATTCCACAACAGTTGTTTACCAACATAAATACTTGTCATGTAAAACATGCTCTAGGATAGTGGACAATTAAAAAACAATTAATTTTTTTTCTCACTTTATATATATATATATATATATATATATATATATATATATATATATATATATATATATATATATATATATATATATACGGGAAATGCTAACATATACTTAAAATTAGTGGACTCCACACAAAAATACACTACATCTATTTTCTTTCTATTTTTTTTCTTCATCTTTCTAATATGGGTCCCACTTAAAATTGGCAGGCCCCACATAAAAATACACTAAGGTGTATGGTGCTAATGCACACGTACACGAGTTCCTAACATTTGGTGCTTTCATCATGTACTCAAATCCTCCTATGGATTATCCCTAGCATATACCTTCATATCATCCATGGAGTATTCCTCCTACCTATCCCACAAACCCCTCTTTTACATCTCCTACCACATCTTCATTTCCATCTTTTCCATGGGAACTTTTTACACCATACTACACTCATGTTAGTTCATCATCACCAAGTTTGTATCCAAATCATGGGTATTCACCACATACACCTAATCTTCACCTATATTCACCATATTCATCATCTCATTATTCAAACTACTACAATAATTATCATCAACAACTATCACCAACAAAAACCTCATACACAATTAGAAGGGATTTTAAGAAGCATTTGCAAGTGTCTCATATCAATTTTAAGAAAAACACAAAAACAAAATCCTCTCCGCAACATTTTCTCCTCAAATGACGTCGTTTCATCCCCCTCTTGAATGAATGGGCACATGTGGTACTAGAGAATAATCCGCCGTTATTTCCAATGCTCAAGTTCAGCAACTGCATCCTGCTATCGGAGCTAGAAACCAAACCACCACAACAACAACCACCTCCAAAATCATTCTCCGCCTCCAAAAACGAAGGGTTCTCCAGTACATTTGAACCTCCGCGTCTACTCCCTGAGCTTGTTACCAGAAACCTAGCTTCATCTTCCACTGTTCAACAGCCGTTCATCGAGTCCGACGAAGAAGATAACATTGTCGTTGAAGAAGAGAAGACGAAGACGAAAGTTGCTGAAGAAGAATCCTTGAAACCGATGAAGGAACATATGGATCTAGATTCACAGGCGAAGAAAAGTTCAGATCGAGATTTAAAGGAAATCGACGGAATTGAACAAGAACAAGTGGAAGTAACTAAAGAAGCCGACGACGAGCAACAAGATAAAAATGAAACCCTAGACAACTCAACCAACCCATTACACTTCAATCTCATCATTTCTCATTTTTCTCGTAAAAATTTCCCCTTTCTTGCTCTCGCGTCCTTCTCCTTCATGCACACCAATGGGATTTCCTTAGATACATACGCTTTGTGTAGCACTTTGACCGCTTCATCTAAACTCAAAGACTTAAATTTTGGGAAACAGATACATGCCCACGTGGGAAAATCAGGTTGGTTTTCTAGTGTGTTTGTGGGTAGTGTTCTGATTGATTATTACTCTAAATTGTTGAATGTTAAAGATGCAGCCCTTATGTTTGATGAAATTCCTGAGAAGAATACTGTCTGTGCAAATGCACTTTTGTCTGGTTATTGTGAGACTGGGTTATGGGTTAAGGGAATTGAATTGGTTAGGAAGATGCCTGTTTTGAAATTGAAGTATGATCACTTTACGTTCTCAGCGGCTTTACGTGCTTGCACTGGATTGTCGTCTGTTGAAATGGGTAGACAGCTGCATAGTTATTTGCTCTGTACTATGTCTGATATAGTGAATGATGTGTTTCTGCAGAGCGCGTTGGTTGAGATGTATGGAAAATGTGGAGTGGTAGCGAAGGCTCGGCTGGTTTTCAAGTTGGATGAAATGGAGGTTAGAAATGAAAGAAGTAGAGACATTTTTTGTGCTGCTCTTGTAGCAGAAGATGATCTTAAGAGAGTTGCTGCTGCAACTGGGGGAACTGTACAAACATCTGTTAATAACATTATTGATGAGGTTCTTGGAACTTGTGAGACTTTTGAGGAAAAGCAAGTAGGAAATGAAAGGTTCAACATTTTCGATGGATGTCCATCTGGCCAAACAGCCACCATTGTTCTTCATGGTGGAGCCGATCAGTTCATAGAGGAAGCAGAGCGAAGTTTGCATGATGCAATCATGATGGTTAGAAGGGCTATGAAAAATTCAACTGTAGTTGCCGGTGGAGGCGCTATAGATATGGAAATAAGCCGGTACCTCAGGCAGCATGCACGCACAATAGCTGGAAAGTCTCATCTTTTCATCAACTCCTATGCCAAAGCTCTTGAGGTTATTCCTCGGCAATTATGTGACAATGCTGGATTTGATGCAACTGATGTGCTTGCAGTTGAACTTTTGCAACGCGAATGCCATGTCAAGCAACCGTTGAGAGTTGTACCGATGTTTGAGAAGCATATGCAGACTCGGATTTTTAATCTCAAAACCTCAACTTCTATGAGAAATTTGAACCCTTCTGATGTTGAGAGGATGATCTCAATGAAGGGAATGATTCTTCGAAGCAGCTCAATTATACTTGAAATTAGGGAAGCTATATTTAGGTGTCTGGTGTGTGGATACTGCTCTGACCCGGTCCTTGTGGAGAGGGGACGAATAGCTGAACCTACAGTATGCCTGAGGGAAGAGTGTCAGTCCAGAAATTCAATGACACTTGTTCACAACCGATGCAAGTTTACCGATAAATAAATTGTGCGGCTCCAGGAGACACCTGATGAGATACCTGAAGGAGGAACACCTCACACTGTTAGCTTGCTGATGCATGACAAGCTGGTGGATACTGGAAAGCCAGGTGACCGAGTTGAGGTAACTGGTATATACAGGGACTATGATGTTGCAGCTTTAGCTAATAATTTGAGTCAGGCCTTTAGATATAAACTTTATGGGAATGAAGATAATGAAGAGGAACGCGGAAGCCATGATCGAGATGATGAGGATGTCTACTTTGATGACAACTCTACTCAAGTAGTCATATCGTCTCTAAGACTCGGAGATGATCAAGGGAGTAGTCTGTTTACAAACTCCAACTGGTTTGCATTCCAAGACGACAGAATTGGTGGTGCCAATGGAGGCACAACATCATCTGATATGATGGATGAGATAAACTTGAATCATGTTGAAATGGATTTAACAGAGCAGAAAGTTACAGTTTGCTATGATTCGGATATTACAGGTCTGAGATTTCTTATTCAGTGTGTTTGTGAAGCGAGTAGAGGTCATAGTGTGTATCAAGCAACTTCGCATACTAATTCAGGAAATAGAGAAAGCGAGAAGTTGAATGAAATTCGTATGTACAGAAACCAAGTTTTGTTAAGCTGCTTATTTTCTGTTCCTGTGTTTATGTTTTCCATGATTCTTCCTATGCTTCCTCGATACGGTAACTGGTTAACCTATAAGATTCATAACATGTTCACTCTTGGGTTGTTTTTGAGATGGATCCTCAGCACTCCTGTTCAGTTCATTGTTGGCAATTCAACTCAAAGATCAGCAGCAGTGCCCTCACTATTTGAGGAGGATGTTGAATTTGTAGGTGTAGAATTAGAAGGTACCGAGAAGGCTATGGAACAGGCTTTGAAAGAGGGGATAGTTGGGGAAGCAAGGCCGTTGAAAAGAAACATGTCCCCAAAAGCAGCAGAAAAGGAAAATTCTGAAGACGGTAATCCTGGAAAAGTTTCTATTATGGCATTATTGTTACAACCTTGAGGACAAAGTTGATTTTGAAGGGGTAAGTAGTGATAGAGAGTGATATTAGATATTTTATTTAGTAGTTTTAATATATTATTTAGTATTTTAATATTTCTAGAATGTTCTTAAGGTTTTGAGATTATGCCACATGTATGGCTATTATGCATTTAGAGTTCTATATATTAAAGTGTAATGTGTTATTTGAAGGACAATCAATGAAAAATCTAATTTATCTTTATCTTATTTTTAGTTTTTCTCTTAGATTCATAGTTGTTTTATACCTTGTTAGGGTTAGCAATTTTGCTTCCTAATATATATATATATATATATATATATATATATATATATATATATGTGTGTGTGTGTGTGTGTGTGTGTGTGTGTGTGTGTGAAATTCAAGCAAGTCTGACAAACATGTAAAAGGAATTCAATTAAAAAAAAAGTATATATATATTTAAGCAATTCATAAGTCATAAGAAGCCTACCCAATAGATATCAATCCAGAAGATGTAAATCGCAGGCAATTTAACCAAATAAAAATGATTAAATTAGTCCCCAAATGGGCTCACCTCAGTAGACTTGTCAACCAAACAAAGTAACTGATAATAGTACTTGAAAAATAATGAATATATAAACAGATTTCTTTCATTTTATTTCATATCATAATTAATTAGATAAATAATAATATATCATTAATCAATCACACATGCTTCAAAATCCAAACCTAACTATATTTTATTAGAATCATCTTAAATTTTTTAAAATTCCACGTAAATTATACACGATATAGATGTGGTAAAATAATAAATACTTTATTTTATTATAGTTTAATCGTGATAAATATTTTATTAATTTTTAAAAATATAATTTAGGGGTGTTAAATTTTAAACTTTATACACTAATCAATCTTGCATATCTTTAAAGACGAAGATTTATTTTTTATGCAATTCTTATAGAATCTCAAAATTAAAATAGACATATCATAGTTTTCACATGCTAAATGTTTTATAATGTTTTTTTTCCAACCGAAAAAGAATTAAATTGGTATCTTGTATATAAACAAATACTAACAATCACTAATTAGACAGGAACCCATATGCAATGCATGAGGTAGGGAATGTGTATTAAAATTAAAATTATTCTAATTTCTTTCTTTGGTGGCAGACTCTAAAGACAAAAACTTTAAGGATGTGGTCGGCAAACAGGGGCTGCTTTAGGTGGACCTACCATTTCCCATGGAGTCCACATTTACAGACGCTCCTCATTTCCCATCTTATACCAAAGATTCAAAGAAAATAAAGTTAGTTAAGAAAATAGAAAGTGATAACTGATAAAGTATATAAAGGAAAATGGAATACAAAATGATGATAAAGTAAAGAAAGACAAATTAAATGCTTTATTTATAGATTCTTTATTATCCTATGATATATATGAGATCCTTATCATTGTAGATTACGCCACCGCCCCATGCTTACTTAGGGTCATAATCTAAATAGAGAATAGTTATTTTGTTTTTATTTTTTATTTTTCTTTTCTAATTTAGAATAGTCCTTTTTCTATTAAAGTGAACCATTTTACATGTGTTTTAAAAATAATAAAAATATGTTTTCTTTAATCCAACTCAATTGATAATTATGTATCAAATCTGACTATATGAAAATGTTGTTTCATTCGATGAAATATAGATTCCAACACGAACATCAGACTAAGACACGACATTATACAACAAAGACATTCTAACACTAATAATATAAAAAATAATCATATTAACGAGTATTCTATGGACACTTTTTAAGTTTCTAAATAAGAAAAATATTTTTTAGAAAATTAATTATTTTAAATTTTAATCTATTAAATATATACATTTAAAAAAAAAAACTTTCATAAACTCTTAAAGAATACCTCTAAGACATTCATTTACATTTCACATCACTATATTATATATATATGATACATATTTTAATTTTTTTTGTCGTTTTATTATTTTAAAATATTTAAAACACTTGTCTAACTTTTTTGGTATAAGTGTCAAGATGTTAGATATCGATTTAAAGAATATTAAAGTAAAAAAAATAAAAATAAAACATTTGACTAACTTTTTTTTTAACATTTATTTAACTTTTTTAATATGTATTTTACGAGTGTCAGACACTAGCACATATCAAACACCGTGATTTTAGAGGTGCCGTAGTTTTCATCTATTTTTAATCTACTAAGAGATAATGGAGAATGACTTGAAAGTCAAGAAACTATGGCATAGAACACAGTTTTCATCCTTTTTTTCTTCTGGTGCTATCTCAATGGCATAATTCCCACGAGGTCCACTTTAAAATCATTAGAAATATTAAAATCTACATCAAAATACCCAATTCTTTTTCAGCATCTTTGTTTTTTAAAATACCACCACAAACAGTTTGAAAGAACAATCCCATCTATTTGAACTAGTTTTCGAAGATACATTCAAACTTGAAGTTGAATTTAAATTTTAAACTTTTATTAAGCTATTTGAACTAGTTTCTTTATTAAAAAGCTCTTGTTTATTTAAAATAGTATTGTATTTTTTTTTACATTGTTGTTAAATATATATTATTATATGATAAACTGAGAAGTCATGCAGCCGTTTTGAAATTAGTATACTAAATTAGTTTGTGGAAGGCACGATAAAGGTGCAAATCACAACGCACCGTGCAATGTGAATATGCGATGATTCGAAGCCAACAAAAATTAAAGTAGAAAAATAAAAAGAAAAGAGTTCAATATATGTTTAAGGATTTGTTTGGAGTAGGTGTGATAAAATGGATGAATAAGGATTTGTTTGGAGTAGGAGTGATAAAATTGATAAATTGAATAGATTTGGATTGAATGGCGTTAATAAATGGATTATGGATCGATGAGAAATCTTGGCACCTCCAACTTGTACATGGTACCTCCATACATTTTGATAATCTTCAAAATAACTCCTCTCATTTTTTTTCATGAATTAATTTTTGCAAAACTTTCTCAGAGACGTGAATAATTCAGTAGTACCTACAAAAAATCTGATATATATTTTTATTGGATTATTTCAAATATTCGGTGTGTGATAAAGATTTATTGGAAGTTTTAAAAAATTTAGTATATTAGATATTTTTTTCATCTATTAAAAATTAGGTAGTGTTATTTTTGTGAGGTTGTGATTGTGCCGATATTTTTGTAGGGTTGTGACTCCACCGATACTTTGTGTGGTCCATAATGATTTAAAACTTGTATAAATAGGCACCATGTGTAGTTAACAAAAATTCATCGCAATGTCTCAAGTAAGGTATCTCGCATTTGTGTACTTCAACGACATGGTATCTCACATTGGTATCTACTATTGATTTTAGACTCACAGAGGACACCCCTTTTGATGTTCGGAAATCCAAATTAGATAATCTCTTGTACTACCCATACAATAGAAGGGTAGTTAAGATCGAGTATTGTTCACCATCGACTGATAACGAGGAAAACCTGAAGTTTAATAACTTTGAGTTGAAGACGGATGAAGATTCAAGAGTTATATGGAGCACATTTCACGGATACGAAACAAATGATCCAATTGAGGTGGATGCGACAATTGCAATTGCAAGATTTATTGATGATATTATGAAGATGATGAAATGTCCTGAATCATCTAGCAATGTTAAAGTTATTTTCATGTTAAGCTATATTAAGCAATGTTCATGTTAAGTTATGTTCATTCTGCAGTAATGTAATGCTAATTTTCATCTAACACAGTGTTAAGATAAAGTATCAACAATATATAAATAATTTATTACAAATCCAAAATAATGTCAGCGACAATAAATAATGAACAAACAAATAAAATCTACACTGGTCCTCCACAAAAATTGTGCTCACCATCTGGGTTTACACAACCCATGAGGTTATCAGAGAGAAGTGATATCATCCGCATCTACCACTAGTCAGTCATAATAGGTGGAGGCGGTGGCACATTAGAATATCCTCCATCATGTGAAGGTCCAACATCATATGCAAGTTGGACAAGTGGGATAATGCGAGGATGTGATACTCAAAAGTATCACTCTAAATAACCATCTAAACATTGTCTAGGAAAAGACACCTCCACTGCATTTTCTATAATAATAATGGCTTTGCTCACAATGTTAGACATAAACCATCTATCAATGTCCCTAAATGGTACAACGGAAACTGGTTTAGGATTGCCCTGAACATAGCCAAACTGTTGCAAACACCACTCAGCTAAATATGCATCCACAAAACTCTTTCATTGTAGATAACCCTAAAAAGGGCAGTGTCATCGAACTCGGGTTGCACTTTATGGTCTACAAAGGGTGCCCATATGACTTCGTCAACTGTCAGAGCATCGATCCTATACAAAGGTATGTCTCAGCAGCCATACATACAAGGTAATAGTTCCTCAACAGAGGGATGAAGAAGTTACCAACAAAAGGGAGATGGAAGAGACTAGAGACATCATACAAGGTAATCATCATCTCACCAAATAGAAGATAAAATGAAGATGTCTTAAGATTAGCTTATATAAAAATTTGTGGGCATAACCAATAAAAGCTCACAAAGTTTATAGTCAAAATCTCAAGAAGACCTCTTGGGGACAGGATTAGGCCAACGTTCGGCCAAACCTTGATAACTCTCTGGTGCAATCTTTATGACTTTATCCTTTGTATTTGCGCTATTTAATTTTCATTATTTATTTCTGATTCAATTTACACAAACAAAATTACCAACACGGTCTTAATCGAGAAAAGTATAAAATCAATCACGAATTTTAAATACCACAATTCACCCCATTTTATGCTTAAAGTCACTTGTCCAACAGCCAGGAGGGCGTGTCGATTTCGACATGAAACATGGCACCTGCCCTGTATACTAGAGTGAATGGAGTTTCCTTGATAGTAGAATGGTGAGTGATTTGATATGACCCAAAATACTTCGTGCACCTTGGCGTCACCGAGCTTCTTCTTAATCACTTTTAGTATTACTTTGTTTGATGATTTTGTTTTCCCATTCTCCTGTGGATGGACGAAAATAAACTTTGTTTGCACTCTTGAGTCGTAACAGAAATCAACCACAGCAGTGATGGCGAACTGAGTTCCATTGTCCAAAATAATGACCCTTGGCAACCTAAATTTCACATAATTCTATGCCAATAAAAATGGTGGACCCTTTATGTTGTGATCTTGGATACGACTTCGGCCGTTATCCATTTTGTGATATAATCTACTTCAATGATTAGGAACTTTAGCTGACCAAGATATAGGGAAAAAGACTCAAAATATCCATTCTCCACTAGTACAATGGATAAAGCTTCATGATTGAATGGAGAAGTTCAGCTGATGCATGATGGAGATTGGTGTGTCTCTAGAATTTGTTGCATTTATGGATGAATGTCATACCATCCTTTATTTGGGTATGCCAATAATAACCCCCCTCAACAGCTTGTGGGCTAGGGATTATCCTCTAACGCGACTGCCACAAGCCCCTTAATGCACTTCAGCAAGGACTGAAGTGATTTCGTGTTCCCTTAAGCACCTTAACATGGGAAAGGCCATTCCTATTTTGTAGATCCTTCATAACATCATAATGTACTTTGCTGCACGCTTACAAATTTCCTCCGCCTCTAATTCGTCTTGTGGTAATTCGTCTATCTCTAGATAATTTATTATGTGTGTCACCCAACTAGCTGAGTAGGCGACTTCGAAACTGTTGGTCTCACCCGCCTTGATAATAGGGATGGCGAGCGTCTCCTAAATTACCATGCATTTGTACCCCATTTTCTTCCAACATGCAAGCTTAGACAAAAGGACCGCACCAAAATTTTACTCCCTTGGCATATGCATTATCTCAAATGTTTGAAAATGCTCAGACAAACCATGTACGTTTCTTAGATACTTGCGGATTTAGGGCTCCTTTGTATAATATTCCCCTGAAACATGTTTTTCCAGCAATTCGAAGTCACTATTATCTTTTAGAGTAAATGTACCTACCTCTATGGCGATGGGAGCTTCGTATTCGACTTGACTATTGCTAACTTTGAACTTGAATTTCAGCAATTGCTCAATCAACAGATTTTCTAGTTCTTCTAGAACTATCCTAACACTGCTTCCTTTCACATTATAGTTGTTTTGATGGGGGGAGAGCCTCCTTACCCACTAGAGAACTTAATTCTGAAAGAAACTCTGCTAGTAACTAAGATTTGATGCTTCCTCTGGGTATGTATTGGATGTTATTCTTCAAAAGAAATATTTTGGCTATGAGTTACGACCACAAATGTCGTGAAATTATTCTAGAGAAATATTTAGGCTAGGTTAGGAATCCCTCAGGCTATCGTGAAAGATAATAAAACCCAATTCATAGACAAAAACCTAAATAACTTGTTAGAAGAGTTGAAGGTAAAGCAACATTTCATGTCGGTGGAACACCCTAAAATGAACGGGCGGGCATAATCTACAAATTGAGTACTATTGAAAGGGTTGAAAAGAAAGTTGCAAACTGTCAAGGAGAATTGGGAAGATGAACTCCCACGCATCCTATGGGTATACAGAATAACTCTTCATTCTACAACTGGAGAAACCTCCTTCCATATGACATACGAAAATGAAGCCCTTATTCTAGTGCAACTCAAAGAAATCGACCTCCTCGAAGAAAAAAGGAATATACTGCATTCGCGGACACCATCATCAAGCAAGCTACCATTGCGCGGTACAACAAACATATATGACCTAGAGAATTTCAAATTGGGGACCTCGTATTAAGATGAGTTGACATAGGAAAGAAGAATTCCAGATAGGGGAAGCTCACTACTAATTAGGAAGGACCACACACAATCCAAGCCAGTTGTTGCGGTGAGAATCGGATATCAAGCTATTGATTAACTTGAATCAGAAATATTTAAATATTCACCATCGAGCTTTGATTTATCCAAGGGAAAGAGTAAAGATCGTAGAAAACCCTAAGTTTGCAATGTAACAATAATGCTAAAAGATTGTGGGGTTCGGGGGTTGGTTATACATAGGGAAGGTGTTAGCATCCTAAGCATCTATAGTACACTATAGGAACCTCTTGCTACTATTTGTGTTATGTTTGCTATTGTTTGGTGTTTGGGTTTTGTTGGTGAAGATAGGAACCTAAGGGTTTATTACTAAGTATGCTCACCAAAACTTCGCAGTCTTGTGCCTACATATCCTTACAAGGATGGAATCAGAGCATTTGTAATTCACCTCACTAAGGCTAATGAACACTTTGATTATGATCAAGGTTCAAGGGGGAGGTAAGTGTTAAGGTTTTAACACTTACTTGACTTGACAAAGTCAAAGAAGTTGTAAGTTCTAACTTAAGTCTAAGTTGAAAGCTTAGTGACTCTAACAAGGTCAAAAGGGAATGGGTGTTGCTAAGCTACCTATGACATTGAGTCAATAGAGAGACTTTCCCTTGGATTAAGGAACAGGAGGCAACTTAAGGATGGAAGCTAACAAGCTAACATCACTTGGGGGAAATAAATTGACAAAGTTAAAGAGGGTGTAAACAAATATGAATGAGATGAACAAGTATGATATTCAAACATGATACCAATTGCAAGCATTCAAAGTAACATTCACACATTATGTTAATTGACAAAATAATGCACAAGATTACAACCAAAGCATAAGGATAAATGTGACAACATTTAAAACAAGGACTTGACAAAGTCATAAAGGAAACAAGGTAACAACCAAGCACATTCAAAGTTTGAAGAAGTTCAAGATAACATGGTGACAAACAAGATAAACAAAGATGTTACAACATCTAAACATTCATGAAGTAAAGTTCTAACAAGACTAAAGCATCATGGATAACAAGTCTGTAAGAACAAGATTTGGTTCTGCATCTTGTCTCTATGTTTTGATGATAACAATGAAGTATTTGTGTGAGAACAATTATTGTGCTCTAACATTTGTTATTCTGATAGGTTTAGCAAACAGGTTCTAACTCTGATAAAGACCAGGTGCTACGTCACTCTGATATTCTCTATGGTCACTTCTATGTGAAGAAGCAAGCATTGGTTCTAATCTACTATGCGTCAGAAAGATTCTGAGAAGACAATATGTTGCTGTTGTAACGTCTCTTGGATCTAATCTCTGATCGTGACTCTGATGTTCTATTTATGAAGCCTGTATAGCTTCTGAGGTCGTTAACTTCTGAAGACTAAGTGCTGAAGATTCTGAAGACAAGGTTCTGTTGAACGAAGTTCTGAAGATTCTAAAGACTTAAGAATTCTGAAGATCAAAGGTTCTGAAGACTAAGTGCTGAAGACTCTGAAGGCAAGGTTCTGTTGAACGAAGCTCTGAAGACTATGAAGACTTAAGTATTCTGATAACCAAGGGTTCTGAACAAGAAGTGCTGAAGACTCTGAAGACAAGGTTCGGCTGAACAAGTTCTGAAGACTCTGAAGACTCAAGACTCCAAAGACCCAATGATTCATTCTTCTGATCATGCTTCA
Source organism: Lathyrus tuberosus (assembly GCA_022829125.1). Taxonomy (NCBI): domain Eukaryota; kingdom Viridiplantae; phylum Streptophyta; class Magnoliopsida; order Fabales; family Fabaceae; genus Lathyrus; species Lathyrus tuberosus. The sequence continues at coordinate 2,829,721 of JALAZF010000265.1, forward strand.
ATCAAATCAATTCAGAAGCCTCTGATGAATAGAAGAAGATGACACGTTTGCATGGGAAAATAATACATAGTACATATAAAGCATGTTCCTTTCCACTACCCTGATTTGGTGGTTCAACGGACAACTTCAGTGTACGATTTTCAACCCAGCATAACGACATTATTCCAAGTCGCCGGTACTGTCTCTGATATTATTGATTTGCCTTTCAAGAGATCTTTTTCTGGCTATATATAGACTTGATCATTCAACGAATTTGATGTTGATGAGCACGAGCGTAAGAGAGCAGATGCATGCGTGCAAGCATGATTGAATGCGAGTGAGCAACAAATGATGTAATACTCAGTGTAAAAGAAGAAGTATCAAAAACACTGATGTATATGAAGAAAGAACTCAAGAGATGAAGAAACTTATGAGTGAAAAGTAAAGCACCACAATACAAAGAAGAAGAATGTTATTACTGTAGATTCTCTCTAAGTTAGATTTAGCTTAAAATGTATGTTTACCCTTCTTGTGTAGAAGCATTATTATTGTATACAAACCTTGTAGCAGACAGTTATATGCGTTCCCTAAAGGACCAGTTGGGTCAAAAATTTTAGGGAGGCTAAGACAGTGTGTCTTAGTGGTGTTAGTCACTTGCAGTTGGCATGTGCGCTGTATTCCTTAAGAGACCAGTTGGGTCAGAATTCTTAAGAAGTCTAGGACTAGTGTGTCTTAGAGGTTGTTAGTCACCAGCAGTTTGCTCGTGCGATTGTAATCAGTTTGGTTATAGTGGATTAAGTCCTTGTCTAAGGCAAAATTACCTTGGCGGGTGGACTGGATTAGCTTGATAGTTTTTAAGTGAACCAGGATATATCGTGTGTCTTTCTTATTGTTAGTTTATTTATGATCTTTGTTTGAGTTTCATAAAAAGCTTTCAAAATGGAAAACCCAATTCAAACCCCCCCTTTCTTGTGTTTTTCTCACACCTTTAATTGGTACCAGAGCTCCGATTATGATTGTGATAAATGTTTTATCAGTACTTAACAGTGTTCAGTACCGATCCAGTATTTGTGTGAGATGTGAGATCACATGGCAGTTACTGTTAATACCACTACTGAAGGGGAAGATCATTATAGTGCCAAACCACCAATCTTTGATGGTGAAAGGTTTGACCACTGGAAAGATAAATTAGAAAGGTTCTTTCATGGTTTTGATGTAGATCTTTGGGATTTGGTAGTTGATGGCTAAAATCACCCAGTTGATGCTACATGTGTTAAAATATCCTGAAGTAATATAATCAAACAACATAAAAAAGATTGTAAGAGTCATCATAAGGCAAGAATCATATTGCTAAATGCTATCTCTTATACTAAGTATGAGAAAATGATGCCAAATCTATTCTTGATTCTCTTAGGATGACTAATGAAGGAAATGCTCAAGTTAAGAAGACAAAAGGCACTTGCCTTAATCCAAAACTATGAGGCATTCAGTACGGAGGATAATGAGACAGTTGAGACCATGCCTTCAAAGTTTCAAATGCTAATAGCAGAACTCAAAGTTCTGGACAAAGGCTACTCAACTGCTGGGCATATGAAAAAGATCATCAAAAGTCCTCCTAAGAAATGGATACTTATGGCAATAACTCTAAAGCTATAAAAAGATCTCAACAACATAAGTCTTGAAGAACGTGTTAGTTCCTTGAGAAATCATGAGATAAAGCTGGAGGAAGAAGAAGAGTAAATCCATCGTTCTTAAGTCTGAACCTAGAAAGGCAAAGGCTCATCAAGATGAGGAAGAATCAGAAGATTCTAATGGAAGATCAGAAGATGACATCAGAAGAATCAACAAACTCTGGAATCATAGGCAAGGAAACTTCAGAAGAATCAAAGGTCGCTCAGAGTCATCATCTAAACAGAAGAAGCATAACTCTGGAAAGAAGGTTATCAGCTACGAGTGTAAAGAGTCAAGAAGGAAAAGAAGCCTAAGAAGAACTTCTCAAAAGCGAAGAAAAGTCTAAATGATAACTTGGGAAGACTCTGATTCTGAAGAAGAAGAATCTGATGAAGAACAAGCAAATGTTGCACTGGCAGCAACATCTGAAGATGAAGTTTCTGGAGAATCAAAAGACTAAATATCATCAGAACCTGAATCAGACTCAGACTCTGAGATATCCTTAGCAACTCAGTTGAAACACCAGTCATGGTAACTGAACAGTAGTTGCTCGCGACTCATGACGAGAAGAAAACATATGTTTCAAAGTCTAGAACTTAAGCCTAGAGACTTCGTCAACTTCTGAGGAAATCAGAAAGAAGAAATCATTGGCTCTAAATGCGTTGCTCAAAAGTGTTTATTATTAGGATATTCTAAACGCTCTAAAGGCTACAAAATCTATAACACAGGAACACGAATTGTAGAAGAATCAATTCATGTCAGAATCAATGATAAGCTTGACTCTGAAAAGTCAAAGATAGTTAAAAAGCTTGCAGATCTGAAGATCATGTCATCTGAATCTAAGGAGTAGAAGACTCAAGAGAAGCAGTCAAAGATGCAAGGTTTCCAGATCCAGATACAACCTTATCAGAAGCTGGGAACAACGCATCCCATCAAAAGAAGAATTGATTCTGAGAGATAAAGCTGATACAGTCAGAACTCGCTCATCCTCCAAACATTCCGAAGAAACCCTTCTGGGTCTAGTATCTCTGATAGAGCTAACAAAAGTTCATATAGCTCTAAAAGAAAAGGAGTGGACTCTTGCCATGCAAGAAGAACTGAATCAATTCACCAGAAATGACGTCTGGGATCTTGTTCAGAAACCCAAAGGTGTCCACGTCGTTGGAACTAAACGGGTGTTCAGAAACAAGATAGATGAGAAAGGTTGAATTCTAAATGAGTCTGAAGGGAGAACTCAGATTCTTTCTGAGAATTCAAAGTGATCAAAGATCATAAGGAACGTACATTCATCAGAGCAAGTATGCAAAATAACTTCTGAAGAAATTCAAAATGATGAACTGTACACCAGTTAAAGACTCAAATGCATTCAACATATGTTCTGGAAAAGTAAGAGACAGATTGGAAAGAAAAAGCACCTCTGGAAATGTCAGGCTTTGTGAAAGAATCTGATCTTATGGTCAAGCAAGAGACAACCTACAAGCGCTCTCTCAAAAGCAGAAGCAAAGTACGTATTCACGTCTCTATGCAGTGCGCAGATGCTATGGAAGAAGAATCAGCTAGAAGATCATCAGATAAATGAGAGTAACATTTCTATCCTTTATGATAATACTGCTGATTATATGTTTAAGTAAGAATCTAATATTACGTTCTAGGACTAAGCACGTAAATATCATTTTATTAGAGACTATGTTCATAAGGGAATTTTATGTTTAAAAATTATACAGACCATCAATGGGCTGATATCTTTACAAAACCCTTGGCTGAAGATAGATTTCTATTTATTCTGAAGCATCTGAAAATGGGCCATTGTCCAGAGTAAGATTTCATCAGAATCAAATGTGTTTAGTCAGAGTCTGAAGATATCAGATTTTTAAACTAAGAAGCATCTGTTTTAACCTCAGTCATCAGAAGATGCTTCGTCAGAAGTGTCTCTGGTCAGAAGGAAACCTTTTGGTTTTCCACACTCTGAGTATATCTATACGTGTCACTTATTTAAAGGATGATTAACGCGTGAGCAACACATTTCTTGGAATTAGTTAAATCATGATTACGTTCATTTATTAACACCCATTATTATGTCTAATACTGCACGTCTACATGACTTCACTTCAATCACACGTTATATATATATCCACTCACACCACTTCACTTCACTTTTTCACTTTAGAAACCCTAAACCCTCTTTCTCTCCAAACCTCTTTTTTTGCCTTCTTCGTCTTCAAAAACAAAACTCCATCTTCATCATTTCTACCTCAACAATCATCATGATGACTACCTCTCAACAAGAAGTAGTTCAATTCGCCATTGAAATGGAACAATCATTGAACCCCTCTACTGGGTTATCATCTTCTTCAGCTCCTCCGTCTTCAACCTCAGTAACTGCCACAAATGTCATTTCAACCTCATCATCATCACTTCCTGTGATTGATAAAGATCATATCACACAAAGGGGTATTTCAGTTAACTGTATTATTGAGGCAGAGAAACTGACAGTTCTTAAAGAACTAGATGTGATTTTGACAATCTTGCTGCAAATGGGTATGATCTTTATACTGAACTAGAATTTCAAGGTTGGAATCAATATTTTCAATGGCTCAAAAGTCCCATTTTTGAAGCTCTTGTGAAAGACTTCTGGAGACAAGCAGAATGCAACCGTCTTTATGTAGTTTCTCACGTTCTGGGAAAGAAGATAGTTATTACTGAGAAATCAATCTCAGAACTTCTGGAAATGGAATTCTTGAAAAACAAGTGAGTCTATGGAATGAAAGGAAACTGCAAGTTTGTGAAAGAAACCATTGACAAAACTATTTTCACCAACTACTCTCCGGATAAATCGAAGTATACAGGTAAGGATCTACATGATAAACTAAGGATTTGGCACAAGATTATTCTGAACTGCATCAATCCAAGACATGCATCAAGTTCTTCTGACTACTTCAACGCCAATCAGAAGTATATATTGTAGTATTTGCTTACAAAACAGAAGATGTGTCTTGTAACACCCCACTTTCCCATTTATGAAAAATACACAATTCTATGAAATAATCAGAGTTTTTACACAAAAAATAAAGTAGGATGCCACATTCATAAAACTAACATCAATACTCTTTTCATTAAATGAAATAAAACAGCAGAAAATAGTTTATTTATTTATTTCACGACCACATGCCAACAACTACGAAAAACTCCACTTAAACTCGTGGTCCACCATAAATTCAAACAAATGAAAGATACGTAACTAAATTCAAACAAAATGACAATCAATAAAATTCCCAAGATTCCCGTGTTACGTATCAGAGCAACTCCTACGACTCGAACAAGCAACACGCATTCCAAGCAACCTAAGTACCTGGATTATTTGTACTTCCGAAGAAGCACATACACAGCAACAACAAAGGGGTGAGAATCACATTCAATATTAAACGGTGAATAATACATATTAGAAGGTAGTTTCTCACATACATCATACAAACATACAATCACGACCTACTGTCACATTTAATCACTAATCAATCAACAAAGTAATAATGCAATGCGACTCGACACAGACACAATGTATGTGGTACCAGCATCACGGTTCATTCAATCGAACCCGGATAGATCACATACACCCCTACTTGGCAATGATCTATCCCCACCATTCTCCAAATCGGAGTACGGATGAATCACATACTCTCCTCCTGAGCAATGATTCATCCCACCAACACCATGAATGCATGACAATTCAAATGCATAAATAAAATACATGTATGACGACATTCATACATCTACACGATCCTACTGATCACATGTGAAATACACAATCACCATCATTTGCACCATAATCAAGAAATCCTCACAAGTCACCTTAATTTGTTAAATACTAATTAATTCACTAAAATGGTTAAGTTAATTGTTTTCGTCACCAATTTCACACTACTCAAATTCTGGCATCTAATCCCAACCTCCCAAACCATAAGAAACTACATTGGACGCGAAATTGGGGAAGAAATCGTGAATCACCAAAATTTTCCACGCACACTAGTCATACGCGTACTGACCTGAGTCATACGCGTATTGCCACGCTCTCCCGCCCAAGCATACGCGTACCAGACGTGTAAGGCCTTTTGCCTCGCCCTGCCATACGCGTATTGCCTGACCTCATACGCGTATGGGCAGAGAGCTATTTCCCTCACAAATTCCTTTCTCAGATCTGGATACGTGTATAGGTACCCCATACGCGTATTGCCAAGCCACCATACGCGTATCCTTACGTGCATGGGCAGAGGGCCGTGCCACATGACACCTCCTACACGTATTGCCCTAAAAAAGCCTTGCCATATGCGTAACAACATGCCTGTTACGCGTAAGGCCTCCAATCCTGCCTAGCCGTATGCGTAACGCCTTCCCCAATACGCGTAAGGCCAGATCTATTACGCAAACCTGTTTTCTCCACATCAGTCTGAGTTCTGCTACGGGATCTCCACTTTTTCACTCTAAAATAGTCCTAAAACTAGTTCTACATCAATTTCATGTTCTATTACTCATCCTACATCTTTCTCTTAACATTATTAACTCAGATTTTAGTCTAAATTCATCCTCCAAATCTAAATTAGATTCAACTCTGCAATGTCACATTCAACAACAATAACAACATCAAGATGACAGACAAAATCAGAAATTCAGCACATAATATGCATCACAGATTCACGCATATACATCACATAATCATATGGCAGCATACATTCAAACGAATTCCTACGGGGTTAAGGACTCCCCATTACCCTCACATGATCGATTCACCAATATTAAACCCGTTCTCCCCCCTTACCTTGAATTTCTGATTAATTCCTGCGAAAATCTGATGGAGATGTTAGCCCTAGCACACCCTTGTTCTTCCTCTCCTTGGTTTTTCTCTTTTCTTTTTTCTTTTTCTTTTCTCCAAAAATTTTGATATGACTAAACCCCCACTAATTTTCACTAATCTTCCTTTAATTACTAAACTACCCTTATTATTTCATATCAGCCCATTATCTAATTATTCACATTAGATTTTTAATTTAATAAAAAGAATAATATTACTAAAAATAATAAGAATAATAATAGTAGGAATAACAACTAAAAATAATTTCCATAATACTATTAATGGACATACTGTCACCTCATCACTATTATATAAATATCACCCCTACGCACTCAGACACGCACCCTAAACAAGGCCAACAATTAAAATAAAACACGACGATTAAATAAATTAAATTGGGGTGTTACAACTCTCCCCCACTTAAATTATTTTCATCCTCGAAAATGTACCTGATGGAAACAGTTCCGGATACGACTCCCGCATCCTGCTCTCCAATTCCCAGGTCATACTTCCTCCAGCAGTTCCTCCCCAAGCTACTCTCACCAGAGGTATCTCCTTTCCTCTGAGTTGCTTCATCTTGCGATCCTTGATCGTTATCGGAATCGTCTCCAAAGTAAGATTATCTCTAATCTGCACCTCATCCCTCTGGATAACATGAGATGGATCAGATACATACTTTCGAAGTTGCGACACATGAAACACGTCATGCAAGTTCGAAAGTTCAGGCGGTAACGCCACTCTGTAAGCAACTGCACCAACCCTCTGCAAGATTTGATACGGTCCAATAAACTTAGGATCTAACTTCTTTGATTTTAATGCACGTTCCACACCGGTCACTGGGTTAACTCTCAGGAACACGTGATCACCTTCACTGAATTCCAAATCTTTCTTCCGATTATCATGATAACTTTTCTGTCTACTCTAAGACGCCTTCATCTTCTCACGGATCATCTGAATTGTCTCAGTAGTCTGTTGCATAATTTCCGGTCCAAGCACCACATTCTCACCAGTCTCATACCAACACAGAGGCGTTCTACATCTCATACCATACAAAGCTTCAAAAGGTGCCATCCCAATACTAGAATGGTAGCTATTGTTGTACGTGAACTCAATCAATGGCAAATGAGTATCCCACGGACCACCTTTCTCCAATACGCAGGCTCGCAGCAAATCCTCCAGCGACTGAATAGTCCTCTCTGACTGACCATCGGTCTGTGGGTGATAAGCCGAGCTCAACTTCAACTTAGAACCCAAGGCTTCCTGCAGACTCCCCAAAAATTCTGAAGTAAACCTCAGATCTCTATCCGACACTATGCTCGACGGAACACCATGTAACTTCACAATTATCCTGATATAAATCTCTGCCAGCTTCGACAACGAGAAACTGATGTTAATTGGTATAAAATGTGCGGACTTCGTAAGTCGATCCACCACTACCCAACTAGCATCAAAGCCTCTCTCCGTATTTGGCAAACCAGTAACAAAATCCATAGCAATACTGTCCCATTTCCATTTCGGAATTTCCAACGGTTGCATTAATCCTGACGGCTTCTGGTGCTCTACTTTCGACTTTTGACATATCAAACAAGCATAAACAAACTGAGCTATGTCCCTCTTCATACCGAACCACAAAAATAACTTCTTCAAGTCCTGATACATTTTTGTAGCTCCCGGATGAATACTCAAGCTACTCCGATGACTTTCCTCTAAGATTGCCTTTTTCAATTCCTCATTATCCGGTACACAAATTCTGCCCCGGAACCTCTACACACCAACATTATCCACTTTAAAGTTACTATCAGAATCATCCCCTCCTGTAGGCATCAAGTCCACTAATTTCACATCCAGTTTCTGATTTTCTTTAATTACATCCAAAAAGTCATTATTCACCTTCAGCATACCCAATCTAATACTTTCTGGTGTAGTTTCACAAACCATACTCAAGTCTTTGAACTGCTCAATCAATTCCATTTCTTTCACCATCAAGGCTGACATATGGATTGTCTTCCGACTCAGAGCATCTGCTACAACATTAGCTTTTCCCGGATGGTAACTCAAATTAAAATCATAATCCTTTAAGAACTCTAACCACCTTCTCTGCCTCATATTCAACTCCTTCTGATCGAATAAGTATTTCAGACTCTTGTGATCACTGAATACTTCAAATCTTGATCCATACAAATAATGCCTCCAGATTTTTAACACGAATACCACTGCATCTAATTCAAGATCATGAGTAGGATAGTTCCTCTCATGTACCCTCAACTGTCGTGAAACATAAGCTACAATTTTCCATCTTGCATTAAAACACCGCCTAATCCCAACAAAAGGATCATTTGGACTTGGTAAAATTAACACTGGTGCTGTAGTCAATTTCTTCTTCAGTTCCTCAAAACTTTCCTCACAGACAGCATCCCAAACAAAAGCTTGATTTTTCCTGGTTAGCTGAGTCAATGGCAATGCCAGTTTAGAAAACCCTTCAATGAATCTTCTATAGTAACCTGCTAGACCCAAAAAGCTTCCAATCTCTGTTGCTGTTTTTGGAGGCTCCCACTGAAGTACTGCACTTACTTTAGATGGATCCACCGCTATACCATCACCAGAGATAACATGACCCAAGAAACTCACAGTCCTCAACCAGAATTCGCACTTCGAGAACTTTGTAAACAATTTATTATCTTTCAACACCTGCAATGCGATTCTCAAGTGTCCTGCATGGGCCTCGACAGACTTAGAATAAATCAGTATATCATCAATAAATACCACAATAAACTGATCCAGATAAGAGTGGAAGATGCGATTCATATATTCCATAAACACACCCGACGCATTAGACACTCCGAAAGGCATTACTGCATATTCGTAATGTCCGTAGCGAGTTCGGAAAGCTGTCTTCTGAATATCACCTTCCTTTACTCTAATCTGATGGTAACCCGACCTCAGATCACTTTTGCTGAAAACACGAGCTCCTACCAGCTGATCCATTAAGTCATCAATCCTCAGAAGTGGATACTTATTCTTAATGGTCACTTTATTCAACTGACGGTAATCAATGCACAGACGCATACTACCATCCTTTTTTTTCACCAACAACAATGGAGCTCCCCACGGCGACACACTTGGTCTAATAAACTTCTTATCAAGCAATTCCCCGACTTGAGATTTCAACTCTGCCAATTCTGATGCAGACATCCTATACGGTACCCTAGAGATAGGTCTGGTACCCGGTACAAGATCAATAGTGAATTCAACTTCCCTCGTCGGAGGAAATTCTGTGATGTCATCTGGAAACACTTCACGAAATTCATTCACTACAGGTAATTCATTAACTGAAGTCTTGTGTAATACCCCAAATTTTGACCACTAAAGTTTCCCATCATTGTGCAAATCATCACCACAATATGGATGTACTTTTATGCTTCATCAGTCTCCCCAAAGATGGGTGAGCATCCACTACAATCAAAATTAGGGTTTCAAGCCCTCTCTGAGCTTTAGACAAAGGCTCAATCAAGAAATGACTTTATTTTCAACTTGTCTAATCTCTCAAACATCCTCAAATGATCAAAAGGACTCCTACTTCAAGGATTAAGCACAAAGCTGCTCCCTTCTAGGTGGATCAAGTCTCCAGATCGACAGGGTCACCAAATTAGGGTTTTGGTCGACCAGGGCCTCCAGATGAAAAATTTCATCTGGGCACAAGCCATTGATCCAAAACATAACCTAATATACACCATGGAACCTCATGGACCCAAACATCAAGTCAATTTGACCTCAGGGGATGCATTCATCAAAAATCAGGAATTAGGGTTTCTTGACCTAATTCACCCCTAAGTTGACTTTTGGGACAAACCATGAACCAAGACCTCAAGAGAGGGTTTGAGGGTCTCTAATGAACTATATTGATCCATTTGGAACAATGGATTAATCCAAGGAGCTTGAGCAACAAGTCTCAATTTCATCTGCACCACAATTAGGGTTTTAAGGGAAAAGTCAACTGTAACTTTGACTTTTGACCAGGACATGCTCCCAAACCCTAGGACATGATTCAATATACCCTATGACACCCATGGAACATGTCCATCAAGTTTGATTTAGGTCAAGGACATGATTTCCTGAAGAATTGCACAGTTTGGAATTCATCTGATAAAAAGTCAACTGTGCACAAAAGTCAACTTTGACTTTTTGAGATTTTTCACCAAAATGGACTTTTAACCCTAAAATGATGTTAATGTATGATTTGAATCATCATTCATCAAGAAAAATCAAGAAAAGTGAGATAACTTGTAAAAGGGGTAACCATAAAAACTTAGAAATTTTTCTAAGTTAAAAATAAAGTGGCAAGGGTACCAACTTTGGAGGACCATAACTCCTAAACCACAAGGCCATTTTTTCTCATCCAAATATGGATTTGTAGCCCTCATTATCATTTACAAAAACTTCAACTACAAGTCATTCCAATTCATTAAGGATTTTGAGTTATGGAGTGATCAAAGTGGCTGAAAAGTGAAAAAGTCACTTTTTCCAACACTTAGTGAAATTTTCACTAAGTCAGATTTTGCCTCACTTTTTGCCAAATGTAGGGGGATTTTTCACTTGGAATCAGAAGAGATCAAAACCAAACTTGTTCAAACAGTTGTTGTATCATGTAAGGGCTTTCCAAAATGGCCAAGAACATTGCCAATTTCAACTTACACCATGAGATATGACATTGTCAAATTGCCTTGCTGAAATCTGTCAAGGCAAGGCAGAATTTGCAACTTTGGTCGATTTGCCAAAATCAGCCAAATTCAATTGCTCCTATCCACTTGGACACCTCAGAGGATTGAATCTGAAGGGGACAATCACTGAGCCAAGCCTCCAAAGTCCATGGATCAAGAAATAGCATGTTGAACCTAGAATGGCCAAAATAGGGACAAGACTTCAAATTTGGAATGAGGCATTCAATGGAACCATCAAGGTGGCATGGACTGAGCCATTCTCATCTGAAATCAGTCAAGACTTATCCAAGACCAAGGGGACCAAAGCTCTGTGCCCTAACCTCTAGTCAATGACTAGAGGAGACTTGGATTTTCATTTGCCAACATTGGCCAAACCTACTTACCAGCTGCCATTCACTATTCCTTGCAAAACAAACTTGCTATACTATAAATAGAGCTCAATTGTGATCAATTTGAGTACACCAAAGCCATCTAACAGATGCTTTCCTCAAAATCTCTTCTTTCACTCCAATTTTGCCTTCTAAGGCAAGTCACTATCGGGTTTTGAGTTTGAGAGCAATTCCAATCAAACCAATCACTCACACACCTCACATACATCACATATGAGCTGATCAAACACTTAGATTACTTCTGAAACACCAATTTCACAAAATCACCAGCTGGTTGCTCAAGGTTTTAACCAAAGTGCAGCTGAGGTACCACAAAATGATCCAGCCAATTTCAATCAAGTCCAACCATCCAAACACAATCCATAGGGTGTAGGGAAGCTGTTCAGATCATCACAACTCATCTGTAACACCTCCAGATCAAAAATCACTTTGAACTTGCTGTCACGACTTGGAGGTAAGCACATACTTGGTCATCTCTCAATCTATGCATATTTCCTCGCACAATAATTTGGCCATATGTTCATAATCATGCATGGAATGTTTTCCCTCAATTAATTGCATTGTTTGAATCGTGTATCAAAAATCCTGGCCTTCATGCCGAAATTAGGGTTCTTGAGGTTTCTTCGTGATTTATTGTTATATGTTTAATTTAAATGAAATTAAAGTACATAGACATGATCGTGAGGTTGAGACGAGCATAATGATATGTGGATTGCATGATATAATCAAGTATTCATGGAGATTGGATAGAAAATGCAAATCTGAGAATCCAAGAACACGCGCGTGTTCTTCAGCTTGTTCTTGGCGCCATTTTTAGAAATTCAAATATTTGAATTTTGTGATTTTGTTTAATTGATTCAAAAATTAATTTCTCTCTGAGTTTGAATGATTTTGAGTTGATTCTTTTTTTAATAATTCACAAAAATGTTAAAATATTTTATTTTCCCAAAAAAATCCAAAAATATTATTTATTTCATATAATTGATATTTTTGTAAAGAATTAATATTTTGATTGTTTTTGGCATTTTAAATATTTTTTCTACATTGATTTTGCAACTTTTGATGCTTTCTAATTATTTTGTAGGTCAATACTTAATTTTTGAAGCATTAATCCAAGATCACAATTTGATTTCCATGTGTTAAACAATTTTTGATCATTTTAATTGAATTTTTATTCAATTAAATACATTTTGAAAACAAATTAGGGTTTTTGGATTAATTCAACCCTCATAAATCATTTTTAAAACTTTTTGGGCCTCTTGAGAGAGTGTAAGACCCATCCCCCCTTGTACAAAAACTTTTTGGGCCTCACTCATTATATAAGTCCCTCTGTACAAGTAAACGGCGCGATCGTCGCCCGTTTAAAAATAAAAAATCATCTGGGCCTCTCCTTGAGCTATAAGACCCATTCAAACCTTTTTGGGCCTCTATTAGAGTGTAAGACCCAATCCCTTTTTTTTAACCAAGCATCTTGGGCCTCACTTATTGTATAAGTCCCTCTGCGTTAAAAGAAAACCTCGGCGCGATCGCCATTTTTAAATGAAAAATCATTTGGGCCTACCCCGTGTTATAAGCCCCACCCTTTTTTCTCTAAACTTTTTGGGCCTCTTGAGAGAGTGTAAGACCCATCCCTTTGTACATAAAACCTTTTTGGGCCCCAGTCACTTGTATAAGTCCCGCTGTACAAAGTCAAACAGTGCGCTCACTGATAAAACCCTGGGCCTCTCCTTGAGCTGTAAGCCCCAAATCTTTCTTTTTTTCAAAGCACTTTCTCCTTTGATTTTGAATATACTGTTGTTTTCAATATTTCTTTGTTGAACAACTAACCAAACAGCATGGAAGCACTACAACCGAGTAAGTGGTTATCGCTTTCGTTTACTGCTTTCATATTATAAATTATATTGTGGGGCTGCTCACTGTAAGTCTCCTTTCATAAACTCATATCTACTGTGTAATAATAGTATATGTATTTCGAGTTTCCCCGGCAACTACGTCTAGCACTAGGTAAAGCCGTTTCGTTTATTCGTAGAAATAGACGCCTAGATCCCCAATAGGAACACCAGATACAGTCTTCTCTTCGGCTGTCCTCCTTAGGAATCGTCAAGAAGCTCTACTCCCCAAGATGATTGTATTCTCCGTGAATGGCATCTTTGAGTTTCTTCCAAATTCTCAAACTTTCCTGACTTGATCTATTCCTTGTGGATAACTTGCCTTGAATGTCTCGGGGTTTGGGTACCCACTACGGTCATAATCTTGGACCTTAACTAAGGAACCCTCTTTAAAAGCTAAAAGTCGCTGGATAGTAAACCTCGCACGTTTACCAGTGGTTTTTATCTTTAAAAGAGTTATCTCTCCCAATGGAAAGGAGGTGATAGACCCACGGGCTTCTTAAAAGCATCGGCCTCCTCTTGGGCATCGTACAAGGACCCACAGGCTTCTCAAAAGCAACCCAGCCTCGTCTTGGGCTTAGTACAAGGACCCTACGGCTTCTTAGAAGTATTCACAGCCTCCTCTTAGGCTTCGTATAATGATCTCTTCCTCCGGGAATGATAGCCTCCTCTTGGGCTTCGTACAAGGACCCGTCGGCTTCTTAAAAGTTTCCAGCCTCCTCTTGGGCTTCGTACAAATGGTCCCGACGACCTCCTAGAGGTATAGGAACAGAACCTAGTCATCCTCCTAGAACAGTCCTTTCATAGAGTCTACTACTGTTTCTCATAGCGTAGTACAAAAGATAAAACTCTAGACACGGACAGTCTAACTTCCTTGAGTCTCAAAGACATTCTCAAGCGACCCCTTCGTTAAATAAGAAGGAAACCCGCAGACTCGGACAATCTCAATACCCTTTGGATTTCTAGTTTCCTCAAAGAAAAGGAAACAACCCCGATCCTCAGATCTAACCCATGAGTACAGTGATGCTCATATAAGAACTGATTTTCTCTTTCAAAATCAGTATACTGGACCTGTCATTTAACTGACACAGTAACCTTAGCCTTCTCTTGGGCTTTGTACAATGATTCTCCCCAGCGGAGTCAAACAACGTTTTAGCCTCCATCTCGGGCTTCGTACGAGACACATAACGACTCCCTCGTTGAGTCAAACAAACAATAGCCTCCATCTCGGGCTTCGTACGAGACACAAAGACTCCATCGTCGGGTCAAAATCTTTTAGCCTCTCTCTCGGGCTTTGTACGGGACATAAAATAGCCTCCTCTTAGGCTTTGTATAATGATTTTCCTAGCGGAAATTAGCCTCCTCTTAGGCTTTGTATAAGAAAACCACTGGTTGATCCAATCAACCTTTTAGCATCAAAGCTGTGCCTCATTCACAGTATACAAACATCAACAACTCCTTTCCCTTCATCTAATCGCTGTAAGCGGCAAGCCTCTGGATCATATACATCCATGCCAATGACCCTCTTTTAGCATGAGAAATTCCTAAGGAAAGATGGCATTGCTCTACACTGAGTTAAAGTCTTCTCCTTCAGGTTAAAACCCTTTCTTCAGAAATTATGGCATTGCTCGGATCCGCGTATCCCAGTTAAAGTAATTCTCCTTCTCCCCTCTTTAGAGATGACAAATTCTCTCTAAAGTCGAGGTTTTTCAGCTTCACATCTTGGGCTTTGAACAAGATACAAACCACCTTTCGCTCCACGTCTTGGGCTTTGAACAAGACACCAAAAACACCCATTTCTTCCCATAGAATAGGAGGAACTACGAACGCTCTGATTTCCCTGTTTCGGTAAACGGGAATACGTAGGCATAAGATTGAAAGAAAAATCTTAGCGAGCACAATCAACAAAAAACCTAAATCCCACATCTCCATCAATCAAAAGCAGTAATCAGTCCTAACATCCTAATCCTTGTTCCCCACCAGAAACCTTCTGTCTAGATAAAAAGTAAGAAAACCGTATTGGCGAAAATACAAATAACCAGTACAAGGCCCCCCCACATTGATAGCATTCGTAACCTAACAGACCGCTGTTTAAACTCAGTATGCAAAGCAGGGTTAATTGGAGACATCTATTTCCCTTCCTTATTCAGCTCACAATAGGATAAAAAATGAATCGACCTGTAGTTCAAGCTCAACCGTAGAGAGCGACCAGCGCTTAAGAACCGCGTCCAAAATCACTCGCTACAGAAAAGTGGCGCCCACCGTGGGACCTGTTAAAGTTAGATCTAGGCACCATCTTCCTTTTCACCTCTTGTGTGAAAAACTACAGAATGGTAACTCAGTCGGGGAGCCATTTCTGTCAGGAACTTAGGATTCTTAGCTTTATAAGTCTAGGATGTTTAGGACAAATATATATACTGCTTTTCCTAATTGCTATACATGTTTATTTTTCTGCTACTGGTAATGCGGGTGATGCCGTATATGGTGAGAACGAGTATACACTTAAGATAAGTGATGGAGACGGGGTCGACCATCAACCTCAGTGGAGGCTGACCAACGCAACCCATTCACTCTTCTAGCCAATGGGCTGGTTGTTAAGTATGAGAAGCTGAGGAGCCAAACCCTTTCGTAGTGCGGAAACTATCGGAAATAGTTGTTACGCGATACTACCCTCATTTTAGGCCGGTGATCTATTCTCGGTGAATGGCACTTACTCTAAGATTGCTCTACAACTCGCTGGCGATCCGCTTGTTATTTTGCTTTCCTGGGAGGAGCTGATGATAATGAGTACAGGTACAAAAATCACCCTAGTATAAACCTTTGGGGATGGGTAGAGCCTTGACTTCATGACAACGACCCTTTGACCCCATGTTTTTTCTATGTTTTTGTGTGCTGCATTCATGCATTCATTTAATAAAACATTAAAACATTCAAAAAACTTCTCTTCTAGTCTCTCTGTTTTTCAAATTAAACTAAGACTATGATTGCAAATATCAGAGAGAAAGATTACGTTAATGGATTTCGGTAGAAGAGAACTCACCAGTATACCTTCAAGGTTCCAAAGCTAGAGGATTTGAGAAAGTTAGCGAGGATGATCGTCAACCCAGAGGCTTTCAGAGCCGAGCACGGTGGTTTGCTACCACTGTTAAGAGTCCATGTGATTAAGGGGATCATGGACGCGCTCATTCAATTCTACGATCTGGTTTATCACTGTTTCACATTCCCGGATTACCAGCTTGCACCAACGCTGGAGGAGTATTCTCATCTGACTGATTTACATATCACTGATCGAGCTCCATTTTCTGGACTGGAAGAAATTCCAAAGAATCAGACTATTGCAAGAGCAATTCATTTGGACGAGTCTGAGGTCAGGACTCACATGACCACTAAGGGTGGCATCCAAGGTTTACCAGCCCAGTTCTTGACAAAAAAGGCTCCATACTTCGCTAGTATAGGGAACGAGACTGCATTTGAAAGCATATTTGTCTTGCTCACCTACGGGTTATTTTTGTTTCCCAACATCAATAACTTCGTCGATATCAACGCTATTAAGGTTTTTCTCATTGGAAACCATGTGCCGACTTTGCTTGCAGATACGTATCATTCTGTACACTTGGGAAATTTATACAGCGGAGGGGAGATCACATGTTGTGTACCTCTGCTTTATAAATGGTTTATCTCTCACTTGCCCAAGTCTGCTGCTTTTTGGGATTACAAAAGTGTCTCACGTTGGTCGCAGAAGATCATGTCTCTCACCAACTCTGATATAGATTGGTGTAATAGGATTTATGAGGGAATCAGAATCATTGACCGTTGTGGAAACTTCCCCAACGTACCCCTCATAGGAACTAAAGGAGGAATCAACTACCATCCGATATTGGTTCTTCGTCAATTTGGATACCTGATGAGACACATCCCACTAGGTGTTCATTTGGAAGGTCTTTTCTTCAAAGAAGGAGAAAACGACAGAGCACTAAAGATGGAAATAGTGCAAGCTTGGAAACATGTTCATAAGAAAGGACGAGAGTCTTTGGGAAAACTGGACTGTGTCTCGGTGGAGCCTTATCTCCATTGGGTACAAACTAGAGCTCTCAAGCTAAAAATGCCTTATCCTCGTTACGAAATTCTTCCGCCGAGGGAATCTGTCATGTACTTCATGACGGAAACTGAAAAGCTTCAGGTTACTCTCAACAAAGTTCAAAAGGAAAGAAGGTCTTGGAAGAACAAGTACCGCACCCTCGATATAGAGTGCATCCAAATACAGCAACTACTGAGAGAGAAAGATGCTCTGATTGAAATTTTGGAGCAACATGCTGTAGAGAATCAAGATGACCAAAGGAATTTGCTCACTCCTTTCACTTGGCAAAGGAATGACAACCCGACAACGGTCCAGGAGCCCCGGTCAAAGAAAAGAAAGATACCAGAATCAGCACCCGATTTCTCTTCAGAGAGGACTCGAAACCCATTAGCCTAGGTTTCTGTTTCTGCACTTTGTAATCTACTGTATTTCCATTTCTGTAATCCTTTGGAAATCAATAAAAAGGGGCTTCCCCACCGTTTGATATTTGCAATCTAATTGTCTAAGTTTATTTTGATTAAACCAAAAAAACAATTAATATAATCATTGCATTCATCATTCTCACATCGCGTATTCTTCTTCCCTACGAATCTCACGTTTGTGTCTCGATTCTAGAGTCAAACTGTCTCATTCGTATAATACTCGAGCCAATCGTCAGAAAAAGATGGATGATCTTGAGGAAGAGAACAGAGAGTTGAGAGAAGAGCTCGACGCTCTGAGAGAGGATATGAGAAAGCTTCGTAACGACATGCAAGCCATGGCAGAAGCTCAGCTACAAAGAACTGTGATCTCAGAGATCACCTCAATGCCCATAGTGGAGAAGTATGATCCTAGGTATCGGATACCGAAAGATCGTCCTTGGGGCATGCCTGTTAACTATATCCCAGAAGGATATGTTCCGCCGATCACTGAAGATCAGGGAATCACAACAGAAGCCGCTGGGCCTGAAGGTTACAAACTTCGGGAAAGCGAAGATGCCAGGGGCATACTGAAGACTCCTGAAGGTTACAAACTTCGGGAGGCGCCAAGACTTACTATCGTAGTTACGGTACCACCCCCTGTGGTGCATACTGTCCCGGAAGGACAGATTCCATAGACACCTTCTGGTAAGAAGGAAACTATGTTTGACAGAATGGAGGAATTCCAGGAGCAGTTCTTGGAAATGCAGAAGGAACTGCAAGCCATTCGCGGTCAGGATTTATTTGGAAAGGACGCCGCAGATCTCTGCTTGGTCCCAAATGTGAAAGTTCCGCACAAATTTCAAGTGCCCGACTTTGAAAAATATAAGGGTAATTCTTGCCCTCAAAGCCATCTGGTGATGTACGCTCGGCGGATGTCAGCTCAGACGGAGAATCAGGACCTGCTGATTCACTACTTTCAGGATAGTTTAACCGGTGCCGCACTCAAGTAGTACATGGGTTTAAACCGTACTACGATCAGTACATTCAGAGATCTTGGTACTGCCTTCGTCCAACAATACAAGTACAATTTGGACATGGCACCCGACAGAGATCAACTCAGATCAATGTCACAAAAGGACAAGGAAACCTTTAAGGAGTATGCTCAAAGGTGGCGTGAAATTGCTGCTCAAATTTGTCAACCTCTTGAGGAAAAAGAGATGACAAAGATCTTCTTAAAGACCTTAAGCTCATTTTACTATGACCGAATGGTTGCCAGTGCGCCCAGTGATTTCACCGAAATGGTCGGCATGGGTGTACGTCTTGAGGAAGCCGTCCGAGAAGGACGTTTGGTAAAAGACACTGGATCGACAAGCGGTACTAAAAAATACGGTAGTGCTCTTCCTAAGAAAAAAGAGCAAGATATTGGGAATATCTCTCTCAGAAAGCAAAGGCGACGTTATCAGCCAGTAGCAGTTGTTACTCCTGCTATCGGCCCCGCGCCTGTTCCTATGTATCAACCTCAGGTTGCGCAGAGCCAACCTGACCAACAAAGGACACAACAGCCTCTTCAGCAGGCTCGTCCTCCATATAACAACAACCGTACAACACGGCCACCAGGATTTGATCCTATACCTGTAACGTACGCAGAGCTGTTTCCGTTACTGCTGGATAAGGGGCACATTCAGACTAAATCTCCTCTTGCAGTACCGGAAAATCCGCCTTTTTGGTTTAAAGCGGATCAAACATGCCCTTATCATCAAGGAGGTTCAGGGCATAACATTGAGACTTGTCTCAATTTCAAATCCGACGTGCAAAAGCTTGTTAGGAGCGGGCTCTTATCTTTCAAAGATACGAATCCCAATGTTCTCACGAACCCGCTGCCTCAACACGAGAAAGCTGCAGTCAATCTGATTGAGAAAGAGACTAACAATGTCTATCAAATTCACGATGTATTCTTATTGAAGACCAATCTGGTCAAGATGCATTGTAGACAGAGTGGATATGGCCATGTGCCACCTCATAATTATCACCAGTGTGATATCTGCTCTAAAGACAACCAGGGATGTTATGTAGTGCAAGCAGCTCTGCAGGAACAGATGGATCTCGGATGGATCCAAGAGCACCGAGTTCGTGGAGTTAACATGGTCTCTACGAATTCTAATGTCATTCAAAACCACGACATCCGTGCGATGAATGTCAGCTTGGTGGCGATGCACTCAAGGCAAAGCCAGCATCATAATCTGCCGCGGCACGATTACAGTTCCTGTCTGACTTGCTCGGTAAACAAACAGGGATGCTCTTCATACAAGAGGCCCTCCAGCGTCAGATGGATCTTGGATGGATCCAAGATTACCATGATAAGAATCCTTATCAGATCAATATGGTTCAGATCTTCGATATTCGCGTGATGAATACCAGCCTGGTAAAGTTACATGCTGAGCAGGTCCGACTCGGATTCTTAACATCACATGATTACCAAAGCTGTAAAGCGGGTTGCAAAAATGATCAGGGTTGTACCCTTGTCCAGGAGGCACTTCAGCACTTGTTAAATCACTGGTGGATGCCGATCTACATGGATGAAGATACTCAGCAAATTAGTATCAATAACAGGAATCCTACTCGACGTCAGAGTCAGGATGTCCGATCAATGGAAGGTAACCTAGTGAGGTTACATTGTATTCAAAGTGGGCGTGGCCAGGTACCACCACACAACTATGACAGTTGTAGCGTCTGTTCAGAAAGTAACCAAGGGTGTTACCTTGTGAGAGCAGCTCTTCAGGGTCAGGTCGATCATGGAGAAATTCGTCCATATCCAGGTTCAGGACCCATCATTTGGTCGCCGAACTACCTTGCCGAGCAAGTTGAGGATGTTGTCACGATCTCTGGTCATCACAGGACCAAGGATGTTTTTGCCATCATCCCTCTACTTGACGAATCTAGAGTTCCCAACCGGGAACGGATCGAGGTTACTTATGATGGTCAGAAAAATCAGAAGGTTCCCATAGTCATCTATCTGCTGGGGCCACTACCGTATGAATTAGCTAAGGCAATCCCTTACAAATACGGTGCAACAATAATCGAGAATGGAAAGGAAATTCCATTACCCTCCATCGTGAATATTACAGACATCAGTCGTGTAACACGGAGCGGTCGAATCTTCAACCGAGGGGTTGGAGAATCCAACAAAGAAAAGGAACTTCAGGCAGAAATTCCTGATCCACCAGTCGGTCAATCTAGTAATCCCGACTTTTCAAAAGACAAAGATGAGATGCTAAAGCTCATCCAAAGGAGTGAATACAACATTGTTGATCAACTGTTACAGACTCCTTCAAAGATTTCAGTATTATCACTTTTACTCAGTTCAGAAGCGCACAGGGAGACTCTACAGAAAGTCTTGGAGCAAGCCTTCGTGGAACAAGATGTAACGATCAGACAGTTCGATAGTATTGTCTCTAACATCACTTCCTGCAACAATTTGGGATTTAGTGATGAGGAATTACCCGAAGAGGGTCGCCGTCATAACATGGCGCTCAACATTACAGTTAACTGCCAGGGCGATGCTTTAGCCAACGTACTGGTAGACACAGGGTCAGCCCTGAATGTTATGCCAAAGTCTACTTTGACGCAATTATCATTCAAGGGCCCTCCGATGAGAGTCAGCGAGGTCGTCGTCAAAGCATTCGACGGATCCAGAAAAATGGTTATCGGCGAAGTTGATCTTCCCATAACTATTGGTCCTCACACTTTCCAAGTCACTTTCCAGGTCATGGACATCCGGGCAACGTACAGTTGTTTATTAGGAAGACCTTGGATACATCAGGCTGGAGCGGTCACTTCAACCCTCCACCAAAAGCTAAAGTTCGTCAAGAACGATCAACTTGTCACGGTTTGTGGGGAACAAGCCTTGCTTGTAAGCAACTTGTCATCATCTATTGGTATAAAACTCGAGGAGGTTATTGGAACTCATTTCCAAGCACTATCGGTGAGCAAGGACAATTATTTCAAAGGAGGAACCTCGATTTCCTCATACAACGATGCTATCAAAGCGGTCGAGAGTACCGATACGACAGGATGGGGACGACTTGTCATTCCTATTGACAATAAAACAAAGAAGGGTCTTGGTTTTTCTACGACCTGTACCCAGACAACTGCCAACGATGAAAGTCTTCATCCCCTTCAAAACTTCTTCCACAGTGGAGGTTTTCTTCACCCAGTGTCTCAGACAGTTCATGCTATCAATGAGGAAGATCCCTCTGACACAGATGAAGAATGGAAGCCCTACCTTAACAAGGACGGCTATATGTCTCAGGAAGAGGTGCCTATGCCTTTTTGCTTTCCTACAGAAAGTCCGAGATTTATACCCAGGTCAGATGTTGAAATGATCTACGGGGATTGTGATCCGAAAGGATGTCGTGCTCCGCCAAATTCATTAGAGGAAGACACTCTGATGAAAGACAACTTTTATCACAACTACTATGGCCCGATGGATGGCCTGCCAATGTGGCAGCCTTACCCAGGAGACTTGGGGCAAGAAAGTCAGCCGAACAATGAAACTCAGCTGAGCGTCATTGAACAGAATACCTGTATCCCCACTATGTCATGGGATCAACACTCAGGTCATTCAGAAACTACTCAACATGAAGATGAATTCGCAATGTTCACAGGACTTGAATTCATCAACTATGCTTTCCCTGAGGTCAACGTCATCGAGAGAGATGACTCCTCCAGTTCCAAAGAAGTGTGGGACACCCTGGGAGAACCGAGTGGAAAATACGACTTTATGGTCAAGTACACTGCTCCCGAAAGCTCTCGTATCAGGTTCGAAGACATCCAGCCAACTGGATGGGGAGATACAGCTGAGAGCACAAATACTCTGCAAAATACAATAGAGGAATCCTCCTACGACAATTCTGCCTGGGAAACAGATTCCAATGATCCTACTCCACCAGAAATCATCGTTATTTCTGAAGACAAATCAAGGAAGGTGCCAAACTTTGTGATTCACCGAGGAGTTCGCCGCCAATGGGTTGCTGTCGATGTTCCGAAGGTCGTTCACCAGTCAAAGTAATTGCCATCTTTAAGCCTTTCACCCTGTCCAGGTGAAACAGATGTTTTGATAGGGCTCGCTTTCTCTAAATTTCCCTCTTCGCTTTGCCCAAAGCGAGAGAGTTTTGTTTTATAGGGTTGTAGTTTCAAGAACCGACTTGTTCATTAATAAAATAACGTCGTTCTGTAATTTCCGCATTAATTGCTGTTTTCTCTTTTTGCTTTTTCAGAAAATGGTAATCCTAAAAAACATTCAATAATAAAAACAAGCAGTAAAATAAATACACTGCACACACTTGCATTTTCTCTATCTCTTCTAAACACGAATCATCACGTCATGCAGATTGTTTGTTTTAAACCCAGTTGAAACATACGATCCGATGCCTTCTCCCAACTTTGAGTTCCCGGTATTCGAGGCTGAAGAAGAAAATGACAACGAAATTCCAGAAGAGATTTCCCGATTACTCAGACAAGAGGAAAGGTCCATTGAACCTCACAAAGAGCCGTTGGAAACAGTAAACTTGGGTTCAGAGCAAGAGAGAAGAGAAATCAGGATTGGGGCACTGCTCAATCCAACTGTCAAAGAAAGTTTGATAAAGCTTCTCAAAGAATTCCCCGATGTATTCGCTTGGTCCTATCAGGATATGCCAGGGTTGGATACCAGCATCGTGGAACATCACTTACCGTTAAGATCGGAATGTCCGCCAGTAAAGCAAAGGTTGAGACGGACTCACCCGGACATGGCCATCAAAATCAAAGAGGAGGTACAGAAACAGATTGACGCGGGTTTCCTCGCCACATTTGAATATCCTCAATGGTTAGCCAACATCGTACCCATTCCCAAAAAGGACGGAAGGGTCAGAATGTGTGTTGATTACAGAGATCTGAACAAGGCAAGTCCAAAGGATGACTTTCCTTTACCACACATTGACATGCTGGTTGACAGCACAGCAAAGTTCAAAGTATTCTCCTTCATGGATGGATTCTCGGGCTATAACCAGATCAAAATGGTGCCGAAAGACATGGAGAAAACTTCATTCATTACCCCATGGGGTACCTTTTGTTACAAGGTAATGCCGTTCTTTTTGAAGAATGCCGGGGCAACCTATCAAAGGGCCATGACTACTCTGTTTCATGACATGATACACAAGGAAATCGAGGTATATGTCGATGACTTGATTGCAAAATCAAGAACAGAGGATGAGCACGTTGAACATCTGTCCAAATTGTTCGAACGTCTAAGAAAATTCAAGCTCCGCTTGAATCCTAACAAGTGCACCTTCGGTGTCCGTTCAGGGAAACTACTAGGGTTCATCGTCAGCCAAAAAGGAATTGAAGTTGATCCTGACAAGGTCAAGGCCATTCAAGAAATGCCTTCTCCGAAAACTGAAAAACAAGTCAGAGGATTCCTGGGACGTTTGAACTACATCTCCAGATTCATATTCCTCATGACCGCAACATGCGCGCCGATCTTCAAGTTACTCAAAAAGAACCAGGATTGCGTTTGGTCAGAAGATTGCCAAACCGCCTTCGACAGTTTCAAGGAATATCTGTTGAATCCTCCGATTCTATCACCTCCAGTGGAAGGAAGACCACTGATCATTTACCTCACAGTCCTAGAGGACTCGATGGGATGTGTACTTGGCCAACAAGACAAAACCAAACGGAAAGAGTCTGCCATTTACTATCTAAGCAAGAAATTCACCGACTGTGAGACTCGGTACACGATGCTTGAGAAAACTTGTTGCGCTTTGGCTTGGGCAGCCAAACGTCATCGCCAGTACATGATTCGTCATACTACTTGGTTGGTCTCCGAAATGGATCCAATCAAGTATGTTTTTGAAAAACCTGCTCTCACAGGAAGGATTGCCCGTTGGCAGATGTTACTATCAGAATATGACATAGAGTACCACGCTCAGAAAGCCGTTAAAGGAAGTATTTTAGCTGATCATTTGGCTCATCAACCGATTGACAATCAAGAATCAATCGGGTTTGACTTCCCAGACGAAGATGTCATGTATCTAAAAATGAAAGATTGCAATGAACCGCTACCCGGTGAAGGGCCAGAACCAGGTTCCCAGTGGGAACTTATCTTTGACGGAGCAGTCAATCATTATGGAAATGGAATTGGGGCAATCATTGTTACCCCTCAGGGTACCCACATTCCTTTCACTGCTAGACTCACGTTCAAGTGTACGAACAACAAGGCCGAATACGAAGCTTGTATCATGGGTCCCGAAGAAGCGATTGATTTAAGGATCAAAAACTTGGACGTATACGGCGATTCAGCCTTGGTTATTAACCAGATAAAAGGAGATTGGAACACATACCAATCAGGATTGATTCCTTACAAAGACTATGCAAGGAGGTTGTTACCCTTCTTCAACAGAGTCGACTTTCATCACATCCCTCGTGATGAGAATCACATGGCTGATGCATTAGCCACTATCTCTTCCATGATTAGTGTAGGTCGATGGAATGACATACCTAAGATCGACATCATACGCCTCGAACGACCCGCTTACATCTTCGCGATTGAAGCAGTCATAGACGACAGACCTTGGTATCACGATATCAAATGCTTCCTTCAGAAACAAGAGTACCCATCTGGGGCACTCAGAAAAGACAGGAAAACCCTCAGAAGATTGGCTGGAAACTTCTTCCTGAGCGGTGACACTCTTTATAAGAGAAATTTCGACATGGTCTTGCTCCGATGCGTCGACAGACCAGAGGCAGACATGCTTATGAAACAAATTCATGAAGGATCCTTTGGCACTCATGCCAACAGACACACAATGGCGAGAAAAATTCTCAGGGCCGGGTATTATTGGTTGACCATGGAATCCGACTGCTACAAGTACATGAGGAGGTGTCACAAGTGTCAGATATACTCCGACAAAATTCATGTATCGCCATCACATCTCAAAGTTCTTTCTTCCCCGTGGCCTTTTTCCATATGGGGAATCGACATGATTGGTATGATTGAGCCCAAGGCTTCAAACGGACATCGGTTCATCCTGGTAGCCATTGACTATTTCACCAAGTGGGTCGAAGCAACGTCATTCGCCAATGTGACCCGACAAGTGGTGGTCCGATTTATCAAAAACAATATCATCTGCCGTTATGGTGTTCCAAGCGAGATCATTACTGATAATGGATCTAACTTGAACAATAAGATGATGAAAGAGTTGTGTGCAGAGTTCAGGATCGAACACCATAACTCATCTCCCTACCGACCCAAGATGAACGGAGCGGTAGAAGCGGCTAACAAGAACATCAAGAAGATAGTTCAAAAGATGGTTGTAACCTATAAAGATTGGCACGAAATGCTACCCTTTGCCCTTCACGGTTATCGAACATCTATCCGCACTTCAACAGGGGCAACCCCTTTCTCTCTAGTATATGGCATGGAGGCAGTGCTCCCCGTAGAAGTAGAGATCCCATTAATCCGGATATTGATGGAAGCTAAGCTCACCGAAGCTGAATGGTGTCAAAGTCGACATGACGAATTGAATCTGATCGAGGAAAAATGAATCACGGCACTATGCCATGGTCAGTTGTATCAGTAAAGAATGAAGAGGGCGTTTGACAAAAAGGTCCGACCTCGTGTCTTCAGGAAAGGAGACCTTGTGCTCAAGAAGATACAATCATTTCTCACTGATTCCCGGGGCAAGTGGACTCCGAATTATGATGGCCCCTATGTGGTCACGAAAGCTTTCTCAGGCGGCGCCTTGAGACTTGCAACCATGGACGGAGAGGAATTTGCCTACCCCACGAATGTTGATGTAGTCAAGAAATACTTCGCCTAAACTAAAAAAAAAACGTCTCGGTGGATTGAAAACCCAAAAGGGAGGTCCAAGCAAAAGTTAGAGACATGAAAAAAAATCATCCCGATGGATTGGAAATCTCATAGTACAATCCAGGCAAAAGTTAGGGATAATGGCAAGTAACTATGTTCAACAGAGGCAAGTCCCTCGGCAGCAGTTGCATCATCTATCGGAGGAAATCTCCAGTCAAACGTCATCTTTGACGGAAGCTCAGGATGTCCCGAACTCAAAGTTGGTAGAAGGATAGTGGTCGTTATGTTTCAACGTAGCCCTTTTCCCTGTAAATTACCATTTTCTAACTTTGTATATACTCTTTGGAATCACGCGTTTGGCTGATCTCCATCTTATCAATAAAATTTGAGCCCTTGTGCTTTTGTTTGTAATTCTTATTTGTTTTAGCTTTACAGAACGACATTGTTAACATGATTAACGATTCTTGAAATAAAACGAAAATGAATTTACTTGTTAAAACTTTTTCTGCTTTTAAATTAAAGATGGCATTTCTTTTGACTGTTGAACATCAGAAGAACATCGATCGCTTCTCCCGAAGTAAGCAAACTTCAAAGTGCAGAATCAAAGTACTCCTTCTAAGCCAGTATGCCTGAATGAAGGGGTCAACTGTGCCAGAGACCTTGTTTCGTCTGATACACCTCGGCCGAGTTCTCATCTCCTAAGCTCGATCAACATAGCTCCCAACGGGACTATCTCTCCTAAGCAAGGTGGAATTGCTATTTTGAACCAACGGTACTTCTTCGCCCCGCGATGGCCGAGTACCCAATTGTGTTCATCCATTAGTCTGTATGTCGCGTCTGTTTTGTCAGCATATACATACGTATTTCATGCATTTTATTTGCGTTCGCATTTCGTATTGGATCACTATCACTTGAGTCGGTCTTGTCCCCTAGTGATAAACAGTTTTCTCAATCGAGTTTGTCAGTTCTTTCCTCGTCAGGAAGTGTTGCGTCTGCACAATCTCGCCACCAGTGTATCTTTAGATCAGAGTCGGCACTTGGCCACTTTGATAATTTGAACCTCTGAAAGATCAGAGAACCTTCAACAGATGTCACTCTTCGCCATCAAAGATGATATCCTTGCTTTCCCGGATTAAGGAAAATCCACAGAGAAAGCCTCGTGATCAGAGATTTGGCAGCACGCCAGTTTTGCTCCAAAAGGACCGATGATGAAAAGGTCATCGGCACCACAAAATTGGACCCCATCATATGGCATTTCTCCGGGAAGATCCCGAGAAAAGTATGATGAAAGATCCCAAATGAAAACAGTCTCTCAAGAGACTCGCTTTCCCTAGTAGAAACAAATGGCGTCTCCAACAGAGAAGTTTGTACAACTCTACAACTCAGACGACTAGGTTCCCCAGCAAGTCTGACAGCAAAACATTTTCTACTCAAATGGCATCTCCCCAAGAAAATTCGGCGAGAAGTTTGAAGGAAAACCGCTACTAACAGCGTCCCATGTCAATAAAGTTTATTGACAAAAGAAACTAAGACCAGTTCCTTGGCCGAAGACCAGGATCGAGGGGAAGTTTACCTTTTCTAAGCATCATTGCTTAGCTAAAGAAGATGAATGCGTAAGCTACCATTCATAACCACCATCAAAATTTAGTGTATTCCGATATTTAATCCCCTTGCACCCCGAATGCCCGAATCCCTTCGTCATTCACACCTTCGGGTCCAAGAAGATTAAATAGGGGCATCTGTAATACCCCAAATTTTGACCACTAAAGTTTCCCATCATTGTGCAAATCATCACCACAATATGGATGTACTTTTATGCTTCATCAGTCTCCCCAAAGATGGGTGAGCATCCACTACAATCAAAATTAGGGTTTCAAGCCCTCTCTGAGCTTTAGACAAAGGCTCAATCAAGAAATGACTTGATTTTCAACTTGTCTAATCTCTCAAACATCCTCAAAGGATCAAAAGGACTCATACTTCAAGGATTAAGCACAAAGCTGCTCCCTTCTAGGTGGATCAAGTCTCCAGATCGACAGGGTCACCAAATTAGGGTTTTGGTCGACCAGGGCCTCCAGATGAAAAATTTCATCTGGGCACAAGCCATTGATCCAAAACATAACCTAATATACTCCATGGAACCTCATGGACCCAAACATCAAGTCAATTTGACCTCAAGGGATGCATTCATCAAAAATCAGGAATTAGGGTTTCTTGACCTAATTCACCCCTAAGTTGACTTTTGGGACAAACCATGAACCAAGACCTCAAGAGAGGGTTTGAGGGTATCTAATGAACTATATTGATCCATTTGGAACAATGTATTAATCCAAGGAGCTTGAGCAACAAGTCTCAATTTCATCTGCACCACAATTAGGGTTTTAAGGTAAAAGTCAACTGTAACTTTGACTTTTGACCAGGACATGCTCCCAAACCCTAGGACATGATTCAATATACCCTATGACACCCATGGAACATGTCCATCAAGTTTGATTTAGGTCAAGGACATGATTTCCTGAAGAATTGCACAGTTTGGAATTCATCTGATAAAAAGTCAACTGTGCACAAAAGTCAACTTTGACTTTTTGAGATTTTTCACCAAAATGGATTTTTAACCCTAAAATGATGTTAATGTATGATTTTAATCATCATTCATCAAGAAAAATCAAGAAAAGTGAGATAACTTGTAAAAGGGGTAACCATAAAAACTTAGAAATTTTTCTAAGTTAAAAATAAAGTGGCAAGGGTACCAACTTTGGAGGACCATAACTCCTAAACCACAAGGCCATTTTTTCTCATCCAAATATGGATTTGTAGCCCTCATTATCATTTACAAAAACTTCAACTACAAGTCATTCCAATTCATTAAGGATTTTGAGTTATGGAGTGATCAAAGTGGCTGAAAAGTGAAAAAGTCACTTTTTCCAACACTTAGTGAAATTTTCACTAAGTCAGATTTTGCCTCACTTTTTGCCAAATGTAGGGGGATTTTTCACTTGGAATCAGAAGAGATCAAAACCAAACTTATTCAAACAGTTGTTGTATCATGTAAGGGCTTTCCAAAATGGCCAAGAACATTGCCAAATTCAACTTACACCATGAGATATGACATTGTCAAATTGCCTTGCTGAAATCTGTCAAGGCAAGGCAGAATTTGCAACTTTGGTCGATTTGCCAAAATCAGCCAAATTTAATTGCTCCTATCCACTTGGACACCTCAGAGGATTGAATCTAAAGGGGACAATCACTGAGCCAAGCCTCCAAAGTCCATGGAACAAGAAATAGCATGTTGAACCTAGAATGGCCAAAATAGGGACAAGACTTCAAATTTGGAATGAGGCATTCAATGGAACCATCAAGGTGGCATGGACTGAGCCATTCTCATCTGAAATCATTTAAGACTTATCCAAGACCAAGGGGACCAAAGCTCTGTGCCCTAACCTCTAGTCAATGGCTATAGGAGACTTGGATTTTCATTTGCCAACATTGACCAAACCTACTTACCAGCTGCCATTCACTATTCCTTGCAAAACAAACTTGCTCTACTATAAATAGAGCTCAATTATGATCAGTTTGAGTACACCAAAGCCATCTAACAGATGCTTTCCTCAAAATCTCTTCTTTCACTCCAATTTTGCCTTCTAAGGCAAGTCACTATCGGGTTTTGAGTTTGAGAGCAATTCCAATCAAACCAATCACTCACACACCTCACATACATCACATATGAGCTGATCAAACACTTAGATTACTTCTGAAACACCAATTTCACAAAATCACCAGCTGGTTGCTCAAGGTTTTAACCAAAGTGCAGCTGAGGTACCACAAAATGATCCAGCCAATTTCAATCAAGTCCAACCATCCAAACACAATCCATAGGGTGTAGGGAAGCTGTTCAGATCATCACAACTCATCTGTAACACCTCCAGATCAAAAATCACTTTGAACTTGCTGTCACGACTTGGAGGTAAGCACATACTTGGTCATCTCTCAATCTATGCATATTTCCTCGCACAATAATTTGGCCATATGTTCATAATCATGCATGGAATGTTTTCCCTCAATTAATTGCATTGTTTGAATCGTGTATAAAAAATCCTAGCCTTCATGCAGAAATTAGGGTTCTTGAGGTTTCTTCGTGATTTATTGTTATATGTTTAATTTAAATGAAATTAAAGTACATAGACATGATCGTGAGATTGAGACG
This sequence comes from Lathyrus tuberosus, assembly GCA_022829125.1. Classification (NCBI taxonomy): domain Eukaryota; kingdom Viridiplantae; phylum Streptophyta; class Magnoliopsida; order Fabales; family Fabaceae; genus Lathyrus; species Lathyrus tuberosus. The sequence continues at coordinate 2,860,735 of JALAZF010000265.1, forward strand.
AGCATAATGATATGTGGATTGCATGATATAATCAAGTATTCATGGAGTTTGGATAGAAAATGCAAATCTGAGAATCCAAGAACACGCGCGTGTTCTTCAGCTTGTTCTTGGCGCCATTTTTAGAAATTCAAATATTTGAATTTTGTGATTTTGTTTAATTGATTCAAAAATTAATTTCTCTCTGAGTTTTAATGATTTTGAGTTGACTCTTTTTTTAATAATTCACAAAAATGTTAAAATATTTTATTTTCCCAAAAAAAATCCAAAAATATTATTTATTTCATATAATTGATATTTTTGTAAAGAATTAATATTTTGATTGTTTTTGGCATTTTAAATATTTTTTCTACATTGATTTTGCAACTTTTGATGCTTTCTAATTATTTTGTAGGTCAATACTTAATTTTTGAAGCATTAATCCAAGATCACAATTTGTTTTCCACGTGTTAAACAATTTTTGATCATTTTAATTGAATTTTTATTCAATTAAATACATTTTGAAAACAAATTAGGGTTTTTGGATTAACTCAACCCTCATAAATCATTTTTAAAACTTTTTGGGCCTCTTGAGAGAGTGTAAGACCCATCCCCCCTTGTACAAAAACTTTTTGGGCCTCACTCATTATATAAGTCCCTCTGTACAAGTAAACGGCGCGATCGTCGCCCGTTTAAAAATAAAAAATCATCTGGGCCTCTCCTTGAGCTATAAGACCCATTCAAACCTTTTTGGGCCTCTATTAGACTGTAAGACCCAATCCCTTTTTTTTAACCATGCATCTTGGGCCTCACTTATTGTATAAGTCCCTCTGCGTTAAAAGAAAACCTCGGCGCGATCGCCATTTTTAAACAAAAAATCATTTGGGCCTACCCCGTGTTATAAGCCACACTCTTTTTTCTCTAAACTTTTTGGGCCTCTTGAGAGAGTTTAAGACCCATCCCTTTGTACATAAAACCTTTTTGGGCCCCAGTCACTTGTATAAGTCCCGCTGTACAAAGTCAAACAGTGCGCTCACTGATAAAACCCTGGGCCTCTCCTTGAGCTGTAAGCCCCAAATCTTTCTTTTTTTCAAAGCACTTTCTCCTTTGATTTTGAATATACTGTTGTTTTCAATCTTTCTTTGTTGAACAACTAACCAAACAACATGGAAGCACTACAACCGAGTAAGTGGTTATCGCTTTCGTTTACTGCTTTCATATTATAAATTGTATTGTGGGGCTGCTCACTGTAAGTCTCCTTTCATAAACTCATATCTACTGTGTAATAATAGTATAGATATTTCGAGTTTCCCCGGAAACTACGTCTAGCACTAGGTAAAGCCGTTTCGTTTATTCGTAGAAATAGACGCCTAGATCCCCAATAGAAACACCAGATACAGTCTTCTCTTCGGCTGTCCTCCTTAGGAATCGTCAAGAAGCTCTACTCCCCAAGATGAATGTATTCTCCGTGAATGGCATCTTTGAGTTTCTTCCAAATTCTCGAACTTTCCTGACTTGATCTATTCCTTGTGGATAGCTTGCCTTGAATGTCTCGGGGTTTGGGTACCCACTACGGTCATAATCTTGGACCTTAACTAAGGAACCCTCTTTAAAAGATAAAAGTCGCTGGATAGTAAACCTTGCACGTTTACCAGTGGTTTTTATCTTTAAAAGAGTTATCGCTCCCAATGGAAAGGAGGTGATAGACCCACGGGCTTCTTAAAAGCATCGGCCTCCTCTTGGGCATCGTACAAGGACCCACAGGCTTCTCAAAAGCAACCCAGCCTCGTCTTGGGCTTAGTACAAGGACCCTACGGCTTCTTAGAAGTATTCACAGCCTCCTCTTAGGCTTCGTATAATGATCTCTTCCTCCGGGAATGATAGCCTCCTCTTGGGCTTCGTACAAGGACCCGTCGGCTTCTTAAAAGTTTCCAGCCTCCTCTTGGGCTTCGTACAAATGGTCCCGACGACCTCCTAGAGGTATAGGAACAGAACCTAGTCATCCTCCTAGAACAGTCCTTTCATAGAGTCTACTACTGTTTCTCATAGCGTAGTACAAAAGATAAAACTCTAGACACGGACAGTCTAACTTCCTTGAGTCTCAAAGACATTCTCAAGCGACCCCTTCGTTAAATAGGAAGGAAACCCGCAAACTCGGACAGTCTCAATACCCTTTGGATTTCCAGTTTCCTCAAAGAAAAGGAAACAACCCCGATCCTCATATCTAACCCATGAGTACAGTGATGCTCATATAAGAACTGATTTTCTCTTTCAAAATCAGTATACTGGACCTGTCATTTAACTGACACAGTAACCTTAGCCTTCTCTTGGGCTTTGTACAATGATTCTCCCCAGCGGAGTCAAACAACGTTTTAGCCTCCATCTCGGGCTTCGTACGAGACACATAAAGACTCCCTCGTTGAGTCAAACAAACAATAGCCTCCATCTCGGGCTTCGTACGAGACACAAAGACTCCATCGTCGGGTCAAAATCTTTTAGCCTCTCTCTCGGGCTTTGTACGGGACACAAAATAGCCTCCTCTTAGGCTTTGTATAATGATTTTCCTAGCGGAAATTAGCCTCCTCTTAGGCTTTGTATAAGAAAACCACTGGTTGATCCAATCAACCTTTTAGCATCAAAGCTGTGCCTCGTTCACAGTACACAAACATCAACAACTCCTTTCCCTTCATCTAATCGCTGTAAGCGGCAAGCCTCTGGATCATATACATCCATGCCACTGTCCCTCTTTTAGCATGAGAAATTCCTAAGGAAAGATGGCATTGCTCTACACTGAGTTAAAGTCTTCTCCTACAGGTTAAAACCATTTCTTCAGAAATTATGGCATTGCTCGGATCCGCGTATCCCAGTTAAAGTAATTCTCCTTCTCCCCTCTTTAGAGATGACAAATTCTCTCTAAAGTCGAGGTTTTTCAGCTTCACATCTTGGGCTTTGAACAAGATACAAACCACCTTTCGCTTCACGTCTTGGGCTTTGAACAAGACACCAAAAACACCCATTTCCTCCCATAGAATAGGAGGAACTACGAACGCTCTGATTTCCCTGTTTCGATAAACGGGAATACGTAGGCATAAGATTGAAAGAAAAATCTTAGCGAGCACAATCAACAAAAAATCCAAATCCCACATCTCCATCAATCAAAAGCAGTAATCAGTCCTAATATCCTAATCCTTGTTCCCCACCAGAAACCTTCTATCTAGATAAAAAGTAAGAAAACCGTATTGGCGAAAATACAAATAACCAGTACAAGGCCCCCCCACATTGATAGCATTCGTAACCTAATAGACCGCTGTTTAAACTCAGTATGCAAAGCAGGGTTAATTGGAGACATCTATTTCCCTTCCTTATTCAGCTCACAATAGGATAAAAAATGAATCGACCTGTAGTTCAAGCTCAACTGCAGAGAGCGACCAGCGCTTAAGAACCGCGTCCAAAATCGCTCGCTACATCTTGCTTTCAACAGATAACGAGGTAAACACCGCAAACAAGTTCGCTTCATCCTTCAACAACACCCTTAACTCCCTGCTAGATAGCGAATCTGCTAATGCTTCCTCTTCAGGAGTAAGAAACAGTAACGTCTTCCTGAAGCAATCAATATAAACCCGGTTGAACTCCAACCAGTTCATTCCCAAAATAACATCGAGATTATCGAGTGGCAAAAAAATCAAGTCCACTCTGAAATCTCTACCAAACATGGTCAGCGGACACTTCAAACACACCAAAGAAGTAACCACGAAACCAATAGACGGAGTTTCAATCGTCGTCCTCTTCTCTAGAGTAGATGGCACCATCCCTAATCTCTTCACATAGTCCACAGAAATAAACGAGTGCGTTGCACCCGTGTCAATGATAGCAATCAAAGGAATATCATTAATAAAGCAAGTACCTTTGACGGAACGCTCCTCATCAGTGGATTGGGCTTCCACCAAGGCAAACACCTTCCCACCAGTTTGAGACGCCTGAGATTTCTTCGGCTTCTCACAGTGAGTGCTGATGTGACCCTTCTCTCCACAATTATAACAAGTAGGCATAGTGGCTCTGCAATTTGCTATAACATAACCAGGCTTACCACACTTAAAACACTTCTTCACCTCATTCGGACAGTTATTAGCATGGTGACCTGCACCACCACATCGGAAACACTTGAGAGTATCAGAACCTGCTCCTTTCTCCTTTGGCTTCTTTCCTACGTCAGTTTTCTGTTTCCCCTTATCATCTGGAGCACTGTAAGGAGTACCCCCAAACCTCTGCTTACCCTTCTTCTCATTCACGGCCTTGTAATGAGCAATTCTGGCTCTGTTGTCATTGTCATAGATTCTGCTTCTGCTTACCAGTTCTGGATAATTTCTTATCTTCTGACAAGCAATGCCCAATTTGATCTCGAGGCGCAGCCCATTCTCAAACTTCAAGCACTTCGAAGTCATAGCTTCCTCAGTATTGTAATGAGCACAATACTGAACCAATTCTTCAAACTGAGCAGCATATTCAGCAACTGTCTTATCACCCTGCTTCAGCTCCAAAAATTCAACCTCCTTTGCACTACGAATGTCTTCCGGAAAATACTTTTCCAGAAACTCAGCTTGAAACACTGGCCAAGTAATCTCAGTACCTGCAGCTTCCAATCTCTGATGAATGTTGTCCCACCATGCCTCAACCTCCCCTTCCAACATATGAGTACCAAACCGTACCTTCTGAGCGTCACTGCATTCCATGGTCCTGAAGATCTTTTCAACGGCCTTCAGCCATTTCTGGGCAGCCTCTGGATCCAAAATACCTCCCTCATATGTAGGCGGCTTATTGCTCTAGAACTGTGCCAAGTCACGAAACTGAGCACCTCCAGCCTGATTGGCGTTCTCTACAGCTTGTGCCATGGCTTGCATAGCAGCAGCAAGAGCAGCATCATTTCTTCCTGCCATACTGGACAACAATCATCATAAGGTCAGAACACACAAACAATTCCTATACTAAGGACAGACTCAACTACTACACCTGGTCGGACGGACCGACCTGCTCTGATACCAATTGTAACACCCCAATTTCCCATTTATGAAAAATACACAATTCTATGAAATAATCAGAGTTTTTACACCAAAAATAAAGTAGGATTCCACATTCATAAAACCAACATCAATACTCTTTTCATTATATGAAATAAAACAGCGGAAAATAGTTTATTTATTTATTTCACGGCCACATGCCAACAACTACGAAAAACTCCACTTAAACTCGTGGTCCACCATAAATTCAAACAAATGAAAGATACGTAACTAAATTCAAACAAAATGACAATCAATAAAATTCCCAAGATTCCCGTGTTACGTATCAGAGCGACTCCTACGACTCGAACAAGCAACACGCATTCCAAGCAACCTAAGTACCTGGATTATCTGTACTTCCGAAGAAGCACAGACACAACAACAACAAAGGGGTGAGAATCACATTCAATATTAAACGGTGAATAATATATATTAGAAGGTAGTTTCTCACATACATCATACAAACATACAATCACGACCTACTATCACATTTAATCACCAATCAATCAACAAAGTAATAATGCAATGCGACTCGACACAGACACAATGCATGTGGTACCAACATCACGGTTCATTCAATCGAACCCGGATAGATCACATACACCCCTACTTGGCTATGATCTATCCCCACCATTCTCCAAATCGGAGTACGGATGAATCACATACACTCCTCCTGAGCAATGATTCATCCCACCAATGTAACGCCCCAGTTTTGTCAGTTTTTATTTAATCGAGTCGTTTTGATTATTTTATTATTATTTTATTTTATTTTTGACTTTTATTTGGAAATATGTTATTTTTCAATGTTGTGATATTTTGTCGAGTTTTGGGAACGTTTGCGAGATATTTGAGTGTGGGGGTATTTTGGTCATTTCATCTTATTTTTCTTTAAGTTTGAAAATAGAAAATAGAAAGAGAGAAAAATAGAGAGAAAGAAAAAGAGAAGAAGGAAAAGAGAAAGAAAAGAGAAGAAGAGAAGAAAAAGAGAGAAAAACATGGAAATCAAGAAATCAATCTCCTGACTTTTCTAAACACGATTAAATCGGGTAAGGGTGTGAAACTCGAGTATTATATGCTTGTGTATGATTATGTATGTATGTTTTTGGTTGTTATTGGATTGAATTGGAAATATATAGTAAAAACCATATTATGTAGAAATTGATTAGAAATCGATTAAATTGTGTCGGAAATTATGTTTTCAGGTCCATTATTGTTGATACATGTTAGATACATGTTGTTAGGCATTGTATTGGTAATTTTTCTGGTGTATAGGTGAAAATTTGATGATGTTGAGATGGAAAACGCAGAACAAAGTTCTGCAGAATTTTCTGGATTTTCCACTGCCCATACGCGTATCGCTCAAGACAATATGCGTATTGGTCAAGGCAATACGCGTATGGCATTGAAGAAAACTGGGCAATACGCGTATGGAGCTTCATTTTGCTCGGCCATTTGTCCATTTGTGTATGGTACGCGTAAGACTTTAGGGCAATACGCGTATGGTGTAGGGCACTACGCGTATTGGACTTTTAAACGTGAATTTTGGGAAAAATGGGTCTCTGTCCATACGCGTATGACCTTGGGTAATACGCGTATGGAATGGGCGAGGAATCAGGGCAATACGCGTATGGCTCAGGGCAATACGCGTATGGTCAGGAACATTGCAAAATGGTGTTTTTTCGTGATGTCTTTTCTTGTTTAGTCCGTAACTTGTGTTCCGTTTATCCGTTTTTAACATTCTTGGTATCGTTGAGTAGCTATTGAACTGTACTTTCTTATTATAATAATTTTGATATTTTTAGCCGATTTAATTATGTCGGAAATTTGGAATAGTGTCATTTTGTCGACTTTTGTCGTTATAATTATGTGTAATTGGTGTGTATCATGCAATGTGCTGTTGACATGGATATGGTACGACTTGCGTGCTGTTGTGTGGTATAAATGCATTATTTTGGGCTTGAATTGCAAAGCATGATTTATGTTAAGAGAGATGGTTGCATATATGTGGGCATTTGAATGTCATGAGTCCTTGTATGCCAAGCATCATGATATGCATTCTTGTGACGTCCTGAGTGACGGATGGATTCTAGAGGGAATCTACTTTAACATCGTGAGCCTTAAAAATAAGAGGTATGAATCGCCTTAAAAATAAGAGGACCGAAAGTGATGGTTATAGCCGATCGTGTGCCCATGTGGGGTGTGAGCGATCGGGTCGTGTGCCCGTGTGGGGTGTGAGCGATCCATAAACGTCGTGTGCCCGTGTGGGGTGTGAGCGACGGGGAACATCGTATGCCCGACGGGGAGTTACAGTGATGTAACGAGCGATGATTCCAGTAGAGTTCCTGAGTGAACTAGTGATGAGAAACATTGGAAGTCGGTACCGCATGTGCATATGCATAGAGTCGTTGTGTCGGTCTCTTGCATTTGCATAAATCATTAATGGTTTGTTTATGTGTGGAATTGTGGATAAAATTGATAAATTGATATATGGATATGTGTTGGTGATACTTGTATTGTGCATGGTTGGTATACCTTGGTGATGGAAATATGAATTATACATTGTGTTGCCTTGTGTTTGAATACTGGTATGAGTTGTGGTGAGAACAGTATATATGTGTATTTTTGGTGTTATATATAATTGTATGCAATTATATTATGTTTGTTTTTCTCACCCTTCTGCTATTTTATAATGCTCTATGAGGCATTGCAGATTAGATGCTGGAGGTCTTTTTGTGAAGCTTAGGACTTCATTCTTTTGTCGGTCGGCTCTGATATGTGGTACCGGGTAGTCAGGGGGAACGTTTTGTAGTTTGATGTGTATATGTATATATATCTTTTGGCTTGTGCATGTATGACTTGATGTATGACAAACTTTTTATGATATATATATATATATATATATATATATATATATATATATATATATATATATATATATATGAGATTCAGTACAGATTTTCCGCTTTATTCTGTATTTGAATTGTGGGTAGTAGGAACTAAGTTCCTCTGTTTATTTGCTACCTGTGAGTGTTGCATATCTTTATGGGCAGGTTTATTATGTTTGTTTCAAATTGATGTGACCCCTCGATCTATGCTGTGAATTTCTAAATATACTCTGATGAAATTTTGAATTTTCTTTTACTGCTTTAATTAGCTTGGGGGTATAGATTGGGGGTGTTACATTAAGTGGTATCAGAGCCAGTCCGTGTCAGTTGTGTCAGTCCTTGTCGGTCTTGGTGTTTGGATAAGCAGTTTGTTTAACCATAGTTGCTGTTATTGGAAATGAACAAAATATGGCTGGTAGGAATGACGCTGCTTTGGTTGCTGCTATGCAAGCTATGGCTCGGGCTGTGCAGGGTGCACCTAATGCTGCAGGTAATGATGAGTTCAGGAAGAACAAACCGCCTGTCTTCAAAGGAAGATATGATCCTGATGGTGCACAGATTTAGCTTAAAGAGATTGAAAGAATTTTCCGAGTGATGGATTGTGCTGAGGATCAGAAGGTGAGACTGGGTACTCACATGTTACTGGAAGAAGCTGATGATTGGTGGGTTAGTACTCATCATGTGTTGGAAGCTACAGAGGAGGAGATCACTTGGGCTGTGTTTAACATTGAGTTTCTGAGGAGGTATTTTCCTGAAGATGTAAGAGGAAAGAAGGAAATTGAGTTCTTGGAGTTAAAACAAGGTAATATGTTTGTTGTTGATTATACTGCTAAGTTTGTGGAGCTTGTGCAGTTTTATCCTCATTATGCTGAAGCGACTGCAGAATTTTCTAAGTGTGTAAAGTTTGAGAACAGATTGCGTCCTGAGATAAAGCAGGCAATTGGTTATCAAAGGATTCGTAGGTTTTCTGATTTGGTGGATTGTTGTAGGATTTATGAGGAGGATAGTAAGGCTCGTTCTACTCACTATAAGAGTGTGAGCGAGAGGAAAGGGAAGCAACAGTTCCGTGGGGGTCCGTATGTAACACCAGCTGATAAGGGTAAACAAAGGGGAAATTTTGAGAGGAAGTCAAGTGGAGGGGGAATGTCTGGTCCTCTAAGATGTTATAAATGTGGGGAGTTGGGGCATCGTCAGTTTGAGTGCAGGAAAGATATGAGGAAGTGTACTAATTGTGGAGGTTTAGGACATGTTGCAGCTGATTGTGCTAGGAAAAATGTGGTGAAGTGTTTCAATTATGGCGAACCTGGTCATATTAGCACAAAGTGTCCGAAACCGAAGCAGGCTCAATCTGGTGGGAAAGTGTTTGCCTTGGCGGGAACTCAGACTTCAAGTGCTGATCGTCTGATTAGAGGGACTTGTTTTGTTAATAGTACTCCATTAGTTTCTATTATTGATACTGGAGCGACTCATTCATTTATTTCGTCTGAGTGCGCGAAGCGTTTGAATCTTGTGTTGTCTTCGATGGATGGTGAGATAGTTATTGATACTCCAGCAATGGGGTCAGTAACTACTTCTTTGGTTTGTTTAAGTTGTCCTTTGACCATTTATGGTAAAAACTTTGAGATGGATTTGGTGTGTTTACCGTTGGAGGGTTTAGATGTGGTTTTGGGAATGAATTGGTTGCAATTCAACTGAGTTCATATTGATTATTATCATAAGCTAGTAAGGTTTCCTTCTCTTGAGGAAGACGAAGACTCGAGTTTCTTATCTACCAAAGAGTTGAAGAGACTTTTGGCGGATGAAGCTCAGTTATTTGGGTTGTTTGCATCTTTGACTGTGGTCAAGTTTCACTTGATGTGTTTCCTGTTGTGTGTGAATTTTCGGAAGTGTTTCCCGAGGATATTTCAGACTTGCTGCCAGAGAGAGAGGTGGAGTTTTCTATAGATCTAGTTCCTGGTACTATACCTGTTTCTATGGCACCTTATCATATGTCGACATCTGAGTTGGTTGAGTTAAATAAACAGTTGAATGAATTGTTGGAGAAGAGGTTTGTGAGACCAACCGTTTCTCCTTGGGGTGCTCCAGTTTTATTGGTGAAAAAGAAAGATGGAAGTATGCGGTTGTGTATTGATTATTGCCAGTTGAATAAGGTGACGATTAAGAATAAGTATCCTTTTCCAAGGATTGATGATCTGATGGATCAGTTGGTTGGTGCATGTGTGTTCAGTAAGATTGATTTGAGATCCGGGTATCATCAGATTAGGGTGAAAGAGGAAGATATTCAGAAGATGACTTTTAGGACACGATACGGTCATTATGAATATTCTGTGATGTCGTTCGGGGTCTCTAAAGCCCCAGGTGTGTTTATGGAGTACATGAATCGTATTTTTCACGAGCATTTGGATCGATTTGTTGTTGTGTTTATTGATGACATTTTGATTTATTCTAAGTCTCAGGAGGAGCACGCGGAGCATTTGCGTATTGTTTTACAGGTGTTGAAAGAAAGAAAGCTTTTTGCCAAATTGTCCAAGTGTGAGTTCTGGTTGTCGGAGGTGAGTTTTCTTGGGCACGTGATTTCAGGTAATGGTATTTCTGTGGATCCATCTAAAGTAGAAGCAGTTCTACAATGGGAGGCTCCGAGATCTGTTATTGAAATTTGAAGCTTTTTGGGTTTGGCCGGTTATTATCGAAGGTTCATTGAAGGTTTTTCTAAGCTAGCACTTCCTTTGACCCAGTTGACTTGTAAAGGGCAAGCGTTCATTTGGGATATTCAGTGCGGGGAAAGTTTTAATGAGCTGAAGAGAAGATTGACGACAACTCCGATTTTGATTTTGCCAAATCCTACTGAACCGTTTGTGGTTTATTGTGATGCGTCTTTGATTGGTCTAGGTGGTGTTCTGATGCAAGAAGGTAAGGTCGTGGCTTATGCTTCAAGGAAATTGAGAGTGCATGAGAAAAATTATCCTACCCATGATCTTGAATTAGCGGCTGTGGTTTTTGTGTTGAAGATTCGGAGGCATTATCTCTACGGTGCAAGGTTTGAAGTCTTTAGTGATCATAAAAGTTTGAAATATTTGTTTGATCAGAAAGAGTTAAATATGAGGCAACGTAGATGGTTGGAATTTTTGAAGGACTACGACTTTGGCTTTAATTACCATCCTGGTAAAGCTAATGTGGTAGCTGATGCGTTAAGTCGGAAATCGTTACACATGTCCACTTTAATGGTTAAAGAGTGGGAACTTTTGGAATCGTTTAGAGATTTGAGTTTGGTTTGTGAAGTGACGTCGGATAGCGTGAGGCTTGGAATGCTAACGATTACTAATGATTTTCTGATGACTGTTAGTGAGAAACAAAAGCTGGATGTGAAATTTGTGGATTTGATGTTGGTGGGAGAAAAAGATGCGAATACTGATTTTCAAGTAGATATTAAGGGTGTTTTGAGATTCCGAGGTAGAATTTGTATTCTGGATGATGCGGAGTTGAAAAAGATGATTTTGGAGGAAGGACACCGGAGTAATTTGAGTATACATCCGGGAGCGAATAAGATGTACCAAGATTTGAAGAAGATTTTCTGGTGGTCTGGATTGAAAAGAGATGTGGCTCAGTTTGTTTATGCATGTTTGACTTGTCAGAAATCGAAGGTAGAACATCTGAGGCCTAGTGGTTTGTTGCAACCGTTGGATATTCCTGAGTGGAAGTGGGATAACATCTCCATGGATTTTGTAACAGGGTTGCCGAATACACAGCGAGGGCATAATGCTATTTGGGCGGTTGTTGATAGGCTGACTAAATCGGCTCATTTCATTCCGATTGACATCAGTTTTTCTTTGGAGTGGTTAGCTGAGATTTACATCAGTGTGATTGTGAAATTGCATGGGGTTCCGTTAAGTATTATTTCGGATCGAGATCCGAGGTTTACCTCGAGATTTTGGGAAAGTTTGCAGAAGGCGTTGGGTTCTAAATTGAGATTGGGTTCGGCTTATCATCCGCAGATGGATGGTCAGACGGAGAGAACGATTCAGCCGTTGGAAGATTTGTTGAGAGCTTGTGTTTTGGAACAAGGTGGTGCGTAGGATAGTTATCTTGCATTGATTGAATTCAAGTATAATAACAGTTTCCATTTTAGTATTGGAATGACACCATTTGAAGCACTGTATGGACGAAGATGTCGAACACCGTTGTGTTGGCACGAATCTGGTGAGAGTGCGGTGGTTGGACCAGAGTTGGTGCAACAGACTACGGAAAAAGTGAAGCTTATCCGTGAGAAAATGAAGGCTTCTCAGAGTAAGCAAAAGAGCTATCATGATCGGAGACGGAAAGATCTTGAGTTTCAAGAGGGCGATCATGTATTTTTGAGGGTTACGCCGGTAACGGGTGTGGGTCGTGCATTGAAGTCGAAGAAACTTACTTCTCGGTTTATTGGTCCTTACCAGATATCTGCGAGAGTGGGTGCTGTGGTTTATAGGGTGGCATTGCCGCCGAATCTGTCGAATTTGCATGATGTGTTCCATGTTTCACAGCTTCGGAAGTATGTTCCGGATCCGTCGCATGTGATTCCGATGGACGAGGTTGAGGTAAGGGAGAACCTTACGGTTGAGGCATTACCAGTTAGGGTTTTGGATCGCGAGGTGAAGCGGTTGAGGGGCAAGGATATTGCACTTGTGAAAGTGGCGTGGGGAGGTGCTGCTGAGGGCAATTTGACTTGGGAGTTGGAGAGTCGGATGCGGGAGTCGTATCCAGAGTTGTTCGTCTCAGGTATATTTTCTAGGACGAAAATTTCTAAGTGGTGGAGAGTTGTAATGCCCCAGTTTTGTCAGTTTTTATTATTTTATTTTATTTTCGACTTTTATTTTTCTTTAAGTTAGAAAATAGAAAATAGAAAGAGAGAAAAATAGAGAGAAAGAAAAAGAGAAGAAGGAAATGGGAAAGAAAAGAGAAGAAGAGAAGAAAAAGAGAGAAAAACTTGGAAATCAAGAAATCAATCTCCCGACTTTTCTAAACACGATTAAATCGGGTAAGCTATAATACCCCAAAATTTACCCTCTCTTTTCTTCATGTCTTTTAGCATGAGCTTTCATTGCATTGCATTGCATTCAAGCATAGAAAAATAAAACATCAAGCATTTAGCATGGCATCTTGCATAAGGGCATGTGATCAGGTGATTCTCTAAGGTGTTGATCATCCAAAGCTAAAGAAGAAGACCAAGTGTTTCTCACAAGCCTCAAGGATCTCTTACATCATGTATCATCTCCATTTGATCTCACAAGTCAATGAAAGAAGGGAATTCACCAAGAAGATTGGACAGTGCATATTTTTCTACACAAGGTAGTCCAGAGTTGGGATCTGACCCCCAAATGGGCAAGCTCTTTGAGTTTTTATCATCGCCAAAGGGCATATCTCATCATTGTTTGAGAGGATACACATCATATTCAGAGGAATTTGGATTTGGAGGATGTGCTATTTCCTCCTAACTAGAGGGTGCCAAAATTAGGGTTTGACCTAAAATCAGTTTATCTCTGATTTCTTGGGCAAGACTTGATCTCATGGTATTCCTTATGTTCTTAAGTGTTCATGGATGGAATCTTGGTCATTAATTCATGGTGAAGAATGTTTAGTGGATCAGCTGCTTGTGAACCAAGCAAAAGTCAACAGTTCAAAAGAAGAAAGTCAACTGTGGAAACTTGAGGTTCTTTTCATGGTTTTCAAGGTCTCACATCCTCATATGGTCTTCAAGGGTCAAGTTTCACATCATTTATCAAGAATCAAGAGTTTGTGCAAAAGTTACTAAATTTGGAAAATGACCTATAATGAGAACTTTCCATTTTTGGCAATTTTTCCACCACATTCAACTTGACTTTTCATCATCAAGGAATCTCCAAATGAATTTTCCTCCAACATGAAAGTTGAAGATCTTTCTCTCCCATTTCTAAAAAGTACTAGAACATCTCCATATCATTTGTGGAACTCTAGTTATGGTCAAAACAATGCAAGGTGCATTTTGAGGTTTTCCATATGTCAAATTTTTCCACCATTTTCATTTTCACTCAAAAGGACTTGTAATGTTCCCAATTGCTTCATGTCACATTACAACATCAAAATACAAGTCAAGAGGATCATTTTTGGCTTTTGAATCAAGTTATTTCATGCCATATTTCTCATTATTTTCACAAAGTTCAAAATTGCAAATTGATTCAAAACTCACAAACCAAGCAAGTGCAAGGCCCAAGTTCAATTCAAATGTGATCAGTAAGTAAATTGGAGGTGAATCATGCTGATTTCATGGGATGTGCACGTTTGAACAAGGGTGTACAACACAAAATGCATTTTGCAAAACCACTCTAATCTCATTAACCAAAGGTTTAATCACTTGCTAATGACAATCAGTGGACTAATGGAGAGTATATAAGCTAACTCATGCCTCCAAAATTAGGTCATGCATTCATTTTGGCTCAGAATCCATTTTTCACTCCTCACTTTCTCTTTTTCGATTCTCCCTCTCCACAAGGTTTTCTTGAGAAATTCTTTCATATTCTTGATCAGTGAAGAGAGTAGAACAAGAATCAACCGTCATTTTGAGCTGAGAGCAAGGTTTTCACCAAGTTCAGTTCAAGAGGATCCAAGTTCAAAACTCAAGATCCAGACCATATTTAAGCTCTAATTGCATTTATTTTGCAATTAGAGGTTCCTAAGGCTAGATCTGCAGCTTATCTCTGGTTTTCTAGGAGTATTTTATGCTCTTCAAGATCTCAGGTTGGTGAACTTTTCATGCTCTTAGAACTTGAATTTTAAGTGTGCATAATGATCTATGAGGTTCACTGAGCATGATGATGTGTTTAGTTTGAAATTTGGACGTGTGAATCGTATGTATTTTGAGTTTGAAGTTTTGGATCTAAACTTTCTTTCCTTCGATTCGCATTGTATGTTGATTGTTTATTGAAATGAGTTAGATATTTGTGATCCTCTTGTTTTTCTGATCAAAATGGTATACTCATAAGCAATTTCTTGAGAATTTGGAGTTGCAGCTCACCGGAGAGGGTGACCGGAGCCCTAGCTCCGGCGATTGGTTCAGTTTCCGTCCGGTGAAGGGTTGGAGGAGGAAGACACAATCACCACCGTCCTTTTGTTTGATCCAACGTTCCACATGTTGCCACATTGTTTTAATTTATGATTTTATTTCAATGTTCGTGTGTGTGCTTTTCCATGCGTATTATGGTGAACCTTTAATCATAGCCACTTATCATGCTTACTTTCTATTTGGTTGATTGATTCTGATGTGTTTGATTAATCGTGTGGCTGTATGTTTGACAACACATTAAAATGTGCATGTGCTGCTCACGTGGGTCCTTATTGTGTCCAGTTTGATTTGGTGTGCGCGTGTGTTTGTTTGTTTATCATGTGCGTGTGAATCTGAGCCCTAGATCATGATTACATTGTGTTTTGATTGACTGATGGTGAGCGTTAGATGGATCCTGGGGTTGTTATTGAATCTGAATGTTTGACTGAACTCCATGGGATTATTTGACTTCGCTAGTGGACCTTTGGCTTGGGCTTTGTTATTCCCACCCCCAGTCTGAGCCCATTTTCATTTTTCAACGTGTTTTTGTTGCTGTATGCACCCCTCCTTGTTTATTCTTTCATTTTATTTTCATTAATTGTTGCATTTGCATTTTAATTTTTAAAATCATTTTAATGCATCCAAAAAATACCCACAAAATCATGAGGCATGTTTAGCATTTTATAAAATTTTTGCAATTTTATTTTCTTTGTTTATTTTATTTTTTGGCATCTGAATTAATTGTTTAATTGATTTTCTTTTTTGAATTGTCTCACATGTGCATACTTTACATTGTAGATTTTATTTCTCTTCATCTATAAAACATTTTCAATCCATTCTTTATTCATTTGTTAGATAACATATTGAAGTGCATAAAAAAAAATTTTGTTTCATTTTTAAAACCTTTTCATATTGCATTTTGGTCCCCCTCTTTTGCATATTGAATCATGGTGCTTACTTGATCTTTGCTTAATTGTTTGAGTTGCTTAACTTGTGAATTTTTGTGAGATCTTTTAGCATGTGATTGTCTTCTGACTTAGGTCATTTGAGTTTAAATTTCATAATTGTTGAATGTCATATGATATATGTTTGCTTATTTGTGCTTAAGTGACTTATGTATGACCATCTCTTGACATCTCTTTACACAAGTTGATTTGCCATGCTAAATTGATTGGGTTCCTTTGTGATTCTTTGAATGAGCTTTTGATATGATGTTTACCCCTGGTTGAGGTCCTTTGAGACTAAATTTTTCAATTTGTGGATCATGTTTGAGTATGCTTAAGTGTTGGAACTTTGTCCTCTTTTTGTAGTTTACTTTGGTGCATGTTTTGAAGTTGTTGATTGATGTTTGGAATTGTATGACTTGAGTTTGGTTTTGATATGATATTGATGCATATGCTACTGCCTCTTGAGTTCTTTACTTGGTTTTCATGTTACTTGAGCATAGTTGAATGCATTTGGTTTGAATTGTATGATGAATATCATTACCTTTACTTTTGTGAACTTCTTTGGATCTTAATGCTTCATGTTTTGAATCACTTTTGCACACATGAATTATTGATGATAATATGATCTTGGTTTTGACTTGTCTTCATATTCATCTTATCTTTCTTATTTCATTTTGATATGAAGTCCATGTATGCTTAATTGCGCATTTCATACAAGTATGCTTGCATTCTTTCATGTTTATCTTTGCATGCTTACTTGAATTGTTTTGCATTGATCTTTGAAACATGATTATTGATTTGAGTTGGACATTTATGATATGATGTGCTTACTGCCCTCTTATTGTATCTCATCTTCCTTCTTCTTCTTCTCTTTTCTTCTCTTTCACTCTTTCTCATCCCATGAATGTCAAGACTTGTTCAAGTCTTGGATTCTTTCCCTTTAGAGCTACCTAGTCCAACTTAATTTTTTATTAAGCTTGGAGTAGGATTAGCATTAGGTTTTAGGTAGTCATTCCTCCTAAACCTCACTAACCATTGGACATCCATGCATGATAACATTAGGACTCTTAGTTTCCCTTTAGAGTTTCCTTCGGGTTTTCTCTCTTCTCATCTCAAAATAAAAGTAAAAAACACTTAATAAAGATTAACGTGTATTGCGCTTGAGCCTTCTATGTGGGAAGTGGGGAAAGAGGGGCTTCCTCTCATTCTTCTAGGATACCTAGTGTACGTCCTGTTGGGGACGATGCGCGAAGTATTCGTTCCTGTATTTAAGACTTTGGTTCAATGCAAGTTACAAATAACTGTAAAAACACTTCTTGTTTAAAAAACTTCAAACCAACAATAACGTCTTTCCTTCGGGAATTCTTTTCTCATCTCACTCACTCTCAACGTACGAACGTGCTCCTACTCGTTCTCCTGCAAGATGGTAACGCACTCGGTCCAGCGAGCCTGCAACACCTGAGCTAGAACGTTAGCCGTTCCCTAAAAAACACAAACAAAGCGTCCCTAGTGAGGGGAACTACGTCGCTTTGATTCTCATGTTCCCGATGAGATACATAGGCAGTGGGGTAAGGCCCATTCGAGCACTTCTTTTATTTTCCCTACATTTGTTTCTCCGTTCTTTCCGTTCTTGTTCCTTTCCCTTTCCAGTAGCAGTGGAGCTCTAGATGATGACACCCTTTGATCGAGACAAGCAAGCGTGGATCCCATCGGGTACGATGGACGCGTGGGGGTGCTAATACCTTCCTCGCGCGTAACCGACTCCCGAACCCAATTCTCTTGGTCGCAAGACCATGCTCTTTCCTTTCCCTCAGGTTTATGCGGTGTTTCCTTTCCCTCTCTTGGGATAAATACACATTGCTGACAACTCTGTTTCGGTGCCATTTCGCGTTTGTACTTGGATGAAAATCCCGGGAGCGACAGCTGGCGACTCTGCTGGGGACCGAACCCAGAATCTCTGGTTTCCTTAGCGAGTCAATCCTAGTGCTTGTCTGTTTTATTTCATTGGGTGTTCTCTTTTGGTGCTTTGCTTTGTTGTATATTACTGTATTGCTGTTTACTATATTTTTGCTTTACCGCTTTACTGTTTTTATCCCATTTTACTGCATTGCATTGTTATGCTGGACTGTGCTGTTTTTCTATTTGGCAGGTTAGGAGGTTTTGAGAGATGAGCCCAATACCCAGTCTCGAGCATACACCTAGGTTTTAGTATGGGCAGGCGTGACGCTCCCGTGGTGTTGGCCACGTGCGGGTGATCACGATCCCTACAATCAGATGAGGTTCTATCCGGAGCTACCTGCTACTGTATGTTGATACAGGCCAGTAGTTATTCTCTGGAGGAATCGTCGACTCTGATGACCATTCCCGAGGACTCAGTAACGGAACTCCTCCCGAGATGTGACAGTGGCAGACCACGTTTTGTGGCAAATCCATTGCACATTCTCGATTCGAGGACCCAATGCTGGGAACTTGCCATAGGATCCTTTCTTTTTTGAAAGTGAATCATCGGACGACCTCTTTGATTGGTGATAGCATTGTATCCTTCGGGTTGAATGTGCTATTGCTTCTCAAACCTCTAAAGCTGAGGATCTTTCATTTTTGTGAATCAGTTGAGGCCTTCTCGATTGGTGATGATGCCAAACCAGAAGTGGTGAACGTATCATCATTTCTCGACCTGAGAGCCCGGGATATTGAGGATCTTAGTACCCACATGTGAGAGGGATGGGTGTTTGCAGGTTTGTAGGTAACCGTGACCTTCAACCTACATGGTTTTCTGGTTTTATCACTATGGTGGTTGTTGTTCTGAGTTTTGGTACAGAGCCTTGATTTGTTCAGTCAGTGCAGTGCAACCGGTTTGTGTGGATACCTTGATCCCATGCCCTGCATTGCATTCCTTTTTTCTGACATTCATGTTTGTGCATTTTTAGGTAGTATCTAGTCTTTGATTCCAGTCAGAGGGCATTCATAGGGATGGACACTAAGAGGGGTAAGAAGCACATCATCGTCTACAAGTTCCCGAAGATCACTCTTGGCTCGTTGAATAGTTTGCAGAGTATAGCTGGTCCAGAGGTTGTAGGAGCCTTTGAAGAGAAGTATGGTTGGATTTTATCCCTGGTTCGGAGTCTCGGTGAATATGAATACAATGGGCTACACACCTTGATGCAGTTTTATAATCCTTCCTTGAGGTGCTTTGTGATGCCAGATTATGTGTTGGTTCCTACCCTGGAGGAGTACTCCAACATTTTGAGGATTCCTGTCAAAGAAGGTGTTCCTTTCTGTGGTTCCCGAGGAGATTGTGATTTCCAAGCAGTGGCTGAGGCTCTTTATTTGAGCAGATCTACAGTGGAGGCTGACTTTTCTAAGAAGGGAAAATCCCGAGGCTATCACTTGGAGTACTTAGTGAAGAGGGCTCAAGAAGAAGCAAAGGAAAAGAGGTGGATGGCTTTCAATGCAATATTGGCTCTGTGTATATATGGCATTGTGTTATTCCCTAATGAGTCTGATTTCGTCGATACGGATGCTATTCAGATATTTACAGCTCAGAATCCGGTGCCGACTTTGTTAGGTGATCTCCACTACACCCTATACAACAGGAATGAGAAAAGACGAGGTGGGGTGGTTTGTTGTTGCGCATCTCTTTTTTACAAGTGGTTTGCCAAACGTTTGCCCCAATCTGGTGCTTTTATTGATTCAAAGACTTCTTTAGAGTGGAGTAAGCGTCTGATGGGCTTAGCTGCTAAAGATATTCTTTGGGTGGACAAGGGATTGGTGGGGACTGATATTTTGCATAGATGTGGCAAGTATCCTAATGTACCCTTGGTTGGAAGAAAAGGAGGTATTAACTACAACCCGTCTTTGGCTATCAGGCAGTTTGCATACGCTCTAAAAGATCCTCCAGCTGGGAAAGATTTGGAAGAATCTTTGTATTTTCATATGACTGATGGTGTGGCTATTGCACAAGAAGCTTCTCAATCCTGGCTCAATAGACAAAAGATAGGTAAAACTGTTTTGGGTAAGCCCAATAATCAAGCTTTCGCTCCATATGTTGAATGGGTGAAGAAGAGGGTAGAAGAGTTCTATTTGCCTTTTGATCGGGCGCCTCCCTTATATCCAGAGATTGTGGAAGAAAGACTCACTGTACCATTCGAAGACTTCGACAAGCAGCGTGAGTTGGTATCTGATCTGAGGGTGGAAAACTCTGACATGAGTAGTCAGCTACAGGGTGCTCTACAGGACAACTTGGAGTTGAAATGGAAAGTTCAAGACATGACTACGCATCTAGAAAAAAAAGAGAAGGATTTTGCTGACAGGGCTCAACACTTCAAAAAGGTTAGTATGGCTGCTGAATCGTCAGGCAAAGCTAAGAGGAAAAACAAGAAGCTTTTGACTAAAGCAGAAGACAAGCTTGCCACGTATCAGGATATGTGGAAGGAGGCCAAGATTGAGAATGAAGAGCTGAAAGAAGAGCTTCAGGTAGTGAAAGCAAGGAAAGATCGTTACTTTGCATAGTGGAAAGAAGCACAGAAAGAGATTGAAGAGCTCAAATGGCAAGCGGGAATCAAGAAGTCGAAACACGAAGGTAACGGTGTTGAAGAACAAATTGCTAGGCTGAATCAGGATGTCGAGAAGAGAAACAGGCTGATCAAGGGTTTGCTAGAAAGACCTACTCATCCAGATACTGTGAACCTTCTTGAGGAGATTGAAGCCAGTTTACTTGGAATTGACTTGCAGTAATTCTGTTGCTTGTTTTTGCTGTGATTACCATCAGGATTGTTGATGGAATCACTTTTGATTATATTGAACCTATTTGTATGACTTCTTATGCTATGATATTGCAACATTTATCTCCATAGCTCTCAGTTGTTTGAAAGGGGTTGTCTTTTGATTGATTCTGCAATATTTCTGGATTCGGATTTATTTTCCGATGTTGTGTCCGATCCCTTACCCGATTTCAAAGCTGGAATCAAAGCAGATTCGGCCTGGAAATGTTTAAATATGATTGTTTGCATTTTGCATTTGCATCCCCATAATCATAAGCATTTTTGCATAACAAGTACATGTTGCAGGGGATCTCTAACCTTTATTTGGTTTCAGGAACTATAGCTGAGAATCACATTCACCAATACTCAACTCGAAGAAATCAAGCAAGGATAATGGATCAAATGCAGAATGATTTGGCTGAAATGAGGGCACGAATGGATCAGTTCATGACTCTCATGACTGGTATATCACAAACTCAAGAAAGATTGAGGCTTCTGGTCGAGCGTCCAGAGGCCACGCTGGAGGTAATCAGAATGACAATTCTCAGACTCATGGCACTCCTCCTCCTGTTGGCAATCCTCCTCCTGGTGGTAATCTAGGTAATGGAAATGGCATAAATGTTGGTGGTATTCAAAAAGATGTTCTGGAAGACCAATTCACCCTGTTGGATGCTGAGATGGGTACTCCTAATGATAAAAGGTACGATGAGTTGACTGAAAAGATACGGGCTATGGAATGCAAGAATTCTATGGGTATTGATGTTACTAGTTTGGGGCTGGTACCAGGGGTCAGGATTCCTCCAAAATTTAAGCCGTCCACTTTTGACAAATATCATGGCAATACGTGTCCCCAGACACATATCCAAGCTTATTTTGGGAGGATCTCAGCCCATACAGATGATGAGAAGTTATGGATGCATTACTTTCAAGACAGTCTGGCTGGAGCTTCTTTGACCTGGTATATGAAATTGAACAGAGCTGCTGTGAGAAGTTGGAAGGATCTGGCAGAGGCATTCCTATAGCAATATCAGTACAATATTGACATGGCGCCCAATCGCACTCAAATGCAAGGGTTGTTACAGAATGCTAAGGAAAGTTTCAAGGAATATGCTCAAAGGTGGAGAGAGATGGCTGCACAAGTTCAACCTCCTTTGCTGGATAGAGAAATGGCAGATATGTTTATGGGCACCCTGCAAGGGGCATTTCTTGAAAGATTGGCTGCTTGTCCATCAACCGGATTTGTTGATATCGTGATTGCGGGTGAAAGAATAGAGTGTTTGTTGAAGCTTGGAAAGATTCAAGATGTAAGTGGGGCTGGCTCTTCTGGAACGAAGAAACCATTTGCTAGTGGTCAGAAAAGAAGAGAAGGTGATACAAATGTTGTGTATAGAGGACGAGGAAGAGGACGTTCTCAAGCTTATCATCAGGTAGGTGCAGTGACAATCCCAGCACCGTCTGTTCAATAGCAACAACCACAACAGCAAGCTCAGCAGCAACAACAGGAACCTCCTTTCCAACAGAGGGCTAGGCAGAGGGACCGTAAGATTGACCCCCTCCCTTTGACTTATTCTGCGTTGTTACCACAGTTACTCAAGTTGAAGTCGATTGAGCTTCGTACTATGAGACCTCCTACCGATGGCAACTTGCCACCTAATTTTGATGTTAACGCTCGCTGCGAGTTCCACTCAGGTGCTCAAGGGCACTCCATTGAAAAATGTTGGGCGTTTCATCATAAAGTGCAAGACTTGATCGATGCCAAAGCAATCAATTTCTATCTACCTCCTAATGTTCTCCAGAACCCCATACCTAATCATGGTGTGGCAGACGTGCATGCTATTGAAGATGGAAGGAGATTGAACTTGGTAGCAGATATCAATCAGGTGAAGACTTCTTTGTTGGTTGTAAAAGATTGTCTATTGAGGGGACAGGTGTTCCCAGGTTGCGACCAAGATTGTTCTGAGTGTATGAATCAAGAGAATGGCCGTGATAAGTTAAAAGTGGGTTTGCAGAATCTGATCAATGAAGGACGTCTACAGTTTGACAGGGTTGTGAAAGAAACTGATGAGGTATCAACTGTGACCATCTATTATACTCCCGCTGAGATTCAGGTGCCTGCAAGTACAGCTCCTGTGGCAAGTGTTGTTCCAGAAAGACCCAGTCCTGTTACCATCACGGTGCCAGGACCAGTTCCGTTTACAACTACAAAGGCAATCCCATGGCACTATGGGGCAGACGTGTATTATGAAGATAAAAAACAAGAAGTTGGGACATCAACCGGTTCAAATATTGATAATGTGGGTGGTGTAGGTGGCTTTACCCGGAGCAAAAGGTTGTTTGCTCCCCAAACTTTGCGCAGTGATAAAGAAGCTGAAGCTGCTGCAAAGGCTAAAGGAAAACAGGTGGTCGAGAATGTGCCTATACCTGAATCAGATACAAAGATTACCTTTGATAATGAGGTGGAAGAGTTCATGAGGATAATAAAGAAAAGTGATTACAAGATTGTCGATCAACTGAACCAGACTCCTTCGAATATTTCAATTTTGTCATTGTTGATGTGTTCTGACGCACACCGGGAGGCTTTGTTGAAAGTGTTGAAGTGCGCATATGTGCCACAGGAAATCACTGTCAATCAGCTCGAGGGTGTAATCTCTAATGTTAATGTCAGCCATGGTTTGGGCTTCACAAGTTGGGATTTGACTTCTGAAGGAAGAAACCACAATAAAGCTTTGCACATCACAATGGAGTGTAAGGGCGCAGTGTTGTCTCACGTGCTGGTAGACACTAGTTCCTCGCTCAATGTCTTGCCTAAAAAGGTGCTAATGAAGCTAGAAGTTGATGGTTTGATATTAAGGCCAAGTGAATTGGTTGTCAGAGCATTGGATGGGACGAAAAGATCTGTGTTTGGTGAAGTGGAACTGCCCGTGCAAATTGGACCGTAGGTGTTCAAATCCACATTCCACGTGATGGACATACAGCCTGTGTATAGCTGCTTATTAGGCCGCCCTTGGATTCATGCGGCCGGGGCTGTTACATCCACCTTGCACCAGAAGCTGAAGTACGAGTTTGAAGGACAAGTCGTGACAGTGTGTGGTTAAGAAGATATCTTTGTTAGTCATTTGTCCACGTTTAAGTATGTTGAGATGGATGGAGAAATTCACGAGATGCTTTGCCAGTCGTTTGAAGCGGTAAGTATTGACAACGTGCCTGAATCTTCCTCTACACCAGATAGAGCCGGTACCTCCATTTCATCCTACAAACAAGCTGTCGAGGTCGTTAGAGTCGGCAATGCCCAAGGCTGGGGCAGGCTGATAGAGACACTAATGAAGGAGGACAAATTTGGTATTGGTTATCATCCCTTTATGACTTCAGTTGCGAAGAACAGTGGACCCATCACTTTCAGCAGTGGGGGAATTATTTACACATATCAGTCTTGTGCAGCTACAGAAGATGGTGTTGACAGTGACGGTGACTTGGATAACTGGGTACGCCCACGTGCTCCGGGACAACAATTGCAGAACTGGCCTGTTGAAGAAGTCATCCGAGTTACTCTTCAAACAGAGTAATTTTTCTTTGTTTTTTCTAACCATAATGCATGTCAAAATCTTGCGCTCTGCCCAAGGCGTATAGATTCATTTGTAGGGCCACCCTGTTTGCATTTGCAATTTTAATCATCAATAAAGGACATTTTGCACTCAAATTTTGTTCTCTGTCTTTCAGTTTTTTTTTTATTTTTGCACAAAAATAATAAAATGGCAATGTTTCATTTCTTTTTGTTTTAAAATAAATTCTAAAATAAAGCATGAACCCGTTCGTGCAGACTTGATCCTCCGAATTCCATTGATAACAATTTTGCTATGGCTATGTATGACTTTGACAAACCGATTTATCAAGCCGAAGAAGGGGATGAGAAGGGCTGTGAACTCCCTGAAGAACTGGCCAGATTGTTAAAACAAGAGGAACGGACTATCCAGCCTCATCAAGAGACTATAGAGATCATTAATATTGGTACCGAGGATGCTAAGAAAGAGATTAAGATTGGCGCCTGCTTGCAAGCAGATGTAAAGAAAGCTTTGACTGAGATGTTGTGTGAATATGTTGATATCTTCGCCTGGTCGTATCAAGACATGCCAGGGTTGGATACGGATATTGTTGTACACAGGCTGCCATTGAGAGAAGAATGTCCGCCAGTCAAGCAGAAACTTCGTCAGACTCATCCCGACATGGCCATAAAGAACAAAGAAGAAGTTCAGAAACAATGGGATGCAGGGTTTCTTGCAGTGACTCACTATCCTCTCTGGGTTGCCAACATTGTGCCGGTACCAAAGAAAGACGGAAAGGTTAGAATGTGTGTGGATTATCGAGATCTTAATAAAGCTAGCCCGAAGGATGATTTTCCACTACCCCACATAGATATGCTAGTTGACAATACAGCTCAGTTTTCAGTGTTCTCATTTATGGATGGTTTCTCCAGGTACAACCAGATTAAGATGGCGCCTGAGGATATGGAGAAGACCACGTTCATTACTCCGTAGGGTACATACTGTTATAAGGTGATGCCTTTTGGGTTGAAGAACGCAAGGGCAACGTACCAGCGGGTGATGGTAACTTTGTTTCACGACTTGATTCATAAAGAGATTGAATGTTATGTGGATGACATGATTACCAAGTCGAGAACGGAAGAAGAACATTTGATTAACTTGAAAAAGCTATTTGAAAGGTTGAGAAAGTTCCGCTTAAGGTTGAATCCAAATAAGTGCACTTTTGGGGTGCGTTCTGGAAAGCTGCTGGGTTTCATTGTGAGTGAAAAAGGAATTGAGGTTGATCCTGCCAAAGTGAAAGCAATACAAGAAATGCCTGAACCGAGAACAGAAAAGGAGGTTCGTGGTTTTCTGGGTGGATTAAACTACATTGCAAGATTCATATCTCACTTAACAGCCACATATGAACCAATATTCAAACTGCTAAGAAAAGATCAAACGGTCAGGTGGAATGACGATTGCCAATTGGCATTCGATAAAATAAAAGAATACTTGCAGGAACCTCCAATTCTCATGCCGCCAGTTTCAGGACGACCTTTAATAATGTATTTGATAGTGCTTGAAGGTTCTATGGGTTGTGTTCTTGGTCAACACGACGAGACGGGTAGGAAGGAGCATGATATCTACTACCTGAGCAAAAAGTTCAATGATTGTGAGTCCCGGTACTCAATGCTTGAAAAGACATGCTATGCACTTGCATGGGCCGCTAAGCGATTGAGGCAATATATGATTAGGCACACAACCTTGTTGATTTCCAAAATGGATCCTATCAAATACATTTTTGAGAAACCAGCGCTAACAGGCAGAGTTGCACGGTGGCAAATGGTTTTGACAGAGTATGATATTCAATACACTTCCCAAAAGGCCATCAAAGGAAGTATCTTATCAGACTATCTTGCGCAACAGCCGATTGATGATTACCAACCCATGAAATTTGATTTCCCTGATGAGGACATCATGTTTCTCAAAGCTAAAGACAACGAGGAACCACTCCCGGAGGAGGGGATAGACCCTGAATCCAAATGGAGTTTGATGTTTGATGGGGCTGTCAATATGAATGGATGCGGAGTTGGAGCAGTTCTTATCACGCCGGAAGGTGTTCATATGCCTTTCACGGCCCGAATAACTTTCGGATGCACCAAAAATGAAGCAGAATATGAAGCTTGTATAATGGGGATTGAGGAGGCGATTAATTTACGAATTAAGACCCTTGATATCTTTGGTGATTCAGCCTTGGTAATTAATCAGGTGAAAGGGAGTTGGTACACGCACCAAGCGAATTTGGTTCCGTATAGAGATTATACGAGGAGGTTGCTGACATTCTTTACAACAGTGAAGCTGTACCATATTCCTCGAGATGAGAATAGATTTGCAGATGCCTTAGCCACATTGTCTTCCATGATCAAAGTGTAAGGATGGAATCATGTACCTAAGATCGAAGTGTCTCGCCTTGACAAACCTGCATTTGTGTTTGCTGTTGATGCAGCGTCTGATGACAAGCCATGGTTTCATGATATCAAGTGTTTCTTGAAAAGTCAAGAGTACCCGCCAGGGGCATCTGCTAAAGATAAGAAGACGTTGAGAAGGCTGTCTGGTAGTTTCTTCTTGAATCAGGATGACGTGCTATACAAAAGGAATTTTTACATGGTTCTGCTCAGATGCGTGGATAGACACGAAGCAGACCTGTTAATGCAGGAAGTACATGAAGGATCTTTCGGTACCCATGCCGGAGGACATGCAATGGCTAAGAAATTATTGAGATCAGGATATTATTGGTTGACAATGGAAGCGGATTATTGCAAGTATGCCCTCAAGTGTCACAAATGCCAGATCTATGCAGACAAAGTGCACGTTCCTCCAAATCCATTGAGTGTCATGTCCTCTCCGTGGCCCTTTGCCATGTGGGGCATTGACATGATTGGAAAGATTGAGCCTACTGCTTCAAATGGTCATCGCTTCATCTTGGTCGCCATTGATTATTTCACTAAATGGGTTGAAGCAGCATCTTATGCCAATGTCACTAAGCAGGTGGTAGCTCGTTTCCTGAAACAGGATATCATTTGTCGCTATGGAGTGCCCGAGAGAATCATTACTGATAATGGTTCTAATATGAATAACAAAATGATGGCTGAGCTGTGTCGGGACTTCAAAATCGAACATCACAATTCTTCTCCGTATCGCCCGAAGATGAATGGCGCTGTGGAGGCGGCCAACAAGAATATTAAGAAGATTGTGCAGAAAATGGTTGTCACATACAAAGATTGGCATGAGATGTTACCGTTTGCTTTGCATGGGTACCAAACGTCAGTACGCACGTCCACTGGGGCAACCCCATTCTCACTTGTATACGGTATGGAGGCAGTACTACCGGTTAAAGTGGAAATTCTATCCCTCAGAGTCATGATGGATGTTAAGTTAGACGAGGCTGAGTGGGTCCGTGCTAGATTTGATCAGTTGAGCCTTATCGAGGAGAAACGATTGGCAGCTGTATGTCATGGGCAGTTATACCAACGGAGGATGAAGCAGACATTTGATCAAAAGATGCGTCCTCGGGTTTACAAAGTGGGAGATGTGGTACTCAAAAGGATCCTTCCTCCTAGTACATATCACAGGGGCAAATGGACTCCTAACTATGAAGGTCCATTCGTGGTTAAGAAGGTCTTCTCGGGCGGAGCCTTGTTACTTACAACCATGGATGGCGAAGACTTTTCATCCCCTGTCAACTCAGACGTAGTCAAAAAATACTTCGCATGAATAGACCCGTTGGAAAAAAAAAGTCCAGGAAAAAAAGGGCATCCCGGCGAACCACAAAAACAGAATAAAAAGATTCGGGCAAAAATTAGGGATAATAAAGAAAAATTGTACACCCGGTGAGTTGAAAATCCGCAAGGACAACTCAGGCAAAAAAGGGTATCCCGGTGGATTGAAAACTCGAAAGGGCGGTCCACGCAAAAGAGGGATTTAAGCGAACGACTACGATCTGAGTTATCTGTACTCCATCACCGCTTTAACAACTGACTTTCCAAAGGGTAGAAATCGGTCTGATCATTCCTCAGAAGGCAAGGTCGGGGAGTCTTGAAGACATATTGGCCATAGCAGAATTGAAACTCAGTGGAACGCCATTTTCACATTGCCATTAGGATAGTTTCTTTTCTCAATTTTCAGCGATCACCTCTTTCCAGGGATTGCTTCCTGATGTAATTGCCTATTCTGGGCTTTTCGATCAATAAATTGAATTTCAGTTAAAAGCTTCTTATTTTGTTTTACTGCTTTGTTTGCAAAAACGTCCGAATTTTTGATAAAACATTGCATTTGAAAACATGGTGGCTTTACAATAACATGCGCAGAAAAACATTTAAAATTGCTTTGAATGTTGAACAATCCTGGATGGTGGATTCAAACCACGCAGTATTTCGGGGCATGTGTGTGTATTCTTTTGTTGCAGGTAACTGATTCAGATGATTTCAAGCACAAGACGGTTAATCACTTATTCCCACGCAGGAGACTGGGGAAATCATGTTCAAGGAAGGGTTCACTTGTCACCCTTTTGTCACAACGTTTACTAATTGAGTCCATCATTCGGGCAGCGGTCGGTCACGACATTTCGATATCGGTAAATGGAGTTTAATGGGATGGTGTTGTAGCTTATTAAGTCGATTCTCTCGTTCAGTATTTCCAACAGTTACAAGCTTTTCTGTGTCGATAACGGTCGCGAATCCCCAGTAGAGTTGCTTCGCAGACACCAAAGTTGATGGTTAATCCCCAGGGAAGTCGTCAGGAGTTTGAAGATGCTTAATCTCCTGTAAAATCCTCTTATGACGTTTCTTCAGGTAAGTCTTGTATCATAGAGCAGGAAGCAAGTTGTTAAACTTCCCAAGCATGGAGCATTTTGATTTTCCCTAGCAGGAGATGTTCCAGGTCTATTATCCCCAGTAGAGTTTGAGGACATTTGGTCTTCTGTAAAATCCTCTCAAAAGGCATTCCCCAGCATGAGACGCTTTAAGGCAGTTTTCTCCAGCAGAGTTGGTTATAAACTTATCATCCCCAACGGAATCGTCAAACGGAAAGTTCGCCTAGCATGGGGCATTGTGATACTTATCCTAAGATTTACAGTCTTATTCCTCAGCAGACTACCGTGGAGTTATTTTGTGTCTCCCCAGCAGATCTCTAAGGACTCTCTCCCAGCATGTTGCAGCAGAACGTCTTCTAACCAGGATTCGCTTATCTCCGACAGAGTAGCCTTGATTCCCAGCAAGATCGTACCTCTGGTAATGATATCCCCACAGAGTTCAACATTGAATCTTGTCAACAATACTCCCTAACTGAGTTGTTGTTTTTCCGCAAGAGACTTATTGATCAACAAAATCTATTCCTCAGCAGAGTGATAGTACACACTTTCCCCAGTCGGGTTAGAAGGTTGATTCTCCCCGCAAAGGATCTTGGGTTTGATAGATCCTCAAGCAGAGTTTTAATGACTTTTCTTCCCTAGCAAGACGTCATGCAAAGAAATTCTCATCCCCAGCGGAGTTGCTGTGACCAGAATTCATCCCCAAACAGATGAAGTAATTCTTGCCAGAATCATCATTCCCTCATATCTCAAAGTCCAATTTATTTTTGGCAGGCGTAATAATTCGAAACAGACGGATTATTCATTCATTCTCCAGCAGAGATATCATCCTTTCAGGAGTCTCTGAAGTTAAATCTTTGATCATTGTTCCTCAGCAGAGTCAGCAGAGATGTTTGACACGGATGCAGAGAGTAGTCCAGTATTGAAATTCTTAAAGTCCAACCGTAGATTAGAAAAAGGTCCATCCAAGGGTGGCAAATTTTTAAAGTCCAACCGTAGATTGGCAAAAGGTCCATCCAAGGGTGGCAAATTTTAAAAGTCCAACCGTAGATTGGCAAAATGTCCATCCAAGGGTGGAAAATTTTTAAAGTCCAATCGTAGATTGGTGTCATACCCCAAATTTTAACAACTAAGATTTCCCATCATTGTGCAAATCATCAGCACAATATGGATGTACCTTTGTACCTCATTAGTCTCCCCAAAGGTGGGTGAGCATTCACTACAAACAGGATTTAGGGTTTCAAGCCCTCGCAGAGCTCTTAGACAAAGGGTCAATCAAGGAATGACATGATCTTCAACTTGTCTAGCCTCTCAAACATCCACAATGGATCAAGAGGACTCCCACTACAAGGATTAAGCACAAGTTTGCTCCCTTCTAGGTGGATCAAGCCTCAGGATCGCCAGTGTCACCAAATTAGGGTTTGGTCGACTAGGGCCTCCAGATGGAAATTTTCCTCTGGGCATGAGCCAATGCTTCAAAGCATAACCTAAAATGCTCCATGAAACATCATAAACCCCATCATCAAGTCAATTTAGCCTCAGGGGATGCATACATCAAAAATCAGGAATTAGGGTTTCTTGACCTAATTCACCCCTAAGTTGACTTTTGGGACAAATCATGAGCCAAGACCTCAAGACATGATTTGAGGGTCTCCAACATACCACGTTGATCCATTTACAACAATGGATTGACCCAAGAAGCTTGAGCAACAAGTTTCAATTTCATCTGAACCACAGTTGGGGTTTCGCGAGAAAAGTCAACTGTAGCTTTGACTTTTGACCAGGACATGCTCCCAAGCCGTGGGACACGATTAAATATACCCTATAACACCCATGGAACATGTCCATCAATTTTGATTTAGGTCAAGGACATGATTTCCTGAAGAATCGCACAGTTTGGAATTCATCTGATAAAAAGTCAACTGTGCACAAAAGTCAAACTTTGACTTTTTGAGATTTTTCATAAAAATGGTTTTTTAACCCTAAAATGATGTTAATGTGTGATTGGAATCATCATTCATCAAGAAAAATCAAAGAAAGTGGGATAACTTGTAAAAGGGGTAACCATAAAAACTTAGAAATTTTTCTAAGTTATGAAAAAAAGTGGCAAGGGTACCAACTTTGGAGGATCATAATTCCTAAACCATAAATCCATTTTTCCCCATCCAAAGCTTGATTTGTAGCCCTCATTACCCTCTACAAAAACTTCAACTAGACCTAAGTCTAATTCATTAAGGATTTTGAGTTATGCTTGGATCAAAATGGCTAAAAAGTTAAAATTGACATTTTTCAGCACAATGTCCCAACTTCAAGGCTGTTTTTCTCCATGATCCAAGTTGAACCAGGTCTAATGTTAAACATCAAAGTTGAAGTACGTCATCTAAGCTTTCCGAAAAGTCCTAGAACGTCCATATAGCATACTCGAGCAGGGAGTTATGGATCTTACAAAATGGCTTGCTGAAGCTGAATTTTTCAAGGCAGATTTGCACATTTTTTGTGCCACACGAATTTTCAAGCCTTGTCATCAGTTTGGACACATCTAAGGATCAAATCCAAGTGGGATGATCTGATCCACGAACCTCCCAAGTCAAAGGAACAAAGAAAAGCATGCCAAAGCCTAGAAATCCCTAAAAGAGGGACAAAACTCCAATTTTGGTTTGGAGCATTTAATGGATGCTTAGAGGTGGCATGTACTGAGCCATTCTCATCTGAAATTAGTCAAGACTTATCCAAGACCAAGGGAACCAGCAGCCTGTGCCCTAACCTCTAGTCAATGGCTAGAGGAGACTTGCATTTCCATTGGCCAACATGGAACAAACACCTGCTGCAGCCACCATTCACTGTGGATCCCAAAACAAACTTGCTCCACTATAAATAGAGCTCATTTGTGTTCAGTTTGAGTACACCAAAGCCATCAAACAGATGCTTTCCTCAAATTCTCTCTTTCACTCCAAAATGCCTTCATTAGTAAGGAAATTCTGAGTTTTTGAGCTAGAGACCAATTCCACTCAAACTAATCACACACACATCTCATATATATCATATGTAAGCTGTGCAAACCATCAAAAGTGACCTGTAATCACAACATCACAAAGTCACCTCTCAAAACCTCAAAATGACATTTTTTGCATTTTTCAAGCCATGTCTTGATTCAGTCACTTTCCAAACCAGATAAAACCTCAAACACACTCTAAATATCATCCTTGAACTATCCCAAATGGTGCCACACATCTGGAACACCATTTGAGAGAGTTGACATTTTGGCCGTTTTTGACCATTTCGCGAGAAAGTGCACAAACTTGCTCCAGAGGTTTCCAGCCAATTCCAACCATCCTAAAAGCTTCTAAGAGATCATTTGAGGTTGTCCAAAGTATCAAATCATTTCTGGAACAAAGCACTTGGAAGGTTGCCCAAAATCTCCAAAAATGAGGTAAAATCCACAACTTGAATTCTTTGAATCATGCTTTCCTTTGTTGTCCACATACATGCATCATATTGAACAATTCTTGAGGTAAAAATGTAGTCCTTAATGTGTATGTTGTGATCCTCCCACTGTTTGCATTTTGACATGTTTTTATGTGGAATTTTGGTTGTTTTGAAACCATGTTCAGTTCTGTCTTTTCTTCATTGGTGTGTTCTATACATTAAGTTTTAGTTTGCATGAGTAACACCATTGGATTCCTTGCGAAAAATCGGTCAAGATAGGTTTTTACGGATTTCAATTCCGATGAAAATTGAGAGAGTTACGCGCGTTGGAAATTTTACGCGAAACGACGTCGAATTAACGATATCGGTTCTGTTTTTTCGCTTTGTACAGTGAGTTTCCGAGTACGTGAATAATACCATTGGATTCCTTGCGAAAAATCGGTCAAGATAGGTTTTTACGGATTTCAATTTCGATGAAAATTGAGAGAGTTACGTGCGTTGGAAATTTTACGCGAAACGACGTCGAATTAACGATAGCGGTTCTGTTTTTTTCGCTTTGTACAGTGAGTTTCCGAGTGCGTGAATAACACCATTGGATTCCTTGCGAAAAATCGGTCAAGATATGTTTTTACAGATTTCAATTCCGATGAAAATTGAGAGAGTTACGCGCGTTGGAAATTTTACGCGAAACGGCGTCGAAAACAACGATAGCAGTTTTTGTTTTTTAATTTCTGCGTTTTGTGCGTCGATTTTCCGTGTGCGTGAGTAATACCATTGGATTCCTTGTGAAAAATTGGTCAAGATAGGCTCTTGCGGATCTTGATTCGGTTAAAAACGAGAGAGTTACGCGCGTTGGAAATTTTACGCGAAACGATGTTTTTACACGCAGCAGCTCTGGTTTTTTTATCGCTGCGTTTTGTACATTGAGTTTCGGTGTGCGTGAGCGATACCATTGGATTCCTTGCGAAAAATCGGTCAGGATAGGCTTTTGCGGATCTTGATTCGGTTAAAAATCAAGAGAGTTACGCGTGTTTGAAATTCAACGCGGAACGATATTTTTAATCGATAGTAGTTTTTGTTTTTTAATTTCTACGTTTTATACGTCGATTTTATGCGTGTGTGAGTAATACCATCGGATTCCTTGCAAAAAATCGGTCAGGTAGGTACTTCCGGATTTTGATTCCGATAAAAATCGAGAGAGTTACGCATGTTGGAAATTCGGCGCGGAACGATATTTTCAAAACGATAGCAGTTTTTTCTGCATTTTGTGCGTCGATTTTCCGTGCGCGTGAGTAATATCATCGGATTCCTTGCGAAAAATCGGCCAGGCAGGTATTTCCGGATTTTGATTCCGATAAAAATTGAGAGAGTTATGAGTGTTTGAAATTTGATAAAAACGTGTTGAAAATTAAAGTTTCGGTACTCGTTTTTACCCCAAAAAATGTCGAAAATGATATTTTGATATCTTTTCTCTTTTTCTTACTTTTTATATTCAAAACTCAACTAATTTTTTTCACATAGCAAAAAATCATCATTTTCCAATTCGTACCCCATAATATTTTAATCCAAAAAAATTACAAAAAAAGTATTATTTTTAATATATTTAAAAATAGTGTTTTAAATTGTTTTAAATGCTTTTAAAATGATTTCTTTTTTTTTTCTTGATTTTTAAAACCAAAATGATTTTAAATATTTATGTTGATAAAATATTTTTTTTCATAAACTTTAATCATTATTTAATGATTTTATTTGATATTTTTATCATTTTTTACTTAATTTTTCTTGAAAAAATGCCTAAAAAATGAAATTGGGGTTTTCTTTGATTTTCACCCTAACAAATCTTTTTTAAACACTTGGGCCTCTAATAGAGTGTAAGACCCAATCCTTTTTTGACCAAATCATTTTTGGGCCTCATTCATTGTATAAGCCCCGATACCGTAAAAAACAAACGGCGCGATCGTCGCCTTTTTAAGAAATAACCTTGGGCCTCTCCTCGAGCTATAAGACCCATTCAAAACTTTTGGGCCTCTATTAGAGTGTAAGACCCAATCCCCTTTTAACCAAAACAATTTTGGGTCTCACTTATTGTATAAGTCCCTCTGCGTTAAAAGAAAATTTCGGCGCGATCGCCATTTTCAAACGAAAATCAACTGGGCTTCTCTTTGAGCTGTAAGTCCAATTTCTTTTCATTTTTAAACACTTGGGCCTCTATTAGAGTGTAAGACCCAACCCTTTTTTAACGAAACAATTTTGGGCCTCAGCTATTGTATAAGTCCCAATACGTTAAAAATCTCGGCGCGATCGCCATTTTCAAACTGAAAATATTTTGGGCCTCTCCCTGAGTTGTA
Source organism: Lathyrus tuberosus (assembly GCA_022829125.1). Classification (NCBI taxonomy): domain Eukaryota; kingdom Viridiplantae; phylum Streptophyta; class Magnoliopsida; order Fabales; family Fabaceae; genus Lathyrus; species Lathyrus tuberosus. Next base: position 2,895,570 of record JALAZF010000265.1, read on the forward strand.
AGCCCCATCTTTTGTACAAAAATACACTTTGGGCCTCTAATAGAGTGTAAGACCCAACCCCTTTTTTTGTATTTTCTCATTTTTCATATTATTTTTTAATGATTTGGAAAATTAATAACTCCTTCAATTTTGATTATTTTTTATTGGTTCTTTTTCTGAAAAATCACAAAAATAGTAAAATATTTTATTCTACAAAAAAATCAAATTTATATTATTTATTTAATATAGTTGGTATTTTTGTGAATAAATTCATTTTAAATTGTTTTTAAGCATTTTAAAAGTGAATATTCATCTTGAAAATAAAGACTATGGGCCTCCCCTCGTGTTGTAAGCCCCAATTTCTTTTCTTTAAACTCTTTGGGCCTCTAATAGAGTGTAAGACCCAACCCCTTTGTAAATACCAAAATTTTTGGGCCTCAGTCACTTGTATAAGTCCCACAGTGTTTACAAAACCTCGGCGCGACCGTCGCCCTTTTCAAAATTAACCATTGGGCCTACCCTCGAGTAGTAAGACCCATTTCTTTTCTTAAAACTCACTTGGGCCTCTAATAGAGTATAAGACCCATCCCTTTGTATAGAAAACCTTCTTGGGCCTCTGTCACTTGTATAAGTCCCTCTGTACAAATTCAACAGTGCGCTCGCTGATAAAACCCTGGGCCTCTCCTTGAGCTGTAAGCCCAAAATCTTTCTTTTTCAAAGCACTTTCTTCTTTGATTTTGAATATACTGCTGTTTTCAATCTTTCTTTGTTGAACAACTAACCAAACATCATGGAAGCTCTACAACCGAGTAAGTGTTTACCCGCTTTCATTTACCGCTTTCATATATGTATATAACTGTATTGTGGGGCTGTTTCACTGTAAGTCACCTTTCACAAACTCATATATATATAACTGTATTGTGGGACTGTTTCACTGTAAGTCTTCTTTCATAAACTCATATCAACTGTGTAATAATAGTATAGATATTTAGAGTTTCCCCGGCAACTACGTCTAGAACTAGGTGACGCCGTTTCGTTTATTCATAGAAATAAACAACTAGATCCCCAATAGGATCACCAGATACAGTCTTCTATTCGGCTGTCCTCATTAGGAATTGTCAAGAAACTCTACTCCCCAAGATGAATGTCTTCTCCGTGAATGGCATCTTTGAGTTTCTTCCAAATTCTCGAACTTTCCTGACTTGACCTATTCCTTGTGAATAGCTTGCCTTGAATTTCTCGGGGTTTGGGGACCCACGGGCTTCCTAAAAGCAATCGGCCTCCTCTTGGGCATCGTACAAGGACCCACCGACTTCCTAAAAGCAACCCCGCCTCCTCTTGGGCCTCGTACAAGGACCCTACGGCTTCTTAGAAGTATTCACAGCCTCCTCTTAGGCTTCGTATAATGATCTCTTCCTCCGGGAATGATAGCCTTCTCTTGGGCTTAGTACAAGGACCCGTCGGCTTCTTAAAAGTTTCCAGCCTCCTCTTGGGCTTCATACAAATTGTCCCGACGACCTCCTAGAGGTATAGGAACAGAACTTAGTCATCCTCATAGAACAGTCCTTTCATAGAGTCTACTACTGTTTCTCAAAGCATAGTACAAAAGATAAAACTCTAGACATGGACAGTCTAACTTCCTTGAGTCTCAAAGACATTCTCAAGCGACCCCTTCGTTAAATAGGAAGGAAACCCGCAGACTCGGACAGTCTCAATACCCTTTGGATTTCCCGTTTCCTCAAAGAGAAGGAAATATCCCTGATCCTCAAATCAAATCCCTGAGTACAGTGTTGCTCATATAAGAACTGATTTTCTCTTTTAAAATCAGTATATTGGATCTGTCACTCAACTGAAACAGTTACAATAGCCTCCATCTCGGGCTTCGTACGAGATACAAAGACTCTCTTGTTGAGTCAAACCTTTTAGCCTCTCTCTCGGGCTTTGTACGAGACACATAAGAGACTCCCTCGTTGAGTCAATTACCCCTTTCGCCTCCATCTCGGGCTTTATACGAGATACAAAAAGGTTCTTATTAAGCCAAACAAATTTTAGCCTCCATCTCGGGCTTCGTACGAGATACAAAGACTCTCTTGTTGAGTCAAACCTTTTAGCCTCCATCTCGGGCTTTATACGAGATACAAAAACACTCTCTTGTTGAGTATAAAAGATTCTCCTGTTGAGTCAACCCTTTTTGCCTCTCTCTCGGGCTTCGTACAAGACACATAAAAACTCCCTCATGTTGGGCCAATAGCCTCCTCTTAGGCTTTGTATAAGAAAACCACTGGTTGATCCAATCAAACTTTTAGCATCAAAGCTGTGCCTCGTTCACAGTACACAAACATCAACAACTCTTTTCCCTTCATCTAATCGTTGTAAGCGGCAAGCCTCTGGATCATCTACATCCATGCCACTGTCCCTCGTTTAGCATGAGAAATTCCTAAGGAAAGATAGCATTGCTCTACACTGAGTTAAAGTCTTCTCCTTCAGGTTAAAATCCCCTTTAAAGGAAATTATGGCATTGCTAGGATCCGCATATCCTGGTTAAAGTAATTCTCCTTTATAACCAGTCACCCAACAGTTGGGACAGACAAACCCTTCTTTAGAGATGACAAATTCTCTCTAAAGCCGAGGTCTTTCAGCTTCACGTCTTGGGCTTTGAACAAGACACAAATAGACTTTTCAGCTTCACATCTTGGGCTTTGAACAAGATACAAATCACCTTTCGCTTCACGTCTTGGGCTTTGAACAAGACACCAAAACACCCATTTCCTCCCATAGAATAGGAGGAACTACGAACGCTCTGATTTCCCTGTTTCGGTAAACGGGAATACGTAGGCATAAGATCGAAAGAAAAGATCTTAGGGAGCGCAATCAACAAAAAACCCAAATCCCATATCTCCATCAATGAAAAGCAGTAATTCAAAAGCATCAGTCCTAACATCCTAATCCTTGTTCCCCGCCAGAAACCTTCTGCCCAGGTAAAAAGAAAGAAAACAGTATTGGCGAAAATACAAATAACCAGTACAAGGCCCCCCCACATTGATAGCATTCGTAACCTAACAGACCGCTGTTTAAACTCAGTATGCAAAGCAGGGTTAATTGGAGACATCTATTTCCCTTCCTTATTCAGCTCACAATAGGATAAAAAATGAATCGACCTGTAGTCAAAGCTCAAATCGCAGAGAGCGGCCAGCGCTTAAGAACCGCGTCCAAAATCGCTCGCTACAGAAAAATGGCGCCCACCGTGGGGCCCTTATTTCTTTCTTTCTGTTTTCCTTGTGTAGAAACTACAGAGTGGTAACTCAGCCGGGGAGCCATTTCTGTCAGGAACTTAGGATTCTTAGCTTTATAAGTCTAGGATGATTAGGACAAATATATATACTGCTTTTCCTAATTGCTATACGTGTTTATTTTTCTGCTAATGGGAATGCGGGTGATGCCGTATGTGGAAAGATTGAGTATACACTTAAGATAAGTGATGGCGACGGGGTCGACCATCAACCTCAGTGGAGGCTGACCAACGCAACCCATTCACTCTTCTAGCCAATGAGCCGGTTGTTAAGTCTGAGAAGCTGAGGAGCCAAACCCTTTCGTAGTGCGGAAACTATCGGAAATAGTTGTTACGTGATACTACCCTCATTTGAGGCTGGTGATCTATTCTCGGTGAATGGGACTTACTCTAAGATTGCTTTACAACTCGCTGGCGATCCGCTTGTTGTTTTGCTTTCCTGGGAGGAGCTGATGATAATGAGTACAGGTACAAAAATCACCCTAGTATAAACCTTTGGGGATGGGTAGAGCCTTGACTTCATGACAACGACCCTCTGACCCCATGTTTTTTCTATGTTTTTGTGTGCTGCATTCATGCATTCATTTAATAAAACATTAAAACATTAAAAAAAACTTCTCTTCTAGTCTCTCTATTTTTCAAATTAAACTAAGACTGTGATTGCAAATATCAGAGAAGAGGATTACGCTAATGGATTTCGGTAGAAGGAGAACTCATAAGTACACCTTCAAGGTTCCAAAACTAGGGGATTTGAGAAGGTTAGCAAGGATGATCACTAACCCTGAGGCTTTTAGAGCCAAACACGGAGGTCTGCTACCACTGTTAAGAGTCCATGTGATTGAGGGAATCATGGATGCGCTCATTCAGTTTGACGATCCAGTTTATCACTGTTTCACATTCCCGGATTACCAGCTAGCACCAACGCTGGAGGAGTATTCTCATCTGATCGATCTACACATTACGGATCGAGCTCCATTTTCTGGACTGGAAGAAATTCCAAAGAATCAGACCATTGCAAGAGCAATTCATTTGGACGAGTCTGAGGTCAAGACTCACATGACTACTAAGGGTGGCATACAAGGTTTGCCAGCCCAGTTCTTGACGAAGAAAGCCCTGTATTTTGCCAGTATAGGGAACATCACTGCTTTTGAAAGCATCTTTGTCTTGCTCACCTACGGGTTATTTTTGTTTCCCAACATCAATAACTTCGTCGATATTAACGCTATTAAGGTTTTTCTCATTGGAAACCCTGTGCCGACTTTACTCGCAGATGCGTATCATTCTGTACACTTGGGAAATTTGTACAGCGGAGGGGAGATCACATGATGTGTACCTCTGCTTTATAAATGGTTTATCTCTCACTTGCCCAAGTCTGCTGCTTTTTGGGATTGTAAGAGTGTCTTACGTTGGTCGTAGAAGATCATGTCTCTCACCAACTCTGACATAGATTATTGTAATAGGATTTATGAGGGAATCAGAATCATTGACCGTTGTGGAAACTTCCCCAACGTACCCCTCATAGGAACTAAAGGAGGAATCAACTACCATCCGATATTAGTTCTTCGCCAATTTGGATACCCAATGAGACACATCCCACTGGGTGTTCATCTGGAAGGTCTTTTCTTCAAGGAAGGAGAAAGTGACAGAGCACTAAAGACGGAAATAGTGCATGCTTGGAAACACGTTCATAAGAAAGGACGAGAGTCTCTGGGAAAACTGGACTGTGTCTCGGTGGAGCCTTATCTCCACTGGGTACAAACTAGAGCTCTCAAGCTAAAGATGCCTTATCCTCGTTACGGAATTCTTTCGCCGAGGGAATCTGTCATGTACTTCATGACGGAAACTGAAAAGCTTCAGGTTACTCTCAACAAAGTTCAACGGGAGAGAAGGTCTTGGAAGAACAAGTACCGCACCCTCGACGTAGAGTGCATCAAAGTACAACAACTACTAAAAGAGAAAGATGCTCTGATTGAAATTTTGGAGCAACATGCTGTAGAGAATCAAGATGACCAAAGGAATTTGCTCACTCCTTTCACTTGGCAAAGGAATGACAACCCGACAACGGCCCAAGAGCCCCGGTCAAAGAAAAGGAAGATATCAGAATCAGCACCTGGTTTCTCCTCAGAGAGGACTCGGGACCCTTTAGCTTAGGTTTCTGTTTCTGCACTTTGTAATCTACTGTATTTCCATTTTTGTAATCCTTTGGAATTCAATAAAAAGGGGTTTCCCCACCGTTTGATATTTGCAATCTAATTGTCGAAGTTTATTTTGATTAAAACATAAAACAATTAATATAATCATTGCATTCATCATTCTCACATCGCTACGAATCTCACATTTGTGTCTCGGTTCTAGAGTCAAACTGTCTCATTCGTACAATACTCGGGCTAATCGTCAGAAAAAGATGGATGATCTTGAGGAAGAAAACAGAGAGTTGAAAGAAGAGATCGACACTCTGAGAGAGGATATGAGAAAGCTTCGTAACGACATGCAAGCCATGGCAGAAGCTCAGCTACAACGAACTGCGATCTCGGAGATCACCTCAATGCCCATAGTGGAGAAGAATGATCCTAGGTATCAGATGCCGAAAGATCGTCCCTGGGGCATGCCTGTCAACTATATCCCGGGAGGATATGTTCCGCCGACCACTGAAGATCAGGGAATCGCAACAGAAGCCGCTGGGCCTGAAGGTTACAAACTTCGGGAAAGCGAAGATGCCAGGGGCATACTGAAGACTCCTGAAGGTTACAAACTTCGGGAAGCGCCAAGACTTACTGCCGTAGTCACGGTACCACCCCCTGTGGTGCACACTGTCCCGGAAGGACAGATTCCACAGACACCTTCTGGTAAGAAGGAAACTATGTTCGATAGAATGGATGAATTCCAGGAGCAATTCTTGGAAATGCAGAAGGAGCTGCAAGCCATTCGCGGTCAGGATCTATTTGGAAAGGACGCCGCAGACCTCTGCTTGGTCCCCAATGTGAAAGTCCCGCACAAATTTCAAGTGCCCGACTTTGAAAAGTACAAGGGTAACTCTTGCCCTCAAAGCCATCTGGTGATGTACGCTCGGCGGATGTCAGCTCAGACGGAGAATCAGGACCTGCTGATTCACTACTTTCAGGATAGTTTAACCGGTGCCGCACTCAAATGGTACATGGGTTTAAACCGTGCCACGATCAGCACTTTCAGAGATCTTGGCACTGCCTTCGTCCAACAATACAAGTACAATTTAGACATGGCACCCGACAGAGATCAACTCAGATCGACGTCGCAAAAGGACAAGGAAACCTTTAAGGAGTATGCTCAAAGGTGGCGTGAAATTGCCGCTCAAATTTGTCCACCTCTTGAGGAAAAAGAGATGACAAAGATCTTCTTAAAGACCTTAAGCTCATTTTACTATGACCGAATGGTTGCCAGTGCGCCCAGTGATTTCACCGAGATGGTCGGCATGGGTGTACGTCTTGAGGAAGCCATCCGAGAAGGACGTTTGGTAAAAGACACTGGATCTACGAGCGGTACTAAAAAATACGGTAGTGCTCTCCCTAAGAAAAAAGAGCAAGATATTGGGAATATCTCTCTCGGAAAGCAAAGGCGACGTTATCAGCCAGTAGCAGCTGTGACTCCTGCTACCAGCCCTGCGCCTATTCCTACGTATCAACCTCAGATTGTGCAGAGCCAACCTGATCAGCAAAGGACACAACAGCCTCTTCAGCAGGCCCGTCCTCCATACAATAACAACCGTACAACACGACCATCAGGGTTTGATCCTATACCCGTATCGTACGCAGAACTGTTTCCGTTACTGCTAGCCAAGGGGCACATTCAGACTAAGTCCCCTCTTACGGTTCCAGAAAATCCACCTTTTTGGTTTAAGGCGGATCAGACGTGCCCTTATCATCAAGGAGGTTCAGGGCATAACATAGAGAATTTTCTCAATTTCAAATCCGACGTGCAAAAGCTTGTTAGGAGCGGGCTCTTATCTTTCAAAGATACGAATCCTAATGTTCTCACGAACCCGCTGCCTCAACATGAGAAAGCTGCAGTCAATCTGATTGAGAAAGAGACTAACAATGTCTATCAAATTCACGATGTACTCTTGTTGAAAATCAATCTGGTCAAGATGCATTGTAGACAGAGTGGATATGGCCATGTGCCACCTCATAACTATCACCAGTGTGATATCTGCTCTAAAGATAACCAAGGATGTTCTGTGGTGCAAGCAGCCCTACAGGAACAGATGGATCTCGGATGGATCCAGGAGCACCGAGTTCGTGGAGTTAACATGGTCTACACGAATTCCAACGTCATTCAGAATCATAACATCCATGCAATGAATGTCAACTTGGTGGCGATGCACTCAAGGCAAAGCCAGTATCATAATCTACCGCGGCACGATTACAGTTCCTGTCTGACTTGCTCGGTAAACAAACAGGGATGCTCTTTTATACAAGAGGCCCTCCAGCATCAGATGGATCTTGGATGGATCCAAGACTACCATGATAGGAACCCTTATCAGATCAATATGGTTCAAATATTTGATATTCGCATGATGAATACCAACCTGGTAGAGTTACATGCTGAGCAGGTCCGACTCGGATTCTTAATATCACACGACTATCAAAGCTGTAAAGCAGGTTGCGAAAACGATCGGGGTTGTACCCTTGTCCAGGAGGCACTTCAGCACTTGTTAAATCACTGGTGGATGCCAATCTACATGGATGAAGATACTCAGCAGATTAGTATCAGTAACAGGAATCCTACTCGGCGTCAAAGTCAGGATGTCCGATCAGTGTAAGGTAACCTAGTGAGGTTACATTGTATTCAAAGTGGGCGTGGCCAGGTGCCACTACACAATTACGATCGTTGTAGCGTCTGTTCGGAAAGTAACCAAGGGTGTTACCTTATAAGAGCAGCACTTCAGGGTCAGGTGGATCGTGGAGAGATTCTCCCATATCCGGGTTCTGGACCCATCAATTGGACGCCGAACTACCTTACCAATCAAGTCGAGGATGTTGTCACAATATCGGGTCGTCACCATACCAGGGATGTTTTTGCCATCATCCCTCTATTTGACGAATCTAAAGTTCCCAACCAGGAACGGATCGAGATTACTTACGATGGTCAGAAAAATCAGAAGGCTCCCGTAATCATCTATCTACCAGGACCACTACCGTATGAATCAACTAAGGCTATCCCTTACAAATACGGTGCAACAATAGTCAAAAATGGAAAGGAAATTCCATTACCCTCCGTTGTGAACATTACAGACATCAGTCGAGTAACACGGAGCGGTCGAATCTTCAACCGAGGAGTTGAAGAACTTAACAAAGAAAAGGAACTTCAGACAGAAGCTCCCGATCCACCAGTCGGTCAATCCAGTAATCCTGACCTTTCAAAAAATAATGATGAGATGCTGAAGCTCATCCAAAGGAGTGAATATAACATTGTTGATCAGCTGTTACAGACTCCTTCAAAGATCTCGGTATTATCACTGTTACTCAGTTCAGAAGCGCACAGGGAGGCTCTACAGAAAGTCTTGGAGCAAGCCTTTGTGGAACAGGATGTAACAATCAGACAATTCGATAGTGTTGTCTCTAACATCACTTCCTGCAATAATTTGGGATTTAGTGATGAGGAGTTACCCGAAGAGGGTCGCCGTCATAACATGGCGCTCAACATTACAGTTAACTGCCAGGACGATGCTTTATCCAGCGTACTGGTAGACACAGGGTCAGCCCTGAATGTTATGCCGAAGTCCACTTTGATGCAATTATCATTCAAAGGCCCTCCGATGAGAACCAGCGAGGTCGTCGTCAAAGCATTCGACGGATCCAGAAAAATGGTTATCGGCGAAGTTGATCTTCCCATAACTATTGGTCCTCACACTTTCCAAATCACTTTCCAGGTCATGGACATCCGGGCAACATACAGTTGTTTATTAGGAAGACCTTGGATACATCAGACTGGAGCGGTCACTTCGACCCTCCACCAAAAGCTAAAGTTCGTCAAGAACAATCAACTTGTCACGGTTTGTGGGGAACAAGCCTTGCTTGTAAGCAACTTGTCATCATCTACTGGTATAAAACCCGAGGAGGTTATTGGAACTCAGTTTCAAGCATTGTCGGTGAGCAAGGACAATCGTTTCAAAGGAGGAACCTTGATTTCCTCATACAACGATGCTATCAAAGCAGTCGAGAGTACCGATACAACCGGATGGGGACAGCTTGTCATTCCCATTGACAATAAAAGAAAGAAGGGTATTGGTTTTTCTGCAACCTGTACCCAGACAGCTGCCAACGATGAAAGTCTTCATCCCCTTCAAAACTTCTTCCACAGTGGAGGTTTTCTTCACCCAGTGTCTCAAGCAGTACATGTTATTAATGAGGAAGATCCCTCTGACACGGATGAAGAATGGAAGTCCTACCTTAACAAGGACGGTTATATGTCTCAGGAAGAGGTGCCTATGCCTTTTTACTTTCCTACAGAAAGTCCGAGATTTATACCAAGATCAGATGTCGAAATGATCTACGGAGATTGTGATCCGGAAGGATGTCGTGCTCCGCCAAATTCATTAGAGGAAGACACTCTGATGAAAGACAATTTTGACTACAACTACTATGGCCCGATGGATGGCCTGCCAATGTGGCAGCCTTACCCAGGAGACTTGGGGCAAGAAATTCAGCCGAACAATGAAACTCAGCTGAGCGTCATTGAACAGAATACCTGTATCCCCACCATGTCATGGGATCAACACTCAGGTCATTCAGAAACTACTCAACATGAAGATGAATTCGCAACGTTTGCAGGACTAGAATTCATCAACTATGCTTTTCCTGAGGTCAACGTCATCGAGAGGGATGACTCCTCCAGTTCCAAAAAAGTGTGGGACACCTTAGGACAACCGAGTGGAAAATACGACTATATGGTCAAGTACACCGCTCCCGAAAGCTCTCGTATCAGGTTCGAAGATATCCAGCCAACTGGATGGGGAGATACAGCTGAGAGCACAAATGCTATGCAAAATACAACAGAGGAATCCTCCTACGACAACTCTGCTTGGGAGACAGATTCCAATGATCCTGCTCCACCAGAAATCAGCGTCATTTCTGAAGACAAATCAAGGAAGGTGCCAGACTTTGTGATTCACCGAGGAGTTCGCCGCCAATGGGTTGCTATCGATGTTCCGAAGACCGTTCACCAGTCAAAGTAATTGCCATCTTTAACCTTTCACCCTTCCCAGGTGAAACGGATGTTTTGATAGGGCTCGCTTTCTGTAAATATCCCTCTTCGCTTCGCCCAAAGCGACAGAGTTTTGTTTTATAGGGCTGTAGTTTCAAGAGTCGACTTGTTCATTAATAAAATAACGTCGTTCTGTAATTTCCGCATTAATTGCTGTTTTCTCTTTTTGCTTTTTCAGAAAATGGTAATCCTAAAAAACAATTCAAAAATAAAAACAAGCAGTAAAATAAATACACTGCACACACTTGCATTTTCTCTATCTCTTCTAAACACGAATCATCACGTCATGCAGATTGCTTGTTTTAAACCCAGTTGAAACATACGATCCGATGCCTTCTCCCAACTTTGAGTTCCCGGTATTCGGGGTTGAAGAAGAAGTTGACAACGAAATTCCAGAAGAGAACTCCCGATTACTCAAACAAGAGGAAAGGTCCATTGAACCTCACAAAGAGCCGTTGGAAACGGTAAACTTGGGTTCAGAGCAAGAGAGAAAAGAAATCAGGATTGGGGCACTGCTCAGTCCAACTACCAGAGAGGGTTTGATAAAGCTTCTCAAAGAATTCCCCGATGTATTCGCTTGGTCTTATCAGGATATGCCAGGGTTGGATACCAGCATCGTGGAACATCACTTACCGTTGAGATCAGAATGTCCGCCAGTAAAGCAAAGGTTGAGACGGACTCACCCGGACATGGCTATCAAAATCAAAGAGGAGGTACAGAAATAGATTGACGCGGGTTTCCTCGCCACATCTGAATATCCTCAATGGTTAGCCAACATCGTACCCGTTCCCAAAAAGGATGGAAAGGTCAGAATGTGTGTTGATTACAGAGATCTAAACAAGGCAAGTCCAAAGGAAGACTTTCCTTTACCACACATTGACATGCTGGTTGACAGCACAACAAAGTTCAAAGTATTCTCCTTCATGGATGGATTCTCGGGCTATAACCAGATCAAAATGGCGCCGAAAGACATGGAGAAAACTTCATTCATTACCCCATGGGGCACCTTTTGTTACAAGGTAATGCCGTTCGGTTTGAAGAATGCCGGGGCAACCTATCAAAGGGCCATGACTACTCTGTTTCATGACATGATACACAAGGAAATCGAAGTGTATGTCGATGATATGATTGCAAAATCAAAAACAGAGAGTGAGCACGTTGAACATCTTTCAAAATTGTTCGAACGTCTAAAAAAATTCAAGCTCTGCTTGAATCCTAACAAGTGCACCTTCGGTGTCCGTTCAGGGAAACTACTAGGGTTCATCGTCAGCCAGAAAGGAATTGAGGTTGATCCTGACAAGGTCAAGGACATTCAAGAAATGCCTTCTCCAAAAACTGAAAAACAAGTCAGAAGATTCCTGGGACGTTTGAACTACATCTCTAGATTCATATTCCTTATGACCGCGACATGCGTGCCGATCTTCAAGTTACTCAAAAAGAACCAGGATTGCGTTTGGTCAGAAGATTGCCAAACCGCTTTCGACAGTATTAAGGAATACCTGTTGAATCCGCCGATTCTATCACCTCCAGTGGAAGGAAGACCACTGATCATTTACCTCATAGTCCTAGAGGACTCGATGGGATGTGTACTTGGCCAACAAGACGAAACCAAACGGAAAGAGTCTGCCATTTACTATCTAAGCAAGAAATTCACCGACTGCGAAACTCGGTACACAATGCTTGAGAAAACTTGTTGCGCTTTGGCTTGGGCAGCCAAACGTCTTCGCCAGTACATGATTCATCATACTACTTGGTTGGTCTCCGAAATGGATCCAATCAAGTACGTTTTTGAAAAACCTGCTCTCACGGGAAGAATTGCCCGTTGGCAGATGCTGTTATCAGAATATGACATAGAGTACCACGCTCAGAAAGCCGTTAAAGGAAGTATTTTAGCCGATCATTTGGCTCATCAACCGATTGACAATCAAGAATCAATCGGGTTTGACTTCCCAGACGAAGATGTCATGTATCTAAAAATGAAAGATTGCGATGAACCGCTACCCAGTGAAGGGCCAGAACCAGGTTCCCAGTGGGGACTTATCTTTGACGGAGCAGTCAATCATTATGGAAACGGAATTGGGGCAATCATTGTTACCCCTCAGGGTACCCACATTCCTTTCACCGCTCGACTTACGTTCAAATGTACGAACAACGAGGCCGAATACGAAGCTTGTATTATGGGTCTCGAAGAAGCGATTGATTTAAGGATCAAAAACTTGGACGTATACGGCGACTCAGCCTTGGTTATCAATCAGATAAAAGGAGATTGGGACACGTACCAATCAGGATTGATTCCTTACAAAGACTATGCAAGAAGGTTGTTACCCTTCTTCAACAGAGTCGACTTTCATCACATTCCTCGTGATGAGAATCACATGGCTGATGCATTAGCCACTCTCTCTTCCATGATTAGTGTAGGTCGATGGAATGACATACCTAAGATCGACATCATGCGCCTTGAACGGCCCGCTTACATCTTCACAATTGAAGCAGTCATAGACGATAGACCTTGGTATCACGATATCAAATGCTTCCTTCAGAAACAAGAGTACCCATCTGGGACACTCAGAAAAGACAGGAAAACCCTCAGAAGATTGGCTGGAAACTTCTTCCTGAGCGGTGACACTCTTTATAAGAGAAATTTTGACATGGTCTTGCTCCGATGCGTCGACAGACCAGAAGCAGACATGCTTATGAAAGAAATTCACGAAGGATCCTTTGGCACTCATGCCAACGGACACACAATGGCCAGAAAAATTCTGAGAGTAGGGTACTACTGGTTGACCATGGAATCTGACTGCTACAAGTACATGAGGAGGTGTCATAAGTGTCAGATATACTCCGACAAAATTCATGTACCGCCATCACATCTCAAAGTTCTTTCTTCCCCGTGGCCTTTTTCCATATGGGGAATCGACATGATTGGTATGATTGAGCCCAAGGCTTCAAACGGACATCGGTTCATCCTTGTAGCCATTGATTATTTCACCAAGTGGGTCGAAGCAGCGTCATACGCTAATGTAACCCGACAAGTGGTGGTCCGATTTATCAAAAACAATATCATCTGCCGTTATGGTGTTCCAAGCGAGATCATTACCGATAATGGATCTAACTTGAACAATAAGATGATGAAAGAGTTGTGTATAGAGTTCAAGATCAAACACCATAACTCATCTCCCTACCGACCCAAGATGAACGGAGCGGTAGAAGCGGCTAACAAGAACATCAAGAAGATCGTTCAAAAGATGGTTGTAACCTATAAAGATTGGCACAAAATGCTACCCTTTGCTCTTCACGGTTATCGAACATCTATCCGCACTTCAACAGGGGCAACCCCTTTCTCTCTAGTATATGGCATGGAGGCAGTTCTCCCCATAGAGGTAGAGATCCCATCAATCCGGGTATTGATGGAAGCTAAGCTCACCGAAGCTGAATGGTGTCAAAGTCGACACGACGAACTGAACCTGATAGAATAAAAGAGAATAACGGCATTATGCCACGGTCAGTTATATCAACAGAGAATGAAGAGGGTGTTCGACAAAAAGGTCCGACCTCGTGTTTTCAGAAAAGGAGACCTCGTGCTCAAGAAGATACAATCATTTCTCACTGACTCTCAGGGCAAATGGACCCCAAATTATGATGGCCCCTATGTGGTCACGAAAGCTTTCTCAGGCGGCGCCTTGAGACTTGCAACCATGGACGGAGAGGAATTTGCCTACCCCACGAATGTTGATGTAGTCAAGAAATACTTCGCCTAAACTAAAAAAAAAAAAAAAAAAAAAAAACGTCTCGGTGGATTGAAAACCCGAAAGGGCGGTCCAGGCAAAAGTTAGAGACATGAAAAAAAATCATCCCGATGGATTGGAAACATCATAGTACAATCCAGGCAAAAATTAGGGATAATGGCAAGTAACTATGTTCAACAGAGGCAAGTCCCTCAGCAGCAGTTACAGCATCCATCGGAGGAAAACTCCAGTCAAGGTCATCTTCGACAGAAGCTCAGGATGTCCCGAATTCAAAGTTGGTAGAAGGATAGTGGTCGTTATGTTTCAACGTAGCCCTTTTCCCTGTAAATTACCATTTTCAAACTTTGTAAATACTCTTTGGAATCACGCGTTTGGCTGATTTTCATCTTATCAATAAAATTTGAGCCCTTGTGCTTTTGTATGTAATTCTTATTTGTTTTAGCTTTACAGAACGACGTTGTTAACATGATTAACGATTCTTGAAATGAAACAAAAATGAATTTACTTGATAAAATTTTTTCTGCTTTTTTAAAATAGAGATGGGAATTTCTTTTGACTGTTAAACATCGAAAGAACATCAATCGCGTCTCCAAAGGTGTTCGAACCTCAAAGTGCAGAATCAAAGTACTCCTTCTAGACCAGTACGCCTGAATGAAGGATCAGCAATGTCAGAGACCATGTTCCATCTGACATCTTCGGTCGAGTTCTCATCTCCTAAGCCCGACCAGCGTCACCCCCAACAGGGACCGTTTCTCCTAAGCAAGGCAGAATTGCTATCTTGAACCAGCGATATTTCTACACGCCCCGCGGTGGCCGAGTATCCAATCGTGTTCATCCCTTAGTCTGTATGTTGCGTCAGTTTTGTCCGCATATACATATATACATCATGCATTATTGATTTGCATTCACATTCATATTGCATCACTATCACTCTAGTCGTTCTTATCCCTTAGCGATAAGTCCTCTCAATCGAGTTGTCAGATCTTTCCTTGTTAGGAAGTGAATCATCTAAGCAATCTCTCTCCCGTTTATCTCTGGATTAGAGACGGTCCTTGACCACTTTGATAACTTGAACCTCTGAGAAACCAGAAAACTTTCAACAAATATCACTCTTCGCCATTGAAGATGATATCCTTGCTTTCCCAGATTAAGGAAAATCCCCAGAGAAAGCCTCTTAATCAGAGATTCGGCGGTACGGTAGTTTTTCTCCAAAAAAACCACTGATGAAAAGGTCATCGGCACCTCAAAATTGGATCCCATTATATGGCGTTTCTCCGGAAAGATCCCGAGAAAAGTATGATGTAAGCCCCCAAAAGAAAACAGTCTCTCAAGAGACTCACTTTCCCCAGTAGAATCGACAAATGGCGTCTCCAAAATAGAGAAGTTTGTGTACCTCTACAATTCAGACGAATGGGTTCCCCAGCAAGTCTGACATCAAATCTTTTCCCACTCAAATGGCATCTCCCCAGGAAAATTCGGCGAGAAGTTTGAGGAAAACCGCTACCAATAGCGTTCCTTGTCAAGAAAGTTTATTGACAAAAGAAACTGAGACCAGTTCCTTGGTAGGAAACCAAGATCGAGGGGAAGTTTATTTCAGCAACTAAGACCAGGTCCTTGGTAGGAAACCAGGATCGAGGGGAAGTTTATATCAGAAACCGAGACCAGATCCTTGGTAGGAAACCAGGATCGAGGGGAAGTTTACAAAAGAAACTAAGACCAGTTCCTTGGTAGGAAACCAGGATCGAGGGGAAGTTTATTTCAAAAGAAAACTGAGACCAGCTCCTTGGCAGAAGACCAGGATCGAGGGGAAGTTTACTTTTTCTAAGCATCTTCGCTTAGCTAAAGAAGAAGAATGCGTAAGCTACCATTCATAACCACCATCAAAATTTCGGGTATTCCGATATTTAATCCTCTTGCACCCCGAATGCCCGAATACCTTCGCCATTCACACCTTCGAGTCCAAGAAGATTAAATAGGGGCATCTGTCATACCCCAAATTTTGACCACTAAGATTTCCCATCATTGTGCAAATCATCAGCACAATATGGATGTACCTTTGTACCTCATTAGTCTCCCCAAAGGTGGGTGAGCATTCACTACAAACAGGATTTAGGGTTTCAAGCCCTCGCAGAGCTCTTAGACAAAGGGTCAATCAAGGAATGACATGATCTTCAACTTGTCTAGCCTCTCAAACATCCACAATGGATCAAGAGGACTCCCACTACAAGGATTAAGCACAAGTTTGCTCCCTTCTAGGTGGATCAAGCCTCAGGATCGCCAGTGTCACCAAATTAGGGTTTGGTCGACTAGGGCCTCCAGATGGAAATTTTCCTCTGGGCATGAGCCAATGCTTCAAAGCATAACCTAAAATGCTCCATGAAACATCATAAACCCCATCATCAAATCAATTTAGCCTCAGGGGATGCATACATCAAAAATCAGGAATTAGGGTTTCTTGACCTAATTCACCCCTAAGTTGACTTTTGGGACAAATCATGAGCCAAGACCTCAAGACATGATTTGAGGGTCTCCAACATACCACGTTGATCCATTTGCAACAATGGATTGACCCAAGAAGCTTGAGCAACAAGTTTCAATTTCATCTGAACCACAGTTGGGGTTTCGCGAGAAAAGTCAACTGTAACTTTGACTTTTGACCAGGACATGCTCCCAAGCCGTGGGACACGATTAAATATACCCTATAACACCCATGGAACATGTCCATCAATTTTGATTTAGGTCAAGGACATGATTTCCTGAAGAATCACACAGTTTGGAATTCATCTGATAAAAAGTCAACTGTGCACAAAAGTCAAACTTTGACTTTTTGAGATTTTTCATAAAAATGGTTTTTTAACCCTAAAATGATGTTAATGTGTGATTGGAATCATCATTCATCAAGAAAAATCAAAGAAAGTGGGATAACTTGTAAAAGGTGTGACCATAAAAACTTAGAAATTTTTCTAAGTTATGAAAAAAAGTGGCAAGGGTACCAACTTTGGAGGATCATAACTCCTAAACCACAAAGCCATTTGTCCCCATCCAAAGCTTGATTTGTAGCCCTCATTACCCTCTACAAAAACTTCAACTAGACCTAAGTCCAATTCATTAAGGATTTTGAGTTATGCTTGGATCAAAATGGCTAAAAAGTTAAAATTGACATTTTTCAGCACAATGTCCCAACTTCAAGGCTGTTTTTCTCCATGATCCAAGTTGAACCAGGTCTAATGTTAAACATCAAAGTTGAAGTACGTCATCTAAGCTTTCCGAAAAGTCCTAGAACGTCCATATAGCATACTCGAACAGGGAGTTATGGATCTTACAAAATGGCTTGCTGAAGCTGAATTTTTCAAGGCAGATTTGCACATTTTTTGTGCCACACGAATTTTCAAGCCTTGTCATCAGTTTGGACACATCTAAGGATCAAATCCAAGTGGGATGATCTGATCCATGAACCTCCCAAGTCCAAGGAACAAAGAAAAGCATGCCAAAGCCTAGAAATCCCTAAAAGAGTGACAAAACTCCAATTTTGGTTTGGAGCATTTAATGGATGCTTAGAGGTGGCATGTACTGAGCCATTCTCATCTAAAATTAGTCAAGACTTATCCAAGACCAAGGGAACCAGCAGCCTGTGCCCTAACCTCTAGTCAATGGCTAGAGGAGACTTGCATTTCCATTGGCCAACATGGAACAAACACCTGCTGCAGCCATCATTCACTGTGGATCCCAAAACAAACTTGCTCCACTATAAATAGAGCTCATTTGTGTTCAGTTTGAGTACACCAAAGCCATCAAACAGATGCTTTCCTCAAATTCTCTCTTTCACTCCAAAACTAGTAAAAAACCCGTGCGGACGCACGGGTTATTGTTGTTTGGTTTAAAATGAAATAATATAAAAACAATAAAAAGTAAATAATAATAAATATTAATTAGGTAGAAATTAAATTAACAATGAAAAGAATAATTGAGAAAAAAATAAAATAATTAAAAAAGAATAAAAAGTAATATTGTTATGTAAGGAGAAAAAGAGAAGTTGTAAAAGAAATAAAAAGAAATAAAAAACAAATGGGGTCACGTGATGAAATATTTGGGTATAAAATGTGGACAAAGACACTAAAAAAGGTCCAATTTAGTACTGTATTTTTTTGTTACGGTTTAGTTCAGAGTTGGAAACAAAAGGATCGTCCAAGCCGTCGGAGAAAGCAATGGTTCATATTTGGAAGCTTAGGAATGGTAAAAACAAATAGGTATTGTTATGGTAGTGACCCATGAGGATTTGAATAAGCATTTGTACTATACAATTGTACTGAAATGCATATGGAAACTAATGAGCCACGAAAGTCCATGTATTCAACGTAGAAAGTCACCAATATTATAAATCTAATATGTCTAATAACTATAAATATTTATAAACATCATTATTAATTATAAATATTTATAAATATAAAAAAAAGGTATTGTGATGATAGTGATCCGTGAAAATAGTGAGTATCAGTGATAAAATTTACAGAACAGGGTAAACTTTACAAATATAACATTGAAAGTACAATAATAAATTGATAGTTTGAGTGATAAATTTAATAATTTATAGTACATTAAAAGTATATGCACATTGAAAGTAATATTTATACAGTGAGATCTAATTGGTTGTGTCCCGTGCCACAATAATATTAATTCAATCTTATTTTCAACATTACTCCCAAGTGTAAATGAGAGTTAGTCCAGCGCTATAAAATAACAATAAATTTTCTTTAGAGGGAGAATGAGTAGATTCTTAAACTATATTACACTAAAAATTTAATTATGTAATGATCAATCATTATATAAATTAAATTGTATTAGAATGATCATAAAAAGAAAATTTTGATTAAACATTATATATGATTTTAAATAATCTAACAATTAATTTATGTATACTAATATAAATTCTTCATTTGTCAAAAGAAAGTGAAAGCTTTAACATAAGAACATTATGCCTTATATTCTACTAAATGATCGAGTAAACTTGTAAAACAATATTCAATAAATCTTTGGTAAGAATATTAACAATTTTCATGAGATTATAATTTAATAAATTAAAAAATAAGGGAAAAAAGATAGATTAAATTATTTTCAAAGTATACTTATGAGAAAATACTTTTAAAAGAAATATAAAAGAAATACTTATGTTTTTAGTTTAGTAATGGGTAAGAAAAACAATGACACTTTTATTTCAGGATCTTGTTCTCATCCCTTGTGTTATGTCATTTGCAAAAGAGACAACTTGGAAAGAACAAATTATCTCATGTGAAAACTTTGGTGTCTTTAAGTAAATAAACTTCACATGATGCAATTTAACATAATTTATTTTTATATGATCATTTTATGTATATCCTGGTAAAGTATGACATCGGGTCCCCAATTTAAATGGTATCATCATGTTGTATCTTGAGTCCACAATAGTGGACAACAGCAAACAAACCAAAAGAATTTACTATTGTTATAGAATAAACTCTCATTCAATTGTATACTACATTTCAACACCTTCAAAACCAAATCATAATCAAAATGGAACACATACATTCTTAACACCACAACAAAGATATTGTGAAATATAATAACATGAAATAAAAGTGGAGAGAAGTTTTCTGCATGCTTCCCCACAAGAGATTGGATTAAATTCTGAGAAAACTGACCCAAAGATGTTTGCGAAAAGAGAGACTAACTTTTGGAAGTTTTAAAAGTCAACACTGCAGCTTGAAAACTCATGACAATTGGAAGGAAGGGCCTTTATATCAAAGCAATAGAAACATAAATAGATCAAAGAGAAACAACTTCTCAACTACATGATACAATCAAGAGACATTAATCCAACTTGACCAAACCAGATGAAAAACTAAGAGGCAAACTACTTGTAGCAGCAACATCTCCTTTTTACGGTTGTAAAGCTTTTGGTTAAGTTGTATACTTCCAACTTTCAAGGAACCAGAAGAGCCGGCAAACCCATTAACTTTAATGGGCATTGAGCCTACAGTAAGAACATCAATTTGCTATCTGTTACCAGTGCCAGATTGTTTTGTCTCAACCTGCTTTGGGGTAATAGTGATTGAACCAATCTTTAAGATAGAAGAAAACTGCAATTTTCTCAGCCTTGATGTTGGGGACATCAGAATTATGGATGTTCTACTCAGATCTTGAAATGGACATCTGGTTTAATTTATCAGAATCATCCTTGATCTTTAAATTTTTCTCATATTTGCTGGGAGGTTTGCCAATGAAAACTAATATGACCTTCACCTCGCAAATGTTCCTTTCGTAAACCATGTTTCATAATTTCTATGTCTATAACTATCTAGTCTGATTGACTGCACGAAATGTGCAGCCTGCTCTTCTGCAACCTTTAAATGGTTCAAGTATTTGGGATACAAGCATTAGTTCCTTTGTCCATCTGCAGAGCCAATTGCCACAAGTGGGAACCATTCTGCATTTTCAACAATTATGGTGTGATCAAAATGTTCCAATGAAATTGAGAGATTCCAAGTGCTCATTTTGATTTAAAATAAAAATAGTAGTATGGCACCTTATACCGTTGAGGCCACTCCTTTTATCTTTCTGCCATTCAGCTTTTGCATGCCTCTCCAAATTCTCCTTTCCTTCTTTTCTTTTTACTTGAATTGTATCATAAGCTTTATTCAATTTATATCTGAGGATCTTAAATTTCTCTGCACCACTCTAATTTAGTACAAAAAATGGCCAATAAGTATTCTTTGAAAGTGACACTGAAAAAAAGAAAAGAAGCATTCTAGATTAAGTTACCTTATCATCAGAATTTTTGAAGTTGTTGAACAAATGGTTCAATTGGACTAAAGTAAGAATCCTCATTATCTTGTCCATAAATTCCTTCCTCCATATTGAAGGACAGTAGCTCTTGAAAATTGTTATCGATTTCTCGAATATAAAATTCCCACTCATTTTGATCAATATGAAACTCCGAAGTTGTCAATGATATGCTAAAACACCGTTTGTTGGAATCAATAGTTTTATCACTGAAAATTCTCACTATACAATCTTTAAAATTTGTCTTATAATCTCTTATTTTCGTAACCTTGACACCGCTTTCATCCTCCATGGTTATCTCATCATTTTTCACTCTCGGTGGAACTTGTTTCCCTCCACAGATAATGAACAATTCACATAAATCAGGCTTGTGCTGATGAACGTAGAACAATCCGTTCATGGCATCTTACGATTTCCTACAAAACGAAAATATAATAGAAACCAAAATCATATTTAACTCATAGAAATAAAGATAGAAAGAGTACATGGAAGGTCTCATGAATGAAAATCCAATAACCAATTTGGTTATTCCAAGAACAAGGATCAAATCTATAGTGAGATTTTGCATTGGTTCATCAAATTTCTCAACCTCAAATGTTTCAGCTGGACACTAAAACTAATTAAATTCCTCACTTTTTCACATAAAGCTATATACTTTGAAAGCAAATTGTTGATAATGTTTTGCTCATAGTTTCTCATACGTTCTAGTTTCTCTTCATATGCAGCACCTTTTGCAAGGAGTTTTCCAACTGTAACAAAATTACAAAATATAAGCATAGTGGTAAATTACCAGACTCAGGCCTAAAAATAAACACATGACAAATTTCAGGCCAGACTTAAGGAGTGTATAAACATGATGATTGGAAGGGTTGTACTTAACATGTAAAATGATTATAGAAGTTTTGAATGAGAACTCCATTTTTTGAATGTATGGTCAACACGGTAGTGGATGAGCCATTGACACAAGCCATGGACAATGCAAACAATGAATCGTCAGAGGAGAAAATAATGGACATGCGGGTCAACATCAATGGCCGTGAATTCTCCTTGATCTCTCACCCTTTATCTCTGTTTGCATCTTCTCTCTGTCATCTAAGAATCCTTATCTCACAAAAACATGACTGTAGTGTCTCGGTTGTGTCTCCAGCATTTATATCTCCAGACACACACCACCCGCAGATCTCACTCAAATTGATAGAAGAAAAGGTAAATATCATTAAGATAGTTGAATGCCTAATCTACCAAGTGAGATTAAAAAACTAAAATTGTTTCTTACCAGATTCTTCTTCAATGTTTTCATCCAAAGGCAGTAGCTCCATAGTGTGGTGTGTTGTGTTCCATGGGGCAACCGTATGTAGAGTCATCAATGAACAAATTTTTTTATAAGAATTTTATTACATGTAAATCTAATAAACAAATGACATGACTCACTTAGTTTTTTAAACATTATAGTGCCTATATCTTTATTAGAGTTTATGTTAAAAACTCAGCATATTTTGGATTTCATGCTTCATGTTCTTTTAGGTGATTATTCGATGAGATGGTACTATATATCTTTATTAACTACAGAAGGAGGAAGTTATAAATGAGTTCTAAGTTACACCAGCTGTACCTTGAGAGTTATTATTGCAACATTTTCCGATAAGCGGTAGGACGAATCTATTCCCTGTGACATGAGAATCTCTCAGTTACTTTCACTCTATAAGGCAGAAATAAAAGACATTTATTAATTTAACTATAAAGAGAAATGCAACTACTTTTAACAACCATTCATTAACCACCTCTGTGAAGGCTGAAAGCAATGGTAAGTATATTTCTTGACCAAATGTTCAAAGCCATCTAGCACCCTCTGCAACATGATCAATTCTGGAATAGCACTTCGCTAAAACCTGTAAAAAATTTA